>CM061180.1:10000000-14800000 GCA_030763345.1 Mythimna separata
GTTTTTTGAAACATAAGCGGCCCTATCTTTTTTCCCGTCACTTTACAAGTTTGAGTTTTGCACAGTTTCAAGAGACCGCGGACCTGAGTGTACAGTTTGAATTTCAACTTGATATCTTCACGCGTTCCCGAGATAAAGGGTCTTGACAGACAGACGGACATCAAAATGATCCTAAGGGTCCCGTTTTTTTCTTTTGAGGTAGGTACGGATCGACGAACCCTAAAAATAAGGTTAAACGTACAATATTTCATAACCATACTTACAACAAAGTAAACTACTGGCGATCTATATAAATTGGTTTCTGATCGATATAAAGTACGTCCTAGTAATTATAGTTAATATGCGTAAAGCCAATTTTGAAAGTTATATAAAGCGTGTATCGTTCGAATATCCCGAACGACAGACGCTTAACTATATGAGTGAATTTCAACAACTATGATTTGTTACCTAATTTTGGTGGAAAAGTTTGTTTCAGGTTTTTTTAATAATCTAAGATGTTGATAAGCAAGAGATACGTATTCAGGTACATAAAATGTAAGAGAAATTTATTTATTCCTGAAAGCTTCTAATATATTGTCGACACCAGAATTGGTACGACACCAAAATTGATATCTGACATATTGACACCAGTTTCTCTTTCTTTTCTTCTTAACTCCTCTAGTTTAACGGGACCATTCCTAATTCTTTCTTTTCTCATCCTTTTCCTCTCCAAGCACTCTGCGTGTGTCAACTTTGAATTTCTTTTCTTTGTCATGCTGGGAAACAAATAATAATTATCTAAATTATTTTTTAATGCTATTGAATGATATTTTCGTTCTAAGCGTACAGTAAACGAACATTATACATTTTCTTATTTCTTCGTCACTCTCAAGCAACTCGTAGGTATAATTAGGTGGGAAAATCATCTAATGACATCCTCCACTCTTGGGCGGACCGGAGATAGTGTCAGACTCTTACTGACTAAAAAACCACTCCTGTCCCTTCTTTGCCATTATTCCAGGGGGCATCACTTTCACATCACCCATAGCCCCAATAGATTTCTACCCTGTTGGGCCCTTGCGGGTACTGACAACTCTTTGAGGGCCGTGTGGAACACTACGCGCCGTCGACGACTTCAGTTCGGTCCGGACTGTTACCAGACGGTTAGACGACGAGCTACCCATTGCTAGCCGTCCGCAAACTCGCGCCTACGGTGGCCGGAAATCGGGATCAATATCCCGGCGGCTGGGGCGCGAGGGCCATTGCCTCGCACTTGCAGCCACCTCTTTTGCTAGCATTACTGCTTGGCAGAAGGAGGCGACCGCCTGCTTCTCCTCGCACTGGACCATGAACTGTACCAAGGCCTGGCGCGAGAGGTCGCTGCCGCCAAATAACCCCACGAGGATATGGCGTTGCTCTGCTCAAGCGGAGCACAACTCTACCGGTCGTGTCCTCTCAGCGGTCCACACAATGGTAACACCCGGGCGTTTTATCCGCACGAATCCAGTATAGGAATCTTCCGAACTGACCATATCCACGTGAGCACATGCGTCATGCGGAAGGTAAGGACATCGTGAGGTCTTTCCAGCCACTCCTCAAAGAGGGGGCTTACCGCCATAATTATAGCGTGCCCAGCACTCGGTTGCGACAGTCGCTGTCGCCATTACACCATGAGATCCCGCCGGAACTCTGTCCGGCATGCCTCAACTTGGTGCTTTAGAGGCGTTTCGCCCCAGTAGTGCATCTTCACGTGCAGATCGTACATGCGAGAAAAGGACTTTTACCTCCAAATCCCACGGTGGCAGGTCAACAAGGAGGTTCGCCGCTTCGCGGGAAACTGTGTCACATCCCCGCACCATCCGGATGGCCATGACCCTCTGGCTTGCGTTCAGCTTGGCCGCTGGTTGCTTTGACCGAACGATTTTATGACCAAACGATCTTATTATGATTCGTTTTCGTTTGTCTTTGAATTACCTACCTACGTAACTCTAAAAACTAATTTTGGTGTAACTAAGCAATTTTGGTGATTGTTATAACACCACCAAAATCACCAAAATTGCACCACCAAAATTAGAATCTTGTTGAATATGTTTATTTAAAAAAAAACTACTAAAATTGTACTCTTTATATTTGTATACTTTTGAAAACATACCTTAACCTTTTTATTATAAATTTAAATTACAACACCGACCTAATCATAAAACGTTTTTAAAACATTACACCAAAATTGCAGGTTTTTTGTCCGATTACTAAGAAAAGACTTACTTACGTTTTTGACGGGAAATCACAGCGGGATGGCACTCATCTATCAGTGCTGCGCGTGAGCGCCTGACTAAATGAAGTTTACGTTGGGAGTGTTGTCCGTCTAGGTTTATTCTATACGAGTCACTTAATGATTACATTACTCCCACCAAAATTTAAAATTTCCTGCGGACAGTCTTTTTTGATTTTCACTAGGATAAAGTAATGCCTTAAATATAAAAATAAAACTGTCATTAGATAGAAAAAATAATGCTGAATACAAATAAAATTAGTAATTTCTAGTAAACTAGTGTAGTTTCGTTCAAGCGGTGGTCGTCCCCAAAAAAACAGATTTTGGACGCGCCACCAAACCTAGAATTATGCTAAATAATTATTTTTAAATTTTACTACAAAAATATTATCTACTAAAATATTGACGGCCTGATCAAGATAAGTACGCCTTCTTTCTATAGAAAAAATAACTTCGTTGTACGTTTACTTTAAGATATGATTTTCAGCTGCACCGCTTAAATATTATGCTTGAGAAATTCACTCATATCTTCCGTTCTAAAACGCAGAACTTAGATTAGGTAAGTTTTGAGTTATCTTCAGGAAATTATATAATGAATATGCGTTTTTAATTTACTTCCATCTACTATTTTGAAGAGGTCACAGTGTTCCTGTTCACACAGATTTATGATTGTTATTATCACAGAACAGTTGAAAGCAACTGTTCTGTGTTTATTATACTCAATTTCATGTGTAATGTGTACCTAGATGACAGTTCTGTGATGGATGTGATTCGATATTTAAACTTAGGGCTTTAACTGCATGGGAACCGTAGGTATTTTGGTGACTGTATGTGTGTGTGTTTAAACATATCAAGTAGATGGGTTTTGGAAATCATAAAAACAACGAAATCGGAGGTATCACTGTATTGTCAGAAATTTCGCTATAAGTTTAGTAGGGACGGGATCACCACCAGCCGCCGCCGCCACCGCCTCCACCGGACTTCCAGCCACCGCCGCCGCCGCCGCTGGACCAGCCACCGCCGCCTCCGCCAGACTTCCAGCCACCGCCGCCTCCGCCGCTGGACCAGCCGCTGCTGCCGCCGCCGCCGCCAAGTTTCCAGCCGCCACCACCGCCGCCGCTGGGCCAGCCACCACCGCCGCCGCCGCTAGACCAACCACCGCCGCCGCCGCCAGACTTCCAGCCACCACCGCCGCCGCCGCCGCCGCTAGACCAGCCGCCGCCGCCGCCGCCTGTCCAAACAAGAATAGTACTCGGTCAGTAACTATAGCCAGCTAGTCAAGCTAGTCAATGGATGGAATTCGATCATTTAAAATTAACAAAACAACAAAATGAAGTTCAGACATAAGTAAATTACAAGTAACTAGTCACTTAGATTCAGATGCTCCACAAGACAATTTAGAGATAACAAATTATAGGTGTTGCAATCTCTCGTTAAGTTATGATGCCTTCTACAAATAAGTCAAAAACCTTGACTTGCGGTCAAATACTCTGTAGCGTTATATTAAAATAATTTAAAGATTGCGTAAAATTTGTTGTTATTATTGTACACTCAAGAGTCAAGTTTTACATAGACAACAGACGCTTATGTCCAGTCAGGCTGAATGCAGTCGTTGCGAAATTCGTAATGGTTGCCGCAGAGCGAATGGATGACCCTAAAGAACTATTGACGATGTCTCACTCGACCTCTAAGTGCTAGGTTTTGTGGGTAGGTAGTTACCTACCTATATATTTTGTAGTTAGTTAACTATCTTAATAGGGCAGCGTACCTAGGCACCTATTTGTAGATTTAATTTAAGAAAATTAGAGAATCAGTAACGTTAAATATATCTAGGTACCAAGCAGGTACAAAAGTTAAGTAAGTTAAAAGGTTCACTGTGCTAGTAGGTATTGTTTTAGGTTCATTGACATGTCGTGACTTCTTTGTTACGAGGTCAGTAAAACGTGGGTTTGTTTGCGAAGTAGGTGGAGCAGCGCATACATAGGTATCTGCGCCGTAGACTAGTCTGACTAGAAACTAGTATACTGTTGGCATGAAGCAATCTAACTTGACGGAGCACCTACTAAGTGCAGGAAATAAGGTTTTATCACGATTTTGCTACATTACGAAGGTATCTAAGATATGTGGTCGTCTCTACATTAGTTCGAGTTGATCATAGAATGTAGGTAAATAAAAAAAAATAGCTTACCGTATCCTCCACCACCACCTCCTCCGGTAGTGATGATCTTGATGATTTTCACCTCTGTGTGAACAAGAACAGAAACAAAATTAGAAAACACATTAGGTAAAAATATAATATTTACTTGGTCTGCTAAGTATTCGAAATTACAAAAATCTGTCGAGTGTAGCGTCATTAGCTATCTAGTTCAACACAAAAATTATCCAGATTGCATACTTGATAAGTTCTGAGTCGAAAAATGGCAGTCTGCTAGTCAACTGGTAATTAGTCGGCCCACCGACTGCTGGATAAGTCAGTTGCCGTGCGTGCCTATGTACTTCGCAAGAAAATAGGTTGCACCCAAGTTGCAGCAATCATATATCTCAATCGTTGCGAAAATATATGCATTGACACACATTACCAACACAGAATTACCAGATCACATAATTATACACTAGTAAGTTTTTTATCAGAAGCCTGGAATCGACTTAGGGGTGTTAGATAGTAAAAGCAACAAGTGTAATGGCACTTAGTCTCCAAGCAATATTTGTTCATTTTAGGATAGCTAGAAAAAATCGTGGATTGCACTCACGGTTTCCATTTAGAAAATTGTTATTTTGGTTAACAATGATGTGTAAAAACAAATGACTTACGTCCGCCGCTACCACCGCCGCCGCCGCCGCCGTAGCCGCCACCGCCGCCGCCGGACCAGCCGCCCCCGCCACCCCCTCCGGACTTCCAGCCGCCGCCGCCGCCGCCACCGCCGTAGCCGCCGCCGCCGCCGCCGGACCAGCCGCCACCGCCGCTGCCGCCCCCGCCGGACCAGCCACCGCTACTAATGTAGCCGGCCTTGGCCGCGACCACGGCTAATGCTAATAGACAGACGAACACCTGGGAACGTAACATTTTCATTCGGTACATTATTTTATAGTCACTCGTTTGTGAGGGTGGTGTATGCGGCCACGTAACAGACTTGGAAGGGTCAACTTATTCCTTCTGAACAAAAGATGGTCCTCAGTTAGAGACTAAAACAGTTTACAGAAAAATTGTTTGTAAGCAAAAATGTATGATTATTATTTTAACTAAACAAGAATAACTAAGCAATAACACACCGGCACATAACCGTTCTCAAAATAATGATGAGAAAAAAATTGAAAGTGCTATAAGAGGTCACAGTGGAATGAAAGGAGGAAAGATTACGTTTTATGTATTATAGCATAATAAAGTCGGTCATCTCTATTTACTAATGCGTTATCGCTGTATGTCTTTGCACATCTTTTGTGATTGAAAAAATTAGGTTTCTCCTTACTTTTTGGAATCATATTGTCGAAGATTTACGACGATACGATTAGAGCAGGCTATTTTGTTTGGCACTATGATTACAGATATAACAACGAGTTAAGTTGCGTACCTGCAATCTTAGTTAATTTAACTATTAGAATACACATTTAAGGGTTATTATAAGTAGTAATATATTTAAGTTAAAGGTGTGCGATGCAATTATTTTTTTTTTTAATTTCCAAGTTTTGCTAAGGACTGCTAGGACACCAGTCTAATTTTAGATAAATTAAAATAATTGATATTTTAGTCACAAAATTTTGATTTTGGCTAAAAATGTACCTATAAGGACGAGCAAGAAAATAAAAAAAGTCCCTTTATTTTATAGCACAAATAATTCACGTTTGAAATCACTGTTGAAATCTATTCAGAGCTCCTTAGTGCCGAAGTTATTTAATGAAATATTAAATTACCTTCATGGCGAAGCTGAGAGCAAACTGCTTGCTGAGGGGTCGTTGTTATCGCATTATATATGTGATGTAGCATCTCCCACCCGGGTCCGCTCGCGGCCGCGACTCGTGAAGAAGGCGAACGGAAGCTGCTCCGCGGCTGTCAGTGACGCAAGCGCAGCCCATTGTCCCAGCGTTGACTTGCCGGACTTGCGGTTACTCTCATCAGTCTACATCCCGTGGAGCTTTACTGACATGATCACTTTTTGTGATTAATTTATTTTTGAAAGGATTTTTATTATTATGATGATGATGTTGCGAAGCAGTCTTAGATCTTTGTTTCCGTGTGCAGTTACAGCACTGCTTTTACAGAAAGGTCTTTGATTGACACGGTACTTTACATTAATTTACTATCAGTTTCTATACATATGCTGCAATTAACGTAGTTAACTACTGGGACCAAACAGTTTAACGAGTTTACCATCGATTTGAAAAGTAGTTTCTCACATTTTTTTACTACGTAAAGACTAATAGTGGAGAAAAGTAAAATAGCGTTATTAATAGATACAGATAATTATGACTTATATGCCGCATAGCAATATGTAAAAAATAAATCATAGTAAATAGTCAAATATAAACATAGAATACATTAGATGATCGTGAACCAGATTGGGATGTCTTTGCTATGTTTTTATTAGGATAGGTCTTATGCTCTAAGGAATAGGTAGATGTATGTTGGTAATCTGCAATTATCTTTTAGTAGGTAGCTTACTTATTAAGGTGTTTTGTTTTTTAAATGATTTGTTAAACCGAGCAATAAGTTTCAAAATACTGTCCCTAATAGAAATATTAAATGCTTCAGATTTTCTTCTGGAAAATGTTTCTTCGCTTTAGAAAACACAATTTTTTTACGAAATCAGATTTCCTGACAGTTTGTACTACCTAATTGTTTTACGTTCCATATGGGACTTTTGGTTTATGGTTTGAAATATTAGCCTGACTTAACAGATTTTGGGAAAACAAGTTTGTGGTTTCTAATATAATGTATTATTATTGAGGTATCCACTTGCAATTCAAAATTCTAAAGTCCAACTTGCCTACAAAAATAAGTTTTGAAAATATGGCCAAGTTCGACGGGATGTGAAAAAATCAGTCAAAATGTTAAATGACCTAATTACAATTTTATTAAGATCATCGTCTTGCTATGATGCAAACACTTTGGCCGTCGGCTTCGCCTCTTGGGCTACAGAGGCTAGGTTTATGGGCATAGTAAATATTAGATACACCTAGGGTATCTTATTATATTTACACTTAGGGTAGAGGGTTTTTCTATTAGCTCATTTCAGACTACGCTATAATATAATTGCATATAGTTTATGGCACAATAATATCGCTTGCCATAAATTTATATTAATATAATTATGGTAAGTAGGTACCTATAGCAAAGTGTGAACGACTGAACGTGTTCTAAATAAATGAATGACGAGCGATATTGTTGTGCTATGAACTATTATGTTATTGCATAGTCTGAAATGAGTTTATGACCGTTGCGTCTAGGTACTTGTTTTGTTGGTTACCAAGAGGTATTCAACTCCAATTAGCTTTAGTTACTCAGATACCCGCGAAACGAGACACAATAGTAAAACAATAACAGCGCGGTCTCATAGGACCGGTTGGGGATTCAAACGTTAAAGATAAAGCTAATTGAAGTTGAATGAACCTTAACACACCGATAGACCATGTCATGGGGATGTCATGGGGATATTACCTTGCAAATGAAAGAGCTGAAGTTAAAATTTTCGCATAATTTTTATTCGTTTACGGTCTAGTCGACTAGGATAATTATGGAAATTAGCCATGAGCTGTTATAATCAGTCCAAAACCAGAATAGGCTTAGTATGCCATTGCTTAGAAGCTTCATGTACCTACCAGTTTCTTTAACGTGATTCAAAATTCCTCAAAAACACTCAGTTTGAAAGTAAGCCAAATCAAAATGTCGTAATAAACAAAATAACTTCCTAGATTATTCGACCACAAGAGGCGTTCAAATAATAATTTATGTAGGTCTATTGCAAAATTCAAATAGGTGTGTAATTTTAAGAGGACCATAAAATAACATAGGAAAGGTAACTATCGACGAATTTGTTATTTTTTTAATCGACTTCAAAAAGGAGGAGGATCTATGTTCGGCTCTACCTACATTTTTTTTATGAATGTTTACCAATTTCTCGGTCAACTGTGGACCGAATTTGTTTTTTTTTTAATTGAAAGGTCACAAATAGTGCCGATAGGAATATTGTTATGACCTGATGATAAATTTCGAAGTTATGAAACGAAACTCCCCATAGGATAATAGCAGAAATGTCGTAATTAGAAAAATTGCTTTGTGTACATACCTGTAGACGATGACCAAGGACGAAGGGAGGGAAGGGGACGGAGGTACCACAATTAAAATGTGTAAAATTTAATTTTAACTTCAATGTTAAAAACAAACACTAAAAAGTACAAAACAACTTTAATTTCGGTAACGAAGAGACAAAACTGTTATTGAAACACCGACTTCGAAAGTAAAGTTATTTTGTAATTTCTAGTGTTTTCTTCTTTAACGTTGAATACGTTTGTATTTTTTTTGTAATTTTTTTTTGTGACGGGAAATCATCAGATAACTAGTTCCGTTCTGAGTTGAGCGAGGGGGCGCGACGTGAGCGGCTCCACCGTAGTGGGCACGATGGGCATGTCCACAGACCACAACCCTAATACGCATGGGATGTCACATTTTCAGGGTTACGCTCATGATGCTACCTTTAGTAATTTCGTGAGTGAACATGCTAACATTTTACAGGTTTACGCCTCACGTAATTTCCAACTTAGGACTGAGATCTGGGCCCTATCCAATAAAGCTGACAATCCGACAAGTCCGACATATGTCGAAAAGTAACAACTCGACAATTTTTCTGTTTAATAAAACTTACAAGCGACAAAATTGTCATGGTGGAAAATTCACAAATATGTCGGACTCTTATTTTCTTGACATTTTTCTGTTTTATAAAACTTTATGGATATGCGACAGCTGACAATTTGTCGTGAAAAACTTGTCAAATCTGCTTTATTAAACAGAAAATTGTCGTGACATGTTGACATATTTGTAGAATTGTCCGACAATTCTGACAGGCGCGTTACCCTCTGTCGCGAAATCATATTTTGAATTTTGAAGGTGTAAAAAAATGTCGAGTTTTATTAAACGTGTTTTTACATAAAAAATATGTCAAGATTTCACCTGTCGATTTTTGACATATTTCTCACGTTTATTAAACAGCTTAAGCGCGACAATTCTACAATTTTGTCATTTTTTGACATATAATTATGTCGGATTGTCAGCTTTATTGGATAGGGCCCAGGGCGTCAAATATCTTGTAAACATCGTCTGTGTAGGAATGCACTATATCGATCACAAGTGAGTTCATATTTCGACTTCTACTTGGTCGATTTTTAAGCGGCTGCAGACAGCTTTGTATCTTTTTTGAGGATTCATATCAGAGTTACCCTTTGCGTTCCAGGGCCGCGGTAACTCTTTCGCACATTCCCGCAGCACCTACCTAACAGTCCTCAAGGAGAAGTCAGCAAACTGTAAGGGCCCGGTAGGACCGAAGCCTCTGGGGAACACTGAAATTCCGAAAGGTAAGTGCCCTCCAGATCGAAGGCAACGAAGGAACGGTGTGGGGTTAGTCAGTAAGAGTCTGACACGCCCTCTCGCTCCGCTCAAGAGCGGGAGAAGTCATTCTGATGATTGACCTTCCTAAAAAAAACCGGGCAAGTTCGAGTTGGACTCGCGCACTGAGGGTTCCGTACCAACTTACAGAAAACAGAGTGCATTCTCGAATCGAGCGTTGAAGACTATTCAATTACTTTTTCTTGTGACGCCACTAAAAAATTAAATTTTTCAGACTTTCCCTCTATGTGCCTACCTATGTGTATATACCTTGTTTCATGCCAAATTTCAAGATGCTAGGTCAACAGCAAGTACCCTATGAATTTTGATTCCTTTGACAGTACGTTTTTTGCAACATAAACGGGCGTATCTTTTTTTCCCGTCAACTTACAAGTTTGATTTTTGTACAGCTTTAAGGAACCGCGGACTTAATTATATGGTTTTAATTTGAACTCGATGCCTTCAACTTACCTATGAAAACAGTCCAATTCTCGAATCGAGTATTGAAGATTTTTCAAAAAAAAAAATCTTGTGGCCTAAATACAAATTTTAATTTTTCAGACTTTTCCCTATATTTGAGCTATAATACCTTGCTTCGTGTCAAATTTCAAGATTCTAGGTCAACGAGAAGTACCCTATGAATTTTGATTTTTTTGAGTGTCGAAATGTACGTTTTTTGACATATAAACGGGCGTATCTTTTTTCCCGTCAACGTACAAATTTGGTTTTTGCACAGTTTCAAGGGACCGCCGTCCGACTCGCATTTGCCCGGTTTTTTGTAAAGGTAGTTCATAATAGGTTGGGAAATTATGTTTTAATCCCTACTTAGAAATTATACATATTTTGTACAGGTTAACTGTTCGCATGTTTCTTCAAGTGTGATTAAATTATGAAAATACCAAAGCACAACTTTTTTTAGAATCAAAAAAGTTACATCTGCTTTTTATTGAATATTACTACCTAATCCGTACTTAGCTAATTGCATGAGTAGAACTCCGAAGTGTCAATTTAGCATAAGTATCTACTTGATTTCTTTTATATCTTCAAGAATTTTTTTCTGGCCTTGAAGGCCAAAAAGTACAAAACCGGCCAAGAGCGTGTCGGGCCATGCTCAGTGTGGGGTTCCGTAGTTTTCCGTCCGTCACAATTTTCCTATAAATATTAATATATTTTCCTAGAAAGTCTTTATAAAGCTCTACTTTCCAGATTTTTTCATATTTTCTAAACTTATGGTTTAAAAGTAAGAGACACACACACACACACACAGTGTATTTTATTTACTTTTGGAGCGATTATTTCCGAAATTATTGATCACTTTCCATTTTACATGTAGGGGGGCTACCCTAATAAAACATTATTTTCCCATTTTTATTTTACTACTTTGTCGGCGTGATTGATATGTACATATAAATTGGTACCAAATTTTAGCTTTCTAGTGCTAACGGTTATCAGTCACAGAGATTAAGCTAGGACGGACGGACGGACAGACATGGCGAAACTATAAGGGTTCCGTTTTTGCCATTTGGCTACGGAACCCTAAAAATGATGTATATGACTGTGCAAACGAAATGAATAAGTGACCATGTCTGGAACAGGGCATAAAATTACCCACCTACCTGGTTTTTAGGGTTCTGTAGCCAAATGGCAAAAAACGGAATCCTTTTAGATTCTTCATGTCTGTCTGTCCGTCCGTATGTCACAGCCCCTTTTTATCCAGATGATATTCAGTAACTAAATAGGTTAATTAGTGACTTTCATGCGGCTCAAGTTATACTTAGTTCAAACAAACAAAAAAAAACAAACAAATGAACAAATTGAGTAGGTACATACTTATTGGATTACCAACCTGTGTGTACTGCAGCAGGTACAGTACTCACTTATTTTCTCAACGATAGTTTATTTTAACTATGCCTAATTGCCTATTTTCTATCTAGATAAATACTTATAATTATTTAATCAATTATAACGTTAATCATAGATATTGATTGACATTAATCGTAGGCTAGGTAAGTAGGTACAGTCAACCGCATAGCAATGGTAGTTTGCATTAGGAGTACGAAAATCATCATTGATTTGTATTTGATTGTCTATTTACCTGGATGAGCTAGGTTGAATTGTTCTGGTAAGTATATCCCGTCCTACGTATGTAGGATACATGTATACTAGCAAAACTGTAGGGGCTCAGCAGGGTCGAAGCCTACTGGGGCCATCAGCTATGAGAAAATAAACTCTGGGGTCCCTGGAAAGAATGCAAAGAAGGAACAACGGAGTGGGATTTAGTCAGTAGAAGTCGACACGCCCTCCCGCTCCGCCCAAGAGCGGGAGAAGTCATCCTGAAGATTTCTCACCTAAAAAAAAGCCTGCATGTACCTACCAACCTATTTTTGATGAACAAATTAATTTAGAAGGTAATCTACGTCATTCAGTAATCTGTGTCTACGTCTTCTGCTTTTGAACGCAAGGTTAAAAGTCTCAACAGCGTGTGCAACCTTAATAATAGTTGGGTGATGTGGTGATGCATCTCAACTCGATATTTAAAACCGAAAGTTCTTGAAACTGTATTTGCAGGTAGGTAGTTCTGACCTTGTTTTTATGATAAATTGTTGATATTTGAGCACTTGTATTTTATTTGTCAGTAAATAACTAATTATTTAAATACCAAGGTGTTATCATAAATTGTTACCTAACTTAGTGCTGGAATCCACCTGGTGGTTCAATCGAAATAGGAAAATAGGCCCTCCCAGCCCCCAATACGCAGAATTCTTGAGAGATAGGCGAATGTAAGTTGAAAGAGTGAGCGAAGCGAGTTTAAAAATATCAGCTCCTTGCATCCAAAGTTTTTATATTTGACATCAACATACCCCAGCTAACTGATCCAGACTGTGTTTCTTTTGTTAAGTAAACGTATTATGGCCTCGTTGGGGATTTAAGTAAATATATTTAGTAAGTAGTAAGTAAAGATTTAGGTCCCTAGTATCTTGGTCCTGGTTTACGGGCGGCCGTTCGCCCTTGGCCCACCAATGCCATTTACCTATTAATTTAAGCCCTGCAGTTTTATTAGGAAACAAATATAGACCTAGCAGACCTTAGGAATTATTGTCGTGTGGTTACGTAAATATTCAAATGGCCCATGTTTGATAGGTGCCTAGTGTGTCTACTAACTCCTGTGTTGAATTTCTCAGTAGGTTATAATAATAAATAACCTAAGTACATTTCAAATGCTAAAAGATACCTCACACGTATCCAACTGAGCACTTTAAGTACGAGTAACTTACTGCAATTTATTTCCTAACTCCAACTAGGTACAGTCAGTACCTACTTCTTAAAGTCTAACCCCATAAGTATTTCTCTCTTTATTTTTCTAAGAGGGGTCAGGTAACATAGGGCACAGGCCGTACTATAGGTAAGCAAATATGCATATGTAATCAGTTTTAGGCATTTTAGACTAATGAAATAAGGGTGTTCTACAAACGAAAACTCTATTTGGTACTCATTTAGATTAAAGTTTTTTTTTAAATTATAAACTAGTGCCTGACTGCGATTCCACCTATAGGTAAGCAGTGATGCAATCGCTGATGTCTAGGCACACTAGTTTATTACGAGCCTATTCACTCTAGCCTTGAAGACACCCAAATTATAATCAGACCAGAAGACCACAGCAAGCAAATTGGGTCCTTCGATGTAGGTACGCGGTTACGGTACCTACTGCACGTTAAGCCGTAGGTCCCGGCTGTCATTTGTAGATTTTTGGCTGTTGTTACGGATAGTCAGAAGCCAGTAAATCTGACTCCAGTCTTGCTATGAAGTAGGTACAGTGTTACCCCAGTTAATGGGTTGTGGAGGTCTGGTAGGCAGCCGCTCCTCGTAAAATACTGGTATTCAGCTAAATCCGGCTTGACTGGAAGCCGACCCCAATATAGTTGGGAAAAAGGCTAGGCAGATGATGATGATGGAGGTACGCGGTGTAAACGACGAGGCGAAATACTTAGTTTGCAGCTTTCCGCATAGTGCTTCTAAACTAAAACTGGGTAAGTAATCCGGATTTCTTTTTAAGAGTCCCTAGTCAAATAGCAGAACTGTTCATCTCTCCATCCATTTTGGCTGTATGTCACATAGCTATTTAAGTCATCATCATCCACATAACAACAAAACATGCACTTTTGGACATAAATCTCCCCTACGCATCGCCTCATATCCAATCCACGATGTTCTGTGTTTTTAATCGGAGATTATTGAAGACGCTGAAACTTGAAAGAATTTCTGACAATAGAACGTCATATTTAAGTTACACATTTAGGTTCTACAAATCTAAATGTCACGGTGGTATCACCGTTTGTTATGCATGATCTCTACATTAATTTTATATTATTTAAAAGTTTATCATCTCAGCCGAAAGACGTCCACCGCTAGACGGAGGCCTCCCTCAAGCGTCGCCACAACGACCGGACCCTGTGCTTGTGCGTTTCGCATCCATCGGATTCCCGCAACCTTCACCAGGTCGTCGGTCCACATTGTGGGAGGAAAAATTTTAAAGTTATTTCATACAAATGTTAATAATGATACTACATATAATGCGGTGAGTATTTCCAATTTTAAGAGAGCACCCTTCGTCATTTAAGTTACATCTACCTTATTGACCTTTCGGTTTTTTAAACTTGTGTGTCGTGCAGTGGCTAGTGATCTTCACTCATTACGTCTGCCACTTACCTACTTACCTAGCGGTCAGGAAGTGGTCTGTACACTGAAGTCCGTGACCATGCATCTTAGGCGGCTAGGTTTGCGGCTAATAACATTTTCGCTGATAGATAGGTCGTGACTATAAATCAAATACGGCATCTACTTCAATTAAAAACAACACACTCCACTAGTAATTACTTCTAAATATACGTTGAGGAAGGACGGATTCGGAAATGGTTCGTAATTGTGCCTAATGTAAGTAAACTTTAGCATCCATCGAGATCGAGATGCGTTAGATGAGATTACTACGGTGAGAAGGCCGCACAGCCGTGTAAACATTAATTTTATTATGTACGTACTTACGCTTCTCAACAAAGTGTGGCAATCTAAATGTCTTGTAGCTCTTAATTTCGCAACAACCTCACTGTCTATTGAATTAGCTTCGTTCTGTATAATTCGATACTTAATAATTAGTTAGCTCAAAGTTGGGTGGGTTATGATGAATGAGGATAAATAATAATCAGACGAAATAAAAACTAATATCGCCTTAACTGCAAGTAAACAAATATAAATTCGTGAATAAATTTAGATGCAAACTAGTTGTTACCCGTGACTTGGATCGTGAATTCAGTTTAATCTGACTTTTTGGTGTGCCAATGTTGGAACAGTAACTTCGCATGTTAGATTGTGACTGATTAGGTTAGTTAGGACTGTATGGTCGTTGGTTAGGACTATTGAAGCCATCTAAAAAGATCTGTCAACATTCGTAACAGTTAAATGCAACTTGCTCGATGACAATACTTTCCGTCTCGCTGCTTCCCTACGTCTTGGCGCTTCCTGTTGTACTCCTTATCGCTGACACTCTAGCGAAGTGGTCAACAACAGCCTCGGACACCACGATCTGTCATGCAGCCGAAAAGCGGGTCGCATAGTGCGGTATGCGAATATCAACGACATCATTCGACGCGCTCTTACCACTGCCGTCAGCCTTCCAGCCGTATTAGAACCCCAAGGCCTGGCACGCAACGATAGCAAGAGACCACGCTGCATGGCGTTGTTATGCCTTTAGGATGGGACGCTAGATACTTGTACCGATAGTCTTGTGCCATCTATCTTCTTAGTTCGTCGTGTTGTGCTGGTGCTGTTACTGCGGCTGCGAAGAACCTCACGCGGCGGAAATATAATAATTTTGTTGGAAGTTATGTTTTCGAACTGTTTGGGGTCTGTCGAAACGTCTTGTTTGACACTTCACGTGAGCCAAAGGCTGGCGTTTACCTCGGTCAGAGGATAAGCATTGCAAGGCAATGCCGCCAGTCTTACGGGTCTATTGCCAGTCGATAGTGTTGTGGAGAAGTTTTTGACGCTATATTTAAATTTATCTTTATTTATTTAGTTATATTTAGTTTAGATAAGTACTGTATTTTAGGTACACCAATCGCCATTATAATAGATAAATAGTGTTACTGGATCGTAATTACATAATTATAAATATCTATTATTTATCTATCAAATATTCATAGTCTGTATCTCGGTATAGTAGCATAGCAAGAAGTGGACCGATGTGTCGAGAACACCTGGAAGAGCTAATGATCCATAAGGGTGAAAATTAATTCCTGACACTCAAACTAACCTCTGGCCACCCTAACCTACGGTTCGTGTCCTTGGGTCCTGACCATGCCTCAAACTGCAATGGTAGTTTGTCATCCGGCAGTCCGGTAATAACCCGGACCGAGTCCAAATCGTCAACGGCGCGTACTGTTCCACGCGCGCCTCAAGGAGATGTCAGCAAACGGTAGGGTCCCAACAGGGTCAAAGCCTATGGGGTCATGGATTGGATTCTAAAAGAGAAGCTCGCGACCCCAGAACGAAGGCAAAGAAGGAACGGGGTGGGGTTTAGTCAGTAAAAGTCTTACATGCCCTCCCGCTCCACCCAAGAGCGCTCCACCCAAGAGCGTCAGAAGTCATTTTGATGATTCCCCACTTGAAAAAAAAGGAAGTATGTAAATACTAAGTTATGCGACGTATGGACCTAAATGGAATCTACTGTTACCACAGCGAAGAGGACGGAATCCTAAGTATCTGTAACTTAGGTTTCTAGATATATTTCTTAGGCTCTATTAGTCGGTCAGTATGTAGATCACACGCGTGAGGCTGCGATTTATCATGATGTACGGAGGTAATTGTATGCCATCTTCATCTCGCAACATACATCACACAATGATAAACATTAAGTATAAATGAATATTGCGCTCAGTCGCGAAACATTGCAATTTGCACTCAACTGTCTGTGATGGAGTAATTGCTGACAGAACGTTGGTAACTATGCTACCACATCCACGAAGATTTGAAGATAAAACTGCACTTTGGATTAACAAATTTCAAGGATACGAGTATTTATAGCGGAGATGCGGGCCCTGGATGATGTGTCCTAAATATTGATGCTATCAATTTGTACTAATTATTAACATCAATTTTTTTCAACTTAGTTAAGATGATTTCAAAATTTTAGAATGCCGTTCAAAAATACATACTTTAAAAGTTAAGGGTAGACTTGTATCACCATTTTCCCGTTGCTAGCGGTTAGGGTGCCCTCAAAAATCACCGGTGAAAAAATCAGCTTTCTAGATCCAATGATCATCGTTGTCAGTGAGTCAGGCCTTCTCTTTTTATAATAAACCACCCAGAGATTCTACATATACCTACTGGTTGATTAATTAAGTTAATATGTACTATCACCATTTGTAACGTAAACGTAACATACTCGTACCTATTGCATAAAGTCGTTTTAAATTCGAACGTATTATTAAGATTGGTATTTATACAAACCACAAAATTGTTTATTTTTACAGCTAAGAATTTTAAATTTATTATAGTCATTATGTAACACTTTAGGAATCTTTAATATCCTCATCCCGCCCAAATTACATTAAGTATACAAAAATGCAAATTTCATAATACGTATTGCATTTTCTTACAAGAAGATGCCTTAAGATAAACATTTTAAAAATTCAAATAATTATTCATTCTGCACTGAGAGGTCATCGATTGTAATTTATTAAGTATTTTAATTTGTGAAATGTTTGTTTTCAAATCGTTAAAGTTACGATTATTCTAATCGGGTCCATTGATTATATATTTAATATGTATTTTTGAGAGAAGACGTCAAGACCCAATAATGAAGGCTGTACTGCACAAAACTATTACCAGTTCTGTGATCGAGTGGTAGTAGTGAATCAAACTTCCAAGCGCTTCCTTGTTCATTACTAGTTGACCAATAAGTCCTGAGTTCCATTACTGATTGAATTTTTCCATTTCGAATTTCCTGGAAGCAGTTCGAATGTCTGAGTGGCCAGATGAACGACATAGGGTCACCCTCATTAAGTCATTACACGGCGCTTCAACGTAACGAGGGACAGTTGCGTGACAACTATTTTTTTACTCCACTGGTGGCTTAAAGAAATCCTGAGAAAAATCCATTCTTAATAAAATCTCAAACAAGGACAAAATATTTTCGGTAGGTAAGAAATACGCAATTTAAGGTCTTCGTAGTTCCTATGTAGATATGCAAAACCCAGGGTCAAATTAAATTAGCTATAGAAACAGCTGGCGTGATAGGTATCGATATTTAAAGATGATAATTACAAACAAAACACTATTCTTAATTTCAAGGATTTACCTACAGCTGACTGCGAGGTCAAAGGCTGTGGATACTGCTGATATGGCTACTCGGAATAGTACACTTTGATACAAGTGGAGAAAGTGTGTTATTGACAGCTAGGCGGAATTCGTGTTCATGAAGCTGAGTGCTGCAGTGACAAACCGAAAATCGTCCACTGCTGAACATAGGCCTCCCAAAGTATCGCCACAACGACCGGCCCTGTGCGTCTTTCCTTCGGATTCCCGCGACTCTCACCAGGCTAACGGTCCACCTTGTGGGAAGGCCTTCCAACGCTGCGTCTTCCGGCATGTGGTCGTCACTCCAGAACCTTTTGTCAATAATAATATAATCACTTACGTAGATACAAATAAATGGGATCTGATCGGCGACTCGTGGGAGTTGCTTAGCACCCAACCTGATAAATAAAATAAATGTAATAAATTGTGGCGGGGGTGAGCTCACGAACTTTTCTGTTTTTGCAATTGCGCGCCTAAAAGCAGTAGGGGGAGGGGATAAGAGCGGGTTTTCTGGTAAGAGTATTGAAAATATCACGATGGATAGATTTACGTTTGGCCATTGTTTCACTTGATGGTAAGTGATGACACAGTAGATAAATATGTGATGATGTAGGTAGACGACGAGGGAGCACACTTAGCTAGAAGAAACCTTTTCACTCTTGACGAAAAAACCCTTAGATTGTAGCTATTAGGAACACAGATTCCGACAAGGAATTCCACTTCTTAACTGTACGCACAATAAATCCTTAACATTACATCTTTCTTTCATCACGGTTCGCTCTCACTCTCCTAGAGTGATTTTTTTCGACTATGCATACAAAATTAATTAGATATTATCTAGTATGCTACTGGAGAGTTTCCTTAGTATGGAAAAATCGATGCTGCTACTGTTATCTGAATTGGCAAGTCTATTTTATTGTAATGTCTATTTTTTTTTCTTCCTGTTTTTATTCGAGCCGATGGCTACCTCCGATCTATCATAATTCGTGAATAAAAATTGCTGACAGACAAGTTCTACTATTTCCTCTTCTATTATTTAATTTATTGTAAGAAGGTCATAACCATAAGTCATCATTACGTAGGTACGTAGACGTCATTAGAGTGAATCGGTAACACCTCACTATCGCGGGCTCCGGAGCCATATATCCGAGTAAAAGGCATAGCTTATGCAACTACATAAACGCAGGATGACCGCGGTTTCGGTGATCGTACAAGACGATTTTAATTGAACAGTTAGATCGAGACCCGATTTGGAATGACGATACTTATCTTTCTTTTGTTCGTATCGTAAATAGATATTTCTTAGTACATATCCATTGTATTACGTGTCAAAGTCATTATAAGTATACTAGGTCAAAATATTTGTGGGGCAGTGCAACTTTTTATGGACTAGGCGGAGAAGGTAGATAATAAAATGTAGTAACGACGATGACGACTGCAAAGATGGATGCAGATTTTTTGCAGTCGTGTGAACTGCACAAAAATTGCATGCCTAAAAAATTTAAATTATCATTGTCCAAGTTACCGACAGAACTGTCACCACAGAATAGATATCTACTCTATTCTCTCACTGCCCGAGGCCGACTCGCGTTTTATAGGTTCTGTTTTCTAGAAAGTACTGATCATTGATCAAACATGGCAGTGAGTTTGAAGATGAGACTGCAAGGCAAAATGTGAAATTATGGGTACAGCAAGTAGAGTCAAGTGATATTTTAAGTACATCAGTTTTCAAAAAACATGATTTGAGGATCTAAAAAATCTAGGAGAATACTCGTACAGATGAACTAAAGTTATATAAAGGAATCTTTCTCTCCACAACACCTTATCATCAGACCATACTATAAGGATTTAAGGAACGTATCAACGCCCGGTAGAACGGATCAACAGCGTAGTATACCCTTAGTGAGGTGGGCTAAGCATAATACATTTGAAAACAAAGACCTTTTTCCGAACATGTTTTTAGCGCGGTCATGGGAGGATCATGGGCCATGGCAGACTTCTTTAAACCAGATAACCAGATTCAAAGAGCTCGTGCCCGGGATCCGCACTTGCAAATCTTGGGATCATCAGATACTTGAATGCGACTAGCTTTTTTTTCTTCTTCCGCTCTGGGTGGAGTGAGAGGTGGGTCTGATTTTGATGGACTAAACCCCACCTGTATTCCTTTAATTGTCCTTTGCGTTCCAGGGCCACGGTAATTCTTTCGAACAATCCAGGAACGGCCGCAACCCTGGCAAGGTGAATGTGTTTTAACCGAACCCATTAAACCTAATTGGTGTCTTAAACCTTCGTTATCGTGACTCGACAGGTCGTGAATCTATATTTTAATTAGTAAAGTGTTATCGATCACAAAATAATTTAACGCACAATTACGTTTATGATCATCTCATGCCTTAGTTGCTTTACCTAAGTTATAAAAGTGCAGCGAATTTAACAAGGATGGGCACGCCATAATTATGTCCGTGAGTCTCCTCTTTGAGGAGTAACCGAAGACGTGTCACGGCGTCCTTACTTTCCGCAAGACACAAGTCATCACCGGACTGAGTAAGTTCGGGAGCTCCCTACACCTAATTCCGATACAAGAAACACCCGGGTGTCAACATTGTGTGAACCACCCAGAAGACACGGTGGAGCATACTATGGTAGGTGTGCCCCGCTTGGGCGGAGCACCACTGTATCCTCGTGGTGGCGATCTATAAATTCTTGCGCTAGGTCGTGGTTCAGGCCATGGTCCAGAGCAACGGGGAATGGCAGGTGGTCGACTGCTTCTCTGAAGCAGAAATGCTAGTGAAGGAGATGGTCCCACGCGTAAGGAAACGGACAACCTAACGCCCCAGCCACCGTGACCCCAACGACCCCGACTACCAGCCACGGAAGGCGCGGGCTTGCGGACGACGGGCAATAGTTCACCGCCGCGTCGTATGGCCAGCCGGTAATCGTCAGAACCCAAGGCGTTAAAAAAGTGTAATGTTCCACGCGATACTCAAAAAGATGTCAGCAAGCCGTAGCGGCCCAGCAAGGCCGATGCCTGCAATTTGTTAGATGTTGTCATCCATCCATACGACATTGTGAAGCTGAATGTTATAATTATCTGGTAATTTTTGTTTAATAAAAAAGGATATCTTAATTACAATTGCACAAATCCGAGCTCCAAGCTCCTCTTTCAAGTTTACCTATCCTTTATTAGATATCAATAATTTATTTTTTTCTAATTAAGGAAGCATCATTCCATAATAAAAAAAATTTCATTTTTGTGAGGTACTGTTGCCCAATCCCACAGTTAAAGCTACCATTTACAATGAGTGCGGAAAGATTAACATTTGATATTCTTTGTTACTGAACAGCATATAATTAACATAGCGAAACAATTTCAAGTGCCATTAGGTACCTAGCACTGTCCGAAAGACGTTCAATGAACATCATGCCTTTCAACCACAATGAAGAAATCTTGGTCTGTAGAAGGTCAGAGTGCAAAATAAAGAGGAGGGCCTCCCACGTGCCTTATGTATAAAACTACTAGTCTACGAAGCTTGGTCGGAGCTACGCGCCCTGAATACTTACGTTCGGCTAATGGCAGATTGTTTTAACGGACTAAATAGTCAAATATAACTCCTGCCTCCGTATGGCACGCACGGGTCATGGATGAGTTTGATGACAAACAATGATTAGGTAATTTATAATGATTGGCCGTAGATATTGGTACTTGATACAGCGTCTGTTGCAATGTCAGGCGTTACAGCCTACCTACTTGAAGTTTTATATCCCCATTATGCAGGACCCTGCTCCTGCACAATGGGGAGATTAAACTTGAAGTAGGCTTGAAGAATGTGCTATAATTCGATACTAAGTACCTGCTTACTACGATACGTAAAAATATGCAAGAACTCCAAATACATCTTGCCGATTACGAAATCTGTCACACGCCCCAGTGTCGCAAACAAGGCGATCATTTTACCGAGTAGGGAAAGGATCTAACGCAGTGATTACTGAGATACTACCGACGATATTGTATTACG
The DNA here is from genome assembly GCA_030763345.1 of Mythimna separata. Classification (NCBI taxonomy): domain Eukaryota; kingdom Metazoa; phylum Arthropoda; class Insecta; order Lepidoptera; family Noctuidae; genus Mythimna; species Mythimna separata. The sequence goes on from CM061180.1 coordinate 10,022,214, forward strand.
TTGCACAAACAAATTTAAGAGGTTTCCTTTCATAATAAGAGACGTTGAGTAAAGCCCATTTAAGGAATTGTGTAGTACAGTACACATATAATTTACGCTCCACTTAAAAGCGACGGATATGAAGCAAATTTTATACACAATATTTTAAAATTTATTCCGTTTGTTTCAGGTTATTCGGTTATTGCATCCAGGACTTATTAACTAGTAATGGCATCGGTAGGAAATGTTGAGTATAAGACCGTTTTCACATTATCCGATCCGATATCGGTATCGGACGCCGATACGATATCGGGGTAAGTAAAATGTATGAAATGCTGTGCTCCGATATCCGATATCGGGTCGGACAATATGAAAGACAGGTACATATCTCATACATTTACCTTACCCCGATATCGGATCGGAAAATGTGAAAACGGTCTTAGTCGGTAAGAGCCCGACATAAACTTCCGTTCTCTCCAGACAGAGGATATAAAAAAAACATCATACGAACATAGAACCTCCTTTTTGAAGTCGATTAAAAATTATCTAAGTACTGAAAGTAGATTTAGCGTCTAGTTCTATAAAAATATTTTTTGTAGTAACACTGATCAGTTATTTCGATGAAGTAAAAAAGTAAAGTAAAAGTAAATTAGCTGTAAATCTGAGGTTTATCTAAACAGCAGCTAACTAATGACTGACACGACCCTATAGATATAAAGGTAAAAGAGTCTAGTTAATGCATTGAACAGAATAGCGGTGTGCATTAACAATATTAAAGAATCCTTAGCCTAGTCGTAGACCGTATTTGTTACAGTTTCTAGCTCTAATTGCTTATTAACATCCAGATAGTAAATAAAGATTCTTGTACCACTTTTAACTTAATTACCTTATTGGTGTTAAGGTTAATTCATTAAAACGGATTAGTCTCAACAAAAAAATATTAACTTAATTGATTGATTACATTCAGTACCTTTACCAAATCAGCCGTAAAAATTAAATGAAGATACTCCTGTCACTGTCTTCTCAAAAAACTAAACATTTTAACATGATCGTAATCCACTCATCAGCAAACAAGTCCAATCCAGGGTTGATGACATAAAGTCGACGTGAATTGCTTACTCATTTGCCTACACTAGCTATAGGCCTATCCTTCAGTTCTATTTTCACCGATGACACACTAACATTGGGTAAGCAGATTGGGCAGCATAGAATTGTTTAATACCTTATGCCAGCGGCTTCCCCCTTTTGAAAGTTAAATATTATAAGTAATTAGGTACATATACTCTTGTCTCGGGTTATGCCCCTAACTCTTCAAATTTCAGGTTCCCCAAAGCCTATAAAAGTATTATTAAAATAAAAAGTGAAGGTCTGTGATTAGATGTCTATTAATCAATCACACCTCAATAGCTGAACGGATTTGGATGAAATTTGGAACATATGAACGACATGGATGTGATTCACACCTGTTGTAGCTATATTCTCGTAAGTAAAAGATACTTATTTATATTTTTTGAGATGCGAATAATCCAGCCTTCAGAGAAACTTCCAGAACAGTCCTATTTGATCTCCATGACTTAATAACGAAAATAACAAATAAATAAAAAATAATTAATAACTGGATAGCACGGTATCCCATGGCAAGACTGAAGTCAGTTTCAGGCTTCTGACGATTCTTTATGACTGTCAAAGATCTCCAACAGCCAGGCGCTACAAAGCGACACGGTTTTTTAGATAAGGAGGAATCTCGTTATAGGATCGATGGTCATTCATCCAAGAAATCTCTTGAGCAAGCAAATGATTTGTTATCATTTAGCAATGAGTACCTTTAATAGAATAGCCATCTATATAATACATCCAATCATCCACTAAGTTATCTACAAGTATGTTTCCAAACTGTAGCGTTTATTTTGAGTTGGGAAATCATCCAATAACTTCTCCTGCTCTAGGGTGGAGCGTGAGAGCGTGTCAGAATTTTACTAAAAACCACCTGTGCCCTTCAAACCTCAGTTCAGTCCTTCAGTTACCCTTTGCTTTGCAGGACCACGGTGTCTATTTAAAAAATAATGTGCAAATCAGATGATGACCAAAATTTGACATTGCCTGCCAGGAGAGGTATACGATAATACCTACATCTTAGCCGCTAGTTACAAAATCCGAGTCACATATCTTGAGCACACATTTAAATCTGTTTGTATTTATACATAGTTGCGTATTTTCTCACTGTTTTAGTCCATTGTGATACTCACAATGATTGTCAAGAGTGCACCAGATAGGTAGGTAGCGTAATTGCAGGTGACGAAACCTAATGCAACACCAGCCACCTCTGTATGTTGAATACAGTGGGTACCGTGCCTTAAAATGTTAATTATGAATAAATTTTAGTTATGACTGAACGTTGGCAAGTAAATAACTTAATATTTCAATTAACCTAATGTTTTAGAAACCTCACAGATATGTTACCATAATTTTAGACAAGTAAATATCGTACCATCTGGTATGAATGTGAGCGTAGGTAGTGAACGAAGGTCGAAAACAAATACGCATGCCATCCATCCGTTTTACATTTATGTATTTTATACATCAACGAAAAATGCGCAATCAGACACGAATGACCATGCATATTATTGTTGTTGATGGCAATCCACTAGCCAAAATCACGATCGGATATAATTAAGTTTTACGTAACTGTTTATTATTAGGAACGTTATGATCTATAGCATTGAAGAAAATGTTGAGGCTGAACATTATCTAGTGTGCTGACGTCTTTTTACAACTTTTCATCAATTGGTTATCATACCTTGTAGGTATTTTTTTAATCTGCTCGACAAAATAACCAGTTACTTAGACAAAAATCATAATTAACAATAAGTACGTAGAGACAAATTGACATAATTATGGAGCTTACGGCTTTATAGAGGTACCTATTATACACACATTAGATATGAAAAGAAGATTAAGGGGCTAACTAAAAGGAAAAAAAAAACTGGGCAAGTGCAAGTCGGACTCGCGCACTGAGGGTTCCGTACCAACGAGTCTTGAAGATTTATCCATTTTTTTTTCTCATGACGTTTCCCTATATTTATGCTACAAGACAAATTTCATGATTCTAGGTCAACGGGAAGTACCCTATGAATTTTGATTCCTTTGACAGTGTCGAAATGAACGTTTTTTGCGACATAAACGGCCGTATCTGTTTTTCCGTCAACTTACAAGTTTGATTTTTGCACAGCTTCAAGGGACCGCAAACCTTAGTATATGGTTTTAATTTCAACTTGATAACTACACGCGTTCCCGAGATAAAGGATCTTGACCGACAGACGGACAACAAAGTGATCCTAAAAGGGTTCCGTTTTTCCTTTTGAGGTACGGAACCCTAAAAATGGTCAAGTGCGAGTCAGACTCGCGCACAGAGGGTGTCGTTCAAACTTACGAATACTTAACTACAGTTCTATTCTAAAATCGAGCCTCGAAGAATTTTCCGAATCGCAAAAAAGTTTTTTTTTTGTGACGCAACTACAAATTAAAGTTACCTACAGTTTTCGTAATTTTTCCTATACTTGTGCCATGTGACTTTGCTTCATGCCAAATTTCAGGATTCTAGGTCAACGGGGAGTACCTACCACCCTATGTATTTTGAATCCCTTGACAGTGTCGAAATATACATTTTTACATAAACGATCGTATCTTTTTGTCTTATTAACTTAGAAGTTTGATTTTTTCAGTGTCAAGGGACCGCCAACTTGAGTAGGTACTTAGGTAGGTAGGTATGTATATATGTAGTTTTCATTTCAAGTCGATACCTTTACGCGTTCAATAAAGGGTTTTGACAGACATTGACGGACGTTTGGGCTGGGTTCCGTATTTTCCTTTTGAGGTACGGAACCCTAAAAACAATAAAACTTTAATACAGAAATTAATATGATAAAAAAAACAACGGGCTCCATCTTGGTTTGCGGACCTTGGTAGGAATATTAATATGATATTTTCAAACAAAATTTTAATATTTTGACCTAGGCATGCCCGTGTTCTACAACAAGCTGAACGTGTAAACTACTTTTGCATTCAAGCTAATTATGTTCTAGGTACGTGTATCGCTATTTTTTCGCTAATTTCACAAATTAACTCCAGAATTTTCCCGATTTACCAAGACTCAATCCACTTACATGAAACTGAGCATATAGTTAGGCACCTAAGTAGAAAAATTCAGCTTTTGGAACTTGGAAGGCGATTGTTAACAAACTTCAAAAAATCGGAACAAAGACTTTCACATTTTTAATATTACTAAATTAACAAAACGGTCAATTCCAATTACAACACATTTTGCACGGTAAGCGATCAATTTATATAGATTGACGTCGATGGATAGGTATAATAACGATTTTAATCTGGCTGCACCTTCAAACATAACTGACGAAATATGGGTGTCTAGATACTACAGTCTGCGTTCGGGGACTATATGCGCGATTAGATTAAAAGTCAGACCTATTTAAAACAGTTCTTCACAGAACTTATAGGTAGACACTCGAAAAAATATGTTAGTAATTTCCCTATTGTTATTAGTCTGGGAAAACAGATCATTAATGATCTGAATTGGATGACAGGAAGCTGAGTGGAGCTCACGCAAGTAGGTAAGGTATACAGTGAAAGTGGAAACATTTGCGGATCGTTTTTGTAGTGTCGTGCACTTGTGTTGTGCCTCATCCGGACGTAATCATCATAAGATATTTACGTAACTGCTTGTGTCATAAGTCGTAGTCTTTGTGTAGCAGACTAGAGATAAGCTAAGATTAGTTACATAGTTACTTCAGATTGCTGCGAAACCTTTCAAAACAGTGTTCTCGTTTTACAGGTAAAGGCTTCGCACGAGGTGCAATGTGCTGAATTCACCAGGCAGGGTGATGCTTGGCCCACCAGGGCTTCTTCGAAAGAGTTACCTAGCCACTTCCAAAGGGCAACAGAACGGTTTTAGTCTGTAAAAGTCTGATATTCGCTCTTGCTGCATCCAGAGCAGGAAAAGGCTTTTGATGATTTCCCGTACATAAAAAACCGGCCAAGAGCGTGTCGGGCCACGCTCAGTGTAGGGTTCCGTAGTTTCCCGTCCGTCACAATAAGTGTCCCCAACTTTTGCAAAAACTGTTCGTCCCATCAAGTTCAAAATAATTTTCCTAGAAAGTCTTTATAAAGCTCTACTTTCCAGATTGTTTTTCATACTTTCTAAACTTATGGTTCAAAAGTTAGAGGGTGTGTCCCCCACACATTGTTTTTTACTTTTGCAGCGATTATTTCCGAAATTATTGATATTATCAAAAAATGATTTTTGTAAACCCCTATTCATTTTTAAATACCTATCCAATAATATATCACACGTTAGGGTTGAAATTTAAAGAAAAATCGCTTTTTCCTTTACATGTAGGGGGGCTACCGTAATAAAACATTTTTTTTCCAATTTTTATTTTTGCACTTTGTCGGCGTGATTGACATACATATTGGTACCAAATTTCAGCTTTCTAGAGCTAACGGTCACAAAGATTAAGCGAGGACGGACGGACAGACATGGCGAAACTATAAGGGTTCCGTTTTTGCCAATTGGCTACGGAACCCTAATAAGGTGACGCACGGAATATTAGGAGGAGTTAATCTTACCTCGGAACCCTTGCCCTGAACACTACCACATCGCATCTCGGTATTTAGCACAAAACTGTTATTATATCGCCGTGCCCAAGGAATCCTGCAGCTTATTTAATTGCGTCAATAATACACAAATGAATGCGATCGATCGTTCAACCGAACCATTTGCCAAATGCTCTCTATGCATGTTATTGCAGATCAGCAAAACTGGTGTAGGTACTTAAATGGGTGAACCTGTTATTATTTTATTTAACATGATTTTAGCTGAATTATAAAAAGTATAAAAACATTTATCAAATAAGTTTATAATTCGGTTAAAAATCATGCTAACTGTAATTTAAATGTAAATATCCTCAATCTAAAGATTCACCCAGATATGTGCCACTAGTGTGTTATGTATATAATTAAAGTAAACAAGCAAGCACTAGAGTTTCACCGCACATGTTGTTGGTCCACTCGAAAGTGATTTGGCGGTAAATGTGGGTAATCAGAATCAAATAATAGATTACGTAGGACGTCACAATCTGAAAAGTCTTAATTTAGCCATTTCGTCAGTGTTTAGACAATCTAATTATTTGTGAGATACAGCTTGTAAAAAACTCAAGTCAACCAACGCTGTGTTGGTTGACTTGGGTTTAAACTATAAAAAGGTGTGAAATCCAAGTAATACCAAGTCCAAATATATTGTATGTTTTAAATAAATTGATTGACTTGGTAATCGCATGAAAACACAACGTAGGTATCTCACAAGTAATTAAGATTGTTTAGTTGGCTAACCGGAAATTGAGGTCGGGATCCCGTCGGCTCGGGCGTGTGAGCCATCCCTACTGCGTGCGGCCACCTTTGCTAGCATTACTGCTTCGCAGAAAGAGGTGACTGGCTGGCATTCCTCCTCGCTGACCTGTACCATGGCCCGCTGCAAAAGGGCGTTGCCACCGTACGCCCCCAGGAGGGCACGGTGGTGCTCCACCCATGTCGGACATACTTCTACCGAATGCTCCAACGTGTCATTGGGGCGGTCCACACAATGAAGATATCCGGGCGTTTCTGCCGCACGAATCCAGTTCAGGAACATCCTGAACTTACCGTGTCCGGTGAGGAACATGCGGAAGATGAGGACGCCGTGAGGTCTTTCCAACCACTCCTCAAAGAGGGAACTTGCCACCATAATTATGGCGTGCTCAAAGAAAGTAGTAGTTATGAAAAAAAAGGTTGCCGTAGTTGTCGCTTAAGCAATAACATGATCTTCTGTTCGTTCGTAAATTTAGTTTTGATATGATTTTAATGTAGAATCCAATCTAAATCTAAAAAAATTCATGTAGAAAACAATCCATCAAAATAGCGCTGGATGACAACATCCAGCGCTATTTTGATGGATTGTTCTACTTTTGCTAAACTTTATTAAATAAAAGAAAATAATGGTTTTACATGTGCCCGTATTACTCCGTATTACGACACTTGGCGCCTGAATGGCACTAAAGACTGAATAAAATGACCATGGGCAAATTAGGTTCATTGTCCAACAGCGATATGATATGTACCATTGTAAAGGATTTGGTTCGTATTTAAATTCTTACCTATTGGCACAACTTTCAATTCCATTGCAAAAAAAGATATGCACCTAAATAGGTTTGGTAGGAAAAGACCGATTTCTGGACCAATTGTAGAGGGATTTTAATAGTTATTTGTTATACAAGTGCAAAGTTGCTTTTTTAAAAGGAAGTTTGTTTCCTCGCTGAGGTGGAATGAAAAGTTACGTGTTGCACTCGAGTGCAAAGATTTTTCACCTCGTGCTCTTTTGATTCCCTCGCTAACGCTCAGGATTCTAAATTTTTTTCAGTTTTTTGTTGTTATATAAGGTTTAACAATGACGTGAAAAATGCCGCGTAAAGAACCGGGTACAAAGCAAATTGAAAAAAGAACACCAAGAAGGTTCCGAGTCTGAGTTTTTAACAAATTAAAAAAAAGTTGTATGATTCTGAAATATTCAGCCATATTCGGCACCATAGAGGTAGCAGTGAATAGGTTTAGGGACCCCCCATACTAGCGTCTTTCGAGCGTCGTCGTCGTGCCAGCGTCCGCGCAACAACGGGTAGAACAACGTAGTTCTATCCGCGCGTCGACGTCGGGTGGACGTTGCGCGGACGCTGGCACGACGACGACGCTCGAAAGACGCTAGTGTGGGGGGTCCCTTAATGTTTTTTTTAATTCACAAACTTAGTGCACACGATGTTCTAAATTCAATTTACTTTATCCTCTAGAGAATAAAAAAGGGCTTTTCCACTCAGATATTGAAGATTAAAAATACTCTTTCCGAGATGGTGGGTTGAAAAATTTATTATTTATTTTATTATGCTACGAAGTACAACACGAAATTTCGAAACTAACACGCTAAAACAAAAACAAGCACCCCATAACGTATTATATAATTTATTCTATTAGGTACAGCTACTATACACACTACTTATGACGAAAATAACAAACACTTATTTCCTCTTCTTCCTGTCAGCGCGACTGCCGCCCATGTCTTCCAGTTGCTGCTTGAGCTCAATTAGTTGGTTGTCGGGCACGTAGCGGACCTCTTCGTGCGCGATCTCGTGCTCGTGCACGCGTAACGTGCACCCCTCCGGCAACACGGCCCGAGAGACGCGCAGTAACGTGCCCAGAGCCCAAGCGGGGACATCGGTTACCTGTAATGTAAAAAGTTTTCGATAATATAGTTTTTCTTTTTAAGCAAGCAAATTTTCATGAGGGGACATTTTTAATATCACCTAAAACGATACGACTTGTCGAATGTTCGCTAATTTACATCGGCGCGACACGGAGATTAAATAAAGTATCGAATTTTTATTCCTATCATTGTAAAAGTTTACAGTTTACAATTTATCGAGGTTTAAATTATAAATTAATAAAATCATCAAATGTGTTTTTTAATAGTGAAACTGGTAGAATAAAGTACCGTTACGCAATACGGATTTTTTATTAAATGATAAATGACATTTATTTTGCAAATAGGTTTTTTCAAACTCTTTTACACGTCAATTTTTTTTTGGACTTTTTTTTTTTGTTACTAGATGAGGCCGGATTAGAGATTTCACATAGACCCATAAGAAAATATATGAAAGTATCCCAAGAGTTTGTGAATATTTTCAACAATATGCCTCTCAAGATTTTAATATTAGGAATAGGGTCACATTAGATCAATCTCGATTCAGATTGGCTAAAGTACCTACTTACATACCTAATTATTTTATGGGTTACTGTGTAAAATTTTATAATAAACGCCACTTGAAATTAACTAATTAAATTTTAAAACATGCAAGTATGCCTTGACACTACATAGACAAACATTATAAACTGGAAGATTATATCCACCTGAGTTGACAGGAACAGGGTTTGTTGGAAAGAAAACTGCAAGATACAAGAAACATTGTACCCGGTCAGCCAGGGCGGGCAGCTAGTCATTAGTAAGGCCACCTACACTAAACTAATTAAAGTCTGTTTTTTTATGTCTGAGACTAAAATGGTATTACGTGAGTTATCACACTTATCACAACACAAGAGAATTGGTATCAATATTATTGAAAGTTTGACATTTGCCTGTGGTAATTTAGTCTCAGGGATTAAAAAACAAACTTTAGTTTACAACTTTCAACATGACGCTCATAAAGGTTTAAATATAGCAAAATACAATAAGAATAAATTACCTGCACATTCCTCTCATAGACATTAAGATTATACTCTGCCTCGATTGCAGTGCCTCCTGACTTGAACTGTTGTACTTTCAGTTGTTGCGCCGGCGTTGCCCAACTAAGCAAAAACGAAATAATATATTCATTAATTATTATAAGGACCTATTTCACCACCTATGATTTAGTTTCGAGTATCTTACTTGGCAGATAATTTCATACAAATTCTGTTCCATTTTTGAATTTATTCAGTGAGTAGTGCCTACTCGGACATTGTAAAACAAGTAGATATAAATTAGTCAAGATGCAATATTATAAAGGCCAATAAAACTTTTGCCATACATGGCTGGCATATTATTACCTATATTTTTTTCTATACTCCAATAGTGCAACCTATGTCATATCCTAAAGGGCTGTATGAAAAATCAATAGCAAAAAGAATTATGTCTAGGTACCAATAGTACTGTAATGTAACCAAAACAAGTAGAACACTATTTGGTAGATTGATGTTGTTTTTATCAGGCGTAATTTTTCTTAAATAGGTATTGTGTTAGATATTTGAAGTTTCTCATTGTTAAATATACTACACTATAATGAATGAGTTATTCTGCGTCCCCCACTTCCGAATATATCGACTGTGGTACGGATGCCCCTATTGTTGTAAAGAATAGCCTTTTAATAAACTAGTGCGCCTCACCATCTATGATTGCATCACTGCTTACCATCAGGTGGGATCGCAGTCAAGCACTAGTTTATAAAACTTAAAAAAAAAGACCTCGAATTCTCTAGTTATTTTAAAGACTCGACTCGACTCGCCAATAGTTAACCGTGGGTCATATCTTCGGGCCGTATCACACTAGCGGCTTGCGAGCGGCTGAGGGGCGGGCTGGCAAGTAATAAATGCATCGTGAACAAGCCGCGCGGCTACGAAGCGATGACGTCGCGGACGCGTGGCGAATTCGCAACCTTTTCGTCGCGTGTTTGTAGGCGGGGTGTACGTGGCGTTTTACGTAGCAGTACTCAATGACGTCCAAGCTGCTACTGCAATTACTTATTTTTTCTCATGTTTCATGATGTGCCAAATAAACGTGTTTTATTTCTTTCTACCTTTCTATTCGCGGTGGGCTCTTTGCGCGTCCGCAACAAATTCGGTGAGCTTGCGCGGCGTGTTCATTGCGCATCCGTTCCGCTTTGAGTACGCTCGCAATCCGCTAGTGTGTTAACGCCCTTATATTTTATGAGAAATCAATAGCAAAAAGAACTCTCTATCAACTGTAACCGAAGCCAGTAATAGACTGTTTGCTAATGTTTTAAAAGTTTAAATTAGTGGATATGTAACTACGTCTACTAAACAATAAAAATCTGATAAGACAAAATCATTACCAACTAAAGCTCATTTTACACTACGCTATAATAATGGTATATATTTCATAGCTGAAAAATATTGCTCGCTATACATTTATAATAATATACAGGGTGTAAGGGACAGCCCTCCCTTAAAAAATAAAAAAAAAATTGGGCAGTTTGTATGGAGAGGTCGATTTTTTTCGTTTCCTGAAAAAAAATCTTGTGGGAGGATGTTTAGATTCGTCTACTGAGCAAGCCCTTAAAGTTTGGGGAGAGCTGTCCCTTACACCCTTTATAATAATTATAGCAGAGTGTGAATGTGTTCTAAATAAATGTATGGCGAGCGACATTGTTGTGCTATGAACTATTATGCTATTATATTATAGTGTGGTCTGAAATGAGCTTAAGTCAAGCCAGAAGTTATTGTGGCGAACATATGAAGGGCAATCGTTCGTACCATACCTATTGAACAGATTAGATATTCCAATTATGGAAATATTTAACATCAATATAATAAATCAATGGATACTACGTAGCGGAATCCAGCCGCGACACAGACGCAAGATAATGTAGGTAAACAAAGATTTAATTGTGAAACCATAAGTACTAATTATTTAATAAATAATTAATTTAGCTTTTGCTGTTTATGGTGGGAATGCGTTAAATAGTGTTGCAATGACGATCATCTATTACTATCGCAGCAGGAAGGACCTGTACACACCACATTTTTGTGTACAAACGCGCTGTTGCGAGCGACTACTGCGCGTTTTTATCCTACAGAAGGTCCACAGGCTGTGTTTGTATCGCGACAAACACGCGTCAAGGTCGCGGTCGCAGTGTGCACAGGCCCTATGACGTATCCTTTACACTCGTTTATCACCTTTTTTTTAAATAGTTTTAGTGATAAAAAACTATAAGTGTGAAAAATATAACAGCAACAACCAACTTAATCTATTTTATCAATAGAAACCTGAAGATATCATGTGTGGTATTATTTTCATTTGATTATAATATATATTAAGAAGAATAGGTAACCCCTAACAAAAACATATGAGCAATCCTTCTCTAGGGATCTTTGTTTGGTTAGTTTATAGAACTGATTTTTTTGCTTTTGATTCCTCAGTTGTTGTACAAGAATATTCAGATTTTATTCAACAAAACGAAAATGAGTTTACATACCTACTTGATAAGTGGTGAGTGACAAAAATGAATGACCTCAAAGAATGAATATCAAACCCAGTTTACAGGTACACCACTACAGTAAAAACACAACACCAGTGTACCACGGCACAAACTTTTCAGAACACTGCTTAATCTATCACATACCGTATGTGATACATTAATATATAACTTTGGTTTCATTTCTGATGACAACAAAAAAAAATATGCCAATAGTTTGCATTGGCTTTTGAAAGGTTGTAGACGGATGGATGATGGTAGTTTCTTATTATATCATATAAAACTGCCAAACTAAAGAGCTTACATCAGAAAAACACCAAGGCTAAAACTTACAAAGGAGAAAGGACAGATAACCTGTGGGTTAGTGCACCTAGAATATATTTAGTTACCATTCATCAACTTGAATCCCCATAACTTCAGCATATCTATGGATTTGGCTCTGGCAGGCTTCCAAAAGTGCAAAGTCATATCCCTTCAACTGCAGATTCAGGCAATCATATACAGGTTCGTCAGGCTCCATGCTCTGAAATAAAAACAAGTTTGTCTTGTAGCCCACTTGTTACCTTGGTGCTAGAAATGTAGTTATTATTAGCATGTATACAGATGACGGGTCCCTTAGTTACAGAAGGTAGCTAAAAAAGAATTTAACCCAGACAGGATACTAGCAAAATGTAAAAAATGTAGCACTGTACTCACTCAATGTTTTTATACCTTAATTGTAAATGAGGTTTGCATATTTTTTATGTAAGTAACATTTATTTATTTGGTTGTAATTAAAACCCTCATATAATGTACATTGTATTCTTCTTCATAGCAATGCACACAATAAGACCAATGAGATAAATATTAATTTATCCCAAATAATAAAAATTTAATGAATTACTTACTATTAAATAGTCAGGTTCGTACAAATCACTTTTAAACCTTTTCTGATGATTATGAATTGCTGGCATGCTGAGATTGCGAAAGTTATAAGGCTTCAAATATTGACGAAGATTTATCTGAAATTTGAAAAATACATTAATAGTTTTTCTATATCTTCTATGATTTACTTCCAATTTAAATGGTTTTTAATAAAATTAGCACACACTCACAAAATGATGTAGTTTTGTAGTAAACATTTTGCGGTTTATTTATTTAGGATCAATTATTAGAAAAGTAGCAATTAATAGAAAATATAGGAGTGAAGAGGTTAAGTATTTAATATGTATACATGGTGCGACCGACCGGTCTTTATTTGTATAATGAATAACAAGTACTAGGTTTCCGTTAAGGAAATAGTCTAATTCGTTTTATTATCTATTTAAAACCACAAAGAGAATTAAAAATAGATTCGAGAATGATTTCTTCCACAAGTTTGTGATGACATATCTAATGACAGGCAGGCGACAGCAACAGCAAATTGACACTATTGACAGTTGCCGCGAGTGCTGCCAACTGTAAACAATAAAAGTCAATAGTAATATCGTATAAAAGTCGCTGGAAATTCGCTATCTGAGGCCCGACCACGAAACGCGATCTACTTTATCTTTTTACTGAGTGTATAGATTCATACTTCTTGTTCGCTCTTACCCTACAGACAGTTTTATTTACAGACAGGGGGCGCAGGGGCGTAGCTAGTCCAAAAGGGGCCCTATATCAAAATGTATAGATGCTAGATTAACTGGGCAGGTTACGTCCATACGGATTAGAAAATATGTACAAGCGAGCTTTGAACTTATAGAACAACATGCCATGATTATGATAATAAATAAAATAATTTAAGGTGGATAAACTTACAAGAAATATTTTTTAGTTTTGACCAATTGTTATGCTTTAGAATAATCTGTTCAGTTTTAGTCTATTTGAGAATATAATGTACGTCGTTTTACAATAAAAACATATTTTGTATAAATCATACACAACAAGGGAAAACCAGGTCACCCTTTTAACTTTGCGATTTGTTTCCCTGATATCTGTAGGCAACATGCGATTTTTTAACATAGTTTTGGAAAAATTATAAAGCTATGAATCTTTCCTTTTAGTAGTTTATTTATGAAAACATAAATTTTTATAAGATAATAAATTTTCAATTTCATTTTGTTTTTCGTTGTATAACATAACGGCGATATAAAAAGTTTATTTGGAGAAATAATTCATAAATGTGCAGTTAGTAAAGTTATAATTAACTATTTTTAACGGTATAGCGGCGGTCCCCTACGATAGATTTTCTACTGGAAGGTCACCATAAATCATTTTCCTCATACCTACATAGTTGTTGTAGACATTTTTGTAAAAAACTGTATTTGTTTTAAAAATGGCGGCAAAAGGACTTCTTTATTTGTTCTTTTCTCACGCGGGTTTTTAAAATGGCGGCCATAGACTACCTACTCTAGTTCTAATAAGAATTGAGGTTGCTTATAAACAGAATATACAAACTATTTTATTTCAATGAAAGATTTTATTAACTTTTATTTTAACTTAAAAGTTAAAATAGTTTATATAAACGCAAAACGGCATGAAATAAGTAAGTAAAGCACTATTTTATGCTATTGAACGCAATAACCAAATGTTATTTTTTTCAACTCAAAATTCTTTCTGAGGACAAAGATGTTTAACAAAAAGGTTTCAACTACATTACCGCACTAGTGCGTAATAGTAATCAAAATGTCACAGTTTGGTATTAGCCACTTTCTGATCAAGTGTGTCGAAAAAAAAAACTAAATGTCAAAAATTTGTCTATGTTTTGCTTTACCTTCGTGCGTGAAGACATCAATGAAATGGGAAGAACGGTAAAGAAAATCACAAATTAAGTGTTCTGTATTTACGATTTTTTAGTAGTGATAAACTTAATGGTGAATCGTTTATGGTTTTGTAACTCTTGAAGGAAGCAATTACCCTGAAGAAATGGCGTCAACAGGCAGTACACCTTTTCCTAAATGGCAACTGGCAATTCTTCTTGGCGCACCTCTTGCCATTAGTTTAGGTTACCTTTATTTCAGAAACAGATTAGAAGACCCAGAAAAGAAAAAAGTATCCGAGTTAAAAGCCAAGACTACTATTTCATTGGATAATGAAGAGAATAACGCTAAAGTTTCCGAAAGCGCTATCGACCGCGCTATGAAACTGAAAGGAGCCGGAAACCGGGCTTTCCATGCAGGAGAATATGATAAAGCAATATCTTTATACAACGAAGCGATCGAGGCCTGCCCTCCCGACCGTCCCGTAGACCTTGCCACTTTCTATCAGAATCGTTCTGCATGTTA
This sequence comes from Mythimna separata, assembly GCA_030763345.1. Classification (NCBI taxonomy): domain Eukaryota; kingdom Metazoa; phylum Arthropoda; class Insecta; order Lepidoptera; family Noctuidae; genus Mythimna; species Mythimna separata. The sequence goes on from CM061180.1 coordinate 10,037,281, forward strand.
CGAGAAACGCGAAATGTGGGAACAAGTTAAAGAAGATTGTACGTTTGCTCTTAAGCTCAATGAAAAGTATGTAAAAGCTTTCCTGAGGCGTTCTCGTGCTGCTGAGAAAAGTGGTGATCTCGTTTTGGCTCTTGAAGATGTTACTTCTGCCTGTATTCTTGAAAGGTTCCAAGTACAGAGTTCTCTTGTTAATGCTGACAGAATTTTGAAGGCGCTAGGCAGGCAGCATGCTCGCGAAGCCCTGGCAAAACGTCGCCCAGTCATGCCATCTAAACATTTCATCAAGACATATTTCTCAGCTTTCTCTGAGGATCCAATTACTAAGTTGCAACTTGATGATAAGGTTACCAGTGGTTTTGCTAAAGCTAAGCAAGCTCTTGATGCCCAAGATTATGATTCCATTGTCGATGCATGCTCTCAGGAACTGAAAGAAGCTGACGGTAAATATAAAAATGAAGCCTTGTTGTTGCGTTCCACCTTCTATCTTTTACTAGGAAGACACGATGAGGCTCAAGCTGATCTTGCAAAGGTCATTGATAGTGATGCTTCTACTAAAGTTAAGGTAAATGCCTTGATCAAGCGTGCTTCATTATTTACACAATTGGAAAACACTGAACGCTGCTTAGAAGACTTTGCAAAGGCTGCACAGCTTGATCCTAACAACTCGGACATTTACCACCATAGAGGACAGGTGTATTTACTTCTGGAGCGCATGGATGAGGCCACAGCTGAATTTGCAAAGGCTGTGGAATTGAACCCAGACTTCTCTATTGCCTACATACAAAAGTGTTATGCTGATTATAGACATGCACAAATAAACAAGAATGTTGGAGCACTGACACAAGTGCGATCGGACTTTGAACGAGCTTTGGAGAGATTCCCTCGCTGCGCTGAAGCATACATCTTGTTTGCTCAAGTATTATCAGACCAGCAAGAGTGGGGACGTGCTGAAGCTCTGTTTGATTCTGCCCTTTCGGTAGACCCCTACAATGCAACTCTGTATGTGCACAAAGGGCTGGTGCAGCTGCAGAAAAGCACAGACTTTGACAAAGCTGTGAAACTGATTAACAAAGCCATTGAAATGGATGACAAATGTGATTTTGCATACGAGACCTTGGGTACAATTGAAGTGCAGAGGTAAGCTACATTGTTTTAAATATTATTTGACTTCTTAGTTTATAGTAAGTACTGACTTAAGTTCATGAGTATGGTATGATTATGTCATAGTTACTTCAGTTGCCATATCTAACAGTTAAATGTGTCTTGTGATTCATACACAACTGAAATCAGTTATATCTATTAGTATTTCTTTACTATTGACATCTTTTATGGATGTATTATCCACTGTTATCACTGAGCCATTTTATCATCCATACCAGTAAATATATAATGTGATAAGAACTTTTATCTCACATTATCTTGTAAAAAGTACATTGTTTTATTGTTATGTAAGAGACATCAAACCTTAGAATATATATATAGGTCTTTGATTAAGAAAGAGTTGATTGAAACACATATACCTCTTACATCTTATGAAACTAAGTAAGATAAACTGTACCCTTACTGCATTTGTCTGTCTATTTATGATGAACTCAATGTGCATGTCAGTTGACGGCACATAGTGAAACATGCGCTCCTCAGAGAGATGTCAACAAAACAGTAGGGGCCCGGCGGGGTTGGAGCCTTCTGAGGCCATGGGTTCGCTTCTGAAAGTAAAACTGGGATCCTGGAACGCAAGGCAAAGAAAGAGCATAGGAGTGGATTGTAGTCAGTAAAAGACGGATGCCCTCCCACTTCGCCCTACAATGGGGGAAGTCATTGGATGATTTCCTACCAAAAAAAAAACACATTTATTGCATTTATTTTGATATAAATAATTATGATACATTGAGATAAATACACTCCATGAAATTAACCTATCACCAGGCCCGCTGCTAGCTGTTTGGGCGCCCGCGTGCAACACCGGTTAAGGCGCCCCTGTTTTTTTTTTTTTTTTTTTTGATGGGGTGAATTATCAACTAACTAAAGCCACACGCATGTTCCTTCTTGCCATTCCAAGATAGGCCTTGCTAAAACTACAGTTTTGCCGACATGTCTTTGAGGCGCTTGTGGAACACTACGCGGCGTCCATTACTCAGGCTCGGTCTGACTGGACGGTCTGACCTTTGCTCGTCGTCTTCAGTGGCTGGAAATCGGTTTGCTGGGGCTCGGCGGTTGGGGTGTAAGGATGTCTGTCCCTTACGCGTGCGGTCGCCTCCTTCGTTAGCGTTATTACTTTGCAGAAGGAGACGACCGCCTCCACCGTGTCCCCTGAGCGATCCACACGAGTCACCATTATATGGATCGCTCAATGGCGGGCGTTTCTTCCTCACGAATCAGGTCCAGGGACCTTCCGTCCTTACCATATCCGGTGAAGATCTGCGGCATGAAAAAGATGAGAACGCTGTGATGTCTTTCTGTCCACTCCTCAAAGAGGGTAATTACTGCCATAATGATGGCGTGCCAACCAGTTGCGTCAGTAGCTGTCATCATTCCACCATGAAATTCCGTCGGAACTCAGTCTGCATACCGCGACTTGTCGCGGCAGCGGAGTGTCACCCCGGCATTGTATCTCCACGCATAAAATGTGCATGCGTGCAAAGTTGTGGTCTCCAGATCCCATGGTGCCAGGCAGGCAAGGAGTCCCGCTCCGCTTTGCGGGAGATCGTGCGGTATCCCCGCATTATCTGGATGGCCATGACCCTCTGGCAAATGTTTAGCTTGGTCGCCGGTCGCTTACGCAGCGACGGCGCCCGCACTGGCGCCCCTTGAAGGGCCATGGACCGAACGATCCCCACGTAGAGCCTCCGGCAGTAGGCGCCTGGACCCCCTAGGTTGGGCTGGAGCCGCGATAATCCGTTCCAGTTTGGGGCCCAGACGTTAAAAATACTCCTCGACTCAAATTTTAGTAATGCGAAACCTCAAACATTTCTGTTTATTTCACAACATAACCGCTGACTTGTTTCAATTTTTCGAGTTAAGTTAAAGTGAATGCTTCAGGTAGCCCGCGAAAATCAAATTTTCTTACGTTTTTTGCAATTTGCAAGCCAGTGGTAGGTTGTATGAAGTTAAAAATACTTAAGCGGCTGTAAAACGTAACTAGTTACATAATTATAAAAATAAAAATCATCAATACAAGCCTAGGTACAAGCTCACTTAGTTGCAAGAACGTTTTTGACCTCGAAAAAATCGTTCCTACACTTAGGTGAGTTTGGAGGCTTGTGGTGTGCACCAAAGGTGTGTACCTTTGGTGCGCGAAACCCAACACCGCTTGAACAAGCAACCATGGTGCCCCTGCAGCAACCATGGTGCATATTATAATGAATCATCTGACATGTAAACACACATTTGAGACCTCATCAGTTCTTTAGATATCAAGCCAATGTATAATAAAAATATATTAGGCAATAGGCATACAAATTATGACACTGTTTCATTTTTGGCGCCCCCTTGATGACGGCGCCCGCGTGCGCCGCACGCTCTGCACGCCCGCACGCGGCGGCCCTGCCTATCACATACCCGCAAAACGAGATACAATAGTAAAACAATAACAGCATGGTCTCATAGGACCGGTCGAGAATTCATTAATTAAATTGTATTTGTAACATTACCAAAACAAATAATTACAGCTGTAAAAAGGAGTGATACATAAAAAGTTTAGTCCACTTGTCGTAAATTAGTAAAACGTAAATAAATATGAAAGCATAGTGCAAAAAAAACCGGGCAAGTGCGAGTCGGACTCGCGCACCGAGGGTTCCGTACCAACTTAACGTTTGAATCCCCAACCGGTCCTATGAGACCGCGCTGTTATTGTTTTACTATTGTGTCTCGTTTCGCGGGTATCTGAGTAATTAATTACGGTTTACGATTTATGACGTAGTAAAAAAAACTACTTACTAGATCTCGTTCAAAACAATTTTTGGTGGAAGTTTGCATAGTAATGTACATCATATATTTTTTTATTTGTGACATATTTTACCACTTTGGATGAGTCTCTCGCGTAAACAACCTATTCAGTTTAGAAAACAATGATAATTATGTATTAGGAACCTCAATATCATTTTTGAAGACCTATCATACAGATACCCCACACTTATGGGTTTGATGAAAAAAATAATTTTAGTTTCAGTTCTGAGTATGGGGAACCTTAAAGTTTTTTGTTTTTTTTTCTATTTTTGGGTGAAAATCTTAATGCGGTTCACAGAATACACCTACTTACCAAGTTTCAACAATATAGCTCTTATAGTTTCGGAACAAAATGGCTGTGACATACGGACGGACAGACATGACGAATCTATAAGGGTTCCGTTTTTGGCCATTTGGGTACGGAACCCTAAAAAACTAAAATTAAGTACTCTTACTCTATTTAAGAAGTAATAAAATAAAAATATCAGTTGTTAATAATAACAACTGGTATACTTCCAATATTTACAACTATTATTTTTATTTTGTTATAAAATTACATTACCAGTAGGCAAAATTGAACATAAAAAAATTCTTACTGGGAATATTAATACTTAGTTTTGGGTTAAAAATAAATACCTCCTCGTACCTGAGTTCTATTACCAACTTTTTTTATTGTATGTATGTAGGTGAATATTGTAGGTAGTTTTAAATAAAAATAATCTAAGTTGTCAATTAATTATTATCGAACATTGTGTCGTAATTTAATAAAGATCAATTTAATAAATTCTTCCCAAGTAGGTACATATTACACACTTATAACATACATGCGATTTGTTAATAATTATAAAATCATCCAGAAACAAGTTGTTCATAAGCCATTTAGCGCCTACAAAAACATTGTCGGCAATTGTTCTGAGAAAAAAAGATGTCAATAATTGAAGTTCAGGCGTTTAAATGGCCTTTATGAATATCTTTTTTTACGAGCTTCTTAGGGCGCTTTCAATTTATGCGTTTCGTGTCGGACCGCTGCGGTCCCGAAGCGGTGCGTTAGACGTACTGTGTACGGACGTTCCACTTTTTTCATACAAAACGTTCGGTGCGGCAACAGTGCGGCGCCGTTATTGCGAACGCTCGACAGCAGGACGGTGCACTTTGTATGGAAAATAGCGGTCGTCCGTACGCTGTACGACTAACGCACCGCTTCGGCACCGTAGCAGGTCGTTTACAAACGCATAAATTGAAAGCGCCCTTAGAGCTGTGGAAAACATTTATGTTAAGGTAGCAATCAGGTATTAAATATTTACATTAACAACGCGGTTAATACAACGCTAAAACTATGAGAACTTGAAGTGGTCAGCCAACCTGGCGTCTGGTTGGCTGACCAACACGGCGGCGGCGGTGCCGTGCCGTAACGCCGTTTATATCGACAATTTCGTCTAGTGATCCATAGAACATTGACAACCGTGCCTACCATGCCTACGCACTACGAAAAGTTTAAGCAAGTTTAAACCCTACTATCTCTCACTCCATTATAAAACCCCTAATATTCCCAGACTATACTATTTTCTTTCGTAAATCATAAATGCAGGGCATTTTTCTGAAGAAAAGCCATAATTATGTTCCTTATCCCGGTTAAAAACTTTGGAGGAGGAACTCGTGGCTAGATAATAACAGCCGCACAGGTCGATCTTCAAGGTTAAGCAACGCTTGCCTTGGTTGGTCTGTGGATGGGTGACCATCTTAACATAACGAGTTTCCTCCGTGCCTCGGAAAGCACGTTAAGCCGTTGGTCCCGGCTGTCATTTGGAGATCTTTGGCAGTCGTTACGGATAGTCAGAAGCCAGTAAATCTGACTCCAGTCTTGCCATGAAGTACCGTGTTACCCCAGTTAATGGGTTGTGGAGGTCTGGTAGGCAGCCGCTCCTTGTAAAATACTGGTATTCAGCTAAAACCGGCTTGACTGGAAGCCGACCCCAATATAGTTGGGAAAAAGGCTAGGCAGATGATGATCCCGGTTAAAAACTTTGCTACCTAACTGTATTTTTCCGTAACATAACACGTGGTATACTATTAATTTCAAAAGACCGAAATTAGGTAATGGTATGGTTACAGAATTGTTGAAAAATATTTTTCCAGTCGTAAGTTTAATAGCATGGCTGAGTCATTTTTATTTTGTTCAGCACCATTATCTGCGTGTTAAACGACGAACACAACTGAGGAATTACATACGATACGATTTTTTAATACAATTTCACAAAATTGCGTAAATATACGCAATTTATAATATACGGAAAGTAAATACCGTGCGTAAAAAACAAAATAGCGAACGAAGTAAATACTGCAGGCAAACCATGATGTTTAAAGAAAGATTGTTTTATTCTTATGTAAGTGTAAGAGATGGCGCTAGGCAACCTGTATAAATCTTCCTTTAAACGTCATGGTTCGGGCGGTGGACTCTTTTTGCTTGGACATCCACAACCGTTTTATAGAGACAATAGAATTATTACTAATAATATAAAAAATTGTTTTTCAGAGGAAACCTGAGACGATCCTTAGAATTATTTGAGAAGGCTATCTCGCTAGCTAAAACTGAGCTCGAGATGACACACTTGTTCTCGCTGAAGGATGCAGCTGCAGCACAACTGAAGGTATCCGAGCGCTGGGGACTGGACTGGACCGCAAGCTAAACTTTTGCCACACATTTTGCCTCCTACTCAACGAGAATAGAACCTGGCCGTCCAAGTTAGCCAGAGCGCTCAGTATATTATTCGTAATTGTTCTCATGTTTGTATCCGTAAATTCATTCATTACCAAAATTTTGTTATTTGTTGAAGTTTTAAGACTGCTTGGAATACTATTGTTTCAATGTGTCATATCATTTTAATTACCATTTTATTAGATGTTATCAAAAATTGTGCCAGATGGTATTCTCGTTGTGGACTACTGGTACCTAACCGCCGCCGACTCGCATTGCATTGTTATATGATGTTTTTGGTGTTATAATTCTAGAAAGCTGCTTCTTTAAATGGCTTTTATTTCCCAGTATATTGTAACTAGTTAGGTGCACCTAATACATGTAAATGTCAGTTTATATCACATGATTCTTCACTTCAGTAGACAAAGTCACTAAATACTTAAAATTTGTTCTGTGCTTTTCCTAATGATTATCACAAAAGTAAATAAAAGCTTACACAAGTAGTTCACAAAAATAAATTGTAAATAAAATTCTGTTAAAAGCAGTTCTTACGATGTAGATGTAAATTGATTTATTGGCATTTATCAGATATTTGATTCAAATGTCAAATATTTATGTAGGTTGTATGCCTGCTTCATATTGAAGTGGTAAACTAATTGTTTCTCAAAAAAACCTTTAGTTTAGATGTTTATTTACATTTCTGCATTTAATATGAACAAAATACTATGTGTAGCTAAATTGTTATGTAACTTACAACTGTTGGATGTTTAATTAAAAAAATAAAATCCTGTAATATCTTCCTATTGTTAGTGTACATCTAAAGAGAATAATGAGCGAGGCTGAGCGGAAATTTGCTTGTTTTATTTTTCAATAAGTTTGTTAACTTATAGAGTTTACATTGTGATATATTATTGTTTTATTTTTTAATTTGCATTTATAGCCACTTAGTTGTTTGGATTGTATATTGAGTTTTAAATTTATATGATATAATATTTTTTAAAACATGTATTAATAAAAATAACGCTCAGTCGTCACATTGTAATAATAATTATTAAAAAAATTGTAATGTTGTATGACTTCAAAAACTGTTTCTCGGAAATGGCAATTTACGTTAAACGAATATTGAAACTTGCGCATGCATACTACACGGGTGGCTACATTTTTCGTTTAATTTATATTATTTGAAAAAGAAAATAAAAAGAAGAATTAATGTTAAATACTAGCTTGAGTTGTGTAATATGCAAGTAGGAATTTAGTTTTTTTTTGGGGTCCAAAGAATGATTGCGAGTCAGAAGCGCTGCAACATTAATAAAATTGATCGTTATGTATTGTGGCTATTTACGTAGTTTGGAGTGCGCCATGAGTTTGTGCGGCGGTGAACGCGTGCTGGGTGCGTTCAATACATTTACTCACACATGTAGAACAATAAAATCAATACGGTCCTAGATATTTATATTATATATTTACTCCTTAATACTGTTACTTAAACAATAATTTGTATATTTTTACCCAGACATATTATAATCTGTCAAGTATGGTTTAACCGTCTGAATCAAAATTAGATCGTTTAAAAATTACTTGGTTAAGATGTTTTGGATGCACCCTCAAATTTATCAGTTAGATTGTGAATTTAGATTTGTAGCTCGCTGAGATGGTTCTACAAGAGTTGTTACCTCACCGATAGTGGATAGTTATCAATTTATGGAAACTACGAAATACATTATTGAAACTTAATAACAATTGGTTTTAGTGTTATGGTAATGTGTCGCAGCGAGCCACCCACGGCGTTAAACGGATATTCTGATCACCAGCATACCTACCTCGTTATACCTGGTTGCTACCCTCAGCTTTATTAGCGACCATAGCTAAGCTCACTGTACCTTCAGTCAGTCGCATGAAGAACCTCGCACAACACCTAATCCGACCCACTGGTGACTGCACACTCATTCTGACTCACTGGGATACCATCATCTCAACTCACTGATTGCATTACCCGACGCAATGGAACATCAACCCGACTCACCAGGGCACAATCCTTCCTCGACTCACTAGGACATCATCACCCCAACTCACTTTAATTTTATATCCTAATCTATATAATTAAGAATTATTTTAGGATAATATAAAATACCTATTCCCTATTTTAAAAATAGCTGAAATCGAGTATACAGTAGCCGAGTCTAAACAAAAAGTTGATACGACATCAACGGATTTATAAACAAAAATATGAGAGGAAGCCTGTTTGTTGGTCTAAAGTTTCCATCCCTCAGCTCGCAACACACCCTCTACTAAGGGTCACGCCGCCGCCGCCGAGATCCCGATCCAGATTTCCGACCACCGTAGGCGCGGGCTCGCGGACGGCGAGCACTGGGTAGCTCATCGTCCGGCAGTCTGGTAATAACCTGGACCGAGCCTATTCTTCAACGGCACATTCTGTTCCACGCGCGCCTCAAGGAGATGTCAGTAAACTGTGGGCCCAGTAGGGCCGAAGCCTCTGGGGAACACTGAAATTTCGAAAGGTAAGCCCATGTCCCCCAGATCGAAGGCAACGAAGGAAGGGGGTGGGGTTTAGTCAGTAAGAGTCGGACACGCCCTCCCGCTCCGTCCAAGAGCGGGAGGGCGTGTCATCATTCTGATGATTTCCCTTCTTATAAAAACCTTCTACTAAGGGTCCCACGATAATGACAGCAGAAGTGATTAATTAAATTACCAACCCATTTAAAATCTAGTTGGCTATGCCCTGCACTCAATTACCTAGTTACTTGTCATAAACAACTGTTGACTTCACACTAAATGCTATTGTTTGTAATCTTGAATTTCATTGTGCTTATCCACGAGACCTGTTCTTTACTTTGCTACAATGGCACCTTCACAGTTAGATGTTATGGAGAAGATCCGGTTACTTACAGAGGATTATTCGGGCCCAGTCAGGCAGCTCTGACAAAAATGCGATGTTTGCTGTCGACACAGTGCGGATCAGGTAAGTACCTCACCTTCATGTATTATTGTCGTTGAGTACCTATCATATTATATATAGTCAATGTGTTGGAGGCAGCTTTTTAATGTTAGGAAATATCTACTTCTGGCGGTGGACCCTAAGCGAGTGTAACATTTACTGACACCCGTTGCCCATTGCGTTCTAAAGCCGCGGTGATTTTTTCAAACAATACCGTAGGTTGCATTTAGATATCCCCTACGTGCTTTTAGAGATTTTGGCGATGGCTGATTGCCATCTTTTATAATAGCGAAAGTAATTTTTTGCTTACCTACCTTTATATGCCACTACCACTGAAGCGATCATCATAATAAAATGTACCTATTGTTCACCAATAAAAAGGACCTACTGTTCAGTATTGAAAGATTAATAACTATAGGGTGCTAGACGAAACGACGGCAACGTACCTTTGAATTGCCTTTCGAGTCATGCATGAGTTACTACTAGTGAGTCTTTACCACTGTATCGATTCTATTTAGGTTACAAATAATAGGTACGCTTAGAAGAATTGCCTAGTAGGTACCTATCTACCTAGTACTCGTGGGGACCAGTGTCTGCTGCTGCGACGGGCAGCTAGCTCGGCAGTTCTTCACATTTCAGTAGCATTTGCCCGCATCTTCGCTCGTATGAATTTCGGCCTTAGTGGCCACGACGTTAAAACCAGATAAAAAATAATAATAGCCTTTTACAATTCAAATATTATTAGATACTCTTTGCTCTTAGCATATTCATTCTGTGACATCCTCTGTCCTGTCTGAACTGTTTAACATAATGTCATCAGTCCAAAGAATATACACAGCTCCTTTCTATTCATGAGTGCTATTCTTGCAAGTAAATCTATTCAGTTGAAAGTGGCTGTGATAAGGGTTCGGAAGATTTGAAATATGCACACAAATGTTGTTGGTAAACTTGTGTCTTTGGCTGATTTTGTTTAAGGCAAATGAGGCACTGCTCTGTTACAACTGTTCATCGACCCACACCGACTGGAGGCGCTGCGGAGGAGACTTCGTACCTTCGATATTCACATTTAACAGCACTCGGGAGTTCCTTATTAATTGCACAGGAGGTGCTTTTCTATAGTTATAATTGGTACCTAGAGATTACAATTGAGCTTGAAGTTTTAGTGCATGCAATGGCATTCATTTTGTCTTCCAGAGAACGCCATGTGCTTTGTAAGGTCGTGGACTGCGCGAGCGCGGCACGCGTGGATAGTGCAGAGAGGTTGCTACCAATCTACACCAGAGGATGCCCTTCCTCAGTCCATGACTGTGCCCACCAGAGCTATGACTTGTAAAAATGAAAGGTGAGTACTTAAAGTAGTATCTCTGCACATCACTCCTATTATTTTTAAAGGCGTTTGAATTAAAATAAAATAATTCTCGTGTTAACTGGAGTAGGATAACCAGTGGGCACGCCATCATCATGGCGGTAGGTCCTCTCTTTGAGGAGTGGCTGGAACGGCAACATGGCGTTCTTACCTTCCGCATGATGCAAGTCCTCGACGGTCATGGGAAGTTCGGGAGGTTCCTGCACCGAATTCGTGCGCAAGAAACGCGGTGGGGCATTGCCCTCTCGCCCCGCCGCCGGGATTCTGATCCCGATTTCCAGCCACCGTAGGCGCATGCTTGCGGACGGCGAGCAATAGGTGTCTCGCCGGTAACAGTCCGGCCCAAGCCCATGTCGTCGACGGCGCGTGTTGTTACATGCGCACCTTAAAGAGAAGTCAGCAAACTGTAGGAGCTCTATAGGGTCGAAGACTTCTGGGGTCTGGGTTGTCGAAAGGGATCCCCGGGACCGCGGAATAGGGTAAAGAAGGAACAGGAGTGGGTTTTTGTCAGTAAAAGTCTGACACACCTTTCCGCTCCGCCCAGAGCGGAAGAGGTCATTTTGATGACATATAGCCAAGTTGTAACATCATAACTGTCAAATGGAAGCCTTCAGTTAGGGTAAGCAAACAAGGCATTTTTTTTATTTAGGTACCTAAATTTATTTAATTAAGAGTCGACGAATCTACGAATCGAGAAAAGTGTAACGACACTTTTCAATAGCTACACTTCCAACAAACGTGATACACGTGAGCATTTGTTATTAGTTTTTCGGCTCTATTGCCTTCGGAACGGCTGTCTGGAATGTTTAATTTGCCCACTTACAACCTATAAAAATCCTTGCTGATCACTTTATACACACAAGCGCATAAACAAGTCTCTGAATAGCTAAGCTGTTTGGGCCATGTTTATATACTTAATCCCTGAGACTAAATTGACACAGGAAAATGTCATCAATTACAATAATAGGTAATGATGCCAGTTCTTATGTGTTGTGACAAATGTAACAACCCAAGTAATGTTATTTTGGTCTCAGAGATTGAAAAACAGACTATAGGTACATTAAATATTTGTTCGACATGGATATCGAATCAGTGATACGAAGGGTGAAGAGATTAAAATAGCTTAAACTACTTCCTGCGCCAATTGAGTGCCGTACAGTTTTATCTGGTGTTTCGACCACTGTACCACATGGCCCAAAATTCAACGCTAAGCTGATAGATTTGCCCGTGACTAGTCAGGGAAAAATACAAAAAAAAATATCACAATTATTTATTAAGTTATTATTTCATGAATCAATATATTATTTTTTTGTGGCTGGTTTTATTAAAGTATTGCTTACACCATTTTGGAATAATGATAAGTTGCGTCAATTTAAAAATAAAAAATTGCCATAGTAAGTGTTATATATATACTTTTTTTTTACACCACGACAAGTTAAAGTTGACTAAAAGTTGAAATCTATACTAATATTATAAAGAGGTAAAATTTGTAAGTTTGTATGTAGGGGGAATCTCTGGAACTACTGGTCCGATTTGAAAAATTCTTTCAGTGTTAGATAGCCCATTTATCGAGGAATGCTATAGGCTATATACCATCACGCTACGACCCACGGGAGCGGAGCCGTAACGAAAATTGCGGGTGAAACCGCAGGGGACAGCTAGTCTTCAATAAAGAACCATGTGCAACAATGTAAGAAGTGTGGGCTCTTTTACCAACAGATATGGCATATGCCATTGTAAAGGTTTCGGTTTGTACTTAAATTGTTACTATTGGCATAATCTTCAATTTGATTGCAAAAAAAAAAGATAAGCACCTAAATAGGTTTGGTAGGAAAAGACCGATTTCTGGGCCAATTGTAGAGGGATTTTAAATTAAGTATTTATTTTTATTTGAAAGAGTATTACCTATTCCCGAATTCGTCGCATACAAAAATTTACATCATGATGAACTTCGGAGATGTGGACGTGCTATGATCCTATGAAGAGTTCCGTTCCATATCTTCGAAGCTCATCATCAGATGATGCCAATTATTCTATGTGACCAATTCGGGAACATACTCTTTTAAATAAAAATAAATAATTTAAAATCCCTCTACAATTGGCCCAGAAATCGGATCTAGAAATCGGTCTTTCTACGACCTACACTTATTAGGTAGGTATTCTATTATTATTGGTATTGTATAGAATACCGAATTATTGATACAGATTGCATATACATCTAATTATTATTGATGCGTTCATTTTTATTTTGTATAACCTCTTTTTACAATGAACGTGAGAACACAGTAGACTCGGCGGATTCATAGAATAATCTATGAATCCGCTGAATCTTACATATGTTTATTAAGCTTCTGGATACAAAGTTGACCGGTCTACAACTCTACACTGCCATCATACCGATTCCTTTATTCTTTATTGTACACAACATTTACAAACAATAAAAATAGGACAATTGATGTACACAGGCGTGCTTAACCCACAATTGGGTTTTCTTACAGCAAACCTTAGGCTTACCTTTCTTTATTAATATTGTAATAAGGAAATATTACAGAATCATTTTCTTTTGTAATAATAACCCACAATGCACTTTCTTGCCGATTCTTCCCCATAGAAAACGACCAATAGGATCTGTGCGCTATAACAGCTTCTGATCTTTTATAAGAGCACATGTGTGAAATAAAATAATTTTGAGTTGAAATTGAAACCAGTTTTTTGGTCGAAACCAAAACCGAACCTTCATTCGGTCGCTAATTGCTATATCTAAACCGGTCTTATTAATACAACTGTCTCTAATATGATAATAATAGTGTTTCATCGCATTTCAGGCTTCCTGAGGCCGAGTACAAGGTATGCCTGTGTCACGCAGACTGGTGTAACTCAGCCTCCAGATTGCTTCCTTCTATTGCACAATACTTACTCAAGTGGTCCACGTTCATAGTCGGGAGCATTATTATTTTCTGATCACATAAGTCACCATGTTTCTATAAAAAGTATGAAATGTTTAAAATGTTTACAACTATCATTGACGCTGTTTTACTTATGTGCCATTGATCTTCCATCATAGAAGACTCCTTATAGGCTACACTGGATTGCAATAAATGTGACTTTATGGGTTTATAAGCAGCTTTCACTTTATCTAAGGTGTCTCTGTCTATTTCTACGAAAAGGATGGTAAGAAATGTGTGTGTTAGTGGGCCGCGTCCGCTGCTCGCACGTGTCTTTTTTGTAGACGTGCATCAATCTAAACCTACATACTTAATTAGAAAAATGGAAAATTATCAAAGGTATAATTTATCAGGGCTGTCATGGAAAAATAATACGAATTAGAAATATCAATTAGGCAAGTAATATATAAATATCTTCTCTCCATGTACGTATAGCTGCCTACCTGGCTGCGGTTGCTTATCAGAAAGAGTTCTATACCATGACCCTGGAACACAAAGAGCAACTGCAGAAACACAGGATGGCCATAGTTGGTAAAATTCTGGAACTCCCAATCGGTCCACACAGAGTGGAGTGAGTTGTTAGATGATTTCCCATCTCTTTAAAAAATATAAACATACTCGTAGATATAATTTTTAGGCATGTGTAACTTTTAAGTATGGTTTAATCCTCGAAGAATAATTTATTGTAAAAAGTAAAACCTCCGTTTTTATAGTCATATAATTGTTTAATGAAACGGATCACTTATTATAACTAAAATAAATACATTCACTATACATATTTGTACCTATTACAACATACAATAATACAAAACAGTCGTAAGCCCAATTTATATTGCCTTTACTCCGTCATTGATGCACAACGAAATATCTAGCAACTATATATTTTCCCTTGTTCTCAATTTGGAAAGACAGATCGTTTGCCAGTTTTTGTCTGTTAAAAAAAGTAATAACTGTTCGCTACTTCCAGTTTAAGCATATTTTCAACAAAAGAGTTTATTCTGTACCTGCTACGGTTGCTACATACCTACCTATAGCAACTACCTAAATACACTTGCAAACACATAGCTGTCGAAAAACTATTAGATACGGTATAAGACAAAAAAAATATATAATTAGAAAATACAATTTACAGGTTAGGTATAAAGGTCGTTCGGTAGGTTATGTTTGTACCAAATCAAAAGCGTTAAGTGAAGTTTTTCACTTTTAACGCTTTTGATTTATTTGCTAACACCAGCTTGTATTTTAACTGATGAGCTCAATTCCCAATGGAAGTCTATCTATTGGTTAGTTTTCAATCTAAATCACATAGGTTCAACCGACTTTAATTTTCTTACGATTTTTTTAATGCGAATGTTGTTAAGCTTCTATTTCAGCACTAGTGGTTCAATAGGTATTTTAGGTAGAGTTCCTACCATAAGCATTGGGCCCATCGTTTACACCCAGAATACCTTTGAGGTATTTCAAAAGTGCCAACTTATGACTTCCGTTATGGAGAAAGCTGATCCATCGGTGGGGTCGATCAACAAATTTTAAATCTAATTGTCTAATTCATTAAATATCAAACTTCTGTACCAAATCGTTTTTGGCATTGCGCTATCTAATTTATCCTATTAGGTCTCTGAAAGCACTCACAACCACTCATCTTTCTTCTTCTTGCTCACTATCGTCGTCATCTTCTAATTCATCTACTGCTTGTGCTGCGTCACTAGTGACAGCTTGCGCGATTAGTCCAGTGATACCAGTCTCATTTTTTCTCCCCTCTAAAAAGTTATAAACGTATTCTTCTATAGCCTCTTCATCAAACGGTAACAAGTCTTCAAGCTCAATTTGTCGTTTCGTTCTTATTTCTTTCGCAGTTTTCTTAGAAGTTGAATAATTGTTTTCATCATTATCGACAATGCCTTTCCTGTATATTTCAATCGGCACGTCACTGCCATCACTGACGTCATATTTTATCCCAAGATCAGTTTCTTGAATTTCTATCGAACCTAGGCCACTATCGATCAATGACTTTAAATTTTTTCCTTTATGTTTTCGACTCGAATCGGTCAAATCTAACTTTTTTGCAGATTTTTTAGTGATTGGATGAAGATGTTTAACTTCATTTGTTTCTAAAGGTTTAGAAATCTCATTATTGACTGTTTCCTTGCTGTCAGGGACTTTTGGTTTTGAGCCATAAGTTTTTACCTTGGAATGACCCTGTATTATAAGATACATCGGCACGGTAGGCGTCTCGGTAGTCTGTTTGACATTCTCCGAGTACTCTTCTATAGTAGTTGGTATCGGTGTTGTAAAACGATTATGTAAATAGGGTCCATGTGTGTATAAGGCAGAATTCTTATTGGAAACTTGTGAACTCACATGGAATTGTTGCTTTTGAGGTGGTATTGAACTTTCAGCAGGTTTAACTGGCGGTGGCGGTTGCATGGTTTGCATTGTTTCAATTTGGGGATCGTCAGGTTTATTTTCGTTAAATATGTTAACAGTCTCAGATGCGTGAGCATAAAGGTTGTCCTCGGGCCTTTCTGGGCCGTCGACCATTGGCATAGACATCATTGGTCCGAGCATATCAAACAAACTTGTTTCTACTTTGGTCGTTGTAGTGGGAACGGGCGTCGGCTGAAATACAATACTGCTTCTTTTTGCGGTTGTTGTTTCCTGTGGAGCCTCCGTCGTAACTTCAAGCACTTCAGTAGTTCTTTCTGTTGGCCAGGTCACCTGCGTATAAGGCACAGTAGCTGGTACCGCGGTGGTAGGAGGTAAAGTCGTTGGAATAAACGTCGAAACAATTGAAGGGTTTAATATAAACCTGGAAGGGGGCGGTGATTCGGACAACATCGGTTTGTAAAACGAATAGGGATGTCTTGAAAACTCTGTGTGATCATTAAATATTAAATTATGAGTATCATTTGCAGCATCGTTATCGTCGACAGGTGTCGTTGGTCCCCAACCAGCGTAATCGCTACTTACTGAATTTTCTAGGATTTTAGTTTCATTTGAATCTCTAATCCAATTTTGGGTGGTTGTTGAAGACTGATAGATTAGGTTTGATTCTTGCAGGGCATACAGAGATGTGAGCTGTTCGGGTGCAGATGTAGAATCATGAATTACTTTCTGAGGTGAGTTGGTTGGTTTTATTTGAGATGGTACTTTATTGTTTATGGGTGCTTTATCATCAGAGAGAATAAATAGCGGTGGTTGGTGCCCGGGTGGAGGCGGCGGCGGGGGAACTAATATGGTCATTGGATAGTGATCGCTCAGTTTATAGGTAAAGTCTTCATACTTATTAGGTTGTGGTCGATGCACGTGTCGCCTCGGAGGCAAAGGGGGCTGTCTAGAAGTAACGCTCGGTTTTCGCGAAGAGACACCAAGCATGAGTACTTCTGATTTCCTCTCTGGATAATGTTCTCGTTCCAGTCTAGTTTCTTCAGCCCAATAATGGACTCGTTCTAGAACTGGTGGTTCGTAGTCATACGTCGGGTCGTTGCGCAATGGATCCCCACGACCAGTTAGTGGCTTCCATTGCTCAAAGTCCATACGAGGTGAAAATATTGACGTTAAACTGCCTTGATTTTCTAATTCTGCTCCATCTGAAATCAATATGAAAATTTGTAGTCACTAGTCTTTGTTAAAAAATAGCATAACTCTCGTCCCAATCCCAGTCTATAGATACTTACAAGTTACGTTGGCAATTTGATTGATCGGTTCCGAATGAGTTGCGACCAAATCCGAAGAAAACGAGCGAGAAGTTGTGACTGTCACAAGGAACAGTAACAACAAAATATGTTGTTTAATCTGGAAATAAACAAAATCATCATGAATTATAAAATCACATGAAAAACCTTCGAAAAGTAAAACGAAGATGGTCGTAATTCACTTTTTTTTTAATTCCAAAACCATACATTATAATAATTATCATACTTTTATATCTCATTGACTTCATTTTCGATGCATATTTTTGTCCGTCATGTGCATGATTCATATTTCAGTTTTTCGTCGCATGCGCCGTTTATATGTAACTATTGAAAACATGATTTTCATCCAATTAGAGTGAAGGCGAATGGTTTTTTGGGAGGTTTTGGTCACGACAGTACCTCGTTAAAATGCCGACTGCCTCGCTGGGAAGAAAGACGAGCTAATTTTATATTTTAACCATCCTCTTTATTTATGTATGCTTGACCTCAATGGCTTTTTATGGAAAAAACTGGGCAACTTTAAGACGTTTCCTTGTTCATATACGTTGTTCCAAATTTGTTTACTGAATTAAATCACAAATTAAGCTGAAATATGAATTCATGCAAACATTATTTTGCGAACAAATGATTTCTTGTACAGATCAATATTAATATGCTGAATTATTTTTGTTTTCGTTTTTTTTTCTACTTATAATGCTGGTCAAAGAAGCCGAGTCTTTCCAGACCTTCTTCTCCAGGAGATGTTAAAGAAGGCATACCCATTTATGAGAAAGCCCTACAAAGACAAATTACAAAGCCCGTAGTTGGTCACAAATCTACACTTTTCTAATGGTAGACCCCTTCTGCCATCGCAAAAGTGTAGTTTCAGTTTTGAACCCCTTTGAAATACGTTCATGGCCCTGAATACTAAGTAATGCGATGGTTACTAGTGACGGTAGCGGACATGTTCACAGTATCTAATTCTTGCTTGTTCACTCAGTTCTGTAGACATTGCCTATCGCTGATATGAGAGTGTGATTTAAACGTTTTTTACTAACGAAAATTGATTAACCGTTTGCAGTTATGGATACACTAAGGGCCATGTGCACCGACATAAGTTTAAACATTGATTTTGCAATCGACCCATTATAATTTAAACAATGATTAAACGAGGAGCGGTTTTTTTGTGTTCACCATCAACTTTCGGCGTTCGGTTTCCTAATCGAAACATAATGGAGCGTTTTTGAACGAATGAGTGAGCAATTGCAATACTACTAAATAAAATGTAAGACTACATCTTGAAATTTCGTTCACGCTTACAACTTTTTAACATGGCCAGATAACAGTTTATGCCATAAAATGTGAAAGTTGCTGTTCATTGTTTCTTAGGCTTTACGGGAAACACATTTTATGTTGGAAGGTTTATCAACGCGCTCTTTCTTATCTGTGGCTGTCATTTTTTTAAATTCTCTGATAAAGTTTCGTGGTATTTTTGTTGTAAGAATCGTATATGAAAAATTAACGATTTAGAGTAAATGTGTGTGTATGTGTAGCATATGAGGTTTTAGGGTTCTGTGTAAATAATACGATAGTGTTCGATTGCTTATTTCAATAAGTAAAAGGATGTTGAAAGATCTTCTCGTCATCATTTTTACTCATTAAAATAATCTAACATACATTATAAAATTAAAAGTTATTATATCTGAAACATAAATAAGTACTTCGTTTGTAAATCAAACAAAATAACCTACAAAAGTTCTGTCAAATGACAGTAACCGACGTCTAAACAACGTCTTGTAGCTCGATTAAGATAACCATCAGATTAACGTCAATAACCGACGATAAGGCGGTGGTGAACAGGAAATATTGCTAAAACAGCCGATTTAATATTTAAACAGTCGATTTCGTGTCGGTGAACATCGCCCTAAATTGTCAGTTCTATGTATAATTTAAAGTAATAAATCTTTTTGATACAATTGCTATAAAGGTATTTAAGGAACATAAGCTTTGAAAAATATTGTGTCTACGTAAAGGTGTCTTAAGCTGTGCTATCATATGAACCAAAGACGTAGAAGTAGTTCCGCCATCGATATAACTTTATTGGAAAATCGTAGAGATGTAATAGCCAGTGCTATGCCCCAACACCTTAGGTAGCAGTACCAGGATACAATGGACACAGCAGCAGTGAAAGCGGCGCGTGCGCCGAATCACTAACACGCACAGTACTTGACGGGAATCATATTAAGGTGTTTTGCATTTAATTTATCCTATTTTAAAGTGTCCTTTCACTCTCATAATAATACATAGGAGGTAACTGTTTGGTCGTACTACACGGTGTAAACGGAGTGAAAGAATAATATAAGGTAACCTTGTTAGGCTCTACAATTCTAGAAAAAGAAAATGTTTTAAAAAACCCCAGCGTCTATTAAGAAAAGACATAACCATTTAATATTTTTTAATGCGAAATTTGGGAAATCCCACAAAATCTTTTCATAACACAGAGAAATAAAAATTGAAAAATATAAAAATTCATAAATTGTTTTTTTTTCACTTTCATTAACTTTTGCAAACAAAAAACGACACGCAAGGTGTGTATAGATAATTTCATTATAATATATATTCGCTAGAAGACCGAATTCTCATAGCATATGTGTGACGGTTTGATCCCATTTATATATCAATGCAGTTATTGATCGATCAAAAAGTTAGGGACTGTCTTCTGAAACCGATATCCAGTACCTATAATTGTATGGTGCGGACACGTCCTTACAGCCCAATCTCAAAATGTTCTAGGTCTGAATAAGCACCTTTCATCCTAAGCTGCATAGAAAAATTTGATGAGTTTTATAAATTAAAATTCTTAATTGACAATCGGAGAATAGATATATTCCTATCTTCTCATGTCGAATAAACTAAAAATTAAGGTCAATACTAATCATTCTCAATTTGAAGTTGTCAAAGACAGTAATTGATTGTCAAGTGCAATGTTAATTTGGTCCCCGCGCTCATCCGATCGGCACGTTCAGTAAACATTTGTTCGGACTCCAAACGCGGCTCAACTTTCCTTTTCTAGTTTAATACTTAAGCATGGTATTGTGGTTAACCGAGTCCTCTAGTTTTACTAACTGAATGAAATTATATGCTAACCACCGGCTAGCTCAAGTTGCTAGTGAAAACGATATAATTGACATCTCTATATACTTTGTAAGGAATACTAACTCACCAATACATAGATACAGTAGGCCATGCATATGTAACAACGTCTCAGTAACAGACGTGTCAGTCAGTAAAAAGTATGATTATATTTAAATATATTTTTTGACAAAATTATATACAGAAACATAAAAAATAGCGGGCCAACGGTGTCAGGGGCAAGGACCAAGCTACCGGTGGTTAAGGCTTCAGAAATGGGAACTTCCTCACAATACGACTCGTAACGTGGTGCCTTCTCTATTAGACCCTTGAATCCAATCGCGCAACGACAGCTTCAGGCCGTTAGTGGGAACGACAATTGCCAAAATGACAGCCGAGTCGACTTTGATAGACATGTCGAGAACCTCGTGTGCTAAGTTGAGATATTTTAACTGCTTCTGTTTCTCAGCTGGGTTGGTTCTCGTCATGTGGGATGTTGACAACAACTCGCGAAGTGCGCGCTAATCGGTCTATAATCCACCACTACATCCGGCCGATCCCAGTACTACGTGATGTGGTCATTTTCGAGAACTGGGTCTGGGCATATATAATAAGCAAGCTACTGGTGAATAACCCGGGCAACTTGGTTAAGTCATGTGTAAATACTGGCCGTTAGTCAGACGAGAACAACCAGAAATGTCTGATGGACTCACCCGGACAACGGCATGCCCGACACGCGTCAATCAACCGTCTCGTAATATTATGGCTCCGGTAAATATTCGTCAAGATAACCTCGTCCATAATCGCACAGACAAAA
The DNA here is from genome assembly GCA_030763345.1 of Mythimna separata. Lineage (NCBI taxonomy): Eukaryota > Metazoa > Arthropoda > Insecta > Lepidoptera > Noctuidae > Mythimna > Mythimna separata. The sequence goes on from CM061180.1 coordinate 10,058,811, forward strand.
CCTTCAGTTTCTTTAAAGAGGTGGTCGAAACATAGTCAGGTCATAGACGAAGAAATTTACATCAGGTCTGTGAAGAACTCGATAAGGGCGCGTGTGGAGCTCCTTGCCTTTCTATAATTCTTTACGGTGCTAGTTCTCTTTAGCCGTAGATAACGCTCAGACGTCACCGTCATGCGACATGCAAAACACAGACGTAAAAGTTTGAGACGATGTAATAAAAGTTTCAATTTAAAAATCTGTATACTGTGCAAGGTAACTCAGGTACCAGCGTGTATTATAACTTTTCTGAGGTGGGAATTTCGTGGAATTTATCCATTTTTACTATATAACTACTTTTCCGACTAATATTTAGCCAACTAAATAGCTATGACGTTTGCCTCGTAGGATTAAAAAAAATCACCTATTTTTCGTCGTGTAAGCCCATTTTTTTATAGCCGTAGGTATAGATAAAAAAATTATTGGGTGCACACTGCACACATACAGAAAAAATCAAAATGGACCGCTTGAACGCCATGACCTGTCTATGTAGTAAGTTATACGACACTACTTATTTGCCTGTTTTTCATCGCGTAAACTGAGGAAGCAAGGTGGGCGCCCGGTCGTTAAGTGATGGCTTTACTTTTAAGTCATTCATGAACGCGAAGATTGCACAGGTAAGTGAACTTTGTAAGTTTTATGACACATAATGCATCTGCGGACATTATGTATCATTACTTTTTACTTGCACCCATCTAGCTGGTGCTCCTTTTGCTACAAGAGTACTACTTAGGTACCTAGCTATGTTAAGGTACGAGTATATATTATAGCATACAGTGGGTCTCATTTACTCGTCTTGCTAGGTTCGTTAGTATAACTAAACATAGCTAACATACTAACATCCTTAAAAATGTCTATCTGTACACTTATGACTTCATAACCACTTCCCCGATACATATTTCTTTAATTAATATACATTTTCATTGGCTTGATTCAAGTATATTATCTACATTATGCTAGCGGAATCATAGGTAGGTAGGGCTAGTTCATGACATGAGTTCCAACTTTTATTTGAAGCCTGTATGCCTGCTCATGAATTTGATGAACATTTAATTAGTCATACTGTAGCTATATTGTTGCTTAAATTATAAAACGAATTTTTTTAAATATTTTTTAAAATCAATCTTATGTGTGGTGCATTAAATATTTTCATTTACATATTTTATTAAACAAACTTGTTGAGATGTTTATCTTTTATAAATCTTTTGCTAAGGTGGAAACTTGCCTGTAATAGGTATAGCATGTAGAGACGAGTAAGCAAAGCTACCCACTTAATTTTAATAGGTATGTGTGTAGGCACCAAGAATACCTACACCTCTACAATGGACGTGACATAAAACTGCCTTCGAACCTGTCTCCGACACAGATTCCGTTAGGCTTCGGTGCCAGCGATGCTGCATACGGATACCAATATAAGTGCATGCATTATTTGCTTGTACATCTGCCTACTATTATAATAACCAGGTAGACACTAGGATTCATTGATTTCTTCAAGTAGCCATAACAGTAGTGACAAATTTCCATGTGTATCAAATATTATCAATACACTTTCTCTGATAAAGACGACGCATTTTTGTTCATTTTCTACTGTTTTTTTTCCGAAGTTGGCATATATTTTAATTTTGATTAAGATAGCTATAAGCTATAACAAGCATTGTTTGCCTTAATGAGAATGTCTGGTGGCGTACCATCTAAAGAACTCTCTTTAAAATTTTAATTCGAGTTTTTCACAAATGTTTAAATTTGTTTTTTTCTCGCGCTCAATTGTGGGTGAGGGCTCAGACCTACAGCCTAATATTAAAAATAAGAAATTAGAATACTAAGAAAACAGATAGGTAAATGTTAATTTGTTGGTAATAGGTATCTAAAAAAACTGAAACCGCCGCCTGCGGCTTCGCTCGCGTGAATATACTCCTATGATAAAAAGCATCCTATATGCTATTCCTGGATCTAAAAATGAACAAAAGACATGAGGGAGATTATTTATGGTGCGTGTTGAATCTAATGATAGTTCGAGAAGAATCCGTTTTCGAGAGTATTGAGAAGTTGTATCTAAATCATAATCTTTTGTTTGCTAATTTGATATGAACCTCGTTATATCGTGTTTGAAAAAAAAACAGATCAAATTTTATATTTGTAATTCATAGTTTGAGACAGAAAATACCATATTGTAAGAGGAGCTTTCGCGAAAAGCCTGAGAGTTACGTTAAATATTGGGTACTAATATATAATGTAGTTCTTGACAGAACGATATAAAAGATTGCCGATGTAATCTTATAGATCATTCGGAATATAAATGAACACTACGAGGCTCATAATGATACTTTTCACAAATTAAATATGTTAATCATTCGATCACGGCAAATCGAAAAAGAAATCAATCCAAGAACTGTTTAGTGGCGATGGCGTTTGGACAGATTTTGACAGACGAAATGCCAATCAATCTGACCCACTATTAAAAAAGGGACGGGCCACTTAATTATTATGTTTGAATATAATTTGATAATGAAGGGATTTGTACGACGCGGGTTATTCGTTTCGTTCAAACTATACTTCAATAGGGTGCTAGCCAAATAACGGTACGATGGTTTACATTGGAACATGGCCGTCCAGATGATGGGGGATAGATAGACGCACGGTCTCCCGCGAGGGCGTAACCTTCCTTGCCGGTCTGACGCCGTGGGGTCTGGAGACAAACCTGCGCCGCTGCGACAGATCACGACATGCTGGACAGAGATCAGGCGGAATTTTATGGCTGTATGAAGGCAGCGACTGTTTCCACCCAGCTATTACAGTAGCGTGCCCAAACTACTACAAACGTGGTGGTCAGTCCCCGGGGACTTTGACGTTTGACTGGAGAGTTGCCAAGGCGTACTTATTTTCCGTATGACGCAGGGCCTCACCGGACATGGTAAGTTTGGGAGGTTTCTGTTTTGGACTCAAGCGGAGGAAACGGCTGCGTGTCACTATTTTGCGGACTGCTCGGAGGACGCAGTGGTGCATCCGGTGGAGGTGTGCCCCGCTTAGGCGGACGGCTGTTCTATGAGTACCTACGCACTTGTTGGCAGATCTATCCTAGCTACCTTCTGTTTTAAATCTTCAACGATACATGCAATTATATGTTTAGATTGGGCAATCAAACCGAAAACGACGTTTATGCGTGTAATCAAATCGTAAAAAAACGTAGCGCAGGCGTGTCCGTTAAATCAATTTCTTCTAATGACGTATTGACGAGTATAGTAGACGTATTGTAAAGTAGCGTGAAGTCGATCGCCGCACGAGCGCGACAAGAGACGATGGCACTCATCGCGTGATAAATACTCACTGGTTTATATGATCAGTCTTATTCGACTTCATAATATTTTCGGCTTTTATTATCGTTAGTCGTTACCTAATATTACGTCAAGATCATGCACGAAAAACATCAAAGAAATACCTTCCTATAGTTCCGCTATTTCGATTGTTTATCTTGTCGTCCACAGATTCTCAATCGGCGATAGGTACCTATATATTTTAAGCGGGTTTTTAGACATAAATCATTATTCATGTTCTTCCAAAAAGTCGTATATTTGTTAGTGAAAGTTTTTGAAGCATTTATTTATAAAAGTCGACGTTGATTCACGAGAGGCGGAGAGGCGCGGGGTGCGCGGGGGTGGCGGGGCGAGGGCGTGGGAACGGCGCGCGCGCAGACCGAGTGGCGCCACGGGCGGTTTGACGCCAACGCACCCGCCCGCCGACCAAGCGGTCGCCCTCAGCCGCGCGGGGACTTGTCGCGTGTACCAGTGTCTCATATGAAGAGATTTGATTTTATGTCCTTGATTGAAGAAGATGTAGACCATTTGAATGCGTGTCTTTTAAAGAGACATTTAAGCGTTTAATTGAAAATTAATTATAGCTTTTATTCATGAATTGCATTGGATTCTTCTTTTGATGTTAATTAATTCCTATCCAGGATCATGTTAAGTTGGTATAATAAAAACTATGTCAAGCAGTAAAGCTTCTATCATGTCTAAAGCTCGACTAGATAGCTGACTAATGGTGGGTACGGAATACTCGGAGAAGATATTGGATTATAAGGAATTAAATGATTTAATCATTAAAATAAAACATGTCTCCAACGTTAAGTAGGCGACAGTTCAATCAATAAGATCCTATTGTTTTAGTGGAGCGTGCTAGCCGGGCCGGGCGAGGCGACACCGACCTCTTGGCGTGTGGGTGCAGAAGGAAAGATATAACACTTTCACGCGCTTTATGTGTCGATGACCTGTCGGCTCGTCGCTCGTCCGCTGCCGGCTCATCGGCTGCAGAAGACTTGCCCACGTCCGCGCCCCCGCGCCCACCACTGCCACTTGATTTCCCTGGATTATAATGGACAATGCGCGGCTGACGGCGCGGAAGCTCTTGATTTATTTATAACGTGTATCTGCTTGCCTATCAAAGGACAACTAGCTGACTTTGAATAACTTATTACCAGCAGCGAAAGTGACAATTAGGCTTATCTCTTCACAGTAACCTGGCCGTGACATTTATGTTGAAAGATCATAACTCTCCTTTTGACTTCTCTGTAGTCGGATAAAAATGAGAATAGCTGATAAGTTATTTAAAACCGTAATTATTTTAAATAAAATATATTTTAAGTTTATTCATTGATAACTTTTATGGGGGATAAAGGCCTTTACTATAACGTAGAGTAGATTTTCATTAAATTTGAAAAGAACTATAGTCTACTAGCTTTAGCCCGCAGCTCCGCCCGCGTACATAAAATATCAGGCTATGTCAATCAGGAATACAGCAGCTTTCTATTAGTGAAAAAAATTAACAATCGGACCAGTACTTCCAAAGATTACCTCAAACAAACAAAAAAACAAACTTTACCTCTTTATTATATTAGTGTAGATATAAAACGACTATAGTCAATGGAATCTGATATAGGCAACACTTGTTCAATAATCAAGCAAAGTTGATTAAGAGGTCTTGGTCGTAGTTTACTGATAGAACATTGTAAAACGTATCGAATGTATTTTTTTTTATGATTTTATATTATATCTTTAAAACAATAACAAAACGAAACATTTTCATTTAGAATTTATATTTTAATCTCTTTAATCATATTCTTTATTACAAAAGTATACTTTTGTAATAATATAAATCTTCTCCGCTTATTGATTCATCATCACTGAAAATCTTTTGCTTTCTATTAGTAAATATAAACAAAGATGAATACGTTTTATTCAAGAAATGTTTCATATATCAGATTAGGTATCTAGGTAGACTAACTTCATGGTTTTAATGGGCTATAAAAAATCTAGCAGCACTAAATTATAGCCCATAATATATAATCTCTCAAAGTCACTGTTTAGAACAGAGATTTCAACCTAACGTATAGACCTTTGGGGGAGGCCTATGTCCAGCAGTAGACGATGATGATGATGGTATGGACCTTAAATATTTTGAAGGATGAAAGTCGAAGAAACTAGAATTTAATTTTTAGCAACATCCTAATGGAAATATGGACATCGACATAATTCTGTAGTAAAATAGATCATGATCAAAAGTTTTTTTTTTAACTAAGTAATTGTCTTGTAGCTTTCAAGCATTTTTTCCGAGTTTTCTTGGAAAAATGGTGTAAACATATAAGGTAAACTGGAATCATGAAAATTATTGATATTTTAATTTGGTTTTCAATTTTACTGTTAATTTTACTTTCAAACGTTTTGTTAATTTTACTTGTAGCATGTAAGTAGTTATTACTTCTAGAGGGGCATGCGGTGCTCACCTATATAAAATTGTAACACCAACCTAGATTACATTTTTTTTAAATATTTTATATAGTGTATACAATTGTTGATTAGCCAATAAAATAAATAAATAAATTATTACAGGTCAACTTTAATTAGCGAAATTTCGCACAAGTGACGGCTATTGATTTATCTAATGATGATAAACCAATGTAAACATTTAATTTCAGCTTATATAACTGATATCTGCTTAAAATTATAAAAAAAAACTAAATTATAAGTTTAGTTTTTTTATTTATTGTAAGAAATAAAAAAAATCTACTGAACTGTAGCTTAGAGGACTTACAGCTTAAAGTAACTAAAAACAATATCCGTTAACAGCAAGCTAATTTAACAATACTCGTAAATAAACATAGGCGGAGTTTCGCTAGCTAATTCAATTTGACTGTACTATTACGTAACCCTAGTGTATATGCGGTGTATGTTGACAAGTCTCCCAAAGCTTGTTATGAACCAAACTCGGCCTCCCTGTACTACCGGAGTTCAGTAGACGAGTCGCTTTACTTGTCTGATACAAAACTTTATTGCACGCCTTTGACCCACACTTGACCGGTTTTAGTGAAGTCGTTTAGATACCGCGTCAAATACCTTTTATTTACTGACTAAGCATTTTATGACAATTCTCACTTTTTATTTACGAGCAAGTGTAGGCGACTTTTGTAAACTCATCGATGTGTCAGATATGCGGTTAGTTGATTACTCTGTCTAATTAACAGCGATTGGAAAAGTTTCCGTTGTTTTTTTCGTTTGTTTTGAAAAAAATATCACAGAGACCAGAATGAACGTTTAGACGTAAAGATCTGTGTTTCGATTTTGTCCAGATGTTTCAATTACGTCTAAGTTAATAGGCTGCTAATAAATACACTAGCACTTCATTAGAATTTACAGAGATCGCGACCGTTCTGTCAATAGCGAAGCTAAGATAAAGAAGCTGCTAATAATCTGGTACATATTTAATAATAATAATATTCCACATTCCCATCTTTGTAACCTTTTAGACCAGGTACTTTTTAAACCAGGTTAGGTTTTAGTTATTATTTCCATGATTTTTGTAACTTCCTGAGCTAGAAACCAATAAGTACCAATATAGGTACTAATTAAGTATCAAATAATATTCTGCTTATAAATTAATCATTGTTGCCGAATCGGCAGGCAATATAATTATATTACAATTTATAAGAAAAAAAAATACATAAATGGAATCTGTTTGCAATTACAACAATCACAACGTGCTTTAAATTATAACAGCTCACTTAAAAATAACTTTTAGAAGAGATTGATAAGTTAGTGATTATCAAGAACGAAGTATTTACGACTTTTTTTAATTTTTAAGTAAACAGTGCAGGTACGGCACCTCTTGCGCGTTGAAGTCTTTTGTACGCAAGCGGAATTGAAGGTTTGTAGCGCAGCGTAATGTTTTAAAATATATTTAGATTTAAGTTACCAAGAAGTTTGGAAAGTTATTATTTTATTTATAATCATAGTAGTTTGTAAAACAGGCCTTTTTTCTAAATATGATTTTGGAACTTAAGAAAGGATGTGAGGAAAAAAATGAATCATAAGATCCTTTTTCCTCACGCTAGATAAAAATAAATTGTTTAAAGAAAGCTTTTATAATATAATTATATACGATACACTGTATTCTAAACGCCTCACTCAAAAACGAACTACAAAAACAAAAACAGTGAACTTACCAGAAACATGATGATGGTATCGTCGCGACTGTCTCACAGGACACCACTACACTCGACTGTGGGATTGTCACAGCATGCGCGCACTCTGGCGCGTCCCGCTCGGCGTCTGCGGCGAGTCTGAAGCATAGCGCACGTCACGCGCACGCGCCGGCCGCCGCGCCGCCGCCGCCGCGCCGCCCGGCCGGCTCGACACCTCTCCTGCCCACACCATGCCCGCATACGCGTGATTCACGAGCTGAAACAATACTATTCAGGTTGCCCTAATCTGTATTTTTCCATAAAAAAAAGTAAAGGTTGACTGGTAGAAAATGCCTAAGGCATTAAGTCCGCCTCTGTACTTCTATGTGCATAAAGCATTTAATAAATAAATAAATCAATGTGCATGACTTCATATTATGACGCTTAAAATTAAAAAGAAAAATATTTTTTTCCTATCATTATCCTATTGGCTTCTTAAGAAACAAAGAAAATAATATTTTGAAATATATGAGTGTTGAAACTTTTATTTCTACCCGTTGGCCCCAGAGGGAGGACAATGTTTTTCAATAGTTTGTTACATATAGTTATATCTATTTATCTGGTACGTCCTGAAACCTAAACGGCTAGATGGATTGTATTAGATAAAGTAGGTACCAATCAATAAATGAGCCTAGAAAGACGAAATTTTAAAAAGAAAAAACAAATAAAAAAGGCTGCCTTTACCATTTTATTTATTTCTTTATACGAGTACTTGATCTTGAGGGATATCGAAAAAAAATGTAATTCGCTGACAACTAACAAATGTTTGAAAGAACAAAAACCGACTACAAACAAAAACAATGTTTGACCTCATTTTGTTCCTTTAGTATATTTTGATGTAAAATTTGTATATGTCGTAGGATAATTTGATACTTCGAATTTTCGCGAAAATCCTAGGGGTTTTGCGAAAACGCGGATAATTAGACATAGGCGAAAAATTATCAAATCTTACTGGACAAAGTCAGGATTTTTGCGAAAATACTCGTTATTATAGCAATATTGCGAAACGAAACGCTGGCTGTTATGAAATAAGAACGCTGATTGGTCGGTCAGCGCGTTCAATAAGAGATCGTCTCTGATTGGTTGACGTCTTAAATGTCAATCATTTGTTGCCGCACGTTATTTGTTTACGTTTGTGTCTGAGTTAAATTGCAGAAGTGTTTTGTTTTTTATCGTAAATAGTGTACCTACTTGGACTTAAATAAAGTGGTAAATAAAAGTGCTACACGGATGTACATAGTGTCATATATCATAAAAGTCTTAGTCAACCACTCAACAACAACAATGCTTTCGAGATTGGTTTAGCGGTGTTTTGTTTGTCATCTCTATGATACAATACTTGAAGTTAATCATCGGCAAACTAGGAACCAATTAGAAGTCAGCCAGCAAAATTGTAGCCAATCAGTGTTGAGCACATCAAATCTTACTATAGTAACGAGTATTTTCGCAAAAATCCTGACTTTGTCCAGTAAGATTTGATAATTTTTCGCCTATGTCTAATTATCCGCGTTTTCGCAAAACCCCTAGGATTTTCGCGAAGATTCGAAGTATCAAATAATTATCCTACGACATATATAAAAGCTCATGTGAGAGACTACATTCAACACTCGGGAAAAACTGATTTCAAATTACGAGGTGTATAAAAAAAAATGAAACACTGAATAGTGTTTTATTTTCATTATATCTAGAATTTGATGACATTGTGATCTATACTAATATTATAAAGAGGTAAAATTTTTAAGTTTGTATGTTTGTATGTAGGGGGTAATCTCTGGAACTACTGGCCCGATTTGAATTTGGCAGTGTTAGATAGCCTATTTATCGAGGAATGCTATAGGCTATATACCATCACGCTCCGACCCACGGGAGCGAAGCAGTAACGAAAAATGCGGGTGAAACCGCAGGGGACAGCTAGTGTAGGATAAATTGGCCAAACTATTAACATAAGTTAGGCGCCCAGCAGGGCCGAAGCCTCTGGTGGCATGGATTGGATTCCGAAAGGGAAGCTCGTGACCCCAGAACGAAGGCAAAGAAGGAACGGAGTGGGGTTTAGTCAGTAAAAGTCTGACACAAAGAGCGGAAGAAGTCATTCTAATAATTCCCCACTTGAAAATAGAAACATAGGTTAGGTAGTTGTGTGTAAATATAGGTAGGTATAATTATGAATATGCGTTAGTTGATAGCTACGAGTATGATTATTGTTAATACTGTACTGTTCAAACTGTTTCTCTATGTGCAACACCATGGAGAAATACGAGTATTATCTATACTAATATTATAAAGAGGTAAAATTTGTAAGTTTGTAAGTTTGTATGTAGGGGGTAATCTCTGGAACTACAGGTCCGATTTGAATTTGGCAGTGTTAGATAGCCTATTTATCGAGGAATGCTATAGGCTATATACCATCACGCTCCGACCCACGGGAGCGAAGCAGTAACGAAAAATGCGGGTGAAACCGCAGGGGACAGCTAGTGCGGTATAAACGACGAGGCGAAAAGCTTCGTCCGGACCGTAGAGGTCCGGACCCTACCCACGTAGGGTGGATACTCGTCGTACGTCGGGTTGTCTGATGATAGAAAAGTGATCATGGAATCAAATCATGCAATTCTCGTGCACAATCTCCAAAATTCATCCTGTGAAATATCGAAAAGCTTGCTACCCTACAGACGTAGGTAAGCTCTAGGTTTTGTAAATTGGACATAACCAACTCTGGTTTACCGATTATCTTCTTCACATGCTTTTTCACTGAGTCAGAACCTACTTAATGGCATTTTACAGTACCAGCCCTTATATGGCTGCAGTATGGATCTATGCTTTTTGGCGTTTAAGCAAATTGCTAAAAAGCCAACTTTCCTAGATTGGGATTTAGACTCAATGAATCGTCCAGAAAGGTCTGAAAACTTTTAACTACCCAGAGCTGAAGACGGTCGGTGCACTCCAGGGGTACATTCTTTTAGCGGTGAACAGACACGCTTGAGTTTTGGCGGCGTTCAATCCCACCAGATTGGTTTCGTCCGACGTGAAGACTGCCTGAAGACGTAAGACATATTCCGGCGGAACAGTAGAACTAATAATACATAAGTATAGATAACACAAATTCATGACTTTCGCTCTCCAGGAATAATTGACAGGCGGGTTGTCAATCACCTGTATTTTTGCGCGTGACTTGCCCCCTAATTACCCATGGATAATACCTATACCTACCTACAAATATCAATGTAAACATCATTAGCATTGTATGCACACAGAAAGTTCCGATTTGTACTTAAGAATAACAGGACAATAGAGGAGATCGTTAATTTAATTTGCATCGACTGACCTCCTTGAGCAAAATTTTAAATTTTACGCTTAATCTGGTGTTTTGGCTTTTTGTTTGTAATTTTTGGGACCGCTAGCTTAGCCGTATTGTATGCAAATGTTGTTAAAGAATGGGGTGACATGGAGACTGTGCGTTAACCATAATACTGTGGCAATACAACGGAGCTGCCGGTGACCTGCTGCCGCCGCCGCCCGGCCCGTCGCGTCGCCGCCGGCCAACATACACAAGTGTTTACATATACTTAGAGTACATATGTCTGTATTTACATACCTAAAAATAGTAGGTATACACTCGTATGTATAGTCGGTATTGTACTTGAAATATAATTATAAAATTAGTTGTTGTAAGCAATCTCTGTACAGTGTTACAAATACATAATTAACAGTAAGCATTCCAAACTATTTCAGCCACATTGATAACTATCAGAATAGACCTCAAAAACTGCAAGATTGCGCAAAGATGACTGTAGATCTGACTAAATATTGCTTGCATACATTATATTCGCAACGCTTAGGCTGTCGCAATTCCTGAAATCGTAATTGTGACAACTTCTCATTGGGTTCTATGGATTCACGCCCCAGGACATTAATAGCACTAGCGTTGCTATCAAAGGATTGGGATTGAACATACCCCGGGTCCCCTAAGATCGGGGGCTCCCAAAAGCAGATTAACAAACTTTTTTGAACTGGCGAAGTTTTCCTACCTTCGAAATCTAAATAAAATACTTAGATCGCAACACTACTTTAATCATAGGAATTCGTTTTAGTCAAGACTAAAACTTTATCAGGGAAGGAGAAGTTATTTGAAGATTTCTCGCAAAAAAATAAGGGGCCCTAGTTTTTTTGCCCCAAGCCCCAAGGGCGTCGCTCTTCGGACCTAGCTACGTTCCTGACACGCAAAAAGTCTATGTAGGTAATGGCTCTCCCCCATCACATAGGACTTAAATAAAATCATCGCTGGATTAGTATCAATTACAAATGTATGAGATGGTATGTTAAACTTGCTGCGGCTGTGGATGATGTGTGGTGTGGCTTGTGGCTGTGGGATGAGTCCCCACCATCATCTTTTTAGATTCTAACTGAGTCGTGGCAGGGTGCCAATATTCACGGTACCTGCTGCGCTGAAGATTCGTAGTAGCCATCATCATACTTAGGCATACCTAGGCACACCAATTCCTCACGTAATCACCTTTTAGCAAAACAAGACAATTTCCTAGTTGGTCTTGCGCGTGATCTCCCTACTTACTAAGTACTTATGTAAAATTGACAAGACCATAATGAAATCGCCATTTCTGCTGCTCAGTAGACAGAGGGTTACTAGAATTCACACTCGATTCTGTTAACAGAAATTGTTAAACCTGTGTCTAAGTTGTTATTATTGTTAGGTAGGTATCTACCTAAGTAAGAGTGCCTCAGTAGGTAGCTCCTTCTACCCTAGAGATACTTAGATATATACACGGAAGCACTTAGCACAGACGCTACATCAGCGTTAAGATAACAATAAACCTAAAAAAATACGTAATGCAAAAAACTGACCTACAAAAATAACTATCGCACGCAATTTGAGTAGGCACAGGAACTGAATTTTAACCCTGTGATAAAAAATAACATCCTAGGAACGAAAACACGTAGTTGTGTGGAGGTATGTTATGTGAAATTTGCAGTTCACTTCTCAGTATGCATACCACGCGTCGCCTTCCTTAGAAAGAGTTCACAACAACAAATGCGTTAGGTAGCCGCGCCAGTGAAACGCACACAGTATTCGAAACGATCAATTAACTACATCTATAGTTATAGAAAAGCTATTGCATGCAATGCTAACTTTAACTTTAGTTGTGCAACATTTCCAATTAGATTTTACAATATGATAATTAGATTACAGGAGTTACGTAGGGTTATGTAGGAACTCAACTGCTATTTATGGTAGAGGCCTTAAGGCACTCACATAACGCACGCACCTTTCAAAAGTCATGTAACTGCTGTCAGAACGAGACAAATTCTCACATGTTTCAAACGACGTTTTTCAACATATTTTGTATTACAAACATAACAAGATATTTTGATTAGGGGAAGTAAGTGTATCACAGCCGCCATTCACCTCCACGAAGACAAGGCGCGCTCGAATCCGTATAAGCCGGGCATATAATATACCTCCACCATGTCCTCCAGATAGACCACACATTAGTCGAACCGGGGTGTTTCTTCTGCCTGAACCCGGTGCAGTAACCTCCCGAGATTACCATGTCCAGTGAGGACCTGTGTTATGCGGACGTGGGTCACGCCGTGACGCCCCTCCAGCCACTCCTAAAAGAGGGAACTCACCACCATGATTATTACCCAATTGGAATAAAGCTATTGTTATAATGAGAATCTTAAGCTATTTTTATATTCCTGCCAGATCGGACCTACTTTCTTGCAATCGCCCGCAAGGTTTGCGGGTGAAAATTGCAACTGGAGCGACTGCATAACCGCACACAACTTCGGTCTCGTAAGTTTTGAAATAAAACAGCTATTTCCTATAACGCGGCGGGCGCGGGTGAAAACCGGTTCGTGAGTTCTTAGCCTTGTTAGGCTAAGAACTCAGGAACCGGTTTATATTTTAACCGGGTTTTATACTCACGTATATCAAACATCGTTTCATAGCCGAAAAGCTGCAGTGACAATGACTCACATGAACCAAAAACCTATCAAAAGACTATTTTTCAATACATTTACAAGGACATAGTGAGTAAAAGTTCATTAACATTTTATTTAGTGTCATCAGGTTTATAATAACTAAGAAACAAAAATTGAGTGTAACATTACTACAAATATTTATTTCGACTGGGAATCGAAGCTGCGACTGGCGACTGGCACCAATAGTACCGTCAAGTGTGCATAGTGTGTGTGTCAAGTGTGTGGCGTAGTGTAGCACGTGTGTGTGTGTAGTATGTGTGTGAGTGTAGTATGTGTGTGAGTGTAGTATGTGTGTGAGTGTAGTATGTGTGTGAGTGTAGTATGTGTGTGAGTGTAGTATGTGTGTGAGTGTAGTATGTGTGTGAGTGTAGTATGTGTGTGAGTGTAGTATGTGTGTGAGTGTAGTATGTGTGTGAGTGTAGTATGTGTGTGAGTGTAGTATGTATGTGAGTGTAGTATGTGTGTGAGTGTAGTATGTGTGTGTGTGTAGTGTGTATATGTTAGGTACAAAGTACTCTGTAGTGACAAGCCTGCCTGCCATACTTTTCAGATCTAACACAAATGCATTAACATCTAACACATTTTCAGTAACAGTACATTTTGATACAAAAGGAGAAAGTTTGTGATTGCGACGAGGTGGTATCCTCTCAAGCCTTGGTGTGTATGGAGCTGTAGTGACAAATTGCCATGTGTATGAAGTGAACTTTTTCAATAGTTTTCAATACACTTATGAAAACATAAAAATACAGCACCCCTGTTTATGTTTCTATAAGTGTTGCACTTACTCCTGAAACAATAAATGTTATAAAATTGTGGCGGGGCGAGCATGCGCACTTTTCCGCACTAGTGCGAAAAACAGTCAATTGTGTGCTTAAAAGCAGCAGCCAGATTCACCTATTGGGTTAAAACTAACATCTAGGTAGGTTTTGTAGGTACTTTGACAAAGAAAACAAAAATATAGCTTTGGTTTTGTTTATTTGAGATGTGTCTCATGAATTCATCCAAAGGATCATCATGAATGCTACTTCCAGAGTTCTTTCTTCCATATTCTTGAACAAGTTTCATGTGTTCTTCAAGATTCTCTATATCATTAGATTCTGAATCAAAATATCTGTCTTCTGCATCTTGTGAAACTTGCTGAAGGTCATCATATTCCTCATTATTATCAATATTATGATAGTCAACATCTGTGTCTCTCCCCTCTATAAAACTACAGAACATTTCTTGTAAAAATTCTTCCCGAAGAAGGTTCCGCTCTGGGGCAGTAATCATACTTTGTTTTCTAGGTTCAGGCATGTAACTTGGTCTTGTGTCAGGAGTATCAAAGTCACCCCATTGCTTTTTATTTTTAAAGTTGTCAGTGTGGTCATTATTACTGCTTTTAGAATCATCCTCAGTAGCAGTTAACTTCATAGATTCTAAATCTTCTTGGAGCATCTGTTCATTCTTCATTTCTCTCATGTCATTTCGATCAACTGTTTCTAAAATCATGCTCAGAAAGGTAAGGTTTTCATTGTCAACACCATCACGTTCTTTGATCTCTTCATCAGATAGATACTGGCCAACTAGCTGCTCATAAAGTAAGGGATTTCGATACATCATTTGTTTTTCACTAAAATAATCTGTTTCATTCTGAAGTTTCTTTAATGCATTATATCGTCTATTACGGATTCTTTTATTTTTGCTTTTTTCAGAATGGTAAGTTTTTAATTGATTAATACAATTTCGAAAGTCAACTTCATGAGATTGTAAACTTTCAAAGTAACCGATATGATGTGGAGCTAGATATTTTCCGAACTGCATTAGAAAACCCGTGGGCGATTGCTTGTAAATATCACAGGCCATTTTAATTTTATCGCTGGTGCGAACCTCTGATTCATCCACATGCGCATTTTTGAAAGAAATTTTTGCACATCTAACCAAGTAATCTATTATGTCATGGATAGGATCAATTTCGGCGTCAAATTCTTGCAGTTCTTGTACATCATCACAAACTTCTGGTTTATCTGGCTGATTTGTATCCATATCACAAAAATTTGATGAACTTGAGCAAAAATTCTACCTCGATCCTTGATTTCTTATGAATATTAAAAAAAGTTAATTAATATAGATTACTTTACAACTCTTGAAATAGATTATAAACCTATAGGTAATCTATTTAATTCACATTTATTTGTATTTTCATTATCTTTCAATCAAACTTTCATAAAAATAATAAAATAAACCTCTCTAATTCTCTATGCCCTCTTCTAATTCACTTTGTTTTTAATTAAATACTTTTGACTTGGTTACTTAGCTTTTTAAGCCAAGTCTTCGTATGAGTATAATTTATTTGTTTACCATTAGAAATAAATGTAGACATTCTAATGTTTTTGTTTTATTTGGCAGCAAATTTGAGCAAATATATAAGTTAACCTTCACTGAGTAGTCAACACTACAAAAAATCTCAGCTCCATTACACATATTTTTCAGTTGCGCAGATACTTTTACTTCACAATATCCACTAGGAATCAATTTGCGAATAATTATTAAAAATGAGCTAGGAAAAGGCTAGGCCTTAGAGCATTAAACCATTTAATGCTCTAAGGGCTAGGCAGATGATAAGCTACAAAACTTCACTCAAAGAAATCCCGTCAAAATCCTTTCGTAGTATTCTAATGGAATTCAAAAGTGGCCACTAAGGGCCATGTGCACCGACATAAGTTTAAACATTGATTTTGCAATCGACCCATTATAATTTAATCAATGTTTAAACAAGGTGCGGTTTTTTTTGTGTCCACCATCAACTTTCGGCGTTCGGTTTCCTAATCGAAACATAACTGAGCGTTTTTGAACGAATGAGTGAGCAATTGCAATACTACTAAATAAAATGTAAGCCTACATATTGAAATTTCGTTCACGCTTACAACTTTTTAACATAGCCAGATAATAGTTTATGCCATCAAATGTGAAAGTTGCTGTTCATTGTTTCTTAGGCTTTACGGGAAACACATTTTATGTTGGAAGGTTTATCAACGCGCTCTTTCTTATCTGTGGCTGTCATTTTTTTAAATTCTCTGATAAAGTTTCGTGGTATTTTTGTTGTAAGAATCGTATATGAAAAATTAACAATTTAGAGTAAATGTGTGTGTATGTGTAGCGTATGAGGTTTTGAAGTTCTGTGCAGAGCCGTAACTAGTCTTTTATACGCCCGGTGCGAGCTTCTATAACTGCGCCCCTCGAAAGAAGTACAATACAAACAAAAAGGGCTAAAGATATGACATGTTTGCGCCCCTTCAGAGTCTGCGCCCTGTGCCTGGGCACCGCTAGCACCGCCCTAGTTACGGCACTGGTTCTGTGTAAATAATAAGATAGTGTTCGATTGCTTATTTCAACAAGTAAAAGGATGTTGAAAGATACTAGGTCTTCTCTTCATCGTTTCTACTCATTAAAATAATCTAACATACATTATAAAATTAAAAGCCATTATTTCTCAAACATAAATAAGTACTTCGTTTGTAAATTAAACATAATAACCCACAAAAGTTCTGTCAAATGACAGTAACCGACGTCTAAACAACGTCTTGTAGCTCGATTAAGATAACCATCTGATTAACGTCAATAACCGACGATAAGGCGGTGGTGAACAGGAAATATTGCTAAAACAGCCGCTTTAATATTAAAACAGTCGATTTGGTGTCGGTGAACATCGCCCTAAATACGCTTTAAAAGATTTGTTTTCAAGGCTAAAGCATAAAAAAATACTAAATTCGTTTGTCACCAGGTATGGTCAACGTAGACGATTTGTCGCTAATCGCTATTAAGCTGTCTGAACATTGGAATGGTTCATTCATAATCTAAATTCGTTTTATTAATTCAGAAAGATCGGTATAGCGCTTTATTTCATTTATCGATATTTTGGATTTTGGGCTACTAGCCTACAAAAGCTGAAATTCGGCTTCGTTAGGCTACTTAATCTGGAAAAATGGCCACATCAGGCCCTTTGTTGTTGGCAACAGTGTTTGTCTCTTGCCAGTTGTCAATTCTTTGACTGACATTGACACTGTCAGGCATTATTCTCCCTGTGTGAATTGTAAATAAAAGGTTTATCATTATTATTAGAAAAAAGTCCCGACGTATTGTACCGATTCATGACGCATATTCATAATTTTCAAAACTGTAGAAAAAGCTGTATACAGTTAAAGTTATAGCATTGAATATGCTTTTAAATTATACTAAAATGAAGTAACCAAAAGTAGTGATGATAAAAATTACTTGATAAACAAAGATAATTCAAAATGCAGTGGCAGTGGGAATATATGTGCGGCCCTCTGGGCTTAAGACCATGGAACGATGTGACAAAAGACTTCGGACAATGCTTCCAGGAATTATTTTTACAAATACCCGTATTCTTTATTATTGCAATTATATCAGGCTACTATGTTGGATATAGAAAAGATTGGGTGGTACGCGAAAAGGCACAAGAGCGGGCAATAGTGCTCCGAAGTTTTATTACATTAGCCTTAGTGTTCATACCAATAATTGAGTTATATGTTTTTATAACTACACCTGGCTTTGTTTTGTATCCTGTCGACTACTTTGCGGCCGGTGCGTCATGCTTGGCGTGGCTGTTTCACTTCGGTTATGTTTTGGCGTTAAAACACCGACTGGGACAGAGTTCCCGCGGTCCTACTTCTCAGCTGTTTATGTGGAGTTTAGCAGTGGTTGTCAATGCAATAGCATTGCGAAGCAACATTTTTTCTGGAACAACAATAGGTTTTAATATTGCTACCATGTGCTGCCATGTTTTGTATTTTCTAACTCTACTGCCGTCTAGTAATTCAAGACCCACATTCTATTCCCCATGCCTGGTTGGGTCACAACATACACATGTAAGTTTGTAACATTTGGTAATTGAATTTTGACAATGTATAATGTTCCAGATGATATAAAATGTGATGTTGTTATTAACAGAATGAGTACACACCATTGTTACCACACATGGACGAAGGTATACTGGGAACGGCTATGCAAGGAGCTGGTTTTTTATCGCGGTTAACATTTTCCTGGGTTGATCCCCTTCTTCAAAAGGGTAAGCAATGTTTAACCCAGAATTATTTACAGAGTACAATAATAATTGTAATACATTATTTATTTCTTCTAAAGTCTACTGTAATTATTGTATAAGTATTTTGTTTAACTTACAGGTTTGGATAATAAATTAAATGACCCTGAAGAATTATTTGACATACCAGCAAAATATTGTTGTTCTTATGTGGGAGCACGGATGGACCGGTCACTCATAGGCAATGTGGACAATTACCAGCAGTATGAAGAAGTGCCACATGAACCTTTTATAGGCTCAGGTATAGACTTTACCATTTACAACTTACTGCTACTGTTACTTTTTCTGGCCTGGTTTCGGCAACTAGTCCCTAATGAACCATTGGTTGTTACTGTTTATCATTCTGTTTGTTTAAATTCTTAGCATAGAATTTATAGATTACCATAGTATGTGCATGTATGTACAATGATTCATCATGGATAGATCCAAAGATAATATAATATAACATAGAAGTTTGGATTGAATTTAAATTTGTATTTTCTCCTACACAAGGAATAAATTATCTCTGTTATTTGAGAGATAGTGTTACAGAAGAATAACTTTATGAAGAACTTGAAAATACAGCCCTTTTAACACTTGATGCCAAATTGTTTCTAGACTGATTCTTAAAAGAAATTCTAAAACTGTATTGGGCATGCTAAAGGGTTTCCTTTAAAGGTAATAATAAAAGGTAATAATGTAAACTTCTTGCTTGCTGAAGTTCCTCATTTAGACAGAACAAAAGATACTACCTACCACTATGAAGTTAGAGTGTAGTAGCAAATTGATGTAAAGGACAATATTGACTGTGAGACTTTGCTTCACAAACTTTTGGTTAGAAGTATTGGTTTTGCTAGTTTTGTTGCAAGATTGATGTTTCCTTTGCAAAAGTGGTGTGTGTATGTTACTAGAAGCATTACAAACAAATAATTATTTGAATGGAATTTTATTTAGGCAGATAACATTTTCAAGGATTAGGTATATTGATTAGATGATAATGATGATTCATAATTTATTGATGTGTAATATTGCTTTGTTTAACTAAGATATATGTATGTAAACAGACTGCCTCAGGCCACAATCTTATTCCTTTGTTTTCAGCTTGAATATATGAAAATTTAATTACAGGCAAAATTACAGATACTTCTAGAAACTATCTAGCCCATAATTTCTCAATCTTTTTTGAACTACTGTTCTCATTACATAATATTTAAATTAAACCAATTTATGTCTGTCTATTATAAGTACTTATACAAATTTAAAAAAAAAATCTCGCTCTCTTTAAGCTCTCGTTACTCATGGTCGTGGTTATTAATTATTTTTAACCCCCCATTAAGCCTTTGAATCCGCTCCCAAGAAAAGCTCCGTAGAGTCCGTAAGGGGCGGTACCGCCCCCATTGGGGATCTATGATCTAGCTCATAAATTAGATAAGTAGAGAAAAAAGTACATAAGTGTTTTATTTGTAGGATATGGCGCAACAGGAGAATCAGCGCCGCAAGTGTCGACTCCCGTGACGCCGACGACGCGCGTGCTCGTGCGCTCCCCGCGGCGCCAGAACGTCACGCTACTGCGAGCCTTGCACACATGCTTCGGCCTGCAGTTTTATAGTATCGGAATCCTTAAATTAGTTTCTGATATGGCCGGCTTCGCAGGGCCAATACTACTTAACTATCTTATAAGATTCGTGGAAGACGAAAGTATTGATCAACATTTAGGGTATGTTTCTTAGTTATTAGTGGAAATAATGTATATAAAGACACTTCACAATATAACTTGATTATTGTGATATTTATTGCAGTTACGTTTACGCTGGATCTCTGCTCGGGGCTACACTCATATCTGCTCTGTTTAATACGCATTTCAACTGGTTGATGTCCATCGTTGGCCTGAAGATGCGTGGTGCTATTGTCGCCACCATCCTCCGAAAGACTCTCAGTGTCACCTCTACAGAATTAAACAATGTATTCTCGATTGGAGAGATCACTAATTTCATGTCGACTGATACGGACAGGATTGTGAATTCTTGTCCAAGTTTTCATGCATTGTGGAGTATACCGTTACAGGTACTTAATACAAGTAGCAATATATTTATAGAGTGTTAAGTCAGGGCACATGTTAAATTTAACATAATTCTTATTTAATTTCCAGTTGTTTATAACACTATTTCTGCTATATCAACAAGTGGGCATATCTTTTCTCGCTGGTGTGGCTTTCTCAGTCATACTGATTCCAATAAACAAACTGATAGCGAATAAAATTGGACAACTTAGCACGGAGCTGATGAAACACAAGGACACGCGCGTCAGCCTGATCAGTGACTTGCTGAAAGGCATTAGAACAGTGAAAGTTCATGTTTGGGAAGATTATTTCATTAACAGAGTATCAGGTTAGTACAGTAAACTTTAATTTCTATTGCGTGACCGTAAGTTAATTTGCTGCTTTTTCTCCTTTATAGTAATTTTAATGAAGTTTTGAGTCCAGCTAATTAGATCTTATTAATAAAATATCTGACGCAAAAGAGTCCTGAATAGTGTTTTCGCATTCAAGGATTTTAACTCGTCATTTTTGGGTCTACTTTTACTTTGAAACATTTTCATCTTATATAGAGTCTACTTGAACCTTTAAATGGTCCATTACTATAATGAATCGGTGTTGTGTGACGACAGAGGCGCGCGGGCAGGAGCTTCGCTACTTGCGCGGGCGCAAGTACCTGGACGCGATCTGCGTGGTGCTGTGGGCCACCACGCCCGTGCTCGTGGCAGCCCTCACGCTCGGCACGCACTCGCTCCGCGGCCTGCCGCTCGACGCACCCACAGTACGTATCCATCTCTCCAACTTGTCATGTTACTTCTATCATTTCTGTATTGATTATAGACTGCGCCAGATAAACGTGGAATAAAGGTCATTGACCCACCTACATTTATTGACATTCTTAGTTTCAAAAACGGATATAAAGGCATAAAGTTGTCTTTACGTTTTCTAGTAATGAAAAACAGCTCACTGACTGTTTTTCATGTAAAGGTACATGAAAAACAGACAACAACAGGCAAAAATATTTATTCAAAGATATACTTTATCCTAAGTTTATCTGGCACCAAATATAGTTCCTCAGACCTACATTAGTTGTGTACAATTTTATTAATTTCAGGTCTTCACAACAGTTGCACTTATCAACATGCTAATAGCTCCGTTAAATGCCTTTCCTTGGGTACTAAACGGGCTAACAGAAGCCTGGGTATCTATAAAACGTATACAGAAGCTGTTAGATGTAAGTCATTTTATAATATCTATTTTTTTATATTTACATTTTAAGTTATCACCATAAAAAAAAGAATTAGTATCCTATAGTAGTTGGCTTTAAGCTAACGATAATAATCAGGACTACAGAGTGAGAAATCTCCTTAAAATACGCGCCGTCTTGTTTTCTCTTTGCCCTGTCATACTGTTCATTAGTGTCTACTACTATAAGTTTCCGTCAGTACTCGTTAGCCAACGAAAATAGAGTGAGTCCCTTGTCAACCGCCACTACATACATCTCGATAGTTATGACATAATCCTTGATACTGCATACATACTGTAGTGTAGGTTCTTAACAGATAAAAAGCCTCGACCTTCGCACTTCCGCAGGATTATATTCACTATTGTTATTGTTTCCTATCTTATATAGTATCGGCGTCATATCACAAATCTAAATATTTAGCTTCCAGACATGGATGCAGAACTTTATTACGACCGCCTCAATAAAAATCACGATGAAGACAAAATTGTCATATTTAAAAATGCCACATTTGCGTGGGCTAAACCTTCGAAGAGGAAAAAGCAACCAAAGAAATCAAGGAAAAATAAAGGAAAATCTAAAAAACGGTTATCGAGAGGAAGCATACAGAGACGAGATTCGACTTCTTCGTCTGAACAGTTGATACAAGATGAGCCGTTTATGTTGAAAGATATTTCTTTAGAAATTGGTAACGAAGAGTTGATTGGTATTACTGGTGCCGTCGGCAGCGGGAAAACGTCGCTTCTACACGCCATCCTGGGAGACATGATTAAGAAGAACGGTTATTTACAGATACCGGAAAACCTTAGCAGTAAGTACCTAATGCCGTAAAGCCAGTTTTCCGAAAAGTATAGGATTATTAAAATAATATCATTTTTTTTTTAGGCTTTGGATATGTGTCACAGAAACCATGGTTAATACGCGGTACAATCCGTGACAATATACTATTTGGAAAACCGTACGAAGAGGCAAAATTCCGAACTGTAGTCGACGCTTGCGCACTTACAGGTAACGGCAATTTTCTATCTACCATAACCTAATTGTTTCATTTTGGTGTTATCTATATTAAATATTTACGTTACCTTATGTTACGTGTAATGCATAACAATGGGTGTAAATTACGTATTAATAAAACAATAGCTATAATATTAATTTAATAGGTATTAATAGAACAATAGCCTTAATGTGTTGATGTTTTAATATCAATAATTTTGTATTGTAGAGGACTTAAATGTGCTTGGATGGAACGCGTACGTAGGCGAGGGCGGCTGCACGCTCAGCGGCGGGCAGCGCGCGCGCGTGGCCCTCGCGCGTGCCGTGTATCAGGACAAGCAAGGTACTGTGACTTATTGATGTAAATTCCTTCACTCCACCCTTCTCCTTCTTGCCCCTCTTTTTGCCACCGGTCCACGCTTTGTTGCTTTTAGCGTGGGCCGGTGACGGTGGTGACTAGCACTGTGGTCTCATCGCTTTACGCAGAGTGTTCGGCCGTTTTGCGCTGATATGCTGTATAGTTTTCCTATATTGTTTTTTAATTATTATTAGCTAGATTTAATATTGCATCATTTTCCCGTTAGTAAATTGTTTTTCTTCCTTTCACTCATTGGTAACATGCGTATTGTTGTGCAGTGTATCTGCTGGACGACGTGTTGGCGGGCGTGGACGCGACGGTGGCCCAGCACATCATGCAGCGCTGCATCCTGGGCGTGCTGCGCCACACCACGCGCGTGCTGGTGGCGCAGGCGCCGCGCCACCTCGCGCGCACCTCCTACACCGTGCTCATGCGCGACGGCCGCGTCGTCAGGCAAGGTACTGCATCCTGGGCGTGCTGCGCCACACCACGCGCGTGCTGGTGGCGCAGGCGCCGCGCCACCTCGCGCGCACCTCCTACACCGTGCTCATGCGCGACGGCCGCGTCGTCAGGCAAGGTACTGCATCCTGGGCGTGCTGCGCCACACCACGCGCGTGCTGGTGGCGCAGGCGCCGCGCCACCTCGCGCGCACCTCCTACACCGTGCTCATGCGCGACGGCCGCGTCGTCAGGCAAGGTACTGCATCCTGGGCGTGCTGCGCCACACCACGCGCGTGCTGGTGGCGCAGGCGCCGCGCCACCTCGCGCGCACCTCCTACACCGTGCTCATGCGCGACGGCCGCGTCGTCAGGCAAGGTACTGCATCCTGGGCGTGCTGCGCCACACCACGCGCGTGCTGGTGGCGCAGGCGCCGCGCCACCTCGCGCGCACCTCCTACACCGTGCTCATGCGCGACGGCCGCGTCGTCAGGCAAGGTACTGCATCCTGGGCGTGCTGCGCCACACCACGCGCGTGCTGGTGGCGCAGGCGCCGCGCCACCTCGCGCGCACCTCCTACACCGTGCTCATGCGCGACGGCCGCGTCGTCAGGCAAGGTACTGCATCCTGGGCGTGCTGCGCCACACCACGCGCGTGCTGGTGGCGCAGGCGCCGCGCCACCTCGCGCGCACCTCCTACACCGTGCTCATGCGCGACGGCCGCGTCGTCAGGCAAGGTACTGCATCCTGGGCGTGCTGCGCCACACCACGCGCGTGCTGGTGGCGCAGGCGCCGCGCCACCTCGCGCGCACCTCCTACACCGTGCTCATGCGCGACGGCCGCGTCGTCAGGCAAGGTACTGCATCCTGGGCGTGCTGCGCCACACCACGCGCGTGCTGGTGGCGCAGGCGCCGCGCCACCTCGCGCGCACCTCCTACACCGTGCTCATGCGCGACGGCCGCGTCGTCAGGCAAGGTACTGCATCCTGGGCGTGCTGCGCCACACCACGCGCGTGCTGGTGGCGCAGGCGCCGCGCCACCTCGCGCGCACCTCCTACACCGTGCTCATGCGCGACGGCCGCGTCGTCAGGCAAGGTACTGCATCCTGGGCGTGCTGCGCCACACCACGCGCGTGCTCATGCGCGACGGCCGCGTCGTCAGGCAAGGTACTGCATCCTGGGCGTGACCAGATGTGGTTTGTCGTAAGCAATTATAATAAATAATAATAATAATAAATTTATTTCACACAAAAACAGCATTTGCATCATAAAACAATGAACATATAGGCTTACTAAGGTACAAATTTATAGGTAAGTACCCTGACTCCTAAACTAGGTGTGGGCCTGTAACTTAGGAGTCAGTGATTCTCCGTAACAAAACAAAGCCATGAACATATTAAAAAGAGGACAATTAAAAATTAAGCAAGGTGATGGCTAAAAACAGAAACTTAAACAAATATAATAGAAAAACTAAACTATAATGTGAGTGTGTGTAGGTGTATGTGTAGAGTGTGAGTAGGAGTATGTGTGGAGTGTGAGTGGGTGTATGTGTAGTAATGTGAGTTTTTAGTGAGTAAATTTAAGTATAACTAAAGCATACCAGTGTGTGGACAAGTTGGCTCGCGATTGTAGTCGCTACCGAGGATGACCTAGGAAGAGTTGGTAAGATGATCAAGACGCATACCATTAGCTCGTTCAAGGTATCTCAGAACAATAATACCATACAAAAGGAGTATTACTTTTCAGCTGTGGCGCAGTTTAGTCCAGTCAAAATAGACTAAATTATTATTCAAGTTTGCATTAATTCCCAACAAGCTGGATTTTTGTGCAGGCCTTGAATACGTCATTACGAATGATATGTCAAAAGTCCCCATCGATCCCGCTTGTGCGTTGTTTTTTATTCGAGGTCAAAGGTCACAAATTAGCGTTTTTTGCGTATATCTCTGAAACAACGAAAGCTATCGAAAAATGGTTCAGGCAAAGTTTGTAGATCGTAAAATTGTCTACTAAAAAGATCGAACACTTTTTCTTCTACGATGCACTGTTCTCGAATTATGGCTATTTTAAACATAGAAAATACGAATATGCACTCATGCTAAGGGATGATGGGTTCGATGAATATTTGAAGAACAAACCATTTGTAACGATACATAAGCAGTGTCGTAAAGCATACACCCGGAAGAGCAGCATTGCTGCAGCTAAAAGACAGCGTGAGGCGGAGATAGCTACCACATCTGGGATTAGTCCTCCTCGTACTAGCACGAGGAAATGAATCGTCTTTTTGACGAAATACTGTTTGTTCAGTGGCAATGAAGCAAATAAAACGGCTGAAATAAAAAAAAGCGCAGCATCTTCGACCTAGAGTGTCCTAAACTTTCAACCCTTGACTTCAAGAAAACCATCTTTAAGGAAGCTCAGACTCGTTCTCATGAGCTAGCAAGTAGTGTCATTGCTAGATCGTAAAATTGTGTACAAAAAAGATGTGGACACTTTTGTTCTATAAAGCATCGCTTTCGAGATATCGTGAATTAGACTGCAGGAAAGTCGTATTTTAAGTGTAACAAACACTGTAGTACTTAGCCTCAGCAGCAACTAAGTCATATTCATACTGAATGCGGGCAATGACACTACTTGCTAGCTCATGAGAACGAGTCTGAGCTTCCTTAAAGATGGTTTTCTTGAAGTCAAAGGTTGAAAGTTTAGGACACTCTTGGTCGAAGATGCTACGCTTTTTTTTATTTCAGCCGTTTTATCTGCTTCATTGCCACAGAACAAACAGTATTTCGTCAAAAAGACGATTCATTACCTCGTGCTAGTACGAGGAGGACTTATCCCAGATGTGGTAGCTATCTCCGCCTCACACTGTCTTTTAGCTGCAGCGATGCTGCTCTTCCAGGTGTATGCTTTACGACACTGCTTATGTATCGTTGCAGATGGTTTGTTCTTCAAATATTCATCGAACTTATCATCCCTTAGCATGAGTGCATATTCGTATTTTCTATGTTTAAAATAGCCATAATTCGAGAACAGTGCATCGTAGAAGAAAAAATGTGGGATCTTTTTGTAGGCAATTTTACGATCTACAAACTTTGCCTGAACCATTTTTCGATAGCTCTCGTTGTTTCAGAGATATACGCAAAAAATGCTAATTTGTGACCTTTGACCTCGAATAAAAAACAACGCACAAGCGGGATCGATGGGGACTTTTGACATAACATTCGTAATGACATATTTAAGGCCTGCACAAAAATCCAGCTTGTTGGGAATTAATGCAAACTAGAATGTCTATTTTGACTGGACTAGTTACGCATTATGGGATTTGTAATGTTCCCACTGCTGATTCAGACCTCCTTTCTAGGAGATTTTTTTTTTTATGGGCCTTAATTCACCACGTGAGCCCAGTACGGATTGGTGGATGGCAAATGTCTTCGAATTTTGGTTCTAGGACATGCCGGTTTCCTCACGATGTTTCCCTTCGCCGTTTTGAGAGCAGAGGCGATGAAATAAATTAAACAAAGTAATTCGCCTGGCTGGGTTTGCTACTATTTGCAAGTCGAGGTAGTTATCACTGGACCACCACTTCTTCAGTCATGGCTTTCTTAAAAATAGTTTAAGACACTTTATTTCGCCACTGGTGTTCTAACCGCTATTTGTGCCTATGACATAAATTTTCTAAATATTGGCAGGTCCCCCGGAAACTGTACTGAATGACATCGAAGAGTTCATGCCAAGCGAGAGCGAGTCGTTGGGCGAGGAGCCGCCGCGGCCGCCGGAGCCCGAGCAGGACAACCAAGACGTTGTCAGCAGGAACAGCCTGGAGGACGAGGTTTGTACATGTGCACCAATACTTGAGCGTGTCATCATCCTAGCCTTTTCCCAACTATATTGGAGTCGACTTCCAGTCAAGCCGGATTTAGCTGAATACAAGTATTTTACGAGGAGCGGCTACCTGCCAGACCTCCACAACCCATTAACTGGGGTAACACGGTACTTCATGGCAAGACTGGAGTCAGATTTACTGGCTTCTGACTATCCGTAACTACCAATGCCAAAGATCTACAAATGACAGCTGGGACCTACGGCTTAACGTGTTTTCCGAGGCACGAAGGATACTTGAGCGTGTAAATAACTGAAAAAAATATGCAACGGTACAAATCTTCACAGAAGGCATGACTATATGTGCTGCAATTTATTTTGACAGTTAATCGACATTCTAGCCATTGTACTAAGTGGCCCATCAACTAGTCGCCCGAATAATATTCATCCATTCAATCAAATAGGCGACTGACTTGGATGGATAACGTTTAATTATTTACCTTACTCAGAAGTTTGAGACTAGCTGTGGCTAGTCGTTAAATTAATTACTTTCAGCCGAATTCACGTTCAACCAACAATATGCTAATCACATGGTCACACTATTGTATGAAAAGCCTGAGGATTAGCCAGTCTGTTCATTAAACGCGAATTAGGCGAATTGATGAGTGCTATTCAGGCTGCTATTTGTACGGTGCCATTATCTGGCTAGACTAACTGAATAGCAAGCTAGTTGTCTGCGATATACATATATATTTGGCTATCTTATCGCAATATTATTATTATCCATCATAATTTCGATTCAGAACTCGAACATTTTGTTTGGGTATGGTTGTACTAGTTGGATCAGTGATCTTAAAAAGTTGCAAGTATTTAAACTTTATGCACTTCGCTTTTTTTTTTACAGGAAGCTATGTCCGAAGGAACTGTTGGTTGGTGGGTCATCGGCTTGTACCTACGGTCGGTCGGAGTCTTCCTCTCAATCGCCATCATACTGTCGCTGATACTCATGCAGCTCTCACAAAACTTCACATTCCTCTGGCTCACCTACTGGGTCAAAAATAAAACTAAAAACTCAACATCATTGCATGAAGAAGGACTTACGGTTCATCCAACGGAAAAAACGTCTATATTGGACCATGGAGTAAACGCTATTGACAACGTTATACACGTGATCATAAATACAACAACGCAGTGGTTGCAAAATAACAATGTTGGAAACGATACTGCTTCTGAAAACCTAGAAAACAAACAGTATGCAGTGCCGGGAGTAACTGCAAATATCACGCCAACGTATGCTGATAACTTTTATTTGGAAATATACTTCGCTTTGGCCGGACTTAATTTAGTATTCACAATAATGCGAGCGTTCCTGTTTGCCTACGGCGGCGTCAAGGCGGCCGCCAGGATCCACAAGGTTCTACTAAAAGTCATAGTCAAAGTATGTTGTTTACTACTTACATTTTTACATTCTAATTGATACCATAATCGCCTTGTTAATAATGTGAATATTTCAGGCAAAAGTGAAGTTCTTCGATGTGACGCCGCTGGGCCGGATACTAAACAGATTCTCGTCAGATACTTACACGGTGGACGACTCCTTACCTTTTATTTTGAACATTTTGCTGGCTCAATCGTTCTCTTTGCTTGGTAAGTTAGTTTCTTTACTATTTGTAGATGACATTTTTAGTTAAAGTGGTTTCTTATCATATTGAGGACATTTAGTAAAATTACGAAGCTATGTTGTTCACCCAAATTGGAGTTGTATACAACCCTAATTTGGTTCTAAATATTATACATGCATACCCTAACCGAGTCTGAACATTATAATAAACACAGTCTAAGTGCAGCATCTCACCAGCTGTACTTAGACTTTAGTTTTGTTAACTTGGTGATGATGATCCCATACATCCCCTTATCCCAATTCATTTAGGGTCTGCGCAGCATGTCTTCCTTTTCCATACTCTCTTCGCTTTCATTCCAATAGTGAGCGCCTCTCTACATATATTATGATCTGTCACGTGATTCACATTGATTTAATCTTTCTTTACCTCTATAGCTATATTGTTAATATTTATTCCTCATTCCTCAGTTTACATAACTATCGGTTACTGCTGCGACTTTTTCAGTTTCTCTTTCAGCTTAGTTTATTAATGCAGTAAATGCATCGGATCCATGTACTTTGTGTTACAGGAGCAGCAGCGGTGACGCTATACGGCCTGCCGTGGCTAGTGGTGGGCGTGGGGCCGCTCGCGTTCATCTACTACCGGCTGCAACGTCGCTACCGCGTCACGTCGCGCCAGCTCAAGCGGTTGCAGAGCGTCACGCTTTCGCCCGTCTACACGCACTTCAACGACACACTCGACGGTTAGTATGGTACAATTTACAAACTCCTTGATTGGTTTTGAAATCACGTTATATACTTTTGGATCTCGCTCGTAGGTCACGATACGGTGCGTGCACTGGGCGTGAGCGGCGCGTGGGTGTCCCGCGGCTCGGAGCAGGTGGAGGCGTGGCAGCGCGCGGCCCTGAGCGCGGCGGGCGCGGCGCAGTGGCTGGCGCTGCGCCTGCAGGCCGCTGCCGCCGCCGTCGTGGCCGCCGCCGCGCTGCTCGCCGTGTTACAGCGCACGCTGCACGCAGCTGACCCCGGTAAGTACATGTGCACTGCCGCCACGGAACTGCCACTCCGTTTAGCAAGTTGGAATTTCAATGTCGTTTTGGGATTAAATAATGATTAGACCGAGAAAGAAGCCTTTGGATTCCACAAGGCAGGCCTCGCACTCCGCACTGTAGGCTTAAAAATATACCTACGCCGCGCGGTCCTGTTGAAGTGGCAAATTCAGTAGAATATCACACGTGTGCTCACCCTGGCGTTTGACGCGTTAACATAATATGAATAAAATATTTTCGAATTGTGATACTCGTAAGTAAGTAAACGCAGCTTATTTGGGTACTCAAGAACAATTTGTGATATGGGTAATTTTTTTCGTACCATGATTTTTAACGCAAGTGTCTAAACTGCTTACCGAAATCAGGTCTCATCGGTCTGGCCATATCGTACGCATTGTCGATGACGTCCATGCTGAGCAACCTACTAAACTCCTTCACCGAGACCGAGCGCGAGATGATCGCAGTGGAACGCGTCGGCGAATACATCAGGACGGTACGTTTTTATATGAGGCGAGACACGACGAACAACAAATAACTTTCCTTCGAAATACAAATTATAACGTATTTTGCTACTTTTGCAGGTGGAGAGCGAAACCATTGACGGTGACCCACCACCGTACGGCTGGCCCTCGCAGGGCGTCATAGAGTTCGATGACGTTTACCTAAAATATAGGTATTATCTCTTTTTAAAGTCTTTATTAGCGTAAGAAAACGTACTATAGTTTCGAAAGTGTCGTAATTAGAGTGCGTCTAACGAAAGCGCGACCTGAGAGTTTTTTTTTTTATTTAATTGGCATCATTATTCAGCCGCAATTTTAAGAAATAAATAAATGTTGTATGTAGTAATACTAGTTAGTAATACTACATACAACATTTTTGGATTTAATCTCTTTTTCTCAAGTCGCGCTTTCATTAGACGGACTATAGTTTCATCTACTTGACTGACTTACTCCTTAGCAATTCAAAATTGCTTCAGAATGGTTTAAGGCCCACAAGTGGACTGCATGTTATCTAATAGATAGTTCCTACATTTATTTTTGTACCCCCTTTTGTAGTGGTCGGGAGAACGCGTCAATGGCGCTGAACGGCGTGACGTTCTCGACGCACCCCGGCGAGAAGCTGGGCGTGGTGGGGCGCACGGGCGCCGGCAAGAGCTCGCTGCTGAGCGCGCTGCTGCGCCTGGCGCCTCTAACACGTGGCCGCCTGCTGCTTGACGGTGTTGACATCTCCACGCTGCACTTGCATGCGCTCAGGTATCCCTCCAGCGCTCTGCCGCACAAGAATTCCCTTACATCCCTATTGTATTAAACTAAGCAAGTAAGCATATCACATTATGCGAACGTTCTTACTGTGCATAGCATTACCCAACATATGCTTGATTATGATTCCACCTGCAATAAGAAAATGTGTGTTAAGGTTCTAAACTTAAACGTCGAACTGGCGCAGGTCCCGAATCGGCGTAATCCCACAGGAGCCGTTCATATTCGCGGGCAGCATCCGCGAAAACGTGGACCCGCTGCGGCAGTACCTAGACGCCGAGGTGTGGCGCGCGCTGGACGCGTGCGGCGCGCGTGAGCTGGTGAGCGCGCGCGGTGGCCTCACCGCGCCCGCGCACGCCGTGCAGCTCGCGCGCGGACACGCGCAGCTACTGTGTGTCGTACGTGCGCTCTTGCACCGACCTAAGGTACAAAGTGGAACCAGGAGTCGTTTTATTATTGTTTTCCTATTCACCAATTCTAAGAGATAAAGAGCGAACTTATAATTTTATGTGTCAATGTAAGGAAATACATCCAGCTATTGGTGATAAAAACTCGTAATCTTGTTAAGATCATCAGTTAAAGGTATTTTTGTTGATAGATCCTGCTGGTGGACGAGGCGACGGCCAACCTGGACGCGGAAGCCGAGCGCATGATCCTGGACGCGATCCGCTGCTCGTTCGGCGGCAGCACGGTGGTGTTCGTGGCGCACCGCCTGGGCGGCGTGCTGGAGTGCGCGCGCGTGCTCGTGCTGGGCGCGGGCAAGGTGCTGGAGCTGCTCGCGCCCGACGACGCGCTCGCCGACCACAACTCGCATCTCTACACGCTGGTCTACGGCTCCTAGACCTGCAGCGACAAGGGGCCTCACTCTTGACGTGTCAATGCCGTCATGAGTCCCTCCTGAAAAAGTGTTGGTGCTATTCGTCCTGTCTAGCTTCATCTCTTTCTCACACTAAACTATGATGACTTTAAAACGTCACAGTAGGCCCTACTGCAGGTCGGTTACAGAGTTTCGATCAATGGGTCTCTAAGGAGTCGGCAGGACTTAAGAAGTGGGCTCGGTTTCTAACATAATCAGATCTCTTCATTTTATTACATGTAGCGACTACCATTGACTCTATTCAAATAAATAATATTGGCTAGTCGAGTTAGTGAGACTGAAAGCTGTCTTTGAAATATCTTGGAGGAGATGACTTTAATTGCAGTAGAGCTTATGAATGCTATGTTGTTATAAAATTACGTTATAGACTTGCCCAAATTTTATAAGATAATAGATAAAATTTAAAATTATAAAACCTATTGTGTGTGTTTCTTTTAAATATGCTAAGTCGAAAATTATTTTGTAATTGCTAGTTTTGGTACCAAAACTATTTTTTATTAAAAAATTGGCAAACTTGAACCATGATCGCATTTACTGTAACGACTCATTGACGAAGTTCTTCAATGTGTCTGACCATCAGTTAGATTTACCAAATTCTTATCACTCTCTCGTTACCTCTAGCACGAGTCGCACTAGGTATAGTCCCAAAAGAAAATCTTCTACTAGACACAATTATAAAGCAGAAAACCAAATTCAAGCTCTCAAAAATAAACGTCAAGAACTTGACAAAATTATAGGAATTTAGAGTACATAAACTATACCAAAATAAGAACAAGATAACTTTTTGAAATACTGGAATTGCCCCTTAGTTAAGTTTACTTGAACTCATTATAATATTGTTATTATGCGATAAAGACGTGTATCGTTTGGTACAGCACCCGGTAAGTAAGTTGGCAAGATTTTGACGTAGTGGGGGTAAATTCGCGCATGGTGCACA
Organism: Mythimna separata; assembly: GCA_030763345.1. Taxonomy (NCBI): domain Eukaryota; kingdom Metazoa; phylum Arthropoda; class Insecta; order Lepidoptera; family Noctuidae; genus Mythimna; species Mythimna separata. Next base: position 10,092,052 of record CM061180.1, read on the forward strand.
AAAAGAGAATGAGCGAACGGGTCGTAGACGTAATGCGGGGGCAAAAGTCGATTACTAACGTACCAATCATAGACTACTATTATAATACTGCACCAATCGCGCGCCGCCGGATCGGCAGTACCTCATACCCCGCGTCCCGTTTGACCACCAAATAGATCTAAAAAACGATTTCTGCGCTACTAACGACTCTTACCAACTTACGTGCCAGGAACTGTAGTAGCATTAAAATACCAATTATATGTGTTACTATTTCTTATGACCTGACTTATATGTTGATATTGTTGAGTAGTTCTAGACTGAAATATTAGTCTGGTCGCAAAGACTGACGAGTCTTGCTGATTAATAGTTTAATTTCAACAGAGTATTAGTGTTGTTTTAAGTATATATTAAGTGAAAGTATTTTTGGTTGTTTAATTTATAGCCTGCTCTTTTAATGAAAACGTAATTGAACGAGTTATGATATGAGATTATGTTTTAATTCAGTAAAGTACGTATAGGCTTTCGTGAAGTGAGTTTTACACGGTGTTAATCAGTGTTAATAAAAACAATGCGTATTGTTCTTTAATTTTACATGAATTATATTCTCATTACCGAGTTGATCGCACGGTTCGCTTTCAAACACCTCGTACCAAGAGTACCCGTACTTACATGGGCTATAATATTAACAACAAAAAATACTTTTTTCCTAAACCGCCGAAAACTAGGAAACCAGTGACAGTCATGAATCAATTGTCCAATGCCGGCTTACTTTGCGGTTGCAATTAAATACATATGCTATATTTTGAATCACCGCAGTCAACATTTGTGCATATAGCATAAGCTTGTTGCGACAAGGCGATTTACGCACTTTTACTGGTTACAGCACGGCATCTGACCGTTCATGGTGAGCCAATATATCATGATGCATTGGCTTCCAGTGTCTCAAATATGCGAGTCTGTATGCGCATAAAACGCTTTGCTTGACTAGCTTCAAGACAGTGCTCGAGTGGCCGTATATTGCGACTACACTGGCGTTGCCATCACCCGCAAGTTATTATTTCAATAACAAGAGACTAGCACTAGTGCCCTAGTTTATGACGCCTTTTATTATAAAGATAATCTTTACCGTAAGAAAAAAATGTATTTACGTCGACTATTTAATTCATATCAAAATTGAAATCGATTTCTTTTACTTTAATAAAAAACAAAGTCGATTCTTGTGATATTGTAATTTATATTGATAAGTATACGTAGTTTTCGCATTTATAAAAAAAATGGACCACCTTTGTGGTAAAAAGTAACCTTATGTTTTCACTGGTCATAAATGCTGATGTTTTTTGTGGTGCGCCATTTATAAGTTAATGAAAAATTAAATACGAAAATTACATATGCCTAAAGTTAGAAATTATTGTAAGTAAATATTTTTTTAACATTAAATATTCCATAATGCTAACGAGATATTTTTTCTATGAATTAAAAAAAATTAACACCCTAGTACTACTTTTCTTTTTAGGTTGAAATCATCTAATGACTTCTACCGCTCTTGCGCGCAGCGGACGGTGAGTAATGAGTAGCTCAACGTCCAGCAACCAGCCAGACCGGACATAGGTCGTTGACGGCTCGTAATGTACCACACGCGCCTTAAGGAGATGTCAGCAAAACTGTGGAGGTCGTGCCGGGTCGAAGCCTACTGGGGCCACGGGGCCACGGGTTCGCTTCTAAAAGGAGCCTGGAACGAAAGACAAAGAAGGCAGGCAAATACGAGTGGGTTTTAGTCAGTAAAAGTCTGACACCTTTCGCTTTACCCAAAACGTACCGGACTTCTGTGGGAGAAGTCATTTGAAGATCTCCAAAAAGTTAGTTTTGATTTTTAAACTCTTCTCAGTAAAACACTGATAGGTTTCTGGGGTTTTATTGTATTCGAAGTGATTTATACCCAAAGTATATGTTATTTATTACAATTTTTAGAGTTTAGTAGCATAGTAGGCGTGGGCAATCCGTCACCCACGGCTTCGCAACCAAAGGGGCCTCGCATTTCAAGCGAGGGCTCTGTAAGAACGATTTTTTTTATAATTGATGGGCTTTCGTTTGACCATTATCTCATCTGGTAGTAAGCGACGATGTGGTCTTGAACGTGGTTGCTACAGTCGTGACTTTTTCGAATTTACGAGAGAAAAAGACCTTGCTGATTTGCCTTTGCCCACGTCTAAATTAGTCTGCTATACATCTGGTCGTAGGTAAGTATAGCCCCAAGTACCTATTTAAAGTGGTGTCCACCAAAAAAAATAAATGCAATTTTCAGTTGTTATTGCTGTTAAAAACTGTTATTGGCATTTATTTTTTTAAAACCTTTATTTTTGTACGATATTTCAAGCGCCAAAATTCGCAGAGCCTAACTTCAGACTCGCCAACTTATAACGGCCGTACTGTAACTTATTTTTGCTGAAAAGTGATGTGAGAGATTTCATCCCTCCACTGTCGCACTCCGCAATTCAGCATCGACCAATGCAACTGAAGGACCCAGCGGAGACTGTATTTACCTACATTAAAATGTTCCATAACCATATTTGCTATTTCGCTCGGGTATTTGGCCCTTCTTATGCTTAGCTTACCGGTAAAGCAAGTCCTTAGCCACTTCCAAAATGTGCTAAAACCCTTGAAGATTTTACGGATCTCCAGCAAGAGGTTTATCCGTTATGATTCCACATATTGACCAGTTATATATGTACTTGAGATACTCCTACACTACCTACATCAATATTAAATCACAATATCCACTAGGAATAAATTTTCTAAAAAAACCATGCTTGACTGAATTTTGCACGAAAAAATCGCGCCAAAATCTCGTGAGTGTACAGATTACATAGAATGTCTTGTCTATTGTCATTGTTAACAACCGTCAATGTCATTGAGTTGTCAATCAGTAATGTCGTATTTAGATACCAAAAAAAGGTTGTTTTTATTCTTTATTCTATAAAAATTTACATTTATATTTATAGAAATTAAATACTTGTCATGGTTATCCATTAGTTTACACAATTTGCGTGCTAAAATATTGCTGGTGTATATAGTGCGAAAACAGCTTTCATAATGGACAACGTAACAGAAAAAATGTTCCAATGTTTTGGACATCGCAAGTTCAAAAGTGAACTTCAAGAGCGTGCGGTTAGGGCAATTGCAAGAGGTAAGAATTGCAAATTTAGCATAAATAAAATCAGCTGTCATCGTAATTAATGTCTTGCTAAATAGTGCTACACAATCTAACAAGTAAACACAAATTCACAAAAATAGTCACCAGTGTTCTCTCCAAGAATATAGATGTGCACTCCATTTATAATATATTAATAGACATTAGACATTGGGGTATACCCAGATACAAATGTCTATATAATCATTTCTTCAATTAGTTACATCTCATCTTGATTCACAAACATCCTTGCTGTAAAGAAAGTATTTCATATAAATACTGATTATTAATTATTTAGGCTTATTTTAGTATCAGGGCTCCTTTTACCTATATCCAACTTATATAATTTCAGGTGTTCATGATGTGTTTGTGTCAATGCCAACAGGCTCTGGAAAGTCCCTATGTTTCCAACTGCCAGCGATGCTGCAAGATAACAAAGTTGCAATTGTATTCTCTCCACTATTGGCTCTTATCAAAGATCAAATTGATCACCTCTCTAAAATAAAAATAATTGCAGAATCTATAAACTCTAAAATGACATCAAAAGACAGAGAGAGAGTTCTTAATGACTTAAGGAGTATGAAACCTAGCACTAGATTTCTATATGTGACACCTGAACAGGCTGCAACTGGCACATTTAAGTCTCTTATGGAGCATCTGATCAAATACAAGAAAGTTTCTTATGTAGTTGTGGATGAAGCTCATTGTGTAAGTGAGTGGGGCCATGACTTTAGGCCAGATTATTTGAAGTTGGGAAATCTCAGAGAGCAGTATAAAAGTGTACCATGGGTGGCTCTCACGGCTACTGCAAGTGCAGAAGTTGCAAAAGATATTCTGGCTAATCTCAAACTTTTGCTACCTGTGGCACAATACAAAACTCCAAGTTTCAGAAGAAATTTATTTTATGATGTAATATATCAAAATGTTATAGATGATGAAGTGGGCCACTTAACAGAATTCTTGAAAAAAAATCTAAAAGAAGATGAAAATGTGAAACCAGTTAGTACCTATTATTATTTTTGTTATTGTCATACTTTGTCTAAACAGACAAATATTCTTATATTATATTTAAAAAAATTCTAACTGTACTTATACCATATTTCAGAAAGATAAAAATGCTGCTATTGTTTATTGTCGAACCCGAGAGCAAACTGAAGATTTAGCTCACATGTTAACTAAAAGGGGTCTAATGTCTTTAGCTTATCATGGAGGTATGCTTTGCAAATGCTTATAAAATTTTAAAATTATTAGGTGTGTGGTATTTTTATTTATAAAACTGAAATAAGTGTGCTGTTTTGTTATTCAAACTGTAATTTCTGGATGAGTTTTAGTTCACCATTATTTCAGGTATGAAGGCTGGTGACCGCATATCAGTACAGGAAAGGTGGGCGATGGGCGAGGTGCCTTGCGTGTGCGCCACGGTGTCGTTCGGCATGGGCGTCGACAAGGCGAGCGTGCGCGCCGTCGCACATTGGGGCATCGCGCAAAATGTTGCTGCATATTATCAAGTTAGAACATCATCAAATTCTTATACAATTAATTGAATAATCTAGTTTATTTCGCTACTGCTTGTTGCCATAAGGCGCTAAATGACGTGATCAGCAAATCCCATACATTCTAGGCGAAATTGCCTTTCAATTTCGGGACTGGGATCTGAAACCTATATACCTACTACCTACATGAAAAATGAGATTTTCGAATTGTTATTTATTCAATAACCATAAGTAACATGGTTATTGAAAAAATAACAGATATAGAAAGACAATTACATGAAGAAAGTGATTTATCTTAATACCACTATAAAAAAATGGGGACATAAAACTTATTATTCATTCTCGCGATTTTTCGTTAGCTGGATAGTTTGCCAACGACGAAGTAACCCAATACCGCCTGTGGTCTAGTGTGTGGAAAGCTTTTGATTGCTTTATAATTAATCCACGATTTTCAGGAATCTGGTAGAGCTGGTCGAGACGGCAAGCCAGCATTTTGCCGCATTTACTACTGCTGCAGCGAACGCAATGCGGTTGACTTTTTACTGAAAAAGGAAGTAGGACGAGCAAAAACGCCAGAAGAAAAGACTCGGTGTAAAACGGCTTTCAAGAGCTTTGAAATTATGGTGAAGTACTGTCAAACAGTCAAGTAAGTGCTAGGTCTCAGGTTAGCTTGAAAAAAGTCAAGTTAAATTAGAAAAAAAAACTGAGAGAAAAATTTGTACTTAGGTGCCGACACAAAGTGTTCGCGGAGTACTTCGGCGAGGAGGTGCCGAAGTGCGACGGGCGCTGCGACGTGTGCGCCGACGAGCGCAGCGTGCGGCGCGCGCTGGAGCAGCACCAGCGCCGCGCCGGCTCCGCGCAGCTGCGCTCCGGCGGGCTCGTCGTGCACCAGGACTCCGCCGACCTCTACGGAGAGGGCCGACAGGGACAGAAGAAGTTATTACCTTTTCATAATCATTCGTGTCCATATATCACTCAGTATCAAAGTGGCAAACTTACCTGTTCTTTGGAATATGTTGCTCAAGCATCCCAACAGCTCCTAATAATATGATTTACCGGTAGTTTTGGTCCTTGCAACCGAGTTGACCTAATCATGGGATAATCAACACAATCGTAAACTGCGCCCGCATCAGTGTTGAGAACTTGTAATTTATATCCTAACTATATTATATGTTTTATTATCATTGCAGAGAATCCGAGTCATATTATGGCGGTGGAGATGACAGTGGGGAGTCAGATGGTGAAAGCAACCGGCGCCGCATAGCACAAGAAACTAAGTCTCTCATAATGCAAGAGTTTGCCAATAGAAAAAAACGCACTGATGATAAGAAATCTAGTAACGAGGCTGAATCCGCCAAACATTCAAAATGCAAAGCAGCTGAAAGTACAGGCAATAAAGTAAGTCAGCAGTTACGAAGCAGTTACTTATCGAAATACGAAAATAAAAACAAAGCCATTTAATACTTTATGCACACACAAGTTCAGCGGCGAACTTAATGCCTAAAGCTTCTATCAGCAGTGAAGCACAGAAAAATAGTAGTAGGTGTAGCAAAAGACAAAAACAAAGGCAACTAATAATATTTATACAAAAAAATACCCATAATCTGTATAAATTCTAACTAGTATAAGTATGGAAATATTGCTATCAACTGATGATTTTACACTCCGTAAGATTGTAATAAATATTACAATGTATGAAATTGAATACTTTGCGAGTAGACAATTTCTAACAAACAAGACCTAATAGAATTTGAAACTTCTTTTTGATAATATCTTACCGAGAATAATACTTAATTGATCTAGTTTTTTACAAAATAGATCTATATTTTCAGTAGTCATCAGTAATACTTAAAAATTATTTTAGTAACCTACAATTAAATACGCAAGCTATTCGACATGTATCTGTCTGTATAAAACGCCACCAAGAGTAGGTCCAGATAAAAAAATTATATATATTATAAATATATATATACATATTATAATATTCGAATGAAACGAAACTTGGAATGTGATTTAATTCCAAGACACAAATTTTCTGAAATTATGTTGCTGGTATTGCTGGGGCATACTTTTAAATTATGATGGCCTAAATATATATCAATGTGGTAGTATGTATTAATAAATAATAATATTAATGGCATTGTGATTCCAGTTCGAAAGTGGAATAGTAAATGGTCATGTATAGCTGCTATACATATATTCTTCTCTCATGTGTTGAAATCAATTTCAGGTCAATGGATTATCAGTAGCAAGTCGAGACGGTTATCTTGGGTTACTTACCGATGCTCTAAATAACAACTTTCAAAGCACGAAGGAAATGGACCAATTGGACAAGCCATTGTCAAGACACAATATAGAACAGTGCGCTATAGAATTGGAATACGAAGCCTTTTCCAGTAGCACGGTTATCAGTTTGTATAGGCGAGCGATGTCGAAATTGGTGAGTGGTTATTTTCAGAACATGTAATCTAGTAGAATACCACATGACATGACCAATAAAAATGTTTTTTTTTTTAACAGATTTCAGCCGTTAAAGCGTGTAAAGATCAAATTTATCCCCAGTTAAAAAATTTCGACCCAAAGAAAAGTCAGACGCTTAATGAATTTGTTAAAGAATTTGAGCAAAAAAGAGGGAATGGTTTTATTACAGCATCACAATTAGGTAAGCTTGATAGAAAATGTGCATTTACTATGTACTAACAACTTTGCCAGCGACTTAGTTCGCGAAAATGTTTTCCTGTAAACTTTCAAATTACTCTTCCGATATTTTTAGTAGATCTTCATTTGATATGATAAAAGCTTAGTTGGTCTACTTTGAATTTTTCTTCAAGTACATCCTTTGTCATAAACTTCTTTTCGTCTCTTTACCCTACTGGGCTCGAAGGAGAGTTACCAAATATGGTTAATCTTGAATCCATTCCATGAAATGAAGAAAAAATGCTTTTTTAAAAGAAAAAATTACATGTAAACCGTTTCAATTTCCCCGTTTTAAGAATCCTTACTTTCCGTACCAGGTTATAATATGATAAAGTAACACTCATGATGTCATTCATTCTTTTTATTTTTCTATTAGATAAGGATTTAAAGAATGAAGTACGGGAACTATCAAAAGCAGACAAAGAAACAAAAAGAAAAGCAAATTCTTTCAGAAGGGACCCATTAACACAAACGAAACTAAAAAGCTTTTTTAAAAAATCATCAGAGGCGTCTCCTGATAATACTCCACACGAAAGTGACAATGATGGTAGTGGTCTTATTATTGATGAAAATAACGAAGACAGCAGAAGTAGTGACAATAATGAATGCCACTTAAATAGTAATGATACTACGCTCAAATTAAAAGACATAAATGACGAAGTTATGAATACCGATGAAAATACTAAAACTGTTGATGACCATGTAGAGTCAAAAGATAATAAAAGCACCTTTAGTAGAGGATCGAAGACATACGTGATAAATATAACTTTACAAGGTATACCGAATAACCATAAAAATGAATCAGAAAAAGATGTTGAAAATAAAGAAAAACAAAATAATGAAACTAAAAAGAGAAATGAAATTGATCTAAAATTACATAAACCTAAACCTTCAAAACGAAAAATCAAAGCTCTCTTTGGAGAATCTTCCGATAGTGATGGCGAGACTAGACCTCATAAAAAAACTAAAAGTAATCATCCCGATAAAAGTGATCGCAAAAAGAAACAATCCAAGAAAAATAATGCTAAGGAATCGGACAAACAAAACCACAGGCAGGATACTTCTACAGAATCTACATCTTTATTTGGTCAGTCAGATGATGAATCTGAAAAAGAATTAGTGATCGATGATGGTACTGATTCAACGATAAACAAAAGCGCAGAAGAGACGCTAATACTTAGTGAAATGAAAGATGAGCCCGTCGTTAAAAACACGATTGGCGCATATGAAACAAAACTGAACCCTGACGCGTCTTTCGAGGAAAATAAATCCAACTGTTCTTTAGAGCATATGGACAGTGATGACGCAAACTTTAACAAGGCTCGTAAGTTAAGTTTAGAAGCTGACGCTGTTTTGGAAAAATTACAAATGTTTAAAGATCTGCCACATGAACCGGCACAACCGGCACCTTCTGAAAACCTCCCTGATGTCGAGCAAATCGAAGCTCTAGTTACCACAAAGACTTCACCTACATCACCTAAGCATAAAGATAAAGATAAAAAAAATAGTAAACACAAACTTAGCCTAAGTAAAACAATAAAAGATGAACGAAAGACAAAAGATTCAAAAAGCGAAAAGCATAAAACAGATAAAGCACATCGTAAAGAAAGTAAACATAAAAGCAAAAGTGAAGCAGATAAAAAGGAAACTACAGGAAAAAAAACTGAAAAAGTTGACCTTGCTGGACTTGTAGTTAAACTGCTCATGCCATACTATAAGAAGAAAAAAATAAGCAGTCGGGACCTATTTAAAACTACTGCAAGACATATTGTTCATCAATTGCTGGCTATACATGTTACAGGTAAGTTTAACTATTTCAGAAAAATTGTGATTCTTATCTGTTCTCAAATCTGTTTAAATTCGTGTTTCTAATTGCCATTTACCTATGTAAAAGAGAAAGCGAAAATTGCGTTACGTGGCATTTGAAAAGTCATAAGTAATAGCTTAATTTTATTATAAGGCTGTCTCATTTTGTTTTAGTAGGATATTTTAGTTGCAGACATTTCCATTCCATTAGAGAGCACTGGTAGTGGCCCTGACTTGCGAGTTCAAACCCAGCCGGTTAATTTATTTCATCGCCATTGCTCTCAAAATGGTGAAGGAATACAAAGACACAAGCATGTCCTACGAAAAAACTGGCTTTCTAGTAACCCAACAAAACTGTAACCTCGCCAAAGTTTAACATGGCTTATATAAATTTATAATATTATTAAAAAGTATTCTGTTTTTTGTTTTCAGAAGAAGCTGCTATTGACTTGTTGTTAAAGAAAACATTTGGTAATAAAGAGATGAAAATAGAAAATGAGAGTGATTTAGTAGTTAAGTTAAATTTGAGCAATGTTGTATAATTTATTAAGTTTTAATGCCTTATTAATTATTTGTTATTCTTGTACACACGCATAATTAAATGTAAAGGAAAGTTTACATTTTTTTTTATTGCCAGTACGACTACTCCTTGTTTTTAGAATTTATTACTAAGGGCCTATTTCACCACCTATGATTAAGTTTCGAGTAATCTTACTTGGCAGATAATTTCATACAAATTCTGTTCCATTTTTGATTTTATTCAGTGAGTAGTGCCTACTCGGACATTGTGAAACAGGCCCTAAGCTACACATGTTTATTCCGCCCTAAATGGACGTACAATAAAAAAAGTAATGTCTGCGCCTACAGTAGCAGAGAATCGTCCTGTGACTTCCGATGCCCGGGGTATCTCCCGCGATGGTTGAGGCGTGAGGATCATCTCTCACGCTTTTCGTCACCTCTTTCACTCGTATTATTACTTCACAGAATGAGGTGACTGCTTCCCATACTCTCTCACTTTGTACAAGGTTAAACCAGGGTTGGAGGTGAAAAGTTACCGCCATTGATCATCTCTACCAGAACACGGTGTTGTTTCACTCAAGGGAACAGAAGCAGGTCCTAACTTGACATGGCTATTTCGCGAGGTTACACACACGAGTTGTTTTGGGGTCCCTGTTGAGGATTTGGCGGGAAGAAACGCTCGGGTATTACCATGTTACAGATTGCTCGGAGGAAACGGTGAAGGAGTGCCCGGCTCCGGCTTGGTTGGCTTCGTTGAGACGAATGGCGGTGGCGATCGCTTGTACCGGCCCTGGTTCAAGCTAGAGATAATGAAAGTCGTTTGCTTCTGCGAAACAAAAATGCTACCGAAGGGGTTGGCCGCCAGCCGTGAGGAAACGAATATCCTCACGCCCTAGCGCTGCCAAAGACAGGCATTAGGAGCCGCAGGTTCGGTCACCGTAGGCGCGGGCTTGTGGGTATTTCGCCATCCGGTAAAGTCGGTCCTTACCGGAGTACCGACCTTACCCGAGTCTACGGCGCGTGGCAGCGCCGCGGCGTCGCCGCCGTGTTTCATCAGTGTTGTATCGCAGTCTATGGCCGCTTTTACACGGTACGTTTTATTTGCCATGTACAAGAGGCCTAATCCTGTTCTTTTTTAAAAATCAAGATAACAATTTTTTAATGAATAAACTTTTTTCTACATATGTTTGTAACAGTTCCAGACTTGGTTATCCCTAGTTGAGGTTTTATTGATTGCAATTAGAAAGGAGCCGAGAATGAATCCCATAAGCTATAATAATACTACACGTCTTTTATCATTACTTTATTTACTTATCATTAGTTTACAAAATTTGGTACCTGTTAAGACAGAATAACCAAAAAATACAGCTTAGGTTTAAGCATTGCCTTATAATGTAATGTATTATTAAAATTTAATCATTTTTGAAAAAAAAAAACTCGCTACGAGTTCTAGGAACAAAAACAATTTCTTTATAAGCAATTATTTTTTAGCGATGGACGATTCCAAAATGTTTTAACAATGGAAAGAATCAGAGTCGTTAAAATAAACCATCGATTCGCCGTTCTAAAAAATAATCGAGATGTTTTTCGATTGTTTCGAGTCAACGGAATAAGCTAATTTTCGAATCAGTCACTCTCATTCGAAACTATAAACCATCGAGGAACAAGTCTCGAATGAACGCGCTATGCGCTAGTCGCAATAACCGACAGCTTGCAGCTTGCGTTTGTTTTTGGCTTGTTGGCCAAATAAATAATTTTCTTTCTTTCTTTTTTTTTCGACAGAGTAGGACTCTAGTCAAACACGAAACAATCGAGAACCATCAAGATGTTCGAACAATCGAATACAATCTCTCATCATCGCGCATCGCTATTGTTCTCCGTCTTAAGCTTAGGTTTAAGCATTGTCTTATAATATAATGTATTGTTAAATTAAGTGTAATGTATTATTAAATTAATCGGCCTAGCCAATTATGTTGGGGCGGCTTAGAGCATTTAACCTATGGCGACGGCAAAGCAGGTCTTACCCCTCTGCCAAAGTACATTGGCCATACGGCCATACACGTTGTATAAAACTAGTTCAATGTGCGATCGCCGCCATTGTGTATCGCATTGTGTCACAAAAAAGTTCTCTCCAAAAATGGTTAATTGTGCAGTTTCCAGCTGTAAAAAACGATCTGTTACTACAAATCTGCGAAACCATGATGTTTCTTATCACATATAAGTATGCGTGACACGCCAATATAGTTTTATTTAAGTACATTGTCGAAATAAACTTTATACCATTACGATAGAAAAATATCGTGGTACGTAGGTAGTTTACACGCAGTACAAGGGCATGAAGTTGAGATGTGTGTGGTTTTTTCAATTGTGTGCTTATTTTTTATAGTGTGCGTTTATTGCAACAGGAAGCATGCATTTGTGTGTAACTGTTAGATTTTCCTAGTGTGCTGTACGTGTGTACCTCGCCCCCCGCAAAAAGTGGCAGAATAATTTGATCAGAAATTCGTTCCTTGCCATCTCCATAGGTTAAATGCTCTAAGTGGGGCGGGCTTCCATAACTTTGGAAACCGGATGCAGTACTACTGTACTTTTAGAAAAAAATACCAGTATTTTAAACGTATTTCACCTCAGCACAGTAACTGAGTAGCACGATTCTTTGGCAAGAGTGATACCAGATATTCTGGATTCTGACTAATCGTAACTTTTTTTTTATAGATTTAGGTGCTTTCGGAGGCACTGAAGAGTCATGGTGTGTAATTAATATCTTCCGATGGATTTCGACAAGCGAAGCTTATCCTTGTTATAATTTTTTCATGTAATCCCAGCTATTACCTGGTGATGATCAGTTAAAATCAAAGCAAAATCGTAATGGATAATTGCTTATTGGTAGATTCTGAGCTTGATAAATATCAGCACGCTTTGAATCTTGACGCTGTTTTTGAGATCTGAGTTTTTATGAGCAACTTATATTCGAAATCAACCTTTTGAGTGAGTGCCAGGTTTTAGTCAATAGTAATAAATAGTAAAGACAAAACCAATAAAAAAAAATGAATTAGATATTAACTTCTAATATCGACGGCGAAGTGGCGTGGAGGGCACGAAAACGTTTGTCTTCTATACAAGGCTATGGCGCTCAAAAGCATAATAATATGTATATAAAGAATTACCTATTCTTGAACCCGTTTCTTTGCTGCTTTAAAATCATATTCTAAGGCGGCAATTTCAGGGCCAGAAATCTGCTATGATCACGCAGTGCCATGACATTATTGGTATGATAATATCAACGTGTTGAAGTTGGTTTAAAGATTCAATTGAATTTGAAGTCCGAGAGAATACTGGCAAAACTATCGCCGGTATTCTCTCGCACTAGGTAATTAAAAGTAAATAAGATGAATTCTAGATAGGAGTTCGGACAAAAGTAAAATGGAAACTCTCAATGGCAATCTTAGATTAAACTACAATCAATTTTGGGCGTATAAATTACGCTATATTAATCCCTGTTCGATCCGAATAATACTTCTGTTAAGTAATTAACAATAGTCGAACCTCTATTAAGGCCATCTAAAGACACAATACCTATAACATGGAATACTCCACGTGATAGTTTTAGCTGCATTGTTTTTTTTTTTTTTTGAGCTTGACCATATTCAATAGAGTTACAGGAAATTTTGCGTGGAGAAGCATCAGTGGGTAACCGACGAGCTAGGTTCCAGTTGCGATAAACTGAGGCTGGTGACGTATTTAATATCCAAAGTAATATATTTAAACGTGGCCATGGACGACCGAGCTTGGGCTCAAGCAACCCTTCCCATCCGTATGGGACTCACTTGACCGAATTTTAATCCACCCGACCCATCATCCCAAAAACGGTGGGATGAGCCGCTCTGCAGAGTAGTTCAGGATAACCTGATTATAACATCTACTACTCCTGCGGAGCGTGCACACCTGCTGGCTGTGGGGGAGTGGGAGTCGGGTCTCTGGCTTCATGCATTACCATCATCGAACTTAGGCACCTTGCTCGATGATACTACTTTCCGTCTCGCTGCTTCTCTCTCCTCATCGCTGTCACTGTGGCGAAGTTGTCAACAGCCTCGGACACCACGGTCTATCATGAAGCCGAAGTGTGGGTCGCATAGCACGGCACGCGAATATCAACGACATCATCAGACGCGCTCTTGTCACCGTCGGCGTCGGCGTTCCAGCTGTATTAGAACCTCATGGCCTGGCACGCGATGATGGCAAGAGACCGGACGGTATGTCGTTATTCCCTTGGAAGATGGGTAGGCCTTTAGTATGGGACGCTACTAATGTCGATACTCTTGCGCCATCCCATCTTCCAAGCTCGTCGTATTGCTGGTTCCGCCGCTGCAGCTGCGGAGAACCTCAAGCGGCGAAAATATAATAACCTTGTGGGAAGTTATATTTCCGAACCGTTTGAGGTTGAAACTCTTGGTTCGTGGCGTCCGAGTGCTCACAAGTTGTACAAAGATCTTTCGAAACGCCTTATCCCGTAAGTGACAATTTAAATTGTGAAACAAACCGTGATAGCCTAAAACAGTGTTTCGAAACGCCTTATTGACACTTCGCGTGACCTAAGGGCGGCAAGGGCTGGCTTTTACCTCGAACAGAAGATAAGCATTGCCATACAGCGTGGCAATGCCGCCAGTCTGTAGGGCACATTACCGGTCGACAGCGATGTGGAAGAGTTTTTTGACGCCATACTTTAGTAATTTTTTAGTTAGTTCAATTAGTTTAGTCTTTTATTATACTGTAAATAAATATTGTGAATAAAAATCATCAAGTAATATCTAACTCGTACTCGATCTCTTTACATTACACCATAACACACCAACGGGAGATACAGGTAGGTAAGGTTTCAGAGAATTGTGTCTGTCACAGATGGGTAAATTTAGTGTGTCTTACGTTTGGCTTTCTTTTTTCTTCGGGAGTTTCTACTACGTGAGCTAACTTTTGCCGGTTTTAAAACTGCTTTTGCATGCTTATCATCCGACGGGCTACGAATACTGCATTCAGATTGTACACTTGATGTACTAGGCTGTGATTTTGAATAGTCAGCAATTGACGGCTCTACTTTAGTTGAACTTGATGATTTCGTTTCAGAACTTATAGCTTTACGTGCCTGTACGTCAGGTGAAGACGTACGACTTGGTGCGTTACCTGTCGCAGCCGATTTTTTCGATTTGCTTCTTAAATTTGATGGTTCAGATTTTGAAGCTGTAGTTATTGCCGCACTGGATAAGCTCCTTGCACCAATCGATGTGATATTTTTAATTGTTGTGAGTTTGGACTCCTTTGAAGGGTCGTGCAGGTCCAAAGACAGATTAAATTCTTCGCTCAATCTATCTATTGACACTTGGCAATCTTTTTTCAAAGGTTTCACTTTTGATGAACTAGGAAAAGATATTGAAGTTTGAGGAATTTTCGGTTCTACCTTAGCTAAACTTGATGTTTCAGAACCTATGTCTGTACTTGTTTGTACGTCAGACGCAGGTGAAGACTTTGCGTGAACTGACGCAGTCATTTCTGACGTCTTAGTTGAATTTGACGGTTTAGTTTCCAAAGCATGCGATACCGTATTGTGTGAACTTTCAGCAGCGTTTGTTGTGGGCGTTGCCGTAGTTTTAATTGCCATAGACGGGTTAAGTTTTTCATTTAACGTGTCTTTTGACGCGTGTTTATTCTTTTTTATTGCATCATAACATACCGACGGATGGGATACAGGCAGCTTCGGTTTGGCTTTTGTCGGTTTTAAAACTGCTGTTGTACGTTTATGACCCGACGGGTTCCGAATACTGAGGTCAGAATTTAAAGCTTTATCACTTGATGTACCAGATTTTGTTTTTGAAGGGTCAACAAATAACGGTTCTCTCTTTGTGGAACTTGAAGTATTCGTTTCAGAACTTATGTCTGTACGTGCCTGTACGTCAGGTGAAGTCGTACGCTTTGGTGCGTCACCTGTCGTAGCCGATTTTTTCGATTTGCTTCTTAAATCTGATGGTACAGATTTTGAAGCTGTAGTTATTGCTGCACTGGATAATCTTCTTGTACCTTTCGATGCAGTATTTTTAATTGCTGTGAGTTTGGACTCCTTTGAAGTACCTGCCTGTACGTCAGACGCAGATGAGGATTTTGCATCATCTGTCGGAGTTATTTTTGATGTGTTCATTAAGTTCGATGATTCTACCTTAATTGTGCTGGATGTTTCAGTTTCCGTACCTATGTCTGTACCTGCCTGTACGTCAGACGCAGATGAGGATTTTGCATCATCTGACGGAGCTATTTTTGATGTGCTCATTAAGTTTGACGGTTCTACCTTAATTAAACTTGTTTTAGTTTCTGAATCTATGTCTGTACTTGTCTGTACGTCAGACGCAGGTGAAGACTGTGCGTGATGTAACGCAGTAATTTCCGACGTGTTTATTGAATTTGACGGTTTCGTTGCTAAAGCTTCAGATACCACATTGAGTGAATTTTCTCTCCTTTCCTTTCCTTTCGACGTGCGACGGTCTATCTTCGAAATTTCGACTTTAGATGTACCAGGTGAAGATTTCTGAGGATCATCGAATGTAGTTTCTACGGCAGTACTCACCGAACTACATGCAAAAGACTTGTTTGTGCTCATTATATTTGATGGTCTAGTTTCCGAAACAATAGTTTGTAGCGCAATGGATGAGCTTCCTGTATCGCTAGTAGCGGCAGTTTTTATTAGTGTGTGTTTAGACTCGTTCTTTGGAGAAACCTGAGGGTCCATTGACGGATTAAGTTCTTCATTCAATGTGTGTTTTGATGTTTCCAATAAAGATTTTGATTGGTCTACTGTAGCACTATCCGAGCTAATACATGATGTGTTAGTTTCAGAACTCTTGATTTTACGTGCCAGTACATTGGATAATTTTCCTGCACCATTTGACTCGGGAATGTCACTTAATGCGAGTTCAGACAGGTTCGTTGAAAGTTCTTCATCCAATATGTTTATTGATGTGTGACGATCTTTTTTCATAGGATCATAACATGTCAAAGGTAAGGATACAGGTAGCTTCAGTTTACCTTTCAAAGCTTTAGTTTCTGAGGTGTCCGGTAGAGATTTTGAACAATCTGCCAATGGCGATTCTTTTGTAACTATCGCATTCGTTGAGATTCCTACACCGTTTGATCTGGCAGTTTGAATTGTTATGGGTTTAGACTCGTTTTTAGAAGGATCGGTGTCTATTGACTTCCGATTATCTATTTTCAGAGTTCCAGGTTTTATTGGTCCTGCTGAAGACTTTGGAGGGTCAGCAAATGGTGGTTCTACTGAAGCACTCGTCGAGCAATGTGCAAGGTTTGAGATATTAGGTGTAGAACCTGACGCAACCGTTTTCGACTTTATCTGTATATTTGATTGATCAGTTTCTAAACTTTCAGTCATTAGCACATCGGATGAGCTTCCTGCACCACTTGATGCGGTAGGTCGTGTAGTTTCGTGTAGATCCATTGACGAGAAAAGTTCTTTCAATGTGCTTTCAGGCACAGATGGAGACTGTGCGTGAACAAACGCAGTAATTTCCGACGTGTTCATTGAATTTGACGGTTTCGTTTCTAAAGCTTCAGATACCGCTTTGGGTGAACTTCCTGCAACGCTTGTTGCGGGCGCTGCGGCAGTGTCTATTGTTCTGAGTGGACCGTCTAGATCCATAGACGTGTTAAGTTCTTCATTCAATGTGTCTTTTGACGTGTGCCTATCTTTTTTCATTTCATCAAAACATACCATCGGAAAGAATACAGGCAGCTTCGGTTTAGCTTTTGCCGGTTTTAAATGTGTTTTTATATGTTTATTATACGACGGGCTACGAATGCTGCGTTCAGATATCAAAGCTACATCTTTTAACGTACCAAGTAGAGATTTTGAACTGTTTGCAAATGACGGCTTCATTGTTGTTGGCGTATTCGATGTCCTTCTAGTACTCCTCAATGCAGTAGTTTTCATTTTTGTGTTTTTAGATTCGGTAAGGTTTAACGAGTTAAGTTTCTCCTTCAATTTTGACGTATAACGATATTTTTTCGAAGTTTTATCTTTTGATTTGGTAATAAACTTTTTTAATGTCGTTTCTTTTGACGAGGGACGATTTTTTTTCGAAGTTTTGTCTTCTGATTTGTGCAAGTGCTTGTTAAATGTCGTTTCTTTTGTAGCCCGATGATTTTTTTCCAAAGGTTTGTTTTTTAATGTTTCAGGTAAACATTTAGGATGGTCAGCAAATGACGATTCTACTGTAGCACTCGCTGAGCTACAAGCAATATTTAATTCGTTCGTTTCAGAACCTGTCTTTATATAATCCTGTACGTCAGAAGCAGGTTGTGGCGTAATTGGTTTATTAGTTTTAAGAGCTGATATGTTATATTTTTTTCTCTTAGGATAACGCGAAGAAGAAGAATCTTTATTATTTGATGCAGTCGTTTTTGATATGTTCGGTTGATTTAATATTTGTTTTTCTTTTGTCATTTTAAAATCTTTTTCTTTGATATGACAATTTACAGAAACTTTTGCGGTCGTCGTATTCAATGAGCTTCCTACATTACTTGATATTAAAGTTTTACTCGATATCGGTTTAGACTCGTTCTTTGAAGATCCGAGTACATCAGTCGAAACTGTAGGTTTATATTTTGATGTGGTCGGTGTTGCGCTTGAAGTAGCAGGATTATCTGTGTAGAGACTGGATTGTTCAGATGCTTGCTTCAAGCGATCAAGAATGGCCTGTATGGCAGCGGAGACAGCGGGTGCAAAGTTCTGCGCGCCCGTCAGGCTGGAGAGCGGGTCGGGCAGCGGCAGCGGTGCCGGGTCTCAGATGCGTAGTGCACGACGCCGGCTTGCAGGCGCGCGCGAGCGGCGCGGCGCGCGCGGCGTGTCGGGCTCGGGCGGCGCGCTGCTCGTCACCAGGTTGCGCACGTTGCCGAACGTCACCGACACGCCGATCGTGCTCTGGAACCGCTGGATACTCTTCATGAGCTCCTCGTTGTCTTCAAATATCTCTTTGATCTGCGAATGAGAATGCTCTTATTACCAGGTACCCGCATACAGTCTCAGAAATCGAAAAGAATATTAGCAATAGTATAGTAATAGTAGCAATCACAAAATTTTCTCAAATGTTTCTTACATTTGAGTAAATTTTGTGATTGCTCCAAAATATCTAAAACCCTCGAAGGATATTTAGACATTTATGCCATTCATCATCTGCCTAGCCTTTTCCCAACTATATTGGGGTCGGCTTCCAGTCAAGCCGGATTTAGCTGAATACCAGTATTTTACGAGGAGCGGCTGCCTACCAGACCTCCACAACCCATTAACTGGGGCACGGGGTCTCATTCGTAACAAAGAAAGTTTGGTTCAAATAAATGTCACTAGATGGCGCGACATGTATTGATCTGTGGTCGAAGTGTGTATAATTTTTAAATTTTTATTTTTTCTGTCTTTATTAAGGTTTATTCATACATAATCAACTCTAAGGGCCTATTTCACCACCTATGATTAAGTTGCCAATATCTTACTTGGCAGATAATTTCATACAAATTCTGTTCCATTTTTGAATTTATTCGGGAAGTAGTGGCTACTCGGACATTTTGAAACAGGCCCTTATACACACAAAATTATGGAACAATGGGCTCTTATTTCAAATTTTCATAGATGATTGGAATGAACAATTAATATTTATACCAGTAGATGGCGCTGTATTAAATTTCAAAGGTTAACAACTAGATTTTTAAATTTTGTTTTGTTTAATAATATCACAGATAATATGAGTACGTAGCAGCAGTACAAAAGTACAGTGTACAGTGCCATTTTAATGTCATCTATTACGAATAAAAGTATAATATAACCTTTCTTGCAAAGTCGCTGCTAACACCATCTATTGGGAACGAACGCGATTGATGTACTAACAAAAATAGCCAGCATAGGCAGATGAAATACGCTAGTTACGACGGGACAATTTCTTTGTATGGGATGAGGCATCTGTATGCCAATATTATATTATCTGTGACTGGGGTAACACGGTACTTCATGGCAAGACTGGAGTCAGATTTACTGGCTTCTGACTATCCGTAACGACTGCCAAAGATCTCCAAATGACAGCCGGGACCAACGGCTTAACGTGCTTTCCGAGGCACGGAGGAAACTCGTTATGTTAAGATGGTCACCCATCCACAGACCAACCTAGGCAAGCGTTGCTTAACCTTGAAGATCGACCTGTGCGGCTGTTATTATCTAGCCACGAGCTCCTCGAGACATTTATGCCATTAATAATATAAAATAGAATCTATAACATGTGAGTGTGTAACTTAGTTACCTCTTGTTCGTAATCTTTCAAGAGATCGTTAGCGAGTTGCACTAAGTAAGTGTTGATCTGGCCGCCGCGCGAGCTCAGGCGGGAATACAGCCTCAACACCGCCGGCACCAACACCTCTGCTACTTGCACCTTCATTTTCTATAACAATACAATAATAACACAACAGTTATATGCCTTGCCCTAACTGTAGCGGCTACAACAATAAATCGAAAAACAATACTTACATGAGATACAATGTTTGTAGTTACTCGCTCTTGTAAATCGTCAATGTCGTTCACTTCGCCTGACTTTTGTGGTTTTTCTGTAATAATGCAAATGCAATATTATGTTAACTGGCTTTTGCAAGCAGCTTCGACCGCGTCAAAGTAGGTTTTTTTATACAAACTCGGAAATCGGGGTCTAAGCCCCATCATCACTCTAGGGGGTGAATTTTGGAAAACCCTTTCTTAGCGTTCGCCTGCGTCATAAAAGGAAGCCTTTTGACACACACACCTAGTCCCAGTAGTTTCGGCAGTGCATTGATATGTCATTCAGTCAATTTCTTCTTTTATACAGGAAAAGTTTTTAACCAATGCGTAAATTTTTTTGGTGGCTTAGTGTAAGTAATAGAACACAAGTCGATCTTCAAGGTTAAGCAACGCTTGCCAAGGTTAGTCTGTGTATGGGTGACCATCTTAACATAACGAGGTTCCTCCGTGCCTCGGAATGCACGTTAAGCCGTAGGTCCCGGCTGTCATTTAGATCTTTGGCAGTCGTTACGGATAGTCAGAAGCCAGTAAATCTGACTCCAGTCTTGCCATGAAGTACCCTGTTACCCCAGTTATTGGGTTGTGGAGGTCTGGTAGGCAGCCTATGACAACTATAACAACTATAATGTCTATGATAACTTTTCCTGTAAATATGGATAAGCAAAAATAAGAATGAATATTTGGACACTTAAGGGTAAATCTATCTACTATATATAAAAATCAATTGCTGTTCGTTAGTCTCGCTAAAACTCAAAAACTCCTGAACGGATTTATCTTATCTTGGTCTTTAAATGTTCGTGGAGGTCTAGGGGAGGTTTAAAAGGTGAGAAAAATTTGATAGAAAATATCGGCAGTACAAAGTCTCGGGTCAGCTAGTTCTAAATAAATATTTATGTAATACGATTCTTTTCTCCAGTCCATCACCAAAGTAAACACTTAGCTTTCCTAACGTACCTACAGAGCTTCGAACTTCGCGCTCCTTCTCTAGAAAAGTAGAGTATGGTCTGTTTTTTAAGCCTTGAGACGAAAATGACATTACAACTCAAAGGAATTGGCATCATTCCTATAGTAAATTTGACATTACTTGTGTCAATTCAGTCTCAGGGTATAAAAAACAGACGATAGATATAATTACTGGGCAGCTTCATCCTAGATTCGCAGAAGATAGTGATGGTGACTATGAAATATCTTCGTAACTTCGTACTGAAGAATCGAAAGATTCCTCAGAAAATAGTGTAAAGAAAGAATCAGAACGAATTCACGAGCATTCTCGTAACTTGGCGCTCCTTCTCTAGAAAAATAGAGTCGATATAATTACTGGGCAGCTTCATCCTCGGTCCGCAGAGGATGGTGATGGTGTCGAGCAGCGCGGCGTTGATGGCGGGCGGCAGTTCCTCGTCGCCCTCGTCCGCGAGGTCGGCCGCGTGCTCCAGCACCTCGCGCGCCAGCCGGCACTGCACGTTCAGCTTCTGCACCAGCGACATGCGCTGCAGCATCACGTCGTATATCAGCTGCCGGTTGTCGAACGATATGTCTGTGAAGAGAATTAAAGGGACGTGTTAGTGTGGTTGTTGCTCGAATCAATGGTTCGTTTTTTCCCGGCCACGTCAGACTTTTTGTAGGACAGATAAACGTAATAAATTATAATCCTACTAGCGACCCGCCCCGGCTTCGCACGGGTGCAAAACGATCAGTGTTTCCCTACTATATTATACATGTATTATACATATAAACCTTCCTCTTGAATCACTCTATATATTAAAAAAAAAACGCATTAAAATCCGTTGCGTGGTTTTAACGATTTAAGCATACATATTACATAGGGTTATAGGGACAGAGAAAGCGACTTTGTTTTATACTGCGTAGTAATATTATATTCTGGCCGACTTTTTGTTGGACATGAGCGTTGCACTATTGCTATCAGTGTGTTCTATTTTTCTCCTAAAAAAATCGGTCACCGATTATCGGTGATGTGGGCGGGCAGCCTTACTTGAATAAATAATACTAATAAAAATTTAAAATTTTGAAATCATCTTCGTCCTTACTTCGTTTTTATTATTTCTACTGTGAAATTGAACCGAGATCCTAAATAAAAGTTATCTATTACGTCTCAGTTTTCAGAAAAATCTCTTATAAAAATTACGTTTGTTCAACACAATAATTTTTAATGATGAAAGATTAAGTTTTTTAGGACTGACTCACAGAGACGTACGAGTAATATAAGTACAAAAGCTCGGCACCTAATATCTAAATCATGGAATAAAATATAATAAAAATCTTATCTTTAAACTCACACACAGACACAGGTCGGCCGACCTTACCGAACGAGCGTTACATAGCCGAGCGCGATGCCTCAGTCTGATTTAGTAGCAACAAAATAAAATGCCCAAAGACCTAAAGAAATTTTCACTACACAATAATCTTAGAAGCTTTTCTGCTTACTCATCTCATCGCGGTTGTAATACAGCACGCACTCGACGAAGTGATGATAGATGGTGTCGACGGTGAGCCCGCAGGTGACGTAGTACTCAGCCGGTTCGCGCACGTCTACGTCTTCATCCGCCAGCAGCGCGCAGTACCTATGGACAAGCAACATGTTAGGTTCATACCAACACAGAACAAAATAAACAGGATAAAAGTCTGAGAGGAAAACTAGCAAGAACTGGTATGAAAGAGAACTAGCTAGAGATAGGCGCTGATTATTATGTTAGCGGTAGAAACATTTTTTTTTGCAATATAGCGTAGGACTAGGGCTTTCAATCCGGAGTTCCGGAGTTTCGTAACTCCGGAGTTTCGGACCGATTTTAAGCATTTTTGAAATCCGGAGTTGAAATTGAACACCGGAGTTGAAAACGGTTTTCAAAATCATGTAAACATTTACAAAACGACGAAAAACGCGTCTTAATTCTTGAGCGCAACCCGTTGTTTGATTCCTTAGTTAGCACAAATCTTCGGTATTATTCGGTAGTGCTCGGCTTGCATGAGTACCACTATCTGCTGTGCCGACGAGCGTGGAGTCAGAATGAACATTCTCGGCAGCAAGCTTTTTCTGTACGAAGCTTAGAAGTTCTCTTTCTGACTCATCTTTAAATATCTTATCGAAAACAAAGAACTTCGATCTCAAAAAAGAGAAAAGTTGATTTTTAGGTACCTTTAGGTTCATGATTATTATTATATTGTAACTTGCCAAACAAATGTTTATTTTTTATGATTGTTTTAATATTTTATAATGCGTATTAGTTGTCTATCATAACTTTGGTCTGTCAGACAGTAATTTAAATCGAAAACACTGAATCCTTAACAAATAAAACATCTATTCATTAAAATAAAGGGGTTTTTTTATTAATTATTAAAAAGCTGTCAACTCCGGAGCCAACTCCGGAGTTCCGGATTTGATTGCTCAACATCGTAACTAGCTCCGGAGTTGGTAACTATCCGAGTTTGAATGCCCTACGTAGGACAAAGCCAGCTGTCAAATGGTATACGGTTAGAAAAGTGTGAGAGAGACAAAACGAATTTCATAATACATAATTGCATTTTTATCTGTGTAGTTTGAGTAATTTAATTAGACATAAATATAACGAGTCGCATTTTTTCAGCAACATTTTCGAAACTAATACAGTTGCATCGTAGGAATCCTTGGAAAATGGTGCTAATAAAATGAGAGTCAGGCGAATTTAAATGTGTTGTGTGTATTTAAAATCAAAACGAATTCACGAGCACTCTCGTAACTTCGCGCTCCTCTAGAAAAATAATTGAATTGACTACTCTTCAGCTGATCTACGTTAGACTTTAAAAATAGCAAGTATTAGTGCGCCTCACCATCAACGACTGCATCACTGCTTACTATCAGGTGGGATTGCAGTCAAGCACTGGTTTATGAAATATATAAAAAAAAGGTTCAGCCATATTGACTTACCGATAGTAGAGGGGTGTGCGCAGGCGCAAGTAGCCGCCCACCAAGAGGCGCGTGAGCTGGCGCGTGGCCATGCGCCGCAGCATCACGGGCGAGTCCGTCGCCAGGCAGTCGCACATCGTGCCCAGCAGCGGCTCCACTATGCCCGTGTATCTGAATACATTAAATACATAGCATAACTAGCCATATAATGGAGGAGCTCGTGACTTGATAATAACAGCAGCACGGATCGATCTTCAAGGTTAAGCAACGCTTGCCAAGGTTGGTCTGGGGATGGGTGACCATCTTAACAGAGTTTCCTAAGGAAGGCACGTTAAGCCGTTGATCCCGGCTGTCATTTGTAGATCTTTGGCAGGCGTTACGGATAGTCAGAAGCCAGTAAATCTGACTCGTCTTGCCATGAAGTACAGTGTTACCCCAGTTAAGGGGCTGTGGAGGTCTGGTAGGCAGCCGCTGCTTGTAAAATACTGGTATTTAGCTAAATCCCGCTTGACTGGAATCCAATCCGAATTGGGAAAAGGCTAGGCAGATGATGATGATAATCACCCATATGTTTCCACTACGTGGACTCAAGCCTCCTCTCAAGGAGGGGGAATGGGCCGTAATTACTACGCGGGCCCAATGCGGATTGGTCACATCACTCTTTTTGAGCGTAGTACAGATGAAATAAATTATACAAAGTATCGTGCCTGACTGAAAGTCGGGGCCGTTAGAACTAGGCTACCACTGCTCCATTTACATTACATTTATTTATGGGATATTTTTAAATGCACATCTGTATAATTTATCAGCACACTAGGTAACTCCGTTAATTAACTGAATGCATACCTAAAAATATGAATTGTTTATCAAAAATACTAACTTACACTGTAACATTTTGAACTGGGTGAAATAGGTTAGGTTAGGTTAGAACTGTGACCAAACGCGCTACTTCTCAAATTGATTTTTAGAATATGTTCCTAAAAGTAAATTAGGTGATGGTTTTGGAAAAGTAAGCCCGTGTTCCCAGATCGAAAGCAACGAAGGAACAGGGTGGGGTTAAGTCATTAAGAGTCTGACACGCCCGCCAAGCGGGCGGGCGTGTCATTCTGATGATTCCCCCACTTAAAGAAAAAAGTAGGCTGACCTGGCGCATATGTCGCTGAGGCCGACGAGTGAGTTGACGCGCACGGCCAGCACCTCGGTGGGGCGCGCCAGCAGCGCGGCGAATATGGGCGCGCACGTCAGCGCGGCGTCGCGCGAGCGGATGCACAGCCGCGCCATGCCCGCCACCGCCGTCGCACTGCGCGCGTCGTCCCAATCTGATACACGCCCCAATTGTATCAAAAATCCATTTTTCTAACAATATTTTTGTTCTATATTTTTGTTACATATATTCAAAAAGTAAAGAGCATACATACACATTCACTTACGATGAGCGATCCCGAGTTTTTTAACAATCGAAAGAATCGGAATCATTAAAATAATCGAATTATTTTTCGATTGAGTTAACGGAATTAACCGCTAGTTTTCGATTTTTTGAATCATTCACTCTCACTCGCAACTAAAACATCGACTATCAACTCGCGAATGAACACGCCATGTGCCAGTCGCAATAACCGACCGAGTCGGCCTCGAGTCAAAGTCGAAATAATCGAGAACCAGTGGGTTGTTCGAATAATCGTATACAACTACTACATCTTCAACTCTTGCCTTTAGCTGTAAATTTTTTTAAAATTCATAAAACGAAATGAATAATGTTAGAGAGTGAGATATTATGTTGATTTTAGCCTTTTTGGTCAAAGTCTAAAAAGTAATATTTGTTTACCCTCAGGAGCGTCGGCGACGGCGAGGAAGACGCGCAGCAGGCCGGGGCCGGGCGGCACGGGCGCCGCCAGCGACAGGTCGGCCGCGCGCAGCGCCTCCTCCACGTCGCCCGACTGAACCGCGCGCCGCTCCGCTGTACCACCACACAATGTAAGGTTACTGCTAGAAAGTGCCTTCATTAAGTCCGCCTTTGTACCTTATGTGCATTTATTATTATTATTACCTAGCCTATATATTGTCCCACTGCTGGGCAAATGCCTCCCTCCATTCCTTCCATCGTTCGCGGCTTTGAGCCATTTCTTGCCAATTCTTAAGGAAGACATCCAAGTCGTACTTATAGTCCTTATGTGCATTAAGTATTAAATAAATAAATATAAGATACGACGCATAATACCATGGACACATTAATGTCTATTTTCCCGTGAACGTTTGAGTTCAAGTGTTTGAAAAATACTCATCGCGTCATTTCTCGCTTCACACGAATTTTTCCTGTACTATCCATGCTATTTTTCATCTGACTGTGCACTCAACAAACGAGATAAGTAAATAGGGTGTCAGATATAATTGAAGTTTTCTTGGAAACCGATGGACAGATATGAATGAAACATAATTAAATTTAATTGGTAATAAATATTGATATACAACGTTGATACGACAGATGGGCTTTCCTTAAAAGGGGTCGTTGTACTCATCAATATGAACGAATTTTACTATGCGACAAACCTCAAATCACGAAAAAAACCTGCTGCTCTATACATTTATGTTCACACAATTTGACAAAATGTACCTTCTTTTTGAATAAAAAAAACCATTAA
The DNA here is from genome assembly GCA_030763345.1 of Mythimna separata. Classification (NCBI taxonomy): domain Eukaryota; kingdom Metazoa; phylum Arthropoda; class Insecta; order Lepidoptera; family Noctuidae; genus Mythimna; species Mythimna separata. The sequence continues at coordinate 10,118,858 of CM061180.1, forward strand.
TCAAATAAAATTCATTTATATTCACTTATCGGTTTCCACAAAAACTTTAACTATACGAGTATCTGACAACACTGTATACTTATCTCCTTTGTTGACTGTAACTAATGCTCGACCGTCATCTAAGAAGAAAGTGGAGTGGAGTTACGCGAAATATGATTGTAGGTCCTGCAAATTCCTAAGGAATAGAGTGTCATCCAACCGGAAGATCTGTCGGGATAGGACTTCATGTGTAGGGCAACAATATCCTTCTAAATAAATAAAGCACATTACTATAATAAATTGCATACTTTATCAAGCTTTTGCTGTTAATATGTTTGTAATTGTAAGTCAAAACTGTACTCTATACTTTTAAATTTTGTTATACTTACACAACTGCATCAGTTCCGTAGCCCATGTTAAATTATCAGGATCAAGTTCTGCTGCCAACTGTGAGCACTTTATTCGGCATGCTGCAAAAAAATAAAAAATAAATAAAGTGAAATTAATCGGTCTATATTAAATATTAATCCAATGGTTTACAGTCTACCACATATCTATATAGACAGCGCCTTTATCTCCCAGCAGAAAACCTTAGTTATATTTGTTAGAAAATATAATAATAGTCCTTCGAGCCTTATTCTGGTTATAGCAGTCAATCACAGAAGAGATGAAGTTTCAGTACAGTTTCTAAGTCTCATAATACTCTGGGAAGACCAATCAATCTTCCTAGTTTGATGTATGAGTATGTTTTAAAAATATAAAGTTTTCTAGTCCTCATACCAGAAGCTCTGCTTAGTTTGGGATTAGATGACGTTATTATTTGCAAGACTTCTTTTAGATGGGTAAACGATGTGAAAGTATGAATAAGTGACGTACCATTTTGTGTGGCGGCAGCGAGGCGCTGCACGAGATGGTCGCGCAGGCGCGTGCGCTCGGGCGCGTGCATAAAGCGCGCCCACGAGCCCAGCAGATCCACCGTCAGCCCCAGCAGCCGAGCGTCGACCTGCACACACCGACGTTCTTTGCATTCATGTATATCGGATAGATTAAAGACCGCTGCATACGTGACGGGTTTTTTCACGGATTTCCCGTTACGTGGGAAATTTTGGAAATATCGTTTCATACAAAATGTACGGTGGTAATGACGGGAACGTGGCACTGACGGGGCGGGAAAAATATTGTCGCCAACGATGTTTAGCACTTCCCGCCCCGCGCGTGCCCCGTCCCGTCCTTCTAACGTATGTAACGTCTTTCTTCACAACACTAGCACATTAAATCCGAATCACTGTTACGGTACGTATATGTTACGGCTAATACCCGAAGCGCGGCTACACCTAGTTTTAGCCGGCTAGAACTAGGTGTAGCCGGCCACATGCGGTTAAACCTAGATGTATCCTACTATCTTCGGTTAGAACTAGGTTTAGCCATCATCCTAGCGGCTAGAACTAGGTGCAGCCACACACTGGTGGTTAAACTTAGGTGTAACCTATTTATCATTGGCTAGAACTAGGTTTTCCGTAAAGTTATGCATTTGGTGTTGAGTTTGAGATTCTCATCTTGCGTGTCCGAATTAATTTGATTATATTGCAAAAAATGAAAGCCAATGATGTTGAAGTAACATTTATAATTATAATATAAGTAACTCTAAATATCATAAATTTTCTCTTCAGATGTAAAAGACATCAACAAACTTATTATGTGATTTTTATATGGGACATCATCAGAATGATTTTTCCCACTCTTGGGCGGATTGGTGTCAGATTTTTGTTGACTAAAACCCACTTCTTTGTTCCTTCTATCATCTATGCCTTCGTTCCAGGGTCCTGGGTTTTACTTCCAGAATCAAACCTGAAGCTTTGACCGGCTCCAACGGTTTTGCTAACATCTCTTTAAGGCACGCATGGAACACTGTGCACCGTTAATGAGCTCGGTCCAGATGATTACCGAATTGCCGGACGGCATGCTACCCGTTGCTCGCCTTCTGCAAGCCCGAGTCCACAGTGGTTGGAAATCGGGATTGGGATCCCGAAAAGTTCCCGAAAAGTTGGGGCATGATATGCCATGCCCTTTCGCGTGCAGCTGCCATCTTAGGTAGCATTACTGCTTTGCAGTAGTACCACTCCTCAAAGAGGGCACTTGTAACGTCTATAATTATGGCATGCCTAGCACTGGGTTGCGACATTCACAGTCGCATGAGCTTCATGTAATAGTATGTTGCTTAATTAATATTTATAATTACACAAAATACCGACTGCTTTACCTACTTACTGTAGCGCGCATTTAGTTTTTACCACAGATAAACTTCACATGAAAATACATTTAATTAAATACAGTCTTTAATTTTGTATAATATAATCAAATCAATCTGGAAATGCAAAATAAGAATCTTAAACACAACACCAAATGCATAACTTTACGGAAAACCTAGTTCGAGCCGATGATAAATAGGTTACACCTAAGTTTAACCACCAGTGTGTGGCTGCACCTAGTTCTAGCCGCTAGGATGATGGCTAAACCTAGTTCTAACCGAAGATAGTAGGATACACCTAGGTTTAACCGCATGTGCCCGGCTATACCTAGTTTTAGCCGGCTAAAACTAGGTGTAGCCGCACTTCGGGTATTAGCCGTAACATATACATTAAGAACTCGTTCCCGTTTTTAACGAGGTAGTCACGTCCCGTTCCCGTTCACGCCCCGTCCGAAGTATAATCTCGTTACGTATGCAGCTCGTTTTAATTATATACAACGTGTTTTTTATATCCCATAACTACTATACTACTACTACTATACTATACTATACCCTGAATCAGATCATATCAAAGAATCAATTGGCTTATAAATGATTTCGTTTGGCAACATCGCTAAAATAAAGATTAGACTATACATAGTTTAGAAAAATTATCTGGTTATTAAAAAAAAATACATTATAGTAAGAAACAAAGAGTACTTGTTCGTTGTCGGTGAGTTTGTAGTAGTAGTTGAGCACGAAGGCGAGGTCGGAGTACTCGACGTGCGGCGCCACGCTCGTGAGCAGCAGCAGGCACTGCTGGTCGCGCTCGTCGTTCAGCGCGCCGAGGTGCGAGCTCAAGATGTCCACCAAGCGATGACTAGCAGAAAAAAGTCATTATTCAATTTTATTGTTATAGGACCTGCGGTTCATAAATTTTTGGTCTAATATTGAAAGTTGGCCATAGAAAAAAAAACTGTATTTTGTTAAAGCTTTCACAAAAAAACAATTACTATGGGAACAAGGCTGTGAGACCAAGCTCAAACTCTTTGACTTTACAATTCATGTTACCAAAGTCTTGCGTACATACGAGTACGCAAGATGGTTTTTTTAAACTTAAAAAACTCCAAGGACTAACTATAGGACCATGTGGTCCTATAGTTTTGGTGGGGTCAGGTTAACAGATTATTATCATATTTTTTTTCTTAATTTATTATGTTAAATGCTGTCGCCTCTCTTATCTGCTTCGACATTCCTCAGTTTTCTTCATAAAAAGGGGGCCTCCATGCCCTCTTTCATTAAAACGAAACCTTTTTTCCTAACCTTACCTACTTAAGGAGCACAAACATGGTGACTAATATAATTATCAAAAGTCCGCACTTGCTATCTGCCAACACGCTATGCAACGCATTATTTTCTTCGTTTTCGCTTCGTTCCAAAACACAAATAGCTGACATTGGACACACAGCAGCAAGTTAAAAGTGGAGCTGGGCTGGTCACTTCCGTGAATCGCAATGGGCGAAAAGTACCACTCAGTGGATCCCAAACGCAAGGAAACGACAACGCGGAAACCCAGAAAACGTTGGTGGGATGAGCTGAATTCCTTCTCAAAAGGATGGTCCAATATATATGTATAATTTATCAAATAAATCATTTTAAGTCTTATTCGTATCTTTGCTGTTGAAATATAGTATGTATATTTGAGTGGGTCCCTGGATTGTTTGAAAATACAACTGAACCCGGTAGATGGCGTTGTAATCAGGCTCTCTTTTTCTTTTTGATGATAAGTCAGTTATTGGGCAGGACAACGTCTGACGGGACTGCTAGTATATATAGCTTATAGATAAAAAGTTCAAATAGTAGAAAGTAGGTAATTCCAGCCTCATCTAGTGTAAACTGCCGAAAAAAAAATTACGAGTAAAAGTGTTTTTGTAAAACCTATTTGAAAAAATAAATATCTTACTTGATACACTTCGACGACTTTGACAGCATAAGGCAGACTTTGTGCAAGTGCTGTTTCTTGTGTCGGCGCATGATTCCTGCGAGGAACATCCACGGCATCGGCTCGTCGCACTCCGGCCCAGTGAACTTGCGCAGGCGATCGATCAACAGCCTCTCAATTTGACCTAACACTTGTTCTTGTACCTTGAAGAGAATATTACACATGAAAATAACTGTTAGGTGTCTAGCCCAGAGATGTTACGGTTGTAGGTGTCTTCAAGGCTAGAGTGAATAGGCTATTGACAAACTAGTGGGCCTTACCGTCTACGATTGCAACAATGCCTACCATCAGGTGGGATCACAGTCAAGCACTAGTTTACATCCATTTAAAAAAAAGTGGCAATATCGAAACCAAATTCAGACGCGAAGTTTTTTCATTTGATTTATGGGAATCGGAACTGGATTCAGAGGTGAAAGCAGAAGCGTCAAATGAAACATTAATAAATCTTATCAAAAATTCGGAGAATAATCGACAGAAGGCACGGGGCAGGTGAGGTTCTCCATGCGACCCGTTTAAACATATTTGTATGCCTGCGACATACGAGTAACTTTAACTTCCGATCAAAATTTATTGGAACCGAAATCGGAATCGAAGGTGCAAAATGAATCGGAAGTTACGAGTTCAGTTGCTGAACGGAATCAGAATTGAACCTCCGTAACATCTCTGGTCTAAACGAAACACATAGGTACATTTTCTGAAATCATATACAGAAATTATATACACAATGGAACAACACCTCTGCTACTTGTCTACATAAAGAAATGTGCGGAGCAGATTGGTGTGTGAACTAGTCGATAGTGATAAAATTAAACGTACCTTAGTCTCTGGGTCAGAGATTTGATGCAGGGGCCCGTCGAGGAAAGCATTCAGAACGATTTCGCTGGGCCGCACGATCAGCAGCTCGCTCAGAGCGGCGATAGCAGAGGTCCGCACTATGATGCTCGCATCGCGACACAGGCTCACCAGAAACTGTTTACAGACATTGTGTTAAAGATATCAATATTGATTATCTTTAGGCTGGCAAACAAGTCAAACCAAGCTTGTCATAATATGCCATAGACCTGTTTACATAGGTTGTGGAAAAAAAATATCGAATCGAGCCAGTTTCAAGTTTGTTTTGAGTTACAAGTTTCGCCCATCCTGACCGTACGCTAAGTACGAGTATGTCAGTATGGCAGCAGAGTAGCAGCTTGCACTGTACTCACCGCCAGGTGTTGTTCTTGCGGCGGCGGCGCGTCTCTGTCGGCCAGCAACTGTTGCAGTAGCGTGGCGGCCGCCTTGCGCACCGCCGCGCGCTCGTCGCTGTAGCAGCTTGCACTGTACTCACCGCCAGGTGTTGTTCTTGCGGCGGCGGCGCGTCTCTGTCGGCTAGCAACTGTTGCAGCAGCGTGGCGGCCGCCTTGCGCACCGCCGCGCGCTCGTCGCTGTAGCAGCTTGCACTGTACTCACCGCCAGGTGTTGTTCTTGCGGCGGCGGCGCGTCTCTGTCGGCCAGCAACTGTTGCAGTAGCGTGGCGGCCGCCTTGCGCACCGCCGCGCGCTCGTCGCTGTAGCAGCTTGCACTGTACTCACCGCCAGGTGTTGTTCTTGCGGCGGCGGCGCGTCTCTGTCGGCCAGCAACTGTTGCAGCAGCGTGGCGCCGCCTTGCGCACCGCCGCGCGCTCGTCGCTGTAGCAGCTTGCACTGTACTCACCGCCAGGTGTTGTTCTTGCGGCGGCGGCGCGTCTCTGTCGGCCAGCAACTGTTGCAGTAGCGTGGCGGCCGCCTTGCGCACCACCGCGCGCTCGTCGTTAGCACAGCGGGCCACCACCGCCATCAAGCGCGACACTTCGCCATCGCCATTCAGTTGCTGTCACACAAATAAGAGCGATTAATAAAGGTAACCAAAACATAATACTATGATTTTCCCCTAATGACATTGTTTGAAATGTTAATTCCTGCTTCATTAAGCAACCAATTTTAACGCTGTTTTCAGAAAACCCTTATTTTTGCGTTCATAATCATAAAATATGTACAAAAATAACACAAAGAAATTCCGCATTAAAAATATAATTAAAACAAAAACCCTAACCTTCATGGCGTTGATCAAGGGCGCGTGTTTGCTGGTGAGGCACTTGGTGAGGATGACGAGTGCGCGCGTGCGCAGCGTGCCGGACTCGTCGTCAGTGCGCTCGTACACGGCGCGCAAGATCTCCGCGTGCATCACCTTGTGCTTGCGCGCACGCAACAAGCTCCCTGTGTCCTCGCCTAACATATCCACGTCTTCTGCCTGTACACATATAAATTATGCTATCTATACTAATATAATAAAGAGGTAAAGTTTTTTTGTTTGTATGGGATAATCTCTGAAGATCCTGGTTCGATTGCATAAATGTATATATTGATAGAAAGCTGCTTTCTTCCTGTGCTATATTTTATGTAAAAAAAGTTATTACTTAGTTAGTAGTTACTTAGTTCCCGACTTTCACGCGGGCAATGCCGCGGGCTAAAGCTATTAATATAAGAACTTGTTATGCTTGTTTATGTGAGTAAGTCATTAAGGAGCCTTACAGGAATTTTTAATATGAGATAATTAGAATCCATCGCCGCCAACTTAAGTATCGTCTTTTTGATTTTAAGTGGCTTTTTAATTCGAGTCGATTTTTCTTCATATTATAATTATATCCTATGTTACTTGCTGAAGATGTAGAATTCTAATAGTGAATGACTTTTTTTAAATTTTAGATTAAACGTAACAAACAAAAAATTTAGTTTTTCCTCTTTATAATATACAGGAAAAGTTTTTAACCACTGCGTAAATTTTTTTTTGGTGGCTCAGTGTAAGTAATAGAACACAGATCGATCTTCAAAGTTAAGCAACGCTTGCCAAGGTTGGTCTGTGGATGGGTGACCATCTTAACATAACGAGTTTCCTCCGTGCCTCGGAAAGCATAGGCTGCCTACCAGACCTCTACAACCCAATAACTGGGGTAAAATGGTACTTCATGGCAAGACTGGAGTCAGATTTACTGACTTCTAACTATCCGTAACGACTGTAAATGACAGCCGGGACCTACGGCTTAGCGTGTTTTTCGAGGCACGGAAGAAACTCGTTATGTTAAGATGGTCATCCATCCACAGACCAACCTTGGCAAGCGTTGCTTAACCTTGAAGTCGAATTGTGTTCTATTACTTACACTGAGCCACCAAAAAAAAATTACGCAGTAGTTAAAAACTTTTCCTGTATATTAGTTTATTAGTTAAGATTTCTAAGAATTATCTCTTTTTTCTAGACAGTATAATATGCGATTTATAAAGCATCAGCAAGTTACCCCCAGGCACTTTGTACGTACCTGTGCGGAGCCACTGGCTTGTTCGTTGGGCGTTTGATCATTACCCGGTGGTTCTGCCGCATCACTGGAGCTAGCACCTAAAAACAAAGGATTTTCAGTTTATAAACATAATTATGAACGCTGATTTACGCTGTTTTAGCTAAGATTTTATAACAGAAATAAAATAATGTGTTCGATGGTTCGCTTGCTTTTTGCGGAAGGAATTTATTAGAACAAAAAATATTAACATCCGGTGCATGTCATAAACTAAAATTAGACTACTTATAAAATTATAGACCCTGACACTAGTATTTTGAGTACTAAATAAAAACGTCAGCAAATGGCCGTCTTCTAAACTCTACCCACAAATAGCGAGACAAAAAAGACAATTTTAGCAGATTCGTATTAGGATAATAACATGAATCTTATATTTTTCATGCGACAATATTTACAAGGAATATGATTCTGATATAAAATGAATTGAGTATGATTCGTCAAATTTGTGCAATCATTTTACGAATATTAGAAGAATTGCTTATGATGTACTAGGAATTCGGGATTGACCTTTTTAAGTCCGCAACCTATTAAAAGCCTACAACTAATTTACAGCTAACAATGCCAATAAAGGCAATATTTAATCCTACAATCCTACTAATATTACAAATGTGAAAGTTTGTGAGAATGGATGTGTGGATGTTTGTTACTCTTTCACGCAAAAACGGCTGGACCGATTTGATTGAAATTTGGTATGTAGATAGGTTATACCCTGGATTAACGTATATATATTTTTTTTCGGGCGTAGCCGCAGCGGAAGCTAGTCTAAAATATATGTCTGCAACAGCTTAGTCGAATAGTGTTACTTCTAGTCAGATAACATTATGAAATGAAAATTTTAACACATTATAGAATAAACAGATACATACTTGGTGCATTTTCAGTAGTTTCAGGTGGTTGTTCAGCCGGTTGTTCTTCATGTCCACTGTCTAACAGTTTAGCTAGTGTCTCCTGTTAAGTAATAATCAATTAAAAGATGGAATGATAAATACGAGTGCAGGAAGAAATATGTACCTTTACTAAGGTTTTTATTTGATTGATCGATATATATTTTATAATACACCATAAAAATAATTTAGTAGTTTAGTAGTTTATTTTTTTTATGTAGTTTGTAGTTTTTAGTCTATAGGTAAATTCTCCTGCTCCAGGATGGAGCGAGAGCTGACTGAAACCCACCTATTTTCCTATGTTTGCCTTTCGTGTTCTAAGATCACGTAAGTCTTTCAGATGTTCCCGGTAATCTCTGATTGAATCAGAGAAGTTACAATAGTGGCAGGTACTTTTAATAATCAAAAGAAGTTGTTGTGTCAATACAAGATTTAAGGTAATTATAAAACATCAGATCAACGAACTTTTATGTCATTCAAGACAAAGTTTAAATTCCTTTACAACCCATATTTTTAAGGCTTTTTAATACATGTGGTCAGTTAAAAATCTACTTACAATACACGACTTTAAAGTCGAAACTTGAATTGTTGGCAATGAATTACTACAAATTATCTTGAATAATTTTAAGTGTAAATGGTTTTGATATACGTACAATGGCTAACTGGCGATGGCATAGTCTTGTTGCAGCAGACAAATCTATTAGCCATTGCAGAAATTCTCTGTAAGATGCCTGTGGCAGAGAACTCATCATGCCAACAACTAATTTTGATCGCAACTCGCGAACTTCTGCACGTTCCTGTAAAAATAATAAAGGTACATTTATAGGTATAGCTGATAATAAGAAATGGTATATTAGGATGTGTATACACCAAGTGGAGACGGGCAGATAGGTGCTATGTAGCGAAAGTGGTTTGGACGGAGCCAGACTTATGTTATTCAAAATATAATTTATTTTGGAGTAGCTGCAGTGTGCCTTCATTCAATATATCTGTTAGCCCTATCTAAGTAGTTTTTAAATGGAATGGAAACTGTGATGATATATAAAATAAAAGTCATTACGTTTTTCTGTTTTTTTTTCTTAGTCTTTCGAAAATTATTTTAATTTAAAGAAAATTTCTGCGAACTTACCAATCCATCTGGACTTAAGCAGAGATGTTCTAAAAGACACAAGTAACCATTTAATGCTGCCTTGCCATGTGTGGCCAGCAGCAGAAATGAATATGTTACATAAGATGGTCCGATACATTTCTGAAAAGATAAGAACAAATACAAAAATGAATATTATTGATTTATTGTAAGCTTAGTGAAAATACTTTTTTAATACTAGGTTGCACTGACAGTGTATGCCACCTAGTGTTAGAGAAGTATTTTACATTGGACATCTGGTTGCACAAACAATGTTTGACAAATCAAAAAATAAAAATGTGCGCTTACATTGCCATGCTTGCTGTCCAGAGATGAATTGACGAGCTTTGGCAGAATGCATTTAAAAAGCAATGTTATGGCCTTCTCATTGGATCCTCTTGCATCAGTTAATAAAGTATGTATTATTTTGTATATCATATTTGATATACGTTCAAGTATCAATTTGTCTGAAATAAAATAAAATACAACAAAATGCTCAACTAAACAAATATCCTAATTGCATCTCATTGCTATGATATAGCAGTTGTACTGTATGCTTCAGAATGCTGGACTGTGAAAATGAGAGATGAAAAAAGATTGCAGCATGTAGTGGAGATGAAAATGTTGAGATGGTTGAGGTGTGACGAGAATAATTAAAATGAGAAATAAGTATATTAGAGGAAGTTTGCAAGTGGCGCCAGTGACCAAAAAGTTGAAGGGAGTCATTGGTCTAGGTAAATTCAAGTAAAAAGAAGGGATGAAATGCGTTTTACAAAAAGAATTATGAGTATACATGTAGATGGATGGAAGCCGACCCCAATATAGTTGGGAAAAGCTAGGCAGATGATGATGATGATGTAGATGGATGGAATGGGAGAAAAAGATGGATGAATCATGTGGAGAGTGATATGAAAGAAAAGAGAATTGATGATAGCATGACAAGTGGCAGGACAGAATTGAAGAAAATAACTTGTTACAACAACCGCGAATAAAAAGTGAAAAGGAAAAGAAGATATGATAGTAGTTTTATAGACATTAAAGGTTGATTGAAAACATATAAGTGGATTCTAGAATGGATATCCTAATAGGTGCAGTTGGTGGCATGCTGGCAGTCAGTGCAGTCAGCATATTAGTAATTGTACATCCCATTGCACCAAGCCAACCAAGCTGACCCCATGATATGATGATGGCACTCATAGACTAAGTAAAAAATCATGGAGGCACACTAAAAGGGTAGAAGACTTTAACCTATCACATACCCGCAAAACGAGACACAATAGTAAAACAATAACAGCGCGGTCTCATAGGACCGGTTGGGGATTCATGAAATAAAAGGTCCTAAAGGTTATAAGTTATCAAGGAATTTACATAATTAAAAAAAATCAATCAATAGTTGAACAAATCATAGTTATATTTATGTTAAAGTAATTCAAATAAGGTGTTGAAATCCTAATTGGGATACCATATTTTCAGATCTTTAATTAGATCTCACCTGTTAGATTTACACAAACTATCATCTCATTTTCACTGTAGAGCAATTTAGAAACAAAATATAAGAAAAAATAAATAGAACAACAAAAGTTTACTTGACTTACTGTCATCTGAAAATTTAGAATAATTTATTATAATGCTTCATCTAATATATTTATAGTTACAGTCAAAGTATGTTGCAGACTTCACTTACCCACATGTAATTTGTCAACAATAGCATATCCAGTTATATCAACTAAATTGCTTAAAATTTCTTCAAAATTCATATCAGTCGGACTTAGTTTTAAATGTTCTACAATGACTTCTAAGTCCGTCACAAACTCTAACAGTTGCTTCAATACATAGTTGACTTCTTTAGTAAGCTCCTTTGAATTGAAATTGCTGGCATCATCACACATCTCTAAGGGAAAGTGTAGGCAGGCCAGTGACTGAGCAAACAGTTGTGAATGATAGATGTGATATACTTTAAATCCTGGGATTGACAACAGCTTAAAGTAAACTCGAGATGCTAATAGAGCATAGTTTCTATATTCCCTGGTATGAACATTTTTGCACCCATAATCTATATAGTATGCTAAAATAGCTAATACTTTCTTTTGCTGTATTATCCTGGACAGGTATGCCCAAGACTTCTCTTCATTAGGTATGTCTTCGGAACTAAGCCAAGCATCAGCCGACTCTATAATCTCCTTAAATGTGGCGTTTAGATCCACAGAATCTATTGCTCTCTCATATTCTTCCGGCAAATCACAGAACTCAAGAAATTCTGTTTGATAAATAGCAGTGACCCAGCCGTGGTCAAGGTGGTCCAACTGCAGATCGTTTAATTTTTCGACTAAAGCCATTGTATTATTAGTAACTGCCGCTGTTATCTCAAACCTTCCGGTTTGATTCTTTATATTTTATATCCTATGTTTCCCAAGTTTCATTTCAACGTTGGTAGAACACAATATTTGTCTAAGAAGCTACTTATTTGTTCCAATGCTATCCAAATTTTATGGGCAAAACTCTATCACCCGCAACAATGAATGACGCCGACGATAATTATACTATAACTATAACATCAATATTTTATTGATTATTGATTTCCCACCAACAACAAGTACACAGTAAATCAACCAAAACAATTTGACGTTAGGGATGGGCAATCCGATTTATTTTAATCGAGTTAAACAACAAATGTCTCGCATTCAGCTTGAAGTGACTCGGTTCAGCAGACGGTTGAAAGAAATTTCATTCTGTAGGTTTTTTAATTTTGTACGAGTAAAAATAATTGTTCTACGAATTTTCGTAAAAATTGTCCTTTCATGACTAAAAAAATATTTCTGCAAAAATGTATGAAAGTAATCCGTATTCTTTTTTTTTGGAAGGGGAATCATCAGAATGACTTCTCCCGCTCTTGAGTGGAGCGGGAGGGCGTGTCAGACTCTTACTGACTACCACCCCGTTCCTTCGTTACCTTCGATCTGTGGGACACGGTGACCACCTTTCGGATAAATTCGCGGTCACCTAAGCTCGAAAATTGTAAAGAACTAGTGTGAACATGAAATTTAAAAAAAAATACCTAACCGTAAGGTGCTACCTGCCAAAATCATGAGTTATCAGTTTTCAACCAATTGCAATCGAGCCTGAGAAAGAGAACATTGAGGTCAGAGACCTTATTTTAGTTAAACTTTACTGAATAATTTTTCATTATAATTTTTATCGCAAGTCAACTTGCAGCCTCGGAGGTAAGTCAACGAATCATATACAGGGTGTTTGGTGCATCGTGTGCCAAATTGATATGGTCGACTGTAGGGGTCATCTGCTATCCTTTCAGGCCCTAGCACTACCCTTGCCCTGTGATTTTTTTTCATCGACAGTTTAGTGTTTATGGAAAAATTTACCTACATTTTACATTCAAATACAAATATTAAAAAATGTGTAAGGCGTAGACTCAGAATTTTAATTGTATTTAGACGTGTATTGTATAAGAGTACTTTTAAGTACAAAATTAGCAACATAAGTCATCAAGATTTTTTTTACTCGCAAAGTTTCGAACTTAAACTAAAGCTGTTCATGTTTCAGCTATTTACATGGCTACAAAAAAGAAACAAAAGTGATTGGGATCTTCAAAATCTCTAGTTTATCCTCTTGCTAGTGATGTGCCACATGCCAGAAAATTATTTTTAAAACTATGTGAATTCGCTAGTTATGTGAAACGAGGCACATAAAATGCACATTCAAAATTGGACGTAGTTATGCAAACAAGAACCATCCCACAACTTGAGTGAAATTGAGTTATGTATGTAGATAGACTGTGTATCGTGTATAACATCTCCTCAGAAAAAATCCTGGCTGATAAAGTAAGACACAAAGCATAAAAAAGGAACTGTTTAAGGTACCCGAGTTTGAGCCACTTTTTATTAGAAAAACGGACTCATGTAGCATGGTACTCATATTATATATTTTTACTTAAATTGTATCTGAAACACCTATTTAATATGTCATGACACTGTTATAAGGTAAAAAACTGTCTCCTAATTGTGTTTTCATGGGAATTATTGGAAACAAAGAAAAAAAATGTGTATTTGACCAATAATTTCATAATTTTTACAAATCCTGCTCATATTATTGGCCTCTGTGGCAAATGTAAGTCCGACATATGCTTTGTTTGCGTTCACGTTTCGCCACACAGTTGTTGTACAAAGGGTCTGGGGAACCTGCTAAAGATCTGGTATACGCCACGGTGGTTCGACGCATTGAAACAGCTTTCAAGAAAAATAAGGAGGGAATACGACTTCGTACAACAACTGCGTGTTGAAATACGAAACAGATGTCGGGCCTACATTTGCAACAGAGGCCAAAAATTTGAGCAGGATTTGTAAAAATTATGAAATTATTGGTTAAAAATACCATTTAATTTTTTTATTTCCAGTAATACCCACGAAAAACAATTTTGAGACAGATTTATCTTATAACAGTGAGATAACATATTAAATATGTATTTCAGATACTATGTAAGCAAAAATAATTCTTCAAAACATAATTTTGAATGTTCATTTTATGTGCCTCGATTCACAAAACTAGCAAACTCACACAGTTGCAAAGATTTGTGTGGCGTGTCGTGTGGCACAACACTAGCAAGTCATAGAGAATTTTTGAGAGAGTTTGAAGACCCCAGTCGCTTTTGGTGTAGATAAATAGCTGTAATATTTATGAACAGCTTTAAGTTCAAAACTTTGCGAGTAACGTACATGTCACTGATTCTGACACAGAAATGGAAACATCTGAATCTGATGAATAATTATTCTTAAATAATATTTGTTACTTAATAATTTATTAAATCTTAAACAAATTCTTGTTTTTTGTTGGTCCAAATGTTGTGAACTCCTGAACACTTGTTTACAAAATTTATAGCTTCTCATGACGGTCTTTAGTTAGTTATACATATTTGATTACACATTTATCTTCCTTTTGAAAATTTTGAGGTAATACGCTTTTAGGGAAGTAATATGTCTGCTGCCATCTTACGTCAGGAAAACAAAAGCATCCAATAACTTTTCCCGCTCTTGGGCCGAGCAGGAGGACGTATTAGACTTTTACTGAATAAAGCCCACTCTGGTGTGCGGTGTCTGCCCAAGTAGAACATTTCTTCAAGTTAAGTTCAGTAGCAGTTTTAATTATAAGTATGTGAATTGATTTCTAGTGGATATTGTGTTTTAAAATTGGTGTAGTCTTGTGTCTGAAGTGTCTGTGCAATTGAACGCTATTTGGAATACACAGACTCACGACTCGTTGATAGAATCATTGATCTCGGTAAAATGGGGCTACGAATTTTATTGTACCTAGTGTTTATAAGGTTTATGTCGACTGCAGAAACTGCGAAGTTTGCCGAGAAAACTTCAAATGCTGAACTTCGATAGCTGCCAAAAACTACAAAAAAACATAAGAATGTGTAGTGGATGTACTAATGAAATAAACTAGATAAATTCTAAATCAACCATTGAAATAAACTATTCATGCAAAAACATCGTTTAAAGGACTTGTTATCCAGGCAAAGCATACAAAATTAAATTAAAATGTCAAAACAAAGGGATGTGCCAATTAAAGAAAAATATCGATATTTGTATGAGAATTATATATCCAAGTAAAAAATATCGATTGTTTTACCACAAGGGGAAGTTAACTAAAAGTACCGCCAAAATATTCAAAATAATTGCGACAACATATATAAAATATGTGAAGAATAAATATTTTTTGTATTTTTAATTGTTTTTTTTACATCAATGTGTTATGCAATAATATTTCAACATATTGTTTTATTGAAAAATATCGATAAATATGGATGTCGATAAATTTTAGAACGAATAGTAAATTTTTGAACGAAAACGAACTGACAGTTCACAAGCAGAAAATATTGTATTTTTAAAAATAAAGCAAGCATTTATCTCCGGCATTTATAGTAACTGTAACTCATATTTTAATATATTATCATGACAACTCGAAAACCTATCAATTGGTTTCTAACTGAAACGGGTCGAAGGTTTTCGTTTGCCGTAATTACCGGTACTGGACTTGCATGTACATTAGCGAAATATGGACCACATACTTTTTTCTTAGATAAGTACAAAAACTTCGTACATTATTACAGGTTAGTCGGTATGTTTATCTAAATACATAGCATGTAATTGCAGTAAGGTTACTCCTAATTTTATGAGGTTGATATGTAACTGGTGCAAGATGTGCTTCAGGTATATAAGGCACACCTCTGACTAACCCTTCGTTAAATATTTGTGTGATGTAATAAAATATTTATTATATTTAATTTAAATATATTGTCTTTCGCGTTTTTCAGCAACGGCCGGCCAGCAGCTTTGCATAAGGATCTTAGCGATAGGTATTCAAAATGTTTAGATATCCTAAATATATCTGATGTCCAACGGAAACTAATAGTACCGTTCAGTGTATTTGGATATGATTTGTTTCATGCTGGTAAGTTTATGCATTATTAATGTATGTTTACAATGAACTTTAATTCATGAATCCCCGACCGGTCTCATTGGACCGCGCTGTTATTGTCTTACTATTGTGTCTCGTTTCGCGTGTATTGATAGGTTAATAGTAAGTACTTAATTTTTAGGAGCTTACAGTACCTTTAATAAATATAATTATGAGTGTTATTGTTTTCTTTCAAATACAAATAAAAAATAATTTAGTTTTACTCAACTTACTATTGACTTCTAACGATAAACATAATCATCATCATCTGCCTAGCCTTTTCCTAATTACATTGGGGTCGGCTTCCAGTCAAGCCGGATTCATCTGCACGGGATCAATTTCGAGGTTAATTACTCAGATACCCGCGAAACGAGACACAATAGTAAAACAATAACAGCGCGGTCTCATAGGACCGGTTGGGGATTCAAACGTTAAGCTACACTTGCTAAAGTTGAACCATGGATTGGTGACTATTCATTAAATACATACTGTCCTCAGTTCCTCAGAAAGCATGTTAAACTCTGGCTGATATTAAAACATCTTTGACAGCTGTTACAAAAGCCAGTTACTGGGTTGTGTGGGATTGGACTTATATTTAGTAAGCATCTGGATAGTTCTGGCCAGCTCCAGCATAGTTCCTTAGGAAAAGGCTATAAAAAATCATAAACAGCTTTATTAAACTACTATCTAGAAATAAAAATATAATCATTGATTGTTTTTCCTTTATTTTTTCCATAATCTATAGTCACTTTGCCCCAGTAAAATTGTGTGTTCACAAACATGTAAATTCACATCCACAAGATACAGAAATTTTCCCAGCAATAAAAATATTCAACGAATTTACATACCCGGAGCTCCCTAGCTAGCTAGCACTCGCTAATGCAGTCCATTCAAGCTCATGTGTTTTGTTGCAGGTAGTGTCAATTCAAGATTTGGAGTAGTCATTGGTATTCCAGTAAACTTTAAGTATCGGAGCTTAGCTGATTTAGAAGCGGATGATATTCAGGTGTGATTCTAGATTTTCGTTAATTTTTAAAAAATCTTTCAGCTTGCCATATTTTTGTAAGTATGGTTTCTGCACTTAGTTCTATGCAGAAAGAGAAAGAAAGACTCGCGCGCGTACCTATCGTTAAAACACGGTTTGCACAGGCCCTAAGGTTCGTGTGCGTATACCGCAGGCTTGGGGTTGTGGACGACGATTAATGGGTAGCTCGCTGCTCGTTCGTCCTAAAACGATCGGTCCTTACTCAACGGCGCGTAGTATTACACGCGCGTCGCAAAGGCCGATACCTGTTAAGGCCATAATAATGGTTCTGAAATGTATACTCCTGGTCCTGGAACGCAAAAGGAACATTAGTCTGGTTTTAATCAGTAAAAAGTCTGACTCGCCCTCCCAATCCACCCTGGAGAGGGAGAAGTCATATGATTAGCACCTCAAAAAAAGGCCCATTATGGACCAACCGGAAGCTATCTATTTAGGTACCTACCTCATCCTACATAATATATTATTATTAAATAACTAAACTCTTGTTTAAAATCTTTTCAGGTGAACCAAAAGAAAGTAGACTGGGAATCAGAAGCTGGCAAAAAATTGGCTGACGCTTTAATACTTCCTGAGAAAGTGCAAGAGTTTGCAATATGTAGAGAAATTATGATGACACAGAATAACAAAATAATTTATGAATCTGCATATCCATTCTTTTGTCTATTTTTTGCGTACAATCTTTCTCAAATTCTTAATAGAAAATTGAATCTTTATGCTGCACCCCCAATTGTAAGGGGAGTGTTATACTCATTAATAGGCATGTTCGCCACAGGCACATATTTTCTTATGAAAGATATGACAGAAGTTCATTATGAAACAGATACCGACATGAGATTATGTGATCTCGGTCCGGAATATGTTGAAAGTGGCAAAATATTTTATGAAAAAATTTTAAATAGAAATCAAGCTCTTAGAGAATTGATGGGCAGTGAAGGAGAAAAGAAATATAGTAAATTCGGAAATGAAAATTTTGGTATACGCCAACCGCGTATAGCCCTTGTTCACAGAAAACAATTTTTTGAACAAAAATTGAATGAATTAAATGGCTCCCAAGCTCAAAAAACTGCTGAAACAATAAACTAAAGATAAGTTTTGGTTGTTGTATATTGTTATATTTTAAACTTACTCAATTTAATGTTAAGTAGATGTAGAAATAAATGTTTTTGTTACATTATTCATTTACTTTTTAGGGTTCTGTACCCGGATGACCCTTATAACTAAGCCTTCGCTATCCGTCCGTCCGTCTGGCTTCGGGCCGTACAACGGTACAACCCGTGCCCATAAATATGGCACCTGGCTAGAAAACTGTTACCACCTTGAAGTTTCGAAAATAGTTTGTATTGTCATTGTTAAAGCATCGTGAAGTACATGTAGTATGTTATGAGAAACTATTTGGTGCAAAATAAAATGCAGGTTTTAAGTACCTACATCTCATAAATCGTAATTGGTAAGAACTTGAAATTTTCAGTGCATAATTACTAAACCAAAATCAGTACCTACCTACTAGAAACTAGAAATGGTTTTTTCATCCCATCGAATCAAAAATAGCTGGACCTACCACTGGCTTGCAAATTGCAAAAAACGTAAGAAAATTTGAATTTCGCGGGCTACCTGAAGCATTCACCTTAAGTAAATTGAGTTTCAAAACTTGTTTCTGTAAATTTGAAAATTTAATAGGATAAAATTTATTTATTAACATCTTAAAAAAAAATTGACAGGCGATTACAATAAGCAGAAGTATATGACAGATCAATTAGAAAACGCAGTTGATGAGGAAAAATAAACTTTATCCTGTATACTCAAAAATTTTATTTTATATGTAAACGTCTCAGAGTACCTAAATATGCACAATGCCAGGCGGTTTTGAACAGCATAAGACCTTGACAGGCGAGGGGACAGCTGCTAAGAGCGTGCAAATATGAACGCATAGGTACAGTAAATGCAATGTATTTTATTGGGTTTTATGCAATCTACATTATTTTTAACATTCATTTTCTTCAGCATCATCCGAAATTTCGCTATCACTGTTTTCATCAGCATCAGAGCTCGTGGCTAGATAATAACAGCCGCACAGGTCGATCTTCAAGGTTAAGCAACGCTTGCCTAGGTTGGTCTGTGGATGGGTGACCATCTTAACATAACGAGTTTCCTCCGTGCCTCGGAAAACACGTTAAGCCGTTGGTCCCGGCTGTCATTTGGAGATCTTTTTGTCGTTACGGATAGTCAGAAGCCAGTAAATCTGACTCCAGTCTTGCCATGAAATACCGTGTTACCCCAGTTAATGGGTTGTGGAGGTCTGGTAGGCAGCCGCTCGTCGTAAAATACTGGAATTCAGCTAAATCCGGCTTGACTGGAAGCCGACCCCAACATAGTTGGGAAAAGGCTAGGCAGATGATGATGATGTTTTCATCAGCATCTGATTCTTCATGTGAAAATAGTAAAAAAAAATATTTTAATGAATCAATAAGGTTGTTGGCTCGCGAGAGATGGAAGGAGTGGAGGGAGGCCTTTGCCCAGGAGTGGGACAGAACAGGCTAACAAAAAAAAAAAAAAAAAAATAAGGTTGTTAAGTTAAATATCAAGCTCAATTACATAGGACTGCACAAATGTTACGGAATAAAATAGTTGTATGTTACCTGAAATGCATTCCTCAGTTTCAGTCGATTGTGCTGTGGCCCTGTGGCTATATCAGCAGGTCCTTGTAAAAGTATGTCCTAATATAGAAGATGTAACCGTATTCCCCTCAAACCATATAAAATCGTAAGGACTATCAATTAAGTTCCGACCGTTATTTTCAGGTGTAAGAATTGTTGGTTCTTTTAAATTACAATTTCAACATATATTTATAATGTAGGCAGTTCTCAATAATTGTTGATGTAGTTCACGTTGGCAGGGTAGTAAATTCGATGAATCATAGCTTACTACTTTTTTCATAAACACTTTAGGATTATTTGTGTTGTACGTAGCAAGGAACTTTTCATAACGTGCATTATTTAATTTTGAACATTTCAAACCATAGGTACGCCAATTGCATACAAATTTCAAAAATATTTTAAAACATTGTTGAAGAGTCATATGATGATGAAAACAGTGATAGCGAAATTTTGGATGATGCTGAAGAAAATGAATGTTAAAAATAATGTAGATTGCATAAAACCCAATAAAATACATTGCATTTACTGTAGGTACCTATGCGTTCATATTATTTGCACGCTCTTAGCAGCTGTCCCCTCGCCTGTCAAGGTCTTATGCTGTTCAAAACCGCCTGGCATTGTGCATATTTACTCTGAGACGTTTACTTAAAAATATATAAAATTTTTGAGTAAACAGGATAAAGTTTATTTTTCCTCATCAACTGCGTTTTCTAATTGATCTGTCATATACTTCTGCTTATTGTAATCGCCTGTCATTTTTTCTTAAGATGTGTAATAAATAAACTTTATCCTATTAAATTTTCAAATTTACAGAAACAAGTTTTGAAACTCAATTTACTTAACAGTCCAAAAAATAAGGGGGCTGATGACGTGCAGGGCTGACGCCTGCCAGGTCATGGCTATTGCTCTCAATTTCGAACCTTACAGGAAGACCGTTAGTCCCAGGGTTCAGTAGCTCTTGGACTAAAAGGACGACGGTGTCCGTGTGCTGTTTTCTATTAAAAAAAAAAACTTAGCGGCCAGTAATGAGGTATGACCGTATATAAAAAGTACGACGCAATTACAATACGTCCGTTGTTATAAGTTGGCGAGTGCGAAGTTAGGCTCTGCGAATTTTGGCGCTTGAAATATCGTACAGTTCGTCCGTTATAAAAAAAAAATGCCAATAACTGTTTTTAACAGCAATAACAACTGCAAATTGCATTTATTTTTTAAAACCTTTATTTTTGTACGATATTTCAAGCGCCAAAATTCGCAGAGCCTGACGCCACACTCGCCAACTTATAACGGACGAATTGTAGTTGTCCTGTTTTTAACAGCAATTCAATAAGAACTGCAAATTGCATTTCTTTCTATTCGAAAAGGACGTTGGACTTGTTCGCTCTACAGTGCGCCTAAAGGTAGTGTTTTCTATAAGAAATTTGTAGCGGGCGGGATTGAGTTTTTAATTTTGATTTTTGCTGTGCGCTGGTCAGATAGCACAGCATGCTAGCATTAATGACATCATCCATGGTGCTCTTGTTAGGGCCAAGGTTTTTTTTTTTTTTTTCTGGTATGGGAATCATCAGAATGACTTCCCCCGCTCTTGGGCGGAGCGGGAGGGCGTGTCAGACTCTTACTGACTAAACCCCTACCCCGTTCCTTCGTTGCCTTCGTTCTGGGGGGGACTCGGTGTCAACCTTTAGGAATACCACGTGTTCCCCCCAGAGGCTTCGGCCCTGCCGGGCCCCTATAGTTTACTGACATCTCCTTGAGGCGCGCGTGGTACAGAACGCGCCGTTAACGACTGGGCTCGGTCCAGATTATTTCCAGACTGCCGGACAGCGAGCTACCCAGTGCTCGCCGTCCGCGAACCCGCGCCTACGGTGGTCGGAAATCGGGATTGGGATCTCGGCGGCGGCGGCGTGAGGACCGTTCCCTCACGCGCTCGCGGTCAGCAGCCTCCTTCACGAGCATTACTGCTTCGCAGAAGGAGGCGACCGCATGCCAACCCTCCTCGCTCCGGACCATGGCCTGAACCAGGGCCCGGCGCGAGAGGTCGCCGCTCCCGATAGCCTCCACGAGTTAGGGCCAAGGTGGCATCTGTTTAAGAATCCAATGGCTTAGCGTGGTAACGAATGCCTTGGGAGGTGGTGTGAGATGCAAGAGAGTCTACAGTCTACACCCTTACGTCATTCCGTCTTCTGAGAATGGCGGGCTGTGCTGGGGCGGCTGCTGCCGGTGCAAAAAACTCAGATGGTGCAAGCGTTCTAGGCACTTATAGACATCGATTTAGGAATTCATGCATTTCTGAAGCACGGCCATGACGATATTCAAAAAAATATGCAAAGATTTTGTAAAAAGAATTATGTTGGATTTTGTATGGCAATGGCAATTTAATGTGTAAAACCATTATTTTTAGGGTTCCGTAGCCAAATGGCAAAGACGGAAGCCGAATCTATAAACGTCATGTCTGTCTGTATGTCACAGTCATTGTTTTTTCGAAACCATAAGAGCTATACTGTTGAATTGTTGATTTTTACACGAAAATAGGAAAAAGAACAAAAAATATTGGGTGTTCCCCATATTAAAAATTGGTTTGAACGAGATCTAGTAAGTACTTTTTTTAATCGTAAATCGAAATTAAGTTGGTACGGAACCCTCAGTGTGCGAGTCCGACTAGCACTTGTCCGGTTTTTTAGGATTCTTATTGGATCTCTAATAGAATCACAACAACTTTTGGCGATTTGGGATTTTTGGAGTTGGCAATACTGTTTGTGACACTGACACTTGACAGTGACATGATACCATTCACTTCACAGTTCTTGTCGTATTTCGCTTTTGTCAATTAATCAATGAACAAAATCTAAGTTGACCTTTCACTGAGTGAATTCTTTCCCGTATTTTATTGACGTTACAAAAGTGCAAATAATAACTTCAGTTTTTCAATAAAAATATCCAAAAATCTATTATCTGTGTTACTTTTCTGCACACTCAGATATAGTTCGAGATCCACTCATTTATCTCCTAGTTTCTGTGTGGTGCAAGTGTAAGTCACAGTGTTGTAATAAAGTGTACTGATATTGAATAGATTGACAAAACAGTTTCAAGGTGTCGTCTCTTTAGTTAATGTAATTGCGTATTTAATGATTTAGCGTTTCTGTGTTCAAGTAACTGGCATCAATATGTGTGGAGGGTTCACTTGTTCTAAAAATGCGCTTATTGCGTTAAACATTCTCTATGTGGTAAGATTCTTTGTCACATTTATATGATATTTTCACACTTAGCTTGTATGGATAAATAACGTGTTGAGATTCTACTTTCTTAATGTAGAATCTGTCTTTATGCTCTGTATTTCCTAATGTTTATGTATCAACATTATCAGGTTGTGGCCAGCATTCTGATATCAGTGGCGGTGTATGGGCAGGCATCGTCACTGGTCACCAACCTGCCGATTGTAGGAGGAATATTGGCATGTGGGGTTTTCCTCATATTGATCTCTCTGCTTGGACTGTTGGGAGCTGTCAAACATCACCAAGTTATGCTGTTCTTTGTATCCTTTTCCAAAGTCAATTATGCTGTTATAACTAAATATAAGACAGACTTAGCTGGATCTCTCTTAGCTTCACAACATACATTTTAATTTTAATATATAAATTTATGCAGAATAGATAGGCATACACACAAGATTAGAAAGTAATTGTAGTGTTTGCCTTAACATTACATCAAGGATTGCCTAATGCATATTCTTTTGTTTTGTCATGTATTACTGTAATAAAATCTAGTTTCACACAAGGTTTACATAACAGTACATTAGTTACTAAATGGACCTAACTTGCAATGTGATTTCTCTGTTCTAAATATTGTTCTACTTAGTTAACTTTCATATGAATATTTCTTGAGGGTCTAGACTGGTAGAGACAAAAGTATCATCATCATCTTCCAACCCTTATCCTGTTTTATTTTGGGTCAGAGACAAAATAATGTTCTTGTAATAAATCATTTATTTTATTTATTTATTTATTTATTTTATAATTTATGTACACACAGATAAATAGATAAGGAAACAATAAAATACAGAAATATGTACAAAGGTACTGCTTATTTCAATAAGAAATCTCTACCAGCAGACCTGCGAAAGAGAGATTTTGTGAGATGTAGACAGTTGTGTACAAGAAAAATAAAAGGAAAGCGTATGGAAACTTAAATTAAAGTAACAAATACATAAATATATATATATACCTTAAGAATATACTAAAAATAAATATATAATATAAATACGTTATACTAAAAATAAATATATAACATACATACGAATAAACAATTACACTACACAGGAGAGATAGTGCTCTTTCACTTTGTTTTTAAAGAGTGAGATAGATTTTAGGTCGCGAATGCTATGCGGTAGAGAGTTCCACAGCCTCACTGCATGGACGGAAAAGGAGTAGGAGTAGTAGCTCGATTTATGAGGAGGGGATTTAAGGAGGGATCTTAGATGTGATCTGCACGGTGCGTCACTAGGACGGGCGTAAGAAAAACGATCACGCAGGTAGGAAGGATAAGTAGGGTTATGTAGGATGTTGAAGAGGAGACATAAAATCCGAGTGTTCCTGCGAAGGCGGATAGGGAGCCACTTGAGTTCCTTGCGAAGGTGAGAGACGTGATCATACTTTCGTAGACCAAAAACAAACCGAATACATAAGTTTTGCAATCGCTCAAGCTTGTTTAAAAGCTCCTCAGTAGCATCCAGGTAGCAGGCGTCAGCATAATCTATAATCAGCTGAATAAGAGTTTGGGCCAAAGAGATTTTCGTTTTCAAAGGCAAAATACCCTGGAGGCATTTGAGCGAATGGAAGGAAAAGTTTACTTTCCGACTGACTTCATTGACCTGCGCACGCCACGAAAGATTGGAGTCAAGAATAACACCCAAATCTTTTGCAGTTTCTGTATAGTCAATAATAACACCATCAAGAACTAAAGGCTGCAGAGAAGAAACTACAGCCGCATTGCGAACGAATCTACTGCCTATGATCATGGCCTGTGATTTAGTAGGGTTGATCTGTAGACCAAATGACTTAGCCCAGGCACTGATACAGGCCAGGTCATGATTCATAGCGGCAATTGCCGAATCCGCATCAGCTACAGTAAAATGTCGGTAAAGCTGCAAGTCGTCTGCGTAAAGATGGAAACTGGAAGAGATTACTTTAGTTACAAAATTAATGAAGATAGAAAAAAGAAGAGGAGAGAGAACGCTACCCTGAGGAACACCCTCCGTGAGATTACACCAGTCAGAGAACAACTCTTCAAGGCGAACACACTGAGAGCGACCCCGAAGATATGAATTGAACCAGGTTAAGGTGGAAGAAGAAAAATTTATAGATTTAAGGATGCCGAGTAAGACATCGAAATCCACTGAGTTAAAGGCGCTACTAAAATCAAGTAATACAAGGACAGTAAGGGACTTGTTCTCCATAGCCCAGCGGATATCGTCAGTCACTTTTAAAAGTGCAGTAACAGTGCTGTGACCTGCGCGGAAACCTGATTGGAAAGGGGATATTATAGAGTTTGACGTCAAGAAAAGGGAAAGCTGTCTATGAACTAAGTGCTCAAAAACTTTAGATAGAAATGGAAGGATAGAAATAGGTCTAAAATGGGTTAATGAAGTGGGATTATTAATTTTTGGTAAAGGAATAATATAAGCCTGTTTCCAGACTGACGGAAAGGAGCATGAGGTAAAAGAGTGATTGAAGATATGCGTGAGAACAGGAAGTAACGAGGGAAGGATGAGAGTAATCATTCTAGAGCAAATCTTATCATAGCCAACTGCAGAAGAAGTAATAGCGAGAACAGATTTCTTGACGTCATTCTCGGTAACATCGTTGAAGCTAAAGTGAGGGTACTGTGGCAGCGGCAAAGCAGACAAACCATCCAGTGTCGTAGCTTTGACACAAGGATCTAGAGAAAAGGGAAGGAGAGAGAAATGCTTATTAAGGTCGTTGATGTTCACATCATTACACCGGTTGGTTGGTGATTTGCCTATGCCCACAGACTTAAGAAATTTCCACACGTCGGAGGAACTACGGTTATGGAGTTGTTCGTGGAAATAGCGTCTCTTAGCAACTTGACACAGACGCCTACAGCGGTTACGCAGCGAAATGAAGTAAGAAAGATTCAGCTCAGAAGGTCTTCGCTTATACCTGCTCTTGGCCTTATCCCTGCGAGCCATAAGCTCCTTGATTTGATGAGATACCCAAGGTGCTGGATTGTGTTTTACCTTGACGCGTCGTAAAGGGGCATGCTGGTCATACAAGTCGAGAACGGTAGTGTTAAAATAATTTACCTTTCCGTCGATGTCATCAATTTCAACGAGAGGGGACCAGTCGAGAGCACTAGCATCGCCCTGCAGTGCCTCCAGGTCAATGCCTTTGCAGTTACGAAGAAACAAGAGCTGGGGCTTACGCTTGGGAACACGGATGCGATAGGACAGATAAATTAGATCGTGGTAAGAAAAGGAAGCTGCAAGTTGACCGTGGTTGGACACATTGTTAGGAGACGATACAATCGTAAGATCTAATAAAGAGGGTGTACAATTCGGAGAATGATGAGTAGCAGAAAGAGGCAAGACTTGAAGATTGAAAGAAGAAAGTAGTGAAAGGAGTCTACGGGAGCGATGGTCATTTTTAATTAGGCAAGTGTTAAAATCACCCATTAAAATAACGTGCTCATACATGGGGCACAGATTACTGAGACAGCAATCAAGAGAATCGAAGTAGTCAATGCGAAGGTTAGGGCTGTATAGCACAGCAAGCAAGACTTTTGTGTGATGGACAGAAATTTCGACAAACAAGTATTCAGCCGACTCAGAATATAAAGAAGGGGATGAGCTAACCACCTTATGTGGAATGTCAGCACGAAGGTACATAGCTACACCACCTCCACCCTTGCCAGTCCTATCGTTACGGATCAAAACGAAGCCTGGTAGTGAATATTGAGTAGAGAGAAGAGAAGGCTTCAGAAATGATTCCGATATCAATAGGGCATCAAGGTGGGCACAGCTAAAGGATGCCAGAAGATCTGAATAGTGACCAGGAACACTCTGGGCGTTTATGTGAGCAATGTGCAAGTTTTTAGGGTCATTAGAGAAAAGAGAAGACATTTGATCATATAAAGTGAGTGGAGGAGAGGAGTCACTCTCCGCACTAGCATAACTATCAGTAGAAGAGCATGAAAAAAAGCTGTCGTTGAGATCAGCTGTGTTCATAATATATAAATATATCTAAATAATAGTAAATATATATATTAATAATAAACAAACTAAATTATTAACTAAAACGAAAAATATTATTTACTAAAAAAGCTATAAGTAAAAGTTTTCTATCAATAAGAAAACCACCCCATTTCGCTGGTATATTGGCAGAAATTTTACAATATAAACAATTAACACTATAGCAAAATAAACATAAAAATTATAACAATCTAGAATCAGACGTTACACGAGCGCCCATATAGGCCGACGTAAAATGATACACGAAACAAACAGGAAAAACAAATCATATTCAAAACCCTTGACTCAGTATTCAGTACATGGTGATTCTATTCCTGCTGTTCTTGGTACAGTTTTCAGTGGCATGTGCCTGCCTCACTGTTAATTCTGATCATCAAGAAATGCTAGCTCGACAGGTGAGTTAATCAACTAAACTTATTTATTTTATCTCAAAAATACTCCATTCATTCAATATATTGAGCATGGTTTGCATGTAGAACTAGCAGCTTGTTGAAGTATTGATAGGCCACTGGTACATTGTGTGCCATATGTTACCTGTTATGAGAAAATATATGGGTTAGACAATAAGAAACACTGACTGTAATATCAACTATAGTAAAGGAAAAATCTAACCAGCTATACAAACTAAAATACATTTTGAATTTTATTTGTTTTAGTTGCACACTTAACAAACCTTATCCATGTAACATACAAATGCTATCTTATCAAGTTATCATACAATATATAAATATTACAAGCATCATCTATTTGTGTGAAATTCCTAGTTATTGATTACCTAGAACTTTGCAGATAGCATTGTAAACATAGAAATGCAGAGATTGCTTTGTGCCGGAGGATTTGATACTGGAGGCCGAATCTCAGGATCCCTGGATCCTATAAGAATTTTAGACCCAATAGTTTTGGGATTAAATTTCACTAATCCAGGAATTTTCGCGATTGATATAATTTTTTTAACAACTTATAACACTTGCTCAACGACTATCTTCTATAACATTCAACCATATGAAATTTGATTATTACTTATAAATCAATTTGATTATTACTTATAAACCTGAAATCCCAGGACTTAAAAAAGGTTCGGGGTCTAATCCTTTATGCCCTGGGCCCCGTAAATGCCACAGTTGCAAAGTTTATTGAAAAACTGGCTGCCCTGGCGAATATTCTACTACCATATAAATTATCAAAGAAAAAGAAAAAATTAGGAGCGGGGTTACTAGGGTAAAAAATAATATACGACCTATTTCTCAGACCTTACTAAATATATAAAAAAATATTATGAAAATCGATCAAACTGTTTCAGAGAAGTTCAATAATAAACACTGTCACACAAAGTTTTTACATACAAGATAATGTCCTAAATTATAATAAACGAAGTTATCTACAAATCAATGGAAAGCTTCTAGATTGCTTAGGATAAGAGTTTAACTGAGTTGTTGAGATTATTATTAAATCACATGATAAGCCCTCCTTATGATTAATTTGTATGTTTCAAGGGCTGGAACAAGGTGACCATTGATGTCAAGGAACAAGTTCAGGAAAGGTTCCAGTGCTGTGGTTTCCAGAGCAGAACGCCTGAGAATGGCACTGCTGAACATCCTTCATGTGTGCTAATAGATGTAAGTAATTCAATCATTTAGTACCTTGTAAACATAGCCTTACACTTATTTTTAAGGTGGATAAACGCTTTCGGTGAAGCGAGAGGGAGTGTCAGAATTGGGCTGACTTATAACCCACCTGTGTTCTTACATTTGCTCTTAGTGTCCCATGGCCACGGTAGCTCTTTCGATTAGTAGTAGTAGCCCTACCCGGCATCGATTATAGTGGGCCCCGTCTATTTTGCGCCTTGCGATCTACATACGCCTCGAAGAGTTGTTCTATGAGCCACGCGTAGAACACAACGTTGATACTTTTTAGACGGCAAGCTACCTATCATACTCCAGGTATACCAATGCTAACCGTCCGCAAGCCCACGCATACGGGTATCGGGAAACGCCCTGCTACTCTCGACTACACAGTCCTTAGAACAGATGAATAAGGAACAAAGAAATCGTTTATTCAACATTTTCAAGCAAATACAAACTTAACGAGAACCATCAACTAGAATTTTCGGCCTGACCCGAATCGATAATGTTAATACTACTATCTACGGCCCAGTTGACAGTACTTGATAACCTTTTGATAGTCGCTTAACACAATTATGTATTGGTGACAAAACATAAGCAAATACCAGCTGGTTCCATGACCTCTACGATCGGACAAGGTCTAAGCCTACTGGAGTCCTGGGTTGACAAAAGAAAACCCTGGAATTAGGGCAAAGAACGAACAGGAGTGGGTTTTAGTCAGTAGAAGTTTGACACGCTCTCCCGATTCGTCCAAAGCGGGAGAAGTAATTTTGATGATCTTAAAAAAAACAGTTTGTATGTTTTTGTGAGCACGTTAAGCCGTAGGTCCCGGCTGTCATTTGTAGATCTTTGGCAGTCATTACGGATAATCAGATGCCAGTAAATCTGTTAGGCAGACGCTCCTCGTACTGGACCCCAATGTAGTTGGGAAAAAGGCTAGGTAGATGACGATGATGATGATGTTTTTGTGAATGAAATCGTATTTAATATATCGTATTTATAGTAGTATTTTATGCACTGTTTTCTCAATTACAGAAAGTCTGCTGCCGTAATTCGTTTGACCCACATTGCCAATGTGAGCCTTGTATGGGAAAGCTAAAGGAGACGATTGACTATGCTTTCAAACTGTGCGGTGGTATTGGACTGTTTTTCAGCTTCACCGAGGTGAGTCCTATTGACTTTACTTATCTATATTTTATCATTGTTCAATGATAATACTTCTACAAATTGGTATAGTCCGATAAGGTTGCGCAAACCTTCTAGTAAATTAAATTTTTACTCAACATTAATTAGGCTTGGCATTAAAAATAAGATATAGTTATTTAACAGATATTTGTTATTATTAACCACCGGCGATACGACAAACATATAAATAATAGAGATGGAGTGGATGTGTTGTCTATAAAATACGATTTAATGAAATGCATGTTTTCTAGATAGAACACAAAATGACACAACTCTATCAAACCATACATTTTCAATTTTTTTTACACTTCTGAAGAAAATTTCACTTTCTGAGATCGTACTTTAACACGCAATGAAAACAAACTTGAGCGAGAAATGTCTGAGTATCCTAAAATTACTTCTTGTATTTTATTTTGTACTGCGAAGGAAGATAATGTTTAGGTATAGACTTGCTATAACAATTACAGAAAAGTAATTTCAGACATTTCTTGGACGTGGAAATGCGGGCCAAGAATCACAATTCACAAAAACACATGCTACTCACACAATAATTCTTTTGTAAATTTATATTTGCATGTAGATACGAGGTACTATAATCAGGAATACGCATGGATAAAGTTATTATTCATCAATTTTACCACTTATTTTTTCTAAAACTTTTGTCAACATTGAAGCATTTCAGATGATCGCTCCATTAGAAGCAGCTAATTACTTGTTAATGTTACTAAAATATGGTGAAAACTATCACGTAGAGTGAATACAGGTTGACTGCAATCTTGTGTCCAGAGAGACAGATTAAGCTCCTCATTAAATGTGTTAGTGGTTATTAATATTGTGTGTACATACTCTGAACGGGATGCTTTTTATAGTGGGAATTTATCAAATAATCGTCGCTCCATTCGAAGCGAAAGGGAGAGTCAGACTTTTACTGACAAAAACTCATTTGTGTTCCTCCTTTCGACTTTAGTAATGAATCTTTATTATCAAACACAAGTTTATTCAAAAACAACTTAGGTGGTATACAATTGTATACAAAAAGGAAAACAAAATGAGGAAAACAGTACATGTTAGTAGATATGTCACTAAAGATAAGATTTTATCTCTTTACACAGACTTCATTTCCTGTTATTCAGATTGCTCGAGAAAACATGATAAAATACATGAAAACTAAATTAGATTATTTACGAGCTTTAGAACGATTTTAAATGTTTCTCAATTAAAGCATTTCTGTGTGAGAAAAGTAATGAATATCCCTAGAATTAGCTATAGTCTTGGAAGGCGTTGAATGGAGCTAAGGGGTTCACCTCTCACGAAAAAGTTACCGTGGCCCTGAAACGCAAATGGCAACTAAAGGAACTCTTGTAAAAGTCAGACTCTGCCTCTAGCTCTACCCAGAGCGGCAAAAGCTATTTGATGATTTCCCACTTCAACAAAAAAAGGACGCATCTCTCTAAAAATGATCCCACCGAGACGCCATACAGATGACCTCAAAAAGATCATGTGTTGCGCCCGTATCTGGCACAATAGCTTGCAGTCGGTATTAAATCTGTATACACTCTACGTTTAACATCTGTACATGAAACATTTGTCAATATTCCGCTTGCACTTGTAACTAACAATCGGACGATTAATTTGCAGTTTCTGGGTGTATGGTTGACAGTAAGATACCGTAACCAAAAGGATCCGCGTGCTAACCCCAGTGCATTTCTGTGAATGATCTGACGATGTGGATTTTAATCACTTGAGGTGGATTGGTGTTTTGCTTTGGATTGCATGTGTGATATTTTTATTGATGTGCGCATGCCGCTTTTTAACTATTTAAAACAGGTCACTATATAGTACTCTAATCGATGTGTTATGGATTAAGTGACTTATAGGACATTATAAAAAAAATGCCCAATATGAGAGGGCTGTGTGATAACAATTATTTGAAATAATCAGATTGTCTGGGCAATATTTCTGCCGTACTAATTAAAAACGCAGTAAGGAATGATTTTTGAAGATTGAGGTAGGTACACTTCGATTCGGATTCCTTGTAATGAGCTCTGTACTAAAATTACTCAAAACTACTAAAAACCTCCTTACTGCTCTTTTAATTAGCGAGTCAGATTTATGGTACTTCATGGGTAATTAAAACCAAGTATGATTACCTTTATTGAGATTTGAGCCGAAGAATAATTTTTTGAAAATAAATAAAATCTTTTCTTTTATAAGAGCTTTGCTGACGTATGATAATTAAAATTAAATTAACTAAACTTAATTTATTAATAATCAGGTTCATAATTTACACAGGAAGACTTTCTAAATCATCTAGTTCTTAGTAGTTTAAATCCTAGTTAATAGGTAAAGCCTCTCTTTTCATATCATATGGAACTTAAATTCTTCTCCATCGGATAACACTGGCGTATTTTATGATTACAACACGATCAATATTATCAAAATATCAAGCAAAGATATCAATGTATATTATTTCCTACTTTATTTTCTTCTTCGATTGATAAATCAACTGTAAGTCTCTTTAAACTTAATAAATTCTTTTGAATCAGTAACTATGTCAAGTACATATACTATTTGTAGTGTAATAGTCCGTTTTGAATTCCTAAAATACATTATTACAATCAACAACGATACCTATATTTAGCGATTGTTTTAATAAGAATGGTATTTATAATATTATAACTTTGAATGAGTTCGAACGATGAATATTTATTTAAGTTAACACGAGACAATAGGGCTATAATACCTTTTGTGTTATGAAATTATTTTTCTTTCTTTTTTTCAAATAACAATTCTTATTCAGACAGATATTCTACAATTAAACTCGTCAATCCACCTCCTTCTTTGTTTGTATCAGAAAAAAATCTTAAATTGATAGTAAAGCCATTCTGCCAGTATATCTGTGGTAAATTCTGCGTTTATTTTTAAAATAACAACTATTAGATAACCTTTTAGCTACTGAAGCACATAGCTGATTTTTCTACGATTGATAACAAAGTAGAATTATTGTTGCTAGAACAATTTTATCATTTTGCCCTCAACTTCGTTCGTTGAGAATGTTTCTATAAAAACCGTTTATTGAGAGTAGCTTTGAAAAACTATTAACGCCAATCTTGTACCCAGTTACAAGTTAATTAACCCAAGAAATAAAATTCACTCATACAGCCTTTATAAAACATCCTCACATGTTTTTAAAAGGGTAGTTTTAAAAACTAATACCTAGGAAGACCTTTTTTATTTACTTGGGTTACTGATTACGCTAAGATTCAAGAACATAGGATCAAAGAAATAAATCCTCTTTTTCACTCCCTTTAAAGTTGAATTGTCAAAAACTTTTTTAAATCAAATAATTGACAAGATTTTAATTGTGTTTGAAAGACAAATATTTTTTTAGAAGTGTTGTGTAAACCATATTACGTTTACATTTTTCAGGAGTCCAACCACAGACTATTACAAGTCTGTGAATCCAACTGTACTCTTGTACCTAATGGTTTTAATTTTATTTGCGTGCTTATGTTAAATGTTGCACAACACATTATTAGCATGTTTGCACGTGCATGCTTGTTTGTATTTACTGTCGTTTATGTACTATTTGAGTGCGCAGCGTTTCTAATGCTTCATTCGTATGTTTCAGTTATTCGCTGTATGGCTCGCCCGACGATACCGCAACCAGCCCGATCCTAATTATAAGGAACCCCACGCTATATTCCCTAGAAAGAACTATCTCTACTGAAATGCTAAATGTTAATTTTAGAACTGTAATATTCCTCCAGACTGATTTAGTGAAGTTTTACTTTTTCGTAGTACCACAGTTTGGGTAGGTGTGTCTCCTGTATATTACAGTCTGTCTTCATAATGTACAAGGAATAAAGTTGAAAAAATATAATGATATGAATAATGAATGACACGATAATAAAATATCGTGTGTCTCTAAATTTCCCAAGCGCATACCTTTAGTGGTATTTTTTTTTACTTTTAATTCTTCTGAGATTAGATGCATATTGTATCACTTATATTTAAGTAAGCGAGTGTTTTTAAGAATAAATTATTAGAATCCGCCTAGTCTTACTCATAATAACTTAATTTTGAACAAGGCGTGTTTTAATTGTACTTGAAAATTGTTATTTCTGTGAAAAATAACACAGAAATAATAGTTTTTGTCACTTTGAAGTCAGACTGTAAAGAGAAAAACAACAAATAATTTAGCCAGATTGTGTAAGTCTAATAGGAATGTGATAACCGATATACTTTTCGAATTTCATCTTCAGTGTCGTTTAAATATGTGGGCTTTTAATAGCTTAGTAAGATAGGACCCAGACCAGACTCTAGAATCCAAGTAAAGGCTATTTTTCTCCTTATGATGTTCGTATAATATAATTAGTAACGAATGAATTCAGTGGGTATAGTGTCTTAGATTTACTTTAGATTTTTAGGTAAATCAACCCACGCTAATCCGGAACGTTTAATAATTTAAATTGTCACTTTCTTTGTTTTAAATCCACAACTATTCCGATTGAGTGGATTAATTTTTGATTAATACGTTTTAGGCACGTTTGTAATGTTAGATGAAGACATACTACTTTGTGTATATTTTAGCTCGTCTAACGGTCGATTTTACAATAATCGGAAAAGTTTTATCAAAACAATATGGCTCTTTAAACTAACTTCTTCATAAATTTAACAAAAACTGTTAAATTTGCCATTTTTATTCCTCAATTAAAAGTTGTGAATAAAAAAGTCGGCCCTAAATGCATTATTCCTTCTAGTAATATGTTCATTAGTTAGATTTTAGTCATTGTAATTCCATTTAAAAAAGACTATTGATCAGTAAAGTTTTATTTCCATGAATATTTACTTATATTTAGATTATATTGGCTTCTACAGTTAAGTGTTTCATATCAATTGGATGTATTATATATTTATGAAGAATATTCCAAAATGTTTTAATGATATTAGTGAGTATGATACTTTATAATGATGGCTTGTATTTCTCATGCTTACGATCAACTGTTTCAAGAGGCGAATTGAATAGGTTAATTATTTATAAACTTCCGTTTTAAATTTTAATTGACTTTATAAATAGAAGGTAATGCTTTACTAAAGAGGCTTAAACTGACATCACCGAGGTCGATTTGATCTCACTGTGTTGCATTTGTTTCCATTCATAAAACAATGCCATTGCAGGTACTAGGATTAAATACTATTTTTTAGGTAAATTTCATCTACTAGTCAGTAGTGTTATTATTTAGCATAATCTTGCTTTCAATTTGAAGATGCCAATAAACGTTTAAGCTGAAATTAGGCTTTTATGAACTGAATTTGTCATAGATAGATTAAGGGCCTGTTTCACCACCTATGATTAAGTTTCGAGTATCTTACTTGACAGATAATTTCATACAAATTCTGTCAAATTTTTGAATTTATTCAGTGAGTAGTGCTTACTCGGACATTGTGAAACAGGCCCTTAGTGCTATCTTTAATTTGGACGCTTAGACTGTGGCCCTTACTTTTTTGTTACTTGCTTTTTTTTACTCGATTAAGCTTTAATTAGAGATTTTATCATAATTTTGTATTATTTGACATCACCAGTTCACTTCCCAGCCTTATATTTTTTGAAACTTTTAAAATGGCAAAAATATATTTTGATATTTAGAAACTTACTTCGATTTGTTTGTAGCAATTACACGTAGATGAATTCATTAGAAGGAATTTATGTTTATTACTGACCGAGTCTCGAATTTCGCCAACCAGAAACTAAAGCATTCTTTGTAATGTATTTTACAAATAGAGTACCTACCTAATGTAGTATAATTATGTCAATAATTTTGCCAAAATGAATTGTCCTTGTGTATTATCAGTGTATTGATATATCTATTTAATTATTCGGAAATAAAGTGTGCAAGCATTATTTGATGTTTCATTGTTAACTATCCAATCCAACCAGGACAGATTCAGTCACGGATGGTATATTTATCTACTTTTTTTAAGCTTGGAAATCATCAAAATGACTTCTCCCGTTTTTCTTTTGAAAAAGTACACAGAGGTCGCCTGGGTATGACTCAAAGTCAAATATTTTTATTTCACATAGGCCTACATGGGCACTTATAAAACGTCGAAAACTAGTGCACGGTTCCAAATTGGTCGTTTCCTATGGAGAAGAACCGGCAAGAAACTCCATGGCTACTCTTTTCAAAAAACTATTGGGTTTACAACATTTCCATATTACAACACAGACACTTATGCGAGGACAGTGTAGACCAGTCAATATTGCACCCAAAACCACAATAAAGATAAAATTAGTCAAAAACTGGGTTCAAAAAGGTAGTAATTAAAATCTGTAGTCTACAGTGCCCACTCATTCACATTATACGAAAGAAGCTATATAAATATAAGAACAAAAAAACAATTATAAAACTTATCAACGAATGAGATGTTAACACAAAAAAAAATCACGACTTAATGAATTTAAGGTGATTGGGATCCGAATAATATAAAAATATTGCAAAAGCAATGGCTTGAGTACATAAATAAAATAAGACAAACATGGAGCAGTTAATAGACATGTTTACACAATAATGCAGTTAATGAGTTACCAGGGGGCCACATGTGCAGAAGCAGTTAATGCCAAACAAGCGTGTCTTCGACGTAGTCTCTAACCTTGTAATATGCTTTTTTGGTTAGGACACGCTTAATATGCGTTTTGAACTTTCCCTCGCTAAGTTCAATAACGGACTTGGGCAACTTATTATAAAAGCGTATACTATTGACAAGGAATGACTTGCTGGTCTTCGCTAGTCTCCATTTAGGTAACACGATTTCGTGTTTCCTACGCGTATTTTTGTCATGTAAATCACTTCTAATTTTAAAAAGTCCTAAGTTTTTACGTACATACAATATACTTTCTAAAATATAAAGAGAGGGCAGAGTTATTATATCAATTTCTCCAAATATATTTCTAAGGGACTCGCGAGGACCCATTTTATGGATAGCCCGGATTGCTCTTTTGCAATATAAAGATTGATTCCGCATCAGCCGCAGACCCCCACAGTAAGATGCCATAGGACATAATACTGTGGAAATAAGCATAGTACACTAATCTGGCTGTGGCTACATCTGTCAATTGCCTAATTTTTCTTACTGTATATGCTGCTGAGCTTAATCTACCAGAGAGAGTTCCAATATGAGCACCCCATTGCAGTTTAGAATCTATTGTTACACCTAGGAACACAGTTTCCGTAATAGCATCAAGTTTTTTACCGTCAAGCATTAAATTAAGGCCTACTTGAGGGACATTTGGTAATGAAAACTTTATACATTTAGTTTTGTTCGCATTTAGTAAGAGGTTATTAGCTGCGAAGCATTTCGAAAGAACAGCCAGACTTTCATTAACATGCAAGACATCAGCATCTTTTCTGTCTACTTTAAAAATAAGAGAGGTGTCATCAGCAAATAGAATTATATCGGATAAACTAGCCATCATGTAAGGAAGGTCATTAATATAAACCAGGAAAAGGATAGGGCCAAGAATTGAACCCTGGGGCACGCCCATCTTTACTAAAGACCCCGAGGACGTCGCCCCATTAATGGTTACTTTTTGCTGCCTGTAAGATAAATAGGAAAAAACAAGATCAGCAGCTCGTCCACGAATTCCGTAATGATGTAATTTACAGATCAGAGTATTATGGTCAACGCAGTCAAATGCTTTAGAGAGGTCACAGAATATGCCAATAGCATCCTGGGACTTCTCCCAGGATTCCAAAATGTGACTGATGAGTTTCACTCCTGCATCTGTCGTTGACCTTCCTTTCGTGAAGCCAAACTGATGACTATGCAAGATCCTATTAGAGTTAAAGTGACACAACATCTGGTCCAGCATGATTTTTTCATATATTTTACTCAATGCTGCAAATGCAAATTCCGTCTATAGCCCGCCTATGTATCACTACTGTATCTAGTTTAAATATGTAAATAAATTCAAGGTCACTGGTGGGCCAAAAACATGATCCTAATGCATTAATATGTACGTGCATCTAACGGGTTTATTAAAAATTCAAACTGATTACTTACCAACAAAGAGTTCACGAGGCAACGAAGGGATGGGGTGGGGTTTAGTCAGTAAAAATCTGACACACCTCCTGCTTCGCCAAGAGCGGGCATTTCCTCTCTGGGCGAGAGATGTAATTTGATGATTCAACCCTTAAAAAACCCCACATGTCGCTAGTTAGACCGCCGCTTGTTTCGATCCCCCTTACGCCAGGACCACTGTTTCGTCTGCGCAGCAAACTACACTGACACTACTACATAATAAGGAGGTTGGCGCGTAGAGAACTCAATCGTAACCGATGTCCCTCAGGAGCGGCCCTAAAACCGATCCCTGTAGGACCCCGTACGATACCTCTCGACTGTTTCATTATCCCCGGTGACCAGAGTAGATGATGACCCTGTTAGTGAAATTGACCTTGACCACACGTCAGAAGTAGGTCGGTGTCCGGTGATACCGAAATGCCACCCTAATGGATCTCCAGGGCAGGGTATTACTCCGGATCAATAGCAATTTTGCGGAGATTTATTTTCTTTATAATTGTATATCTACTGACCAAGTTTTAACAGTACCTATAGTTCTTATAGTTTCGAAAAAAATGGCTGCGATATACCGACGGACAGACAGACAGACACACACATGACACGACACTCGACAGACAGACATGACGAATCTATAAGGGCTCCGTTTTTTACCATTTGGCTACGGAACCCTAAAAAATGAATGTCCAAACTTATAAATATCTACTTCCCAAACATTGACAGGATCTTACAGGAAATTTTGGGCTTTGACTGACTGACCTACATCGACTTAGTTTTTTATACTACAAAAAAGAGGCATCAGAGCCATTTACAATCTCCATTTGTTTAACACGTCTATAATAAAAACATCATGTACCTACGTTCGTAAGGTTCTCCATTTTTTTAGGAAACGAGGCGGTAATTCAACCAGGTTTCAGACTGGCTAAAGTAGCCTGTTCTTTCATGGGGTACTATTTAAAATAAAATACTTCCCCACATATTAGAACTCAAAATCTTGTGTTAACTAACTCAGTGCATATAATTATAAGTTGGAGGATTAAATTGCTCTATGCTAGTACTGCACTGCACTACCACTAGGGTGAGGTTGGATTTCGACGACCTCTTTGGGGAAACAGAAACTTATTTTAGGTACAATTTATGGAAGAAGTTATCGATTATAGGTACCTACTAGAGATTTATTGTGGGAAAACTAACCGAAAGAGGAACCTGCCTATTTGCATAGCCACTACCTAGTAGCGATTCAGGATTAGTAACTTACTCTGAAATACCCTTATGTAATTTGAAGTGCCATACTACAGGCATGTGGTCAACCCAGGTTTCAAGAGTAATACAATAATTATTATACTGGGATCGTTCTGTCATCACCGAGAAGACTGTTGTATACAATGAGCCTGATATGGTAGGGGAGGGTAATCGATTTGAAGAGCGAGCAATATTATTGCCATCACGGTCCCGGTTAATGGGATTCTCAATAAAGTTGCGCATGATAAACATTGGGACTGGAATCGAGAGGTAGTCGACATAATTATGTGGGTTGTAGACTTTACCATTATTGTACCAATATTCCGGTCAGTTAATGGCCAAATAGCGATAATCAACCGCTTAGGAGGCCCGTGTTAAGCTTAACGGCTAATTCAAAAAGCGGTATCTACTCGTACTAAGTACTAGACACAGCTCGTATTGTTATTCTCTCTTTGAACCTTTTTGTATATAATTGATAGTCATGCGTTTGATCATTACTTCACCTAAGGGTAGGTAATGTTGTGGTCCACCATAGGTGCTCACCTTTATTTAGTACTAAACTATTCACTCGTGACCCTCAGGTTGTAGCTAATAGGAAACACAGACTTTAGCATGGAATTCCATTCCTTAGCTATGACTTCGCAAAATGAATGTGTTTCTGTACATAGATACATGTCCAAAATTATCCTTGGCGCATCGCCGTACGTCTAGTACCCAATACCCTGTACCCGATAGGTACTAATAGGCAACAATTTTTCAAAATAAATCGTAAAGAATGTAAGAGGCCGCACTCTGGCCAGAGGTCCTAGGCATTTAGTAAGGTCTGCCATTCTATTGTTACGCCTTTGACTTAGTAAGTATTGAGGACTGAGATTGACGCATGCCTTCTCAAAAAAAAAATGGAATAGTATCTACTCGCTAAATATTATCAAGATGAACACCAAATTACAGTGCGAAATCTTGTTCAAACATTAGGAAAGTACCTAGGTAGCTATTTGGTTTGTTTGTGTTGTACAATGCCAATTTGTAACATTTCATTTCATAACTGTCAACAATGGAAAGAATAAGTCAGTGTAGATTGCATACACCTAATTACGTGATAGCAACCGCAAAGACATTTTAAATGTGGGTTACAAGCAACAAAGGGGTAAACAAATTGAAATGCGTCAACATATTTTTCAGCGACCTCCGGATGCAGAGAAGGGTTCTCGTATCGTTGTCCACGCGCACAGCGGCCACGCAGACCCTTTGCCTCCGCCCGCGCCCTGGCGACTCAGGGCGGAAAACCTTCCGTAGCTGATAGCAGGCAGTCGCGCACCGCTCGCTACCACCGCTACACTCATCGATCGGTCTAACACTGACACTGTGCCTAACGCGCTCATTCATACTGTGCTGTGCCTGTGAAATTATTAAAACAATACAACATGTCCTTCGATAAAGACGAACTCCGTGATGAGTAAGTATCCCAAACCTACTTCTATTCAGTGTTCCTAGCTACTTCTCACGGCAATGACTGTCACTTGCCACAACTTAAAACTAGGTGAATCGATGACTGGGTATATCAAATCATTAAGCCGAGATTTTTTGTCTTATTCATTGTTCTGGTTGGTAATGGATTTGCTGAACTTCATGATCATAATTTAGTCCCTCCAATTATTCAATCTTATTGGAAATTGTTGGAATGAAATCGTTGAGGTAAACGTACTTAAAACAGGGTAAGAAAAGTTGAGGTAACTTTTAATTATTGTTTGTTCTAACAGTAAGTATTTAAGTAAATATAATGTGGTAGACAAAGTTAAACGAGGAGGAGGCGTAGACGAGCAGCGCGAATATGATGTTGCTTTGTAGATTGTTGCTTCAGTACCTAAACATAAAATCTGGAATAGATTTCTAGACAACAGTCTGTTATTGTACAAGTTATAGGAAGGTCTAATGCTACTTGTCCTGAATACGGTTACAGCTAATTGTTTAAAACGGTACAGTAGCAGCACCTGCTTACTATGTCATTACCTACAGCGTTATGGGTCATCCCCTCTTAGCTCATGAATTATGGGTCATCTACAACGTACAGTGAGCATAATATATCCATTTTAATTAGCGAGTCGGCCATAGCTATCCAATGCATATGCGTGTTGTGTTATTCAGTCTGATTGAAGCGTGTTTATTGCTTGTAAACATTACCTGGCCATAGGTAGTCAAATCAACAACACTCATTCAGCTGTCTAATGAACATTTTTAATTAGAGCTAATATTTTTTGTATTTTTAGGGTTCGGTGTTTTTTTTTCGGTTTGAGGTATCAAAGGGAAATACTGAACCCTTATAGGATCACTTCGTTGTCTGTCTATCTGTCTGTCTGGATGTCAAGACTATTTATCTCAGGGACGTGTGGAGGTATCGAATTGAAATTAAAACCATAATATATACTTACTAAGGTCCGCGGTTTCTTGAAGCTATGCAAAAATCAAACTGGTAAATTATCGACAAAAAAGATACAGCCGTTTATATCGCAAAAAACCGGGCAAGTGCGAGTCGGACTCGCACACTGAGGGTCCGTACCAATTTATCAAGATGAAAACAGTTCAATTCTCGAATCGAGTCTTAAAGATTTTACAAAAAAGAAAATCTTGTAATGCAACTAAAAATTTAAGGTATTCGGAATTTTTCCTTTATGTGTGCTATAAAACGTTGCTTCATGCCAAATTTCAAGATTCTAGGTCGACTGGAAGTACCCTTTAGGTTTTGATTCCCTTGCGAGTACTTGCGAGTTTCAAAATATGCAGCTTAAATTGCTGTTTCTTTTGATTGCGTTGACATAGAAGTTTGATTTTGTTACAGCTTAAAGGTATTATAGACCTGAGTATTTGGTATGAATTTCAATTTAATACCTTTACGCGTTTATGAGGAAATGGGTAGTAAGTTTAAAATTATTAAAAAAAAATATATTATGTGATGTAACTAACAATTTATGGTTTTCGTAATTTTTCCTTTATCTATGCTATAAGACGTTGCTTCGTACCAAATTTCAAGATTCTGAGTTCACGGGAAGCACCCTGTAGGTTTTGATTCCCTTGCAAGTGTCGAAAATTTGCGGCATAAACGGCTGTATCTTTTGATTGCGTTGGCTTAGAAGTTTGATTTTTTCACAGCTTCAAGGGACAGTAGACCTGAGTAATTGATATAAATTTCAGCTTCATACCTCCACGCGTTCCTGAGAAAAAGGGTCTTGACAGACGGACGGACAGACGGACAACAAAGTGATCCTATAAGGGTTCCGTTTTTTCCTTTTGAGGTACGGAACCCTAATAAAAACGTACATTTTGACACTCTCTAAGGAATTAAAATTCATAGGGTACTTCCCGTTGACCTCGAATCCTGAAATTTGGCGTTAAGCAAGGTAATATAACACAAATATAGGAAAAAGTCCGAAAATTGAAAATTTTGAGTTACTACACAAAAAAAAATTGATAATCGAGAGAGATTCGAGAATTGAACTGTTTTCATACATAACTTGGTACGGAACCGTCAGTTCGCGAGCCTTACTCACGTTGGGCCGGATTTTTTTTTACTTGGTAGAGGCTTGAGGCTAGCCTTTTTTACAATCAGCTAGAGAATTTAGTTTTAAAAAATTAAATAATTCTTATAGCGCCTGCTGTTGTAGATAGGCACCTATTTTGACCAGATTATCCAACGTCTTAATACTTAATAGCAGTAATCGCCAGTTTTGATAAAAAATATACCTGCAGATAGTAAGCTATTTCAAGCATATGATATAACCGTATGGCCGTATGGCCACCAGTAAATTCTTATATCATAAATTCTTTATCTTATTTTAGTGTGATTACGGGTATAACTAATCCCTGTTTATAATTAGCAATCGCTAAGTATGCGAGCGTCTTCGAACCGTTAAGGGGGATGTTCCAGGTTGGCCCGCGAAATTCAAATTTTCTTACGTTTTTTGCAATTTGAAAGCCAATGGTAAGTTGTATGAAGTTAAAAATACTTAAGCGGCTGTGAAACGCAACTAGTTACATAATTATAAACATAAAAATCATCAATGCAAGCCTCCAAGCCCACCTAAGTGCAGGAACGATTTTTTCGAGGTCAAAAACGTTACTGCAACTAAACGAGTTTGGAGGCTTGTATTGATGTTTTTTATGTTTATAATTATGTAACTATTTACGTTTTACAGTCGCTAAAGTATTTTTAACTTCATACTACCTACCACTGGCTTGCAAATTGCAAAAAACGTCAGAAAATTTGAATTTCGCGGGTTAGCTGAAGCATTCACCTTAACAGTATCCTCAATTATGTTTTTAAATAATTACAATTATATATTTAACTAGCTTCTGCCAACGATTTCATCCGCGTGAATGTTGGTTAATGTGGACGTAAAGACGAAGACACATAAAAGTAGCCTATGTCCATCCTTGGAGTTCAAGCTTGCTCCGTGCCTACCGAATTTCATCAAAATCGATTGAGTAGTTTAACCGTGAAAGCGTAACAGACATACATACAAATAGACCTGTGAAATAGACAGACAGAGTTACTATCACATTTTTATTGTTAGTATGGATTAACAAAATTATGATTATAACAGTATTGTTGAAATAACCAAGGTGTATCTACTGGAGTAGCTAAGTACTAAAGGCGTCCTAAAGGGGCTGATTGATGTGCGAGTAAACTGCGGTCTTGGCTCGTCGGTAAAGCTCGCCGGTGTATCGTTTTAATACCTGCCACGAGCCTGGCTTGCGGTTTGTCATGTTTGCTTCATTTGTTACAATACGACTGTTTTACTTGCTTGTCGATCTGCTATGCTAGCGCTCATGGTTGTGACAATTGTGAGTTGACAATGATAGTTCTGCATACATTTGCGTTCGCTGTTTGAAGGCTGTCTCGACGTCGAGCTCGTCGCAGCCTAGAGGCATGAAAATGACTTTTAGAGAATAGCACAGCAGCACCAACGAGCCGCGAGTAAAACCGACGATCTTTAAAACCTCGGTATAGGCTCGTACGTCGATCACCCTCTTTATAAAACTGCGATACGATCTAGCCACAGACTGCCAACTGCCAATACAAGTCTGTGGATCTAACGAATGCTGAAAGCTCGTTAGTACTTAGGCGGCAGATCCAAGGGGGGGGGGGGGGGGGGGGTAGACATAGTATACTATTGTTCATATAGATATGAATCGTTAGGCACAAA
Organism: Mythimna separata; assembly: GCA_030763345.1. Taxonomy (NCBI): domain Eukaryota; kingdom Metazoa; phylum Arthropoda; class Insecta; order Lepidoptera; family Noctuidae; genus Mythimna; species Mythimna separata. The sequence goes on from CM061180.1 coordinate 10,163,206, forward strand.
AGAAAATTGATCATGCATCTGTTCTCTACTGCTAGTGTTAGGTAGTACTTGTAGGTACCTAAGAATAATACTCATCTACAGTCTGTATTTTAATCAGCGCGACAAAAATGACATAACGAATGTTGTCACTTTTTTGCAATTTTTAAATAGTGATGTACCTCTACCGTAAATTGTCGTTAATAAAATCAAGTAGTATCGTTTTTTATAATAATTTATCCTGAATAGTAGATAGTTATTTGAAATGAAAAAATACAAAAGTAATAACGTATATTTTTATGTGAAATATTCAATAAATGATAAATTATATTTATTTTGCAAATAGGTTTTCACAAACACTTTTACACGTCAATTTGTTGTTGGACTTCTTTTTTTTACTAGATGAGGCCGGTGTTTCCTAACTGACTACCCTGTGAAGAAACACCGAAACAAACTCAGAATTCTAATTGATATGAAAATTGGTAAAAAAATATTTTCCCAAAATTAAAACCGAATGCAGTTCTTGCCATAGATAATGCTCCATATCACACATAACAAAAAGAAAAGTCTTAGTCACTCGCTATCAGATTCCGATGATGTCTCTGAATCATCAGACTCGTCTCCGACTTGAATAATGAATCGATCAGTAATGTCGTCGACTATATGGCCCAGATGACACATTTCTTCTTCAATTTTCATGACATGAGCCACACAGTTTTTCCACCGCTGCGGGGTCACTTGACAAAGCGCGCCTCAAAGAGATCAGAGAGAGTCATCAAAACCGTAGGGGCCCAGCAGGGTCGAAACTTCTGGGGCCATGAGTTGGCTTTTGAAGGATCAATATATCTAAAAGGTTATAATTATTTTTATAATTATTAGGTTATAATTATTTTTATTTTTTTAAAGTTCTGTCGTTTTGTAAGGAAAGTAGTAAACGATAAAACGAATATTTATAACACGAATAGGTTTTATCGTGTACGGGAACAAAATTGATAACTTCTAAATTATTTTCTAATCAATTAATAAATATAAAAAGTTACGATTCGGCAAACCGGTACCGTAGGTGCAACACTACCTACAAGAACTGGCAATATTATTTGTAAGTTTGAAGTTTTGAATTTGTCAGTTTTGTCGCCGGGATTAAAGTACAGACTGTAGTTAAACAAGTTAGGTTACAGGGGGTGACGTATGACACAAATACGTCACAGACACATGTATCCCTCTACCTTGTTCGACAGCTGTAAGCAAAGTAAATAGGATGTCCACTGGAAGGTTTCAAGCAATATAAAAATTACATTGATTGTAGGACTGAGGCTCAGGACGAATAGAAATATCACCAGCAAAAGGGATGCCACATTACAAACGCTTGTGGTTAGGACTGACCATCCGCACCTATGGGTCAGATGTACCGCAACCAGACAACAACCATAAAAACATATTGTGGTTGGGTACAATTTTTTTTTATACAAATTTATAGTTTAATTCACATAGACCACATTTTGTTATGGAACGCAACCTATCGAGTGGTTGATATCGACTACATCGCAACCACAACGGTGCGTCGACGGCGACGCAACACCCCGTGCGGCTACAAACACTAGCTACAACGTAACCACACCAACCACTTCGACATATGTGATTACTACAAGAAACTGCAGCGACACTACTCACATATAACCAGTTTTTTGTCACTGCGAAGTGGTGTGGTTGTAGTGTGTATAAAGCCTATAATAGCTGACTAGACGCTTACTCCTAAAGAAGACCTGTATCAGAATTCGTTGTAATAAAAATAGTTATTTGTTATACAAGAGTGCAAAGTTGCTTTTTAACCGCGTGTTCAATTTTGATGACCGAGCAAGCGAAGGATTCTAAAATTAGAATCCTGAGCGTTAGCGAGGGAATCAAAAGAGCAAGAGGTGAAAAATCTTTGCACTCGAGAGCAACACGTAACTTTTCATTCCACCTCAGCGAGGAAATGGCTAAATGCAAAAAAAAACGTTTTTTGAGAAAGTTTTGGCTCCTTTTGCTAGTCGTCACGTGTTGAACACATCGTACTGTTTTAAATACTTCTCGCGTGATTGTTGAGGGAGAAAGCTCATTTGCGCATTATTAACAGTTTCAGTCAATTCTGTTGTCAATACTGGTATTCAGCTAAATCCGGCTTGACTGGAAGCCGACCCCAATATAGTTGGGAAAAGGCTAGGCAGATGATGATGATGAGTCAATTCTGTTGGCGTCAAACAAACTTCCTCGTCGCTAGAATCACTCATTTTAGTTTTTTCACTTGTTTTCAAGTTTCTTGTTTCTAATATAAGGTTTAACAATGGCGTGAAAAAATGCCGCGTAAAGAACCGCGTAAAAAGCCAATTGAAAAAAGAACACCAAGAAGGTTCCGAGTCTGAGTTTATTAAACTGAAAAGGAGGGTAATCTTTTTATAAACTAAGACATATTAGGAACTTATATAGGTTAAGATCTCATTGAACAGCAATTAAAGCGGGCTTGAAGTTTGTAAAGCAGGGATGGGCTGCCTAAGTACATTGAAGGACGGGCGAAACGAGCCCGGAAAATAAATGGATTGGGATAGGTTATGAGAGCTTTTCTTTTTTGATAGTGTGGTTGTACTAACAGCACGCTGAAAGTAATATAATTGCTGAGAGATACGATGAGATCCATGAGTGAATATTGTTTATCGAGAGATCATTGTCTTTAGTAGTGTACTAAAAAAGGTTATAAGCTAGAATATTACTAATATCCGACATGTTATTTTATTTTTGGTTGTGTGGGCTATGTTGTCGGTTATAAAAAATAAATATAACGATTATATTAAAATGATGTAAGAGCCAGCAGAGCTGTCATCTTCAATTTAAATATTTTATAAAATATAAATTTTATAAAATAAAAAAAAAGACGGACCGAGAACGCCTGGAAGAGCTATTGGTCGATGAAACATCTCATGAAAGGAACACTTCCACTTTCCCTTAAAAGAAAACTCATGGACATGCGCGTCCTTCCCACCCTCACCTACGGAGCGCAAACGTGGTCATTAACTAAACGTCAAAAGTCCGCACTTGGGGTCTGCCAGCGAGCAATGGAACGAAGTATCCTCGGGGTCAGAAGAACAGACCGCATAAGGAACAGTTTACTTCGCTCCAAAACACGTAAATCGCAGACGTATGTTACTCAGCCGCTAAGTTAAAATGGGACTGGGCAGGCCACATCTGCCGCATGTCGCAACAAAATTGGGCTAAAGCGACAACCGACTGGACTCCGAACAGCAGGAGCCGGCGACGCGGCAGGCCCAGAAGGAGATGGCGTGACGACTTGGACTCCTTCCTGGAGGATTGGTCAGCAGTGGCTCAAGATCGAAAAGAATGGAAAAATGGAAGGGAGGCCTTTGCCCTGCAGTGGGACACGACGGGCTCATAATAATAATAATCAAAATAAAAATATAAATAATATAATACTGGATTAGTTTTATATTTGGAAACGCTAAACGTAAAATGAGATAGACCAGTTTAAAATTAGGTTAAGTATCTACTTCTAAAGTCATTCTCGATACTTCCAGGTTCCAGTACCATATAATATAGGTATTCAGTCCTCCGTTAATGCAGCATTTTCCAGAAAATTTTCGGAAGTAGTCATTCACTTACCTAATAGACGAAGAGAAAACCAATATTTGACACCATAAAAAGTGGGGACTGGGGTGTGAGAGCTCCCCACTGGCGACGGCCTTGGGCGTCTGTTATTGAAAGCGGTTTTCAACATCGAATGTTGGAATAAATCTTTAAGTAGTTTCGATCTACTAACAATTGCGACGCCTTGGAACTTTGCTGAGTTAGTTTATGTTAACGTGCTCCACAACGCGATGTCCATTAACGTTCAACTTTGAACATCTGCTGCCAAAGCTGGTGTTTGGAGCTATATTTTGTCTCAATGTTTCTGCTTGGAGGAGCAAAGAGAGGAAAGAGCGAAATACAAAAATTTTGCTAGTAGATAAAAATATTGAATTGAAGATTCTATAGTAAGAAAATTGAACATACCTACGGGAGATTTATAGAATCTTTTTTAACCTTTTATCTACGTAGACTTATTCCGACTATCTTACGATGGGGCCAACATCTCAACAGCATCTTCATTCAGTTACTGGGCAAAACCATCCTTCTTCGGCATGAATGACTGTCAAATTTTCAAGCTTATTACGAAATTGCTGTCAAAGACCTACGAATGACAGCCGAGGCCAACAGCTGAGCGTGCTTATCGGAAAGCACGTCAAGTAGTTGGCCACGAAGGGGCCTTGCTCTGTAGTCCGATGGACCAATCTAGTTTTAGACCTTGATGTTCACTTGACTGTTATTATTAAGGTGAAAGCTACATCAACGATTGCAGCCATTTTCTTGCTAGATGGCGCTGAATTCAACACTGTTAATTTATTGTGTTTTTATTATAATTTTAGCAATTATTACGTTAAGAAAATTATATTCGCGGAAATCGAACATTGTACTTAATTGAGCTAGGTGAAATTGTTGCCTCAAAATACTCTTAGGGCCTGTTTCACCACCTATGATTAAGTTTCCAATATCTTACTTGGCAGATAATTTCATACAAATTCTGTTCCATTTTCGAATTTATTCAGGAAGTAGTGGCTCGGTCATTGTGATCAGGCCCTTATTTCATCAAATAGTCTGAAATGAACATCCCACTATAGTTACTCAAGATTCATCTACAGTTAGACCGAATGTCAGCTTAGGGTGCGTTCAACTGAAAAAATGGTCACGATCGGACATTCGTCTAGAATTTGTAAGATCTTTCAGGTTGAAAACGTATCCTAAAAGAAAAACAATGCACTTTCTCTATCACACATGTTGTTAACTATAACCGTTATGTTGTAATGTGTGTAGGGGAATTTACCTTGTTGACTGAATGACTGTATGTCACCTAAAACCTGCGTCACATCACGTTTGCAAATTCGCGTTGCTGACGTCACCCTGGTAATGTCTCAGAAGGATAGGCTGTTGGGTAACCTTTAACGGTTAAAGTTCATTTACTTGTAGGTACATTTGGACCTTGGAATTCTTTTCTTTCCAGGGTCTTGGTCAAAGATTCAGAAAAGATAATGATCGCAAAAATAATGACACGAATTGTGTAGTTTAGGTACTCATTTTGTGTAAAAAGTATAATTTTATTCATAATCGTAAATGGACTTTTTCAAATGTAGTGAAAATAAAGGAAGTTAAGTTTCAAATCGGTTGGAAGGGGAAACAGTGAAGTTATACAGAATAAAGATGCACAAACTGAAATTTGATGTCACTATCGGGTAAAGCACGTCCAAATGAGATAGTGATGTTCGCACCATGTCCCCACTCTTCCACACATCAACATTCCAACCAATTTTGATTCAGAATTCAGGAAAATATTTTAGTGTCATTTGATGTTTAGTACTGTATACGAGTACTTATAAAAATATTGTTTAAAAATAAGCACAGGAAAGCACCAATTTTATCAAACGTTTAACAGCTGTGACTAATTGAATGAATTTCAACGCTCATTTGCGTCACTTAACTTGCGTTTAATTTTTTAACCGTCGATATAATTTATTTCCTTAAACTGAGTTTAAGTAGAAAATAATCCTTGATAAACAGCCTTAGGGCCTGTTTCACAATGTCCGAGTAGGCACTACTCACTGAATAAATTCAAAAATGTGACAGAATTCGTATGAAATTATCTGCCAAGTAAGATACTCGAAACTTAATCATAGGTGGTGAAACAGGCCCTTAAGCTTAATCTTTGGAAACCCATCCCAAATCGTCCGTTAACTTCGAAGGTTAGCTGTATGACCATGACATCTATGGAAGACTCTCATAGTTAGCTTTTATTTATTTTTTGTTCTGCTGGAATAAATTTCATTTTCAAATAAGTAGTACAATGGGCAATTCTATCTTTAATTTTCCTTTTCATTTTTAAGTATCATAATTTTATTTTTGATTTTGAGGAGCTCGTGGCTAAATAATAACAGCCGCACAGGTCGATCTCCAAGGTTAAGCAACGCTTGCCTAGGTTGGTCTGTGGATGGGTGACCATCTAAACATAACGAGTTTCCTCCGTGCCTCGGAAAGCACGTTAAGCCGTAGGCCCCGGCTGTCATTTGTAGATCTTTGGCAGTCGTTACGGATAGTCAAAAGCCAGTAAATCTGACTCCAGTCTTGCCATGAAGTACCGTGTTACCCCAGTTAATGGGTTGTGGAGGTCTGGTAGGCAGCCGCTTCTCGTAAAATACTGGTATTCAGCTAAATCCGGCTTGACTGGAAGCCGACCCCAATATAGTTGGGAAAAAGGCTAGGTAGATGATGAATTTTATTTTTGATACAGTTATTTATCCAATTTTCCAATCTTCTAGACTGAATCAGTTTAATAGTTACCTATAGGATACTGATACCGAGAGCTTTGATTTCAAATTTTGGTACCTATCCTCTCTACACTTATTGCTCTTTATCACCATACCACCAGATTAAAATAATTACCTAGTTTCCGATGAAACCCATTGCAGTCGTCAGCGTTAAATTGCTGAATCGCATAACTTCCGCAAGCAATTTAATAAATGCGTTCCACACAATTCCTTTACTAGGACTGATTAAAGTGTCGGAGGCAGTGACATAAATTATGTTTCATTATACATCGAGGCATGTGCTTTGAGTGCAAACTTAGTGTTATATAGAGTCCACGCAATGGACTGTTGCGTTTGGCAACGAAGGTTCTTTTAGAACAAGCTGCACGATATCGCAATGTAGTGTAATAAAAGTTTCGTGGATTCCCAGGCTGCTTTATGCGAGTCGGGCAGCGAGTGAAGTATTCGCCTTTGGAAAGTCGACCCAACAATACGTAGCAACCGCTCAGTCGCGATCCGTTCTCGTGTGCTTTTCGTAATACAGTGTGAGGCACCAAGTGTCGGAATAACAGTGCGCGTAATAAATATTTATAAAAATAATTAAGGTAAGTAAATATTTTTTATACAATATTTATAGTGCCTAATGCATTTCCAACTTGCATTTCCAATTTTAAGTAAAATTTTCTTGTAAAAACTGTCTTCATTTAGAGATAATTTTATGATTAAAGTTCTGAAACGTTATATAGGTACAATTTACTGCGAATTTTACATATCCCAATTGTAATTAATTATGTAGATATTAATTAATATAATAATATAATCAGTAAGTGAAGTGTTAAAATATAATATAATGAGTGCGTACTTCAAAGAGTTACGACTAAATCTTTCATCATCGATTAGTCGCTAACCTTGATTAAATTGTTTGCAAACAGACTGTATCAACGTAGTTTATTATCGCAACGCTCAAAAACTAACATCACACGATAACCTTTGATATGAACTGTTTCTCTGAATTAACCAATAGTAATATTTTTTATATTCGCAGTAAAATTAGTAGAGTAAATCACCTGATGCATTTTTCCTGCAGTGTATATTTAGAAACAATAGAGATAATATTATAGTACTTAACTAATAATTAATGGATTGTTTTTATTTGTTAAATATAGGTCAGAAGCTTAGGCAAAATGCCTTGTAACTGTAAGGTGGAAGATGCAAGTGAACCTTCTCAGCATCACAACGGATGCGAGCTGAATGTCCGGCACAGTGTCACCGGACACAACGGCCGCACTCCACATCGGAAGCTGTTCCCAGATAATGATCACGAAGAAGTCAAGGAGAACAACACCGGAGAACCAGAAGACAGAGATATTAGGTTGTGACTTGTCAATTTGCAAAATTATTTTTGGATGGAGGAAAATATTATAGTATTAATAATAATCCTTGGAACTATATTGGTGTAGAGAAATTCCCTAGTGTTTATCCTGTTTCCTCCTAATACAGCTATGAAACTTTCCGAGTTGCTGATAGAACATCTGCAAACAGCTGTGGTTTAAGTTTTGGGGGATCGACGATCTTATTCCTCCCTTTAAGTTTGAGTTTTTGCAAATACAGCTGTTAGGGATACATGACGCATTTATTTCTTATTAATGTTGGTTTTCCTTCCCCATGATGTCGACAGCATTCAACGACAGTAACAAAAGAAACCGTTTAATATAGGGCTTCCCGAAAACAGGTAAAGTTCGCAACAAAAGCAAGTCTCGCGAATAAAGAGTCCCCTTCGACATCGTGCAAGTTGAAAGGTTGACAAAAAAAATATTGTGGACGTTGATATGTAAACATACTCGTACCTAGTGATTGAAAGTACTTATCCTTACTTTAAAGCTTGTAATAGATACTCATGTCCGACCCTTTTTTCGCCAGGTACCCTGATGGCACGGTGCGCCTGCGGAACCCGAACATCGAGCTAATGGACCAAGACATATTATACCACTTGGCTCTTGGGAGCGGTTCTCACGATCTTGTGGAAATGTTCGGTGATGTTAAGGTACTTATTGTTATTACACTGGATTTACTGTAAATACTCGTTGAACTTGTCTCGATTTTTTTTCGGCATTTTCTTATTTTTAGCGCAATTACGCGTAGTGTGCAACGCATCATTGTGGTACTGATTGAATGGTGCAATAACCTGATTTTGTACTGTGTCAAATATGTCATTACTTTTAATGTTAACATGATCTTGTTAATGACAGTCGCAATACTGATGATTTACCAAGTCCCGTATGAAAGTAGAACGTACATGATTTTAAATGTAATTTTCTGATGTGTGCGCAGTTTGTATGCATGGGAGGCACGCCGAAGCGGATGGAGCAGTTCGCGTACACCATCATGGCGGAGATCGGGCACAAGCTGCCGTGCGGCACCACGCTGCAGGACATCAGTCAGTTCTCCTACAGATACTCCATGTACAAAGTGGGGCCCGTGCTTTGTATCAGTGTGAGTATTATATTACAATCTATAGGTACTAATATAAGTAATATAACAAAGAAAGTATAGTGTTAATTTTGAGAGTTTGTATTTTTGTGGAGGAAAATAACCAGAATCACAGTCGGTACTCATTTGAAAAGCCACTTGATAAGTATATTAGAGTTGAAGATGAACATAGGCTAAGATATATTATGAATGTATATCTATGTAAAATAAACTAGACGCAGACGTAGAGAAGTATAACAGGCTACAACAGGGAATTCTTCTCACTGAGTTCTGAATGGCTGAGTTAATCGTTTTAGCCCGTGCCGACGTGAGGAGAATACAGCATAGCAACCCGGCCAAGAACTTGTATTTCCCAAAGGAGTATGTAGAGAAGTAATTACGGTATAAAGTTTCGTAGAAAGCCGATCGCTATTTTCCAACCCCCAGTGGCGTCTGAGAATTTTCTCACAGATAATCCGAACCAAGAATTGAAATCGCCGTAATTTTATAGCCTTTTACATATTTTATTCCATTAACGTGATGCTCCAGTGTTGAAGACACTCGCCTCTCTTGCATGAAAGATAAATTTAGAAAAGTATAGGATTTTTTAAATTCATTTACTTTTCTATCTGTTTCTAGGGCTTCACTGACACCCCGTGCCTCGGAAAGCACGAAAAGCCGTTAGTCTCGGTCATGGTTTAGTTTCGGTTGTCATTTGTAGATATTTCACACTGGTAGGCAGACGCCTACCAGTCCTACCAGTACGCCTAAACTCTGATCATTAGTTTTTCCAAGGGTAACGTGCCAGTAGCTGCATTGGGGAAGTCTGATAGGCAGTACTTCCATGTAAAACACAGAGCATATTTTTTTTCTACTATTCAGCCGCATCCGGTTAGACTACCCTTGGGGGCGGCTATTTGGAAAAGGGCAATGAAGATAATTTGTATCTTTTATTCCAGTTTTCTGTGTTCTGCAAACACTGTTCTATAGTGATTTTAGATTTGATTGTAGACGGTTTTCTAGTTTCTCTGCTGGTATGGAACGACCTTCAACTACTTGTAATCGAACTGCCCTCAGCTCATTAAGTTCGGATTGTATTTCGTACTTCAAGCGCAGCGCAGCAAGCGCCTTGTATGTTTTGTTTTTATTAGTGATAGGCTCACGCTTGACCATAATCTCACGTGATGGGAAGCGATGATAGGATCGACGAATGAGCACATTAGATACTTCTAATGTGACCTTTTGACTTAAAGACCCCTGGGTCGTATTATTGCCGATGATCTTCCTGGCATGTTTTTTAATCGACTTAAAGGCATCTAGCTGGTTGATAGATACGTCTCGAATATGAGAGTAGTAGGTACATATAGGATGGAAATTGCGCTTGATAAAGGTAGAGCTACAGTTACAACATGAAGGATCCCCAATTTTTTGGCTGCCAGTTTATCTCGTGCCTCGATGTATGACGTAGCTGTTATACACACAATAATATTATTAAGTTTTTACCAAGATATCAATTTTTTATATAATCTCTCAATGTAACCTTCACATCTATAAACAAACTCACCACTATCTTTTCAATTTTTTTTTATCAAAATGTAAATATAGTAATTATTAAATTATTCAAAATATGCAAATCCAGAATCACACGTGTTGATTTGTGTACGGTCTACTCTGTGTATGACACACAAATCTAGTGCGCGCAAATCTGGTTCGAAATTCAATTTAAACTGTACGCAAGCCTTATCTAAGCCTAATTCAATACGATCATTGAATACTGACCTACGTTTACTATATTGATGGCGTTACGTGCGTGCATGGGGTATCTTAAGCTTATTAGTGGGCACGCCTGGACTAGGAACTTAATCTAGTTAATAATAATCTGCTATCAAGATCGGTAATTAATACCGCCTGTGTATGACATGTGTTTGTATAGGTATTACTATGATTACGTGTGGAACGCCTCGTGACTGTCGCGTGAGATAGCAGCTGATAAAACTAGAGTAGGGTTGTTACGAGTACCATCGGTCTGTTCGGTTTGAGAGGCTGGAATTTTAGTGCAGTAGTTTTATATCCAGTTTGAAAATTATCGAATTTTTGGGTTGTGGAGGTCTGGTAGGCAGCCGCTCCTCGTAAAATACTGGTATTCGGCTAAATCCGGCTTGACTGGAAGCCGACCTCAATGTAATTGGGAAAAAGGCTAGGCAGATGATGATGAGTTTGCAAATTATCGAATGGGCTCAGAACTCTTATTGTTGATTTTTTTTTAATTTTTACAGTATTTTAACTGAACCTATATAGTTGTTGGTGTTCTAGTTTAGATGTCTGTTCAGACGACAATAAAATACACTTTCCATCAGATGTGTCGTTAACCTATGACCTAAGTCTGTGCTAAATAACTGCATTGTTTCTTTCTTTATTGGCTGCCTACAAAAAATAAACTGTCAAAGAATTTAAGCTTGTCGCCACACACAATGACAGCAAAAGCAATTACCCACCTACATTTTAGAGGCATGCCGATATTGGTGTCTCGACAACCTTGAATTAGACTTGTTCCGAGTGCGATTGCTTCAATTGAGACCAATTATTATTTCCATACATCTTGATCTCATCATGATTGTCCACGGCATAATAGTGGGCTTCATGATTTCATTTAGTTGAATCGTCTGTCTTCTAATTGTCGAGTGTTTATGTTTATGCCTAGGTACTTCTAGCTATTTATTGTACGATCTATTTTCCATTTACGAGCAAATCTCATTCTATTAGTCTTTCTTTAAAAAATGTTTTGTTTTAATATTGTTCGTTATAATATATGCTTCAATTTCGTTTAAGTTATACAACTAAAGCCTAGAACGGGAACCCATCATCATTAATTCACGTTTACTGACATGGTAAATGTATTTTTTACTGGAACTTGCTTCGCGTCCCTTTTGTCATTATTTATGCATTATCCTATTCGCCTATGATATTTATTTAGTGGAGTTGAGAAGTAGTCCCTATATCTGTCCTGAACTCTTGAATCATATATGTCATATGTGTATATGGTTGCATTTTGCTCGTTGCATAGCGTGTTCGCCGGACCTCGGCACGGAAATGTTGATTTGTCTCGTAAATGGATCGATTAGTCTGCGCAGTAGCTAGGCATTTAAATTAACCTAGCCCCCCATGGCTGGCTGACAGTTCGACAAGTGTGCAGGGCTCCATATCTACGTAGCTATGTACGTACGTATAAAAAGGTTATATCAATTTCCGTCAGGGATGTAGATACATATGTGAGGGTCTATTGTAAATTGCGATAATTGTTTACGAGTTTTCAGAAACGTTTGAAATGCTCCATTGTTAGGCGTTGGCCTATTTCTTTACAACTATGTACGATGTACGAAATAAAACATTGTTTCGTCAAAAATGTTTGAGGAAGGCGAGTTGTCTGGACATTTTATCGTGGAAGCTATAAACTTTAGGTAGCAGAGTGTCAGCGAAATGTTGCGCTACATTACTTTACAAGTTTCATAAATAAAATCTCTACATTTTATGAGCTGTCCCGCATGAGGTTTTGGGTTGCGGAACTTTTCTTGTTTGGATAATCTGCGTGAAAATGGCGTTAAGATTTTTTTTAATATTTAGGTGGCTTACAACTTACATTACAAGTATGACAGCAGAATAAATCAAGGCGAACCATTCACAAGCCTCCACATATACCTACCCAACATGGAAATATTGTTGAAATAATAACAAAGGTAATTGAATACTTAACAGAATAAAATATAAAAGTATAAAAAATGGAATTATAAAGCAGTGCTTTTAATTTTTATTATTGACAAAGTCCTGTTTATGTATGCTATCTAAATATATTAAACAGAACTCATACCTACAAAAAGAGAGCAAATAGAAGATGAAAGTGATGTGACACCCCAATTTCATAATAATCTGTCCAACTGGCCTTTTTGTGAAGGCGATGTCATGTAAATAAAGTGAAACCGAGTTCCATATTGTGAAACAAATCTATCAACACCGCGATGCACCCATATTTGACCAATGAAACTGCGAGCGATACAAAAGCGCTAGTTTCAATTTAGAGTGATATTTTTAGTTTTTCTCCGATTTCTGGTGTAAGTACGAGGAACATGCAAGTGTAGTGAAGTTATTACGATACATGTAGTGTTTTGTTGGTTTGGGTTGCAAATTATCAAATAACTTTTCCCCAAAAACGAAGAGGGAATCACCTGTATTTTTCAGTAGCCTTTTCTGCTCCAGTGCTGCGGTGACTCTTTCGACCTTGACTTGCACCTTGATAATCCGGAATTATACCGATGTCTACCAGAGGATGAATTATGTCCAATCATGTGTCCATCTTTAGGCACGAAACAAGAATGTGTTATTATTATTTAAAACAGTATTAATGACATTAATATCCGATAACTAGAGAAGAATATTCTCAGATTCAGATCGGTCAAGAATTGTATTGTTCAGTCTAGCCATTCCCGGTTCGACGAGGGAATAAAGCCGCGGTCTTATGGCTCGTTATATCGTCGGTTATGGTATATTATTGTAATATCGCGGTATTGTGAGTTGGCGAGCCTGGCTCGCGGCTCGTCATGTTTGCTTCATTTTTTAACTCGTCTCGTCAGTTCGTCGGTGTACATACCTGCCTATTATTGCAATACCGCAAGGTATTGCGTGAGGCGAGCTTTACCGACGAGTCATAAGGCTGTGGTTTTACTTGCTCGTCGATCAGGGCCCTTAGGGAATGGGTACACACACAACTTTACAACACAAATATATTACACAATTATATTGTTATTAACGTACTTAGGTATCGACCTAATGAATTGACCTGTTATTTAAAAAAAATTGACAATACAAAACCACCTACTTGGACCTACAGAATTTTACTCTAAATCTATAGTACTGTGGGTAAACTTACATGATTTTCTCCACACGTAACACTATAACACACACTAGCGCTACTTCTACAAATTCAGCTCTAAATCCGTATGCCACCACAGGGACCCTGTAGAATACCAGCGTCAGATATATTTGTCTGACACCTGCTGAGTTGGGCTCCCATTTGATGCACCTTAACGCGGACACCACACAATATTGTTCTTATGCCTTTACAAAACCTTTTTCGAAATACCTACCTACTGGTGTGATGTTTGATTTCCTTATTTTTAATTTGATTTTCATACTTATGTCTTTTTTAAAAACATAATTATATTCTGCACTGTAATATTTATGTTTGCGAATGCAAAATATATGCATATTTTTAAAATTCGTTTGATTAAATTTTTAATTTTTTCATTTCATTATGCTTTTGTATACTGTCTGTCTGTTTTTTCACTTTCCGTGTTGCATTGAATAAATGTTGTGTCTATGGTAAACTGAAACAAATGAACTAGATAATTCTCAAATTAATCCTTGAATACTTTTACTTACTTACAATAAAATGCTTGTATTACGAGTATCATTGACTACTGGAGTAAACCGCATAAAAATAGTTCAGTCGTTTTTGAGATTATCACGTACAGACTACTTAGAGGGAATTACCTACTTAAGGAAGGTAGGAAACCTACGGTTTTTAATATAGAGTAGATAAGTATACCGTGGACTACAGAAGAATAACATAATGGGGCTCTTTATTTAAAGGCTTGTTAGAGACTAATCAAAGGGTATGTAGGAGCTACCTGCACTTAAAGAATGATTGAATGATCACAGTCATTAGCTATACTTAGCCCACGCCATGACGATACAGTTTTTATTACTGGGAATCATATCCTTTTATTGTATTCCTAATTGCACATCTCATACGAGCGTACAGGGTTATTTGTAAAACACAGGCAATCTTTCAAGACTATGTTACTATCATGTTTTATGTAAAGAATATTTGTTATTTTGAAAGAGCCTCCTAAAAAGTTAACAAATTTTTAGTTATTAAACAGTTGAAGATTTGGTAGGCATCATACAAAATTGCGGAATATGAATAATATAATTTAAAAAATACAACACTGTACAACATGACAAAACGATCCTAGTATAGGTATATATCGCTTACGTACGTAGAGGTAAATAAACGTAGACGCATTTCCGACCGCTATAAAAAAAAAAACACAAGTGCATTCCACACTACAGAGTAGCCACGCATTTTCTTAGAAGGCATTGCTTTCATTGCAGCACGGTATGGGCATACCGTCGGTGGGCATTCTCCTGCACGAGGTGATCAAACTGATGTACCACGCGAGGGTGCGGGACCCCGTGTTCTTCAGGATCGGCACCTGCGGCGGCATCGGCTACGAGGGAGGCACCGTGGTCATCTCTGAGGAAGCTGTCGACGGCGCTCTCAGGAATGTGCTCGAACTGGTACGTTTTAGATCACATCGTCATCATCATCTGTAAGTTATCTATGAGATATTTGGAGACTGAGACCTCCATTCATCAAAGGAATAACTTCTTACTTAAGCACTTTCAACTTATGCGTTTTTGGACGACCTGCTGCGGTGTCGAAGCGATGCATTAAGGTACGATTCCGAACCACGCTGCACGCAGCAGTGCTGCCGCGACACTACTGGTCCCCGTACAATTTCTATTGGCTTATATGAGATTACATTCCGAGCTAGGCAGCAATGTCGCGGCAGCAATGTAGCGGCAGCACTGCTGCGCGTCAGTGTCGCCCTACCGCCGCGACAGACCGGTGCCGCACTGTTGCCGCAACGCACGCTTTGTATGAACGCGTCCTAATGGTTAAAAAGATAGAATAAAACTAAAAGAGAAAGTGAAAGCAGACGGTGAGAGTGCTCAGCAGCACTAGGCAAAAAATGCTTGCTTGAATTGTATAATGACCCTATGAAAAATCTTGGTGTGTATCTAAATCAAACCTTTATTTATATTCTTTAATATATTTCAGACGGTGTTAGGCAAGAACATCCAAAGGCCTGCGAAGCTGGACAAACGACTGGCTCGCGAGCTGAAGGGGCTGGCCGATCCTGAGGACCCGTATGACACCGTCACTGGCAAGACCATGTGCACATACGACTTTTATGAAGGTAATCCAATCTACCAGTTCTCAGAAACGAGCGTAGGTAGCTAATGTATCAGCAGTTCTATCGATCTGTGACTTAGCTTAGTAGAAAAAACAAGGCACAACTATTAATTTTTTTGGATAGCTTTGTTAAACTCATCAAGGGACTGTAATGCAAGTACTAAATGGAGTCGTCAACGGCGCATATAGTTCCACGCGAGCCTCAAAGAGAAAACAGAGAAAAACAAGAAACAGAGAATAAAAACAAGAGAAAAGAGTGTCGGAACTGGGGTTTTACGAAAGACAGCTCCGGGACCCTGAAATGAAGGCAAAGAAGGAACAAAAAAAAAGTGGCTAATAGAAAAGTCTTCCGGTTTTAGTAAAGTTGAAGTCGTTCTCTGGAGGTCAATAAATACTTTTATTAATAATGTCTACGTGTGGAACCATGTATCAAACAAAGAAATAAATATTCTAAGTAAGATTCGCAACAACTGGCATAAGTGTATACCTTATAAGGTGCACCTAATGTCAATTTTATGTTCTGTTTCATTACTAAAGGACAAGGTGACGCACATTCTTTCCTGCGAGCCTTCGATCAACAATGTACATTGTCGGTCGAAGCTCCGATCTTATCTCAGACCAAAACGAGGAAACAGATTGGAATTCGCGCAATTGATAGATAGTTCTCAAGATAAAATCAACGGATATAGAACATAATTATTGAGGTCACTAACGAATATTTCTGGGTTGTTGTCATGAAATTGAATTTAGTGACATTTTTATTATTATTCCATGACATTTTAATTTATTGAAATTTTAATTCTTATTTGTAAATTTGTATTGTATGACTTTTAATTTATTGTAGAAATTGAATTTAATAACCATGTAATTTAATTTGTTTGATGGGAAGCATACCAAATAAATAGTGTAATTTTATTGAAGTGTGTATAAGTTATGCTAAGTTAGGATAAGGGGTACCGTAAGGTTATCTGGACCATAAATAAATCATCATCAGCCGAAAGACGTCCACTACTGGACATAGGCCTCCCCCAAGTGTCACCACAACGACCGCTCCTGTGCGTCTCACATCCATCAGATTCCTGCAACTCTCGCCAGGTCATCGGTCCACCTTGTGGGAGGCCTCCCAACACTGCGTCTCCCGATACGTGACCGCCACTCCGGAACCTTCCGTCCTCATCGAGTATCCGTTCTGCGAGCAATGTGACCTGCCCACTGCCACTAATAAATAAATTATTATATCAGGTCAGGGTCGGCTGGACGGCGCGTTCTGCGACTTCACGGAAGCCGACAAGATGGAGTACCTCGAGAGCATCCACAAGTCGGGCGTGGTGAACATCGAGATGGAGTCGCTGGCGTTCGCCGCGCTCACGCACCACGCCGGCATCAAGGCGGCCGTCATCTGCGTCACCTTGCTCGACAGGCTCCGGGGAGACCAGGTAAGCTAATTGGCTACTAATTTATTTTATTTACGAACTAGGTTCCGCCCGCGACTTCGTCCGCGTGGAATGGTCTTAGTGTTAAGATATATACCTATAGCCTTCCTAGATAAATGGGCTATTTAACACTGAAAGAATTTTTCAAATTAGACCAGTAGTTCCTGAGATTAGCGCGTTCAAACAAACAAACTCTTCAGCTTTACAATATTAGTATAGATAATTCCATCACCGGGGCGTCCAAAATCATGTACTGGATCCATGGTATTCGTTTGTGCGTCGATGTTTGACATACTCTATATATAGGCCCACAAATACCACTTTGACCACTATCTCGCCTGATGATGCGAAGATGGAGCACGCTTGCCTAGAAATAACCCTTGACTTAAATACAACTAGGGGTATTTAAGTCAAGGGTTATTTCTATAATATAATCAGGAAACACAGACACCGGCAAGTGACAGCTCCACTTCTTAGCTGTACGCATAACATTGAATGTGGTCGTAAAATAATGTAAGAAGAATGTATGTGTGTAGTATGGGCGGGATGTCTACGTAATATAAACTTAAGCAATTCAATTCATGAAAACAGCGAGTGAAATCTATAATAAACGATTCAACAGTAAAAAGTGGCAAATTATAGACAATTACATAATTATAGATATTTACAATATATTGTCTCAGAAGTAACTAAGAAAACTGACTGGTAAATAAAACAATGAACTCGTATTTAACTCTCTTGCTTAAAATGTGATTACAGGTATTAGCTCCAAAGGAAGTCCTGGATGAGTGGCAGCAGCGTCCCACGAAGCTCGTGTGCCGTTATATTAAAAGGTATTTATTTAAAAAAACCTTGCCCCATAGGTTCTTGAATTTACTCCTGTATCGTGGGTGCGTTCACAAACAATGTAAACTCACATACACAAGACACCCAGACCCGGACCACCTATCTGTAGGTCGTAAAATTATTTGTTCCGTGCGGAAACCGAACCCACGACCCGCAGCGAGTTTTTATGTGGTTGAGTCACAGAAATCTCTATTTCTGTGACTCAACCACATAAAAACTCATTTCATATTTCATGTGCTATAAAACTGTTACTCACCAGTTATTGTTTAAATTTTTCTCTGAGTAAGACCGGAATGTTACACGCTGAAATGAACTTGACCCTAAATGATTTTAAAACTTATCACGTTATTATTTCCAGATACCTTCAGATGAAGGGGCGGCTGTCGCTCGACGGGCACGGATCCATCGCGGTGAAGAGCCCTCGCCGGTTCAAGTTGGTGCAGCAGGAGTCGGAAAACTACGACTAAACGAGACCACTCGTCTCCATGGAATCACCTCGAAGCGACGGAACCCGGCTTGCACTAGGAGCCATCTGTGCTGATCGCTCAAATATTTATTACGCTCTAACTTTACCTACCTTATACTTAGTTTCTATTTTACTTATATGTTTCTTACGCCACATCAAAATTCATATTTTTTCGACTACTTTTGAAAGTTTACTAAGAAATCTGCATATTTTAGGAAAGATCGACGGTTATCAAGACGTCTAGGCTTGTTCAAAATGAATGTACATTTGCTATAACGTAAAGCTTTGCTTTAAATATTTTACGCCTTAGAACAGACTCTATCTAAATAATATTGCGTCACACTGCCAAAAAAAAGTTACGGCCACTCAGCCTAGTAAACATTCTTACCAAAGATACTGTTCTGCATCCTGCACCAAATTATTATTTAGATCTTCCTATTTACTTACACTTGAAATACAATATATACAATTTAAGTTGCAAAATTATAAAAGAAAATGTAATAAGTATGTAGATATAACGATAATTTGTGGCAAAAACTTATGTAAAGACCATACTATAAAAATATGGCAAACGATAATTAACTAACATGATGATAATTAATTATGAAATATTTAACTTTATTGTATGCTCTTTGTGTTATCTCCTGTAACACATAATTATTACATGTATATGATATTGTTATTGTCAGTGTTCTTCGAGCAAGAAAGTGGTTGCCAGATTTTATAATATTATATAAACTTTGATGCGAATATAAACGAATGATAAGAGTAAATGAAAATTAGTTAAAGCAAACTGAAAACAATAAGGTAGCCAAAAATAAGTGTTCTGAAAAATAAAATGTCAGTACTGACACTTGTGCGGAACTTCTCAAATTCTATTAAGTTTTATAATTTGTTACAATATTTTTTCTAGCATTGAGCTGTTTTCTAATCGTTATAGCGGAGTATAAATATTTAGAAAGACTAAAGGATTTTCTTCTGTGTTCGTTAAATATAAAGCCTAGGCATGGCGTAAATGAAACTGAGTGTTGTTGCTATGATCGCGATATTTGAATATTTTAAAGCTAGGTACAATGTACAGTTAGATGTTCGTTTGGTTATGTTGTTGCACAAACTGTATTAGCGACAATTGTGATAATATTTGGCAGTAGTGTTAAATGTAAGGACCACGCAGCAAACGTTTGATTCTTTGTTGGCGATGTTTGCCGTGTCCGTGCGAGCACTTGAAGCAGTCTAGGCAATGGCACTGGAAATCGAACTAACTATCTTGTGGGGAAGTGAAGGTAAACTACATGAGCAATAAAAATGTAGAATTATCCTTTACCACTTTACAAATTATGTACCATTTTACCAACTATGTCTATTTAAATAGTAAAGTTTACTCACAACGATTTTGTCGGTGGACACACGCAAAGGAACCAAATAAACCATAAGGAGAATACAACTGAACTTATTGAGGCTCTTAAATATTAATAAGTTTGTAAAACAGTTACTGTTTGGTTTTTCTTGTAGTATCCATCGCCATCAGACAATCGCACGTTTGTTCAATTGATTTAATGTGCTTCCACGAATGGTTATTGTTGATAATTTATGCACGAAGCGTTGTCAACATATTGCTTTATATGTTACGAGATATAAGATAGTGTAAGAGATTCCAGTTGATGTAGTTTTCATATTATAAGATATCTGATAATAAGAATGTTAATCCTTGAAATTGAATAGCTAATCTTTAAATATCTAATGGATTTGAGAGTTATATAAATTACCTTTATTATGAAAAATGACCAAATCTAATTTCAGCCCGATAGATTATCTACATTGGAAGACACATATTAACTGCGCTAGGCTAAAGTTCAACAAAGTAAGCAAGTTTATTGTTAATCAAATAGTATAAGGCCCGCGCTACGATTTTGAATAATATAGTTTTAAGCATGATAGTCCTAATTAAAGTGTTATATTTAATGTATTTAATATTTATTCATATATACCTACGAATGTAGTTTAATTTATAGAGCTGTTTTGTTGATAACTGTTCCAACTTAAAACATATCTAATTAGTATCTATATATTAAGTCCTAAATATTCCTTTACCAAAATCTTTTGAACTACTTTATTCAATATAAACTTCTTATCATCGAAATATGCTTTAGGTTTAATATACTGTATTTTTTACATTTTAAAACTTCGTAAACAATATCTAAATATTTACTCTCTTACATGAATTTCAAATGAGATTCTCTACTATATTTATATTATACTTACTCTTTAATTATATCTATACTTGATATATATTTACTATTGAAAGTTAGACATAAACCTTTTTAAACGTGTACACATAGGTGTTTGCTTGGTTGTATAATACATACATATGAATATAGAGCACTGTTGTTAGATGTTAATGAATATTATCGGCCACAATATGAAGTGTTGTTCGTTGCATATCTCTTATGTTATGTCCGGTGACGAGTGGTGACCGAGGATCATCACTGGAACCACCATCGAAACTGTATATCGTAACGAATTAGGTACGTATATTTTTATAAAAACTATATCAGAATAACCATTTTCTTTGAGTATACATGTAATTTATATGATATATTTCGAATTTGGTTTTTGAGTAGCTTTTCATGTAGTTATCGACAGTACCTACCTACTACTACACCTGTTGTTCAATAGTTGTGCTAATTATGAAATTATGAACCTATCTATTTCCTTCACAATCTAAGTAAAGGCCAGCACTGCCTGAAGCATTACTATGTTAGACTATTTATTTGTTACAATGATACTACACTATATAGCTGCCTACTTTTTGCAAATTTTAAATTAAAATATTTTGTGTGAATTGCATATCGTGAATGAAGATTTCGTTGAAGGGCACTGAAAAAATAAGTACTGCTGCATGTTCATCAATATTTATCTCACAATTGTGTTTCTTACCTATTTATTTACAAATATCGATTAAGTTAACATAGAAAGGCAGTGAGTTATAAGTATTAATAATTTCGTGTACAGTGATACATGGCACCAGAATTATTATTAGATAAGTAAATATGTATAGAGATAACATCGAGTTTTTCCTTTACCTTTAATTTGACACTTTTAATTACTACTAACGAGGATATGGTCATAACAGTACACCATAATATAAACATGACATATTATTAATTCCGATAAGTTAATCAGCCCCATCCGTTACTTCGACTAATTAAAAGTCAAAGTCAAATGATCCATCACTTGTCGAAATATTTACTTTAATTCAGAATAAAAAAAGGACATATTTTATTATTTAATTGATTGCGAGTGCGAGAGCCAGTTTAAAGATTGATTATTATTTAAGTTTAT
The DNA here is from genome assembly GCA_030763345.1 of Mythimna separata. Classification (NCBI taxonomy): domain Eukaryota; kingdom Metazoa; phylum Arthropoda; class Insecta; order Lepidoptera; family Noctuidae; genus Mythimna; species Mythimna separata. Next base: position 10,185,154 of record CM061180.1, read on the forward strand.
ATAGTTTGATTATCCGATTTGCAGACGTTCACAAGTTGAAGGTACTAAACTGGAAAATATGGATTTGCATTATATTTAATCATTCAGTCTTTATAATACATAGTAAACTGTTAAAATGTACTTTTATTGTTGGTTATTCATATAGTTATGATATTTGATGTAAGTACTTAATTAAATGAGCAAGTAAGTTATGTGTGTGTTTATTTTGGATGTAGACCAGACGAGTGAGTATAGCTAGGTAAGCTGTAGGAACTTCATGAGCGCGTCGTGGATGAGGCGTGGACTGGCGTCGCTGTCGGCCGTGTAGCGCACGCCGCGCAGCGCGCCGTCCTCGTTCCTCACCACGCCGTATTCTCCGACGATGAAACCATCTGGAGTTCTTTCTTCTACTCTATATTTCTTAAACTGGCGACCTTCCAACACGTATCCTACTTTACAGTTGTCTTGTTTACACTTCTCAGTGGTCGTGTCTTGCTGAACGCCGTGACTCCGCCCGTCGGTGAGCACGCTAATCTTTTCGTCTACTTCGTAGTTTTTCTCCGGCTGGTGCTCAATTGTGGTCTCTTTTTGGAACTCATTAGTCACTGTGCTTATGGGAGTTGTGTTCACAATAGTGCTTCCAAAAGGACGTTGAGGTCTTTGCCACGGTGAGTAGTTGGGAGGGATGCTCGAAGGCACGTTCTGATCGAGATGCAAAGAAGCAGGTTCACTGTAAAACTTGGATGGTTCACTATAAATTTTAGCAGGTTCACTGTACACTTTAGCCGGCTCGCTGTATATCTTAGCCGGTTCACTGTATATTTTGGCCGGTTCACTATAGAACTTAGCTGGTTCACTATATATTTTAGCAGGTTCACTGTAAATTTTTGGAGGATCGTAGAACTGTTTTTGGTTAGGAATGATTTGACTTGTTGTTATGTACGAGGTACTAGGTTCATTGTTATTAGTTGTTTTGGGATTATCGTGCACTATATTAAAACTCACAGTGGTCAATCTTGGATTATTTCGTCCTTCGTTCTGTGGTCTGTTTGTCAATCCTTGAACGTTATTTGGAGAATGCACTGGTGGTATTGTTGCTGTCGTCGGAACGCTCTGAATTCGTTCGTTATATTTTGTAAATTCAACTGACTTTATAGAAGGTTCAGCTACAGAGTCGTCGGTTTCGTAATTTTTACTATTAGTAGCAAATGTGTCACTCGTAGTCACTTTTTCAACCGTTTGTTTGTCAACGATTGGTAAAGTTGATACACTCTCTACATTTTTATTATCATTATTGCTATTAGTTTCTAACCCGTCTTTTATATGAGGCACAAATAAAGATTCACTTGTCATATTTATATGTTGGTTTTGAATGCGAGCTTCAGCCTGTCGATTTATTTCTAGATTCTGTAGTCGATGTATGGTTTTTTGATCTTGAAACCTGTTTGCATCAGCTGTTGATGGGACTTTTCTGGCCAGGGGGATGTCATGAATATCTTCTTCATATTCGTCTATTTTTGTCGAAGATTCATCATCCTCGTTGTTTTGGCCTTTTATCATTGTGTCAAATGAGAACACTGGATCTGAACTATGCCCTCTTGATTCTTTTTTCGCATTTAATTGCTTTATATATTCTATATTAGCACCTATGAGGTTTGGTGGTGCGACTGTTGTTACTGCAGTTGCTGCCGTTTCATCAACTTTGGACATTATGGTTGGGGATGGTGTAGGCGAAGGAGATAGTTCAGATGGAGCATTTTTAAGATCCAGATCTATCATGTCACCACTATATCTATAGGTAGGTTTTCCTCTTCCGCGCCCGACAGCCACTGATGACGTTATTCTTACTGATATAACTTTTTCGTCTGAGGTTTCAGTGGCATCTTCATATCTTGATGTTTTTGGGGAATTGTTCATTTGTTCATGATCGATGCCGATGATGCCCAAATCGTACTGATCTGGTACTGGGAACGATGCCGTGAAACTTTGTAGGATCTGCAAAGAAAACAAAGTAAGTTATTATATAATTATAATTGTTTTTTCTTTAAAAAAGGACTTACTTCTTAGCTAATCAATAAAAAATATGATTGACAATAGGTAAGTACCTATCTACTCAACGCTTTTATCTCTACATGAATTATCTCTGCCTCGTTTGTATCGTGGTCGTAAGTCTAACTGCTAACAGTGGAGTCATGGGCACCATGCCCTGGTACAACAACGTGTTATTGGGATTTTTTTATTACAGTTTTATTTATTCTCAATGAAACCTGGTAAACTACAAGGTTTCAATGCAATTGGCAAGTTGACAGTGTAACACTTCCGTGCTTCCGAACGTACGTTACGTCGTTGGTTCCTATAGATACATCTCATCTATATGTGGATGTGTGAAATTGACACTCCACAGGATTATGAGAGCGAGGGAACAGAGAGCACATAATTTATTACTACACCGATGCCAACGAATGGCCATTCTTCATTCTTGACCGCCGTGGCCGAAATTTGATCAAGAGAACTATTATTAGGTACTAGCTTTAGCCCGCAGCTACGCCCGCGTACATAAAATATAGCCTATTTCACTCAGAAATACAGCAGCTTTCTATTGGTGAAATTTTAGCAATCGGACCAGTACTTCCACAGATTACCTCATACAAACAAAAAAACAAACTTTACCTATTTATTATATTAGTATAGATAAACATAACACGACATGGGCATTAATATTAGTAAGAACCTAAAAATTAGTCAACTAGATCAAAATGAAATCGTTTACCATAAGAAGTGCCTAAGGTATAATTAATTGTGAAGTAATTATTTAATATGCTATGAAAGCACAAACCGTAACACATCCAACACATTCCGCTCTACAAACTACACAGAGGAATGTGGGCTGGAAAAATGTTGTTCGCATCAAGGTAAATGAATCTGTAGATAATATACGATATGAATAAACTGGACGACTGCTTGCACGACTTGCTGCCACGGCCACTCTATCTATGGATCGAGATAACAGGGAAAAGAAAAATGTTTTATTAATCACTTCATTGTCCACATTTAGAATTTTTTATAGGGCAGGAAAGTATACCATCGTCTGTGCGCGCAGCATCGCAAACAAAAACATCTCAGAGAAACATTGACCAGATAATATCGTTCATTTCATGACTTTAAATGTGTCTCATGTTTAATCATGATATTATTTTCCAGCTGTTTCATTTAATTGTTGAAAATTATTATAGCAATAGATTACAAGTTGGCAATTATTATGTTAAACATATTGTTACTGCTATGTGACGCATTGTACGAGCGATATATTCGTAGCCGATGCATGTACGAGAGAAATGTCAAGCAAGTTGCTGGCAATCTGGATTTACTTATTAAGGTGCTTAAAAATAAAGTAAAATGTACCTACCGATTTATTTAAGATTGTAAATAATTTTGCTTACAATTCATACAACCGCCGGTTGTATGAATTGTAAGCACACACATTGTAAGTACACTTATATGTAAAGTGTATTCTGAATTGTTTCCATCATATTAAAACCAGATCCACATATTTCGTAGGTCAGCATGGCTTGGCAACTTTTTATATTGTCATGTGTTACATTTCCTTGTCAATACGTCACAAGCTCCGTGTATGAACTGATTTGAATATTACTTGAGTTTCATTGAAAGTAATATTTAAATAAATGAAGTATTTTCAATAGACAGTATCTTTTGTGAATGCACTGTACTTGAATTTTGCAAAAAAAACGTTTAGAAATTAATTATTTGATAAGGTCGTGCTGAGGCAGATTACTCAATAGTAACCTAGACTACTACGTAACTTTATGTGCTGATCTAGGCTAACAGATTGCATAGATAGTCAAAGTTACTAACTGAATGGTTGTATATTGTAACTAACTGAATATATGAACGCTGTTGGTACAGACAACCCCCAAGTAAATCTGTTGTTCAGTAGCAAAAGGCATACATATAGATCCTCAAACATATTAGCAACAATCTTTCAAGTTCATAAAGATTAATTGAAATAATATTAATGAAAGGAAATGGCCAGCAATCGTAACTGTCAATAAAATAATATTTAAATGATAACTGTTGAAGGATATGTGCGCGTTAATTACAATTAGATGGCAATAAAACTTGGTACAATTTTGCATACTTAAATAATTTATAATTCAATAATCGTCCATCATCGCGATATGACATTAAGTCAGCTAGAAATAATTAGCGGAAATTAGTGGCTCGAGTGTCTGGTGGCTAGCGGGCAGCGGGCGGATGCGAGGAGTGCGAGGACAGAGCGCGCGCGCAGGCGACGCTGTCAGTGACCGCGTGGGCGTCCTTGCCACTCGGACCTAACTAAACCACTAACCACTGCTCAAGTAGTCGAATGGACTTATTGTACTTGTACGCACTGAAAGACCAAATAAAGCTTATTTCGTTGTCCACGTCTCGAAAACTATTGGTTATACAAACACCCATGCAGTCCTTAAGAATGTAAACTAGAACCGAGTATATATTTTTACTTTTTTTCACAGATTGTGGTATTTTAAAAAGAATCTGCAGAGCTGGTTCTATGATAGTGTAGTGGGCGGTGTGGCGAGCCATTGCTAAACCGCTTCTTTTGAATTATTTTTGGAATTGGATTAAACATAAAAGCATAAATTAGAAAATATGGATTATCTTTTTCAATGTGGACCACAATTTTTTGTTGACTATCTAAGCACCAGTAAATATTGTAATGAGACTAAAAAAAAACTGAACTTGAATCCATTGGAATTTATCGACAAAAAGTTGAGCATACATGGGCGCGGGTGTGAAATGCGAATAAGATACTTAAGTACGTTTATTATTGTGACATCGTTATTAATTGAGTATATGTCGAACTTCTTGTATTTTTTATGTGTTTTACTTTTATAAATAAGAACACTGAAATCCATATCAACGAATTCCAGTCTTGGAAAGGCCCAGGGTCCGGGATCAACATTCGTGCAGGTAATTAATGAGACCTGAAGATTTAAAAACTCTTTCGTAAACTGAATTGAATCTAGTAATTATTTGATGTATTATAGAACCTAACCTAGTAGTGGGTAGAGCGGCAACAGACACCGCCGACGCACGGAAGCTAACAAAAATCCGCTATGAAGAAACAGACTGACCTTATATTAAATCTAAAAGTGAATATGAATGTGACCTTTAAGAAAAAATGCTCTACAAATACAAAGTACGCATTAATTAAGTAATCGGTTTTCAATGTTAGTAATAAATAAGGAAAATATGGTAACGATACTAGTCCTTAAAGATAGACTCAGTCAGTCAGTCGAAACGTTACCTACCTAAATTGGTGTGACCATTACGAATATTTTATTTAAATGTAACAAGACGTCTCAATTAACTCTTAATGGGCTTTAGGTGCGCAACGCAAATTCCATGAGCTTCGAATGTAGCTTCTGTGACGCATTTAGGAAATACCGGCGTGATCCGGTGTGGGCCGTGGGAGTTCCACCATGCTGCTCAGTCGTACGTTATTTTTTTCGCTGAAATGGAAATGGCATGTTATTTTTTTATGAAACGAGGAAACGGGTACAGTTTTCCATCATTTACGCTTATTTCTATCATTGTGATTGGCATTGATTGTGTTTTCTTTCATATCTGCGTCTCTGAATGATCCATTTCCAATTAGCAGTTTGGTTAAAGTAGATTCAGACTATAAATTACTTTTTATAGTCGACAGCGATGCGGAGGAGTTTTTTAACACTATATTCTTTAGATTACTTTTAGGTAGTGCTTAGGGATTTTTTATGACAATACTTAAATAAAATGATGAAATTAAAAAATTGAAGTTCATGGTCCACTTTTTATGATAATTTTGATGGAAATTTATGAAAGACTGTTATAAAATATGTACTTAGAAGGTGTAACGCTAACGGGGCACGCATGGGCGAGGTGTCGGTGAGCCGGTGGTGGGCCGGTGGGCGCCACGCACGTGCCCGCGCCGTGACAGTGAAAAACATGAAGGCCGCGCAAGCTTCGACAAAAACGAGAACGTAAATAACATGTCATATGTATCAGTGCATTAAACCATTAATCCTAATCTCATTTAGATAGTTGTTACCTGGATATTCGGTAATCAATCATTTCATTAAATAGGTTCTGTCAGTAGTGCATTAGAGATTAGTTTGTTAAACAAATGGAGTCTTATGAATAGAAGCATTGTAATTAATTATGCAAAGTTTTATAATGATATCTACGAATTAATCTAATTTTAATGACTCGGCACTTAGGTACGCGCTATGTACTTAGATTTTGTTACGCAGACTCTAAAAAAGACAATTCGTAGTTGAAGGAAGATGAAAGTTCCACAGGGAACAATCTTGGGCCCTACTTTAATTGAAATAAATACCTAGATCAATATGTATTAAACAAGTACAAATACCCTGTTAATATAGAGGCAACATGGTTATTTTCAATTTGAAAATCTATGAGCTTATTTCATTGCAATAAGCTCCTCGGCACACTTTTTCATGATTGGTAAAAACCGCATAAAAATCCAAAAACTTATATGTAAAACCCACTGATTCTGTCTGTACCAAAGCAGGCATAGACCGAGTCAGTTTGGGACTTTGTTTTATAATTATATTCCATACTTATTTTATAGAGAACTAAATACGAAATCATTAGCATTAGCACCGTAACTTTTAGACCACAAATGGTCAGCGACAATCTGTTTTCCTAAGAAGGTTTTGGGTAAAAAGTTAATAAAGACATTTTTTTTCTTTAAATCTGATAGAAGCTCTGATGATATTCTCATACGATGATTCAGAAAAAGAAAATTTATGCAAGAAACTACACGATTGGGGTTTAGATTCGCACTGTAATAAATTTGCAAAAAAGCATACGCATATATCAGCCTACTTATATTCTCACTGCTGGGATACAAGCCTCCTCTCGAGAGGGAGTGGGCCGTAATCCACCACGCAGGCTCTTGCGGGTTGGTGGGTACTAGATTGACTAGATTCCTCACGATCTTTTTCTTCATCGCTTTGAGAACGGTAGTGATGAGATAAATTACAGAAACAAAAGCATCTGCGTAGGTTTGAAGCTACGGTGTGCAACTCGTAGGTAAGTCGGGCCCGTATCGGTTTACCACTGCTCACTCATGAATTTTATACACTTATCTTCTTATTAAAGTTAAATGATAAATTAGCGGACGGTACGAAATATGTCTAGGCAGGGGTGTATGTCTAGGCCTTGAAGGTGAGCCGCAGTTCCATCGGTTTCGATGATCAGTGCCCTTTTATTAATGTAAGGTAATAATAATAAAAATGTACTTTTTCTTCTTCTTGCACTATCGTTTTAAAATGTTGGCTATTTAGAGCGAAAAATAAAATACTGGGAAACAAAATACTGAAAGTAATTTTTGTAATGCTCACTAACGTTGGTAAGGTCTACATTTACGCGGGCGAATGTAATTAATAATATCTATTACAATTATTTTAGTTTGTTTTTAGTAAGTTATAATTAGTTTACGAGTTATTATTATTATTTTTTGATTCTACTGTAATTATAGTTAGCCGAGCATTTTTTTGTTAATGTAAATTACTACAGTTTTAGATAGTCAATATCAGATCGATATTTACAATTTGTTTTGTTAATAATTGTCCCACCAGTTTGGTTTCTAAACTGAAGTTTTCCTTAAAATTAATATTGCAGTTAGAAATGGATTCTCCCGAATGCCGATCAAGTCATTGTCTGCGAATGTCATGTGGTCAGACATGTCGTAAACTATAAAATTAAAGGTTACTTATGTTGTTAATTTTTTGTCTAACAAATGTCATGCTTGATGATGCGTTAGTTCCAAAGATGAAAAGTGGTGCTATAAAATTAATTATCTCAAAATTGTCAACCTATTTCTTGTGGATATCTTAAATAACTATTATTATAAATTACTATAGCTTCTGCAAGCGTCTTCGCTCTCGTGAAAGTAGAAAATTATCCTAAGGAAACCGATATGTTTCTACTCCGGGAATAAAAAGTATCATCATCATTTCAGCTGAAAGACTGTTGGATATAGGCCTCCCTTGAGTGTTGCTACAATAACCAGTCCTATGCGTCTCCTATCCATTGAATTCCCACTGCCTTCATCAGGTCATCAGCCCACCTTGTGGTAGGACCTCCAACGCTGCACCTTTCAGTACACCGTTGCAACTCCAGAACTTTTCGGCCCTATTATCGACCATCTGTTCTGCGATGCGAGCAATGTGCCCTGCCCAAAACACAAAACCACACCTAAAAAGTATCCAGGATGTAATTTACCCGTATGCCAAATCTATATTATATAAAAGAAGAATCTGACTGACTGACATCTCAACGCACAACCGAAACTACAGGGCTTAGGAGCGTGACATATTGCATAAGGTTTCCTTTTCTCATGTAAGCGAGCACTAAGAGAAGATATATCCAAAATCCACCCTATATGGATATAAAACGGAGATCCTAAGTTTGTATGAAGAAACCTATTTTTACACGGACGACGCCGCTGGTAAAAGATAGTTTAAAATAAAGCCGTGTAGTTACTCAGATACCCGCGAAACGAGACACAATAGTAAAACAATAACAGCGCGGTCTCATAGGACCGGTCGGGGATTCAAACGTTAACTGTTTTAATGTGAAGGCGTAACGTAAACATGCACATACATAATATAAAAACCCAGAAAACAAAATAAAGTCGACGTCAGTAAAGACAACTATCACAGGTGCAGGTATCACGTCAGCATTACCTAATGATAACTCTGCGTTTCTGAGAATTCGAAATAATATTAATTAATACCAGGTGCTACGGTATCCGTATGTAATTTGATTAGGCCACAGTTTGCAAAGGGCCTTGGACTTATAGTTAACAAAAGGTATGACATAACGTGTAGGCAGGATTATGCGTTCCGGCAACTTTATAACAGTTCTAGTGCTAAACGAACTACTTTTAGATCTGTTTTATAAGGTTGCTTGATAGATCATATCTGTCAGCGATAAGACCGCCATTGTGTCCACAGATTCAAGATGCTGTATAATTGTTACTATTTTGGTGTAAGTACAATAAAGTTTATTTTATTCTAGTCTATTCTAAATATGCACTATTTTTTAACTCAGGTTCTTTTAACAATTTCTAGATGACCTGCGAGTACCTAAATGTTATTTTAACTTCGTGACTCAGCTCAAAAGTTTTTGCTCTGTTATCTCAACTAGCTGGTCTATGTACCTATTGTCTCCTCAGTGCACGATAAACCGCCTTGACGAAACTGTTTCTTTTATAACTTTTCGATGCAAGCACGTGTCTCGTACCTATCATGACATTTTGAACGTAGTAAAAATCTTATTCTAAAGAGTAACCCCGTGGAACATCTTTCCGTTTCTTTTTCATAGCAAACACATAATGGAATTGAGAACTGCCTATATTTTAGCGTTTTATAGTGATAGACACGTAGGCATGTATAAAATATTTAGAATTGAATTGAATTTTGAAAGTTCTACTTCTTTATAGCCAAAGTGCATCTCATGATCTCATCTTCCGGCTTCATCATCATCATCAGATCAGTTCGATGGTACCATTTTCAGCGTAACTATTCAGAATCATTTATTTATTTGTATAGTCATAGTTGCTTACATATCTTTATTGTGCTACGTGAGTCTGAAGTTCCTTTTGCCCTTTCTAGTCTTCTTCATCACTGACTAACGTAAAATTAACTAAATGAAGATAGTTAATTTTACGTTTTGACTGTAGATGCTTGAGTTCTCGATGAAAATACCTAAATCACTATAAGGCTATTGGCTACCTATGATATATGAGGGGCTCCCCCATTTCCTCATGGATTATATCATCAGATTTTGAAAAAAACTGGCAGCAGGATATCCTTTGAAGTAAAAAAATATATTTGCAAATCGGTCCATAATTGACGGAGTTCTGAGAAACATAGAAAAAAACCTAACCGAATTGAGAATTCTTTCTTTGATTCGAATCGCTTGAAAAACTATTGTGTCTGGCGCAGATCTGCGTTTAATCCAAACGGTTAAAGAAAATTGTACCTACGGTTAAATAAATCTTATTTAATGTACATTCTAAATGCACGCTCAAGAAAAACCAGAGCCGGTCGCTAGTTTAGACTTGCGCGAACGATTAAGGGCGTTTCTTTAGATAAAAGTGCTCGCCGAAGGCCGGCTACTGCGCCGGACAATGCGCGAATATTGCGGACTAATTGAACGATTGTGGCCACTGTCGCACCTGCGTCACGTCGCCGCGTCGCCTCACCTCACTCGCACTACATTATACGCAAGGAATCCAATTATCATGTCATTGAAGTATTGTCAGAAAGCAATGACTCGATCTGATCATACAACACAATACATAAAAACTAATAGAAAGAGCGCGGAAGATATTTATGTATAATATACTTTACTGTAGTTGGAATATAACTAAATCAGATTAATTCACTATTTCGCTTAGCATAATACTAGCAACTATATTGCAAAGCATGTTACAACTGATAGACTTTATGGCTCTTCCAAGACTTGATGCTCAGAATTCATGGGTTGTATGGCTTGTTTGACCTCACGACCAGTGGTTTAGGAATACAGCAAATTTAAAACTACACAAATAATAGTAGCCGCGGTAATGTAATTGCAAATTGCAATCGGCAAAATTATTATTTGTGATGATAATAATTTGGTCAGTCCGACAGTCGATCAGCCAATTTACCGTTTCCTCGCTAAATGGCTTGATCCTGTATGCCTGCTTACTTACTCTTTTTGTTGCACTGTACCTATAGTTCGTTTACTCGTTTACTACTTAAATAGTAATGATCAGCTCATACAGATCTAGATGTCTTACTAATAACGCTACAATTTTATGGTTAATATTGGAATTTGTGACGAGTTAATTTACATAGTTGAGACTTAAAATGTTTTGCTGCCCTACGATAAGCAATGAGCTCATAGGGCATTTGTCTCAAAGGGATTTATTTAGTAATTCTTTGTCTTTATTATCCATATAAGGTCTGCAGACAGTGGACGAGGAGCGAGCAAACCAGTTCTGATTTACCAGATCGTGCGGTATTTTAAACTCGAATGCAAATAAATTGACCCATGATAAAGAACTTGAGAGCACAAAGAAAAGATGGTGCATACCGATCTGTAAGTATTGTACTTTACTATTCTGACTTGGCATTGGAGTTAATATTACAGATATTATTTAGCTTCAACATTATTTTACGATTGCAATTACTGCAATAAATAATGTGTTTTATTGAGTTTAATACAAAGTTAAGTACTTTAAGATCTATGTGGGGAATGATTGTTATTTTTGTAAAGACCTTTAATTAAGCTTAAACAGGTAGGTAGGTACCGTTGCTAAAAGCAATTTCGCAGAATATGATTTGATTGTTTATAAGATTTATTCCACTGATCGTGGGCTTTTAAAGTAAAGCGGAAACGATGTGAAACTATAATTCTACTAATTACAGCTGTGAGTCGATCGTGTGTTAAATTACCCTCTTGTAGGTAGCAATTAATACCGAAGATTAGCCTCAAATACATACATGTTTTGTATCTCCTTTATAAGTATGTGGATTTACTTAATTTGTGCTCTAAATATTTGTTCAGAGACCTCCAGTATGTCCAGTCCTAATGTTCTAGAAAAAAATCTATTTAAGTAGGTCTTAACTTTGAACTGTGATAAGTGATAACTTTGAATTGTCTTAGGATTCTAAATTCAGTTAAATATTAGTTATGCATTTTTTTGTTTTATATGCAATGTCCGAGTATAAAGTATGTTCAGATAAAAAGTTCAAAATTAATTTTATTCAAGAATAATTCGAAAACGCTTAATAAATTTTATCGGCTCGAATTTACGAGAACACATATTAAAGGCAACGTAAATGACTATCTTTAGTTAATCACAGGAAGGAGATACGCTTGTCATCTGATGGTTTAAAGTTAAACTGATATTATCGAAAGTAAAGTGGAGACTGTAAGACAATATTACATCCATAAATATACGAACACGCCTACCCGATGCCATTTTATAAAAAGACCAGGAAGTGCTCTAGACCCGTTTCGCCCTCAGCTGAAACGAAATTAGTGTGCGAGTCGATCCAGTTTGTTTAAAGATCACTCTGACATTTATCACACAAATATGTTTACTTTGAACTTGCAAAGGGCGCTGCTACCCAGCTGTAGCTAAGGGATATTTCTATTTTTATTAAGTACCTGGGTTTATACGCCAAACTAGTCTTGACTTATATCGGTTTATATAGCTGAGAGCAAGTGAGAATACCTTGATATATTCAAGTTCAACAGTTTACTCTTTGCGCCTCTGGCATTCAATAGGGAATTGCAAGTATGTAGGTATTTGCAAGCATGATCACGCTCACATAATTCAACTTATTGCATAATAAAATTATTCATGAATGTTCGCTTTTTAACAAAACTCTGTACTTGAACGAAAAAGTAGATGGCTGATTTTATTTATTTTGTGGAGGTAACTAGTTATGTGAATGTATTTAAATGTTATTCATCAACCTTGCTGCAGTGACATGCAATTAAAAGTGTAATAAAAATGTCCGCTAAGTATGTTTGCACTTAATTAGCTAAAACAAACGTGTTGGTTAAGTTTTTTATTCTATTTCGTTTGTCAAATTTAAAGTTGCATATTTATGTGTTTATAGATCTTGTAGGCATTGCTGCGAATAGTTTAATAAAATCTACACAAAGATGCTTAAACGAGATCCACTGGATTGATGGTAACGCTTGGTAATTTATTTAGTTATGCCTGACTCATCAGTGTAATGTTTTAAGTTAGTTCATGGTAGTGATTAATATTGTACATACGTTAACAGATGAACAAGTTGTTTTTATCAATACCTAACAAATCTTAAGAAAGTGCGGTGGGATGTTATTCTTAGTTTGAATAATAATCTACAGTAATAAGCTTATTCGTCTTTTAAGGTAGATTGTAATCAATTTTGTTAATGTTGAAGTAGGTACAAAAAAACAGACTTAAAACGGAAGCTTTGAATATGTCGATATTAGGACAAGATAACAAATTCCTGATGAAGATCTACCAAATGAATCATTTAGAGACAGATCTGTCCAAGTTAAAATTTATGAACTCCCGCACAATGTAGGTAGAACAATCCTTAACTATTCATAAATTACTACCTATATTTACGGAAGTTCTGTTGCTAGGGGACGAGCTTTATTTCAGGGATTATATCTACCTACTTAGTATTGCCTATCATAAAAAAAGTAACGAGTGAAGGCCTTTCCTTCAATTTATACCTACGCATTTGAATCTAGCTAACTAGTTCAAGTATATTGAGAACTAGATCGGAAGTTGAAACCTAAAAGTTTGATCAAAGGATAAAGTAGTTATATGGGTATTTTGGAATAACTAAACAAGCAAGCTCTAGTTACCTTAAGACATAAACTTAGTTAATTAATGCATACAAAACTAGCATTTTTGTCATGAAACCTCAAGTTTTTAATGCATTTGTTTGTTTACAATATTGAAATGTCGTATTGTAAGAAAGTAAAGGATATAAGATGAAATATAAATGATATCATACCAGAAGAAAAATCCATAATAAGTTGTAACTCATTTCGTAGCAGGACAAACGCCGCACCTTAACTAACGCACTAGTTAGGTCTACTGTATCGATAATGACATGTCCACTCTGACAGGAATTACTAGCAAACACATCTTATTGACGGAAACAAAGGGGAGGCGTTATGTGGGGCACATCGGGACAGGTAGGGGGTGCAGGGGTAAGGCGGCTCCAGGACTGTGTAACACTAAGCGAGTTCCTCTGATTCGCTATTTGACACGAAAAAGCGATTCGCTTCTACTACACGAGTGGCCTGCGCGCGCGCCGCGATCGACTACTCCGCTCAACAGTACTCGTGACCTTAACAATTAAGAATTTATTTTATTAATGCACTTTCTTATGACGTGTTACGCCGACGGCTGGGGAATATGAGCCGACGTCTATGATGAGACAAAGAGCGTTTTCTGCGATAACAATTTATTGGTGCTAACAATTTGATTTATAAAATTTGAATTTCGAATTGAACAATTTATGTAATGAACTATGATCAACTCTTTTTCTTTGGTAAAGAATGTAGAGAGATGAGGGTAAAAAATAATATTTGAGTATAATTTAAAAAGGTACAGTAAGGGGTGATATGAAGCTGATGCACTACTGCCCATAATAAGGATCGTGGTGATGCTGCGGCTGCGGGGGTGCGTACTGGGGCTCTGCGTACTGCGGCGCGTATTGTGTCTCGGCGTACTGGGGCTGGTACGACGGAGCCTGCAAAAGTTGAAGAAATCTTATATTTTTCTCGAACTGCAATGATTGAAAGGATGGCAGAAAGAGTAACGTTATCAAAGTAGGTTTTAGTTTTATTGGTATATTATTCGTAATCTACATGCTACTGACAACGAAAAAGCTGAATACTAAAAGATAATAATTCAAATAAGATGTTTAATAACTTATGTATTAAACATTGTTTATCGCTGAACTAGCAGATGAAGATGTATGTGTGCCATTGTGTGTGTATATTTTAAATGATTCAAATTATATTATATTTTTTTTAATATTTTAAAATTTCCCAAGTAATAACCAAACATCGAGCGATCAGTAATTTTTTTATGGAATTTCTTGATTGCATTGTTAATTAACCTGAAACTAATCGATTTTTAGACTCGATGAGTTAAACTTAATCTGAGTGAAGTCATCATGGTTAAATCCTTTGTGTTTTGCACTTAGCTAATTTACCTATCGAATACCTCTACGTAACTACCTCTAACTTAACGTTTGAATCCCCAACCGGTCCTATGAGACCGCGCTGTTATTGTTTTACTATTGTGTCTGGTTTCGCGGGTATCTGAGTAATTAATGGCTGCAGGTTTTAGAGTATCAGAGTATCCTTTGCGGACGGTAAGTACTTAATGGCTAGCTTGCCGTCTGTTAAGGGTCAAAATCGGGTCGGTGGCGCGTTGTGTTCCACATGTCAGCAAGATTGACGTGGACAGTTTGGGCCGAACCTGTAAGGGCTGCGGATTGCTCGAAAAAGTAACTCTTTCTTCTCTCACAAAGGCCAACTGAAGGAACACTGGATTTAGGTCAGCAATCATCTAAATCTCCCTCTCGCTTCACCTACAGCGGGAAAGTTTTGAAATCTTTTGATGATTTCCTACGCTAAAAAGGGATACCCGGTAGATAAACTCTAGGTAATCTATATTAGGCATCATTCTTAGAACAGTTATGTATCAAAAGCACGGAAGGGAGACTTGTATTACATTGTAATTCACGTCTGCAACTGTCTACCAGTCGCCCACGACTTTGACGTGATTTAATTGCTTACTTATCACTATTTTGTGGTATGCAGGCACTGCTAATGATTTCGTGTTGCAGACTCGCCGAATATACTTGACCGCACGAAGCCCGGCTCAATGTCGGCTTTAAAAAACAATAGTCATTTATTTACTTACTAAACTGGAAGTAGCTCTGAATTATTACGAGTATTGTCGGCCATTTAGATAAATTAAAAATATTATACATCAATCCTAAGGTTTTCTGGAAGATATCACTGTCAGCGATAAGACCGCTATTGTACCCATAAATTTTAGTTTTTGTATAAACTTAGATTGTGTTACCCCAGTTAATGGGTTGTGGAGGTCTGATAGGCAGCCGCTCCTCGTAAAATACTGGTATTCAGCTAAATCCGGCTTGACTGGAAGCCGACCCCAATATAGTAGGGAAAAAGGCTAGGTAGATGATGTATAAACTTAGGTACTGTTACTTTTTGGTGTACAATAAAGTTTATTCTATGCGACCTTTTATCTCATCTAGAGCTATCACCTTAGTTTACCAGGAGGTATCTTTAGACATAGGTAGGTATGCCTCTCGAGGAGTGTGCATCGGAATTGCACAATTTAACATTGTACCAATAACCACAGAATAAGTAAAGTACCCAATAGTCCATTAGTAGTAAATGTTTTGGGAAAACATTTATTGTGCGTATCTACAGCTAAGAAGTGGGATTCCCTGCCGGAGTCTGTGTTTCCTGATAGCTGCCATTTCCACTACGTCATTACTTATCAATAGTAATTTTAATAAAAACGACTTTTTGACGTCAGTTTTCTTGTTATTGTTTAATTTGGTAAATCAAGGAGGTAGAATATTGTAAACCCTAGGTTGGCAATTCCCCAGGTATTTTTTTTTATATACCCAAGACTTTGAAGCCTTAATTCGACGAGTGCATCATCGCCAATGATCCTCTTGGCTCGCCTCTCAATAGTCTCAAAAGCATCGATAGCAGGTGCATCCCAAAGATGTAAGAGAAAGAGCAGTATTAGTAGTACTTAATAGGTTATAACATACCTGATAGTTATAGGCAGGTTTCTTCTTCTCTACTTCCCCGTGACTATGTTTCTTCAGCGCCATACTAGCCTCGATCAGCTCCTTCACCTTCAGTTTGGTCGAGAGGAAGTTCGCGGCCAAAGCCTTGTTAAAGGCTTTCAGTTCCTTGATCTTCGCCTTGACGGCCCAGAGCCCGTCCTTGAGCAAGTCCAGCTTGCCCAGAGGGAGGTCATTGTCTTGCTGGTAGTCGTCGTGGTCGTAGGAAGGCGTGTCGTATGCCGCTCGGAGTAGGTGCTGGTCTTCATCGTCGAGATCCGCGTAACGTGGCATGTGCCGACAACACACTGGATACAGAAAAATATGTTTTTTTAACAGACTGACAATAAGAGGTGCTATGATCGGTAGTACGTATTTTTTTTAAGTATTTTCACTGATTTCTCGGTCAATGGTGGACCGATTTGGTTTTTTTTTCGACTGGTTATACTCCCATATAAGAATGTTTTAACGAAGAGACACAACTATTATAGAAACACCGAGTTACGAAATTAAAGTTAAAAAGTATTTTTTTGACATTGAAGTAGGTTGTATTTTTTATAATACATAATTTTGTTTATAACGAGTGTTTTTTTTAGAGGTAGGTATAGAACTTTAAAATGAAATAAAACACCTTAAAATCATGATAATGGGCTTGGTATTGTTTTTATTCGAATGACAGTTTTGTGTGGCATATGCGCGCTGCGGCTGGCTTGAATAAAATGTGATCTGGAAGTCCAATTTTCGATCACTTTTTCGAGCAGGTGAGGCCGTACCGCAAAAGGTTCGCTAGCGCTCATCGAATGTTCATCAAACACAATTGCCGCATTTGGAGTGAAGAAAATTCATATGCCATTATTGAAACACCATTACATCCACAAAAACTTACTGTTTGGTGTGCTTTATGGGCTGGTGGAATCATCGGCCCGTAGGTTTTCAAAGATGATGCCGGTGAAAACGTTACAGTCAATGGAGAGCGCTATAAATCCATGATTACAGACTTTTTCGTTCCTCAGTTGAATGACATTAATGTGAAAGAGCTTTGATTCCAATAAGACGGTGCAACATGTCACACAGCCAGCGTCACAAACAGTTTGTTGAAGAGAACATTCGATGAGCGCTTAATTTCACGCAATGGACCTGTTAATTGACCTCCGCGATCGTGGGATATCAAATCAATGGACTATTTTTGTGGGAATATGTAAAGTCGCTAGTCTACGCCGATAAACCAGAGACATTGGAGCACTTGGAAGCGAACATTCGCCGCGTTATTGACGGTATACGGCCTCAACTTCTCGAAAAAGTGACGAAAATTGAACTTCCAGATAACATCAGCCGCGACGCGCATATGCCCGAATAACATATATGGCATAAAACTGTCTTTCGAATAAAAGTAATATCAAGACCATTATCATGATTTTAATGTGTTTTCTTCATTTTAAAGTTATATACCTAAAAAAACGCCCTTTACTTCTAAATATATCATATTTATCCAACGTCATTTTATGCGAAAAAATCATTTGCATAGATGACCATTAATCATTTCTTTAATCGTTTCAACAAGTGCCAACTGATGAGATGATTAATTGCTCGCGTCGTGTTTCACTAACGATCTGTTATTTAAGTCATTCTAACAATGTTTTAGCGACTAATAAACAAGTAATTAATTCCGCTATTCGCTAATGAGGCTCATTATCACCGCATGGTGCTAACGCGTTTGGATTGATGCATCAATTTAAATTACGACAGGTATTGAAATATTGCACGAAATACGACTATAAGCAATAGATACCTACTTACCGGAACTGATGAAAAGTATGAAATAAACGAATTTGATGCACATTTTCGATAATTATAATAACTAAAGGCGGATCGAGTGTTAGCACGTTTGTTCAGTGAGCTGGCTTCCTTGTTCCTTTAGTTTGAGGTAGATCGTCATTGACTTTTTAAATTAGCTGAGACTAATACCCTCAACCTTAAAAAGTGGTGCCGAAGTTAAAGTAAAGGTAATTTCACACTGCGCTCCATAGATAGTAGATTTGATATAGGTTTAGTAGGTGTCTATGCATCTAATCATAATAATGACTGCACTTTTAGGTGCAGCGCACACGACAAACTTTTTGTACGATCAAGTCTGTGGTTTACAATTTTTTTATAAATTAATTTACTTATGAATAATTTACCGTGTCTGTACCTACTTGTAAATAGTTTACTGTGCCTGTGAAAATAGAAATTAAGCCATCATATGCATTTTGTAGTATTTAAACGATTAGGTTATATTTTTTCAGACTAAAAAGTGCGTCACACGGATAGTCTATCGTCTGCGCTACCCCTTACCAGTATTACCTATATACTTACCAACTTTAGTAGGATTCATTCTTTTAGATTTACTCACAGAGTGCTTTGTAACGTAGACTTACTTCAATAATTGCAGTAGCTCAGGGTGAAATCCGTGGATGTGGCTAATCACATGATTCCAAGTTTTTTGCTATTTCTCTCGATTTCGAAATAATGTTTTATCTACATATCGATCGAGGTCGAATAGTGATTGATAGCGCAATTATTCGTTCTTGTACGTAGCATTATTCTCACTGTAAGTCACATTATCATTGAGCATAATTAGTTACGCGTATATTATCTATATAAATCATACAAAAACCAACAACTGGTGGTCAGCTAACATTAAGTGGTTATGTTAATTATAACATAGTGCCCATATTGATCGGGTGTGTCGAAAAAATGGAATAAATAAAGCAATTACTTGAATTATGTACATATTTATTTACTGGATGCGGAATACTAAGTAACGGTGGGTGACTACATATGAACACGAGGTTTCTAAGTAGTAATTACAGGTTTCTAATAATTATTATAAATAATAATATATGACATTAAGTAGGTACACAGAGAAACTACGCAATATGTTTGTCCGGAAAGAATTTGACTAGCTAACGATATAATCAATTTTATAGAACTACTTTACTTACGTACTAGTGAACGCCCAAGACTTTGGGTAGAATAAATAATATCGATTTTTTTATATCTTTTATGCAGTCTTCCTAAGTGATGCTGATGACTATTGTATGTATAGGTACACTTCCTAGACCACTCACTTCTGAGTTCTGAATATACTGAAGAATATTTTAGTTACTTTACTGACTAAAACCCACTTATGTTCCTTCATTTATCTTTTTTTTTCAGCTAGTATTAGTGCTACTTTACTACTGGGTGCTTTCAGTTTTTCTGACAACTGATACGAGGCGCGTGTGGAACACTACGCAATGTCGACTTGAGCTTGGTTTTTACCGGGCGGACGGCAAGCTACTCATTGCTCCGTCCGCAAGCTCGGACCTGATCCTTCGGCGGCAACTGAAACGTGAGGAAGGCCTACCACACTGTTCCATCTCCTTCGCTTGCATTAGGTACCTACTGTTGCTTCGCGGAAAGAGGAGGCCGCTTGCCATACCCTCACGCTCCAGACATGCCTAGGCTGGATGCGAGAGGGCGTCAGCCTCGCCGCCTCCACGAGGACACGGCGGTGCTTCACTCAAGCGGGATAGACTTCTACCGTATCACCGTGTCCTCCAGGCGACCTGTTCAATGGTGACACCGAGGCGTTTACGCCTGAACACCTACGAAAAAGGAATCTACCGAACTGAAGAAAACATGTCTTGACGTCGAATTTTTTTTTCTTCTTTAAACATTTTATTTAGTTATTGATCGTTGAAATGGTATCTAAAGTAAATAAACTATTTGATTAAAATGTATATTTTTTATTGTTAGATTTACTCGTATATTTTTAAAATTGCGAACTTTTTTAGTCATCTGTATGAAGTTTAAATTTGTCTCACCTTTTATACTTTTTAGGTATAGGTAAAGTCCCAAAGCATCAAGCTTTCAGAAATTATTTTATAATTTAAGTTAAAGTCGGCCATCTTACTTTGGGTTGCCTGAATGTTCGAAAAAGTTACCATGAACCTGGGACGCGAAGGACTACTGAAGGAACACAACAGATTTGGGTTTAGTCACTAAAAGTCCCGCTCCACCAAGAGCGAGAGAAGTTGTATGATAATATATGTGTACCTCTAATATTACCCTACTTCAAAAAAAGGAAGCCGCTCCTTGTAAAACATTGATATCCAGCTGTGTGGTTTGACTGGAAACCTATCCCTAAACAGTTAGGAAAAGGCAGGCAGGCATATTTATTTGTAATAAAAACATTATATAATAATACATAAATAGGTTCTTATTTCTAGTAATTGCACAGTAGAATCAGAAAATATACGTACGTACTTATTTCACAAATAACTACTTAGACCTAATGGTTTAATAAAAACTGGGACATAAATATTTCTAGGACAGTTTTACAAACATATGTAGTTACCATATTAAAACAAGATAAATAAAAAAATTAACAAATAATATCTTTGCTTGACAAACTAATGGAAGACATTAACTAAATGTAGGAACACCAAAAAATATGAGTATTATACTATTATTAATATACATATGGTAAGTTGTCCCACATTGAACCAGGTAAATTTCAAAGTCTCATATTGGGCTGGATGTTCAATCAATGCCTTTAATTTTTTGTGTATAGTTAGCATATTTATTTAGCTTCAATTTTGTAAAACATTAATTTCTCATATTCCTTTTAGTTTCGGTGTAAAACAGGTTTTTATGAAAAATGATTTTTGGTTCAATGAGTACCACAGGTGGTACACATTTAACCAGGGTATCGTCCACATTTAGACATCTTATTAACGATGTCTTCTAGTTCAATTTATAAGGCAAATACTTTGTAATAATAATAATATTAAACAGTAATAATAAAAATCAGCCTTATATTTATAAAAATCACTTTAAATCATATGCAATTAAACCGAGAGTTTTAGTTTAATACATCACAAAACCTTTTCAGTCAAATTCTTATCATATTTTAATAATAAAAACAAAAGTAACAGTTATTAATTATAAAAACAAAAGTACCTTCCATAATATAACAAATTAAAATTAAATTAAAATAATTGTAAAAAACACTCCTTTAACGACTGGGGTGTACACAGTAAACCGTGGTTCAATGTGTACCACCCTCAGGTGGTTCAATGTGAGACACACCACGTTTTATTACTAAACTCAAAATTTTACCGGCAAATCAATCTCTTAAAATCACGAATTATAGCGCTTTTAATTGCTAAATAACCGTAGAAAACAGTGTATATATGAATAAATTAATATTATTTAAAAGAAAAAAGCTAAAAGAGAATGAAATTGGCAAAAAATATTTACTTTTTGAGTCAGTTTGCTTTCGAATACTCCTCACACAACCACTTTGCACGCGATCGCCACGCAAACTAGTGGGCAGGAACGGAACGTAAATACCTCTCTTTCACTCATATTAGTGCGGTTTGGCAATGTCGCATTTTCGAGATTCGGCGGTGGTTCAATGTAGCTGCCTGGTTCAATGTGAGACACCCGACCCTATATTCAACATTGAGTATTTGCAGCAGATAACATAAGTCATTATAACATTCTTAACATATAATAACTACTTCCTTGTCTTACATACAATTATATAGAGCTACTTAATGTGTAACATTTATCTAAAAAAATAATTATATATGGCCGAATATTTTTAGGTCGATTGATTTTTTTTTCGGTAATACATACTCGTAATTGTTAATTATGATCCTGTGGCTATACTTAAAACCATGATAGTGTAATCAATAATTTTGTTGGGATACATATTTCCTTATCTATAGATTTTTTTTTAATTAGGACCTGTAAAATGTTGGATGCAAACCACAATGATTTGCTCAAAATACATTTAAATTCTTTGTTATCGATTTTATTGTATTTTTCTCGAACAGTTACTAATGATGGTTGTATGAAATACTAAATATGGTACGGTATGCAAGAACTTCTTTCGAAAGAAAGGAAAACTTTTAATTTGCGGAAAATGACGCAATCTTAGGACTAGTTACACATTATAAAATGCTTAAAGAAAAAAACGTTACATAAAATATGCGCCACAAACCAAAAACATAACTGTCAAATCTGCGAACATCAATCGATCAGCTACGTCTGTTATTCTAATATTATTCATAAGATGATTGTAGAACGTTTGATAAATCGAATGGATAGAAAACATAAAACTCGTTGGATTGATGTCGCAGCGTCGTTGAGTTGCCGTAGCCGAATCGTAGCGTTGTCGTAGCATTATGTAGCAGTGTCGTAGCGATGCCGTTGCTGGAGCAAACCCGTAGCACTGTCGTAGCTGCGTCGTAGCGTAACCGTAGTATTATCGTAGCGTTGTCGTAGCATTGTGTAGTTGACGCTGACATTGCGTTTCGTTGTACATATACTCAATACAACGGAACAGATGCTTTCATCTGTTCTGTGCTCCATACATTAAGTGTTGACTAAATATTATATTGAATATTTAGTATAAAACATTAATAATTAAGATGCATTGAACTTTAGAAGTGTGCTAGACAAATAAACCATTCGATAAAATCTTTATAGTGATCAATCAATTGATGTTCGACGATTTGGCGTGTAAATGGCACAGGTGTACTATGCGATATTAGATACCCGCCCCATACAGCTAAGAGAAGTCTTAAATTCATAATAATGACTTAAAAATACTTAATAGTTAATTTCGTCGACTACCACGTTTACAGGTACCGTGGTAAGTTTAGAAGACAATCTGCTGATTACATGAATAACGTCGCCAACCGCTATTTTCTCGCTACAGTTGACCTAGACTTTGTAACATCAGGAGTTTTTGCAATTAATTCATCAAACTGCAGCAGCTATAACGATTTCTTAATTAAAACCACTACTGCTAGTTGCAGCTTACCACTATTCAAATATAGATATAACCAAATCGTCACATTCGCCACATACCTCATAACGCCCAGTTTTTAGCACTACAATAGGCAGTTAGTCTGATGATATATTACACAACCGTATGATGCGATTCGTCTCAATAGTCCAAAATGTAATTTCAAAAGAATGATGAAAGATGCAATCAATTTCGCGTCCTAAAAATTCTGGGCATTAAGAGGCCAGCAGACAATTAAGAAGAGGCTGCTTCATACAACACTAGAACTGATGCTAAGTTTAAATCGCTATATAATATACGTAGGTATGATGATCATAGGCGGACTTATCGCAACAATGCATTCTCCATTAGTCCACCTTTGTATAAAAGTCGACACATGTCAAATGCAATGTTTAGGTGGATTTCCTTCTGTCACTCGATCTGTTGAGATCTGGCACTGATGTTAGCTACTCGCTACGCTTTTATGAAGAGTGTGAGGTCATCACGTGGAGGAGTGGGCCAGGTCTAGAAGCGAGCGCGGCGCCTCGCGTGTCACAAGCCCGCCCGCGCCTTGTATATCTCGTCGTCCAGCTCGAACGCGGGGTCCGCGTATCCGGAGTCGTCGTAACGCAGCGACCTATAAAAATACACTATGACATTAAAATTAATGATAATTTAGTATCCAAAGATACAGTTTTTACACAAGAATATGTTGTTCCAATTAAAACATTGCAGTTTAACTTAATTAATTCATGAATCCCCGACCGGTCCTATGAGACCGCGCTGTTATTGTTTTACTATTGTCTCTCGTTTTACGGGTATGTGATAGGCTAATGGACCTGCCCAGAATGCCGGAGGTCGTGGGTTCGATTCCCACCCAAGACGTTTGTGTGATGAGCACAATTATTTGTTCTGTATCTGGGTGTAATTTATCTATAATATTTTTGTATATTAAAATTATAGGTAGAGGAGATACACATTGTGTCTAGTAGGTGGTGCATACCTGTCCGGGGTCCTGGTGCGGCAGCGCGAGGGCGGCGGCGAGCGCGAGGAGGCGCGCAGCAGCGCGGGGTCGTCGTAGCGCCGCGACACCACCGTGAAGTTATGACGAGAGGAGATACACATTGTGTCTAGTAGGTGGTGCATACCTGTCCGGGGTCCTGGTCCGGCAGCGCGAGGGCGGCGGCGAGCGCGAGGAGGCGCGCAGCAGCGCGGGGTCGTCGTAGCGCCGCGACACCACCGTGAAGTTATGACGAGAGGAGATACACATTGTGTCTAGTAGGTGGTGCATACCTGTCCGGGGTCCTGGTCCGGCAGCGCGAGGGCGGCGGCGAGCGCGAGGAGGCGCGCAGCAGCGCGGGGTCGTCGTAGCGCCGCGACACCACCGTGAAGTTATGACGAGAGGAGATACACATTGTGTCTAGTAGGTGGTGCATACCTGTCCGGGGTCCTGGTCCGGCAGCGCGAGGGCGGCGGCGAGCGCGAGGAGGCGCGCAGCAGCGCGGGGTCGTCGTAGCGCCGCGACACCACCGTGAAGTTATGACGAGAGGAGATACACATTGTGTCTAGTAGGTGGTGCATACCTGTCCGGGGTCCTGGTCCGGCAGCGCGAGGGCGGCGGCGAGCGCGAGGAGGCGCGCAGCAGCGCGGGGTCGTCGTAGCGCCGCGACACCACCGTGAAGTTATGACGAGAGGAGATACACATTGTGTCTAGTAGGTGGTGATTACCTGTCCGGGGTCCTGGTCCGGCAGCGCGAGGGCGGCGGCGAGCGCGAGGAGGCGCGCAGCAGCGCGGGGTCGTCGTAGCGCCGCGACACCACCGTGAAGTTATGACGAGAGGAGATACACATTGTGTCTAGTAGGTGGTGCATACCTGTCCGGGGTCCTGGTCCGGCAGCGCGAGGGCGGCGGTGAGCGCGAGGAGGCGCGCAGCAGCGCGGGGTCGTCGTAGCGCCGCGACACCACCGTGAAGTTATGACGAGAGGAGATACACATTGTGTCTAGTAGGTGGTGCATACCTGTCCGGGGTCCTGGTGCGGCAGCGCGAGGGCGGCGGCGAGCGCGAGGAGGCGCGCAGCAGCGCGGGGTCGTCGTAGCGCCGCGACACCACCGTGAAGTTATGACGAGAGGAGATACACATTGTGTCTAGTAGGTGGTGCATACCTGTCCGGGGTCCTGGTCCGGCAGCGCGAGGGCGGCGGCGAGCGCGAGGAGGCGCGCAGCAGCGCGGGGTCGTCGTAGCGCCGCGACACCACCGTGAAGTTATGACGAGAGGAGATACACATTGTGTCTAGTAGGTGGTGCATACCTGTCCGGGGTCCTGGTGCGGCAGCGCGAGGGCGGCGGCGAGCGCGAGGAGGCGCGCAGCAGCGCGGGGTCGTCGTAGCGCCGCGACACCACCGTGAAGTTATGACGAGAGGAGATACACATTGTGTCTAGTAGGTGGTGCATACCTGTCCGGGGTCCTGGTGCGGCAGCGCGAGGGCGGCGGCGAGCGCGAGGAGGCGCGCAGCAGCGCGGGGTCGTCGTAGCGCCGCGACACCACCGTGAAGTTATGACGAGAGGAGATACACATTGTGTCTAGTAGGTGGTGCATACCTGTCCGGGGTCCTGGTGCGGCAGCGCGAGGGCGGCGGCGAGCGCGAGGAGGCGCGCAGCAGCGCGGGGTCGTCGTAGCGCCGCGACACCACCGTGAAGTTATGACGAGAGGAGATACACATTGTGTCTAGTAGGTGGTGCATACCTGTCCGGGGTCCTGGTCCGGCAGCGCGAGGGCGGCGGCGAGCGCGAGGAGGCGCGCAGCAGCGCGGGGTCGTCGTAGCGCCGCGACACCACCGTGAAGTCGTGGTGTGCGTCGATCAGCTTCTGCAGACGGGACACCATCTCGAAGTCCGACACCGACACCGGCACCAGGATGCCTAGCAGCTTCGCTAT
Source organism: Mythimna separata (assembly GCA_030763345.1). Lineage (NCBI taxonomy): Eukaryota > Metazoa > Arthropoda > Insecta > Lepidoptera > Noctuidae > Mythimna > Mythimna separata. Next base: position 10,211,335 of record CM061180.1, read on the forward strand.
TGAATTCCTGTAACAGCATTTTTTTATTATACAGGGTTATTTGTGAAACACTGGCTACCCCTCAGGACTATTTTACTATCATCATGAACAACAACTTATATGTTCTAAGACTTTAAAAAAAATATCATATTTTAATTCATCATAATTTCATACTATAGTTGTCATTTCATGTCCTTTCAACACTACGTGGCTGTTTAGTACCTATGGCAATATTCACTTAGAGCAAATGATTAAAAACGGCAGTCAAATACTTCAATAAATTTAAGTTTCTAAAGAACAAACCTGAAGCTGGTAAGCTGTGCCTCTCTGCGCTGACACTCGGTAAGCGCCTCCTTGGTCCGCGCCAGGTCTTCTCGCAGGATGGTGATCTGGTGGTCACTGGAAGAGCGCTCCTGCTCGAACGTCTCTCCCGTGGAGCGCACCTGCTCCTTGAGTACGTTGACCTTGCGGTTGTAGCGCACTCGTAGAAGTTCCGCCTCCTCCAACTTCTTTTGGAGCTCTTCGACCTTGCGGGCCCGTTCCAGTGATGTTATCTGTTTTGATTCAAAGGTAAAGAATGTAGGCGCCGCTGATGACGCAGGCATGTTTTGAATAGCTCATCTGACTTGTTTTTCGCGGCAGGTGTTTATGTTACTACCTCGTCAATTAAATGTTTGCTTCCTTTAATAGTTTGATTTTAGTGCTTCTTTATATTTTTTAACGATTGCAGAAGACCGTCTACTACGTTACTACGTTAAAAAAACTACACAAATAAATTCGACCCTTTTTGGGATGAACGGCGTAAGCGACAGTTTACGTTTCTTTGCTGGAATAGGTTTTCCTTCCATAATTAAAAAATATGAGAATTTAATTCTGAAAAAGATAGGTAGGTAGGTAGATAGATAGGTAATTTATTATACATACTGAACTAATCCATTAGTTGCTATTAACATATTTTCATAAACACTCTTTAATTATGTAAGAGAAATCATATTCCTTCAAGAAATCCAAATTGTCGCTTACGACGTTCTTCCTAAAAAGGTTCCATATAATCTGTAATGTAAGGCAGTATGCAGTGTGGGATAGGTAAAGCGTGATGATTCGAATAAATGAATACATTTTATAAAGTTCAACTGCAATAAATGAGATCATGGTTCTGTTAAACAAATCACTGTAGCCTTGTATGCAAATTAGGTATTCCAGTAATCTGTTGTCTAGATATACTTCACCTGCACGCACTTGTTACATCATGGTGAGCATAGCACAATAAGCATAATCAGCCTTACTTGTGCCCACTGTTGGACTCAGGCCTCCTCTGTATGGATCTGAATGGACAACCTACCACGCAGGCCTAGTCCGGATTGTATGTCTAATGTCACCTATACAATTGTTCAAATTCCTATTCGAACAATTCTAGAATTACTAATAGAATTTGAAATTTAAATTGTAAATCCAAAGTAGCCTCTGCCAGCAGCTTTTCTCGCATGAAAGTAAACAATAAATAGTTTACGAGTATGTTACTCAGTGAATACGTAGCTTTCTAATAGAGAAAGAATTTTTGAATCGGCCAATTAGGTAAATCGTAATATACAAACAAAAAAACGAATTTTTCGACACACTTGTTCATAAAGTGGCTATTATTGCACTGTACTTAGGTATATAAAGGGGGTCATTACCAAACTGTGACATTTTGATTACTATTATGCACATGTGCGGTAATGTAGTTAGAACCTTTTTGTTTAACCTCTTTTTTGTCAAAAAGAGTTTTAAGACACAAAAGAATAAATTTGTTATTGCGTTTAACAGCATGAATTAATGTTTTACTTACTTATTTCATGCAATTTCGAGTTTAAATAAACTGTTTAAAATTTTACATATTTCATAAATTAAACCTTTCATCAAATTTGTATTTTCTGTTTATATGCAACCTCATACTTATTTTTTCTAAACCAAGAGCTAGAGTAGCTAGTCTATGGCCGCCATTTTTCGCGCATGCGGGCGTTTAAGAAAAGTCAATTTTTTAGCCGCCTTATTTAAAAATAAAATACAGATTTTACGAAAATGTCTACAACAACTATTTATGAGGAAAATGATTTATGCTGTACGCCTTCAAGTAGAAAATCATGTCATGGGACCACTATACAGTCAAAAATAGTTAATTATACATTACTGACTGCACATTTACGAACTGTTTCTTTAAATAAACTATATACCTACTAAATAAAGTTGATTTTTAATTTATTTTCTTCACAAGTGTGTCGAAAAACGTCGTATGCTGCACGTGAGTAATTGGGCATTATCGTTCTTGGCTCTCTTAAGACCCTCGCCATGGCTCGGGTCTTAATACCACCGCGACGATAATGACCCACATTACACACTTGTATCATAATGTACTATTCTTCTGTATAATATTATTTTAGATTTCGTTATTGAACAATCATCGAAGATCACAATAGTACCTATGTTTACTTGAACGCCCTTACCATTGGAACCACCCGTCAGACTTGATCAATTTTTTATGCGTTTGCCAGCCCAAATGTTTAGGAAGGTCATTAAATATCACGCAACGACACTTATCGATCGAACCCGATCAAAAATTCTACTTATTTTTTTCAAATGAAACGGTTCAACGGGGCACACCTATAGTCTTTTTTACATAGTATGGATTAGGTTTGTGCTGTACAGCAGGACGAAAATATGCATCTTTAAGATGAGAGAAAAGGATAGATAGCTACATTGTTATGAATCTGAGAGTTGGGACCAAAACCATTCTATAAAAAATTTAGTATAGTCATAATTACTTATTCTTCTTCCGTTCCTACTCTCATTATCTGGGGTAGGGACTCATCACAATTCGGATGGTCCTGGGTTGAAGATTTTGGTAATTCGACTTTCTTGGAGTTATAATTACTTATTACGTATACCATAAAGGTATATTTGTAAGATTAAACTCCGAACCTACCTACAACTAAATATTCGATGCATATGTAACTACTTAGGTACAATGCTTTCGCTGATAGTAAGCTACAGTACGACCTATATTTTATCCACGGAAGCAAACTTTTTTTATGAGGCTTTTTTGGGACATCCATGGGAGTAAAGTCGCGGTAAAAAGCTAGTGGAAATGTAGAATGATGATGTATGAGGAAGTAAGCACATATCTAATCTAATTCGCCTTTTTTACTTCCGATACCAGAGTGTTAGTTAAAACGATATATCCTACTTTGTTTTGGCCTGCCATGTCTAGCCCACAGCCCATTTGATATACCTATGTGGCAGATATTATGTGCGACCCAATATAACTTAAGAATAACAGGTTCTCCGGTAACATCTGTGATAGGTATTATAAAAAAAAGGAAGTAAATCTTATATTCTGTTTTTTTTTTTTGGATGGGAAGTCGTGAATTCTTCCCCTCTTAAGCGGAACGGGAATGTGTCAGACTTTTACTGACTAAAAGCCACTCCTTTGTTCCTTCTCTGCCTTTCGTTCCAGAGTTCCCCTAGTTTTTCTTTCAGAATGTCCCCAGAGGCTTCGACCCTGCTGGGCCTCTACGGTACCTTATATTCCGCTGCGTCCACAAGTTGCGCGTTGAGGTCGCGTATCTGCGCGCGCGCGTCCGTCAGCTGCACTTGCAACTTGTCGCATTGTCGCGCGAGCTTCTTGTTGCGTGACACCGCCTCGTCACGCTCCGCCTGCAGCACGGCCCGGACGCGACAGCTTTCGTCCTGGTGGTTCAATATAACTAAATGTTTTGTTTGTTTTTACTACTAGAGTGCGTCTAATGAAATCGCGACCTGGAGTTTTTTTTTACTTATAATTGGCAACATTATTCAGCCGCAATTGTAGGAAACAAAATAAAAAAATGTGAAGTGTCAAGACATGATTCTCCTACTGGTTAGTAATATCACATACAAAATTTTTGGATTAAACCTCTTTTTCTGAGGTCGCGCTTTCATTAAACGGACTATAAATATTTTATTTAAGTATTTATTTTTATAAAGAACAAAACGTGTGTGTACGGAAAAGATGTGTGAATAGTCATCTATACAAAACAAAGATATTGGAATCGTTTATTTCAAATAAGTATACAAGAACTTTTGAATTATCAAAAAGTAGGTCAGTCAGCAAATAAAGCTAATGGCAAATTCCAAGCGTAGAGCTCTTTGAAGAAGAACGTGCGAGAAACTTCTTGATACTCTTTTAAACCATGTGACTTATTACAATTATCTTGGTTGAATAATTCTTAACGCTTCTATTATTTGAGACCAATATATAATTAAATAAAGTAAAAAATAATTAAAATATAGAAATTATATAAGACCTTCTGCCAGTGGCTTCGCCAGCGTGAAAATAGGTTTCTCCTATCACCCCCCCCCCCCCAAAAAAAACACCCAAAAAAAAGGAACAAGCACGGGTTTAAACCCGTGCTTGTTCCTTTTAGGGGGTGAATTGTCAGACACTCTTTCTTAGTACTCGCCTACGTCATAAAATTAACCCTTGTGCAAAATTTCACGGTCCTAGTCCTAGTAGTTTCGGCTGTCTGTTGATATGTGAGTCACTCAGTTTTTCCTTTTATATTATTGACAAGCAGCTATAGATTCGTCAGCTCAGCACATACCTGCACACTAAGCTTCCGCCGCAGTAAGTCCAAGTGCAAGTCCTTCCTCTGCAGTTGCTCCCTTAGAATCCTAATCCGTCTTTGTAACTGGTAAACTACGGCGGTCTGAAATTTGGAGCCATGTTTAAATTCTAAACACGACACTAAATGACAAAAGTTACTCTATAATTCAGGGCTGTCATGCAAAGTGTGCGCGTGACTGTACTTCGTTTATTACAATAAAGTTGGACGACATCGCGTGTGCTGCCGACTGTACATTCCAAGACAATTCAGTTACGGTTGCTTCATATATTGCAAAAAAAAACGTGTTATATTTAAAAAAAAACGTTAATTTTGAATCTATATTATTATGGCGAATTCATCTTTAAAAAATGTTTAACTAAGTACTTACTTACAGTAAAGTTATATTAATTTGGTCCTGGGGTATTTTGGCCCAAGCTCACACAGTAAACTCAGGTGCCCGTGTTCCTATTGGTTTAGAAGCTGGCCCAAAGTAATACGACTTTACTGTGCCATAAATTAGCACATTAATTTTGTGTTGTTATAGGTAATGCTACTGTCCAGGTTAATGGCATGGTAAATAAATATTGAATGGACCCTACGCATTGTAGGAGCATTCGCGGAAAGTCTTCAACTTGTCCGTTTTTGCTAACTCTAGTCATCACCTGACTGAATACGTTAATAAAAAAATACTGTTGGATTTTCAACTCTGAATGCCTGAGCCGAGAGATGAAAATCCATCAATCACAAGTGCTGTAAACTTTTATATAGAGTTATCTCAAAGTAGCGTGGCGTAGGTACCTACTATCTACCAGCATTGGTAGAATGAAACCATATGAAACTTACCTACATACATGACTGTGATACAACGTTACTGTCTCTGTGCAGTGGTGATTCTTGCTTGGTGGGGAAACTTGCATTTAATACAGTTATATAAATAAATTCTGACCATGATGAAAATGTATACCAGGCATCAGTATGCAACATCTAACTGGAATAAAGCACACCCATAAACACCCCATCAGTTAACAAATTTAGTTACCTACTGTTATAATTTGAGCAATGAAATTTTTACCTAAATGCACTTAGGTAGGTAGTGTTTTTTTTATAAAAGTATGCAAATAATATGGGCATCGACGCACTACATTGGTAGCGCACCGGTATTGGTATCTAAGCATACACAGACACGCCAATAGTCTAGTCACAGATTACTAAATAGTTACTACGTAACAGATACTTCACTCAGTAGAAAAATTACAATACCTACTACTATAATAGCCTACTCTATCGCGTCGGCAACCACTGTATGCTAAAATGTGCCTTAATGCTCAAGCGTACAGTTGTGATTGCTTCGCACCGCGCGATCCCGCAGCAATCGCAGGGCTGCCTCTTCGATAAAATTAAATTAACATGACTTTTTGGGTTTATGTTATTGAGAACTGTGAATGTTCTGACTTGTAGTTACAATTTAGATATAATTACAGTTTAAATTGTATCGTTTATAAAATATTTCTTTTATAAATTTCGTCGTACTTTCGTCATTGTCAGGTAAATGGAAAAAATGTTAGGTGTTGATCCCTTCTTTTACTTGATTTGCACCCATCTAAAGCAAGCAAGGCATCATAGGTATGCGTACGAACGAACAGCACTATTAAAATTGAACGGCGTGCGCGCGCTTCGCTTGCGAAAACCGCACTGAATTTGATCCGCAAGCGGACCGAGACCGCTCGGCTGGGCGGTAGGCACTTATAGCGCGCAAGTACATGGAGTGACGGAGGCCTGGTCTAGTGACGCACCAGGACTTATCAGGAATTTCATCTTAGATTTTTTTAAATGACCTAAGTATTTAAAAAATAATTAAAATCGTTTCCTTTCAGGTTGTGCGTTTATTGTGTTAGATGTTGTACTGTACCTATACATAAATAAAAATGTTCAAACTATTCGGTGCACCTATTGGTTAACGAATTGCATGTTCTTTTTAAATGACAATAAAAATAGCTACAGGTAAACTGCACCTAGTGATTCAAATTACCTTCAGTTAATTGTGTTAAATTATAGCTATTGTATATTAGTGCTTATTTACTGTGCAAAACGAATTAATAATAGAAAGTATACTTTATTGTACGCTACTCTGATGATGGATGCACGACTCTTTGAAATGGAACTGAAAATACTTATTTACTCGTTAGTGGTTTCTCAAAATTACTGTATGACTGCTTTAATTTCTATTGTATGGAAGCAATGTCATTCCGATTGGATAAAGTGCAAATCTTACTTCTTTAAGATAAGGTAAATCATGGAAAGATCTTTCTCTTCGCAGTCTGGGCAGCGTGCCATAGTATCCGTAATATAGCATCTACACAGAACACATACAGGTTATCACACAGACACACAGATGACAAACGCTTTGTACAAGTTGCGACATTGCCTGTACACGTGAACAAGTGTACCGACACGGTAAAGGTGAAGGTAAAATACTATTGTACATGTTGTTACACTGCTTAGGTGGCGTACCACAGCGGTTTAATAAGTAACGGAATTAACATAATAATTAAATCTAAAATAGTAGCTATACAAATGTAATGCCAGCAGTTACCTGATGGAAAGTAAGATAGATATAGGTAGTCAGGAGGTTTTTTTTTTGAGGTGGGATATCATCTTATGACTGCTTATGGTGTCAGACTATTACAGACTAAACCAACACCTAGATATGTTTCTTCAGTTGCGTTTTGAGTACCACGATCATGAGTATATCGTTTCCAGAATTGATCCCATGGCCCTAGCAGGCATCAGCTTTGCTGGGGCCCTACTGTTTGCTGACATCTCTTGGAGGAGCGCGTGGAACCCTACGCGGCATCGACGACTCGGGCTCGGTCCTTATAGGACGAGTGGATGGCAGAATTTCCTTTGTACGACGTTCGCAAGCCCGCGCCTGTGTTGTCTTCCGGTCTGTCTGTGCAATGGTGACAACCGGGCGTTTCTTCCGCCAGAATCCGGTACTGGTTACTGCCATGTCGGTAGAGCCATGAGTGTGTGCCATGGGTTGTGTCATACGAAAAGGAATCGGCGCCTTCGCGCCTAGGTAAAGTTAAAGAGGACTTACCACCACAATAATGCGTACCCAATAATTAGGAGGCTACACCCATAAATATCAGAAAAAAAATTACTTTGATATTCATGCTAGTAGGACCAACTGTTGCTGTTGTTAGTGTTGCTGTTGCTGTGTGTGTCGTATTTCTGCTGTGATCTTGTGTATAGTAAAGTATACAATAAATAAATAAATATTACACATAAATAATATAGGTTTTAGAATAAATATTGGAGTAGGCATCCTTCCAGTTCTGATATTGTCACGAAGATCCCTGATGCAGGTGTGCCAGTATACGAAGCATCTGCTCAGCTGCCATAACACCCATACGTATGCACAGACACTAACCTTGTCGACAATCTTATCGCTCTCAAGTCTCGCCAGCTGCTCGGCGCGGTGTATAATGGATTCCGTGTGCAATTCTATTCCGATATCTTGCGTTAACTCATCCATATTGAGTGTTCTGCTTAGACGTTCAAGGAAAGCAACAAACTGTAACAAAAGAAATTTCTGTATGCTCCCAAATCATAAAAATTGAAATGAAATATACAAACCTTGGTAACAGATTTTTTCTAAGTGCAACAAAATTACACATTTAAATGACCATAGCGAATCACGAGAATACCTAACTATGTACAGTTAATTAAACATGTTCCTCTAGATTACCATGGGAAGCAGTAACGCTCCCTGGGATCTCCTACCTAAAATCTGACATGATCAATTTGAAATTTCAGATTCCTTTGGGATGTCTGATAGCCGAGATGTTGAACCTGTAGAAACCCCTCTGCTAGTCCTATTTATGGGGACACGCACACACACAAACGGAACCTGCGCGATTGGGCAAAACTACTGTTATAAAAATACTTTTTAACACAGTTGCTCGTAAAGCTTATGTAATTCCACCGGTTTTAAATATGTAAAGCGGGTCATAAAAAACGCGTGTGTTATGTAAAGCAAATAGTTAAGTTATAGTCCATACAAATTCCATAACAGCATTATTTGCCATTTCGCGCGCGGCGATTAGTTCGAAATTTGAATAGCATCATTTTATATCATTTGTCATGTTTTATCATTTTTTGTCACTTTTTGTCACTTTTTGTCACTTTTTGTCACTTTTTGTCACTTTTGGTCACTTTTGGTCACTTTTGGTCACTTTTTGTCACTTTTTGTCATCTTTTGTCATTTTTGACACTTTTTGTCATTTTTTGTGATTTGTTGTCATTTTTTGTGATTTGTTGTGATTTTCTGTCACTTTTTGTCACTTTTGGTCACTTTTTGTCACTTTTTGTCACTTTTGGTCACTTTTTGTCATCTTTTGTCATTTTTGACACTTTTTGTCATTTTTTGTGATTTGTTGTCATTTTTTGTGATTTGTTGTGATTTTCTGTCACTTTTTGTCACTTTTGGTCACTTTTTGTCACTTTTTGTCACTTTTTGTGATTTATTGTCATTTCAGTCATTTTTTGTCACTTTTTGTCACTTTTTGTCATTTTTTGTTACTTTTTGTAATTTTTTGTCATTTTTGTCACTTTTTGTCATTTTTTGTGATTTTCTGTCATTTGTTGTCATTTTTTGTCACTTTTTGTCATTTTTTGTCACTCTTTGTCATTTCAGTCATTTTTAGTAATTTTCGTAATTTTTTGTAATTTTTGTCATTTTACCAAACAATATTTGCGTTCGATTTCTTTGGCGCTAAACACTAACATGCTCCTCACACAAACAGTGCGCAGCAATTTTTAAAATGAAAATGTTTTTAAATGTTTTTTTTTCTGTTTCCTCGCAAATGTGTTAAAAAACGTCGTACGATATACGTGCGTATTGGTTATAACATGCTCGGCTCAGTTACGCCCTCGCCTTCGGCTCGGGCTGAAATTCCGCCTCGCATGTTATAACCATCTTTACGCACTAATATCGTAATGTACTATAAATACAAATGTTTACTTTACATGACAAATAACATTTACGATACTCTTACTTTCTATATTACCTACAAGATTTTCAACAAAATTTATAAGGCCAATACTCAAAAACCCGATCAGAACAAGCTTTGGAACTGCGAAAATAATACTCACATTAGCCTTGTCTTTGCGTAGGTTCTCCCTGGAGACTTCCTGTGCATTCAGTTCAGACTCCAGCTTATGCACTTTAGCTTCAAGCATGTTTCTCTCATCTTCCAGTATACGCACCCGCGTTGTCGCCTGGTCATGCAAATGTGCCGTCCTGCCTAACTGCTGAGACTCCATGCCCAACTTATCACGTAATGCGTCTATTTGCTACAACCAAAATAATATCACTTTTAGTCGTAGTTATGTAGGCTAAACCAATTGAATGACTTATCTTTTATGTCTAAAGGATGACGCAGGGACATTGAAACCATTTTTTTCCAAGGATTTACCGAAATGCCTACCTCTATTTTCAGCAACGAATAAAGAATAAAAGCAAGTCTATTGTACAGAATTACAGATACAATAAAATCCACCGGATTACGGGGAATTGATCCTTGGGGACCTTGAGGAAAGGTTTCTAAAAAATATGTTTAAGCTTCCAGGGTCCGCCTGTATAAAAACATGATATAATTTTGTACTCACTACAGCTTTGTCTTTATTATCACTTAAAATCTCGCGAATTCTATCTTTTATAGTGCTTTCGTGGGCCTCCACAAACCGTGTCGGCAAACTCAGCAAGATGGCTATCGACTCCATAGTATTTCGGAATTCCGCGTGTAGCCTTTGATATTTCTCATCCCGATGCCTCAAATCCTCTGAAAATATCATTAAGTACAAACAATAGCATAGGCATAACACAATTGGTTATGATCAATTTGTCACGAAATACCTTTCAGCTGAATTATTATAGATTCATTCTGGTTTACATTATCCGTTACAACATTTAAGTTTTTAGAACAATGAGATAATTTCTCTCTTGCTTCGTGTAGCTCCCGTTCGATAACTCTGTTTTGGACCAACAGAGATTCTTTTTCTTGTTTGAGCCTCTCTAGGTCAAGAAGTTGTCCTGATATTTGCCGTTGTAAAATATCTTTGTCAGTATTAGACCTCTCTAGTGCATCTCTACAACTCCGCAGTTCTTGCTCGACAGTTGACAAATTTTCTGTTGTATTCATACATCTGTTTTTAAGTCTGGTGATTTCTTGAACGAGTTCAGCAGCTTTTATAATCAAACTTTCTGGCGAATGAGTGTGTGCGGTATCACAAAAATCTGATTCCAATGCTGCAGACATCCGCCGAATCAGATCGTGAAACTGACAACGAGCATTTTCTTTTTGTTGTTCTTCACTGTGGCATTCTAATTCAAGGGAACGCAATTTCTTTTCCAAGTCCTTAATTTTTTCTTCACAGTAGCGGTTATCCCTCTGTAGGGTTTGCACCGTGATTTCACTTCGACCGTGTGATGTCTGGAGGTTTCGCTGTATCTCTTCGAGATCTTGAATCTTCTTTCGAAGAGATGATATGATAGCATTTTGACGAGCATTCTGTTCACGAAGGTGATCGATCTCCACTTGCTGCTCAAGTATTCTCTGATCTCGAGACAACATTTGGTTCTTTAAGTCACTATTCTGTAATAAGTACACTTATGTTATAAGAATCGATCGGGTAGGTAGGTTAGTTTTGATTTTACATTGACAAATAAACATGACAAGTTTAATGTAGTGGCTCACTTCAGATATTAGTTTATCCCGCTTGTACTGGAGCCCGGCGAGATCACTGCGAAGACTGGTTATTATGTCGTTACCAACGTCTGCCTCCATCTGAAGAAATTTCAACCCGTGTTTACACTAATTTAAGATGAAATTATTTCGATAATAGATCACGCCAGAAACAGTTGTGTTCGAAATGAAAGACTTACAAAACTCCATATTGAACTAGTTCTTGTTACACACTACAGTAAAAAGAAGTCAGTTTTTCGTGACGAGCAAAAGACGACTAGTCTAGTAAAGTACCTCTCCTTGCTTGAAATGTAGCGTGATCCGGCTCGAGGTTTCATACTTACCTACCGAGAGTCACGATATCTTTTCTACCGACCTATATAGGCAGGTACTATCATGCATAGCTTTGGAATTTACATAAACGATGGGGAGCGTCCCCCAAATCACGATTTTTATGGACATGATAATTGGTTGAATTGTGATATAGTTGCGATGTCATCACGGCCATCTAATCGAGCGTTGTATTGGGGTAGGTAGACGACGAAAACACGGAAATGTTACTGAAAGGGAAGCTTGTAATCTACGACTTGCTTAGTCTGTTACGTATAGGAACGTATACCGGTAGGCATACTTATGTTTATATTCCACGAGAAATCCGTGCGAGGTACGGGACAATGCACGCTACCACCCCCTTCAGCGAACATTTTTTTCTAATTCTCGTTAAACTTATCGACCTTTTGATTTAGCCTGTTGTGATGAATTATTTTATTGTGCGTTTTATTTAGGTGAATGGTGTGGTAGGTAGATGATATATAATTGAGAAACGGAATAGTTAACTTTGAGTTATTTTTGCAGTAAGGTACCTAATCACTGTTATAGGCTATCACGGTTTGTTTCACAATTTAAATTGTCACTTACGGGATATCATAATAAATATCGGGAACTCATAATAATTAAAAATCACGGAAGATATCCCGTAAGTGACAATTTAAATTAAGGTAGGTACCTAATAATAACTAGCGGGAGTGCCAAGTACACACTCTGCACTTACGTTTAAAGACCTTGGTTGATTAGTGTTTTCCTTTAGCCAATTTTGAGCAGACCGGAGTTTGAATTAACAAACTGGTCAAGTCATGGGACAACACTGTATACGTACCTATAACCGTGTAAGTAGGTAACTAGGTAGGTATGTAGGATATATGTTCATCTGCGGATTCGCCTATCTGCGCAATGCCTACTTAAGAGGTGTGAAGGTCTGTCGGGTCGAAGATTTGCACGTCATCAGCCGTTGTCTATCTGTTGAACGCTTAACATTCTTTCCAAGGTACGGAGGGGTTTCCCATCTATGAATCGACCTCGACGAGCGTCGTTTAAGGCTGAAGATCGCCGGCGCTAAGTGCACGCACGAGCCACTCAAAGATCGTAAACAGGTACAGTCAGCATCAAAAGTCGATGAACAGAACCAACATAACAAAACATTTTATTGTGAACAGATGAAACACATTTTATTGCGAACAAGTGTTTTGTTATGTTGATTCTGTTCATCGACTTTTGATGCTGACTGTACCTAGCTGTTAGTTTACAATTGTAGTCCAATGTTTTGAGAAATTCTCTAATGACTCTCATATCTATGCTTGTACCACTCTGGCTGGCGCGAGACGGTGTAAGACATTTAGTGACTAAAATCCATATAATTTTGACTAAAGTTCCTTCCGTTGATGAATCCCCGACCGGTCTCATTCGACCGTGCTGTTATTGTTTTACTATTGTGTCTCGTTTCGCGGGTATGTGATAGGTCGTTGCTCATTTTTGCAAAAGCTGCGGTACTCCTTCAAACAATCCGCAGCCCAAGCCGACATCAGCCGTAACTGGACGCCTCTATTTTGCGAACATCTCTATGAAGCGCGCGTGGACATACATATCTTTGCTTCACTTAAACCGGACAGACCTCCACCACACCTCTACCGTGTGCCCAACCGTGTCGTCTGGGCGATCCACACAATGTTACGCGATTTTTTCCGCTGAATGCAACAGTACCTAGGTATACTAGGTATGTATATAGGTCTGGTTAATTTAATAGCTCAAATATTAATTCATTAATAATGAATTTAGTAATAAACAATTAATAATTATGATCTATTGTAACGAGAGTCGAATCCCAGCATCATTTTTGCCTGTCACTACCTTGAGAAAATATCTAGCTAGGACCCACCAGCAGGGCACGCCGTCATTGCGGCGATAAGTACCCTCTTTGAGGCGTGGTTGGAAAGAGGTCACGGCGTCCTCTCGTTCCGTATACGCAAACGAGGACGCAGGTCCTCATCGGATACGGTAAGTTCGGGAGGTTCCTACATCGAATCAAGGAGGAAAGAACTCCCGAGTGTCGCCACAGTGTGGACCGCCCGGAGGACACGGTGGAGCACACGGTAGAGGTGTGCCCTCGTGGAGGCTGTCGGCGGCGGCGACCTCTCGCGCCGGGCCCTGGTACAGGCCATGGTCCAGAGCGATGAGGGGTGGCAGGCTGTCGCCTCGCGAGTGCGCGAAGGAACGTTCGTCACGCCGTCGACGCCGAGATCCCGATCCCAATTTCCGACCACCGTAGGCGAAACCCGGACTGAGCTTAGTCGTCAACGCCGCGTTCAATTCCACGCGCGCCTCAAGGAGATGTCAGCAAACTGTAGGGGCCCGGCAGGGCCGAAGCTTCTAGGGAACACGAAAATTCCGAAAGGTAAGCCCGTGTCCCCCAGATCGAAGGCACGAAGGAACGGGGTGGGGTTTAGTCAGTAAGAGTCTGACACACCCTCCCGCTTCGCCCAAGAGCGGGAGAAGTCATTCTGATGATTCCCCACATAAAAAAAACCGGCCAAGAGCGTGTCGGGCCACGCTCAGTGGAGGGTTCTGTAGTTTCCCGTCCGTCACAACTTTTCAAAAACTGTTCGTCCCATCAAGTTCAAAATAATTTTCCTAGAAAGTCTTTATAAAGTTCTACTTTCCAGATTTTTTTCATAATTTAATTTCTAAACTTATGGTTCAAAAGTTAGAGGGGGGGGAGGAATACGATGTTTTTTACTTTTGGAGCAATTATTTCCGAAACGATTGATATTATCAAAAAATGATTGTAGTAAACCCATTTTTGAATACCTATCCAACAATATATGACACGTTAGGGTTGGAATTAAAAAAAAATCGCTTTTTACTTTACATGTAGGGGGGCTGGGCTACCCTAATAAAACATTTTTTTTCCGATTTTTATTTTTGCACTTTGTCGGCGTGATTGACATACATATTGGTACCAAATTTCAGCTTTCTAGAGCTAACGGTCACAGAGATTAAGCGAGGACGGACGGACAGACATGGCGAAACTATAAGGGTTCCGTTTTTGCCAATTGGCTACGGAACCCTAAAAAGCTAGGACCCACCAGAACCAAAATTATATTATCATAGACACACATTATTACTGCACGTTAGGCTTATTATTATTAAAAAAAAAAAACAATGTATATAGGTAACAAACCTTTCCGAGGGCGGTTGCAAGGTGGTATTTTAATTACTCAGATACCCGCGAAACGAGACACAATAGTAAAACAATAACAGCGCGGTCTCATTGGACCGGTTGGGGATTCAAACGTTAAGAGGTCACGGGGCCTCTTGAATGTGCTGATGGTGATCACCGGGATGGTTTTAGAAAGGTAAGAATCTGATAGTCCTCGATCCTTCCCTCAAAATTCCAGATGCCTTTCGAAGATTTCCCACCAAAGCATAAAAAAAGGTAACAAACCTCTGTTGGACTTTTGCTGCACAGCACTTCGTATACTTTCCAATTTTCAGCTTCTTCACTTCCCTTGTCTTCTTCCATTTTGATTATACCACAAAACAACAAAGTTTACACATACATCACCATACACATTGTAAGTTTACGCCGTAATAGTCTACTCAGTGATTGCAGCGTTGCTATGGACTTTGAAAACGTAAACATAATAAAATTATCGATTATTTATGGGGAAGAGTTTCTCGTTCATGTTGCGGTTAGGGTGTGGCTACCAAGTAGGTAGGTAGGTACTATACTAAGTACCTACCCAAACAAATACCATAACCCTGGGTTACTTTTGGCAACACGACGACGGCGCGAATGTAAAAACGTTCCGCTGCGCAGCGCTACTTTCGTCAACGACACGCATCGTTTTAAATTTAAATTAACTAAGGGCCATGTGCACCGACATAAGTTTAAGATAACCAACTGATTAACGTCAATAACCGACGAAAAGGAACAGGAAATATTGCTAAAACAGCCGTTTTAATATTAAAACAGTCGATTTGGTGTCGGTGAACATCGCCCTAAAAAGTACACAGGTGCAAGAAATTTAAAAATTAGTGCAACAGTTTTTAAATTTCTTGCACCTGGTCGGGTTATGTAGGTTTTCGATGCTTCGTCAGTAGGTATTATAATTGTTTTTCTTTAATTAGGTAAGTACCTACAGAATTTAATGACATGAAATTATGCATGTGAATAGTTGAATGAATAGTAGACTGATTATTGGCATACATTTTACCATGCAATTCCTTTAGGTCGTCGTGATATTCGACTGCTTTGTAAACAGTGATCTATTCGTGGTTTAATTATCCTATAACTCTTTAATTACTAACGGAACATCATTGATAGGTACTTGCCAACATGTTGCAGACACTTACCTACAAAGTTTGTATAAACGTGAAAATCTAGACCCCAACGTGCATACTAAGAACTAATAAGACCTATTTTTATCTTTTAAGCCCTACGATATTTTCTAAATCTGTTTTTTAAACAAATTCAAAACAACGTATGTAAAAATCTACAGCTCTCTATGTAAGTAAGCGCTTTATATGAAAACTAGCTAATGGCCAAACGTTCGCGTAGCGAAAACTTGAATTTCTCCGAAGTTTATGCATGCACTGATTTTATTCATACATACTTACACAATTACACACTAATTTGTTTTTCTTCTAAAGTCTATGGATTAAAAAATGTTCCGCCAGGACAACGTTCGCCCAGCGGAATCAGTTTTTGGTGAATTTCTCCACAATGGCTGCGTTCACAATTTTTTTTTACCATACACAATTATACGATCATCATCATCTGCCTAGCCTTTTCCCAAGTATATTGGGGTCGGCTTCCAGTCAAGCCGGATTTAGCTGAATACCAGTATTTTACGAGGAGCGGCTGCCTACCAGACCTCCACAACCCATTAACTGGGGACATACACAATTATACGATGTCACACACTAAATATCAGCATAATTAAAATCTTTAAATTCAAAAACATTCCGCTGCGCGAACGCACACTGAAAAATTAGTGCGTGATCTGCTGTAAATGTGCGCCAAATAAAAAATTTGTGCGTGTTGCTGTTTTGGAAAAAAACGGAAACGGGAATTCCTGCTGGGGTAACGTTTTCTCAGCAGGAAAATTTTAAACGAATCATCGAAGAGAGTAAGGGAGCGGGGGGCTAGTTGTAGCAGGGGTAAGTTGTAACAAGCGTTTTTTTACCTACAAAATAGGTTGAATAATCGTTTGATTTTCAACCTTACTTATTATGTACTATCCATTCTATCATATAAGCGCGATCAGTTCAGGTGCAGGCGCTCCTATAAAGCCACGTAATGGACTTTTTTTTGTTTATACAAATATGATTATCGTAGATTTTAAATTGTTTTGCTGTTGTTGATTCATACAAATAGCTTTAGCATATATTTGGTTTCATTATATTAACTGTAATTTCACACTAAGTAAGCGACTTTTTTTTAAATAGATTTTATTTCAGAAATCCTCGCAGTGGGGTAAGTTGTAACACTTGTACGGGGTAAGTTGTAATTTGATACAACTTGCCCATTTTTCTATTAGATTGAGAATAAAACTTAAAAACCTAAGTTTGTTATAATGTATCTCAGGTTTATAATGCTAAATACTTTTTTTGCTTACTGAAGTAGTTAAGAATGTTAAGATTATAAATGGCTGTAAGCCAAAAAATCCTTAATAGTTGAAGTGAAGAAAGAACATGTAATTTGTTTATTTTAGAATATTTTTCTATAAGATTCAGAATAAAACTTAAAAACCTAAACCTGTTTTAGCGTTTGTAAAGTTTTAAGTTAAAGGTTCAAGCTTGTTACAACTAGCCCCAATCACGGGGTAAGTTGTAACACCCGTCAGTTTTTTTTTCAAAGACGTTTCTACAAAAATACATTAGTTTTGATCAAAAAATTATTTGAAATCAATAGGTAGTTAAATAGTTGTTAATTGGTATAGTACTGCTAGATTTCATAAATCCCAAACAATAATAAGCTTTCATAGCCAAGAAACGAAAAACTGTTACAACTAGCCCCCCGCTCCCCTAATATTGTGATGAGCAAATAGCTTATGTGCAAAAATGTGCATCAAAAATATAATTTGTGCGTCTTCAAGTCTTCGAGATATTGCGTTTCCTGCTGGGGTAACGTTTTGCAGAATCGTGTATTTCTAAAACCATTGTATTTGCGACTGTACTATAAAAATAGATGAGTAGCTCTTAATTTGTGCGTATTTCATATTTGTGACAGAATTAGAGTTATGAAAATACATATTTATAGCTTTCGAGTAAATGCACTTTTTTGAAAATTTCTTAAAACTGTTACAGCGCGCTAAGGGTCAATTTATACTAGCGCAGAGTCGAAGCGTCAAATTCTTTACAGCTAAAGCGAAGCCGCAAGAATTCGCCAGAATACGCGCGCACTCTTTTACGTGTATACTAAGATCAATTTATACTAGCGCAGAGTCGAAGCGTCTTTCCAAAACTGAACATAAATTCAACCTTAACTCCACATTACTTCAGAGATTTTAAAAAGTCGCGCGTATTGTTGCGCCCACTAGCGAACCGACGCATAATTCAGCTAGGAGAGTCAACTGGCAAGTGATTCAATAGCTCTGCTTTTGTTGCCCATTAGACCGTTTTCACATTATCCGATCCGATATCGGTATCGGACGCCGATACGATATCGGGGTAAGTAAAATGTATGAAATATGTACCTGTCTTTCATATTGTCCGGCCCGATATCGGATATCGGAGCACGGCATTTCATACATTTTACTTAGACCGTTTTCACATTATCCGATCCGATATCGGTGTCGGACGCCGATACGATATCGGGGTAAGTAAAATGTATGAAATTCCGTGCTCCGATATCCGATATCGGGCCGGACAATATGAAAGACAGGTACATATTTCATACATTTTACTTACCCCGATATCGTATCGGCGTCCGATACCGATATCGGATCGGATAATGCGGAAACGCTCTTAGACCGTTTTCACATCTTCCGATCCGATATCGGTATCGGACGCTGATACGATATCGGGGTAAGATAAATGTATGAGATATGTACCTGTCTTTCATATTGTCCGACCCGATATCGGATATCGGAGCACAGCTTTTCATACATTTTACTTACCCCGATATCGTATCGGCGTCCGATACCGATATCGGATCGGATAATGTGAAAACGGTCTTACCCCGATATAGTATCGGCGTCCGACACCGATATCGGATCGGATAGTGTGGAAACGCTCTCAGGGTTAATTTATACTAGCGCAGATTCGAAGCGTCAATCTTTACAACTAAAGCGAAGCCGCACGAATGCGCGCGTATTCTAGCGAATGCTCTTTTACGTGTAGTAATTTTTCCACTAGCGCGAGGCACTAGTTCGAGGCGCATAGTAAAACCGTCGGCGAATGTAAAAACGTTCCGCTGCGCAGCGAGACGCCACGCGGCGTCACGAGGCGTAGCGCTGCATGAAGCAACGTATTCCAAATTCTCATAAAAAAATGTGTATCTATTCGCGTAGTAAATAAAGTTCTATTTTGAGTCACTATTAAAATGTGCGTGCAGCGTCGCGTCTCTAAGGGTGCGTCCACATCTGGCGAATGTGCAGCTCGCGAGCCGTTTGAGAGCTGCGCGCGTGCAGTCACAATGGTTTGGTGCCGCAACTCATACAAAAATGCACGCGCTTCGCTCGCGAGCTGCACATTCGTCAGATGTGGACGCACCCTAAGAAAGTTTTTAATAAATGAAACATCTTTATGTGAAGAAGATATGTATTAAGTACAAAAAGGTTCACATAGTATCAAGAGACAATTCGTATACCAGGTTCCGATTTTAGTAGTTTATCATGAGGTATACTATTTAGTAGGTAACAAACAATCGCCAGAAAGGGCTCTGTTATGAGCTTCTTATCTAGCAGACAGGAGAAACGATGGTCATTTATCACAATTAAAGTTATACATTGATCAGATCTTCTAATAGTCTAAATATTACCATAGACGACAATTTAACCTTTTCGTTGAAAGTAATTTTTCATCCGATACAAAAACGATTTCTTTCAACGTCGCGATACAGCGTTATCAAATAGACTTACGTTGTCGTATCACGAACAAGAGTCATACAAATTAATATTCATCCAAAAATAGTTTTAAAAGTAGCCATCGGGCTAGAAAACAATCAGTAGGAATGTCTACAGTAGCGTCTTTATAAAAATGCACCTTTAACTCGCTTAAATCTAAACAACTTATTATAATGATGCCTGTGGCATATTTAAATGGCAACTCAGTAAACAGCCTTATGCCTGAGGCAATTTTTAAACTGTCAATGTTTTATGAGAATAGATACTTTTATATAATTTCAACAATGCAAACTTAAGATAATTCGAGGGCATAACCTTATATGCCTAGCTTATATCACTAAATACAACTGTCGCTCGGTGGTATGTCATGTGACTAGCACGTAGTTAACATTAAATAACCAACAGAGCCTTTATAATAAAAAGAAACTATCAATAAAAAATATCAAAAAGGAAACATATCAAATGAGGTAATTAATACAGTAGCATGTCTGTAAAGCCTTAAAATTAACTAGAATTTAGAAAAAAACAACAACGGAACGGAAAACCCATACCTCGCTAAGGGTTTTGAAAGACGCCTAGAAGGAACAACACTTTTAGGGGACTGACTGTCAGTCACCTTACACAAACTCAACCAAATTTTTAATAATAGGTTTTCAAACTTCTAACTCAAAGCTAACCTCAAGGTTTAGCTATTTAATGCAAGGGTCTATCCCTGAGTATCTCAATACTCAGGGCTAGACCCTTAGTGTAAAACCCTTAGCCAGATATCAGCCTGTCCCGTCTTTCTTAAAGCTATGCCTATAATAATCACAGGGTAAAGACAAATAATTCTGAAACTTAGCTCAGACTCTTGAGAATATTTTGAACAATAGCAGCATTTTGGCACCGAGCATAAGTGCCAGTTCACACAAGAGCGCGATGCTGCGCGCAGCTAAAGAGTAATTTAAAAGCGCGCGCAACGCAACGGCTCGGTCTGAACTGGCCCTAAGAAACAACGACTGTTCATCAAGTTTGGCGAAGTCAGCAATGACATAAATGCTCCTGAGATTCATGATCTACAGGAAGTACAGAGTATCACTTAAGGTATAATGCGGCTGGCTGTGCAGACTATTCGCAGCCAGGAATGCCAGCTTATGTGCGTACTGGCATACCGAAGGTACACGCACTTGTGACGAGCAGTTGAAATACAAATGTGTTAGTTTGTATGTCAGCCATTGCATCTGAAATCAATCAAAAGATGTATGATAAATAACCTTTTTTCTTCATTACACTTTTACTTAGAAACTGGTCTTGTGGTGATTTTGAAATATGTTCTAAAGGCCAACAAATAAGTGCCATTTGACAGTTGTGACGACACACTTTCAAGCCGAAATTACTTTATAGGTGTAATTTCAACAACTGCAATTACCTTTTCCGTAAAATCGTTGAATTGTGAAACCAGTTTATTTTGTGAAAAGTTATTTTTAATCAGTGCCGAACCCAAATAAATGGGATAAGGTTTAGCCTGAAGAAGATATACATATCAACAAATGGTTATTTTGCATTACTTCAACTGAAATAATGCACATCCTTATTATACAACCCAATTCCCAGCCACTAAAACTGCATAAATAAAAAGAAACTTTTTTTTTTAATGTACCACGATTTGCCTACTGCGGTCTTCCTCATATTATAATTTGGGTGTTTTCAAAGCTAGAGTGAATCTGAATAGGCTCTGTATAAACTAGTGCGCCTCACTAAATGATTGCATCACTGCTTACTATAATGTGGGATCGCAGTCAAGCACTAGTTTATGTTACATAAAAAAAACTTAATTAATAATAAAAAGGATAAATTACCCGATCAGGATGCAGTCCCGTGGAGTCCTCGATTACGTTGTACGATGTCGGAGAGATAGTGCCCTCTCGCACATTTTGCGAGACAAGATAGAAATCGTACCTGTAAAGTAAAACATATTATTCAGCATATGTTCCACGCTTTCCCAGATTCTCAAATCTTGATCATATCATCGATAGCTTGACAGTTGAGAATAGACAAGTGGACGCAAGTCTCTAAATAACGATAGCATAATATGACGAACGAAAATTAAGGTTCACTTCAAAACGCGACAGCGCGTACATTTTAAAAGAGACTCAAAATATAACTTTATTGACTATACAAAAAGATACACGTTCGTCAGAATTCAGAAAACGTTGGTCCTAGTATCTCTGCGCCGCGAATGAGGCCAGACTTCATGTAGGATTGATGCAATTCGGTCGGGTGTTCGAGTGAACGTTATAAATATAAACTGGGATCTTTTTATAATTGGACTACTCGCAGAAGAGTAATAAGAATATTTATTTATCACACAGCCATGAAGGGATGAGTAAATAAACGAATCTTAAGGACTATGCAAGAATTGTATCAGGCTTCCTGTATTTTCTGCCTAGATCCATGAGTTTAAGTATACTAACCGCTCCGGTTGAGTGACGACGTCATCTATGACAGTGCCTGGGCGTGGGTTCTCGCCGGTGCGGCCGCGGTCCAGGAATATGCGGGTATTGATTCTCTTGGAAACAATTATGAAGGCCATTTTATAATCGACCTCGCCATAAATCTCAGCCAGTTTCTTCTTTATTTCTGCCACCTAGAAAGGAAACACAGTAAGTTTGGTGTGTTTTTCACATTGACAGCACATTATGGATGGCACTGTAATTATTTAAGTTTTTTTATTACTCTGTAAATAATATTTAGTACTACATAGCCTTTCTAATTATTTTTTTATAGTACCTTTAAATAGTCTTCTTAAGGTAGCCTTTCGAACCGAGCGTCTATAGCGTCAGTGCCGCCGCGACAGTAAAGAACGTATATATAAAATTGAAGTTTATTAATAGTCACATTATATTGAATTTTGCCTGGACCTGCGCGGCGTCAGTGACGTCACAGTGACGTCACTGACGCTGTGTTCGAAAGTCGTTCCCTAGAATTTCATACATTTGCATAGAACATCTATCTGTCGCTCTGTCGCGGCGTCACTGACGCTATAGACGCTCGGTTCGAAAGGCTACCTTTAGAGCAATATAGTTATGAAGTATTTGGATTGGACAAAATAGATTCAATGAGGATATCTTTGACTTACCTCATGACTGTGTACATAGGGGATCTGCCCATCACCCACGCCGTCACGATAGATGAAAATGCGTTGTGGTAAACTGCCCTCTGCAAGAAAATATATTTTCAAATGAACCACTTTTATACCGCATACATCTATAGTTTGGTCCAATTTGCCTGCTGCGGTCTTCCCGTCCGTTTATGATTAAGGTGTCTTCAAGGTTAGAGAAAATAAGCTCTTAATAAACTAGTGCGCCTCACCATCAACGATTACATATCTGCTTATCATCAGGTGGGATCGCGGATATGAATTTAAAAAAAAATACCGACTTCAAATGGCACTATTACAAACTATGTATACAGAATAATTGATTACTTCGAGATTTTTTAAGTAAAAATATTTAGTAAGTATTGTTAACAATCTTTCAAAAAAGTTACATAGTTAAATAAGAACTAGAAATAAATAATTTACCGTTCATTTCTCTGTATCGGCGCAGGGCGGCAGCGATATTGAAACCCATGTGCGCACTGAGCTCTTCGCCGGACGTGTGCGAGTTGACGGCCGAGTAGTAGCGAGTCAAGTGGCGGTCCAGCGTCGCCACAAACCCGCCGAAACTCTTCTCCTTTGAGCGAGTGTCGTGGCACACGTCGTACCCAATCACGAGGATGCTCTGCAGAGGAATATCTACCCTCCATGGGGCACCACCAAGCTGTAAATTATCAAAATACAAATACATATATAAAATCTATGTTACCTGAATGTATTTAGAAATTTATAATTATGTTTATCAGTTGTCTAGTAATAACTAGATAATAATAGCCGCATGGGCAACGCTTGTCGTCACTCGCAGTGGTTACGGATAGTCAGAAGCCAGTAAATCTGACTCCAGTCTTGCCATGAAGTACTGTGTTACCCCAATTAATAGGTTGTGGAGGTCTGGTAGGCAGCCGCTCCATTTAAAAATACTGGTATTCAGCTAAATCCGGCTTGACTAGAAGCCGACCACAATATAGTTGGGAGAAGGTTAAGTAGATGATGAGATGTCTAGTACTCATAGCACAAGCTCTCTATATGTTGTAGTGTGATAGTTGTGGATGAAAAAACAAAAAAAAAACAGGTGTTACCTACAATAGTAAACATATAGATAAGATACGAATAATGCTTACCTTGCAATTTATTTGTATAGCTACTTTGGTAGCAATCGACATGGCAGATTTGGAAGTCATATTGCGAGCACATACAACTTGCGTGGGCACGGCACGGTCTACCGTACACTTCTTTTTAATTGCCTCGTATCTAGAATATTTTTATTTAAGTTAGAAAATATCTGTTACATACTACTGAGGTTTATAATTATATAGGTTATATCTAAAGATATTGGCGTAACTGCATTTTTTCTGTAAATATCACTTCAAATAATTGTATTATTACTATGCGAAGGAAGTCACGACGGGGCTCCAGCTTGTAAACGCCATCAATTAAATTAAACACTCACCTGTCCGCAAATTGACGTGCCAACACACATAATATCATAGCAGGATTCCTCCGTGCAATGGCTCCCTCGCAGGCGTTAGCATATTCCATGGGGCCGTCATGTCTGATGGGAACTGAAACACCGCGTATGCGTTAAAATTCTGTAAGTCATGGACTTAGTTAACAAAGTGATTTAATGAGTCAACTTACTTATTTCAGGTTTAGGCATTCTGAAACCCACACCGCTAGCCGTTTTCATGATAAGATCAACGAAACCTTCAGCGTCGCGTCGCTGCCTCTCAGGTGTAATAACAACCCAGGAAGGCAGTTGCGAGATGTCAAGCAAAGGTTTTGATCTCATGTCCCGAGTCCACCCTTCTGTAGTGTCACCAGCTGGGTACCGGTGGTTGTTGCCTTGCACAATATTCTCGGCAGGCAGTTGGCGACCCTTGAATTTCACTAATTCCTGGGCTAGAGTAAGTGACCATTCACCCATTTCCTAAAAAAAAATAATTAACCATTACTATTTTAAAACCTCTCGTTTGAAAACGAAACCCACTATTAATAAATAGACAAAGACACACACCTTTACCACTTCACGAGACTTAGTCAGACGTTGGTTGAAAGCCAAAAGTTTTTGAATACGTATATCGGGTCCGATCTTGGTGTGCACGTCAAGGGCCTTCATTAGTTTGAAATTGGCGCGCATCTCGTCGGTCAGACCTGTCTGCCGACACAGCTCGGGGATCAAGTACACCAGCTCGGGCATACCAGCGCGAATGTCGCGCGGCTTGGAGCGAGAAATAAGGAGAGGTTGGCCACCGTCATGGATATTGATGTTATATTTCTGAAAGTACACAAAGAGAAAAAGTTTAAGAAAAAAGTCTTCATAGCACCATAATTAAGCCGTTTAGCTGCGATTAAATTTAAGATATTTTATTATACCTTTTTGTAATAGTCTATGTAGGTAACATTTTCGTCCCGCATTTTGAATGTTGATTTTGGGGATGCCTGCCATGAAACATCGTCAACTCTATATGTTTTCTTATTATAGTCAGTCATAACGATTTTGCCTGGAAAGATAATTTTTGTAATGAAATCATAGGTGTAAGTTTTTTAATTATAATAATATGTTATATTTCTAAGTCCTATTTAATTTAATTTAAGTGTCTGAAAGTATCCAACTTGTCATAAATTTAAATATGCTTACCCACAATATCCTCCAAAAAGATCTTTTTGTAATTACTGCCTTTTGTAGCGGCATACTCGCTCAGCATTTGCAGCACAGTATCCAGACGAAGCACCTTAAAACAATATTAATCTTGAAATACTTCAATGTGTATATGTGTTGAAAAATAAATCATGCAGAAGTTTATACCTTTTTAGAAGTAATTACCAAAGGCAACTTTGCTTAAGATAAAGTACTGATTGGGTGAACTTCAGAAAAATGCCATCAAAATAGATTTGGTATAATTAGAAGGCTAAGATTTTGGCAGATGAATCTGAAGGCTAATGAACCGAAGAAAATTGTGTCACATAATAACTTTTGTTTTGACCTCAATTTTACCATCCAGTCAATAAAATTGTCAAATAAAAATCCCAAATGCTGATGAGGCCAAATGAATCTCATTGACAGTACACTCAGTGGCAACATCTTCTGGGTGTATTATATCAACGTAACTCATATAAAGAAAGCATACTTTCACCAAAGACCTGGCAATGGAACTACACATCCAACAAGCTGAATTTGACGTAATAGAACTAGGTACTTCTATTACTTCAAAATCAGCAATCTCAATGTAATGAGAACTACAGTGCTGGAGCCTCTTTGGATTCTGCCTTGCTTGGGATGCCATTGTAACGTAGACCGCTGCTGCCTGGCTGTAGGCCATTTTGGGACACACCCCTCCAAATGATAAGTACATCTTATTTGAGGGGTTTGCCAGTCGCCGCGCTAGCGATCAGTGTGACGACAGTGTGTTAAATTACAGGGAATACGGCTGTCAATTCTTTGCAGTCCCTTTTCCAGGACAAGATGTAAAGAAATATGAAGTTTGAATATGAATCCAGATAAATTACAATACCTAAAAGAAAACCGGGTAAGTGCGAGTCGGAACCGCGCATTGAGGGTTCCGTACCAACTTACTAATGAAAACAGTTCAATTCTAAAATCGAGTCTCGAAGATTAAAAAAAAAACTTGTAACTACAACTTTTCAGTTTTACAGACTTTCCTATATTTGTGTTATAAGACCTTGCTTTATGCCCTATGAATTTTGATTCCTTACGAGTGTCAAAATGTACTTTTTTGCATTATAAAAGGCCGTAACTTTTTTTTCGTTAACTTAGAAGTTTGATTTTGCACAGCTTCAAGGGACCGCGGACCTAAGTACCTATATGGCTTTAATTTGAACTCGATACCTTCACGCGTTCCCGAAATAAAGGGTCTTGACAGGCAGACGGACAATGTGAGTCCTATCAAGGTTCCGGTTTTTCCCTTTGAGGTACAGAATTCGAAAAAAGAAAAATAATGCTTACCTTGTGCGTTATTTCAGTGACCATCAATAGTCTATCTTCATACTGGTTAATCGTGGTCTTATAGCCAGGCCATATTTGTAATCGGTACTCTGGGATATCAACCTATAAATATTGAAATTTAATAAATTAAGTACAATAAAAAAAAAAATTATCTCTTTGATACTAATAAGAACACAAATATATACCTTAGCAACTGGATCAAAATAGTCTCGGCCCATGAGTTGTAAATTTAATAGTTGAAAACATTTTCTAATTATAATATTGAAGATTTGAATATAATGGTAATCTCCCGGGCTCACATCACATGTTAACTGCAAAATAACAAAAATAATCATATAACTGTATAAGTAATTCAAATCAATCAAATCAAATCAAAATATTTATTTGCTAGAATATGGTACACAAGGTGTTACAATACATTTGTTTCAGCATATCCTGCCATAACATGGCGTGCAAATATATTCACAGTCAGTGTCTTTCATCTGTTCTGTGGTCAGTGTTGTCAATAACTATAACTTACAAATTATACATTCTATTGACTTGTCTTCTAAATAGTAATTGAAAAACAATTATCGACTGACAGTAAATAAAATAATGCTTTATTTAATCTGCTTCACACCTTTATCAGAATCCTCATGCGGGCGTCGTCCGTTTTCCGGTCTGAGTATAATTCTAAGGGATCCGGGTGAAGTCTTTTGACAGTATATAAAACGGCGCCATCAAATAAATACCTTAAAAAATAATAGAAGTATTAATAACATACAAAATCCCTACCAGCTATCAATTTTAGTGACATGTCATTATGTATGAAAATAGTCATGTGGAAGTAAGTACACCATCATACTAAACTTACCCTCCAAGGGTATTCGCATGTATGCGCAAAAGGCCTTTGCGCACTGCCGTGTTATCCTCCTCCGGGGAGAAGTCTACGTGGTATTGGTATAGGCGCCATTGGGGAGTAGTTTGAACGGTAAAATAATTTGCTTTAAGATCTATCGCAGTTCCAGAGTGTCCTGTAAGGAAATTATTAAATTTTCAGTACTAATATATAATTATATTTTTGTCTAGATAAAACATGTGTATAGTCTACCTGAATACAGTAAATTGCAAACAAGATTTTTTGGCAAGATTTCTTCGAGTGAAGTTTAGTGGCTGTTTTAATTACTCGCAAATTGATTGTTAGTGGATATTATGATGTAAAATTCGTAATTTTGTATTTAATTGTCTGCTCAACTGGACGTAAGAAAGCCAGAAACATAAGAAAAAATCAACTAGACTATTTTAATAAGTTCTTATCCATACCATGCCATATTCTAGAACCTTTTGTAAATGTTAACAAACCTTTCTTGGACTGAATTGCTGTCGGGCGAGTTCTCAAGATAGTCATTTGCTCTGGCAGAACCCGTCCACCACCACGGCGTGACCCGCGTCCAATCACCAAGGCGCTGGCATCGCCACTAGCACTTGGCTGTGCTTGTCCAGCTTAAATTTAAAAACAGAACATGTTATTTTCTTACCTCTTGTAGCAGTTTTTGGTAGAATTGAACATTATTTTTATAATATGACTGTCTCACCAATTTGCATGCTTTGCATGCGTTGCTGAATACCAACATCCCCTGGATGTTCTTGATGTGTAGTTGGTGTAGATCTATGCGTGGCCCTGCCTCCCTGCACGTTTGGCGCAGGTACACCAGCCCTGACAGGAGGAGCTACTGAAGGAGGACCCCAAGCTGAAGGTGGCTGAGGGCGCGGCCCTGGTTGTTGTTGTTGCTGAGCAGGCCTCTGGGGTTGTTCGCCAGGCCTACGCGGAGGTGGCCCAGCATTGTCTCCCCCTCTACCGGCCCGCCCACGGGAACGTCCTCGCCCAGGTTCAGCCATCTAAATATAAACAAGCAGAACTCAAACTCCAATCACATTTCACAACACGTCCTATCATATCCTTCACACATTGAAAACTCTAGTTGCAGACCCGGTACTCAATGACGACAAAGAAAAAAAACTGGATACAAGTAATGTTTTAATAGCAGGCAACTAAGGGCCATGTGCACCGACACCAAATCGACTGTTTTAATATTAAAACGGCTGTTTTAGCAATATTTCCTGTTCCTTATCGTCGGTTATTGACGTTAATCAGATGGTTATCTTAAACTTATGTCGGTGCACATGGCCCTAAGACCTATAGATAAAATTCACAAAAAGTAACTACTAATCGCGTTGGGTCGACGACGCCGGCGTATAGTGCCGAGTCGTGGTGTCATGTTGCCTTCCACGAAAGCGCGATACACGACACCGATCGGCCCAAATTCCTCCTTTTTATGGCCACGGACACTCAGTCTGCGAAATTTTTCGTAATATTTTATTACCTATTTCGTAATTATTGTGGCGAAAAGATGTTAATCCCTACAACTGGGCGAGGAATCAAAATTGAGTGTTTTATCGGATTATTTTATAAAGAACAGGGACTATGCCCCGATCAATGCTTAATCGGAGCCGATCGGATGCAATCGGAGCTGATCGGATGCACTCGCAGCCGGTCGGGTGCGCGCGCAGTCGATCAGATGCTCTCGCAGCCGGGTAGATACACTAGATACACTACTGCTAAGCTGCAAAGCCGGTACCAGTATTCCACGCAGTCCAAGTTTTGTGTCGGCACGCACGCAATCAGAGCTGATCGGCTACGCGGGCGAGAAAAAGCATGCAGCGATCGGAGTCGAACGGCTGCACGAACGAAAAAAATACGCGATCGGAGCCGGTCGCGCTTGGTGTGCAATAATAAGAGAGAGATAATAATATCTCTCTCTTATTATTGCACACCAAGCGCATTCAAGCATTCTTAGGGTCCGTACACAGACCGGCTCGAAGCTTAGAGCATTTTTAACCTATGGAGACGGCAAAGCAGGGCCTTTTAAATGTCTTAAGTTGCAACGTTCGCTGCAGTGTTGTGTTCATGCGATTATCAGTATAACTACAGGCACCTGTGCTCTATGGTTTTATGCGGAGTGTTCGCTGAGAGAAAAAAATATTGTATGCAGATCAATATTAACGTTTGAATCCCCAACCGGTCCTATGAGACCGCGCTGTTATTGTTTTACTATTGTGTCTCGTTTCGCGGGTATCTGAGTAATTAATAAATAACCGGCATCAGGATCTCCATATAGAAAGATTAACATTGGTACTGACCTAATAATATAAATTATTTGTGTTAAGTCCATTAGTAACAAAATAAAATTGATTTAAAACACACAACACTAATTCCTAGGATAAGTGGCACAATTATTAAAATAACCATTTTGTGCCATAGTAAAATCTCCGTTCAATGTCGTGGTTGGATCGAATCACGACACATTCTGACACATAGTTTCCCAGCCCTTTATGAACTACTACTACCCCCTTTACAAGAAAACAAAATCGAACGCCAATACTATTTAATTATACCAATTTTATACGTCTATGAGATAAACTGGCATAATAACGTGGAACCCACAGAAAATAAATAAAACTTTTTCACTCACTGCAACATCCTAGTACCTTAAAAAACCAGGCAACTGCGAGTCGAAATCGTGGACTGAGAGTTCCGTACTTTACCTATGAAAACAGTTCGATTTCCGAGATTGCGTCTCAAAGTTTTTCCGAATCGAAAAAAATTGTTTTTCTCGTGATGTGTAACTACAAATTTTCATCAGTATTTTAGGTCAGCAGAAAGTACCTTATGAATTTTGATTCTCTAATTGAGACTGTTGAAAAAGCAAAATCTTTTATTTCATTATCACTAGTTTGTTCTTTGCACTGCTTCAAGAGTCCGCAGACCTGAGCTTTAATTTCAACTCAATACTATATATGTGTTCCCGAGATAAAGTGTCTTGACAGACAGAGAGCTGGACAAAATGCAATCCTATACGGGTTCAGCTTTTTCCTTTCAAGGTATGGAACCTCAAAAATAGGCCAGTAATAAGTGACATTAAAGTCAATCATCAATGTCTCCACTTGAGTGCCTGCCTCTATACACCAAACGCAAGAAAAAAACAAGTGATTTTTAACCTAATGCTTATGGACCTGCTCCGCTAACATTTTATGTATTTTCTCTTAGAAACCTGTGCAGCACTAATACAATATAGACTCACAAACTCCAAACATAGCACTGCAATTATTTCATAAAAAGCATTTACAATAGCTACATCCAATACTATTCTTCTACTATATATATACTAATATTTACTAATCTTTGATTTATTTTAACCTATCACATACCCACAAAACGGGACACAATAGTAAAACAATAATAGCGCGGTCTCATAGGACCAGTCGAGGATTCATGGATTAATTAAGACAATTGAACTTGTGTAGTTTTAGATCAAATTTTCATAATAATTACAATTAGGAGCTCAAGAGGTAATAATTTTTAGTTTAATGTTTGAATCCCCAGCCGGTCCTATGAGAGGCGCTGTTATTGTTTTAATATTGTGTCTCGTTTCGCAGGTATGTGATAGATTAATATAGTAAGATTTCTTATACAAACAAAATTTGCAGGTATTTGCTTAATTTGCCTATTGCCTAAGAACAGAATGCAGGTAGCAGTATACTTTATAGATATAAGTATACATAGTTTATATCTTAGTGAAATAGGAGTAACCCGACATAAGCATTCGCCAGGTTGCGAGAAAACTTGCAGTTGGGATTGTGGAAGCAGTTTAATTACTCAGATACCCGCGAAACGAGACACAATAGTAAAACAATAACAGCGCGGTCTCATTGGACCGGTTGGGGATTCAAACGTTAAGTGTCAGAAATAATCCTAATATGGGGAGCATACTAGCTGCCAAGAACAAGGTCAAGAAGTTGTCCTGGGTTTTTGATGAGTTTATCCACTAACTATTGACACGAGACTCAAACTGTACCACATTAAGTGTTTTTAACAGTTTTAACAGAAAAACAATTTATAAGTATTTTGGGTTAACACATTGAAAACACATTTATAAGTGTTACATATTTGATTCTGTTACCAATGCAACATGTAACACTAATAATTCTGTAACCTTTATGAAGGTGTTTTTAAGTCCCTGACTATTGATGCATCCAAGTCAATGCTGCCAGCGCCAGCCAAATCTATAGAGGGAGCATGTATATAAATGTGCAAATTGTCAGCATAAAGGAGATAGGAGAAAAGCTTTTCCAATAGAATTAAAAAATATTTCCAAGAGTACCTACCTAAACAGAATACTTAAAATGCAGTCTAATGAGCATTGTTAAGAAAAACGCAATAGTCCAAAGCAAATCATTCCTGTAAATGAAAACCAATCGTCCATTTTGTTTTGATACATTGTTCACGCACCCGCTGTACCTAACCAGGATTTTGGATTGGTTGATGTTTAGTGTCCATGTTTTTTATATACCTACGTCCTTTCTTTGTCCATACATATCTGTTTCGCAACTTCCAAATAGCTTATTTTATATAATGAAACATTACTTGTTATTTGAAAGTAGCAAATATACATATAAATAGTAAGTTATTTTGAAATAAAAGATGTTTTCCATTGAAGCTTTTGATGGAGAACTGAAGGGTCTTATTTCATAGGGCTGATCATCATGGTTTTAAATGAAACAACTAGGATTTTGCTTTCTGGCATGAGACAAAAATGAAAATATTTAGACATTAATTAATAAATAGTTGAAACAACTACACATTCTAAAAATCGATATGCCAAACAATTTTTCAATAACTTAGTAGGTAGTCAATAACCGATTTAGATAATAACTTTAACGAGTTACTGTTTTTTCAGAAGTGCAGATTGTTTCATTTAATAACTTACCACAATAAAATTCGCTGGGTTGCTTGTAAATATTTAACCAAACTTGAGTTTTCAAGAAATTACTAAAGCAATCAATCAAAGCCGTCCGTACGTACAATGGCGTCGCCCGACGAAAATCGATTGAATGGGTTGCCAAGTTGAACTACTGATATATCCCAATTAATAATAATCAAAAATGAATAAATAGTTTGACATGGATCAATTTGATTTATTTGTTTAATAAAATTAATAGCTCACATGAAATAAACTGATTTTCTTACGAATGACATGCGAAAATTTCAAAAGTATAACATGAAAATAAAAAAGGAAATTATAATAAGAATCATTTTTTCCTAGAATATTAAATAATTTCACCACTTGCAACCCTTTTCCAACATGGTTCACGGATACGGATTTGAAATGTGAACGAATGAAAATAAAGAAACACGCCAATGTTGCGCAATATTTTTAATGCAAAATAAATAAACATTGGTAGAGCTAGTGGGTGATTGTTTTGATGTAATAATAATTTAAATTAATTTTATCTATTCTCTCATAACGTATAAATTGGTAGATCCTTTCGTATGAAAAGTAAAAGCTTTTTAAAAAACTGTTTTAGCTTGGATACTAAGTCATTTGAGCCATGTATCGATGGTTTTCATCTTTATGTACCTACTCCACAAACTCATCTACCTTTGTGGAGTAATACAGCCCTGACACACACGACCGCCTCGAAGGAGTAGTGGGATGCAGCAAAAAGTTCGGATCTTTGGTAATGCACTAATTGCGTCAAGCAGTATATTTATTTTTCATTTTCAGCACACGATTACAGCCTTCTTCATCGGCTTGTTATTACAGGTAAACGGTAAACTTGTTGGAAGGCCCTTTTTTTAACGTCAGAAATTGTCAAATCACCAACGCTTTGGGCGAAGTGGGAG
This sequence comes from Mythimna separata, assembly GCA_030763345.1. Lineage (NCBI taxonomy): Eukaryota > Metazoa > Arthropoda > Insecta > Lepidoptera > Noctuidae > Mythimna > Mythimna separata. The sequence continues at coordinate 10,244,914 of CM061180.1, forward strand.
AAAGTATCAGTCTTTTACGACCAAAATTAACAAGGTTTCATATAGTTGCCCTTTTTGCCACCTTCAAAGAGTCCGCAAGCCAGAGCGGCTTCGGAGGACCCCTGGGCGACTTTCACTTCCGCAGTTGCTGCTGGTGGTTTTTCAAAGAGTAGCAATAACGGCTGCCGAGTAAACACGTGACATGGTTATATTCATTGGCACTCCTATGATAGAGGACGCGGAGAGGGTGGGGAGGACAGGGCGCTTTTGTGCACCGCTTGCAGTAATGGCAGCCGGCGACGAATCCAATTTTACCTACTAGTTCAAATCTCAGCTGCGATGCATTGAACGCGCCGTGACTTGTGCTTGTGTGGACGATAGTATATAGTTGGCTAATGTGATCTAATTACCATGTTGCGTGAACCTGCTACCTTGATACGTAGATCACAGATAATGGATTCCGTTGCTTGCAAACTTAGTAGTCTGGTCACGTCAACGTGGTAGAACCTTTGCTACGAATGTCGGTATATCGTCAGCTTAGTCTCCTTTAATTACTCAGATACCCGCGAAACGAGACACAATAGTAAAACAATAACAGCGCGGTCTCATTAGACCGGTTGGGGATTCAAACGTTAACACTTCTAAATACCTATTTCTCTTTCCTACAAGACGGCATTGGTCGGTCATGTGTAGCGACTCAAACAGCATGTGCTTTAGCCACAGTTTTAGCCCTGCGTATCTCTTCTTTATTGAAAATGGACGTTCAGATATTGGTCACACTGAACTTTTCCAGTTTATATTGAAGGATTTTTGTGTTCTGAAGTAATGCCAGGACCTCGTGCGGTGAACAACATAGAAATGGTGTTGTTATTGTTCATCGCGTTCTGCACTGATTAAATAATAATTAACAGCTACGTAGTATCTAGGCGCGTTTGATTCCAGCAGTAAATCGCACTGCTCTATGGTATGACTTGAGATATTTTCAGAGTGTAGTAGAAAACAGATCTCAGAGACGTAGTCGAGATTTTATACAATGTACACGTTTTGAAACTGTATGGCTTTTCGGGAGGTAATTATGTTAGTGATACTCGACTCGAATCAATAATAAAATGAGTAGGTACTTACTTAATTTTTTATTTATTTTTTCATTATGGAAATCGGTACGTGTGAACGTGGCCAGTCTGAGGCCCGGTATCCACCAAAGCGGAGAGGAGAGAAGACGAGAGATGTGTTTGAATAAACCAATCCGATTTCGTTATTTCCACATCTCTTCTCCGCTTAGCTTTGGTGGAAATGGGTCAAGCGGAGAGGAAATGTCTCATTTTTCTATAGAATTTTGTGCAGGCAGCGAGCGAGCAAGCGGCGCGGCAGAGCGGAGAAGTGTCTAGTCGGGCGGCCGGGCTGCGCACGTGCTCGCGCACCCCTCACTCTGCTGCCTTCTCCGCGCGCCTCGCACGTCCCGAAACGTCATTCGATTGACTGGCTTTGAATGCAAGCGTGTGTCGTCCATATTTTTATATTTTTAGTTTGCAAAATGGATGACGAACATGACGACATGACGTCTTCCTTTCGTAGACAGAACTTGACTGTTTTCGATCTCTCACAGCTCACATCTCTGCTACACACAGCTCACATCTCCTCTCCGCAACACATCTCTTCTCCCCTTAGGTGGAAATAACCTGCCAGCTTCGCGGCACATCTCCTCTCGTCTCCTCTCCGCTTTGGTGGATACCGGGCCTGATACTCGTCCTATAACTGCGCTTTCACACACACAAACACTATTTCATTGATCCAAAGCACACTAGTATTCCCCGCACGTTTGTTTAGAGAGTTATTCTGAAAACCAACTAAAATAAAAAAATAAAATAATATGTTTTTCATCCCACCATCTCGGAAAGAGTATTTTTAATCTTCAATATCTGAGTGGAAAAGCCGTTTTTATTCTCTAGAGGATAAAGTAAATTGAATTTAGAACATCGTGTGCACTAAGTTTGTGAATTAAATAAACATTAAGGGCCTATTTCACCACCTATGATTAAGTTTCAAGTATCTTACTTGACAGATAATTTCATACAAATTCTGTCAAATTTTTGAATTTATTTAGTGAGTAGTGCCTACTCGGACATTGTGAAACAGGCCCTAAGTACACCTATTTACTGCTACCTCTATGGTGCCGAATAAGTATATATTATCATATAACTTTTTTTAAATTTGTTAAAAACTCAGACTCGGAACCTTCTTGGTGTTCCTTTTTCAATTTGCTTTGTACGCGGTTCTTTATGTGTCATTGTTAGACCTTATATTAAAATCAAGAAACTTGAAAACAAGTGAAAAAACTAAAATGAGTGATTCTAACGACGAGGAAGTTTGTTTGACGCCAACAGAATTGACTGAAACTGTTAATAATGTGCAAATGAGCTTTCTCCCTCAACAATCACACGAGAAGTATTTAAAACAGTACGATATTTTCAACACGTGGCGACTAGCAAAAGGAGCCAAAACTTTCTCAGAAAACCTTTTTTTTTTTGCATTTAGTCATTTTCTCGCTAAGGTGGAATGAAAAGTTAAGTGTTGCACTCTAGTGCAAAAATTTTTCACCTCGTGCTCTTTTGGTTCCCTCGCTAACGCTCAGGATTCCAGCGTCGCTCGCTCGCTGCGCTCGTGATTCAATTTTAGAATCCTTCGCTTGCTCGGTCATCAGAATTGAACACGCGGTTAAAAAGCAACTTTGCACCACTCTTGTATAACAAATAACTATTATTGATTATTGACCAAGACAAGTATTAGAGGAACTCGTGGCTAGATAATAACAGCCGCACAGATCGATCTTCAAGGTTAAGCAACGCTTGCCGAGGTTGGTCTGTGGATGGGTGACCATCTTAACATAACGAGTTTCCTCCGTGCCTCGGAAAGCACGTTAAGCCGTAGGTCCCGGCTGTCATTTGTAGATCTTTGGCAGTCGTTACGGATAGTCAGAAGCCAGTAAAATCTGACTCCAGTCTTGCCATGAAGTACTGTGTTACCCCAGTTAATGGGGAGTGGAGGTCTGGTAGGCAGCCGCTCCTCGTAAAATAGGTACTGGGATTCAGCTAAATCCGGCTTGACTGGAAGCCGACCCCAATATAGTTGGGAAAAAGGCTAGGCAGATGATGATGACCAAGACAAGTATTGTATTTTTATGATTATTTGTGACTTTTTTTACAACCTCCCGAAATGCCATACTGTTTCAAAACCGCACATTGTATTAGCATCCTGATTCTATTAATACTCAGATACCCGCGAAACGAGATACAATAGTAAAACAATAACAGCTCGGTCTCATAGGACCGGTTGGGGATTCAAACGTTAATTAGTGAGTATAAGGCTCAAATTCTATTTTAATGTATCCGTACGTGGCTATACGATGCTCGTTTGGTCTATGCATACCTACATTCAAGATTTTGGTATTACCTGCACAGAGTGGCCAGCTTGTAGCTCTGACATAAATACGATAGAACATACAAGAGACGAGCTCAGGAAATGTGGTAGACAACACTCTTTATCTATAAACGATATTGTGGCACGGCGGTAGCGATATTGTGGGCGTGGTACTAGGAGGTTTTTTTTTTGGTACCGAGAGATGGCGTTGTTAGACGAGCGCGTTATCTTAACGTCGTGATTCAGAATTTGGTGTTCAACTACTATCGCCATCTATCGGTATAAAAGTTAACAATTATATAATTTCATGCAACGAAGGAACGGGGTAGGGTTTTAGTCAGTAAGAGTCTGACACGCCCTCCCGCTCCGCCCAAGAGCGGGAGAAGTCATTCTGACGATTCCCCTACAAGAAAAAAAAAGCCAACCAGTTTAGCCGGACAAATACTTAAGTAAAAACGCCAACATTTTTTTTTGATGCCGTTAGTTTTTCTTTTAATTACTCAGATACCCGCAAAACGAGACACAATAGTAAAACAATAACAGCGCGGTCTCCTAAGACCGGTTGGGGATTCAAACGTTATCATTGTAATGAAATAACAAGTTATTGCTGATCTGCAAACGCTTGTAATTGCAACAACACATGAAAATCTAAAAAAAAATGTTAAATTTAAAAAGCCTAACAAAAGCCGGACAGGCCGTAATTCGCCTAACTTGGCCGGACACATAACCAAAAAGCCTGACCGTGTCAGGCTTTATCTGGAAGCCTGGCAACGCTAGTTGGGAGCATGCGCTGACAAACTTTCAGCTTTTATAAAATAACGAAGGTCTGGCGTTCATGGGCTCTTAGGCTATGTGCTATGTTTTATTTCCGGAGATTCCATTGAAATGTTTGAGTATTTAAAAAATACGGAGTAGGTATAGATACCTACTCCGTATTTACCTACCTATACTATAAGTATGGATTGTTAACACTCGATGAACGACGTAAAGTGTTGGACATGTGTTCCTCTACGACGCACTCGCCATAGGCCAATGATGATTTTATGATGATTTGTATGATTGATGATGATGACATATTTATGATGATTTTTATGGTTATAATTATGTAACTAGTTACGTTTTATAGTCGCAAAAGATATTTTAACTTCATACAACCAACCACTGGCCCGCAAATTGCAAAAAAGTTAGAAAATTTGAATTTTGCGGGCTACCCTGACGCTTCCCCCTTAACTGCACAAAACCTAATTTTAAAGCCCAAGTTAAAAAGATTATGGTTGATGAAAATAAATGGCAAGCAACTACGTTCCATTCACCATAAAGCATTTACCTACTATGCTTAATTAATAATTGTTATTTAATTTTAATTATCATACCCTTTACATAACATGTGATGTATTTAGCCATGTATTTGTTTGTTATGTTTATGTTTTTGTTTGTTTATTATTTTTTTAGGTTTACTTACATAATATTTGTAAATTAAGGGCCTAAACTAAATTTTAATTTTAAAATAAAAAAATGCACGCGTATTCCCTATTGTTGTCATGAATTTAGATATCTACGAAAACGTGGTAATACAGCATTGCCACTTTGTCGCGGTTTGTCTGTCTGCGGGACAGGAGCGTATTTACACTTAAAAAAAACCGGCCAAGTGCGAGTCGGACTCGCGCACCGAGGGTTCCGTACAAACCTGCAAGGTTTACAAAGTTCGTTCATTACGACAATCGAGTCATAACTATGGTATTTTTATTGTAAAATGAAATTCATAACATTACAATGGGGAAAGATGGAGGAGCATAAATTTAAGACAAAGATCTCTTTATCGTTTAAGTAATCCTTTATTTTATATTAACACATATCATTTATCTATAATATAACTGAAACACTTACTTGATAGCTCTACGCGTTCATGAGGAAAAAAGTAATAAGTTTATATTTATTAAAAAATAAATACCTATATATTTTGTAATGTAACTAAAAATTTAAGGTTTTCGGAATTTTTCCTTTATGCGTGCTATAAAAAACGTTGCTTCATGCCAAATTTCAAGATTCTAGGTCGACTGGAAGTACCCTTTAGGTTTTGATTCCCTTGCGAGTACTTGCGAGTTTCAAAATATGCAGCTTAAATTGCTGTTTCTTTTGATTGCGTTGACATAGAAGTTTGATTTTGTTACAGCTTAAAGGTATTATAAACTTGAGTATTTGGTATGAATTTCAATTTAATACCTCTACGCGTTTATGAGGAAATGGGTAGTAAGTTTAAAATTATTTAAAAAAAATATATTATGTGATGTAACTAAAAATTTATGGTTTTCGTAATTTTTCCTTTATCTATGCTATAAGACGTTGCTTCGTACCAAATTTCAACATTCTGAGTTCACGGGAAGCACCCTGTAGGTTTTGATTCCCTTGCAAGTGTCGAAAATTTGCGGCATAAACGGCTGTATCTTTTGATTGCGTTGGCTTAGAAGTTTGATTTTTTCACAGCTTCAAGGGACAGTAGACCTGAGTAATTGATATAAATTTCAGCTTCATACCTCCACGCGTTCCTGAGAAAAAGGGTCTTGACAGACGGACGGACAGACGGACAACAAAGTGATCCTATAAGGGTTCCGTTTTTTCCTTTTGAGGTACGGAACCCTAAAAAAGGTACAAAATTTCATTTTACCTGAACTAGGTATAAACCTGTATCTCAGGTAACTTAATTAAGTGCATATATGATAATAAATAGATATAAACTAAAATTCATTAAACAAAAAGTTAATAACTTATGAGTAAAAATTATTTAGTAAGAATACTTTGGTTAGTAAACAAATCTGCATCATCGCAATTTTATAATTAGTATTGTGACACAACATTCCACTATATTTTTTTTGCAAAGTAACGGCTTTATAAAATAGGTTGTATGTATTTCTTTTTAATTTTACCGATTGTGCTATCGGTAAAATTAAAAAGAAATAGGTACTATGTCATTTATAAGTAATATCTATATATATAAAAATGAAACCCGTTTTTCGTTGTCACGACATCACATGAAAACGGCTTGACCGATTTGGCTGATTTTTTTTTTAAATGTTCCTTGAAGTTCAGTGATGGTTCTTACGGAGAGAAAAATTAAAAAAAAAAAAAAGTTAGGTAATGTAGGGTAGGTAGGGTAATGTAGGGTAGTGTAGGGTAGTGTAGGGTAGTGTAGGGTAGTGTAGGGTAGTGTAGGGTAGTGTAGGATAGTGTAGGGTAGTGTAGGGTAGTGTAGGGTAGTGTAGGGTAGTGTAGGGTAGTGTAGGCTAGTGTAGGGTAGTGTAGGATAGTGTAGGGTAGTGTAGGGTAGTGTAGGGTAGTGTAGGGTAGTGTAGGGTAGTGTAGGGTAATGTAGGGTAGTGTAGGGTAGTGTAGGGTAGTGTAGGGTAGTGTAGGGTAGTGTAGTGTAGTGTAGGGTAGTGTAGGGTAGTGTAGGGTAGTGTAGTGTAGGGTAGGTAGGGTAGTGTAGGGTAGCGTAGGATATGTAGGGTAGTCATTTGACGGGAGCGAAGCCGCGGGTAAACGCTAGTTATGCTATAAAAGTCATATGTCTTATAATTATGTACGTAAATAACAGAAAACAAATAACTACCTCCGTGTCCTCATTTATGGGACTTGTCTCAGCATTTTTCTTAGCCGGGCAGTGTTGATCGCCTGTCTTGTGATTACTCTGCTTATTGAAACGTATGCACGTTGCACAATGTGACTGGTTAGCTGTTTTATCGCATACCACCCACTGGTGGCCTTGTTCACCACAAAGTGCACAAGTATAGATAGCTTCACGACAGGTCTTTGAAGCGTGCCCATATTGTTGACAATTAAAGCACCTGGTCACAGCTGTAAAGTCCCTCACTGGGCAGGATGTCCAATTGATGAACACTCGACTTTGATTTATGAGCGCCTTTCTTGTGCTAGCAGTCATTTCAAGAACAAAATCGCATGTACCTAGGTCCCTCTTTTCTACCCGACTTGTGACTTAATTTTATAGAGGCCAAAAAAGAGTCCCGGGGTAAATTTGGCAGTTTGTCATCTTTAAATTCTGTTCATAAATGCAGTCGTATAGGTACTATATATATATATAGTAGGTATATACTCCCTGGTCACTTAACTTGGTCGGTACTCCTACCACTACAATTCTTGGTCTTCTTTTATAGGGCTCTTCCACTTTCAAACAGGAACCACATAGTTGAGATGACTTCTTTAGTTTCTCAATATCGTCTTTTGTCTCCGTGCTCGTGCTCCGATGACACCTCCATTTTTTGTTTTGCGCAATCTTCTGATGTGTAATTTCACCTGTTCAGGTCGTATTATTTTTTGGACAAGAGATTAAGGGCCTGTTTCACAATGTCCGAGTAGCCACTACTTTCTGGATAAATTAAAAAATGGAACTGAATTTCTATGAAATTATCTGCCTAGTAAGATATCGGACACTTAATCATAGGTGGTGAAATAGGCCCTTAGTATCGGCACTCGATTTAGGTATTCTTATCCGTTGGATAAATTGCAATAGAGCTAAGGTTATTTATTGGGCCGTAAATAATTATTTTTGTTAGTTTTGACCATGTCAGCGAACGAAACTTTTTCTGCCATCGTTGGTTTTGTCCAGTTTTCTTGAATGCTTGTTTGAATTGAGTGCTAGAGATTTTCTGGGCAGTTCGTCAGTTCTCATTTTTCTTTTATGGCTCGAACAGAGCTTCCTACTTCTTTAGCGTTTAGTTTCAAGTCCTGGTAGAAAACTGCGAAACGCCATGTCATTGTCCTATCTTGCGCGACAGGGAGCTGATCTTCAACTTTTGATCGGAGTTCAACTTTCCTTCATGAGTAATGGAATAAACTTCATGGAGACATTTTTCTATTGAGATCAACTAATGACTAATGTCACTGGTGTCCACCGTTTCAGAGTTTTCTTCAAGTGCAGATGGACGAGTTGGGATACTCCGACGACTTTTGTCCATATCTGACATAAAAATTAACGCCTCCTCATAATTATTCACTTAGAGTAAATCACTAATTTAGCAACAAATGCGCGATTAATTTTTTAGGTCACAGATTACTCGTGGATATTTTAACGTCAAATAATTGATACATAAGACACGTCCGCTCTACTTAATTGTCAATGAAAGCCATTTAACTTTCACTTCAAAGTAGTTAAAGTCCGTTCACATGGTAATTTATACAAATCAGATTAAGCAGGGAAACCTATTATTAGTCAAACTAAACTGTAATATCTTTATTTGTTTTATATCATAATATGTATCACTGTTGGTTTTCTAAATAAATAAAATAAAATAAAAATAACCGGGATGTCATTTTTGCAGTGTTTTGATTATTCTACTTGAACACTATTTTGCGACGACGGTTTCGCTTTAAAACGGACTACCTACATGGGTACATTATAACTGCCTATGGAGGTAAGAACTTGGTATTTCAAATGACCAGGAAAGGGACATGAAAAACGGCTCTAATGTAGTTTTGATGTTATCGAAAGAGCTGTAAAAGCACCAGTGTATTTTTCTATAGAAATTAATGGTTGTGTGACCGCGTGACGAATCGCCTGGGTTCTTTTTCGCCCAGAGGGTGCTTGCACTGAAGTTTAATATCGTAGATATAAATAAGTAGGTATAGTAGGCAGCGCGCGTTCGTCGCACGTGCGGTCTGCTGCAATTATCGATACGTCTAAAAAAAATATTTTTATTTTGGCTTCGCACGTTTTGTGCATTTAGTCAGTGGCAAGTTTAAAAAGTAATAAGTTTTCAGTCACGTAAAGCTACTTTCTGGCACAAGTTCTAGTAGAACACGGATGTAACACATTGTAATGTTTTTGCAGTAGCACAATAATACTCAGCTCCGAAATCGAGCCAGTAAAAATTATTCCACACCACTGACAATGTGCTGACGGCAGTCGTTGTTTTGTTTTAGTTTATCGTGAACAGACAAGCAAGACATACAGAAACAGTATTTTAGAAATATATTAGGAATCTAAGAAGCTAGACAAGATAGCATTACTGACGACTGTTAATTACTTACTAATAGTATACTTTTTTTTTAACTTTCACAAAACGCCATCTTGTCCCAAACTAAGCAGATGATAAACATAAAATTATATCTAAATACGTACATATTGGTGGATGTCACATGTCTTCGAATTTTTGGTGGGCCCGCGTAGTGAATTACAGCCGATTCACTCTCTTAGAGTGGAGGCCTGAGTCCCAACAGTGGGAACATTATAAGGCCAATAATGCTAATGCTAACATACATATTATAGATAAATTACACCCGTACGTAGACCAAAGGATTGTGCTCATCACACAAACATTTGTCCTGGGTGGGAATCGAACCCACAACTTCAGGGATAGGTCAGGGCCACTGACCACTACTAGAGCAACAGGGCTGTAACTTATTTTGCTAATGACCGTTGTTAGCACCTTGTCGACTGAACGCATTTCAAAATTAAATTAACGACTTACCTCTTGGCTCTCTTAAATATCTAGACAAGGCAAGAGATTAAACGATCGAAGTTATTTAGCTAGTCTGGTGTTTTATATGATTAATTTGATCAAATGATTGGATCATCCGAGAGACTAGTTGAATGACGTCGTTTAGTAAAAAGGCTAGGCTAACTGAAAGCCGCAGGGGCCCAATAGGGCCTCTGTGGCCGTGGGTTCGCTTCTGAAAGAAAAACCCATGACCCTGAAACGAAAGGTAAAAAATTAAAAACCGGCCAAGAGCGTGTCGGGCCACGCTCAGTGTAGGGTTCCGTAGTTTCCCGTCCGTCACAATAAGTGTCCACAATTTTTCAAAAACGTTCGTCCCATCAAGTTCAAAATAATTTTCCTAGAAAGTCTTCATAAAGCTCTACTTTCTAGATTTTTTTCATATTTTCTAAACTTATGGTGGTATTACTTTTGGAGCGATTATTTCCGAAATTATTGCTATTATCAAAAAATGATTTTAGTAAACCCCAATTCATCTTTGAATACCTATCCACCAATATATCACACGTCAGGGTTGAAATTAACTTTCCACTTTACATGCTACCCAGGCTACCCTAATAAAACATTATTTTCCAATTTTTACTACTTTGTCGGTGTGATTGATATACATATTGGTACCAAATTTCAGCTTTCTAGTGCTAACGGTCACAGAGATTAAGCGAGGAAGGACGGACGGACGGACAGACGGACGGACAGACATGTCGAAACTATAAGGGTTCCGTTTTTGCCATTTGGCTACGGAACCCTAAAAAAAGAACAATGGTAGGTTTTAGTCAGTAAAAGTTTGCCCTTCCCCTTCGCCCAAGAGCAAGAGAAGTCTTGAGGGATATTCCGGAAGAAATAAACTATAAAGATGCTCAATGCAAGTTACATGAAATTTTAATTACGTGTTAACAATATAAGGTTTTCCGAACAAGTGGACTTATTAAGATCGGACACATTACGATGCTAATTACTGCTGTGATTAGTTTATCAGGAGTTCCAAAGTTGGGAAATGCCTGTCCAGCTGGGGATTGATGTAGGCTGATAATAGTGACGATGATGATGATCCAACAAAAATATACACACAAACACACATTGACAGACGCCTTTATAATAATAACCATCTTTGCCTATTAAATTTTTTACTTTTAACAAAATATCGCTATAATTACCTAAATAAAATACATCTGATAGTTTAGTTTTGGTCCATATTCGATGCTTATTAGGCGAAACAGAAGATCGATAGTGTCAAAATAAGAGGGTGAAGAAAGCGCTCAAGTGTTTGCGTACGCTTAATGGGAGGGAGCCGATATTGCACTGATGGCGCTAAATGAAGACGGTAACTAGTGGATGGAACGGCTATTACGAGGCTTATCAGGAATGTTTAAAAAAATCAGTAGGTACTGGTAGGTACCTCAAAAGGAAAAAAACGGAACCTTTATAGGATCATTTCGTTGTTCGTCTGTCTGCCTGTCCGTCTGTCTGTCAAGACCCTTTATCTCGACGCGTGAGGGTATCAAGTTGAAATTAAAACTATAGACTCAAGTCCGAAACTGTGCAAAAATCAAACTTGTAAGTTGACGGGAAAAAAAGATACGCCCGTTTATGTCGCGAAAAACGTACATTTCGACACTATCAAAGGAATCAAAATTCATAAGGTACTTCCCGTTGAATTAGAATCTTGAAATTTGGCACGAAGCAAGGTATTATAGCACAAATATAGGGAAAAGTCTGAAAACTGTAAATTTGTAGATACGTCACAAGTAAAAAAATATTTAAGAACCTTCAAGACTCGATTCGAGAATTGAACTGTTTTCATAGGTAATAAGTTGGTACGGAACCCTCGCGAGTCCGACTCACACTTGCCTAGTTTTTCTATGCATATTAAGCTAGCGCTTGACCACTATCTCACCTGATGGTGAGCGATGATGTGACTGAAGATGGAGCAGGCTTACCTAGAAGTAACAGTCTACTACTTGCTACTTGCGTTAAAATTGGCATACTTACGGGTTTTGTCGTAGAATGTTTATTTCTCATAAGAACTTGATATTATTATAATAATGATGTACCTAGAACACTTAGGTATATAAGACAGCTGATACAGCATAGTATTAAGTTAAGAGTGAATAGGTTACTTGTAAGCAAGTGTGCTCCATCGTCGACTATATCATAGCTTACCATCACGAGAGATAGAGGTGGAAAACGTGAAAAATAATCATCATCATCATCATCATCAATTATTCAATCTTGCGATCGACAGCAGTGGAAAAATCTCAGCTCCATTTTAAAGAGTTCGCACCTGTATCAATAATTCCACATACCTATTGTCCAGTTCTGGGGAACACTGATATTCCGAAAGGTAAGCCCATGTCCCCCAGATCAAAGGCAACGAATGAACGGGGTGGGGTTTAGTCAGTAATAGTCTGACACGCCCTCCCGCTCCGCCCAAGAGCGGGAGAAGTCGTTCTGATGATATCCCTTCCAAAAAAAAAACATTTTGTCCAGTTATGTAGACAGTAAAGTACCTACCTTTAAAACTAAATCAATTTTAAGTACATCAGAATATCCACTAGGAATCAATAATATGCGAATAATCGGAAAAAAATAAAACAACGGGCTTCCTTCTAAAAGTCTCGCCATTAACTGTTCCGAATAACGATTTTATAATTTAAGTAAGTGAAAAATTGCGTTTTCTTTTGAAATTAATAGGATTTTCGCGAAAAAGTACTACTTTACCTTACCTGTAGGTACTAGGTAACTTTGATTACGTAAATAATCTCCTTTATTTAGTTCTTATCTGTCTCATTAAGGCCGCGTTCCCACTTTGTCTTGACAGATAGTCGTGTAATAAAGTGGCTTAAATCTTTAAATGGAGTGTTCACATACAGAACGACACGATTACCTGATGTTTACGACTTTTTTGCGGTGACAACAGATTGTCATGATAGTGGAAACGGCTAGCGCGAAAGTCCTAAAACAATAAAATTTGTCAAACCGTGATAGTAAATCTTGTGTCGTTGTTGCTTGCGACTATCTATCGAAGCCACGACATACAGTTGATTAAGTGGGAACAGCTAGAGGCGATAGTTATCCGACGACAAATTAACTGGTACGACATAGTGAGAACGCAGCCTTACTCGGTTCTGAATTTAAAATAAAAACGGATCTTATTTACTTGACACTGCTTTAAAATGGCACGTTTTAACTCCGGAATTTTTATTACCACTCGTTTTCCTTTCTGTAACGGGAGCGGACTCTCCCTCATTGTTGAAAATTTATTTAAATTCTTAAAAGAATATTCTATTCTCTTTGTCTTCTTACGCTCCTTGAGTTTCGGAAGTCTTGAATGAATTTCTTAGTTTGTTTGGGAGTAAAATAGTTAATTTTCATTTTGATGAATATCTCCGTGTATTTACTTTGGTAATTTGCACCGAAGTAGGTAAATAAACGGAGATTATAGAAACTTAACTTAGATTCTAATGCAAATATTTTCAAATTGGATGATGGTAATATTTAGATACCTAGTCTTACTAATCTAACGTTCTCAAAACGGCTACCAATATTAGAGGTAATACCAGATACCTACCAAATAATAAATACTTGAAAACATAAATTCAAAACTCCTAACAAAAACAGCTACCATACTTCACAAGGACTTTTCAATCTGGACTAAACAATAAGGCCGCGGAGAGAATCACCGCGTCATATTAATTAAAATCTATTCCCTTCGAAGCTACTCTTTAATTAAGTGCTAGTAGAGTTTTGTCCGTACCCTTCCCCCGGGGCCGGGTGACACGGAGCCGCATAAAACATTCATACCCTAAACCCGGTTAATAGCCACAGTTTAGAACGATGTACTCGCAACGCGACGGTGTCGCCCTCTCGCGTTCATGTTGCGATTCATTTGATATGCAGCGTTTGAATTTTATTGCCGGTATTAAGTAGTAGATGCATGTAGTCTACTTAACACTATTTATTTATTACTTGCTGGACTTAAAGGTCATAAAAAATTGATTAAAACAGAATAAATACTTACTACCTAATAATTTAACTGATTCTAACTATCGTTTGTTTATATCACCATAGATAGATTTATCTACGAAGTTACCTATTTATTTTACCAAATATTTATTTCACCATAAATTTATCTACGCATCAATCTAAGACATCATTTTCAATTAATTACTCAGATACCCGCGAAACGAGACACAATAGTAAAACAATAACAGCGCGGTCTCATAGGACCGGTTGGGGATTCAAACGTTAAACTCGACCACATAGAGGAACTACTTAATGATTAAAAAGCTGACAAAACATTCTTTATTGTAGGTACACCAAAATATGGAATACAACGGGACATTATCCACTACAAATCGAACAACGGGTGGCCTTATCATATTCCGCAAACCTTCAAGAATTGGAACCAAATGATAACAGGAGCAATAGGTACTATTATCGCTAGTTGGCGATAAACAAAAACCAAACTGTTTCCTCTTTGATATTATTAGAAGTTTTTTTTTATCGTTGTTTGTTTTTCATAACTGTCGAGCAACTTCGTTTATTTCATTGTTACTTACGTTATTATATTAGGTATGTATTTCGTACCGTGGATCTGGACTAGGTAAATAGGTACTTTTCTTTAAAAACAAATATGAATAAAGCAATAACATTACCAAGCCGCTAATCCCGGCCCGACGACATCATTGCAAACAATATATCTGCAAATTAATCAAAGTTTGAAATTATTTAAATATTGATTTAACTCCAGTAAGTAGCGGGGCGGGAGGCCGGTCGTCCAAATATTTGTTGAAAGCAAACAGCAATATCGTTGCGCCTCCGGGCTGTTCCCGTCTGCTTCCTCATTCCCGATGTTCGCTCAATATGATAATGACGGATACGTTATACGAATGCTGATGTGTGTGAAGTTCGGCTTAGCGGGGGATTTTATTCAAATTGCGGATAAACTGTTTTAATACCGACTGTTATTGCTAAGTAGCACTGTCTGTATACGCATATGGTGCAAGAATTAGCGAGCATCGTATCTACGTTTATACTGGAATGTGTAATATCCATTATTACATAGTTCTCATTCATTAAAATACAATAATTTGCAACATTTATTGCCATGCTTGTGAATACGGGTATAACTACATTGGACACACGTGGCTACGTACGGCGCGCGGCGTCCGGCGGTCTCCATACATTTTATATGGCAACTAGACCTTGTAGAGCTACATAAGATTCACGCCGCGCGACGTCGTTCTACGTACAAATCAGGCGTGTCCGACGTGTGCGTCGGTCTAACGTTGTTCCCGCTTAACAAAATATGATGCAAATGTAGGTAAATCTTTTAAAACTGTTTTAAGCTTATCAAACCTTTTTTTAGGCCAGCCGAAACGCCTTTTGATGCTATTTGTGACACAGTGTGTACTTATTTTATCCTACTGTTGCTCTGTCAAACTACACTATAAGACCAGTTCAGCACCATTTAAGCTTGACGGTTGGATAAACAACGCTTAGAGCGTAGCTATCTGAGTTTTTTACATCATAGAGTAAATTGTTTTATCTTTGGTGCAGGAAAGACAGCCGAAAGACGTCTACTGCTGGACAACAGCCTGCCTAAGTGTCGCCACTACAGGTTTTCTTGTGGGTCTCTCATTTATCGGATTCCCGCGACCGTCTCTAGGTCATTGGACCAAGGCTGCGTCTTCTGGTACGTGATCGCCACTCCAGAACCTTTCGGTTCCATCGAAATTCTGTTCTACGAGCAATGTGTCTTGCCCACTGCCACTTAAGTTTGGCGATTCTTCGGACTATGTCGGTAACCTTGGTTCTCTTGTGGATATCCTCAATTATGACGTGATCATGCAAGTAAACTCCGAGCATAGCCTTTTTCATTGCTCTTTGGGTGAATCTAAGATGAGGCTTGGCGACTCAGGCTATGTCAAAGAATCGCCAAACAACAACAGAAAGAATTGACAACACGCTTCAGTTTCACGTTAAGTATAATAATGACTCAAAGTTATTTAGTGTCCAAAGTCATCTATTATCAGATCAATCCAAACGGCGCTGTTTACACCGCCTGAACCAGTAATTATAATGGGTAACATTATCCTACTGTCGCGTCTCCCTAATGATTCGTCACTTTTAATGAGAATCTCAAAGTTATGATGTATTAAGTTTTAACTTTGCTTTTAGAACAAACAACTCTCATAATGATAAAGACATTAAATACACAATCACATTTTTAGCAAAAAGTAATTATATGAAGGAAAGCATAATTAGACTGTTGTAGATAATGTTGTAATTTATAGTGTCCTTCAGAATGGATATTAGAGCAGGTTTTTCACGGATTATCAGTAAGCAACAATGAAATCTAACGTGCCTTATTAATTGATGTATAAAAAAAAATTAATTGAGCGTTTTGTCTTTATGGACTTGGTGTAAATATAATTTGATATCTTCCTACTATTTTTCGTACATTGAAACTGTATGTGGAAAATAAAACAGTTTTGCAAGGTTTTTACTAATCAATACCTAATCATAGGCTTGCATTTGACCACTATCTCTCCTGGATGGTAACCGGCGATGTGGTCAACGATGGAGCACGCTTGTCTAGAAGTTGATTTTTTTTTAGTTAGTTAATACTGTTGTAATTATTATTATACAGGGTGATTGGAAGATCGATGCAAAGCTTTAAAGCGAAGATAGTACAGACCATTTAGAACTATTTAAGCCATGATTATGTTCGGCGAAGTTTTATAATTTTTTTTTAAACCAACTTTTAAGATTTTTTTCAAAAATTCCCAAAATTTTATGTAAACTGCATATTTTTAGCCAAATTAAATGATAAATGAATTAACTTTTATTTTATTTAATTAAAGTAATGTCTAAGCAACCCGAAAAAACATGTTTTAGGCCATTCTGTCATAAGACGATTTTTTTACGGACATTTAAAGTTCAGCAGAAATTTAGAAAAAAATAACAGTACGTTTTTTAAACCTTATTAAAAAAATAACAAAGGGTGCTTTTTTTGTTCAAACCTTTTTGAATACATGTGTGATAAGCGTTCTTTCTTTTGAGGTATCATTTACGCGTATATCTTACAAATTATTGTAGTTAGGACCTAGAAACCGATTGGAGGGAGATTTTTTTAAATTTCGGCAGACTACTTAAAACAACATTTGAATTAAAATTATTTATTTTTCATACATAAAGCTTTAAGGCAAAGATAGTACAGACAATTTAGAACCATGTAAGACATGATTGTCTCAGACGAAGTCTTACCAATTTTTTTTTAACCTATTTTTGTATTATTTTTCAAATATTCCCAAAATTTTAAGTGAACTGCTTATTAATGGCCAAATTAAATGATAAATGAGTTCATTTTCATTTTATTTATTACGGTAATGTGTAAGCAACCCAGCAAAGTATGTCTTAGGTTTTTCTAACATTGGATTTTTTTTTACATACTTTTAAAGTTCAGAAGAAATTTTTTTTTTTTATCAATACGACAGAAAAACCTAAGACATACTTTGCTAGGTTGCTCACACATTACTGTAATAAATAACATAAAAATGAACTCATTTATTATTTAATTTGGCCATAAATAAGCAGTTTACTTATAATTTTGGGAATATTTGAAAAATAATACAAAAGTAGGTTTAAAAAATTTGGTAAGACTTCGTCTGAGGCAATCATGTCTTACATGGTTCTAAATTGTCTGTACTCTCTTCGCCTTAAAGCTTTATGTATGAAAAATAAATAATTTTAATTCAAATGTTGTTTTAAGTAGTCTGCCGAAATTTTAAAAAATCTCCCTCCTATCGGTTTCTAGGTCCTAACTTCAATAATTTGTAAGATATCCGCGTAAATGATACCTCAAAAGAAAGAACGCTTATCAAACATGTATTCAAAAAGGTTTGAACTAAAAAAGCACCCTTCGTTATTTTTTTAATAAGGTTTAAAAAACGTACTGTTAATTTTTTCTAAGTTTCTGCTGAACTTTAAATGTCCGTAAAAAAATTGTTTTATGACAGAATGGCCTAAAACATGTTTTTTTCCGGTTGCTTAGACATTACTTTAATAAAATAAAATAAAAGTTAATTCACTTATTATTTAATTTGGCTAAAAATATGCAGTTTACATAAAATTTTGGGAATTTTTGAAAAAAAACTTAAAAGTAGGTTTAAAAAAAATGATAAAACTTCGCCGAACATAATCCTGTCTTAAATGGTTCTAAATGGTCTGTACTATCTTCGCTTTAAAGCTTTGCATCGATCTTCCAATCACCCTGTATAAAGAGTAGTTAAAAGTATTTAATAGTTTTGCAAGCAATAAGTAATTCAAGTTTATAGGTAATAAACTCTGAATAAATTACCAACAAGGTAGAACATAGTGAATCAAAATGGATTCATTATACTTAGATTTATGTTTAAATAACTTTGGTTTGTATATAAAACAAATATTTCAGGAACCTGTATCATCAACAGAATAAAAAAAATATCATAAAATTCATCCACACAATGATTTGACAGTTTTTAATGCAGTAGTTAGGATAAAGAGTAACGGCTAAGGGGAGAGGGTGGACTAGCGAGCGGATCATCTTTAAGCAGGGTATCGAAGCGTCAAAGTTTCGCCGCGCCAGCAAGTTTCTCCCAGAGTAATGAAGACATGAGTCTGGACGTCCCCGACGCTTCTCCGACTCGATAATTGTCATCTCAGATATTACAAGGAGGATATCGTTATCAATTTTGATGATGTAACTGACATTGACACATTTAGGTGCTGGCGTTTTGGATTGGGTAGGTAATGACAGTTGTAAATTGGTTGAGTGTCGTTACTTTTTTGTTGATTATGCATTTTGTTGTCAATACTAAAATCCATGCAATTAGTTGCTTGATTTCTTAAAGATCAATAAATTCGCCAATGATTAAAGAAAAAGTAAATTATAATATTCTATTTTCGTTGTCTTTTTTTGTATGTATGGAAGCAAGCAAACCTCTTTGCAGGTTTAAGTCCCCTCCATAGAGGTTTGTGTATCGGGGCTCTAATGCGAGTACATCGTTCCGTGTGAACGCGCATGATTCATCAGAGCCCATTCACAGCGATCTCTGGATTCAACGGCAGTTTAGATAGAGATGAGGATAAAAACGATTTTTGAGAAGAGCAGTTTTATCAAAAGCATTTTTATCTAACTTGTCTAGATAGAATTTGTTCCTTTTACTCGTAGGGCAAAGGGTAAGTAGGCATTTTAAAGCAAAGTAAGAGTGAAGTACGATTAGTTTACTGGGTATTCACTTTTTTTGCAGTTTTGGGTCCGTATATTTTGTGTCCGGGCAAAAGCCTAGTTTCTTTGGAATGGCCAAAGGAACCAGGCCTTTTCTCGGACAAAACTTACCATGGTATTCAGTGATCGTCATATATCCAGTTGCCGTACTGTATTACGTACGAGTATGTCTAGAGGTAGGTAATCTAGAAATCATCAGAAAGTTTCTGATAGAGACTTCCAATACTGGGAGATTGTTAGAAAAAGCTACCGTGGCCAAACAAAGAGTCATAGAAAGTATTTTTCCAGTTGGATTAGAGTATAAAAAAAAAACATTATTATTAAAAAATATCAATTATAAGGCTGCATCAACAGTGTCACAGCACTAGTTCGGCAGAGATTTAGCCGGCGCGGCGTCGACACCGCGGATTACCGTGATTTCCCGAGGGGCCGCACGAAAAGACACCTCCGTTGCATCCACATTATTACTTTCCCATACCGCGGGCAGCTGCCGATGTGTTGCCCACTCGTAATTATTTCTTGATGTAATCATTATTGGTGCTTCGGGAATGGGATAAATGTCAAGACGTTAGCGTTAATTGCTGCCTGCTTAGGGACTGGGGAGTTGTCGCTGTTTTATGTTTGATTGTTTTGGGCATGTATAAGTAGTTCTATATTAATGGAGGTGACGATCAATAATAGCAAAGCATAGAATCAGCCTTATAATGTTCCCACTGCTGGGACTCAGACCTCTCAAGGAGGTAAAATGGGCCCCACGATGACCCAGTGCGGATTGGTGGATGTCACATGTCTTCGATAATATATATAATAATAAAATTTTATTCAAAGCAAAATAATAAATTACATTAATTATAATCGAGAAATTTTTAAATTCCAATTGTGAAGTAGACTTTAGTAGACCTGCCTGAAGTAGGTTAATGAAAACCTGTGTTTATAAAATGTTTTCTGCTTGATCGTTTGAGAAGTATAAGTAAAGTTCTAATGTAGAACATGAACTAAATGAAGGGGCTAAAAATAATATTTTAGAAAAGGCCAGTTCTAACTGGAAGCAGACTGCATAGGATAGAAGCAATTGGGTTGCTATCGATAAAATATTGCAATATACAAATTAGTATTTGAAATAGTTAATAAATACTCGTAAAGTAGCAGGTATCTAAAGGAATTAAACTACTTACGTCTATTAAATAAGTTGTATTCAAGTAAATTAGTTGTAAATCTTAAAAAAAAAGCAATTAACAGTATGTCAAAGTCTTTTTTATTATTTTCGGGAAGTATAGGAAAGTACTGAAGTACACATTCTTAGATATTTAGTCGTTTTGGGTAGTCAAAATGCAGAAAATCTGGTGTCAGTATTATCAAGGTGTATCATGTTGCCCAGATAGCTACTGGAAGGGTATGCTATTTCAATTTTAAATTTATTATTTTTAAGCTCGCGCTTGACCACTATCTCACCTGATGGAAAATAACGATATAGTCTACGGCGGAGCACGTTTGCCAAGAAGTAACCTTTTATAAAGCAGACATCCTGTAACGCTATAATCATTACGCAGAATACAAATCATATCCATCCAGCAATTTATTCGCTCAACGTATCGTAAATAATAAATAAAGTATGGCCGAATGAACATATTAATGTTTGTGATGAAAATAAAAACATCGATGTCCACCCTCGAAGGCGTCGACAAAGCATCAGGAGGCGACATCCGCCGGAACTGACGTAACGAGGCCGTTGTTCCGCACCCCGCACTCCAACACCCCGGGAGCCCCGCGGAACCCCAACAAGTATTTTTCCGAACCCCACAGAGATTATTTGGATAGCATTCAGTGGTGCTCAATGCTGCTATGGTGATGAATACCGGTCCATATTAATGATTTGTCCGCAGGCTGTCTGCTCTCTCAATAAGCAGTTATTCACCGCCCGTTATGAATGTAATAGCTCTTAATAAGCTCGGTTTCAGTTATCATTATTTTAATCTGCTACGGATTGTGTTTATGAATAGCGCATTATGTAATTTGTAGGTAGTTAGGGTTGCTTTTCTTTTCTTACGTGAATGTTTGAGTGAAAATAATATCCACCTTTTTAGTTAGGCATTTAGATCAAGTTACCTAACCTACTACTGCCTAACTTACGAGCAACTGTAAAATATAGTCCGTCTAATGAAAGCGCGACCTGAGAAAAAGAGGTTAAAACCAAAAATTTTGTATGTGGTATTACTAACTAGTAAGAGAATCATGTCTTGACATTTCTCAATTTTTTTTATATCCTACAAAATAATTGCGGCTGAATAATGTTGCCAATTAAATTAAAAAATAAACTCCAGTCACGCTTTCATTAGACGCACTCTAGTTTTAAGACATAGATCAGTAACATTTTTTTATGATCTATGAAGATAAAAATGAATTAAGTTAAAATTAAAAGTCTCATACACCTTCATCATCACATTAGATTTTAATTTTTAAGGAAAGTTATGATCGATGGGTTACCCATTGCTCTCCGTCCGCAAGTCCACGCCAACGGTGGCTGGAAATCGGGCTGCTGCTTTCCTCACGCGTGCGGCTTCCTACTTCGCTAGCACAACTGCTTCGCGGAAGGAAGCAACCGCCTGTCATTCATCTTCACTCCGGACCATGGCCTGAATCAGGGCCCGTTGCAAGAGGCCGTTGCCCTACGAGGACACGGGTGTGCTCCGCTCTAGCAGGGTACACCTCCACCTTATGGTCCACCGTGTCCTTTAAACGATCTACACAATTGTGATTGAGTGTTTATTCCGCATTCGATGCAGGAACCTCCCGAACTTACCATGACCGATGAGGACTTTCGTCATGCAGAAGGAGAAGAACCGTGACGTCTTTCCAGTTACTGCTTAAAGAGGGGACGTCATAATTATGGCGTGCCATAACCGTTATAATTATGGCGATTTAATGAAAATGATGTTTAATGATAAGTATATTTGTGACAGACATTGAGAATAAATAATTGGCGATAAACTCCCCCTCTAACTCTGTTTCTTACTCGTATTTAGAAAAGTAGCAAAAACAACGCTCTATTTCAAAAACTAAAAATCTCAAAGATTGTAATTTTACATTGTAACTTTTGATGTTCATAAATATCTACTAACGAGGCAAAGCTTCTCATAATATCGCTGAGAGCATACCAATTAGACCGGCTTATAGTATAAGAGGCTTAGCAGCACAGAAACTGTAGAACGGTTGGTACGCAGCGTGGGCCGGCATTACGACTCGTTATACCACCCGTAGGTTGTATTCCGAGAATGATGTGGTCCCCGCCAGGTAGCTAATGAGAGATAAATCAATTCATAGAACCTGCCTTTGATATAGATTCGTGGGAGTCTTTGAAAATGTATTTTCAGTATGAATAGAGCAGTTACATAGAATCAGAAAATAATTTTCCCGTAAATGGCTCCTAAGTGACTTTTGTCCCTTTTTTCATTTTGCCGTTGAGCGCTCCTAAGTGACTTTTGTCCCTTTTTGCATTTCCGTACGATATGTCGTCATAATACATCTATTTCATTCTATTACATGATGTTTTCATCCTTTTTCTCTTTTCTACTCGATTCTTTATAAAATTCTTCATGCTAAAAATACTACAATAGTTTCACTATGGTTCATTGCAATTTAAAAAAAAAAGTCAAACGTCAGTCGTTAAACTTCGCGCGCGATCAAAACTGCTCTATTACTGTTTAATTATTTTATTGGTTTTGGGTGAATATTTTTAAATAAACTAGTGATTAAATGGTTAATTATAATACAGACTATGTGTGTGCAACCGGGTTTCAACCTGGAGGTAAGTATCTTTCAACTTTTAAGTAGTTTTACGTGTGCTTGTAACTGTGTTAGAATTTTGTCAGAATGTTTTCGTAATTTACAAAATTGTAAGACTAGTACCGTATTCAAAGTTATAGTTATAGCATTTAATATTTACTTGACAATAGTTTTCAGCCAAAACATATACAAAATATTGTAAATTTATGTAAAGATTACGTTTTTTGTGCAACCTAACCTCGAACAAAACGAAAAGTAAACAAACAAAATGGCCGCCCGCGTAGAAATAACAAAGAGTATTTCTTGTAAAAAACAGTAACATCTAATATATTTTGTTTAATCAAACTTCACATTGAAAAGAGTATTTATTGTAGAAAATAGTAACATCTAATGTACCTACTTTGTTTACTCAAACTTCACTGAACAAAAATAGACAAGAAATGTCGAGTCCATTTTTACGTAAGTGGGAATCAGTTCAATAAATTCCATATTTTACCAAATTGTATTAACCTATCAGCATAATACTTACATAGAAGTTACATTATTAACTTCTCTTTCAGATAGTACCAATATTTTTAATTTACGTTAAAAAGTATGGTTGTAATAAATTATTTAATTTAAGTGATTAATTATTCACCGTCGGAAACAAAACCTGGCTGGATTAATGCCTGTAAAAAAATAGTTTTTACACTACGAAGTATGTTTTTTTTATTTTATCTTACGTAAATAAAACCCATCTAACATTAAAAGCCATAAAATATATGTGTTACCCATCTACTTTTTAAAATAAACCTTGTAAAAGTTGAAATATTGTTTTTTTTCAACTAAAGTCAATGTTTATCGCCAAGTATAATAAATTAGAAACGAAATACTAACAAACATTTGACACCACTTGAAAGAGTCTTTCATAAGCTTGAACAAAAACATTACTTGACGCGTCTATTGTTTATAACTCGTCAACAAAAAAATAATTTATGAGCCCGGCCGTACGGCGCGCGGCGGCGCCGTTTTTTGTTTCCCTCCGAAGCGATTAACGCATATCCGAATTGGCGGGAAGTGTCATCAGCGGATAGAATCAGAAAATAATTTGCTTTATGATTCTTTGTAACTCTTATATTAAATTTCCTTTGACTAGTTTCCATTTTTTAATTTGCCTTTATTGATACCATGAAAGAGAAAACATAAAAGTAGCTTCTTTTATATTTTCTTTTGACAGTGATTTTATCATGAAATAATTATTTTATTATAAGAATTTTATGAATCTATGTAACTCCCACGTTTTGATTAATTTGTCCTCCTTTGATTTATTTCCAATTTTTCAATTTTCCTTTCTTGAAACCATGAAAAGGGACACCATAAAAGTTTGTCTTTTATATTTTCTAATGAAGATGGTTTTAATTAGATGGTGATTATATAGGTATGGTAAACAATATTTGGTTAGATATGGTAAGTTGTCCCACATTGAACCAGGTAAATTTCAAAGTCTCATAGTGGGCTGGATGTTCAATCAATGCCTTTAATTTTTTGTGTACAGGTAGCATATTTATTTAGCTTTAATTTTGTAAAACATTAATTTCTCATATTCCTTTTAGTTTCGGTGTAAAACAGGTTTTTTGAAAAATGATTTTTGGTTCAATGTGTACCACAGGTGGTACACATTTAACCAGGGTATCGTCCACATTGAGACACCTTATTAACGATGTCTTCTAGTTCAATTTATAAGGCAAATACTTTGTAATAATAATAATAATAGACAGTAATAATAAAAATGAGCCTTATATTTATAAAAATCACTTTAAATCATATGCAATTAAACCGAGAGTCTTAGTTTTATACATCACAAAACCTCTTCAGTCAAATTCTTATCATATTTTAATAATAAAAACAAAAGTAACAGTTTTTAATTATAAAAACAAAAGTACCTTCCATAATATAACAAATTAAAATTAAATTAAAATAATTGTAAAAAACACTCCTTTAACGACTGGGGTGTACACAGTAAACCGTGGTTCAATGTGTACCACCCTCAGGTGGTTCAATGTGAGACATACGACGTTTAATGTAGTAGTGTAATCTGTTTAAGTGTAATCTCTTAAAATCACGAATTATAGCGCTTTTAATTGCTAAATAACCGTAGAAAACAGTGTATATATAAATAAATTGATATTATTTAAACGAAAAAAGCTAAAAAAGAATGAAATTGGCAAAAAATATTTACTTTTTGAGTCAGTTTGCTTTCGAATACTCCTCACACTACCACTTTGCACGCGATCGCCACGCAAACTAGTGGGCAGGAACGGAACGTAAATAGCTCTCTTTCACTCATATTAGTGCGGTTTGGCAATGTCGCATTTTCGAGATTCGGCGGTGGTTCAATGTAGCTGCCTGGTTCAATGTGAGACACCCGACCCTACACAATTACACAGTATAATTGATAATGGTGATTATATAGGTATGGTAAACAATATTTGGTTAGATACACAATTACACAGTATAATTGATAATGGTGATTATATAGGTATGGTGAACAAAATTTGGTTAGATACACAGTATATTTGATAATTAGTTAGTCTATAATTTCCCACAGTTGGGCGAAAGCCTCGCTCTACCTTTACTACACACGTCTATCCTCAGCCATTGCGGGCCAGTACCTGTGGTAGTTGTCCAGCTCATCTCTCCACCTTCACAATAAAAAAAAATGCACAAAACATAAATAACTAACTGTAAATTACACCGTGAACAAGTTACAATATTTTACTGCACAGCAGGATGCAAAAAAAGGGGTTGTGGGCGGAGCTCTGATTTTAATCAAACGGATCGTAATGCCTACTGTGCAGTTTGTTTAGCTACAGCATTTTAATTTAGGGAGGTCGTAATAAACCATTTCGGTCAGCTTCACTCGGTTAGCTTTTGTAGGAAACTGCTGTGATGCTATTTTTTTAACTAAGCGAAGAACAAGTAGGAGTTATATTTATTTATTGAAGCTTTATGCACAAAAACATTGTACAAAGGAGGAGTTAATGCCCTAGGCATTTTCTACCAGTCGACCTTAGGGTGGTGCAGAAACATGGCGTAGTAGGTGCAACTAACAGTTAAACAAACAAAAAGAAAAAAAAAACTAATATTAATTTTAATACAATAGCCATGATTATTAGTCCAGTCAAAATAAACTAAATTATGATTCCGGTTTGCATTAATTCCCAACAAGCTGGATTTTTGTGCAGGCATTGGATGCGACATTACAAATGACATGTCAAAAGTCCCCATCGATCCCGCTTGTGCGGTCATCGAGTGTCGGTATTCGAGGTCAAAGGTCACTGCATTTTTTGCGTATATCTCTGAAACAATGACAGCTACCGAAAAATGGTTCAAACAAAGTTTGTAGATCGTAAAATTGTCTGCAAAAAAGTTCTCAACACTTTTTCTTCTACAAAGCATCGCTTTCGAGATGTCGTGACTTTAGACCGCAGGAAACTCGTATTTTCGACTATATGCACACATTTCCGCACCACCTCTGAGGTATCGTACACGGCGTTTTTTTTTAACGTGGTTCAATAAATGTAAATATTTCTTTTTTTGAATCACTTTCAGGACTACCGACTTTACCTCCACTAATGGGTTTCAGAAACGAAGTCTAACAATCAGTGTGGTACTTAGCCTCAGCAGCAACTAAGTCATGTTCATACTGAATGCGGGCAATGACACTTCTTGCTAGCTCATCAGAACGAGTCTGAGCTTCCTTCAAGATAGTTTTCTTGAAGTCAAGGGTTGAAACTTGAGACACTCTTCGTCGGAGATCCTGTGCTTTTTTCATTTCAGCCGTTTTATACATATTTATATTAAAAAAAAAAACATTGGGTATAGGGTAATTTAAATAACAGTCTGTAATGTATTTATTTATTAGATCTTCATGCAACATTTAAGGTACAGAGGCGGACTTAATGCCGAAGGGCATTGTTAGGGTTGCGAAAATGTTTTAAAGAGCCCGCCCTAGAAATCAAAGGGCAACTGAAGGAGACAGGTGCGTTTTAGTCAGTAAAGTTTCTGAGACGCTTTCTCTCGCTTCATCCTAGAGCAGGAAAATCATTTGATGATTTCCCATCTCAAAAAGGGAGTCATATATTATTTGCTTGCTGCGTTCTTCCTGTCCGATTATAATTTAGGTATCTTCAAGGCTAGAGTGAATAGGCTCTTAATAAACTAGTGCGCCTAACCTTCCACGATTGTATAATTAGTAACCATCAGATGGGATCGCAGTCAAGTACTAGTTTTTTTAAATTAATTCAATGTAGGTATAAATAGTACCTACTTTGACGAAGTTTTTCAAAATATTTTGTTATCTGGGCTACGTCTATTGTATGTTATATCGTATGACTCTATCTAGTAGCCTTTCTAGTCTATAAAAGGTAGTTCCTACTAAGTCGGCAAAGAGAACGAAAAAACCGTTAAAGTCAGATATTATGTACGTAAATACCAGTGTTTCCATTACAACTGTCATTAAAACTAAATCCCAGTTATGTACAGGCAGTAATTACGAGGATGGCGTGACAGACTGCCGAGCCGACGGTGTCGCCGCGCCGCTAATGGAGACAGGCCATTACTCACATAATTATTGTGCATCTATCGGCTTTTACTGATCTCTGCTTTTAAAACCGAGTATATTCACCATTTTACTGTAGTTTCTCGTATGCCTGCAGCAGGTAAAATGATCTATTTTATTTTTATTTTTTCAGACATTACTCTTTATAATATTCACACAAATATTATACCCACTTAAAATATTAATTTAATTTCTTGAGACTTGGATTTAGACTTTACTTGAATATATACCTAAATAAAGTAAATATTTGTCGTAAATAATCGGAATAATTTTAGGTGGCAGCCGTTTTGATTCTGTTTGTGTTTTTTATTCTGAAACTTCTTATACGAGTATTCAACTTACTATACTAGTTACTTTTCATCACGGTTTGTGTGGTGTGCATTTTATTTGATGTATGTCTATTGAAAATCCTGGTTTGACTACTGTAAGTCGACAGGAATTTCAGATAGTTTGTACCTTTGTTGGCGCACATAGGAAGTGTATCTCTTCTAATCCTTCCTATATACCTGCGTATCTTCCTCGTCAATGAGTAGTGTCCGTTGGGATTGCTCTCTGTGACTGAAACTCGGTCTGGAGGTCTATTCTACTTGTGCTATGAGTATTACTGATAAACATTCTTATATATTTCTAAACAAAAAACATATTTTACATAAATTACATTCAAACACAGCAAATGATTCTGCCCATCACACAAACATTAATTGTCTTGGGTAGGAATCGAACCCACGCCCTCCGGCATAACAGTCGGGGCCGTTAAACACTAGACCAACAGACACTTTCCACGAGATTTGGAAAAGCGATTTAAAAACTTTTATTTATTGGGTATAAAAAACACGCGAAAACGGAGGCTTTTCTCCACGAGTGGACCAGAAAATGCTTACAAATAATAATAAAAAAATGATATTAACAAGCTCATCATACCTATTAGACACAAAAAAAAACTCAAACCCGTCTTATTCCAATTTGTAAGAAAAATAAGGCATGTTGTTAATATTTATCCGTCCTAACTATAATTGGCACGTTAGCACCCACTATAAGAGCTATAATAAATAATTTTCCGCTGCCAATTTACTCGGCGTGAAGGTAATTCGGTTTTTATGGCGTCAATCCCCTTATCTCAGTTTCCAGTTGAGCTGAGCTCCCGGTGACGTGTTTACTAGACTTACTAAGATGTGGCTATTCAGTCGTATGTTTTGGTAAAAAATAACATAAATTCTGTTGTTATATGTCTAGGTAGAGAAAAAATGAACGAGTACCTATGGGTGAAAATTAAATCGTACTTTAATTTTTATTTCCAATTTCAGGGAAAATACCTTTTTTTTCGGGAGGTATGTCCCCTGTTCTGTGATTTATATGTTTTGTCTTTTATTCAGGTAAAAGCAATATGATCTGGATTCACATTGTTTAAAAGAAAATGATAAAATCCAAATTTTTGTGAACCATTATGAATTAAAAGGAAAATGGCATTTCACTTATAGGAATTCATTTCATAAGCATACTCGAACATAACTAGTATTTTTCCATGGAAATTTTTTCTGAACAGATTTCCTGTTTAACAGTAAAATTGCGAACAATATGACGAGTGGGGATGGGAAGGCGCGGGGGTGGTTCGCGTGGGAGGGTGGTCGGGGGGCGCAGGGGATGTAAACACAAAGCTTCAGCGACGCCGGCAGTCACGTGGCGCGCCCGCCGGGGGCGCATCACTCTTAAGGGTGGAAGCGGGAACATCACTATCTCACCAACAACAACATTCCGACCAACACTTCCACTACACCTACGGAACAACGTTTTAAAAGTGTTTTTTTGAAGTCCAGTATTTTTCCCCATAAGAGTGATGCCCCCCGGTGTGACTGTATCGAGATATAAATAAATAAATAAAATAATATAAACATATCGAAATTAACATTTCAAACCAATGTTTACGTATTGAATTAGAGTAAATTGTATATAATACAACAACCACTCTAAAGAATATCAATACAGAACATATCAAACTAATTTTAACATATCTATTAATTAAAATATCATAAAGAATTATGTAATCGTAAATTAATTAGTATAAGTTACATATTAATACAAGATGTAACTTTAACATTGTGTAGGTAGCTAAATATGTTAGTACGTGTAAACTAAATCGTATTGGAAAATTATCATCTCAGGTAAGAACATCAAACTTTTTAATCTTAACTTTCTTTGTTTTAGTTTAATAGTTTATTATAATTTTTGGCAATGCCACCAGGCGTTTGGGCACATTACCAGTCGACAGCGATGCGGAAGACTTTTTTGACACCATTTTTTTGTTCGTTTTTAGATAGTTCAATTAGTTTAGATGTTTTAGGGCCTGTTTCACAATGTCCGAGTAGGCACTACTCACTGAATAAATTCAAAAATGTGACAAAATTCGTATGAAATAATCTGCCAAGTAAGATACTCGAAACTTAATCATAGGTGGTGAAACAGGCCCTTAATGTATATAAATATAAATAAATTTATAATATTCTAAGGCAATGTCGCTTTCTCCTGTCCTAGAACACACAACTAATTTTTATGTGATTTTAAAAGAACAAAAATCCAGAAAGATTTATGTACTTGTAATATAATTTGCTTCCGTCTTTGAGCCCCGGGGCACTGTAAATAATTTAATTAAAACTTATATTTCATACCCAAATCTCTAGTCCATTCATCATCATCTGCCTAGTCTTTTCCCAACTATGTAAGGGACGGCTTCCAGTCAAGCCGGATTTAGCTGGGAATCTCTCTTCAAATCTCTAGTACATTGTTGGATAATAATTATATACACGTAAGGAAAAAAAAATAGAATTAGTGCTGGTACCTATAACAAATAGAAAAACTAGTTTGTGTGTATTATACACCATAGTGGCAAGTAGGTACCTAAGTTTCAATAGCTTTATAACCGTGTAATTTGCATTAAAAAGTTTTTACAATCAATGTTGGTAAAATTAATAGGCAACATCTTTTTTCTGTTACCTTCTTTTTCTCTGTATTATTTTATGTCTTTATTATTATTATTTTATGTGTGTCCATAAATAGTTAACAAAATTAAATAAAACTATAGCGACTATATTTCTGTTTTTTTGGGGTACTAATATACAGATAATAAAAAAAAATCATATCTATATTGCAGTATTATGATAAGTATATCATAATGAAAAACTACTGCGATATACGAGTACCTACTCAAATTATTTTTCTTTTTAAGATGAGTCCTCTAAAAACTGATCTACATATTTCGTTCATATGTTTTGGTGCAAGCATAGCCAGATTGATAAGACGTTGAGTAGAGTAATACCGAGGCTATAATCAGTGAGTTCGAATCCAGGCTCACAAATCTTTTTTTGTAAAGCTTAATTTTTCGTAAAACAAATTTTTTTTTGTTTGATCGTGTATTTGTGTGTTTTACTAGCATTTTTTCACGGATTTGCTGTGTGTTTTGACAATGGAGCACGCTTGCCTACATGTATGAAGTAACCTATGTACCCTTGACTTAAAAACCCTAAGTTTTAGCTATCAGGAAACACAGACTCTGGCAGGGAATTTCACTCCTTAGCTGTACGAACAATAAATTTTAATGTATTCCCAAAACACTTTGTATTTATGGGTTGGTTGTCTACTATGTATCGGTGGCGAAATGCCGTACGTCTAGTGGCCAAAGTAATTCAGAATAGTGGTTGGTATGCTGAATTAATTTCGTTAGAGCTTCCCATCAGTTCAAAATATTTTGTAGTTGCATAATTACTTCCAGATTGTAAAGACTATTCAATTCAATTCAATTCATTTATTGCATCAAATATGGTAGGTACATGAAGTTCTTAATACATAAAATATTTAGTATCACACATTTGGCCAATATATAGCATGCAATAGTATACAAGTTTTGACACTTATGATACAGTCAAATATGTCATTGTACTATTTGCCTTCATAATTATAAATACATGCCTATTAGCTTCTTTATAATATTAGTTAAATATATGTATGGGTTTCCGTCTTCATTTTAATAGTTTATTTAAATACGTCCGTATAAATGCGGTCTGTATTTTATGGTTCTTGAAAGTTTATAGCTGTTAAATCGTTTATTTCTAAAACGATTAAAGACTTTAAGGAAGTGCAAAAAATAAAAATAAGATCTTTTTCAAGTGTGATAAAGAGATGCTTCACTTTGTTGTAAATTATTACACTTTACTGTTTAAGTGGATATAATGGCTGCCTCGAAAAGAAGTAGTCATATCAAACTGCTTCTGTCCATCGAATCCATTTTCCCTCACGAATATTGTAGAAGCCAATAATTATAGGCACCGTTCATTAACACTTTGTAAATGTTCGTTTAGTTATGGAGTACACAGAAAAAGCCACAAGTTACGTTTAAAGTTAAATTCAAACTTAAATAGTAAACAATATAATTATAAAAGTAGTGTTGACGTTAACTGATAGTTATTTCCACAGTTATAGTATGACTCCAGGCGCCTTACTTAAAAAATTGCAGTTTTTGAGATTAAGATATCGTGATGAAAGGGTTAGTCAGCTACACTCTGCGTTACTGAGTGCTAGCGAGGCCAACAGACCAGAGCCATACAGGTTGCCAAATACTGGGCATAAAAATTTTTGTGAGTGCATCGACACAAAAAGAGATTGCAGTTTTTAAAAATACGACCACCTCACTATTATACCCCGTATTTACTACTGAGAAAAAAATCACATATAAAGCGAAACGATTCTTCTAAAACTGTTGGCTTAATTGGATTTAGTTTTTAATACCAATCAAAACTACTACTATCACAAAATATCAATAAAATGTTGCTAACAATAGCTGACAAGCTCTTACATCAGATAAAAATAACGTTGTTTTGTGTAGCATTTTATTTGGATCATGATATTAATCAGTATGGAAAGCTTTCACATCCCCCTAAACAGTGAACGTATCTAATCTAATAACGAACCCGCCCCTGAAAACGTTTCAACTATTATACGTCAGGAGTTGTTTGCGTCGGCAAAACGTTAATAGAGTTATTAAATTTAGCGTTAATTTATTCAATTTCGGGTGGGTTTGAGAGACAATGGTTGGCGGGGGCGGAGCCACGGCAAGCACCGCCTCTCCTCACCTGAAATCTCATTAACATATAGCTATTTATTTCATCGGTTGCTATGTATCATCGGTCGATATTTATTGGAAACGAGATGCAAAACTGATCGGTCTCTCTCCGTTACATGGGACAATGGTCGCTTTCAGATTGTTGCTTTTTTGTCAGTATTGATTTTCACCTGACGCAGGTAGTCTAGAACGCTTTTAAAAGCTTTTATACTGTTGGAGGCTTGATATAGGTATGTGGGAGCGTTTAATATCCAGGCACTGAAAAAGTATAAACTTTCCAACAGGAAATTGATTATTTTATTTTCTAACTGACAAATCTTTCGATGCTGCAACTGAAAGTACCTATAAGAACCATTTCTTGACGAATCTACCTCCTTACTTAACATAAGTGTCACTGAAATGGTATTTTAAACAACATTTTGTTGCTTTATCAGTCTCTTTTTCTCATGAAAATTGGTCTTCTTCTTTGGTGTTGATTTGACTTAAATTTGGTTCTGACAATAGTACTGTTGCCATCTAGATAGCTCTGTCATTGGCTTTGTTTAAGTCGTGGCTTGTGTACGTCGAAAGCACTTCTAGTGATATTTATTACCCTAATGTTTAGCAATAATCTTGATCGTAATACCGATTTGTATTTTCATTAGATTTCTCAGGAAACATGTTAGTGTTTAGCTGCCGTCGGAGTTAGAAGGGTGCTGATATTTTTTTTAAAATCTATGATGCCTTATGAAAGTTATTTGATGTCGAAGTATAATGTAAACTCTCAAATTCGCAATGGCAATAATTGGTGAATTTGGTAAAAAAAAACTAGAGGAGTAGTGGTAGGAGAGTAGTATTACGTCACGCGCTCCTGAAAGAGTAGGGCCGATTTTCTGAAAAGGAAATCTTTAAAATACAACCTGCAACTGAAGGACACGGATGTGGTTTTTGATTCCCCCCCCCTAAAATGACCCATTTTTCTACGTGGGAAATCATCGAATGTCTTCTTTTGTTGAAGCAAGAGGATATGTCAGATTTGTACTGACTAAAACCAACCCCTGTCCGTCAGTTGCTCTTTGAGCCGGTCTAAGTTTATGCGGGACATTATTGATACCTTGTGCCACGGAAAACACGAACAGACCCAGTTGTCATTTGTAGATCTTTGACAGTTGCTAGATGTATCCAAGGAGTATTGTGTTGCTCAGTAACTGGGTTGTCCACAATCCAGACCAAGTCTGATAGGCACTAACTCAATGTAAAATACGGGTCTTCAACCGCATCCGGGTAGACTGGAAGCCAACCCCGCTTGTTGAAAAAAGGTTAAGGCGATGATGATATTATATTTAATTTAGCAATAAGAAATTATTTCTATTTTTAATAAATGATAAAAACAAAACGAGGTGTAGAGAGCATTTAAAAAAATATGGGTATCACAAATAAATACACAGACGTACTGAGACAATATTAATCATTATTAACTACCTATCGATTTCTAATTTTAACCATCTACGGCTTTTTTATCTATTACTTTGTTTGTTAGTAACAGGACCGAGAAAGTCAATAAAAATAACGATACATTTAATAACATCAGACCCTAAACAACATTCTAAAACATACTTTCCATATCACAAGAAGCCGGTCCTCACATTTCCACACTAAAATTTAATAATTCAGCGACTTGGTCTTTTCTATCAGAGAGTTCTCAATAAATATCGGAGGGTTTAGGAGTATTTTATTGCTTCGTGAGCGAAAACTGGTTGAGTCGCGTCCCCAAGGAGCGATCGGTTGGCAAACATCGCAATCTGGCACTGGAGGATACGGATTGTGGCCCCGTATTGCTTCCCACTGTTGAAATTCAATACCAAAATAAAATTAACATAAACGTTTTCTTTTACCTTTGGTTTTGTTGCGCTGTGTTGGTAAAATGCTTGTTTGTTGGGTTTTGTTCATTCATTTCAGATATGGTCCTTACATTAGCTACAAAATTAAATATTATATTACCTAAGAATAAATAAAATTGGACATAGGCATTACGTAACAATAAATTTCCAATAAAATAAAATAAAACACATTAGCATAATCAATTGCAAAATTAGACAATCACAATATCATACCCGCTATATGGACAGGATGGATTTTTGACAGTGGATTTTTATATTATTCCATTTTCATGCCAGATGCCAATATTTTTATTATTATTGCTTATTTTATAATTTTTCAATTATTTTTATTAACCCAGTTAGTAACGTTAAATAATTTATTTTTGGGGTTATTTTACCTTTTTATCGTACACATACTGACGATAATCTTCTGCAAAGGGTCTTAAAAAGTTTTAATTTTGTATGAAACATGATTGAAAATACAGTTACGAAATTAATTAGCTTGCTAAATGAACTCCTTAAAATTGAAACGGCACGTGTATGAAGAATTTAATAAACTGTGTCCTGAGTTATTTTCGCCTGACTACACAATTTTCTATATTAAATCGTGGAGCGGCGTGGGAGCGGTTGCCATGATACCTTAGAGGAGTTAATAAGTCATAAATAGCGAGTTAGAGGGGGACAGCGCGATGGAATATGTGTGGGTGGGAAAGAGAGGGTGTGTCACCCCAGGTAGTGGTGGTGATAGGCAATCGTCTGGAAAAAGGTGCGTTTGGAGGAGCTATGAGGTGTCACAAAATTGCGATTTTCGACAATATAGTTGTCTGTTATCGACTGAGTGTTACATTATTGTCCGTAATGTAATTCCAAGCGGAGTAACATGAGGATGATAGGTGGATGAGCAATTACAAATAGTTTCGGTACAAAAGAATTATTACTTAATGATAGTAAAACAGTTTTCTTGCTGATCATGCTTTATGTTATATCGGCCAACGTCTTTCAAATACACCATTTCCTTGGCTAAGAACTAGTCTACGATATAATATTGATTGCTGCACTTTAATTGCTATTTAATTTCTTACCAATTCTCATCAACCTTCTTCACTTTTACCTTGACGAATTTAGGTTCGGTACATTCAATATCATTTTACGTCAAAAACGTTAAAACTTACCTATGAAACAGATCTCTAACCCTCATTATCTAGGACAGGTTGAAAGTCTCATTGTTTCTGTGGAGGGTCATCGAAATGCACAGCGCTTTAAAGCGGTAAGCGACGGCGGCGATAAGCGCTGAGTGCGCTGTATCGACGAGTGGTCGATCTCCGGCGAGTGCCACTTGCCACTCATAATACTTGCCGATAAAATCACGTACGACATTCTTGGGGATAATCGTACGCCATTATCGAGAAGCCTTTGATACTGTTTTTAAATTTAAGATATACTACTCTTTTATGTTGTTTATAACATCAAATGGTAAAGAAATAAAATTAGTTACATAAAGTATTATTATTATACCTAGCCTATATATTGTCCCACTGCTGGGCAAAGGGCTCCCTCCATTCCTTCCACCGTTCGCGGCTTTGAGCCACTTCTTGCCAATTCTTAAAACACATTTAAAAGTACGAGTATATCTGATAAAAAAATCACATCAAGTAAAAAGTTTAAATTAAATATAAACCCCATACCTATATTTTCACCCAAATGAGCTGTTTTTATTTTTGTGGATGGAAATGAACAAACTGACTTGTATCCCATGTCTGTTGGAGGGTGACGATGGTGGCCATACAAAATCCTTTTAATTAAAATTTGGGTAATAACTACTTTTACAGTATTATGCAAATATCTACATAATAAGACGCGGCGACACAATTGAAGCTACATTTTACAGCGACGGCCATTTGTTTCCATATCTGCTTCATGAATTAAGCATATCAGTCCACAGTAATAAAAAAAATAGTTCTGCTTCTTTCACTGTTTCTGGATGCATTTACATTATCCCACTATCTTTTCTTTTTTATTCAAGCTTCAGGAAGACCTGAACAGTTTAAAGTTAAAGTTAAAAATTGTACTTTGCATATCTGGGAATCTTTTAAAACAGCTCTGGTATCCTCCTACAAAAGTAAATTTAAAAACTAACGTCATGCAACATAATTAATTAAAATTTGTTGAAGAAGCAATTTGGCTGATACCTATTCTTATGAAAAACTCATATGTGTCAATAACTTCGCATTTTATAGCTAGAGCCTTCAGCCCTATTTACTGCGGCTGAGTTAGAATACTTCTAAAAAATATTCGTATTTTTAAGGTTTTTGTTTTATTAGATAAGTTAGCGACCAAGAAGCTGGGCAGCTTTACATGGGTATATCTAATTTTTGAAATTCTCGTTTTTTCTACTGTAATATACAATTAAATCTTCCGAAGCAATTACTCTGTGCATTGGTGAAAACAGTACGAAAATTTGGTTTTTGAGTTTATCACGTTCATACAGACAGATATACGCGGTGGACTTTATTTTATAATACGAGTATGTATGTAAGGATAAGAAAAAATCACCTTTCACATACCAGTACCTACCTACCAAGAAGGTTATCTCAATTGTAATATCTATAAGATATAAAACACTCTTCAATAATGTAATTTATTGCATCCAATCACTTTTGACTGACGTCATTTCTACTCGTAATAATCAAGTTGTTCGCTCAGCGGTTTTATAACTATTTAAATGAATTACCATCCGCCCCTAATCTGACGTTTCACGGTATAAAAATATACATTAATCGTCCGCTAAGAGGGAGGTCTCGCTTCGTAAGCTAAATTCATAACAACGCTGAACTAAGCCCACAGATTTTTGAATTTGTTTTTTTTTTTTTGGTAAATGACTTTCTTGATGAGAAAAAAAGAACATTTATTTTCCTTTTTTATTATTGATAGACTTGAGCTTCACCACTATTTCACCTAATGGAAAGTGACGATGAGTATATAATTAATGTTTCGTTGATAAGAATATCTCATGTGCACTGTTAAATTCTGAACCTCACTTTGTCTACAGCAATAAAAAGGTAGCAAGCGTGGTTATAGAAAAATATGGATCATTATAATTTTAATTGCTTTTACAGTACATAAAATAAAGGGCAAACTATAATGTTGCAAACAGTCGATCGAATCTCTGAAAAATATATCTCGTTTCAAAGGCTTAAAGGAGCTCCTATCATAAAAAGTTAAAACGGTCTGATGGGCAGATTTTGATTCAAACGCGTTATTCAGCGAGCGTAGCAATATGAATCATGGGTCGGAGCTACGAAACGCTACGAAGTAGCTACGACGTGCTACGAATTGCTACGAATAGTTTTATGGATGGCTAGTTTGACAAAATTTACGACATTATGAATATCTTCAGTGATTAATAGCTGTATCGTGCTTCTTATGAATATTGCAGATAAATTGTCTCTACGTTTCATAAGTTGTATTTAAATGTTGAGTTAAATTTTTTGTCGTCCCATCCAGATCAAACGATCCGTGCTTGCTTTTGATTCAGCAGATACATGGTAGCTTTATTTTTATACAAAGTAATATTAATCTGTGGAGGTATAGGTGTTGTTTAACAGAATTTGACTCGCATAGTCACATACGTACGGACATTCAAAAGATACAGATTTTAATTCTTTAAGATCTTCCGTAATAATGATGTAAACAATATAAGAGTTTTAAAGATTCGAAAATACTAATAACATACTAGTTTCTAATGAATACGAGTATCATCATCGGCTAACCTAGTTCAAATTGACGAAAAAAAACTATATGCAAAAATAAATATCATTTATCAATATCGGATCCATATTTTACCGCATCCATCTTCTGCTGAGTAATGGCAGCGGAGAGCCAGGGCTTCGGGCTCGGTGGACCGCATCGACTTCATTTGCGAGCTCCTCTGCCCGTGAAATGAAGTCGGCTCGATATAGCGATCACGTTATATCGGTATCGGGTGCGGCCACGCATGTAACTGAAACGATTATAAACTGACTATTGCTTGCATTGCGAGGTTATGAGTTTTATCAAGATATATTTCATACTAGCTTAAGCTAGCGGCTTTGCCTGCTTAAAAGTATAATATTGTTCCGAGGTTTTTTTCTAAAAAAAATCTCCTCCTCCTCTTTCTCCCGCTCTTAGACTTACATGGAGTGGGTTTTAGTCAGACTTTTATTGACTAAAACCTACTTATATGTTTCTTCTTTGCCTTGCGTTTCAGGGCCACTGTTTTCTATACCATATTTTGTGCACCGAATTGCTGGACCATATTTTTCTTGATTCAACTAACTTAATTGTAAGTGAGACCTTAGGATATGGTAACACTAATAATATTAATTTGATGGATTTGATGCAATGTACCTTAGCAAAAAGACTATATTCTGGAGTAGCACATTGGCCTTTTATCCCGGGAGTATGTTCCCTTGGAATATTTTTATGATTTCGTACCTCAGTTGGCAAAAATGGAACCCTTCCCATTGATGTCCGTTTGTCAAGAGCCTTTTACTCAGAAATACGAGGAGATATTACGCTGAATTTTATATTAAAACCTCAAATCTGCTATATCTTGGAGCAGTAAAAATATCAAACTTCTTAGTCGAAACAGTCTAAAGTTAAGAAGAAATGAAAACGTACTTTTCGTCGACTTAAGAACCCTGAAATTTGGCAAGAAGCTTGCTTGCCAAATTGAAGGACTTTGGTCTTATAGCAGAAACTACAAAAAATCCAAGATATAGATACTTCACAAAATAAAGATGAAGATATGCTTATCTGTCGACTCTACATATGTGATCATGTAGGTTTAGCTAGAAATAAAGGAATGAGCCAAAACCATATGTCACATAAAAATGAACTAAAATTAATTTTAATACCCTTGAGAGTGTCGAAATGTATGTTTTTTTGCGATATAAACGGCGGTATCTTTGTTTTTCGTTAATTTACAAGTTTGATTTTTTTGCATAGGTTCAAGGGACTGCAGATTTTAAATTCAATTTGATACTTCCACGCATTCCCGAGATAAAGGATCTTAATAGACAGACCGACAGACTTACAGATGGACAACAATGTAATCCTACTAGGGTTCAGTATTTTCCTTTTTTTGGTATGGAACCCTAAAAATAGACAGGACTATCTAGGTTGTGACGTAGTTTCTTCGGCGTCTTTCTGTCTGTTTCAAATATCTTTCACTTATGTAATATTCCTGCGATATTTGGCAGAGTA
This sequence comes from Mythimna separata, assembly GCA_030763345.1. Lineage (NCBI taxonomy): Eukaryota > Metazoa > Arthropoda > Insecta > Lepidoptera > Noctuidae > Mythimna > Mythimna separata. Next base: position 10,284,686 of record CM061180.1, read on the forward strand.
AGTTGAAACAGTTGGTAATTCGTCTTTATTCGTTCGAAATTTGAAATTGGTCAAAGCTGCAGTTCGTTTAATTGTAAATTTGCCAAATTATAGATTCTGGTAGTGTGGTTATAAGGCATGCATATAATATTCCTGAGATGTGGTTACTTATCCATACTAAAAATATAGATGTGAAAGTAACTGTCTGTCTGTCACGCTTTCACGATTAAATTACGGAGCCAATTCACATGAAATTTTTTACGGAGTAAGCTTGAATCCCAAAGAAAGTCATGGTATACTTTTTATCTGACTTCAACTTCGATTTTGCGTCCATAATTAACGCCATTCATACAGGATGAGGTCGCAAAGGAAGTTAGTTGATTATAAAAACAGATTTTTGCTAAAGTTAGATTGATTTTCAGCAATATGATTAAAAACAAAAAAGATACGTAAAGTAGAATTAATTCATTTATCGTTTTACACGTTTTATGGATTTTTCACGTGAATTTTCATGGAGTGGTCTATTTTCGCTAAAGATTACTAAATAATAAAGAGTAAACCTTTTACTATCAATAAAAATTTTTGGTTATAAAAGTATTCACTCTCAGAAATTCCATTAGAAATGGCAAATTGTGCTAATCAAGATGTTTTAATATAACGGATATAAATGTTTGCTTTTTGGATTAGAAAACCATTAATAGTTTTTCTTGCTACATTAACTTTTTATTGATAATTAAAATAAGCTTAGATTAACATTTCGCCTCAGTCATAATTAGGTCAATATGATTAAGGAGTACTGAAACGCTAATCTAATTCGGAATTACATCTACGCACAACCATGACCAGTTATTACATTGAAGCAAATCTATATAATATATGTTACATGAAAATATAGATCATGTCTACCTCTGCGTAGTTACTGACACAAAGAGTATCGATTACCCGAGGAAGTACACTGTGACAAAGTTATGTACTGTTGCAGCTAGTTCACTCGAAAGCCCATGTCTGCAGGCGTTAGGCTATAAGTCAGCTGCTCAGTGTAACATTACTAGGTTTGACGTCAATAGTAGATAGGTACATATTTTGGGACCTCCTGAAAATTTTCAGAAATGTGATAAGCCCCGCCCGTTTTACAGCAGCGGCTGTGATTCGTCGAGATTCGTGTTCGTCGGTGCTCGTAGCGGCCAATGGCGTGCGGGGCTACGCGCAGCCGTAGCAACGCTACGCCGTAGCGCGCGCGGGGCGCTCCACGACCGACAGACCAGCGGAGCTGCTGCGCCAGGGAACTGAAAAATGTAAGTACTAATTATTTTATTGCTACAGAATCTCTGCTCTTATTCATGTAACTGTATCTGCGTGTTGTACTTTTATTTCGACGGGGTGTATAAGTGCTATAGCTATAGATATAGATACTGTTATACAGATGTATCGTCGCGTATAGGTAGGTACCTAGTACATACTAGGTGATTATGTAACACGGGGCGGAAGATACGGTAGAACGATTTTCTGTTTTAAATGTTAAAAGAACCGGAGCGTAAAATTTGTGAGCCACGACTTTCAAATATGGTTTTCATTTGGAAAAATAATTGGGGTACTTGACTAGATATTGATTTTTTTGTTAGTCTAAAATGTAGTCAATTTAAAAAACTTTTTTATGTCCTTGCTCATAAAAGTAGTGAGTGATACATATTTTTTATTAAATGAAACCGTTTAAATTGAATAAAGTGAAAAGTTTTTGCCTGAGTCATTGCAGTAAAAACTATTTGCCTTTGATTTCTAATCGGTTTTGTATACGTAATTACTAATGAAGTGTATATTAAAGTTTAACGGAATGTGCACTAAAACAAGCTGTTCTCAGAATACATTTTTAAACAGCATGAAAAAAGCAGTAATACCGTAAATACATAAATATCATAGACAGCATTTTGTTTTCTGGAATCGGCATATAATATAAGTATAGCTCATTCCAGTGTCAGAAAACTGCGCTTCTTCTTCATCGTACTATCGATTATGATATAAATAGCGACCCGCCCCGGCTTCGCATGGGTGCAAAATTATCAGTGTTTCGCCTACTATATTATATAAAATATGTATTATACATATAAACCTTCCTCTTGAATCACTCTATCTATTAAAAAATCCGCATCAAAATCCGTTGCGCAGTTTTAAAGATTTAAGCATACATAGGGGTATAAGGACAAAGAAAGCGACTTTGTTTTATACTATGTAGTGCAATGTATTTTGACCAGGATTCAGTGACGTCAACTGCGTTAGAATTTGCCCCGTCTAGGTCTTTTAGATTGCAGATGTTTTTGCCAAGAGGGCAAGACAAAAAGCTTAATATTTAGTCGATAATCATATTATCTCACAAGGGATGAGAGATGGTTTTGGACGTAGCGCCGTGATTGCACTTTGGCTCAATGGATTACTCCATCTAACGAAGTTGTCCCTACAGCATACCGCCTTCTTCTTCACTGGTTTCGTAAGCAGTTAAGGGATTTCCACGGTTCGTCGCCGTGGTAGTTTATAGCGAAAATGCGGCTTTTCGAGATATAAAGACTGCCACAGATGTAAGAAGCCACAGTTATTTCTTTTTCTTCGATACCGCACTGGCAGCAAGGCTCTGACTTAGATCACAAGAAGAAGAGTTCTTTGGTTTGCAGATAATCTTACAGAAATAGCCTTCCTAATAAGAATAGTACTTAATAATAATATATTAATAGTACTACTGGTGTAATATTATTAAAATTCGTTCAGTAGTTTTACAGCTTATTACTAACAAACAAAAATACATATCTTTCCTGTTTATAACAATAGTACAAAGCTAGACAAGAACATTCTGTCAGCGACAGCGATTTTAGGGGTTTGATAAAAAAATCTTTCCAGCAATATAACTAAATCTAATAAAGAATTTACCTGATTGTGCTCTTAAACAAAAAAAACACGCTTGCGTCGTTTGTCATGGGTCTATAATCGTGTGTTTAATCAAATAGGCTTTCGCCTGACTATGTATGTCACGTGACATCTATGGGATCGATTTGCGCTACTAAAATATCATGCAATCAATCTCTTATCGATATACTCGTACAATCTCTTATACTTAATAACAATTCAACGATCTCTGTCTCTTAAAAAACTGCTTATTCATGGGTCACTTTATAGAAAAGATGGATGGTGTGAGTAGTGATATGAAAGGTAAGGGAGTTAGTGATCGTGTGACGGATGATAGGACAGAATGGCAGAAAAAAAAACGTGTTGCGCCGGCCCCAAGTAATAAGGGACAAGGACTGGAAAAAAAAAGATTCATAGGTCACTTTTTGGTAAAAATACAAGGCAACCAGAAGACTTATATCTAGGTATGGTACACCACCACCTATGGTGCTCCTTTCTACCATCGGACATCCCGACGTACGGCGGGTATCCAACAATGTAAGGGTTACATTGTTGAAACCTCCATGGTCCGGACTAAGCGTTTCGCCTCGTCGTGAATACCGCGTACATCGAAGGACGGGAACAATTTGCCTGCTTCTTCCCGTCAGATTATAATTTGAGTATCTTCAAAGCTAGAGCGAATAGGCTCTTAATAAACTAATGCGCGTCACTATCAATGATTGCATTACTGCTTACCATCAGGCGGGACTACAGTCAAGCACTAATTTATGTTATATATAAAAAAAAAGAGAACTTAAAATACATCAATTATGACGTCGACCGATTGAAGTTTGAGAGTAATTCAAGTAGTAGTTCCGAATTTTAAGTTTTTTGATGTCAAGGGGAAGCACATTCCAGAGTTTTATAGTAGAGACAGTGTGGGAATTAGCCATAAACCCAGTACGGTGAGAAGGATCATGAACGAGTATGTTTTTGAATGCTTGAAGGTTGAGATTATGGCCAATATTTTCAAATATTGTTTTTAGTAATCAGGAGCACAAGGATCGTTCATTATAGTGAAGAGGAAACTTTAAGTGCGTTTTTGTTGACAGGTGTTAGTGAAGAGTGACGTTTGATGAGGGACCTGCGACCGGCAGCATGCAGGGGCTCAACGCCGCGAAGGAGAAGGCCTCGGGGCTCTTCGCCAACAAACCCCTTCTGTTCAAGTGAGTCGCATGCTTTTTATATCCAGTATTATTGCGGAAGGAAGCCTCCTACGCAATAATATTCCATCTCTTGTCTATCTTTAGGTTTTTCTAAGTGTGATTTTTTAGGTATCAAGCCTCAAAATCAGAAAGAAATTAACCAAATTGATAAAATACTTTGTCGGAAATGATCCTGCTTCAATGACTACTTACTATACTTGTGATTTTTTAGGTCTCAAGCCTCAAAATCAGAAAGAAATTAACCAAATTGATAAAATACTTTGTCGGAAATGATCCTGCTTCAATGACTACTTACTATACTTGTGATTTTTTAAGTATCAAGCCTCAAAATCAGAAAGAAATTAACCAAATTGATAAAATACTTTGTCGGAAATGATCCTGCTTCAATGACTACTTACTATACTTGTGATTTTTTAGGTCTCAAGCCTCAAAATCAGAAAGAAATTAACCAAATTGATAAAATACTTTGTCGGAAATGATCCTGCTTCAATGACTACTTACTATACTTGTGATTTTTTAAGTATCAAGCCTCAAAATCAGAAAGAAATTAACCAAATTGATAAAATACTTTGTCGGAAATGATCCTGCTTCAATGACTTCTTACTATACTTGTGATTTTTTAGGTGTCAAGCCTCAAAATCAGAAAGAAATTAACCAAATTGATAAAATACTTTATCGGAAATGATCCTGCTTCAATGACTACTTACTATACTTGTGATTTTTTAGGTCTCAAGCCTCAAAATCAGAAAGAAATTAACCAAATTGATAAAATACTTTGTCGGAAATGATCCTGCTTCAATGACTACTTACTATACTTGTGATTTTTTAAGTATCAAGCCTCAAAATCAGAAAGAAATTAACCAAATTGATAAAATACTTTGTCGGAAATGATCCTGCTTCAATGACTTCTTACTATACTTGTGATTTTTTAGGTGTCAAGCCTCAAAATCAGAAAGAAATTAACCAAATTGATAAAATACTTTATCGGAAATGATCCTGCTTCAATGACTACTTACTATACTTGTGATTTTTTAGGTGTCAAGCCTCAAAATCAGAAAGAAATTAACCAAATTGATAAAATACTTTGTCGAAAGTGATCCTGCTTATTGAACCAGGATCACTTCCGACAAAGTAGACTACTTGATCTACTTAATATAATTTCTGAAATTGATCAACGGTTCACGCCATGTTTAGCCAAAAGTAAAAATGATTCGTTTTTAAAAGGTTTAAGTTTTTGCTAATACGTAGTAACTGCAGTTTAATTTCGAAATTGATAAATTGAAGGACTAGAAAAATCTGCCTGCTGCGGTCTTCCCGTCTGATTATAATTTGGGTGTCTTCAAGGCTAGAGTTAATAGGCTCTCAATAAACAAATGCGCCTCATCATCAACGATTGCATCACTGCTTACGATCAGGTGGGATCACAGACTAGTTTATGTTATAAAATAAAATGAACTTCCAAAATGGCAGTCATCAATTTCGACACAATATTTTAATTTTGTCCGAAATATAATAAGTATTTACTTACTATTAAATTAAAACCCAATACAAATAAAATATGTACAATATTGTCCAAGCGATGTAAAAATGACATTAAAAATTTGGTCTCCATCGCTGTCTTGTAATAATAATATTGCACATTCTCATAATTTCAAAATAGTAATGAATTTAACATTCACTAGGGAATTTTAGGTACGTTTTAGAATGTAGGTTCTTAGATGATTTGACATAATATTGTATGTAATTTAAAAGGTGCTTTGAACTTAGAGTTGGTTTTGGTGTATCTTCTCAGGGTAATCAGCTAGGAAACATCGGCTGCATCAAGTTTAAATTGACGTATATCAGTACTACTTATACAATAAATTGCAAAATAAATATAATTTAAGCTTAGGTCGTGAAATGAAAATAGATTTCATAGTCCCATTAGCTATAATTTTGACAAAAGCCTTGGCAGTCCACACCCTTCACATGAGCCAAATCATGGTCTGGAAGCAATGCGGCATAAATTTAGTGCAGGGAACTTATTAATGCTGGCAATTAAACTCTGATCATATTGCATGCTGGTTAAAAGATAGCCTTAGGGCCTGTTTCACCACCTATGATAAAGTTTCGAGTATCTTACTTGACAGATAATTTCATACGAATTCTGTCACATTTTTGAATTTATTCAGTGAGTAGTGCCTACTCGGACATTGTGAAACAGGCCCTTATACTCGTATAATTATTTACTGAAAGTTTTTGTACGTATTTTTATAAGTACCTAAGTTAATTGGTATGAAGTACGAGTATTAGTTTGTATTTCACCCGCCTCTCATTCATGAGCAAAACTAAGCTAGTACCAATGTAAATTTTTTAATTCATTTATGTACTTTTCTAAGTTTATCTAGGGCAGTACTGACCTTTCGTGTCTCGGAAAGCACGTAAAGTCTTTGGTGCCGGTTTTCGTTCGTAGATCTTTTACAGTCTTTACATGTAGAAAGTCTGACCACCAGTCTATCTAAGAAGTATCGTTTTGCTCAGTAACTGAATAGTGGAAGTTTGGTAGGTAGTCGCTCCATGTAAAACACGGGTCTGGTGATACTGTAAGCCGACCTCAAGCTGGTTGGGACACCATTACCGATATCTCCCTAGCCTCTAACCAAAACAGTACAGCACAGTACGTCATACTGTGACCTCCTTAAAACTATGAATAATGAAATGAAGATTTAAGTAGTCCGTAAATGTTTTACTGCACTTACCGGCAGTAAATATGGTCCAAACCCTAAATACGGATTCGAAGACAAACTGAGCATATACTATGACATTTTTATAACAGTTTATAGAGACGTAAAGGGAAGAATGTATTCAAACGCAAGTCTTATGTGTCCTGGCCCTGGCACTGGTATCGGCTTACTTTATACATATCTCTCGATCTTTTGCCTGGCTGTTTACCTACTCATTAACGTTGCTACCTAATATCACATCTCCTAAGACCAGATCTGAATGGCAGTGACGATTTCGTTTTTTGACATAGCCATTCCAAAGTGAGTCTAGTATAAGGTACAGTAAATTCTGCCATGTCGGTTGATCACTTAGTGATCATCAGAATTTTCGAGGTGCAATGTAAATTAATATAGTTTTTATTTGGTCTCCTGCTCTAGAGCGAAGCGGGAGGGCGTGTCAGACTTTTACTTACTAAAGCCCACGCTTTCGGTGCCTGGAAATCGGGGTCGAGATCCCATCGGTTGGAGCGTGAGGAAGTCCGTTCCCTCAAGCGTACGGCCGCCTCCTGTAGTCTGGTTGTTGACGAGGACACGGCGGTTATCCGCCCAAGCGGGGCATGCCTCCACCACTTGCTCCACCGTGTTCTCTGGGTGGTCTACACAATAGTGATACCCGGGTGTTTCTTCCGCACGAATCCGGAGTAGGACCCTTCCGAACTTACCATAGCTGTGAGGACTTGACCTGCGTTATACGGAAGGTGAAGACGTCGTGACGTTTTTCCAGCCACTCCTCAAATAGGGGACTTACCCTCATAATTATGGCTTGTCAGTTATCATCTTAACAGAATGTTCTATATACTAATGAGATATCATAAAACAGAAAGATTTACAGCATGACAGTGACTAACAACCTTGAGTTACTGTGAAAATAGCTCTTGGGTGCATTTTTTTTCAAGATAATTTTAACCAGACCAAATTCTTACACCTTATTCATTTTTAAGCTCTACTGTAAATATTTTTACAGTGTATAATAAATGGTAATATATTCTATTCAACGAGAAATGATTCACTTAAGTCAACTGGTGAAGTTACGTTACATCTGGGGTAAACTATAGAATTATCTATACTAATATTATAAAGAGGAAAACTTTGTTTGTTTGGTTGTAATGAATAGGCTTAAAAACTACTGGACCGTTTTAAAAAATTCTTTCACCATTCGAAAGCTACATTATCTACGAGTAACATAGGCTAAATTTTATTTTGGAAAAAAATATGGTTCCGTAAGATATTTGGGTTTTTCAGACACAAGGTGTAAAAAATCATGTTACATACATATGGCAGAACAACGTTTGCCGGGTTAGCTAGTAATTAATAAAAACTCGAGCGTTATAATTATAAAAATAAAAAAGTAGAAACAAATTAACAAACGGCGTTCTTTATATTGAATTTCCCAAAGATGGAACGTGATTGTTACAAAAAAGTCTATGAAAACGGAGTATAAACAAAAAGAAACAATCGAAGCTTGGGCAACGTGCGGGGAATCGAAGCAATTCCGAAAGGAAGCCGCGAGACGATCACCGATAATATTGACAGGCGGATAATACTTGTTGCAATCGAAATAAAATATAAGGGCGGAGAAATCTCGGGCGATTCTCTAACAACCGTTTCGTTCGTAGGGTCGCATTTTCGGAAAGAAAGAAAGCAACATGTATTTTGACTGATAGTGAGTTAGTTATTTTTATTTATTCATTTATTTATATATTCTTTATTCTACACCAATATTACATAGTACAGTTTGAACCTTAAACTTAAAAACATGATAGGCGGCCTTATCGCATTCTGCGATCTCTTCCAGGAATAGATAGAGATTGCCTGGACATAAAATGGGGTTACACTCGGTACACTTCAAAAATTAGTTAACAATTTCAACATAGAATAATAATGCTCACTTATACCACAAACCGCTTCGCAATTCTTAGATTAGTTGATTGTGTTGTAATACAATAATTAATGACTCTCTGCTCGTTTTGGTTTCGATTGTTAGTGCAGAGTACCTGTTATAAAATTTATAAAGAAATAACTGAACAATTGACCATATATTTAGAGCTAACTGAATTTAAAACATCATACTTTGAAATATAATGACAAAGTTATGATTGGCTGAAATACAACGAAGATTTAAATTCACCTAGTGCTATTTGCATTAACCTATCAATTACCCGCGAAACGAGACACATTAGTAAGACAATAACAGCGCGGTCCTATGAGACCGGTCGGGGATTCATGAATTAAGTTATTGGCAGTGCAACTGGGACGGAGTACTTGCCAAGTTACCGCAGTGATACATGTCTAGCAATAACTAGGTTAACTACTTTATTATTTTACTTTGTTTGAAAATGTGCCAAAAACATGTCAGCTTAACATAATGTTCGCAATGACCTGATTGAAAAGAGTTTCCATGGAGTTTCTTACACATTCTTCTCCATAAAGATCTAAGCTTTGGAATGAGCAATTAGCATAATTTTTTCTGGCAGACGGACCTCTTGATTTTTCAAAAGTGCCTGTATTGGTTTATTTGAAATAAATGCTTTTGAGTTTGAAATAAGGACAAGCTTTCAGTGGTACAAACATTTTATAGAATACAGGGTCTAAAAACTCTATTTGGTACGTCAGTCAGATTAATTAACAATTATATTTTTATTCTTTTGTTCTACAAATCAGTTATGGAGACGACAAGTACAGTGCATTGCACATGTACTTCTACATAAAAATATTGCTCCTGAACTTTGTTATGCCATCCTTGATACTTTATTTTTGTTTAATTAAGAAAAACTATAAGTATGCCCAACATTTTTGACAATATACGTAACCAGAATAAAAATTATCATTTGCGTCATCAACTATCCAACACTACTAGAGCCAGAGTTTTCAAAAAGGCAAATAAATGATAAACTGTATATTTATAGGAGTTCGACATGGTGATGTCACTTAGATATGGTGCAGAATAAAAAGAAACCTTAGAAAAGATAAATTGCCAGTTACAATTTATCTACTAAAGTGTCGCAGCGATGCAGATATACTTGAAACCTCTGACTCATATATTTAGGAAGTCTGCATCATCATCAATTTCTACTTTAGGGTAGAGACGAACTCTGTCCTCCCATCCTTGCTTAATGTTGATTTATATAAACGCCCTTTTCATACTCAGTCTTCATTGCCTTGGTGACTGATTTTCCTTTTACATTACTGAATTGATTTAATCTTTTTCTTTTCTTTAATAACATTGCCCTATTACTAGGATTTGCTCCTTTTTTTGCAAGTGCCTTCATTAGTTTACAAACATGTAAACTCACACTAGACACCCGGACCTGGAACTAATAACTGACAAACGAAAAATAAACAACAAAATTTAGTAGATGATAGAAAAAAAAACTTTGAATTTGTGTCACTGCTATTAAAAAAATCACAACGAAAATAACAAATCAATATTTCCGCTGGCCCACAGTAAGAACAAAGTTCCCTTCAAACAGATCATAATACCAAATGGTCCGGATTCGATAAATAATGCGATTACTGCGTTAGCTGGTGGCAACCCTAGAGGCATGGAAGTACAGTCGAGTGCTCAGCGCTGATAACAAACAGACATCATCCGGATTTGTGTCGTCATGCGAACGCTCCCGATGCAAGGAGCCGAGTACCTCCGCGCACATAAGTATATTGTAACGGTGATTTGTTCACAAATCTCAGTTCGAGATATGAATTGTTTTGGTTAAGTCGGAACATGCTTTGTGGAGATATGGTATAAAATCTTGATTTTTTGAGTTTTTGGTAAATAAAATAAAATTGATTTCATCTACGTACCTGTGTCTAAATGACCTGTCATAAAAATGATTGCAAACATACAAAATTAAAAGGTTTGTTTGGAAAAAACAGAGAACAAGTTTAGTCTTTATTCATCCGGCAGAATGGTTAGGAGTAATAATGTCAAAAACTTAAATGAAAACCGAACATTACAAGCACTTTTTCAGCACTCTTTAAAATCCAACATACAAATTCAAAGACAAAATGGTTCTACACACGACAAAATAAAGTATAAAGTCTTTTATCATAATTACAAGTCACCGGATGAAAAAAATGACCACTTGCTTTAGCTGCAATCATACATCTGCGTCCCGAGATATCCCTAAGGTTTTAAGCCCATAAATTGCGTTGCGAGCTCCGAGCGTGGAAGGGTAGTCGGTTCATTATTTAGTCCGTTTAAATCACTAAGTCCTTAAAAGACATTAGCAGGCTTTGTAGCGTTATCGCAGAACACAAAAGAGATTTAGAGCGAACAGACTAGGGGAGGAAGCCGTCAGTTTTATTCAATAATATTTAGCTATATTGTGCCGTGTACTGCTTGATTGTACACGGATCTTTTAATGGTAGGATTAATATTTTAATTGGGTGCTTCAGAATTTTGAGAAGCTTATAGGCTATTAGCAATGGCTTTTGTTTTGATGGACTGTTGTTGCTATGCGATGGCTATCACCACTGCCATCTCACATCATCCTCTAGTCACTTTTGGTTCATTATTAGTGTTGATGTTATCTTGTGATGATTTTATTTAAATCAACAATGAAAAAACCGGCCAAGTGCGAGTCGGGCTCGCGCACAAAGGGTTCCGTAGCAGCAAATATAATAAACTTTATATCATCGCGGATTTTTAAAGGTGTACAATACTGTAGTATATTTTTTGATCTATCTTATAAGGTTCAGCCATCGTTTTCAGTGTAAGCACAATAACTTAACCAAAATTACAGTTAAATCAACCTATCTCAAAAACTATAAGAGATACTTTGATCAAACCAAAAATCGTTGAAAGAGTTAATTAGCATGCATCACCTCTATTTTTTTTAGAATTTTATACCCCGTAGTTATAAAAATAGAGGGGGGGGGACATACTTTTTACGACTTTGAGAGCTGATATCTCAAAAACCGTTCACTTTAAGAAAAATGTTTTTTAGAAAACTTTATATCATTTTAAAAGACCTTTCCATTGATACCCCACACGGGTATGTACATCGAAAAAAAAATTTTCATCCCTCAGTTACATGTATGGGGGGCCCCACCCCCAATTCTTTTTTTTACTATTTAGTGTCATAATTTTGTAGCGGTTCATACAACACATATTCCCATCAAATTTCATCACTGTAGTACTTATAGTTTCCGAGTAAATCGGCTGTGACAGACGGACAGACGGACAGACGGACAGACGGACATGACGAAACTATAAGGGTTCCGTTTTTGCCATTTTGGCTACGGAACCCTAAAAAGACCTCTTGAACTAACCATGCAATTAGTTAGTTAATTGTTAATATACAATTAATTAGTTAATCGATTTGCAAGTTGAATTTCAGTCACAGTATAGTTCGATAACCATATAGGATTCTAAGTTCAAATTCTCCATGGTAAATTTTAAACCGAGAACCACCTGATCAGGCTTTAAACTAATCAAAATTTTGATAATTGAATTAAATTTAGAAGTTGCGTAAAGTCAGATTTTTAAATAAATTTGATTTTCTATATTGTGTCAACTTTTTAAAATTCTTTAAATCTATACGTTTCTATTGTATAGTTTCCAAATATTCGCACAAATGATAAAGCTTGAAATTGTTTTGCAATCAGTACGGGGCATTAAAAGGTCTAGACAACTAAATACGTGTTGAGCACTTACGCTAATTGTTTCCGCCATTTGAATATTGCTCGCGACAATTACTCGATTGGTCCGCCGCGCCGCCAGAGGCCGCTGCTGCATCACGGACCCCTAAATTAATTGCTCTCTGCTCACTTTGTTTTATTTTGATCAGGACAAAACGTATTATTGGAATGGGACACAATATTGGAATGGAGCAACAAAAAATGTAACGATAATTATAAATATAAAGTAAAAATTCTATTTCCCATTAGCTGTTTTAGTTTTTGTAATTTTGATCAATAATATATAATTACGGTTGGTAATGCTACAATTTATGCATAAAAATACCTGTTTGTCATTTTTTAAATTACATACATTATCAATAATGCTAAATATTTTAAATTTCTAGGATATGTATTTCATATAATGCATGTCCCATGCCCTACAATGGATCTTTGATAATGATGATGAGAATATACTCGTAGCATTGGACAAGTTTAGTGGTGTAGGAATGGAAGAAGTGTTTTATTAGTTAGAGTTGTAGTTGTGTGAAAATTTGTGCAAAGAAAATCTGAAAACTTGTTACCTATCGATCAATTCTCTGAACCGTAATGTAATTTGTTCCACACTTACTGGAACAAATAACAGGTAAACAACATTTCCTCAATTTACGCTACTTTTTGCTTGATTTCACTATCCGGGACCGGAGACCGAACGTCCTGTATCTCGATACTATATTGTGATATTATTAAAAGCTTCCGGGCATTCTTTTCATAAGAGTTACTTAAGACAAAAATATTGTTTGCTAGTCATTTTTTATTTCTTGATTTTATCTCGTCTACGATTTTTATCTTATCTAAGTTGATTTACGATCATACAGATATTATTAATAAGTTAAGATAGTTGGACAGATGAAGTACTTAAAGTATTTTTTTAAACAAACTTATCTACAACGTGAATGTCTACAAAAATTTTATTCAAGACTTGTTTAGTCCAGACCCTTTTAAAATCAGTTTAAAATAATCTTTTGTATTAAAAACCGTTGCAACGAGATTTCGACACGTGCAGGGCTCTCATGTTAATATTACTGACCGTTACAAACCAAGTTTTGATTGTGCGAAATCAAGACGCCATCTTCGACATCCGTTGGGTCAAGGTTGAAATTGCAGACTGTTTTGAGACATGGGTAGATTTAACGGTTTTAATGTTTAGGCGCTCACTAATGTGTATTGTGCTACAGAAATGTATAAAAGAGTAACCTTGACTTTTGAATGCAAGGGACCACAGAAGGACACGATGGGGTAGTCAGCAAAAGTCTAACATACCCTCTCGTTCTACCCTAGAGCGGGAGAAGTTGATAATTTCTCAACTCAAAAAAATCTCAAACATCTGTAGCGCAAGTCTCGTGGGATTATAAAACAAATAATTTCTTACTAATCGGTTTCTTTTTCATTATTTACAACGAAATAAACATGTTACATACTTAAAAAGAAGAAACAGTTCTAAAATACTTCATCGATGTTACTTAGAATGCTTTTTGCTAAATAAATGTTTGGAAAAACCAAAACACAGAGTGTATCAATACATTTTTAATCGCAAATACATAAAATTAACAAATATAAAATCATGAATACGAAATATGATCATGGATGCATTGTAATCAAACTAATTGGAACAACTATTGTACTCGTATTTATGTCAGAATAATCTACAAAATACTGTCAATTTCGACGTACATCCAACGTACAGGTGTTGTCGCATTTTCGAGCACTAATTGGTAAACTAAGCACTACCTGATTATATTACTAACAAGACAAGCCTTTATTCTGACACAATAGTCGCGTATAAAGATTCAAATATTATTAATCCCAGTTTCTCTATAGACTTTGACGTCATAGTGTTATGTTACTTAACTAATTGGTTGTCAAAGCTTTCGCCTCAGGGCTGGCGGATGAAAATTTAATGAGGAATGCTTTCTGGGAGTGATGTGGGTGGACAAGGCCAATTAAATACATATTTTGTGTGGAAAGTACCTGAATAGAGTTGTTTGGAAGTTTTAATGATGGGTTTAAGAAGGTGGACGCTTTGCTGTTAAATTAACCAAGAGACCAATGTTTAACATAATTTATCTTTTTATGTATAATTCTTCTGTACGTGTGTTAGTCACCTAACTCCTCCTAAACAGTTTGACGTGTGTAAATGCATCGGGAACTGGTACGCGGCGGTGCAATCGGTTTATAGTCTTTTGTGACAACATTTTTGCTATGTCTGCCGGTATCGCTAGTGTATTAAAATTTAAATAGGTATTTTTGGTGAGAAAAAATATGTCACACCTACTTCTCTGAGTGATATCTCTACCTATGCAAAATTACTTTTAGATATTTTGTCACACAGGCAATGCATTTATTCTGCCGGATTGATCGAAAGAGACCCTGAAACGCAAAGGGCAACTAAAAGTACATATTATGTGGGTTTTAGTCAGTATAGTTTGACTCTCCCTGTCTTCTCCCTGAGCGGGTGGACTTGTTCGATGATTTCCCACATCTAAAAAATAAAGGAACGGTATTTGTTCAAGATAGTTATTGAAAAAATTCAACCATGTTTTTGCGAGAATTGCTTTTCATCTCCAATCCTCTATTCCAGATATTTTTCTGACCCAAAAATAATAACAATAGAAATAAGTCATACCCTCAATACTAAAGTAAACTATGCCAGTTAATCGTGTCGTCATCTCTCGAGATCGATAGCCGGGAGGCGCCGCGGAGTCTGTCCGTCGGGACGGCGCGGCGCCCGGACCGGCGGCGGCGGCTGAACCGGAGGCACGGCGACACGGCACGGCGCCAAGGGGACGAGAGATCCGCAAATAAATCTTATAAACCGCTACTGCTATCAATTATTTATATTTGTTATGATTTCTGTGTGTCTGTTTCGATAATTTGGGGTTCATTTAGTTAGGTGACTTAATTAGGTGAAGCTTGGAATATTTGAATTCTGTAATGCCCGCCCATATGTATCATAAACTTAACGCACACTTAGTAAGATAGTAGTCAGAAGCCAGTAAGTCTGACTCCAGTCCATGAAGTACCGTGTTCCCCAGTTACTGGAAGTCTGGTAGGCAGCCGCTCCTCGTAAAATACAGATATTGAGCTAAATCCGGCTTGCCGGGAAGCCGACCCCAATATAGTTGGGAAAAGGCTAGGTAGATGATGATTAATTACTCAGATACCCGCGAAACGAGACACAATAGTAAAACAATAACAGCGCGGTCTCATAGGACCGGTTGGGGATTCAAACATTAATGCCCGCCCATATGTATCATAAACTTAACTCAGACTTAGTAACTAATACAAGGTTAATTAGAATTCTGTTCTTTTTCTTCTTTTCGAATCGATGGTAAACTCATTAAATTCTTTGGGCTACGGTAAATGCAGCATCGGTGACACTAATTAAATCGTCCAAAGTGCAGGTGTCGGGCACTCGGGGCACTCCAACGTGTAGCTCATGTTTTGAACAGGAGCACCGCACACACATTGAATATCCGACGGGTCTATAAAACTCCATTTGGCCAAGTTGTGTTTGCAGCGGCTTACCTGGGTGCGCTACCGATTTAGTGCTTTCCATACTGACCAGTGTAATTCACGTCTAGGATGGAGACGTTCTTGGGGTTTCAAGAAACCGGATGGTGGTAGACTATGTTCTTCCCAAAGCCTTCCCAAATTCTTTCTTTGGGTGGCTGGTAAAGGATGGCCTGTGTGCCACGAAGAAAGCTCTTTCGGTCTTTAAACCTACTTGAGCCTGTTTTGTATAAATTATTTATTATACGTCATCTATACGAATATTATAAAGAAGAGACATTTGTATTTTTGGACATTGTATTGATTTTCTAATGAATAAACTCAAAAACTACTAGACCCCACTTGAAAAATTCTTAAACCTTAAAAGCACTGAGTAACGTAGGCTTAATATTTTTAAAATGATCCGGCAAAAGCTTGCCCTGCATGGCGCAAACCGATATCTATTTAACCTATCACATACCCACAAAACGAGACACAATAGTAAAACAATAACACCGCGGTCTCATAGGACCGGTCGGGGATTCATGAATTAAACATAAAAGGAGAAACTGATTGACAGACATATCGACGCAGAGCCAAAACTATTGGGACTAGGCGTGTGAAATTGTTCAAAAAGATTTTTCCCAATACAGAAAAATCCCAAAATTCAACCTCTAAGAGGATAAAATGGGGGTCCAAGTTGGGTTCAAAGTAGTATAGCTAAAATTCAATTTAAATGCGATTTTTTAAATTCAATAATAATTAAAACGACTCCTTCAAACTCAAACAATATTGAATCCATACAACTGAATTGATAATAACGCAAGCACAGACAGTACCAACATCAACAGTATCATATCTGACAGAGAACCCACCTACCAAATAAATTAAAAAAGTCCAATCAACCGCCGCCCACGACGACAGACGGATTATAAAAGTATATATTCATCATCCCTCTGACTTATACTCATTACTGGTTCTAAATTGTCGTAATGAGAATCCTCTGTGAAAGGACACAGATTTAATTTGCTGCGTGGCCGCGACCACACAGGGAGTGGGCGGTACCTACGCCGGTATTAATCCCACTTCAAAGGACACACTGGAATTACAGTATCCTGTATATAGCGGTATTATATTCAAATGAATGTAGTTTGACGTGCTCGACTTAATTATTTTTGGATCTGAGTTGATAGGGAGTTGTTGATACCTAGGTTGCCTGTTCGATTTATTGAATAGGGAGGGTTTTTAGTGCATTTTGGGCACGATAAAGTGAGCCGTTACACACGAGCTTCAAGAGCAGTCAGCATATGTTTAAAAGAAATTTTAATGGTTTAAAAGAGTTCCATTGCCTTCCAAGGCAAAGGGCAACTTAAGGAACACAGGATTTTAGTCAATCACAGTCTGACTCACAGTCGCGCTCCACCCAGATCAGAAGAAGTTATTTAATTAAATCTCACTTCAAAAACTTCTTCACTCTTTAGCGTAGTAAACTATTTCAAGTTCAGAATAAAAGACATGATCAAAACATTTTTGCAGATATTTTCCTTTGACCTAAACAGTTTAAAAGTAAAAATATCTTAAGATATTAAAATATGCCCGGAATAAAACGACATTCTCGATTGTTATTTAGTCCCACTTTCACAATCGAAATTCGACGTGGTCATTTGGTCAACTCAAGGTTGGAAAAGGGAACTTACGACTTTTTTGTGTGAAGGTCAAAGTTTTTTTGTTGCTGAAATGCGCTTTTCCTATGCGTAAAATCCCCACAAACCACTCTTCCGACTAAAACCGAGATTGGGCGTAAAAACCGTGCGTATTTAAAACAAAGACGGATGTCTGGCGCCAACAGAGGGTAGACGCCGCGGCGCCTCTCATCCCACTCCGTGCCTACATAAACTACAATGTTACCAAATAACACAGACCTCTTCTAACTGCCAAGTTTGATGGTAGTCAACTCAATTGGTATTCTTGGTTCGATATCAAGTGTGCGGTTTATTACTACTTGGAAATAGTTTTTTTGTAATAAAATGTTGGTAAATCTATGCGTTCATTAAATCTTAATTATGTCATTCAAATTTTTTCTTTTAATTTATGATTGAGTATATATATTTTGTAAACGATATTGGGCAAATCTGCTTGCTAAGCAGCGTTGTAAAATACCGATATTAGTTTTTAAATGGTTTTAAATTAAAAGCAGTGCGATGATATTAAATTACTGTTATATAAACGTTTTTTTTTTATTATTGTTAGGTTCGTGTTTGACCACTATATGACGCACAAATATATTATATAGTATACAACAATACCTATAAATATATTAACAATATATTACATAAAAACTGAAAATAATAATTGCGGTCTCTGTCTGTTACTTACTCTGTGGCGCCGATCGACATCCGTCGTTTTGTCTGCGCCTCCACCTCCACTAATGTACGCGGTGTGCAAATATTTGAGTTCGCCAAGACTTATTGATCAGGAGAGAGATCATGACGGCTCGCACTCCTCGCTTCCGTCACGTTTGGAGTGCTTGTAAGCTGGTGTGCGTGCAATTTTGCACTCTCCCCGGCCCTCACTCCGAGCTTCGGGGAAAACAATGTTTAACACGAATCGATGCACTTGTTTTGTTCTTGTTTTAGTGGAAAGCTGTGGAAATAGTGTTGTGTTTCGTAATCGTGTAGCCGTTGGCAATAAGCACGTTTTTTGTATTGTGAAACACTTTCCTTGGAAAATAAAATTTTATAGAAATAATTTCATTACATTTTTATGACTTCTCCGCCAGAACTTTACCACCCTTTGTTACAACTTTCATTGGACTTTTGCTTTTAAACAAATATTGCCTAACATCTGAGGCAAAGTTTGAAAAAATGTTAAGGAAACCTATTAAAGAATATTTCTCAAGTATATATTTCTAAATCCATAATGTTTGTAGCGAGTTAATATAAGCTGAACGTTTCAGCACTCGATTGAATTTCCGGGCGGTAACGACGTTGAGGCCCAACGCCAGCGGAAATACCGTTAATGCATGTCAATTGTTGTGCCCCTAACTTTGTTGAACACCCACTCTCCAGCCGACAATACTGCTCTCCGTTTTAAATTATGAATTTAAACGTTTTAGGAAGATTTTATTATGATGCCTATAATATTTTGTAAATGTAATGCTAATTTGGCGAGCGGCTTTACTCTTGCTATGATTCGTAAATATTCATATTACCTTCTGAAACTCGAAGAGTTTTCAATTATATCGTTGGAAAACGGTCGCAACAATGTACTTAGCGCAGTCTGTGATGCTCACAATGATGATTCATTTACATTTGCTAGAGTCGGTAAGCCACTGACTTAAAACGAATTAGTTGAATTCGACGCTTTAGCCATAGATGACCGAACTAGCGACATGCGGGGTTGCGACAGTCTTGGAAAAGATCCAGCTGCTAAGACTCGAGGTGGCACTGCATAAATTCGTGGTTATTTGTTTTCATGGTCCTCGGAACGTGCCACCACAGAATTTCAAAATAATGGTAGAAGGGGTTCACATCGGCATCTGATCGAAAATTAAGTATTTTCGACAGCCGCTAGCCGGTGGAATTTCGAAGAGCACTTCCAACATCTGGCTCTCAAACTAGAACCGATTGAAGCTGCCCTCAAGCGGCGCTTGGTGTTCATATCAGCAAACCGTAGAGGCCCAGCAAGGCCGAAGCCTATTGAGGCATGAGTTCGTTTCAGAAAGGGAAACCAGGAGCCCTGGAATGTAAAGCAAAGACGGAACGTAGGAGTGGGTTTTAGTCAGTAAAAGTCTAATACGTCCTCCCGCTCCGCCCTAGAAATGGACAAATCATTGGATGACATCATACCTAAAAAAAAATTACGTACTTATAAAGAATTTCATACTACACCATTCATTACAATCAAACCCTATCATTATGTACTCAGACTACACATCATCACACATCGCTTGAAACCAAAATTAATCAAGACGTAGCTATATATATTTACTAGCACAGACGATGTATGATTAAAAATAAGCTTTGCGTCTATATGCTTTACTAACTTTTTTTTTATTATACATATATGCTCGCGTTTGATCACTATCTCACCTGATGGTAAGCGATGATGTGGCCGACGATGGAGCACGCTTGCCTAGAAGTAACTCAAACCATTTTAAGCAATGTTAACCTCCGATTTCTGAATAAGGAAATTGAAGTTGCGTACCCATCAGTCAAATTCTAGTCTGGAAACCTATCAGACTTTTACATCAAAGCAAGATGTGACAACAGGACAGGACCGGTCCAATACTGGTCTAGGAGGCCAATAACCAATAGTGGAAGTTTTTGGGTTGAAATGATGTTGATGATCAATGATTATTTTATTATTTTTATTACTTATTTTGCAAATATGTAGGTTGTTAAAAATACGTAAATGTTTGGCTAATTTAAACTAGATGAGGCCGATTTTTTGTAGCTGACTACCCTAAGAAGAAAATCTTAACAAACTTAGAGGTCCAAATCTCTTTTAAAATCCGTACTTACAGTAAAATGTAATGATCAAATCGTATGAGAACCATGCAGATTAGTGTCTGAGATGATCTTTTAAGCAAAGAACCACACAGAATTGAGTGGACCTGTCTAGTCGCTGCAAGCATTTGCCAGTGCTCGTTTGGCTTAACTCAGGCCTACTAAGAAGCTCAACAATGATGATGATGGTGATGAACTTGTAGCATGTTTTTAACTGCAAGTTACAAAAGAAGAAACAAGCCCGACAGTCATTCACACAGGGCTTCAAGTCTGCTATTAGAATTGTATCAGAATTGTCGATCATTGGCTTCAATTTTTACAAGTTAAAAGGCAAAGCCTGTTTTTAATCTCTGCGATTAAAATGAAATTATAGGTTGTCACAACACAAATGAACTGGCATAATTATTATTGTAAGTTTGACATTTGTCTGTGTCAATTTAGTCTCCGGGTTCAAAAAACAAACTTTAGTAGTATCAAACTGTCAAAATCAAAAATTATGAAGCCATCGATCGACAATTCTGATACAATTCTAATAGCAGACTTGGGGCCCTGATTACATGTAAGTCTAAGGCTGCCTGTCCACCGGAGCGGAGCTAGGCTGCGGAGTGGAGAAACTGAGAAATATTAACCAATAGGATTGCACAAAATCTCCGCTCAATCTCTTTTGTGCAATCCTATTGGTTAATATTTCTCAGTTTCTCCACTCCGCAGCCTAGCTCCGCTCCGGTGGACAGGCAGCCTTAACAAGTGAGGCACGCCACAGCACGTCACCGCACATTGACGCGCTGACGACATGACGACGGGGTGAGCAGCGAGCAAGCATCAGCTTCCCTGTGTACACAACAAAGGGTTGCACTCGCATTGCTTAATGGACAGTGAAGGCTGATCATTACTTTTGACAAGTTTGGTAAAACCTATTTTTAATCTCTACGACTAAAATGAAATCACTTAGGTTGTCACAACACAAAAAAACTGGCATCATTATTATTGTAAGTTTGACATTTGCCTGTGTCAATTTAGTCTCATGGATTAAAAAACAGACTGTAGTAGTACCAAACTGTCAAAATCAACAATTATGCAGCCAATGATCGACCATTCTGATACAATTCTAATAGCAGACTTGAGGCCCTGATTACATGTAAGTCTAAACAAGTGAGGCACGCCACCGCTCGTCACCGCATTGACGCGCTGACGACATGACGACGGGGTGAGCAGCGAGCAAGCATCAGCTTCCCCGTGTGTACACAACAAAGGGTTGCACTCGCATTGCTTAATGGACAGTGAAGGCTGAGATAGCGCTGTGATAAATCACCGACGTGATTACCGAGCCATTATCTAAAATACAATCTCGGGGGCGACAACTTGGAGAAAGTAAAGTTGTTGATGTAATTGACGGTGATGTGCCGCCGTTGTCTTTATTAGATCAGAGTTGTGGACGAGTTTTTGGTGTTGAAAATATTTATGATTAACTGAAAATTTTCTAAATAAATTATGAAATATTTATTTTCTACCAAACCATTATTGGTCTAGGTAACCAAACCATCTAGGTATTCTTAAGATGTTAGTTAGTTGTAAATCGTAATATACATATTATAAATAATATTCCATAACTTTCACACAAAACCAAAAGTCCCAAACTGAGCAGAGCTTGTGGTATGAGTATTAGACAACTTAAATAATTATATTTTAAAATTAATTCATATAATAGATAAATTACACCCCAATACAGGCCAAATGATCGTGCTCGTCACACAAACATTTGTCTTGGGTGCGAATAGAACAAAATATATGTTAGTGTTGTTAGTATCTTATAATAACCGGTGAACAGGTACAGACAAAGGACATCTCCTTAGGATGACCTGGTCCACCCCTTTGTAAAGAGCAGTCTAAAAGGATAAATGGGCATTTCGGAGGTTGTTGCCATTTGTTGAAAGACAGATATAACGGCATAAAAGAATAGCTTTCAAGCCTTCATGTAAAAGAAAGAAAATTCGTCCCTAATATCAATCTCGACAAACATTGGAGCATAAATGATGTATCTTGTTTGTTTATGTATATAAAGGCACGTGGGTACCTATATCAGAATCATTCATCTAAGAGTGGGTATTGTGGGGTGGTATTTTGGAAATAAGTAGACTCGTCTTCGACTAGCAGCCTTATAATCACGATTCTCAATGATATGGGACGCAAGTGATCCGTCGTAATCATCTAGTCCACGCTATCGTTCAATTCCAAAACTTTACGAGTACGGTGGTTGTTTTATGATTATGACGTTCCACCAGAGTGACAACTGGGTTGTCACTCTCGTCCGCTCAATGATCATTCCATAAATCACACAATGAAGGTCAAAATAAGGTTTTAAATCTCTATGGCGCCTGGTACGCGCCTTCACGGCCGGACTGACAATCGCCCGTCCTCGGGCGCACATGTATTCCTGCAACGAGAAGGTACCATACTGTTAATCGAGCCACCATGCTCGTCCACCCTGACATGAGCCAGTGCATCTTACTTTAGGCCACAGCCTAGTTTCGAACTCACTCTCGCAACTTGCACCACTCTTTTATTCTCATACAATGCATAGCCCGGACAAATGCGTCCCTTCGACTTGCCCCAAGTGCAAGACCGGACAACACCGTCCCTCCGACTAGCCAACTCATGATGCGCAGCCCGGACAAATGCGTCCCTTCGACTTGCCCCAAGTGCAAGACCGGACAACACCGTCCCTTCGACTCGCCAACTCACGATGCGCAGCCCGGACAAATGCGTCCCTTCGACTTGCCACAAGTGCAAGACCGGACAACACCGTCCCTTCGACTCGCCATCACTCACGTCACCGAACTAGATACGTACGTCCCTTCAACCAGCACCGCTAGCCCGGACAATACTATCCATTCGTGACACACTGACGCATGCGTCCCTTCGACCTGCTAGCACTCTAGCCAGGACCGGACAACATCGTCTCTGGGTTTGCGTCCCTTCGAATTACCAACCAATAGGCAAAACCGGACAACAACACCCATACACACGTAATCACATCACACAATCGGAACCTACCTTAGGTTCTGAACACTTTGCTCGGTGGATGTCTACTTCTACGTCAAAGGTCATCCCATCATCACTACCGAACCGGCACACACACCAACACTACTTTCTTTTCTTTCTTTCTTTTTTTTTTTACCTCATCTACCGAACAGCACTAGGTGTAATCTGCAGTTATGGTGTCAACACTGCGATTGTTGAAGCCGACATAGTCTTAAAGTCGGCATCAATAATGTCTTCTGACTGCATATTTACCGCCTTCACGGCTTCCTCGTCATTCATAATACCTCCAGCTAATTCCATTAAGCCCTCGTGTCCTCCGGACACCAAACGCAAATTATCGTGCGAATACTTTAACGTATGGCAAGGACCATCTACACTTTTTACGAAAACATAATCACCAAAAGGATTTACTCTAGCTCTTCCGCGGTTAAAACGAATAGTATCAGCGTTAGCAACTTTCTCTATAACCTTGGATGCATTTAAGCGTATCGCTTCTAAATTTCAGCGATCGTGTGGACCATCTCCAGTTGAAAGCTTGGAAATTCTTAACGAGTACAACTGAACTCCAAGCATTAATTCAGTCGAAGTATATTTCGTGACGGTAGACCTTGTACTATTTAGAGTAAGTTGCACGTTGGCTTAACTATCGCGCCAATTCTTGTGTGGATCATTTTCAATGATTGTAACTAATGATTTTAGAGTTCGCATTAAATTACCCGTTCAACCTAACCGTTTGCTCTACTTGAGCCAGTGGCGAAGAAGTGAAGGTCAATGTGATGGTCCGCACAAAATTTCTTGAATTCACGGCTAATATAGCAGCGACCCTGATCAACTACAATTCGTTTAGGAGCATCGAACAAACAAATAGCTTTCTTCAGTACCATAATGGCACTGGCAGCATTTAAAGAGGTGGTGTGTTCTAACAGGACGTACTTGGTGAACACATCAAAGATAACGGAATAGTATTCTTTTTGATCACTCTCACCCGTCAATCTTCCAGTAAAATCTATGTGCAGCGTGTGCCAAGGGGTTTGCTCTTTAGGAATGGAGTGAAGTCTTACTAGTTGGGCCTTTCGAGGTTTTACATATTATGCATGAGTCGACAAACCTACAAACACTTTTCGACATCTCGGGGAACCAATAGAGATTGTTATTTTGACGAGAGTCTTATCGGGTCCTAAATTTTGAATTTCCGAATGAATGTGACTGATCAGAGTCCATACCAATGAGCGGGGTAGGTAGCCAAGAAACCGTTTTATTGCAGTTAATTTTCCGGTAAAGAATACCAATCCTAACATCATAAGTTTCTGCTACATTTTCCGGTAAATCGCCGTGCGAAGGATTTCAGCGTCGCGCTTTTGTTCGACAGACAACCAACCTCCATGAAACTCTACGAACATACTTTCTTTGCAGGAGTAGAACTAGGAGAAACAATGATATCTGAACAATGTTCTACAGTTGCGATCTTAGGTAGATGATTACGCGATAGATAATCGTCGTGATCCATGCTTTACCTTTCATGATAAAGAATATCAAAATCGTACGTTTGAAACATGACCCACCTCCTATGAACGCGGGGTATCAAATCGACCTTTGATTTAGACGCCTTCAACGAGTTACAGTCTATATAAAATGTGAACTTCCGGCCGTGCAAATGTTCGACCGCTCGAACGACTGCCTGAGTGTCTAGTTCATATAAATGATAACGAGCCTCAACCTCAGTCGTGCAGGCGGCTAAAATAAGCCCTGATCAAAAAGGAAACAGATATGCTCACCAGATGCCGTCGTCAGTTTACCTCTCGAAGTCTTGTGCTCGCAAGTGTTTACCTCCCTGACGCTGTGCCGCCTCTCTTCTCAGGGTATGACGTAATTACGTGGCCAGGCTTCCCGCAGGTGAAACAGGTGATTGGTACCAGCTTGTCCTTGACTTGATCCGTGTTGGAACCATCAGCTCGATTAGCTGGATCGTCGCCTTTTACGAGTGTAAAAGTGCTATTTTGTGTCTAGGAACTACACACCGATGACATTATCCATAGAACTTCGAGTCTGACAGGTGAGGTCTTTTTGGTTTATTGCCATTACTATCATTATCTTCGGTACCGGTACAATGCTTTACAGAAATCCCACCGAATGTCTGGAAGAGCTGAGCACGAGTTGTGATATCAAAGAAATTCAGTTCACGACGAATCATGTGGTCTTTCGAGCTCAGAACAGAAATAACGATCCCGGTGATTGCCTCTTCTGACATCTTGACTATAGGGATTCACTCGCTAGGGATTTGCCCACTAACGCATAGCTGATTCACTAGCAGTCTCCTTTGCTCCGATCTGAAAGCGCATCACGTCATCGAAATAGTGCTGTATCAATTTGTGCTCTGCAAATTTCGCCAGCAACGTTTGCTTCACAACTTTCCAGGTTAAGTCATCCAAACGCAACTTAGAACAAATGCCGCTCGCGGTTGTCAGGGCAACTAAAAGTTCTAGGCCACTCAGATTCTTGCCGGTAATAATCAGGTCGGAAACACGGCACCAGCCCTTAACATTAGCATCTTCATCATTTGGGTCGAACTTGATCAACTGCATCGCGTTATTGTTTGCTGCAGACTGCGATGTTTGCTGCGGCATTGCTAACAAACGGGTTAGTAGGGCTTCCATATTGGTGAGCAATCCACTATTGCTAGGTCGATTGTGCGGCTGAGTATCTTTATCCAACTGTTTTTCGTATCCCACAGTTGAAACATTTGGGTCCAGCAAAGGGCCAATTCGGGCGGTTCCTCTCGGCGTCAGGACCTTCACGTTCATTTTCACCAGACGTGGCGCCCCTGGTTATAAACAGTTCCTTGAAGTCGCTCCATTTCATCCCAGGGTAAGATATTGATGACAGACATGATAGAGCTTCTCCCTTGAGTGCGCGGCTCAAGGCAATCATTAACGACGCAACTTGACTATTCGGATTGATCACACACATGTCTGCTGTTTCCAGCCATTTTTCAGGCTCAAAATCCGGAAAGCGAACATCCACAATCGCAGGGGTTTTCATTGCTTTATCGTGCAAGCATCAAGTTTTTGTTTTGCTGCTCTAGCAAATCCATTTTTCCGTTACAATGTCACTTTCAAATACGTGCACATTGTTTTTGCGCTTTTCTTGGCTGTGATAGAAGCCGTTTCACACGTGGGGCGTTCGAGTTGCATCCCACTTCTGATAAAGGCACGTGGGTACCTATATCAGAATCATTCATCTAAGAGTGGGTATTGTGGGGTGGTATTTTGGAAATAAGTAGACTCGTCTTCGACTAGCAGCCTTATAATCACGATTCTCAATGATATGGGACGCAAGTGATCCGTCGTAATCATCTAGTCCACGCTATCGTTCAATTCCAAAACTTTACGAGTACGGTGGTTGTTTTATGATTATGACGTTCCACCAGAGTGACAACTGGGTTGTCACTCTCGTCCGCTCAATGATCATTCCATAAATCACACAATGAAGGTCAAAATAAGGTTTTAAATCTCTATGGCGCCTGGTACGCGCCTTCATATATAAATACAAAGTTATTTCAAAACACACGAAAGATAGAAACCTCAAAATTGCATTTCAATATACGACGCACCCTCGGTAGTCGATCAACGGCAAACAAATAAGCGTATTGGTACAATCGAGTCTATTTCATGCAAGCCCCTCAAGTGACACGCTCAAAGAGAAGCCAGAGCGATTCGCTCTCCTTTGAACCACGCTCACAAACGTTACAAAGGCGAACCTTACTAGCTACGTAGATATTTCTAAGAACATTTAATGAAGTAATTAAAAATTCAGATTGAAAAGTTTTTCATTTAAATTTTTGTAAAGAAATTCGGTCCAAACGTCTTGATTTTTAAAGCCTATAAGGTTAGACAGCAGAAGCATAATCGGCCTTATAATGTTCCCACTGTTGGGACTCAGGCCTCCTCTCTAGGAGAGGGAAGGGGCCGTAATCTCCACGCGGGCCCAATGCGGGTTGTTGGATGACACACGTCTTTGAGTTTTTGGTTCTAGGTCATGCTGGACTGCTGGTTTCCTCATGATGTTTTCCTTCACCGTTTTGAGAACAGTGGTGATGAAATGCCTGGCCGGGTTTTGAACCCACGACCTACAACTCGTAAGTCGGGCCGTTACTACTGGGCCACCACTGCTCTCAAGATCTAAGAATAGATAAATTACTTAAAATATGCGTAGTCAAAGTAACGAAATGATAAAGCGACAAGAAAAGCTAGCTTCTAACTACATAACGAAACGTCAACTCCAAAGACAAATTAACAACGTCGTCTGGGCAATATTCATCAATCTTACAATAAACACTCACATCGCATCGTATTGAAACGTAGGCTTAGTATTTAAATGGGTTCCCATTTGTAGTCCCGAAACATGAAAATAGCGTGGCTCTCAAACAGAGAGGGGTTGCGTAGACTTAATAAAATGCGCAAAGCGTCTGCTGACAAGGATGTATGCAAATCAGTCGACAGGCTAGTACGGGAGCTGAAGAGCCATCCATCTGTACCCACTGTGGCAAACATGGAGATGATGAAACTATTTTATATTCATGATTAATACTTGTAGACTTTGTTGGAGTTTTTCAGCCAGCACAAACCTAATTAAGATCTTATTATTTGGTACGCTCCATATCATCATAATATATACTAAAGGAATATATCTCAAATGATGCTCATTCATGTACACATTTCATAATAATACCTCTATTGGTCACAAAAAACTTTACCCATCACACACGAGTGTCGTCTCTACAGCTTCGGTAGTCTATCATGGGCGTACTTTTAAAGTATATTGCGTATCCTCATACATACGTATGGTGAGGGTTATTGTTGTTTTTCAAAGCTGGTAACGCTTCGCCCATCTGAAAGGGGTTTTACCGCGGTTTCACTTCGCCTCCAACAGATTTGTAGCTACGCATTGCACATTTAATACGCGGTGGGTGCTTTTATACCCCGCGGTCCGATTTATTGAGTGTTTAGGATTCATAAAAACGTTATGTGAATTCATTAAACAGTTTATGGGTTCTTTGGTGAATCATAATACAGAATTTGTCTTGTGATGATTGTTATTTTAGATTTATGATATCACATTATTTATAATCAGAAAATCAGAGTGAAATTGCAATAGGCATATTTCTAGATCACAAAGTTTAAAGTACTGCGCACTAAATTGGATTATACTATACTAGAGTCTAGACTGCAGCTCATAAAAGATCTTATCGTTAATATTCCCGAAAGTATTCAGAACTTTGCTCATATTTTACATAAAAACTATTTCCATCTCCGGATGGTTTAATATGAATGTTTCTAAGTGGTTTATTCCTGAAGAAAAGGGTCTTCAATTCAGCTTACCATCACCATAGCGATACGATCAAATGGATGCAACTTAAATAAGCATTAAGAAACATTTTTGCGACCTCCTCCGAGATAAGTTTCTCTTGATCCCCGGCCATTGTGATACTCATCTGGAGGAAAGTCCGTGAAAAGCCCCGGACTCATTCGCCATTCATGGGGCGATTTGATTTACTTAAGATCTTCGGCCTGATACTGTCTATTAAGGGAGTGCTTCACGAAAGAGGACGGTCGTTTTTATAAAAGTGTACTATATTGTGCTAACCGAGATATATGCTATATCTATCTGGCTATCGTTGATATCTATGAGATATGAAGATAATAGAGGTTATTGAGCGAACCGAGATTGGAAAGTGCTGAATTGTGTTGTCGTAGGTTGGAAGTTCCATTATGATAAATTTCTGAATTAAATCTAGATACTAATGTTATAAAGAGGTAGAAAATTTGTATATACTCGTAACGGGTAATTTTTGCAATTACTTCATTGATTTAAAAACAATTTTTGACCGGTAGTATACATCTTTGTCATTGATTCACTTAAGACTTTAATATAATAATGTCACGCAGGTGACGCCATTTATTTATTTTTTATTAAAAAAAAATAGAGTTCCTTTTCCAAGTTTTTATTATAAATATTAATATATTTTAGTAATATTTTTAATCATCGAATCATAAGATATCTACAGTATTGATTATCGGTAAAGTAAAATTCCATTTTCTTTTTCCAAAAATAAAAAAGTAATTTCGAAGGTAGTTTTTTTATAGAGTTGGTTTACAAAGAAGGTGCATTAGAAGGGAGGGTTAACGCGTGGTTCCGGGCGAGCGGACGGACGATTTATAAAATGAGTTTGCGGTGCAACCAAGCCGTGATACCCCATTGGTTACGTCTCACTTCTTTATTAGTGACGCTCCGGTTGGGGAGCGCGTGTTATCGATAAACAGTTTACTAATAATCTTCTTATCGTTTCATGAAGAGATATCGGGATGATACTTGTAATCAATAGTTGTTTATTAACCTTTATAATGTTGAGGTATTTAATATTCTTTTTATCCTACTTCCTTCTATAGTATATTTTCAAAATAAGTGATTGACAGCGCGTAAACCAGCGCTCTGATTGCGCAACAAACTGAATCATGATTTCAATTACAACCGAATGTAATTCCTACATAAGATTTTAAATTATTAAGTATGTTCCCGAATTGGTCTCTTAGAAAAATTGACATCATCTGTCATCTGATGATAAACTTCAGAGATATGAAACGAAAGAGTTCCGTTTCATATCACACACACAAGAAAAAGAGCCCACGTTTCATACATTGTTGCCATGAATCTTTAAAAAGAACTTTGACATAAGTGTACCTGTGTGCTTTTTAATTTGAACTAACAGACCTTATCACTTATAATAGCTGTTATTTAACAAACATAGGTTTGAAGGTTTAATTAGTTTCCTAGCCCTAATCTAATTATGACTAGTTATAAATTTATTTTATTACTGTGAGCACGGAGCAATATCAGAATATCTGTAGTATTAGATTATTTGTCTAATTCCCGAAATCATATTACTCCCATCTATCTGTGTGTATTTAATAGAATGATGAGGTTAAATAAATAGAAATAAAATATTATTGTGTAAGTTGTAATTTATTTATTTATTTCAACTTCATGCAACATTTAAGGTACACAGGTGGACTTGAAATAAAAAAAAGAGTAGAAGCTGATGTTGAATATTACGAAACTAGTACTAATACGATTTTATTTTGTAAACATTGCCCCACATTAGGAACTACTCCTGTAACATTGGTTGGGTTCACAAATATGCAAACTGACCTACTCAGTACTTTTTTTTTTTTTATGGCCCCCAATCATCAGAATGACTTCCCCCGCTCTTGGGCGGAGCAGGAGGGCGTGTCAGACTCTTACTGACTAAACCCCTACCCCGTTCCTTCGTTGCCTTCGTTCTGGGGGGGACTCGGTGTCAACCGTTAGGAATACCACATGTTCTCCCCAGAGGCTTCGGCCCTACCGGGCCCCTACAGTTTGCTGACATCTCCTTGAGGCGCGCGTGGAACAGAACGCGCCGTTGACGACTGGGCTCGGTCCAGATTATTTCCAGACTGCCGGACAGCGAGCTACCCAGTGCTCGCCGTCCGCGAACCCGCGCCTACGGTGGTCGGAAATCAGGATCGGGATCTCGGCGGCGGCGGCGTGAGGACCGTTCCCTCACGCGCTCGCGGTCAGCAGCCTCCTTCACGAGCATTACTGCTTCGCAGAAGGAGGCGACCGCATGCCAACCCTCCTGGCTCCGGACCATGGCCTGAACCAGGGCCCGGCGCGAGATGTCGCCGCTCCCGATAGCCTCCACAAGGACACGGCGGTGCTCCGCCCAAGCGGGGCACACTTCTACCGTGTGCTCCACCGTGTCCTCCGGGCGGTCCACACAGTGGCGACACCCGGGCGTCCTCTCCTGCTTGATTCGATGCAGGAACCTCCCGAACTTACCGTGCCCGGTGAGGACCTGCGTCATACGGAAAGTGAGGACGCCGTGACCTCTTTCCAACCACTCCTCAAAGAGGGGCCTAACCGCCTCAATGACGGCGTGCCCAGCACTGGGTTGCGACAGTCGCTGTCGCCATGCCACCCTGAGATCCTGCCGGAACTCTGTCCGCCATGCCGCGACTTGTCGCGGCAGCGGAGTTTCGCCCCGGCGTTGCATCTCCACGCGCAAATCGTGCATGCGTGCAAGGACTGTTGCCTCCAGATCCCACGGTGGCAGGCCAGCGAGGAGGCTCGCCGTTTCGCGGGAGATCGTGCGGTATCCCCGCACCATCCGGATGGTCATGACCCTCTGGCAAGCGTTCAGCTTGGCCGCCCGGTCGCTTACCTAGTGACGGCGCCCAAACCGGCGCCCCGTAAAGGGGACCTACTCAGTACTGAGAACAACTATTTGTAGACCATTCAAATATTTGTTCCGTAAGGGAATATATTATCAAACCGTTGCGCCAACTATGCCGTCAAATAGTCATCATCATCACCATTTCAGCCGAAAGACGTCCACTGCTGGACAAAGGCCTCCCCAAAGTATCACCATAACAACCGGTCCTGTGCATCTCGCATCAATTAATAAAAACGTTGAATTAAAACTAAATAATACTTTTAGTTAACAAAAAAACATGTAAACGTATTCTATAAAGACGCGCTATTTTACAAGCATTCACCAACCAACGTAAGAAAATAAAATAAAAGCTAATCGTCTAACAATATTACAAAAATACTACTACAAGAACGATAAAAGCAGACATCGTCCCATCACTATTTCACGGGCATTTGTCGCGGGACGTCACCATTTTTCCCTCGCTGCGCCGCCATCAGTGGAAAGTTAAAAGCATTGAAAGACATATCGCGGGTTCCTTCCAAGTTCCATTGTTCTCTCGCCCTTTGTCCCGCGCCGAATGTTTTAATGTAATTGGCTTTGTGAGACGATTTTTTTACCCCACTTTCCTCGCCATGTGTGTGTGTGTAACACACGAAAAGTTTTACTTATATTCAGTCCACTGAACGTATTGTGACTTAGGCTTAATTATTTGTTGTACTTCCTTATTGAACGCCTTTTGTTGCTATGAGGCTTTTTGATTGGAGTGCAAAACAAGGTCAAGGAAAATCAGTTTCCACGTGTTCATGGAAGTTTTCTTCAATTATGCGTTCGCATTAATAACCTTTTAAAAAAAATGTTAGCCTGCGTTATGTCCCACTGCTTGTGACTTCTTATGGCCTCCTCTTTTTCCTTTTAAACCAATGTTTTTGTGACCTCTACCAATGTTTAACCCACAAACATAATCAATACAATTTAAAATGTTTATTATAACGTAACCCTACAAACCATTATAAAACGTTACAAGCTAGTACACGAAGTAATAATCAAATACATTACTTAATCATAAACAGAAAGCTCCAAATTAAATTAGACTATACAAACGATCTCCATAAGACAAATGAACAGTAGTAGCGCTAGTTAATCTCACAATACTAGTGTGTCATGCATATTACTACAACATCCATCCTATTTGAACCACCCCATCTCCACTGACTCCAGTAAGTGAGTTGGATATAAATTGGGGCATTGTCTGTGAATCTGGAGCATTCGCGAGACTTTTAGACTCATTCTGCAACGCGAAGAAAAATACTAAAGTCCAATACTGTCCGCGTCTCCTTCCCGTTCATCGAATTTCCTTAAGGACAGACAAGGAGAGATAAGGATTGATTATTATTATCGGCATAGAATATTTGCAGAATAAGATAGCTGATCTTGAATGAATTCCCTTTTGTTTTCTCGCTCTGATGCTGTTTCGTTTCGCTCTGGCGCACAGGACTTAGCACTATATACACTCCTGTCACCAGAATACAGGATCAATCCGCAGCGTGATTCGGTACTTTTTTACAATAAATATTACTTAGTATTTATGATGGAAAGTTTTGTGATAGAAATAGAACTAGGTCAGTAAGATGCTTTTGTGTTGATCAAGCATTGAATGAATAATGAATATCACGCCTCCGCTTGGAAAAAGTTATTTATAGATGAGTTGTTTTATATTCAATTAGCAACGATGCCACACACAAGAGATGACCAACTGATAACCCACGTGTTTTGCTGTTAATGAATAAACTTATCACTGCCTAGTGACAATGTTGCTTGTTTACTGCAACAAGGCCAACGATTAGTTATTTTATTGGGTATTTTTACAGTTAAACAACACTTCCGATCACAACAGCACCACCGAACAGTATCTATCGCTGGACATAATACATGTCTCTTGAAAAGATGGCTGTTCATTTAGTACACTAATGTGGGCTTTTAGTAACAAAAAATATTAGCGAAATAATTAATGTTCTCGCAAAATATAATTAATATAATAAATGAGCAACAGGTCAAACGTCTTTGCAGAATATCACTGTGAGTGAGGACAGAGGGAGCGTGGCACGCATTTCTGGCTAGTTTGATATCAGCTCCCGTCACATCGCTACCGTTTCTTCGTTCCTTCGCTAAAATATACGATAAATTACTCTCGATCAATCGTTTCTTATACTTGACCGAAGTTTGAGCACAATGACCGAGTTCTATTGTGAAATATAAAGTGTTCTTCTGTTTAGTATTATGGAAAAACTGTGAATCTTTCAGTGCTCCCAGGCAGTGTTTGGAAAAATTCTGTTCACGTTCTCTTAAGTTTATTTATGTGGTGTTTAAAGAAATCCACAGGTTGTTGTTTCATAGTGTTTGATATCCTACGGAAACGTGGTTGAAATTCGGACTTTATAACACAAGTATAAGGTAGCAAGTTGCTCAAGAGATTTGGGGGTGTGAATTCTGATATCACCTGTTGATTTCACCGAGAAAATCCTCAGGGAACATGTTTTGGAGGATACTGTAAGTATTCTCTTAAGATGAAGAAAATCGTAAGGCTCAGCAGAGAATTTACACCCTTCTAGCAAATAGTTTTATTTACTGTTAGTATTGAAAAATACTGCCAGACTGTGCTCAGTTGAGATATATGGGTTAGTAACAGACTTACTGAATAAAACTGTGGAATAGGTTGACATACTGATTGTATTGTTTAAATTAATTGTTTAATGGATAACATTTTTTATATTTTATATCATTAGAGTTCATTCGCTAAAAATGTTGGGGAATAGTATATTAAGTTAATGTTCGTAAAAAACTGAAACTTGTACATTTCATTTGAGAACAGATTATGGTTACGTTTATTCGTGTTTTGATAAATGTGATATACAACTTTTTTTTTCTACACTAAATTTTTCGTTTGATTTTGAATCTAAGAAACTAGTATAACATATTATTGTTCAAACAGTATTCTATGAATATATTGTAACCTAGAAAATTTCTTTCGACCTGTTAAGAATGTTCATTGTTAGATAAAAAAAGAAAATCATGCTCAAATATTTATGTTACCTTCGTTAGTACATTTTTATGTGATAACTCAAATCCGATGAGGCATTTCTTCGGAATCGCTGGTCCCTCGTCACGGCACAATAAGCCACTGTTATATTTATGTCTCCATTCGTCATCGTTCCCCTCAGAACGGTCTCTGGAGACAGCATTATGATGTCACAGGTAGACCAATTTATTTTTATGATTGAACTGTATGAACTAAAAGATCGATACACTTTTTGTGACATATTTTCCTGGTATTTATTTCGAATTGTTTCGGAAATCACGGATGTAATAGCAAATTATTAGGCTGAGTAAATAAATAGCTGATAAAATTGCAAGCTGGAAAAATTAAAACTCTGTAACTCTGTAAAACATTTTGAATCTTATACATCACATAAAATGCGCAAACTTAATAAGCAAAAATGTTAACAGCATTCCAATTACCGCCACCTTTACCTACATAGAACAATAAAACCCATTGTGACCTAATAACAGGTTTGAAATTGACGTGAGATCGATACAAGGCTCTCGGGGCCTGCGACACGAATATTAAAATCATCTACAAGTCTTCAACGACTGTCGACTGTGCCGGTCCCCAGCTCTATTAGATTTGAGGGAAAAAATCGCCCCCGGGACTCTTATTCAATTGCCTGACTGTACATTTTATTAGTTTGTTACGTTACTGTATTATGTCGATCATTATTACCGTGTTTAATTAATTATCTTTTGAAGATTATGTATGTTATTTGGAAGTGTACTTTTCTGATTAGTTTTTCATGCAAATATGGATTTTGATTGTTCTATCCACACTATATCCATGTTAAGACTAGAATTGTGAAAGTTACTCTGTCTGTATGTTACTCTTTCACGGTTAAACTACTAAACCAATTTTGATGAAATTTGGTACGGAGTAAGTGGCGTAGGCGACCTAAGAAAGGACATACTTTTTATCCAACTTAGACTTTGACTGTACATACACAATAACCGAGATTACCGCAGACGAAACTAAAGCTACGTTTATATAAATCTAAACGGAATAGTAATTGAATATTAAGTAATTTACATTATTAACTGTTGTCAACTTTATTTGCGCATAAACTCAGCTTTAAAAACGCGTGAAGTGCAAATTCACCCCTTGCAAAAGCAAACGATACCCGCCAACCATTTCACTTCGTAATCCGAGGTATTTGCGTAATTGATATTTACTACTAACCTGGATTTCAGAACGCTTTTCCCAGGATTAGACGGGATTTGTTTGGATTTTCCTTTTTCGCGAATTCACTTCAATTTATTTACAGCCTTGTACCTCGTCGTGAGCGCGAATAACGTTTACTGATGCCGTTCAGTGTTATAGCCAGACCTTTTCTTGTTTTGCATATTTTATTTGAGAAGGTTGCTTTACTACTGTTTTGATTGAGAGAAAAACATATTAGAGTTTTCGAAAACAAATTCAAGACGATTTATTTTCTAAACAAAAATTTGTTTTGACCAAAAATAAATTCAAAACGATACGTATCCATTAGCAAAACGAAAAAAAATCTACAAATGGACGGGAAATTCAAGAAACAACAGAGGCGTATCCCGGACGTGAGGTACGCGCCGCCCGACAGATTAGGGCCCAGCAAAGAGAGTAAGAATCTATCGCCAAATACGAATATCACAGCAAATACAACGAGCTGTCTTGTTTGCCTTCCATTTTTATGATATTTGTTGTACGCTGAAAGTTGAGCGGAAATAAAATTTGTGTTTGGAATAGAAAATATCATCTAGAGCACGTTCATCAGACTCGCTTATATCGATGCAATTTTATTATGTCAGGAGATGCGAGTGGAATGAAAACTAATACGAGGACTTTATTGCATACAGTGCTGTTCAACTAATCCCAAACTGATAACGTTAAACATAATGTATAAAAGTACAGATAAATATCAGACTGTCAATAACAACTCTCAAGCAAAAACTTAAGATCAAAGAAACACCACTGGTTGAAGTTCTCGTCAAAGTAACTTTCCTTTATATTGTACTGTGCGTCGCAAATCGATGAAATTATTGTTTTATTTGCTGCTATCTTCTTTCATTCGATTTCCCCGACATCCATGAACGGTCATAAAATAAATCTGGCCATAAATAAAAGCAAGGAGACGCTAACAAGCGTCTCGGGTTCACCAAGTGATATTTCTTAGCGGGCGTCGCCATTTTTGTCATAACTCTATTATGTTCGCGAGTGTCGAAATGCGAGATCGTTCACTTGATTTATTTGTCGACTTCGCTGGGAGATGCTGCGATGCGTTTGCATGTTGTACGATGAACGAGTGTACAATAGACTGGTTGCACAATGAACGACGTGAGGGTAGGTGCATTGTTGTGGATTACTTTTACAAGAGTGTTTCGTCACGAGAAAAAAAATACTCGTATACATTTCGAAAGTAAAACTCTGTAAATCTGGAAATCATATTAATTATTATGAACTTCAAAGATTAACAATAATTTTATTTAAAAAACGACCCTGTCTAGTAGCGGGCAATTACTTGATTAGGTCTGTTGGGATTCATTTCGCAATAAAGAATTTTGCTAACCATTGGTAGACTCTTAATTGATTAGCAAAATAAGCCAGAGATTTTGTAGTAATAAAACTTAACCAAGTAGAAGGAAATAGGTACACAGGTAAAAAAATCCTAAAATACGAACATATCACATACCAGACACTAGTACCAAAACCGAGTCTGTTTAAGTTCCACTCAATAAATGCGTAGCGGTACCGAAGTGCGCGTAGCTGTAATAGGTCGTTACGTTACATTGGTTACATTTATTTATTACATGTTTTATTCACCGGCCGCCGCTTTCGGATCGCTGACAGGCCGGCTTACCGGATAGTATCCCAACTTAGTCAAATATCACATTAGTTCTGTTTCTATACGAAGATAGTCTTGGGTTTCGTAGCAGTGCTACGCGCTACGAAAAAGCGTAGCATGAGCTTTTTGAGTGTGATAAATTTTAAAGTGTAGTTTTTTTCTGGTATAATACTTTATTGATTTAATATTTACGTTTATAGTAGTGGATGCTGTATGTTTTTTTTTTATATAAATGGAGAAACTGACTGATTGACATATCCACACACAGCCGAAACTAGTGGGGATAGGAGCATACAATTTTGTACAAAGTTTGCTTTTGAGAAAGGATTTTCTAAAACTCACTCCCTAAGGGAATGAAAGACGGTCCAAAGTTTGTATGGAGAAACCTATATTACTGGCATAAAATTACTAAACTATTAAAAATGTAGTTTATATGGATTTCTAAGTAAATTTAATTTGAAAGCTTTTTCTACTGGTTAAATCAAAAATCAATTTCTAAAACCTAGTTATTTCATTCAAAAGTCAGTCGTTTACGAAAGTCTCACGGGAGAATGTTTTGTATTTTTCACGGTTCATCAATAGTATCCCAAAATGCATTTGCGATCGGTGATCGCAGAGGGTGGTCGGGAAACAAATTTAACCGACAATTGTAAATCAATTAGAGAGGGTGGCTTTACGGGGTGTAATAGCTACCCCCTCCCGAGCGCGGCAGGGCCGGAATCGAACATGTTATACTTATTCTGCCACATTTAGTATCGTAGGAAAACATGATCTAGATTTTCCATTAAAAATGTTACAGTTTTATTTCAGAACAATTTCATCTATAAAATTATAATTGGCGAATTAAGTACTACTTAATTAATTTTACTTACAGAAATAAACCTTACACAAAGCCGGAGTAGTCTATTAAGTTGTCTAAAGGTCGAAGTTAATTACCAAGAACAATTCACAAGGCCTTCAAATAATAGTTAACGATATTTTGCGTTAATTAAACAGGCTCTCATATCTGAAGTCTTAATTAATTAAGAAGTCTCCGCGTCCCGCCCTGCCCTCTGTAGGTATTCATAGTGGGGAATGTTCAAGTGCATATTGTGATCTACGCAACAACCCCCTCTCCGCCCCCGAGTCTTGAGCCCCCTGCTCTTCACGTCTCATCCAGGAGTTCTGTCTTCGAGAAGTCGAGAAACCTATACGCATGGCTAATATTAAGAGAACTTAATAGTCATCTACATTTTAGAAACACGATCTATTCAACTACACCGCTTTTTTCAATACGTGCTCTTCGTCGGCAAAAATAAAGATCAATAAATTGTACTCCGCACCAAAAAGCTTTTCATTGAAGACGACACAAAAGGTTAACCCTTTCTAGTAATAATTCAGGATTTTCAGCTAACAGCAAGGACGTAGCGACAAAGTGCCAAATGACAAAGTTGGCTTAGAAGTTTAACTGCCAAGTGAATCTCTGACCGAGTTTCACACTCGGTCACTCATTCAATTAGCACTCCAAAATTGTGAGCTATGTCT
Source organism: Mythimna separata (assembly GCA_030763345.1). Classification (NCBI taxonomy): domain Eukaryota; kingdom Metazoa; phylum Arthropoda; class Insecta; order Lepidoptera; family Noctuidae; genus Mythimna; species Mythimna separata. The sequence goes on from CM061180.1 coordinate 10,323,944, forward strand.
CGAGAATGTGCTATCGGAATCCATTAATAAACCTAGATTCTCAGTTAGGTCTAATTAATTGAGAATCAAACTGAAGCTCAAGTTTGACTATTTAATAAAATAAATCACAATATTGCTGTAATAGCAACCTGTATTCACCCTTTTAACTTTTCCTGTGACAGTTATCTAGATCAATATTTAAATTCGAAAATGACTGTATCCATTAACTCTACGTAGACAAACGGGGACAAAACAATAATTACAGCATTTAGAGTTGCGTCACATAATTATAGGCCCAGTGTATGGGGTGCATTAGTGGTACAATGAAGCGCCGCCGACGCGCGACGCTCCGAGGGGTGGCTAGAGGGGCTGCGATAGCAAAAATGATAATCACATGTTTTTTATGAGTATATCAGAGTATACTCTCTGCAATAGTCTACGTGAAAGTGGAACTAGTTATTATGATTCATATCGAACGTTAACAGACGAATAACTTTTTGTTTTATTGAAATCTTAAAAGTTTGAATTTACTAGTAATTAAATGTTTTGTAAATTAAACAGTTAGATAATCATGAGAATAAATGGTTGAACTCCTATTTAGTGGGTCAACTCTATCTAACTGTAATCTATGTTGTCTCAAAACACAACGGTAAAAATCATATTACAAAAATCCAATTATCCAAAAAGCTTTTAAAAACTTGCAGTAAAACCATTAGATCACCCTTCGTTTAATCGCATAATTGCGTAATTAGCACAACATCCCTGCAGATGTGTCGGACTAGCGTAACTGTTGACGTCGGCTCTCGTCCAGTCGCAGCTAAACGCATTAGTGTGAGCTGGCGTGATGGCGCATGGTGCTGCTAGGGTGTCAGCGACTCAAACACCATGTCGGACACCCAACGTCACCCAAGCGCCACGTCGGACACCCCTCTTCTTGCGTCCGCCGCCTCGGGTAGCCGGGTAGCGTTCGCGCCTCGTTTCCACTTGGTTATGCCTTTTATGCGACGATTCATTACCAACAACGTTAAACGGGGGACGGGGACAGATAGCCACATTTATTACTTTTGTCAGCGGAAAAATGAATTTACACGCCGATGACTTACGCACTGCCGTTGTCGCCCACAAGTCGTTATATTCATCGCTACATTTAATGGCTTTTGAATTTTGCTGTTTTGTGTACAGCTTTTGTCATTTCCGTATATTTTAAAAGGAGCCATTTTAAAATATACGTTAATTAGGAATGTGATAACAGTATTATGAAAATTGTATAAAATATTAAAGAATGTAATAAAAAAGATTTTATATTATCGCATTCTTTGTTTTAAAGTCTTGCAAATAGGGTTCATCCAAACGATAAACGAGACCTTAACGAAGTTACAGGTTTTCCGATAAAACTCCCCGTAGCTGAGCCGTCAAAAGTGGAGCCTATCAGTTTGCAAACAATGAGCCGTGACGCGACGTCAATGCCGGATAATTCAATTTGCCCACTAATGGGCAAGCCGGGCTGGCTCGAGGGCACACAGACAGATAAATCTGAACTCGCGTTATGGTTGGGATACTCGCATGTGTTGTAAAATTATATTAAATCACTTTTTTGTGAATATTGTGGCCGTAAGATAGTAATTTTTAATTCTCTAATTAAACATATTTATACTGAAGACGTAAAATAATAAAATCCAGTATTTTTATATGAGGCGAATACAAAATCGTTGGAAAAAAAACTAATGAATTAGGTTTAGGTGCCACGTTGAAAATACGTTTTCAATTATCAACACAGGATAATATGTTTATGTATGTAGTGCAAATATAAATGCGATTCTAATTAAAGACAAAGTTAATTAAAATAGTCCCACAATTACACCTTTTCACTAAAGTCATAAAACTTGAGATTTCCATCTTTTTTCTGTCGAGCTGTGGCCTGTCAAGTATTTAAAACAATTTCAATAGAGGTACAAAAGTTGAGCGGTCTTCCGACTGACTGCGTGCCCTCTTGTAGTGCACTATTCAACGGATAGCTGAAGAATCTCTGACATGAAACGAACTTCGATAAGTTTCGCACAAGTTTCAGACTTTCCTCTTGCGAAAGATTTCAATAAAATCTTGTGGTCTTTGATATTCTTTTTGTACTTAATTAAAAGTGTCCTGGTTTGATTTTCATGCTTAGTTTTACTAGGTATTTTTTACTAGGTTTTACCCACGACTTTGTTCACGAGGAGTTTAACAACGTTACTCTTCTTTTTTAGGGCCATAGTGTTAAATAATTTTATACACTATAGAGATGGCTCCGGGAATTTTGTCCCGTTCACGCGGGAAGTAACTTTCATATGTCCACGTGAGCCATGTCAAATTTTGTTTAACCGTTCCGAAGACGTATGTCATAGTTTGGAATTCTGTTCTAGTTACTCGTACTTCTTATAACATCATCTAAAACAGTGAAATTCCCGTTAAAATCGATGCAGCCATTTTGGAAGATTAGTTAGAACAATCAGAAAGCAATAAAAAAAATAATGCTATCGTATACATTTGGTATCAAAAAAAAATTTGCATATTTGCATGTTACAAACAGATACTTCAATTATATTTACATGCTTTATCTATGTTAAAGTAAAACTACAAGCAATTAATGTTATCGTAGCACAAATGTTTTATTATATGTAAGTTTCCATTGAGAGCGCAGGTGCACCGTACAGGCTGGCAGCCCTATTACCAGGCAGGATGTTTTTAATTTTATTTCCTCCGCCGAGGTGTGTCGCTTCCCATCCTCTTCAATTATAGCGCAAAATAACGCGGAATAAACTAATTGAAAGTCTATAAGTCTGTGTTTGATGTCGGGATATTGTGAAAGAGGTTGTAGAGAGATCTTATTTGTCTACTGAAGTTGTTATTTAGATTACAGTAGGAAGTTAGGTGTACGAAAATTAGTTTGTTGTTCATCCCCTGGTATCTGATTTAAGCATTTGAAGTTGCGTATTTCTTTTTTTCTCTTTAGCCTCACAAGCTATCAAAATTTGGCAATTAAGTGCATGACACGTTCTTAAATCAAAATTCAGGAACCCGCCCTATGTCTTGAATAAAGCCATGAATGAAGTGGAAGTATCATCATCTGCCTAGCCTTTTTCCCAATTATATTGGGGTTCGCTTCCAGTCAAGCCGGATTTAGCTGAATACCAGTATTTTACGAGGAGCGGCTGCCTACCAGACCTCCACAACCCAATAACTGGGGTAACACGGTACTTCATGGCAAGACTGGATGAAGTGGACGTATACATTTTAAAATCATTTCTGTTTGTTGTAACTGTTGCTAATGATTTTATTTTGTTACAGAAATACTCAATATGAGAACTTCCACGTTGATCAGAAGGGTTACGACCAGATGTACGATGGCGAAGACTTGGAAACACCACCGTCGCCTGATCGGCCTCCACCACGACCCATAGGTAGGTACCTAACAACCCATCTATTCATCCATGAGCTAGGTACGAAAAGAAGATATGGAATAAAGACAACATTACACAAGTGATTTCAAAGAAATATCAGTCAGTGTAGTCATAACCCTAGCATGGACATATTTTACTTTGTCATGTATACATGATTATGGCGGTCAACCGCCTAAGCTAATAGGTATGAAAAAATCTTAATAGCAGCCTGTAGAAGCATTCTTGCCATATAATGCCAATAAGTTCTTCGCGGTCATCTGGCAAATTATGAATTTAAGTACCAGAAATGTTTTTGTCGGGTTATTGTAAACTCGTCACATTTTCGTTTAATTTTCAATCATTGTGCATTGTGTGGCGAATCGAAAATGTGAAGAGTTGACAATAATACTTTTTTAGTCTTTAAAATAAAATAATTCTTCTACTAGATAAGTACGTGCGCGCGGAATGCCCATGTTTGACCGCGCGCTACACCGTGGCGCTGCTGGCCTGCTTCGGCTTCAGCATCATGTTCGGCATGCGCTGCAACATGAGCATGGCCAAGCTCAAGATGACTGAGAAACAATCCGTAAGTACCATGTACAGTTTAAAGTCATAAGACATAGGTACATATAATCACATATTTTACGTATGTAAGTGTACGACAATTTGTTATTAATATGCAAAACAAATGTAGCAGATTTTGCGACTTCAGTTGCACGATTACTCTTAAATGGGTGAACTGATTTGGATATTGTTTATTATTTTAGGTCAAAAGTTGAATTAAATTTCTCATTTAAGTATCCTATAAAATTTTATCAGAGGCGTTATGAACCGTGTGTATAAAAACAATTTATTTTTTTATCTAGCAAAACTCGACAGACAAAGCTCCATTCGAATGGACTGTGAGCGTGGAATCCTCAATAGACTCGTCGTACTTTGCCGGGTACCTCATCACACAAGTGCCCGGCGGTTTCCTGGCCTCCATGTACCCTGCCAACAAGATCTTCGGCGTGGCCATCGTGACGTCAGCCATATTCAACATGGCGATCCCTGGAGCAATGTCCGTGGGCCCTGCTGCTGTTGTCATCTTGAAAGTCGCGCAGGGATTTGTTGAGGTGAGTGTAGTCCACTCTCGTTTGACTTTTTACTATTCAATGAGAGACTAGGTGCAAGACTTAGCCGAACCTCACTCGGCTTTTTTGGTTGTCGAAAATCGATTAAGACTATTATTGTATCCTATAATACTAAACTGTATTTTTGTAACTTCTTATTTTTCTTCCTACCCTTGCCCCATATTACTTGTGTTGGGAGTAACGTGTTTTTCTCTGTCTTTTTATAAGTTCTTTTCAGGATTTATGATATTAAATTAGTCCATTAGTTAAATTAGTACCTTGCGTACAAAACCATAACTACTCGTATATGATACAACGATTATCTCGCGACAAACACTAAGTTTCACATCAACTATCACTCTAGATTGCAGATCATAATAATACTGACAGTATTCGTACTTAGATGATATAAAATTGTTTCTATAAAAGATCAAAGCATTAAAATTATTGTAAGCATTGTTGAAATTGTATCTGAAACTAGATAAAAAAATCCATTTGCTAAACAAATAACTGTCTCAAACAAACTGCAAACACAGCGACAAGTATATTAAATCCAAAAACACTTTCACCATCACGGAATTCTGGTAATGAAGCCGTAGAAACACACAGTAACGAGTGAAATGTCACACGTTTAAAATTTAGGACATTTGACGTTCCAGACGTGACGATGCATGATCAAGCTTATTACTAATGCTCAAAATTTGTGTGGAAATGTCCCATTCGTCACGTTTGTGTTTCAACACTCCCCCTCTTTGTACTTTTGGCACTTTGAATGCATATTGCTGTGATATTACCCTTTTGGTTGTGTGCGCGTTCCTTTTCCCTTTTCTGAAGAAGACACGTGTCATGTGATGTTGTACATTTTGTAGTTTGGAATTTGTGGTCATGTGCGAGTGCGATTCATACTAGATTTTCGGTTTGTTCGATGAAGTTTTTAAAGGTTATTTATAAAGATATATCATTAGATAAATTGAACTGTTAGTTATGGTAAATAGTTTTAGAGGTGTGCGGATCAGGGTGTAAAGTCCCGCCAACCTCCGTTGAAGAGGGATTATCCTCCGACCAGACGAGTGTTGTGTCTGGCTCAGTTAATTTCGGTGTGTTGTATATGTTTTAATCGTGTGGAGAACTCTAATTCTGCAATGTGGGATTAAGTATTTTAGTTTCTATATGGATGACATAATATTAAAAAACATGACGACAGACAAGAACTAATAGGTGGTTAAATGACAACAGAGCAGGTTAAAAGGAAATAGAATGGAAAAAGAAGACATTTAACTTTTTTTATTTTGCCTCGTATTTGGAACTTGTTTCATACTGATGGTGTGTTTACAAATATTCAAACTCAAATGCACAAAAACTCATACCCGGAACCACCATCTGTAGGCCAAAATTTGGCGATTTTTGAGAATCGAACTCACGCCTCGCAGCCCAACAGCCTAACGCTTGGCCACTGACTCAACCGTGTTTTAAACTACAAAGTCTTTAACATAAAATGAATTTCAAATAACTTTGATTCTGGCACCTCTTAATTCGGTTTCAAAGGAGTGATTTTCAATGATTGCCTACAGAGCGATCGGTATCTATCGACAATCGCTCTTGAGTAGTCGGCATCGCTTGCGAAGGTACAAAGCCTCTTCAGGATTACCGGCCCCCCGTTTCCATGGCGACGTATTTGCTCGTCTCCGCGTATCCCGGCTTAGTTGATTCTTCAATGCCACCGCTATCCTATTAAATCTTTAAGATTGGGACCATTGACATAATATAATACTTATAGAATTCGTAAATCCACTTTTTCCTATTTGATTCAATAATAATATAACGGTTTTTGTAAGAAATTCTGCGATATTTATTTAGGGTTTTCTTCATCATTATTTTCTTTGTAGGGTGTGACATACCCGTCTTGCCACGGTATCTGGCGGATGTGGGCACCTCCTTTGGAGCGCTCGCGGCTGGCAACTCTGGCATTCTGTGGCACGTACGCTGGCATTGTGGTTGGCATGCCACTATCCGGTATACTCACGGATTACATCAGTTGGCAGGCACCATTCTACTTCTACGGAGTGTCTGGTGTCATCTGGTAAATAATAGCTTTTAGTGATGACTAATTATCATGTAATATATCTATTGAATTGCTAAACAATAATTAAAGATCAAGAAATGTTACGAGTATCTCTATATTCTAAGTTAATTAAGTACCTATTGAACTAGACACGATTAAATTGCTTATTACTTATTGATACTCGATTATTCGAGCGTTATTATACAGTTATCATAGCGACAAAGTAGATTGGAATAAAGGGACTTTACTCCAATACCTCTTAGAATATACGAGTAGGTCTAACAATTCTTATTGTATATGGTTACTAATTCACCTCTCCCATTCAAGGTACGTGCTATGGCTGTGGTTGGTCTTCGAAAGGCCCAGCAAGCATCCCACCATTGCCTCCAAGGAGTTGACCTACATCGAACAGTCCCTCGGTACTGCGACACAGGCTGCCATGCCTGGCTTCTGGTCGACGCCCTGGAAAGCATTTGCTACGTCACCACCAGTAAGTTATCATATTAGAAAAATAATTTATTTGTGTCAAACACATATTGATCCTCTATTGTCTTAAGCTTTTTTTTCTAAACTTTTGATTTTAAAGATAGACCCTTAAAACAGTGTTCGAAAATCAAAAGTTTAGAGTTTATTTTTTTTAGAATGCTTTTAAAAAAGTTTAAATGTTTTTAGGTGTACGCCATCATCGTAGCGAACTTCTGCAGAACGTGGAACTTCTGTTTACTAGTCATATTCCAGTCGTCCTACTTTAACTCAAGATTCAACATGCAAATCACAGAGGTAACCTTTTACCCCACATATACTTAGTTACCTACATAGATTTATACAGTTGTGAGTGTGCCAAAACTAGACTAGCGTCGTGTGACTCTTCCTTTATAATATTCCGTCGTTCCAGTCTGGGTTCGTTGGCGCCATTCCGCATTTAATAATGACGTCACTGGTGCCTATTGGCGGCATGATGGCTGACTACTTGCGGAAGAACAACATCATGACGACTACCACTGTGAGGAAACTCTTCAACTGCGGAGGTTTCGGACTGGAAGCGTTCTTTTTTGTGCTCGTCGCTTATGCTAATAATAAGGTGAACTGAGTTTTTAATTAAATTAAAGTATATTTATAAATACACCATCCAATTAAACATGTTCTAGTATTCGTGTTTGTGATTAATTAGCAATAATTTCTAGTATGAGAAATACTTTATGACTGTGGAGTAATTTCATTTTTCATATCTCTTCTGACCCATTTTTGCGATAGGATATGACGTACGAGTATTTAGCAGCACTTTCAGACTGTTATTTTCAGGAAAAAACAATTTTGTTACATATTTAGTGTATGTATGTCCAACTTCATCATTGTAAATCTAAAATAATTTGTTCTTGTTAGTACGTGGCGACAATAGAACTGACCCTCGGCGTAGCGTGCAGCGGCTTCGCCATATCAGGCTACAACGTGAACCACCTGGACATCGCTCCGCGGTACGCCTCCATCCTCATGGGGCTGTCCAACGGCATCGGCACCATCGCTGGCTTCGTCGTACCCATTGTTATTGACTATATGACGCAAGAGAAGGTAAGACTACAAGCTGGGCTTTTGAATTCAGTAGCCTTACCATGAGTTTGTAAAAACGTTCTCGCTATCGAAAACTATCGCTTTGTCCCTGTCATTGTGGTTCACGTGAAAGAGACAAAGCTATAGTTTTCGATAGCGAGAACGTTTTTTCAAACTCATGGTAAGGCCACAGAATATTTTCAAAACCTACTTCAATACTATACTTTAAAACCTGTCAAAGTATGGCATTGAAGTGGATATGGACACCGGTCCACGTCTGGGCTAAAGTAAAGTTTGACAAACATTGAAATTCTTAATCGAGAAATCAGTGACTGTTTGGTATATTTTGACTAAATTTTTGTGTTAAAAAGTACAAAATATCATATTCAAGAGGTGACGTTCATCAACTTTAAATGAAACAAAGAAGTTGGTTTTATTTTCAAACCAATTGAAAACAATTTTTATTCAAAGCCACCCAGATTACTCCAGAGCCGCCTTAACTAACCGAATCAGTTTTCAAAGAGAAAATGTTTTTCAATAAATATGTTCTTGAATTTTTATTAGATACTCCCCCAATGCAATAGAACGGTATCGCTTTCAGGCGCGAACTAGCGAAACAAAAAGGACATTCGTCCGTGGCTAATTTAAAAAAGGAAATCGAGCTCCATGGAGTCGCGAGCGGAATATACAATGAGTGTACTGGATATAGATTGTGGGTGCGCGACGGAGCGTCGCGCTGCCGCTGAGCACTTTATCAACGCCCGCCGCCGCGCACCGCCGCGCACGACTGCCTGCATTGTGCGGCAACTTACTAGATATTTGTTACAGATATGCTTATCTGAAACTTTGAATGTCTCGTCAGCTTTTCGGGTGTGCATAATGTTATTGTGTTGCGCTTTACAGAAGTTGTAACAGGGTTGAACTTGTATGTTGTTTGTTCATTTGTACAATTCAATAAAAATAATGCAAGCGCTCATTACAATGCAATTTTTAAAAAATTGCCCTGACTTTTATCCTTATTTAGGTGATACTAATAGCAAATGAAGGTGATCTAACACTCCGTTCTCGATTGTTAAAAGAATCAACTAGAGAAAGCCATAACGGAGTGGCGCGCAGTATTCCTGATGGGCGCGACAGTTCACTTCGTGGGCATCACCATATACGCCATATTCGCATCAGGAGAACTGCAGCCATGGGCTGAGACCGCGGTGGACGAGCCTCAGCCTATGAAGTCCTTAGACCAAGAAACTACATTTGTGAGTAAACTCGAGCTTTTCATTACTTTTGTTTACAGTTTCAGGTTGGTACCTACACTTTCCAATGGAAATAGAACTTTGCGTTTAAATTTTTTTATTTTCTATTAGGTTTCATAGGCTCGCATTTGACCACTCTCACCTAAGCGATGATTTGACCGACGATGGAGCACATTTGCTTATCTTCCACTAAAGTGATATCTCACATATTCATTCAATTTTTTATCCCATTTATTAGTCTCAAATTGTAAAAACGCCACATTTTCTTGCACCCAAGACGGAGAGACCATCAGCGCCTCTGAAGGGTTCAGAGCAGGCTGGGTACGGAGCCATCGCGCCCCCGCCGCGGCCGCCGGCGCCTGGCGCTCACGTGCCCAACAACCCCTTCGTGTCCGGCGCCCTGTACCAGGCTGAGCCCATCCAGCCCCCAGCGCATGACTACTATGACGGGCCCGCCGCCAGCGAACAACACTACCCTGAGTAGAGGCCAACGTTAACTGGACGACACGTGTCGAACAACTGATCTGGTTACATTACGGCATTCCAATGTTGGTTTTAACGACAAAAGTAAGTAAAGATTTTCCCGTACTTTTCCCTAGTATTTTCGACCCAAAATAAATTCTTAGTCAGATCTCTCAATTTAATGACCGTAATGTAAATGTCAGTTGTTCAACAGACGTGGTTCGTCCGTTATCGAAGTTACCTCTCATTTATTGATAATAGGTAAATATAATATAATACTTTTACAAATAACTCGACATCAGTTCCAGGACGACTCGCCGTGAGGCTCATATTTTTATAGGAAAAGTATATTGTTCTCATCGTTAGCTTGTATGTTAAATCGTTTAGCGTTTAGAAGTAAATTCGGTTGTTTTATCAAAATCAAAGATCTCGATGTTTCTGTTACTTTAATCGTTAAAATTCTAAATCTGAGCTTTGTATTAACATGTCAAGCTTGAGTTACCTCTATCAGTATTACCTTACGTACCTGTTTTATTTACATTTGTACCTGTACAGGTGTATATAAATTATATTGGCATATCACAGTAGAAATATTTAAATTTGTCACTGGATGGTTTAGCTTAGTAATCAATTTATAGTTAGTTTTGCCTCATGATATCGTACTTATAATAAAATTAATGGTTACTATAACATTTCTAGTCCTTGTTACTAAGTTTCATAAAACTGTTGTAAAATGTTTATAAATATTTATTAAATAATTGAATTGTTCAAAATTTAGAATTGTACTTAATTGAATGCGTAAATGTATATGTATCATAGGAGTAGACATTGAATAAAATGTTAATACTATAAAGGGAAGTAATGTAATCATTCTTGTTGATATTTTTATTGCTATTTAATTATTATTTTTTTAATTATTTACGTTGATATAGCAAATCAGACGTTGGATAAAATTAAAACAATTTGAGCACTTAGTTATTTTTATTTGTTACGTGTAAATATTAAATAGTGGTAATAAAATATATAGAATGGGAAATATATTTTCTTTGATGATTACGTTGTTTAAAATAGAGATTGGAGAGAGTTGGGTTGGTTGTTTAAAACACATCTCCCTTCCTGGTAACGCTTATGCGCTTGATAATATTAACAATAGTCATGAACGATATACTCGTATGAAAAGCGGTCACTTAACTCATTACTTAATACGTGAAATTGATGGAGTTTGCTTTCAAAAACGAATACAAAAAAAACTTATACATCTACCAAATATTAATAATAATAAATAGTAAGTAAATAATAAATAAGTATAATTATTGGCAGTCATGCCAGAAAAAAAAACAAAAATAAAAAAAAAAACATTTTTTTTAAGTACATTCTATAAGAATATCCTGAAGATTTTCTCGAATCTTTGTAAATAAGGCATGGGTTTAGGTCGTAAGCTTGTACCCACATAATAGTCGTGTGATAAACATTAGAGCGAATATCTTTACTATTGGAATAGCACAACATGCAGCTATTCTTCTTAAGTAACATATTCGAATATTTCGTAAAGGTAAGTTCATAAATCCATTACTTTTTATGCACAAAATGCACATCATTTACTGCACTAACTTCTAAAAAAAAATATTTTTTTCTTCATACTGTTATCCATTCTTCTACCGTACGAAGTATTGATTTCAATTTCGCAACTGTCATAAAATTTTTTTGTTCCTTAAATCATTTTCATATTTCACTTTAGTATAATAGCGTGTATAAAACGCATAACAAGTTAGCATAAGTAATATATACTTGTAACATCGCGAACAAGTATAAAAATCGGTAGTTAAGAAGGACAATAAAGACCGACAGACAGACGTCTCTCGGTCAACAGTAGATAGACCTCGGTCTTAGTTAGTGTGTAATCATGCTGCTTACGGTACAACCCCTTTTTGTTTCAACGTTAAGTTATCATAAGACAATAATTTACTCTCTCTATATATATGCATGTGTTAAAAATATGTATTTGATTCGTTCTTGCGTTTGAAAATAAATAATATGTTTTTAGTCATACCCGTTCTTCTCCTGTACCTTAATAAAAGTAATAATATTTTAATTTCGCAACAGTCATAATTTATTTTTCTTCCATATATTGTTTTCATATTTCATTTTTGATGCTCTCGGTTAATGCTAAGTAGTTCATATAAATACCATAGTATAATATAACGTAGATAACGCGTAACAAGTAAGTTATTTTAAGTATTTTTATACTTGTAACATCGCGTACAAGTATAAAAATTAGTGTGAAGAAAATGACAATAAAGACCGACAGACGGACATCTGTCGGTCAACAGTAGATAGACCTCGGTCTTAGTTAGTTAGTTAGTATGTAATCATGCTGCTTACGGTACAAGCCCTTTTGGTTTCAACGTTAAGTTATCAATAAGACAATAATTTACACTCTATGTATGTATATATGTTAATCATCATTATCATCATCTCAGTCAAAAGGCGTCTACTGCTGGACATAGGCCTCCTCCAAGCTTCGCAACAAAACGGCCGGTCATGTGTGTCTCGCATCCATCGGATTCCCGTGACCCTCATCAGGTCATCGGTCCACCTTGTGGGAGTCCTTCCAACGCTGCGTCTTCCGTATATATGTATGTATTATAAATATGTATTCGGATAACTGCCTCATGGATCTCATCGTAGCAAGAGTGACTGTTGAGGTCTTACATTCGAAAATAAATCATATATTTTTATTTATACTGTCACTGGTCCAGGAGAAGAATTTTCTCCTGGACCTTAATAGAAGTAATAATTTTAATTCCGTAACAGTCATAATTCATTTTTCTTCCATACATATATCGTTTTTCATATTTAATTTTTGATGCCCTCGTTTACTGCTAGTTAGTCGGTATAAATACCATATAGATAACGCATAACAAGTAAGTTTATAATAAGTAATATATGTAGGTATATATACTCGCAACATCGCGTGCAAGTATAAAAAATTGGTATGTACAAAAACACAATCAACAATCAACAGTAGATAGACCTCGGTCTTAGTTAGTTAGTTAGTGTGTAATCATGCTGCTTACGGTATAATCCCTTTTGGTTTCAACGTTAAATAATCGTTAGACAATAATTTTCCCTCTATACCTATACGATGTGTTTGTGACAATACGACCAAAAATGAAAACATTGGCAATACTCATAATCATGAATAACTTTTAGTATAGCACCAACCTAGAAATCGCGAAAAACAATTCAGGTGTCCCATACATTTACGTTTGCATAAATCGACAAAATGTACGGGGCAGCTGATTTTTTTTTCGCGATTTCAGTGTTGGTCCCATACTAAGAGTTACTCATAAAGATGAGTATTACCAGTGTTTTTATTTATTGTCGTATGGTCATAAACACATTGTATATTATGTATGTATTATAAATTATATATGTGTTCAATTAGCAGCCTCGTTGATCTCATCGTAGCAAGCGAGACTGCTGAGGTCTTACGTTCGAAAATAAATAAAATATTTGTTTATTTATACTCTTTCTTCTCCTGCACCTTAACAGAAGTAATCATTTTAATTCCATAACAGTCATAATTAGGTTTTCTTCCATATATACCTTTTTTCATATTTCATTTGATGCTCTCATTCTGCTAGGTAGTTCGTATAATATCACATAGGTAACGCATAATAAGTAAGTTTATCATAAGTAATATATACTTGTAACATCGCTTACAAGTATAAAAATTAGTGTGAAGAAAATGACAATAAAGACCGACAGATTGACGTCTGTCGGTCAACAGTAGATAGACCTCGGTCTTAGTTAGTTAGTTAGTGTGTAATCATGCTGCTTACGGCACAATCCCTTTTGGTTTCAACGTTAAGTAATCATTAGACAATAATTTACCGTCTCTATAAATATGTATTTGGTTTGGTCTTAGGTTCAAAAATAAATACTATATTTTTATTGATACGGTTACTCGTTCTTCTTCTGTTTCTTAATAAAAATAATAATTTTAATTCCGTAACAGTCATAATTAATTTTTCTTCCTTATTTTTCATATTTTATTTGATGCCCTCCTTTACTGCTAGGTAGTACGTATAAAAACCTTAGTATAATAGCATGTAGATAACGTATAACAAGTAAGTTATTATAAGTAACATATACTTGTAACTTCGCGTACAAGTATAAAAATTAGTGTGTGAAGAAAAGGACAATAAAGACCGACAGATAGATGTCTGTCGGTCAACAGTAGATAGACCTCGGTCTTAGTTAGTTAGTGTGTAATCACGCTGCTTACGGCACAATCCCTTTCAGTTTTTAGTTAAGTAATCAAAAGACAATAATTTGTCCTTTATAATATATACCATGTATTTATTATAAGTATGTATTCGGTTTACCGTCTCGTCGTTCTACGGTCTTACTTTCGAACATAAATAATATATTTTTATTCATACTGTTACTCATTCTTCTCCTGAACCTTAATAAAAGTAATAATTTTAATTCCGTAACAATCGTTTTTCATATTTCATTTTTGATGCCCTCGTTTACTGCTAGTTAGTTTAAATCGGTATAAATATAAACCTTAGTATAATGCATACCAAGTAAGTTTGTCATAAGTCGTATATATACTCGTATCATCGCGTGCAAGTATAAAAAAGGATGTAAAATGACAATAAAGACCGACAGATTGACGTCTGTCGGTCAACAGTAGATAGACCTCGGTCTTAGTTAGTTAGTTCGTGTGTAATCATGCTGCTTACGGCACAATCTCTTTTGGTTTTAGCGTTAAGTAATCATTAGACAATAATTTACCCTCTCTATATATATGTATGTATTATAAATATGTATTCGGTGAACTGCCTCGTTGATCTCATCGTAGCAAGCGCGACTGCTGAGTGTGGGGTCTAACGTTCGATTCCTAGGTCGGGCAATAAGTGATACTGGGTGTTTCCATTAGAAGTGGCTCAATAGCAGTCCGGAGTTTAGAACTTGGTGGTGTGGCACTCCTGGGTGTCGGAAAGCATGGAAAGCCGCCGATCCTGCGTCTGATCTTTCCCAAGAATTGTCGGATTGCCTCTCCATCGGACTATTAGAGTAAAGGAACAGAGAGTCCATCTCTGTTTGTGCACAGGCTTGTGCACTAAAATTTATCCTGTTTTATCTTGAGATGGGCCACCATGATCGAAATTCAGTCAGAAAGTAAAGAGAAGATTGAATCCATGACAATAACATCTGACTTATGGTGTCTGAGACCAAGATTCACTTGTTAAAATGCGCACTTATTGAATAAGAAACAAGCAAAATATATTTGGATTTTAAATATTACAGAGAAATTGCAGATCCTCTATATAATAAAATCATTGGAACATTAATAAAGACTGCTTTCAAAATTGGTATTAGTTACCAATTATTTAATTCATTTTCCAACTGAGATATTAAAAATGAAAAGTTAGCTTAAATTAAAATTTGAGCTTATATATGTGTATATATATGAGCAAACAATAATTCCAACATAAAATAAACATACTCGTGAGTTTCATATTTCACCCGAAGAATCTTCTATGGCCTAACGTTGGTCTTTTCGCAACGTCTGAATCGAAAGGTTAATTTATAACAATACAATAAAAAAGTGGGTAGTATAAATATTAACACATTCACGAGACAATATTGACAAAAAAATGATAATAAAACGAGTAGATTTACTTTATAGCGAAAGCTTAATACGCCTATTTAAAAAATTACGCTTTTCAAAATTAAAAAAAAATACGTACTACAATTGCAACGTTTTCTATTTAACAATACAGATACATTTTCCGGTATCCATTTTGATGATCCTTATAAAGTTAAGTCTTGTAAATATAATAAACTAGAAGCATATGATCTGCGGCAGTGACTGGCTATTGTATTCAAGCTAGTGTAGCTACATTTGCTTAGGAGTAAGAGTTAGTTTCTTGGACATGGGTGAGAATTATCATCTCGGATCCGATTTATACTTTCAGTTATATTCACTAAAATCATCGTATAAGATAATACGTTAAGTACACGTCTCATAAATATAAATTGGACATCTCAGCTTTGCCTAGGCTCTTTATTTTCAGAAACTGTCAAACACATTTTCAGTATAACTCTTCCTATTTTAATATTCCGTGCTTTGCACTTTGCTATCGTAAACTTCAAACATCGTAGAGTATAAAGTCATTTTCATCCGGTAATCTATGTGATAAATTTTAATTATATAAATTTTACATTCACCATTCCACCAACTTTTCTCACAATTTTAAGCCACAAAAGACAAAATATACATTATAAAAAACATGACGTAAAACATACATTTTATATATGTTCATATCAGATTACCTTAATTTTTAAAATATGTCTTAAAAACATTAAAATTATAGAATTAATTATATAGTATAAAGCAAAATCGTTGTTTTAAATAATCTCTACGCCGTCAATTCTGTGATGTAAAATACTTTGACTAACTCGAAAGGATATTACTTGAGTGTGTAGTGATTTGTATCTATTTATAAATAAATCTTCTATTGTTATTTTAGTGATATAATCAGTTAAAATGGTTAATCGTCGAATGGAAAGTAATAAATCTGGGTTAGATTAGTTAGGAGGTCGACCCTTGAAAAGGATTTTGTTTTTGTTGAAATGTGTCAAAATTCGACACTGATTAAGCAATAATACCTGTAACCGCATATCACTAAACTTACTTATAGTATTTTACTACATAAATGAAGGCATGGTCCTAACCTCTTGAATACACTAGTACCTATTTTATTACCTAACACACACAGCTATCTACTTCACTATATTAATTTAAAGTATGTTGGCCGGGGCAAGTGCATTGAATAATATAATGGCTATTTTATAGACAAGTTGTACATACAAACCTATATATATTTTCTATTCGTATGTAATGATAATTTTCACAATGTCCAAAGCTATGGCGGAAAGGGTACGGGTCCCCCACGCACTTATTAAAGCGCGCACTTTTGACACTTTGTGATTGACTAATATTAAGGGCATATACAAATAAAGTACTATGACAATATATATTTATAATAAGTTCTTATAACATATAAATTGACAATAAGTTCTTAAAAAATAAAAATTGACAATAAGTTCTTATAAAATATATACATTAGTAAAAAGTTCTTAATCCAATGGCGACAATACAGGTATCAAAATTGTAGGTGTTTGTGGGATATTTTCAAATAGATACAGCGATGCTCAACTGACGAAATTGCACGACATGTAAAACTGGTTTAAGTTACAGGTTTATTAATTAGAATCAGTAGAAGCACAGTTATTTTAATAACGCCATTGGAAAAAAATAATCTCGACAATAGCTTTTTGTATTATGGTTTTCAACATTTCAGTTATAGTTTTCTTTAGGTTAATTATTTATTGTAGAATTATAGGAGTATTAGGGGATAGGACAATAATATTAACTAAAGTGTAAGAATAGGCTTATGCTAGGACAATAATTTTAAACGGGGTGATCTCACTCTATAAGGCTGTGGTGACAATAAAGCTTGATAAAGCGACCCTTAGCTGTAAATATAATACAATAAATAAGACAATACTGCGTACACTATCAAGTGTATTTAGATTACTAAGAGATATGATAATAATTCGTTTGTTTTTTTTGTGGAAATCCTGTACTTATTTTGAATTCAGTATTTTTTATTTCATAGTTAAACATATATAATATTTATTTTCATGATTTACGTATAAAGGTGGCCTTTCGAACCGAGCGTCTATAGCGTCAGTGCCGCCGCGACAGTAATGAACGTATATATAAAATTGAAGTTTAGTAATAGTCACATTATATTGAATTTTGCCTGGACCTGCGCGGAATCAGTGACGTCACAGTGACGTCATTGACGCCGCGTCAGTGACGCTGGGTTCGAAAGTCGTTCCCTAGAA
Organism: Mythimna separata; assembly: GCA_030763345.1. Taxonomy (NCBI): domain Eukaryota; kingdom Metazoa; phylum Arthropoda; class Insecta; order Lepidoptera; family Noctuidae; genus Mythimna; species Mythimna separata. The sequence goes on from CM061180.1 coordinate 10,341,708, forward strand.
TTTCATACATTTGCATAGAACATCTATCTGTCGCTCTGTCGCGGCGTCACAGTCGCGGCGTCACTGACGCTATAGACGCTCGGTTCGAAAGGCTACCTTTATGATAATTTATTAATTTGATGTATTCAATAGATTTTTTTTCATTGGTTAAATTTTTTATCAAACCGAATTTATAATTTTATCGTTAGATACAGTATATATTTTCAAATATATTTTAGTTATTATGATTATAATAATAGATGAAGACGGTGAATAAGATAATAAATTAGGGTTAGTTAGTTAAGGTATTACTTGCACGGAAGCACTGTCACAAGTCAATTACTGATTAGGCTCATGTTTAAGGATTTGCTTTCAAAGTCCTGATAGTATCGAAGCTAAATAATTTTGTAAATAAGTTCGAGTCGCTTCTTAACGTTTTATTAGAAGAGCTATATTTTAGGTTCACAGCTGTTTTTAGTTTAGCCATAGTTGCAGAAGTATTTTGTTTGGTTTAGTTTTACGATAGGTTTGTATGGCGTTATAAATTGAAAGTTTAATAAGTATATATTTATTTTGGTCATTGTTAGGTTTAATTGCAAGGCATTGAATAAGTGTACAGAAGCGGTGCCGGACTTAGTCATCTTGTATGTTTAAGTTATTATTAGTACTATAGGCAACGTAGTTGCGTCAAACCAATTCTTCGTTAACAAGATAATAGGGTGTTTGCTTTTGATTCAACGATGTGAGTCTATAATTTAGATTGATAATAGATTAATTTAGTTAGTTAAACACATAATCACAGTCTTCCAAGGCATGTTTATTATTATTTATTTATATGTTTACTCGTATACTTTATTGTACACCAAGGTTACACACGTAATATACATTTGGGTAATATTTATTTTCCTTACGAAATAGAAAAATCAATTTTCAGTAACAAAGTTTTTCTTAAGGCGACCACTGGCAGGCTCAATGTGGCAATGCGACAACGCATTTTCATAAATAAACGAATGGGTTGTCTCGTTGTCGCATCGCCCTTCCCTGTGGAAGCCTGTATTTACTTGACAGATATACTAGTCCGGCAGTGCGATATAGATTTAAAGTTTTGGTTATAAAATGTAAATTCGTAAGTTCAGCAGAAGTTTGTTTCAATCTGGCCTATTATCGATTTAGTATGTAAATGATGGCTTAGTAATAAAGCTATTTTAATTTAAGTAACGCTATATCTCCAAGCACTCTCTTTGTAGTAAAACTAGTGCCAAGAGCGTAGACATTTTAAGAAAATATCTACTTTTTACCATCTGAGGGAATAACGTTAAATCTAGTTAGGTTAGGTTAGTTTCGGCCCTGAGCGGGAGGAAATAATATGATATGTAAGACAATATTTAACGCATTGTAGATAATGCTCTAAAAATAAGTAAGTTAGGTAAGATAGAGTGAGATCCTTTGGCAACTAGCATAAGTAACATAATAAGTAAGTATATAAGTAGCTACTAACCTTAAGTATAACTCGACAGCTCGAGACAAAGTCTTTGGGCAAACTGACACATCTTCAGATAACCAACCTATATGAATAACTAACCTCTTTGAAATTCTATGACGTCATTTCAGCTTGATATACTTCATACATTTTCATGCTGATATATTTACCAATATTAGTGTGACCTGCTTTTCGATTCTAACCGTCTCTTTGATCAAATATTACATCAGAATCAATACTTGTGACTAACTTATGCAAATATGTGAATAATGTGAGAATAGAGTGTATATTTCTTGCGTATCGTGGCGTTACCAACTAAATAACTACTTAATATGTATTTTTCGTTTATATTATCCTAGTTGTTCTTTCGACATTTTACTTTCAAAATACTTGTTATCAAAAATATGATTATTTAGTACTGTGTAGTACAGAGTTAGAGGAAGGGCAATGTGTGTTTGAACAACTCCTATGATACAACGATTCTGACTTATTCGTGTCTGATGTAATTTAGGTATAGAAATATTAGGATTAATTAAGTGACATTAATTGTATAGTTTTCATTTCGATCCGAGCCTTTTCATTAGGAACATTGTAATCGACAGTTTGCGTTTTTTGAGGATGGGGCTTTTTCTTTCCTAATTCCAAAGTATTTATGTTAACATGTTACTTAACACTGTTCTAATAGATTAGTAGTTGTATTAAAAACAAGTTATATGACATCGCTGGAAATATATATATATCATAAACATCTTTCGATTAGGAAAAGAAACCTCGTCCTGCAATAAATAGGAACTGTAACTTATGATGTTCTTAATAAAAAAAAGGAAGATCGATATTTTTACGAGGAATCAGTTAAACTGATTTTATTTTATTTTTTAGAACTCGACTTTGTTTTAGATGTAGCCCAGCAAGAATCTCATATTAAAACTCATCAATTTCAAATTAACCTGATATAAGTTTAATTTACAAGAAATTTATATAAGAACCTTTGGGCTATACACAGGTAACACAGTAACAACCAATCATGTACCTTTTGTGCAGGCTGCATTTTGTAAAATTCTCTCTGGTAGAGATTTTAAAAGCCTAGCAGTACCGTTCTGACTCCACATTTACATAGATATAATTTACATTCTTAACAAACTGTAACTTGGTTATTAGCTTGTTTTTCTACAAATTATTATATAAAATAGTGATGTAAGAACCTAATATATTTTAGGTAGATAAAAATGTAAATACTTGTTTCCTATGTCTTATTATTCTGTCGATGACTATTTGTGTTGATTTTATTTGAAAATGTTTTTGGTAACATATTTAACAGGTGGGTTAGAATATATAAAATGTTTTCCATGATTTATTTCAGATACTTTATTGTTTAATTTATAAATAATAGTGATTGAATGATATTTATTTGTTAAAGTAATTTGTGTATTTTTTTACTAAATTAGGTACTTATACTTGTATCTAAATATGATCTCAAATGATCTCATTCTCTAATCTGATGCTGTATTCCATACAGTCATAATATATTTGTTATGTCATTATTCTGTAGTGCGAATCGCGTGTATTTCTATTAAATGTGCTTGCTGTTAACATTGTACCCAGTTGTCGTTTCAAATGGTAACATTATCTTCCCTAATATATGTTTTAAATTTATTTACTGTTGTTTCAATTTGTGGCTGTACCTATTTTTTTCTGGATTATGACGACTCGACCCTAAAAGCTTGTGGTATATTAATTGGTGACACTAAGTTATTTCAGGAGTTTAAGCATCCGAAAGTCAAAAAAAGAAAGAAGTTTTAAGTATTTAGACAACGAAATTAAAAAATAAAACTGTTTCTTCCTGTACTTATCCCTTATTTCATGGGTTAGGTGCAAAACGTTTTTGTCCTACATTCTGTCCTGTCCCGTCCCCGTCATACTAACACCAATTTCCTTTTCTTCCATACTAGCTGTCCCCTGCGGTTTCACCCGCATTTTTCGTTACTGCGTAGCGTGATGGTATATAGCCTATAGCATTCCTCGATAAATGGGCTATCTAACACTGAAAGAATTTTTCAAATCGGACCAGTAGTTCCAGAGATTACCCCCTACATACAAACTTACAAATTTTACCTCTTTATAATATTAGTATAGATTACTCCTCACATAAATATCCATCTTTTCTTTGACCTTCCTCTCCATCTACATCCAGACAGTCTAAATGTATACTCAGAGCTTCTTTAGTAACTTGCGTTTGGTCCCTGTTCTTTAAGCTTTCAGTCACTGCCATGGAACTATTTTTAAACTTCCTCTAATAAACTCATTTCTGACTTTATCCATTCTCGTCACACGTCACATCCATCTCAACATTCTTATCTCCGCTACATGCAATCTTTTTTCTGGACTTCTAGGCTACGGTCGGCAATCAGTACAACGTCATCGGAAAACAATATACACCAGAGAGCCTCCTCCTGAATATCTTACGTCAGAACGTCCATCATCATCTGAAAGAGGTAAAGGCTAAGAGCTGGCCCCTGATGTAAGCCGGCAGCCACATTGAAGCTGGCAGTAGTTCCCATTGAAGACCGGACTTGAGTACTGCAGCGACTGTATATCGCTCGGATCAACTGCACATATTTCCCAGGACTACTTTCCTCCGTAAGGGTCCACCACAGAACCTTACGAGGTACTCGGTCGTATAAGCTTTTCGAGGTCAACGAATAGCATAAAATGTGCAAGTTTTTATGTGCACCTCTGTATTTCTCGCACTGCTGGCGTATAGCGAAAATGTCTTTCATTGTGATTTCACTCTCTTCTTTCAACCGCCTCTCAATAACTAGGCTTTAGTATGTGACATTAATGTTATTCCTCTATAATTGTTGCACTCAAGAAGTCTTGTTGAACATCACCTTTGTTGTTAAAGATTGGCAAAGAACTGTTGCACCAGTCATCAGGTATAGCTTCTTCCCGCAATAATTTATTGAAGAACAAAGCTACACTACGTCTATCCATTCAACCGCAATAACTTTCATATTCCACATGGTATTTCATCTGGACCAATGGCCTGGTTTGTTCCCACTAGTTCTACGGAACAGTTCTACGGTAGAACTAATGGGATTTTCACTAGTTCTACGATATTATGTATAACAAAATAGAAGAACTATTGGGATTCTTTATTTCCCACTGGTTCTACCTGTTCCATCGGTAGAACTAATGGGATATTTTGTTCTCGCTAATACTATTTTCAATCCCAAGACACAACTTTTTAGTAGTTCTGTTCCACACTATTTTTTATAATTTTAGGCACTTTTACTCTTTTTCATTCCATTTATTGCCTTTCTGATTTCTTCCATAAAATGGTTAGCATTTTCACTAACCCCACTTTCTCTGGTTTACTCTATAAAATCCAACTTCAATCATTATCCTCATTCATCAGTCTTCCAAAATAGTCCTTCGACTTCTCTTTAATTTTTTCTTGTGATAAAAGAATTACATGGTTGCATTATTACTTGATTTCCTCTTTTGTTGGAATGCTATGACAAACATAAAAGTAATGCTCATTAAGTCTTGCTAGACAGAAATATATTACGACGACGCCCTTGAAGCTGGAGAACAATCAGGTGATAATAAAACACAAAATTCCCTTTTAAATCCATGTTTAATCCTAAATAACAATATTATCACAAATTTCTTAAATATCGAAATAAATTAACACTCATTTTGAGCAACTACACGATCATATCCATAGATACAATAACGGCGGTGACTACTTCCACAAATATAGTAACACAATCGAAATAATATATATTTACAAACAGAACTTCAAAACTTTACTAAGTTCATATAATTTTTTAAATAAATATCTATTTTTATTGTTCCGCATGGTGTCTGGAACCCAAGAATTGCACCATCCCATCTCCTCCCGTGGGTGTCGTAAGAGGCGACTAAGGGACACTCCAGAGAATGGGCAGCAGCATTCTCTGTGCTTTTCTTGAACCACACTGCGATCGCCAACCCGCTAGCCAAGCGTGGCGATTATGGCAAAACCCCCCCATTATGCAGACACACCCAAAGAAACGGCCCCTAGTACCCGGCAGCCCGTCTAACCTTGACTATGGTAGCGGTCAAGGCTACGGCGAGGCAAGGGGTGCGAAGAATCTCCGGAGGAGACTTGGCTACCCATACAAACGACTGGACCTGGCAACATACAACACGCGTACACTCCGGACCGACGAGAAGATCACCGAACTTGAGGAAGAGTTGAGCGGGTTACGATGGAGTATTGTGGGATTATCCGAAGTCCGAAGACAGGGGGAGGACACGATAATTCTCAAATCCGGTAACCTGCTCTATTTCCGGGAGGGCGACCAGCAGTCCCAGGGTGGTGTCGGGTTTTTCGTCCACAAGTCCCTTGTGAACAATGTGGTGAAGATCGAGAGTGTGTCGACCAGGGTGGCTTACCTTATACTCAGAATATCGTCAAGATATTCGCTGAAGGTCATACAGGTTTATGCCCCAACCTCGACACACTCCGACGACGAAATAGAGACCATGTATGAGGATGTATCCAGAGCCATACATGGTTATAAGACTCACTTCACCGTGGTCATGGGGGACTTCAACGCTAAACTGGGCAAACGAGACGGTGATGAGCTGCGAGTGGGGCAATTTGGATTTGGACGTCGGAACCACCGGGGACACCTACTGGCTAGCTTTATGGAGAAGGAGGGCCTCTACATGATGAACTCCTTCTTCAAAAAGCGTGAGCATAGGAAGTGGACCTGGCAAAGCCCCGATGGTGCAACTAAAAATGAGATTGACTTCATCTTGTCGACGAAGAAGCAAATATTCAATGATGTCTCTGTGCTCAATGCGGTGAAAACTGGAAGTGATCACCGCATGGTGAGAGGCACATTGAATATCAACATCAAGCTTGAAAGGTCTCGACTGGTGAAGTCTACGCTCCGTCCAGCACAAATCCAGGTCCAAAACCCCGAAAGCTTTCAGCTCGAACTCCACAATCGTTTCGAGTGCCTGGGAAGCTCCGTGGACGAATCTAACGATGGGTTCGTGGAAACTGTCCATACGGTCGGGTCTAAGTTTTTCAAGACCCACCGTACAAATAAGAACAAGAGGCTCTCGAATCCGACTCTCGAGCTCATGAAGAAGAGGCGTGAGATGATTCTGCAGTCTTCAGACGATTCGTGCAGATACCGTCAGCTCAATAGACAGATTTCGAAGTCCTTAAAACGCGATCTTCGCCACTTTAATACCGAAAGGGTTAAGGACGCGATAGAGCGGAATAAGGGCTCCAAAGTTTTTGCGAGGGATCTGTCTATTGGGCAGAGCCAACTCACGAAACTGAAGACCGACGATGGCAGAGTCATATCCGCTAAATCGGAGCTCCTGGGAGAGATCGAGGCATTCTATGGACAGTTATACACGTCTATCTCTAAACCCACGGCAAATCTAGCGAACGATCCAAGAGCTAGATTGACCCGACACTATACCGAAGATATCCCGGACGTCAGCCTGTACGAGATTAGGATGGCTCTGAAACAACTTAAACACAATAAGGCGCCGGGTGAGGACGGAATTACGGCCGAACTTCTGAAGGCGGGTGGAAAACCGGTCCTTAAGGCCCTTCAGAAGCTATTTAATTCCGTCATACTCGAGGGCAAAACGCCACAGGCATGGGGCAGAGGTGTGGTGGTACTTTTCTTTAAGAAGGGCGACAATGCCCTCCTTAAGAACTACAGGCCCATCTCACTTCTGAGCCATGTCTACAAGTTGTTTTCCAGAGTCATCACGAATCGTCTCGCGCGCAGGTTCGACGACTTCCAGCCTCCTGAACAAGCCGGATTCCGAAAAGGCTTCAGCACCGTAGACCACATACATACGTTACGGCAGGTTATACAGAAGACTGAGGAGTATAACCTGCCTCTCTGCTTAGCGTTTGTGGACTACGAGAAAGCCTTCGATTCGATCGAGACTTGGGCTGTACTGCAGTCTCTCCAACGGTGCCAGATTGACTATCGGTACATCGAAGTGCTGAAATGTTTGTACAAAAACGCCACCATGTCAGTCAGACTCCAGGACCAGACCTCGAAACCTATCCTCTTACAGCGGGGTGTGAGGCAGGGAGACGTTATCTCTCCGAAACTGTTCACGGCCGCATTGGAGGATGTCTTCAAGGTTCTGGAATGGAGAGGGCGAGGCATCAATGTCAACGGCGAGTACATCACTCACCTTCGGTTTGCCGACGATATAGTAGTCATGGCTGAGACTACGGAGGAGCTCAGTACATTGCTCGGTGATCTCAGTAGGGCTTCCGAAAGAGTGGGACTCAAAATGAACATGGACAAAACCAAAGTCATGGTAAACATCCATGTAGCTCCCACTCCTATCAAGATCGGAGACTCTACACTCGAAGTTGTGGACGACTACGTCTACCTGGGACAGACGGTCCAGTTGGGTAGATCTAACTTCGAGAAAGAGATCAATCGTCGAATCCGACTCGGCTGGGCAGCGTTCAGGAAGCTGCACGGTATCTTCTCGTCCAACCTACCGCAGTGTCTCAAGACCAAAGTCTATGACCAGTGTGTGTTGCCAGTGATGACATATGGCTCAGAAACGTGGTCGCTCACAATGGGCCTCATCAGAAGGCTTAAAGTCACCCAAAGAGCAATGGAAAGGGCTATGCTCGGAGTTTCCTTGCGCGATCATATCAGGAATGAAGATATCCGCAAGAGAACTAAGGTTACCGACATAGCCCGAAGAATCGCCAAACTTAAGTGGCAGTGGGCTGGGCACATTGCTCGTAGAACAGATGGTCGATGGGGACGAAAGGTTCTGGAGTGGCGGCCACGTACCGGAAGACGCAGCGTCGGAAGGCCTCCCACAAGGTGGACCGACGACCTGGCGAGGGTCGCGGGAATCCGATGGATGCGAGACGCACAGGACCGGTCGCTGTGGCGGCGCTTGGGGGAGGCCTATGTCCAGCAGTGGACGTCTTTCGGCTGAGATGATGATGATGATGATGATGATCTATTTTTATTAGTAATTCTATCATCTATTGGTAGGTACAAACTTCATTTCTTTTATCATAATTTCCTAATTAGCACTATTCTTAATAGGTACTTTAATTTATTTAAACCCACATCAATGGCTAGCTACTCAATATTATAAATTATTTTGGTAAGGTTTATTGTTCTAGTGCTTATGAGATAACTCATCAGCTGTATGGGGTGATGGATCGGAGTCTTCTAGACTTGCCAGGGAATCCTCGAGCGTACGGCGGCTTGGCGTTCGTGGTTACGTAGTACACACCTCTGGCGCTGAAAGATAAGACAGAAGTATTAAATTACCGTAAAATATTAATAAATGTCTAATGTTTAGCCTCAATAAGTCCACTGTTGGACCTAGGCCTCCCCCAAACGCTGCCACGACGACCGGTCTCCTATCAGAATCCCACGATCCTTCTTAGGTGGTCGGTCCACCTTGTGGGAGCCTTCACGATCATTTCGGCCCCATCGACTATAGGTTCTGCGTGGAATGTGCCCTACTCACTGCTACTGAAGTTTGATGATTCTTCGGGCTATTTTGTTAGCCTTAGTTCTCTTGGAAATCTTCGTTCCTGATTTGTTTACGCAAGGGAACTGCGAGCAAAGCCTATTGCTATATGGATCTGATATATGTCTAACTAAAGTTATATCAAGGAGTCCGTTAAAATCACAACTCTAGCAAATAGGAGTATCTAGGTAGTTTGTAAATAGTATATTTTTCAAGATAAAACTCGAAGTTACTCTACTTCTTAGTAAGTGGAGCAAAGTGGTCAAACGAAATTATTTCAATAACTGTTGGTTTATACAGGAGGTTGTATTTTGCGGATACAACAGTTTTCCTTAGTTTACGTACAATAGTTTAAAGCTAAGAGTTTCATAAATGGAAAAGATAATAAGTACCTAACAAGAATAATGTTAACAAAAAGTGGATCTTCTGCAAAACATCTCCACAGTGACGTAATAGCCGCAACGATTTAGCCCAATTGTGAGCACTTACTTGTGACTGACGTGTTCACCCATGAGCACATACTCCGAATCCTTCGGCTCGCACCATCCGATGAGATACGAGAACAGCGTGTTGCAAGGCCCCGCCCAGAAACCAGCGCGACTGTTGATCGACTCAATGAAGTATGGAGTCACCTTTGTGTGATCGCACGAAAGGGTTTCTGCAAAGAAATTGGTGAATAATCACGTCTGAGCTAATTATTATCGATGAGAAGTGCAGCGCCATCTATGTTGTGTTAATGGAACTTAGGAACTTCTTCAAAGTGTTCATAGGTGGCGCTGTCCTTGTTTCGTAGCGACATCTTTGGGTTCGACAGATTAATTCGGAACTGTAATGTTAGTACTAGTAAGGGGTCCACGTTTTATAATGAAGGAGGGTAAATTGCTTACATGATAGTTCACCAAACTGAAGACAGAGGGACTTCTGTAGAAGAAACTTTATACCTAGAGTGAGTGAGAGGAGTGGTAAGGACGCTTTTGCTGGTGGTGAAACAGTAGGCATACAATTTATGAAATTGATAGTAGTAGGTCAAGTATATAAGGATTACGATTATGGTAAATACTGTACTGTACTTTATACTGCTTACATAATGCTACTGCTAGGCAAATCAGTCCTCCATATTTTCTAGCTTCTGTGTTTATTAATTAGTTAGCCTATTATGTCGGGCGAAACCCTCCCTCTCGCTTTTCCACACATGTCTTTCAAACATTGCAGGCCATCCCTCTGATAGTTGTCCAGCTCATCTTCCCGTCTTAGATTAGAATTAAAAAAACATGTCCTTGTTTTATTTATCTGTAACACTTACGGAAAATAGTGTCATGTGCACATCCAGGCTGGCTGGATCCTCCGTTGACGTAGAAGTCCGCATGTCCGTTGGGTCCCCACTGGCCAAGGATACCGGCTCCCGTGTGCAAGATGTCCACAAAGTGAGCGTCGGTGTAGTCCAGGTCCCGGGAGCGGTTCGTGCCCATGTAGAACAGGATTGTTGGGTCGAGACCTGGAAAGTAACAGAAGAACGATAAATATTCTACCAAAAGAAGAATAATGGAATGATGCTCAGATAAATATTTCTTTATGCTTTTCTAAGAAGCAACACTAGGAATTACGTACTTCTATACCATGGGTGCAAACATAATAAGCTTATAATTATGTATCTTAACAAGTAGGTACTAACGGTAGGCCATACAAATATTTGTAATTATCTGCTGATGTTAATTTTTTTTTATATAAGTATTTATTGCGAGTAACTTAAGACTCATAGTTACAATATTTAACTACTTAACACTATGTTAGTAACAATATTTACTTAAAACTATGTTAGTACACAACAAGAACGTTACACAATACAAACAAAAATCACTGCTGCACAATTCCAGCCGCAATTCTGGAGCATCGACTCACTATGCAGCAGTTCAACCTATCAGCAACCATGCCCAGGATGCTGTTAGAGCTGGCCCGCACCCTGCGCACCAGGGATGCACACCTTTTTCGCATAACAGCGCACCTTTTTCGCATAATAACATCAGTTGTCAAGCATATATAATTATTTTGCTATAACGTTTGAAAGAGTTATCGTGATTCTAAACTGCAAAGTCTAAATGAAGTAACATATTGGGTATTAGTTTTTAAAAATCGGACAAGCCCTTTTGCTCCAAAGTAGAGCAGAAAAAGTCATTTCGTGATTTAGAAGAAATCAGAATTATTTCTAAATAGCTTCTAGGTACCTGTGATTTCGCCCTTCTTAAAGTCGAAAATTTTGACAAGGAAGAATTCTAAACACCACTGTCGGGATAAAAGTATCTGATGTCGTAATTAAGCACTATACTAATCAACCCGAGTGCAAAGTTTCATACAAATCTGTTCAGCCATTAAGACGTAAAAATAACATCCAAAGTTTATTGATATGTTTTTTTTGGGTGTGAAATTATCAAGAGAGGAAGTGTCAGACTTTTACTGACAAACCTTTCCGTATTCTTTCAGTTGCCCTTGCATTCCAGGGTTACGGTACCTGTTTCGAACAATCTCGCACCGCTTATAGAATTTCCTCACATTGATATTGTTAACGCCAAATAATAACAAAACAGAGGTCAAAAAACTGAAGAGGAAATGTAACTTCATATAAAATTATTTAAATTGTAACCTTGTATCCACTACTTGCTCTGGCATTACAATAAATGTTATAGGCGTTTTTACTACTATTAATTATATTTACTTATCCATTACAATCTAGTAAGCAGACTATAGCAATGTCCATAATTACGATTAAACACTGAAATAGGAATTTCAATGTCATCCAATCCCTTTTATATTTAATTCATATGATTATTGCATAAAATCTTATGTATTTTTTGATTCAGGAAGTTATTTAAAACCGGCTTTGATCACGCTCACTTTCGAAAAGTTATTTAAGTACCGAATGAGGAGATCGGTGACAGCAATTACCGGGTGTTTAAAAACATAGTTTTGTAAGACATGAGTTTATAGCACACTTGGCTGGATTGTATTGACGGAATAGGTATTTGAACGCCATGGTTGGCGCAGTGGTTGGCCGCTGCGTGTTGGTTCAATTCCCTCACGAATAATATACTTATATGAACTACAGTTAGTGATGCCTGGTCTGAGTGTCCTATGTATGTGATTTTACATGTTGCGGAACACACCAACATGTTTGGGAATGCACTAACGTACAATGGAAGAGTAATTCATGGTTACGGTGCTACGTTAAAAAAATTTTGACTACGAATAGTATAGAACGTATAACAGAAACTGAATGTTTCATTAATTTATTTTGAATATATAAACAAAGACAGCACATTTGACTCTTCCTTAATTATTTGGACTCTGATAAAAGTTACATGTCCCTTCAGTCAAGCGAAATTAAGAATAGGTAGGTATGTTCTCAGACTAACCAGTAATCCTTCCAAGTTTCCCATTACCCAGGTAGTTGGCGACGAGCCCAAGGATATGGGCCCCCACACTGTACCCGATAGTGTGCAGCTTGTCAGGAGCCACGGACTTCACAGGGTGGTACTGCAGGTACTCCACCAGCTGAGCGATGCACAGGCCGGCGAAGCGAGGCGCCCACTCTATCTGAAAAGTTAGGAAATACTTATGGTTAAGCATATATTTTTTTAAGGGTAGCCATGCGACTGTGAGACCAGTCTAGTCTTTGGTAACGGCTACGCTTGACTAGTCGTAGGTCCATAGGTTCGAGCCCAGGCATATATGTGTGTTCTTAATTCATTTCATCACCACTGGACTCACGACAATAAAGAAAGACTCGTTAGGGTATTTCCGGCAAGTCTAAGAAACAAAAAATCCAAAGAAATGGGAAATCTATTGACGTGGACTGGCCCCACTCAATTGGATGCCTTTGTCCATTACATAAAGTAGAGGCCTGTTGGGAAAACAATTGAAAAAAAAAAATTGGTAATTTTATATGGGAATTCCCTATAATGTTACGAGGACGTCGCGAGTGGTTACTAGTATCATATAGATGATATTGCTCACTCGCATAAGACGATAATACTAACCTTTTTGAACGTATAAAAGACTGAAGGTCTTACTAGCATCTAATAATAGCCTCGGCGATTGTTACTAACCACATAAATGCTAATATTTTATAAATGCTATCAAATACAACCACATGTAGTATCCCGTGTGTATTTAAAAATTACAATATTTATAAATCAGTTTTAGTTAGCTGAATAGTATATAAAAACGGAAAATACGAAAATATTTTTATGAGAGCGTAAAATTTAACTTTCCTGTCTCATTGTTTATTTTCTAGTTACGTCGTTATCTTAAAATTATACGAAATAAAGAAGTCATAATAATTTATAATCGTAAACAAAAACAAAAGAGCTGACTGTTTATAAGAAGAGCATGACGGTGCACAGACCTCAATTGCTAATAAATTGAGGACACCACTTAATAAGATTCTTACATAATACTATAATATACTGATGCATCTCTTTCACTATACTGTGCTACGCTGCCGTTCCTAAGCTAAAGTGCCGTTATCCGACATTTGGCGAGCTTTTACGGGATGTTAAAATTAAATATCCATCTCGCTAAGCAGTATTTTTTAATATATGTATTGTTGTTAACAGTTGTACCGAGATAAGTTAAAAAATCGCCGTTGAAAGCCCCTGATTTATACGTAACTTTACGACATAATTCGTCAAAAAAATATTTTGTCAGATACCTAATGGGATTTTAGCTTGAGGACGGCAGTACGGATGATAGTGCGTGTTAGAGTCGAATGCACTTCATTTACATACTATTCCTATGTGAGTGTTATTATGCAATATTTTTTGCGAGTTACCGGTGAAGTGTTAATGAAAAAATATGCTTGTCACGTATCGCTTGCTTGCCTACATTCAGTTTCAGTAAGTAGGGTAAAGCAGAGATTTAAAAAATATTTGCAAAGTAGGAGAATAATTTGTAACCAGTATTACACTTATTATTATAAAGGCGAAAGTTGATGGTTGTTTATGTTTGTTACTCCTTCGCGCTTGAACGGCGGAAGGGATATCCTGGAAACGCACATAGGACACTATTTTTCACTGGAGTATGTTCCTTTGGGTCAATTTTTTACTTTTACGTGGGCGAAGCTGCTAGCGGCAGCTAGTGACGTAATAAAAGGTTCCTGACCAGACATGTTATGGAGGTTCAATTCCGATAAATTTTAATTGGATCGTATATCGGAGGTATAACTAAGTTTATACTCGTCGCTCAACGAAAGTTCCTCCCCCAAGGGCTTCTGTCATTTTGTAATATATAATTATAAATCGCTTTAATAATATCTGTGTTCATGATAAGTTTTACTAGTATTTCATACGATACTTCTGAATTCACTTCCGATTTCGGTTCCCATATAAACATTTCCGCTACATCCCTACTTCTACCCATTTTAGTGAAATTACTGACGATTACAGTGAACTTGGACATGTATTGTAATTTTAGTGAGAGACCTATATAATGTACCTATGTATTTATTTATTTATTTACAAGCACTTATACAACATTATGGAGGATGTACAAGGCGTTGCACAAGAAAACTTACAAACTAAAAATACATTTAATAAAACAATAATAATACACATTGAAAAAAAATGGAACATAATAATTTAAAAATAAACAGAAATATACATAATATATACTTACATAATGTATGTGCGATTACTGATATTATGTACACGTCATAACGTGTACTATAATTTGACTTTACATATTAAAGTATACATTTTTAATGTTTCGTGGGACCATATTTTTATCAAGACCCTTCGGCTAAACGTAATTTGTGGCAACTTTTAAACGGGACTTACGCATGTGACTTACGAAATTATAATGTTATCATAAGGAAATAATAACAGCATTTGTATATAGTCATCGCCATAATTTAAAGACATATGCATAAGCTTTCTTGAAGGCTTGCAATACATTTGATATTTTTTTCTTTTGCAGTGGTCAAATTATGATATAATATCTTTTAATTTCCAGCTGAAGTCTGGCACTCTCTCTCGCTATATTCAGAGCAGGAGATTTGTATATGTATTGAATATAACAACCCACCAGAAATAAAATTCTGGTTATATAAATTTATTCTACTATGTAAAACGTTGATGCGTGTAGAGTATTCAATTGATTTAATCCTACTGTCTACTGACGCCCACAAAACGTGTTAACCATGTGCACTCAATAATAAATATTGTAAACCACTAAAGCATTAATTAATGGGACAAATAAATATTTACCTGACTTAGACAAGGCTCCTTCACAAGCGATCCATAATCCACAATGATAATATTGTAGTTTCCTCTCGTAAAGTAAGCCTTCCTCATGTCGGTGCTCGGAGAGAGGTTCCGACCTCCGCCGAAGCCATGGACCACCACCTTCGTCGGGTGCTTCGTGTTGAACTTTGAGTATGTTAGGGAGTCATTGTCCAGAGTGTTTATTAGTTCACCCTTTTCTTGAGTTGTCCTGAAAATTAATTATATTCTGTTTAGATGTTTGGAATTCAATATTATTATAACAGCAAGTCATATGATTGCTTAGTAATATTTTTATTCGCAGGCGCTGACTGGTCATGCGCGGCGAAAATACTACTTTAATGCAAGTGGGTAAGTTTTGTCAGTGCAGCCGAGCCAAAATACATACAAACCAAGAAGTGGTTTAACGTGTAGTACCTTGCCTAAATAAAATGAGAACAGGCAGGAAGATGATGATCATCAATTATAAGTTGTAGCTTATTTTTTTATTGTAGAAATAAGTACTATATATTAACATTCTATATTATATTTCTAAATCTTTGTACATTACACCACTTTGTTTTGGATTGGTAGCCATCAAACAATTCTGGGTGGAGCAAGAGGTTTTTAATGACAAAACCCCACACATTTTCTTTAGCTATCTATTGCAATCAAGGCATTCATCGCGGCCTTAGAATGGCCCTCTATTAAAAAATTTTGCAGCTCCATTCGAACAATGTTTCTTGCAAAAGACAAACCATGTGTTGTCTTTTGCAAGCAACTTTTGCTGTTGGGCAAACAAAATGGATATCATTGTTCAGTAACATTGCTATTGTTTTCGATACCATAATTTTTTAATTATATTTTTTTAGTTCATCGTTTATAAGATGAATAGTGTCACTATTGTAATTAAATCCGTGTGAACACAGATTGTGAAAAGAGGTTATTGGTAATTTCCTATTATTAAAATTGGAAACCACTTAATTTC
Source organism: Mythimna separata (assembly GCA_030763345.1). NCBI lineage: Eukaryota > Metazoa > Arthropoda > Insecta > Lepidoptera > Noctuidae > Mythimna > Mythimna separata. Next base: position 10,357,957 of record CM061180.1, read on the forward strand.
CTGTAAAGTATGTAATAGATTTTTTCACACGGCTACTAGGAAAACAAAACATAGGATATGTTTTGTTTTCCTTAATTGCAAAAAAGGGTAATCATTCCCAACTCTACAAAAGATTAGAAATATGGTTACAACGTTGTATTTATTTCGGAACGCATTTTTTTTTTATTACTCTTCATGCAACAAAAAGTACATAGGCGGACTAAATTCCTTTATATGTTCTGTGCTAAATGCCTTAGACATTCACTAGCGGTTCACCTAGGGTGGCACTTGCAAATTGTACCTCAAAAAATAAATTGGTCCTGTAGTAAAGCGCTCTGTCACTTACCTAGTGTACAAATAAAACTGCATCTTAGGATGTGGACACCGATACGGCGGCGGTATACATGATGTGGTGTTTAGAAGATCTCTCACCGACTGCGGCTTCTTCTCACGAGGAGGTTCCTCTTGACTCTTAGACACTGAAACAAGGAGATAGGAACACTTTTAAATGTATATCTTACGTAGCCCTAGGAAGCAAAGGGCAAAAGGTAGATTTTTAGTCATTAAAACCTTGATATGTCCCACTCTCGTTCTACCTTAGAGCTAGAAAAGTCATTGGATGATATCGGGCCTCAAAAAAAATGTGGAATTGCGACTGGAACCGTGCATTATTCAGGAAAAGTTTTCTTGGCGAGTATGCACCATCGCCTACCAAGACTATATCGCTTACCTGACTATTTGATTACTAAAGTAGACCACTTGATCACAATTTATTAATGTGTAGAGCTAGTTTATTATCAACAAAACAGAATAACTAGAGTTTACGGTAACTTGGTACCGGACGGTTACCGAGTGGCGGTAGTTAAAATCACAGTTAAAATATTATAGTAACCCCTATACTCCCAAAACCCTGGTATGTAAAGGGTAACTGAAAAAAGACGGGATTTTTAAAGGCTGACATCGTCCCTCTGTCTGCATCTAGAGCTGTAAAAAATTAATGGACTTCAGTCGTAGGTATCATTATTATACCCTACATCACAAAGCTTTTATATTTCACTTTTCTTTCAATTCGTTCCTCATAGTTAGCTCTCAATAATGAAAAGATACGTATCGCACTAAATCGCCATTTTTCCATAGGTCGTTAAAAAGAAAATATTTTTTCTTAAATATACCTAGTTCAAGAAAATCATATAGTGTAGTAAAAGTGAAGGTTTTTATGGAGTATGTTTATATTTGCAAGTAAAGTCGCAGTAAATTTCATGCTCTGATTATGGCGAACAATCCTAATTTGTTCTTACATTTCTTGCATCGTAGACATATTCTGTCATTGCGACAAGAATTTTGTACGAATTTTCGCATTAACATTGAGTTTAGGACATTCTACGTCAAAAACAAAAGGTTTATGTAATAACGGAATGCTGTCTTATATTATTTTGTGAGAGACAAAGTGACTAGTCGATATTTTATTTTGATGACTGTCAGAAATAACTGTCATAATTTTATTTGAGTGAGAGTTTGTTCGATTCTTTGTTTCAAGCGTAATTTCCGTTCGAGAGTGGCTCGGAGTGGGTGAGAAACAAACAGTTTAATCACAAAAGCAGGTCAAAATACAATTTGATAAATCTGTAATCGGGCTAAATTCTTAAACGCAGGTGCACGTTAAATCATGTAAACATAAACATAAATATTTAAATAACGAAAGAACATTTGAATTAAATAAAACTATTACTCAATGAATATTATTTTCATAACAAAAACAAATGAATTCTATTAATATTTATACTGAGAACAAAAGCCGAAAGAACGAAAATTGGTCCATGATATTTATTACACTGTGAGATTTTTTTATCTACATATCGACTGTGTTGTAACCAGTTGTAACTCTCTCATAACGTTTTATTCTAAAATTCGTCTGACCTCAATTTCAACTCATATTATTTTATATTAATTTTTAACGTTTATATGTCGTTATTCTGGTAATATTTGCTTCTATACGGTCCGTCTTTGTCTTTTGCGTTCTAGAACTACGGGTTTCCCATTCAGAAGTAAACTCATGATCTCAGTAGGCTTCGGCCCTGCTGGGCCTTTATGGTTTGCTGACATCTCTTTGAGGAGCGCGTAGAACTCAACGCGCCGTCGCCGACTCGGGTTAGGTTCAAACGGTTACCGGATGGCCAGACGGCGAGCTACCCATTGCTCGTCGTCTGGTAGCGAGATGGACTGTCAAGCTCACTGACTGAATCCAACCTAAGTTTTTAATTGCGTAATTGCTTTACGATTCAGAGCAATATCGAAATTAACGGATAATAAATTAAACTAATATGTAATTTTATATACTGCGATATCCTTATCGGTTGATAATACTAGTAATTTTGTAAGATGGATTGTTATCCATATTTATAGCGTGTTTTATAGAATCTAGATACGATATTCAGTAATTTAATTTACTGGCCCTTTAGATAAAAGAATCGACCTTTATTGAAAACATCCGGCGGAAGAAGCAATATTGTTCAAGTAAAATATTGTTATAAACCACTAGCTTTAATAATAACATTAGTAGGATGTCCGTCCTAGAATAATAAAGAGAATTTAATGAACTTGTTAACTTAACATAATAACAAGTAACGCAATATAATTTCTAATAGGTACCTAGTCTATGTATATTTATAAAGGGAAAAACAGATATGTTAGATCAACGCACAACTAAAACTAATGCGGTTAGGAATGCAAAATTTAGCCCAAGGTTTTGCTTTATGACATCGGTGAGCCCTTAGTAAGGATTATCCAAAATTTACCCCCTAAGGGGGTGAAACGGGGGTCCAATGTTTAAATAGAGAAACCTATTGTCACGCGAGCAAAGCCACCACAAGAAACTACTGAGTGTATAAGTGCGAAATTTGAAATAAGGTTTCCTATTATAACAAGCGAGCACTAAGAATTGATTTTTCCGAAATACCTACACACCTTAAAGGGATGAAACAGGGGTCCCCAAGGTTAGTATGAAAAATCCTATTTTCACGCAAGCGAAGCCGCTGGAAGAAGCTAGTATATCGATATTAGCATTTGAATAACAACAAAACAATCATGCAAAAACGTTTCACTAGAAAAGAACACTAGCTAGCTTTTCCTTAGCTACGAAATAATATATTGTGTACATAGAGCAATTACAAAACTGCAAACCTAATCCAACAAGTGTTGCGATTTCAAGCTAATTACGTTCCAACCGACGAACGACACCGAAGGAATGCGACTCCAATTGCTTTAAAAGACATTTCGAAGTCAAATAAGTGGTCTATGCCTATGGAATTGAAGTAAAACGGAACGTTACGACTATAATACATATACTTCTGATGGAAAGTGTAACGACCTTGCTCGGAAATTGAATGTGTTTTCATAAATATATGAAATTATAATATTTGAATAATGTTTTAAAGCAATAATTTAAAGTTTTAAAAGGTCGTTTAGTGTAGTAGTTCTATGACTTTTAGTCCTTGAATTTAATCCATGTTTTGCATCTTTCATTTGGCATTTAAAACAGCCCAATTTAATTGATACCCTCTCTATGGTAATTGGTTGAGTGGTTGACCTCGAATCCTATAAAATATCAACCATAATTATATGGAAAATCGAATGTCGCAATAGTGTTGAATATTATTAATTTAGACTTTCTATATTTAATTGGTAATCTTTGGTTAATTGTATGACACGGGGTTACAAGAAACTCATTTTGATGTCATAAGAAAAAGCCGTTGAAAGACTGAACTGAACTAACGGTTCCTGTCCAGACAAACTTCGTACCCATTACACGATGCGTGGGCTTGCGGATGGCGAGCATTGGGTAGCTCACCGTCCAGCCATACGGTACCGTTCGTACCGAGCCCGAGTCGTCGCGCCTCAAGGAGATGCCAGCAAACTGTAAGGGCTCAGTAGGGCCGAAGTCTACTGAAAGGAATACCCGTAGTCCTGGAACGCAAGGCAAAAAAGAAACAACCATAGAAGTGGGTTTTAGTCAGTCAAAATCTGACACAACCCTCTACCCTGGAGGTGAAAAAGTTGTTGGAAGATTTCCCACCTAAAAAAACGGCATAACACGGTGATAAAACGATAGCGCTGTAATTAGTTTTATTCCTGACAAGAGCTTTATAAATTAGTTCGATATCATATTTTTTAATATGTTTAGTGCGAGTTTATTATATCTAAATAAAACAATTCGTCCTACCTATAAAAAAAATCATAGTATAAACGATGTTACACAGAGATGTAATAATATGTCTTGCACTATACTCGAATTCTTACTTACGTAAGTAATCGTCAATGGTGTGTTGAAAGGTCATTCAAATAGTCTATCGTATCGAATGAGCCGTTATAACATATAAAAAACCGGGCAAGTGCGAGTCGGACTCGCGCACCGAGGGTTCCGTACCAACTTAATTACGGTTTACGATTTATGAATTGTTAAAAAAACTATTAACTAGATCTCGTTCAAACCAATTTTCGGTGGAAGTTTACATAGTAGTCTACTTCATATATTTTTTTTAGACTTTTCATTCTCTTATTTTAGAAGTTACAGGGGGGACACACATTTTTCCAATTTGGAAGTGTCTAACCTAAAAACTTCGAGAATCCGCTTTAAAATTGAATGTAGATAACTGCCCACATTTTTATTTTGAGGTGGGATGTCTTAAAGAAGCTTCTCCCACTCTGAGTGGAGCGTGAGAGAGTCAGAATTTTACTGAATTAAATCTACCGATGTTCTTTTAGTCGCCCTTTGCGTGCCAGGATCGCGGTAACTCACACAGAATCTTCCGACGACGATACGATTGGCACAGTGGTTGAGTTATTGATTGCTTCGCTACGGATCGCGGGTTTGATTCCCGTACGGAACAAATATTTGTATGGTCTGTAGATAGCCGTTCCAGGTGTCCTGTACATGTAAGTTTACATATTTAAGGGGCAAGGTTTAAAATAAAACTGCTGGCTTAGCAGCCTCTATCTATATATAATTACTGTGTCGATGATTACCGTTAAGAAAATTCCTGTTTACCTTTTTACCATATAATAAGCTAGTTTTCCGCATTTCTCCTTAGTAATATTCATAACCAGCTGATATTAGCTATCAGTTTTTAACGGACATGGCTAGCAGGAAACTCAACAATCGTGGAAAGGTAAGTGCACCGATTACATAATCATAATAGGACAATTATGAGTTCATCGATGGCTCGGTGGAAAGTACAAGTGAATCGAATGCGCAGTGAAAGTGTCACCACGCTTGTAACCTAGCGCACTGTCATGAGTCAAACCTGACCAATTAGAGTTCACCTTTACTTGCCTTCAATTATTAACTAGCTGGAGGTAAAGTTATATTAGTCATGTTTTACCATGTTTTGTAAGGAGTAGCCAACATTGTTGGTATTTCTTGTTCCAATTACGTGTGAGTACGCATTAAGTTATGTATCGTGGTGTGGATCTTTGTTTAGTGTTTGAGAAATTATACTGCCTTATATCTTTGCGGTTACAAATGTATGAAACACGGTTATTTCGTTCACGTAAGATATTGTTGTATTGTCTTGTGCTTTATGATTTTTATTTAGTATGAGTTTTGTGAGAATCTTAGAATTTTAGTTTCACAGCTTTGTTTTAGATTGGAGCGTATTTTTTTAACTTGACCCCACACTATGAATTACGACTATATCGTCGTAGATGCGTTCACAAAAATGTAAAATCACATACACAATACACCCAGACGCGCAAGAACTATCTGTAGGTCATGCAAATATTTGTTCCGAGCGGAAATCGACCCCGCGACACGCAACGCAGCAGCTAATCGCTCAACCACTGCGCCAACCGTGCGGTCTTAATTTGTAGAAAATGTCCATTAAGTTCTAAAAGTTTTAGGCACTTAGATTACTTCTGGCTATTAAGGTTACACTTTGGAATGCCGCTAAATGATCCATGTAATCAAGTTGCAATGTCGTTTGGTTAATCAATATGCTAACAATGTCACCAGCAGTCAGGTAGACGTCAAGACACTCCAGAGTACTCGATTCTCTAACATAACGCATTTTTTTATTAGAGAAATCATCCCATAATTTCTTCCGCTGTGAGACGGACGGGTTTGTCAGACTTTTACTGACTAAAACTCGTCCGTAAAAGTCCTTCAATTACCCTGTTCATTCCAAAGCCATGGTGACTCTTTCGAATATTTTTGTATGCCTAGCAGACATCAGCCTTACTACTATTAGACGTACTATTAGACGGACGCACAGGTGGGCGATGCCCCAGTAGTACGTAGACTCGCGTCGCATGACGTGGATCAAATGTAGCTCTACAAGTCTAGTTGCCATAATTATAAAATGTATGGAGACTGACGCACCTGGATTGGTGTATGTGGCTGACTCATGTGGGCGTTGGGCCCAGGTAGTTTTTTCTTCACTGGGCCCTATCCATTTGCTGACATCTCTTTGAGGCGTGTAAAACAAAACGCGCCGTAATATCATACATACTGCAGTTACTGTTAATGAATAAGTTGCGTAAATGGAATGCACGCATGGTCGCCCTGCGGTTAATGTAATAAGCCTGCTCATAACATCCACGTCTTCTTTCGCAATATCCATCACAAGCATTTGTCGTATCGGGTCATATCGGATGTTGCATTCACATCCATATTTTAAATTCTAAGGCCATCGCTTCTTATCTTGCTTGATCGAAGTTTTGACCTCTGTTAGATGTTTTTAGATATAATTTGACATTAGCTCGTCCGTGGAGTAATCGAAGGTGTTAACTACATTGTATTTTGGGTGAGCCTGATTGCATATTCTAAAGGTATTTCGAATGAATGGAGTAGTTTTGTAAGTATGACTTTGTATTCTCATTGAGTTTTCGTTGTGTCTTCGTTGACCACGGGCGTCTATTCACACTTAGTTTCTTTAAGTCTCCATTATTTAATACAAGATACCTGTAAACTTACTTAGTAAAAGAAGATAAGCATCAAAAACTAAAATCGCACCTTTCGAATCGAACCGACGTAACTCAAAAAATGCAATTTGTAGAAAATAAGGAAGGACGTTTTCGTAGTAGATAGGTAGGTAGTAATTATGTCTCTAGTGTTTCTCCAAAACTTCGACTTACAAAACGACGCAAAAACGGTCAGAAACTAAGGTATATTATTCTAGAGGTTCATAGTGAAGCGCGTGTGATAGGTATTCTTTCGAGCTAGTTAACTTATAATAATTTTATAATTCATAATAATTTACCTGTTATCCAACGCAGACGTAAAGATTATAATCGGAGTAATAAATCTCAAAAGATTTGTTCGTTGCATTATCGTGCTCTGATCAATAGGTATATTCACTAGGAAATTGTTGCACCTCTACAGTTTTATTTACTTGGTAAACTGAATAAATAGTAGAAGCAAAATCAGTCTTATAATGTTCCCAATGCAGGGACTCAGGCCTCATGTCTAGGAGAGGGAAGGGTCCGTAATCCAACAAGCCTAGTGCGGGCTAGAGGATGTCATATGTGTTTGATATTTCGGTTCTAGGACACCATTTTGAGAACAGTGGTGATGAAATAAATTACAGAGAGTAATGTGCCTAGCTGGGTTTGAACTCGCGACTTACAACTTATAAGTCGGGCTCGTTACCACTGGGCCACCACTGCTCTACCTAAATACTGTAACTATATGCGACTTGGTAATCAAAAAATAATTAGTTAATTCTTAATTTATTGATGAAATCATAATTTACTACTCCATCGTAAATAAATGAAACTGTTCTACAAATTCCCACATTACTCATTACGAGCCTATAACCAGTTTCTAAATATCAACTAATGTTGCAAGAAACAAACGGTAAGATCATTAATGTAATAAACATTGAAATTATTTAATAATTACAACACAATCAAGACATACTCGTATTGCGAAATCGCCAACGGTTTTCACGGTCAGAGAACCAATGATGCAATTTGAGGTCGACTGGTCATGTTTGAAAATTGTATGTTAATTAGAAAAGAGATCGTTTTGTATATTAAAAGGTTATCAATGAAATATTTTCTCGAATTTAGAGGTTGACTACTTTTTTATTTATAAAGTTAATCAATAAGATGGGTTTTTTTGAGGCGGGATTATCATCCAATGACTTCTTTTGCTCTAGGTTAGAGCGAGAGGAGGTGTCAGACTTATACTGACCTAAACCAAATCTGTGTCTTTCAGTTAATACCACAGGTTCCCTTTTTAGACATTAAGTCAAATAAGTAGATAGTGGAATTTTGGGTTTAAGTAGATATATCTAGAGTTTTAATGGTATGGGATTAAACATGGCTAAGGATATACTCATATATATTGTAGATATACTTTTGGGACTGTAGAGTGAGTGGCTTGCAGGATTATCGGAGGACGTAAGGCTCCAGGGATCTGGTGTGCGTGAACAAAAATTCTGTACACGATATTTCAATGCTTATAATCCATCAAAAACTGCCTTAGTTTAAGCGATTCAACTATTTTCTTGACACTTCGCGTGACCCAAGGGCTAGCTTTTATTTCGGTCAGAGTAAGCATTGCCATACAAGGTGGCAATGCGACTAGTCTTTTGGGCACACTTCAAGTCGATGGCGATGGTGACTAAAACCCATTTGTGCTCGTTCAGTTGCCCTTTGCGTTTTAGATCTACGATGACTCTTTCAAATAAAGCCGCAATGGAAATATCTGCGGAATTCTACGGGTAACACAATAGTGATGTTTTACAGTCTTTAAAACCTCCAAGTTATTGTTACAAAATATCCTAGTGGTTACTAGTTACTTGTATAATTACGACTACAACAATTACCTTAAACTCGTCCCAATCAGGCCTGTCCAAAACTGTCAGCCTTCAAGTAGTCATATACATAATTTCCACCATTGTAATCACACATCATTTGCCACGGCCAACCTTGACCTAAAGACATCTATGGCCCTATACTTACAGAAAGCCGTGTAAGTGGTTGTAAGTCTTGTAACCTGCTAGTTGTTGTATCTGCTTACATGCATCAAAAGTTTCAGGTCATAGGGTCGCGCTTGGGTCATATGTCAAGAAGAATATGAAGAAATAAAAAAAAACAGAAACACGTTTGTTAAAAAGTCGGTCAGTCAAAAAAATCCAAACTAAATAAAATAAAAGCAACGAAAAGAAAATTATTTTATATAAAAATAAAGTTATCCATCAATGCAGTATAATATAGCAATGCGCAACAGACATACAAACATATTTCTCTAGAGGGACAAATGACACAATCAACCTAGATATCATAAATGCAATTATTGATAGTATCAGTTACAACCAGTAGACAGGTTACATACGGTAGGTCACAAATAATTGCAATGTATTGTTTATTTTTTAATTGATAAGACCAAACATTTTCGAGGTCTTAGTTGCAATTCGAAAAATGGAGCTAAGTCTATATTTTACGAACTAAAATTGTTGACGCCTAATATTGATATACCTTGTTTCATTAAGTTAATTCATTTTGCTGTCTATAAGCTCTATACCCATCTTTTTTTCAATTGATATAAACTAGTGCTTGACCGCGATCCCAACAGATGGTAAACAGTGATGCAATCGTAGATAGTAAGGAGCACGAGTTTATTAAGAGTCTATTTACTCTAGCCTATCTCCAAAACACCGCTCAGAGTATATAAATAGTTATATAATTTGTTTTTTAGGTTCTTACCTTTTTTACTGCTTTCATACGTAATATTTAGAACAAAAATACGACACTAAAAAAATAACCAATATCGACCCTAAAACTTAAAACAATAATTCCTACCATTTTCCTCAAGACAATAGAATATAAAAAAAGGTAAAGTGGCACCGTTCATCAGGCTAATGTGACAAACAAACCGGATTGGGCAAGCTTGCCCGCGACTCGCGCGCACTCGAGAGTGGGTGAGCAGTGTTATGCAACGAGAATGTCGGCCGAGTAACATTTCGGAAGTAGCTATTGTAAGAGAACCCACCTGCGATTCATGCTTCGGTAACACGTGCTTCACGAGTTGTGGATTTTTTTAAAGATATTTATTTAAATTTCATGAACAGTGGTGGTACATAGGCGGACTTAATGCATCAAGGCATTCTCTACCAGTCAACCTTAGGGTTAAAAAGACAACACTGTGGTGTATTGTTATTATATTCTGTTTATGCTTAGGTATACTAAACATGTTGTAAGAAAAGATGAATGGATTGTGTGAGGAGTGATATGAAAGAAAAGGGAGTTAGTGATGGTGTGACGGATGACAGGACAGAATGGAAGAAGAAAACGTGTTGCGCCCACCCCAAGTAATATAGGATAAGGGCAGGAAGAAAGATTCTGCTTATATATTTATGAGGTTTTAATTTCCTTACTGATTAAGATTTTTAAAAGATTGTTTATGATGAATTTTTCTCATTAAAATGAAATTTATAAATGCGGAAGAGTATGTCGGAAGTCAAAGAATTCAAAGTTATACGCTCTAGTACCTACTCATTTCCAATTAGGTAGAAATTATTTTTAATTTGTATAATGTATTATGTTATTAATAGGCCGCGCTAAGAGATACCTTACACTAGCACCTAAGTACATTACTAGGTGCACTAGCTGATGTATTATATGTGCCAATGTAGGCTCACGTACCATAAAAAGTTGTTTGATAGTTGCAAATACTTACAGCTATACAAAACCAGGTTTAATATGTTAAGGTCACAGACACAGATAGAAGATGTGTATTTTAGCAGGTAAAGCCAAGCAAAGCACGTAAAGGCGAAACTGGAAGACGGGACTCAAACATTCGGCAACGGTTTTCATTTCGACGGAAAGCCGTGTTCTGGTCGGTTATTAATTGCAATCAGATTGAGAAAAATAAATATTCAAACTTGTAATTTAATAACAAGATCGAATGTTAAATTACGAAGTTACCTTCTTCCATAGTACTTGCTATTCATAGTTTACATTTTCATAAAGCAAAGAAAAGAAAAACATTTTAAGCGTCTCATCAATTCGTGTGCCGCGCAGCATCTCTACGCGGATGAGGAAGCTGATCGGCGGTTACAGCAAAACAAACTTAGTGCTCTTACGCAATGAGTACTTTATCACTTGTAGGTTATGTGTGTCGGTGCATTGCCGTCGTGTTATGTACTGCAGTTCGCGAATCTTCGCAGAATCTCTTGTTATGACATCCAATTAAAAATTTTAAGTAGTAGTCCAGTCAAAATAGACTAAATTATTATTCAAGTTTGCATTAATTCCCAACAAGCTGGATTTTTGTGCAGGCCTTGAATACGCCATTACGAATGATATGTCAAAAGTCCCCATCGATCCCTCTGGTGCGTTGTTTTTTATTCGAGGTCAAAGGTCACAAATTAGCGTTTTTTGCGTATATCTCTGAAACAACGAGACCTATCGAAAACTGGTTCAGGCAAAGTTTGTAGATCGTAAAATTGTCTACAAAAAAGATCTAACATTTTTTCTTCTACGATGCACTGTTCTCGAATTATGGCTATTTTAAACATAGAAAATACGAATATGCACTCATGCTAAGGGATGATGGGTTCGATGAATATTTGAAGAACAAACCATCTGTAACGATACATAAGCAGTGTCGTAAAGCATACACCCGGAAGAGCAGCATCGCTGCAGCTAAAAGGCAGCGTGAGGCGGAGATAGCTACCACATCTGGGATTAGTCCTCCTTCTACTAGCACGAGGAAATGAATCGTCTTTTTGACGAAATACTGTTTGTTCAGTGGTAATGAAGCAAATAAAACGGCTGAAATAAAAAAAAAACGCAGCATCTTCGACCTAGAGTGTCCTAAACTTTCAACCCTTGACTTCAAGAAAACCATCTTTAAGGAAGCTCAGACTCGTTCTCATGAGCTAGCAAGTAGTGTCATTGCTAGATCGTAAAATTGTCTACAAAAAAGATGTGCACACTTTTCTTCTATAAAGCATCGCTTTCGAGATATCGTGACTTTAGACCGCAGGAAAGTCGTATTTTAAGTGTAACAATCACTGTAGTACTTAGCCTCAGCAGTAACTAAGTCATATTCATACTGAATGCGAGCAATGACACTACTTGCTAGCTCATGAGAACGAGGCTGAGCTTCCTTAAAGATGGTTTTCTTGAAGTCAAAGCTTGAAAGTTTAGGACACTCTTGGTCGAAGATGCTACGCTTTTTTTTATTTCAGCCGTTTTATCTGCTTCATTGCCACAGAATAAACAGTATTTCGTCAAAAAGACGATTCATTACCTCGTGCTAGTACGAGGAGGACTAATCCCAGATGTGGTAGCTATCTCCGCCTCACACTGTCTTTTAGCTGCAGCGATGCTGCTCTTCCAGGTGTATGCTTTACGACACTGCTTATGTATCGTTACAGATGGTTTGTTCTTCAAATATTCATCGAACTCATCATCCCTTAGCATGAGTGCATATTCGTATTTTCTATGATTAAAATAGCCATAATTCGAGAACAGTGCATCGTAGAAGAAAAAGTGTCGGATTTTTTTATAGACAATTTTACGATCTACAAACTTTGCCTGAACCATTTTTCGATAGCTCTCGTTGTTTCAGAGATATACGCAAAAAACGCTAATTTGTGACCTTTGACCTCGAATAAAAAACAACGCACAAGCGGGATCGATGGGGACTTTTGACATAACATTCGTAATGACATATTTAAGGCCTGCACAAAAATCCAGCTTGTTGGGAATTAATGCAAACTAGAATGTCTATTTTGACTGGACTATAGGTACTTTTTTGGTGTAGTCCTTTTATATTTAACCTAAATAAAATATAGCAATTTATTTATTTAACGTATTTACATAGTATTTTTTATAAACTGCATCAATTTATTAGTAATTAAAAACTAACAATGACATAGACAAGTTAGCAACGACTCCTAAACTAGGCGAAGGTTTATTTCGATAATCAGGATATGTAGGTATTAGGTAGGTATCTGGAGTCTAGTCGCAAATTATGAGGATTAAACTTATACGATGATGCCTGCTAATTCGATTAATTCAAAGATTTTATTCAGTTTGACTAAATTGATAATTATTATTAGATAAACTTGACAAGAAGAGTTGGATGATATTTGATCAATAAGCTTTTCTTGTCACTCGTCTCAATTGATATGTATTATTAATTTGACGATTAAGGATATTTTAAAAAATCAAGATTAAGTTACTTTATTATTTATATAATATGTATAGACAGTATTAGATAAAAACAGACCTAAAGATTTCGTAAGCATGACACTAGATGCGGAAAAACCATTTTCTTTTCTGGATAAGCTTCATAAAGTCTATAATAATGAAGAAAACAAATAATGATTATAATTATCAACTTACCGGATATTTGCAACGCAGTTATTCCAACTAAAATTAACCACTGTGCACTTGTTATCATTTTTGTTTACAAAAATTGTCATATAAAAAAAACTAAAAACTTCTAAGTACATAAACAACTGATTGTTTACAAAATAAAAACACTACGATTTTGTTTAATTTAAAAAATATCAATTATAATAAAAACACAGAATATATATCATAACAAACAATCTTAAAAATATTTTTTTATTTATAAATTTTATGTTCACGCGGTTTACGTTTATTTATAATTTAACGTAATTATCTGTGTCCCTTAAATGCGTGTAGCACGTGCGTGCTCCGTACGGGTACTGAACAAGCGAAAGTGTTTGCATGATGTTGACCCTCGCTCGTGCCTGACTTCCCCCCTTTTGCATAAGATGACTGCGAATTCGACAAGAATTCGGTCACTGTTTTTATAATTCCTGCATGTGTATTTTTTTTAAATTAATTTTTGAATTTTTACGACTCATGGGAAAAATAAAAAATATATAGTTGACTTGCTTAATTATTATTTAACTTATGTCATATTTTGCAGTTAGTTTCTTTTAATAAAAAAAATTACTTGACTTAAAAACATTTGCCAACAAAAAAATTAACCCAAAATAAACGAGCACATCAAAGTTTTTACCAATAAGTGATTCGCATAAAAGGCGTGGCCCAAATACCTATAACTTATTTATTGGTTCTCCGAGTAAAGAAACTGCCTCTCGGTTACATAAACCGGAACGACTACGGAGAATTCCGACAAAAACAATATTATTACATAAGTTACCATATTATTAAAGTTTATGATAAATGGCACCACTTTAATACGTGACGTAGTAACTTACTTTTTTAAGTTAGTTTAAAAAAATTAAAACGTAACTGTAATCTAAATCAACTAGGTATGTAGAATACTAATCTAGTTTAATTCGGATGTCTAGCCGCCGGAATTATGCAACTAAATAAAATGCGTATCATTATTACCTGTTTATTAAAATGCTGTAATTTTAAACATATAATTTAACCAAGTAACATTAGATTGAGATAGGTCAAAACGCCTTGAAGTTGGCTTGGTAAGTCCACGGATTTTTTTTTTCAGATTTCAGGTGTCTTGTATGTTAGCATGTTCAGATACCCACATGTTTGATTACCGCAAGGGACATATATTTTGCATGGCTTTCTTGTGTATGTGAGTTTTCTCGTACATGTTTGTGAACGTACCCACGATACAGGAATAATTTCTAGTGACTTACTCCATTAAGATAAGACATGTTTTGTTTTTTTTTTTTAATACGGGCAACGTATACATTAAACATATATTTATATAACACGTCTTAATGCTGTAAGTAGGTTATAGGACTTAGGTATAAATGCCTGCCATTTTATTTGCCAAGAGCGTTCGATTCTAATCGATGATTTGTAAACGTTTATGAATATAAAGATGAGCCATATTAACCAACGTTTAGATCACAATAGGCATTATGATAAGGCATGTACTGACACGGTAACCTGTGCACTTGCTGCGGTAGACATTGCCTAACCGCAGGAATAATCGCCAGTTAACGACATCTTGTTGAAGTGGTTATTTTAAGCCTTAGTTACATTAGAGTACCTTAATGATGACGTGTTGTGAAGTTTGCCACTAACACTTGAAGTGATGACCACGACCACTCTGTCAAGAGTGATACCGACGAAGAAGAAGAAAATTAGGGTACAAATTGTCCCCCAATATGACGTGCAACGTTCTCAAATTGTCCAAAAACGTGTCTCGCGTCTCCTAAATGCGTTGTAAAATTTTCTGAGACACTGGGTAATTTGTTCATTATGGGACATTTCGTCCTCTAATTATCAATCTTACGGAAACACGTTAAACTGTTATTCTGGTTTATTTGGAGTTGGAAAATCATCCAAATACTTTTTCACTTTAGGGTGGAGAGCGTATCAGACTTTCACGGACTAAAACCTCACCAGTGTCCTTTAGTTGCCTTTTGCGTTATAGGAAAAGTAGGTTTCGTTTTCAGAAATTCTTCGTAGCCCTAGCGGGCTTCGGCACTACTTGGCCCCTAGGGTTTTGCTGACATCCCTTTGAAGCAAGTGTGGTATGCTACGCGCCCCGTCGCATACCCGGGGTCGGTCCTTCTTCTAACCGAACTGGCAGACCGGGAGCTATCCATTGCTCGTACCACCCAAGCCAGCTCCTACGGTAGCCGAGAAACCAACTGCGGCTTCCAAATTCTACTGACCTTTGGCAGATTAAATAGTGAACTCTGAATATTTCATAGCTTATAATTTTTTTATAAATTACACAGTTTTTTATAAATTAGTTTTGCTGTAATTAATTATTTATTAGTTGCTGGAAACCGTAACACAACAAAAATATTTCAAAATACAAATCGAATCTTCCAGAACCGTCCAAACCTTTCGTCACAGACATCGCGTTTATAACTTACGGCAATAAACGATAAGGCCCGGAGCACACTTGTTGGTAACCCACACGGCGTTGCCCAATTCGCGGATGGCGGCTAAATAAGGCCATGGATGCAACACGAATGCTGCGCGGTGTCGCAAGCACCTATCGAGGATAGCGACAAGGATGTGGGGAAAGCCCATACGAATGTCCGCTGGTCTGCTCCGTCATTATCAATGGCTCGGTTGTCCGGTAGCACGGTTTGGAAATATTTAAATATAGCCTGCTTTGATAGCATCCTGGTTTTAAGTGTTTGAAGGTGGAAATTTGACAAGTGTTATTGTGACTATTTATAAGTCACCGAGACCCTACCTTCAACAGTTGGTTACTCCTTGTCTTTGGTAGATTATTGACTATTGTTGTGGGCCAATGGGCCCGAATATAGTTATGATAGAAGAAGATACAGACAAAAATATTTGTATATCTCCAAAATTAACCTGTCTAGGCAACACGGTGGAGCTTGAGGGGATGGTGAGGATGGAGGTGTGTCCCGCTTGGGCGGAGCACGGCCATGTCCTCGTGGAGGCGATCGGCGGCGAATTTCTCTTCCATAGTTACTCAACTATTAGTGTAATTAATTATTAGGTACTACTCAGTACCTAATACCTACTCATGAAAATATATCAATAGAAACTATTCTATTAGATCAGTAGGTCATATGAGTAATAAATTGTATTTATTTTAAAATGATCTTATCATGAGAAAATTCATTCCTGCAAAACACGCGAACTGTCACTTAAAAACGGATCAATACTTATTGTGCGTAGATAGCCAGAGAGATAGTAGACAGTAGAGTCGTTTCTAGAATATGCTGCAAAGTTGAGATAATAAGTCTATACTTACCCTATATTTAAGACCACCTTACTTCATCAAAACCATAATTCAGAACAAGGAAAACTTGATACTTTGTGGCGCCTGTTACGCATCGTCTTTATGTGGAGCACACACTCACGGAGTGTACCGGTTCAAGACTCGGATTAGGCAACAGACACACCGCCTTGTAACTACAGTTTCAATGAATTTTGATGAACTTACATAAACAGAGGATTGAATAAGAAAGGTTATCAAGATTGGCGAAATACGGAAGAAGGAACTGCATATATCGGTTACTTGTTACCTTGCTACAAGTAGGTACTCCCCGCAGTGGTTCGCATTAAACTTTCAAGTGCATGTTCTTGAAAAGTCATGTTTGGGTTTGAAATTATCATTAGTATGCGTAACAGGCTGGTTAGATAGTTTTGCAGGTGGGTGATTAATGTTTTTATTTCTATCAAAAATGCATTAGCATTAGCATTATCGGCCTTATAATGTTCCCACTGCTGTGACTCAGACCTCCTCTTTTGGAGAGGGAATGGGCCTACCTACCTACCTTACCTATATATATACACTTTTGTATTCCTTCTTATTGTTTTTATGCACCTGCCCAGTTTTCTCTTCACCACCTTCGGTTGACCGGTAGAGAATGCCTTAGGTATTAATTCCAACTTTGTGTTAATAAAGTTTTAATAAATTAATAATTCTTAAATAAAAAAATGCAACTCTCTTCCATGTTCAACAAACACTAAAAACTACAAAATAACTTTGATTTCGAAAGTTGGTGTTTTCGAAATTAAAGTTATTTTGCACTTTTTAGTATGATTTTTTAACATTTTTTTTGTAAAAAGTTTTATTTTACACTTTTTAGTTATGGGGGAGGGGGGATTACCCCTCCTCACCCCTACCCCTTCTTCCTTCAGTCAGCCATCGACTACACGTATAAACAATAAGTAATTTCTCTTGTTACGACATTTCTGCTATGATCCTATGAGGAGCTCCGTTCCAATCAAAGTTCTTCACCAGATCATAACAAAATTGCTATGGGACAAAAAGAAGAATATAATAAACACAGAACCTCCTCCGTTTCATAATCGGTTAAAATGGTATATATATGTGAGAGTGTAACTTCGGAGGTTCAATTTTATCAACGAAGTTAAAGTTCGTGTAAAACTGATCATAAAATCGCAGCGATCATAAATAATGTAAGAGCATAATAATGTTGCACATCAAATAAAATATCTAAATATAGTTAGTCAACTATTAACTAACCTTGTACCTACCAGCTTGTAACTGCAACGGTTGCAAGGCGTCGTAATTTATGGTAAGTGATTTCTGTCTTTCGTTAATTATTTCTTCCGTAACATACCACGCGTAGCCCTCACTCATACTGAGTGGGTAAGCTCCGTAAAATGGTATGACTGATGTATCTTTGTTTTTTAACTTTTCCCACACTACGAGAGGAACTCCTGTATCATGGATGCGTTCATAAACATGTATATTTACATGCACAAAACACCCAGACCGGGAACAAATATGTATCTATAAGCTATACAAATATTTGTGTTGTGTGTCATCAAACCCGCAACATACAGCGCAGCAGTCAATCGATCTCTGCGCCAACGGTATCGTCTTTATGTATTGGTATGACACCCATGGCCATCAGCAAGCCTCTGCCCACATATGATTTTTGTTTAGAGTAAGAAAAAAAAAAGAAAACCTTCTCCCGCTCTGAGTGGAGCGAGAAGCAGTGTCAAATTTCTACTGATTAAAAACCCAGCCATTTTCCTTTAATTCTTTATTGTGTCTCAAGGCCGCGGTAGCTCTTTCGAACATTCTTACAAACTTTGGTAGTCATCTGTCTTTGCAGGCCCCATTAATTCCATGTGCATTGAAATTTCGCGCCGTCCACCTGGGCTCAAGCCCACGTCTATGGTGTCCGGGAATTGCCCTTTGCCTACCAACAATCAGGGAGCTTTTGCTGCGGCTGGAAGGTCTCAAAAGAACGAACTCCATCGATGATCACATCGTTACTTACCTTTAGGTGAGATGTGATCAAGGGCGAGCCAAAAAATTATTTAAAAAAAACACTTCAGGTTATTGTTTTCCATGTTCCCTTGCTCCGTATCATGATCTATGTAGACCGGGGCTGGACAAGAGAAGTCGTCGTTGCCATTCGCTTCTAAGAGGACATGGCTGTGCTCTGCCCAGGCGGGCAGACCTCCATGGAGTATCCTCCGGGCACTAGCATAGTGTTAAAACTTAGGCACTTCTATCCACCAAATCCAAAACAGTAAACCCCTGACACAATCATGTCCTCACACTCTGTCACTCTCTTAGAAAGGCAAGAAAGGCAAGTGGAATTGTCTATGCTCATCTGTGCACTGTCAAAGGCTGAAGGCGATCTTAACGTGTGTTACTTACGCAACTCGATTCGAGTTACTCGAATCTATCCATTATTTTTCTTTATATGTTAAGGATAAAAATATAAGTGATTAATAGTAGATTGTATCATAAGGGAGCAAAGTAATATTTTTACGGCGAGGGCGTTTTTTGAATCGAGAGCGAAGTGAAGGATTCTTGTGTAGAATCCCGAGCGTAGCGAGGGGTTCTTTAGTAGAATCCTGAACGTAGCGAGGGATTCAAAGTACGTCGCCCGAGCCAAAAATATATTTGCGCCCGAGTCATACACTCTACTTTTCATCACCCTCTATGAGGAAATAAAAGGCGCCTCATCATTTTATCATTTGTCAATATTTGTCATTTTAGTAATTTTTTGTAATTTTTGGTCATTTTAATCTATTTTTAGTCATTTTTGTAATTCTTACTCATTTTTTATATTTTTTTGTTATTTTAGTCATTTTTTGTCATTTTTAGACAATTTTGGTCACTTTAATCTATTTTTAGTCATTTTTGTAATTGTTAGTCATTTTTTGTAATTTGTTGTAACTTTAGTCATTTTTTGTCATTTTTAGACAATTAAGGTCATTTTAATCTATTTTTAGTAATTTTGTCGTTTTAGTCATTTTTAGACATTTATGGTCATTTTAATCTATTTTTAGTCATTTTTGTAATACTTAGTCATTTTTGTTATTTTTAGTCATTTTAATGTATTTTAGTCGGTTTTGAGAATTTTTTATAAAATTTAGTCATTTTTGTCATTTTTGTTGTATTTATTTATCATTCAAACAATATATGCGTTCAATTTCTTTGGCGCTAAACACTAAGATGTTCCAAATTAATTGCTGCGCACTTATTTCAGATAACGGGGAATAAAAATACTTAACGGGGAATAAAACATTTAACGGGAAATAAAAATAGTTTTATTTCTCATTAAAAGTTACAGATACAGAAAACACTACCTTTGGGCGCACTTAAAGGCGAACAAAGTCGTCCTTTTCGAATAGATGGGATGAAAAAAAAAGATACAATTTCTTCTATAGTCATTTAATTCCTCGTCTAAAGTAATTCAAGCTTCTTCTTCTTCTGTACTTCGTCTTCTGGTTGAATCCACGCGCGTACAGCGGCTTCGAGTTCGTGCTGAAGAAATATAACCCTTTCGCACTGAAACAATCATTTAATTAATGTTACAGAAATGTCGTCTTACAGGGTCCACAAATGTACCTTAGCTTTAAGCATTTTTTTTTCTAGCCTATTCTGTCCCACTCCTGGGCTAAGACCTCCCTCCACTCTTTCCATCTTTCGCGGGCCCGCGCTTCCTCTTGCCAATTCTGGTGGAATCTATCCAGCTCGTCGCGTCATCTCCTTCGTGGTCTGCCGCGACCCCGTCGCACTGTTTCGGGGCACCAAATTTGTGCTACATTGGCCCACAGTTTGTTAGGTATTCGGCAGATATATCCTGCCCAGTCCCATTTCAGTTGGGTAGCCTTTTGAGCCACATCAGCTATTTTGGTTTTGGAGCGCAATATAGAGCATATTGTAACATCCTTATTCACATTATATGCAAGTAAATAAAATAAAATTACATTAGCTTAATTTTGTTTCTGTTACCAAAATGCCGACCGACGAAGATATGAAATTTTGCAAACATGATGGACATCGATGACAATTGACGATAAAGCTAAGAGCGTTTTCGCATTATCCGATCCGATATCGGTATCGGACGCCGATCCGATATCGGGGTAAGTAAAATGTATGAAATATGTGCCTATCTTTCATATTGTCCGACCCGATATCGGATATCGGAGCACGGTATTTCATACATTTTACTTAGACCGTTTTCACATTATCCGATCCGATATCGGTATCGGACGCCGATACGATATCGGGGTAAGTAAAATGTATGAAATGCTGTGCTCCGATATCCGATATCGGGTCGGACAATATGAAAGACAGGTACATATCTCATACATTTACCTTACCCCGATATCGTATCGGCGTCCGATACCGATATCGGATCGGAAAATGTGAAAACGGTCTTACCCCGATATTGTATCGGCGTCCGATACCGATATCGGATCGGATAATGTGAAAACGGTCTAATAATTAGCACGTAAATTAATTTAACCCTATCTTCTTCTTCTTCTTCCTGCCCTCATCCCATATAATTTGGGGTCGGCGCAACATGTTTTTTTCTTCCATTCTGTCCTATCACCCGTCATGCTATCATCAACTCCCTTTTCTTTCATATCAGTCCTCACACAATCCATCCATCTTTTCTTTGGTCTCCCTCTTCCTCTCCATCCGTCCACATGTAAATTCATAACTGCTTTCGTAACATGCGTTTCATCCCTCCTCTTTACATGACCGTACCAAGACAAACGATTTCCTTTCAGCTTTTCAGTTACTGGTGCCACTTTCAAACTTCCTCTAATATACTCCGCTACATGCAATCTTTTTTCATCCATCTTTTTCACAGCCCAACATTCTGATCCATACAGTACGACAGGTCTTATCACGAACTTGTAAATTTTACCCTTCAGCTTGAGGGGCATCCGTGGGTCACAGGTTGTTCCCGTGACCTGTCGCCATTTCATCCATTTGTAACATGATTGGTATTAATTTAGCCCTGTATAAAAATGTTTATAACAATATCGTTCTTAAATAGGTATTCGTATTAAGGGAAAGAAGGTAAAATATTTTTTTATTACTACGTACACTTAACTGATTGCCATACGTTAGTTACATCACATACAGTTAGATTATTAATGTATTCTTCATTACTCTTAAACTTTTTGAACAGTGGCTCTCAACGTGTTTTCGTTTAAAAAAAAAAAATTACTGCAAAGTACGTATATGTATGTGTGTCTGTTTACACAGATGTAAACATATTTTAAGATTCCATAAAAAAAGTCTTTGACTATATTCCTTACCTACTTTTAATTTTAAAATATAGGTGAACTACAAGTTTTGAATTCATGAAATGTTTTTATCCCTATTATAACAAAAAAGATATATTGAATTGTATTCGTAAATTCGTATTTAAGTTTTCATCATGACTTCTGGTCGCTGCTAACAATCATCATCTACCTAGCCTTTTTCCCAACTATATTGGGGTTGGTTTCCAGTCAAGCCGGATTTTGCTGAATATCAGTATTTTATGAGGAGCGGCTGCCTACCAAACCTCGACAACCCATTAACTGGGGTAACACGGTACTTCATGGCAAGACTGAAGTCAGATTTACTGGCTTCTGATTATCCGTAACGACCACCAAAGATCTACAAATGATAGCCGGAACCTATGGCTTAACAATAAAGAAAGTAAAGTGGTCCCCAGTCAAAAACGATTGGGAACCACTATTTTAAAGGTGGTCAGAGCAGCGGTCTTATGGTATAGATCCGCGTAAAATCCCTTTTCTTGCCGAACCGTGATGTAAGAGTTGAAGTGACTGGTTATGTAGGTATTATGAAAGAAAGTCGAACCTATTATGACACCATTTAGAGACAAAATGAAGGAAATGTTGAACTAAACTTTAATCTCGTTTACCTATTACACATTCAATGTATTTGCCTTATTGTTCAATGAAATTATTGATTCAATACTACTACTATAGTATTTTTTTCATAGCATGGGTTGGTGACAGCAAGACGAAAATATGCATCTTTAAGATGAGAGAAATAATAATAATAATAATAAATGATTTATTGACATAAATTTTTTCACACATAAATGAAATTCCCTGGCTCCTGAGCTAGTTATGAACTGTATTTCAGAGGCCAGTGTATTCCCCATATTAGTTTTTACAATTCTGTCACAAAAAGAATAATTATATTTATTTATATTATATATATTAATTATTTAAAAAAAAAAGAAAGAAATTACTACCATAATAAACATGTGATGTGAATTTAAAACTTCGGTCACTGAATTATTACACATATGTATCACATTTAATTAAATTCATAAAACTATAATATAAAAAAAAAAGATATTTTATTAAAAATCCACAAATAAAATCAAAATGAATGTCAAAAGAATAAAATAAAATCAAAATCAATGTCCGAAATTCAAATCCACAGAATAAAATCATAATTATTAAAACCCAAAATCAAAATTAATGTCAGAAATAAATGTCAGAAATAAAATCAAAAATAAAATCCAAAATAATAATAACCATAGTCAGAATCAGTAGCAAAATTTGTATCTAAATAAAAAACATTGTACCTAAATTAAACAAATTAAAAATAAAGCGCCAATGTCATGTGTGGGGTGTAATTGTGTGTTATGTTCTACTTTGCAATGTTCAGTAAGTTTTCAGTACCTTCATAGTCAAGATCCTTCAACCACGCAATGAGGGCCCTTTTCAGCTGGTGGTGGTTAAACTTCCTTGTTTTTATAACTTTGTTCAATGCGTTGTAGAAACGCGGTGCTCTTGCTGAATAGTGTTTTTGGGCAAGGTGAGTTCTGACACGGGGAATGGGACAGGAAATCACTCTTTTGGTCTCGTCAAGTGGAAGTGTTGGTATGGTGTGCCTATGGTACCTCCTAACTGTCTCCATGACGTATATTTTCCGTATCGACAACACCTCGGCCTTAGCATAGACTGAGGTGGTGGGATACCTATACGGTAGGAACATAAGCACCTTGAGTACCGCCCGTTGTGCTCTTTCTGCAGCGATAAGGAGAGTTTTACAAGCACCACCCCATGCACATATGCAGTACTTGATCAAACATTCACACAGGGCTCTATATGTTTGGATTAGTAGTCGAAGATTTGCTACAGCACGTAGGTTTTTAAAAATGTAAATCATTCTTCTAATCCTCCCAACCAGAGCTGCTATGTGAACATTCCAAGCAAGCTTTTCATCCAGTAATACTCCTAAGTATTTGATATTCTCGACACGAGAAAGTACCGGGCAAACACAATTAGAGTGGTCCAGGGTGCGGTTGCATGGGTATGTGTGAATCTTCAGCGAGAGGTCAGTTCCAGCTTTGGTTGCTGCTGATTTGGCAAAACAGATGTATTTCGTTTTGTTGTGATTAAGTGAGAGGAGACTGTTTTCAAGCCATTTAGTTACGGATGCTAACCCTGTCTCAGCCAACTGGAAGACTCGCTCCCATGTCTCACCGTGGAACAATAGGACTGTGTCGTCTGCAAACATGAAAATATCTTGTCCCTGCAAGGCGCCACACAGCTCGTTTACGTAGATTAGAAAAAGCGTTGGGGCCAGTGTGCTACCTTGCGGAACGCCGACACTACATGCTGCATCGTCACTATCGTGCCCTTCAACCCTTACTAGCTGAGTCCTGCCTGATAAATAGCTTCTGAACCATTCCAGAACTAGTCCCCTTATTCCAACATTTTCAAGCCTGGCCAGCAACAAAGGCACTGACACTGTATCAAAGGCCTTCTGGAGATCGAGGAAAACTCCCATGCATCTTTCACCTTTGTCTAATGATGATGTTAAGGCCGTTGTGAATGCAAGGACCGCATCTTCTGTCGACTTACCCATTCTGAAACCATACTGCTTACTGTGTAACAGACCATTATCTTCCAGGTAACTAATCAATCTCTTATTGACGACTTTTTCAAGTATCTTTGAGAGAGATGATAGAAGTGATATCGGCCTATAATTGGATGGAGTCTCTTTCAGACCTGATTTGTGGATTGGGCATACAACAGCTCTCTTGAGCATTGCCGGAAACATTCCCTTCTCAATGCTAAGGCTGCACATATGCGCGATAGGAGCTGCGAGATACATAATGTTCTGTTTTAGGATATTCGTTGGAATATTGTCCCATCCTGGGGCACTTTGCGACCTAAGTCCAAGAACAACGTTTCTCACCTCAGTAGGATCTGTTGGTGCTAAAGATATAGAATTCATAGGCTGGCTAGATACCCGTGTTTGCGCTACGAGCTCATCCTCGCTTACATTAATGCGTTTTAGGATCTGGTCAGCAAGTGTTTTTCCTACTGATGTAAAATAGGTGTTAACTTGGTTCAGTGAATCCACAGGCGACTCACCGATGTCCAAGAGCTCCTTTGCCGTAACTTTATTAGATTTGGTGTTACATATTTCCTTTATTATTTTCCATGTCTCTTTTAGGTTTCCTTGGTTCTCAGTAAGTTTTTCCTGATAGTACGTGATTTTAAGTTTCCTAATTATGTTGTTACACGAGTTCCTGTAACGAACATATTTCTGTTTCAGTTGTGTGTCGTTTGGCAGCTCTTTAACTTGTTTGTGTAATTTGTCTCTTTTCCGTATACACCTTACTACACCATGGGTAATCCACGGTTTCAGCGGTTGAAAACGTTTTGACGAGTATTTAACCCTTGTATTTTTCTCTATTATATCCAAAAGTCTCGTTACAACCGTGTTACAGACACTGTTGGGGCATTCGGATTCATATAAACCCTTCCATTCCTCATTGCTTAGTGCCTCCCTGATCGCATCATGGTTGATAATAGTCTTTAGGTGTGGTGTGTTTTTATTTTTATTTTTCAATTGGGCATTGCCAATATAAAGCAGAATAGGCGAGTGGTCGGTTAGCTGCTGTTCAAAAACAATGGACCTCCATTCCCTAGCACTTTTTACCATAAAGTGGTCGAGACATGCTGTACACCTGGTAGGTTTAGTGATACCTTACCTGAGCCCAAACATAGCGAGCAAGTTTAAATATTCCGAAACAGAGCCCTTTGTGGAGTCAAGGGTATCAATATTTATGTCTCCTGTGAAGACTATATTTTGTGTCGAAATATTTTGGAGGACTTGTTCCAGTGATGCTATATATTTGCAGCAGTTCCTAAAGCAAGGAGGACGATACGAGCAGATAATTGTGTATTCTGTGTCAATGGTGATTATGAGGCAGTTGCCTTCCGAGAATTCCGGCTCTCTGGAACAGGCCCTAATGTCATTTTGGACATATACCACAACCCCATCATTCTGATTTATGCTCTCATGCGTCCAGTGCACGTTATAGTTGCCAATGTTGGGAGGAGGATTGTTCGCGTTTGTCCAACACTCAGTCAAAACTATAATATCTATTGGCATGCTCAGGGCAGATAAAAAAGCCAATAGTAGGTCCATATTACGATTAATACTTCTTATGTTTAGAGTTAAGATTGATAAGGAATTCCTATTGTTACCGTTATATTTAAGAACTTGCGGGCACAATTTTGAGTCACTTAGTACGGTACAATCAACTAGGTCTAAGTTTTCCACTTCTAGGCTAATAAACTCATTAATGTTATCGAATTTTAAATGAAAAATAATACCGGTACATGTCATTTGGCATAGAGAGAATATTTTCGAGCATTTCACAGGTTAACAAGGCAAGTTCTATATAAAAAATCATGAGTACGTCAAATTTAATCATCGTTTTTCGTAGAATGTGTGGTTTGTGGTTCTGTTTATCGATATGGCGTGTGTAAAATAGTTGGTGTGGGTGTGGGTTATATGGCTGCTTAAAGTTGTTGTGGATGTATAACTTATGGGTGGATGTATAACTAAAGTTGTTGTGGATGTATAACAAAGACTTACAATCATGCAAACAAAACATTTTGATAATAAAAATAAAGTAGCAATATGTGAAAGAAAACATTGCGATAAAAAATACAGTAGGCGCTAGTCAAATTGTTTGTTTCAATTTTAATTTTTCAAGGTCATGTCCATCCACAATTTTGCTGGCAGTTTCACCTTCTTTTCTTCGAATGTAAATGTTTCCGTGTGCCGACCAGCAGTAGGCATACTTGTATAATTTAGCAAATTCACGAGCCTGGTAGAAAACTTTTTTTGCTTTAGTAGTTAAACATTCAGCGAGATAAATAGGCGTCTTTCCTGGTAGATGTATGTGTGAGCTGTTCAGTTTGTTACCTGCATTGGTTTTATTATAATTTTTTACGTTATTCATGAGGTTTTCCTTCGTTAAAACACTGTTAAAATCAACAACAACAGTGCCTCGGATTTCCGGACTTTTGCTTGTGAGTCGATAGATGTCTCTGATGTCTGCTACGGTAATTGGCGTTGACATAGAATCGCCGATATTTTTTAAGATTTTAACCAGGTCTTGCTTAGTCTCGCGCTGATTTTTTGGCAAGTTCCTAATTTCGATACTAGCGGACTTTGTGCACTTTTCCAAGTATTCAACTTTGTTTTCGAGTGATCTGACATATTCGTGAGAATTTTGTGCCTCTACCTCCATGCAGTGAATTTTTTTCAAAAGTTCATCGTACTTTTCACTGTAGAATTGCAAATCGGTGCGTAGTTCTGTGTTTAATGATTTGAGTACTTCTAAATTACTTTGCAATTTGTGGAACTTCTCATTTTGTTCCTTCTTAAGTTCTGCGAACATAGAAGTAATATCCTCTTTGAATGTCTTGAGTTCAGCGGAAAATTCTGCTTCGAACTTGCGTTTGTTGTTGCGAAAGGTAACTCCCGCTGTCTTTGCTGACTGTCCACTCATTTCTAAGGGACTACTGGTGTTGGGTTCAGACGAGAAAGGTAGGGCAGGTTCGCTATTTGTAGTGTTTTTAGGTGGAGTACGTTTTACGGACATTATTGGGTATGTAAGGTTTAGTAAAGTATTACTCTAACCGTCGTTGTGAATTGATATATTATGCTGGTAAATAATCCAAGTAGGTACTTATGTTTGTTTATGTTTCTCGCTGCTAATGATCGTTGCTCATTCAAAACAAATGTGACTCACCTGTTGCGCTCGCGCATAGGGGCCGTACTGCCGCACGTCTTCGTGTTTTTATACTTAATTGAGATAGTGCGTTACTCGAACCTGCCTGATCTTCGTACTTGAGAATCCGAAGTATACCAGAGGACGGTCGTTCACCCGGCACGTTGATGTTTGTGTGTACCGAAGCAGATGACAGGTGTAGCTCAGACGTGAAAAAGCTTTAATTTGAGTTTTCTTTATGACTTCTTGATGGATTCAGAAAATAATTTTAACACTATGTAGCTCGTTGAACTAGCCACACAACAGTATATGATTTAGCACTAGTACGTAACTTTTAGTACCAATTTTTGAATTAAATATTGATAGCTTACAGAATAACTTGTTGTCACTTGCGCGGTGCGGGGGGTAGTCCCTAGAAAAGAATAGATAACCTTCATTGTATGAATCTGACAGCTGTCACCGAAATCATCCTATAACAAATTTAGTATAATAAAAAATCAAAAGGTTCATCGACCCTCAAGTGTGGTTCAGTGTCATAATACTTACGCAATAATGTAATAAAAGCTTGTAAGTAATTATGACTTTGTCGCGAGAAGGAAGCAAATCTGAAGAAAGGGGAAACCGTTTGCAGTGAAAGTGTTTCGGTGCCTGCACTAATCATAGAACTGGCAAATTACTTACAATGCTATTCACTATTGTTTCGAAAAAGGAGTTTATTATACTTTTGGTATAAGATGATTTCGGTGACAGCTAACAGATTCATACAATGCAGCTATCTATCCTTTTCTCTCATCTTAAAGATGCATATTTTCGTCCTGCTGTCACCCAACCCATGCTATGTAAAAAGATTATAGTAGGTGAGGTACCTTATTTTTTTCTTGAGGGAGTGTCAGACTATGACTGCTAAAAGCCTCCTTCAGTTATATTTTGTATTCCAGGGCCTACCCTTCCAGAAGTGAACTACACTCTTAAGGATCTAGGCTAAGTGATATCTATGAACGATTGAGTTAACTAACAATTAAGTTAGTTAGTTAGTTAGTTAGTTAGTTAGTTAGTAGCCCGTTGTGTCCCACTGCTGGGCGAAGGCCTCCCTCTCCCTTTTCCACACACGCCTATCTTTAGCCATTGCGGGCCAGTCCCTCCGATATTTGTCCAACTAATCTCTCCACCTTCGCCTCGGTCTGCCACGATGTCGTGTTGCGTTTAATGGGGTCCAGTAAGTAGATTTTTTAGCCCACAGCTCTTCTGACATGCGGCAGACATGTCCGGCCCAATCCCACTTTAGAGTAGCAGCTTTTCGGGTAACATCTTGTATTTTAGTTTTGGCGCGCAGTATTGTGTTCCTTACGCGGTCGGTTATTCGGACTCCCAGGATACTGCGCTCCATGGCTCGCTGGCAAACCTCGAGCTTGGACCTCTGCTGAAGTGTCAAAGACCAGGTTTGCGCTCCGTACGTAAGTATAGGGAGAATGCACATGTCCATAATCTTCCGTTTCAGGCATAGAGGGAGATCTCCTTTGAGAAGACCTTTCATTGACCAAAAGCTCCTCCTTAATAATTAATTAATAATTAATTAGTTAATTTTTAGGGATGCCCACGTGATTTTATTTACTCATGATAATATTTCATTATCGTATACCAATCTTTTGTCTCACATTTTTGGTGTTTTAACTGTCGGTAATGTTAACGTCAGTATTTCTGCGTCTATTTTACTAGGGTCTTTGAAGATAGCTCACTTATAAAACTTCGAAACTTATCCATAACCCTCACGGTACTATTAGGCTAGAAACGAGATAATTTGGGTACCGAACATATTTTGTACGAATTTTCAGTCAGATTCTAAAGCACATAATTATTACCTAAGCTCAACATCGGAAAGTTACCTAATAAATTACTGAAGTTACTATTACATAGCGTTACTATTAGCATTCTTTTTTTTTATTCTTTTAAATTCTTTATTGTTGCGATACCAAATAAGTGAAACCCTGACTCCTGAGCTAGGTTAGGTGCCTGTATTTCAGGAGCAAGTGACTTCGTTCATTTTTAATACCACATACACTAACAATAAGTAGATATAGCATTATCAGCCTTGTAATGTTCTTGTTGTTGGGAGTCAGGTCTCTTCTATTCGAGAGAGGGATCGTAGGCTACCACGCGGGCCCAGTGTGAATTGGTGGATGTAAATGTCTCCGATTTTTGGTTCTATTACATGCTAGTTTCCTCACGATGTTTTCCATCACCGTTTTGAGAGCAGCTGACGGTGCGGGCGGTCGCGGGTTTAAACCTAGCCAGGCGCATTACTTTGTGTAAATTATTTCATTTCGTTATATAACATTGCAAATACGAGAGATTGATCTACCACAGATTATAACTCATCTCGTAACCTTATACTCGTAAACCACTTACTTCCTAGGCACATATTCTCCGAAGAGTATTTTATTGACCAAGTCGACAATCTTGCACCAGATCCAGGAGTAGCAATTTTTTGCGTAGAACCCGACGTTTGTGGTTATGGACTCTGCGTAGTACGCCGGCGCTCTAGCGTGGCTGCAGCTAGATTTTGCTGAAAGGAAAGATTGAAAATGAGGAATATTATATTATTATTCATAGGCTTAGGCTCGTGCTTAGCATAGCATCAGTCTTATAATGTTTCCACTGGCTGGGAATTCCTTCTCTTAGGGAGAGGGTGGAATGGGCCGTAATCTACTACGCAGGCCCAGTGCGGGTTGGTGGCGCAGGCTCGTGCTTAACCACTATCTTACCTGATAGTTACGAATGATGTGGTCGACAGCGGAGCACACTTGCCTAGAAGTAACCTATTCAGTCTAGACTTTCAGACTCCAGGTTCTAGCTATCAGGAAACAGAGACTCCGGCAGCGAATTCCTAGTTTTACGCACAATTAATGTGTTCCCAAAATATTTTACATATAGGAAACCCGTTTTTCGTTGTCACGACATCACATGAAAACGGCTTGACCGATTTGGCTAATTCTTTTTTTAAAATGTTCCTTGAAGTTCAATGATGGTTCTTACGGAGAGAAAAATCCTAAAAAACAAAAAGTTAGGTAAAGTAGGGTAGGTAGGGTAGTGTAGGGTAGTGTAGGGTAGTGTAGGGTAGTGTAGGGTAGTGTAGGGTAGTGTAGGGTAGTGTAGGGTAGTGTAGGGTAGTGTAGGGTAGTGTAGGGTAGTGTAGGGTAGTGTAGGGTAGTGTAGGGTAGTGTAGGGTAGTATAGGGTAGTATAGGGTAGTGTAGGGTAGTGTAGTGTAGTGTAGTGTAGTGTAGGGTAGGTAGGGTAGTGTAGGGTAGGTAGGGAAGGTAGGGTAGGGTAGCGTAGGATATGTAGGGTAGTCATTTGACGGGAGCGAAGCCGCGGGTAAAAGCTAGTATTATTATATATCTGGTGGTCCGATGAACAAACGAGCTGAATGAAACGGCGGGTGTAGGTATACTCTAAAATGTTATCCTATTGTCCAGTTGCGCAGACACTTGAGATACAAAACAACACCAACCTTACAACACAATATGCACTAGCAATCTAATTAAAACAGCCACTGAACTTCACTCGAAGAAATCCCGCCAAAAACTCCTCACAGAGTTTATTATTCTAAAATTTCATCAATCATCTCTAATTTTAAATTTAAATATACTCACATTGTTTTCTAGTGGTCTTGCAGCCAGGTTGTGTGAAGCCTCCGTTGGCGTAGAAGTCGACATGTCCACTGGGTTCCAGCTTGCCCCTCTCCAGTGCGTTGGTATGAAGAACATCCACAAACTTGGCGTCACCTTTGTCTAGCTTCCTGTGAGTATTCGGGGTCACGAACAGAGGCCTGGCCGGATCCAGTCCTGTGAAAAATCTTTAATGTTGAATTCTAAGTATTCAAATCTACAATTATGTACTATAATTATGTATTATAATTTTATAGAAGTCTGTTTTTTAAACCCTGAGACTAAAATGACATTTCCAAAAGAACCGGCGTCATTCATATAGTAAAGTCATTACTTGTGTCAATTTAGTCTCCGGTTATAAAAAAACAGACGATAAAAGCTTGTCGAATGCATAACCTCTTTTTTAGGGTTCCGTAGCCAATTGGCAAAAACGGAACCCTTATAGTTTCGCCATGTCTGTCCGTCCGTCCTCGCTTAATCTCTGTGACCGTTAGCTCTAGAAAGCTGAAATTTGGTACCAATATGTATGTCAATTACGCCGACAAAGTGCAAAAATAAAAATTGGAAAAAAAAATGTTTATTAGGGTAGCCCCCCTACATGTAAAGTATAAAGCGATTTTTTTTTAATTTCAACCCTAACGTGTGATATATTGTTGGATAGGTATTCAAAAATGAATAGGGGTTTACTGGAATAATTTTTTGATAATATCAATAATTTCGGAAATAATCGCTCCTAAATTAAACAACAATGTGTCCCTCCCCCCTGTAACTTTTGAACCATAAGTTTAGAAAATATGAAAAAAGTCTGGAAAGTAGAGCTTTATAAAGACTTTCTAGGAAAATTATTTTGAACTTGATGGGACGAACAATTTTTGAAAATTTGGGGACACTTATTGTGTCGGACGGGAAACTACGGAACCCTAAAAAGGCAAAAAACGGAACTCTTATAGATTCGTTATGTCTGTCTGAGTGTCTGTCCGTCCGTCCGTATGTCACAGTCAGTTTTTTCCGAAACTATAAGAGTTAGGGTCTGTTTCACAATGTCCGAGTAGGCACTACTCACTGAATAAATTCAAAAATGTGACAGAATTCGTATGAAATTATCTGTCAAGTAAGATACTCGAAACTTAATCATAGGTGGTGAAACAGGCCCTTATACTACTGAAACTTGATAAGTAAATGTATTCTGTGAACAGCATTAAGATTTTTATACGAAATTAGAAAAAAAGCAATTTTTGGGGGTCCTCATACTTAGAACTGAAACTCAATTTTTTTTTAATTCATATCCACATGTGTCCATGGACAGGTCTTCAAAAATGATGTTGAGGTTTCAAATATATTTTTTTTCTAAACTGAACAGTTTGCGCGAGAGACACTTCCAAAGTGGTAAAAAGTGTGTGTGCAGTGTGTCCCTGTAACTTCTACAATAAGAGAACGATAAAACTGAAAAAAAATATGATGTAATGCAAACTTCCACCGAATAATGGTTTGAACCATCTGGTTCAAACCAATTTTCGGTGGAAGCAAGTAGTTTTTTTTAATACAATAAATCGCAATTAAGTTGGTACGGAACCCCCAGTGCGCGAGTCCGACTCGCATTTGCCCGGTTTTTTTAAAGAGTTCGATTACAAATAAGGTTTTATTTTTTTAATTAAAACATTATTTATAATCGTATAATATGTGTTATTTACTGTAACTCAATAAGTGACGACCCGAAAATAAACATTTTAAGTGTTTTTTAATAAATAAATTAAAAAAAACTTCATTTATGTTATTCCCTGTCAAGTTTCAAACTTCTATTAATTTATCTATCCAACAGAAACCAGCAGTTCCTTTAAAATTCGGAAAAAATTGAGAAACTATTGTAACTTTTAGCTCACCGTGCCTTTATGAAGTAAACGGCAACGAGTTGTGCGGATGAACATGTAAAATGCATGAAGCTATATTATTATTTACACCAGGGGTTTAACAGAATAATTGCTAGTAAAATAGTACAGGAGTTTAGGCTGTTGGATGTTTTCTCTTGACCTTTCTATTTATTCTATGCAATTTTTCTGTTCACATGTAATGGCGGTAGGATTGGAAGAATTGTCCATCAAAGAAATTTAGAGTGTTTTCCTTAAAATTGACCGGGAATATTCACCTTAACATCATCAATTAACTCAGGTTACTACAGCACAGCCTTCGGCTAGAAAAGGGTCCCAAGGTTAGCATGGGATCTTCCAGCTAATGACAGTCTTGCCCCACAAAATCTGGTCTAAAAGTAGGTATAAGGCAATTTTCACCTTCACACCAAGTGTCGTTAGTCAGCCTAGTTGCAAGGAGCACCACGATAGGCTTGTTGATCTTCATTTTAAAAAGACTCCTATTATGAAGGTATCTTTAATATTTACCACTAATCCTCTCCAATTTGCCAGAAGTGACATAATCTCCAATAAAGCCAGCCGTCTGTCCTCCTAGACTGAACCCTATTACATGGAACTGTGTGAGGTTGAAGCCGTATTTCTGGACGAGCTGGTCGATCAGCTGGGCGGTGCACTTGCCCACCAACTTCGTGTTGCGGGCCGCTGAACGGTAGCAGGGCCGCCGGGCTATCGGGTTGTAGTCCACTGATATTATGTTGTAGTTACAACATTGCATGTATGCTGAAAGCGAGTTATGTATATGTTAATATTACATGTGTGTATCTTCTTCTTCTTGTATGTGTGCCAGGTAACAGTCTAACGGACGAATGAATACATATGAAAACTGATAATTTAAGCATTAAAATTATTTATCGTCGAACTTGAACAATAAAATGTATATACTCGTAGGTGTGTAAGTAGGGGTTGATAAAAACGAATTGTGTTAGTTTGGTACTAATATTAATTTAATTCTGTAATCGCAAAAAACGAACCAAAAAACTAATTATGCAAAACACATTGACCAATCGCGATAAAGTTAATGACTATTTTAAAATGATTGTTAAAATAAATAGCTTTTGTATTAACTGCATCATTGAAAAAACCTTTAAAACTGTTTTGGGTGTTCTTAATACCAAAACATTAGTCTTTCAATGTTAAAATATTTTTAAAACGCCATTAAAGATTTATTCTTTCTTTTTTTTTCAAATAAAGTAAAAGGATCCATCCAACGAATGTTTTAGAGCAGCACCTTTTGCCAAAGTTAAAACCCCACCTTTCTCGATTCGGTTAGGTGAATTTAATAAACAAAAACATTAAAAATGCCAATTAAGTTGCTATACATTTTATGACTGAAACGACAATGAAAAATTCACTTCTTTCACGATGCGTGATTTGTACCAAAACTAGTTTAGCCAGGAGTGAACCTTTAATTAAGTTTCCTTAAAAAAGATAACATTTTACTCATTGTTTTATTTTAACGAATGAATACAATTTATCGATATTTTCTGAAAATTCTTAAAATATTCGAGATTACAAAAACAGTTTACCTGGTCTTATTTCTGTGTTTGGCGAGAAATCTTTATGTCCGGTATAACCATGAATTAGTATTTTAACAGGAGCGTCTTGTACCCAGGGTGCGGACTCTATGGACTCCTGGTCCATTGCCAGCACTTGATGCGGTTCGTCTTCATTTTGTCTATAGGAAAGGTTTGTTTTTTTTAATGGGTATTTAAGCCCTCTCCTAGAAAAGACGCCTGAGTCCCAGCAGTGGGAACATTATATAACAATGCCATAAAATTTGTTACGTTTTTTAGGGTTCCGTAGCCAAATGGCAAAAACGGAACCCTTATAGTTTCGCCATGTCTGTCCGTCCGTTCTCGCTTAATCTCTGTGACCGTCAGCACTAGAATGCTGAAATTTGGCGACGTGATTGATATACATATTGGTATATGTATATGTGGTCTGTGATGTATATCAATCTCGTCGACAAAGCGGTAAAATAAAAATTGGATTTTTTTTTTTTTTTTAAAACCCTAACGTGTGTTATATAGTTGGATAGGTATTCAAAAATGAATAGGTTTACTTAAATCATTTTATGATAATATCAATTATTTCGGAAATAATCGCTCCAAAACTAAAAACAGTGTGTGTGTGTCCCTCTAACTTTTGAAGCATAAGTTTAGAAAATATGAAAAAAATCTGGAAAGTAGAGACTAAAGACTTTCTAGGAAAACAAGAGAAGAAGAGAATAAAGACTATCTAGGAAAATTATTTTGAACTTGATGGGACGAACAGTTTTTGAAAAGTTGGGGACACTTATTGCGACGGACGGAAAACTAAGGAACCCTACACTGAGCGTGGCCCGACACGCTCTTGGCCGGTTTTTTCTTATTGTTATAGATCATTATTTTAATTTTATTATTTCTAGTTATTAAATTTTTACGGTGTAGATTTTATATGGTTTGGATTGGCATGAATCATGAAACAACTCGATTTATTTCAATCTCTTTTCTGCTTAATGTTTGAATCCCCAACCGGTCCTATGAGACCGCGCTGTTATTGTTTTACTATTGTGTCTCGTTTTGCGGGTATCTGAGTAATTAATTAACGTACCTACCAAATAACGAAGTCTAGTGACACTTTTGATTTATCCGACTTTTCCCGGGTCAAATACAGACACTTTATTATATAGGGTTTTTCAACAATAACTTTGTGCATTGAAGATTAAGGAAAAAATATATAATATCGACAGAGATATTGACAGGCTCTTATAATGACTGAAAATTGGTTCAGTCATCGGACACAGTATCCCGTTGGGCTGCCGAAGATGGTTTCCCCGTATTAACACTGTGAATTACAAACTGTCTACAATAGCAAAAAGTATGAAAAAGTAATATAAACTTAGTAATAATAATATATGTAGTAGACTTACCTCGTGTAAAGCCAGAATGTTACATTTTCATTGGGACACTCCATTGGTGGTGCAATGCAATCTTTGATTGCATTGTACACCTTGTCCCGTAGAGCTGTAGAGTTGCTGTAGTGTAGAGCTGCAGTCGAACTAATACCTTTAAAAACACTTTTTATATTAAATGGTACACACATTTCGCCAGCTACGGTTAAGCCCTATATCTAGAATATGTTAAATTTTATCTACTGGAGTCATTCTAGAGTTACCTTTAAACTCATTGTTGGCAAGTTTTTCTTGTTTGTTATTTCATCATCATCTGCCTAGCCTTTTCCCAACTATATTGGGGTCGGCTTCCAGTCAAGCCGGATTTAGCTGAATACCAGTATTTTACAAGAAGCGGCTGCCTACCAGACCTCCACAACCCATTAACTGGGGTAACACGGTACTTCATGGCAAGACTGGAGTCAGATTTACTGGCTTCTGACTATCCGTAACGACTGCCAAAGATCTACAAATGACAGCCGGGACCAACGGCTTAACGTGCTTTCCGAGGCACGGAGGAAACTCGTTATGTTAAGATGGTCACCCATCCACAGACCAACCTAGGCAAGCGTGGCTTAACCTTGAAGATCGACCTGTGCGGCTGTTGTTATTTATCCACGAGCTCCTCTTCTTGTTTGTTATTTATTGACTTAAATTGTCGTCATAATATCTTTTAATACATATTGTCTCACAGCTGGGCAAAGACCAATCTCCCGTAAAGGGCTCTATTGCTTTATAATAAAACATTAAAAAACAATATGAATTAAAAAAAATCTCTGATTACAGTAGAAATAAGTAAGTATACGTATTTAGACAGCACCTATTAACCTTATGTATTTTTTATTACATCATATATAGTATAGATATTTTCACAAAAACTTCATTCGTATAAGGTGTTTAATAGTTGCGTATCCATTTTCGTTTATTATTATTAACGTTAGTAGACACTAAACTACTGTAGAAATAATTTTAGAATAATAATTTCAGGTTAATTTTATGGTAGTGTTATTATTTAAAAAATACTAACTAGGTAATAATAAAATATAGTATTTTCAAATAAACATATACAGACTAGAAGATCGATCTAAATTATCGATAAATGTAAAAATCATTAACTGTAAAAACCGGAAGAATTGATAACAATACTCACATATGCAAATGAAGTTAATAAATAAAACTATGAAAACCATAGTGACGATGACATAAATAGATTACGACTATCGTTTAGGGCTCACTGGCACATTTATATAGACTTCGTACGGAGTGCCTTCTGAGCCGCCAAACTTACCGACCAAACAGCTGATTAAAACAATGAAAACTGTAGATGCTCCTATCAGACTTTTCGTCAAATCGATGCAAAGTCGAAACAAGACTGTGCCGTTATGAGCATTACATGTGCTTATCACTGAACTAACTACTAGCTGGCAAATTTACTCAACTGCAACACAAGCGTATAATTTTTGATAACATTACAGACTAATCAGATCATTTGTTAACGAAATAAAAAAAAAGTATATAATTCAAAACGTTGTTCGTATATTTATGTTGTCTTGATAATGATCAAAATTGACATAAAATCGACATCATAACAGGCGCGTCTTCAAATCAACCGACCGTTGTAGATGTCATGTGATCTGGAAAAAGTAACATCATCTTTTTCCAGATCACATGACATGTTTTCTTACAAAAGTTTGCTGATGGCTACATCCTGGATATCTTTAAGGTAAGACTGAGATAGGTAACTTCTAGGTAAGCGCGTTCCATCATCGACTACATCGTCGCTTTCTATCAGGTTTTGGCATATAGCGCCGTCCAGTTTTCCAGCGAACTTGAAATAAAACTTTCAAATCGTTGAGCAACCTGAAACATTTATTAACTAAAAGTGAAGGCTCAATCAGAACAAAACCATAAACCCAATCGCTGATTACGTCCTCTACTATCTTTTGCATGGCGGTCCCACAGATAACAAAATATGTGAGACGCCACAAGGTGATCTCATCTGATGCAAATCCCTCAGAGATTTAAAAAAAAAGGTAGTGCTCAGTTATACGTCTAACTCTTCTGCGTTGATGTTGTGGTTGATGGTTTTAGTTTGAAGCGAGCTCGTCCTAGGATCATCCAGCAATCAGTGTTCAGTTATTTTGCTCGAAGTCTGGTTACTTGAGCCTCATTTCGTGAAGTTGAAATTAATGTACGTAAAAAAAAAACCTGTAAAAATATTTTGATCAACACTACAAATTGTTACCGCAAATAAATATTCGATTAAATAAAAAATCATCATCATCATATTCGATTAAATAAAAAATATGTTATTGATATTATAATATAATTTAAATCAATTTATATTATAAATAATTGATTATTTTCTCAAACGTTGTTCGCATTACTAACATTACATCAAAAATTGTTAGGGTGCGTCTAATGAAAGCGCGACTTGGAGTTTTTATTTTTTAGATTTAATTGGCAACATAATTCAGCCGCAATTGTAGGAAATAAAAAAATTGTGAATAAGAAATTAGTTACAACATATTTTTTTTTGAATTTAACCTCTTTTTCTCAGGTCAAACTTTCATTAGACGGACTAAGAGCGTTTTCACATTATCCGATCCGATATCGGTGTCGGAGGCCGATACGACATCGGGGTAAGTAAAATGTATGAAATGCCGTGCTCCGATATCCGATATCGAGCCGGACAATATGAAAGACAGGTACATATTTCATACTTCTTACTTAGACCGTTTTCACATTATCCGATCCGATATCGGTGTCGGACGCCGATACGATATCGGGGTAAGTAAAATGTATGAAATTCCGTGCTCCGATATCCGATATCGGGCCGGACAATATAAAAGACAGGTACATATTTCATACATTTTACTTACCCCGATATCGTATCGGCGTCCGATACCGATATCGGATCGGATAATGCGGAAACGCTCTTACCCCGATATCGTATCGGCTTCCGACACCGATATCGGATCGGATAATGTGAAAATGCTCTAAGGGTGCACCCTCTCTGATTGGTGCAAATGGCCGGTCGCTGTCGTCTCGCGTACTCGCACCAAATCATGCTAATTTCACGATAAAAGAATATGATGAATTATTTTACATGCTAAGTTATAATAAATTATTCTTTCTGTAGAAGCTTGACTAAAAAAAATGCTGACAAGATGTAAAATCCGTGGCCGAGTTAGTAAATTAGGTGGCAATGTATTAAATAAGGAGTGCAGTGGTGGCCGAGTGGTAACTGCCCCAACTTACAAGTTGTAGGTCGCGGGTTCAAACCTAGCCAGGCGCATGACTTTGTGTAATTCATTTCATCACCACTGCTCTCAAAAACGGTGAAGGAAAACATTGTGAGGAAACCGGCATGTCCTAGAACCAAAAATTCGAAAGACATGTGACATCCACCAATCCGCACTGGGCCCGCGCGGTGGATTACGGCCCATCCCCTCTCCTAGAGAGGAGGCCTGAGTCCCAAGAGTGGGAACATTATAAGGCCGCTAATGCTAATGCTAAAATGTATAAATAAGAAGGACAAGTCATTACTGAGATTATATACGTATTTGATTTGATCTTTGTACTATATATTATTGCAAACTTTAATGATATAGATACAATAGTATCGTAGCGTTTATTTTAAAATACTATGGTGTTGCATCCTTTATTCTGACTACGTTTTATTACACTACGTTTTAGTGCGTGTGAGTGTATTTTTGTTCCTTCTTTACGCCCAAACGGCTGAATGGTTTCTTTGAATAACATTTGACACATGGGTACACCATGTCCGGCAATAGCACATATAGTTTACTTTTTAAACCGAGAGTCCCTTGGGACCATTTTCCACTTTAACAAGTGCGCAGCCGCTGTCTGCAGTTAGTATACGAATAAAGATACTAAATACTATTTTATAGATCAACAGCATAAATCACGCAAATCAGCCTTGACATAAGTCTGAACGATAAGTATCATTGGCACTTGATTTAATGTAAAAAACTGGCCAAGAGCGTGTCGGGCCACGCTCAGTGTAGGGTTCCGTAGTTTCCCGTCCCAGTTTCCCCAATTTTTCAAAAACTGTTCGTCCCATCAAGTTCAAAATAATTTTCCTAGAAAGTCTTTATAAAGCTCTACTTTCCAGAATTTTTACATATTTTCTAAACTTAAGGTTCAAAAGTTAGAGGGGGGGGGACACGTATTGTTTTTTACTTTTGGAGCGATTATTTCCGAAATTATTGATATTATTAAAAAATGACTTTAGTAAACCCCTATTCATTTTTGAATACCTATGCAAAAATATATCACACGCTAGGGTCGAAGTAAAGAAAAATCACTTTCCACTTTACATGTAGGGCCCCCCTACATGTAAAGTGGACCGGAATAAAATATTTTTTTCCAATTTTTATTTTACTACTTTGTCGGCCTGATTGATATACATATTGGTGCCAAATTTCAGCTTTCTAGTGCTAACGGTCACAGAGATTAAGCGAGGACGGACGGGCAGACATGGCGAAACTAAGGGAAAATAAGTAATAAAGTAATCCGTTTTTGCCATTCGGCTACACAACCCTAATTAATGCGACAAAAAAAGACCAAAAAGCCTTACTTTTAGTGTTCTGTACCTCAATAGGAAAAAGCGGAACGCTTACAGGATCATTTTGTTGTCCGTCTGTCTGTTAAGACCCTTTATCTCAGGAACGCTTGAAGGTATCAAGTTAAACCATATACTCAAGTCCGTGGTCCCTTGAAACTATGCAAAAATCAAACTTGTAAGTTGACGGGGAAAAAAGATACGTCCGTTTATGTTGCAAAAAACG
Organism: Mythimna separata; assembly: GCA_030763345.1. Lineage (NCBI taxonomy): Eukaryota > Metazoa > Arthropoda > Insecta > Lepidoptera > Noctuidae > Mythimna > Mythimna separata. Next base: position 10,398,999 of record CM061180.1, read on the forward strand.
TACATTTCGACACTGTCAAAGGAATCAAAATTCATAGGGTACTTCCCGTTGACTTGAATCTTCAAATTTGGCACGAAGCAAGGTATTATAGCACTAATATAGGGAAAACTGAAAATTTGTAGTTATGTCACAAAAAAAAAAAATATTTGAAAAATCTTTAAGACTCGAATCCAAGACTTGAAATGTTTTCATAGGTAGGTTGGTACGGAACCCTCAGTGCAAGTCCGACTCGCACTTGCCCGGTTTTTTTTACGTTAGTGGAACAACAACATTATTACAATCATGTAGGGTAATTAAGGCACTCCTTCCTGCCGGATTCAAACAGGAAACTCCCTAAACAGTCGTGTCCAGTGAATACCTCCATCAGAGGGAACTGAGGATGTGAGGCAGTGGCTGAGATTCGAATGAGATGGCAAGTGGAGTTGTCTTTGTTCATCTGTGGACTGCCAGAAGCTGAAGATGATCTTCTCTCATGTTACTTGTGACTGGCGCCAGCGTCAAGTAATTGTGCAATTGGAGACCAGGTATGGTTTTTTCACGCCGCGCGCGTTCCCGAGATGAAGGGCCTTGATAGATAGACGGATAACAAAGTGATCCTATAAGGATTCCGCTTTTTTCCTTTTGGGATACGGAACCCTAAAAAGTGTAGGTGCTTCAAGAAACAAATAAAACAATTTCTTCTATAGTCATTTAATTCCTCGTCTGAAGTAATTCGAGCTTCTTCTTCTTCTGTTCTTCGTCTTCTGGTTGGATCCGCGCGCGTACGGCGGCTCCGAGTTCGTGCTGAAGAAATATAACCCTTTCACACTGAAACAATCATTTAATTGATGTTACAATCATATTAGCTTTTAAAAAATACTAACTAACTATAATTACAGTAGGATTAAAAATAAATAAAAAAAAACCTAAACGTGTTAAAACTCTTCCACGTCACTGTTGACTGGTAATGTATCCAAAAGACTGGCGGCATTGTCACGTTATATGGCAATGCTTCTCCTCCATCCGAGGTAAACGCCAGCCCTCGGGTCACACAAAGTATCAACAAAACGTACAAGTATTAGCTTAATTTTGTTTTTGAGGAAAATATCTTCTGGTACCGAATGTCGAAGGATGAAGATTTGAAGGTCTGCAATATCAACGCGGGTATCAATGTCTAATGAAGACGGAGTTTATAACTACAGCTTACTACGGGGCCAATAATCGCTAGTAGTGAAGCATGTTAATTAATTAAACCCTGTATAAATTTGGTTACAAAAATATCGGTCTTAAATATTCGTAACAAAGGGAAAAGGTAATACTGTTTTAATGACTACGCACACTTAAATAATTAGCATACGTTAGTTACATCACGTATATATTGTTATGAATGTAATCTTCATTACTCTTAAACTTTTTGAACAGTGGTTCTCAACGTGCTTTGGTTTAAAAATTTCAACATTACTGCAAAGTACCAATATGTATATGTGTCGTACACAATGCGAACATATTTTAAGATTCCATAAAAAAATAATCTTTGACTATACTCCTTACTTTTAATTAAAAATAGATAAACTACAAGTTTTGAATTTATGAAATATGTTTTTTTTTATCCCTATTATAAAAAAATAAGCATAGGGTTGAATTCGTAAACTCGTATTTAGTTTTCTTTTTGACTTTTGGTCTCTACAAGCAATAAAGATTATTACATGGTGGCCCCTGGTCAAAAAATTGTTGGGAACCATTGATTTAAGCGGTCAGCAAAGCGGTCATATGGTATAGATCCGTGTAAAATCCCTTCCGAATCATGATGCAAGCGCTACAAGTAACTGGTTATGTAGGTATTATGAAAGAAAGTCGAACCTATTAGGTATAACACCATTTAGAGACAAAATGAAGGAAATGTTAAACTGAACTTTAATCTCGTTTACCTTACACATTCATTGTATTTGCCTTATTGTTAAATGAATTTATTGATTCATTACTACTGATAATGAAAACCGAAAGGTCATCGACCCAAGTCAGTATCATAATACTTACGTAATAATATAATAAAAGCTTGTAATTACGGCTTTGTCGCGAGAAGGAAGCAAAGCTGAAGAAAGGGGAAACCGTTTGCAGTGAAAGTGTTTCGGTGCCTGCACTAATCATAGAACTGGCAAATTGCTTACAATGCTATTCACTATTGTTGCGAAAAAGGTGTTTATTACTTATTAATAGGTAAGTGAGGAACGTTCCTTGTTTATTGAGGGGAACTGGATGGAAGGAGTAGAAGTGTCAGCCGTTTACTGCCTAAAAGCCTTTCAATTGCCTTTTGCGTCCCAGGGCCACGGTAAGCAACAGCAAGCTAGCGTCAATTTTACTAGGCTCTCTGAAGAAAGCACTTAACTTAGAAACTAAAGACTAAAGAGAACCCCAGGAACCTGGAATTAGGGCAAAGAAGAACAGTACTAGTCTGACACACTCCCCGCTCCGCTCAGAGCGGTAGAAGTCATTTTGATGATCTCCCAGCTTAAAAAAAGTTCACTTATAAAAACTTCGAAATATTACCATAATTCTCACGGGACTTTTTATCTAAAGTTACTATAATATAGTTTATTATTTCATTACACAGCATTGTAATACGAGAATTGTATCTACCACCGCATTAAACTCATTTCGCGACCCTTGTAATCCACTTACTTCCTAGGCACATATTCTCCGAAGAGTATTTCATCGGCCGAGTCGAACATCTCGCACCAGCCGATCATGTAGATGATCCAGGAGTAGCACTTGGTTGCGTAGAACCCGACGTCTGTGGTTATGGACTCGGCGTAGTACACCGGCGCTCTGGCGTGGTTGCAGCCAGATTTTGCTGGGGAAAGAAAAAAATAAATTTTAAGAAAATTTAAAAACGGATTTTTTATTATCCATAGACTCGTACCTACTTTACCACTAATCTCACTTGATAGTCAGCGATGATGTTGTCGACGGTGGAGCACGCTGGTCTAGGAGTAACCTATTCGCTCTTGACATTTTAGACCTCCAGGTTGTAGCTAGTTGACTTCGGAAAGGTATTCCAAACTGTACGTACAATGAATGTGTTCCCAAAATGTTTTGTGAGTATGGTTTGGATGTCCACCACAAACTGGTGGAGCATCACCATAGGTGGTGGTCTGATGACAGTGCGGGCTTAATTAAATGACGGGTATTGGAATAGTCTCAAAACATAGGTATGTGTGTCTAACATTCATTCAGCCAAGACTGTAAGTCAGGAAGGTTAAATGATATTAGTCCTGGTCGAATTTAATTCATGAATCCCCGACCGGTCGCATGAGACCGCGCTTTTATTGTTTTACTATTGTGTCTCATTTCGCGGGTATGTGATAGGCCCATGGCATTTAAAATTTGGCTCATTTATTAATGAGCCAAATTTTAAAAGCTACTTTATGTACTCTATTGAGTACATAAAGTAGCACGTGATTAATGGTTTGGAGAAATTTTGAAAACTGTTCCTGTTTGAAATATGTAATATCAGAGCTTGAAAATGAAGTAATTAATGTATATAGATAATTTAGTTCATACTGTTAGTAACTTTACTCACTTTGTTCTTTAGTAGCCTTGCAGCCAGGTTGTGTGATGCCTCCGTTGGCATAGAAGTCGACATGTCCACTGGCTTCCAGTTTGCCCTTCTCCAGTGCGTTGGTATGAAGAACATCCACAAACTTGGCGTCCCCTCTATCTACTTTCTTATTATTATCGGTAGTCACGAACAGAGGCATGGCCGGATCCAGTGCTGGGAAATTTTGTTAATGTAGAATCCTAAATATTTAAATCCACAATTATGTACTATATTATAATTTTATAGCATCCTATGAAACATTTAACTTGTCGACTGCTTAACCTCTTTCTTTTTATAGAAGTTGATTACAAATAAGTTTTTATTCAAAATTGACCATTATTTACGGCGACACAATAAACACTCACTGTGCCTATATAAAGTAAACGGCAAAGAGTTGTGCGAATGAAGGAACAGAAGCTATACTATTTACACCAGGAGTTTGAAAGGGTAATTGCTAGTAAAATAATATAGGAGTTCCACACAGTCTTAAATCTTTCTGTTAAAATGTTATGTCGAAATGATTGAAAGTATTGTCTGAACTTGAACGGGAACTATACCTTCACAGTATCAATCAACCATCGTCAATCATCTCAGATTACCATAGCGCTGCCCTCAGCTGGAAAAGGCTCCAGGGTCAGCTTGGGACCTTAGGGCTTTCTTCCAGCCGAGGACAGTCTTGCCCCATAACATCTGGTCTTGACATGGAAGGCATTTCCAACTTCAGACCAAGTTCAATCGGTGTAGGTACTTGCGACGAGCACCACGACAAGCTTGTTGATCTTCATTTGAAAAAGACTCCTGTTATGAAGGTATCTTTAATATTTACCACTAATCCTTTCCAATTTGCCAGAAGAGACATAATCTCCAATAAAGCCAGCCGTCTGTCCTCCAAGACTGAACCCTATCACATGGAACTGTGTAAGGTTGAAGCCGTATTTCTGGACGAGCTGATCGATCAGCTGGGCGGTGCACATGCCCACTAGCTCCGTGTTGCGGGCAGCCTCGATGTAGCAGGGCTCCCGGGCTATCGGGTTGTAGTCCACTGATATTATGTTGTAGTTACAACATTGCATATATGCTGAAAGCGAGTTATGTATATTAATATTACATGTGTGTATCTTTTTCTTCCTCTTGTGTCTTTTCATGTGCGTATGTGTGAGCCAGGTAACACTATAACGGATGAATGAATACGTATTAAAACTGATAATTTAAGCATTAAAATTTTTAATCGTTAACATGAACAATAAAATGTACATAGGTATGTAAGTAGGTGTCGATAAAAACGCATCGTGTTGATTTGGTACTAATGTTAATTTAATTCTGTTGTAGCAAAAACACGTAAAGTGCAAAAAACTAACTACGCAAAAAATATTGGCCAATCGCGATAAAGTTAATGAGTATTTTAAAAAAAATTGTTAATATAAATAGCTTTTTGTATTATATTTTGTATTTACTGCATCATAAAAAAAACTTTTAAGTCTTTTTGGGTGTTCTTAATACAAAAAAGTTGGTCTTTCAATGTCAAAATATTTTTGAAACGCCAATAAAGATTTATTCTTTTTATTTTTATTCTTTTTCAATTAAAATAAAGTAACAGGATCCATTCAATTAATAGTTTTTGGAATTGGTTAGGTGAATTTAAAAAACAAAAACATTAAAAATGCTAATTAAGTTGCTATAAATTTTATGACTGAAACGACAATGAAAACTTCACTTCTTTCACGATGCATGATTTGTACCAAAACTAGTTTAGCCAGAAGTGAAGCTAAAGTTAGCCAGAAGCAAACCTTAAAAAAGATAACACTTTACTCATTGTTTGGTTTATTTTAATGAATGAATACAATTTATCGGTTAAGGTTACAAAAACAGTTTACCTGGTCTTATTTCTGTGTTTGGCGAGAAATCTTTATGGCCGGTATAACCGTGAATTAGTATTTTAATAGCAGCGTCTTGTACCCAGGGGGCGGACTCTATGGACTCCTGATCCATTGCCAGCACTTGATGCGGTTCGTCTTCATTTTGTCTAAATGAAAAATATTTTTAAAAAATGAGTAAAAAAGCCCTTTAAAAAAAAAGGAAAGGAGGCCTGAGTCCAAGCAGTGGGGACATTATAAGACCGCTTCTAGTTCAGTAAAAATATAGTATAATTGAATTATTCAGTTGTAAGGATATTATCTAATTTAATTTAATTTTCACGCCCTACCGTTCATAATAACGGTAGTGTGAAAATTACCTTGAAATCTCTAATATCGAACTGATAATACCAAACCATATCCTTTTCCATCTTACCCAATGTTTTGATATTTAATATTTACCTAGAGCCGATTTTCTCTGTACATTGAAGATTAAGGAAAATATATATAATTTCTCTCACTCTCTTTAAAATATGAAAAATTTAAGAAGATTATAGAGATATTGAGGGGCTCTAATAATGACTGAAAATTGGTTCAGTCATCGGACAAAGTATCCCGTTGGGCTGCCGAAGACAGTTCCCCCGTATTAACACTGTGTGAATTACTAACTGTCTAGCAAAAAGTATGAAAAATATATAAACGACTTACTTCGTGTAAAGCCAGAATGTTACATTTTCATTGGGGCACTCCATTGGTGGTGCTATGCAATCAGAATCGGCTGTAGTCGAACTAATACCTTCAAAAACACTTTTTACATTAAATTGTAAACACATTACACCAATTACGATTAAGCCCTAAATCTACACTAAGCTATTTTCTCTAATGGAGTCAATCTAGAGACACCTTCAAACATTTTTATAAAGTTTCTTGTTTGTAATTTTTTTTTCTGTAGTTACTCAGATACCCGCGAAACGAGACACAATAGCAAAACAATAACAGCGCGGTCTCATAGGACCGGTTGGGGATTCAAACGTTAATCGTTATCATAATATCTGTTTATAAGTATTTAGTAAGCACCTATTAACCTTATTTATTTTTTATTACAGCGTTAATAGTTTTCACGAAAACCTCATTCGTATAAGGTGTTTAATAGTCCCGTATCTATGTTCGTCTATTTATTAACGTAAGTAGACGCTAAACCACTGTAGAAATAATTTTAAAATAATATTCTCAGGTTGATTTTACTGTTATACTATTATTATTAAAAGTATGTACTAAATAGGTAATAATAAAATGCTTTATTTGGAAATCAACATATATGTATAACTATTGACTAGAAATTGATAATCTAATTATCGATAAATGTATACATCATTTTAATGTAAGTGTTAAAACCGGAAGAATTGATAACAATACTCACATATGCAAATGAAGTTAATAAATAAAACTATGAAAACCATAGTGACGATGACATAAATAGATGACGACTATCGTTTAGGGCTCACTGGCACATTTATATAGACTTCGTACGGAGTGCCTTCTGAGCCGCCAAACTTACCGACCAAACAGCTGATTAAAACAATGAAAACTGTGGATGCTCCTATCAGACTTTTCGTCAACTCGATGCAAAGTCGAAACAAGACTGTGCCGTTATGAGCATTACATGTGCTTATCACTGAACTAACTACTAGCTGGCAAATTTACTCAACTGCAACACAAGCGTATAATTTTTGATAACATTACAGACTAATCAGATCGTTTGTTAACGAAATAAAAAAAAAGTATATAATTCAAAACGTTGTTCGTATATTTATGTTGTCTAAAAGTATCTTGATAATGATCAAAATTGACATAAAATCGACATCATAACAGGCGCGTCTTCAAATCAACCGACCGTTGTAGAAGTCATGTGATCTGGAAAAAGTAACATCATCTTTTTCCAGATCACATGACATGTTTTCTTACAAAAGTTTGCTGATGGCTACATCCTGGATATCTTTAAGTTAAGACTGAGATAGGTAACTTCTAGGTAAGCGCGTTCCATCATCGACTACATCGTCGCTTTCTATCAGGTTTTGGCATATAGCGCCGTCCAGTTTTCCAGCGAACTTGAAATAAAACTTTCAAATCGTTGAGCAACCTGAAACATTTATTAACTAAAAGTGAAGGCTCAATCAGAACAAAACCATAAACCCAATCGCTGATTACGTCCTCTACTATCTTTTGCATGGCGGTCCCACAGATAACAAAATATGTGAGACGCCACAAGGTGATCTCATCTGATGCAAATCCCTCAGAGATTTAAAAAAAAAGGTAGTGCTCAGTTATACGTCTAACTCTTCTGCGTTGATGTTGTGGTTGATGGTTTTAGTTTGAAGCGAGCTCATCCTAGGATCATCCAGCAATCAGTGTTCAGTTATTTTGCTCGAAGTCTGGTTACTTGAGCCTCATTTCGTGAAGTTGAAGTTAATGTACGTAAAAAAAAACCTGTAAAAATATTTTGATCAACACTACAAATTGTTACCGCAAATAAATATTCGATTAAATAAAAAATCATCATCATCATATTCGATTAAATAAAAAATATGTTATTGATATTATAATATAATTTAAATCAATTTATATTATAAATAATTGATTATTTTCTCAAACGTTGTTCGCATTACTAACATTACATCAAAAATTGTTAGGGTGCGTCTAATGAAAGCGCGATTTGGAGTTTTTATTTTTTAGATTTAATTGGCAACATAATTCAGCCGCAATTGTAGGAAATAAAAAAATTGTGAATAAGAAACTAGTTACAACATATTTTTTTTTTTAATTTAACCTCTTTTTCTCAGGTCAAACTTTCATTAGACGGACTAAGAGCGTTTTCACATTATCCGATCCGATATCGGTGTCGGAGGCCGATACGACATCGGGGTAAGTAAAATGTATGAAATGCCGTGCTCCGATATCCGATATCGAGCCGGACAATATGAAAGACAGGTACATATTTCATACTTCTTATTTAGACCGTTTTCACATTATCCGATCCGATATCGGTGTCGGACGCCGATACGATATCGGGGTAAGTAAAATGTATGAAATTCCGTGCTCCGATATCCGATATCGGGCCGGACAATATGAAAGACAGGTACATATTTCATACATTTTACTTACCCCGATATCGTATCGGCGTCCGATACCGATATCGGATCGGATAATGCGGAAACGCTCTTACCCCGATATCGTATCGGCTTCCGACACCGATATCGGATCGGATAATGTGAAAATGCTCTAAGGGTGCACCCTCTCTGATTGGTGCAAATGGCCGGTCGCTGTCGTCTTGCGTACTCGCACCAAATCATGCTAATTTCACGATAAAAGAATATGATGAATTATTTTACATGCTAAGTTATAATAAATTATTCTTTCTGTAGAAGCTTGACTAAAAAAAATGCTGACAAGATGTAAAATCCGTGGCCGAGTTAGTAAATTAGGTGGCAATGTATTAAATAAGGAGTGCAGTGGTGGCCGAGTGGTAACTGCCCCAACTTACAAGTTGTAGGTCGCGGGTTCAAACCTAGCCAGGCGCATGACTTTGTGTAATTCATTTCATCACCACTGCTCTCAAAAACGGTGAAGGAAAACATTGTGAGGAAACCGGCATGTCCTAGAACCAAAAATTCGAAAGACATGTGACATCCACCAATCCGCACTGGGCCCGCGCGGTGGATTACGGCCCATCCCCTCTCCTAGAGAGGAGGCCTGAGTCCCAAGAGTGGGAACATTATAAGGCCGCTAATGCTAATGCTAAAATGTATAAATAAGAAGGACAAGTCATTACTGAGATTATATACGTGTTTGGTTTGATCTTTGTATATTATTGCAAACTTTAATGATATAGATACAATAGTATCGTAGCGTTTATTTTAAAATACTATGGTGTTGCATCCTTTATTCTGACTACGTTTTATTACACTAATATTATAGTGCGTGTGAGTGTATTTTTGTTCCTTCTTTACGCACAAACGGCTGAATGGTTACTTTGAATAACATTTGGCATATGGGCAGACCATGTCCGGCAATAGCACATAGTTTACTTTTTAAACCTGGAGTCCCTTGGGACCATTTTCCACTTTAACAAGTGCACAGCCGCTGTCTGCAGTTAGTATACGAAATAATACGAATAAAGATACTAAATACTATTTTATAGATCAACAGCATAAATCACGCAAATCAGCCTTGACATAAGTCTGAACGATAAGTATCATTGGCACTTGATTTAATGTAAAAAACTGGCCAAGAGCGTGTCGGGCCACGCTCAGTGTAGGGTTCCGTAGTTTCCCGTCCCAGTTTCCCCAATTTTTCAAAAACTGTTCGTCCCATCAAGTTCAAAATAATTTTCCTAGAAAGTCTTTATAAAGCTCTACTTTCCAGAATTTTTACATATTTTCTAAACTTAAGGTTCAAAAGTTAGAGGGGGGGGACACGTATTGTTTTTTACTTTTGGAGCGATTATTTCCGAAATTATTGATATTATTACAAAATGACTTTAGTAAACCCCTATTAATTTTTTAATACCTATGCAAAAATATATCACACGCTAGGGTCGAAATAAAAAAAAAAATCATTTTCCACTTTACATGTAGGGGGGCAATAAAATATTTTTTTCCAATTATTATTTTACTACTTTGTCGGCCTGATTGATATACTTATTGGTACCAAATTTCAACTTTCTAGTGCCAACGGTCACAGAGATTAAGCGAGGACGGACGGGCAGACATGGCGAAACTAAGGGAAAATAAGGGTTCCGTTTTTACCATTCGGCTACGCAACCCTAATTAATGTGACAAAAAAAGACCAAAAAGCCTTACTTTTAGTGTTCCGTACCTCAAAAGGAAAAAGCAGAACGCTTACAGGATCATTTTGTTGTCCGTCTGTCTGTTAAGACCCTTTATCTCAGGAACGCTTGAAGGTATCAAGTTAAACCATATACTCAAGTCCGCGGTCCCTTGAAACTATGCAAAAATCAAACTGGGAAAAAAGATACGTCCGTTTATGTTGCAAAAAACGTACATTTCGACACTGTCAAAGGAATCAAAATTCATAGGGTACTTCCCGTTGACTTGAATCTTCAAATTTGGCATGAAGCAAGGTATTATAGCACTAATATAGGGAAAACTGAAAATTTGTAGTAATGCAACAAGAAAAAATATATTTGAAAAATCTTTAAGACTCGAATCAAGACTTGAACTGTTTTCATAGGTAGGTTGGTACGGAACTCTCAGTGCAAGTCCGACTCGCACTTGCCCGGTTTTTTTTTACGTTAGTGAAACAACAACATTATTACAATCATGTAGGGTAACTAAGGCTCTCCTTCCCGCCGGATTCAAACTGGAAACTCCCTAAACAGTCATATCCAGTGAATACCTCCATCTGAGGGAATTGAGGATGTGAGGCAGTGGCAATCGGCCTTTTTAACACAGTGGTTAAAGAACCACTGTCTTAAAAAGGCCGAGATTCGGATGAGATGGCAAGTGGAGTTGTCTTTGTTCATCTGTTGACTGCCAGAAGCTGAAGATGATCTTCTCACAGGTTACTTGTGACTGGCGCCAACGTGAAGTAATTAGTGCTTTTCGAGACTATGTATAAATCATTCGTGGTTTTTTCACGTCGCGCGCGTTCCCGATATAAAGGGCCTTGATAGATAGACGGACAACAAAGTGATCCTATAAGGATTCCGCTTTTTTCCTTTTGAGATACGGAACCCTAAAAAATGTGGGTGCTTCAAGAAACAAATAAAACAATATCTTCTATAGTCATTTAATTCCTCGTCTGAAGTAATTCAAGCTTCTTCTTCTTCTGTTCTTCGTCTTCTGATTGGATCCGCGCGCGTACGGCGGCTCGGAGTTCGTGCTGAAGAAATATAATCCTTTCACACTGAAACAATAATTTAATTGATGTTACAATAATATTAGCTTTTAAAAAATACTAACTATAATTATAGTAGGATTAAAAATAAATTTAAAAAAACCTAAACGCGTTAAAAACTCTTCCACATCGCTGTCGACTGGTAACGTATCCAAAATACTAGCGGTATTGTCACGATATATGGCAATGCTTCTCCTCCGTCCGAGGTAAACCCCAGCCCTCGAGACTTACAAGTTAATTTTGTTGTTGAGCAAAATATCTTCTGGTACCGAATATCGAAGGATGAAGATTTGAAGGCCTGCAATATCAACGCGGATATCAATGTCAAATGAAGACAGAGTTTATATCTACAGCTTACTACGGGCCCAATAGCCGCTAGTAGTGAAGCATGTTCATTTAACCCTGTATGGTTACAAAAATATCGGTCTTAAATATTCGTAATAAAGGGAAAAGTTAATACTGTTTTAATGACTAGGCACACTTAAATAATTAGCATACGTTAGTTACATCACGTATATATTGTTATGAATGTAATCTTCATTACCCTTAAACTTTTTGAACAGTGGTTCTCAACGTGCTTTGGTTTAAAAATTTCAACATTACTGCAAAGTACCAATATGTATATGTGTGTACACAGATGCGAACATATTTTAAGATTCCATAAATAAATAATCTTTGACAATACTCCTTACTTTTAGTTTTAAAATACAGCTGAACTACAAGTTTTGAATTCATGAAATGTTTTTTGAATCCCTATTATGACAAAAAAATAAGTATTGAGTTGTATTGGTAAATTCCAGTAAATTCCTATTTAGTTTTCTTTTTGACTTTTGGTCTCTACAAGCAATAAAGATTATTATATTGTGGCCCCTGGTCAAAAAATTGTTGGGAACCTTTGATTTAAGCGGTCACCGAAGCGGTGATCCGTGTAAAATCCCTTCCGAATCATGATGCAAGCGCTACAAGTAACTGGTTATGTAGGTATTATGAAAGAAAGTCGAACCTATTATAACACCATTTAGAGACAAAATGAAGGAAATGTTAAACTAAACTTTAATCTCGTTTACCTATTATCCATTCAGTGTATTTGCCTTATTTTTTAATGCAATGATTCATTACTACTGATAATGAAAACCGAAAGGTCATCGACCCCAGTTTCAGTATCATAATACTTACGTAATAATATAATAAAAGCTTGTAATTACGGCTTTGTCGCGAGAAGGAAGCAAAGCTGAAGAAAGGGGAAACCGTTTGCAGTGAAAGTGTTTCGGTGCCTGCACTAATCATAGAACTGGCAAATTGCTTACAATGCTATTAATTATTGTTGCGAAAAAGGAGTTTATGAGTGGGTAATTGAGGATATTTCCTTTTATTTAGAGGGAGAATTTGGTGGAGTGATACTGAACTGATATCAATTAACGATTGAGTTTACTGACATTTTTAAGAATGGCACGTATCTTGATAATCCTATCTTTTTAGTGTCTTGACAGTCGTCAATGGCAACGTCTTTTCTGCACGACAACTTTGCTAAGCTCGTAGTTACTCAGATACCCGCGAAACGAGACACAATAGTAAAACAATAACAGCGCGGTCTCATAGGACCGGTTGGGGATTCAAACGTTAAGAAAATGGCTAATTTATAAAATTTAAATTAGTACGTATTTTTTAGAGAAGCAAGATAATTCAAGTAAAACTACCTTTTCTGTAAAGTCTTAAAGCACATGATATCTAAACCGTCTAAGCTAAACATCAGAAAGATAATAATTTTATAAATAATTACTTGGTACTATTACATAGTTTAATATCACTTTACACACCATTGCAAATACGAGAGATTCATCTACCACAGATTAGAGCTCATCTCGCAACCTTATAAACCACTTACTTCCTAGGCACATATTCTCCGAAGAGTATTTCATCGGCCGAGTCGAACATCTCGCACCAGCCGATCATGTAGATGATCCAGGAGTAGCACTTGGTTGCGTAGAACCCGACGTTTGTGGTTATGGACTCTGCGTAGTACACAGGCGCTCTGGCGTGGTTGCAGCCGGATTTTGCTGGGGAAAGAAAAAAATAAATTTTAAGAAAATTTAAAAACGGATTTTTTATTATCCATAGTCTCGTACTTTACCACTAATCTCACTTGATAGTCAGCGATGATGTTGTCGACGGTGGAGCACGCTGGTCTAGAAGTAACCTATTCACTCTTGACATTTTAGACCTCCAGGTTGTAGCTGGTTGACTTCGGTAGGGAATTCCAAGTTGTACATACAATGAATGTGTTCCCAATATGTTTTGTGAGTATGGTTTGGATGTCCACCACGAACTGGTGGAGCATCGCCATAGGTGGTGGTCTGATGACGATACGGGATTAATGAAATGACGGGTATAGTAATACTCTCAAAACATAGGTATGTGTGTCTAACATTCATTCGGCCAAGACTTTAAGCCAGGAGGGTTAAAGGATATTAGTCCTGGTCGAATTTAAGCCATGGCATTTAAAATTGGGCTCATTAATAAAGTAAAGTAGCACGTGATTAAAATTTAGTTTGGAAATTTTTTGAAAACTGTTCCTGTTTGAATATATAATATCACGACTACAAATAACAAGTAGAGCTTGAAAATGAAGTAATTTATATAAATAATTTAGGTTATACTGTTCGTAAGTTTACTCACTTTGTTCTTTAGTAGCCTTGCAGCCAGGTTGTGTGATGCCTCCGTTGGCGTAGAAGTCGACATGTCCACTGGCTTCCAGTTTGCCCTTCTCCAGTGCGTTAGTGTGAAGAACATCCACAAACTTGGCGTCACCTCTGTCTACCTTCTTATTATTATCCGTGGTCACAAACAGAGGCATGGCTGGATCCAGTGCTGGGAAATATTGTTAATGTAGAATATTAAGTATTTAAATCCACAATTATGCACTATATTATAATTTTATAGCATCCTATGAAAAGAAAGAGGTTAAGCACCATTTTTTCTTTTTATAGAAGTCGGCTACAAATAAGTTTTCATTCAAAATTGACCATTATTTTATTTAATCAGTTTTATTGCGGCGACACAATAAACACTCACTGTGCCTATGTAAAGTAAACGGCAAAGAGTTGTGCGAATGAAGGAGTAGAAGCTATACTGTTTACACCAGGAGTTTAAAAGAGTAATCGCTAGTAAAATAATATAGGAGTTTAGGCTCTTGACCTTCTCTTATTAAATATTTCTGTTGAAATGTTATGTCGAAAGGATTGAAAGTATTGTCTGAACTTGAACGGGAAGTATACCTTCACAGTATCAACCATCGTCAATCAACTCGGGTTACCACAGCGCTGTTCTCAGCTGGAAAAGGCTCCAGGGTCAGCTTGGGATCTTCCAGCCGAGGACAGTCTTGCCCCACAACATCTGGTCTTGACATGGAAGGCATTTTCCAACTTCGACTTACTTGCGAGAAGTAGTGCTTCTCGCAAGTGGACAGGCTTGTTGATCTTCATTTTAAAAAGACTCCTATTATGAAGGTATCTTTAATATTTACCACTAATCCTTTCCAATCTGCCAGAAGTTACATAATCTCCAATAAAGCCAGCCGTCTGTCCTCCAAGACTGAACCCTATTACATGGAATTGTGTGAGGTTGAAGCCATATTTCTGGACGAGCTGGTCGATTAGCTGGGCGGTGCACATGCCCACCAGCTCCGTGTTGCGGGCAGCCTCGATGTAGCAGGGCTCCCGGGCTATCGGGTTGTAGTCCACTGATATTATGTTGTAGTTACAACATTGCATGTATGCTGAAAGTGAGTTATGTATATTAATATTATGTATATTATGTATTATGTGTGTATCTTCTTCTTCTTGTGAGTCTTTTAATGTGCGTATGTGTGTGCCAGGTAACACTCTAACGGATGAATGAATACGTATTAAAACTGATAATTTAAGCATTAAAATTTTTAATCGTTAACTTGAACAATAAAATGTACATAGGTATGTAAGGTAGGTGTTGATAAAAACTCATCGTGTTGATTTGGTACTAATGTTAATTTAATTCTGTTGTAGCAAAAACACATGAGGTGCTATGCAAAAAACTAACTATGCAAAAAATATTGGCCAATTGCGATAAAGTTAATGACTATTTTAAAATGATTGTAAAAATACTCGTAAATAGCTTTTGTGTAACTGCATCATTGAAAAAAACTTTTTGGGTGTTCTTAATAAAAGAAAATTGTCTTCAATGAATGTTTTAGAGCAGCACCTTTTGCCAAAGTTAAACCCCCACCTTTTTGGATTCGGTTAGGTGAATTTCATGAACGAAAACATTAAAAATGCTAATTAAGTTGCTATAAATTTAATGACTGAAAGGACAATGAAAACTTCACTTCTTTCACGATGTATGATTTGTACCAAAACTAGTTTAGCCAGAAGTTAAACTACCTTAAAAAAGATAACACTTTACTTATTGTTTTGTTTAGTTTAATGAATGAATACAATTTATCGATATTTTCTGAAAATTATTAAAATACTCGAGGTTACAAAAACAGTTTACCTGGTCTTATTTCTGTGTTTGGCGAGAAATCTTTATGGCCGGTATAACCATGAATTAGTATTTTGATAGGAGCGTCTTGTACCCAGGGTGCGGACTCTATGGACTCCTGGTCCATTGCCAGCACTTGATGCGGTTCGTCTTCATTTTGTCTATAGGAAAAATATTAAAAAATTAGTAAAACAGCCCTTTCCTAGAAAAGAGGCCTGACTCAGGCCTCCTTTCAAGCAGTGGGGACATTATAAGACCGCTTCTAGTTCAGTAAAGATATAGCATAGTTGAATTATTCAGTTGTAAGGATATTATCTAATTTAATTTAATTTTCACACCATACCGTTTATAATAACGGTAGTGTGAAAATTACCTTGAAATCTCTAATATTGAACTGATAATACCAAACCATATCCTTTTCCATCTTGCCCAGTGTTATGATTTTTAATATTTACCTACAGCCGATTTTCTTTGTATATAGGGTAACGCCTTAGAGAATTAATTAAGTAATACATTGAAAAATCATCCATACTTCTAACCATTACCACATATTTAGAATGCAGTTTCCCAACCGGAGTTTGTGTTTCTTGACTGCTACAACCTAAATTGAGTGGGTTTTCTTCTAGGCAAGCGTGCTCCATCATCGACCTACACCAACACTCCGACCGCAGTACGAGCCCCACCATCATCATTTCAGCCTCAGATGTCCTCTGCTGGACATAGGCCTCCCCCAAGCGTCACCACATCGACCAGTGCGTCCCGCATCCATCTGATTCCCGTGATCCTTACCAGGTCATCGGTCCACCTTGTGGTATGCCTTCCGCTGTATCTTCCGGTACGTGGGCACCACTCCAGCACCTTTCGTGCCCACCGACCATCTGTTCTGCCAGCAATGTGCCACTGCCACTTAAGTTTGGCGATAGTTCAATCACAAGCCTTTTGTAACGACATTTATGACGTCACATAAGAACTACGAATCCTGCATCGGGCAATCAAAGTTCTCCGCGCAATTTGAATTGATACAACAGCCCACCAGACACAACATCCGTCTGTTCAGAGGATCCTCCCTTTTCAACGGATGAATGAGGTAGGACTTTGTGTTCCGTATACCACCAAAAAGTTACAAACAGTTCGCAATCGCCTGAACCGTGTAAACAGATATTATTATTGAAGATGATTTATATTTAACTGTAAGAATTGTAACCTAAACCAATGCCGAGTAAATAGCGTTAAAATAACAGTGCCATTAAATTGGTTACGTTTTTTTCCTTACTGTTATAGATCATTATTATTTTAATGTTATTATTTCTCAATTATTACATTTTTACACGGTGGATTTTATATGGTTTGGATTGGCATGAATCATGAAACAACTCGATTTATTTCAATCTTTTTTATTGCTTAATTAACGTACCTACCAATTAACGAATTCTAGTGACATTCTTGATTTATCCGACTTTGCCCGGGTCAAATACAGACAATTTATTATATAGGGGTTTTCAACAATAACTTTGTGCATTGAAGATTAAGGAAAAAATATAGAATTTCTTTCACTTTCTTTAAAATATTAAAATTTTAAGAAGATTATAATAGAGAATAGATATTAACAGCCTCTAATTTACTGTGTCCGATAACTGAAAATTGGTTCAGTTATCGGACACAGTATCCCGTTGGGCTACCGAAGACAGTTTCCCCGTACTAACACTGTGTGAATTACTAACTGCCTAGCAAAAAGTATGATATAAACGACTTACCTCGTGTAAAGCCAGAATGTTACATTTTCATTGGGGCACTCCATTGGTGGTGCAATGCAATCAGAATCGGCTGTAGTCGAACTAATACCTTCAAAAACACTTTTTCATTAAATTGTACACACATTACACCAATTACGGTTACGCCCTAAATCTACAATAAGTTATTTTCTCTAATGGATTCAATCTAGAGACATCTTCAAACATTTTTAAAAAGTTTCTTGTTTGTAATTCTTTTTCTTTAATCGTTGTCATAATATCTGTTTATAAGTATTTAGTAAGCACCTATTAACCTTATTTATTTTTTATTACAGCGTTAATAGTTTTTACGAAAACCTCATTCGTATAAGGTGTTTAATAGTCCCGTATCTATGTTCGTCTATTTATTAACGTAAGTAGACGCTAAACCACTGTAGAAATAATTTTAAAATAATATTCTCAGGTTGATTTTACTTTTATACTATTATTATTAAAAGTATGTACTAAATAGGTAATAATAAAATGCTTTATTTGGAAATCAACATATATGTATAACTATTGACTAGAAATTGATGATCTAATTATCGATAAATGTATACATCATTTTAATGTAAGTGTTAAAACCGGAAGAATTGATAACAATACTCACATATGCAAATGAAGTTAATAATTAAAACTATGAAAACCATAGTGACGATGACATAAATAGATGATGACTATCGTTTAGGGCTCACTGGCACATTTATATAGACTTCGTACGGAGTGCCTTCTGAGCCGCCAAACTTACCGACCAAACAGCTGATTAAAACAATGAAAACTGTAGATGCTCCTATCAGACTTTTCGTCAACTCGATGCAAAGTCGAAACAAGACTGTGCCGTTATGAGCATTACATGTGCTTATCACTGAACTAACTACTAGCTGGCAAATTTACTCAACTGCAACAAGCGTATAACTTTTGATAACATTACAGACTAATACAGGTATCAGATCGTTTGTTAAGGAAATAAAACAAAAAAATATAAAATTCAAAATGTTGTTCGTACATTTAAGTTGTCTAATAGCATCTTGATAATGATCAAAATTAACATAAAATCGACATCATAACAGGCGCGTATTCAAATCAACCGAGTTGATTCAACTTCAAGTAAAATTGATACTTCAATAAATTACTGTTTTAGATGTCATGTGGTCTGGAAAAATCATTATAATATTATCTTCTTAAAAAGGTAGTGCTCTCAGTTATACGTCTTAACCCTACTGCGTTGAATTCGTGATTGATGGTTTAAATCTGAAGAAAACTCGTCCTGTGATCCAGCAGTGTTCAGTTATCTTGCTCAAAGTCAAGTTAGTTACTTGAGTTAGTCAGTTACTTGAGCCTTATTTTGTGGAAGTTGTAGGTAATGTACGTACCTGTGTAACTGACTTCTCTTAAAAATGTTTTCCTTTGCTATTTACGATGATATGTATTTAAAACTACTAGCTGTGCTACTACTAGCCAATGCACACGGTCTCCCTGTGTGCCAAATTGTATCAGATGCACATCAATTTATATGACTATACATAATTTGATTATATACGTGTTTGATTTGATCTTTGTATATTATTGCAAACTTTAATAGTATAGGTACAAGTGTATATGTCGTAGGATAATTTGATACTTCGAATCTTCGCGAAAATCCTAGGGGTTTTGCGAAAACGCGGATAATTAGACATAGGCGAAAAATTATCAAATCTTACTGGACAAAGTAAGGATTTTTGCGAAAATACTCGTTACTATAGTAAGATTTGATGTGCTCAACACTGATTGGCTACAATTTTGCTGGCTAACTTCTAATTGGTTCCTAGTTTGCCGATGATTAACTTCAAGTATGACAAACAAAACACCGCTAAACCAATCTCGAAAGCATTGTTGTTGTTGAGTGGTTGACTAAGACTTTTATGACATATGACACTATGCACATCCGTGTAGCACTTTTATTTACCACTTTATTTAAGTCCAAGTAGGTACACTATTTACGATAAAAAACAAAACACTTCTGCAATTTAACTCAGACACAAACGTAAACAAATAACGTGCGGCAACAAATGATTGACATTTAAGACGTCAACCAATCAGAGACGATCTCTTATTGAACGCGCTGACCGACCAATCAGCGTTCTTATTTCATAACAGCCAGCGTTTCGTTTCGCAATATTGCTATAATAACGAGTATTTTCGCAAAAATCCTGACTTTGTCCAGTAAGATTTGATAATTTTTCGCCTATGTCTAATTATCCGCGTTTTCGCAAAACCCCTAGGATTTTCGCGAAGATTCAAAGTATCTAATTATCCTACGACATATATAACGTAGCACTACGACGTAACGTTACACTAATATGATAAAGACGAAAGTTTATGTGTGCGTGTGAGTGTACTTTTGTTACTTCTACACGCACGAACGGCTGAATGGATTTGAATAATATTTGGCACGCGGGTAGACCATGCTCAGCAATAGCATATAGTTTACTTTATAAGCCGGGAGGCCATTGGGACCATTTTTTACTTTAACACGAGCGCAGCCGCTGTCTGCAGTTAGTATACGAATAAAGATACTAGAAACTATTTTATAGATCAACAGCATAAATCACGCAAATCAGCCTTGACATTAGTCTGAACGATAAGTGTCATTGGCACTTGATTTAACGTTTGAATCCCCGACCGGTCCAATGAGACCGCGCTGTTATTGTTTTACTATTGTGTCTCGTTTCGCGGGTAACTGAGTAACTACTATAATTGATGCGACGACTCGAAGAAGACAAAAAAGTCTCACTTTTTACTTCAGTAATTTTAGTTTCTACGAAAAAAAATACCTTAAATACAACTCCACCACGCTATTGTTCCAAATTATTATGTAAATGACATTGAAATTGTCGTAAGGGAACAAGCGTGCATTATCATCTTATCTGCGTTTGGTGTATTTTCCTGTGTTTTCTTTATACCTAATTACTGTTGAAAAGTGCGTTGATAGTGAATTAAGGGCATTCTAGTATTTGGTTTACATATTGTTTGCTTATGCATTCAAATCGTAAATAGCCTTGTTTTTTGTTTAAAGGCAACGGAACAATACCACCATTAACGCTGTTTTGGAATTTTACAGCTAGGAAACAGTGTTTTGATTATTAATTCTCTTTTTACACTACCTGCTCGATAATGCCCTCATTATGTGTCATATAACCTTCACTTAGAGCAAGTCGTTATCACTTAGGGAGACAATGAAGTATGGCCGATCTCTATAGTCCAGTCAAAATAGACTAAATTTTGATTCCAGTTTGTATTCATTCCCAACAAGCTGGATTTTTGTGCAGGCCTTGAATACGTCATTACAAATGATATGTCAAAAGTCCCCATCGATCCCGCTTGTGCGTTGTTTTTTATTCGAGGTCAAAGGTCACAAATTTGCGTTTTTTGCGTATATCTCTGCAACAATGAGAGCTACCGAAAAATAGTTCAAACAAAGTTTGTAGATCTTAAAATTGTCTACAAAAAAGACCGACACTTTTTCTTCTACTATACACCATATTTTTTTTTAATAATTTGTTTTAGTAAATTGACGTTTTAATTTTATTATATCACAGATGGTGTAAAAAGTAGAGTATCCAACACGGGGATAAAGCTGTCTTTGTTTTGAGCGGCTTGAATTCCTCACTTCACTCAGGTTTTAATGATTTTCAATAATTTATATAATTAACTTAAGTTAGCGAGTTCAGTGAGCGAGTTAATTACATAAATCGCTCACTGAAGTTCGGGATTAAAACTTAGCAACCTTCGTATCGTTCGGAATTCAACATGCCGCCCTCGCCTTAAAGACACTGCTTTATCCCCTTGTCACATAATCTACTATTTTGGCTTCTGTCTGTAATAGCAATTTGATTAAAGTGCTCAAATCTTGACAGGAACAGTTGTAGCATGAATAATCCGATATCAGATTTTAACGGTATAGTTAGTTTTAGTATAATAGTTACCACATCAATATTCTCTCTAAGCTACGTTGGACACCTAAAAGGTAGGCCTTAGCCTTTATATTAATACATCAATTTACTACTGAAAAACTTTAGAATATCTAGATAGTTTCTTTATTTTCTATACTGTATTTTTCAGTGGTGTGTATTTTGGTGTGGATTAGGTGGAGGAAATAAAATAAATTTAATTTAAATTATGTTTTATTTATGAAATCAGTCAGTTATTTAAAATTATTTAAAGTCATTTGGCACTTTACTAAATAATATGGCGATAATATCGGGAACGAAAGCTCTGACTGTTTTACTTTCCGTCTAAATGACAAACTGACAACAAACATTTAAATATGAATATATGTAGATACAAACATTATCACATGGATTTACTTGATTCCATTAAATAAGCGTATTTATATTATTTACAAGAGACGGTTACACATTATTATACCCATTCAGTCAGAGCTCCAAAAATTTTGTGTTACAATTTGTACCTAAAATAATTCACTGTTACATATTTACAAACAAATTATTTGTATTCGGATATAATTATATTTACAACTTTATGTACAATGAGGTTTTACATGTTGAAGCTGTAATAAACCAATGAGGAATTGGACAAATTGTAAGGTTAACGTTCCTGGGTATTTTTACTCATATTGTTGTAAGATTTATTTGTGTTTTAATACCAGCTTCAAACGACGATAAACAACACCGTCTATCATAAGAACTACACTTTTATCTTGAATACATTTGGTGTTATATATACTGCGATAGGTGAAACTGAAATTGATCATGCCGTTATAGTTGTTAAAAGTTGATAAGAGTGGCAGCAAAATTTACACTAGATATATCCAAGATAAAGTCATCTAATTATGAAATCATATAAACAATATATGGCAAGAAAATATAGAGACCTTGATACAAGATCACAACAATTATTTTACACTATCTTAATACAAATATTTAGTTCTATATACAGTCTAAGTTTATTCTAATACATTAAACGTATTCTTCTGACGGTTTTGGGGTGCCGTTCTGCAGTCTTAGCGAGGAAGACATTCTCCCGTTCACAGAATCAGGTAATTCAGCTATATCCTTGAATACATCAATCATGCTTTCAAAATTTGGTCCCCAGTTGAATAAGTCGAGAGCAGCGGGCCCCCAACCCAGTGCCGCCGATGCGGGAGAACCATTCGCTTGCCGGTACAAAGCTGAACTTACATGAGGGGCTAAATCATCATCAGATGCGACTAGAGTGCTCAGCGAGCCACGGAACGAGGAATCAAAGCTTTCGTAAGGTGGTGGCAAAATAGGTTTTTTTGGATTACTTCCGCTACTAACATTTTGTCTTCTAACATCTTCTAACTTATCAGCGTTTATACTATTGTTGTCATACTCTATTTCGGAACAAGTAAAGCTATCGTTTCCACTCTCATCGTCCGACCCGGTAGAGCTTCTGTTATCATCTGGAGGTGAGTGATGTCTGTGCGACATGTGGTGACCGACTCCGCCTCCCCGAGGTGCTTCACTTGAACTTGACACTGCATCTAATGTAGATACTAAACTAGAAGTTCGCTGTCTGGCATTCATTCTTTCTATTTCTTCTGCTGTTAGTCCTACTGCGCCTGACCCAACTGACACCACTTGTGGAACTTGTGGCGGAGCACTGGGTGTTTTCCTCCCCGCTGAAGAACTTTGTCCACTTAGTTGTGACATAACGGGACTGTTCAAGCTTCTTTCGCTGTTACTATGCAATGCGTCTTTTCCAACACCACCCGAACTAGATGTAGTGGCCAATAAAGCACTCTGCAATGGTTTGCCAGATATATCATGAAGAGTTAATATTCTTGGTTGCTGACTTAGTTCACTGCTTGGAGATAATCGTGCCAATGGTGTAGTTTGATGTTGTCTCGGTTGTGGCGGAGGCTGCGCTGCCTGCGGGACTCGAGATGGGTACCCGCTCGGGTGATGTGGTGAGTGACGATGTTGAGGAGTCTGGTGTTTGTGGTGGTAGCCTGCGATGGGTGGTGGAGTAGCTTTGTATTTGCGAACACCGGCTGCTTCCCGAAATCCTTTGTAATGATAAACAATGTCTATGTCAGAAGGTGCGATTGAGCTGGCGTTTTCAAGGTCATAGTGTTCTGGTACTTCTGAATTTAAATCCATACCGCTAGGGTGGTCATGAGTGTGGTGCGATGTATTAGTAGATGGTGGCGGTGGGGGGTGGTGATCTTCCCGAAGTGCTGGACTTTTTCCAACAACTTCTCGCTCTATTATATCTGGCCGCTGCGGTCTCGGTGGATCAATATTCATTATTTCTCTATCTTTGTACTTCTTTGATAATAGTTCAGGACCAACGATATGGCCAACATTACGTGTTATATCTGCATTTTCTGACATGTAACTATTGAGGCTTGTGTCATTATTGTGAAGATTCCTATTCATTATGCTGTCATTTGTACCCGCTATTAGATTGGGTGCGTTTAACATAGCTGGGCCTCCATTTTGCTTAGAGTGTACAATATTGCCTTTGCTAGCAGATCCGTTGCCTTTTTCTTTTTTCTGTTTACGTAGTCTATAAAAGATGATTGAGACTGAAATAGCAACTAATAAAATAACGAAAAACACTATTACAAGTGTTATACCAATACGCAATGGATGATTTTGCGCTGCACCAACTCCGAAGGCACTATGACAACCGTTTAATATTTTACCCCTGTGAATGGTTTCTTTAAATATGCTGCCATTTCCACTGAATGGTTGGAGTTCGCTGTTGATCGAAAAATTAGCCAAGCATCCTTCAAACTTGTTTTGGCTTGATGTAGTTATCCATTCAGTTTTGACACCTCCGATTGATATAACTGTTAAATAGGGATCTAAGAAGTCGTGAACACCTGCGGAATCCAGTTCTTCGCCAACATTTTTGCTGTCCACGAGTAAGCGTATACTTCTACCGACTGACACTAAGGTAACATTGTGCCAATTACCATCGGAAACATCGTTTTGCTCTGATTGGCTCATGTTCACAACGGTGTTCTGTTTTGAGGTGTAGCATACTTTTCCTTCTAATAGTTCAATCACAGTGTAATATTTATCAGTTGCTGCATAAAATAACACACCGTCTTTTCTGTGAGTCCTGAAGAAGAACGATAAACTCTTTGCAGGACTGTTGACTTTGGGTATAACTTTTCCAGAAGATTTGCTGTTCTTTTTCAACCAGCCGGTGTTGCCTCCGTAAAATGTTTCCAACAATTGCATTCTTCTATGTTTTTCAGATATTGTGTAGGTAATAAACCCATTTTCGGCTACTGATATAGATTGCAAGGAGAGGCCACAGTCAGGAGAAATTAGGTCACCTTTGCACTTGCACAAATTGGCTTTCCATCTATCCAAACATCTTCCAGAGCCACAAACATCTTTCTTGAAACAGGCGCCCCCTTCTGAGCGTTCACACTTTGGTTCTACGCTTCGTGCTTTTATGGGGTTAGTGAGGTTTAGCATACGACCGTTGATGGTGATACTGTGCATACATCCAACGAAGTCATCAGAATGAATCTGTCCTGGACGTTCTAGAACTGGGTCCGCTTCATGAAGGCCACCGATGAGCAGTGGTTCGTTGTTGAAATTTAAGGTCCTGAAAAGGAAATAAATATTATTGAAATAAGATTTACATTCGATCATATACTCATAATGAAATAATGTTGGCTAAAGCAACGAAATTAGATTAATCACACACAGATTAATGAAGTTATCGCAAACATGATCTCCTGGCATTTATTCTTAAATCATATTAGCCACTCAGCTTCTCTTCTAACAATTGGAATGAAAATATATTTTTGATTAATATCTGCCCAGGAAATCGAATCCTAGAATTCGTCAATCAAAAGAAATATGGATAGGAGGATAATTATTAGTACTTACCCTGCTTGTCCAGTGTCGTCGTCGTAACATGAATCATCTCCAGGATCACATTCTGTGCAGCTGTCTCCATGATCAGTACATGTCGCCACGCTCAATGATATCACTCGTCCATTTCTCGTAGCAGTAAGTTTGTACCAATTTCCATCGGAAAGGTTTTTCTTAGAATTCATAATGGCGACTGAAGTAATGGATGTTCTGGCACCGCCAAATGAAAACACTGGCTTTCCACCCAATAACTCGATGGCTATAAAATCTGATCTTCCACCTGTCTGGCCTCCATAGTTATACAGTAACAAAGCATCGGGTTTCGTAGTGGCGAATATTATTGTTATGTCGTTGGTTGATGCATCAAGAGATGGGAATTGCATATAAGATAGTTCGCCAAAACCGAAAGTAGTACTTTCACAGTGTGTTCCATAACGACCATTTGTGCAGCTGCATTTATAACCTGGTTTCAGACTTATGCATATTCCTCCGTGCATGCATGGATTAGGTCGGCACGAGTCAACCAAAGCCTCACAGTGATTACCACGATATCCAGGGCGGCACAAGCAGAAGAACGAATTCCTATCAGCACTTTCTTTGCAGGAACCTCCATTCTTACATGGATTACTACTGCAAACGTCATCTCTCTCCATCTCACAAGTTTTACCATCTCTGCGAGCTGGACACGTGCAAGTAAAGTCATGTCCCTGTTTTCGACAAATTCCTCCAAAGCGACAAGGATTTGGTGAACATGGATCTTGGCGCTTTTCACAGTTTCCTCCAATAAATCCATCTGTACAGTGGCAAGTATATTCGTGCCTAACCAATGGCGAAGACAAGATGAGGGATGGGCTTTCAGTTATTTTCGTATCATCCAATACTCGGATTGAATCTGTACAGAGACCATCATTTTTACATTGTTGAGAAGCGCACGGAAAATAGGCTACTATTATTTGGCTCTTTAGTAATTTGGTTATTTGGAATTCTTTAGCTTTTAAATATTTTTCAGTCATTTCCCTTTTCCAAATGGAATGATTACTCTTTGTTGCTATTGTCAAATCTAAATGACCATCCACTTCGTTTATGCTGTACAAATAAATGCTTTCATTGTTTTTCAGACTTTCTTTTAGCATTTCTAGCAAGCTTCGATAATAGTGAGTTAAAAAATCGGATGCAGTCATGTTCATTATTCTCAGAGTGATTGATTGTTCTACGGTATTATTATCAAAAGAAAAATATTCAACACTAATTGAAGATAAAACGTCTTTATGAACACCGTCATTTCCTGAAACCGAAAATGAATATCCTTGTCCAGGTTTAACAGCGTTAGTGTATAAGTTACATCCAGATCGAATATTGAGAAGTGACAGTGTGTTTTCAGAAGTTGACTCTTTGATAATCTTGCATCTGTAATCTCCTACGATATCTGGGTCATTTGGTTTGACATCAGCGATTTTACCCCGTGGAACTTTATTATTGAAAGCATAAACAATGACGTGAGCTGATCTTGGTGTTGGTGGATTGTCATTTCTGTCCAATACTTTTATAAATATGGTGTAGTTCGATTTCATAACTGGAGTACCACTGTCTTCAATTTGTATCATAACTTCAAGAGTGGGTGTTGTTTCTCTGTCTATTTTCTTTGTGGTCAATAATACGCCAGTATGCTTGTGAACCTTAACGTAGCTTTCATGCTTTCCGCCAACAATTGCATACGAGAATGGGGCTCCATTTGGTGGTAAATCTGGGTCGTTAGCAGAAAGCGTTGCTATGCTGGTATTAGGAGGTTCATTTTCGTAAACAGAACCTTCAAATCCAGAAGCATCGAATATCGGTCCGTTGTCATTGATGTCTGATAAGGTTATTTTAACTGTGGCTGTGCCAGTTTGTGGTGGCACACCTGTATCTATAGCACCAACAATCAATGAATACATTGGCAAGGTCTCTCTATCCAAGTGGCGAACCACTTCGATTTCTCCTGTTTGAGGATCTATTTTGAAGTCTTGGTTAGTATTTCCACCAAGTATTGAGAAACTAAACTGATTGTTCTGTGGTCGTACGTCTTTATCTACTGCTTTTACTTGAATAACTTCTTGCCCAATACTAGCACCTTCGGATACTGTAGCTTCATAATAATGGCGTAAGAATTCTGGAGGATCATTTCCATCTTGAATTGAAATAATAACTTGTGCTTCATCAGTATCGTTTCCACGTATACCGCCGGAATTTTTAGCAAGAACTGTTAACACAACTCTGTTCTGTGTTTCTCTGTCTAAATAGCGAGCCACTCGAATCACACCTGTTTGTGAATTGATACTAAAGCCCTTATCGTTACTTGAGCCTACAAACAAATAGTATATGATACCATCATCTCCGCTATCTTGATCAGTAGCTTGAATAACACCAACATTTGCTCCAACTTCGGCAGATTCGGATACATCGAAATGAAAAACGGGTTGCTTGAATTTAGGATAATACTCATTCACACCCGTTATGTAAACAATAACTTCAGTAGTATTACGCATTATCGAATCAGGATTCTCAGCTCTGATTTCCAGGGTGTAAAGTCTCTTTTCTTCATAATCGAATACTTCTTTGGAGAATATTTCTCCAGTGTTGACATCTATGTGGAATAGAGAGGCCATATCATTATTTATAAAGTATTTAATTATGGCATTCTTCGGAGAATCTATATCAACTGCTGTAACTTTGTATATGAAACTATTTACTGGAGAGTTCTCTGGTAAATATGCAAAATATTTTGTCTGGTTGAATTGTGGAGCGTTATCATTGATGTCGGTCAAAATGATTGTTAGCGTAGCAATGGCTTCTTTAGACTTAAAACCAAGATCTTTTGCAGTAATATTCAGTCTATATTCCTGGATCGTATCAAAATCAAGTGGACGCAAAATACTTATAGCTCCTGATATTGGATGAATTTGGAATTCTTGTCCTGCATTGCCAGATGAAATGGAGTATCGTACGATGCCATTAGGCCCTTCATCTTCATCGCTTGCTTTTACTGTTAAAATTGGTGCTCCGACTGGTTCGTTTTCGGGTACAATCACTTGATAGCTCAAAGCCGTGAATTTGGGGCTGTAAAGATTCTCGCCAGTCACAACAAATATTACTGTCGTCTCATCAGACTGTGGAGGAACTCCGCGATCAACTGCTTTTATTTTGAGTTCATAGTACTGACCAAGATAGTAAAACTGTTTACTGACAATAATCCAGCCTCCTTTTTTGTCAATAGTTAAATATGCAGTACCATTTCCTCCGGATACATAATATTCTACTTCTGCATTTATTCCAAAATCAAGATTATCTTCTGCTGTCAGTTTGATAATTCTTTCACCTGAAGTGGCATCTTTTGGTACAGGTACAAACTTCTCATGATCTTTGAATTTTGGTGCATTATTGTTAGCGTCGACTACATTGATAGTAACCAAACATTCTGAAGACATAGGAGGTTTTCCATTATCCGTCGCCACAACGATAACAGAATAAGTATTTTCAGGCGAGGAATTGATTGATGTTCTTTTGTAATTCATCTTGAATTTACTGAGTATCTCTCCTGTAGCGGGATCTATTGAGAATAAATCAGAAGGTTGTTGTAATGAATACGATATTATAGAGTTGGGACCTTGTTTATCCCTATCAGTAGCAATAACCTGACCAACAAAACTGTTTTTCTGTTGTAATTCTGGGAAGTTGAAACTGTAGTAAGAATATTCAAACTCTGGTGCATTATCATTTTGATCCTGTATCGTGATAGTCAATGGTGTTTCAGAACGCCAAGCACCGTCAGTAGCCGCTACTTTAAGAATATACTCATCTTGTAATTCTCTGTCAAGAGGTCGAGCAACTGTAACATTTCCACTTATTGGGTCTATAATAAATTTTTGTCCTGGATTTTCAACAAAATTGTAAGTTGCGTTTGCGTTTGGACCAGAGTCTAGATCAGAACTTGTAACTCTTATCACAAATGACCCAATTTCGGCATTTTCTGTTACATTTACACTGAAAAGCCGAGTAAATCTTGGTGGGTTATCATTTTTATCTAAAACGGTCACAATAACTGTAGAAGTTCCTATAAGTTGAGGCACTCCATGGTCCACTGCTTCTACAATCAATTCATAGAATGGAATGGACTCTCTATCCAAGGCTATGTTTGTGTAAATTTCTCCCATCTCTGTATCTATCCTAAATGTTTCATCATAGTCATTGACAAGTTTAAAAGATATTCTGCCATTTTCGTTAGAATCGTCATCATGAGCATCGATTTTAATTACCAACTGAGGAGGGTATTCTTCTTCTAAAACAGTCGCGTTGTATAGAGCACTTTCGATCACAGGAGGATTATCATTTGCGTCAGTCACTTTGATTTCAATTTCAATAAATGATTTTAGTGGAGGATTGTCAGAATCCCTTACTTCAAACCATACTTCGTATAAAGGCATCGTCTCATAATCAAGCCCTTTTCCAGTAATAAATACTTCTCCGCTCATAGGTTCTACTCTCAAAGCATCACCAACATTTCCTCCTGCAATGCCATATTGTAATAGTCCGGTTGGGCCCTTTTTCGGGGACGTTGCTGATAATCTTGTCACCAAAACACCTTCTGGCGTATCTTCCGAAAATGTAAATGTCAATTTGTTTGTAACTGTAAACTTTGGGAAATTCTTTACTGACTTTGGAATCAGAATCAACTCTGCTGTGCTCTGCTTTGGGATTTCACCACTGTCTGTTGCTATTATAAGTAGATTGAAAGTAGATCCATTTTTATCCTTGTACTTCATTAGATTTTCGTTGGCTTTTATGACTCCAGTTTCTTTATTTATAACAAATAAGTTTTCATGTTCACCTTTTAGGTCATAGACTATCTTTTTGTTAAGTCCAATATCATTATCACTTGCTTTTACTCCAAAAACAAAATCTCCTTTCACTGTACGATCAGATATGTGAGCTTCATACACCGGATGAGCAAATGTGGGTGTATTATCATTTTCATCTTCAACTATTATTGTAAGGTTGGCAGTAGCGGTTCTTGGGTCAGTAGTTGATGAATCCTGCGCCATTATGATCAGATAGTAAACATCCCAATCTTCCCTATCTAATGTTGCATTGGTTGAAATAACGCCTGTTGCAGAATCTATCTGAAATCTTTCCGATTTGTCACCGAGAAGACTGTATCTTATCTTAGCATTGTTACCAACATCCTTGTCTGTTGCTTTTGGGCTAAGAATCACAGTCCCAGAGGGTAAATTTTCTTTTACGTTAGTTCTGTAGCTTTGCCTTTCAAAGTCTGGACTATTGTCATTTACATCTTGTACAACAATTTTTACTGTTCCTGACCCAGTAAGTGGTGGTGACCCTGTAAATAAAAGAAGCTCAATCAATAACATGCTTAGAAAATAGTATGTTCTCGAATAACAATGAAAACTTGTTTTAAATGTTTACGTGCTAGATTTTCTATGAACTGAAATAACTGATTAAGTTTACTGTTTAAGATTATACTTCCGAAGTGCTGCGAAATGCTAACTAAGTACATTTTATAGCTGCGTAACTTACCCGTATCCATTGCCACAAGTGCTAGGGTGTATTCATCCTGTACTTCACGATCTAATGTTCTTAACAAGGAAATTTGCCCAGACGAAGCATTTATTTTGAAAAGATCTGCATCGCCTTCCTTTATGAAATAGCGGACTTGATTATTAAATGGAGGTGAATCAGCGTCATAAGCATGAATTGTTATTATGTACCCGCCGTTGGGAGGAATTACATTTTCCATTACGTACGCTAAGTACGGTGAATCAAGGAACGTGGGTGGGTTATCGTTTATGTCTTGAATTGAAATAGATAATTCAGCCGTATCGAATCTGACATCGTCTTTAGCACAATCCTCGGCTCTTATTGTTAGCAGATAACGGGATTTTCTTTCAAAATTGAGATTCTTAGCAACTCTGACAATACCAGTATCTTCACTAATACTGAAATCTCTATTTTCGTCGCCTGAAGCAATTGCATATCTCACTCTGCCATTTGCACCTTCGTCTATATCGGTAGCAGAAACCTGAAATAAAAAGATTGTTTTAATAAAACAAATTCAGTCATCTCTTTATTATATTGGAATATTATGCTTAAATTAAGATTATAATAACTATTAATTAAGGCACTTACTTGTAAGACGCTAGCTCCAATACTGGCATTTTCTGGGACTGAGGCACTGTATTGTTTCGGATCAAACACTGGACTGTTATCGTTCTCATCCAAGATATTTATTTTTATTTTAGACTTAGTTATGTTGGGTGGGTCACCTCTGTCCTTGGCTGTGACAGTTATCGTATAACTCGCTTTTAGTTCTCTGTCAAGTTTTCCTGTTGCTCGTAAAATACCATCAACATTCCCCAGAGAAAAATAACCATTAATTTCTGGATCTGGTGTCATAAAATATTCAACATATCCATTTCTCCCTTCATCTTTGTCAACAGCTTTTATTGTCATTACGACTGTATTGAGTGGAATATTTTCGGACACTGTTGTTATATTGGGTGTAACAAACTCAGGTGCCATGTCATTGACATCCTTTAGTTGTATCGTAACCTGTAACAATAAAACAGTACCATAAAAGTGTGTGAATACGAAACATACAAACATAATAAAAATCAGATAAATGAAACTAAAATCTTCTCAGTTGGGAAGCGTTTTTGGTATCAATGGAATATAAAAGTGGCCGGATGTAGCGTCAATTGAATTTTATTATGTTTTTCGAAAACAGCATCTTGCATTTCTAAGAAAGTTAATACAAGTTAAATAATAAAGCAAAACGCGTCCTATGCTTCCGTCTGCTCTCATCAGACGCATATTGTGGAATATAACAATAGACGCACCTCACAATGGCTCGTAATGAACGTGGTTTTTAAGGGTTTGGAATATAACATTTAAGTTAGCTAAATTAGTAATAGTTTCATAACTGTTTGTGTGACTATTTATGAGACTTGGAATTTAATTAAATAACTGATAAATATAATTAAGAAATGGTCTGTAGTTTTTTTTTTATAAAAAAAAAATATAAGAATAATCCACAGTAGGGAACACTATTTTATATAGGTAGACATTTCTAGTAAGAGCTTTCTAAAAGTGACGTGACCCTGTTAAGGTAAATATGGCGTCCCACTCCCATGTAAACATAATGTAAGCTGTTCGAAAGTAAACGTTAGAACATAACTTCAAAAATATGGTAATAAGAATACGCGAGACGAGACAACGCGTTTATAAATTGCCCGTATCCACTTGATCGATGGGACGTTTTCTGGTAAACATTTCACAAGAACACTTCTATGCAAGTGCATTTTCAACGAACAAGTTTAAGCGCAAGTATTAAATTTATGAAATGCTGCAGAATGTACTTTCATTTTAGTAATGAAAAAAACATGTTAACAAGTAAGAAAGATGGATAATAGGCATCCACATTGATGGTAGTGTGAAGTCGAAGAAAATGATCGCATATAAACTCTGTTAGCATGCTGGCTGGTCGGATCATTCACTTTTGAAGGGTAAAACATAACTTGCTACCCAAAGGCATACACACAATAGTGTATGCCTTTCGAATTTATATTTAATTGTATTATTGATAGGGTCACCTTTGACTATAACCCAATCAGATGATAAGCGAAGATGGTCGACAATGAAGCGCGCTCGATTAGAAGTAACCTATTTACGCTAAGCAAA
This sequence comes from Mythimna separata, assembly GCA_030763345.1. Taxonomy (NCBI): domain Eukaryota; kingdom Metazoa; phylum Arthropoda; class Insecta; order Lepidoptera; family Noctuidae; genus Mythimna; species Mythimna separata. The sequence continues at coordinate 10,432,225 of CM061180.1, forward strand.
AAAAAATTGGCAAGACAAGTTATGCCGTTACATTTTCCCCTTCGAACAAAATTTATAGATTTCTTTCAAGAGCAAAATTTAAAGTTATTCAAAATATTCTAATATTCTAAACAAATACAATCATTGTATCTTTACCTGTACAGTCGAAGACAGCTGAGGCTCAGGTGGCTTAGCCATATCTTTAGCTGTTACAACGAGGTTGTAGATCGGAAGGGTCTCTCTGTCCAATAGCCTTGCGGTATATATCGTGCCGTTCTCAGCTATACTGAAGTCCTGACCTTCATCACCAGAGCTGATGCTGTATGTCACTTTACCATTTAGACCTGGAAATGGTTAGAAAATATTTCAAATGCTGGTATGTGACATGGTTTGATCAAAGATGTTTGTATTTTTACCTGTTTTATTCCTCTGGCTGCATTAAGCCATAATAAACTGAATTAATATATAATTTTGGAAATTCATAGTCACAGAATTTATCATGCAAATGTACATTATTTACCTGAATCCAAATCAGTAGCGCTTATGGTGACCACTGAAGTGCCGATTGGGACGTCTTCTAGGATCTCGTTGGAAAAACTCATGGGATCGAATATTGGTGCATTGTCGTTGAGATCGATCACGTTGACGTACACTGTGACAGTGCCAGAAAGAGAAGGGTGCCCATTGTCCTGCGCTTGCGCAACCAATATGTAGTGTTGTGTCTGGAATAATTGATTTTAATTTTATAAGTACAAATCAGAAATATTCTTAAAAGTCTATTTTAGCAGTGTGTTTATTAACAGGAATCAGTCACAATCGTAACGATGTCAAAATACAAAACTTTCCACGAAATAACGTCGTAAGTATCCAAAACATAAAATGTGGACTCTAAAACAAGGCATTACATGAAGTACGACGGTAACATTTTACGAATGACGGCGGCATTCAGATTTTCCATATAATAGGACACCGAAGCTTCCCAGCTATGACAAGCTCCCTCATTCGCGGATCGTGGAGCGAGATGGCGATTTAAAAAACAAGTAGTGGTCGCGGAATCCGGCTCGGGGATGTTTTGCGGACGGCTGCTTTGTCAGACATTGTTCGAGCCTTAATTTCGATGGCGGATCGAGCGGGCAAATGCCGAATATGATGCGCGACGCGAAAAAACTGTACTGGGATGAAATTAGCAGCTCTCTAGCGGGGTACGCGGAATTGGCGGGCGGTCGAGAGAACGAATGTACCCAGCGGATTGTTTTTACTAATTAGCGGGGCCGGCCGACTTGATGAGTCCAGTGCGGCGGACGGCTCGCGAACACCGCCCTTATGTGCGCTGGAGGCACGTCCGAGCATATACACACGGCACACGTAACGAGAAGATAATTTTTTAAAACAATGGAACGAGTTTCTTTTAGGTCCAGCCTGAAAAAATGTCTGCTACATTGTGGATGTTACGGGGTCTCCGCGGGAGATAAGTAGGCTACCTAGTGACTGACATCGCGGACCTGCTGGCGGATTACTTCTTTGTGTACGGTATTGAATTTGGTTGTTGTTTAAAAATATTCGAATACATATTTTTAGTACCTATTGAATTTGTTTAAAACTGCAGTCTTTACTTTTGGGACAAACGAATGTGAAATTTTAAAGTAACGTATAAAAGAAATGATGAACCAGTTGAAAAACTATGCCTTTGTCTCCAGCAATCACAGTCATCGATCTACGTAGTAAACTTTTGTCCAAAATATTTTAGAAAATTTGTACATAAAATATAAAATCCCCTCCTACCTAAAACCGAAAAATTACAAACCGAACTTGATTTATGTCCATAGAAAATTTAACGACTTGTTTGTCATTTTACTGCAGCATTGATGAGCATAATAAGGCGGTTGCGACTTGCCGCAAAAACATGTTAAATAGGCTTTATGCTGGCTTGTGAAAAAAAAACTTGGTGCATATAACATACTCGTAAGTTTAAGGCGTACCTCGCTTTGTTCAATCACGGAGTTTTTTTATGATTGTTCAGTTAACATGCAAATGTTAAAGAACGCGATTGCTGCCGTCTTCGAAAGTTAATTTTTGTTTTAAAAACGTAATTTTGTGTTTATTTCGTGTTTGGATTTTACTGTTTTATCAATATTTACCGATATGCCAATATCTAATGCATTTGTCTCTTAACACTAAAGTGATACCATATCAAAACGTTGACTTTTTGGAACAACGTCATAAAGCGGATCAATTACTGAACAATTCGAACAAAGACTTTAACAATTCGAATACAAATGGGTTTTACTGGCTAGATTAAAAAGCTAAAGACCTTCCTAAAAAATGTAATTTAAAAAGTATAACAACAAGTAAAGCAACTTTTAAGGGTGCTTCTTTTGAAATTATAGAATATAATTTATTCAATATTCCATAAAGAAATATGGCTAATATATGAGGAAATGAATGATACACATCAATTTCCAATCAGTTTCATTTCATTGTCAGGACGTTATACGACAATCCTATGCGATCGTGTTTGCTTGCATTGTCCCTTGTGCAAACAAGAATTTATTTCCGACTTTTCCAAGCTACAGGTTTAAATCATAACGGTAATTTCCGTATTCTGCAGGTCAATATAAAGCAAAGGCAAGTAAATTACTTAATTACAATTTTAGATTGTCGAAATTACTCTGAAATTGATACTTGCAATAATTCCGTGGTACATATAAGCCAACATTATTATCAGGTGCGCCAGTGTGCACTGGCTCCATATTAAATACCTACCTACCTAGCCTGAAGGCAATATTGTCCCTACTTAAATTGCGTATATTATCTACAACATGCAATATTTTTCATGGTCCATAATAAATTTTACTCAGTCCTGTCTTATTTTTGCGAAAAGACATTAATGTCCAGTGTATATCATGTCCGAACACTACTGGTATGAAGATTATCATGCAGATAAACTGATACATGTGGAATAGCTTATCATAAATTAAGAAAAATAAAAAAAAATCGAGGAATTTATCTGTAATTAGCCGCCAGTAGCTTCATGGGTGTATGCTTAAAAATTTAAAAACGTTCCATTCATAAAATTGTCTTAAAATATTGATACAAGGAACTGCCATCTCTTTCTAAAATAAGGCCATATCCGTGTTGATATTTTTACGTAGCGTTTTGATCATTGTACCTAGGTATTTCAAAATAGTTTTATACATAGTATGCAGCTTAGAGCAGTGGTGGCCTAGGTAACGGTCCAGATTGACAAGTTGTACGTCGTGGGTTCAAACTCAGCCAAGCGTTTTACTTTGTGTAATTTATTTCACCACTGCTCTCAAAATGGTGAACGAAATAATTGTGAAGAAACCGGCATGTCCTTGAGACCAAAATTCGAAAGCATATGACACCCCCAACTCGCACTGGACCCACGTGTCCACCACGTTACAGCCAATTTCCTGTCTTAAAGAGGAAGCTTGAGTCCCATCAGTGGGAATATTACAAGGCTGATTATGAAACTTTATGAACATAATGCAGCAAAAAGGTTAAACTGCTTTCAAGACTCATTTGCAAAGATTAAATGCTTGAACATGTCAGCTACCTGAAGAATACTACTTTTTATCTTTCAGTGATTATTTTTTTATATTTATGTACTGACTATTCGAAATATCATCTGCAGAATAAAAGTGAGTGACATTCTCCAGTTAATTTTGTATTTCAAGTAAATAAGCCGAGTGTAAATGTTGAGCAACTTTACGAGCCAACCAAAAGTTTAATCGCATTTTTATGTCAGATGTAAACCTTGGATTAGGGTATCTTCTAATAACAATAACTAAACTAATAATCTCATGACTATAACTAAACTTAATATTATATTTGGAAGTAGTTAAAAAGGTGACGTCGCGTAGAGGCCAAGCGGTCAGTGACCTCATCAAGATCTATGTTACGATAACTCTTTCAACCGCAATGTATGGCCGCGAGCAGTAAGGGGCTGGCACATGTGAATCGGTACAAAACACTATAAATAGTTTAACCACTTAAAAAATTGCAAGGTATGTACATGAAATTATTATGAAATGTGGCAGGCGGGGCAGTGAGCGATGCATGCCGGAGATATGTTATTGAAAGGGATCTAAGTATGCGCTATCAGCAACTTGTAGAATGTAGGTATCATACGTACGAAATTAATTCATGATCATGGCTTTTTCTACAAAAAAATCAATTAACCAAAACGTACTCAGATATATGCTATACTATGCTAATTAAAGAGTAAGTATCCTGTTATGAATTTTGTTATTCCATCTTTTAAAATCGTTAGAATGCAAACCATTATTTTTGCATACAAGTACGGTTAAACAAAAACATCCACGCTGATTTTGTTCGACATGATAATCAACGCAGATACAAGCAGTATTCTCACTCATCAGCATAGCTCACAAAGTAGTGTTTTCATCTCTGAGTATACATCTCAACAAGTGACTTGAAGCCTCATCAACGAGGCGCCAATTTTCAATATTGTTGTATGAAATATGCAGATGAAAGTATTAATATTTTATTATGCTAGAGTTACGGTGCTCAGCTCATTTGCACCCATACAAAGCTCTCAACAATGTCCGCCGCAGACAACGTTTATGAATTTAAAGCCAGCTCTTACTAGCGGTGTATAGTCGTAAATAATCCTAAAGTAGACGAACAAAGATTGTGATCTTTATTATTCGCTGTAATTTGATAAAAAATAACGTGGCCATGAAACGCAAAACACTGATATTTATCTCAGCAATACGGATTTTAATTGCAAGTTTGAGCTGCAAGGGGTCTCTGAAAAATGTATGCGTGAAATTTTTTCCACGTTACATAAATGAAATGTAAAAGTTTTACTTAAGTGGCCTGCGGACACCGCGCGCTATTTCGAGTTGAGACGAAAAAAAATACGTTTTTGAGGTTGATGGAATCAATCCAGATAGTATAAACAATTCTTAGACACACTGCCTGGAGTAAAGTCATCATCCGCACACTGACAGTTGCTTGCTGTGATAGCAATACAAACTATTGGAAATTTGGGAGATGTTCCGTAATACCAAAAATGATGAATGAAAAATTAATGTATTTCCAATATTGTTTCAAGTATTTATAACTTGATAATAATATCTGTGTTCCTACGGAGAGATATTTTGAAATATTGTTGTTTATAATATAGAAAAAACATAATAAAAACATGACATTTTCGCTGTAAAAAAGTGCAAATTTGAATTCGCTTAAATTTCGTTTGGGGTAAGTTTTTCAACAAAAAGACGACGTAGGAACCTAGATAATTATTGTCTGAATCCGAATAACATCATATTATGGTGTAAATATGCTTAAACTGCAAATGATTTTGGTATTACGTTTGTATGGATAATTCTAACGTCGCGCCCGCCTTAATAATTGAATCCCCAACCGGTCCTATGAGACCGCGCTGTTATTGTTTTACTATTGTGTCTCGTTTTGCGGGTATGTGATAGATTAACTACATAAACTCACGTTTTTTTCCTATGGGGGGTAAACAGAAAGTACGGAGTGCACTTTTTTTGGGATGAAAAATCATTTAACGACTTCTCTCGTTAGAGAGTTGAGTGAAAGGACGTGTTAGACTATTACTGGCCAAAATGCACTATGTTCTTTCAAATGCCTTTTGCATTCTACGGCTAACACTTTCAAACGTTCCCGCAGCCCTAGTAGTTAGAGAATGCCACTTGATCCTGACATAACCCTTTCGCTTCATGTACGTCAAAGTTTTAATGATTCATAAAGTGAGAAACGATGAAGGTGCCTCAATGTACTTACACGGTCCTTATGTTCATACACCTTGTTACGGAACTTACAAACAAGGTCGAACATTTTCAAGGAGGCTTTAGTTAAAACAAATTGTAAACTGTGACTTAGTTGCAGGTTTCAAATTACAAGTTTGTTGAGGCCATGTTTTATATACTAAATCGCCTATCATGAGAAGATCGTGTTTCTGTTTTAACTTCCTATGTAAGTACTTTTATTATAAACATTTTTATTACCCTATAAAGTTTGAAGAATTAACACGTTATTTAATAAAAATTGGTGTCGTTGATTAAAATTATGGTACAATTTTTTCATTACAAACGAGTATCGTCCTGTATTTTAAAACTTAAACGAATGCAGATTAAATTGATTATACCTTCAGAGTGTAGGTCGCATGTCGCTTCAGAACATATACAATTTACCGACACAATTAATTAAGCTTTAATTAATTCCGTATTTACACAAGCAAATGTTTCAAAATAAAAATCTTGAAATGCAACAACATCTACCTGATACAATTGTTATTTATTGCCGACTAGTAATCAACGATTGGATTGGAATCAATCAGACTATTTTAGTACATGGAAGGGCAGTTACATTAATGTAGCTGGACGCTCAGATGCTTATCAGGCAAATATGGACTTTAATGCCTCTCATTACAGCTCAACTTTCAAAGGGGTTGCAGTAATGATTATTCGCAAAAATTGCAAATGTGCTATTCAAAATGCGTTTTTGTAGTTCCCGATATGCCAAGGTCTAGGAGTGCGTTGAATCAGCTTTGTTTTTTGATCGTTCGCAAATGTTTTCCACGTTAATCACTTAATCTATTTTAAGTGTTTATAATTGCACATTTGGTCCGTTTTTACGACGGTGTCGCGCCACTTTACGAGTGTTTTTAAAGTCTTGCGTCCGCGGCTCGGTGCGGCGGCATGCCTGCTGTGAGCTTATTGTCAATGTACATTTACTACTCAATCGTTTTAAAGCCCAATTAACATTCGCTGTCATTTTATTTTCGGTTCGGTTCATCGAGACTTGAGCAATAAGCATGCGTAACGTATTTTATACGTGACCTTAATCTCTGTCTTATCTTTGAAGGTTTTTTTGGCGATTCTATTAGCGCGCTTGTTGTATGAAGTTTTCTAAGAAAGCAACCGTTAGGCTGCTAATGAATGCCTACGAAAGAGCTTTTGGTCCTAATTTACTACGATTTTATTAAAGATTCTACTTTGATAATAATCGCATAAACTTATCCTAAAAATACATATCCAAGTATCTATATTTTTTGTGGTTATCTTTATGAAAATCTACAACATTGTAGACTAAAGGAACGGTACAAAATATTTATATTACCTAGTCTTTACTGTATATAAATACAAGCTTAACTAAACCTTACCTCTTCATAGTCCAGCTTGGCCGTGAGCGTGAACACCCCTGTCTGAGGGTTGAGTGAGAACACGTCATTAGCCCAGTCCGAGATGACGGTGTACGTGAGCTGGGCATTGGGTCCAGAGTCGAGGTCAATGGCCGCCACCGTGCCGACCATGGCTCCTCTCGCAGCGTTTTCGGAAATGTCAAAAGAGTAAGCACTTTCCTTGAAAACTGGTGGATTGTCGTTCGTGTCTGTCACCTGGAAATTACATCAACACATGGATATTACGAAAATAGCAAGGAATATCCGAACTTACGAGTACTTCTCTCAACGGAAGTACAGCTGATAAAAAAATTAACATAACTGAATATTTGAAAGTTAATGTAATCGTAAATAAATAGCAGAAAAGTGCTTAGATATCGTAAACATTAGGTAGGCTCAGTGATTAGTTAATCGTTGGTCATACGTCGAGTTGACAAGTGGATGAAGCCGCGTGATAAGCACTGTACTGATTTGAGCCGACGAGCCAACGGCCCGACATGCAGATGTTTGGATTCATGTACAGGCACTAACAAAACGGTTCATGAAATGTTTAATAGCGAGCCAGAGTTATTTCACACGATTTTACATGACAAAAGACCGTTTGCTTACAGTCAAGCTCAAAGTGTTCGTTATTCTGTATTTGTGTATTCTCTTAGCTTTGTTGGAAATTACTACGAGATTTTGGTATTTCTCAAGCAAACCTAATTTGCAAATAAAATTTAATCTGTAGTTATGATGGAATAGTACAATAAACAATAAAATAACGGTTTTAACGACGTTTAAAATAGTTGAAAGTTCATACTTAAGTTGCATTATGCAAACATAAACCTGTGCGTAATAAAATCTTAGATTACACATTTTTATATAGACACATATTTTATTTTATATTATCATTGTAACATATAAGTTTTATATCTTTTTACGTGTACTTCAACACTTTTATTATAATTCCTGGCATTCTAACATAAACCTTGAAACTGCTTCTGTTACCGAGTGTACAGCTTTCGAGATCTAAGTATCTTTATCACTGCGACTGTACGTAATTCGAGTTTCTCATAAAAAAAAAGCTACAAACCTGAACAACAACTGTGACATCCGTGAACTGGACCCCATCGTCTGCTCTCACGACCACCTGATACTCAGAAGTCGTTTCCCTGTCCAGAGGGTCTTTGAGAGTGAGCAGGCCAGTCTGCGGGTCGAGAGCAAACGGCGTCGGTTCATCGTTCTGGATGCTGTAGGTGATGCTGCCGATGGTGTCCGGGTCCTCGGCTGCGATGGTCGCTATGCGCTGCCCGGGAGCCATGTCCTCGGACGCGAGGTAGGCAGGGGGAATGTTCTTGAACTCCGGAGGACTGTCATTCTTGTCCAGGATTACGACTTCCACCTGGAAAATAAAGGTATTGTTAGTGTGCTTGTTCTTTTTCAAAATCTAGGTTAGGTGACTCAATGGAGTTTTACTTTTCTATACAATTAAAAAAATAATTTATTATATAGAGCCATGAAATCATGACGTTCTTAGTTCGCAGTATTATAAAAACAATACCTTTTAAAGTAAAACAATGCAACTTAATAATAACGTATTTAAGCAACCGTCGACTCCTATAAAACAGTCGCAAGAGAAGGCTGGTGATGTTTTATTTATGAGCTTGGCACAAAATCGGCCACTTTAACACAGTATAAGAACACGAACCAAATTAATAATTCTAAAAATGCAGCCAGCGAGCGAGTGGCTGGACAAATGTGTGACTGGGCTGACCGCCGCCGTCCGGCCCGGCTGTCCGGCTGTCCGCTGTCCGGTGCCCGGCTGTAAGCACGACGCGCCGGACGACCGACAGGATGACAAAATACGCCTGTGGCCCTTTTATTTGATACTCTCCAACATCGATTATCGACAACTTTTTTTTCCACTAAACTGTAGCGTGTTTAGAAATAAACGCTATGCGAAAATTGTGAAACAGCTTCGTTTATGTCAGGCCCATGTACAAATTACAATGCGGACACAAATATGTATTTCTCTATCATTAGCAATAACCTTTTCAACCAAAATAATTACACAACAAGAAATGAATGATCGTCATGTGTTAATTAAACAGTCACCTCAATCAAACCGCGATTCGAAACATCATTACGTGATGTTTCATTTTCCAAAATGTAACGCGAGAGAACATGAGGGCATTATTAAAATATTTCGGACAACTTAAAAGGGTTGAATTGAAAGAAAATCAAAAATAATATTCCGAGTAGGATGCATCGCATTCGATGTTAGTATCTGTGATACTAAGTGCATTCATCAATATGATTAATGGACAAGTTTTTTTCCTTTTTTGTAATTTAAACTTTTTTTACTTTTTCGGTGGGTCCCATTTTTTCATTCTTCATTTTAAAGGAGTATTTTGATGAGTTTTTGTTTGAATATTTCGCAAAGATTGATTACATCAGAGTATAATTACGTATTTATTGATCAACATTAATGAATGACTGATAGACATATTTTTTATTGATGGTACCAGTACCAATGGACAAATGATTTTTTTTCTAACGTTTGTACAGTTACTATTTTTTACTTAGTGATCTTAAGACGAAGGTACAAGGTGTTTAATTCTCGCTTGATGCGATGAATTAGATAAGATTTATGAAGTCAGAGCAAGCTTTACAAGCGTGGCGGTTGAACATTTACAAAAAACCATTCGAAAAGAACTCGACAAGTCAACAAAGACAGAGAAAAGTAAAAGACTAAAACGTAGCAGTATTTCGTCATTCGTACTGTGAAGCACGAAGTATTCGGGACACAATGATCGGAGCCGTCACAGATAAGAAGAGGCCGATTGTGGCGAGTTCCCTGCCCTCGCAGCTCGCCGCTGCCGCTGGCCGGCTCGAGCCGCCGGTGAGGACAGCCTGCGCATTTGTTATGATGACTCAATCTTTTCTTTGTATCTGGACGAGGGTGCCGTCTTAAGAAGCCTCCATAGAGCTATCCTCACGCCCACGATGCCGCACGTAAGAGAAGCAGCAATTAACGCTGATTGTGTGATCTTAACTCTCGACGAAATAAATTGAAACGTGTTAATAAAATTTATTGTTCACGAAATGAGAATGCATGAGAACCGTAGGGGTCGATTGTAAACATTGACTTTATAGTTGTTACTGTACAAATTCCGAGACGCTTTATACATTTTTGAATGGAGGCAATATAATACGGAAATGACAACGTTTGTAAATTTAATTGTCTTATTGATGGCCGCAGCTCCCTTAGCGGTCCGCCACACGGACACAATTGACAGCCGGCAACTCGCATATAAACTGAGTAAAGTGTTATAAAATCAAACAGTATATTAAATTGTATGAGATAGCAAAATATGACTGTTGACCGCTGTCGGTAGTGGCGTGTAGCGAGCATAAACAACGAACGGTTGAACAGGCAAGCGCTACATACTTCACAACAAAAAGACTAAAAAGATTTATTATGGACAAAAAGGTTAGGTACGCGATGGGTACGCGGACGGCGTAGCTTGCACCGCGAGCTCTGCGCTAGAGGACCCCCTAGAGTTCATGTTTGAAGTAATCGATTAAGGGAAGAGAAATGACAGTACGTCGGTTTATTGGGATCGTCGATTAGTCAAGTTTCGATAATTGATTGCGGTTCGCTACTAGATTAATAAGAAATATTGAATGTTTCCTTGTAGCATGCGTGTTGAATAATGACCTGTACTTAATAGACGTAAAAAATTGACAATATCGAAACTTGAACATCTTATCGGTGAAATCTATTAGGAATATAAATTATAATATCATTTACATAATACTTAGTTGGAAAACCATTAAGATTCTTATGTAGTGACACCTACGAGTTCTGTAATCACTGGACTGAACAAGACCCTATGCAATCATCATAATTTAGGTAAACGAATGCCGCTATTGAATGCTGGAGCCGCGAGTGGAATGTTTCCGTTGTTGATAAAAATACGGTATGTTCGCATTAGGAGGCGGGCAGCTCATGAGGAGCATTAGGAGACGGTATCAGACAGGTACAGTAAGAACAGGTTGAGCTTAACATAACAATAGCGCATAAGTAGCGACAGCACGCCGACTCACCCGCGCACTAGTGAAATCACAGACAGACGACTCTATACATAAGTTGATTCTAAGGACTTTCATGATCGTGTGATTTCTTTGTAAGAATGCGTATGATCGTAAAGGCTCGTCCTTCATATTTCAATTCGTTTTTTTAATACTCTAAGGTTTCATATCAAATAGTGAGTAAGTATTTTTTTATGTTAGATTCCATGCAGTTTTTGGTGCGATGTCGATACCGGTCGCTCGATCGCACTAACAAACTTGATTTATCCACGCTATAACTTACACAGATTATTATTGAAATGGAAATTACGTGTAGAAAACGATAAATGACTGCTATTTATCTAATTCAAGCCTTGTACGTGAGTACGGAGAAAAACTACAGCCAGTTTACATTCCTACGATTTCCCTATTTAATTTGAAACTAGCTATTGCAAGTAAACCTCTGAGCTGTGGACTAAAGACGATTTAGTTTAAGTTAATGTTGTGAATATTTGTGTGTTGGGTGAATTCATTATAATATAATCCATCTTACGCGTGATTAATGTAATCTCAATTTCTATTTTAATATAAGATTAACATTTTTCATGTAATTACAATCGGGATTCAGCCGAACGTGAACCTTATAGTCTGAAAGATGACCACACAACTCTGTCGTTTTTAAAACAGTGTAATTTTACGAACATCAATCTTTCAAGTCGTTTACCTCCAAATTTTACGTCACTCCCTTTATTACCTCATTCCATTTTTTAATGCAATCTCGTCTTGTGTGCAATAAAACTGTTTAAACTACAAAGAATTTATTTTTATTGATGATGTGAAAATGAGAACAAGACATTCCGAATTCCTGCTCAGAGATACGAATCTGTTTAAAAATGAATGAAACTAGATCATAATGTTGTACAAGTATAAATATGTGATGGAAGTATTAACATATTCTGCTGCTTATCTTGCGGTAAAAAAGCTATTGGCTCTTATTATCGTCGCCAACTGAAATGTCAGGCGCTCATCTACCGGAGTACTTACTATTCATTACCGACCAACCGACTTTTATTGACATTCTGCCACATACATACATATGGATTATATTAATTTCACCCAACAAGTTTATATTGTGAACCAAAAGTCGTCGTTTAATAAAAAGCAAATATAAACTGAAGGAACGTTAAAGAGTTAAAAATATTGTTCGATTTCAGAGTCAAATATAATTTCAAAAACAGTACTTTTAACATCAATAGAGATTTACATAAAAAGGTTATTCAAACATTCTTAACCATGCATGTTTACGTCTGAAAGTAACTTATTCACTTTAGAAAATACAAACAACCTTGTGCCTGAACTTACATAAACTCATCGTAAACGAAATTAATTTTCCGCATAACAAAATAATAAACTTGTACTTCGATTGCCTATTGTTGCACAAGAAACGAAACATTGTAAGATGTTGTAAACCGTACATAGAGCTGTAAAACATTGGACAAATCTTCAATACCGTTGGAAAATGCAGTGTGTAGAGTAGATGTAGGTAGGCAGGTATACGTGGAGCTAGCCGTGAGCCCGAGCCCGTGAGGCTGGGCTACACGAACTTATGAGTGGATGTTGTCCGCCGACGGATATGGTGGCATCGTTTAGGGCTAGACTCTATGTTTAGAGCACTTCGTGACCGCAGCGAGGCCGCTATCCCCCCGGGACTCTGCACAATTATGTTATGGTGTCAGAGATTAGTAGCCGAGAGACGCGATACTGATCTTTATTGCATCTATTTATTTTGTGTCTATGTATTACGAGTTTGATCTATGTCTTTTTGAACGATATTCAGATATGAAAGGGAGTTAGCAGGCGTGCGTAATCACTGTTCTAACAAGAGATCTTTTTTTTACAAATTTGTAGGATCTATATTTAGCATCGTTATAAGCAATATCGTCGCTGCGCGTGCATAACCGCGGAACAACAGTTGGTAAATACCGCGTATCGGTTTTTGAACAATTTTACAGGAGGTGAAAAAAACTGAATATCTAAGTCATTTGACTATATTTTACGGGCTGAACTATGTATTAACTTTTTTCGTGATTTACCTGTTAACGTAAATTTAAGAAATAAGACCCGTAAAATATAGCCAAATGTCTAAGATATTCAGTTTTTTTCACCTCCTGCTAAATCGTTCAAAACCCGATACGCGGTATTTACCAACTGTTGTTCCGCGGTTATGCACGCGCAACGACGATATGTAAATGTAGTTAGATAAGCTAACACTCAGTACAGTATGAGCATGTAAACGTTTAATTTACCTAAGTCCGAGTCTGCGCTCGCTGCTTGCCGCGTGCATTAGCATGCGGCCGCTGGGTCCGCCCACACCGACTATCGGCCGCATCCCCACAAATATATGTAAAATATGCACAAAAGTACCCCGGATAAAGTGCACCGATAACAGGCGACGCAATTTGCATCGCCCTGAGCACATCGATCGAAACCGTTTCGGACCTATGTTTACCGAAAATAATGTCCATTATGTAACTCAATATACTTATATATCTAATAATAAGAACTAAGCACTTATCTCTCTATATACACACCTTATACATACAATCAACGTTGATTTATTATCGAGACAATAAATGTTAATTAGAGTGACTCATCACAAAAGTTCGCTGTAGAAATATTTGCAATGTAATAAAGTTTTTCAAATACAAAACACCGTTACGTATTGATAGTTGGGTAAATATATATCTGTAAATATCTCAAGTTCTTGATCTGTTTCAATGGTACCGTTGTGTTACAGCGCGGCTATCATGTTTGAGACAAGTAATCATGACGAATCAGATTGCGCCCGTATTCTAAAAGTATTTTGATTGTGTAAATCGTTTCCCTCGTGCTATATGATCTTGGTGAATAACATTTATTATTATGCATGCATGCAAGGACTGCACAGCTCGCGGGAAGGCACGCAGCACCCTCAATTTCTCCTAAATTCGCCACCCGAGGGCACTATCCTCGTATTATTGCCTGATCGATAGTATAATTTCGTAATAACTACGCGCGTCTCAAATATTTTTGGAAAAACTTGAGTAACAAAATGGTTCATATTATACTAACACTTAAGTCCATATTGTGCTGCATTTGAACCCATAACGCATGAACACGACTGCGAATTCTGTCTGATTTTAATGGTATGCAGATCAGATTTAACAAATAAGTAGGCTGTGGAAATTCAGAACGGTATTCGACGGTTATACCATTAGTTAGTAGTTTCTGAAAATGAGTTTAATAGTTTAAGTCAGGAAATTGAGTTTTGAAGTATGAGTCGCATTCCATTTAAAATATAGAGTACATAATTATTGTTAACGTTATTTTCTATAATGCAGTCAAAGTGAAAGCCGGAAAGCTCTGGAGTGGTGCAGTAAACAATATTCGCCGTCTCCGTGCAAATAAATGAAGTACACGAACGAAAATCACGAGCTCTGAATTTTTCAACGTCGCTCGCGCATCGAGATCGCGAGCGCGAGCGGCGAACACAAAGCACTTAACGATTAACGAACTGAAACCAAATGAGAGCATATCATTTATATTTCGGGGAGATATGATTTTTACTTTTTTTCCTCACGTAAATTGGTATAAACTCCAATGATACTGCTCTCTACCTACTCAATCAAATAATAAATAAGCTACGAAGCAATCCTAGATATTTCTCGCCATAATGCTGATTTGCTATAGCCATTTGTTTCAAAATAATCTTTTGTTTCAAATCAAATCCTTTTAAAATCATCCGATATTATCTCCAATCTCCGAATGTATTAAATTGACGAGTCATCGCGATGAAAATAATAGCAATAGCAACAAAAGAATTATAATGTCTGCTGCCAAAACCGTACAATAACAGCGGCGGGTGATGGTCGCGGTGGATCGCGCTCGCAGGTGGTTCTAGCGATTTATCGGTGGGCGATACACCGTTCGATAATGACGGGGCACTCCGGCCGACAGAGCGATGTCGCAAGCACTCGCCGATTTCGGTCTGCCCGTCGGTCATCTCTAACGATGGAGCGATAATTAAGATCGGACGTCGGCATTATTTACGCCCGCAGCATCCTGCCTGACCCGAGCCCGAGACGGTCACGACTTTTTCCATGTCGGGCGAGACTATTGTTGCTTTTACTCGTGTTTAGTTTAGCTAGATCTGCCGGTGCACGGCCGATTTGTACGTCGCGAGTTTAGCTATCGAGCGGCGACTCAGCCGTGTACTCGATGAAGTTTATGACTTTTGAGTCGAGATAAACTTATCTCTATTATAGTCGGTGCCTGATGCTACTCGTTGGCCAACTCTGAGTTTAGGCATGGTGCTGTGGAATGTTGGCATTTGCGGCGCTGATAGCCAACACAAACGAGTATTTGGCTAAGAATTACCTACTCGGTGGTATCTTCATAATTTACATTGTTTCTAAGTTCATACTAATGTGGCATTGTTAGTGCGGTTATCAAGCATCTGCCGCGACACTGCTCGCTGCTGCTTTATGATAATCTCGCTCTCAAGTTAGTGCCGTGATCTGCACGAAGATACAACTCATCTCGCCCCTTTACGTTTGCTATTAACTAATAATATTTCATTTTATATGTACAGTTTCTAGTTACGTTTCGTACGGTAGTATTTAAGTACCTATGTTTATAAAATGTTGTTAAATTATTTTAATGTCCAGGCAGTTTGTTATTATGCGCGATACGGGAAAATGGAAAACTATATACAGTTTTATAACTTATAATTCAATCAAAGTCTTTGCATTCAAGTCGTATTAAACGGCCAGCGTACTAAAAGAAAATCAATTGCAAACGGAGTTAATAAGCCGTTTAAAAAAAAATAACCTACTTGATATTTGCCCCTATTCAGTATAAAATAATGGGCAAAGGCAAGCACATATTCAATTAAAATAAATATGAGTGGAGCGTCGCTCGCTAATAATGTTTGTGTATCTTTTAAGGTAATACCAGTAAATATTGAAAGTGTCTTGTAATACGAGTCGCAGTAATCTATGAAGCTGTGGTGTGCCAGTGCTGGGCAACTGGCACTGAGCACTGGGGACCGCCTGCTGTGGGCCCGAGACCCCGAGCGACACTAAGTGCATTGCTCACCGCGCACTTTTATAGTTTATATTCTGCGTTTTACTTTTAATAAGTTTTCAAGCAAATAGTCGTTATTGTTACTGCTACAAATTCCAGATATGAAAACAAAAGCTATTAATGGAGACAGCTAGTCTAAATTACTCGGTAATCAAATCTTTATAATAATTGTCATTGTTCGTGTGACTCATGTTTTCATAATCAAAAAGTGAATAATGTCGTGAAAAATAGTGGCATGACGTTTATGTCTTTCCCAGATACCGAGATATTTTGTTGAGTGTACATAGAGATAATTTATTATTTTAAATAACTTGTTGCAAACTCCTATATTAATAAAAGCAGAATATAATTATACGCGAGCCCAATGCGGATTAATTAGTGGATGTCACATGTTTTTAAAATTTGTAGTTCTAAGACATTCCAGTTTCCTAACGATGTTTTTCTACACCGGTTGGAGAACAGTGATGATGAATAAAAATAGACCAAGTTATATGCCTTGCATAATTTGAAACTGCGACCCGTAAATCCATTACCGCTGTACTACACTAGTCCTGGAATCTATACAATATAAAAAGAAAAAATATAAACCAGGAAATCTATGACTAAACCAGGTTATACAGATTTTGGGACGTGGGTTTGTTCAAAAAAGTTTACGTTGCCTGGGAAACAAAAATCCACTGAAGGGCCATCGGTGGGTTTTAGTCAGTAAAAATCTGACATTCCCTCTCGGTCCACCCAGAGCAGGAAGAATTACTTTTAAATTTTCCACTTAAAAAAATAATAAAAAAATATATTATAAAACTGTGTTAAATATATTAATTGACTTACAGACACAATAGGTACCTACATAGGATCGGAATGTAATTTATTTATTCAACTACAACATTATTTTATGGTTATATCTGATATGCAGCTTTTGCACTCGGATCCAGTTTTTTGAGCACAGAAACCTACCAATAAGATCCGACTGCCTAGGCTGAAGAAAACGAATCGAACAGCGATCGCTCCTTCAGAAATGTTTTAATTAAAAACAACTACATTCCGATGCATAATTTAGCACCCATAACTGTGTTTTTAACACATTGGCTGTTAGCCGGCCTATAAACATAGCAAAAGGACGATACATAATGTTTTATTTATTTTATATAAGTAGGTTTGTGTGTGGAGTAATATGGAAGAAAAGGGAGTTTTTATGTTGATACACAACCTCTGGAGCCATCCATCGGTTTGCTTCTGAAAGGAAAACCCGGGGCCCTTGAACGAAGGCAAAGAAGGAACAAAGTAGTGAGTTTTAGTCAGTAAAAGTCTGTTACGACCTCCCACACCGCCCAAGAGCGTGAGAAGTCATCCTGATTATATCCCACCTAAAAAAAGATCCACAGTATGACGCTGATTTTCAGCTGTAGCCCATAAGTAAATATAGCCTTAAACTAGCCTTTTACTTTATAATCTGGATTAATTATTATCACGATAACACGCGGTTTGGAAAATTTTCAAACGTTACAATAAAAAATGTAGAATCCATGCCCATACCTAAAGCATGTACAAAATGGCCGAAAACACGTTCTGTCACAGAACGAAAGAGAACTGTAACACAGATATAATTTATATTATTTTTATTATCTCCTAAAGTTTATAATAAAGGCGAGTTTTAATAGCCGGTATTATTACAACAGATCGCGTTCAAGTCAACTTTGAAGGTGAATAATAATAGATAGGGTTTTATCCCCTACGATTTATTGCTCAAATAACTAGGGACTTTACTGTGATAACTTCATTTGGTAAATGTAATTGGTTGTAAATTTTAAAACATTTATGATGCCCATATATTATGAGCAATGTTTAATTGAGAAACTAATAAATAGAGTGTGTTGTTAACTCATTAAAGGTATGCGAAATAAAACACAGGGATTGTCATGCGTCTGTTATTGTGGTCCGAATAACTTGGAATAATTAGGCTATTAATGTTCCGTTATGATTGATATCTACGATATGGTGTGCTGTGAATGTATTGAGTTCAACTACATCAGTTGTTGCGTACGTTGTCAAGGTATTTTCGTAAGTTGGCCTCACAATAATAGGGCTTAAAAGAAAATTGTTCTTCAAAGAATATCTTCTGTCATGTTAAGACTTTGGCATTGTGCCTTAGCTCGGCTCCACATAGATAATTATCTTAGGAGAACATAAATTCAGGTTAAAAAATTTTCTATACCATATTCTAAAATATTGTCTACCTGCGTACCAAGTGTTTCAACGAAATCCGGTTAGTACTTTTTGCTTGAGAAAGTACATACATACAAACTTTCGCTTTATAATGTATATACCTAATAGTAGAATGTGTAACTTATAACTATAAAACAGGACTGTTAATTTGTAGTATAATTAATGTTTCGTTACATTTCGACTACTATTTCACGTAGGTGCGGTGTACGAAAGTAGAAAAGAAATACTTTTGGGATAGAAATGAAACAATCAATAAAAACGTAATAGTGCTTTCAGACGCTGTGTCCGCATAATTCTTATAATATAAGAGAGCTGTACAACAACAAATTCCAACGTTATACCTACACAATACAAACGCATATAATATGCATTGCAACTGTCTATCGTTAGCCGAGGATCTAACAGACAGTCCCGTTTGTTAGTCGGAATACAATTAAGACTAAAATCAACATTAATTACATTGACAGAACTATAGTTTTTTACTCAACACTTGAGACAACTAACATCCTAGACAGCTAAATATATAACAGGCAACAGATTCTTATACGTATAATATATAATTATGGTTCCGTGATTAACAGATAAACTATGAAGAAAGAAACTAGAAACTTTAAAAGTAGCTAAAGGGAAAATTAAGGATTGATTTATCCATTACAGTAGGTATTAGGAAAATTACAGTAGGTGACACTTACGAATATATAGTATTTTATTATGACTCAAAATTGTTAATGGCTCAGGAAAACGTTGGGATAATTGCAATTCAACTACGAATTTTACATATATTATGAAACCAAGATCCCCAACTCGTTTGTCGGTCTTTACGAACGCGAAAAACACAAAAACTTGTGAACGAAAATCCATACAGTTTTCACCTTTAGATAACGTTTAGATTTATAATAGCATAGAGCTTGCAATAAAATACAGCTGAAGAATTTGTTTCAGGAACTAGTGGTTCGAATTGCAAAATTATTATAGTGTTACTTAGCCCATTTATTGAAGAAGGCTATAATTATAACATCATGCTACGATCCACAGACGGAGCGGAGCAGTAACCAAAGACGCGGATACAGCTAGTTGTAAATAAAAATTTAATACATTGTGCTTAACAAACCCACGCAGCCAAAGTCACGGACTAAAGTAAGTAGCAAATGTTAACCGCAAAATATCTGTGAATGACCCATGTAGCTACGAGTACGTACTTATACTTAACAATAACTTAGTAATTAATAATAATGACTCGAGCTTCAATCACTTAGGAGGCCAAACTTTCTAACGAGCCCCATTAATCCATGCCTTGGCCAAAATATTTGTACAAGATGAAACGTGAATAACTGTGGCTTTCTTTGTGTCTGATCCTAACAATTACTGACTTTAATTATGTACTCGTTCTTAATTAATACGAACATGATCAAATTCAATACCTATTTGGCATTTTAAATTTATTAAATAAAATTGTATGAAGGTACGGCTGTAAAATATTACAGTTCGAAAGTTATTATTGTGAGCAACGGTTCTCATTTAAAGAAAAGATTCGAGTCGTAGGTTTATTAATATTTCTTATTAATAATAAATCTTATAAAGAAATATTACCATCCTAATAAAAATCATAAATCTATAAAGTCCGCATGATTGTATATATCTGTGAAGGTGTCAAGAGACATAATGTCGGTATTTTTATATACTTTTTACACATTTTCGTATAGTTGTGATGTGTGATATTTTATTAGCGGACACACCTAAAGGCATTGACTTTTGTTTGGACACTTGCTAATGGACAGTCAAAGCATTATTGCAAAGAAAAAAAAACGTATCTATCGACAATGGACCGCCATTAGTGTAATGAATAGGTACCTATTCTGTCCGCATGCGGAATCAATTTGGCTATCAGTATTTGTCGTTATTTGATGGATTGTTACTTAACAGAACAATCGTATCGTAGAGTAGATATATTTGCAGGATTTTCAATTTAAAAAGATAACACGCAAATTGTGTTACGTAATTCTTTTCGGTATTTTATCAATAGCCAATGCCAACATAAAAAGTTTCCTATACTAATAAGTTTGTATATAATTGGATCCTTTTTTATCTTATAATAAACATGTTTAAAAATAGAACATAATAGCTAACAAGATAAGCAACATTTGAGCGACGATTTTTTTCTTTCACAGTTTCATTAAAATTCTCCTTTTTAACAGTAAAGTAGAATGTTATCAAGTTCCAAAGTACACAATGGGAGCGAGATCGTTGTCTACGGCTGGCCACGACGGCCGCGGGCCCGGGTTCGATTCCCGTTCGACGAAATTCAGGCTAACGAACGGCCCTCCGATAGTGTTGTTACCTAAATACCGTTTTTTTGCACTATTCTTTTTACATAAGCGATGAACTGCTAACAAGGAACCGTTATGAATCGGTTCGGATTTTTTTACAAAAAGTTTACAGAACGAATTTTACTAGCACTTTATTAATGGTACGGAGTTATGGACTCGGATTGGGCGCTTTTGTAATGACTAGTTACATTGTTTGTAAGTGAGTAAGCTTTCAATCGGCTTAAATCAATTACATTGACATTGACCGGTAGACCACCTAAGGTTATTATACTAAGATGCTTAAACTAATGATCGTTACCTGCGCAGACATGCATAAGATAGTCACGACATTAGTAGCACTATATCATTTAAATATTTAGGAAAAGTAGCAGCGCTGCGTATACAAGAGGTAGATCATAGAAATCTGGAAGGTTTTTGTTCAAAAATCATACAGTTAGTTATTGTTTTTTGTGTAACAATAGATCTTTTACTCTATGGAGTGGGAACTCTTTTCAGTTACAGCCATATTGCTGAAATAATTTAAGCAATTCAAAGTTGTGACAGGCCAATAAAACGTTGTTTCAGAGACTAAGTAATTATTGTTATTATATCTATAAGAGATTTTAATGAAAGCTGGTTTTTATTATATAAAAAGGCTATGAATTAGGGGCTTATTTTCAAAGTTTAAAGTATAAGACCCTTACATCTTAGCATATCACAACATTTAAAAATTCAAATCGTTATTCAGTGCTCGGAATAATTTAATGATGAATAAAAAATGTGATAAGGTCTGCCTAATAAATTCGCCGTGTATATCCAAGCTTCATTATCGTGCCCTAAACTTAATCGAAAAGTTAAAAATTGATGAGACGTCACTGTGGAAATAATTCACACTCATTTCAAAATGCCGAAAGTTAAGACGGCTGCACACTGCGCAAACTAAAATTTTAATGTCTTTATTGATATATTTTGTAAGGGTATTTAAAAAATGACTTTTAATTTGGACTATATCTTAAAGAGTAGATTCTCTCTTGTATCGTAATCAAAAGATTACTTTTAAATCCTAATTAATTGTACAAACAATCTAATAGCAATAAACTGCAAACAAAACAAAAACCTTTTGCTTCACAATTCTATAAACACGCAGTCATTTGTTTTTTATATCAATAGGTTCTTACGAGAGTTCAATTGTTTTACGACCGACAAACAAGCTCGGACTAGCCTGTACGGTTCCTAATTCCCCGTATTATATTACCTAAGGGCTTAGCCAGTTCATTAAGGATCGTTCAATCATTCTTTAAGGGGAGGTAGAGAACATGAACCAATTTTTTCATTAATTCATGACGAGATAACTCACGTGGATAATGAAATCAAGTTGAAAGTCACATCAACTTTGATTTGATTGCGCTGAAATTTGCGAAGCAGGTTAATTATAAACTTAATAAAATGTTAGTTTTGTATCAAAAGCTGGCTGGTATATTTGAACACAACAGTACTGAATGTATAACGAACAAAAACTAGAACCTCTTCCTTTGTGAAGTCGATTAATAAATACTTCACTCTGACTCACTGAAAAGCGCTGTTTGAATTACGAAAATAAATAAACAATACGTAGAAGATTTCCAGTCAGTACCTCTCTATATTAAAAACACTCGAATCATTTAATAACTATCTTCATAAGTTCGTGGAAGTGAATAGTAATTTTGAAACAGACACCTACCTGACCTTAACTAGTAAATAAGAAGAACATAAGTATAAGCGGCTTATCGTTCCGTGTCAATAGTAAAAGTCAACTCCGGGAAACAAGTTCTGTCCGGTCTCTCATGATGTACCTATTTACAAATTATATTTATTATCCTGTAGAACATGGGTTTTTTACATGCTTATGGCTGATTTCTTAATAGTAAAATCATTTAGGTATGTTATTTGTCCATTATTCATACAAATACACACCTCTCTTGGTCATCTTTTATCGAGCAGTTTGGGGTTGAAACTTGTAGTCTACTCCACTATTTAAAGTTTTATCTTAAGGCCCAGTTGATACTTCGGATAACCTAAGAGGTGACTGTTACCTCAATCAGAGATATACATCATGGCAATGCCAACCAGACTTTTTACCACACTTCCAGTCGACAGCGATGAGCATTTTTTTTTTGACACCAGATTTTATTAAATTAGGTATAAGTTTTTGTTTTCAGTGTCTGCTCTTCTCCGCGGGTTGTTATTTGCCTCAGATTAAATTATTATTATTAGTGTAGATTACTAGTGCCTTTAGTTTGACATGAATGCTTGTTTAAAAAAAATAAGAAATCCTCTATATCACCAATCCTTCAGTGAAAGTAACCTACGCATGGAAGTTGCCAAGTATGGATCCAACTTAATGTACCACCGCCACGCAGATAAAGAACAGAACTTAGCATACCGCCACACGAGCCTAGTGAACCGCGAATCATAAGCATAATATAATACTTAGGTTGCTTATTAAAAACTTTCAAGAGCGTTGTTTCTCACGCTCGTCACGTAAACCGAAGTGGAGCAGCGAGCAAGCGGCGCGGCGGCGGCGCGGGCGCTCTCATAATGAACTGTGACGCGTGCGCCCCACTTGCGCTAAGATACCATCGGCTAATCACTGCGAATTAATGAGATACCCATCGACTGATAAACGACATGTTTCGTACGGATATTTCGTTAGGGTCAAACTGTTTAATTGGGTTAAGGAGAGTAATTACTAAACTCTCTGTAGGTTTACCCAAGTAATAATACCAGCTTGGAGCTGTAAAGCAAAGGCTTCTTCTTGTACTAAGAAGGCACGAGAATTAATCACCATACTCGCTCAAATTGGGAAGGAAAATTCAGACCTATATATATGAACTATAGGTTCAAGTTTCCTGACGATGTCTTCCTTCACAAATGCCAGTAATTTTCAAGATAATCCAAGAAAGTCATGAATAAATGAAGTTATATTTACCATCTCCTTTGTCATTGTACTTATGCTGATTCGAACCCATTCGTGAAAGGCAAGCACTTAACCGCAGGTTCCTCAAGACATTAAATGAATATAAGATTTAGAATATAATATAAAGGCTATCTATCACATTGGCACATTATCTAAAACAATGCAGTTTAATGCTAAAACAATCGGCCACCCAGGTGACAAGGAATTCCGCAAAGATAGTTCCATCAAGATATGAGAACCCGGTTTGCCAACGTTATGCTTAGTTTTAATGCCAAAGTAGGAAAGGGGCGGTTCGAAGCGGGAAGGAGGCTGAGAAAAATTGATTTTGAGAGCTTTTTCAAGAAGAATGAGGTAAGTAACTTAAATACGTAACCAAAAGAATAAGGTTAGCTTGACTCGAACGGTAGCTTGCATCCAGTGCTTTGGATAGCAAGCAAAGCCGTTGGCCCCCATTGTTATACGCCAGAAAGTCTGACCATCAGTCTATCCAAAGAGTAGCATGTTGCCCAGTACTGGATTGTGAAGGTATAAACCGCATTCGGGTCGACTAGCTTGGAAAAAAATGGTTTTTCTTTAACACAAAACTAAACATTTTACATTACACAAAAATACCACCGACTAATATTGTATTCTATTTTTGTAAAAAAAAATATATTTTACACTTTTTAATTATGGCACCCCTTAGCCAAACTTAAATACGTTTTACCTTTTGGCTCCATCATGAGATTAGTTCAGTAGTATCTTAGCTCGAGTACATCTCATAACAGTTCTGGAAATTTCAGACAGGGCTAGGATACATTCCAGTTCATCACCATCACCACAGAACAAATCCCTTCCCCATCTCCCTTCAGTCAGTCATTGACTACACGCATAAATAAAACTATTTTACATATAATTTTGCATATGGTACATACATTTGAGAAGCCCTGAAGACCCTACAAAAGTATTGCGGATAAATTGAACAACAAAAAAAATAAACCCTGAGAAATCAACTTAGTAACTTAATGGAGATCATGCTCCAACCACGTCAACAATTTCAATTCATACATAACACGCACTTGCCAATAAAAACCGATTGAATACATAACTTAATGGGTCCATAAATACATGTCAGTCAATCACGTGTCTACGTAGTTACTCAGATACCCGCGAAACGAGACACAATAGTAAAACAATAACAGCGCGGTCTCATAGGACCGGTTGGGGATTCAAACGTTAATTTTGTGCGCCAAATATTATCAATTGGTGACTGTCGCAGTATTGAGTGACACTTGAGATATCGATACAGCCGGTGGACCAATACCCATATTGACAGCTAGACCGAATATTCGCCCACTGTAATGTATCCTGCACCCACGAAAATGGTGTTAGAATTTCATTCGTCATTTTTGATTGATTGTGGACGAAAATTGGGTTTCTCATTTTCCAGCTGTGTCGCAATATCTTTAAGTTCACATAACCAGTACGGTTTAAATCAAAATAAATAACGAAACAGTTAGTTAAGAAACATAGTTTTACAAGTAACTAATTTTATCACACTGGTATTTACAAAGTCGAACATTTTCATATATGTAAGCTAATTTGTTGCTCTGCACTGATTTACCACACTTGTAGACCACATCCTGGAATAGCACATAAGATACATTTCGTCTATAGGAGGAGTCTGCTCCCGTGGGTTATTTTTTTACTTTTAAGTGGGCAAAGCCTTTAGAAGATGCTAGGTTATCACAAAATACAAAGTTACTCTAACTTTTAAGGAACAAACGATTATGCAAAAAGTTAAATCGGTCGTTGACGCTAATGTACGAGTATACTGCCGGTCACTGTACACGCCAACTCAACCAAACCATTGACGTAACACGCCCTTTTATTGTTTAAATTCAATTAGCCACAGCCTAACATAGAAACAGTACTTAAAGGGCCTTTCTCGAGATCTATCAATGTAGCGGTATGTCCAGCCAGGCAGGACTCAATCAAACTTATCGTCATGCATCAAGATCGTCGTAAATGTGTTACGAGCTTTTATCGCTTTCTTGTGTAGCGGCGTTTGAAGTATTTACGTTCATATTTACTGGATTTATTATATGTGACGGATCCATAAAAGCGGTAATGGGCTAGTGGCGCAATATTGTATTAGGTTAATATTTGTGTCGCAAGTTTACTGTAAACTTTGTACGATTTTCATAATAATGTAAAGCATAAATTATTAAGCTCTGCTTAGTACAGTCATTATACAATTGTTTTATCCTAACAGCTACTGGGCTTCTGACATGTGAAACATTTATTTTTTAGGGTGGACGAAGAAGGCATGTCAAACTTTTACTGACTGAAACCCACCTGTGTCATATACCATGTCCCTGTACGTTCTAGGGCCAATGCCACTGTTTCAAATGTTCCTGAAATGCTTTGTAATGACAATTGTCTTTATTCAATAATAAAGTTTCTGTTAAATAAACAAAGGAATAAAATAAACTTGTATCGTTAATACATCATAGATTTATTGTTCATAACATTAAGCGAATACCTCGTCACTTTGCCCTGTGTTCAATAAAACAAAGTACTTTCAGCCTCTACATGTATATATAATACGAGAAGTGAGTGGAAGAGCTAGTGTTCATAATAAAATTAAACACTTCACGTGTTTGACTGCACTAAAAGCAAATTTATATTCAAAAGTATTGTTTCCTAAACACTGATTTTATGTTTGTTGATTAACGACTAAATTTTCAAAGGATAGTAAATCGCTGTATGCAAGCATTGCTAAGGAAACTACAATATCTGTCCCCATTAGAATACGCGTATAAGTCTGTTTGTTAGTGTGTAGTGCAGCTCAGTGTAGTTAAGCTCATTTATCGGCTGAATGCAGAGGAGCATGTCTGTGGTGAAGTGTTGCAGCGGCGATATATCCGCCTTTCGGTTTAGTTTGTTTTAGATAATTACGGCTAGCTGTCCGCCCTCGCCTGGCCTTGAGTTCCCCACTAATGGCCGTGCCATCGTTCAAACCGTGCCACTTGTGTGACGGCAACATGGGTTCATTAGCGCTATCACTGCCCCGGCCCAAGATTGTGAGGATGTGAGCGCGTGTTATCTTTCAATGCTTTTAGCGAACAGATTACTGTTTCAGATTCTTTAAACTTGACTCGCTACTATAGTTTTCGAATGCCTAGATTTTCTTATCCTTTTTCTGTCGGAGAATCAACATAATTGACTACATGCGCCAGCATACACAAGTGCGCGCCGATGTATACGTTACGAACGGATTATGTCGCCTCGACTCAATATTATCTTGTTAATTAATTAACTAACACGGATTAAATCATTTACATAATCGTGAATAGATTATTAATAGTTTAGAGATAAAAGAAGCAATTAAATCAATTGCAACTTAATATTGTCATTCAAACAGCATAATATCGCATGGCGGTGGCGGCCATCGCCAGATGACTTGGGGCAAACAATTTGTTATTCAAATGTAAATTCCAACGAGCCAAAACATGAGCAGCTTTGACAAGTCGTTGACAAGATACGAGCACCGACAAAAGATGTAACTACCTAATATACATACTTATCTACTGTCTAGCTGGACAAAATATAGGAGCTAGAACCTAGCAGCTTACCTACCTCCATCAATCTTCGGCTGACATTTCGAACAGTGCAAAAAGTGGTTAGTTTTGTAAAATGTCGTGTGTTTTTGGTTATTAAGTTAAGATGACGAGGGCCGTAGTGTTGTGCGTTGCTTGTATTGGAAGTGAGATCGCGACGCGACGCGTAAAACTGTCACGATAAGAATCGATCGCGATGATACGGATCGACTCTCTCGATCGGAACTCGGTCTGCGATTCGTACGACAGTTGCCCGACATTCCAGAGAAAGCACCCCGTCTAGAAGCACCCGGAACATCAACCTTAATAGACGTGACATAGAGCGGATATTTATTGAACACGACCTCGATACTGTACATTTAGAACAGAATAATTAAACTGATGTTGTGCTGGTAATAACATTATTGGAAACGTAATTAGAAGTTGTGTATTAATTAATATAATTGCTTATTGGCTTAGCCCTGCGATAGTGTATTTATCTAGTGAAAATGTGAAGTAACGAAATAGTAAATCTGCAGTCTGTTGTCACACTGTAATTACTTGTTAGACCTTAGTCATTAGTCCCGAAGATGACAAAACATAGAGCTTAGCACTTTATGTGTACAATATGATACCTGCTAATCGACAGCGACGTATGAACTACAAAAAATGCCTGATTGAATGTTATAATACGACTTTAATGGACATTGCCTCTTATAATGTAGATTATGTCATAATATCTATCCTATTAGAGTTAAGTAATATTTCGCATATAGCCATAAAGCTATTTAAAGATTTTCGACTCTAATTTTAACTTTAAATATGGGTAAATGGACTCTCTATACAGTATTATCTACTTTATTTTTGAAGAAAAAAAATTTCAACGTCAACCAACGCAATATAAAAAATAAGAAATTAAAATATATTATACTTCTCAAGATGAAAGACTGGAAGTTCATCACGTAAACTTAACTTTTCTTGAATGAATGTCTCGATTTGTAATAATACGGAATTGTTTTATGAGTGCAATCAATTTCCATTTACGATCAATTAATTGCACTTCATCTAATGGGTTGAATACGGCGCATCGGGCCCGTAATGAGAGAGGCTGCCATTCTATTACCTGCTAAATGAATCTTGATTAATTTACACGTTACTAGGAAACCTTTCCAGCTCTATACTTACGCAAAGTGTATTTATTTAATACAAGTTAGATGCTCACTCGTTCAAACGACTTCTATTTTAATTACTTTCAAGTTGAAGGTAATTTTAAATCACACTTTCTCCACAAGGCCTGCTGCTAGGCTTAGGAAGTGAAACATAACTGACGGCAAATAAATATTCCCGTGACGCCAGTTTCAGGGAGTAGTTGTCGGGGCGGGCGCGGGTCGTTCACTCGATCTCGTCCAATTTATTTACTTTTTTCCCAGGTGTAGTGTTACGGCTATAAAATTCAGTTTTTGTTGGTCGGGCGCATGCTCGGCTAGATCTCCCGTCGCGAGATATGTTGATTTACGTTTAACGCGCGTGACCCCTCGTCGGAGCCGATCATAGACTCGATAGACGATTCGAACTGGCGCGCACCTAAGATATCGCCACATCGCACTCGTGCCGATGTATCTTGGGAAATATTTCGCGGTGTATAGCCTCCCCGCCGGCCACTCGGACAAACATTAGTAGATTTCTTTGTGTTTCACACGATTCATTCTGTTATTGCTACAGAAATACATTTTCAAATACCATTTTCTCGTTCCTACCAGTTTTATATGATTTATCTGTTTTACCGGAATTACTGTGTGGGTATACGGATACCATAACCTCGAAGTGTATTTGAGCAGTTAAATCACTAAGAGCTACTTAACCCTTGTTTTCCATTTCCGGGAGATTTATGCCACGGTACCAGATTGTAAAGGTTAAAATACGACTTTGCAAAGATTTAACTGCGTACTTAATTAATGTACCTACATCACGTGACAGGACCTTTAAATTGGATATTATTTCAATTAGCTTGAGACGTAACAATGTATTATTGTATGGAAATATTGGACTCATTACATTAAAAGTGGTAGTTGCGTTCTGTTTGAAAGCAGCGACAATGTTTGACCTTTTCCCTTCATGAGCAACAATAGTATCTAGTGCTGTATACCTAAATACAATTCAATTCAAAGACCTACAACTGTAATAAGTACGAGTATAATCTGTTCCCGGAACTCTTTCGGTGAGTACCGTTCTGTAACAAGCAGATGCGTATTACGAGGCGATCGAATAAAAACTGTATTTCATTGCATTGAGCGGTAACTGTGTCTCTAAATGAGACAATTTACATGTATTATTAATGAAGTCTAATTAAGAATTTGCAAGCAAGTATGGGAACGGTAGAAAAACAGTGTATATCGTATCACAAGAGAGTGCTGAGAGTGAGGCGGAGGAAGTGGATGCTTCGCGGCGACCGTTAGGAGTGACGTAGGTGCCCATGCAGCATTATGTGCCCCGAGGCTGAAATCACTAAGTGAATAAACTCGGAACATGTAAATATATGTAAGTTTCTATCTAAGTAAGTTTATCATCTCGTCGGTATCTTAGTAACATGGTAATTTTCTTCTTGATTTAGACGATTTTTTTCCAAAGCTTATTTCCCACATTATAAGCCATAATAAAACAATATTTAAAGGTATTTCTTTCCAAAAGCTACAAGTCATCCCGCATAAGTCAAAGTGAGATAGCGTTAAAGTGTTGCAATACAGAAACGTTGCGCATTACGGGCATTTAAGAGCAGAGGGTAAAAAACAACGCGAGACAACATCAAAACTTGAAGGTGAACATATCTTTAAAACACATTACGGGTTATCCAACAAATAAAAAGCCTCGACTCAGATAACCACACTTCATTAGCATTTCGCTTTCTGCTTAGTTAGCGACATGTGTGATACAAGCAAGAAATATATGCAAATATAAAGTAAATGTACACATTTTTTACATTGTAGACGCTGATATTTATTCAATAGATCTGCCTGTTTATACAAATTAGGTGGTGCCAAAACTATCATGACTGCTTTGGAGCGCTCGTTAAAATTAAAACTTATAGACCCAGCTTTATAAAAAATCAATCGATAACTTCGTTGATATAATATTTATGTATATGCTTTTAGACATTTGTTTTTCACAAAGTGCTCAAATAAAGCAATTTATAAGTATTGATTTACATTATATTTAGACATTTATAACGTATTCTTTTATTTTGAATGTCGCATGTAAATTATGGATCAAAAAGCGATTTTAGATATTATGCAAATGTGTGAGAAGCCACGAAAATTGCAAATACACACCCTGCTGTGATTATACGAGACATATTTATGGCACTGCTAATATTTTCCCTTTACTGCATAAAAAATTAAAACATATGAAATTATTAATGTTTGATTTATACCGGAATGTTATAAATATTTACTTTAATAATTTTATAATGCATTTATTAAACTGGTCTGGCACCTGTAGGCATTTACTAAGTAGCTGCTAATATTTTAAATCGAAACAATTTTCTTTATAATGTTTTATTAGATTCTCTGAATAAATTTCAATAGAATCGTTCCCGATAATCAAAATGTTCTCACAGATGCGATTCGCAACTATTTACCACCGTCCAATCGCAATAAAGCACAATAAAGTTGGACGTCTTCCGGCATCCGTCAGGCGGACTGTGCCGGCCACTGGTTGCGCAACCCACCACCCAACTAGTCGGCTCGACAAACCACCAAGTTGGGACAATTGAGCGATTTGTCAACTATTGCATTAGGTAACCGGTCACCGCGAGCGACTCGAAATCCTCAAAGCGTCGCAAATATTTTCCGTTCGTCAGGCTCTTCTTACATTACATCGATTCTGATAAAAGTGGGTTCGATGCGGTAATGGATACTTTGTCAATCAGCAGTGACGAGCCGCGAGCGTGGGCCGCGCGCGGAGAAAGCGACGCGCCGAGCATCGCATGCTCCTTACGCAAGATATATCTGCAAGGAACACAATGGACGCGGAATGCTTGCAGAACAAGCTTTTTGGATATTTATTGGATAGATTTTGTGTGGGATGGATTTACTTTGGTGAGTTACACGCAGACACTAACGCGTTTATAGCAATAATAGTTTAGGTGATATCTTGCTGCATAAAGTGCCAATAGACAATCGGATACTGAGAACATTGATGTGCAATATGATGGAACAATTGAATGGAATAACTGAACAACGTCACTGATCAATGCTGATTATTTCACATAAGTTCCATTTCAAATGAACCTTGTCTCATATAACGCTACACCACATAACTAAAGACCATTCCGTGTAACGGTAACTTAATTCAGTACAAAGTTGGTAGATAATTATATAAATAGGGTCGGAGATCTGGCGAGTTAAATAAAATACATAATACATAACATAGATGGCGGTATCGAGCGCGGTACAATGTTACAACATTATCGGGTCATGACGATCGACGCCGGGTGTCACTATCGGTACAGTCCTCGCCGTAAACGTATAAACGGTGGACTGGTTCTAGGATTGGGAGAGAATGCTTGACACTTTGATAGTATGAAGAACGCGCCGCAGTTATCGGCTTACACACTTTTATGGCTTTTTATGTATTAATACTTGGAATTAAGATGTTCTCACACCGACCTAAGAATTAAAAAAGAATGACAACGGAAATGAGTCAGTATGATCCTTGTCGAATAGAGTTCTCGCAACTGTCAGCTTTATTATTCCGACACGCTACGGCGAAATATTTTTGGTATTTCTTTAAGCTGTGCTCCTCACGCGATTTGTATCTAAATCAAATTGAACATGAGCCTATCAAATAAAACTTTCACGTCCGTATCGATCGTGAAAGAATATCTTTCACAAACGGCCTCATTTTCAATACATTTCAATATAACTGCTGCAACGAATGAATTGTACATGGCTATAATTTGCAGAAAATGCATTCGAATAAGCCTAGATCATTGATAACATATTCCGTTGTTTTTATATGCAGTTAAAAGAAGAACTAGAAGAAACGGGTCGGTCGGGGCTAGGCAATATTTTTAACCAATTATGGCAAAGACAAAACGAAGTGATAGTCTTCGCACGTGTTTCAATTTATTTGAGTGGCTTTTTCGTTCATTCTCATAAGTCTCATAAATCGTGGTACTTAAGAATTCCCAATGAAGCAGGTTTTGTTGATTAATTGTCTCTATTTTGGGGTCATTGAGAACTGCTGCTAATCTTAGAACTAACTCAGACAAAGCCTCCAAGTTCGCTTCTGCCAAAGGCTTAGAATCCTTTTGAGGCATGCAAGGCAACCTCAAGCATGTAAATCAAATTTATTCAGCTAACAGCTATATCTATTAAATCACAAACACGGCGAGCAATATATATCATTGTACATAAGTAGGAACTATTTATTCGTTTGCTTTGAGACTCTAATTTATACAGATTATTAATTTGTCCCATGACAGCCGCGATGGGAGTACACGCTTAGGTCTAAAGCAAATCCGATGTGCTTGACTTGATCAAACAATTTTATGGTGCTGAGATTCCCTTATATCGAAAATGACACTTAACGTAAAATTATTACAACGACAACAATTTTAATTGATTGAAAGTAACTTTAGAGTTCGTTCCTACCTTATGGGTACGTGGTATTGGTATATAATATCAATTTTGTTCATTAGTTAGTTGCGACCTCGGCGAACCGCCTCGCTACCCGACACCCGGCTGGTACTAGGTCGACATAGATGCTCGGCTCGCGGTGCGAACTATTTGTACCGTTCAAGCCCACAGTTAGGGTTACACGCGTGCTAATCCAATACCAGATAAATGATACTCTGCTATGTAGGACGACGACATTTTGCCTCTAGGACAAACAAATGATGCCGTATACCGAACACTTTGCGCATAGTATCATTTTGTGAAACATTGTACTGCTATTCTTGCTATGTGATTTTAACACATTGACATTTAAGAACAAGAAATAGGAGATCGAATCTTGTCTACAGGTATTTAGTGCGAGAAGGTGTAAGGTCGGCTGTGCGCGAATTATGTAAGCTTTTTTAGAACACCGACGACGTTCGCAATATGCTCTGTTCATAATATAAAGAACACACTATCATTACTGTTCGTGCAATAAGAATGGTATTTAGGGCACAGATAAGTCATAAAACTGGAAGGTTACAAGTAATTCTGAGAACCGATTCGATCTGCACTTATCCCAAATTGGATATCTTGTTTGAAATGCCTTTGATGTTTATCGTAGGAAAACAAAATCTGGCGTGAAACAAAGGCAGTGCCGGAGCTGAGAATAAATAGGAGGGTGTAGGTAAGTGAAGGCTTGTGATCCCCGAGGTTCGTATGCCCCGGGCGCGCGGGCTAGCGTCTAACGGTGGATGCGCCCACTCCGTAGGTGTCGCAGGCTGCGCGGCCATCCGTCCCGATGTACCCACGATTTACGAGACATCTCCTACTTTATTGGCTAAAGCGATTCACATAAATCCACTAAGTACATCTCGGGTATAATTTTTAATGCAAAGGGCAATTTATACTTGGTTCTTTATAAGCATCGTTCTAATTTATAATTTCGCGATAGTTCTTTATCTGCAACAACATTTGTTCGCGATAATAATAGGTTGTATATCACGTAATGGAATGAGTAAGATCTACACAGTTTTACGAGTAATTCCGCTTCTTCTTTTTTTAATTACATCCAGATATGTCGAGTCGCTTACAGGGCAGCGCTCACTAGTGAGATGTTAAGCTTGTCTTTTATTTATTTTCATTGACTACGGGTGTCCTGGTTTTATTATTTTCCAGTTAGATTGTTACTGTTGGAAAACGTTTTAAGAAACTAATTAAATTGTATTTTTTGTTTGAGCGAGGTAGGGTAGTGAGAGACATCACGCCATGGGAGCGTATTTGTTAAATGTCGGGGTATCAGTACAGTTATTTGTTAACGTGGCTTATAATCGCCTGAAAGATTGAGTGACAAGACAGACGGGGGCCGGCCGTCAGCGCGCACTACCAAGTCTAGACGTAGACGCGTCCGTTAGGCATTCAGGCTCACACAACGTACCCGGAATCTGACTAGATATCATCTGCTCGCCGTTCGTTATTTGTTGACTTGAGAATAGATGGGGCAAACTGCCCAACAACTAAAATTTGTGGACGCGATTATATAATATACATATTACATTTATTTTATTTTCTCACTGAAGGAAGAAGGAAGAATATGGCTTTGTGTTTGCCTAACAAAGAGCAAAGCCAAATCCTTCCAGTATTCCTTTCTTAAGTTCCCTCGAACCAAATTTTACATAATTATAATGTACTGTAT
This sequence comes from Mythimna separata, assembly GCA_030763345.1. Taxonomy (NCBI): domain Eukaryota; kingdom Metazoa; phylum Arthropoda; class Insecta; order Lepidoptera; family Noctuidae; genus Mythimna; species Mythimna separata. The sequence goes on from CM061180.1 coordinate 10,466,998, forward strand.
AAAGTTATTTCCCAAAAATAGATTTTTTTTCAGGCACTAGGTATCGATCATAGACCAAATCAGTGGTCTTAAATCGCAAAGAGCAAGTGATGACACAAGAAAGTCAGTAATAGTCTAATACACGCTGGCGCTCCACTGAAAGCTGGAAAAGTCATTGGATGATTTCTCACCCTAAAAAAAAGATGCAGACAAAAAATTTACTGAAAAAGTGTTCAATACATGTTTCCTGTCGTAACCTATGAAAAAAGGAGGTTTAACTGTTACCCACATAACGCGGTACCTAGAAGTGAAACCATTAACAGAAAGAGGTAATAAAGTTTGTAATGTTCAACTGTAAACAGAGCTCAGATATTTTAACTGAAACCTAACAGTCTATTGCCTTATAAAGACGATTTTTGCTACTTATCTTTACGGTACTAAAAAAAGTAGTTACAAGTTCGATTTAAATAATAGAACTTATAACTACTTTTTTTAAGTGGTAAACTATCCAATTACTTCTCCCGCTCTTGGGTGGAGCGGGAGGATGTCAGCCTTTTACTGACTAAAACTCGCTCTTATGTTACTTCTTTGCGTTCCAGGGCCCAAGTTTTCCTTCCAGGAGCGAACTCATGGTCCCAGTAGGCTTAGACCCTGCTAGGCCCCTATGGTTTTGCTGACATCTCCTTGAGGCGCACGTGGAACCCTAAGTGCCGTCAACCACTTGGGCTCGGCCCGGACGGTTACTAGATGGGCGGGCTGGACGGCGAGCAATGGATAGTAGTTAGGTGTTAGGCTCGCCGTCCGAACTTGTACCTACTGCAGTAAGTTAAAATCAATTTAATTATTCATATTTAAAAATAATGTTTATTAAATTCACAGGAAACGAAGCACGTACGGTTTCTTAGTTGAAATTGTAAGCAAAAGAATGGAAAGTATTCTGGCATCCGTCTATTACGGAAGTTGATCGTAAACATGTTATTATGCTGTAGTTCACGTTACCTGTTGCGATTACAGTTTATTATTATTTAATGTCTTTATGCGGAGCGAATAAGGTTTATAAACCGAGTAAATGCCAATATAAATGTGTGTGAATTGCTTGCTGATTATACTTTTTTTTATTGACCAGAAAATGATTAAAAAGGTTAGCAAAGAAATTTTTGATGGAGTTTAAAATATAACTTTGCAAAGAGTAAGGTATACTGCACTTACTCTAATCAAATTACAGTGTTAACCTGGTTTTTGGAAATTGCGGAAGTGTCTCTGAAGTTCTACTTTATCATTTGATTATGGTAGCGATGTCGAACCGAGTTATAGATTAAGAAACCAGAATTACAACAGAAATCAGATTTAAATGTCAAATAAATTTTGTATAACATCATTAGCCAGATAATTGAACAGGAACTTATCTGAAAGTGGCAAAAAGGCGAATTTGAAAGGTTTATTTTAAAAGCACCTTTTAAGTGCGCGTTGATGTCTTTTGTTTAGCGGTTAATTCAAACTCCACAAAGACGATCTTCCATCGTTTTTAATCACTCTTTTCGTTATTCAGTCGTTTCTAAACTTCAATACAGATGATATATACAGTCATAACACAAAGCTTCCCAAGCCATAAGAGGAAGAACTAACAAAAAGCATAACTAAACAAATTTACAACTCATTTAGCAGTCATAAAATTAGAGTCCAACGGATATCATTAATAAAAACAACAATCGGATCTAATCCTACGCTAAATTTGTGTTCGAAGGCTTTTCTTTATCGAAAAGATTAGTTTATAATACTCTAATAAGTCTAACAATAAGTATAGCCATAGATAGGACGGTTTAAATGCGTCTATAAATTGGTGTTTCGCGAGACATCATGATAACGCCACAAATCAAGGGGCACGTTAATTACTAGACCTCGTTCAGACGTCTAAGCTCTAGGGATGGGACACTCTTACAACTATCGAATATCGACAGTTTCATTTACCAGCAGAAGCAGGAGTTTAATACTCCACCATCAAGCAATATTTAACGTTAAAATGTAATCTTCGTAACAATAACTTAATGACGCATTTTATGGTCGATTCCAAGAAAATGTAATAAATTAAAAGAAAATGTAATTAGACATATATTTCTTTAATTAGTAAAAATAATTAATATTTTACTGCACTACGCGTAAATCGATTTTGATTTTGCAGACATAACTATAATATAACGATTACATCGCCAGTTAGTCCATGAAATTGTGTGCAATTACATAGTTTTCAGATATTTTTATGACCTAATTCCACTTAACTAAACTTGTAATTGAACTAAATTGATTTTGCTCCTTTTTTGGATTGGTGTTTTAAAAACTTTGTAAGCTTTACCAGCAAAACTCTTCATCTTAATTTCGGCCAAAAGACGTCCACTGCTAGCCATAGGCCTCCTCCAAGTGCCGCCACAACCACCAGTCCTGAGCGTCTCGCATCCATCAGATTCCCGCAACCTTCACCAGGACATCGGTTTACCTCGTGGAAGGCTTTCCAACGCTACATTTCCGGTACGTGGTCACCACTCCAGAACCTTTCATTGCCATAGACCATCTGTTTTACAAGCAATGTGCCTACTGCCACTTAAGTTTAGTTTTCAGTTTTTGTTTAGTTTCTGTTTTTTTTGTTTGCCTAAGGCATTAAGTCCTCCTTTGTACCTTTTTGTGCATAACGTATAAATAAATAAATGTTTGGCAATTCCTCGGACTTTGTCGTTAACCTTGATTCTATTGCGGATATCTTTATTTCTAACAAAACTAGCGAAATATAAATCGACAACGCAAAAAAAGTAGTCTGATCCCAGCCCTAGCGCACTAAATAAATAAAGATGTGAGGTTCGTCTGTACACGAGCGACTCATACTGGAACAATTAACTTGTACTCGAACAAGCACCTAATTGAGAGGCAGTATCCCGTCGACCTGCGAGTCAAGCGTGACTCTCGCACTTCATCACCATCTAATCCTACTTTTCAGTCCAATCTTTTCTGGAATTCCTACATATCCAACTTTTTTTTTAATTGTTATAAACTAGTGCTTTACTGTGATCCCACCTGATGATAAGCAGTGATGCAATCGTCGATGGTGAGGCGCACTAGTTTATTAAGAGCATATTCACTCTAGCCTTGAAGACACCCAAATTATAATCGGACGGGAAAACCGCAGCATTTTTTATAAATATTGTAAATATGTACCTACATAGAACATCAGATCACCTTCTGATGGTGTTACTTCGGACGACGAGCAATAGGTACCTCGGTAACCGCCCGGACCGAGCCCGAGTCACCCAGATTTGGATGTTCCTTCCCTCGTCCGTTGGACATAGAATACTTTTTATTCATTGAGAAGAGATGATGATGTCAGTCTGCTACTAAGGGACTATTTTCAACATATATACTCGTAATACAGATAAAGATGTATGTTCATTTATTTCTAGCGACAAAACGCGCCCATACTTGCTAAGTTTGGGCGGGTCGCTAGAACTGTGTTAGAAATCTTTTAACTTCTGGGCTTTTTTTACTATAATACTATGCTTGTTTTATACATTTAAATCTTTTTCATGAATTATTTTGTCCACAGGTAAAAACTGCATGAAACACCGTACAGTAGTTTTTAAATATCACGTTCTTTTTTTGTAACAAGTTAGGATAAAAACAAGACCAGAAAAATTATCTTTGTTATGACCAACGTGACGTCACACTCGATTCTTAAAGGCGTGAGAAACCTCCTTGGTGTCAAAATACATATGTTTACGAGGCCTTCCAAGTAAACGTATGTTCCGGTAGTAATGTTAGTGGAAACTAGAGCGTTTTCACAACCGGACTGCCAATAAAATAACGAGTGACAAACAGCGCAATGGACTCATATCAACTATAAGACTTCCTTTCAAAACTCAACTTGATTTATCAACGTAATTTAAAGTTATCACAATAATATTATAACGGTGAATGTTTGTGTGTGTGCTTGTATATATTTGTTATTCCTCGACTAAGTAATGAATGGATTTGAAATCTCAAAAATTATAATATGAGACAATAATTAACACCGAAAACTTGTTTATCTTACAAAAATAATAATTAAAATAAGTTTTTGAAGATTTAAAGTTTATTAGATAAAACATGAGATATGCATTTTTTTTTGTGCTTAACTTTTTTGTTAGGCGTGGGATATGTGTCTTACTTCAAATCATTTTCAACACCTTACATAATAACTTTACGGGACATATTTTATACCGAGCTAAGCATAACATTTCCAAAGTTCTTTTAATGAGATCTCCTCTGTTCTCATGACGATTATAATTGAGTATATAAGAAGTTAAAAGTCGCACGGTATCTTCATCTCGATCAGAGATAAGCGACTTTCTAATCGGGTCAAGTAACGTTTATGTTTACAAACTAGTTAAGCAACGGATGTATCTTGTTAGCTGTAGTGACAAATGTTGTCCAATTGTTTCACCAAAAACCGCTATATCTCCCAAATTAAAACGTATATTTTCATTTTCTTGTATCTCTTACCTTGTTAACAGCTATGTAAGAGATAACTTCAATTAAAATATTAATAAAAATGTGAAACCAACAAAGAGTAGATTGATAAAAGGCAGACCGACGAAAGTTTGAGATAAAAAGACACTTTCCGTGTGATTTGTGGTATTCACATCCGAATTCCTTCGTTAATATTCTACGAGCGTTCGCCGCTAATAAAGTTGTCGACATATTGAGACACAGCCGCGACCATACCATTTCGCCCCAGTTTTCACACACAAAACGTTCGGAACAACTTTTACTCGATACTTTTACCGAACTTCCCGTATATATCAATTACAGACACGATTGCTTATCTGTGACTCGGAATTATTGTATTAAATGGTATTTTTACACGACGCAGCACAATTTATGGCGTCTTTCAATGTTCCCAATAAGCGCGCACACGCAATGGCGCTGTCACGTCGCAAAAAGAATCAAAAGACGCCACGCAAGACGCAAGACGCAACAAGGCCTGCGGTTAGCGATTTTATATTTATAATCATCGTCGGCCGTAAAATAGTAAAAACTAAACATGCAGATATCGCTTATTTACATGTACGATGAATAAAATTGTTGCGGAATAAATAGACGCTATCACGAGCTTTTATTGCAAGTTTTTATAGAATTTTCGATGGTATGCTCGGAATGAGCAGGGCTTTATAAAAACATAAAATATGTAGAGTTATACGCCCACTTGAATATTGACGGATGCGTCTTTAAAAAAATATTATCAAATCAACACAACCGCTGAGCGACACAACCTACTTCAGAATGTCAATTAAAATCAGAGATGCCATCTCGAAATTAAAATCAATAAATTTTTATGCAGCATCCACATTATTCATAAGATATATCTTAATATGATTCACATATAAGGAAGCTTTGCTAATAAAGCGTGATTAATTTCCGTGTTTAGCCTATGGGCACGGTACGGACAGCGCGCGTTAGGTGCTGCCCGCGGCCAGCGTGGCTCAGCGTAACCATAGATAACAATTTTATAAATGGAATAGTTTATTTCGAATTTAGTCGCATGAATAATAATTTAATCGTGGAACAGTGTGCAGGAATAATTAGAAGAGAAAAAAAAATTGGTCCGCATTTTATTAAGATTCTACGTTGTTGTGATGGAACATATATTGTTATAGGGTTTATTATATTCTATTCTATATCCCATCGGAAGTATCATAATTATACTTGGTCAGTAAGGATGACGTACAGTCAGCACCAAAAGTCGATGAACAGAATCAACATAACAAAACACTTGTTCGCAATAAAATGTGTTACATCTGTTCACAATAAAATGTTTTGTTATGTTGATTCTGTTCATCGACTTTTGGTGCTGACTGTACATGAAATCTAAACTATATTTTAAACAGGTAGTGTATGTTAAAAACGTTCAGGCCGGTGTGCTACTGATGTAACGTGGAGTATTTGCTGACCTGGCAGAGTACCACTGCTGGCCACCTCTCACTAGACTAATGATGAAACATAACAATTTGCCTTATTATCAGTGATAGGAATAGGTAGTGCCTATTTGCCTAAACTTCGAAGAACAGAGACAAGAAACGGAGACCTCCTTAGGACTAAATGTTTTTCCGAGATATCTGTCCCGAAATTTCGAGACAACACTTAAATACATTTTAAAAAAATTCTTAGTTATTTCTCGTTATGATGTGGATGATATTTGATGGCTTATTGTCGTCTCATTGCTAAATATTTAAATGTTTTCGGTATTAGGACGATGAATGTAAACGGACAATTTATTACAAAATTGCTTTTACCTTGATAAGTTAAGTTGAGTTTGGAAAGGGATTCTTATAGTTGCTACAAGACCAATTACTATTGTAACTAGGTGCTTCAAACAAAGGTATTCTAGCGTGATGTGCTTCTAGAGAGGGCTATATGCTATATGTAAATTTTATTATTATAAACATATACATGATGGTATTTGTTGGTTATTTTTATAGGGTAGGTAGTTCCTATGTATGTAGCAACATCTAGTTACCACGAAGGAACTTTTTTCAAAATTCTTTATCATTTCCATGTAGGTTTGCGGAACTTAATACCATAGACACACACATTTCTAAATACATATAATATAGTACATGAGATTTAGTATAGTGACAGAATACTTTCTAAAAAGATAGACAGACTTGTTTATTTGAGACTTACGTTGTCGTTGAATATCGTTAGTAAGTTATAATTTTATTTATCGGTAAAATACACGATCCTCAAAGGAGGCTCAAGAGCCAAACCCTAGAAAAAGCTAATCTATAATATTTTCACATCCAATCCCAATGACTAAAGCCCTACAACACACAGTCTGAATCAAAATCTAGGACGAACAGGACATAATGAGGCCATTTACCATTGTAACTGAGCACTTCAAACAAAGGTACGTCTGGCGTGATGTTCTCTTAGGGATGCCATAATAATTCAAACAGCTCACTAACAGAACACTTTATTATCTACACAGATGGACAGAAGTGTGTCGGTAGTAAATAGCTTTTCGTGATAGCAACGCGTGTGAACCCTGACATGACTCCTAAGGCATTGTTTATACTATCGAACTAGGGGTTATCTAAAAAGTATCGCACATAACTTGATCACAATTATAGAAATATCTTTCTTAAATTATTGAAGACAAATATCTAGAACAAAAAAAAATCGAAGCTATGTGACTGCAACTGCGCGTTTGATTACGGCCCATTCCCTGTTCTAGAAATGAAGCCCAGCAGTAGGAACATTATAAGGTACCTTCACCAACGCAACGGAAAAAGAAGAACAAAAATCTCTTATAGTTTTTGGCTAGTTCCTTCACAGTCTACTTAAAACTCTTGAAAGCACATGCACATGAAAACTTTTAGACTTCAATCTGGGCCCGACAAATGACTATAGAGTGACACTTTTAATGCAACGCTCTTGGAAAATAGACCGTTTTCTACTCATATTTTATTTATTATTTATATATCGTCCTTCTTGAAGTAGGAGATAAGACAAATAAAATATAAAGTACAATATTACATTAGTTATAGAGAACATAACTTTCAGCTAGATAAGGCTCATTACGACAATTCTCAGTTTAAGATCGAGATAGTGACTGTCGCCGATAAATGTGATATATTCCCTTCTTATCATATAGGAAACTAATGCTTTTATCGACGAAGTATGTGTATGAGAGTACAAACCTACTTTTCGTTTAGTTTATGAGCTTAAAGTAATAAACAGGTCGTTTTTTATTGCAATTCTGAGTAGAAATAAGTCTACAAATATTTCATAAGTTGTTCTGAATTGAGAATTGGAAAGTAAGTATGACTGTTTATTTGTTAAATTCACGCGCAATACAGAACTAATGATCCTGGTTTTTTGCATATTTTTGTCAAAGGTACAGAAAGGGATATAAGGAACCACTCTATACCTTTATATCTTTTCTAGGGTGACTACCCTACTCCACCAAAGACCAATAACTCTTGACCTCCATAATTGTGATAGATGGCACTGCATACTTTTCGTGTCATAATCTAAATTAACGCGTAAATATTTGTTAAAAACCCATTCATTGGTTCATTGCCCTTTACTGCATGGATATCATGTTTTACTAGTATTTTAGCTTGCATGGGTAGGTCCAAAAACGGTCGACTACGGTGACCCAGAGGCTAATCTCGTATTCTACAAACAGCACATGCAATGTCTCACTTCTAAAAAAACTGGTCAAAACAAAGTCATTGACATCAGTGGTGAACATAAGTTTGAGATCCACGCCTTCAGACATATTTCACGGAACTAAAGAATAAATATAGTTTCTCACTTTATGGGTCTTGACGTACTTTAAATTAAACCTCAAACATAAATAATTCACAGGTTCTAGGCTTTCTACGTTTTATTGCAGTACCTGTCAAAGCTTTCAAATTCTTTGTTTTCACATTTCCGATAGATTCTAAAACACAATACTGTGAGGGAACTGACTTGTGTGACTTATACATAGATTGATGCGTGGATCAAATTGGAAAAGTACAGATAGTCGATAAAGTATTGAGACATGGGCAGGCTTAGAAAACATTATGTAGGTATACCTATCTATGTTTTAGGATATATAATCAATTTTCCAAATTGAAAAAAATAATATATACAAACGTCTGTCCATCAAATATCTTAAATTTATTGATGCTCAGTCAGTTCTTTTTCTACACGTGTAGATAAAAAACTCACCGGGCATCAAAAAATTCATGTCAAAGGGAAAAGTGCCCAGAACGCTGGCAGCATTACCCCGTTGGATGGGTATGCTAATGCTGATGACATTGACTAAAGAAAAGCTATAATATGTATTAGTTTCAATGTTTATGTATGTAGAATAAATTTTTCAATACGTTTTTCCTAGACTTGATTACAATAAGATCATCTCTATCTCCATCGTTCGAATCCCACTTTGTATGAATAGCCGGCAACCAATAAACCGTCACGCATTTATTATTTTTCTTTGTCTTTCATATACCTACTGTAAAAGCTCGAAGAATGCAAAAGAAAGAAATTGTGCTCATAAATAAAACACCTGGTGTATGTTGGGAACTATTTTTCAACGTAAACGCACGCAGGTGTTAATTCAATTAGCACTAGTGCTACAAAGTGATATCGAATGTATTGACACTTGTTCTTCATTGCGACATAGATGTCCCTACAATAGACTTTTCACATGTTATGTACAGATTGAAAAGTAGCAGATCAATATGTCATAGATTAAAATTTATTTAAACCATGAAATGCATTGTATCGGCAAAAATTATAAACTTCTAAGTTTCTCTTTCCTGGTTTAATCCCTTTAGAGTAAGGATGGTGTAACCAAGGAATGCATGCCAGTAATTTGAACACATCATTCTAAAATATTTAGGTATTTTATTTATTTAAACCGTGAAGTGCAACTCAAGTGTCAACTCAAGTGCAAAAATCACAAACTTCTCTTATTTAATCCGTTTAATTTTAACGCACCAATATTTTGGATACACCATTCTAAGATATTTAGGTAAAACTCTGACACTTCCCTTCACTTCAGACTGAAAACAGTTAATGATTTTCCGCTCTAACTAAAAACAAACATAATATGCGTAGTGACCCACTATTTAAGTATTTTATTAAGTACCTCGATTCATCACAATAGCTTATGGTACGAGCATTGTTCGACATGTGTCACAAATTCCATGTAGAAGTCGACATAAGTCTTGTATTGTCACAGTCGTGCGTGCTAGCCCTTGCTAAGTGAAAATTAAACAGACCATAGTTCTAGGTAATGGTACATTATACCTGGCGTTTACCGTTAAAAATCATTTGTAAGCGCTTGTTGTAAGCCTGTGTGTTGCATACTTTAGAATGCCGAACTCAGGTTTGTTGTCCTAGCGCCATGGACATTTTTGAAAGAAGTACCGTGGTCATGAAAAAGGATAACGGTGAATTTTAGTCAGTAAAAGTCTGATACGTCCTATCCCTCCACTAGAAGTCATTTAATAACCCACCTCAAAAAAAGGATTAATACTCGTATATAATGATAACTTACGAGAGTTTTATTTGAATACTTATTTTTTGAGATTAAATAAATTCACCCGCTCTAAGTAGAGTGGGAGTCCCGTGCCAGACTTTTACAGACTAAAACCAACCCATTTTCCTTCAGTTTCTCTTACTTAGAGTAACAAAACCAATTAAAATGTTAAGATTGCTATGCCTGTCAGGGTGGGGCAGGGTATTATTTGAAAGATTTAACGAGGCCCTGAAACGCAAAAGGCAATTTAATGAACACGGGAGAGTTTTAGTCAGTAAAAGTCTGACACTCCCTCTCACTCTACACATACCTAATTATTTATGTAGGTAGTAGTAGCCTATTATGTCCCACAGCTGAGTGAAGGCTTTTCTCTCCCTTTTCCATACACGTTATATTCGTATACTTCAGTATATCACTCAATAAATCTTTTTCCTTGTCCCAGATTCATATTTGTAAGATTGACTACTGCAAATTAAAAAATTAAGTATACATGAAAGATAACATCATTAGGTCCACAAGATTTCGAATGAACGAGTATCTCAAAATATGAGTGACATGCAAATAGACAACGAAAACATGAGTAACCAGTGTTGCAAGTCACAAGAGCACTATCTCGAGGAAAAATCTCAAAATGGTGGCGGACCAAAAATTGATGAATCACATCGAGCGGCGCGCGCTCCGCTCTCCGCCCCTCGCTGCACTCGGCTGCCGTCGCCACACTCGGGCCAACCATTACCAATAACAATTTCCCGGACGCCATCTTTGTTCACGATTCAGTAAGCCACAGAATCATAAAGCTTCACCTTCTCCCAAACTTCAAATTGTCACTCAGATACATAATGCTTTTCTAATTACTTTCGTAAGAACATTACACAAAAATGTTATAAAAAATCCCCGCTTACCTCAAACCATCAACATTTTATAGTTCATTAGAGTCCCCGGCCTGAACAAACACAACTGTCTGGAGAAATCAAAATGATTCAATCATAAATTGAAACTATGCCCAAGTACGATACATGGGTAATAATATTACTGATAGACATTAACATAATGTGTATGAATGGATAATATAATATTTTTCCAGTCACGATTTCGAAATAAGGTAATGTGCGAGCGTATTCGTAACTCTCTGTGTAGATATTCCTGTGCTCAACGAGCGATATGATCGGACTCCCCGTCGCCTTATTGATAAGGTTTCCATACTTCCCGTGTGTATCGGAATGCTTCTGAGTTTATTTAATGTAATTCCTATCTATACAGCATTCATATACGGTATTTAATGTGTACGTAGCCGCTTAGGATGTTAGCATTAGTGTAAAATATGTTCCTCATTACGTTGCATTGTTCTAGTAATAAAATATGTTAACATTACACCTCAAGGGTTAAAACGATATCGAACAATAACCAACATTGGAAATCGAACGGTGCTATATATCAAGCGATAGAATAGCCACCGTAAATTGAAAGCAGCGATTATGATGGGCAAAATAGATTCGCCCGGGGTCGAGGCGACATCACGAAGCGAGCCGAGGGTTAAAGAGCGATCCTTCTAAGCTGGTTCGAGTTATGGGCTCAGCCGACACAATGGCCAATTTCATAGAATTTCCTTTGATGGATACCAGTTAACCTGGAGCAGTTAACGGTGTTTTGCAATCATTTTAAATTAAACACACATTTAAAACCTTACACCAGTACATTAAATTTCATTATACTATTTGTCCGATAATTTAAGATACTTATCTCTTGTTTTGATCATAAACAGAAGTTTATTATTTGGTGAGATATATTGGAAGACATTTTGAACGTCGCGGGGAGCCTAAGGAGGAAAGATTTCTCATGTATTGTCCTTTAAAGTAACCAAATTCAAAATTTATTTAATAATGAAAACATGGTGACTGTATTTGACAATAATTCACGCGTGGCCATTTATTATAAGGAGTCCTATCTTGAGCAGTGGACAGATATCTTGATGTATGATTACACGTACAAACACACCACACATATAAGTATTTACTAGCATACCTGAGTCTTATCTGTTACAAGCTGAACAAAATTGTACGCATTACTAGAAACTGGTGCTTCGGTAGCCGCACGCAGCATTGGGACTGGCTTCTCTATGTTTTGCAATAAAATGATTGTGCAATGCAACCGGGCTGGAGGCTGTAAGATTGGTCGAGGCCTACAGATATTGGGTGAGGGTTGACCCAAATTTACAAAGATACTATTGGTCTTTGTTTGGAAATTTGTTTGACGACTAATCGCAAAACAGGATCTCAAAATCTCAAAAAAGGATGAAACTAAAATCTACAATCACATTACTGAAAACTGTGGAAAAACTTTCATTCTGTGGAAAGCTGTAGGTAAAGCTTTTTTGTAATAGAATTCTGAGCCCATCACTGTCTCAATTTAGCTTATTTACAAGATTATTTAACGCAACACAGCATTGGAAATCCATAACGAGCGCTGGTCTGGGGTATGGTCATCGAGGAGAATTCGTCACGGGCGCGACACGACTCCGACACGCGGCGCTGCGCCGGCGCACCGTCACGAGCGCACCTCCCCCTCGCCTCCCCACACCCGCTACGAACTTAATGAATTTCAATATTCACTGCAACACATTTCCTTTTTTTGTATCGACGAGTATTCTTCGTAAATTATCGGCCTCAAAGAATATTTTACATCAATCACGGTACCGTTATAAAATAATAATTTGAACAGTTTACATAATTATATCGAATTAAGTTGCAAATCTTTCGCCATAGCTGTGTAAGTAAAAAAAAGGAAAAAAGCTCTCCTAGCGCATTGAAAGATCGAAGGTCGACGTCGTAAAGAGCAACTATAAGGATCACATGGCATCCGTCGCGTCGCGATCCTTGTAAAACCTTGTAAAATAAAACGTTAAAGAACATCACAACGACAATTCGACACAGAGTCGACTTGTTCAGCGATCACAAAGCTTTCTCATTAAACCGTCACCGGTCGAAGCCGTGACACTAAAAGTCATTCCGACTAAAAAAATTCTTCAACCCGTTTCGTTACATTTCTCAACGCTCGGAAAAAGAGCACAAAAGATTTTCTTAGTTGAAGCGTGACTGTCGTAATTAGGTGGCGAGAGCAGAGCTCGTGGTAAACGTTCAGCCAATACATAATGCAGGGATCATCAGCAGTTTGTCACTGCATTATGCTCGCATGTGAGTGTCAGGCGCGGCCGCAGTACGCATCACGCGAGATTATCTCCGTTATTAAATAGCTGCTCGTACTATGCGCAATTAACTTACATACTTTATGACTTCTTGTATGCTATGCTGTCTGCGAAACATTTTTCTTCTAAACTCACTGTAAGCATATGAGTACCGATCGAGCTTTTTTCTCTGAAGTAAGGAGACTGCAACCACTATGCAGACATGTGGTTTATTAATTTATGTAATAAATATTAATCGATATCAAGATTGAAGTTTTTGTAATATAATATTCGTAGCTATAATTGGTAGCGCAGGCCTCACTAGCCATACCAGAAGTATACATGTCTCGGGTAGCTCCCCGTTAACTTTTACGACAACTGTTAAGAGATTTCCCATCTTAGATTTTCCACTTCCCCGTATAAGAACATAAACAAAAATACGTCCGTCGAACATATTCTAGTTTATGTGAGTGGAGCGCCGATACATTGGGACCGCCAATCATTTACAATGTCCCATCACATAAAACTCCAGTTTAATAAGTTGCTTCCAATTTAAAATCAAAATTATTTTTAAGTCCGCTGTCTCTGAGAAGAGGGGACCCGACGGGGGCCGGATTATAAATCATAAATGCCACGTTAGCCCTGCGCCCTGCCAGCCGGCCGGCCGACTATCGAAATTATCGCCCGAGAGCCCGCGTAAAATATACAAAACAGTTTCAGGTTACCGCGTCAAATATTTCTTTTGGACAACTAAAATAAAATGCGCTGACTCATTAGCACACAGTTTTATCGTTCTTAGATCTTTCCTAAAGCGATCCGCTGTATAATGGACACAAGTGAAACTATAAAACTGGTTTTTATGATAATAATGGGTTTATATTTAGAAATCCGTCATACCGAAAACAAGTATGTCGATTAACAATCTGCAAGCTATTTAATAATTAATTGTGTTAAACGAATGTTTCGCTACATTATAGAATCATTGATTGATTCATTACATTACAGATAAAGATGATTAAATTGAGCAGTGTCATTAATCTAAGAATAGACCTCCCATACGGCATGCAAAGTGTAATGAATACATATTCTCACAGTGGTCGGACACACGCCACGGTTGAAACTGGCGCACTACTTCCGTAGCGGACTACTCCGATAGGAATTGAGACATTTATACAAACAAAATCGACTAACATGCAGACATGAATGACAAACTCACTCCAGTTTCTGTGATCCAAATAAAATGACTTACTTCCTCCAGTATCACTCGAACTGTCGCATGTCACCGTTGACTAATTAATCCACATCTAAAAAGCTTTTAATTTAGACAAATATATGTATATAGGTCTGAGAATGAGTAAACGTAGTTCAAGAAAAAGAGTTGAGTGTCTTAAATCTACATAGAGGTACGGTTAGCTGTAATTAACGAGTAATTAATGTTTTGCATAGACTTTAAAACGGAATTCTGTGAATAGCAATATTGGTGACAAACCAACTAACATATTCTACAGTGATTGCAGCCAAGTGTACATTCTTAGTTCATCGGATTTTATCGCATGGAAAATATATTTCTATTTTCTTATTGATAAACAAATAATGTCATCGCAAAGCAATATGAGTCAGGATAGACAAAGCAATAAATAAATAACAATGTGTGCAAAATAAAGACGTAGAGGACAGACGTATGTAAGCACAATCTACAAATGTCAAAGATTCAAAATCTATGTCGTGCATATAACGAACACGGCGCTCGTGTGGGCTAGAAAAGCAGTACATAAATTATTCTCATTGTTCCGAAAGGCGAATGATAAATGTATTTGTGTTCTTAATTTAAGTTATGCTATTGGTAAAAGTCGACTGTACCGGTCCATTCGGGAAATCTCGAAAGTTGCGTTACACGCCGAGTTTGGTCAGCGAGGCTAGAGCCCAGATTGGAATTAGGTGCGTTAATTGATCTATGTTTATCATGCTGCAGAAATAACGGCGACATTTCTGCAATTGTTAGATTACGAGCGACTACTGTTTGGAATTGCCAATCCTAACTGTAATGGCTTGGTGTGTGGTATGCAGTATGAAGTGGAACTCTAAATATTATTGCATATTAAAATCAAAGCTCTCGACCGCTTCTGTTTCGTGTTTTCCGCTAGAACAGCAACGAAGGTTAACTTGGAATTATGTATGCTGCCAACTTATTTATCAGTATGATATTTGTTTAGGTATTTTTGCAGTCGTCGAAAAGTTGATCGTATTGAATTCAGAATGCAATTTATTTTGAAAGCGAAGTCCATGTAGGCCGGTGTCCGGCCGGACCGCGGGCGCAGCGTTCACGTCTAAACCTACAATATATCATTCGGAAGTAGCAAAAACTTGGTGTCGGATCGTTGCGACAGTAATCACAGGTGCAAAAACTTCTCCACAACTACCTACAATTACAGACCATTTAAGGCCGACTACGTGACTTACATAATAGTTAAAATCTTAGTGTTTTCTATAAAGAAATACTATCTTAAGTTTCTATCGGCTGTTAGTCTACAAACAGGGACGTTAATGTATTGACGCTCTTTTCAACACTTGTCCTGAAATAGCTCGGAGCAAGTTCACTGTGGTTAATACGAGTGTCACTGCGGACTGCTTATGATAATTACACTTACAGACACTTTGCCACCGAGATAAGTAACAACTAATTACAAGTAATTTCATAAAACATGAATGTTTAGTGAATTTACAAAAAGACATCGTGGGAGATTTCAAGCCGATAGAGTCAATTACTCTATCTGCTTGAATCTCCCACGAATTAAGTAAGAATGTGATTTAGCGTAGTATCGGCAGTGTCGCATGTCTTAGGGACAGCACACACGACCGTATCAAACACAGTTTGCAGGATTACTATTCTAGAAAAACGGCTGGGGGCGAATAGCGTTGCAATTACAGTCGGAGCGTCTTCTCGTCCGTCCGTCTGTCCGCGGATGCAAGATGGCGGCCGCATGCCTGCCCAAGATTGACTAGTAGCTGAATGCTTCTTTGCCAACGGCGATCTAGGTTGAGCCGATCTATCTGAGGGCATGTTGGCATGCAGGAATGAAGCTCTTGCCCCTCGCTAAATTAAAATACTTTTTGTTTGATAAGTGTTCTGTGATTATCTCGTGTGTTGGATATAATGCAGCCGTGTGAGACATGTCATTAAAACGCGAATTGTTTATTAAACTTACCGCTCAATAGTTGAGAGTTCTAAGTACTGCCGCTGTACATACCTGCAACATAAACGATTCGTATATTAACCTCATGTGCATAACATTACAAGTGTGATAAAACCCATCCAGCACGAAGCTAGAGATAAAATAAATTTATTTTATGTAACACTACAGAATACATTTATATATCATATTCATAGCATCTTAAATATAATTAATAGTCTATTTTAAGATTATGCTGCATAAAATACAATTGTCCATTTACGTGCTTTAGTAATTAATACTAATGTGTTTATTACCGAATGAGCTGTTTATGAGTTGGAGAATGAATGAATGGAACTCATCGTGTAGTTCATGCGACCGCTCAGCTGTGAAACGTTACAGAAACCCTAATAACAATGTTCACACATTAAAGTTTAAACGCTCTCCGCCCGTTGTGCACAAACCCATCATTACACAAATGTATTCGCTGTTAACCCAAAACCACATAAGTCACATTTATCGCCACATCAAAAAGCAATCAAGCGACAAAAGTTAAAGCGAGTCATCGAATGGAACTCCGTCGAAAATATGTTGGAAACGCACCTAATCGATTCCACGGCGGGGCACAGGGCCACAGGTAAGCTCTGCCCTAACGTCATTTACAAAGGTGCCCTATAAAAAGATGGGGCGTCAGGAGCTGCATATAGAATTTTATTAACAACAATAAAACGCATTTATTTATGTCTACTATCCGCTAGTGTATTTACTACATAGCTGAGTGAATAAATACCTATTGTAATGATCCTTGTTACTTAAAGATGAGATATTGTTTGTTAAGAGGTTAAATATATTGAAGTGCTGTTATTAAATCTGAATTATTAAGCCCTATTTTGTTAGCATCATTCGTTTTATCGTAGGAACAAGTTATTATCTTTGTATTTTCTAAGTGCGTCATGACTCAGTGAGTTCCTTTATACTGTGAAACAAAATATTCTATTTGCGTAGCAATTAGAGAGAAAAACGGTTTGTACATAGTTCCATCCTAATTGTTAACTTATCACGCAGTCATTAAGGTGTCACAGGTGTGCGAGACATCCTCACTACAGCCAGAGAATATTAATCGAGATTGACGGTAGACTCGGTTTTGCATTTTTAATTTATGCTCCATCTTACGCAATTTATAATTGAAAATAAACTGCGGGCATCGAGGACATTCTTGGCATGGCTATAGAAGGAGCTGTCGACTTTGTAAGATGTCATCTTAATTCCATTAACTGCAGCATAAAAACATGTAATCAACAACAAGTCCTGAACAGCTAATCCGTACAAAAAAATAGAGCTTCTAGTTCCTAGCTGTGTAACTGGCATCATTTCTCATTGTTACTATTGTTTTATAGCTCTTGGGCTAATAAATTTGATATGGTATATATAAGTAATGCCGCCCGCGCGTAGAGGCACTCCTGCGCATCCTTAACTTTGCCCCAGACACCCCCCGCTGTCACGAGAGATATGTTACCTGCCCGCCGATGGAGGAAACAAACACTAACGTATAGACGATGCTATAAATTACTAAAATGACCGTGGCATTCTGATTAAGAAACTAATTTCGGTGCCGAAGCTTAGATCTTGTTTGTACCTCCACGTTTTTTAACAAGACATTCCGTGTTTATTTAATTTAACTAAATGTTCTTTAAACTTGATGATTGTCGTTTTTCTAATGACATAGCTCGCGTGGTACCGTTACTAAATATCCTGCTTCGCCGAGACGCTCTTACTTTCCGTTTGGAGATTCGTAAATTGATTCGTGACAGATATACGCAAGTATTATACGACTTCCGCAAAATTTTAATCGAAGGCTTTCATTGAATAAATACATAATATTCGTACATAATAAGAAACATTGTTAGTAGTTACTATTGTAGTGTCTCTAATCAATAAACAGAAGTATAGCTTATTATTTCTTTTTGAATAATTTAATAATAAACTAACGTGTCTTGAAATTTACGATGGCGCATAAAAGGCGAATGGCTGTGAGTGTGCTGTCGATGTCGTACGTGAAAGCGCACGCGCCGGAAGCCTCTCTCCTGCTGCCGCGGAGTATCGGCGACTTACTGCGCTAAACCGACTTTAACTACTGGTTCACCCGAGTTAAATAAATTAATGCCTTACTTTTGATTAGACGGTCATTATGTTGTTGATTGGTAGGTAAAGGCGTCGGCTTGTATTGAGGCTAAACGCCGTGGTGGCTGAGGAGGCGGAAAGTTTCCAACGTAAGCCGACAGCGTATGACTCTGTCGTGTTGCCAACTATCGCATTCTCTGCCAGAGAGTAGGCAGTTTTATTACACTAATTCTGAAAAGTAGCCGCGTGGCCGACACAAGCGGCACGTTTTATTTGATTGCGATCGCTACGGGGCATTAGTAAAGCCGATCGCCGAAATAGTGGGACATAAACAAACAACTTTATAAATGCCATAATCAACAGTCAACCGCTTGACATTAGTTACGCAATGGTAAGAAGAAAATCGTAAACCAAATCCGAAGGAATAGGCTGGTTACACTATAAAAATGTTTATTGCTTTTCTTCCCACTTGTCCAAGAGTTCATTGACATTATATTTGAGATTGAATTTACAATACAGCTAAATATGTACATAATGATTACCGTCAATTAATCAATGTATTGGACAGAAGCATTGAAATGTGTGCGGCCCTGTTTGTTCTGACGCGCTGCGATGCCTACAAAGAATTTTCCGAGGTACATACGTGACTTTAAATCTCACACTCTCGCCCTCTCTGTGTGATGAATTTACTACTACGGAAGTACGCTTTTCTGAATAATTCTACTTCCTGTCTTATCATGTCCTACTAATATAATAGTGAAAGTTTGCGACGGTGGATACATTAACGTTGATTATTTTTTAAGCAAAAACTACTGAACGGAAATTGGTTAGACTTTAAAGTAAACTTACATAATATAGCCTACGATTTATATGGTTCTCCAAATTAGTACTTCCACAAGTACCTACTAATTTCACGTGGGTGAAGCCATTGGCAGAAGCTAGTGTTGACATAGGTAATTATTCAAATTAACCGAATTTCATTTAATATTAACAGCTATAACAACTTTATATAAGACATATTATTTAGCATAGTTAAAAACTTTTACATTGTACACACATTACAGAAGCGACATGAAATATGTAAACAGGATTTTTATAATAAATAATTCTAAAGATTTACAAGAATACCCATGTAGTTTTCGCGATCTGTAATGTGATCTACACATTAGAACGTGCAATTAGCTTAATTTTTCTGACTGACCTACTTCTTGACAACTCAAAAGTGTTCTTATTATTTGAAATAAATGCTTTAATTTTGACATCAAAGATATAGGAACTAGGAAGGCCCAATTTCAATTAGACCACAATTCACATGATTACGCTGTTCTGCGGAACTCACGGCTCATGAACTAATGTCACACTTGCTTTCTCACTTTATTTACTTAGTGTAGGCGATCTATTTGACACAAGATATTTGAAAAGCGACGTGATAATTATTATTTGGTGTCAAATAGTGAGAAAAGTCGTGAGAATAACATCAAGTGACGTGAAACGTGGACTCGTGTCGGTACGGACACTCTCGCAGTGTCGGACACCCGGACACTCGGACAGTGGGACGGTTGGTCGCGGGCGACGCCACGTGGCGGACACTCGTTATGTACATAGTTTATAAATACTTCGAACCTTAACCTTAAATTAATAACTTTATCTTTGACGATTAACACAACTGCATATTTTCTCATTTTTCCACCAATTGTTTCATTAAGACACATGTCCAGCAATGGACGTCTTTAGGATGAGACGATGATGATGATGCTTCAAGAAGTAGTTAAATTTTAGATTAACTAGATAAATATCATAGCCGTTTAGGATTAACCACAGCTAACGGATAACGGTTCTCGTATTTAGCAATGTACCGCACTAAAGCCTAAACTTAACTTGAGGATTTGCTGAAAACTATTAATTTTAATGACCTATGACTCATATACGCTCACAGAGTTTAGCGGTACCTACACAGCTTCTAAAGCGGCGTACAATGAAATATTCATTATAAGCTATCGCATGACCACTCTGATTGTGCTAGTGCGGCTAACATGACAGAGCCAGCTATTGACCCCTCTCCCGCCAAACTTATAGGTTAATAATAAATTGTATGGGAAATACGGGATCCCATTAAATCACAAAGCTCAAAACATGCTACTGGCGCCGACGACTAATTGAAAATAGCGAATACGCAGTGCCTAGATTCAGCGTATTAATTAAAACCAAAGATTCTCGCCTCTCCTCGCTTACGCTCAAATACTTAGTTGCCGGCTACTATTGGTATATGCTCATCCCCACCCATGTCACTACAAACTGAACATTAATGCCGTGTCGTAAGGGTTAAGTTCCAAAGTCTCCGCTCAAATGTTTCGTATACAATTTTGGACTATAAACAAAGGGCCTAAAGTCTACTTTAAGGTAAATAATAATAAGTATGAATGTAAAATCAAACAAGGAGCGTAGTTAATAATTTATTGATATAAGACATGCGAAGCCCATAAAGTTACCTTTGGCACACGTCTCGGTCTCTTTTAATTTGTAACTCGTTAGCATTAAGCAGCCGCGCTGAGCCCGCATGCTTAGATTAAGATTTTAGCCGCGGTCAAAGAACATTTTCAATATTGTTGTATTTTATTGGTTCCAAGTTCCAATGTTATCGGGAGACTTTCAGATTGAGTTGATCAGAGCTTCGATTGCTAATTTATTAAGCGCAGTATCTCGTCGCGACGCTTGACGCTTGCGACGAGACTGAACACAGCAGCTCGGCGCTAGCAGCTCAGGCGCTTGCCGGTTGGTAAGGTAACACTGAAGGTGATGACTAACACTAGTGTGTATTTGAAATAAATAAAGAGTCATTAGAAGGATGAGGTAACAGAGCTTCATTAAGTGAGTAAACACTCAAAGCGAGCGTAACAAGCATCGGTGTGTCAAACAATAGTCATAACTGTTGAACAAACAAAAGTTATCGCTCATAAGACAGGCGTTTGGCCGAAATAGAGGGGGCGGTGCAAGCGGAGAATGTTAGAAAAACTTATAGAAAATGACAAGCGGCCGACAAGGACGGAAATAGCCATAAGGTAGAAACGAGCAGGACGGATACAAAACTCGTTCTCCGGCATTCCGCCGCATGGTAGATTTAGGAACGGGGGCAGAACGATACGATTAGAAGGTTATGTTGTATTATTTTTAAGGATAGTTTAAATAATTAGATATCAATAAATAAATGAAAAATTATAGCCCAAAGCTTTGAACAAGTTCACGGGCTATTATTAAAATTTATTTACGAGGCGAGGGAGCGGTTCGCGAATGCTCACAGACTCAGTGCTGCCAGGTCAGGATACGATCAATTTGTTTCGTTGACAACTAAATTGATACAATGACTGGTCGTTGATCTCACGTGATTGAATCATGCGTACAAGGAATCTTCCTATTGAGCTTGCCTAAAACAAACGTAAGGCTTTTTTTTCTAAAATAGTCACGATTTTTGTCATAAGTGTATAATTAGTTTTTATTTAATTATACATTTGTACTTTATACGTGGGTTGAAAAAGTATAAATTATAGTTTTGATTTTTTCAAGTGTCACATTGCTATACAAAATATGGAAGAGTTTTCCTCCGTATATATTGAAGGCATGATGAAACAATTCCAGTTGCATACACAAACGTTTATTGATTACGAGGAAGTATGATAGAGCTTTAATGAGCTTTCATTGTTCCGCCATTTCTGTGCAGAGCTGCCTCTGTCTAATCCATTACTTTATATAGCGATGTATGCTACTTACATAGCTATATCTTAACTAGTATTGTACGGTAATATTGATTCCTTATAGCTTATGAAGGCGAAAGTTTTTGTGTATGTATGTTTGTTACTTTTTTACGTTGGAACGGCTGAACGGGTTTAGATATTTGGCAAACGGGTAGATCATGTCCTGTAGTAGCAAATAGAATACCTATACTTCTACTTTTCTCTCCTTTATGGTTATTTTTATTCTTAAGTTTCTTCATGTTTTCCCTACACTGTGTCTCTATATGTGCGAAATAAAAAAAAAACTTCTTACAGTATTAAAAACCACGAAAGTTTGTATGTATGGTTGTTTCTCTTTCACGCAAGAACTGCTGAACGGATTTTGATGAAACTTGGTATACAGTTAGGCCATGTCCTGGAATAGTATATAGGATACATTTGGGAGTATGTTCCCTTTGGATAATTTTATACAATCACGCGAGCGAAGCCGCTGGTAGCAGCTAGTTTAGAATATCTGAGTAAATTGCACTAACCAACTTTAACAATAGCCAATGCGTCATCCACCGTCAAATTTCAGATTAAGCGAAGTACAGGTTGCACCAATTTAGTAACGCTTAAAGTGACGTTACTAATCAGGATAAAATTAACTCAATTAGCCACTTCTATTCGGGTGGTTCAGGTTAATAGTTAGAGGTTAAACAGATAACAATGATGTTTTTTGTCAATTTTACGTGGTAGGGCAACAGGAAAACATAATATGTGACATCCACCATTCCGGACCGGGACCATGTGGTGGATTATGGCCCACTCCCTCGCCTAGTAGGGAGGCTTGAGTCCCAACGGTGGGAACGTTGTAAGGCTGATTATGCTTATATGCTATTCTATGCAACAAAATATGGTAAAAATCAATGGTCCTTGTTAATGCTACTTTTATTTTAAAATTAACTTGACAGTAACTTTAACGTAGCTTTTGGTGCAACTCCCTCTAAGCAACGAAATATTTTTGTATAAATTCAACCAAAATGAAATATGAAATGATGTTTACCGTAATCAAAGTTTTACCTACACAGTTAGTAAATCAAAATGATAGATCAAATAGTTTTATTAATTTTGCTATTTCAACTTTTTTTTATTGTGAAAAACCGTAATTCAATATTTATGGGTGTTTGACAGTATTTAAATTTATTAAATACATCCCAAATTAATCCCAATATATTGACTTATTATTCAAATATAGTAACAGATTATGACAGTTTAGGTCTAAGAATATCGACAAAATATGTCGATTCATGCGGTTTATATATAACATCCTGTTTCGTCATCAAATTTTCGAATTGGACAGCCTTATAATTCTACGGAAATTTCCTCTTCATTTAGGATCGGATAAAACCGTGCCTCACTAGGACGCCATGTTGATGCCACCAGTTCGAACAATCAAAAAAGTGTATGCAATTCTATGGTGTGTACCTCACCTGGCAACTATTGGCCACGCAGCCAATCCATACATTTTTTTGGCATCATGACATGACAACTCCACCATGGCCTCCCATTGAGGCACGGCCCTAAGACATGAAATCTGTTTTTGGTTCGTGTAAGATTAGTTCCATCTCCGAGCACACTGACGTCTGTAGGAGCCGGAATGTAGTTAGTAAGTGATACGTGTGCGAGGCCACAGCCTCGTGACCTATGTTATTTACGCAGATTATTCCGCTATTCCCGCTGCGTGAAACGAATCGCTGCTAATACTGGCTGGTGGGTATATAAGGTAGCATTATTGGTTTGTTATTGTTGTATTTTGTAGGGAGCTGCGGGTACCGCCCACCAACGCATGCAACACGCAACGCGGTGTCCGGTTGCTTGTCGTGTAACGTTACCGCCGTGTAACGAGCCGGCCGCGACAAGTTATGACACGCCAACAAACGCCGACACTACCCGTGATAAAGGTTTTTTATTTATTTTTGATACCGACTCCTGTTAAAACGTTTTTTGCCAATATCGAAGATCTTGATTCCGTGTTTCTAAGCTGACGTGTTGGTAACACTTGAAATGGGAAAATGAAGATTTTTAGCTTGCTCTAAGGTATCGAGAACCCTACTCTGAGTTTTGTTTTACTTTTATTTATTTCAATTTGAAAAAAAAAACAGAAATACATATGCTATAAGCGTATATAAATCGTAAAACAAAATAATATACATATATTTCCCTCACTTAACAATTATTTTATGTAATTGCTACAACAGGTGTTGGTAATTATTTTAAACAGTAACTACCATGCTCATCCATGGTTTAATATTTGTTTTACAAGATATTTTAAGAAAGAAATTCTTTCAGCAATACTTGCTAGACAGCAGACACTACAAATCAAAGAAATCCCAGATGCGCGCGAGGGTTCTCGATAAAACTTTCATACATGCAATCATAACCGTGTAACTACATATTTATTAAATTAACATAATATAATAAAAAAATACCCATCATAAACTCAATCGATCGTACCCTCAACCCTCGAGCAACAAACACGGTATTTTAAAAAATTTAAAAGCGATACGTTATATAAATTCCGAACATGGGCGCGACAATCGCCAACCAGAAAAGTGTCGTAATAATATGGCTATAAGTCATAAAATTCGTTGAAATAATTCCATTCTCTGATACTCATTATGAATAATTCGTCTGCGAAACTTTTTCGAAAACTGTGTACACAACAGGAATTCATAAACAGCATCTCCTTTTTATGCTCATTAACCGAGCTCACCGTGAAATAGTTGCTGCTTAGTATTAGTTTTAACGATTACGTATGCATATGTAGATAATCTGTACAACTTGTTCGGCACACACGGCCTATTGGCTCGGGATGCCTAAACAAATAGTATAAAGGTACGAAAACTGTCACAGTTCCGTCCGTATTTACCTAGCATAAGCTCGGCTTGGCGTTTAAAAAAAAATATGGAAGAGAGAAAAACGCAGCGGCTTGAAACTTTTTCTCGGAAGTGTCTGTGTGGACGCGCGAAGTGATAAAATACATGGCTGTATACGGTAACAAGTCTAGAGACAATGCGAGTGTTTTTGTGGGCAGTAGCAGCGCCTAGATCATTACAATAGCATAAAGTAGCCAGTTATGAAGCAGCCGTACGTTGTGAGAACGCGGTTTGCAACCGGTTTATATGGCTTAACGCTTTTTATAGGAAAAAGGATCCATCGTAACCCGAGCGATTTCTGAAACACTTGAGAACATTGAAATAGTACGAAAGCTGCTCGCTTATTAGTAGCCCACAAATCAATGTTACAATGTTGTATTTTAGAAGCAATCGGGAGCGATGCAGAGCGGCCGCGGAGCATCGCTACCTGTATAGAAATTATAACATAAAAGACCGATCTCGAATTATCGATACACCGCGAACAACCGATCCATAAAAGTCAGAAAAAGAAAAATCGAATATCGTATAAAATCGTATCGGCAGAGATAAGGGCGGCGACGCGTCCGAGCCGCGTAGCCCACGGCTGCGACTCGATATTTCATGAAACACCCGATTTATATTCGCTGCCGTGGTCCAGCAAAACTTTAATGTTCACCGTTCGTAATTACTGGCGAAAAAGGTAATATAAAAAACATACGAACGTTATGTTCTCATGTTGATGCTAAATGTTTGCTTGTGATTGTACACTGTGATTAGTTAGGATGTTCATTAAACTGCCTCAAATTAACGAAGACGACTTTCTTTTATTGACTGACTAGCATTTTGGCAGTGATTGCATTCGTGAGAAAGTTTTCATAAAACCTTTCTACACTTCTTAAACCGTACTTTGATAAAGTACTAATGACAATCTTTATTGGTCATTTTGATTCGATTTTGTGCCAAGTTTCAAGTTTATTAACCCAAGAAATTTGAATCCTCGATACAGCTCACTGAATTTTTCTATTGGGGGTTGTTCTGAAAATAAATAATGACAATCTTTAAACTAAGTTTACCAATTAATTATGCTGACAAGTATACAGAACATGATTTTGCATAAAATCGAAAGTCCCGGTAGTTTCGAATATGCATTGATAGGTTAGTCAGCCAGTTTCTCCTACATATAGATGAAGGAGTATTAAAACAAATAACGAGTTAAGAGAGATAATCAGAAAAGGAAGCCATGTAAGTCCTGGCCTCTACATGTAAGGTATTAAATACCAACAATGCGATGAGCTCGCCGTAATAAAACTAATGTCCATTGGTCGATAGCCACGGGTGATCACTACTTTCATAATAATTTATAATTATAAAAATCTCCCAAATGACAAGACTTGTAACGTTGCCATTAAACTTAATCCCGTGTTATTCATTAGGCAATTCCAAGTTTACGAGCATAGATACCGAACAGTCCCCGCTCATAGTAAAACTCGGATTGTAAAACTATTATTACTCGTATTATTTTGATGGCAATAATAAATTTAAGTCTCCTTATGGTAATTCACGTCATACGCAATATGATTTCCTTCTAATTATGTGGAATGATATTTCGCATTGAAGTTTTCTTGGCGAATAAATGCGTTATTTATACCGCATTCTAGTTATTATCGAGGCTCTTACAGATAGTGTTATCTCTAATGAAATTTGATTACATGTAACAAGATTTTCTCATCTATAAATGCTGCTTGGTATAATGGGTACTTATCGTATATTCATACAAATGATACATAAGCACTTTTCACTTCCTTAAGTATCGCATGACGGGCTCAGTGGAACTGCTACTTACTAATTAGTGATTACATCGTGGAAGGAGGTTTTCTCATTACAGTTTTATGAAGTTTAGGAACGGTAAAATTTTGATTTTCATCAGAAACGATGAAAATCAAAATTTTACCGTTTATATTTCTATAGGCAAGGTTTCTTAGCAGCCATTTGTTACTGACGGAAATTGACGAGTAAAACTGTTAATCGACTCATTCCGCTACAAAGAACGTAAACACCATTTTGGGATAATTGACTTTTTGATGCGGTCCTACTTAGTTTTCCAATTCAACATTTTAATTTATCGGTCAAAGTATTTGGAATTGCACTTCCATGGCAAAATAGTTTTAATACTTACAATTTTCTCATAACTCCAAAACGTTTGTTGGAATATTCCGGTTCCGGCACCCAGATTTTCGAAACCAAATATTGGTGCCAAAAATATATAAAAATATAAAAAAATATATATAAAAATATAATATAATAACGTATTCTTTATTGTACACAAAAAATTAACATACATTTCAGTGATTTGACAATTCATGTACAAAGGCGAGCTTAACTTAACAAAGAGTTTTCTCGCTCGTAAACTTTTGAGTAATTGATTGAGATTACATTAGAGGGTAGGATACAGTGTACAATTTAAAGTTACATAAATAAGTACATTAAATGAAAATATCACACTACATATACAAAAATATGTTTAAGTAAGAAGGGTAATGCATGCTCTGTAATTTTCCTCTTAAAACGTCCAAAGAAGGGCTATCGTTGTGTCATGAGTACGGGATTTGGAGTTACGCTTTATATCAAAAAAGATAGTATGTAGCTATAAAAGAAAAGGCTCTTGTTGATTTTTATTTCATTTTAGTTGGGTTTGCTTATTTTGATCCTTGGTTTCCCGTTCATTGAAAAAAGACAGAAAACCAAAGAAAAATAGAGCCAAAAGAGCGATTGCACAATATTTAACTTAAGATGTCAGAGCAATATATTAACAAGAGTAATTGGAGCGCTTCATTCAAGTAGTGGCCGCAGTTGTCAGTTACAACATTTATCAAGCAACGAGTATCAACAACATACATTAGTTGCCGCTACAGCTTTTTACTTAAGATGCATATCTTGCCACATACGGATTTTGAGACAGTTACTTTCAAACGTCGACAAAAAATGTTTGGGTTTAGTGAATCAGCGGGTAGCAATTTGTCCCTACCTAGTGGTTAATGAACGAGCTTTGCGTGGTAACCTAACATTACTGCGTACACTTTAAAATTAAGCGTTCAGGGAAATGACAAAAAGAGTAATGTTCTCATATACATACAGCAATTTAGTTTTTCCCACAATTATTTATCATATTTCCCGGACAAGTTTGTATCATCGACATCTGAGTACATTCACCCGTATCTACTACTTTGGTTATGTGTTTTTAAATCGATAAACATCAAGTAAACACTATGAATAACTTAAAAAAAACGTGTACGAGATCAAGACATTAACACCAGTCTTCGATCTACTTACCATTTTGAGGAAAAACAACTTGAACTTGACGATAAGTAAAGAATTTACGAAGAAATGTAACGAACATACCGCGGGAATCTACTCAGGTGCATTGAAAAGGTGCCAAGAACCGGTCTCTTATGACAGTTAATACGAATACCGTTTTATTTTTAGAAATACAATAATATAAAGGTAAGCTTATGTGGCTCTCGGACCAAGTATTAGGAAATGTTTGAATAGTTTGAGATTAATGAATGTTTGATTTTATATCTAAGTAATGTGTTGTAGTAATGCGTTTGGCAACTCCGTAGCACTTGCTACGAATTTTCGTAGCACACTTTTCGTAGCGTATTATTACACTCGTAAATGCTATATTTTGTTATCACTAGATTAGTGAAAATGCACAAAAAACTGCTTTTGAAACGCACAAAAAATTACCTAATCAGAATAATCATTTAAGTTTCGTTAACATTCACAAATTTACACATCCACCAAAAATATTGTTTTGTAATTGTATGTATTAATCAATCGAGAGCTTCGGCCGCGGAACCCAGACCATTACAAAGTTTTTTTTCTTTTTGTATGATTCAATCTTTAATACTTATTACTGTGACAGGTATATGCCCTTATCTGAGGCCAGGCTCTGATGGATCGATGTTAAAAAGCCTCTCTTATTGCCGAGGCTCTAATCGACTGCCCTTTAATGGCCGCCGCAAAGGTTTTTTAGAATTTTTATTTAAATGTTTGTACAACAGTTCTGTTCTCGTTATCTCAGCACCTGTTTGTACACCGTTTTCTAGCTTCGAAGTAATAAAATGGTTGAGTAAATAATTAAATAAATATGCTATCATTCAGATAACAGTGTATAATCTTTTTTATTTATCTTTTTGATTCGGATTTAGAATTTTTAACAGGTTTCACACCGTCATAAAGACTGACAATATTTTATAATTGTAATACATAAACGTTATCTTTATTACAAAATAAACACATAACTATTATACGAGCCCACTTGGTCCTAAAGCAGTCCTCGCCACCGACAAAATTGATTAAATCAAATCCGATGTTCCGTATTTAAAAGCATTCAGGTAAATGATCAGTTCTATACAGATATACCGGCCACATGTTGTACAACAATAAATATTCGTAGTAACACAGCCGGGCCTCCCACTAAACCCATGCCAGCGCCGACCACAATAGAACACGTCAGATTAAAAGATGAATGATTCCAATTTTGGCGTCCCACAAGCTCGTGCACCGACTCTACCTGAGATAAAAGCCTTTATTCACTTCTCCCACCTTCGTACGTATGCACTACCAACTTCCAACGATTTTAACATCTATCGAAGTCGGAATGCGCTTTAATAAACACAATTTTTAATTAAGCTGTGTTCAGAATTTTTAATGGCGGTTCGTGAATTCATCAGTTCCATAGCTAATTATGGCGGGATTGCGTTTATTTAGGATTGAATTGTGCAATGGTCGGCCGAACCAGGGCTGCATATTAAAGTACGAGTGTCGGATATCCGACGGCGAGCTAGGAGTACAGTCGCCAGCGATAAAACTCAATCCACCATTTTATCTAAATCAATTAAGAATTGAACGTGAACGAAAGTTAAACCTTTGTTCGACACTAACTAGATTTGTTCAGGAATATTAGTGACGGATTTGTTTGAAATGATTCATTGCTATCACTTAGTTAACTCGTGTAGTCTATTGTTGTCAACCAAACAGGGCATAAATTACGAAAATAAATAACTTGGCGTGTTTTCGAATGGCCAAAAGCTGTTGGGCTCATGTGACAAGCGGACTGCGTCTGCGCCGTCGCGCCGCTGTCGACTGTACCGAGCAAACCCGAACAATGGCTGCTAATAATAAGGGACGTCGTATTTACGAGCATACGTGCCCTCCGAGCTGAGACGAGCTAGCCCTATTGTGCTCAGACCTCCTATGATTATTTCAGTCCCTTGCACTTTTCCAGAAATCCCCTTTTTAAGTTTAGATTTTATAGCCTTTAGATGGAATGAATCAGGCGTCCGCCGCGTAAATCTAATTTACGCTTTACCGAAACATTCATTGAATAGGAATTTTAAGCTGTAGCCGGTCGTAAGTCATTTTTAAAGCTGGCACTTTACTTGGTAGAAACACTTATAGGATTGTTTTTGTTTTAAAGTTAGTACCTGAGTAAATGCTGATATTTTATTAGAGTTTATAAGTACACGTTTTATTTGATGAAAACTTCCAATGAACTGGTAAAGTTTATAAATAAGGGATTTAAAAATGGTCACCGCATTTTATGTGTAGGTACATCATATAGGTATCTTCTGCAACGGAATTTAAACTTGACAAACCTTAAACTGCACATCGAATTTTAATCAATCATTTCATACACGCATAATGACGTCAATTATATAATTGTGGCCATTGAGATAATTACTGACATAAGGTTAGTAATTGCTGTATGCTAGCCCTGTTATAAGAGCTGTTGCTAGTCTAGACCCACGCGGCGCGGTGACCTAAATACATGCGCCAGAGTTGCACCCGGCGTCCGCCAATCACAAGCCGCCATTCAAATCGCCGGCGCCGATCCTAGTGTCTATAAATCTGCAGAGATACATAACGCAAATTATAGGTAAGCGAGCTATTAAATAATATTAGCAAATACCCTTTGTGCTAATGTATTTGGTTCCTATTAATTCTGTTTATCGTAAGTCTTGCCAGGATGTAAATCATTTTAATAGTGCTCTTTATGATAGACTTGTTTCTACAACAGTTTTGACGCTTCGATCCAAAATGTATAAATACTGTATCTGCTTAGTTGATTCTTAATGAAGCAACTAAAATATGATTAGTAGTTTACAATTTTTATGCTTTTTCTTAGACAGTTTAACTAAGTACAGCAAACAGTTTGATTTCATGTTTAGTTAATGTTTTTTATATTCACAGAATATTTCCCTCCATACACTTCAGTCTGTCTGCCACTGTCCATGGTGCTTTTATAATACACTTCGTCTGTGGCAACCCTGGAAAGTGAAACCGCATAGTGAATAAGCAGTAACCTTGCATGGCGCCTATCTCGTTTTGAAAACACCACTATCTCTGTCTCAAGACATGATTATGCTCAAAAGTAACAAACCTGTTCAATAAATTATGCAAAAAACATAATGAACGGATTAGACCGAGCCTTGAAATTAAATCTCATAATCGTAATAATCATATAAAATTGAATTTGTTCAGAAATCATATAATTACATGATAAAACGGTTACAAATTATGATAACTCCTTTTATAACGTTTGATAGATAAGTATCTTACGTGTTGCGTAAAAGGTCTTTTTTAGTCATTTGAATTAATTTGATCAAATCTCCAGGAGTGTTATGTCCTTGTATTTAATTTATTCGTATTATATACTCGTACACAAGAGTATACCTAAGTTGAGGTGCCATGATTGTTTATGTCTATATTAAGACCAACTTTGAGTACTTAAATGCTTAAGAACACATAGTTTGAGTGCTTATCATTAATCACACTAATATTATAAAGGTGAGAGCTTATGTGTATGTTTATTGCTTCTTCAGGCTGAAACGGCTGAACGGATTTGGATAAAATTTGGCACACGTATGGACCATGTTCTGTAACAGCACATAGAACTTTATTCTGAAACTTTATCTCAGAAATAATATGTTCCTTTGGGATTTACCACAATCACGCGGCCGTACCCGCTGACAGCATCTAGCATTGACATATCAAAAGAAATTATTCGTTGATCATCCATCCTTATCAGGCCATAAATCTAACTCGAGATGAAATACCGACCGCCATCGTTATCTAAGCGGTTATTTCCGCTTTAATATTTGGCTCAATAAATCTGAGCGGGTAAAAAAATAAAGTTCGGTACACGGTATCGTTAGGAACAGGAGAAGCGTCTCCTTCGACGGCCGACAAAGCGACCCAAAGCGAATTGTTACATCTTGACCGACGACGGTTTAAGCCCCTCGTAAAATGCGCAAGCGGGACACCTACTAGTACCATATTAAACAGGCTCTAAAGTACACACTAAATGGGTAAAGCAAAAAAGAACTAGTATTTGTAAGCTAAGTGGTATAAGACGGATTTGTTAAGAAAAAGTTTTGTTTGAAGGTTCAGGCATAGCATTTTTACGTGAGTTTGATGTTGCTCGTAAAAGCAAGGAGGTTGGAAACTGGCTGTACTTATTGGCTACTTGCCTAGACATTTGACGACTGATGATGGTGGTGATGACGGCACTACAGATAGATGTTTCGGGTCTGGGTGTCTTGTGTTTATGAGTTTACATGTTTGTGAACGCATCAACGATACAGGAGTCTTTCTTCCACCGGAATCAACGTCAGGGTAAGGACGGGCACTCATCGATTCGGTTTATCTCCGGCAAGCGTAGCTTTACCTTGGAGATCGCCACGCGACCTCTTCATGTACTTTAGCATGCAAAACCAGATAAAAAAAAATGGAATATGATCTAACCATAGTCATTCAAGTAGAAACATAAAAAACTTGTTTTGTTTAAAACGGCTTGCCTAGCAAACAATTCGCGGCGTTTGAAATAGAATTAAATCCACTAAGTTAATGTCTCAATAATCATAGAAAAAATGGCAAACACTCAAAATAAATTAAATAATATTTTATACCATTTTCTGTTTTTACAGTGTATAATTATAGTCTGTATGTATAAAAGGCAAAATCCTGACTCACTCACTGACTCATCAATACTCAGCCCAAACCTTTGGACCTAGAACGCTGAAATTTGATATAGAGGTTCCTCTTATGATGTCATCATCTGCCTAGCCTTTTCCCAACTATATTGGGGTCGGCTTCCAGTCAAGCCGCATTTAGATGAGTACCAATTTTACGAGGAGCGGCTGCCTACCAGACCTCCACAACCCATTAACTCCCCAAGCCCCAAGGGTTCTTGGCTGTTGTTAGTGATGACATATCACTCTGAAACGTGGTAGATTACAATGGGCCAGCTTACAGGGCTTCAAGTCACCCACAGGGTAATGGAAAAGGTTTTGTTCGAAGTTTTCCTACGTAATCACATCAGGAAAGAAGATATCCGCCGGTAAACCAACGTCGCCGACATAACCCAAAGAATCACCCAACTTAGGGGGCAGTGGGTTGGGTATTGCTCGTAAAATAGATGGTCGTTGATGCCGAAAGCATATGAAGGCACCGCGCGCCGGATGATGCCGCGTTAAAAGGCCTCCCACAAGCTGGATCGATGACCTGGTGAGTGTCGCAGGAATACGATGGGAGACGCACAGGACTGTTCGTTGTGGCGACACTTGGGGGAGGCCTATGTCCAACAATGGACTGAAATAATGATGGTGAAATTTGTATGGAGAAACCTACTTAACTGCGGGTGAGGTCACTGGTAGAGACTAATATTATAAAGAGAAAAGATTTGAAATATTGTCTGTTCGTATGTTACGATTTAACTCAAAAACTCCTTGACCGATTTCAAAAATGCTTTCACTATTAGAACGCTAGCACTTCCCTGAGTAACACAGGCTATTTATTTTCTACTTCCATGCGGGTAAAGCCGCTGGCAGAAGCTAGTGTGCTATAAAATTTAATTTAGCATAAAGCTCTCTCTCGTAGGTCGGATTATCGCAGCCGTTGACAAGAAAGATTAAGCCAGGAGCCGATTAAGGCGCTCAGTAACAGTGTTAAGTGAGAGATTACGTTTTATGTGAGCGACGCTGCTCGTGGCAAGTAAAATATTTGAGTTATGATCCACTTTGTAAATTGTTTTATGTGAAATGTTAAGATGGCTCTATCATTTACCCACTAAAGATTATTTTTTTCTTGACCTAGAATTTTCTAGGCAGGTAATATATGTACTACATATAAGAAGAGCGTAAAAAGGTGAAGTCTGAAGAAAACTAAGAGTGGGCTGCAACAACACTAAAATCCTCCATAGAAAAACTGATGCTCCTGCACTCATCACACGAACCCTGACTGTGATATGTTCGCGGACGAATGGAAGACGTTCAGGCCAGTATGTCTCGGGTTGATGAATTTTGTATTTATATTCTTTAAATAATGTAATGGTTGTATAGTCATTTTGTCATCATAAATCGCTAAAAATTTTATGGTTAATATTATCGCTATTTGTGACGTCATTTTAACCATGGCTAAATTGGTGCACCCCGAGATCATTTAACCAGAGACTTGACCATTGATGAAGCATTGTTATATATTTGTTAACTTACTCTGTAGATTATGAATTCAGTAAAATATCAAGTAAAGTTATGTGAACTGTAGAAACCGAAAAAGCTCTAAAAAAAAATCAAAATAGCTTCAATGCCTACATTTTTTATTCGGAATATTCAAATTACATTGTAGTGTACTTTAAATCTCCTCACTCATCCTTAATGCGGGAATTATTCCCTGCTCATCTACATTTAAATATGGCTACTTATAGAACAGCGGTGCGATACTCCGGCATGATACCCTGACGCGGAGCTGCTAACCATTCACTTATAGGAACGCAAGCATTCACAGCGAGGTAAAGTTTAAAATAAAAAACTATAACACGTGAAGACTTGTATCACAATATGAGCTTTCGTCGCTCGAGGGATGAGCGAACCTTTTAAAAGCTTTTCCGAGGCCGTACAGGGCATTAAGCTCAAGTGAAGATAAACCTGGTAACAACCTCCGGACGATATGTTGCCTGCACCATAAATATATTTATCTACTTTGCTTTTGTTGCCAAGATAAATCGGCTCGTTTGACTAGTGCATCGTTTCCAGATTGAAATATACAAAGTGTTACCACTTTGTCTGCGCGTTCCACAGCCGTTGTTCAAGTTCTAGTTCGCTTATTTACGCTTTCTTGCTATTTGTTAAATACTGAACGTAAAGTGCTAAGTTCATTACCTCAGTAAATGTGTAAAGTAATTGAAACGCGGCTGTAATGTGAAAATGGTGCTTACTTCTTTAATTTGTTACTCAGCGGAGGAGATTTACATACCTAGATATACATACTTAGGTACATAATGCGATGAACACGATGTAAACACTAAACATTCTGAGCACTGCGTGTCAAAACATCGTCAGTTATTAGCCGAGGCTCGCTTGAAGTCGCTGCTACTTTTTGTACAAAAACTTTATGTTTAAAAGGTTTTTTCTTTATTATAACATAATTTGGGTGCATGTTTTAATGTTGTTCCACAAAACATTTAAAAGTATTCACGACCCTTGTCAGGCGTGTTCCTTACACATTTGTCCAAATGCAACTTTACAAGCGCCATTATATAAAATCACCATATTTTTTGTAGACTGCATTCAATTTATTAACATTCGCACTGCTCAACTTCCAGGACTTGACGACGGCGAAACGGCATACTTTACATATAGTTTTTGCTACTGACACATCGCTTTGACCACATTTGCTTAAATGTGATTCATTACCGCGAATTTAGTCCGTGATTATAAGAACTATATTTTCAATTTAGTGTCTAATAGGTTTAACATCGCTAAGTCACATGTTATACGGTATGTAATCGTTAACAAAATAAAGAAACACAAAATCTATCTTCAATGTAGGTAAATAGCGTGGCCATAAATAAATAATTGTATACATTACAATTGACGCTTACAAAATAAAATAATCCCGCTTGAGAACCAATGACAAAACCTCTCTCGATCCGGAAACATATTCTTAGTTCAGATAATATATGAGTGTCGCTTAAGCAAAAGTAACTTCGATATTTCAAGCGGCAGTTAAGTTATTGGCCGTTATTAATAATGCGCCTTTCCTAACTTAATCTGACTTGAAAGGCATTGAGTCGCGCGTCGTGCAGTCGAGGCATTGTTCAGACAATACTTTAGGCGTGTGTGCATATAGCCGGGTCCCTATATCCTTTTACAGTCGTAGGCATTTTTACATTGAGTCTATTAAGCCGCGGTTAATCCTCTTCAATGTTATCCCCGCTTAAATTCCATTCTTAGAATTAGAATGATCAAATAGAGTACGTCATTATGTAGGTGTAGTTGCTCAAAGTCTTAATCCTGAGAGAGTTATAGAACACTACGAGTATGGCTGCGGAGTTGTTAGAAAAAGTCACTACGGCCCTGAAACGCAAAAGGTTATTAAATAAACAAACGTTGGTTTAAGTCAGTAAAAGTCTGACAATGTCGCTCTCCTAGAACGAGAGAATTTATTTTATGATTGCAATGCCTAGCCTCAAAAAAAGAGGACACTACAAGCATCCGGTATGTTCTAACAACCTCATACGACGAAGAAGACCAACAGCCTAAAATATAATTATTTCCTATAAACTTACGATAGTGTCGACGTTCACTTGGAACTCAATTTGCATTCTTGATAAGGTACATAATCTCTATTACAACATACTTTACTCTGAATTATTAATGTACCGTTCAAATAGTAACCCAACTAAGATAAAATAGCGTAAATATGTTAATTATCTTCTTAATAGATAGATAAAGAAGTAATTAATAATATACTCATGCTTATTTACAATATACATTTTCCATTTTCCGTCTGTTATTAAATGCTATGATTGCACATCTGTCTCTCGTTGCCTGAACGAACTTTGACAGAATGATTCGTTTTAATAACTACACTATCAAACCGTAATATAAACATTTATTTTAAGTGTATATTGGTGCAATATGTTACAGGTAAAACTGCTTGTATTAGTACATTAATCTATACAATTAATATGTATTATGAACATGTTGAGTTGGCTCATGAATCTCTCATGAAACTCGTAACCTGTACACATACCGATACTATTTTTAATTTTTTTAGACGATTGTATTTACAAATCTATGGTTGTGGACCTTATTTGAATTGAATGTGGAAAAACATTGCGTGCATGTGACGTGGGTGTGTCCCTGGTCTGGTCCAAATTTGAATGTTTGTATTTGATGAACATTGACTTCGAATAATTAGGCGCAGGACAAGCGTGACTTTCAAACTGTGATTGGAAACAATTCAACTTATTTAAATGAGTAGGAACTTAACTTTACCTGTCTTGTCAACTTTTTTTATTTGAATAGTTCAAGATGACTAGAGATTTCATCATTTCAGATTCACATATTCCCCAGGATTTTACAACACGAATCTCACATCTTAAACAAACTTCTACGAAAAAGCCCCCAGTGTTTTCTTAACAACATTCATCGACTGGACATAAAAAATGTTTCAGAGCGCTGCATTGTTTATTGTTTCTACATCAAAATCATTATAAATCATTAAGGCGTCGGGTATGTACTTGAAAATACTCACGTCAATCGTTACTCGTTAGCTAGGCTGGCTCAAAGTTAACTCCTAAAGAATCCAAGTATCTCTTGAGAGTAAGCGCTGTGTCATTGCTTGAGCCCAACAGAACACAAACGCTATAAGGTAGACGTTACCTGATATTTTATTTCCTTAGCGGTATGTAATAAACTTTACGACCGTTTTATCATTAATTTCTGCTAAAATCTGACGTTTTTTAATTAACACATCACCAGTTAAATTCTGAGAAAGTATTCGTTATAAGCCATAAAAATATGATATTAAAAAATGTTGTTTTACGCTTCATTTATTACCTTTATTATTGTAAACTATGCGTGGAACATAAAAAAATATATATTTTATTTTACGCTGATTAAAGATTAGGAAAAACGATTAAGATATTCGTGACTGTCGTAGATATGAGAGTTTACAAAAAAATATATAATTGACGTCGAAATCGTCTCCGCGACTTTTCCTATTCCACTAGAGGAATACGAACGATTGAGTGGCCATAGGTTGGCGTGTGGGCCGTGGAGGACTATTGAGGATTTTCTCTTTTTTTCTGCGTACGCGCGTCGTGCGGGTCGCCGCGCCGCGCCTCGCCCGCGCCGCGCCGCGTCTCTGCTATGCCTGTATGCATTGTCCACCCTACACTAAAATAGCCCGCATTTTAGTGCCACAGCAAAAGGTTGAAAATACATAACGAATGAGTTATGGAATTTGTATGAGTAAACTTAAATGATTTATTGGGACTCTATTGCGTACTTAACAATAATTGAGTTTGCCAATACCAAAAGCTCGTATAATTAGTTTAAGGTTTATTGAGCAAAATCCATAAAAGCTGCTTTTACAAAGCAGTTGTAACTGCGAATCTATAACGTTAATTACCATTAATTATTGAAATTACTTTTATAAGTAGGTACCTTTTGCTCTTTGTCCTGATTGCAAGAACAATTTACAATTCGGAATTATCTAGTTACAAGTTGAGGCAACAAAACTTATTCCAAGCAAAAGTTATAAATCGCACTAAAACATAGCACAATAAAGTCATATCGTAGACATGTCGGGAAACATAGGTATGTAATGTGCTAAATGGGTTACAATTCATATTACAATCAATATAATAAATACATGTGTCGCGTTTGCAAGCATTGTCTGCTATAAACAGGCACGCTAATGCCTCGCG
Organism: Mythimna separata; assembly: GCA_030763345.1. Taxonomy (NCBI): domain Eukaryota; kingdom Metazoa; phylum Arthropoda; class Insecta; order Lepidoptera; family Noctuidae; genus Mythimna; species Mythimna separata. Next base: position 10,505,914 of record CM061180.1, read on the forward strand.
CAGACTGTAAAAATCACGAAGGCTTCACGGCGAAGATAGCAACTATCTGAACGATTACTCAAGGGGACACGGTACGAATAAAGCGCACCCTTATCTTATGTTTAGCCGTTGTCGTAAACCTGGCCATAGTGTACTTTATGTCACGCTAGGCTGACGGCTAATTTACAATTTAATAATATTAGCTGCATTTGAATACGCTGGACAGCAAACAAGTTCGAATGAAAGTAACAGTTGAATGAACTTAAAATTCTAATCATTATAAAGTCGCAAGTTATTGATATGAATAAAATAGCGTAACAAGTGAACGAGCCACGAGACTTTATTTATTTGTTTTTTACATAAGAAAGTTATGGATACCCGCTGTTGAATGTCAATTAATTCCATCGTTCCTCTAACAAAGTTCGAATGAACATATTAAGCAAGATGATGTGCAAATTAAAATGGTTAACCAAACTATTATGCTTGCATAAAATAAACGAGTTCAATTAACAAATAATCAATAGTTTATTAAAGCTTCGCCTCATTAAAGCTCTTTAAAAACGAACGAGAAAAACGATTCTAAAAACTGTCGACAAAAACTTAATAAGGTTTAATTTATCTTTGACTTTAATCAATATAAATAGAAGTTTTTTGCATGAGAATGTAAATAGACTATCGGAATATTTGTGTGGAGTATGGCAGGAGGTGAAGTGCTGTAAGTCTGTGCGAACACGAGGATCTGGTCCCAGCGAGGTGACGTAGTGGCTCGCTAGCGGTCCAGCCATATTTTACAACCCACAATATCGTTACTCAAATACGGTTACCTAAATTAAATTTTAATTAATAGCATGGAAGTAATTACCCTACTACAGCGTAGTTTAACAGACCTCTGGAGAAATTTAAACTATGCATGTTGGTAAGCCTCGATAAAATCAATTTTGTACTTTACTGTCGGATGTCATAATAAATACTGCTATATAGCTTTTCATTTCCAGAATTATTTCGATCTAACTACCGTTCCACTTGTTAACCGAAAACAAGTCTTACCTACTTTTATTTTAGACCAAAATTGAGTTAGCAAATGTTTCAATATGACGATATTACCTTTCTCATGTTTCGTGGACAGTATTTATTTTTGTATGAGTCCAAATTCTTGTTAGAATCGAGTGGCGAGAAGAAACTGGTTTTGAATTGTATCTGGTATAAATATGGAGATAGTAACGCCCCCGAGGTGATCACTAGTTGTTATGAAGCATTTTAAATATTGCCTCGCATTTCAAATAATATGATATTTTGTATCTCTATCAGGGTTGGGAATGTTTATTTTGATTTGCTCTTTTAATTTATCGCGTATCGAGTTAACGAAACGATTGGACGACTCGTAGATTACTCAAACGAACACTCGGACAAGATGGTGGGCCGATAGCGTATCAAGTTATAACTACTTGTTACAAATAGGCCCAGCCATGTATAGCCACTCACATTATATATTTTTATCGAAGGTAAGAATATAAAATGACTGGCAATAATATAAATGAGGCAGAAATATTGTGAATCCCAACCTGTTGTAGATCAATACTGTTACATTAACATACATTATGGTCCCTAGACGACATCAATAAAGACATTACATGAAGGCCTAACATCTGCAGTACATATACAGGCAGTTTTACTAACCTACAGATAATTATGCCAAGTTTGTGCGTAATAACATCAATTTAATTTCTTATAAGCTCAATTAATACGATCAAAACAAGGACAAGTCTTTTTTCCATTGAACAGCGACCGTCTGGAAGATTATAGCAGTTATAAATACGAGCTGTATATGTCGGTGTTCAATCAGTATTCAGAGCTCATGAGGCAGTGAGAAGGAATTAAGAGCGACATCATGTGATCCGACAGAGAACAATAGAGACACTGGGGACAAAAAGCAGGCAGCGAGCACAGGCCAGCGAGCGTATACCTGCGCGAGCGCTGAGCACGGCCGCGGGTATTAATTAGTAGCCATAGGGTGACAACGCCACCCAAAAAATCGGGAAGTGAACGCTTTACGAGCACTGTGCAAGAATTTCTCATTCGAAAAATACTTTTTGGCGGAGATAAAGTATTCTTTTTATGAAGCTTTCACAACTTGCGTTAAGGATAGGTATTGTTTTAATTGAATACCACTTTTTGTCGGCGAGTTCGTTGTCCGGAAAATTAGTCGTAATCATGGTTCTCCTAATTAACGAAAAAGTGTCGCCATATCGAGGCGCCAGAAAAGGATGCCCGAATTACTCGTGCATTGGCCGTCGCGAAACTCAAAAAACCGTTTAAAAATCACTCGCTCCGCCCCTGGTCCGCCCAGCGACTCCTGCGCACTTATGATTTATCGTTACGAGGACAACCCGCCCCTCGCACTAACTACCCGGCTTCCGCACCGCTAATTATACGTACACATAGCCCTCTCAAAATCTTAAATCGCATTCTCGATTCTGTCATCGGGAGCTCGTAGCGAGCGCGCCTCGCCATAATCGAATTCGATACGGCTTATTCGTCTTAATCGTTTAACTTCGATTCACGTGCTATATCCGTTTGTTCCTTCGATGTTACTACTGTTATTTATATTCTTACCTCAAAATGTTATACATAAAACATCATTTTAATAGAATTTATGAATTGGATTTAAAAGTTTCTTTGTGTAAGCTAAGTAGCTGAGGTCAATGACCTTGATTGATTCTCAAAAGCTCCTTACTATATAACGAAAAAGCTGACTGACTTGATATTGCAGACACTATGTTGATAATAATTCGTAGCCGGTAAACGGCTTGTTTTTTTTATTATTTAAGTAAAAGAAAAAACGCGATGAACTACAACAATAGTGCGCGATGCACTATCATCGTCCAGGTATGATCGCGAACCGACATTTTATAGATAAAAGGCACTCTGTGGGTAGGTAGAGGTACGTGCAAAGTAAAATAATACACACGTTGTAGTGTATTGTTGGCTGCTCGCTGATTTAGTAACCGGTCACGCATCAAGGACGTGGATCGAACGTATTCAGAATAATTTGGAAGTGGACACGGGCAGTTCTCACGCTATTGGCATTCTTACGCGGTAGATAAGCTATTCATATGCCTGTGCCCGCGCATAATGTCGCCATATATTTCTCTTTAATTCCTTTCGGTAATCTACTCCGCGCCGAGATTGAGATACACCTACGAACCTCACGCTGTCAGTGCCAGCCCTAACCTTCGGACGTTTTCGTTACGTCTATTATCTAATAGTCGTTTCAAAAGAACTGGTATTACTATAATAACATCATCCGAATAGAGAATCGTTTGAATTATGAAGATATTATTATCTGCTTTTAGGTGATCCGATGGTTTGGACCTGCTGAATCATTTTCACCTTCATATTTTCACTTTAATCAAATAACTTATACGAATAACTCCTTATATTACACATAAATGTATCTTCTGTTAATAGAGGTCATGATCCAACTTATTTCATGTGGAAAACGTACGTGACCCCAAGTTACAGATGCAAGTTTTGATAAATCGATCATTCATGGAAGCAATTACGTCTAAATATCAAAATGATTGAGTATTGCGTGTTGAGGCAAGTGTTCATCCAATGTAAGTAAATGTAACAATTATTCAAGAACACACAAACGCAGCGGGTAGGTACCCACGGTGTGTTAAACTAACACACAGAATTTGTCCATGACAAATTGGACGCTTAACCGACGGACGATGTTCGGAATAATTTATTTACATGTTAAAAAAACCGTCCTGTTTGCTGTGACTACAATGATCTAACGAGTGTCTCGTGTTCTTGTCTCGATACGATGCATAAAATTAATATTTATTCACATAATAATCTAATAAATTAGCCGGCTTCATTATACCTAAAAAAAAGAGATTTTAGAAAAATTGTCTATGCAAATCTGATTCGACATTGATATTTATTCAAATTGTATCCTAATGAAGTGTATTAGTATGGCAACAATAGCTTGATGATGAGTCTTGGTTAGCAGTCGTGTGGTTAGGTCCAACTAACTCTTTAGAAGTACAGAGCAATTATAAACTGTCTTCACCATTGTATGCCCCTATAAAAATTGGAACTAAAAATCCAAACGTGGTAAAGGAATCGCTAGTTGATGCTCATAGTAGAAAGATCGGCATCCAAGCTAAGAGGTCACAATTTTTTTTGGAATTTATGACGGATTTTGTACATGGACTGCCTTCTTAAAAATACTATAGTAAACGTAAAATAGTGCCTAGAAGGCCAATCTCTTACGTAAAATATTCAAAATCAAGTTTCAGTATCGTCTCAGTCAACTCTACCTTTTGATAACTGAGAGTTGCCCTTTGTGTTCTAAGAATACGGAAAGAATACGATTTTGGATTAAGTTACTAAATAAATATAACAAAACAAAACCCAAAAGCAAAATTAAACAAACACTAAAAAATGGCACAAACTAAGCCTAATTTATAGTTGATGAAAACCATGTAATTTGCAAATCGAGACTTGTATTTTTAAAGCAAAAAATATTCTCACTATAATAAACAAAAAGACAAATGACTATCCACTTTTGTTTTTAATCTTCAAACATAATCTCTGACTTTAACTAATAGACTTCATCAGTCCAGATTAATTCACTTCCTAAATTCTTTTCTCGTTTTAAAGAATTCCTCAGAAAATTAGAAAAACGCTCCATGTTTACATTTGGTCATCTATCTTTCTCAAAGTCACGACCTTTTTCTTAGTTAACATAAGCAGGTGTTTCTAACAGTTATAAAATAATTTTGATTCTGTTGAACGGTAAAAGTAGCTTACAGGTCAACGTTAATTGGGTAAAAGTTGTATGAAGAAACTTCATTATACTATTGGAAAATACACTCGAATCTAGGTACGTGTTGTCACTTTTCAGGAATATTGAATGATTCAAAGCATTTTGTTATTGTCACTCAGTCAGAAAAATGATGCCAATTGCATGCCATTGCACATTCCAAAGCGTAGATTTCTATTATATATTTAAGAATCTCTATGGACACTTTTTTCAATCATGTTATGTATATTATAAATATCTCAGTTACATGTATCTTGTCGCTACTATTATTTGAGAACAATGTAAAGAGAGTAAAAAAAATATCAAAATTTAGAAAACCGCTGCCAGCTAACCACCACTACTGGCAGCTAAGAGATGACCAGACTCTACTGACAGCGCCTGTTCACGGCCATGACAATGAGGTTATTAAACCAAAATTTCTCACTACTGGGTAAAAGCTCCCTTTTTCGCGTATGTTTTTCTTTAGCCGTTAGTTGCCAGTCCCTCTGAAAAGAGTCAAGTTCATCACTCCACCTTCGCTTCGTCTGGCTCTGCAATCAGCCATGACGTTCATTCTACCCGCCTAGATAATAAGCCGAGTATGTATATAATTAAATACATCAGTCCAACTTTTAGAGGCAATATATAAAGTCATGAGCTATCTAGACAGATAGGGATTGGTATAGGAATCAATATAAATAAATTGCCCAATAGAATTGCCGGAGGAACACGCCTGGCTTCAGATCAGATACTATAAGTCAGCACGCAACATATCAATTAAAGGGTGTATTAAACATTCTCATCTCCATACACAGAGTGTGATTTAAATGCGAATACTGCATACTATTTTATTTATTGACTTGTTACTTGGCGCGACGTTGCAATTGTGTCAAGTGTGAGTTAGTGTTAGCTGTTACAACAAACGCTGTAATATCAATGCTTAATTATAGACATTAAAGCGGTTTCAACGTTGTTATTGTTGTCAGCAACACTTTACTATCCCTGATAAGTGAGCACCTTAAAAGCTGTAGTCTCTATCTGTATTAGTATCTACATTTCAAGTTAATATGATAATGATTACATATACAGTTACGACTGTAAGTGAAAAGGCAACATTATTATGCGTTTATGTAGTTGAAAGCTGACATTTCCATCAGATGAAGGAGCAAAGGGTATCTGAGTGTATACGTAGTTCCTTACACGCGCCACTAACGCCGCGAGATATCTCTGTTTTGTCATAAATCGCAAGTTTATTTACGATCAATATCTCCACTTGATTTATAACGACAATGCTATTACGTCCTCTCGATACTTATGCATGACCATCCTTTGTCTTATTATGAGAAACGATACTTAAAAATATCGTATAGAAATCGTAAGCTTTGCGCAGCTTCTACGAACTATTTCAAAAGGGCCGAGGAGAGCATCTTTTGTGAACATCCTGTTCATACTCATTCTTGGTAGTGGTTGGATAGCGATTCTTCTTCTTGTTAGTAATATGGTCATAATGAGTATAAGACAAATTAATATGGATGCTGTAGTGTATTTAATAGCTGCAAAATATATTTACTCTTATTAAATCATTATTATACTTTAAACAATTGACACACGAAGTAGAAAACAACTGTAGAAAAATTAAAATGTGTTTGAATATTTCAGATAAAATTCTTATAGGCGTCTTTTAATAGACATAGAGATTCTGAAACAGTTATTACTGTAGTGTTATTATGAGCAAAGCCGTGGGAAGTCCCTCGTATTTAAATTTTAAAATAGAAGTCGTAAAAATTATGTGTATGTATTTCTCTTCGAATAAGCCCGCAGATAAGGCCAAATACAAACAGCTATGATCTTCTGGTCATAAATATTGATTGTCTTCATCAATTTTCACATTCAGTATATAGCAATATGTACCTACCGCATGACGGCACAGTAATAACTCCACAATGGCCTGTAAACGCACAACTTGATGGATCCGTCAAGAATTAATTTATTGTATCGTTTTAATACTAGCCCGCGATCAGTGCGTGTACAGCCGCTAATTAAAAATGGCTGGTGTGTTCTGGAAACCGATCGTACTAGTGTATCTAGTCAAGTTTTTTTTTAATTCCTTGATGGGCAAAGGTACCGTTGACCCCTGTGGACATAAACTATCCGCGGAATTGGAGGAATCTACCTGAATTAGCTCCACGTCGTACTTCATTAAAGCATTCTGAACATTTTCTAATTTGCACCTTTTTCTGGTAAGACATAACGGGTCAGTGCCCATAAAATGAGAATATTGTTCATATATTTGTAAGTCGTTATCGCATGCAATCACAAAATTCACACTAAGTTATTTTTTCCCAAAAATGGGTGTCTATTTACATTTCAGACAAAATAGCGTTACACACTGAATATAAATTGCTTAATCAAAGTAAAAAAGTGGAATTTATGTTGCAGTAATATTGTATAATACGAAATTTCATAATAATACCAGCGCACGAGTGAATGCGCGAATCGAATATACAAATAATTGTTTAGGTAGGCACAGACACAAACAGCTGTAAGTTAAGCGAATCTAGACCTTATTGCAAACAACTGGTGCCCAGTGCGCACAGTCTATATTCTTATTTTATCTTATGATGCCTAAACATAAAGTGGGTCGTTATTTTATGCAATTTACTCCAATATAAATAATTCATACACTCCACTTTGCATTTCATCATAGTAGGTAGACGTACAAAAATAAAAAAATCTTTGCAGAAAGAAACGAGATTAAATTCTAACTTTTAACCTTTACGTAGGCGACTATTTAGAGTAGTACATTCTTCAGCTAGAATAATCTAAGTCAAAACATGTTCATGCCACATGAACAAAAGGCTTTTCGCAAATCAACCAAATTCCGAATATCCCCATTTACCCGCGACGTATTGTTCCAAAACGAATTTCCCAGCGGTCCATCAATGTCTAAGAGTTGTGTTTAGAGCGAGTTAGATAACTAAGATAGCATAATTATTCAATAATACTGTTACAGCCGCTTTAGAGATACCAGTGCCATAATAAGCCTTACATTTTCATTACAAGCTGTTGAGTTGGGGTCGGAAGGTTATCGCTAAGTTACGCCTGCAACTGCGATCGTTGTCACCGTCCTCGTACTTCTTGTCTAAAACGGTCAGCATTAGATCGTTCTCGCTGTTTCGAAGCGAATTGAGCAACGTTTACCAAGTCACTGAGGAAATTCTCGTGACTTATCTGTATAAGACTGAGAGAGAAGTTGGTTCGTTGTTTCATTATTACACTGTAATCTTTCGCCATCTAAAGCTCGAAGCATCTAAAGACAATTTTGAAGGTTTTCTATTCAGTTTTCAATGTGTTATGTTTTTGAAATCAACCACTTTGTTCAGGATGAAAAGGACTGTAGAACTCCTAACACTGTGACAAGTTAAACAAATCATTATTCAATGCTTTTCATACATGACTAAAACACAAAGAGAGTGCCCACTAACCATGCAACTAAAGGTGCTTACATGAATTTATTCATCTCCATATTAGAAACCCGAGTCAGGTAACAATATAACGTTAGTCTATTCTTAGGCAAAGGCACACAGCATACAGCCTCCAATATTGCGTGTCCAGACAAATCTTAGGCTGATCGAAGCCTATGTTAGTCTATCAACATCTTAATGCTTCCAGATAAGCCCAATTAGCATGCTGATGAGTTATTTACTGTGACTTTTATCGAAAAATTTACTTTTATTGTACGTGATTAACTTTTGAATAACTGATTAATTCAATAAATAAAATTAATTTAGATTCAGCCCTTTCTGACCGCGTGACGTTCCGTTATAGTCTCACGCGCACTTATGAGATTTGTTTATAACTTTAATATCTCTATCAAGTTTAATATATGCGTTTAGGATTTGTAAAGGGAAGCGTTCTTTTATTTGTACTCTGTAGCGTCGTATTTTCCAATTTATTTTATTTTAGTGGTCATTAAACATAATTTATTACCAAGAGGGCGCTATTAAAAGGCTTAGTGGAAGTTATCTGTAGTTTCGCTTCCACTTGTCATTTTTATTGATCTAAACACACTTACGAGCTGGCCTGTTTGGTAATAAAAGCTGTTTTTCATATGCACTGGAATACCAGGGTTTTGTGAAACAATAACATACATGCTCAAGAAATGAGCAGGACCCATGTGTTGTACTTACATAGAATGGGAACAAAGCGTAGTTATGTGTATGGCAATGTTTACCTGGAACGAAGAAAGGAAGTGTTAGTATTTCTAAAAGTACAATCATGATCATAAAGTTAAATCCATGGCATAAAATACTTGGAGATGCACGTCTCTCCTCAACATTCGGGCGTCGACAATAGCTTGTAAAACAAAGAAGAGGACATCACTTACATTTAAAAATCCATTTGAACTTAACAATGGGAAAACTTATATAAGTTACGATGTTTAGGAGTTTTACGGTTTAACCTAGCTATATTAAAATGCTATGTCTGAAGTGATTTAGGCTCGAAAGGAAAAGTTTTATTATACATGTTATTAGCTGAATTGACAAAACTAATTATTACTTAGTAATAATTGAGCTGGAATACTTGCTGTTGTCCTCTGAAGATGAAGGATATATATGACAAAAAAGATGCTACACGATCAGGCAGTCATTATACCCACCATAAAACTGATGAACAACCGGTAATGCGCCGGCTAATTAGTACTACTCTAGTCCGCCATGTTAGCTCCTAACAAATTCCTCCAGACTGATCTATTTATTCAGCTCACATCGAACAGAGTTCTCCTTAATACAGAAATCCTCTTGTTGACTACTTTTTCCCTCCTACAATAAATTGGAATCAGGAAACCTGATACCAATTTACTGTAGGAAGAGAAATCATAAGAATCCGTACGACACGGACCTTGATTAAACATTAATGAGGACGAGTTCTAAACTCAGTGGTTATAATAAAATTTATCTATTTCCAGAGTAAGTAATTCAAGAAAGTTCTGCTAGAAACCTAGTAGTTTGAGTTCAAGTTCGCGTCCAACCGGTTCCTCTATTAAAATAGTATCATGCTAGAGCTTCCATCATCAGATTCCTACCATGCACAAATCGAATGGAGCGTGCACAATTACTAATTGTTGTAATTGTCAATACCAAGACAATCAATATTTTGTTCTTTTAATTGACTGTTACAGATTGAATGGACTGAATGGAGAATTTAACTTGCTATGTATGTGAAGAAGTAAACAGTGAACTTTTTATACAGTTTGATTTTTGTGTGTGAAAAGAAAATTATGAAAATACTAACTAAGTGCAGATTTACATTTTAGAGCAAAATTAGACTATTACAATGTGGTGCAAACCATAAACTTGCATCTATACATATTAACATACATGATTATCGTGACTGGCCCTATATCGCGTGGTCATTTAGATCATAAAACAATAGAACAGTTGCAGCCGAGAGAATGCATTGCGCAGTTATGCAAATAGTAGGGGTCGCGACCGTAAGCATGAATATTGATACAGCATTGTCGAGATTGCAGATTTCTACCGCGATAGCCCGGGCCCTTACTCTCTGCCAGCACGATTCGTAAACGAATTAACCTAAACTGATTATCTGACAATGGATATTAGATCTGTGAATAATATTCGTAAATCTCTCAGAAATTTGAGCTAAAAATCCATTTCGTTGCAATAGCATAGGACTTTAGAATAATAAGAATGGCACGGAGACGCTGCGGAGTGGTCACGAAGCCACAATGGTCGGCCCGGCTAAGAAATGGCTTCAAAAACGTATATAACTTCGTCAAATGGTCATAAAATGAGACCCGTTTTATGGCGCACCTTTATAGCCGCGAGCTACGTAAGGATGAGCGGCGGATGCCACGCCGACTTGGCCCCACTGTTGGACCAAACTTTGTTCACTTCTACATACTATAAGAACCGGCATTTCATACAGCTGAGTAAGAGACACACATAATAGAATTCTGACTTGTATATGATTTGTTCGATAGTTTTGTCACGGTGCCATTCTTCAATGAATGGATTGGGTTTTCAACTATTCAGGTACCAACAAAGCATGCCGTCAACTTATCAATATGTCCCACTCAAATGGTACTAAAAGACTGAGTGTGTTATTGTTTCTCAAAATTTCCCCACAAATTTTTCACTTAAAAATAACTTAATATTATACTTACCTACTGTGCAGAAAATACAATCGGAACTGTAATTACAAACACAATCCCAAGCCAATTCTTAATGTTATTGTTTAATAGCGATGTAATTTAGTGACATTCTAATGCATAAATTGTTTTGATTTAACGTCTGCTGAGGCACTTGAACTCGTAATTATTTATAGTTTAAATGAAGCTATATCGTAAACGTCCTCTGTGATTTATTTCCGACCTAAAGTCATTATAGAAGGCTCAAATCGTACAAACTACTTTTCCCGTATATGTAGACACATTATAATGATTTTTTTGCTGAATATTTATATATTTACGAGCGTTTTAAAATTGATATCCTCGCGGTCGAAGTATCAAACCTGTTTGCTTGCTTTATGTACAAACATCATTGATATTTATTAGATTCAGGGCTTGTTTCACTGCCACTATAAGATAAAGATAACAGATATCTCTCAGATAACAGAATAATATAACAGATTTTTATGTTTTTGTGATCACTATCTACGACAGCATGTTATGAAATAAATAAAAGTGATACCTTATTAAATTGTTAGCTTTTATGTATCATAAAATTATGCTTGTAATTTTAATTGGTCGCGTTTTTAGTTGATGATTTTTTTTCTTTACAAAGTTTGGTGCTAAGAACTTATTTGACAAATATATTGTTGGCTAAAAACGCGGACAATATTTCCAAGAAACTACCTGACTCACGTAACGGTGTACTAAGCGGGAGCTAACAGCCAAAAAAAATGCTTTCAACATTTAAAATGTCCCAAATTTTCGACACTTCGTACAGGTACATCAATCTTATCTTCATATTTTTTTTCTAGCAACCCATTCTACAATTCAAAAGTGAGAATTTTTGTGCCTTAGTCACGAAATTTCACCACTGATGTCATAGCTCTTTTTATAGTAAAAAAAAAATTAAACCAACAGTAAATGTGAACACCCAATTTCTAAAGAATGATTTTATCTATTTAGGAAATATTCATAGTGACAATGATCACAATCTAACACAATTATTGCACTATAAAACATTTGACTATAAACGGCCGTGTCATCGACCTCTGGGCTCCACAAGGTCATTCTTTAATAATTAAGTTCTTTTCATCTTCGCCAGAATTAAAGCACTTATACGGAACAAAAAGTCGAACCCCTTTGCTTAACTGAATTATTTTATTGAATGGGCTTATTACTAAAGGAAAGGAGGGTTCATGTTTAATAGTGTAGAATAATTCAAGTTCTCACACTTGTTCTAGAACCTGCAAACAGGTTTCAGAATTTCTAATTGGTTTTAGTAAGCCATCAATACTAATGAAAAACGGAGTACATGCGAAACTTTTTTGAAAAAATCGAACGTATCAGAGATATTGTATCAATTAGAATCGATTCAATCGGTTTATGATAAAACGATAAAAAACTAGCAGCTATGATTGAATTAGTATTAGTTGCAAATAACTCTTGAAATACTTTATGGTTATTTTTCTGGTTCCAAAGAGAGCAGATATGACGCCTGCGTGTAAGATTACTTCAGTTCAGGATTACAGGTCGACGGTAATTAATTTAAATGAGCAAGTGGCCGTAATTCACAAACAAACCAACAAGCAGTCGGGTACATTTCTGTAAACATTTCCAAACCACTTGAGCAGTGGATTTACTCACAGGCTGTGGATCGTGAATAACTATGTAACAGGTAATTACGGGTTACGCGCCAACCAAATTAAATATTTTTAACGGCCCGTTTCCTCAGAATAGTGATGTGTCAGTGCACGCGGTATTTTTTTTATTGTTATCTATAAGATGTCATTGATCTCTTTCGTTTTAACTGCATTTTTAATATATCTTTCTTTCCTAAAAAATTTATTAAACAGTCATTAATGCTATTTGAACATGTACACGTTAATATTTATGTATTTTACAATTAGCTATCATGTCTTAATAGTACTAGACGCCAATATTTGTCGCATGATTCTAGGTTAGGAATTTGAGTAGGCATTCATAAATAACTCGACTCTGACAAAAGACATACCTACGTGTCTAGATTGCATAAATTATATTCTGCTGTACAACAGATAAATCTACCTCATTTGACAATTAAGTGATAAATGTAATCGTTAAATTTTCGTGTGTGCCTTATTAGTGAATGGAAGGAATGTTGATAATATGGATACATTTAATAAGTCTTAAACTATCAATAACGTATCGATATAATAAATAATAGTGAACATTATCGATGAATCGCATCCCTAATAACAAAATGGTGTTTAGCTGCCGTTCGGGGCGCTTGCGCATCGACGATCGACTCACGCGCCCTCTACAATTATCGGATGAAATGTAGTCACTGCTATAGTCTATTGTCTTGCCCTTCTAGATATATGGACTCCACACTCGGCTCTCCCATCACATTCAAATTGCTACGTACAATTATTATTTAGATATATTTTTATAGATTCAAGATGGATTCAAGATAATTTATTTAGTAGAATACAGTTGAATTTAAAGATGAAATAACATTATGTGCCTAGTTTATAACTCAATATAAATTTCTAATGATAATGATATGTAACGCTACGTATATATACCTAATATTAATTTCTTGGGAGTTACAGGTATTTCTAAGAAGGTTTTTAAGCAGACTTCGATGAATAGATGAGTCTAAAGAGAATAAATAAATCTTAACTCAGCATCTTCAGACAATGTTATTTAGAAGATTTTTAAAATAACGGTAAGTACGTAGAGAGACTAAATTCAACAATTCTACAGACTTTCAGTTGCTCTTTGCTTTCTAGGACCACGGTAACTCTTTCGAAAGATCCCGTGGTCCATTCTCTATCAGTCCTAAAGGTTGAAGGGTAAAGATCATCAAACAACATTAAAAAAAGAAAAAGACAAGTAAAATATTATTTCAGATAAAACGACTTGGAGAACATGGGCTACCTGTGTACCAAGTTTAATTGAAATCCATTCAGATGTTTTTGCGTGAAAGAGTAACAAACCTCCACAAATCTAAACATCCATACATACAAACTTTCACGTATATAATATTAGTAGAATTCTTATTCTAATAGGAATTCTCAGAATTTGAAGAACATACTCGTACAATAATTACATGCTCACGCTGGAAGGGGTCCAGTAGTGCACTAAAATGTCACTGGGTGAGCGATAAGGATGCTTTAAAAGCTGTTAAGCAGAAGTCGTTAAAGCCGGAATGTCTTTAGAAGCCGAGCCGTCGGGACTCGCGAGATTGATATATAGACAAGAGCAATTATAAATAGTAGTAAATCCTTTAAAATATTATGGCTAAGGCAGCTCGAGATATTGCTATTTGAGCTACTTCCAACTCTCTATCTATAACAAAAGAAGAAACTTAATTACCAACACGTTTTCTTCGAAACTTCGTTAATTTCTCGTTTGAAAATCGTAGTGAACTCGACATTTTGTAGGTAAATTATATGTCAACAGGGACTGACTATAAATAGCTGATATTTAAACCAAATGCAACATCTTAGATAACATTTAACGTCGAACTAAACGGTTTGTCCGATAAATTGATGCGATACCACGAGAAGTGTGAAATATATTATGTATACTCTTTTATAAAAAGTACCATTATTATATATTTATTTGTGAATACGAGAAGTTAACTTAATGTGTGAAAATATATATGTGTGTGAATAAAGTAACGGTGCAGAGGGCGTGGGCGTAAGATTCTTAACATTTCACTACTCCCATTTGCATTTTACAACTTTTATCGATGTACTAAACGAGATTCTGCCGCGGATGGCGAGAATCAGTGCGTCTTCCATATTGCTTACATTTTATCTTATATCCCAAGCCTTTTAAAAGGATTAGTGTCTATATTCATACCCGAGGTTTTAATTAGGCGATTTCTTTAAGTGTCTTAATCGAACAGTTTTTTATTTCGAGAAGCTGTGTTTTCTATAAAATAACCTTTGCTTGAATCTGTTAAAATGTCCAGTAAAAATGTACGACAAAATTGAAATGATTACGAATATAAAACACGTCACTAACAATCCACAATCAATAAAGGCTCATAATCAGCTCTGCTAAAAAACGATATACTCGTAAGCATAAAACATGCCAAAACACGCTCACCAAAGCAAAATAATAAGCAAAGAGCACGCTTAAATATAATACGATATGTCAAAAGTGCGATCCTAATTGTAATTTAGTAGGTAATACATACGAGAGATATCGAGATCAGCCAGCTACGCTTCATTTCAACCTTACCAAAATTTATTTGACTTATGCGATGCGAGGGTTGAGCATAACACGTACAATAACGCACTAAATCATATGAAATCGTAATGCGACGGAGGTGTGTCGGGAACGGAATTAAAACGCAGTAATATCCCAGCCTTGCTGTAATTCTGGCCTGTCTCAGATCTCCGAAGATTATCGTAAAGTATTTATTTATCCAACGTTCCCTCGGGAGGTTAGATACCATCAGGAAATCAATTTTGCAATGAAACGTCGTGGAGGCGTAAGGTTTGTAGCCTTTTAGTTACAGGTGGCGGTATTATGTCGATTTAAAAGCTATTGAGCTTCCAAATTGTATGGAGTTGGAGCCAACCCTTAGATGGCTAACACTTGGGAAGATTGGCGTAACGACTACTGAAGAAACCCTAATGAAATATTGAAAATCAAATCATTTTCTGCTATGTGTCTTTTTCTTAAAGCTACAGCTCCATAATGGTATGTTGCAGTTAACTTTTTATAGGCACTATAAGACTGCTCGTATGATCGAAAAATTAAGTTGCGTAGTTCACAATACACCTGCAGGCAGGAAGGCAACTATAATTCTACAATAAATCTTTCGAATCTTAAATCTCGTTATACATTATATCGATACGCCTGTGCAATGTACCACGTACGTACATAACCACACTATAATTTTTTTGAACATTCAGATTAAAATTCCATGCATTCGGTTTAGCTAATTTGAATAATCAATACACATAAATTACTCTGTAAGGGTTATTTTCGTGTTTTTATTTCTTTGGACAGCCTTACATTCTGAAGTTTGTTTAACGATATCTCAGAGTAAATTATTTGACAAGTTTAATAAAACATTTTCATATAATTAGATGCTAGATAAATATGACTTGTCTTCCGTAGAAACGAGCAGATGTGTTCCGGGATGGGAAAGCTACGACGTCGCCGCATAATATTGCATTGCGTACATCTCTCGCGGAGAAGATATGAACATAATAAAGACGACAGCGACATGCTCGCCTCAGCTAAACTCCCATCACGCCTCCGCCAATGATACACAAATCATAATAAACTTCACACAACCTCAAACTTGTGAACTACATACACACAGCGGCCTCATAAGTATCCCTACAGAAACACCGATGTATGACGTAGAAAGCAACAGAACCACTAGGAACCGGTCCAACTTCACATGAATGCACACACATAAACTGTCCAATTAAGCAAGGCCTATGACAGCGCGATCAGTGTCCCCGCGCAGGTCTAAGCGCTGGAATGTAGGGGCGGGCAGGACAGGTCATGCTTCAACGGTCGTTATAGTCAACAACGATAAGAAAGCGGACTCGGGCGAGGGACTGTCAAGAAACAATCTATATTGTGATTACGGACAGATATTGAAAAATTGTTGCGAAAATAAATGCTAATAGAGATAGCCCATACATTCCCATACCACAAATTCCATTAATACTTATTTGGCTAATTTATTAAACATACTTGTATGTTCTATGGATGGAACAATTACTAGCAAGGCTATATTTTCATCAAAGGAAATGCATTTATCCAAATTGCTTCACTTTAAATATAAAGCAATTCTGTTGGCGTGTGTTATAAAATTGTATTGTACAATTACTATATTCTATTTACGTAATTATAGAATAGATACTTACGAAAGTCTCTCCGTACTTAATATTATAAAGCGGAAGAGTCATTTTGTATGTTTAAACGCTTTAATCTTTGGAATTACTTACTTGTCGGATCGGGCAAAATCCTTCTGTATGCGATAGCCAGATTCTAGACGAATAGTATAGTCTACATATATGTCATCATGCTACGACTCACAGAAGCGGTAGCAGTAAACAAAACTGCGCGATACAGTTAGTCGTCTATATTTAGAAAAGGAGAAACTGACTGACTGACATATCAAAACTCAAAGAAAACTGCGTAAATTGGTATGGAACAGGGGTCTAAAGTTTTTTATGAAGGATTTATTATCACGCGTGTGAAACCGCTGACAGAAGCTATACATATATATAAATAAATACCCAGTAAAGCAACTAACAAAAAAAATCTTAGATAGTGCATCATAGCTCATAAAACTGTTCCGCATCGCTGTCTGGGATTGGTACAGAATTCGGTAGATTTTTTCCTCGATCCAGCAGTTCTTTGCAAAGTTCTCGTGAAAATTTTCCACATGACGCTGCATTTTTTGCGAGACCACAATTACCTAAAGTCACCATCTAAATGGAACATTAATCAACTTAATAAAGTATCTACAATATTTTGTAATCGATAAAATTATGATTTTTGTCTTCAATTTCAAACTCATTAGAGATTCATTTCAAAACGAGTATACGACCATAAAGTTTGACAAATTAAACACCTAAATGAGAAATGTGATATTTAATTATTTCACGTCGCCAGCTATTTATCAATGTTAAGTGTTATATCGATTTTTAATAAAGGATATTTTAATACCAGGATCTTTGACTAAATATGCTAGATATTTTAAAATCAAATACCGTAAAGTCATATATTATTAAGAAAGAAAATATGTGTCTTCCAAGATTATATGTATCGGTTGGTCAGGGTTCGGAAAGCCACGCAGTATATTCTCATCCGATAGACAAAAGACTATGACCAGTGCGTGTTACCATTTGTGACATACGACCCTGAAACGTGGTCCCTCACAATGGGCCTCATTAGAAGGATAAAGTCACCCAAAGGACAACGGAAAGAGCTATACTCGGAGTTTCTTTCCGTGATCCAATCAGAAATGAAGATCAAGACCGTAATGAGGTCACCTCGGCCCAAAGAATCACTAAACTTTAGTGGCAGAGAGCCAAAAGGTTCTGGAGTGGCGACCACGTCCCGGACTACGCGGCGACGCAGCATTAGTAGGTCTCCAGGACCGATGACCTGGTAAGGGTTCTATGGAATCTAATTAATGCAATAAGCATAGGACCTGTCGTTTAGCGACACTTTTGACTGATGATGAAAAAGAAAGTTTCTGTAAAAACCACAGTTGCTGATGCCAATTTGTGGAGACCTACTTAGCAACTAGGCAATTATTATTTTTTTTTGCTTTTGCTACCAGATTTTTTAAAAAAGAATGAAAACTGAACCAACAAGTTAGTACAACACTAGGAAAATAGCAGAAATGTGGTTAATTGGCCAGTATAAATACATTTTACTGAAGTTCCAATTAAATAAATAAATACGAAAGGAAATTAAATGATCAAGCCGATATTTAAA
This sequence comes from Mythimna separata, assembly GCA_030763345.1. Taxonomy (NCBI): domain Eukaryota; kingdom Metazoa; phylum Arthropoda; class Insecta; order Lepidoptera; family Noctuidae; genus Mythimna; species Mythimna separata. The sequence continues at coordinate 10,524,369 of CM061180.1, forward strand.
ACAAACAAATCATAAGTTTATAACATTCTACTATTACTATAATTAGTGTCCATTAATTAACCGCTCGTTCAGAGTTATTACACAAACTGTAATTTACTTATTCCTTTTATGGAAATGAGGTTTTTGATAAATATGCTAGCGATCTAGGTCTCATAGCTATACGATAGATTTATGTACAGTCACCATATAAATGGGTTCGTCTCCTTAAAAACAATTAATTTCTCGTCACATTTTCGATTCGCCACACTTTGCACCAGCGAATAAAAATGAAACGAAAATGTGACGAGTTTAAAAGAAAGAAAGAAAAAAAAGTTTACCTCACACAATCGTACACAATACAATAAAAATAACATAAAAACCTGTGTGAAGCTGAAAAGACTACAATAACCCAATCAATGCATTATAGAATCTGTTTTATCTAACTTAATAGCATCATAATTAATGTGACCTTATTAAAAATATTTATCACAGAAAATTAAATAAAACTAATTTCAATTATATTTCTTAAAATTGCTAATTCATTAGAAAGATTTTGGTTTGATACCATATTGGTTAAAGTATTTTTTGGATATTTTTTCAAGTATGAAACTAGAATAGTGTTTTACAAGTACGTAGCTCAGTGAAGTAGTTCCAAAAGGAAAAAAGTGACTTAGGTACCTAATAAAGGTGAGAATTTAACAACTGACGAAGGTATTACCGACTAGACTGTACTAGTTAGTTCTTGCTGGGCGACTATAAAGAGGTTCGATCTCTCTTCCCGCGTCGTCTACGCCGGTGACACAAAACCGATTTTCTATTTCTATCGCTATGAAAAACTTACCCAACATGTGAACCACGCCTGATCGCTATATAGTTTACTGCGCTATGTTTTATAAATAAACTAACAACCTGCCCCAGCTTCGCACGGGTCTTACAAATCTTTTAAATTCTTGGCTTTTTTCTAATATAATTATCATGTTTTATACACTTATACTTTCCATAAGGATGGATGCATAAGTGTAAGCACGTTAAGCCGTTGGTCCCGGCTGTCATTTGTAGATCTTTGGCAGTCGTTACGGATAGTCAGAAGCCTGTAAATCTGACTCCAGTCTTGCCATGAAGTACCGTATTACCCCAGTTAATGGGTTGTGGAGGTCTGGTAGGCAGCCGTTCCTCGTAAAATACTGGTATTCAGCTAAATCCGGCATGACTGGAAGCCGACCCCAATATAGTTGGGAAAAGACGGCAGATGATGATGACTTTCCATAAGGATGGTTTTATCAAAATCAATCTTTCTTTTGATGATAACTGCATTAAAATCCATTTTAGGAGTTTTTGGTTTTTTTTTAGTGGGGGAATGATCAGAATTACTTCTTTCGCTCTTAGTAGTTTTTGGGTTAATCTATCTTTCTGTTTGTTCACATACAAAGATAGATACAAAGACAGACGCACTTGGGGCGTTGTTTTATAATATTATGTTATGAATAAGAACGTCTTGACTTAGATTATAAAGCTGAGAGTTTCTGTTGTTTGAAATTATTTATTGAAAATTGGAGCATGGTAAAATATTGTGTAGTAAAAATACGTATACATATTTTTATTTTTTTGAGGTTGGAAATCATCTAATGATATCTGCTGACTAAAAGCACACGTGGAATATACGTGTGCTTGCAATAGCAAGACTGAACATGCAAGCAAGCAATAGCTTGCTTGCATGTTCAGTCACTTTTTATAATCCAAGACCATGACCCTGAGCAGACATTGGCACTGTTGGGTTCCTATGGATTACTGACATTTCTTTGAAGCGCACGTGGAATATTACGCGCTGCGTCGCGTCGACGCGCTACGACTCGGACTCAGTCCCTATTGGATGAGCGGACGGTGAACTACCCTTTGTTTGTCGTTCGCAAGCAAATTCTATAAATCTGAGTACCTAATGCGAGTTTTTTAATCGTTAACGCGATACGTTTATGACGTTCGGGGTTCCCATTGGCTCGCTCCAAGCTGTAAACCAATCAGAGAGCCCAACGCGATAAACGTTTGGATCGCGTTAACATAAAAACAACTCGCACTAAGGCCTCAGATGTATTAAATTATCTGCTTAGCACAAAACAATTTTCAAATGTCTAGTTTATCTTATTGAAATGTACAAGATAAATCAATAATTTGATACAACAGAGAAGGTAAAAAAATACAATACATTAATTTAATTGAAACCCAGTTATCCTTGAAAGTATCAATGAATGTATTTTATGTGGTAAACAATAAATCAAGGCTCTAAGAATGTCTAGACGAAGATTTGCCTTTAGACTTTTTCTGCAATTTAAGAATATTTCAAGTCGCTAATAACGAAGCTATCGAAAGCAATCAAAAGATAGAAACTGAGAGGCTTGTAAATATAAAAATGATGATTCAATTTGTCGGTTCACAACCTTTTATCTCATTTTGAGAAATATGTTCTTTAATGTCTTCTCTTCAGTCGTAGTTTTAGTAATAGATTGATAATAGAGATTACGTTTCTTTAAATAAACTGAAATGTTATGACATTTCAATTAGTATAAACAAAAAATTAGCACTGACGAGGTGTCAGTGCTAACAGGAAACCGTTACGATAAAGTAATCATTTGCGTCAGCACACGTCTATAACTCTTGTATTTTATTGTTTGACTAAACCTGTCGAACTTCTTAATCGTTACTAAGTTTAACGATAAAATACTACTTTTCGAGATTGACTGAATGTTTAATTTTATTTGCTTGTTGATGGGCCGATGTCGAAAATGTTAAGAATAAACATGAACAAGAACACAGATACCGAAGCTTTAAATTTTCCTACACAAACTAACAGAAGTGTTATTCTGCAACCGTTATAAACTATTTTAAATCAACTCCATATAAAACAAAACTATTAAATGGTTGGTAGCCTCAATGATCTACAACCTCGATACATCATTCACTAAAACATTTCCATCAGAAGCGTTTTCTTCCAATATATCCTTTGAGTTAAGATTGCAGAATTAAGCAACTAGGGCTGTGTAAGTAATTTGATACCGAACTAAACTTAAAGCTCGCACGATTTCGCTGATTTACGCAACTTACTCAAATGGTACAGCGTAGGATTTCACTTAGGATACTGCGACTCCAGTCACGACTGACGTCTTTCGGCAACTTGTCCGTCACCAGTTATCTACCCGATTATACCAATATAATGGCAAATGCGGTCGTGTGACACGAGCTTTATAATTGGTTGATTATTGTCACTGTTAACTCATTAGTGACTGTAAATCTGGGGGCGCCTTTACGAGCTTGGGTTAGTTAACAGTGAGATCATACACGCAACTACAAATTGAATGGATAGGGCAAGGTATGCAAGAACAGATTACGTAAACGCCTACGTTTATCGAACTTTATCCATTGACTAAGGAAAGGTAGCAGTTTATAATTAATTTGCTACCGGTCATCTCCAAAGGCGCAGTCATCAGTCATGTTGGTATGTAAATTAAAATAAAAGAACGGAAATCACTTAATGCTTTTTAAAGATATAACAAAAAGTCTTGTTTATTTACCTTCGAAAACGCATGGTGAGTGATTCTTTTTTCAATGATATCAATTTTAGAGGACGTGCCACCCAAACTCGTTATCAATTGCACCTCGGAACGCATTTAGGCGGGGTAACAGGTTAAAATAAACGTTGATTTAACATTTAAAGTTTTCGCCCAATCGGCACGTTTGGCTGGCCACCAATAAATTCAGTGATAAAAACCGAAACGCTAATAATTTAAAAACGGCCGGACGTTAAATCGGCAATTTCGAACGACGCGCTTGTCGATCGAAGTCATCGATTTTTGTGTCTTTTCCCAAGAATGTTATTTCCTTTCTAATGAGAGCAGTGGCCAAAACGATGAAGGAAAACATTGTGAGGAACCCGACCTCCGCCACCCGCACTGGGCCCACGTACTAAATTATGGTTCATTCTTTCTCCTAGAGAGGAAACTGAGTCCCAGCAGTGGGAACGTTAAAAAGGCTAATTATGCTTATTGTGAGTATTAGAGAAAAACCCTGTGACATTACTAACGTCGCTGTCATACAAGCTGCATTCTATTGCATGATGTAAAAACACATTGACTTCGTACATCAGTACACACGACCGTTACAAGTCACCAGCTTTTCCCTGTAACTCTCATTACACCAATTTCTGAACTCTGCTCGTATCCATACAGATACAAGAGCAGCATTTATTTACATAAATTCTTCGCGAACACAATTTACTGCGGCAATGTTTAACTTTCCTATCTGTTTCGCATTTTGCATTCATATCTCCGATATTTATTAACTTCAGCCGGTTAAAAGAAGAATAAAGAAAACATTACGCGAATGGGGGTTAAACGCGGCGCGTAGACACAGGACTATTAGTATTGGCGTGAAATAATGAAAGCCATTTCACAGTATAACGTAACGTTGTACGTTCATTAAGGCGGGTGTCGATGGCCGCGCCGGCGGGTGCAAGTTGCATAAATCAGTCCCGGGAATGCAGCCCGGCGCCCTAATGCGCTTTCGGTGTCGGTTGATAGTCACCCCCCTCCCCTTCTTACCTGAAATCGCTCCTTTTCACACAATCATACCCCCCCATGATTTTATGGCCTCCACGATTAAAAATGCAATGATAATTGAGACAGACTTAACTGCGCACGGACAGTTTCAAAAAACTGTGCATTCTGCGAATTTGAAGGCTACGCAAAATGTGGTGTACGAAATGTTTTATATTCTAGGTAAGTTGATGCACGGAGCAGATAATAACGCAACAGATACCAAAATGGTGATTCACATCAATGGCTCGGTGGTTCATTTAGTGCTGTATGTGAGCGGCACGTTTTAGGGTTGAGCATGGGGCCTATCATTTGAGATCGGAAACGCATGAGTAATCTATGAGATGGTATCTTTTCAAACCAAACACTCTACAAAACTTCTTAAACAAAAGCTTCAATTTGCCAGTAATGGTTGGTTCACATCGTTACGCGTATATCGCTTAATTAATTCAAATTTGTCGTCAGCTGACCCGTAACGGTTGCATGGACATGGCGCGGGCGCGTCGTGCGTTCGACCGCTCCTGACCACTTTTCAGATTACGATCATAAAAATAATTAGGGTCGTTTTCTTAAACTTGACACTTCTAACTTGAAGCTCGTGCATTGACATGGACGAAGCTTTAAGATCACTCATGTAGGTAAGATTAAGTTTTTACTGATCTAAAGACATGGGTTCTTCGGATGGATTTTTTATTGAATTAAATCAACGTGACCTTAAAACTTAGTTTAGCATAATCAGCATTGTAATGTTCCCACTCCTGGGACTCAGAACTCCTCTCTGGGAGAGGATCATTGACCGTACCACACCTCAACTAGCAGCGGCGCTTCGTAGTGTATACCACGCGAGCTCAGTGCGGGTTGATGGATGACACATGCCTACAAATTTTTGGTTCTAAACCATGCCGGTTGGTTGCATGATGGTTTATTTGTTGGCAAATACGTACGATGACGCAGTAGAAACCAGGAAACAATTTCAAAATAATAATACTCGTAACTTAAGTTAACTAAATTATTTAGTAAAGTTCCATTAGTATGCCAGAATCTTATCTAAAATAAGATTTTAGCAACTGATGTCTATAATGAAACAGCAACCAGTAGGTAATCAGGTTCCAGAATACCCACTGTGAATTAAATGCCCCAGAATATCAGATTTCAATAATATTCCACACGAAGTTCTTTTATCCATATATAAAAAGAAATACAGCCTAATAAAGGCAGCAACTCCTAATTGTATGTAAATCAGCAAGCTGAAATAACGAGATTCCGCATTATAAAATAAAATGTTGTTAAAAAGTACTGTTTTATGACAATATATTGAGTAGTAAATGTGACACTTCTCACTCGACGACCAATCGCTTGCCGTCGATTAAGTAACATATTCGATTCGTATATTCAAATAAGCAAGACTCGAGTTTTAATACGCTTTTATTATTTCTCCGATTCTTACAGTTTTACTGTAAGTACGAGGACGTTTCGGACACCCGTTAAAGATAACGGCTTTGCCGACGTAAAATAACTCTGCCAATTTTATGTGTTGCCTGATGACAAAAATGATGTGATTACTTAAAAATCTTCCTATATAGAATAATTCGTATGCTGTGACATTTACGACACTCGACAGGATTTTAACATTGAATCACCCTGGAGTCACTGTTTTATTGATGTCGTAAGGAACAGCTTTATGACAAAGCCATTACACTCACCGCCTGATAACATCTACTGAAGTATCTCCTAACTATATTATTCAGCCTTCAATCTAGTCACACTTTATTTTTTTATAAACAACTTTTGTACTAAAAACGACACTTGTATATTTTATATAACAAGCTGAATTTATTTTAATGCCAACTTTTATCTGTAACGAAGCTTTTACGTTTTATTTTATGATCTTAGCAATTAACAAGCACTCTTTATAGTAAAAATAATGATTTTATAAGGTTTGCAGTTTATAGTCTAATTGCGTATTAGTATTATTTTCACTTTTAAACTCCGTCCGAAGAAAAACATTTAAAATAAAACGGCTGGATTGTAAACGAGCGGTGTAAAGTGGGCACACGGCCACACCCGCATGTCACAGGATCAACATTTTATTCGTCAAAAGGTGAGGTACAATATCGTAATCGTAATGTGACGAGATCTTTTACGAGCACACGACGAGTTTTAGGTACTTTTTATTTCTCTCGCAAATAACAAAATTGCGCACAAAACTTTTGAGTCAAAATGGCTTTTTCGGATCGAAGGTTAAATTATTATTGAGGTGTATCATCTTCAAAGAACTACTAAATATTTAGCCCCATGTATTAACACTAAAACACAAGCTGGTATATGCAAAAAAAAAGTCTCTTTGTGCATAATATCGATAGAAATACCAATGGAAATGATATTAATGAAATGAAACGTATAACAAACAAAACTCATGTTTCACGTACAGTTAATCTTTAGAAGGTTTCAGAACGAGTGTCCTGATATCGTTTGCGAGACGCGACTTATCGTAATTTAGAGCCCCCGATTAGACTGCGCCGGCCGACATACGCTAACGAGCATACATTTTTTATTTATTTTTGTTTTAACAACAGTACGGTGCCGATGTTTTGTCTCTACCGGCGATTGTGCCAAGTTAATTGGATTGTTCGCTTTGAATTGTTAACTGTACAACAACGTTAAAAATCACTCGATACGACCATACAATCTGTCCAATTAATTATATTATTTTATTTTCATCTTACCTTAGTCGTTGTCGTTTTAAGTGGAGTTCCCGATGACACTGCGCAAATCTCCACCTCGTACCGGTCCACGCCAGCTTCGCGGTCCAGAGACACAGCCGTCGAAAGTATTCCCAACGAAGAATCTATGTCGAACAACCTGTCCACTTGCCTACCATCACCAGTCACATTCACTATGTAATATTCTAAACCTGATTTATAGTTATTGGTCAAGTTTAGCACCGCTGTACCCGCAGGTTCGTTCTCAGCCACGGATACCGACCCCACGTTAGTCCAAGTGACCCCCTGTAATTCCGTGCCCCCCATGATGACCGTGAGGTATGCCTCAGTACTTTTCTGTTCGCTCAACACTGCCTCATCCGTAGCTTTTATGACCAAATTCCAACGTGCCTCCGGTGTCGCCGGAGGATAACGTAAAGTCAATGCACCGTTACTTCTGTGCAGATCGAATAGATCGTTGCCACCGTGGATAAGCTTGTAAGTGACCAATCCATTTGTTCCTGAATCTAAGTCACGGGCTAATACGTTCATAATAAATATTCCACGGCCTGCACTTCTTCCTAGTCTCTCCGTGTTGATCACAGCTGCGTTCATAGATACAAAAACTGGAGCGTTGTCGTTAATATCTTCAACGATTACAGTAACTAATTTCTCAGCAGAGAGCCGCGCCGATGGTGGCTCGGCTCTATCATAAGCGACAACAGTTATTCTGAACGTGTCAATACTTTCTCTATCAATAGGTAATAAAGTGTGTATGACCCCGGTGATGTTATTTATGGCAAAGTGCCGCTTGCTGTCATTAGGGTCTTGGTGCGTGATCGAATAATAAACTTTGCCGTTTAATCCAGAATCTGGGTCCTCTGCGGTGACTGTCACTATAGGCGTGTGCTTCGGAATTCCTTCTCGTATTTGCCGCACAATAGCCGTGTTCGTAAAGATGGGTGCGTTGTCATTTGCGTCGATTACATTTACAGTAAATAATATGCTTGAAGATAAACTTGGGTTGCCGTTGTCTGTAGCAGTGATGTTCAAAACGTACGAAGTTAGATCTTCGTAATCTAATTGTTTGTGCAAAAACAATTCGCCGGAATAGCTGTCTATAAAAAAGGCTTCTTTTCTATTACCAGACGTAATTGAGTACTGCAGTTCCCGATTGATACCCAAGTCAGCATCGGTTGCGTGGAATTGAATTATCTTTTTATTTACTGGTTCCGTTTCTAGCACTGACACTTTCATTTGTGTCTGAGTAAAAACTGGTGCATTATCATTCTCATCAAGCACGTCTACTGTGATAGTTGTTGTGGCGGATAGACGAATTGTGTGGCCGGAATCATGAGCCAGTATGGTGAGTTTATAGTGATCCGTAGTTTCACGATCTAAAGGTTTGTTGATGAGTAGCTGTCCAGTAGCTTCATCCAAAGTGAATTTCCCTAAATCGTCACCTCCTACCAGTTTGTAGTAGATGTCACCATTCAGACCTTCGTCAGCATCTGTCGAGTACACTCGCATAATAGACGCTCCCACAGCGGCACCTTCGGATACTTCAACCTTATAGGGAGTTCGCGTAAAGACGGGCGGGTTGTCATTGACATCTGTTATGTAAATCGTTACTCTCACGGAATCAGTCAATTTAACTTTACCGTTATCACTAACAGTCACTGTTAGTGTAATGTAGTTTTGACCTGAATTTTGTGCCAAGCTCTCTCTGTCAAAGGACTTTAACGTTTTTATGAAGCCGTTTCTGGAATCTATTCTGAAATCGTTTTGTGCTATAGGCAAAGAAAACGTTAACTCAGCATTACGTCCAATATCACGGTCTGTAGCTGTTAATTTCCCAACAAAAGTATCAGGTGGTTCATTTTCCTTGATTTTGAATATAAACGTGGTGTTAGTAAATTGAGGGCTATTATCATTTTCATCCAGAACATGGATAACGACTGGTACTTGAGATGATCTCGCTGGTTTACCGTGGTCTGTTGCGATTATCGTTAATGAGTAGTAATCCCGTTCTTCCCTGTCCAGTAGACTTTTCACATACAAATAGCCATCTGGGAATACTCCGAACTTGCCATCCGTGTTTCCTTCTGCGATATAGAAAGAAATTCTACCACTGGGACCCAGATCAGCATCAGACGCTGAGATAGCAAAAAATCTTGTGTTCACCAATGTAGATTCAAGCAGAGATGTTTCGTATGACGTATGGTCAAAGACTGGCGTATGATCGTTGACGTCATCAACAATAACTGATATGGAGTGCTTTGCCGCTAGAGCTGGACTTCCATTATCAGTAGCTGTTACCTCAATGAACATCACAGAGCCTGGCTCGCTAGATATTGGCTTATTTAGATAAATTACTCCTGTCGTTTCGGATATTCGAAAGTTACTTTCAGGGTTGTAACTTAACGTATAAAATATTGTTCTGTTAGAGCCTGAATCACGATCAGTGGCTCTAGCAAAATAAACCTCTTGTCCTACTGCCATATTCTCAGGAATATGAATTTCATCCTTGTCTTCAATAAATATAGGGTAGTTATCATTGACATCTAAAACTGAAATATTGACGGTGGTAAAACCGAAAGCGACCCCGGTCTTTGCCATAACTTTCAGGTGATAAGTCATCTTATCTTCACGGTCTACATTGGAATCAGTAGTTATTACTCCTGTTTTTTCATCCATTTTGAAAATATGCTTTGGGTCACCTTCTAAGATAAAGTATGAGATTGTGTCACTAGATATTCGGGCGTTGACTTTTCCTACAAAACGTCCAATGTCTGGCTTTGTTGTGCCTTCATCTTCCAAAATTTTGAAAGTGTAGCCATTGTAGCCGTCAAATTGTAGATTTTTGCGTTGAGATGTCTTTACAATTTCAACTATAGCATCTTCAAATGCTCGTCTATTCCCTTTATCTTTACAGGATACTTTCAGCGTGTATACTGTCTCGGGAGCTTTTCTAAAGTCTTTCTGAAGTACTATATTTCCTGTCCATGGTTCAATATCAAAATAACCGTCTCCACCGCTCTCAAGTCTGTACATGATTCTAGCATTTTCGCCTTCATCTAAATCCAAAGCTCTAACTTGTAACACATTACTTCCAATTGGCAACTCTTCGTTGATGCTTTCTATGTACCTTTGAGGATAGAACATTGGGTCATTATCGTTTACATCCAAAACTTTCAGTAATATTGTAGCAGTGGAAGATTGTGGTGGAAATCCTTGATCCTTCGCAAGTACTTGTATTTCATATAAAGGTATTCGTTCCCTGTCTAATTCGATTACTGTACTAAGTTGTCCTGTAATGGGATCTAATATGAAAGTATTGGGGTATTTTCTCTCTATACTTGAAGGCAAATAATATGATACTGAACCATTTGTACCTTGATCGTAATCGGATGCAGTCAAAATTAGTATTTCCTTGATAGGTTTTATGTTTTCATGCAAAGTTGCATTGATTTGAGGCTGAGAAAAGCAAGGTGCTTCATCATTCTCATCTAAAATGGTGACTTTTAGTCTAGTGTATGCCCATTTAGGATTAGGACCTCCATCTCTAGCTGAAACGTTCAGTTCAACAGTTCCTTGAATTTCTCGGTCTAACATGGATTTTGTTGTAACTAAACCTGTCAAATGATCTATTGTAAACCATTGCTGTTGATTTCCATCATAGAAATCATAAAATATTTCAGCATTCACACCTGTATCTTCATCAGTAGCAGTAATGCTGGCCACATAAGATCCAGATGGGGCGAGTTCTGTCAGAACTGTTGAGTATTCTGACTTCTCAAACACGGGTTCATGATCGTTTACATCATTTACATGAATAACTAAAAATGAGGTAGTGGTACGTGGAGGAGATCCTCTGTCAGTAGCAACAACAGTCAAATTATACTTGCTAATTTCTTCCCTATCTAAAACACCATTTACATGCACAATATATACACTGGATGAATTCTCCAAGCGAAAATGGTTGAGCTCATTACCTGCAACTATACTTATGCTAGTAATGCCATTTAAACCTGCATCTAAATCAGTCACTGTAATAGCAGCTACAAGAGAACCATTTTTGGCATTTTCGTCTACAGTGGCAAAGTTAGCTGTTGGAGGAACATAGGTAAACGTTATTACAGGATCGTGATCATTGGCGTCTATGAGATTGACAGTGACATAAGTCCGTGCATCTTGCCGCGGTACGCCATGATCTTTCGCGATTACAGTAAGAACGCAAGTCATATTGCAAGTAGTGTTGCTACAATACTTAGGGCAATTGAGCTTCTTCGTGGTCGTAATCACTCCAGACTCAGGATCCACTGCAAATTGTCTCTCTGTATCGGTCACTTCATAAGTTATTTTACTATTATCACCTAAATCACTATCCGTGGCTGTTACCTTTAGAACTGTAGTACCTGGCGGTACACTCTCATTTAGAGACACTGAAAAGTCACTTTGATCGAATATTGGAGGATTATCGTTAACGTCTAATATAGAAACATTCACTTGTAAATACCCGTATTTAGGTGGGTTACCACCATCACGTGCTGATATGTTCAGGATGTAAAAGTCGGTGGTTTCTCGATCTAACTTTCCTGTTGTCTCTAGATGTAGATAAGACGTTTGACCGCTTGGATTCACGGTGACGTTCAACCTAAACTTCCCCTCAGTATCACCATCAACTATTCTGTAATCATTTGTGATACCGTTTTCTCCTAAATCCATATCAGTGGCAGCATCGAGCAATAACTTTGTCCCGGCCGCGGCACTCTCGGAAAACGCAACCGCTATACTCGGTTCGGGGAATTCTGGATAATTGTCATTCACATCCGTCACTCGTAATCGCACTTCGATCGGATAAGTCGGTTGACTGGACAACACGACAAACGCGTAGCGGTCTACGGCTTCTCTATCCAGGACCAAGTTGGTCTTGATCTCACCAGACACCGGGTCGAGGATAAATTCCTTGGGAGGTTCATTGAAACGGTAAGTGAAACCAGGTTTTGTGGGAATCCTGCCAACGATGGTGCCGACGGGCTGGTCTTCGGGCACTCGAAGGTCGACGCCGGTGTCGACGGCGCGGGACTGCATCTGCTCTGCGGCGGCGCTGACGCCCGCTAGGAGCGCCGCCAGCGCGACCAGCGCCACGTGCCATCGCCCCATCCTCGTCATGACACACACAAAAACATCGCAGGGTTGTTCCTCGTCAGGGAAAGTTGACGCGCGCCGGGAGCGCTCGCTGTGTCCCGTTCGCGCAGACTCGCGCACTCGCTCTCGTCAGGTATGCAGCATGGCCGCGACGACCTGCGCGCGCACGAATATCTCACGGAGAGTGCGACCCGCCGCGGCTGCGCCTACGCCGTCACATTCATTCGTAAACACGTGACAAAACACTATCTACGGCCGTCACACACGTAAGTCCCGATGTGCACTGAACTAGACTCTTATTACGAAAGTCATCCGATAACACGCAACACAATTTGAAAGCACTGTTCAGTTATGTTTTTGTTATGTTTGACAAGTGAAGAACGCGTCGTGAGCGGCATGCGGGCGGCGTCGCAGTCGGCGCGGCACTGGCGGGCGGAGGCCTCCGCGCCGCCCCGCGCCCCTCCCCCCGCGCGCCGAACCTCCCCCGCAGCTTTGAAAGCTCTCGACTGTAGCTGCGTGATGATGATGCCGAGATAATGGACGTCGAAGGATTCTACTATTTATTGTTCGATACGAGTCACTTTACCATTCCAAGAAAGCTTACGGGTGCATAGGTAGGCAGCAAATATAGTTATTTAGAATGGAAACTTGTTTTTAATCTTCTAAAACGCAGTTTATTTATTTACAGAACCGCATTAGGCTCGAGTTTGTTGCAAACATACTTTAAAATTATCTTAATGGATCAGACGAAAACCTACATACATTAAATAAAATACTTAAGAATTTATGGGAATAACACAAATTCAAATAATGGTTACTGCGGTCCTAAATCGTATTTTGATTGTTAAACACTTTTGTTAAGTCAATATGGAAGAGAAAACAATTAAAAATAAATAATAGAGGTAATTAAGATATTTTCCACGGTTGGCACCTACACGGGCGTGCGTTGATGTCTATTACACGCGGCTACGCGGCGCGTGCGCCGGCTCATCTAACAGCTGAGCTTGTAGCAGTTAGTTCCGTGTCAAGTTGACACAATCAAGCTTCATTGCTACACTGTTTATTTAATTGCCGTGTTTATTATTCGTAGCACTCCTAACATACCTACCTAGGGAGTACCTGAAATGTTTACCTTGTACATAAAATTGGTGTACTACGCTGAAGATGTAAGTGAAAATAAATATTAAATTATGCTCAGACTACTTTTACATGATTTTTCCTAATGAGAAGGACTGTTTTGATGTGTATTATGCTGAATGGTAAAAATGATTTACCTACATTGTGAAGACTTGTGATGTGTCAATTTTTAAAGGTTTCTCTTTTATTATTACTTTTAGTTTATACCAAATTAAATGTAGTTTCCGGCTCTTATCCCACGTTATTTGAGGTTGGTGCAATGGGTTTTTCTTCCATTATGTCCTGTTTATTTTAGAGTATTTTTTTAGTTTAGTGTAAGTAAACGAATTATTAATATTTACTGTTTCAATCTATTCAATAACGAATGCAAATAAGTGCTATAACCGCAATGAAAAGCAGTAGCTGTTTCCCAATAAAAAAATATTTTTCTTTTACTATCAAAATTCTAATGACGATAAACTTTTTGAATATGTTTTAATAACAGCATTAAAAATGAAAATTAAGACTCAATCATACGACAGCCCGAGCTGCACAACTATCGGAGGGACTACAATGGTTGAAGATAGGCGTGTGTGGAGAAGAGAGAGGGAGGCCTTCGCCTAGCAGTGGGACACAACAGGCTAACTAACTAACATATGACAGCCCATGATGGCATCACCTAGTGAGAAAGCATCAAAGGCACATCATTTTCAAAATCACTACAACAAACAATATCAGAACAAATGTATGACTACTCAAGCCTGGAAGAACTGAGGTTCTACACCACAGTTTCCCAATCTTTTAAGAACTACTGCCCCCTTTACAAGAAAACCAAATTGCAAAGCTCTCTTTTACGTAATAGTTAATTATACCAATTTTATACTCGTATGTCTGTCTTTTCTCGTACATTAACTTTTTTAACAATTTATAGAAAGTTATAAAACTAATGGATATGATGATATATTTTAATGTTTATTTACACTATAATAATAAGACAAATACGGCTGGCTAGACAAAATGTTTTTTCAGACATAGACATTTTTTTAAATGATTTTAGGTTTATAATTTCTAATTAGCTAGATATGTCGCGAATACCTTCTTGACTAACATAACACCCCTTATTTTCCTTTGTACCTTATACCGTCCCCACTAAAAGCTCTAGTGCCCACTATGGCGTACCGCCCCCGTTGGGGATCTACGGTCTACACTGATATGATGGATCAAAGATTGATATTGGGACGACAGAGTCAGAGACATCTTCAATGACCTCAATAAATAGATAAACATATTTATAGGTAAAGAATTCATTTACACGTCACAATAACTTACACGCACAAAATAGTATCGCAATATTCAGGTCACTAGGTAAATTTAACACCCTCTATCAAGTGAAACATGTTGGCATCACCCTGGTGGTTCATACCATAGAAACCAAAAGAGTCACGAGTACTTTCATTCGCATAATCTCCGATTATACCTCAGTTTTTCAATCCTTAGGGGAAAACTCAAACCACCTCGAGACTCATACAAGAATGCTACTCTGCGGTAGAACGCATCACAGTGCTCAACTGAAATACTGTGACGCTGAAGTGGGTTAAGGAAATAGCAACTCACAAGGTACTATATGAACGGGCTAAGAGTGGTTCTAGTGAGTTGGCAGTTGGACATGAGCCCATCGTGCCAATCGTCTTTGGTCAGCTGTGTGTTTGGCCTCGTGAACACATTCCCACACCAACAACGGTTTAGTGGTCCTCCACAACAAGACGTAGCAGGTCAAAGAGGCCATACCATCTATACTTCTATACTATAATATTATAAAGAGGTAAAATTTGTAAGTTTGTAGGTCTGTAAGTTTGTATGTAGGGGGTAATCTCTGGAACTACTGGTCCGATTTGAAAACGGCCCACAGGGGCGGAGCAGTAACGAAAAATGCGGGTGAAACCGCAGGGAACAGCTAGTATCTAAATAAAACTCTAACCAAACGCTTTTATGGCAGCGGAAAAAACAATCACGCATGTGGTCTTTGAATGCGCAGGTGTCACTTATTTAATACAAACTATAGGATTTCCCTCAGAGACACCTTAACCAAGCTGGGAGACCAAATCTACTTTTGGAGAGACAGGAGTTGGATGAAAAAAGCCCGCCAAATGATGGCCGCCATAGCCCACATACAATGGTAGACCATGGACTTGGTACAACAATCAAACTCAAATTAATAAGGATAAAATACAAATCCTTAAAAAAAATCTTAGTTTTATTTATTTTCTACATTGCTTAAATTCTAATACATGCTTTATTCAACATAGTATCAGTAACCGTCACTAAAAGCTCTGCTACATTCATAGACACCCATCTATCGGACGCTATAGAAAGCTCCAATCGTACACCAAAGCCTTTAGTTAAGAGTCACTGGGAGCTTTTCATTGTAAGCTCCTTCAGTGTTAACTTTTTCATAACAACCTAGATGGCGCTATAACGCAATATCTTGTTGTTGATGCAAAATATTCACAAAATATTAGGATTTTATTAGGAGACCCAAAGCGTGAAAATTGGTTCTAAACAGTAACTGAAGTTATTAATTGAAAAACTTGACAAGGATGTATCAAAAGTGGCTCGATCGTATCGTATCAGCAATAGAAATGCGTCAAGAAACATCACGAGCTTTTACGTCGAAGCTTTTACTATAGATGGCCTCACTAAGCCTGCTTACATATATTTGCAAGCCTTTACTACGAAACATTGCAGTGTGTAAATGTTGACATTTAACAGATATCATTCATTGAATTAAAAATACAGACGTGACGAAAAGCTTTCGGTACTTTTTTTGGAACTCCGTAATCATCACATAACTTCTTCTGCTCAAACAATTTCTCTCTCTCAAGGTGGACCGAAAGGGATTGTTAGAATCTTTCTGACACCGATCTGTGTTTCTTCAGTTGCGTTCCAGCATCACGGCAACTTTTCGAACAATCCCGCAGTTGAAGCTTTCAGTGCTACGTTGGTTCTCTGAGCTTTTTTTTACTTTAATCATAGATGGCAGCACTATAACAAAATCAGCCAAACACTTCTCTTTTTAAATAATGAATTACCGTCTCATTCATAAAATTCAGCATGCAAATATTTGAATGTCGAAATTAATTTTCTAACCTAAGTAGGTAGTTGAACTAAGTATCTTTTTTATTTTGCTCGTAACTTATTCAAAGGAAGCTCTTCAAGCCAGTTCGATACTTTGGAAGGCGGTGAGGTGGCAACAAGGAGGTAGGGGGTTGTCTCCACGGAATCACAATAATTGCGTCTACATCTAACGATCGACTGGATTCTATTTTTAAATTGCATTTCGTAGAAGCTACTTACAAATATTTTAGCTCTTATAGTTCGATCGGTTTTTAAGTGCTATTTCGGTAAAACATTGAGGTCGGATCGAACCGATATTTGTAAGTTGACGCCTATTATTAGTCAAGTTTCATTTGTAAATCTAGACTATTTTTACCTGAAAGAAGGTCAGTGTTATTTTTGACCGCTTATGAGTCGGAATTTGATTTATTTCAGTACGAACTGTTTTAATTATTTTCATGTTTGTACGGCATTGGGGTGCTGAGGTCAAGTGCAGAATAATTTAGATCGTCATGTCCACTCTAGAATGGAAGTAGTCATTTGAAGATTTGCACCTCCGTACAAAAAAAAAGGTATTTAGATTCGTTAGTTTTGAAGGGGTTTAGACTATATTGGTCTCTTTTGTGTAACTTTTGAGCTTTTGCTTTTGCGATAAACATACTATACTGAATTTACAATATACATGAAATTCGCTTGATTTTGAGATAGTCTGTGTAACATCACATACACAGCAGACTTCGAACTATTTGGCACAGACACCAGACTTACAAGATGAGAGTGACTGTAATGTTAGTACTTATCCCTCCGACCTTCACAATCCAATTACTGAGGATAACAAAATCTATATGAACTGCTCCTCCGAATCATGTTCCCAAAGGAGACTAGTTATCATTCATTCAGAGATCAAAGGCACACGTAACTACATACATCATTCAACATCGCACTATGTAATGCGAACCTAGTTACAACACAAAGGTAGAACCTTTTTCGGCAGTCTAAAAATAAACCGTGTCCTATACCTAGGCACTTCTCCATCGGCACTTGTTGCATGAAGGTTTGACGTCACGGCCCCCTCCCTTTTTGTGCGCTAGTGCTGAGGGGGGACCGCGCCTCCTAGGGGGGAGCTGCTGACGTAAGCACTTACATTCATGAATGGATTGAAGCCCGAGCTCGCTATGGCTTGATTAGTACCTACCCATACGTGAGTTGTATTGATTATAGTACCCATAGCTTCATAACAAAGTGAGCTTTCAAGTGGTTTATTTGTGGCTGGAATAATAATATATTGTATTTTTATGTAGGTCATAAAATAAACTATAAAACCGTTTGCCAATCTACTGATACGAATGACGTTAATGAAACAACATAAAACATATACAAACATACTGCCTTACTAATTGCTGTATATCGAAGTAAATCTTATAACGAATGAACGTTTTCCTTAGGCATCCCACTGTTAGAACAAGCAAGCCAAACTAATTAGAAACTATGCCCACGTTCCGCCTACTGGGGTAACATCAAACAGAACTTATGTGAAATCTTATAAGCCCGGGTTCCAATATAAAACTATCTTCTGTTCCTTTTGAACATAGGCATCTTAATAACGTGAACTTTCAAAGACGAACTTACTTCAAAGGTTAATTGGTAATAGCAGCTTCAGCTAAACGAAGACGATTATTGACATATCGGAAGAACAGGACATGCTACACTGACCCCAAGTTAATTGGGGTGAACACCAGAGGATGATGTTCTTTTATTTATTTATTTAAAGTTAATTAAAACGGTACAAGTCTAATTACATTAATTAACATGAAAATATGATAAACATAAAGTTAACTGCATATTGTTAGCAGTTGCATAGAACTTTATAATGCAATTGATTTTGATTATTTACTATAATTAAATTATTTAAATAATATAATATTAGATTATCAAATTAACAAGGAACAGTGGTCGCCGTCGTATAAGATTGCTAACAGAATACTAGAGAGAGCATCATCATCATCATCATTTCAGCCGAAAGACGCCCACTGCTGGACATAGGCCTCCAAGTGTCACCACAATGAACGGTCCTGTGCGTCTCGCATCCATCAGATTCCCCTTAACCTTTACCAGGTCATCAGTCCACCTTGTAGGAGGCCTTCCAGCACTGCGTCTTCTGGTACGCAGTCTCTACCTAGTTATGCACGCATTATTTTATGCCATTCCCCCGCAAACACAACACGTACAGTAGTCAGTAGAGCATTAAAACAGATCGGCAGCTTTATATATCTCTAACATATAGCATGTTTTTATTCTACTACTAATCCTATGTAAATTCTACTAATGATATCTGCATAAAACTAAGGCATCAGACAAACATAGGCTATACGTAGTTGTGCTAGCATCCCGTGCTAGTTTGAAACTGGATCAAGGAAACGGCCTGGTTGCACTGTGCTGCTGTAGATAAGCATAGGCTCTACCTATCACTATGTAGTGCAGCTCTATCGATTTATGACCTACTTTACCAACGTGCTCTGGTTACCTTATACACAAATATACTATGCTAACGATGCTATTCCAATTACTCTGTAGTTTATTGCAATCCAAGTGTAAGGATGGTGTTGAAAATTGTTATAGATCAATATCGATGGCTTAGAGTGAAAACCTCGTATCTGAAATTTTAGGTAAATTTATTGTATCACATTTTTGGAAAGAAAATCTCGAAACAGACCATCCTGTATCACGAATTTTTTTACTGGTTATTTGAAACGCCGTCTACGGTGTTAAATGCATATCCTTCTCGAGTCAGTTTAGTATGATAACATTGCGATGGCGCGTCAAAAGTTATTAGAAAAATTGAAATACAAGAGTAATAGGTGTTTGAACTACATCAATATTTGAATAAAACATGCAACTATTTGAATTAAACCTATTTAAATGAATTGATAATAAAGATCTAATTTGGTTTTTTGGACCTCCTGGAAAGTTACGTATTTTGCACTTACGAGGTTTTCACTCTAAGATAGCGATATGGACCCTGTCGGGCACAGCAAAATTAGGTGAGAGGAAGAGGGCTCAGTAGTAATTCACAGAATTCAATATACTCCGTTATCTAAATAATTTGACACCATATTTTAGTTTAGAGTAAGAGTTAGTTTATTGATGTTGTTTTAATTAGCTGTGTTTTTAGTTTTCATATTCTGCCTATACGTTTAATAAATAAATTAACATGTATTTTTGTATAATTAGGTATCTAATGTATCTCATTTGAAACATTTCATGAAAATATGAAATAATAATAATAGTTTGTTGTCTTTCGATATTTTCATCGGTTCTAAAAATAAACTCTAATAAATTCTGAAAGCAGCCTTGTACACGAGTCTTATATCGTGTTTTGTGCGTAAATTGATCGTAAGGTTTGATAAGTGCCTATTATTAGAATATGGGCCAGCATTCTAAGAACACTTGCTCAATAACATGGTAGGTACTCAATATTTCAAGGCAAAAAGTTATTTATTTTTGTGAGGAATTATCGTACAACTCTAGATGGATCATGAAGGAATGTCAGACTTATACCTATTCATATGTATTTCTTTAGTTAACTTTTGAATTCCAGGGCTACGGCAACAGCCCCAGCAGGAATCAGCGTCAACTATCGGCCAAAGCTAGTAGGTCCTGTCCATTTTGAGGAAGTGTGAAACACGTCACGCTATCGACCCGGACTTAGTCCTTATGGGATAGGTCCTACAGTCGCCGGGAAGGCAAAAAGAACTCTGGGGTTTGAGCTATAGTTCTACTCATATGTAGGTACTACTACAACTAATGCATAAATGTTATTTGACGTTATAGTCAAAATATATATATAGGAATAAAAGGAGACCTTTTCGTTGCAGTGGGGCTAAATAGGATGAAAATGTACATTTTCATAAAACATGAAGGCCCGGGAATAGTCTATAAATAGCTGCATAGACATTATGACCTTTCATTGTTGACACGGGAGGAGTGGGAGGAGTGGCTCCACAACAGTAGCGCGTGGGCAGCAGCATCCCCCTTCACGATGCAGTGACTAAAGGGCATAACTGCCGAACATTGCCACGAGGCGCACTAATGCTTATGATGTGGAATGGTATTTACTGCCATGTTATCTATATATATAAAAGGTCTAACTGATCTCACAATTGTTTTTTATACCCAAGAAATGCTGTACATAGAAGCTGTTGGTTTTAGGTTTGAAATAAATAAATAACTGACATTATCAACACACAGCCGAAGCTACTCGTACTAGGGGCATGATTACACAACGTTTGTTTTTATGGCGTAGGCGAGCACTTAGAAAAAATTAGGAAGAGCTAAGGATTGGAATTCCCTGCCGGAATCTGTATGTCCTGATAGCTACAACCCGGGAATCTTTAAGTCAAGAGTGAATAGGTTACTTCTAGGTTAGCGCGCTCCATCGTCGACCGCTTTATCGCTTCCCATCAGGTGAGATAGCGGTCAAGCGCGAAACTATCAAGAATAAAAAAAAGACTAATATCAGCCCTTAGAGGAATGAAACGTGGATCTATATTATGTATAGATAGGGAAACCTATTTTCACGCAATTGAAGCCGCTGGCAGGAGCTAATGACTTATATATACAAGTAAAGACGTCATGTCTACTGATGAGGAATATCTAAACGTATCGTCACATTAGAAAATTCAACAACATTATTCAACGTCTGCACTAACAGGGTCTGGTATTTCACATAGTTTTCAGGCAGCCAGCCAAGACTTCGAGCCAGTCAATTGTTTGTGGGCCCTGCGCCATCACTACTACGCTTGTACGCATTAACCATTCATATAGTATATCTACTATATCTGTTATAAATACTCAATACAAATCCATAGGTTTTAGACTACAACATTCTCATAAAGTCTGACCTTTTAAAACAATGTACGTCTGATAAAATGAAGTTTTAATGATACGCTGCCTATTTTAAACGTAGGTAAAATTAGATATGCTGGTGGTTATTAGGTGAGCCAAACTATTCATAAGTAAGGCTACAATATATATTTTTTTTGAGGGTCGGAAATCATTTTTGAAGGGGTTACCGTAGCGCTCGAAAACATAGGGCAACTAAAAAAACACTGTGGGTTTTAATCAGTAAAAGTCCCACTGTACCCAGAGCAGGAAAAGTCAGTTTGATGATTTGCCAATTAAAACAAAGGCCACAGTGCCACATGAGTTTTCGAACACCCTCGCAACACAGCTACCTGTCCAACGTTGTATAAATATATCTTCCTTGTATAGAGTTGATTGTAGTTGTACGTTTTACTCCGGTCACTTAATTGGATACTAAATTAATTGCTTTTCTCCTAACTGCCAAAGCGGTATTACTTCACAGAAGCCAACATAGATATACAACAATATTCTAAAATATCGAGAAACCTTGATTGAGTTAAAGGTATTTTATTTTTAGTATGTAGTTATTCCACGAATTCTATTTTAAACCTCACTGAGCTGAAATAATGAATAAAGTTGAAGTCCAATAATATTTTAGTGGATGTACCAGCCAGTTCTAAAAATAGCATCAGCTACCCCCTACTTAAGAAAGGGACGGAACTATCCATGAAGGCTATGTGGAAAAGAGATAGATGTTTCCTACCTGCGGAACTTTCTTTCATGTCTATCGTGAAATGTTTTTTCGTTCCCAGAATTAATAACGAAATGACATTCACGACGAATATAATTCTTAGCTTATTAAATTACGGAAATAACTATAATTCAGTTTTCAGCATCATATAACATTCGTGCACTGTACAATTATGGATTTGGTTACGATTTTCGTTTTTGTCTTTTTTTAGGTCGGAAATCATCGAATGACTTCTACCGCTCTTGGTCGAAGTGGGAAAACCATAAGGGGCGTATCACATTTTAGTGACTAAAACCCACTACTTTGTTCCTTCTTTTACCTACTTTTGTTCCTGGGCCCCAGGTTTTCCTTTCAGTATTGAATCTATGTTTTTTTGGCTTTACACGCCGTCGACGACTTGGGCTTGGTCCGAACGATTACCGGACGTCTGAACGGTGAGCTACCCTTTGTTCGTCGTCAGAATGTAATCACTTTAAAGTTATTACGAAAACATTCTGCGAACTTTCACGATGGTTTAGGCCATGATCCGGAGTGAGAGGAAATGGGAAACGGCCAGGATATGGCTTCCACTGTGAGGCAACAGACATCCACATGCCTCACCCGCCACCCTGGTGACGCCCCGGGTGCGTGTTCCACGTGTACCTCAAAACCGTATCAGCAAAACAGTACGGCCGATACCAGCTTTTGCCAAGGAAATTCTTGATAGAGTTACTGTATTACTTGGAACTAGAGGGTATGTAATAAATAAAGACAGGTGATATGAGTCAGTAAAAGTCTGGCACGTCTTCTCGGTCCGCCCTAGAGCTGGAAAAATAATTTGATAATTTTCCACCTCAAAAAAATTATTTGTTATTTCTTTTCTTTCAACCTACGACTACTAATACTAATTATATTTAAAACTAGTTTTTAACTTTGTGTCCTGTCGTCTACAGTAGGTACAAGTTTAATTCAATTAAACAATTTAAACTTTTAAGTAATTTATACTTTGTATAATACTTTCTTTATGTATTAGGCTCGCTAATAGGGCAATAATAATTAGGAAAAGCACAATCTGATATATCTTTTATAGTAAGCTGTGCGGTGTTTTGATTTTTCAAGTCCAATAAAAGGAATATTCAATGACTTCAAGTATAGAAAGTTCATAGCACTTTACACGCACCTACTACATTTTAGTGTGCATGCAGTGTCAGGATTTGCCCTTAGAATAATTAGTTCATGGAATCGACCCGGTTGATGGTAATAGGTTTGTGACACTATTCAAAGTTACTTCTATTGACTAACTGCCAATTTCTTCACCAAACGTAACAACCAAAGTAACAGCCAAAGTAACGTCATAAAGTGGATAATAACCAAAGTAACGTCATAAAGTGGATAACATCAATAGCAACTGTCGTCTTGTAAATGTTTTCACTTGGATGAAAACATTTACAAGACGACAGTTGCTATTGACAACAGTAATGTTCAAGGAAAAGTTATTACTTTAGTTTTAGCTTTTTTGAAGAAATTGGCCGTTAGTACCGATATTATTGTATTGGATACTCATCATCTTCCTGACCTTATCCCGTTTTATTTGGAGTCAGCACAACACGTTTTTGCTTCCATTCTATCTTGTCTCTCGTCATGCTTCACGAAATATATCCATCTTATCTTTGGCCTTCCTCTCCCTCTCCATCCATCCACATGTTTGATTATTCATGAAAATCATAAAATTAATATTGGTTACTACTGTTTGCTATCCCTATAACATTAAAATATACTTTAGTTGTTCCTCTGTTCAACCCTTCTGGAAGTTCAGGCGAGTTATTATGTTGAGTGTATTTTGTAGCTGAAAGCGTTAATTAACCATAATGATTTCTTAGGAACATTATACAGTTAATTTCCATGAGTAATCAAACTGTTTCCACAAACAAATTGTTGTTGGAACCTTTGAGGCCAAAGTTATGAAAATTCATTATTCTGAAATGTCATAGGTTAATTTTATGGTTCAAAGATTTACATTTCAACACAAATTAAAGCTACTTGTTCGCGCAGAAACTCAATTTTAGCGTAAAATATATCGAAATGTTGATGTTATTCAATTCGACAATTTGAAATACGTCCGTTATTTATCCATCCGTATTCGCCTGTGGTATGATAATGATACAATTTACTGGAGTATATTATATTTATTGTTACTCAAAAAACAAACAAGGCGTAGCGTAACATAATTAGCCTTTTAATGATCTCATTGCTGCGATTAAGACCTCCTCTCTAGGAGAGGGAGTGGGCTGTAATCCATCACACGGGTCCACTGCGAGTTGGTAGATAACACATGTCTTCGAATTTGGACAAACAAAGCCAATGCTTGAAACTAGTATTAGAATGTCAAGGGAGATACCACATGGTATTATGCGAATAGGGTTAGATTACTCAAGAGGAAGCCCAAAGTGACACCGGTGACTGGTCGCATGGAAATCAGTTGTTGTTGTACCTACAGTATGTGATGCGGAATGTTTTGAGTCTGAACGTAACAGATCATATGACTTTTTTGTGCTGGGAAATCTTTCAATGATTTCTCCGTGAAGCGAGAATACGTGTCAGATTTTAAGTGACTTAAACCACACCTGTCTCTTTCAGTTACCTTTTACGTTTACGAACCACAGGTTTACTTTTCAGAATACCCCAGTGGCTCTAGCGAGCTTTACAGACATCTCTTTGAAGGGCTGGGGACACTACGCGCCGTCAGTGACTTAGGATCAATCCTTACCGAACAGGCGGATGGCGAACGATTACCCGTCACCGCCAGTAATTAGATGATTTCTTATAAAAAAAAGTACAAACAATTTAACTTAATTATAAGAAATTCTGTTCTATGGCTGTACTTTTTCATCTTGATTTCAGTCGTCCTCAATTAAGATTAAAAGTTCTTTTCCAAATTAAATATTGATAAAAACTACAGAAAAAACTAAAATATTTTGTAGGCAGGCACGCCGCAGAAATCTGCCCGAAAGCCCACTAAGTTTCAAGAAACTATTAGTATAATCAAGTTCGTGTGGGTTTAACAAAAGCTAACTCGATGAAATTTAATATTCAGCGTCAGCTCATTAAAGTGTGCCAAACTGCCTAGCTGTTTTCCTAGCAGCTTCCAGTCTAACTGAATGCAACTAAGTACTAGAATATTATACATGAAGTGACTGTCTACTTGATCTCCACTACGTACGGGCAGTAGTGGTGGGTAGAAAATCTACAAATTACAGCCGAGACCAACGGCTTACCGTGATCTAAAGTTTCGATATGTGATCGATCCATCCAAGGACCGCGTTCTGCTAGAGATTGTTTAACTATAATAACTCTAAAAATCAACTCGTGGCTTCAACTCCTCATATTTAAAACAAAAATGGTTAGTCGTGATGGCCCAGTGGTTAAAACGTGCCTCTCATACTTGAGGTTGCGGTTTCGATCGGACTTAAACCGGGCTAGTACCTATGTGATTCTTTCAATACATATGTACCATTCCTAGTTTGTCTACGACGTAACTGACACCCCATGCCTCGGAAAACATGTAAAACCGTTGACCCCGATTGTCATTCGTAGAATTTTGGTAGTGATTACAGTACTCAGACGCCAGAAAGTGACCATCAGTCAGTGTTGCCCAGTAACTGGGTTGTGGATGGTGGATAGGCAGTCACTCCGTGTAAAACACGGGTATTCAGTCGCATCCAGTAGTAAACTTTTTCCGCTCTAGGGTGGAACGAAAGGGTGGAAAAAGTCATAAGATGATTTCCTACCTTTCAATAAAGGTAAGACTTTGGACTATTTTGTACACGGAACCTGCCTGCGCAGCAAAACTGTGGTGAAGCTTGTGCGTGTGGTAGGCCCATTAGACTGGAAGCCTATCCCAAGCTAGTTTGGAAAAGGCTAGGGTAATGATGACTTTAAACTAAAAAGAAATAAATATAAAGCCATCTACACAGTTGAATAACAATCGATAAGTTCTCAATACGTAAGATCTATTGTGAAATATAATACAGTAATATTATCGAAGATTTGTGTGATCGAATTTTCCAGCAGGAAGCTATAACTGTTATGAAGAACAAATTGAAATAACAATAACGTCACAAGGCCATGTCTGCCGCTGTCAATTACACAACTTTTATTACGGAGTCTGTTTTCATCCTTTCCTTACTCAACCGGAAGTAGATGATTCCACAGCTAAGTAAAGATTTTCCCTTTGATCTTTCACTCTTTCCAGTCTCTTGCTTTCTACAGCCAATCCATAAACGACTGCAAGTTAGCAATCATTTTCCAGGCTTCTCGGAGCCATGAGTTGACTTCCGAAAGGGAAACTCGTAATTTGAACGCAAAGGCAAAGAAGAAACATAGGAGTGGGTTATAGTTAGTTAAAGTTTGACACGCCCTTCCACTCCACCCTAGAGCGGGTGAAGTCATAGGGTGATTTTACAACTAAAACAAAATAAACCAATGATAGCTGTACGTTTGTCTGCCAGTGGCTTCCCCTGCGTGGAAATAAGTTTCTTGTGGTTTCTCCATACAAACTTTGGACCCCTGACGTACGTCCAAAATTTGTACGTGCTTACGTCAAAAGAGTTAAACCTTGTGAAAAAGAAAGAAAAAAAAAGAATTTGTTTTTTACAGCACAAGCCACAAAAAATTACCTATTTAAATACACACTCCAAGTCGCAGTGGAGGAGTGTGAATAGATTTCACAATCCTAGTCCACTGAGACCAGGAGTGTGAAATTTTGCACAAGGTTTTAAACTACTGAGCTTAGACTGTGCATTGATATTTCAAACACTTAATTTCTCCTTTTATATTATATAGACTAAATACAGATGGCAGCCAAAATAAATAAAACAGGCGATTAGATAAAATCCATATTCTCGTACTAATACTATTTGCGAAAGTAACGTTTACGCTGAGTATGTTCCCTTAGGATAATTTCCGACATTTGCTCGAACGAAACCACTAGCAAAAACTATTATTAAATTTTAAAACAGCGTACAGCTGCTTTCACAGCCTAACTTAACTGAATTTTTTTTTCAATATCACTTTAGTTATGTATTTTGTATGTATTTTGAGAAGCTCGTGGCTAGATAATAACAGCCGCACAGGTCGATCTTCAAGGTTAAGCAACGCTTGCCTAGGTTGGTCTGTGGATGGGTGACCATCTTAACATAACGAGTTTCCTCCGTGCCTCGGAAAGCACGTTAAGCCGTTGGTCCCGGCTGTCATTTGTAGATCTTTGGCAGCCGTTACGGATAGTCAGAAGCCAGTAAATCTGACTCCAGTCTTGCCATGAAGTACCGTGTTACCCCAGTTAATGGGTTGTGGAGGTCTGGTAGGCAGCCGCTCCTCGTAAAATACTGGTATTCAGCTAAATCCGGCTTGACTGGAAGCCGACCCCAATATAGTTGGGAAAAGGCTAGGCAGATGATTTAGTTATGTATTTTCAGGTCTGTATTTTTTCAGGCAACTAAATCCCTAAATTGCTGCTTCAATAACCATCACACAAAATCAAAAGCATGAATAACATAACGCTATGATCACACAGGACTTTTTAATAAATACTTTTTAGTGGCCCCGGGCAGACTAGCTTACAATAACCGAAGACAACGAACGTAGGCGTCACACAGAGCTCATTTAACTGAAAAGAGAAGTTATACTGAATTAATGGCTTTATCAAACAAGTTAACATTAAAGTTAATTAAATATTTCAATTCGGTGTCTGTTTAAGGCCTCCCACGCACTTATCTTTGGGATCATGTTCAAAAACGACGACCCTTTGAGAATGAATGTAATGGTACCGAATCACGTGTCGAATCAGGGGCTGTTAGTGGCTTCTAGCTATGGGTCATGGCGCTAATACTTTGAATTGGTTTCAACTGTGAGTTTTCGGTATAATTAACGCGACCTTCCTTGTATTATGCGGGGCGTTTAACGTCCCCACAATACAAGGACAGTTTTTCTGTAAAAAATTCAGGGTAAAAAATATTCAGGGTAAAATAAATAAAAAATTACTTTTTTGTGAATCCACCAAAAACATTAAAGTCGTGGTATGATTTACAAAGCGTTCACTGTCAAACTACATATAAAGGAGAGAGATGCGCCAATTTATTGCAAAATATAATAAAGCAGTTTAATGTTATCCCTAAAGTCACGTATAAAAAAGGGAACTTTAGTTATTACGACAGTTCTGCTTTGATCCATTCCATATCTTCATCATCAAATCCTAACAATATTTTTATGAATCTTATAATATTACAATAAAATAAAATATTTTCAAAATTGGTCCACAATAGAAAAAGACATAAAAAAATACATACGGCCGAATGTACAACCTCCTCTTCTTTGAAGTCAGACAAAAAAATCAACAGTAAGTTAGGTACAAGCTAACCGTATAAATGTTATCACTATGCCATTAAGTAATAGGTAGTTCCAAGTAAATCGTCTGCAAAGCCGAGGGCGTTGCTGCAAAGTCTCCCACGTCCAATGAATCATGTCTCATGTGTTTGGCTTTCCTAGGACTACGGCCAAGCCAGAATTTACTGCAGGGTATATTGAAATGACTGGATCCAACAGATTCTAGGAAAAGATAAGCGTGAATAATATAGTAAGTTTGTAGTTTGAAACTTGTGAGCTGTCTAACATTATCAAATACACTTTCTAAGTTTTGAAACTAATCTGTGAGAACAATAAAAGAAAAATATGAAAGGGAATCCAATACTTTAAGTCTTTGTGTATGACCATAACGCAGGGTAGTTATCAATACTCGTGCCTCCCATCAATGTAAAAGCTATTTTCCTTTAATGTACCAATTTCGAAGCACGTCACTAAAGTAATGATGTACATTTTTGTACAGAGATTTTCCTTACAATTTGAAACTCTTTGAACATAGTTATACAGGTATTATATTCAAATATTGGCTTATGCACAATTTGATTTATTAAAACATTCAAAAAATTGTGAATTAAATTCTTCTTAAATCTACTTATTCTATACAGATAAAATCTAATAAGTTTATAATTTGCAACATTTGTAATGTACCTATTACTTGTATAAATTCAGAAATAAATATGTAAATGAAATAAAGGTCTTCTCTCTTATCTTAATATTTTGAAATTATGGGTATTTTTCATTTTAGGTTTCACTTAGGTAGTTTTTTATATCTACTTATGGTTAACTAAGTATTTCCCACACTCTGCATTAATTTTCATACTGAACAATTTTCATCATGCAAACTCCACAATATCAGATTGCATATCTAATGCATACTAACCAGCCGACATTCAAGCTCGGTCTCTGCTGGACCCGTGAGGTTGTGACCTAGTTTACCGACCTGACACAGTTTGCTGACCCGTAGGACACCTGGAACAAGCCCAGGGACTTCCAGGTCACTACTCTCTTACGGCTTGACCTGAGGTATTTGTAGAGGTACAAAACTATTGTATTGCACTATCGAAGTAATTTAATTGGTTTCTTGTTGTTGTGTAAAAGTTGTACGGTTCTAAGTTTTTTATTAATTATATTGGAAAAAAAAAATAATAGAAAACTTAGTACCGAACTTAAACTTTTTAACTGTTATTTCTGTATTGAATCATAAAATACTATTAATCAGTTATGTATAAAATAAATAATACATCGGAAAAGTGGGCCAATGACTAGCTAGATATCTTCCGTATATCATTGAATCTCATTTGGTGGTGTTAGCTAGTTTGCTTATACATAATACAAGTACATGTTTGTAGGTCTTTGGCTTGGAATAAACCTACAAAAAGAAATTCAATAGAGTTAAGGATATGACCGAAACGAGGGTATTTCTACGGAATTTGCGAACTTATTGCTCTACAATTGCTTTCATATATGTATCTACTCTTGAGTAGATAAATATTTATTTTTAAATAACTATATACAATATTTATTTACAGTATAATAAAACCTCTAAACTAATTGAACTAACTAAAATCTAACTAAAGTATGGCGTCAAAAAACTCTTTGTCTCTCTCTCAGTCAGCTATTCATTTTTTTGCTGTATGTCTCGTAATACTACACGTACCTTTAAAAGAAATTACTACTGAAATCGTTACATAATTTCGTAATTAAAATATGTAAACGCGGTTTATTCTGAATGAAACCAAAATGACTGAACTAACTTAGGTCAAATTAAATACTTACAAAGGTCGGAGTGTTTGCCCTGAAACTGTAGAACATCCCACGCCTACAGGCCCCGGGCTTCGCTAGTTTTGTTACAATTTTAATCAAATCTAAGGCGAACTTTTAACAATGAAAAATTTACAATAAATATGAACCGCCTTCAATATAAAAAAACTATTAAGTGAATAATTAAAATCTCTTAAAAAAACTTCAATGTAATCTTTTATTTACATAATCTGTTTTGGGATTTGTTTTTTCTTTATTTTACAGGTTTGATATTTTTCATGTCTGAATTCCTCATGTACGCTATTATCAGAAATAGATTGTGATAAAAATGAAACCATTTTTCGATTGGCATCTGCACTGCATGTCGCTTATTTTATCCCGTACGAACTTCGTACGAAACAAATAATTAGATGGCCAATAGATCGTTTTTCAGGGTTTTTTTTTTTAGGTGGGGAATCATCAAAATGACTTCTCCCGCTCTGGGCGGAGCGGGAGGGCGTGTCAGACTTTTACTGACTAAAACCCACTCCTGTTCCTTCTTTGCCTTAATTCCGGGGCACCGGGGCTCTCTTTAGTCAACCCAGAAGGCCGTTTGATCGTTTTTCAGGGTTTGAGTGTCATTTGGCATGTTAGTTTACATATTTGTGAATAAACCCACGACACAAATATGTAAACTAACATGTAACTAACTTGTATATTCACAGGAGAGATTAGTGGAAAATTATCAGAACGGATTTCGATGAATTTTTATACTTACACGTGTCAGACCATGTCCTGGAATATCATCTACACTAATATAATAAAGAGGTAAAGTTTGTTTTTTTGTTTGTATGAGGTAATCTGTGGAAGTACTGGTCCGATTGCTAAAATTTTTTCACCAGTAGAAAGCTGCTGTATTCTTGAGTGACATAGGCTATATTTTATGTACGCAGGCGAAGCTGCGGGCTAAAGCTAGTATAGGATATAATAATAATATAGTAATAACTTTGTATCCTGAAGTATATTCTCAAGGAATAATTTTCTTCTAGCATGCAGGCAAACCCTTTGACGGAAGCTAGTGTATCCTTTATTTTTGGACTTGAATAAAGAATGATCAGTTTTATAGATAAAACTAGTTACCTAAAACGGCTATCTATGTAAAAACAGCCGACACACTGGCAGCATGTAACTTACAACGCTGTGTATGTCAGTCGCGATAGTAAACAAACAATGTATTACTCCGTGCTGTTCTAGCGCTTGTTTTTCCGCTGGACTTTTCCACTGGCCTCGAATGATTCACTGGTTCAGCTAACTTGCATGGAAACATTACCTGGAACTAATGCTAACGTTATTAACTAGTCTTCTTGGAAATGTGTACAATGGTATGCTTTAATGGCACTAGTTTAATGTTACTTTATAGAATACACTTTCATATAATATGATTAATTTTATCTGTTTCACCCGCGGTTTCACCAGTGTTTTTAGCGTGATGTTACATGGCCTCTACAATTTGTATTAAACCTGGCAATTACATTTTTTTTCAATCCGCCTAAAAAAACCTGTTAGTCCCAGAGACAACCGAATTTAAGAGAAAACGAAAATTAAACAAAGTCTTCTTTATGCATATGCTTTATTATATTAAAAAAAAACCTAACCATAAATACATAAGCCTAACGGTTGTAAACTGATATTATTATTCTCTCTCGAAAGTAATGTGGAAAACAATACCGGAATTATATTACATTGTTGAATACGATACATTATTACCTTACTGCCTAGATAACTATGTGCTCGTGTATGGTTTTAAAGTTGGTGTTTATGTGCGAAATAACGGATAATTGAAAACTAAGAAGAAATATCATAATACAAACAGCTGTCAGGGAAAACATGGAGCAGTATTTTGAATGTATTGGTTCTATCTGCAAGTGATGATGCGAGATCGTCTTTCATATCGCTCGACCACACTGCTCATTATACACTAGTGACGAATGTACACAGAGGTGGCTTCTAATGCGCTGTGTATTTTATATTTCGTTATTTATTGCACACAATGCACATATATGAAGTAACAAACAAGTACACTGTGTACAAGTCACTGTTATTTTTAAGGTGAGTAATAATTCAATGACTTTTCTCCCGCTAGAGGGTTTTTTTTGGTTGGTTTCGGTCCTGCTGGGCCCAGCCTACAGTTTTGCTGACATCTCTTTGAACCACGCGTGGAACACTAAACGCTATCGACGAATAGGACTATGTCCAGGTGTGATCCAGGATCCCTCTTTCGAAACAACATTTCCTCACCCCTAGCAAGCATCGACCCTACTTGACCTCTCTACGAGGCAAAGTGGAACACGACACGCCGCGCCGTCTCGCATCGACTCAGGCTTGGTCTTTACCGGATGACCGGACAGTGTAGTTTTGGATGTGAATTGATATGTCAGTCAGTCAGTTTCACCTTTTATATATAGACAAAAAGAAGCTCTACCTTTCAGCGTCCTACTACCAAGGGTTTGGGATAGGCGTTGATGAGTCAATGAGTGAGTCAGAAGTTTACCTTTGCATATAGTTTATATTGTAGACATTTCCCTGGTTTGTACAAACCATTCCTATAAAAGCATAACTTGTTTGTGCTCAAATTTTACGACAATAATGGCAATTTTAAATTAAATACATATAATTCAATATAATCAAAAATGGTCGAACCGATCGTGTGCGGTTTCAAATATATTTACCAGCAATTTAATTTTCATATTAAATATATCTAGAGAGAGATAAATCCAATCAAGTGGGAGTACGTAATATTTCTATTATAAATAATATGACAGCCTTTTAATAATTACAACATGCTGTATGTGGGTAGATTCTAAGCCGGGTACAGATAAAAGAGAATATTAGTATTTGAATGACGCAAATACCTGCAATTATGGTATGTAGAGTAATACTGCGAAAGATAAGTTATCTAAACATAAAAGTTCTGTAAAAATAAAAACTTTTTAGAAAAAAAAAATGTTTCTTCATAATATTCTGTTTAGTTCTACACATTTAGTTTTGTTTCATAGTTATTTACAATGACTTCCAAAAGATGATGTCCAAAAAATGACCCAGAATCGACATAAATGAACTGTGTACCATTGGATTGGCATTTAAATATAATATAATGTTGCTAAAGTGGCAACCCTGAAATCGTTGTAGTATAGGAGCTAAGAGCAAAATAAAACAAGTAAAAATTCTTTTATTTTTATGTTTTTTTATTTTTATTTGGCCACAATCGTTATAGTACTGTGTGTATTATTGGTAATTCTGTAGCTAAGGATAGCAAATAAAAAAATACGAAGGTGATTTGATTCAACCTGCAGGATTTTTAGACTTAGTATGTTTGGAGATAGAAAATAATTAATAAATAAACGAGATTACTGTTACAATTACAACAAAAACGCGTACATGTTTTTAGTTCGTGTACCTATAGTTTGTGTACAGTTCTAAACTGTATTTTCTTTGATTATTTGGGCAATAAAGTTTTTATGATAATAATTGTTGATTTTATTTTATCCTAAGCAACATAATTACCAAGAACACACAATACGTTCATTGTAGTATCTATGAGCGAACAAAAATAAGTATAAAAGTTAAAGTATTTCTTTTGCTTGTACATTCATGTGTAACACAAGTTATTGTGGGTTAGAATGTCGTTGTTGTTATAGGAAATATCATTAGAACTTATCACAATAAGACTTACATTATGAATATAAATGATTATCTAACAACGATATTCTCACCCACAACATGGCTCTTAGCTCCTATACTATACCAATTATTTTTATATTTGCAATCTTTAGCCACAGAATTACCAATAATACACACAGTACTGTAACGATTGTAGTATCTATGGGCCAAAAGAAATAAAATATACAAAAAACAGAGTGTTTGTTATGTTGTGATTTAATATGATGTTGTTATTATGTTGCTGTTGCTTGTGAAATCTGTTGATGATAATTATCACAAGTGATACAACATTAAAACAACGTCATATTAAGCCACAACATGACGTAAACTTATTTTATTATTGTTTTAAACGAATTTTTTTTTCTTATTTTATTTTGCTTCTAGCTCCTATACTATAACGATTTCAGGGTTGCCCCCTTGGTAACATTATATTGTATTTCAATGTCAATCCACTGGTATACATTTCATTCCTGTCGATTCTGGGTTTTTGGTCCATACATTTTTGGACATGTCCTTTATTTATTTCGCACTTTTGAGTGTTTTTTTTCTACATTGAAATCGGTTTATTTTATTTTACACTTTTTAGTTGTGGTACCCCTCAGCCAAACTTAAATACCTTTTACCTTTCTGCTCCATTCTTAATGCCAGATTGTATCTTACGACAATTCTAATAGCCAAACACGGCTAGGATACATTGATTTAATAAAAAAATCCATTGCCTCTGGCGATGATACCTTCCGGTTTCATCGCCAGATCAGATCGATGTATCCGCTCTCCTTCTTCCTTCAGTCAGTCATAGACTACACGTATAAACAAAAGCAATTTTACTTCTTACGACAATTCCTATGATCCTATGAGGACGTCCATTCCATATCTTCGAAGTACATCATTAGGTGAACATAGGTGAACATGCATAAAAATACAGCCGAACCAAAAAGCTTGAAGTCGGTTAAAAATACACATATATAATAAGTCCTGTGCAAATATACAAATACAAAATTCGAAGTCGATCACGTTTCCTTTCTTGATTGATTTCTTTGTTAACAAACTGAAACCATACAGCATTATTGTCCTGTAAATTTCTTTTTAAGAATATTAACATCGTTAATATTTTTCGCAATCAATTGGTAAAGTTACGTCGAGTAAACGTGACTGAAATCACCCAATAAACAAATTAAAAACGCGACTGGTTACGTGAAACATAACTGTTTCAAATTGAAGCCTCAAAAACGTCGTATTCATAAGTTTCCAAAGTTTCACAGACTTTTTTGCAACGACGTAGTTCGGAGCGGTTGTTTTTGACAGGCTTCCAATAAGTACAAGTATACTAAAGGTAAATTTTCTCTACATATCGAATGTACATCGACTGCAAGGCGCCTGTCGGCCATTGACCCCTTGTTTGTGACGACTTCCGCTCCCAAACCTGACGATGCACTTCGAATGCACCGAATTTCTCCCGGTACGACCCCCTCTCCCGACCTACCCCATGGAGCTGAGGAGCCACCCGTGGGAACCTCCAGCGATCCATAATATTACGAAACCAGTAGATGTGAATTCGTATTGCTACATAGTTACCGATAAGATTCTGTAGGTACCTTTGAACTTTTGGCATGCCACCTGAAATAGATATCACGGAATAGTTAGGATTATTTATAGCGTGTGTGAAAAAAGTAGCAAGTGCTAATGCCTCGGATAAACTCGGATTACTCTTGAGTAGCAATAATAAATAATAGTAGTACTAATAGCTCTAGAACAACTTGCAGTTCGATGAAATATAGCTTTATTGCTATAGAGCTATATTGCCTTTTGCGGAAATCACACTGATATCGTCGTTGCACGTGCAAAAGTCGCTATGTGTTATTTTCATTTTTGTATGCAGTTTTAATCGTTATTTCAATACTTACAGAACTACTGGAAAAACCAGTGTATTTTGTCTTGTAGGTAGTTAAGTTTAGTATAAAAGTATAATTTATGTAAACGAGTATGTAGTTCCAATAAGTTAAATGTTTTTATAATGATATGTTCTAAAATAAAATTCGCATTCTGTAAAAACAGAATGCAATTTTTAAGGAGTTGGGCATATTGTCCAAGGAGGCATAGCTTCATAGACGCATATTCGTCATTATACGCTTAGTGTACACCTGCGTGAAGCTTACATACAAAACTATGAACCTCTGTCGACGTAGCTACAACGATTCGACGGCACGAGAATACCGCGCATAGCGACATTTGAACGCGCAACGACGATATTTTGAAGGTAAAAAATTGTGTCTGTGTTTATGTTTGTTAGTTCTTCACGCTCGAACGGCTGAAATGATTCGTATACGGCTAGATCGTATCTTAGAGTAGCATATAGGATACTTTTTATGTCAAGAAAATATTTCCTTGGCACAAATTTCTACTTTTACGCAAGCAAAACCGTTGGCAGTAGTTAAATAATAATTCCCAATTTAATAAAGTGGTTTCCTGGAGAGAATTCCTGGCAAAATTAGGATAGACTAGAACACCTAACTGCCTCTTCTGGGAATACTTTCAGGCGTGATTCAACGTTATGTTATATTTAATTTTACAGCTTTCATTTGGTTTTCCCACGACACTCATCTGGGCTTTGAACAAAGTACCTGTAGTTATAAAGGAGTTATGTATTCCACGTGTGCAAATTAAATGGACTAAAAAGCATCCATTTGCTCGTAAATATTTTTAGTGCGTATTTTATGGGCTATTACCGTTTTCCGTAGGTACTTGTTCTTCACTGTTTTATCAATCACTATTTCCTGACAACGAAAATCTGAGAAAAGCTTCAATAGCTTATACTGTACAGTATTTAACATTTAAACACACACGCATTTATTGAAAAGCAGTTAAAATCTGACTTACAAATCTTAAGAAGTTGCCACAATTAAAATTGCTTTAGATACAGTCAAAGCCCTAACAGTGCTTACATTTATAAATATTAAAAACCTAAGTTCGTGTGCATGAATATCGGTTATTGTGGACGCAAAGTCAAAATCGAAGCTAGATACTATGTCGTTCCGTGAGAAACTTACTTAGTACCAAACTTAAATTAGTTTAACTGTGAAAATGTACTAGATAGTACTCTATCTTACTTTCATGGTAACTATACAATATTGATATGGATTTTCTACTAAATTATATTTACCTTTATACTACGCAAATTTTACTGCAGGTTGAGTAGCAGAAAATGCGTTGTTGTATTAGGTCTGTCCATGTACCACAACTGTATCTACCAACTTAAAGTTTTAATAAATACTAGCTGTCCCCTGCGGTTTCACCCGCATTTTTACATCTACATACTCATACTGCTCCGCTCCCGTGGGTCGTAGCGTGATGGTATATAGCCTATAGCATTCCTCGATAAATGGGCTATCTAACACTGAAAGAATTTTTCAAATCGGACCAGTAGTTCCAGAGATTACCCCCTACATACAAACTTACAAACTTACAAATTTTACCTCTTTATAATATTAGTATAGATATATATAATTTTGGTACCTAAATTTTTATAAGGTGAAAAGAAATAGAAGCGACTGCAAAAAAATACAAACGATAGTTTATATTCTAAAAGACACTAAACGGATAGTCCTTGGTTTTCAGAGGAGACAACGCTCCCTCAACGTTGAGGTGAAATATCTGCCATGACGTAGGTTGAAGACCGTCAACTACGTCCTACGCCCTGTTTCTTTATCCACTTCAAAATTAAGTTCTGTCTCGAATTTTCGTGAAAGCGGCTACTCGGAAAAATCCTGAAGGTAACTGTACGGTAGTTCCACAACGTTTTCGTAAACGTGATTCGTTAACCTTTTGCAAACAGTCTCGTAACAGTAATTATTCTGGTTCCCCAAAAAACAGTCTAATCTGAAATATTAATTACTACCTGTTGCCGACGAGTTCGTACTCGGCATGTTCTTAAAAATCCACAAACGTAACTAACAATTCTGTGCATGCGATTGATAATGCACAAAACATGACAAGGGGAAGTCAGGCTCGCGGACTGAGG
The DNA here is from genome assembly GCA_030763345.1 of Mythimna separata. Classification (NCBI taxonomy): domain Eukaryota; kingdom Metazoa; phylum Arthropoda; class Insecta; order Lepidoptera; family Noctuidae; genus Mythimna; species Mythimna separata. The sequence goes on from CM061180.1 coordinate 10,562,502, forward strand.
GTTCCGTAATTCCGTACTAACTTACCTATAAAAACAGTTCAATTCCCGAATCGAATCTTCAAGATTTTTCCGAAAGTCAATTTTTTTTCTTACGACGTAACTTCAGTTTTCAGACTTACTCTTTTACTTACCATGCTCGGTGTTGATCTGCGTCATACGAAAGTTGAGAACGCCTTGACGCCTCTACAGCCACTCCTCAAGGATGAGACTTACCGTCATGATTATGACGTGCCCAACTCCGATACCGGTTTCGATATTTATAAATAGATATATTTATATAGTTTTAAGAAGTATTTGAACATGTAGGTATTTTATAAGTAACAATGATTTATAAACGAAATAATAATCACGGTTATTTATTTAATATGAACCTTAATTATTTTCTTTCATTCAAAAATACAATTTATTATATACTTTATCTTTAGAATTTATTTTTAGTTCAGGTCATATTTTTTAAATTAATGAAGACTCAATAATACAGCAAAGCAAAAAGTAGTTTATTAAATTCGACATAATTTTCTTCTTCTTGAATATTCATGTTTCTAGATAGACTTATTTTAATGAATTACGTTCGCGTGCCAATAAAGTTGTATATAAAAACTATTGTACTGCTAAGTTTCGTACTTAAACTACTAAATGAATGCTGAATTTAGATATCATACTATTTAGGAAACTACTTTCGAATTCATATATTCATTCATTTATACAGACGGAACCAATTATTAAACAACTTTAAACAATACGGTATTCTCGTCCTGGCCCAAATCGGGTCTAGAGATTTTAGCAAAACTGAAAAAGACTGCTGGTTCTAAAGTGTTACCCTGGCTCTGAAATGCAAAAAACTATGAAGGAATTCTAGTGAATTTTAGTCAATAAAAATCTGAGACGAAGGTGGAGAGATGAGTTGGATAACTACCGGAGGGACTGGCCTGCAGTGGCTGAAGATAGGCGTGTATGGAAAAAGGAGAGGAAGGCCTTCGCCCAGCAGTGGGACACAACAGGCTAACTAACTAACTAAAAGTTTGAGACTTTTTCTCGCTCCTATCAGATCGGGAGGGGTTATTTGATAATTTCCTACTAAAAATAAACGGTGTTTTCATAAATCTCAAAACTATTAGTATTAATAGGTTCCGAAAGACACATTAAAAACACATGAAACACCGATGTTTAAACCAAAGCCGCAAGGAAATAATTATTTCATTCGAAAGTAGGTAGGTAGGTAGTTTATACCTTAATAAAGACCTACCTACATATTCACGGAATCCTCCGTCAATTACCATAAGTACGTGTACACGAGGGGAATAGAGGAGCTCGTGGAATAAACAGCCGCACGGGTTGATCTTCAAGCAACACATGGCAATTGTGATCATCCTAATGGCGCATTTTCATTAGTCGATAGGGCCCGCATGCGGGGTGCGGGAGATTTCTGGAACGCATGCCACAGCGCCCGCATTCGGGGAACTGTTTTCATTAGTCGATAATGCCCGCATGACATGACGCCGAGAGACTACCGCATGCGGGGACCGCATACCGAACGAGTTAACGACCAGTGAAATTGCGCCATAATGGCGCATTCAGAAATCTCTCGCACCCGGCATGCGGGCCCTATCGACTAATGAAAACGGTTCCCCGAATGCGGGCGCTGTGGCATGCATTCCAGAAATCTCCCGCACCCCGCATGCGGGCCCTATCGACTAATGAAAATGCGCCATAAGGCGATTAACACACGGCACCGCGGAGACTTGTGACTGTCAAGGGAATTTCTCTCGCTCGACCGCGCGGTCGGGCGGTGTACGTGTGTTAAGCATCGACGGATTTATTAGAGGAAAATGCGACATGCGATCCGCTTCACTGCCTACCGCGGCGATGCGCGGTACCGTGTGTTAACCGCCTAATATGCCAAGACGCTTCCTTACCTCAGAAAGCACGTTAAATCGTTGGTCCCGGATCAACGAGTATCATTTGCTGACATGAGATAATTGTTACGGATAGTCAGAAGCCAAGAATTCTGACACCAATCTTGATCAGGGATATCCTGTTACCCAATTACTGGAGTGGGGTAACAATTCGACATGCGCTCTCGCTCCAACCAGAGCGGGAGAAGTCATTGGATGACTTCGCACCCTAAAAAACAGTTGTGCAAAAGGCTTGCCAGAAAGAGCGGGCACCAGTGGAATAGGCTTTCGAAGGGAACAAATCTTTTTACAAACACACGAGTACTTCATTTCATCACTTGATATCAAAAAAGATTCCAAACAAACATTCAAACAGACCCAAACAAACAGAAATCAACAAGAAATAGGTCAAGCTAAATAAAACCGTTTAATAATACAGAAAGCTCCCGTTACACATCCAATATTCTTTCCTTCTGAGTTTTCTAAGAAATAAATAAATAAGTCATACGAATACGAATCTCTGAAATTCAGAATCATTACGTTGAAATGGTTGAGATATTTTTAAACTCTTTGTCCTGGAAAGAGGAGGAATGTCAGGCGGCTGCCTCCTTCTGCGAAGCAGTAATACTGACGAAGGAGGCAGCTGCACGGAGAGTGTATTACCGTCAGTCCCCAGTAGTTGGGATCCCGGCCCCAATTTCAAACCACAGTAAGCCTGAGCTTGCGACGGCTAGCGATAGGTAGCCCGTCGTCCAGCCAACCGCGAACCGACTGGACCGAGCCCAAGTCGTCGACGGCGCGTAGTGTTCACGCGTTGTACACGCGCCTTAAAGAGAGGCCAGCAAAACCGTCAGAGCAAAGCTACTGGGGCCATGGGTTCGCTTCTGAAAAAAAACCCGGGGCCCTGGAACGAAATGCAAAGAAGGAACCCAGGGGAGTTCGTGTTAGTAAAAATCTGACGCTCCGCCTATGAGCGGGAGAAGATATTAGATGATTTCTGAACTAAAAAAAACAAAGTTCATTGTCCTGGCGACGTCCTAAGTTAATCGCACATTCTTGACCTGCGCCGTACAATTCTCAATATCCATTTAAAGGTTCCTAACCAATCTCTAACAACCTATAGACACAATTTGATTGCGTGCATGTTTCTATAGCTCGATGACAAATGCTAAATTATTTATAATGTAACAGTTCTGAGTAGCAATTTCATTTAACGATAATGAACTCCTGTAATGGTTTCAAAAATTAGTATCAACAAGCATACTTAGAAGTACTTGTGTACATTGAAGCAGACAACGTTACGGGAAGCGCATGGTAATTAATATCATAAAAACATTGTACTAACTCCGCCTCCTAGCGTAGTCAAAGTTGACTCTACTCTCACGTACAGTCGACAGCACATAAGTGCTTGCAGAGCTTGAGCCGGCCTAGCGTAGTATGGACTCCATAATACGCTAGGCTGGCTCAAGCCATAGTATGGAGTGTCTGTTCAGCTAGCATAGCCAAGTTTATAATCTACCACGGTTAACGCTATTAGAACGTCTCTTCTCAACGTTAAGTCACATGATCAGAACATTTTAAGCCAAGTTTACCTCCGGCAAGATTATAGAATGAGGTGTAATAATTTCTACAATGTTCATCACCACATCCTGTAGTTTTATGGTATAATTAGTAGCCAAGTTACAATTTTGACAAGCTCTAACGAAATGACTAATTTATATATTTTTAGGGTTCCGTACCTCAAAAGGAAAAAACGGAACCCTTATAGGATCACTTTGTTGTCCGTCTGTCTGTCCGTCCGTCTGTCAAGACCCTTTTTCTCAGGAACGCGTGAAGGTATCAAGTTGAAATTAAAACCATATATTGAAATCCGCGGTCCCTTGAAGTTGTGCAAAAATCAAACTTGTAAGTTGACGGGAAAAAAAGATACGCCCGTTTATGTTGCAAAAAACGTACATTTCGACACTGTCAAAGGAATCAAAACTCATAGGGTGCTTCCCGTTGACCTAGAATCTTGAAATTTGGCACGAAGCAAGGTATTATAGCACTAATATCGGGAAAAGTCTGAAAACTGAAAATTTTTAGTTACGTCACAAGAAAAAAAAATTGAAAAGTCTTCAAGACTCGATTCGAGAATTAAACTGTTTTTATAGGTAGGTTGGTACGAAACCCTCAGTGCGCGAGTCCGACTCGCACTTGCCCGGTTTTTTTTTATCGTTTACGCCGAGGCTTTACCGATTGTGATAGTTGAATTTGTCTCTGCATCATCCAAAGGTTGACTGGTAAAGAATGCCTCTAGGTATTAAGTCCGCCTATGTACTCTTGTGTGCATAAAAAAAAATTGCAGAAAGAGACAACGTCGTCGTTCATCATAACTTGGCCAGCTGATGTCAGCTTATACTGGTCCATTACTACTGACGTCTAGACTATAGTACACTCGTGAAGTCGCGAAGCATCTTCCCCATGACGCAGAGCAGTCATTACGTCCTACACGAGTTCTATACTTACTGAACTACACTTATGGCAGACTGCGGCCATTACTAAAGGCTCTTCGGGTTAATTGCCTTGCCTGCGTCATACATATGAATGCTACAAAGCACTGAAGAAGCTGAATGAATATTTCTGTATGAATGAAATTTAATTCATATAAAATGACTAGTGACCCGCCCTAGCTTTGCATGAGCGTTAGAAATATTTAATTAGGAGTCTCGGTTTTTCTCTAGTAGGTATAGTAAACGTGTATTATACATTTAAACCGTGATATTCATGTCTATTGAAAAAAACTGCAAGTAAGTCAGTTCAGTAGTAGGTATTTGAGTTTATAGTCCCAAGTAATCCACGGGTTGCTTGGTTTTATTATATAAGGATGAATTATAAAATGATGTCTGAAAAGATTTAATGAGGTTTTTCTGTTATCATTGGTCGTCTCCGGGTGATCATTTTCTCGTCTGATAGTAAGCTATGGTATCGTCGGCAACAGAACGAACACATTACCGCTAGAGATACAAGGAAAATACACCAGGTATATTAAATTCGTAGATCTAAGTTTGGACAAAACCATCGCCAAATTGTTAAGTTCTAAACTGTAAACTATGTTATGTAGATAGAGCCCAAACTTTCACGATCTTAAATTCAATAAAATTCCTAGAAACCTATTAAGAATTCTGTTTCAAAGACTATGTTGCAGAGCTAACAATATCAAGAGGGTCTGAAATACGAGCACTTCATGTTATTTTAAACATTCTGAACCCGTCCTTACGGATCCTATTCTAAATTTAACTCGTAGCCTTATTATAGGTGCTAGGTAGCTACATACCCTGCATGTAAATGCGTGCGAAATCATCTACGTATACATGAATGTCGTACGTCCGTCGTCGTGCTAAGCAAATATCACCCTTCTGCCACACTTAACCCATATCATATGCATCGACATTTCTAAACTGTAATTAAAAGTTATGAAATAGCCGCTCGTCAAGCCGTCAACCGTTTTCTAGGAGTAAAAACAGTGTCATAGCAAGATGAATAATCTGTGGGCGCGATCGATAGCAAAATGCCGCGGGTTGAGGGTAGATAAGGGGGCGGGTAGCGGGGCGACGTGGGGTCGCGGGGCGGCGTGGGGTAGGGGTCGCGCGGGGGTGCTCGGGGGGCGCTGTTTCATTGAGAACGTGTGGGCGACGCGCGTGGGCGACCTGCTTATAAAGCCCGCTATCCCTCCCCTCCTATTTGTAGTCGTGTTCTGATCGCGCCTTGACTAACATCTCAGTAACAGTGAATAATGTGCAACATGCGGCTTTCGAGCTTAAGGTGAGCTTTCCTTTCTAATATTTTTATAAATAATGCATAAATTCAGGAATATTGTAAACAGTATTTTTTTATTTTAAAAATTGTTTTTTTTTTATTTAAAAAAAATAAGAATTTTAATGCTTTTATAGGAAACTAAATTCTTTATTTTATTTTAATTCTAAATGTTTTAAAGTGCAGTATTTAACGCTATTTATTTTGTTTTAGGCTATTATCAGTTTTACTTGGCTACTTAGTAGCTCAAGCAAAGGCTTACCCCATGCAAGGATGGCCTATGTATCCGCAAACGTCTAGGGAGTACCCAGATGACGAATACTACTATGCGCCGAAAGTGCAATACTTCTACGATGCCCCTGCGATCAGTGTCCCTGAAATGCACGCGCAAGTGCCATACCCCTACTTTTATGACCCCTATGGCCACTTCATTGCCAATGAAGCGCCAAAAAGGCAAGAAGAGAGACTAGCCGCGTTGCCCATCGGACAAGAGACTTGGTTCGAGAGCGACACCACGCCCCGCTGGCAGGCCAACGATGTCGATGACGTCAGTGCAGCCTTCCTCGACAATTTGATCCTTACACAAATGGCACAAGACGCACAGAGGCGGCGCGAGAATGCCCGCGCAGCCTTCCCGCCTGTTGATTACGAGGACCACGACACCGAGGACGAAGACGTTCGCGAACTGAAAGCCTTAGCCGGCAAGCCTCTGTACCATGTGCCCAAGACCGTGCCCAGGATCGACGACGACGACTACGCATCAGACGACGGCTTCATCAACTGGAACGGAAACAAGAGAAGCGTAACTACTGCTGCCCCCGAAATCACCACTGAAGCAGCAAAGGCTGGAGACAAGGAAGTTGTGATGCCCCGACCTGCAAACAATCCTTTCCACCGACACCAGAACGCTCAGAACAAAAGGAGCAATGCCTTCTACGATACCATTGTGCAATACTTCGCAGACAAGAAGACAAATAAAAACTCACAAGTAAGTAATCTCAATCAATTTAAGAATTCTTTACTCTTTTCCTCAAATATTTACGTAGGTCTCGACGATTCAATATAAACAGTTATTAAGGTTGAGTTGGTTAATGCTACTTCATAAAAAATGTACTCTATATCAATATATATAAACGTTTCATTGTTTGGGAACGCAATAAGACTGTGGAAGCTCCGAAGTCTAAAAATAGCCTGGCTGGGCCGGGGGTGGCGGAGTGGAGTGGCGCGCTGGCGGGTGACACAGTGGGCCCCGAGGCCGGGTCAATCGGCGCCGGGGGTGCCGCCGCAACTACTGACAGCGCACCTCGCTATAAGCCACTCGCCTGGAAACTGTCTCAACTTATTAATGAGCATAGACTCCCAAATTAACATTATGTAACCTTGTCAACAGGATCCAGCAAAAGGACGAAGAATTGAAAAACGTTTCATCGCAGACGACGCCGATCTTGTTGGAGAACTCCGAGGCCTAAAACACCGCATTGCCACTTAAACAAACACTCCTGAATTATCGCCAACAAATATGAGACTGAGTAATATGTAGACTTAATAGTTACGCAGCGGCGACATCATGGGACGTTCGCGTTAGGGGCAAACAAAATAACAAAAAAAAAAATATTAACATTTGTCACGCGTATAATGTATCCATTTCATAAAGTTTTGTCGTCCACTTCGAATAATAAGTAATTTTGTGTCAATGGTTATAATACAAAAAAAAGTTTAGAAGACCTTTTTCTATCTCTATGAACACTTCTTCCGGTACAGAACTTGTGGTAGTTACGTTAAGCGTGAGTTGAGTGTAAATGATGGTACAAAATGTGACTATAATCTCCATTTAGAACAAATGTGTCGTTGACTGAAAAATGCATGATAGTATAATAATAAAAGTTGCTCCTTCAAATGGCAGCTAATATGCAAATCGCACTCGTCGTGCGATTTGTAATTTGTAAATATGGGTAGGTACTGATCGTCTAAGACTTATAATTATTTAGATAGAAGTCAATACATCAAAAATCTTAAAAATAAGAGACATTTATCGAACTATTTTTCAGTTTTGTATAAAACTACTGTTGGGGAATATCTTACTGCTTCAGCGATTACATGCTACGGTACAACTATGACGAAGCAATGTTCCAAAACGAATTCTTCACATTACTATTCATAATTTGTTTCATGCGTTATCGGCCTATCTGGTAAACATTGTATTTTTCTCTCGGGTGCTAACTCATTATTTTAAGTTAAACTTACAAACGGTCTATGCAGACAATACCAGAAAACTAACTTTTTGCAAAGCAAAAACGTACACATACTTAGTATATGAATATATCTATTTATCTGTAAGGGTTAAGATTCTCTTGGAAGCAGAGGATTACGTGATATTTTAGCTTTACTGCTTCTCATCTAAAGTGATTTAATATGCATCTGGTCTATGAGACCGATAAAAACACAAAAAAAAATGAAAATCTTTGTTAACCCCCCTTTTTCTATTTGCTATTTTAACATGAAGTTTTTCCTATGTTCATCGATAAACCATTTTTTGTATCCACATTTTCTAACATTCCTGCTTTGTCTTAATTAAGAAATCACCATTGATAAGGTTTGATAAGTAATTGTATCTTTCAAAAGTACATATCTGTTTAAAGTAACGTCAAAAATACTTTCCTATGTTTCACGATCCTTGAAATTAGTTGTAATGTTATGTAATATACCTGTAAAGTATTACTAGTTGATGTTAAACATTAAAGTTAAAATATATTGTAAATTACAGTTAGAGTTCTGTACACATTTCTGTTTGATCACAGCTATTACTTTTACATTTGCAAGCTCCTAAAATAGTTGAAGCCTAATGAGGATGGTGTAGATCGAATTAATTTTGTATGTAACTTGTCCAAGCAGGTGTTTAGATGCTGTTTTGCAAAATATTGCTCAGAATATTGTCTATCTGTAGGAACATACATTGCTATCTGTGTATTGAATTTTATATAGGCATTACTGTATTTTAATAGATAGGTATTTTTTTAATTATGGCCTACTTGTAATTGAGAAGAACCTATGGATACAAATCCGGACCTAATCGAGCTATGAAATTGTATCAATATAAACGAGAAAAAGTAATTAAAATCATTACGTAAATTGTATGAGCATCTTTTACTGTATTTTATTTTATTGATAATTCCTTACCCCACTTATACCTACTACTACCCTATTATCTATATCTTTTTTTACCAATAAAGAAATAAAAACCAATAATGAAAAATGCAAAAGAAGTCATTACAAAAGTTAAAATTAATTGGCCTACATAACTGGCAAAAATAAAAATCCTGAGCGTCATCTCTAGACCTAAAACTGGAACAGATTACCTATACCTATCTGTTGTAAATAAACAGATCTGAAATCTACTCTTAAAGCATTTAACACCTTATCTTTTGAGGTGTACTTGTTTTGGAGATGAATTATTCAATAGGTATTTAAAAATTACGAATGAAGATCTAACTTAAGAGGTCTAGCTAACAGTGGTACCTAAAGCCGAGGTACAAATAGCGCTTGCTATATAGAAACTTGTAGGATAGTCTTTCTTAGAGAAATTGGTCTCCGACGGACCAAACTTATGATTATTACTTATATACTTTACGGAGGCCATTGGCGCCTTGGGTCGACGTCATATCATTCTGAGAACCTACAGACACACAGAACAAGATGACGTCTCACACTAAGTATATTCGCTTCCTTGCGAACTTTTCCACTGACCTATTTTCGCTTGAACATGCAAATTAGTTCTCGAAATATCTGGAATTTGACTTTCTAAGCAAAGGTAAGATACGCATGGTCGGTAGGCAAGTAAAACACGATAGAACAAGGAAAGTGCGCAACATTGTTGCTAAGAAAGGTGAAATCAGATACATCAGCAACCCCGACCAAGATAAACTCGAAGAACCTTCTAGTAACAGTGAGTACCTTTAACATGTACAAGTATCGATTTAGGTAATTCAGGCACCTGTGAATTTTAGAGAATTATAACGAAATATGAGGGATTCAAATAACCAAAGCATAACGAATGAAATAAGAGGAGTTTCTTTATAAAATCATATTATTTTTCTTGTAAGATAAATACAGAAAATGGGATGAAATAGGCTAACACAGCAAACCTACGCGCTTTACCTTTGACCTTTTGCTGGGACGCCCACCAGCGCCCTTTATTTTCATACTGCGGAATTTCTCGAGTAAATTGAATAATCAACGAACGTGACACCAGAAGGCTTCTCTCTCGGCTCGAGGAAAGAGTTTAAAGGTATTTTAAAACAATTAAGAAAAGGGAAGCTGTTTATTTGTGGAAATTTTCACACAAAGGTGCAAGTCGTAATAATAACACTGTTCCAAGGAAATAAACTCAAAAAGCCCTTTAAAATATATTCTCTAAAATTGAAAAGCTATAAGCACATGATCACAAAAACAGATTTCAATATTCTCGTATATATATATATGGTTCTCAAAGTAATTCTCCTTTCTACAATCTATTACAATGTCTGAATATTTCATGGAACGCCCACAAGATGCTCAGGGCTAAGGTCGTTGTCTAATTAAAAGCAACAATCCTTCATAGCTTTGCAATTACCGCCGAAACTCAAACAGGACTTGAACAGGGCTTACAAAGGATATCCTTACATATTTTTAGGGTTCCGTAGTCAACTAGGAACCCTTATTGACTTTAGGATTGTTATAAGTAATAAGGATTATCTTAGAGAAAATCATGTTCCTGTCTTTTTTTAAGTAACGTTGCCCCAAACTACGAATTACTCCTGTATCCTGGGTCGCGAACAGGTTTTCACACACACCACTCTATGTAGATTTATAAAATTTTATCTAAACGAGATTGGAAATTGAGAGCCAGTGCAACAACCAATCGCTCAACCATAGTCCAACCGTACCGTCAAAATTAATGTTTCTTAGGAAGAAATTACACGTCGAAATATTTTATGGAAATTGTTCAAAGCTTTTCTAGGTCTTATCAACACGATAATTGTGTTGATACGACTGTGACTATTTAATAACGCACAAGAAAAACCAATATTGACAATAAAACTCGTCTAACCATTCTAATACTGACTTTATACTGATCAGCGGATTCCATTTCCACAGAAAAAAAATAATATAAGAACCTACTAGAGTCTAAATTCAATTTAGTATATCAGTGTATAAACAAATGAAATGTATTTTTTAATATAAAGCACAATTAACGTACGTATCTATTTATAATTTATATTTTTATTATTATACTGCTGTCCGTAGCATGCTACGACAGCGCAGTACACCGTAGCCGTCTCGTAAAGAGAAGCTACGCCGTAGCACAAATTTTTAGGACTGCTATAGTTTTATAGATAGACTACCTTCTGCCAGTGGCTTCGTTCGCGTGAAAGTAGATTTCTCTACAATAACTTTACCTTTCGAAAAATCCTGCCTTATCGGATGTCTACGTCATACAAAGAACATAACCTCAAGTTTCAGGTCTTTACGATCAACGGTTTAGGCTGTGCGTTGATTCGTCAGTTAGTCATTCCGGACAAAGCATTTTATAAGTATAGATACGTAACGACTACAGCAAATGAATTAAAGAATTTGAATAATTAATTCAAAGTAAGAAATAAGCTTTACAGTAACTATACCTACCTACTACTACTATCGCCGCCGGGGCAATAAAAAATGCACATCAACAACAATGTAAGTTGTTATTTTAAGAAGGTTCAAGAGCGAGTTGTAAATGCCACTGGAATTTCAAGACGAACTTTGAACAATTTATTAAACGAAGTCAGTAGTGAAACACATTCTACTGAAATTAAGTTCAGCGCTCCAAAAAGCCGATTGTCTCTTTCCAAAGGTTGATGTGCAAAATTTATCGCTGGGTACTGTAACTAGTTTATTGTTTAAACAATCCTAAATGCTCCAAGCTGTTACGTAACTTTGGTTACGTTACAATGTAATAAATAAATAAACTAATGTCAGCTACCCTGTAAACCTGACGCACTCCTAGTTTCGTTTGCAGTCCCGTGAGACTGGACTTTTTTTAAAATTAATTTATTATGAATATTCACACTTACAAAATGTGATTTTCAGTATTCTAATTTCCCTAATATGGTATAAAGTTTATACAATAAAGTACTATAGTTCGTTCGCGTTAAGAATGCAGTGATTTATCAGTGCAACTGCAAGATAAACGTGCAAAGAGAATTAAACCACTTGAGAGCTGATAGACCGATTTCGTTTAGGCACACGACTCACCGCTGCGGGCCGGGGGACGAAGAAAATATAGCGGTTGCGATTGGCCGATGCAACAATGTCAGGACGAATATTCCAAACATAGTGATTCGCAAGTCAGTTTTGCAACAATAATATCGATATCGATAAAATCGATATCTACAAATTTTACATTTTTTAAAACTATATTGATAGGGTTTTAACTGGATGTAAATAAAACAATATGTAGCAAATAAATAGTGGAGTGCGCATCGGTACGTTTTTGTTCTAAATCAAAATGATATCAATGAAAAAAGAAATATTAGTTTAGAATAGCATTAATCCACTTTTCTTTAACTTCCGAATTATTTGGAAATCGAAAACATTAAAACGTAATATTATTTTTCATTTATTATTTGAAATCATCGATAAAATAATATTTATCAACTGCGTTTTGAAGTTAGCACGTCACTTCAGCACTATGTAGAAAGTACTTACGGATAGAAAGGGATAGACTTATCTAATATTCTAGTGAAAGTAAAGGACTTTTTCAAAAGACATCAACGCGGTATCATTTTTTCCGTAACCAACCAATTTAGCTTGAACCCTCTATAATTGCTATTATTGTAAATAAATATATCAAATTTTATTTACCAATGAAAACTTATGCCATCTTTTTTATAACTAGATATTCTAGTTGATTTCCCGCACCATTTAATTGCACAGGTACTCATTTTTGTTTCGGATTTATTCAATAAATATTTATAAGGTACCAAAATTAAGGAGTGTGCACAGATCCAACAACTGGTCAGTACTAAAAAAATCACTTATATCGGCAACTAATATAAGTGCTATATCATGAAAGTGTCGCGAGCCTGAGACGCCCGTATGAGCGGTCAAGTGGTTTTATAGTCATTGTAAACGTGTATTTACAGTGGTGTTAAATCCAAACAAATTGTATTTTAAAAGATTAAGTTTAATGAATTTATAAAAATACACTTAAACAGCTTTGATTGTTTAGGGGGCGGTGCTAGGTCGACGGACAATGATGACTTTACTGCATTCTTAACGCGAATGTACTATATAAACCTAAACACAACAATTTATTAATTTGCTATTCATTTCAACATCCCTATACATAGAACGGCTAGAGCCAACCCTTAATAACGGGTAAGTATCGGGAGTCAAATTGTCCGTAGGTCGTCATCAATATCTCATTTCATTCTAAGAATAGACCCATTTTATATACGAGTACATCGTTCAACCATATGACGACACTATCCCACTACTATAATTATACATGATACATAGATACGGCACTTAATAGACCATTTTTATTTCACACAAATAGATGTATTTTGTTGCAATGTTCTATTGGGAACTTTTTTTGTTAAACATACATACGTACGTACCTATCACGATCATTTTATATTGTCGTCGCAGATAGTTTTCTAGCAAGTTTTGCTACTCAATGCTTAGATTTCAGTTCTCGTCAAATAAATTATTCAGCTACCTTACGGATCTTAGTGATGTTACTCATCAAGATTTTTGTATCGTTCAGTGAAGAACGACTACCTACCTATAGATAGACTACCTTCTGCCAGTGGCTTCGCCCGCGTGAAAGTAGGTGTTTCCACAATAACTTTACCTTTTGAAAAATCCTGCCTTATCGGATGTCTACGTCATACAAAGAACATAACCTCAAGTTTCAGGTCTTTACGATCAGCGGTTTAGGCACTGCGTTGATTCGTCAATTAGGCATTCCGGACAAAGCATTTTATAAGTCTATGATATAATAATAATATGATAAGAATAATATGAAGTATAGATACGTAACTACTACAGTAAATAAATTAAAGAATTTGAATAATTAATACCAAGTAAATTAAAAAAATAAGCGTTACAGTAACTACTACTACTATCGCCGGGGCGATAAAAAATGCACATCGACAACAATGTAAGTTGTTATTTTAAGGAGGTTCAAGAGCGAGTTACAGATGCCACTGGAATTTCAAGAAGAACTTTGAACAATATATTAAACGAAGTCAGTACTGAAACACATTCTACTGAAATTAAGTTCAGCACTCCAAAAAGCTGATTGTCTCTTTCCAAAGGTTGATGTGCCAAATTTATTGCTGGGTACTGTAACTAGTTTATTGTTTAAACTATCCTAAACGCTCCAAGCTGTTACGTAACTTTGGTTACGTTGCAATGTAATAAATAAATAAACTAATGTCAGTTACCCTGTAAACCTGACGCACTCCTAGTTTCGTTTGTAATCACGTGATTTGGAGATTTTTTAAATTATTTTTTTATGGATATTTACACTCACAAAATGTTAGCATTATCGGCCTTATAATGTTCCCACTGATGAGGAGCTCGTGGCTAGATAATAACAGCCGCACAGGTCGATCTTCAAGGTTAAGCAACGCTTGCCTAGGTTGGTCTGTGGATGGGTGACCATCTTAACATAACGAGTTTCCTCCGTGCCTCGGAAAGCACGTTAAGCCGTAGGTCCCGGCTGTCATTTGGAGATCTTTGGCAGTCGTTACGGATAGTCAGAAGCCAGTAAATCTGACTCCAGTCTTGCCATGAAGTACCGTGTTACCCCAGTTAACCCTACATTACTACTCATGTTGCGACGTACAAAGAAACTACTCATACGCCCGCGAGGCGCATCATATTGACTAATGATTTATTCAAAACCTATAAGTATGATTGCTAATGTTTTAACTGTTTATATAATTGTGTATATTACTAAAAAGAAAAAACCCCAATTTTAAATAATATTTATATATTTTTATTATAAAATCATTAATCAAATAAATTTTAGGAACAAATTTAAGGAACTTAGGCAATTAAACAGTCTTCTCATTAAAAATTAAAAAAAACATCTTTAAGTATACACTTCTCTTAAAAAATAGTAAATAATGAAGTAATTAACTAAAAAAAAATAACAAAGTAACAAAAAAATATTTTGGATGCATTTGATACAAACATGAACTTGATGTTCGCTGCAAATAGATTTTTGACACTTTAGATGTACAATAAGAGCAATATTTTCTTTTTTTTGGCGGTGGTGGACCCTCATTTTCTACAGCAGAGTAATCGAAAGGTTTTTCAGGATGACTTCGATATAATTCCGGGTATTGCGTTTCAACGTAGGTGCTTCTAGTCTTTTTTGTAGTTTTATCAGCAGTTTATCTTGGTTTTATCTTCTGTGACTCTTCTATTACTAGTCATGATGTTGAAATTTCAAAACGTACCTAAAAAAGATAAAACACACCGGTAGTAACTAAAATTCCAAAAAAAAACACTAACAAAATAATTTAATGTATAGCGCAAAACTTACATACAAGCTACTCATACGTCTTTGGAGCGCCAAGGGTAGTAATATCAAAAAAACTAGCAGACTTACCGTAACGCAACCACCGTCATGTGACACGTGCTGGCGATGACTGAGATGTCCTTGAACGTCAATGCCGTACGCGCGAAGGATAAAAAGAGAGAGCAATATATCAAAAACGCGGGCGCCTCTGCGACGTAGAGTAGTAATCTAGGGTTAATGGGTTGTGGAGGTCTGGTAGGCAGCCGCTCCTCGTAAAATACTGGTATTCAGCTAAATCCGGCTTGACTGGAAGCCGACCCCAATATAGTTGGGAAAAGGCTAGGCAGATGATGATGATGATGAATGTTGCCACTGTTGGGACTCAGGCCTCCACAGCTACGCGGGCCCACCAAAAACATACAAGGGTTAGGGTTCAATTCCCCTCTCTAGGAGAGGGAAATTGTGATTCTCACAAAATGTGATTTTCAGTATTCTAATTTCCCTTATATGGTATACTTATGGTAAACTTTATACAATAAAACCACTATAAACCTAAACACAACATTTTATTCATTTGCGATTCATGTCATCATCCCTATACATAGAACGGCTAGAGCCAACCCTTAATAACGGGTAAGTATCGGGAGTCAAATTGTCCGTAGGTCGTCATCAATATCTCATTTCATTCTAAGAATAGACCCATTTTATATACGAGTACATCGTTCAACTACATGACGACACTACACTACTACTATAATTTACATGATACATAGCTACGGCACTTACCTAATAGTTTTTTTTTTATTTCTCACAAATAGATGTATTTTGTTGCAATGTTCTATTAGGGCACTCTTTTTGTTAAACATACGTACGTATGTACCTATCACGATCATTTAATATTGTCGCCGCTGATAATTTTCCAGCAAGTTTTGCCACTCAATGCTTAGATTTCAGTTCTCGACAAATATAATTATTCAGCTTCCTTGCGGATCTTAGTCATCAAGATTTTAGTGTCGTTAAGTGACAGTACTAAGTAGAACATTTGGCTGATATACAATATTAAGAAACTGTTACGAACTGACTGGAAATAAGTCAGAAAAACAGTCTTCACCTGAAGACACCTTAGGTAAGATTCAAGTCCTGTAATAATCCGGACCGAGCTGAAGTCGTCAACGGCGCCGTCGCGTATTGTTCCACACGGGCCTCAAAGAGATGTCAGCAAAACCGTAGGAGCCCAACAGAGTCGAAGCCTCTGGGGCCATGGCTTAGTTTCTGAAAGGAAAACTCGGGAAACTGGAAGTCCTGGAACGAAGGCCAAGAAGAAACGGAGTGGGTTTTAGTCAGTAAAAGTCTACGCCCGCTTACTCCGTCCTCTTGGAGCTGGAGAAGTCATTCTGATGAATTCCCACCTTAAAAATAAACTAATATAGAACATTATCTAATAGGTAGGTACCTACTTTTTTGTTCATCAAATCAGTTAGATAGAACTACATTGGGCCCACGTGGGCTACGTACACCGATCTGGGCGCGTCTGTCTCCATACATTTTATATGGCAACCAGACTTGTACAGAGCTACGTACAACTCAGGCATCGCCCACGTGTGTGTCAATCTAATGTAGTTCCCACTTTACCAATCTCTTTTCTTTCCGTTAATAACATTTCAGTAAATTATTATAATCCTCGAACCCTAACTCAATAGAAAAAAAAAAGAAGTAATTCTCGTACATAAAAGGTTTAACTCAATTCATTTTGGTTCGTTACATCATGTCATCTTTAGCTAGGACCACCGGGAATTTCTCAAAAGGAAAACCGTAGGCCTTGGACGCAAAGAGCGAAGGACACACTCGTGGTTTTAATCACTAAAAGTCCGACACCATCCCGCTCGGCCCAGAGCGGGAGAAGTCATTTGATAAACAACATACTTAAAAAAAACATGTAATTTTCATATATTTCTATTACCCATGATTTCATTTGCCAATACAAGTAGTATGGGGGTACCTAAAGGAAGACCAAAGAAACGGATTTTTAGGTCGTCCTTCACGTTTGATTAATATTATATTACGATCAAAGGGTTTATTCTAATTCTAACCGTCTTTCGTAGTTTCACCCGCGTCTTTAGTAAGGTACCTACTGCTCCGCTCCTATCGTTCGTAACGTGATGTTATACAGCTGTACGCATCGGGTACAGCTGTTATTCCAAATGCCGCGCAGTGTGGCGAAGCTTAAAAAAATTGGGCCTGGTAGGTATCTCTGAGTTGCCTTAGACCCTACTGATCGTAACCTAGCCCTACAGTAGGTAACTAAACTACCTATCGTCTGTTTTTTATACCCTAAAATGACATTACAACACAAAAGAACTGACATCATTTCTAAAGTAAGTTTAAGATTACTTGTGTCAATTTAGTCTCAGGGTATAAAAAATACCTAGTCGATAGCACCCTAGTTACCCTACTGGTTTTACATGCAGAAAGTCTGTTAAGGCCTAAGGTATCAGACAGAAGTTAGGAATAGAGGTTTGTGTAAGTCGTGCAATGCACACAGGAAATAGTTTTCTTACTGCCGATCCCACAGACTCATAGATCCGATGATGGCTAAAGAAGTCTTGGCCACAGTGAGAGGAGCAAACTCGACTTTAGGTTGATGACTACAAGATATATGACAATAATTAACTTAATAAAATATATTTTTGTGGTCAATACACATTGATGCTATTATACATATGTGTTGTGTGTGTATCGAGCCGATGACCCGAAGGTCTCAATAGGTCATTTTTTGGCGCTGACGGTGTGCAGGTGTTTGAACGAACCAATGTATGTCTCTCTTGTTACTAACGCTGTATTGTTGTTGCTGGCGTGTGTAAGTCTTAACCTTACCCACAAAACGAGACACAATAGTAAAATAATAACACCGCGGTCTCATAGGACCGGTCGGGGATTCATGAATTAAACTAAGACAAAAAACTCTTTAGCTTTAGATTAATAATTAACAGCATAAAACCCAAAAAATATTCCCAATATCCTATGCCTCCAATGTGCTGCATTAAAACAATGCATTTAAAAAACTATTTCTTTTTCCAGCAAATAAACAAAACACGCCTGATATCGACTAGTCCGCAATGTTCCTCAGACATCCCTCCATATCAAGTGTCATATTAACCTTGTCACATCCCTATATTTACTCATCAATATCCTAGCAATATTTCCTATTTCGTGAAAGATTGTATGTTTGTTAATCAAGCACCTCTCCACCGCTACGCGAAAGGACAATGGGCACTTTTGTATTTGGCTATCTAAGTCGTCCATTGATACACAAACCAGGCACTGCCTGACTTCACCCAGGTTATTAGTAACCTAGTAGTATTAGAACTTTTAGATTTGTAGGCGCCTGTGTGCACTCTAGAAAGAGTTCATTAAACGAATGCTCCGTTTACTTTTTTTTTAGGTGGGAAATCATCAGAATAACTTCTCCCGCTCTTGGGCGGAGCGGATGGGCGTGTGACGTGTCAGAGTTTTAATGACTAAAACCTGTTCCTTCTTTGTAATAATTCCAGGGTCCCGGGTTTTCCTTTCAGAAGCAAAACCCATGACCCCAGAGGCTTCGATCCTGCTGGGCCCCTACGGTTTTGCTAACATTTCTTTTAGGTGCACTAATGCAAGTCGTACAGGGCTGTTCGTTGAGGCGACACTTTGGGAAGACATATGCCCAACTAATATTTTAAAAAGTCGATTAGCCAAAAAACTAAGCTAAATTGCACATTCCACAGCGTAAATCTCTATGGAGCGAACGTGTATGATACTCCACGAATGTTATGAGGTATGTGGATATAACATAGTAAAAAACTTCTGTAATTAATAAAGTTATTTTAGTTAAACGATTTTTTTTTTTTCGTAAAGGCAGTTTTGGGCCAAAACCTAAGGTTCCAAGCTGTAAATATCACGGATCGTTACACTAACGTCGCGTTCCGAATAAAGACCTATTTTATTATAATGAGTTATCTAAGCTTTGTAAGTCTATGGTTCCAAATCAGGACAAAATCGCCATTACAATATTGTAGTCAAAATCATTATTATGTTTTAGCGATTTCAATGATACGGGAAATGCGTGCCATTTTTTTATTTGCTAAATTAATAATGTTTTTAACTTTATTAACACATATTAAAGATTTAAAAACCATCAAAAACGATTTGCTTTACCTAAAAAACAAAGGATAACCATGATCTATTGCTTAATTTTTGCAATTTTTCTGTTGTTGTTTTCTGACTCGTGTCAAGATTTGGAGATGTACTTTATGCGATCTCACGAAAACAATAGTTCGTCGCATCGTGAACTCCTCTGTTGAGGACGTTGATGCATGCCGTGTATGCGAATTCCGATAAATTCATACACTGACTGGACAGGTCCACTCAAACAGTTCCTTCTTTAAAAAACCATCTTAGTCAATAATATGCATGTTGCTTATGTGATTTAAATATTACATATTTACTGTACCTATTGAGCTTAAAAGAGACTTTGACCTCTAAGTATATTTCGTCTTCATCTAATTTAACTTAACGAAAACAAGGACGTTGTTATTAATAAAATAATTAACATTATTTAATTACGAGAATTTTTATGCGACCTTTCAAAAGAAGAAATTAACAATTGTTTCGCCTCGTTGTTCGACCAAAGAGTACTATAATGTGTTCGACACAACAATTGTACACAAAGTGCACGCAAACGCATGTGTGCTCGACACTCGACTTGAATAGCAAGGCGATTGGCGAAGCGAGTGGTGAACACGAACGTGTCAATGCGGTATGAGAATCGGAACGCACTCAAAAAATAATGTCAGTGCACTGACGTCATTCAATGTCAATGTCATCACTAATAACTCCATAGCAGTCAAAACAAACTGTAGTAACTTTAGTTTGGTTTACTTTTTTATTATTTTAGAGACTGAATGTATGTGAAAGTAATAATATTGTGCATTTGCTGTGACTTTCCAGTGAAGCTGGAGTATTTTGGCGCCGTAGAATCTTAACAGTTAAGTGTTTGAATGTAAAAACCGCTAATATTCCCGTTACTCGGTGTTAGCAATTTCATATCCACGTCAGAAGTCTATTCTTATTTTTACAGGCTGCAAAGATGGGTCGGTCTAAGGGGTATCAGGACTTGGATGACAGCCATATTAGGCCCCGGTCTCCGGGGCCACCTATGCCTCCACCCCAAGAGATTGAAATGGCTTCAGTGTCGGTAGTCCCTGACGGTACGCTAACTTTCCTTTTCTTATACGAACACTTCCTTTAAAGAATTTGATAGCATCTTAAAATATTGTTATTCATAACGTGTCTTTATTAACCATAAAATTCTATTATAATGCAGATTTTATTCGATCATAAGCAAGTATTCATGTTTACTGTTTAGAAATCAGCTATGCATCAATCATGTGTCACGAAAAAAAAAACGTTTTATCAAGAGATCTCATGATGTTTGTAAAACAGTAATTATCTGATTGAATCAGCTCATAAACTGTGAATGTTTCAGATACTTTCACTGTCACTCAAGCAGTGAATGCGCTCGGCTTTGGTTGGTTTCAAGTAAAGCTGTCGCTCTTCACTGGCCTGTGCTGGATGGCTGATTCTATGGAAATGACTATATTGAGCATTTTGTCACCAGCTTTGCACTGTGAATGGAATATTAGCAAGTAGGTATTATTGGTTCAAGGCACTGTGGGAGAAGAAGGTCTGGAAGGACTTGGGGGAGGCCTCTGCCCAGCATTGGGACATTAATGATTAGCAAAAAAAATAGTATTGTTATTTAGCTCAGCAGAGTTTAAATAATATTCAAACCATGACAAAAACTTCATTATATTTTCTGGCTTAGACATAAAAATTTAATGATACCCATAGCATATTGCTATTCAATTTTATGTTAAGCTATTTATGTATTACAAACTATAAACCCAAGCTAAATTCCAACTGATAATATATTTTTCATAAGGACAGCCTTAATGTACCTAAAGGTACAAAAGAGCACACCGCACCACAATTACTTACTTATTTGGCTAATTCCTTGTCAATTAATGACTCACCTCACCCTATTTTTTAAGAATGCTTAGCATAGGACGAAGGACATGCCTCATGTTTTTCTCCATACATCCCTAAAACAATAAAAAATAAATTACAGATATCAACAAGCACTGACCACCACTATTGTGTTCATGGGAATGATGTTAAGTTCCACATTCTGGGGGAACATCAGTGACCGCTATGGCAGAAAAACTGTAAGTGTATTTTCTTAATAAAATATTCTACTTATGAATACATCTATGCTGAACTCAACTGCATCTATCAAATAATTGTATCTATTCATATAGACATGTTAATGGCTAGTACATGCATATAATTATTTTGTTTTTTAGTATAAAATCTCATCCCAATCTTGGTCTAAATTAACTAGATAATGATATTTGAGGAAAATGTACTATCACAATAATGCAATAAATGCGAAAGTTTATATGGATGCATGTAATTGTGTATGTTTGTTACTCCTTTACACTTAAAAGCCTTAATGAGTTTGAATTAAAAAAATAGTAGTAAATTGTTGTAAAAAATAGTTAATTGTTTGACTGACCTGCTGGTCAGAGGTTGTGGGTTTGATTCCCACCCTAGACAAATGTTTGAGCAATGAGCATGATTATTTGTTCTATATCTGGGTGACTAGTACCTATATATCTAGAAACTAGAAATATATTTATATAAGTATGTTTATCAGTTGTCTAGTATTCATGCCTTACCTGCTTAGTTTTGGACTTAGGATGGTGTTATGTGAAAATTGTGGTTTCATGGAAAACACAGTTTAACACTCAAAGAACCACCTCCTTTGTGAAATAGGTTAATGAATAATGTGCAAGCAAGAACCTTGAATGCACAAACATTTATGTTGTGCAACCAGATATGTATCAGTTTTCTTACATTCCTCTTTAATTTGTTTACAGGCTCTCAGTATGTGTGGAGTGTTACTGTTTTACTACGGTTTGCTGAGTTCAATAGCACCAAACTTCCTCTGGTTATTGTTTCTAAGAGGTCTTGTCGGATTCGCCATAGGATGTGTACCACAGTCGTAAGTTATTTTTTATTAAATTCTGAAGATATTCCTGTTCTACTCATTGAGAAAGTCTGTACATTTGTATGTTTGTGAATCAATCACGGCTCGACGGGGACACGAGCAGAACACGATCTGGATTAGAATTTAGGATATTTTTTTAACGACGAGGTTCGACATTCAAGGGGGGAACCACTGGCAATAATTAGTTTGGTTTTATATGTCTATCATCATCATCATCATCTCAGCCGAAAGACGTCCACTGCTGGACATAGGCCTCCCCCAAGCGTCGCCATAGCGACCGGTCCTGCGCGTCTCGCATCCATCGGATTTCCGCGACCCTCGCCAGGTCGTCGGTCCACCTTGTGGGAGGCCTTCCGGCGCTGCGTCGTCCGGTACGTGGCCGCCACTCTAGAACCTTCCGTCCCCATCGACCATCTGTTCTACGAGCAATGTGCCCTGCCCACTGCCACTTAAGTTTGGCGATTCTTCGGGCTATGTCGGTAACCTTAGTTTTCTTGCGGATATCTTCATTCCTGATGTGATCACGCAAGGAAACTCCGAGCATAGCCCTTTCCATTGCTCTTTGTATGACTTTAAGCCTTCTGATGAGGCCCATTGTGAGCGACCACGTTTCCGAGCCATATGTCATCACTGGCACCACACACTGGTCATAGACTTTTGTCTTGAGACACTGCGGTAGGTTGGACGAGAAGATACCGTGCAGCTTCCTGAACGCTGCCCAGCCGAGTCGGATTCGACGATTAATCTCTATCTCGAAGTTAGATCTACCCAATTGGACCGTCTGTCCCAGGTAGACGTAGTATATGTAGTAGATGTAGTATGTGTAGTATATGTCTACTTATAATATATATGTTACTGTAAAAGCCCGAACCACGGTATATCTCAGGTTTTACCAGTAAATCTTAGGTTTTACCAACACGAATTGGTAAATGTAAGAATATGTGAAAAAGAAACGATTTAATCGGGCTTTTATCATTAGAATTTGGTACATGTTAGGTTTTACCAGTGAGGGTTGGTAAATGTTGGTTTTGTATTTTAATTCATGAATCCCCGACCGGTCTCATTGGACCGCGCTGTTATTGTTTTACTATTGTGTCTCGTTTCGCGGGTATTGATAGGTTAAACGATGGAGCGCGTTTACCAAGAAGTAACCTATTCACTCTTGACTTAAAGATTCCTGGGTTGTACCTATCAGGAAACATAGACTCCGGCAGGAATTTCTACTCGTTGGCTGTACGTACAATAAATGGGTTCCCAAAACGTTTTGCGCGTATAAGAGGGATATCTACCATGTACCGATGGCGCATCGCCGTATGCCTGATGGTCCGATGATGGAACGGGCTAGGAGGAATTATTTAGTTATGCAATTCCGACGCACACACCTCAAAATGCAACCGGTAGAAACCTGACAGGCTAGCGACGCGGCGACTCGGCGGTGTTGATGCTCAAGATTTTGAAGCCTCGATTAAACGAGTGCATCATTACCAATGATCTTCTTGGCTCTCGTTTCAATAGCTTCAAGCGCTTCAAGCTGATATCGGGCAGATCCATCCCAAAGATGAGAGGAGTACTCCATACATGATCGAACTTGCGCTTGATAAAGTGTGAACAGCTGTTCCGGTGTGAAGTACTGTCTCACCTTTGCAAGGATTCCTAGCTTTTTAGCAGCCAGTTGAGCCTTTGCTTCAATATATAGAGCAAAGTTAAAAGTCGACGTCAACGTAACACCAAGAAGATCAAGATGGTCGGTTATCGGCCCGGTTGCACCCAGGAAAGTAGGAGAACTGAATTGTCTTCTTTTAGCGAAAAATTGGCATTGCCCCATTCACTGACCGCCTCCAAGGACCAATTCAAGTGCTCAAACATAGCCACTTGGAGAGACTGGATCTGTGACCCACTAGTTCGTGTATTGGATATGTATCTTTCAGTAACAGTACTGTCTGCATACCCAAAGGTAGCAGGCTTAAACAGATTGTTAATGTGCAGCAAGAACAAAGTTGCCGAGAGCACTGGCCCTTGAGGGACTCCGGCATTATTAATTAATGCCGGAGTCCCTCAAGGGTCAGTGCTCTCGGCCATCGAGCCAATGACCGGACGAGCTGCCATCGATGACCACTCGAATGTATCGGTCACTCAGGAAGTCTGCGATCCAAGAACGATGTCGAGAGACGCCAAGCGTTTCCCCATGCTTCTCGATGGCCTCATTTCAGATACGGATGGCATACGCTAGAAGATCACTAGTTAACCAATTTTGGCGAAAGCGTATAAAATTGACGGTCACTTAGGATGTCATAAGTTTCTAGGTAGGTATGCGAGGAGCTTAGTGTTGAGTACACGGTCCATAGTCTTACAGAACAATGCATAATTCTTAAACACTAATTGTACTACTAATGAGTCAAATTGTTACCTATCTTTTGGTAATGTTTATCTTAACATTTACCGTGTCTTTGAGGTAAATCCTAAGATTTACCAAGTGAATGGTAGTAAAAGCCCGAAATAAACGATGATTATAGAACAGTTCGGACTTTTACCATTAAGAGTTGGTAAATCTTAGGATTTACTGGAAAATCCTAGGTTTTACCGTAGTTCTGGCTTTTACAGTAACATATATATAATATTATAAAGAGGAAAACTTTGTTTGTTTGATTGTAATGAATAGGCTTAAAAACTACTGGACCGTTTTTAAAAATTCTTTCACCATTCGAAAGCTACATTATCCACGAGTAAATGTCTGCAAATGCATGGCAAGGCTAAATTTTATTTTGGAAAAAAATAGGGTTCCGTAAGATAATTGGGTTTTTCGGACACAAGGTGTAAAAAATCATGTTACATATAATTTACTAGCTTTTACCCGCGGCTTCGCTCCCGTCAAATGACTACCCTACATATCCTACGCTACCCTACCCTACCTTCCCTACCTACCCTACACTACCCTACACTACCCTACAGTACCCTACGCTACACTACACTACCCTACACTACCCTACTTTACCTAACTTTTTTTTTTTTAGATTTAAACTATCCTATCTCTCAAGTTGGATCGAACTGCACATGGTGTGCGAATTTTATTATAATCGGTTAAGTGGTTAATAGTCCAGTCAAAATAGACATTCCAGTTTGCATTAATTCCCAACAAGCTGAATTTTTGTGCAGGCCTTGAGTACGTCATTACGAATGATATGTCAAAAGATCCCGCTTGTGCGTTGTTTTTTATTCGAGGTCAAAGGTCACGAATTCGCGTTTTCTGCGCATATCTCTGAAACAACGAGAGCTATCGGAAAATGGTTCAGGCAAAGTTTGTAGATCGTAAAATTGTCTACAAAAAAGATCCAACACTTTTTCTTCTACGGTGCACTGTTCTCGAATTATGGCTATTTTAAACATAGAAAATACGAATATGCACTCATACTAAGGTATGATGGGTTCGATGAATATTTGAAGGTTAAACCATCTGTAACAATACATAAGCAGTGGCGTAAAGCATACACCCGGAAGAGCAGCATCGCTGTAGCTAAAAGACAGCGTGAGGCGGAGATAGCTACCACATCTGGGATTAGTCCTCCTCGTACTAGCACGAGATAATGAATTGTCTTTTTGACGAAATACTGTTTGTTCTGTGGCAATGAAGCAGATAAAAACGGCGGAAATAAAAAAAAAGCGCAGCATCTTCGACCAAGAATGACCTCAACTTTCAACCCTTGACTTCAAGAAAACCATCTTGAAGGAAGCTCAGACTCGTTCTCATGAGCTAGCAAGTAGTGTCATTGCCCGCATTCAGTATGAATATGACTTAGTTGCTGCTGAGGCTAAGTACGGAGTCCATTGAGGACAAACATTGGGACACGAGATTTATATATATTAAGATTAAGAAGATATGGCAGAACAACGTTTGCCGAGTCAACTAGTCTACAATAAGTAAATAAAATAAAAGTGTCGGATTAATCAAAATATTATAATAATATCAAAATATTTTTATTTTTGCTTAATTTATGTAAGCATTTTCGATACCTTTAACAGAAAAATACTTTCTTAAATTTTTGTCTGGCTCTCTGGTTGACCGATTTTGACGGAACTTTCACTGATAGATATCTGTAATTTTTTACTTTTATTTTTGCGAGTCTGATGCGGACAGAATTTGCGACACCAGCTAGTTATTAATAATACTGTAAAACTAAACCAGAAATATTTAATTTCAGTGTCACATTATATGCGGAGTTTTTGCCGACAAAACAGAGGGCAAAATGTGTTGTGTTACTTGACGTAAGTATTGGGAATTATTAAAATCATTATATATTAAGTACCTAAGCGTAGCATTTACTTATTCATTAGCACAATCTAATCTTATTGACCAGACTGTGTGTCGTCATAAACCCTCAAGACCCAAAAACCTCCTATTGCATAAACTGACAAGATACTCTTTTGACGGTATGTGGAACAGAGAGTAAAGTCCCACATACCTTCGTAGAAAAGGGACCTCCGACCAGATGGATGTTATGGGCAACTCACCGATAGATGGTTTCGGACTTATGTTTTCAAATCTCGAGGAGCATTTTAATTACGCGATGCTGGATTTCGTAGTTCTTATGCGACGCCATGAATACTACAGTTTATCATAATCATGACTAATATTTTTCAGTGTTTCTGGGCGCTGGGCGCTTGTTTGGAAGTAGCTCTGGCGCTGGTGGTGATGCCGACGTTAGGTGTTCACTGGCTACTCGCGCTCTCAACTATACCTCTTCTGCTGTTCGCACTTATATGCCCTGTAAGTACTTAGTGTATTTTTTATATACTTAATCCGGTATAATATTAATCAACGATAGACAGGTAATCACTGGCTTATTAAAAGTAAATAGAACCCGAGAGGGAACGGACGTCCTCACCCCCAGCATCCGCGACCCCGGCCCTGATTTCCAGTTCCAGTCCACAGAAAGTTAGCCAACAATAAAATTGTTTGCGATGATCTAAACCAGTATTCCGCAAAGTGTACTCATAATACGAAAAATGTAGATCTCCCTATTTTTTTTTAGATTTACGAACCCAGTCTGGTTCGTAAATCATTCTCCGTAAGCATTCTTTTTTTATACTTACGATTAACAAGCAGGAAAAACTGTTGGAAATAAAAAACGGAGCGCTAAATAAAAATTAAAAAAAAATGGTTTTGTTGACCATAAACCTTAATAAGATTTTTGTTTTGATTGAGTTGTACTCGTACCTTCAACACAAAACGTTTACGGACTGATCTAACGGATGATATATATAAATTTTTGATCTATTACAGTGGCTGCCTGAATCTGCAAGATACCATGTTGCGAGCGGTGAACCTGATAAAGCATTGGCCACACTAGAGCAGGTAAACTTATATTATTATTATTTTTTATTCTCAACGCGATCTCTTAATTGAATACCATAACACATATTTACTTTCTTTCTCGAGTTTCATAGCTACATATCTTCTGTACTGTGGAGAAAAATTAACAGTAAATGTCTGTCTGTTACGCAGTCGCAGTTAAATTACTGAATTGATTTTGATAAAATTTGGTACGGAGTAAGCTTTAATCACAAGAAAGGCTACTTTTTATCTGGCTGCAACTTCGCGTCCGCTATAACCGAAATTCATGCTATCTTAGAAATATTATAAAGTTAGAAGATTTGATTTTTGTTTGTTTGTATGTTACAATTATTTAACTCAAAAACTACTTGACCAATTATAAAAAATCTTTCACCATTAAAGCTACTTCATATCTGAGTAATATAGGCTATTTATTTTCTACTTTCATGCGGGTGAAGCTGCTGGCCGAAGCTACGAGTATTTGTTACTAATGTGTCGATCCTTCATTTTAGATAGCAAAAGACAACGGTAGACCGATGCTGCTCGGTCGTCTAGTGTGCGACGACTCCGTGGGCATCGGCCAGCGGGGCAGACTTAAACATCTCCTGATACCGCATCTGAGGAACACCAGCTTACTGCTGTGGTTTATATGGTTAGTACCATAAGCATCTTATTATTTATGTAGAATCAGCAAGGAAAGATTTGAATTTTTGATTGTTTGAGGCCAGAGTCCCAGCAGTGGTAACTTTATAAGGCTGATGCTATGCTATTTTTGTTACGATTTACGTCAAAAACTACTTGAGCGATTTTAAAAATTCAAAAAGGGAGTGGGGTAGGAGGATATTAAACCTAGCCTTCGACCTATTCTCGTACCTATACCCAAAAAAAATAACAAAAATTGGTCAAGCTGTTACAAAGAAGTTCGATAATAAACACTGTGACACGAGATTGTTATATATTTTTCTTTTATATTACTGTGAAGAAAACTAAAAATAATATTCCGCAACTTTCACACAGCACCATCTAGTCCCAAACCTTTTGAGTAATAAGAAATATGTGTAAGAAATATATTAGTAAGTATGTTTATCAGTTGTCTAGGCCTAGTAACTGATAAACTTACTAATATATTTCTAAATACAGGCATATTATAAATAAATTATACCCAGACACAGAACAAATGAGTATAAAAGAAAATGTGCTGTGCCAAAAACATTTTAATTGTCTTTGTTTAGTTACTGTAATTAGTTGTCCAATCATTTTAATTAAATAAACGAGATAATGATTACTGAATGATAAAACCTTTTTTCTAGGATGTCATGCGCATTTTGTTACTATGGCCTGGTGTTGATGACGACAGAGCTCTTCGAAACGGACCCCAGCGGCTTGGAGGAGCCATGCGCCGCAGATTGCAGACCTCTGCAGACTACTGACTACATGGACCTGCTGTGGACGACACTCGCTGAGTTCCCTGGTAAAGCATTAAATTTTTCTGCGCCTCCCGAAGTCTGAGCCTTTTTTCTTTCTTAGGCTAGGAAGTCATCTTCCTCTGGTTGGAGTGAGAGGAAGTATCATGTCATGTCTATATCCATCCTTGGGGTTCAAGCTA
The DNA here is from genome assembly GCA_030763345.1 of Mythimna separata. NCBI lineage: Eukaryota > Metazoa > Arthropoda > Insecta > Lepidoptera > Noctuidae > Mythimna > Mythimna separata. The sequence continues at coordinate 10,591,788 of CM061180.1, forward strand.
GGTCCTTACCAATTTTCATGAAAATCGGTTCAGTAGTTTCACCGTGACAACTTAACATACACATCACACATTCACATTTAGGGCGATGTTCACCGACACCAAATCGACTGTTTAAATATTAAAACGGCTGTTTTAGCAATATTTCCTGTTCACCACCGCCTTATCGTCGGTTATTGACGTTAATCAGATGGTTATCCTAATCGAGCTACAAGACGTTGTTTAGACGTCGGTTAATGTCATTTGACAGAACTTTTGTAGGTTATTTTGTTTGATTTACAAATGAAGAACTTATTTATGTTTGAGAAATAATGGCTTTTAATTTTATAATGTATGTTAAATTATTTTTATGAGTAGAAACGATGATGAGAAGACCTAGTATCTTTCAACATCCTTTTACTTGTTGAAATAAGCTATCGAACACTATCTTATTATTTACACAGAACTTCAAAACCTCATACGCTACACATACACACACATTTACTCTAAATCGTTAATTTTTCATATAAGTACGATTCGTACTTACAACAAAAATACCATGAAACTTTAAAAAAATGACAGCCACAGATAGAAAGAGCGCATTGATAAACCTTCCAACATAAAATGTGTTTCCCGTAAAGCCTAAGAAACAATGAACAGCAACTTTCACATTTTATGGCATAAACTATTATCTGGCCATGTTAAAAAGTTGTAAGCGTGAACGAAATTTCAAAATTCCTGATGATTCCCCTACCAGAAAAAAAAACAAAAAAAAAAAAGGGCCTGTTTCACAATGTCCGAGTAAGCACTACTCACTGAATAAATTCAAAAATTTGACAGAATTTGTATGAAATTATCTACCAAGTAAGATACTCGAAACTTAATCATAGGTGGTGAAACAAGCCCGTAGTCTTACATTTTATTTAGTAGTATTGCAATTGCTCACTCATTCGTTCAAAAACGCTCCGTTATGTTTCGATTAGGAAACTGAACGCCGAAAATTGATGGTGAACACAAAAAAACCGCTCCTCGTTTAAACATTGTTTAAATTATAATGGGTCGATTGCAAAATCAATGCTTAAACTTATGTCGGTGCACATGGCCCTTATAATATTTAGTATGGATTCATCCTTTTTTAGTGAGTCAGCCCTGCTTCGTATGGGTGTTAGTAATCTTCGAAATGCCCGGCTTTTTTCATGTATTATAACCTAAACCTTCCTCATAAATCACTGATCTACTGATGAGAACTTCATGAAAATCCGTTCAGTAGTTTTTGAGTTTATCGCCCCATCTTCCTCCGTCCAGATTTTATTTATTAATCATATTTCCTCTACAGGTATTTTTACCACAATATTCATCATTGAGAAGTATGGCCGCAAGAAGACGATGGCCACACAATTTGTCATATTTGCTATGTGCATCTGCGTTTTAATATACAATGGAAAGTAAGTTCCTTACTATATATATCATAAAACAGATTTTTTCTATAATATTTGGCTACAATAATATTTTTATTTATATTTGCAGCCGCACATTCTTGACCTGCGTTCTGTTCCTTGCAAGAGGCATTATAGCTGGTCTGTTTCAAGCTGCCTACGTTTATACACCAGAGGTAAGCTTTAATTTAGTTGTCATCGAGAAAGTTTTGTCCGGAAGTACACGTATATACGTCTAAATATTTTTTGATCAAATAACAATGAGCTGTTTACCTTTTGAATGGAGCTACGTACTTACTTATTGGTGAGATACAGACATACAATTAGTCAAAAAAGGTTACATATGCGTATGTTACGTACATTATATGAATATTTTAACCCTTTCTTCAGTATTTTAAATATGTTCACTAAGATTTACCTCATAGTACCAGCCAACTTAATATTGACCATAACATTCTTACAATTTACTAGCTGCTACCAGTGACTTCGCCTTTTATTAGTAGGAAATTATCCCAAAGGAACATACTCTCGAGATTTAAAGTATCCTATATCTATTCTAGGATATAGTCTTTGTGCCAAATGCGTTCAGCCGTTCGAGCACGAACAAGTAAAATACATAAACACACACTGACAAACTTTCGCCTTTATAATATTAATGTCTTGATCTCTTCGCCTTTTTAATATTAATGTCTTGATATATTCGTATTTATAATATTAATAACTTGCTAATCGAAATAGTAATAACACTTTTTTTTTTTCTTTCAGGTTTACCCAACAGCTCTTAGAGCAACTGCGGTAGGTGCATGCAGTGCTGTAGCAAGACTGGGTGCCATGATCACACCATATGTAGCACAGGTGATTTTTCTTTTTACCGATATTAATGAAACAATTGTGCGATCACTTGCCGGAAGACGCAGCGTTAGGAGGCCTCCCGTAAAACCTGGTGAGGGTCGCGGAAACCCGATGGATGCGAGACGTACAGGACTGGTCGTTATGGCGACGCTTGGGGGACGTATATGTCCAGCAGTGGAAGACGTCCGTCGGCTGAAATGATAAATTCTGTGTAATTTTTCGCCTGCACTCTTAGCTGTCATCGTTCAAGAAACTCTGAAGCTACAGAAGGAATATGAATACGTTTTTGAATTGATGCCAATATATTTAGCTTGCCAGACTGAGAGCCTATACAAGTTTCATATGGCACCATTACAAAATCATAGATGCTAATGACCTGGCTTTGTGGCAGATACTTGTGGCAATTTGCAGGCCCTCATAAGTAGTCCCAAAGACAAACCAGACAAACCTATACCCACAGTAAAACTTTTCCGTTCTCACGATTTCAAATAGACGTTGAAATAGTACCTTTTTGTTTGTTTAACTGTTAGTTGCACCTACTACGCCATGTTTCTGCACCACCCTAAGGTCGACTGGTAGAAAATGCCTAAGGCATTAAGTCCGCCTTTATACAATGTTTTTGTGCATAAAGCTTGTGAATAAATAAATGATCTCTGTATACAGAGTACATGGCTAAATATTATTGTTTTCGGTTGTGTCTGTGAGGTACTGAAAACAACATTTTTCTTTCTATTGTTCTCCTAATTGTTTTGGTGTCTCTATCGTGATCACACACAAATCTAGGACATATTTCAAATACTTCCGAAACATCATGCACATAAAATTACCGGATCGTTTACGGGGTTATTCGAAAGAGTTACCGCGGGAACACAAACGACAATCGATGGTACACAGATGGGTTTTAGTCAGTAAAAGCTCGGCAAGCACGTTAAGCCGGTGGTCCCGGCTGCCAATTGGTCTTCTTCTTCTTCTTTTCGAATCGAAGGTAAACTTGTCAAATTTTTTGGGCCCAGTAGGTAGCTACGTTGATTGCAGCATCGGTGGCACCCATTAAGTCCTCCAAAGTGCAGGTGTCCGGGCACTTGGGGCACTCCAAAAGGTGTATCCGACTGGTCTATAAAACCCCATTTGGCCAAACTTAGATCTTTGACATTAGTCTTACCAAGCACCACCGTGTTACTCAATTGCTGCATTGTGCAGGAAGCTAAACCGACAAGACAAGACCGGTCGTTGTGGTGACGCTTGCGGGAGGCCTATGTCCAGCAGTGGACGTACGTTATACGTGGAGATGATAATGATGATACCTATATGTAACCCTCTGTCTGACTTAAAAATCAAGTTAACACATCCATTTTTAATTCCAGGTGCTGTTAAAGAACTCGATAGTGATAGCAACGAGCGTGTATTCGCTAGTAGCGGTGTTGGCGGCGGGGGCGTGCCTCGCACTGCCCATAGAGACCAAAGGACGCGAGATGAGAGACACTGTTACAGTCACAAACTAGGCCAAAATGGTAACACTCCTTGAACTGGCCTACAATACGGATTCAATGGGATAAAAGTCCAGATTATACTGGTTCTGTTACTACTGTATTGCGGCCTTATACTGTGTACTATACATTCGTATGTTTATTTATATTAAGTCACAAAGAGTACCATGTTTTATAAACACTTATCATAGTCAGACTCAAAATTTGACTTAGAAACTAAGTTTTTCAAACTTAGGGAAGTTCGGTCATCATACCTAACTATTTTGATACCTAGGAATAGTAGGGACTAAGTATTAAAGCGTGTAAGACGTAGGTAGCTTCTCAGAAACTATATCTTCAATGTTGCAGCTTCCTAAAATTATTTTAAATCGGAGGCAGCTTAATCTCAGCCTTTGGCTACGCCCTGTCAAATAAAAACATGTAACAAACAAAATTTTATAACATTTATACTCATACTATAGTGTGGCCATTAGTGCTGTGCACTGCCTGAGGTATGCGCGGCGAGGTGGGAGGCGAAGAAAAAAGTGCATGAGTTCACATGAGATCGATACATGTCGGACAGATCTTACATTTCAGTGTGCATTTCTAAAGCAAGACTTGGGGCGGGACGACGGTCGGAGGCTATCTGTAATATATTATACTTACTTAGTTGATTAAAATATAACCCAAATATACTCCTATTTTATTAAAAATGTGCAGGTGACAAATAAGAACTAAACTTATAATTCAAAGCAGGACTTTTTTATATTAACAAACAATTATATATTCTAACGAAAGTTATTCTGACATAGATTCCGTTTCAACTTCATCTTCGATTTCGTCATCATCTTCATCTTCCACTTCGCCACCGGAACTTGAATCAGAGTCTTGCAAATTTATTATGAATGAATCGATAACATTATCGAACCTACTATCGCGACTCCAGTAATCGTTTTCATTTTTCTGGACATGATCGTCGCATCTCTGCGATTTTTCCGCCGTGAATTCCGAAAACAATTTATCCAATAAGATTATTTTTTCGTCTAGAGAAGAATTAATATAGTTTTGGGCTATGTTGTTTTTAATATCAGCCCAGACCAACTCAATTGGATTTAAATCCGGATGGTACGGAGGTAAACGCAGAACAGTGTGTCCACTGGCTTTCAGGAGTTCGTCAATTCTATACACGGGTTCTTTTTGTGTATTTTTGATAAGAAGTAGCAGTTGAGCCTTTGTCATGGTTCCTGAAAATTCTACATTATGGCGTAGCAACCAGTTCTGCATTTCACTTTTGAGGCTTGATATAGTTGGTTTCTTCTCAACCTGAACGCTGTGGTAAGACGCGTTGTCCATTACAACTACAGAATTCGGCACCAACTTATCTTTTAACTTTTCATCTACCCACTTATAAAAAGTAGGTCCGCTCATATCTCCATGATAGTCACCGGTTCTAGCATCTGATTTGAATATAGTCAATGCTGATGCATTGGCTATATTCAAATCAAATAAGCCATTTCGACAACCAGCGTGAAGAATTACCAATCGCCGTCCTTTCCCAATATCAGCATGAATTCCGGGTTCTGACGATGATTGCCAACATTTGCTGGCATGGTGACCGGCGTTGATATATGTTTCATCAAGAAAATATATGTTGCGGTTTTGCGTTCTGTAATTTCTGATTTGTGTTAGATATTTTTTCCGCCACGCTGTAATATTAGGCTGCTCTATAAGAAGAAGTCTCTTTGATTTGCATTTTTTGAAACGGTAGCCCATTTTGTGTAAAAGCTGTCTTAAATATTCCCGTCCACAAGTCAATATGCCATCCTTTCTCAAACTTGATAGTAACTTACGGACACTTGGTATTTTTTTGTCAACTTCGTAAAACTGATGAATTTTTCTTCTGATAACTCCAAGGTCAAAATCATCCACAACGTGTTTTTTCTTTAGAACTTTTGGTTTTTTTGGAAATTGAAATTTTAATTGGCTTGAATTTTCAATTGATAAATAACCCGCAGAAATCACATTATGCACGGTTCTTTTGCTGTACCCCGTAGCCTCCGCAACGATTTTGGCAATATTCACATCATTTTTAAATTCAAAGCTTTCTTTGTCTGCTTTTCTTTTCATAAAATATTCAGTCACCTTAAAAATGGCAGTCTTTATATCACGAGATAACGCACGACCCATCTTTGAATATTTATCCCATGTGCGTCTGACATAGACAGTCCGATACAGATAACACTACCTGCCGCCACGAGCGTTGACGGCGCACTGACAGAGCGCAGCAGTCAATTCTCCCCCCCCGTCTCGCCGCGCACATACCTCAGGGAGTGCACAGCACTAATGGCCACACTATAGCTGCTCATTGATATAGGGTTTTTTGTATATCAATGTAGCTGCTTCGCCCGTATGATAGTAAAAAATATTCCAAGGAAACATAATCCCGGGATAAAAGTATCCTATGTACTATTCCAAGACATGGTCTACTCGTGTACCAAGTTTCATCAAAATCCGTTGAGCCGTTCGAGCATGAAAAAGTAACAAACATGCAACAACTTTGACAAACAAAATGAGGGAACAATTTATTATAAAGTCGATTTTATAAGTAGGTATTTAAACCAAGCAATATATTTAAATGTATTACTAATAAGGATACTATTTTATAATATTTTCTTCAAAATTTTCTATATCGTTTGTAGATAAACTGAGTGAACTAAAGTAATTGTGTTCTGAACAACTCTTTGATCTAAAATATTGCGATTGTATAGATACTGGGAACACAATTGGGTATTTTATTATTTATTTTCGTACAATAGTTTTATACTAAACAACAAATAACACACTAAAGTCCATTTTCTGAAAACAGCATCAACATTATCGAAAGAGCAATTAGCATTTCAAATATTGGGATGAATGAGGAAGAGTTTATGCGTAGTAAGAACATCTCGCTATCTCTTTTCTACGCGTGTGATTTAAAGGCGGTGATGCCGTATTTCGGTTTAAAGAAACTTTTATTTCAGTTTGTGCATCCTTTTTCTATTTGACAGTTTCTCCTTCCAAAATTCTTTTCTATTTCTTGATTTTGAATAAGGTGACTTTTTAATACAAATAATCAACTACCCATTAGCGAATAATAAATGTTCTGACACTTATATATTTATAATCCAATAAAATTCTCAATTAAAAGAGTTGTTCTTAGATCTAAGTCAAAAGACTGCTTTTTAATAGCTACGTAAATAATGTTAATGTTTTAATACGTCTTTATACTAATCAAATGCAAAGTGTACTTAAAATACTCAATACTAATAAATACTCAGAAATTCATCCGTCCTAATTACGATCTGTCTTCCAATTAAAACGTCAGTATTCATATTATGTAAAGGAACTCTTATACTTATTGTATTATTTAGAGATCAGACATACTTACAATGAATTTTATTCTTTAAGGCAATGCGAATTATATCCTAAACTAAGTCATGCTCTGGGTTTTGTACGCATGAATTCCGTTTTTACCCCCATAGGGGTTATTCTAATAGAATCAGAGGCGTTTGCCAGAGATACTTACAAGCACAACACATTTGTTTAAGGGTGGAGATCATTTAATGACTTCTCTCGCTCAGGGCGGAGCGGGAGGGCGTGTCAGACTTCTACTGACTAAAACCACACCTGTGTCTTTTAGTTGCCCTTTACGTTCTAGAGCTACGGATTTCCTTAAGCATAACACATGGCATTCCATATTCTATTTTATCAATCGATAATTACGTACGTATCAGTCAAATCCCTGATCAGCTGACCGATAACTATTTAAATCACTTAATCACTTTACAGAACTCATACATTTTCATAAGCCCATTATTTATTTCAAATTGTTATCTACTATTTTTAAACTTGAATGTTTTTGTCATAAAGAACAAAGTGTCTTAATCTTTGTAGTGGGTCAATATCACGTTAGCATTTTCTCATACAGTTCAAAATTCTTCGTGTGTTTTGAAAAACAGCGCAGTCAGTAGTGGTAGGCCAAGTAGGCACTTTGTGTACCTAATTTATTTCATCACGTACCGTGCCGTGGCCTTTAAACGCAAAGGACAACTCAAGGAACATAATTGGGTTTTCAATAAAAATCTGACGTTCCCTCTCACTCCACACAAAGCGGGAGAAGTTATTTCATGATTTCCCAATACAAAACTGGATCCTTATAGAATAGAATAAACTTTATTGTACACCAAAATAGGAGGTAACAACTTTACAGAAATTTAAATCTAAGGTTACAATGGCGGTCTTATCGCTGACAACCATATCTATCAGACCACCTTATAATAGGACTTTATATCTGCTTTAAAAATTTAAATCATTGTATGTCTGAGAGCTCGTGTAACATTTTGTAACTAATTAACTTAAGGTTGTGATATCAAACAGTACTTAAGCCAGGTGCTACAATGGTACTTTTGAATGAAGTAATATTGTTATTGATAGTGTATCCCACACAAGATTTATAGCCTTTATTTATAAGAATCTCATATTATTACAGTTTTCTGACCTTAGTAGATATATGTATACATGTTTTTTTTTACTCTAGGCTAAGTGTTAATAAAATTAAACCTATACATTTATAGCAAAGTTAAGGAAACTGATTTTAATAACTATGTATGTCTAATAAATTGTTAAAATGTAACGGTCAATACTGCTAATTAGTTAAAACTAAACTACAGTTAAAATTACATTAAAAAAACAGTCAAGACTCTTATTTTGTTAAAGCGCGTTCGTTTTATTATTTGAAAAATACGAAGCGTTTTAGCTATCTATCAGCATCTAACAGATTTTTGACTAGATATTAGTAATTTTAAAATAGTTTTAACTGGTTAAAAGTACTTTTAACCAATTGTTACAGTTGAAAGTGGATTTGATCAATTAACAGTTTTGACTGTGACAATTCCATAACTAAGATAAGGTTAAGTAATTTAATATTTTATCAATTTAACGATAAACGTCCGTTATGATACCAAAAAGGCGTTACCACGTGTTTTCCCAAAATTATGAATTCTTTTAATTTGAACCATCCGTGTTTATTTCGCGGGACACTTGAAATTGAAGCGAAAAATATCAGTCTCGTTAGAATCAGGGTTTATAGTTTGTACAAATAGAGAATGTAACACAGAGTAACATTTATTGTTAACCTAGCTCTAGCTCACAACGTAATAATTTATTTTGTAAAATATGCGTAATGCGTTTTATATTTTTTTTTTGTAATTGTATAACTGTGTGTCCATTTACTGGACAAAAAAACTTTCGTGGACATAATAATGTAGGTAACTGATTCGGGCCCATACCTGTATATGGGGCCCGACCCAGTTCCCGATAAATGGTCTTATTACATTGTACTGGAATCGGTCCCCTGATAGGACTATTGATGCCAATAAGCCATCAGGCTTACCAAGCAGGCTTTAGAAGGGCCAAATCGAAAGGCGTGCCATGATTGTTGACATAACCGTCCCTCATGGCGAGAACGTCGTGAAAGCAGATAAGATAAACAAATCAAGTATTTAGACTTGCCTCGTGAGTTTGTCGACATGTGGGATGACTCAGCGATGGCATCGCTAGTGGTCACGGCCAATGGCTTAACGGCGAACTCTTTGAACGACACCACTACTCTAAGGGGTTCGCGGTTCTCGTTAGACGCAAAAACGATACAACCGACTTCAAACTATAAAAAATATATTATTAAATTGAAGCTGGTTGTATTGTTTTTTTTTTACACATTTTATTTGTGGTATCCTTCAGCCAAACTTATTATCTTCCACCTTTCGGCTCCAACATCAGTTTGATGGTACCTCATAGCTTTTTTTTCCGGTAGGGGCATCATCAGAATAACTTCTCCCACTCTTGGGCAGAGCGGGAGGGCGTGTCAGACTCTTACTGACTAAACCCCAGCCCTTTCCTTCGATCTGGGGGACACGGTGACAACCTTTCGGATTCCGTGTTCCCCAGAGGCTCCGGCCCTCCGGCCCGGCTGCTTCGCAGGAGGCGACCGCCCGCCACCCCTCCTCGCTCCGGACCATGGCCTGTACCAGGGCCCGGCGCAAGAGGTCGCCGCTGCCGATAGCCTCCTCAAGGACACGGCGGTGCTCCGCCCAAGCGGGGCACTCCTCTACCGTGTGCTTCACCGTGTCCTCCGGGCGGTCCACACAGTGGCGACACCCGGGCGTCCTTTCCTCCTTGATCCGATGCAGGAACCTCCCGAACTTACCGTGTCCGGTGAGGACTGCGTCATACGGAACGAGAGGACCTCTTTCCAACCACTCCTCAAAGAGGGGACTTACCGCCGCAATGACGGCATGCCCAGCACTGGGTTGCGATAGTCGCAGTCGCCATGCCACCCTGAGATCTCGCCGGAACTCTGTCCGCCATACCGCGACTTGCCGTGGCAGCGGAGTTTCGCCCCAGCGATGCATCTCCACGTGCAAATCGTGCATGCGTGCAAGGACTGTTGCCTCCAGATCCCACGGTGGCAGGCCAGCAAGGAGGCTCGCCGCTTCGCGGGAGAATGGTACCTCATAGCTAGAGTGCATCTCATGACAATTGTTATAATAATCCCAAACATGGCGAGGATACAATAATTTATTACAGAATTCCGGTGCCTACCTTCCGGCTTGATCGTCACAGCTCGATGTATCCCCTCCCCTTCTTCCTTCAATCAGTCATCGACTACACGTATAGACAAAGCAATTTTACTTGTAACGACTATTTTGCTATAATCTTGTGAGGGGCTCCATTCCATATCTTCAGTCTGTCATCAGATCTGAACAATATTTCTATGGGAGCATAGTCTTTTAATCATTTTTTTTTTGTATCGCTCCACAAACGACCGAGAAATCAGTGAACAAAAATAAGTCGAACATACAACCTTCTCCTTTTTGAAGTTGGTTAAAAATGTTTCTCTCTCTGGAGTCCTGACTGCTGATAACCTGTGTCGAGACTAGAGTCAGGACTACCATTTTTTTAATGTTTGTTTTTCATACTGATATTTTAAAATGTATAGAATAAGTTCAAATAACGAATAATCGAGATAATAATAATCTTGTAATGATAATAAACTCATGTAATTTTTTACTGTGATTTAATCACGGCTATAACACCAAATATATTTATGCTTATTTATATTGTATAATGTTAAGTTTTACACGATTTTAATAAATAATACATGCACAAGCTGCTTTTTATTTGGGGATGGAGTTAGGGCCGGCGCCCAGTGCCGGCATGGCAGGGTACGTCATGGCAAAGCATTTTATTACTAATCAAGTTATTTTGAATCTTATTCAATTGAGTTTAGAATTCATATTATTTTATTTTGATACCAAGATGCCGCGGCATGACGTGGCGTGCTGAGGCATAACGTGCCTTTCGCGACACGGAATGGGTCAAGGAGTTATGATTGCTAAGTTGAAATATGGTTGAAACTTGCGCAGCGGTTAGGCAGAATGCCGCGGGATGCCAGGCATGCCGAGAGATGCTACGGCATGCCGCGAGACGCCAGGGCATGCTGTACCTAGGTACCGTGCCATGCCGGCAGTGGGCGCTGGCCCTAAAAAGGGTAAAATAAAAGAAGTATATAATAATATAAGAATTTAATTAATTGTAACTATATCGAAATTAATACTCACACTCTTAATTACAGATGTCAGAAGCAAATAAAATTTTGGAATCACAGTATAAATCACACAACTCAAAAATAATTTACTAGTCACATTTCACTGTTCACTAATATTATAACATAAACTAATTACCTATGAATACAAGCAGTCAGTCAGAAAAATGGCATACATCTTTTGTATGTTAGCCTATAAATTACATGGAAACATAACTAACGATTAGGGTGTATTGAGGTGTCTGTAACGTTAATTTAGCTAAAACTGCATAATCAATCAGCCCTTTGTAATACCGTAATTCTTATTCACTTAATTATGCGATCTAAGTGAATTTAAAGTATAACTAATATAAACCTGGCCATCACCGAGCTTCTGTGATTGTAGATAAACACTAAACTGTAGCAAAAGCCATCAGCATATTTTATTATTTTAATGTAACATTAGCAAGGAGTGGTCAGATCTATAGTTGTCATACTATACTTGATGGTGAATCTTAAGGCGACACAAGTCAACATTTTTTCCATACAAACTTCGGGGGGGTTTTACTCCACTATTTGACCATGTACATCCAAAGTTAAACATGATATCGTTTTGTCTTATTATTAATTTTGTCTGTACGGAAGCAGAATTGTAAAATAATAAGCTAATAAAAAGTTACGAGCTTCTAAAGTTTCGTTTTTTTGGCTAATTTTAACACAACTTTGAGCGTAAATTAGAAATAAAAGAAGCATCAAATTTAAAAAACGAAGCCTGTACCGACACAGCAAATTTATCGAAGAATTTAATAAATTTTATTTGAAATTGATTGATGCAGTGGTTTTTTCGTAAAACCCCTTCTTCCAAAGGCCTTTTTGTATTTTATCACGCGCGCCTTTTACTCTGAACTATCGTGCATCTCACTGAATAAAGTTACCCCCGATTGCGGTGCGGGGGGACGATGTGTCAAAGCGCTGCGCGCGGCTGTCGGGGTTTAGTTCAGTCTATTGCGGCCTATATCGTTCGTATGACGTGTATGTTGACTACCTATAATATCTACGCTTTATAAAAAAAGAAGGAGGTTATCAATTCGACTGAATTTTTTTTTAAGCTATTGCATAGCTTCTATCGCGGGCCTTGAGCGTGGGGACCGAATCCAGAAATTCCACTCCACTCCGACCGGATATGTTATGTGTGGTCAGGCAACTGCCCAATTGAACGAGACGGGTTTTGTGTCTGGTCCGAGCAACTGCCCAATTGAATGAGATGGATGTTGTGTCTGGTCCGGGCAACAGCCCAAGTTTTTTTTGTTTAGTCTTTAGAGTGCATCTTCCGACCAGAGAGTTGTTATGTCTGGTCGGGCAACTGCCCAATTGAACGAGACGGGTGTTGTGTCTCGTCCAGGCAACTGCCCAATTGAGCGAGGCGGGTGTTGGGTCTGGTTCGGGCAACTGCCCAATTGAGCGAGATGGATGTTGTGTCTGGTCCGAGCAACAGCCCAAGTTTTTTTTGTTTAGTCTTTTGAGTGCATCTTCCGACCAGAGAGTTGTTATGTCTGGTCGGGCAACTGCCCAATTGAACGAGACGGGTGTTGTGTCTCGTCCAGGCAACTGCCCAATTGAGCGAAACGGGTGTTGTGTCTGGTTCAGGCAACTGCCCAATTGAGCGAGATAGATGTTGTGTCTGGTCCGGGCAACAGCCCTAGTTTTTTTTGTTTAGTCTTTAGAGTGCATCATCCGACCAGAGAGATGTTTTGTCTGGTCAGGCAACTGCCCAATTGAGCGAGGCGGGTGTTGTGTCTGATCCGGGCAACTGCTGCTGCACAGCACGCCGGTCATGTGGCCCGCGTCCGCGGACGATAGGAAGGTGAACTCAGTGCGGCGCCACAGCGCTCTGTGAGGTGAGGTACACGAGCACGGCGCGCGACCAGACGGGCGTTGTGTCTGATCATTATTGTGCAGTAGAAGGGTGTCAAAATAAGAAAACAAATTAAAATTTGTCTTTTTTTTCATTGCCGAGAAACGAACAAAGGTACGTAAGAGCGTTTTCACATTATCCGATCCGATATCGGTAACGGACGCCGATCCCATATCGGGGTAAGTAAAATGTATGAAATGCCGTGCTCCGATATCCGATATCGGGCCGGACAATATGAAAGACAGGTACTTTTTTTATACATTTTACTTACCCGGATATCGGATCGGCGTCCGACACCGATATCGGATCGGATAATGTGAAAACGCTCTTAGGAATTATTTTAAATCTTTTGTTTTTCGAATTCGAGTGGCACACAGCATACACCGCAACAATCGAAACGGTATGACATGTGTGCATCGTGTAATTTCGTTTTTATTCGGAACGGTTCGGAGCGCTATGTGCAAAGCAGACGTCGCGTCGTGCGTGAGGACTGAGGACTAGCGTCTAACCGCTCATCACTGATACTATCTCTTTCGGGCACGATGTCAAGTGAGACAGCGTGCTTTATGGCCTCGCCCGCCAGTGAGTTCAAGCCCGCGCAAAGTGGGACCTTAATTTAAAATTTAATAAATATCAATTTGGCTATTATCTTTTCACAAATAAACGCGCAATATAATCCTACTCATTTCATAGCCTGTAATACAGTTCAACATCTCCTAGATTAAAACAAAACGCACGCACTCTCACACAATTTCCACGCATCTTCTAGTCTAGAGTTAAACAGTAGCTAAATAAGTAAATAGACCTACTTCTAATGTGGTACATTACAGGTAATCCAATCTATCTGTATACCCAAACACTATTATAGGACTGCCTTACTGCAAAGCCCTCACATTAACAAGTGTAATCAATATCAGTGAAAGAGACATATCTCTGAACATACACAAAATATGCTGAAAACTTTGAAAAGAAAAATAAATTCAGTACTAAAGTACATTCTCCACTGTTGCACATAGTGCGTACCTAATCACTGCAACAATTTTATATATATCTATGCTTATGATTAACCTGATAAACACACAAACTTGCAAATCCTATTAAATATTTCTCAAATGTGTAAAGCTTTAAGATACATGTTTTAGTACAGTATTCTCAACATTATAAATATATTAAATATTGAGCCTTATTGCAAGTGCATAAGGTTTATTGATAAAGATTGTAATAAGTAATCACTGACCACATATTTATAATGCTGATTTTTTTGAGATCAACTCTGCTGCATCAGGGAAACTGCAGTTTTTTTTTTTAATTATAAAATTAATCCATTAAAACTCACTCATTCAATCAATGTTACACCTTTTCATTTATGCAGTTGAGATATTAACAAGAACTAAGTGCTTATCTATTAAATAATTTAATAGATCTAGATTTAGTTTCAATTAAGATTGCAAGATGCCTATGCCCATCTCCTACTAAAATTGAAGGTTCTAGGTATACTTTGTTACATTAGGTAGGTACACTGTTTACATTCACAGTTACGTTTACATACATTTTAATTAGGTACTTAAAAAGTACTTATGGTGCCCATAATTTAGAATCCATTAACACAGTGTTTGAGTGCATGGATACTTAGTTTTGGACACTGTGCATACATAAGTGTATTAACACTAATATTAATGAGCTAGCTTCCGAATGTTCTGCTCTACTATAAATGAATTGTTAATCTTACATATTCATAAGAAAATTATAACAATCAGTTGAAAACTAAAAAAAAATCCTATTATTATGATACGGTGGGAAATCACTACATTAATATGATACAACAAACCTACTTCAACAAGACAAGAAATGGAAAAGCTGTAATATTTACATACTTACTTACAATAACATAATCACTTGTCCCAAATATACATTATATTCTTTGAAGTACTTTTATTATATAAAGAATGTTCATAAATATCAAACTTTCAATGTAATGACACTGTAACCTGTTTAATAGTCATCACATCATAATTAAAAATACAGACCTGCTTCTGTATTTAAGTTACAAATAAAAAAACAAAGATCTTTATATCTGCTTCTATTATAAAAATAATCTAGTTAGAGCATACCATACTTAAAGCTGCCTTATATTGTGATGAAAACATAAACTAATGTGATAAGAATGTATTTATATTAGTTATAGCTATTAGCTATCCAAGACATATTAGCAAGTTGATAGTTACATAATAATATATTTAATAAAAGGGATCAAATGTTTGTACTAAACCAGTCTGATCATAACTCAATCGTCATCTAATTCTATAACTATTGGTTCAACATTTTCTGTTGCTTTTGTATACTCTCCCTGTAACTGTGCCAGCAACGCACACTTTGGTATTTTGAGTTCCTCGGCTTCATCTATCAAAACCTTTAATTTCTGAAGTCTCCCAATATCAGGAGCAGTAGGAAGTAGTATGTTCTTTGTTTCAGTCATCCATTTGTCAAAACTATTGACTCTAAAATCTATTGTCTGTAGCATAATGTGCAGCTCATCCATATCATAACGATAGTTTAATGTCTTTTTCTCTAAGGGGCACTGACATAAGTTACTTTCATGCTGCAGACAGACCATGTGCTTACATTCACTACATGCCACTGAAGATAGGAAACATGTTGTTTTACACACTTCACATAGCCGCTCATCATCACCGAGTAACTCAAATGCAGTCCTACGCACACTCTTAAGACCTTTTTTGGCTATTAAAGCCCTCAAAGATCCTTCCTCTTCTGTGGCTCTCACTAATTCTTTTTGAGTTTCTAGTGCAGTTTCCAAGTCTAAGCGATCGCCTTCTAATGCCATTTTACAAATCAATTCATCATGGGAGAAGACACAGAACCTTTTAAGATTTTTGTAATGGATTATACACTCACGTCCAATTTTTAACCAGTCTGGTGGGGCAAAATTAACAGCTTCTGCAAAGTTATACCCTTGGTTAAAACCTGCATGGTATGCTCTGGGAAAGGTGACTACAAACTCTCCAGCATGCTGGTCAGTTCTATAAATTGGAACCCCAGCTGCCATCAAAATATTTGGATTCATTATTGTTACAAGTTGATGTAACAAATCTGGTTGTGATTTAAAAAGATCAGGTGCTGCAGCCTTCATTGCTGTTTCCAACAATTCTGCACCACTGCCTGGTACTCCATACCAAGTTTTGGCCTCACCCCAATGCAGATAATTAATTGAATAACTCCAATGATCTTCATTATGCCAACAAAATGCTGAAAAACACATTCCAACATACATCCAAGGCACAGTCATTCCAGATATATCAGCATTTATGAATCGTAAGACAGAGCCATCTAGAACAGGCAGATTATTTAAATTCCATCCAGAATCGACATACTCTTGGTCACCTGGATAAAGGTTTAATGATGATTTTGTAGGAAAACCTGATCCATGATCCATTGAGTGAAGATCAGCCCCATATTCAACGGTTACATCTTCCTCCACTGAAGAAATAATTCTCCAAAACTCTTTTTCAGCCACTGTTGTTGGAACTAAATGCCCAGACATAGTGAAATAGTCAGATTTAAATTTATCTGCCATTTCTCCAAATTGTTGTAATGTGTATTCCCTTTCTGCCTGAGCAAATCCAAATGCTTCAGCAGGTTTGTGAACCTCTTCAGCAATACAACAGGGGCAACGCCAATCTCCATCGGGTACTACATTTAGTGGAGGTCTTAAACAAAATGTATGATAAGTATCAGAACAACCATTGCAAATTAACAGTAAATCATCCCTATGATCCTTTTGGCAAATAGCACACTGGTAAACTGCTAATGGATCAAGATCATACCGGGGCCTCTTCCTTGATTTTGTTATATCAAATTCTTCATCATTTAGTCCAGGCATTTTTGGTCCAGGTCCATAACAAGCTAATCTTCTTAGTTCTCTGTTTCGTTTTATCTCTTCAGTCTCAACTTTGAACTTAGGGCTATCCAAATCCAATTTGATATCTGATCCTGTCTTTGTTTTCTTAATACTTGTGTGAGGTTTTTCATCTAAATCTATTTTGACCTTTGTTATCCTTTCTATTGGAACTTCCGTAATCTGAGGTTTTCCGACTTCATCTTCCTTTATTTCAATTTTGGTATCAGTCTTTTTAACAGTTTTTAAGATATCTGCTTTACTTTTTTCGAATATTTCATAAGGGAGTAATATTTTCTCATAATTACTTTTTAGAAAATTCATAGTACCCATGTGCTGGCTGTAACCCATCGCATTTGCAATCTTACGCCATTTTTTAGGAGTGTTACAGGCTTCAAAGCCGCCCTCTTCGTCTACCCAAAATTTGAGACAGTACAAATCCAATGTTTTATTTTCAATCATGGGAATTTTTAATGGCGACCCTTGAAGTTCCCAAAACTTCAAAATTTTCTCAAGGAACAAAAGTTTTAGACGCGTGATGGCTTCCAACTCATTCACTTTCTGTATCCTCGGAACAAATTTTAATTTGTCCACGTCTAATGAAAAAGGTGGCTGCCAGCGCGACGGAGGCTTTATTTTGCAGATGCCCGTTTTCTCTGCAACTGGGCGTATTTTAGCTATGTACCCAAGTGGATCCAAAAATTCTTCGGGCGTAGGTTCAAAAACGGGTGCTTCAGGTGGTGGTGTAAAAGTAAATTCTGCACTTTTATGCATGGCATTTTTCTGTATGTTCTTGCTATCCATTTCCGCTAATTATTCACACTAATTAACAAAATATTTTATCTCACAATATCTCACGTACCTACGTGAAACATTTCACTGGTTGTAAAAGTCTACGTGACTTCTCGCCATGTGTAAATGGCTCCTTATATTCAGAGATAGTAAAATTCACTAACACACTGCCATTACTATATTCCGCAATAGGAGCAGTTGTGACGGTTTTAAAAGCAAAATAAAATCAACACTGATTGCCTTGAGCACAAGCCGTAAGTATTATTATCACTATTGAAACAAAATTAGTATTGATTATACGATTTCGTTTACAAAAGCTGTATCAGGCTAGTCACAATCTCACAACCAGCCAGTTACTTGATAACTCACTCGACCACGATTCGTTCATTGATGCCTCGTTCAAACGCAGCTCGCTCGTCAAAAATATTACGCACACATACACGTTAAAATAATATCGTCGACTTGCTTGCTCTTCGGCTTTTCCTCGATCCCATTGGTAGGGACACGGTATCGAAGCAAAAGTATCGATATCGTACTCATGAGTAGAATCGATAACAAAGTATCGTACTCATTAAAGTATCGAAACAAAAGTATCGATACTTCAAGGTATCGAGTACTTTTTTTACTTTCTTCATGTTTGAAGTGTTTCCTGATGTTTTTATGGTTTTGAAGCATGTCTTGCATTTTACTTCGTTGTTATTAATTTTAACAAAATACTGCCAAAAGGTCACTTTTAGGCGGCATTCTTCTCAAGACTCGTAATAACACAGTTACACTTACACAACAGAGAATAATAGAACTACTTACACTTACTTATAAACTTTAAGAAATCAAATACTAGTAATTAAACAAAATAATGATCAATCGTACCGTATTTAATTCATGAATCCCCGACCTGTCTCATAGGACCGCGCTGTTATAGTCTTTTTTATTGTGTCTCGTTTCGCGAGTATTGATAGGTTAAACAACAACAAACTGAACAAGTAAGTGAACGAGTGCACAGAGTGAAGAATGATTGATTAGGAATTGAACTACGAACGACCGTCCGTTGAGAATGAGTTAAGACAGAATGTCTTAAAAAGTTTTCAACGAGTGAGCTAGAAAGCGCTGTTAAATTAAATTTTTCATTCGATACGATACCTGGGAAAAAGTACTTATTGAGTAAAAGTATCGAATGCAAAGTATCGAGTACAAAAGTATCGGTATCGAACTGGAATGTACTCGATACCACAAAGCATCGATACTTTTTTCGTGTCCCTACCCATTGGTCATTACGTCGGCAGGGAATTCGGGATGCTAGCGTCCATGCTTGCTTCAGTCGGGTCGAATCTGGCGACTTAATTTTTTTAAATTGAACTCTGTGTTGGTATCCTTTTTCTATTATTTATATTAGACAGAGAAAAAAAATGGTGTTAGCCTAACATTGTGAGGCTTTGTATGATATTTTTTATTATTTTAATTTTAGGGATCAGTTTAGTTTAGCGGAAATATCTTTATCAAATCTAAAATGGCATAGTAAGCAGGCTGTAAAGACAGGATAAGAAATCTACAGATTTAGTTGTCGTCGCTGTCTTGTAGGGTGGGCCGATGGACCGTGATTACGTGATTAGTATTTGTAGTAAGTTTTAACTTGTGACTGAGTCATCTTCCTGCCCCTTTCCTGTGTTATTTGGGGTCGGCGTAACACGAGTTGTGATTGAGTAGTAATTTGTATTCGTTGAGGATCTATACCCTGCTATCAGTCACACGACGAGACATTCTAAGAACTCAGTAGGTATTCACGTATATACCTACCTAAGTCATTTCTTTTTGTTGTGTACTGAAAAAAGATGGCGGATGGAATGGGTTATTTTGTGTGACGCATACGAGGCACTTATATTAGGCCATCGTGCTCAAAATATCGATAAAAATTCAAAATAAGTTATGTTGGTGGTTTACATAAAAATATTGCTCTATCAGTAGCCAAAATCTTCGTTTATATATTTATATACCGACCTATATTTTAGACTTATGATAATGCTGGTCGCTGGCCTTTGATGACCTTTGACCTATATAACTAGCAAGCATAAAGTTTAACTTTTTCAGATAAAATGCATAATTTTATGTTACATGCTCTTGTCAGGATCACGCTCTTGCAATTTTGCGAATCTAAAATTTGATTTTGCTTAGGGAAGGAACGAGACGGCGTGCGACGTTCCTAAAGCATTGTGTAACAAGTTATGTAAGGCCACAAGATTCAAGCTGTAGGCACTTAGGCAAGCACAGATAACCTGATTTTCTTACTGACAGATTTCATATAGGTAAGTCAGTTGATAAATTATATCGTGTTTAGTCAGTTCTGAGCGTACCTACTATTACAGGATCATCGTAAAGTATTATTAATTAGTCATTACTCATTATAGGCAGTTTCCCTATCATAGGTACCAAAGTACCTATAATATAAGTACTATAGCGCGGCAACCCTAGCGCATACCTTTGCCGCTGTCCGCTAGAGCGCGCAGTGTGTGAGAGTTGACGTTTGGGCTATGACACGTTCTCGCGGGCAAACGGCTAGCGCTCAAATAAAAAGTTGTTAAGTGAGTTTTTAAGACTGTTTTGTGTTAAAGCGTGTTTTCCTTGAACAATAAACCATCACAGTAATTAGTGAGTCTCAATTCGCTCCCCACCGACACTATAAGTGGCTGCCCAACGTGTGTAGGTACCTATTTCGTGTCGTGTATTACGGAGTGCAGTACGCGAAATATCCTACAACGATCACAAAAGTGACCGTATAGGGGACTATCATCGAACTTAGGAGTGTGTTCTTCTCGTCTATCCTGTGTCTTCAGTGGCTAAAATGCCAAAAACACGGTCAGAAGAAAACTCAGACTCGAGTGGCGCCGCAGGCGCGGCCGCCATGAATATTACAATGTCTCAAGAAACTCTCGCTAGCTTTATAGCATCAATACAACAAACTCAGAACGACTTTTGCCAGCAGCTGATCAGAGAAGTACGCTCATCGACGCCGCATAACATCTCCGAGGATCAAGGCCATCAAACATCGTTTGTTTCTGGCGCGAACGGAAACTTCGCGAAATGTACCTCTCGTTATGGCGGACGCGCGGACGAGTCGTTGGATAATTTTTTGGACGCCGTGAGTACTTATAAAGACTGCGTTAATGTATCTGACGTGAATGCTCTCCGTGGTTTTTCGATGCTACTTGAAGGACCTGCTGCAGTTTGGTGGCAAGGCGTGAAGCAATCAACCAGCACGTGGTCAGAAGCCCTCACCAGAATAAAATGCGCTTTCGGTGAACATGACCCGCCACATCGCCTTTACCGGAAACTTTTCAGTCTTGTTCACCAAGAAGATGAAAACACAGACTTCTTTATTGCTAAGGTACGTGCATTATTAGCCAAATTCCCAAAGGACGACCTCTCCGAGAAGGTCAAATTGGATATGGCATACGGTCTACTTAACACGCGCATCAGGAAACGCGTGACGAGAGAATGCGTGAATAACTTCGAAGAGCTGCTCTACAAGTCTCGACAGGTCGAAGATTCTGTAAGAGAAGTGCATAACAACAAGCACTCAGCGTCGAATGCATCGTCGTCGTCATCGCGGGATATACCTACAGTCGCCAACGCGGCGAGTGCCTCCGGCCGCGCGTCGTCGGTCGAGTCGTCCGCCGGCGCCAGCGGCGGTGTCGTCGCCAAGACAAAGAAGCCGTTTTGTTCGTACTGCAAGCGTTTAGGGCACATGAAGGAAACGTGTGAGAAACTTAAACGTGTTAGTGATAAGGGTGATAAGAGCATCAGTAAGGAAAAGTCTGATAGTGAAGTGAAATGTTACGGTTGCGGTGCCGCGAACGTCATAAAATCAAAGTGTAAAAACTGTTCACCACAAGGCCAGTCGTCATTTTATTCATTGAACATTTCGTCGCATGACGGGGTACTAAGTACTTCAGCAAACAATGAAACTGCAGTTTCCCGCGCATTCGCGGGGTCGCGCGGCCGTAGGTATCGTCGGCGCGGCTCGGCCGCCGTCGCCGTGCCCGCGCCCGTCGCCGCGCAGCAGTCGTCGTTAGTCAACCCGTCAAGGCCAATGTCGACGAAAGGTAACCCTACACTTGCTGTAGGGGATTTTTGTAACGATATCGTTTGTAACCTAAGTACCTGTGAGGTTAACTCAAACCATCGTTGTTTATCTTATGATAGAAAGATTAGTAATGTAAACATTTCGGAGCATAGTTTTGACCATGACAAATGTTTTGATTACAATAATGTTGTTAATGTAAACACAGGTGTGCCTAGTTTTTACGATTGTTATGCGTACAATAGTTGTGAGTATGTGAATAATGTTAATAATTGTGCATCTTTTCGCCGCCCCGTGTTAAATATAAGCATTCTAGGGTTTTGTGGTACGGCTTTAGTAGATTCTGCAGCTAAAAGTTGTATCGCCGGCCATACGCTCTACGCTCTCCTATTAAGGCTAGGACACCCGTTATTGCCGTCAACACAAATTGTTAGGTTGGCGGATGGTGTAAATAGAGAGATGAATGTACTTACCGCGGAGGTACAGGTGACACTCCAACATAAAACTAGAGCCATAAAGTTTACTATTTTTCCTGAAGCAGACAGTAATGAAAGTTTGTTAGGCATAGACTTTCTTACTATTTTCAATCTTGTTTTTAACTTTGGTAACAGTAGCTGGCACTTTGCTGAAAATGATAAGCATAAATTCGAGATACAGTTTGAAGGTGTGTCACCTGTGTCTTCGTGTGCCGCTATAGAAGTGCTCCGGGATGACGAGGCGACCTCGCTTAACGAGAGTCAGCGCGAAGTTCTGGCACAGCTCCTTGTCTCAAATCAGGATATCTTCGAGCCAGGGGGAGAGGCGACTCCTTTCGCCGAACACATAATCGATACCGGCGACCACCCCCCCGTTGCTGTCCCTCCGTATAGGTTGACCCCTGCTAAGAAGGAGGTCATGCGGATTGAGTTGGACAAGATGTTGGCTGATGACATTGTGGAGGAGTGTGAGTCTGCGTGGGGTTCTCCGGCACTTCTCGTTCCAAAGAAAAACGGAAAGGTACGTTTTTGCGTAGATTATAGGAAGCTCAATGCGGTTACTAAGACCGATATCTATCCCATGCCTTTGATAGACGAGCTTATTCAATCAACGAAACGAAACTCTTTTATGAGTACTATTGATATGCGAAGTGGATTTTGGCAAGTTCGCGTACGTGATCAGGACCGCGATAAAACGGCTTTCTTAACGCCTTTTGGTTCATTCCGTTTTAAGCGTATGCCGTTCGGTCTCAAGAACGCGCCATCAACCTTCCAGCGTCTGATAGATAGACTGCGTACGGGCGCTTCTTTGAAAGACGTTACACTTCTAGCATATCAAGATGATCTGCTAATCATATCTGAAGGTAGCTTCGAAAAGCATATCGCTGACCTGCATGTCGTGTTTGAAAGGTTACGTTTGTTCAAGTTGCGTGCGAACAGAGAAAAATGTGTTTTTGCACGAGATAAAGTAAAATATCTCGGCCACGTCATTACCCAAGATGGTGTTTCACCAGATGATGACAAGGTTAGTGCAGTCCTAGAGATGAAGACACCCTCGTCGCTGCGTCACTTGAGAACCTTTTTACAGACTTGTTCTTGGTTCAGGAAATTTATTCCAAGCTTTTCTGCAATTGCTGAGCCGTTAACACGCTTACTGAAAAAGAATCAGGCTTGGTCTTGGGGTAAAGACCAGGACTGTGCCTTTCAGGAGCTGAAGAAGCGCTTGACTACGGCACCAATCCTTATCCAAGCGGATTACAGCAAGCCGTTCGTGTTAAGGACAGACGCTAGCAATTACGCCATTGGGGCGGTCTTGCTACAAGGTGAAGGTAAAGATGAACGCCCTATAGAATATGCCAGCCGTCTTCTCATTCCTGCTGAAAGGAATTACAGTACCACCGAGCGTGAGGCTCTTGCAGTCGTTTGGGCTGTCGAACGTTTCAGAGGTTACATCGAAGGACATGAGGTTATAATAGGCAGCGATCATCAGCCGTTAAAGTGGCTTCTTACCTTAAAGTCGCCGTCCGGTAGACTCGTTCGTTGGGCTTTGAAGCTGCAGTGCTTTAACATTCAATTTCAATATACGCCCGGAAAGGCTAATGTTATAGCTGATACGCTCAGTCGTCCAACCTGTAAAGTAGATAATAAGGATCAATGCGGTATTTGCTCTGTTGTCGTGGACTTACCTGCCAGGAGTGCTTCGGATCTGCGGCGCGCGCAGCTTGATGACCTAGAACTAAAGAAAATTATTAGTGAACTAGAAGATACATCTGATGCTCAGTCTATAGGTGCTAAGCGGTGGTCCGAAAGAGGGTATTTCATGCAGCTCGGTGTCTTATACAGGTATAATCCCGATGTCGATACTGAAGAGGCACAGCTGGTGGTTCCGGTTTCATTGCGCCTGGAAATTCTAAAAGAGTGTCATGACTCTGACTTAGGTGGTCATCATGGGGTCGATAGAACGTACAATCGCGTCGCTCAAGGGTTCTATTTCCCAGGTATGTATAGAGCTATAACAGAGTATGTCAAAACATGTGCGACTTGTCAACGCTATAAATCTTCAAACAAAAAACCGTCGGGGCTGTTACAGACTCCCGTTTTGAACCAAAGAGGAGAAGTGCTAGCAATTGACTTGTTTGGTCCACTTCCCATAGGGGACAATGGGGAACGGTGGGTACTGTTGGTGGAAGACACAGCAACTCGATGGACTGAGTTGTATGCTCTGAAGGAGGCAACTTCAGAGATGTGCGCACGTACTTTGATTGAGGAGTATTTTCTCCGCTATGGACTTCCTCGACGCATTGTGTCAGACAATGGCGTCCAGTTTGTGTCCGCCGTCATGCAACAATGCATGTTCGTTTTAGGTATTAGTCAAGAGTTGTTACCTTTGTATCATCCGTCAGCTAATCCAGCTGAGCGTAAAAATAGGGACTTAAAGTTTCAGTTATCACGTTTAGTCGAAACAGATCACTCGTCATGGCCGCATCACCTACCTGCGATAAGGTTCGCCATGAATTCAGCTGTTTGTCAGACTACTGGTGTATCTCCAGCATATCTAACGTTCGCTAGAGAGCTCCGCTCACCAGTCGACGTTCAACACGACATTCGGTCGATACTTGATAAGGACAATTTCGTTCCTCAAATCACACCCTATTTAAAAAGTTTTGTTAACTCTTTTACCGCTGTTAGGGAAAGGGTCGAAACACAGCAGGATCGACGTAAGGAATGTGCTGACAAGGACAAAACCCCAGCCGAAGTCTTCGAGGTCGGAGACCAGGTTCTTTTGAAATCACATATTCTTAGCAATGCTGCGAAGAACGTAACGGCTAAGTTCGTGCCAAAGAGAGATGGTCCTTATGTAATTGTTAAAAGGGTTAGTCCTACAGCCTACGTTGTCGCCAGTTTAGAGAACCCTGAAAACGTTTTAGGCAAGTATCATGTGTCAGATCTTACGCGGTTTCATAACAGAGAGAGTTCGCCTCCTCGTCCCGTAAATCCTAAACGTCAGAGAGGGCGTCCTCGTAAGCATGTTTGTCCTGTGTGTTAATTTTAAGTTTGTTGTTACCTAGTGTTAAGTCTTCCTTTTGTGCGAGTTCACGAGCGAGGGCGTTCTCTGGAACTCGAGGGGGAGTGTATAGCGCGGCAACCCTAGCGCATACCTTTGCCGCTGTCCGCTAGAGCGCGCAGTGTGTGAGAGTTGACGTTTGGGCTATGACACGTTCTCGCGGGCAAACGGCTAGCGCTCAAATAAAAAGTTGTTAAGTGAGTTTTTAAGACTGTTTTGTGTTAAAGCGTGTTTTCCTTGAACAATAAACCATCACAGTAATTAGTGAGTCTCAATTCGCTCCCCACCGACACTATAGTACTTACTATACATTTTGTATCGGTAAAGATAAAGTTTTTACCAATTCAGTAAAGTTTTTAAGTCGTCTAATAATGCTATATAACTTAGTACAAACATACCCTCCTACTTAATAATAATGACTTTGTATAGTTTAGGTCAATAGGATAAGTAGTGGTATATTAAAGTAAATAAACAGCATAGCATAGCATAACATATCTGCGTGAGTCTAGTGATAGCAAGTACTACTGCCAAGTATTCTGATAACGGGTTTGATTCCCGGGTTGGGAAGGGTCATTGGGTTTTTCCATTTGGTGTATGCAGCCTGGAATCTGAAGGTACTTTTACTCGGTTGCTGGCAATAGGGACTTATGTATAACTGGCGTAATTTGTGTAATTTACTATAATTATGTAAATCTTCGCCTAACCCTCCGGGGAATAGTATATAGGACAATAAGTTCAAAACCTACATTTCTGTTCGATATTTACACAACATATTTTTTTACGGATATTTTAGTTACTCAAACTGATAACTGCAGAACCCTATTTCATGCGTGGTCTAGTCACTTGACAGGTTTACGTTATTAATATTTTTAGAAAACAGCTGTTATTTTACTACTGATCTGCTTTATCAATTTTAAATCTGTTAACACTGATATTAAAATGTCATCTGTCAAGTATGAAATATAACCTCAATTCGCCTCAATCGATGTTTTGAGTTTTATATTGCAATTTGTAAATTAGAATATAACTATGTTAAATACATTTCGTGGAGTTTGGACAGCTAATGTTCAATTACAGCAGATAAGATGTGCACATAGGATAAGAGGCAAAGCTCCTATTTTCTGTCGCACCATAAAGGAGCGGCTCGATGAGCTGAATTACAAAGATGAATTGTATACAACCAGAATTGATATTGGTCTGCCCCGAACCAAGTGAGTATATCAAATAAAAGAATGTATGAAAGTTCATTCATAATTATGAACAAACTTGAATCTTAGATTTTGCCATCTACTAAACTTCTAACCTATTTTATTCGAAATCTTTAACCTCCATTGAAGACTATTAGTTAATCCGACAGAAGTTTTCTTGTACAAATTTCTAATACAGATGTTTCAATACTACACAGGATGGAAATAGTTGACAAATAAATTGATAACGCTGATACTAATTAAGTAACTTTAATCTGTTTTAGAAAACCGACAGAGTACAGCCGTAACTCTAGACTGGAACATCTCAGAAGCGTAAAAGCGGATAAGAATCTAGAACAGCTTGCACGCAATCATAAACTAGAAATTGATTTGAACGAAGTAAAAAAGGAATGGCTTCAAACTTTAGGTCCACAGCATAAAAAACAAATAGCTGATCACTATGGCATATTTGAACACTTGTATGGAGAAGGGTATTTTATACCGTATTTGAATTTGGAAGTACTGTATGATTTGAAAAATGGTTCTTACCTGCCAGTTTATACTGGAAATGACATTAAGCCAGCGGAAGCTCTTGAATATCCCATTGTTAACTATGAATCTGATGAAGATACATTATGGACACTAGCTCTTACCAGTTTGGATGGGCACTTAACAGAGAGTGACAAGGAGTATGTACACTGGCTTGTGGCCAATATTCCTGGAAACTCTGTTGAGAAAGGAGATACCATTGTGGAATATTTGCAACCCATCCCATTGAAGGGTACTGGGTATCACAGATATGCCTTTGTTCTTTATAAGCAAGATGGAAAAGTATCTTATGATGTGACAAAAGGTAGTATTTTAGCATACTTAGTTTTTTTCTATGTTTCTTTTTATTTTCAAAAAGCAAGTTAATCCAACCAAAAATAATAAGGAATCAATTCCTAACAAAAAACCTTTCAAATCTTGTGGAAGAGTACACTATCAAATAACAGAATGAAAATGCACATACTCAAATGTGTAGTTACCACCATTAGGTTACATATGTACCATAAAGATAGAGGTGTTCCACACCATGCTTTCACTCTTTTTCATACCAATAGATGAAATTTTAACCAAAGATGCTATTTTGGGACAAAGATATTTTTTTGGTGTTATTTGTTATGTGATATAAAATATTGTCCAATAATGAACACAGGCAATTTATTCTAATCAATGTAATTATTTCCAGTAACTGCATCATCACCTCTGGAAGACAGAACCTTTGTAACAAGGGAATGGTACCAAAAATACCAAGACAACATCACTCCATCAGGACTAGCGTTTTACCAAACCAACTGGGACCTTTCAGTTAGAGATTTCTTCCATAAAGTACTGGAAACCAAGGAACCTGGTAACTCAATCATAATAACATTGTCTCATTTATTATAAAAGTTGGTTTATTCTAATAATCTCCACTGAGAAATCCCCACCAGTGGGGTATTTTTTTTTTTTCAGAAATCCCCTCTAGTTTAACAATACCTTTGCCTAGTGAGGATTTTTGGATAAATAAGTAACAATCCAGATATTGGTGTTTCTAAATTATATAATAAAAAATGCAGTAATAAGTTTTATTATTTCAGAATTCTTTATGCCTTCTAGGCTGAGTTAAAGTAACTAGCGGCGATTTTTGGAAAGAAAAAAATAACTATCCCCTCTGGTTAGGATTTGTTAGTGGGGATTTCTGGAATAAACCCAAAAGTTGTTGCAAATTGTAAAATTACATTTTCCCTTTCAGTTTATGAGTATGACTTCCCTCAGCCCTACTTAAGGCCTCAAGAATGGTTCCCGCGAAGAAAACCATTCAACCTCTATATGGATAAGTACAGAGATCCAAAGCAGATCAACAAAGAGTATTTATTGCGCAAGTTGAAGGACGAGGACCCCTTCAAGGCGCCTCCACCACCTCTTCGGTTCCCCAATGCGCAACCTTTCCCCAAGAACATGCCATCATGGTTGAAACTACATGAGAAGAAGATTAGGTTGAAGTGGGGCAGAGTAAATGATGTCTAAGTTATATTAAAGTTGTTAGTAGTTCAGATATTGTTGTATTTATTTGTGACCTGCCCCAACTTTGCTGATGAGTTAAATAAATGTTTTAAATTCTTATGCATGTAATAATATGAGTACATGCATATACGTATACTTACATGTCTATATAGTCCGGTCAAAATAGACTAATTAATTGGGGTGAGGTTACAATAATTCGCACTTGGCTGAAAATTGGTAGGTTTGTTCAATACACTATTATAAAGGAAATGTGAAAAGTCCTCATCGATCCGGCACGTGCAAAAAAATATACACGCGGTCAAAGGTCACAAAAATGGGTTTTTCGCGTTATTAAGCAAAATGGTAAGTTTTATCATAAAATTAGCTCAGACAAAAATTATAGATCAGACAATTATCTATAAATATGTCTAAATACTTTTTTTCTAAGAGCCACCGTTTTTGAGATATAACGATTCAAAATATTGAAAGAGTTGTAATCGTCAAAATATGAATAAGTACACCACGTATATAAACGTACATCACTGAAGCCATAATACAAGCAAAAATATCGTTCTATCGGTCAGTGTGACTAACACATAAAATATGAAAATTTGGGGTAAAAAAAAAACCATTCCCTTATCTTCTACGCCAGTGTAACCTTCAGCAACATCTGCCTCCCATTCAATTGTCTGCGTGGCTAGGGTCGTATACCTGCTTTATTTTACTATGCCGAATACATTCAATGCTGTTAGAGTGCGTCTAATGATAGAACGACCTGGAGTTTTTGATTTAATGGGCCACATTATTCAGCCACAAATGTCCGAAATAAAAAAAGTTGTGAAGTGTCAAGACATGAAGAATCATGTCTTGACTTCACAACTACTAGTTAGTAATACCACATACAAAATTTTTGGATTCAACCTCTTTTTCTCAGGTTGCGCTTGCTACTGTTTCAACTTTTTGAATCGTTATATCTCAAAAACGGTGGCTCTTAGGAAAAAAAGTAGTTAGACATTTTTATAGATAATTGTCTGATCTACAATTTTTGTCTGAGCTAATTTTATGATAAAACTTACCATTTTGCTGAAAATCGCGAAAAACCCATTTTTGTGACCTTTGACCACGTGTATTTTTTTTTGCACGTGCCGGATCGATGAGGACTTTTCACATTTCCTTTATAATAGTGTATTGAATAATCCTACCAATTTTCAGCCAAGTGCGAATTATTGTAACCTTGGATGTCTAAATTGACCGGACTAATATATCTAAACCTATCTCATGAATCACTTTTGGTGAAAACGCCATGAAAATTCGTTTTGGGTTTACAGCAACAGACCAATGTGGTGGAACTCAGGTTTATAATACTGTACTCTGCCCGCGACTTCGTTTACGAGAATGTTTTCATAAAAACTATAACACAAATTATATTTTGAGGGTCGGCGCTGGCACTGGGCTTTTATGGCGTCTATCGTAAATTCGTACCGGGCAGGTTGTATCCCCGCGAGCTCACCAGCAAGACGGGTGCTCGCTCGCTTGGTTTGCCGCCTAGCTGGTGGCTCGTACTACCTTATACATCCCATTACTTAATTATAAACCAAAACAGGCAAACTGGAAAACTGAGAATGAAAAGAAAAAAAATCGTACCCTTCCTCCAACAGGGGCTCTTATCGCACTAATATTAGGTTCATCATGCCATTTATTTGGACACCAAAATTGATGGACCACTATTCAGTTAATGAAGAACTCATGGCGTGGATTTAAGTAACCTGCTTACTTTTAAAAGTTTATTTTTACATTACAATAACGTCTGAAGAAAAAGTATATTTTGAAGCCAATTATAGTTTCATGACTCTTAAAATTTATTTAGGCGCACACAGCACGGTTTGCGGTTGTTGGGGGTTCGATTACTCCTTGTAACATTGTTTGTTTTTTTAAGAAGGAGAATGGTCAGAATTACTTCTCCCGCTCTTGGGCGGAGCGGGAGGGCGTGTCAGACTTGGTGACAAAACCCGACCCCGTTCCATCGTTTGTTTCGTTCCGGAGGACACGGAATATCCATGTGCCCCTACAGTTTGCTGACATCTCCTTGCTGTTACTAGTTACATTGTTATTATTATTCGTCAATGAAAGTCTCGGCAGAATCGGTCCAGACGTTTCGGAGATAAGTCGAAATAAGCAGACAAATTTTATAAATTGCATTGTTGTTATTTGTACCGCGTACAGACAGGCCCGCCGCTAGATGTTTTGGCGCCCGCGTGCAATACCGATTACGGCGCCCCATGCCATCGGTATCTATCAGTAAATTACTAAAATGTTGGTCTTTTTCTGCAATTTCGAATAAAAAATCGAATTCGAGCCGAAAAAAAAACCAAGAAAAAAAAATTTGGTGTAGGTACCTACCATACACAATAAGTACCTATTCATAACTCCTCAAAAATATATTATGATGAAATAGCTTGATCTTTTCACACTATTTTGAAGTAAATTCAAAGTTCATCCTAAGGTGAAAGCGTCAGGGTAACCTGCGAAATTCAAATTTTCTTACGTTTTTTGCAATTTGCAGGCTAGTGGCCTTAGTATGAAGTTAAAAATATCTTTTGCGACTAAAAATCATCAATACATCCCTCTTAGTTCATATAAGTCGAACAACGATTTTTTCAAGGTCAAAAACGTTCCTAGATTTAAGTGAGCTTGGAGGCTTGTATTGATGAATTTTATGCTGCATGGTACCTATAAGTACCTAGGTACTTCTTTAAAAAAATGCAACATTCGATTACTTATCGACTTTCATTTGTTTTTTTTATACAGCTTACACAAGAACGATGGATACTTCGAAAATTCGAAAGATTTTTGAATACGAGTTCCGACGCGGAACTAATGCGGCTGAACCAGCTCGCAATATCAATGTTGCGTTTTGAGAACTGCTAATGAACGCACGTTGATTTGAAGACCGCTCACCTGTGTGAGCGGAACTACCATGAATTGAAAGATGGTGGAAGCCGATCCGAGCCAAACTACCCAAGAATTAGCGGCTGACCTCAGGTTGATGATGATATTTTAATATCAGTTATGCCTACTTGGGTTGCATATTATATTCAATTTCAAAAAATATAATACTTTTAAATAAATATGCATTTTATTGGAGTGCGGTGCATAGTATAAATATAAAAAATAATATAAAGACTAGGACACCTCAAATTCGCAAATGTATATCTTGAAAAATGCCCCGGTACGGGTGAGAGTTGTCACAGGGATTCCCCGAAAGTAAAACCTATTATACATTAGGTATGAGAGAATTGATAAGCCCCCCACATGTGCCTACGCCACGAGTAGTTGTATTAATATTTACATACATTTTATAAACTAAAAGTAATGCGAAGCTTCAAACAAACGTTTGTGTTTATTTCACAATATAACCGAGACACAGAGAGTCCAAGTACTTAGTTTCGAATTTCGCTCATGCCAAAGATACACACATAATGATTCGACCTGTAAACATCTTTTAATCTTTGAGATCTTATTACAAAGACTACAATGACTAAAATAGCACCTCATAGGTTCTTTAAAAATCAAGTCAGCGAATATTAAAAATATTTTAAAAATTCTAGTGTCTGTTTTTGGCGCCCCATTGCATACGGCGCCCGCGTGCCCCGCACGCGCTGCACGCCCGCACGCGGCGGCCCTGCGTACAGATACTTTCGTATGCATAGATTGTTTTCTAGATTCGATATAATTATATGCTTAATTATTAGTATATTATTTGAAAGTGTTATGCATGCCTATGTAAATAATTTCTAATATTGCTAGTTTCTGCCAGGTATAAAAGAGAGGTAGCCTATGTCCTATTCCAGGTCATGGTCCGTCCATGTGCCAGATTTCATTCAAATCCGTTCAACCGTTACAGCGTGGAGTAAAAAAACATACACGTAGGTACAGTCAATAAAGGAGTAGAATGAATTTTAATTTTATGTACCTATGTGTTGTCTATTTATAATGAATTAAGTACTATTAAATATAGGTTTCATGCATTTCCATCCATTAGTTACCATGAAAGCTTAAACTATATCTGACGATCCTGGTCAGTTATCTCCTTTTTTGACTGCGGTTTAATTTTGGTTCTTGTTATACATTTATTATTATTTCTCCAGGGCCACACACGAGTCACCGGTCACTTCCAAAAACGCCGCCTGAAGTGTTTATACTATGGTTTATACCTACAGACTCGCCGTATACACGATGACTCCGATGGCCGCCACACGTTATAAATCCCTGCTGCTCCGCCGCCACATGCCTCTCGCTATTGTATTAATATACCTACTTACTAGATATTAATAAAATTATATTAGTATATAGCATAACCGCGGCTTCGCATTCAACGACGATGTTTTTTATCAGAAGAAGCGCAATTAAACTTTCTTCGTCGGAGTCTTTCATTATGATACTGTGCGAATGGGTTAAAAAAAAGTTGCAGCCACAAACCGCAAATATCGGAACCACCGGCCACAAGTGTCTGTCGCGTATGGCCAGGAGTGCGGCGATCCTAAGATATAACATAATTATGTAATAGAATTTGACAATCGAATGATTCCCAGGCGCCACCGCAGGCAAATGGGAATAAAAATTCCCAGTCGCCAAAGCAATGTACAGCGTAACTGAAGTGGGGGCAATGACTTCCCAGTCACCACCAGTGGCGACTGGGAATTTTCATTCCCATTTGCCTCCGGTGGCAATCCCCGCGATGGCGACTGGGAATCATTCTTATGGTTGGAAGAGTATTGTCACCAGGTAGTCCAAATTAAATTATTATTTCATTAAATACATATTTTATACATTTTTAAATATTTTTATAAAAACTTAAAAAAAAAACATTTAAAAATATAAAAAATAGTGGCCCACCGGCATCGGGAACAGGGTCCAAGTTACCGGCGGTCAGGGCTCCTGAGAGAGGAACCTCCCCGGACAATACGCGCCGTGTCCAAGAGTGCTGCTTCGTCGCGGCTCTTGGCTATTAAGCCATTATTATTATTAAAATTGGGTGAAGATTTAGTAAAGAGCGTGGGCGTGGGCGAGGTGGACCATGAAACTGTTATAACATAACATTACACCCACCCGCAAGCTCTGTAGAGGTGCCACAGATGATATGGTAATAACAATTGACGAGAAAAACACAAGTTTCGTTACGTACTTTTATTAAACATTAAAAAATAAAATTAACTTTCTTAAAACAGACATTTTTATACACAGTGCAACGAATTTGGTTTGTTTCTGTACTTTATAATCGAAACTACTACCTAGAAAAATCTATGCAGTCTATATCATGTTCGCCTTACAATTTTGAGAGTGAAATTGAGCAGAAACCTTCATCTGAATATAAAAAGCAATAATAAAATAATAACATTTTACAATAGGGCATACTTCTGTGTTTATTTTTGTATATTTTATACAAAAAAATCTTATATCTTATACATAATAACAAATTATTAAATGAAGCAGCAGTTAGAATTTCATACATTGGTATGAAGAAGAGTTCAGGTCTGGTGCACCAAATAAGAAATTTCTTTTGGGCACCTAATTTAATGGCGGTCACGTCACATCTTAGTTTCAGTATATAAAAAAAAAAGTTTCTTCTTCCACCAGATTTGAAATATTTAAAACTTACTAATTTTGAACAATTTGTTCTTTCTATTTTCGAGTTTAGCAACAGTTAAAAAAAAATAAGTCAACTACTAACCCTATTGTATTTTTTAAATATAAAAAAATAAAATACATGCGTGCCCTTGATACATTACAACTAAGACTGCATTTCATATTTGCCTTCTAGCTTAAAAAAAATGTTCATCAATTCAAATTTTGTTTCTGAAATGACACAAATTAATATGGCAAAACGAAACCTAAATAAGTAAATAATAGTCAGAATACTTAGTTACAATAAATGCAGTAAAAAGCTGATGAGTAACTATTCAGTACTGAACGATTCTCAAACACAGCAATGTGCTTGTTATATTTCTATCTATTGGAATATAACGACCTTTCCCCTTAGATTTTAATTAAATCAAGGTCTTGTAATTGTGATATCAGAATTATAACATTTCGCATGAAATTCAAAGTGACAAATACCAAGCAGCTTTGCACTACAACAATGCAATAATAAAAAAAGTACAATTCAAATAAAAACATTGCACAAAAAGTGGACATTTTCATGAAGTACGATTTTATTACATTAATGTTTGAAATATACACATGGGTTCGTGTTTACGTAAATAATTATAATACCCACTCCATATTATACATGTGTTATATTGTATTTTTATATACCTAGTGAATTTGCAATTCTGATTACTAAGTTGATAGCAAATATTGCATAAGTAGTGGTGCAGTCTAGTCGAGACCTACGTCATCATCCGTGGGAGCCTTCGGTCCCCCTCCGCCGGGCGCAGCGCCGCCAAAACCTGGAAAGATTGAATTACAGAATGTAGAATACGGAGCAAACGAATTGAGCTTGAAAATTGGTGCGCGGTCTCTCAATTATCATAGTGTCTACGTCTTTACAATTCTGCTGACAGAATGATCAAAGATGTGCGACGTGTGCGTTGAGTCTGCCTAAAATCCGTGATGGACTTTTTACATGCCCCAGATTCTATCGCACAAAAAGTTTGTCGTCTGCTCTGCAACTGTTAGTTTTATTTAAAATTAAAGACAAGTGTGACCGCTTTCGCACAAACGCATGAGTGATCGCCCCTTTCACCTGGACGGTTAAGCACTGCCTCCCAAACAAACAAATCATAGGAAATGAGCTTTATCCACGGTTTTTGGTTAGTGTCATCTTTCAGCTTCAAATAATGAGTAAACGGTAGTTCGCCTGACCATTTTTACGCGATACGCTGGAAGCGACTCAAATGGAACAAAAAATTGATACACAATTACATTATTTAGACTACGTGACCAAGCGCACGTGGGTGTGGTACGGCGACGAAGGAAGCGTAATGACCATAATTAGTTGGTTTGATATTATAATGATGAATTCTTGCGAAGCGATGACTTTTTGTTGATAAAGCGATGACTTCGCATGCTACACATGACAATCAAGCCACCGCGTCGTGTTTAATTAACGTAATCGCATCGGCTGACTTCGTAATCGCGTTAAATCGCACGTAGGACGTCACGTTAGTCCCACTGACTCGTATTTAAAAAACCTCTACAGACGCGAGAGCCAAGAGCAGCGACGTGATGTGATACCCGAAGCGAGTGACGAACGCACTGTTTAAAACATGTTCGTTCTCGGGCTTCAAACGCGGTTGCTCGCCCATGTGACTCGCGAATAAGGAAATGCCGCTTTATGAGCGTAAAATAGACTTCAAATTAAAATGGTAAACAAATAAATTATCCGAATAATAACTTCTTCCTACCCTTATTCCATATGACTTGGGGTCGGCGCAACACGTTTTTTCCCTTCATTCTGTCCAATCACCCGTCATGCTATCACTAACCTGATTGTCCGAATTATAACTATTTGACAAAATAAAGCTTTAAATCCTGTTTACCTGGAAAACCGCCAGCACCACCCTTTCCAAGTTTACTTTGCAATTTTTCAATAACAGCCGCAATTTTAGGGTTATTCTGATATTTCACGAAGTTTGCTGGGTTGGACGACACGTCCTGGAATGCTGCAGCAACTTCTGGGTCCTAAAAATAATTAAAAGTAAAATATTCTGGCACGACAAACACTTTTAGACTTGTATATGTATTTTTTCAGGAAATAATAATATAATAATAATAATATTCCACAACTTTCACACAACATCATCTAGTCCCAAACTAAGCAGAGCTTGTATTATGGGTACTAGACAACTGATAAACATACTTATATACTTCTAAATACATACATATTATAGATAAATTACACCCAGACACAGAACAAATGATCGTGCTCATCACACAAACATTTGTCCTGGGTGGGAATCGAACCCACGACCTCCGGCATAGCAGTCAGGGTCACTAACCACTAGACCCCAACAGGCCAGTCAAAAACACTAAAGTACAAAGCAGACTGGGACTGAATGGCATGACCGTTAGTCAGCGCACACTAGCCGCTAAAGTACCGCGGTATTCTAGAGCCTTGCTACGGCACGGCAACCAAATATAATAAGTTTTTTGTGTTTTCTGTTCTTCACGTAAATATATAAGTATTCACGCTATTTTTTACGTACAATTACAAAAGCCTTTTAACCAGTAAATTAACAAAATGCGTTATTTTATTTCAGAAAACATCGTTTTTTATTTACATTTTGTTTGTAACAAAGCGCTAGTTGAAATAGCAAGTATTTATATGAAATTACCTGGAACGCCGACATGATTTCCTGGTCAAAAAGCAGGTTGCTGAAGTCCTGCGGGTTCAATCCAGCTGGGAAGCCGCCGCCGGCTCCGGGGAAGCCACCGGCTCCTGGGAAGCCACCGGCTCCGGGTGTGAAGCCGGGCGGCGCGCTGGGGGGCGCACGGGCGTTAGCCTCTGCCTGGGCACGCGCCGCGCGTGCTCGGGCCTCTTGAGCCTTGCGAGCTCTGCGCAACTTTTCGCGGTGCTGAAATGTATTGATGGAGAAATGTTTCAAATAAAGTCTAACATCATAGTTTTGAGTTATTTCAAGAAATTAAGCAAAGGAAAGTCGGTTTTGGTTATAGTCATAATAATAGAACACGTCCAGGTAGAAACTCAAGATGCATAGTACTCGTTGATGGGCTGTGGAACATTATTTTCAATTATTTTACTAAAGATTTGTGTTCTTGTTATTCATGCCATGGAAGTTTTCAATGAACTGAATTGACTTTCATTAAAAAAAAAAAAGAATTAGTAGAACTCACAACAGAGTCTAGTTAGTAAACAGCAGATTGTGAGTCGCATTAAATTGGTTACCCCTGATTCAGAGAATTTATGTCAAAATGTTCATAGGTAAAATTGCATAAACTAAAGAAATTATGACTTTGTCAAATAGGGACGCCATTAATGTGTTTGTAATATTAGAGTCCGCGCCACGACTCAAGTCCGGCGGCGAAAAGTCGAACTAAAGGTGACAGCTCCGTCATCTTGTCGTTTGTCAGTTATGAACGTTACGTGTTGTTGATAGATTTGTGTTGTTTTTTTATTGGAAGGAAATTGATTATGGAGCGTAAAGTGATGAGAAGTGCAGCCAGAGAAATAATTTTTAAGGTGAAAGAGTTTTGTGAACTGGAGAAGAAAAATAACTAAGTTTTGAGCCATTTA
Source organism: Mythimna separata (assembly GCA_030763345.1). Lineage (NCBI taxonomy): Eukaryota > Metazoa > Arthropoda > Insecta > Lepidoptera > Noctuidae > Mythimna > Mythimna separata. The sequence goes on from CM061180.1 coordinate 10,629,845, forward strand.
CAAAATTTTCAAATACGAGTCCCTGCTATGACAGGTAAATTTTAGGGTTGCAAACTCATTGATGTGTACCTAATTTTATGGAGAAACAAACAAACAAATTTACTTTGAAGAAAGATGGACTAAACCAGTGTTATACGACATTATTAAAATAAATAAACAACTACCACTATTTGCAGTTGATGAACTACTGAAACAGTATAATCACGAAGTGGTAAAATTACGTCCTTACCACTGTGACTTAAATACCATTGAAAAAATTTGGAGTTTGGTAAAAAGACGCATTGCTGAAAAAAATGTGGCTCAAGATCCATAAAAAATTATTTACGCCAGAAGACTGGATCGTTCAGTGAAACCACGTGGAACATCTTGAAGATGAGTATTTTAAAAATGACGGACTAATTGATGTGGAAATGGAGAGATTCATAATATCAACAGAGAGTGATGGTGACACTGAATCCACCGACGAAGAATTGAATAACCCTGTTATTGCGATATATCTCGTATAAAAGAATTATATCATAATGACCACAACTATTGCATTAAATTGTATTAACGTTTGAATCCCCAACCGGTCCTATGAGACCGCGCTGTTATTGTTTTACTATTGTGTCTCGTTTCGCGGGTATTTGAGTAACTACACTTTATAATATTGTTTTAATGATAAAAATTCTTTGTTTTATTACTTGGGCAACAAAAAATATGAAGTTCCAAGAATAACAATAGTTTTGGAGTAATGGGATGTGGGAGAAAATTTCTTCCTACTGGCAACCTTTTATTACACGACTGAGGCGCCGCGCCTATCGGCCATGAGTGGTGGCGCGGACTTTACCTCTCGTTCTTCCTTCTTGCGTTGAGTACTGAGTTTGTGTTGACGCAGTTTCTCAGCATTGGGCTTGACCTCGCTCAGCCACTCATTGGTTTGATCGTCGTAGTCAATTTTAAGAGATTCGCAAAGATCATGAGATGCTTCTTCAAACTTTCCTAGTAACCTGTTGGACAGATTATAAAAGACATTGGTCATGAAATTACATTATGATCCACACATTAAACGGAGAACAGACTGTTTTAACAATCGAAAGAATCGAATTCGTTAAAATGAACCATCGACTCGCTGATCTACAAAACCATCATCATCATTTCAGCCGAAAGACGTCCACTACTGGACATAGACCGCCCCCAAGCGTCGCCACAACGACCGGTCTTGTGCGATCTACAAAATAATCGAGATGTTTTTCGATTGTTTCGAGTCAAAGTAGTTTCTGATTATTCAAATTAGTCACTCTCGCTAATAGAGGTTCGCTCGGTCACCGGGTCGAGACTCAATAGCAGACCCGAGTCGGACTCGAATTACAGTCGAAACAACCGAGATGGTCGAACAATCGAATAAAACCGAGAATAGGTCTAGAAACTGCAGTCTACAAGGAGTAATTTCTATTGATAATAAAACTTGCCTGTAGGCACGTCCACGGAATTTGTAGGCCGCAGCACTGTCGCAGTTAAGCTCTAGAGCGCGCGTGCAATCTTTGATGCAGGCGTTTGGTTTATTCTGCTTCAAGTAGATCTGGAGAAAAAACAAACACGCAAATAAGTACCACAGTTTAAAGAATGCATATGTTAAAAATAATAATTAGTAGACACATTTGGTTTATTTAATAAAGCCACCTTCGATCATATCAGTTCTCTAATTATTTGGTGACTGACCGAAATTCGATTTGCAGCCGATACTGAAACCGTAAACGAAACTGACGTAATAACAATAAGTATGACAAAAAATAAAAATAATGTTTCGATACAATAACTGTATCGAATTTTTTATTTTATTTTTACTAACAAAATATTTCGATAAATAAGAAGACACCAACTACTCTTCGGTACCTATCAGACGCTAGTTTCGCGGGTCAGCCGAATATTTGCTTCTGTTTGGCCTGGTTTCAATTTCTTCAAATTCAATTCAAATCTATTTTGCCACTGTGGGTGAAGAGGTTACACAACTCCAACGAATTTTATTTAAAAAATGACTGATATAAGTGACGATTAAACCATCACAACCAAGGGCGTCGCCAGCTTATGACAAAGGGGGGGGGGGGCAATGGGGCAATATTATGGATGATAAAAAATATGAACACCGAGAGCACTTTGGAAGTCTTCGCCTCGATGACGAGTTTTTTTTTCAAGTGGGCAATCATCAGAATGACTTCTCCCGCTTTTGGGCGTGTCAGCTCTTACTGACTAAACCCCACCTCGTCAGTGCCTTAACTAGCCTTTTATGCACCCGGTGCGCACCGCCCTAGTTACGGCACTGCACCTCGTTCCTTCGTTGCCTTCGATCTGGGAGGACACGGGCTCACCTTTCGGAATTTCCGTGTTCCCCAGAAGCTTTGGCCTTACCTGGCCCCTACAGTTTGCTGACATCTCCCTGAGGCGCGCGTAGAACAGAACTTGTCTTTGACGACTGGGCTTGGTCCGGGTTATTACAGGACTGCCGGATGTGTGAGTGCTCGCCGTCCGCAAGTCCGCGCCTACGATGGTCGGAAACTGGGATCGGGATCTCGGCGGCGGCGGCGTGAGGGCCGGTCCCTCGCGCTCGGCAGCCTCCTTCGCTAGCATTACTGCTTCGCAGAAGGAGGCGACCGCCAGCCACCCCTTCTCGCTCCGGACCATGGCCTGTACCAGGGCCCAGCGCGAGAAGTCGCCACCGCCGATAGCCTCCACAGGGACACGGCGGTACTCCGCCCAAGTGGGGCACACCTCTACCGTGTCCTCCGGGTGGTCCACACAGTGGCGACACCCGGGCCTACTTTCCTTAATCCGATGAAGGAACCACCCGAACTTACAGTGTCCGGTAAGGACCTGCGTCATATGGAACGAGAGGACGCCGTAACCTCTTTACTTCATCGTACGACGCCGATGTAGACCGCCCCCCTACCGATCTTTGGGAACCCGTGGTGGCGCGGTCCGAGGGCCATAAAAGCACATGGCCTCGGACTGGTGCAATGCCACCTTGAGTCCCAATTGCTGGATCCTGTTTACGACTGTCGCAACTCCGCGTGTTGTGTTTCTTTCGCTGACTTTTTGCGCAACAGCAGTAGCTTCCTTAAATTTATAATTTCTTGCAGTTTATAATATAGTTGCTTAAGTATAATTTGGCTTTGGTCGCTTTGTGGCTAGCTACATTTGATCTCTAGGGGGGGGGCAGCTGCACCCCCTGCCCCCCCTTGGCGACGCCCTTGATCACAACCATTGGTCTATCTGCACCAAAAGCGAAGAAATCGTCGTAATAGGATATACTTGGTTCATACAGAATAATGTAGAAACAAAAATATGTATACGCCTTTCATGTTTAAAAGACCAGCGATCTTATCGCGACGATCTGACTAGTGTCGGCGACGACTGTCTGATTACGAACCTAACTATAGGTACATTTCAATATTTGCACTAACCGCATTACCTACACAAAAAAAAATGTAACAAAAATCAATGAGCCTTACCTGACCCCGTTTAGCGAACAGTAAAGCACTTTGAGGGTTCAATTGTATAGCTTCATTGTACAGTTTGATGGCTTCATCGTACTGCTGCTCTGAGAATGCCTTCATGGCCTCAGACCTCTTCTCATCGGACTGGTCTCGTTCCTCGTCTGTGACTTCTTTGGCTTCATCACCCATTACTTGAGCATCATCCAGTTTATCTGCTTCTATGACACCTGTGTGCAAAATGTAAAGGTTTTATGATGAGTCGTCTTATGGATGCTTTTCAACCAGAGATATGTTGCTATAAATGTGTTTGATGTCCACTACTCATTGGTTCATATAACATAGCAATGGTGGAAAAGGCTTAGTTGCAGCCAGATTTCATATTATTAGATGCATACTCTGGATGTGTATCATTGATATGAAGCTTTTAAGAACATTACAAATTACCACTTTCGCCATAAAAAATAATATAAATTAAAAAGAAAAACATTATTAAAAAAAATGGAAAGGGTAATATTACTCCTTACTAGATTCAAAAGTGTAATAAAATTTTTGAAATTTTCCTCTATTATAATACAAATGTATTATACACCTAAACTATCCTTTTGAAGTATTGTTGTATTATTTTGACTCTATTGATGAAAACCACATGAAAATAATTTCAGTAGTTTTTTGCAAACAGACAGATGTGAAGTGAACATGCAGTAAGGAACTTTGTTTTATAATAGACTATCTATGCTTCCGATCAGATTCAGATTAAAAGAATTAAGATTGAGATTAATCTTCATGCAACCAAAGGTACAAAGGCAGGTTTAGTGTCAAAAAAAAAAAAACCTTCTTTATCATCAACCCTGTAAATGTTGATTATTGTGGAGGCAAAATAGAAGACAAGTCAAAAGTAAGTAGTCTGTCTTTCTTTGGCATTCAAACTTATTCCCTACAAAATTTCATCAAAATTGATTCAGTAGTTTAACAGTGAAAGTGTAACAGACAGAGTTACTTTCACATGTACCTAAATATAATAATTCAATAAATAACAATGCAGCCTGTTGTTGAGTTCTTATTTTCAGTTAACTTAAACAAAAGCATTATTGTCTTATTCCTCAAACATAAATTATTTCCATGATGTGTTATCATGATCTTCATAACAACTGTTGCTCTTCTTTGTTTTTATAAATAACTTATTTATCTTTTAACACTTACATATTACTTAATTATAGCATACTGATAATGTAAATATTGTTGCATGTTCTGTCTTTACATATAAAGCATGACAAGTTTAACATGAATTTTAACTAAGAAATGAATTTGATGAATTATTTATTGTCTTCTAATACTAATCAGAAACTTCAATTAACACATCATTTTGTTTTCCAATGAATTTGTTATTTTGATTTTTTTTTTAATTCTAAGTCAATGCAAATATATAACAGTGCAATTATTATTTTATCAAATAATACTATTGAGGCATTTAATACTAGAATTTTGGGATCACTCAATCTATCTTGACAGGTAAACAAGGATAAATGATAAACTTTATAAAAGAGTGTTGTATAAAGATAGATTGAGTACATAATAGATTTATGATTAACAGGGGGAGAGGACCAAAGCGGAAGAAGTTATTTGATGATATGCCACCTCCAAAATAAACAGGAGAATGGAAGAAGTAAACATGTTGCACCAATACCAAGATTAACCTATCAGATACCTGCAAAACGAGAAACAATAGTAAGACAATGACAGCCAACGGTCGCCGGCTACCGCTTGGGGATTCATGAATTAAAGCTAAATGTGACTGTGAATTGTGTTACTTGCTGCGCAGAACCCCACCAGTCATCCCTGCCTTTGGACAACTTTGCTACTTTCAATACACACAGGTTCCCCGAAAGTTTGTTGTAGAAAACCTTTAAAAATCGGTTGGACTCCAAACTATATGAAAGACATGCATCAACTAATAGCTGCTAGTGTTTTTTTTTTTATCAAATTTAGTAATAACCTTGAGTACTAAGCCACTATTAACTTTGGATCATACTCTTAATTCATGAATCCCCAAATGGTCGCATGAGACCACACTGTTATTGTTTTACTATTGTGTCTTGTTTTGCGGGTTTGTGATAGGTGCTTCCAAACTCACCTTCCATATCCAGCTCGACATCTGAATCTTCAGGAGTTTCCTCGCCTGAGGATGTTGGAGCAGCATCATCAGTATTCATGTTTGATGCATTGCTGAACCTTAAATTATTTGTAAAAATACATAAGAACTTCCTAGCTGGAACTAAAACATAAATTTTAACTACTATTACAAGAGGTACTGTTAATATGACCAAACAGTAAAATCACCGTTGAGTTCACATCATTCATAATCATCCAGGGTGTACCCGCTGTAGGTTCCATAAATTAGGTAATTTTTGTAATTACTTGCTAGTCTTTCTATTCATTAATTTCGAGAAATGACGATTTTGGTCATATTACTTCTAGTCTTTTAGACAGTGCTAAGGCAAGTTATTAGCTTTAAAACTGTTTTTGAATGTGCTAAGTAAAATCTACTGATTAGATTCATAGTAAAATCAAGTAAAATGTACTTACGTATCGCCAGATGGTGTAAAGTTCTTAGCACTCGGTATTGGGCCCGGAATTGTAACCCCCAGGCCTGTTAGGTATTCTTTGAAGAAAGCTAATTTTGGGTGATGTATTATCTGCGGCTCTTCTTTGCAAAACTCGACGAACGCTTTCAACTGGTTCAGTTGCTCCTCATTAAATGGACAATTCATTTTTCTTGATTATCACTGCTTGAGCTGCCGGCAAAATGAATAATTAACATAAGTGAATTGTGAAATGTAACGTCATGATTAGTCAAATATTGATTATCATGGAAATAACGGAATAGAGCAGAAGTTGAAAATTACGTTCTAACTTGAGAATTATCAATAATTTACTCACTTTCTAATAAAATGAAGAATACCGCACTGCCAAGACCGCATAAAACAAATAAATTGACACTTGATCGTTGATCGGGGTCGGATATGGAATTTTCTCGCTTCTACAACCACAGATGACAAAAAAACAATAAAATTCGTTTAGTAGTTTTGCTGATTCATTGATTTCTTTTGGTTTGCCAAATTAATTTTTAATATTAAGCTTTTCTAATAAGACGTGTAGTTTACAATCACTATAATAAATGGAGATATGAAAGAATAACAAGAACGGAGGTGGTTCAATTTCTATTATTTTGTAAGCTCCAGTGCAGCGTGCTTCGTAAACTGCAACATTGTAAGGTTTTATTTGCAAAAAATGTAAACAAGTGGGCAAAAAGTATAGTAAATATATTGGACCTCAACAAAAGCGGGGCGATGAACGAAGCGGGCCAGTAGACAAAGCAGGTAGTAACTCTCAATCAATTCAACCAGTCGCAGTCCAGAGCTGGACATAAGTTAAAGGATTATCACAAGCTGCACTACAACACCAGGCTTTGGCCTTTTTTTTTTTTATAAATTTCTGTATATTTGTCTTTCATCCTTCATTATAATATTACTCAGTACCTATTTTTGTAATATTTAGTTTACTATGTGTATGTATAAAATTGCTTTTTTATGGGTGGGAAATCAATAGCATGATTTCTCCCGCTTTTGGGCGGAGCGGGAGGGTGTGTCAGACTTTTACTGACTAAAACCCACTTGTTTGTTTCTTCTTTGCCTTCGTTCCGGGGTCCCCATTATCCTTTCAGAATCCAGCCCATAGCTCCAGAGGCTTTCATTCTGCTGGGCCGTGCTGGTTTTGCTGACATCTCGTTGAGGCACGCGTGGAAGTAATTATGATAGCTATTTCTATTATTTATTAGCTATGATAGATTAGATAGATAGTTTTGTTATTATTTTCTTAATTTCTCTACAATCTCTACATCTCTATTATTTTTAGGTTTTTACTTGAATAGTGAAATAAATACCGTAAAATGGGGTGAATAGGGACAAAATCGAACTTGTCACTGAAATTAATCGATGTTGTAGGACGAATGCAATATTGATAACTCTTTCCAAGGGTTTCCGGCAGTTAATACTTTTCGTAAATGTTAAAAATATCCCCAGAATTAGTCAAAATTTAGATATTTTAACAAAAATATAGGCTGTCCCTATTCATACTTGAAGTGGGGTGACCTGGGACGAGACAGGGGTAACTTGGGATAAACTAGTAGGGTTGTCTCAAGATAATTACGGAGTAATAGCGCCACATACAAAACAAACAAAAAACTTTTTTAAATCATACAAGTTCGTACCTATGTATCTCTTATTAGTTCGCCTTGTGCGCATGCTTGTATATAAGTTTAAAATAAATAAAATGAAAAGCCTTATTTTAATAAAAAGTGAAATCCTGCAAAACAATGCGATAAAATGTTCAATTCATGTTGTAGCAGCCCTGACCCTATTCAAACTTTACCGTTCCTAATCAACTTTCATTCGTCCCTATTTACCAAGTATAGGCGACTCTATTTGTACTTTAGCCGTCCCTTGTCACCCCGTTACCGTATTTATTCACCTCGAAAAAAATAAACAATCCCAGAGGTTCTAAAGAAAACGATTTAAACAAAAACTATGTAAAATCTAGACTTACCTCTTTTTGTGTAGCTTCGTAGAGATATTATATCGTCGTTGGCTAACTCCACACGTTGTCAAAAAAACTAGAATTTCCAAAAACTGTCAACTTAAGGGACAATACCGCAACCTCACATCTACAGTCTTATTTGAAAGAAGATTTTTGACACCTTTTACTAACTTCACAACGCTTCGGTGCTGTCAGTTAGAAGATAATATATTCTACTTTTAGAAGAAAAAAAAGGTAGCAATTGGAAGTTCTTGCTTTTTTATTTTGTGGCTTCGAAACTAGATTCCTCGATTTGACCCTTTTCACCCCTGAGTCCTTATTCACCCCGTTTTACGGTAAGCACGGTGCGCCATGAAGCTAAATTAAAGTTACAGATAGTCAGAGACATCTTCCATTTAGGTACGGAAGAAAGTACTTGTGCGGAAGTTCAACAAAGCGATTGGGGTTAGCAACTTTTCAATACAGCCTTGTTGGTTAAATTGAGAGATGTTAGTGTTGCATGTCCATCATAGATGGCGGTGCCTGTCTCTTTGGGACAATGGAATGCTACCGTAAAATGGGGTGAATAGGGACAAAATCGAACTTGTCACTGAAATTAATCGATGTTGTAGGACGAATGCAATATTGATAACTCTTTCCAAGGATTTCCGGCAGTTAATACTTTTCGTAAATGTTAAAAATATCCCCAGAATTAGTCAAAATTTAGATATTTTAACAAAAATATAGGCTGTCCCTATTCATACTTGAAGTGGGGTGACCTGGGACGAGACAGGGGTAACTTGGGATAAACTAGTAGGGTTGTCTCACGATAATTACGGAGTAATAGCGCCACATACAAAACAAACAAAAAACTTTTTTAAATCATACAAGTTCGTACCTATGTATCTCTTATTAGTTCGCCTTGTGCGCATGCTTGTATATAAGTTTAAAATAAATAAAATGAAAAGCCTTATTTTAATAAAAAGTGAAATCCTGCAAAATAATGCGATAAAATGTTCAATTCATGTTGTAGCAGCCCTGACCCTATTCAAACTTTACCGTTCCTAATCAACTTTCATTCGTCCCTATTTACCAAGTATAGGCGACTCTATTTGTACTTTAGCCGTCCCTTGTCACCCCGTTACCGTATTTATTCACCTCGAAAAAAATAAACAATCCCAGAGGTTCTAAAGAAAACGATTTAAACAAAAACTATGTAAAATCTAGACTTACCTCTTTTTGTGTAGCTTCGTAGAGATATTATATCGTCGTTGGCTAACTCCACACGTTGTCAAAAAAACTAGAATTTCCAAAAACTGTCAACTTAAGGGACAATACCGCAACCTCACATCTACAGTCTTATTTGAAAGAAGATTTTTGACACCTTTTACTAACTTCACAACGCTTCGGTGCTGTCAGTTAGAAGATAATATATTCTACTTTTAGAAGAAAAAAAAGGTAGCAATTGGAAGTTCTTGTTTTTTTATTTTGTGGCTTCGAAACTAGATTCCTCGATTTGACCCTTTTCACCCCTGAGTCCTTATTCACCCCGTTTTACGGTATCGAAATAACCAGCAGTGTAAATAGGTGTAGACGGTGGAAAAAAATGGACGAAGAGGAGCAACAAATAAGTAAGACATGTAAATAAATAAAAAAGGATTTAGGTGTTAGTGTATACTATGAGTTTATGTTTGCAAGAGCAATCAAGATGCTGGAGCACGGTTCATGAGATACAGCCTGGTGAGAGACTGACACACAGACAGACAGACGGACGGAAGAACATCGGAGTCTCATTAGTAGGGCCCCAATTTAACCTTTGGGTACAGCACCCTAAAAAAATAAGACGGAAATGTTGGTAGATTTTGGCTAGCAAATAACCACTAGGTATGTTTGTATTGTAAATGACGATAATATAGTTCTAGGTAGTTATCAACTGAAAAATAATCCTAATGGGACAAAAAAAGTGTAAAGTATAATTATCTATGGATTAATAAACGGGTCGGGATCTACATTAGACCGACGCTCACGTGGGCCACGACGTAGAACAACTTTGCGTGGCGTGGATCTAATGTAGCTCAGCAAGTCTAGTTGCCATATAAAATGTATGGAGACCGATTACGATGGGGTTGGCATATCTAATTAGATAAAAACCCCAAAAAAAAAATCGAAAAAAAAAATGGAGACCGACGCACCCTTATCGGCGTACGTGGTCCACGCGTGCGAAATGTATCTAGTTCTACCTTAATACTTGGTCGTAGTACAAGAGGTAGTGCGTAGGTAACTCAGTAAGTAGGTAGTACGTTTACTACAGTCACCTATTTGGCTATTGGGCCTTATTATGATTTAATTATTTATTAAATCATTAAATTATACCTTCTTTTTAAGATTGTCATAAAATTAATAACAATCTTACATTGCAAAAAGTGTCAGGCCCTTTTTACTATGCTAGAGTAAAAATAGAGAAGAATCATAAAAGAACGTTAGAAATGGTAATTGCCTCCTGTGTTAGTCCGGCCTCTTTTATTTTTCGACACGTTCGGGTCGAGGCGGGAACACTCGTCCTTTATGCCACATAGCTTTTTAATGAATGATATTATTAGGGTACATTTACCGGTTGTTGGGCTTTGCTATAATTAACATATGGCCATATTTATTTGTAGGTAGATACTACATATCGTATTGTGAGGTTTATACAGTTCTGGTGCCCAAATATTTGCATTTCAGGTAAATAGGATTGCTATTACTTCGTATACGACTCCTAAAAAATGAAAAGAAGTTTTCAAGTCGTCTAAATCTGTTATTTTTTAAGTATCAATCAATAGATTTCTTGTCTTTGTTTCGAGAAGAAATGTTCAGAATAATGGCTGCCGAATGGAGGAGATCGTCATTGGCAAGACGAGGTTAACGAATTTCAAACCTGGGACATGTATTCTCTTTCCAAGCGAGGCAAGACAAAGAAATTGCAAGACGAGCTGAAAACGCTAAGAAGAGCTAATGGTCCATGAAAGACTTATTCAAAGGTGAGTTGCCCATGGCGCTAAAACAGAAACTCATGGACATTGTGTATTCTCCAGAAGTCCAAACTCAAGGTTTGCCAAAGTGCAATGAAACGCAGTATACTGGGTGCTAAATTAACGGATAGAGTTCAAAAACCTACATTACGATCCAAAAACAGAATAGTTGATGTGGCTCAAAACGCTGGCCCGGCAAATTTTGTCACAAATAGCAAAAAGTTGGTGCCCTTAACCGCGACGGGGTTGCAGCAGACCACGAAAAAGATGAACAGTTTTTTTTTTCTGGTAGGGTAATCATCCGAATGACTTCTCCCGCTCTTGGGCGGAGCGGGAGGGCGTGTCAGATTCTTACTGACTAAACCCCTACCCCGTTCCTTCGTTGCCTTCGATCTGGGAGGGACTCGGCGTCAACTTTTCGGAATACCACGTGTTCCCCAGAGGCTTCAGCCCTGCCGGGCCAAGATGACCAAAGTGGGACAGAATAGGCTAACAACAAAAAAAGATTATACCCTAGAATACATACGTAGATTTACCTACAAGTACGTATTCGCCTGACCCAATCTTTTCATCGTGAAATTTCTCAGAAGTACCTACATAGGTAAAATAAATACCTAGTTATTTACCTACCTATTAATACCTATCTGTTGTAAAGAGTATGAGTATATCTATGATACCTATACTTAGTTCAAATGAAACCTACGACAGTACCTATCTAAAATGAAGACAATTACCCCGGGAAATAGTTTCTTAATGTGAGGAATTTCCGGCCATCGTCAATTAACTTATAGCTAATGTAATAAACGAGCGATTTAGTGGAAACAACAGTTTGCAGTTGATAACGAACGGAGTCGGTGATTATAGTTAGTGTAGTGTCACTCTGCATAATGGACACAGTGTAAATTTGATATAAGTTGCTTCCGCGTATAATTGGATTTGTGCCGAGCTTATTTATTTAATAAGTTGTTTAAAAAATTAAGATGATGGATAAAGGAAAGAGTTTGCAGTGCTATTTAATGTTGAGTAAGTAATCAGTACTTAGTTTTACTAATTGGGGATGGTTTTTATAGAAATACTAGTCGATGTAACCGGTTTCCCGGCACAACAAGTACCTACCCATGTGTTATTTCAGAACAAAGTCTAAACGTGTACCAAGTTTCATCGAAACACTGGCGATGCTTTATATACAAATACTAGTTGCGGCCAGCGTGGTTACACCTGTGTGGTAGTAGAAAATTAACCCAAGAGAATATGTAAATCTACTCCTTAAATAACAAGTATTTCCTATTCCAGGATTTATACGAGTACACTCGTGTACTAAGTTTCATCGAAATACTGTTCAGTCATTACCTAAAGAGTGAAGAAGTAACAAATATGTAGGAACACGTGTATTCGCAAAGTTCTGCTTTTATAATATTAGTGTGATTTTTCTTTTAGTATTTATCAAATTACTTGGAGCACAAGAAGTTCCCAACACAAGTAGTAATCAAGGGATCTCGCCAACTTCGCTACAGCCGAGATTTTCCGATCTCGGCGCCATGGGATTCCCAAACTTTGGCTCGGGAAGAGTCGGAAATCCGACAAGTAATTATCCAACGAATTCCTTTTTCCCTTTCGGAAATCAGGTAAAGTTTATTTATTAAAGCATTTAATTAATTACCTTAGCTCTAGTTTTTTATCGTTATTAGTTTAATGCTAAATAAAATAAGTTATATTCAAAAGAAGACTGGATTAATTTTGATCGTGTTGTGTTTAATCATCCTGGTTGTTTGTGATTATCGTTAAAATCTGGGTGACCATAATGCGATAGAGTGAGAGACTATTAAAAAAATATATATATCTACTTATTATTTATTTAAATCTATTTACTAAGTATAGTATAAGTACTTAGTAACTCCACATTCCATAAGGTCGACACAGCATGTCTTCTTCATCAACTATGATGTCTATTAGCTGTCATAATTATCGGGTGTGTAATGTTTGGCATAATAACAAATCCTCTAATTTCACTTGAACTAACGTTCATATGACATAATATCAAATGACATAAATTCATATGACCTAATGTTTCATATCATATAATATTCATTTAACATAATAACATTTAGTATAACGTTAATTTTATATAATTTTCAATATGTATAATATTCTTTTAATATAACGTTCATTTGACCTAATATTCTTTTGACCAAAAAATTTTTAATGACCACAGTTCTAGCCTAACTCAAATGGCACTTAACCAAACCTTAAAATATTCTATGCATGGTCGAGGGTAGGCTTGGTCGGCGGAGCCCCGCTTGGCGGGGCTCCTACTTCTGGGTGGTTTATAAAAAAATAACCACGAAGGTGATGGCGGGGTCTATTCGCTCGCTTCGCTCGCTCACACGACCCCGCCATCCCCTTCTAACCTAACCTATCCGAGTCGGGGTGCCCTAAAGTCCAGATTGCATCCAGTTTCCCCTGGTAACAATAGTTGAGGGTAGCAGGTATGATTTTCTAAATTATATTAAAACTTAGAGATTATGAATATTATAGTGAATGAATAATATGCTAAATGAATATTATGTGAAATGTGCATTATAGGAAATGTTCATTATGTCATATGAAATTAGGTAAAATGAAATTATATCAACAATTCATTATGTCAACTGATCGTTATGTTAAACAAAATTATGTTAACTGAAATTATGTCAAGTGAATGTTAGATATTTTGTTATTATGTCAATCGTTACACACCCATAATTATCATGGTCGTTCCTGTTCATACACTTTTCTTCAATCAAGAGATATTGTTCACAAATTCATGCATCGAAAACCTCTACACTAATATAATAAAGAGGTAAAGTTGTTTTTTTTGTTTGTATGAGGTAATCTGTGGAAAACTGGTCCGATTGCTAAAATTTTTTCACCAATAGAAAGCTGCTGTATTCCTGAGTGACATAGGCTATACTTTATGTACGCGGGCGAAGCTGCCGGCTAAAGCTAGTGGTAGATATAAATAATAGCTCAAGTGTATGATGACTTACTTTTCAGAATAACTATTTACAAAGGCCTCAACAGGGCTCTGGTTACCCAAATCAAGATAATTACCTAAATAGACCTCAACAACAAGGCTATCCCCAACAACAAGGCTATCCCCAACAACAAGGCTATCCCCAACAACAGGGTTACCCAAATCTACAAGGTTATCCGTATCAGGGTGATAGTATGAATCCGAACCCGAACTATCAGAGGCCACAATATCCTAATCAAAACATCCAGAGCAGGCCAGTTCAAGGAGGCTACCCAAACCAAGACGCTTATCCGTACCAGGGAGACAGCAATACCAGATATCCCTATCAAAGACCAACATATCCCAATAGGCCAGATGAAGGCACAATTATGTATCCAGAAGATGTCAGTAGACCTTATCAAAACGAAGGAATGCCACCAAACCAAGGCGGTCCTGGACAATCGTTCCAGTTTCCACAAGACAACCAATACCCTTCACAGGGAAACTTTCAAGGAAACCCTAATATCAGACCGAGTGGAGTAAACCCCAACTATCGACCTGATGATTTAGCTAATACAAATATACATTTTCCTGATAGACCTTATCAATATCAGCCTAATCAATATTACCCACAAACGAATGCACCAAATCAAAATTTTAGTCCAGTTCAAGGACAGCCTGGCAGCTTTCCAAATTATCTATCAAACAACCCTAATACTAACGTACAGTTTCCAACGAATAACCCAGGAGGTGTTAATGGAGGTCCATCAACAATTCAATATCCCAATCAAGCTGTACCAAATCAAGCAGGGTCAGGAATCGATTTTTCAGGGCCATCTGTAAATCCGGGAAATTTCAATAATGTTCATCAAAATCAACCTCCATTAGCCGACAGTCAAGGGGACAACCCAAGCGATAATGAGACAGCGGGTATTTTGGGAAAACCGGTGATTGTGCCACCGACAAACACAGTGCCCAGCCAACCTGGGCTTGATAACAGGTAAATTGATATCATCATTAATTCGTAATTAATTATTTAATTAACTTGCATATCGATATGAACTAGTGACAAATTAACAGTCATTTATTACAAACAAGTTTTAATCTATCTACATATATAAAACGAAAAACTGATTGACTAATATGTCAACGAACAGCCGAAACTACGAGGGTCTCGGAACGTGAAATTTGCAAAAGGTTTCCCTTCATGATATAGGCGAGCACCAAACAGCAAGCTGTATGTTGGAGCAATATTCCATCATGAGGTTTTATTTTTAGTGTCACGGAGGCAGCAACACAAAAGCAATGTGTCCAAGACTGTCCAAGCACTTCTGAATATGCTCCGGTGTGTGGTACAGATAACGTGACATACGTAAATCCAGGAAAATTTGATTGTGCTCAAAAGTGTGGCGTGGGTAAGGCAACAGATTGTAAAACCATTATAATATTTTCGTAATTATATTCATAGACTGTACACAAGGACACACCTTCATGAAAGTTATTTATGATACCTCGTTCTAATAACAAAAAGATCTCGATAGTTTTGTTGCGAAGAAACAACCAAGTGTTCTTAGACATTGTCTTTTGTCCTATGATAACAAATATAACTAACAGCCTACTTATTTTCCAGCGGTACGCCTTCAAAAGGTTGGTAGATGTCCCGGAGATATTGTGCAGAATAATTTGGAACAATCATAAGAAAGAAAGAGACAACAGAACATAATTATACTCATCTTAAAAATAATTATATGCGACAGCATTACTTTCAACTGCAGAGATAAAAAAACTGGATCATCAAAGTTTTTCGAGCTGTATTCAGATCTCGGTCACGTAATAAATAGTTTTTCCACTTGTTCCATTTTTACTTCAGCGTGGCTTTCCTGCAAACATCACTGACATTATATGTAATATTTTATGTGAATTCTGGGTCAAACATGACGAGTTCAGACAGCATTTTTTCGTTGACGATGTTAATAAAGATTTAATAGTTCGTGAAAACTTTTTCCATGTTAGATAGAAATACCTTTTATTTTGGCCTGAATTGGATATTTCTGTGTGTTTATTTTTCGTACAATATTTTGTACTTAACAACAAATAACACCAAATAGAATTCTTTTTCTGAAAACAGCATAAACATTTTGGTTATTAATTGAAGCAGCAAGCAGCATTTCAAATATTGGAAATAAATAGAGGGGGATATTTTTTTTAAGTGGGAAATATTTAATGACTTCTCCCACTCTTGGGCGGAGGTCGTGTCAGAATTTTCCTACCTAAAACCCACTCCTGTTCCTTCTTAGCCTTCGTTGCAGAGCCGCAGGATTCACTTTCACATATCCCATGGCCCCAGTAGCTTCGACCCTGCTGGGCCCCTGTGATTTGCTGACCTCTCCTTGAGGAACGTATGGAACACGTTGACGATTTGGGCTCGGTCCGGACAGTCAACGAACAGCCGGACGGCGAGCTTCGCATTGCTCCACGTCCGCAAGTTCACATCTATGTTGAAGAGTGGGGGTATGGAGGGAACATTTCGCTATCTTAGTACACATGTATTTAATGGTATAGACGCAACATCTCAGTATAGGTAATTAATGAATTCTTTTCTTGCGACTTGACCCTTCTATTCTGAATATACAAAATTCTTTCTATTTGCGATTTTGGATAAAGTTTCAAATTGATAATTTAAAAAATGGATCAACTATCCAACTGAGTTTACACTTTTTTGTTGCACAACAAAGATTATTCTATTCTAAGTCTTGTAAAAAAGGATGTGATTAAACTACAAATACTTCTTTTTTACTACAGCATAGTAAGATAATAACACTATAAACTGAATGGTATATTATACCTACTTGAGGACTTAACATTAGCTAGGTTTAAACGTACATAAGCCGAATTTCTATTTTATTATATTTCAACACATTGAATGGCCGCAATCCGCCTCTCCAGTCCATTTATAATAGGGATTTGGTTTGTGGACACTGAAGGGGTTAGGGGCACTCAGGTGGATTTTGAGTTATTGCTAAGTTTTATTTTTGTAATACTGAAAAGGAACGCAGCCAAGCATCGTCTAATAGGCGACGAGAGGTTTCCCAGACGTTGGCAGTAAATAAACACAATTTCAGTGTATAGAGGTTTGAGTACAGAAAGTACCTATACTGTTTGTGGATACTTGGTTTAGGGATACAATTTGCCTTGGATGCATGCTGGCGCTTCATATCAAAACTTGTGCACGTTTTTAAAACACTTTTGTTATGTTCTTCACACTTTTTCAAATCTTTGATTTACGGGTAGAAACTGACTTCTGCTGCTAGCCTTGTATCAGCAGATACAAATATGGTTTTAAACATTTGTATACGAAACATTGCAGAACTACTAAAACGTACACAACCCATTGATGTCAATTTGCAAGATTCTGATTCTAAGAGCCTTCCCAGGTTACCCAGGTGTTTCCCAGGTTGTAGCTATCAGGAAGGTCGAGAGTGAATAGGTTATTATAGGTAAGAACAAAAACGTAAAAATTGTTGTAATACATTTTTAAATAGTGTGGTAATAAAGGAAAATTAATTTTAATTAGAGATATGGTAGCTAATAAGTTTGATCCTTAATGGAAGGGTCCATTTGTCCTTTTAAAAGATTCAGGTGTTAATGTAAAAATAACACAACCTACTTAATCTATACATATAGAACCGCATAAATGCTAACATTTATCGTTGAATAGTAGAACTAAATACGACTTCTTTATACGAGTAGGTAAGTCGCTGCCATTTACTATCGTTTGATACTCGACTCTGAATCGAAAACTACACAGACAATCTTCTAAACGATTTTATTAAAAAAATCTTACAAAAGACTTTCATATTTCTATTGAAACAGTACCCTTGTGGAATAGATTGGGCTGAGTATGGTTTATACGGTCGTCGTTCATATCACGAACCTATGATTGCAAAGCGGAGTTATCGGTTTTACCCTAATGAAATCCGTCTGCTTCTTTGAATTCCTACGGCCATTTTCTATGCCTTTGTGTTTATACGTCACATGTTCAACGTTTTCATTATCTTCAACTAAAAGGTTTTTTCCATCATATTCGATGAAATATTGTTGATTTAGGATACCTAGACAGTCTTTTAATGTTTGTTTTGGTACATAAAATTGTGTGTCTATTGACGCTTTTTGTGTATGAGTATTCAATGAAGACAGGTTCATTTTTCTTTTTCAGTAGGAGAATATCAGGCTATGATGGAATTAGGTTATGATAACATATCAAAATACAAAGGTCGCGTGTATGTTTCATTTTATACCTACGCACTTTTTGTGACTCAGAAGTAACAGAGCCAGTCAAGTATTGATATAGTCTATCGTACAATTCGGTAGATTTTCGGTGTTCCAAGTAAATGCCTTTGAGAAAGTAAAACAAGCCGGCTCGGAAGCCACAAAGCTTCAATACCTAGCCGTCAGTCGGGGGCACGTTCCCAAACCATTGTCGGAAATCCGCTCACTTGTAGTAAATCGGAACTGTCGTTAAGCTTATCGGTTACATGTGACTCGTTTACTTCAATGACGTCACGAGCTTGTAACGACCCAACTTCCACGATAACAGATAATAATATATGTTGACTATTTAATTCAAATTATGTTACGGAGCTCCTCATTTTGTTTTCAAATGAAAACGGAACTACATCCGTCTATACCGTCAATTTTCGTCACGCGATGTGTATCAGTTTTTTCGTGCCTTTATTTATGTATGGCACTGAATTGGATATGACGAGGTACAAAGCTTCGGGCCGCGTAAGTCTGTTATGGGGTATTGTTATAAAGAATTACGATTGTCCATTGGTAAGTACGTATAAAACCATATGAAACGAATGATTATGGGTTTATGTGTTATGGGGTAGTAACAAAGACATTCCATTTATACAACTTTATATGAATAAAAACTACTCAGCGTCTGCCAACGGCTTCACCAATGTGAAAGTAGGTTTCTTTAAATATACTTTAGAACCGGGCTTCATCCCCTGAGGGCTTGAATTTTGGAAAATCATTTTATTAGTGATCGCCTACGCCATGAAAGAAAACCTTAAGCAAAATTTGATGTTTTTCTAGTTCCAGCAGTTTCGGCTGTGCGTTGATATTTCAGTCAGTCAGTTTCTCCTTCATACATATAGGTATAGAGGTAATATGTATACTAAATAAGTACTAGATATGACTATAAAAGTAGGTACCTAACCTCGATTGAGTTCTAATTTTATTGTAACATAATACTTTTATAGAATGTAGATATTCATATTTTAAATATTGAATAGGTAATAAAAAATATACAAAACAATCCTGCCTTACTTTCTCGAGAAATCTAATAACATTACAATAAAATCCTAATACAAGTTATGTAAAGACAAGTTCAATAAATGGAGACACTTGTTTCCCTTTGATTATAAAAAGGTGAAGAGAGGTGCTAAGGCTAAGGGGGCAAAAAGGTGGAGTGTCGAGCGAAAAGGGTATGCCAAGGAAATTGTGTAAAAGTACCCTTGAGTGAATCTCGTCGACGAAGTGCGTTTATATTGTCGTGCGGCGAATATGGGCACCGGTCGTTTATTAGATTACTGGATATATGGTGCACTCTGACTGCTGCAAGAGTTCCGTGCCTAGCATATGATATTCCCAGCCTATATGAAGATTGAAGTGGCACTACTGAAGGCTTTTACTGCGCCGTCACCTCTTCAGGATTTAAAGAGGGGATGTGTACGGTTTACTTTGGCGCCTTTGAATTATTAATCTTGGCATCTTTGGCTTGATGTTACACTTAAGTCGCTATACGATTAGGTCTATACGGAGCTATAGAGGTGTACACGTCTCGTACTCACTTATGTTACGATGAATATAAGTGAGTATGAAGTTACACGAAAATTTTAGTTATTACTTTAGTACGAAGAGTCATCATAGCATAGTGTACCTATTTATAAATAGATATTTGTTAGATAAGTTTATTTATGTTTAATTATAAAATCAATTAATTGTAGCCGGACAAATTACTTTATCTTGTAGGTACCCATATGGTAGATGATGTAATTTTCAATGAATACTGAACATGTTAATTATATCAATTAATTATCTATTTAGAACTAGCGTGAATGTTGGTGATCGCGGACAAGATGTCGAAGACAGATAAAAAGTAGCCTAAGCCAAAAAAGCATCGAGTCATCGGAATGATTTTTCCCGCTCTTGGGCAAAGCAGGAGGCGTGTGAGACTTTTAATAACTAAAATCCACCTCATTCCTTCTTTGCTTTCGTTCCAGAGTCTCGCGTTTCCCCTTTCAGAATCTAACCAGGGGCGTAGCTACCGCCGTATCTGCCGTATCAATTATACCGAGCCCCCGGGCCACGGGGGCCCCCAAAGTGTGTAAGGAAAAAAAATAAAAACTTTCTAATTTATTTTATTTTACAAATGACAAAATTAAAAAAAGGAAAAAAAATAAAAGACGGCACGCTACGCTACTGAATCTAACCCATGGCTGTGGCTTCGACCCAGCTAGGCCATTCCAAAAATAGCTGAAGTCGATTTAGTAGTTGATTGAATATACCACTTTCAGGATGAGCGTTTGTTATGTTATTTGTAGATAAATTACACCTAGAGACAACAATTATTATCGTGCTCATCACACAAACATTTTATATAAAACTCAGCCCCCAGACCCAGTATACTATACAAAAACCTACCTCATTCAACAGAAAAGGCAGCAACGCAAGACAAGACAGCATCTCCATGGTAACAGCCGTTAATATCACACGTATATATAATATATGCAAATAGTTCTGAGTTCGTCATGGGGTATAAATATCTTGGGCAAAGTCCCGGGGGTGTTAGTAATCTGTAACATCCTAGTGGGCCCGTGGGCCATCGTTTTGTATGCGCCTATTATTACAGGGAGATCAGACGGATGATCAAGATTAAAGCAATTGTCCGTTTAATGGAGGCTAATGGTTTCATGTAGGGAAATATGGATAGGTTTAATTTAGCACTAGGTTTTTGGTAGCGGTTTTGCTTGCGTGGAAATAGAAAATTAGCTCAAGTGAATATACCTACTCTTGGTATGAAAAGTTCTATGTGCTATTCTGTGTATTATATTGTATGCCAAATTTCATCTAAATCTGTTCAGCCGTTCCAGCGTGTAGAAGTAACAAACGTACAATAATACTCACAAACTTACACCTTTATTATTGTTATTTTTTACATAAATCTATATTGCAAATATACGGGGTAGTGCTAGTAGGTAGGGTTATTCTAGGTTGATCGAGTTACCATGGCCTGGGAACGCAAAGGGTAACTGAAGAAATACAAGTGTGTCAGGAAAGTCTGACACTCCCGCTCAATTCACCCAGTGTGAAAGGAGTAATTTGATAATTTTATATAGAAAAACAAGTAGGTAATTGTAAGTAGGTACAGTTATTAAACATACTAATTTCTTATTAGGAGCGTTTTTGCATCTTGATTTTTATAAAGATTCATAAAAACTGTTCAGGTGTTCCACAGTCATGGGCTGTGCGAACATTACATTACATTATTTTTTCTTTCTTTCCAATTGTCGATTGCAATAAATTGTTTGATTACATTAGTGTATATATTATGTAGTTTATTAATTTGAGTATATATTATATATTGTTATTATATTTTAGGTTTATTATTATTAGTATATTTATTCTTGTATTCGCTTTTTCTCTCTCTTATTGCACCTACCACTATATTTCTCTGCATCACCCAAAGGTTGACTGGTAGAAAATGCCTTAGGCATTAAGTCCGCCTCTGTACTTCTATGTGCATAAAGCATTTAATAAATAAATAAATAAATATACCATGGTCCTGTAACGGAAAGGGCAACTGACGAACACACTGGGTTTTATTTATTTATATACTCTTTATTTTTTAGTCAGTTGAATTCTGATAAGCCTTTTTCGCTTCGTGAGAAAAGTTATTTAATGATTTCGCATACCAAGAAAAGGCAACAGCAATGCTTACCAACGTTGACTTCGACCGAAACTTCCTAAGTTTCAATAAAAGTGTCCCATCCAAAGCTACTAATAACCATTGTCTGTGCTAGGGATGTTATGGAAGTGCTAATAGTGGAACCGAATTTGGAATCGAATGTTTTAAATATGGTTTGTCGGAATTGAAACCGGAATCAAACTGGAATCGAAGGCGGAGGTAGAAGCGTCAAATGAAACTATTACAACTAATCAAAAACTCAGAAAAATATAAATGAAGAACCAATTCATAACATTCCAAATACAAGTGAAAGAGTAATTGACAGAAGGAAGGAGGGAGGTTCTCCACGCGACGAGTAAGTTGTTTTTTTACCTCTTATAGTTCCAATTAAATAGCGGAACCATTGATTGACATACTGTTACTCTATCTGGCATAGTTATTGTAATCCTGGTTGACTTACTTTTATTTCCTTTTACGTTATACAGGCTCATTTTTTTACTGTATGACCTTGAAGCTGACATTATTAATACGAATATTAATTAATTTTAATTTTTTTTTTCGAATACTAATATAATTTCAAAAATTGTGAAAATTTGGAGAGCTTCGTTATAAAAATCACCCATTTTTGCGGAAAAAAAAAATTATGATTACTGTACCCTATACATATATTTGCTAAGTAAGATATTAAATGATTACGATTATTATGAACCAAAATCAGAATCGAAGGTACAAAACGTTCTAAATTCCGATCTTTCGGAGTCGGTATTGAACGGTAACATCTCTGGCTGTACATTGTCAATTTGTTAGCGCGAAGCAATAAAAGACTTCCTTTCCCCTATATCCCTGAATTAAGTAGCTCAATGTTTGCTAACTAAGTCTCGGTAAACACAATTAAATCGGCATCGCGCGTGTGGACGGATTCCAACAGACTTAGATATAATTTTCCGAAGTAAATCCGGGCTTTAAGGAGCCCTTTCAAATTCCCCCGTCCGCCCTAAAGGGAATTTTAACGATAGCAAATTGTCTATTTCGACTTATCTTCTTTGCTACTGAAATAGTAGTCATACGGTGTATTTTTAACTGGTCGCTTGTTGCAGTCGCGACGTCGATTTCCTAAGGGGAAAGTGTCCTCATTTAAGATATTATAGCAGCCTTTCTCTTTTCGTTTCCTTTTTAAGTTGTGTTCTATTTTTTTCAAGGTTTTAATTAACTTGCAATGTTTTGTGTGCAGTTATAATAGTTTATTGGTAAGGGATTCTTACATGTATTATACTGAATAATACATTAGACAAGTCAACTGATAAAAAAAGACAAATCAAATGTTGCAAATGAATTTTAAATCAGGGCTTTACGTGTTGTATGAGCGAGTAAAATGGATGGAGGTAAATATACCCTATTTAGCTTAATTCCTTTCACACTTCAGATTAGATAATAATAAAATAATGCTTGTGGTAAGCTTCAGTTGCTTCTAAATGTCTGCCGAAATGCGAGCAATATTCAGTTTAAGGTGCTTAACTAACTGAACTTACTTTTAAATCAAATATGGCTGGTCTGGTAGGCAGCCGCTCCTCGTAAAATACTGGTATTTAGCTAAATCCGGCTTGACTGGAAGCCGACCCCAATATAGTTGGGAAAAGGCTAGCCAGATTATGATGGCTGTCATGTGAAGATGGTGGACTAGTTACTTTTTATGCACTCGCATGATATGGGTATCAATTAAAAAGGTTATTAATGAAGAATAGGAAAAAATTAATAATCCGTCAAAAATTTAATATGGGAGACCATTTTTCTAAACTTATTTTAAAATTTTGTTTTTACTTTATCTAGTTTCCTGTGTTCCATTTTTGTTATGAAGCAGATGACTTTTATTTTTCTGAGCCCGTGTTTGCAAATAATGGCTGTAGGAAAATTAACCTGAGAATGCAGTGCATTTTTTATGACGCTAGCTTCTTCAGCTATTCATATCAAAGTGCATAATACAACGGGTCATGAACACAGGCGTTCTGCTAGATGATGATACCCACAGATGTTGATAAGATGGTACAGACTATATCTATCATGTTGTATAAGTTTTATTGTTACGAGTAGGTTAGTGGTCGGTTTGTTAAACAGAGTAGGTACAAATGTTTATCATTCATATTTTGTTTATGTTTGTTTATTTATTTTGTGGTATGAATCCGTCCATTTGTACACTTAGTTTTAATAAATGTTTATCTTGTCTACATTATGAGGTGTACAGTAAATACGAGTATATTAGAAATAAAAAATAGTCCACGCAAATAGTTGTGAAATATGATGGTAATTGTATATTCTTCTTTTGTTAGAAAGATATTTGTTATTTTATATCATAATAGATTCTGCTACTTTGCCTGCGTAAAAGTATGTCTATGTTTGTCAATGTAGCATTCCACTGATACAAGAGTGACCAAAATCGGTAGTTTTTGAGAAATTAAATAAGAAACTTCATTTCAAAAAGTCGGTCTGTCAAAAAAAAAAGTGATTTTAAATTCCACGTACCAAAGCGTAGATCTTGAAGATACTTAGTGCAAGAAACTCCATGGACATGAGCAAAATAAAAATGATGTCGAAAACAACAATACAAAAAGGGAAATAGTATATCTTGCAATATAAAAATATGTAAAAAAAGAAATACTAATTAGTAGGTAAAAGTGACTGTGACTGTGGAGCAGTACTGGCATTTAGCCAAGAACATTAGTGTTTAGTCATTACAAACTAAAACACAAATTTTACCTCATTATTATATTAATATAGACATTGCCACTGCTTAACTTATTTGTATTTTATAATGCGTTTTGCTTTTTTAGGATAGGAAGATGACGTTAGTTACCGGTGCAGAATGGATCAGAATTGCAAAAGACAGATGGAATATTCGAGGAGGACTTTGTCGGAGGAAAAGCTGTTGTTGGATAAACTGATCGTCAGTAATAAATAAAACAAACACATAAAACAGCAATAAAGGTTTATTTATTTATATTTAGGTATATAATATAACTTCGTTTTATAACCTAAAAGTTTAAACGAAGCATACTACGTTGTTTTCTCCAAAAGATCGCAAGTTACGAACAGCTCCATGCTACGGCGTAGCAGTGCTACGCTCTGCGCTAATAGACGCCGCGCTACGTGCGCTACAAGCGTCTACGATACTGTAGCCGATTACACGATTTGTATTTTCCGATTCACATCTGAATTCACATTTCGTACATTTCATGTTTGGATAAAGTATTTTATTTGGATAGAAAGTTTAACTGTTCATATTTACTGCACTCCGTATCCAGTACCGAGGGCCTGCACTCAGCATTCATCAAACAGAGACATGAAAAAATATTATTAACGAAATAACCGAGTGATTTTACACTGAAATGTATGGATGGGATTGGGGTTAATTAAATTTTATTGTATTCGACCACGAACAGACGAAATTCTGACTGTCTGTATATTCGGAATCGTAATGTTCCAATTAACAAGTTTATTTTTTGTTTTATCGCAGGGAGATTGGGGTTAGACATTTGGTCGGCCGGTACTGGCTAAATCAGAAAAGGGGGACAGAAGCGGGCTAACGAACCGGACCAACCCATTACTTGAGCAGACGGGCGCTGTCATGGCTACAGTACATACGTACGGCTAGCTATAGAGCCTCCTACTTGCGGGAACAATGATTTAGAGCCTCCCCCACCCTCGGACACGCGAAAGGAAAATGTATTTTTATAAAGGTAAGAACAAATTAGAAAGTAACGGAAGAAGTGCTCATTAATTAATATTAAATTTCGAATATTAAATAAATTCGTGGTTGTTGTTCACAATGAGTTCGGGGAGTTTCAATTATGATGACTCTTTGAAACAGGGCCTGGTATTAGGTTTAAAGGCCAGGTAAGGTTATTAATCCATTCATTTAGCAGAATTCTCGGCATAGAATACACCCACACGGCGCCAGTATTAGGATCATAAAGGCAACTTGTATTATAGATTTACTAAAAGATTTGAACTTAACTTGGCTTAAAAAAAAGAACGAAAAAAAAATATTTGGCACAAATAGAAACACATACTAACAAAAATAAGTAGAAACTTAAGATTAAAAATACGTGGTAGTTGCCTTGCGCTGGTTTTCAACTGAACCTTATTGAAGTGTGAAAATTAGTTAACAAGTATTTAACAGCCGTAAATGTTAGGTTAAGGCAAATAAAAATTGTATATGCTAATGTTTGACTGATACTGAACTGATATTTTTCACATACAGAATAAATTATTTCACCGATTTGATAACGACCAATTTGTGAAACGGCATATCCACATAATTGCTTACCGTTATTGTTATGATCAATAACAGTCCATGATTAGAATTGTTAATAATATTTATTTATTTATTGGCCAATCGACTATTGTTACACTTTACAACCTGATACGTGCTATTATATAAACTAAGTGAACAATATTATAGGATACACAGGTTTCACTTGAATCCAAATAATGCAGTACTAGTTAGCTTAAGGTTGGCCCTGTATACTGGGAAACATATTATTACCTAGTTCGGTTACAGATTCACCTATAGGTACTGTATTTTATTTATAATTATAATAATAGTTTAATAAATTTTAAGTTGCCTTTGGTTAATCATTTGGTAAATAAAAACGTATTATGTATTGTTTTTAATCGAAACTTACATTCTAACAAACCAATGATATAAAGAGTATTCTTTTTGTTTGTTAATTAAGACGAATAAATACTGCTATGGCCTCAAAATAAAAATAAAATTATTATTAGCAAATAGCTAATTACAAGCCTCCATAAATATATAAAAAAGTTGATAAACAGAATACAAACTAGTAACAGTAACAAAACAATATTTCTGAGCAAACATAAAAATAATAACAACTGTGTGAGATTAATATTTTGGTCAGCCTAAGAATGATAATAAATAAAGAAACGACCAGCTAAATATAAATAATCAAAAACTTTTAAAACTACGTGCCAATTTGTCACTCTAAAAAAGTCGTCTGCAAACTAAATAAAATGTGAACTGGCCACATGTGCCATTTTTATTCGGATTAAAGCATAAAAAGCCAAACAATGTTAAGCTTAATCCGTCCATCTGGCCAAACCTCAAATAACGACACTCCGGCAAAAACCACACACCTCCTAACACGTACGTATAGTGTGTTTTTCCTTTATTGTCTTATTTTGTAAACAAACACGATATGAAAATTACGTGTTTTCGTACGAATCACACACATACTCGTATGTATGGTTGTTATTCGTGCGTCTATATTTGTACGTAACATACTGTTATAAGTCGTTAATTTCATGGAAATATCTTTCTACAGTAACATTAAATATTACTAGAAACAGTGGTAATCACAAGAAACAGTGCTTATATACAGTCAGTAAACAAATGGATGGATAACTAGAAATACGCTTGGTATCCAATATTTCTGTTTACTAAATAAGACAAGTAAAGAAAAACATGCTCTAAATGGTAATCCAAGCCGGAATGCAGCGGAAATGTGTAGAATAGTCTTCGAAATATAAATTGATACTCAGTGAGCACTAGCTATAGTAACATACCTACACGTATAAATAAAAAATTTCATGGAAATATGTTTCTAAAATAACATTAAATATTACTAGGAAATCACAAGAAACAGTGCTTATATACAGTCAGTAAACAAATGGATGGATAACTAGAAATACGCTTGGTATCCAATATTTCTGTTTACTAAATAAGACAAGTAAAGAAAAACATGCTCTAAATGGTAATCCAAGCCGGAATGCAGCGGAAATGTGTAGAATAGTCTTCGAAATATAAATTGATACTCAGTGAGCACTAGCTATAGTAACATACCTACACGTATAAATAAAAAATTTCATGGAAATATGTTTCTAAAGTAACATTAAATATTACTAGGAAATCACAAGAAACAGTGCTTATATACAGTCAGTAAACAAATGGATGGATAACTAGAAATACGCTTGGTATCCAATATTTCTGTTTACTAAATAAGACAAGTAAAGAAAAACATGCTCTAAATGGTAATCCAAGCCGGAATGCAGCGGAAATGTGTAGAATAGTCTCGAAATATAAATTGATACTCAGTCAGCACCACTCGTTTCTTGAAAATGGAGTTTCTTGTGAGAAATTCAAGGAAATCGAAAATTTACGTTCGCTCAAACACAAATCGCTTACGATGTAGTCAGTGTGATGGCGGGGTTTCTAACGATTCGCGGAATCATTCATCGTAGTTGTTTTGTTGTTATTAATTGGGATTTTGTAGACATTCATTATTTATTTATTGTTTCCTCTGTTATAATGCTGTGTAAAATTGGTTCTTTCGGGGTTTTAATGTTGTTTTTTTGGGCGTTTTTTTTATTACATTGTATAATTACTTATTGAAACTGTTTATTTTGAACAGATTAATAACAATCACACACGAATGAAATGTAAACGTAAATTAAATATAGGAAAGGAAATGTAGTAATCTAAATAATATGTACCATCATCATCATCTCAGCCGAAACACTCGACACGTCCACTGCTGGACATAGGGCTCCCCCAAGCGTCTTTACAACGACTTGTTCTGTGCGTCTCGCATTATTCGGATTCCCGCGTCCCTTGCCAGGTCATAATACGAGTATGTATAATGCACATTAACTAAAGGGCACGTTTAGCGCAGTGGTGAAATGATTGAGTGGGTTTAATTCCGGAATGAAACAAATATTTGTATGAGCTACAGATAAGTATTCATATTCATTTATTCATTTGTAGACATCAGTAACATTTGTAGATATAAGTAAGTGTTCTGGTTATAGGTGTCTTGTGCATGTGAGTTAATAAATGTTTTCTAATGAGTCATTCATAGTGCGGGACAACTTTTTATTAAAATGAAAAAAATACACAAGTATTTTGCAACTGTGCAGTTTTTGGGTTTACCCTCAGGGGCCTCGATGTATGCAAAAAATTGCAACTTGTCACCCGCAACCTTCTCGTATTGATAAAAGGCCGCTAGTAAATGAATACTGAAAAATGATAGGTGCTCTAATAGTTTATAGCTCGTTCCGTTTATTTTAGCATTTTCTACATAATACCACAATAAAAAATAACCTATCCTACTCCAGAATGCTCTTATAAACGAGCTCATTTTCAATCAAAACCGACAGGCTTTGATTTGAGTCAGAGATAATTCAATTTTCGAATTTGGATAGGTACATGATGACAAAACCACTTCTTCCATCTTTCGCGAGCCCGTACGTTTTCTAGGTAGTATCTTCTTCATCGTCTATTACGACTCTGTCATGCCGTACCAAGGTACTAGTTTTGTGCTAGTAGGGTTATATTGTAAAATGAAAATCCTAAATTTTCTTTCTTGAGTATGTGAGTTAACATGTTTGCGAGCATATTCACGATATAGGAATAAGTAACAACCAACTTCTTCATATTGTAGTCTAGTTAGTATTGTTCCACTTTTGTATTACAGTTTTTTTTAACTAGCTGATAGCGGCTTCACCCGCGTAATAGTAGTAAACTATCCCAAGGAAATGTAGTAGTAAGTTTCTTCGCAATCCGTTCAGCTGTCGGTTACTTACTTCACTGAAGAAGTAACAAACATACAAATATATTTGTTATTCACAATTTCTCGCCATTATAATAATACTAATATAATTAAGTGATGTAGAGGCCTCATGAGAACCATGACCGTAGTAGCTAGACTTTTCGAAATAGTTATCGTAGACCTTGCAAAGCAGAGGAAAACTGAAGGAAAACTGTTGGAATTTAGTCCGTATAAGTCTGATTCTCCATCTCGCTCCCAGCAGAGTGGGAGGAGTTATTTGATGATTTTGCACTCAAAAACCACTTTATGTACCTTCAATGTTCTGTGGGTGTGATAGGTGAGAGCTACGAAAGGTTACTTGAATAAATAATATACAGTTCTATGAAAACTACCACTCCAACAGTCTCAGCAGAGGCCTGGGACATGTCAGTTATACTTGTAGGCCAGCATGTCCCACCTTAATCCTCTAAGCGACCCAAAACAACCCCAATATATGGCCGCGAAAATTAATAACCCGTAAAGAACGATACCTACCAAATAAAACACAACAATCATATAAATCACTGACAATTTATTATTGTTCCCTTAATTTTGTGTTGTAATGAATAATAACTAAAATTTCAATGCGGTTACACCGTCGGCGGCTCGTGGAATATCTGATATTTAACTAACTTTGAATCCCCGCAAAAGATTTAAGCCCGGCTTCTAAACTTTCTGCAAAGAGATTTGAGGTCTATCGTATCAAAAGGGCGAATCGCGTATTTTCAAATTCACCAAATTACTCGAAACTAAGAGAACCCGAGTAGACTCAGTAACAATGCTCATTATTAGTTTGCTCGTCAGACTTTTAGTTTTATTTGAATCATCCTAACTAATATTTTAAATGTGAAAGTGTGGATGTTTGTTACTTAATCACGCAAAAACTGAACGGATTTGGTTGAAATTTAGCATGCATATGGCCTTTGACATGGAAAAGAACATAAGCTACCTTTTATCCCGATTCTTGAACACGCGGACCAAGTCGCGGGTGGAAGCTAGTTTACAATAAATTTCACGTCTTTTTAATGGAGTCGCTTATTGAAGGCAATAATACATTCAGCAATAGGCCGAGACTGATCGATGGACTTAAAGATGATTGACTAACAAAGTACAAAAAGTTAGTTATCTAGTAGAAGACGTTGATTGAACGACCGCAGAAGTTCGCAAGAAATTGTCTGAAAAGAAATTTGAACTTTAGGTAGGATGATAATTTGCGCTAAAAAAAACCTGACGCCGAAAAATTACGAGGAAACCGTATCCCTTTTTTTATGGTACCCTAAGAATAAATGTGTAAGGGAGTTTGTTTGTCCGTTTTAAGCGTTAATATTAATCCTTCCGACCGAATTTAGATCACGGTGTGACCACCTCAATCTCAACAGAGATCAGCTAAATAGGAGATATTATAGTGGACAAGTGTGTGTGTAAACACAGGTGCACTCCCTTTTCCTTTACTCTCATAGTCTGATGGAACGACAGTCCGACACGATCGGAGAGAGATCAGGCGCAGGACCAACGGCTTTACGTAGTTTCCAGGCCTCGGGGGTATCACACCACCAATTTCCAAACTCCGAGCAGCCACTGAGTAATTCCTAATGGAAAAACCCAATCCGACCCGGATATTGAACCTAGGACCACAAGCTCAGCAGTCGCTTTTATGTCTACTAGACCAACGAGGCAGTTAATGACAGTTAATACGTTGATGATTGAATCGAAATAAGGGTTTTTAATTAATTATCGGTTCCAACGCCATGTAGACAAATCCACGGTTTAAAGCTAGTTGGGCTGCAGGTTTGTTCAAAGGAGCTACCGTGGCCCTGGAAAGGGCAACTGAAATATCACACGTGGGTGTATTCAGTAAAAGTCTGACATTTCTGGCTTTATCTAGAATGGGCGAAGATATTACAAGATGATTTTTCCATTCAAAAAAA
Organism: Mythimna separata; assembly: GCA_030763345.1. Taxonomy (NCBI): domain Eukaryota; kingdom Metazoa; phylum Arthropoda; class Insecta; order Lepidoptera; family Noctuidae; genus Mythimna; species Mythimna separata. The sequence goes on from CM061180.1 coordinate 10,661,397, forward strand.
GCTATTTATCTATATTTGTAGCTAATACCGTACCAGTGTTTGACTTTATAACTTCTATCTCTCTTTTGTATAAGCATACTCGATATTGATTGTAGCTTTTCAGTTCGAAGAGATGCTTTCAAGAACGAGGAAGCCCTCTCTAAGACCAGAAACATTCATTCGAGGTCAAGATGCCACTCTTCTTTGACTTTCGACTCGGATTAAAAAATATAAAACAATTTTTTATTAAATTTTAGTCTGTTTATGTTGAAAGAGAGAATCGAAAAAGCTGATTATTATTATATTATTTCCCACAGAACTGTTAAAGTGTACCTACTAATGAATTCAGCTGTTCAATTAATAAAGCTGATATTTGAGCCTATAATAATATAACTTTGCGATCATTTTAATTAGTTGTAACCGGCATATTATTGCCAGGCCACTTTTTACGTACTGTTTCAGAAGAAATAATTAATCAATTATGGCGCTGTGATTGGTTTCTGGTGTACGGTTTCGATTCTCGCACTAAAATAAATAAATTATTGTGTTCTGAACGGATAGTTGGTTTTGGGATTATATCTCTATGTAAAATATAATATTATAAAGAGAAAATATTTGATTTTTTGTTTTGTTTGTATGTTACGATTTCTAGAATAAAAGCAAACAAGGAACAGGAATTGGTTTTAGTCAGTAAAAGTCTAATACGCTCTCCCGCTCCACCCAGAGCAGGACAAGGCATTGGATAATAAAGATAAGTAACCTAAAAAAAACTCAAAACGTCTTGATCGGTTTCAAGAATTCTGTCACCATTGATAAGCTATACGAGTATCACCACTGAAAAGTATCGCGCCGGGCCCTGGTTCAGGCCATGGTCCGGAGCGAGGAGGGTTGGCATGCGGTCGCCTCCTTCTGCGAAGCAGTGATGCTCGTGAAGGAGGCTGCTGACCGCGAGCGCGTGAGGGAACGGTCCTCACGCCGCCGCCGCCGAGATCCCGATCCCGATTTCCGACCACCGTAGGCGCGGGTTCGCGGACGGCGAGCACTGGGTAGCTCGCTGTCCGGCAGTCTGGAAATAATCTGGACCGAGCCCAGTCGTCAACGGCGCGTTCTGTTCCACGCGCGCCTCAAGGAGATGTCAGCAAACTGTAGGGGCCCGGTAGGGCCGAAGCCTCTGGGGGGAACATGTGGTATTCCTAACGGTTGATACCGAGTCCCCCCCAGAACGAAGGCAACGAAGGAACGGGGTAGGGGTTTAGTCAGTAAGAGTCTGACACGCCCTCCCGCTCCGCCCAAGAGCGGGGGAAGTCATTCTGATGATTCCCCTACCATAAAAAAAAAAAACCACTGAAAAGTATATTCTTATTATATTCTGCTTTCATGCGAGCAAAGTCATTGGATGAAGCTAGTACATAATATGTTTGATTCATGCATAGAAGGAATAGGCATCAAGCAGACGTAGAGTCATTGGATGATTTTCTACCTAAAAAAACTCAAAAACGACTTGATTTCAAAAATTATTTCACCATTAGAAAGTTACATCTTCACTGAGTAACATGGGCTTTTTATTTTCTAATTTCTTGCAAGCGAAGCCACCGACTGAAGCTAGTACTAATACATAATAATATGTTAGATTCATGCATAGCAGGAATAGGCATCAAACAGGCGTAGAAAAATACATTCCGCGATTCCCTAAAGAATATTCGTGAGCAGACAAAATAACTGAATGCTTACTCTATTCGGCGGTAGTTTGTGCCTCCCGCTCCATATAAAACCTGGGCCATTTTAATGCCATTGTTACACCGTGCAGAGTCATAACAGTTGATCCCGACTTTATTGCACTTCTCAATGCAATATTCTACCTTTACCTCACAGGTTGCTGCAAATCTGGCGGATATTAGATGCTTACTGAATACCCAGGCACTGAGCCGTTCTTTACAGAGTTCAACAGTTAATTAGTTTTTAAGTATGTTTGAGTTGAGTGTTAGCTTATTTACTTTAGAGGAAAGACTTGACGAGTTGTCATATTGTTGAAGGTTATTTTTTATGTTGGAAATCTATGCCTGGTTAATGAATTTCCGAGGAGCCTTTGATCTGTGATGCTTATTGCCATCGTTTATTGCTGCACTGTCAAACTAGCGGCCACGTAGCTTAGTATATAAGGGAATATTGTAGAGTTAATATAAAACGACGAAACAATGTGAAAAAGGAAAATAACTAAGTTAAACAAAGTTAAATAAAAACAAACAAAAGAAAGGAATTAACACACTCTACTGCGAAGTGCGGAGTTTTCCGAAAGCTTTTACTCTAATTATTCAGATTATATTAATATGCAATAACAAAAGAATAGAATAGAAAGCGAATACAGGAAGATAATCAGAAACAGGTGTCAAACCATCCTTTTATATTGGTCCCGACCGCGCTCGCCAACGGGTAGTCGTAAAAACTTACCACTTCATCGAGTGGGTTTCATGAATCGGGTTCGACTCGGGGAGGCTCGGCGCACTTCGCGCTGCCTCGGCTCCGTTGGGCGGGCGGAAATTCAGTCTTCGAACACAGCGGCCGAAGATTGTCGCGTGCCCGTCGCCCCGCCATTTTAGTTAACATCGTTAAATAAACAATTATTGTTGTTAATAAAAAATCACAAGAGCGTGATAAAAATAGTTTGAAAAGTTAAAGTAATTTTACAACTGTTTCAGTACCGTGTGGATAGTGTTGAAAGTTTTTTTACAAAGTGTATTGGATTGCGAACAAAATTGACTTAAGTACGTCGGGAATGATGCTAAGGCGGCCTACTAAAAGTATGGCATTTAAAAAGGTGAGAATAAGGTTTCTGAATTAGATTATAGTAGTGTTGTGACCTTTGAAGTTGGCTTTTGAAATGTTGGAATGGAAAATGTTGGAGTTGGGCTAGTGGTAGGTTAATGTTGTTGAAAGCAAGTTAAACTAATGTTAGACGAACTCAGAAGTGCTAAACAACTAATTGTTTTTCACATGTTAAAGGTTAATATTTACTAGAGATACCTATATACCTACATTGTTATAAAGGGTGACATAAAACACAGACTTGATGATTATTTCAAATGGCAATTTCTCCTTTTGTGTACGTGAAGGTAATTAGATTTAGCCACGTTTCTAGCTGATTAATTCTTCAATGACATAATTAAATTGAGTCTTATGAATTGGAAGATTTCCTCAAGACGAAGGAAACGTTATATTCGTATCTGTACAAGGTGTGAAGAGGTTTAATTTCTTTACATTTAATTTCCTCACAGATACCGTTTGAATACAAAATACGTCGTTGTTTGGTTGTTGTCTCCTTCCTCTCCGGTCGTAATTCGAAAAGCTTTTAGTTTTGTTCCGTATTCTTAGGTACCTGTACTGATTCTGAAAAGGTTTGTCGGTTTGTCTATTGTCTGACTATGTCACTTCGCATGCTTGTAGATTACTGTAAAAGGGTACGTGATTTGTAAAACATGATTATACTTTAACTAAACAAAAGGAGACTACAGAAGAAGTAGTAGCTACGATCCACCGTACACAATGGATTGCTTCTGTTACTTCTTCAGTTACTACCTACCCCTGAGGCAAAAGGCGTTAACGTATGTACTCTATTACCAGCTTGTATTATCCCACTGCTGGTCAAGGGACTCTTTTCTTCTAACGATCGAGAGTTTTTGCTTCTTGTTTCTAACTAATAAGGAACATACCCAGGTCATCCCACCATCTTCTTCGTGGTCTGTGCACCAATCCTTTATTTTAATAGGTCCACATATCTTCTGGTTTCTAAGGTATTTTAATGTGAGAGAGGTACCCATTAATGCAGCTGTCTATACCAACTATACATTTTAATGTGCTAATTGGTTATACTATAGACGTTCACAGGTATATGTCAACAGTTTTTACTCGTATATAGTAGGTATTCTAATTCGTATATGGTAAGTTGTCCCACATTGAACCAGGTAAATTTCAAAGTCTCATAGTGGGCTGGATGTTCAATCAATGCCTTTAATTTTTTGTGTATAGTTAGCATATTTATTTAGCTTCAATTTTGTAAAACATTAATTTCTCATATTCCTTTTAGTTTCGGTGTAAAACAGGTTTTTATGAAAAATGATTTTTGGTTCAATGAGTACCACAAGTGGTACACATTTAACCAGAGTATCGTCCACATTGAGACACCTTATTAACGATGTCTTCTAGTTCAATTTATAAGGCAAATACTTTGTAATAACAATAATAATAAACAGTAATAATAAAAATCAGCCTTATATTTATAAAAATCACTTTAAATCATATGCAATTAAACCGAGAGTCTTAGTCTTATGCATCACAAAACCTTTTCAGTCAAATTCTTATCATATTTTAATAATAAAAACAAAAGTAACAGTTTTTAATTATAAAAACAAAAGTACCTTCCATAATATAACAAATTAAAATTAAATTAAAATAATTATAAAAAACACTCCTTTAACGACTGGGGTGTACACAGTAAACCGTGGTTCAATGTGTACCACCCTCAGGTGGTTCAATGTGAGACACACCACGTTTTGATCACTAAACTCAAAATTGTACCGGCAAATCAATCTCTTAAAATCACGAATTATAGCGCTTTTAATTGCTAAATAACCGTAGAAAACAGTGTACATATAAATAAATTGATATTATTTAAAAGAAAAAAGCTAAAAGAGAATGAAATTGGCAAAAAATATTTACTTTTTAAGTCAGTTTGCTTTCGAATACTCCTCACACAACCACTTTGCACGCGATCGCCACGCAAACTAGTGGGCAGGAACGGAACGTAAATACCTCTCTTTCACTCATATTAATGCGGTTTGGCAATGTCGCATTTTCGAGATTCGGCGGTGGTTCAATGTAGCTGCCTGGTTCAATGTGAGACACCCGACCCTACATAAACGTACCGAACAATCTCACCGTCAGAGACCCTCAGGAAATCAGGTTTGCTTTGTCTATGACGACGAAAAAGAAAGGGTAGTCGCCTATTTTTGTACGGAAAGGTTACTTAATTATACTTGCCGGTATCTATTTAGCATTTTCCCCATTTATATGTACTATGTACTTGAAATAATAGTAGAACGGGGATGTTTAATTAGCTAGTTACAATACAGACCAAGGTTTGGAGTCGGTTTTATTAGGTGCGTCGACCTTTTGCCTAGACATATTGTTCTTTAATCGTAGGCGTTTTGTTGAAATAGGTCCTGAAAAAGGAAACTATAGGTTTGTTCGCGGTTAATGATTATACTCCTACCTCGTATTTCATAAAGGATTTAAACATAATTGATGAAATATGTGTACTTTAGGCACCCGCATAAGTGTGCTGTCGCTTCGGCGAATACAAGCTTGATATTATTTTAGGAACAAAATATTCGTTCTGTGTTCAACAAAATACCTCGAATAAATAAGTTAAGCTCACGGAAAATAGTTGTGTGGCTTCTTTAAAGGAAAATTTACTCTATAGGAGCGGATATTGTAAAAGTGCCTACTGGTATCCTGGAACCAATTACCTGTGAGCTAAGTGTTTTTCTTTTATATTATTTATTGGCTTACGCTTGACCTTACGGTAAGTGATGATGTTATTGATGTTGGAGCGTAGAAGTAATCTATTCAGTCTTAATTTAAATTCCTCCAGGTTACAGCTATCAGGAAATAAACTCCGGCGAAGAATTCCTCTCCTTAGCTCTACGTACAAATTTTTTTATGTGTATATGGGTGGGATGTTCAAAGTAAGGCTAACACTAGCTAAAGCTGCGGTAACGTATGAAAGAATGACTATGACTTAGAACGTAAAGGGCAACTGAAGAGCACATGGGTGAAAATCGGTAAGAGTCTGCCAAGCTCCACTCTGGAATGGGAAGAGTCATTAGAAAAATTACCACTTCAACAAAAATTGGGTGGGATGTTTACATTGTTTCCCATGTACTGGTTACCTGTTCTTTCATCTGGATAGAATCCGACTATTTATCTATACTAATATAATAAAGAGGTAAAGTTTATTTTTTTTTTGTATGAGGTAATCTGTGGAAGTACTGGTCCGATTGCTAAAATTTTTTTTTACACCAATAGAAAGCTGCTGTATTCCTGAGTGACATAGGCTTTATTTTATGTACGCGGGCGAAACTGCGTGCTAAAAATAGTTTCATATAAAATGTAATGATAATGAAATTAATAAAAAATTCAGCAATAATAATGAAAATATAACATATTTTTAAGACAACTACTAAGACTAAAGACCAAATGTCTGAAATAAAATGATTTTATAGCTTTTTTTAATTAAAACTTTACGTGTCTTCTATTGTAAACTTCACCCAATACTTTCAAGTAGGCGATAGCGAGGTAAAGATATAAAACCTCACGAAAAAAAAAAACAATAGAAAAGCTTTTTTTTACTCTACCATAAAGTATTTAGTTTTATGGTAATATTATAAACCGTGTTTACGGAAACTGGTGCATAACTCTTTGGATTCATTTTCTCAGCGATATTATTAGTACCTAGTTTAATATTTTTTATACTGATTGTTAGTTAATTAGTTTACTTTATAATTTCCACTTCCTAGTACATCTACATAACACAGATTCGTAGTCGTACTTATTGAGGATGATTCTTGCAACAAATTATTTTTATTTTAAGTCTATGGTATGATTTTGAATGAACCCTGAAAAAGGATTGCCTTCATCGAAAAGCGGTGACTAAGTGTACAACACTAAGTACTTCATACCCTGGCGTGTTTCGTATTTATATCAATGTCTTAATATTCCGGTCTTCACTTATAATAGACAGTCACGAAATAATTCCGAATTTCGATCTTCCGTGGCAATTAGTGTCAGTAGCTAAATTACCGTTATAACATTTCGACCATTTCCTTCGGTTTGAATTTAATCAGTCTGACTTGGGTTAATTAATAACAATATTTATGAGCCGGTTCCGAATTAAAGTTTGTCTTTGGGACTACAAAGTATTATTTCATTCAATTGATCACTGGGATTTGTAAGTGGCAGATGCCCTTTGAGTCCCTCGTTATTTAGATGATCAGGTTTCTGTAAAAGATTGGGTCCGTACTGCTTGTTTTGCGAGGGTTCTTTCCTTCGTTTCCTCTTTAATCATGAACTGAGATCGGTTATGTTTTTGACTGAAGTAGTTATGCGCTACTTTTGAACTAGACAATTGTGACTAATAAATTATGTGGAGTGCATTCACTGTAGACACCACACATGAGTTGTAAGTAGCTGTTTTCAACCGACTTAATATATGATAAGAAATATCATCGAAATGCGAACCTTTTTTATTATTTTTTACCTAAAGACATTTGTGAACTGATTCGAGCAATTTTTTATTTTTATTTAATGGGTATACATCTAGATTAGTTTTTTTTTATCAAAATGCAGCGGGATTAAGATGGGATGAGATCCATGAGGAATTGAGGGAACTCGTAAAATGTTATCAGCACATTTATAACGAAACGATTTTGGTTTATTTATTTAGAAAGTCAAGCACTTGCATTCAGAAAATACCACAGATGGCCAGCGGAATTTCAGAAATACACAGGAAGTTATTTCAATTAAGATGATTTGTGATTATGAGCCTACTAGAGCAGTGGTAGCAAAAAGGTAGAGCACTGGTAGCCCAGAGTTAACTGCCCCAACTTGCAATTTCTAGACCGCGGGTTCAAACCCAGCCAGGCTCATTGCTTGGTGTAATGTATTTCATTACTGATTCTCTTAAAACGATGATGGAAAATATCATGAAGAAACCGGCATGTCCTTAAACAAAGTGTCCTAGCTGTGTTTCGGTTAATTAGAATCGTGATGAGATGTGTATTCAGGATATAAATGGTCTTAATGATTATATTCTACTAGCTTTTGCCCGCGACTTCGCCCGCGTGGAAGTCGGATAACCAAGTAAATTCAGAAAAAACCGGGCAAGTGCGAGTCGGACTCGCGCACTGAGGGTTTCGTACCAACCTACCTATAAAAACAGTTTAATTCTCGAATCGAGTCTTGAAGACTTTTCAATTTTTTTTTCTTGTGACGTAACTAAAAATTTTCAGTTTTCAGACTTTTCCCGATATTAGTGCTATAATACCTTGCTTCGTGCCAAATTTCAAGATTCTAGGTCAACGGGAAGCACCCTATGAGTTTTGATTCCTTTGACAGTGTCGAAATGTACGTTTTTTGCAACATAAACGGGCGTATCTTTTTTTCCCGTCAACTTACAAGTTTGATTTTTGCATAACTTCAAGGGACCGCGGATTTCAATATATGGTTTTAATTTCAACTTGATACCTTCACGCGTTCCTGAGAAAAAGGGTCTTGACAGACGGACGGACAGACGGACAACAAAGTGATCCTATAAGGGTTCCGTTTTTTCCTTTTGAGGTACGGAACCCTAAAAATAATAATATCGTAAGTGGGTCGCATAAGATATAGCCTATAGGACTCAGGAAGAAAACAGCTTTCTATCAATACCTACATTTTGGTTGCCTGACCAGGACCTTCAGAGATTACCCCCTACAAACAAAAAAACAAACTTTACCTCTTTATTATATTAGTATAGATAAGTACCTTACAATAGAACTTGTAAGGTACTTGTGTCCTGTGTGGAGGGCCACCACTTAAAGGAGAAAAAAAAACTGCAAATTTCTTTCATTACGGTATTTAGTATGTGGTTAAAAATAATAGGCACCGATAAGTATAATAACGCAATGCATAGTCACGCACTACAGTTTCATGTTTAAACACAATTTGACGAGTCCAAAATACGCGTATGAATAATAAATAGGCGAGTCCGAATGGATACTATTGTTGACATTAACATCGATTCTAATAAAAATGGACAATAGCGGTAACATCCGTAATAACTGCCAAAATGACGATATAAAATATTAAAATTAAATGTAGGTAACATGTACGTGGCATTCATTTAGTAATTGTTTTGTTGTTTAAATGATTAGTGCTATAAAGGGCAGTAAAACTGTGTAACAAAGCTTGTATTTCAAGTGTCACTAACGAGCTATAGCCCACGTCCTGGTTTTAGGATCAGCCGTGAATAATATACAAAGTACGTTTTTCAAACGACTTCAATTACAAGTAAGCGTCTTCTGCTCAATACGTTTCAATGCTTGGGTTCATTGGGGACATAAAACTGGGCATTTTATGACCCCAGAAAACTGCTGTGGCTTTGCATACTATGCATTTTTACTGGTATTCAAGCCATATAAGCTCCCTCGGTTTTACGACTAACCTTAAATTAAATAAAACATGATACAGTGTGTTTGCATTTCTGAAAATTTAATTTCGCTCAATCAAATTAGTTGGAATTTAATTCGATTGTTACGAATACTGCTATGTGCATACGAGATATTTGTGCGTAGTTTATGGCTTGTTCTGAATTGTTGTGGTACATTTCTGAACTAATTTATGAGTACATTGTTAGCGTGAGGTTTAAACAATAGCATCATTTTAATTTAGTATTATTGTGCGTTCACCTATTACTGTGTTTTAAGCAGAGACGGAGAGAGAGGACGCTAAAACATTTCATTTTATGAACACCGCTTAGGTAAAGTAAAGGCTTATACTAAGTGGTTAGCCTGGCACCCACCGTGTACGGTAATAACGTGATTCCAACTCTATATAAGTTGAACAGCAAACGAGAACTTATAATAGCACCATTTTGTTTGCAGTGGACATACATCTTTTTACTAAAAAGTTGTGTGCAAATAGGATTACGCCCAAAGGCTGTAAAATCCTCTGGCAGCGAGGTCATCGATCGCGTGCCATAAAATATGAACAGAAAAGCGAAAGATAAAACTCGTAACAGTTAACAAAAGAAATAAAATCCGATTAATACATCTTCCGTGGGACAATAACAATGGTAGGTATTACAACGAATTCGTCATTCGTGAATTATGGCCGTCAGAGACACAATAGTAGCCCGTTACTTACGTACGGAGAGTCGTGTCCCTACAATTATATCGGCCGGTATTTATCGGCACGATTTATTTATTGGATTACGGAACGACTATTATTTAATTAACGCGGGACAAATTTAGCAAATTGCTTGAATTAATATTTACAAACCGGAATCGGGACGAGATAAAGTTTCAGTAACTAGCTACTCCACGCTGCTGGAGTGTTTGACTATGTGAAACTCTGGCCTTACTGCTGGGCGCTCTATATTCTTCGGGTTTTCGTAATTTTAAGGGTTTATATTTGATTTTCACGTTAATTTGGGAATTTCGAGTGTACCGTTATTTTTATGTAGAGATAGGTTGTGTTTTTAGCCTCGCATAGGTCTTTTAAATGTGCTTTTTTAATTATTTTTTATTGTAAGCTAAGTATAGATTAGTTACTTTTGATTTTATTATTTGTGCGAGTCACAAAAAAAGTTTTTGTTTGTTTCTATGTATTTCTATGTACCTAATGGCTTTTTCGATTCCTTTTCAGGTTTCTCTTTGTGATTTTTTCAAATATCTATGCCAATGCATGCGTCATCCATTCATCATTCTCCCGTTGCATGCCAATGAATCATTTTCGGCTATTGCAGTTCACTACATAAGTCTCAGCTGTACTCGTCAGTCCATCTGGCTACTACGTTAGCCAATTTGCTCGGTTTTGATGTTCCGTTTCGTCCATGTGTAGTTAGCCTTTCCAGTATCAGTTTAGATCTTGAGCCCGTTCGATTCACACTAGAAAACCAATATGGCCACGTTTTGGACAGCTTTCGCTTCAACACTTATGTCTCGGGGGATCACAAACCAGTATAGCATTTTACAAAGCTGTACGTTTAAACGAAAATAGGTTTTCGGATCGAAGTAGTTTTCCTAAGCTTACTGTGTGCGAGTAATATCGCTGTGAAATCACAGTAGAGAGTTTAGCTGGAGAAATCAAATGAAAAATATGATCTTTGAGAATAATATACTAATACTAGCTGCTGCTAGCGGTTTTACCCGCGTGGTAGTAGAAATTTATCCCAAAACATCATACTCCTGAGATACAAAATATCCTTTGAACTAAACCACGTACCAAGTTTCATCAAAATCCGTTATCCATCATCTTAGAAACTTTCGTAATTTCTTCAAGAGGCAGGATTGTCTCCTGGTTCGGAGGACAGTGGTCTTATTTATGAGAAATAGCCACTCCCCCGTTTGGGGTGTCATATTTACTTCATCACTAATGTCACTTGTAGGCTATTTTAAAAAAAACTATTTGTATGTTTTGGTAGCAGTGAATTAATTCCAAAAATACCGAACCGATTTTAGCAGTAGACAGTTATTATATCACTGAGTGACAAGCACTAGTTTATATAAATAAAATAAACTAGTGCTTGACTGCGATCCCGCGCGATGGTAAGCGGTGATGCAGTCGTATTTACATATTTTCTGTTTACGCGGGTGAAGCCGCTAGCAAAACTAGCGTTTGATATTTTGGCAAAATAAATATTCTACGAACTATAATCATTATGTTCTGAGCTGTAGGCGATATAAAAGTCGGCGGTGTCTGGTCTCGCTGAAAACTATTACAGTCGTTAAAAATGTCTCATATTTTTTATAGAATCGTAAAATATTTCTTTAACTTTTTCGTCGCAAGCTCTTTTCGTGAAATAAATGTGTCTCTTCAAGTGCAAAAACGTTTGAAATTTAATTTTTCGCTTTTCATATTTTCAGTTTTAAACTAGTACTCTCTAAACCATGAATACTTTATCAAGAATTTCTTGCTTCAAAAAGTACAGAGACGAGTATCATAGCTGCATGTTCTTTTTTTTGAGCTGAGAAATCTATTAGTTCATAAATCCGCGACCGGTCCTATGAGACCGCGCTGTTATTGTTTTACTATTGTGTCTCGTTTTGCGGGTATGTGATAGGTTAATAGCCTCTTTCTTCGTTTTGTGGTGGGAGGGAGGGAGTGTCAGACTTTTACTGACTAAAACCCACCTATGTTCTTTTAGTTGCCCTTTACATTCCAGAGCCGAGGTAAGTAACTCTTTTGAACAATCCAGCAACCCCGTTACGTGTAACGTTCACATAAATAAATGCGAAATTAAAAATAGTTCTCTATTCAATACAAAGCGAGATTTAGTTTGTAACCAGTTCGAAGAAAACCTAAAGTGGAATAGCTAGTTATCTGTCCGGCATTTGGCCAGTTCGTTACCCACTAAGGGGATTATCGGCGGCGACTCCCGCCGAGTAGCACACGCGTGACAAGTTAGCACATACATTTATGTAGTCCAGTTCCACTATTGTGGATAAAACAATTCGAATAGTTGTAGTGAGCGCTTAATATTTAACAAACATCGGAAAACTATATCGAGTCTCGTTGGTTTAGATGGTTATGCGAACGGCAATTTTAAAATTGGATTGCTATTTGTGGTGGCTATATACGGAACTTTTTAACAAAAGTGTTAATGGAGTATACTGAAGGCATTGTTCGGATTTTGATTGCTTTATTTTTTCGAAAGTTTTCGTTACAAAAAGTGTTGCTGTCCAACTTATTGGCGTAAAACCCATAAGGATTTTTTGTTAAGCCCGGTGCCTAGACTTAAAAATAAATATGTCGCTTTGTTATAACCGTATTCGCCATCCTTGAATTTATAATGCGAGATGATTTTGAAAAAATATGACAGTTTAAATTCTAATGGAAACTATAATTTTTAAATAGCCTTTTTAATTAATACAAATCATTACATAAAATCAACTTAAATTGCCCGGCACCAAAGTCAATATTGGAGTTGGTAGTGATGGACTGAAATTACCTCAACATTTTTTTTATATAAAAATTAAATATTCCACATCTTTATTTAGAAAAAGACGGACTTTATAGAGCGTGGTTTCCATCTCTCATACCTCAATGACAATCTCTTAAAAAGCAAAACGAGTCGTATATATGCCTTTCTGAACAAAAAAACTACTTCAGTGAAGAGAGACCCAAGTATGAAGTAGCTTGCCACCATTTGAAGCACACCCACGCTCTCTCGGCGTGGGTGGACGTTGAAAGAAGTGACTGAATGACTACAGACGTCTCCAGATGGAATACGCATGAGCCTGTGTGGGATCTTACATTAGAATACACGGGTATTTATTTTGGGATATGGTAATACAAACTCCATGAATTCTTCATAGAATAAAATAATCTAGTTTATTTAAGAAGTCTTTTGAATCGAAATTCGTTCGTTATCTGCTGTTTGTGATACGTGAATATCATACAGATAGTTAAGCATTAATTCGGATTATAGTCACAAGTTTATAGCTTTAATTTGTTTTTTTTTATTAAAAATAAACAAAGAAATAGAAAATCTCACACTGGAAGAATAAACGTAAAATAAATTGTTTTTAAGAGTGTAACAAAGGAACTAATAATTCTAAATGCTGCATAGTGATATAAAAATACTGTGCGCATCCAGAACATAGCTGCCCATAACATCAACTATCGTGCAGTTGCTGAGACCAGACGCAATGCTCATCTGGTCGGAGGATCCTTCCTTTTCAACGGAGGTGTGTGAAACTTTATACTTTGCTTCCGCATACCTCTAATACAGTATTCGTGCTCATGAGCGTATAAGGTTGTGACAGCGGCTTCCCACGCGTATCTAATAGTTGAAAATTGTCTCAAGGGAATGTACCATAGGTATAATATATGAAATATCCCTTGTCTTAATGCAGGACACGATTTTCCTTGAGCCAAGTTTCATCCGAATCTGTCAAGCGGTTGAGTGCGGTGATTGACGATCGAACAAGCGTTTAGGCTTTTACATTTATAAAATTAGTTGGTATTTTGGGATCTTTTATTTACGACAAACCCTGTAAACAGACGATTAGAGATCTAGCCTTATATAATAGAGCTGTAAAGGTTAACAACCGCATTAGACTGTATGCTAGCTTAGGTACGATAACAAAGAATCAATGTAGACTTTATTAGACGAATCTTTGAGCTGTTTATGTTTTGAGTAGAGTTGAGCTACACAATCCATACTATTGTAATAATAACTCTGTCTGTTCGTCTATGATACACTTTTATGCTTTAACCGCTGAACCGATTTTGATGTAATATAAAGATAGAGTTAGACCGTTTCCACATTATCCGATCCGATATCGGTGTCGGAAGCCGATACGATATCGGGGTAAGTAAAATGTATGAAATATGTACCTGTCTTTCATATTGTCCGGCGCGATATCGGATATCGGAGCACGGCATTTCATACATTTTACTTACCCCGATATCGTATCGGCGTCCGACACCGATATCGGATCGGATAATGTGAAAACGGTCTAAAGCTAAAGCTACCTTTTATCGCGATAAAATGCTTGAAGCTTAAAATTTTAAAAAGTCACAGATTCTTTTTTGAAATTAGGAATTAGAAGACGAAAATTTCTTCAGTTGGGGTTCAGAATCATGTATTGAACCCATGGTATTCGTTTGTGCTTCGACGTCTGATACAAAACACAAACAGAGGTGTACCTACCACGACCTACTATTTATGTTAAAGTGTCTTTCCCGACCAAACGTTTCTCTCCACCAAAACTATCGACTATTGAAAGTGTGGTTATTTAAGGCCTGTACCGCAATCGCAGGGTAGAATCGTTCCATCACATGCTAAGCCCCGGCCACTCAGTTTGAATAGGTGGCCTCCCCATACAAGAATAGATGACCGATTACAATCGGGCCCTTTCTTTGCTTTAAATCTCTTCGTGAGGTATGGCTGTTCCTAACGTATGTTAGGTTTATACACAGGGTTTATATGAGTAGAGGCTGTTGCAAAACTGATATAGTGTTGTTGTAAATATGTGGAAATGGAGTTGTGTTTTATTTTACTCTATCAATCATCAGAGATTTAGCGGAAAGATATACTCAAATTTAGACAAATACACACACATCATGTACGTTAGGATTTCAACGTGAAAAGTATTTTTTTCTACACATTGATATTATCATTATCACTATCATAATTTCAGCTGAAAGATGTTCTATTATGTTAGCTTTAACATAATACCAGTGTAAACAATGGTTGGTGAATTAATAAACAAGAAAAAATAAAAACTAAAAGAAAGAAGTCCACTATTGGACATAGGCCTACCCCAAGTATCCCCATAACGACTGGACACAAAGGTACAATGTTTTGATATACCTTTTATAAAAATCGATTCGACAATATTCGTATACAGCTATTATATATGTAGACATACAAATATTGTTTACCAAATAGTTTTAGACTCGTAGATATACATTAAGAATTATTGCTTATTAAATTTCCAATTACAAAAAATAATACACCACATTTATATTGTCTTATTCAGTGATTTCAAAATATAAGTAATTGGTTACAAGTACAACAAGCAATTACTAACTACAATTCAAACCGCGCTTTTCTATGAGACAGCGAATTAATCAGTTTATTTTGTTCTTAGATTACTACATTTAGTATAGTTGTGTTAAAATATTATAGATGGCTTTACCAGCTTTATTTTGTTTATAACACTAACACGCTTACTTATCAAACTAAACTAGTGCTTGACCGCGCTCCCACCTGATGGTTAGCAGCAGCAGTGATGCAATCATCGATGGTGAAGCGCACTAGTTTATTAAGAGCCTATTCACTCTAGCCTTGAAGACACTTCAATTATAATCGCTCGGGAAGACAGCAGCAGGCAACTTGTTCCAGTCCTTCAATGTACGCGGTATAAACAATAACATAATATTATTATCTACTTTTTGTCACCCGTTTTGTTTTGTAGCTCTTAACGTTATCTGGATAACCCAACTAGTATGTGCCCTTCAGACTTTCAGTCCCATTTTGCGGCTTTTCTGTAGCCACTCAGATTTCTAGAACTGTACGATTTTGTAAATAAACGACAGTATTAGTAGTCTGTGCCCAGAACTCCTTACACAGATTGCCATCAAATAATGCCTTAAAGTTGTTTCGTTCCAACGAAGTTTTCACCTCTTTGATATGTACATATAACACACTATGTATAGTCATAGTAAGCTTTGCTTTGCTTCTTACATCGTCTGTGGCTTCTATCATCTTCCTAGAAACTGATTTAATGTAGTGCACATTATTTTCTAGTATTAGAAAATTCTCCGCGGTGGAGATCCATTCACTGTAGTTCTCGCAAGTTTTTAGTTTAGGAACATTTACTAGATAGTTCATTGTTATTCTTGCGAACTAGGTACCTAGATAGGTAGGTGGGTTGTACAATGTACACACTGAATAACACGCCACTAACTATGTTCACCACTTTCACTCGAGATCAACCACTATTTTAAATAAAAATCTACGACGGATATATTATAGTTAACACACACATGCTTTATTTTGATATAAACTAGCAATAGTAGATTATGTGATAAAACAGTATTAAAATCGCGAGCGGCATGTTGAATTTCGAATGAAAAGAAGGTTGTCAAGATTTAATCCCGAATGCAGTGAGAATTAGTTAATATAGAAACCTGAGTGAAGTGAGAAATAAATTGAACTTTAGTTTTTAATTTTCTGTAACGCACACGCTCTTTCAATTTATTTTAGAGACAGTAATCACATTTTATATATTCAATTCACTTTTTAGTTTTTTTTACTGGTTTTGACGTTTTAACTTTAAATCCCATTATTCCCTAGGGCAGTGTTCTGCAAAGTGTGTGCCGCGGCGCTCTGGTGTACCGTGGTGAATAGTTGGTATGCCTCGGAAAAATACTATTATCTTATAAAGTTATTAGATTATCCTATGCCTGGGATCGAAATTCACTATCTGAAGGTATTCCTTTTTGACACTCACCGATTAACGAGCATGAATTTAGTTATGAAAACGAAAAGCACATGAAAAATTAAAACTGTCAGAAATCTATAAAAACGATTTAATTCATGAATCCCCGACAGGTCCTATGAGACCGCGCTGTTATTGTTTTACTATTGTGTCTCGTTTAGGATAATAATATAACAATATTGTAAAGGAATAAACGGGTGTTTGATTTCAGTTAGCATTAACTTGAAATGCAGCTTCAATTTCTAACTACGATTGATGTTGGTTCCTCTTACCTCTGTAATCTTTTGAGAGAGGTATTTTGGTTTGGGATTTTGTATAGGTTACTACCATCCAAAATACCTGATGGTGCCGAATTGGGAATAGCTTGGGTACCGAAACCTTTGGTGCCGAAAAACTTGGTGCCGAAACAGAAATACTTCAGTTTTAGTAGTCGACATTATCGATCTACTGGATAATTGATTTCTCTGCTTAATTAAGTAGTCACTCCACTTACGAGCGTCCCTGTCGCGCCAATCTAATTACGTACTTCCCATAATTTTAATATTGTCATCATCTTGAAATTGAAATTAATGGATCTTAAGAAAATTAACGTTTTAAGCATGAGGAGAGGGATGCCATCTCTTGCGTATACTCTTGAGAATCTGAAGGTTATATAGATACTACACTTTCGTTTATTTTATTAGGTTAATTGATTTTTTTTCTTAACGATGAAAGACAATGTGCTGAGGAAACAACTAGCACTTTCCGGAACAAAAAACTTCGAAGGCATTTGGTATCCACCAACTCATACTGGGACCGCGTTGGATTACGTCGAATTCCGAGAGTCCTAAGTCCTAGTTGTGGGAACATTGTATGGCCGATTCTGTAGTTTTATTATGTAGAAATAAAACAGCACTTTTTTCAACTGGCTCTTTGGATCGAGAAATAGTTCAGTTGTGTACAGCAAAATTGTATTGTATGTTCAATGATACATTTTGTTGTCTTAATTGTTCAAACCTTAACTTGTGACATTGGACATTGACGCCATAAACGTAATAATTAGATTGAAAAAAAACGAGTACATTGCAAGAAGAAAAAAAAACATAATAAGCTTTATAATGTCCCTACTTTTGGGACTCAGGCCTCCTTTCTAGGAGATGAAATGGGCCGTAATCCATCACGCGAACTTAGTGCGGGTTGTTAGGTACCACATGTCTTCTAGTATTTAGTTGCGGACATACCGTTTTTTCATGATGTGTTCCTAAACCGTTTTGAGAGCAGTGATGATAAAATAAATTATAAAAAGTAAAGCATATGTTTTTTTATTTATTTTTTTGTGGTAAAAAAGCATGTTATATTTGAACTCGCGACGTGTAACTCGCCAGTAGGGGCCATTACGACTAGGTCACTACTATTCTCGGGCGCGGCAAGGTAGATATAAAATACTCCAGTTGATGATTACTCAGTAAAAACCTCTTTAATAAAGATAAGACTATTCCACCGTGTTTACAAGTCGCAATCATAACTTGTAGCCATTTCCCTGAAGAGCCAGTTACTTCACAGTGAATACCTAGATAAGCACTGAGCTGGAAACCTTTCAGTAAATTATTAACAGCAATTTTCAAGTGCCTTACTAAAGGATATTTAATAAACCACGCTCAAGCGAAAGAAATTGTGAAATTCGATGTAGTTTTAATGTTAAGACATTTTTGTTGTTTTGGTTGGTTAAATCATGAAATAACTTATCTTGCTCTGGGCTTTAGGCTTTTACGGGCAAAAACCTATCTGTGTTACTTCAATTGCTCTTTTCTGCTCTTCAAAAAATCTACCCATGGACCCATGTAGGACCATGTGAAATAAAAACCATTTTGATTTGACTTGATTTGAATCCCGCAGCCTATGATTGCCTTTGACAATATGTTACTTTAAGATTATTAACAGAGTGATTTACCTGTAACTTGTTTCTTAAAGAGATCTTATGATTGTTTTATCAGGGTTTTCTCTTCCGATGTGATTTTTTTAGGTGGGAAATCACTCAATGACTACTCCCCCTCTAAGGCGGACCTGGAGGGTGTGTCAGACTTTTACTGACTAAAACCTATGACTATCCTATGTTCATTTTTTCCCTTCGTTTCAGGACCTGAAGACAAACCCGGAAGAATTTTTAGTCAGAGTTTAACTAGTCAGTGAAAGTCCAACACTCTTTCTTACATCGCCCACAGCGAGAAGTTATTAGATTGTTTTCCTCCTCAAATAAAAGAGGCTTTACAATAACGAACGCTTAGTGTCATGCTGACCGTTTGTTACGAAGCGGGAAAGTGAACTTCTAGCGATTCAATATTGAATTCAGGCGCCGTAAGAAGTCTGTTAAGTAGGCGCGTTCATATTATGTTACAAATTGATTTTTAGTTCCTTTTAACTACGAGTGAATAGAATTTTGGTGATTTACGAGCATTTATTATGTGCTTTTGTTTCCCTGATCGGAAACTCAGGCACCAGGAGTTCTTCAGAAAGAATGGAATATTACGAAGAAGAATCGATACCATAGACTGTTCACAGATTTCTTTTTTATGGGGGAACTCATTAAATAATTTCTCCCGCTCTGGGGCAGCTGATTTGTGTTTTGTTTTTTACATTTTTGAACTAAAGCATTTAATGGCTAGTGATTTTAGTAACCTATTAACAATATTAGTGCTCTTAATTTTTACTCATTAATAATATTGTCCATTTTCTGGTTCTAAAAATCTTGTTTGATGTTCAATTTGGTAAAAAATTATAAATTGAGATCCTCATGACACAGGCTGACATGAAATAAATGTCTAAGATATTTCTGAAACAGGAGAAAAAAATATTTCGCTAAAGTTGATACTGGACAAGCGAGTTCAAGGCCAAACATGACTAACAGCGTTCTCCACGAAGGTAACGTGACTCGTGTAACGAGCCGCTATGATGTCGACTCACTGTTACTACACTGTATTTTTCCTTTCATGTCTTGGTACACAAATACGGGGCGAAAATCACAGGGCTTCACATCAATCACATACATTTGATTAGGTATGAACATCTTGATATAAGAAATAAATTTGTTTGTTCAACCTCGAAATCTTATTACGTCATTTTTGTTTACTTACCGTGTCCTACCTTGGTTTTTACTATTCGTAATTTTATAACTTTGAACGTCTATGTATGCCCATAATTATGTTTATAGTTGCATTGTTTGATAATAATAAATCAATCACGTAGCAGATTAGTTGTAGCAGTGTAAAAAAGGCATTCGGAGTAGTTTCGTAACAAAAAACAAATCCAGTTTCGTTTTATTGGAAAAGCAGTGCAACAATGACGTCCGTAGCAACTGCTACGAACGATCGTAGCATCAGTGTCGCTTGCAAGCGACTTAAACGCGAAAACAGCGTAGCAGTGACTTTCCTCAGTAGTACTTTTGTAGCAGCGGAGAAGAAAATAATGTCGTTTGTAGTAGTTTGGTACCAAAAACAGCATTATAGTAGGACCATTATGTAGCAGTCACATAGCAAAGTAGTGATATTCGTAGATGTTTCGTAGCAGCAGCGGCAGCGTAGCATTCACGTTACCGTTTCGTAGCAACAGTATAAGTATAATTTTTCGTAGCACATAATTTCGGTAACATGAAGGTCGAGCTATAAACTAGCAGTGATGTAGTAGAAGTGTAGAAGGGTGTATTCGTAGTGTCGATTCACAATAAATAAGCATAAAAAGTTAAAAGAAAAGCAGCAGCCCATATAATAACATTTGAAAAAAAAAATGCAAACAAGCTCCTTTTCAAACCATCACTGCAAGTTTTCTCGTTCCATGATATCGTTTTATAAACTGCAAGTAATTCTACGCTTTATGCCTCTCAGCTTAAGTATAAAAATGCAACTATCAATTTTTTTAAGATAAAAATAGTAGTAAAATGATACAAGATGGTTCTTTAAGAAATAAATATAAGTAACTTCCGATGCTTTTAAAATTTCATGTAGTTACTCGGTAAATTGATATGCTGCTCGATTTTATGATGAGATATAAACTAGCTGGCCTATCGCGATCTATGAATAAGTAATCGAATATATTTTATCTCACTGGATCGTATTCCTTTCAAAATATCCGTAAGTTTATGAATACTTACATTTTTATTTGCAAAAAATACGCCTTTTGGATAACGTTCGATGTTTTGGAACCGTGACCTGTCAAGGTTCGTTTCGATATAATATTTTTGATCATAAAGGTGAGATTATTTTGAGTTTTTCCTTGTGGCTTCACTGCCATAAGAATCTTATAGTTTTAGAGGATAAAAGCCATTTGCACTCAGCTATTGTGTAAGTTTTTACTAAAGAATATTTTATAATTGGATCACTACGGCCAGAGATTAACTTCACTAACAATTATAAACATAATTTAAAAAATTGTAGAGGATTACTTTAGATTTTTTAATTTAAGTTTACTATTATTTTTTGTTCATTAATCATGGTTTGCCATATAAACATGTTTTCTTTGTTTCTTTCTTTAATCATGTCACACTATTATGATATTGGCAAGAGTTAGTATGTATGTTTGTTACTCTTTTACGCTCAAATTACTATACGTATCTGGCCGGGTACCACGATAACTAACACCAATATGTCCTGCATGACACAGGTTAAAAATGGAAATAGGGAATACTATCATTCACAGTAGCGGCAGTAATATTATAAACGCAAAAGTAAATCTGTTCCCTCTTCGAGTCTAACGACTGAACGGATTTGGATGAATTGTGGAGCATATACCAGCATATACCACCTAACATATATTACTTTTATCTCAAGAACCTTGAGATACTTTTACGTTGAAAACTTGGGCTGTGGACTCGTCTCATTATGTATAGCGGTATTGTGACAAGCGTTTGGCAGTGGTACATGTTTTCCCTATAGAATAATTATAGTATCTATTATCCTTCACTAATATTAAGATTTCATAATTTTCCGCAAACAAATTGTTTTTCTTTCCCTCTATTTCTAACTATCAGGCGGATGAAACTGCTGGCAGAAGCTAGTTTATAATTTTTGAAATTGTATTGTAATTTTAGAAAAAGTAAACCTTAGATAAAATTCTACGATCTGTAACACAACTAGCCTCTACCAGTGGCTTCGCCTCGCGTGAAAGTAGGTTTCTACATACAAACTTTGAACCCATGTTTCCTCCCCTTAGGGCTGAATTTAAGAACATCCTTTCATAGTGCTCACCTACATCATAAAATGAAATCTAGTGCGAAATTTCACAGTTCTAGTTCCAGTAGTTTCGGCTGTGCTTGATTGTCAGTCAGACCGTTTTCTTTTTAAACGGTTTTATTTAGCTCACCCCGTTTGTTTTATTTTTTATTCTTGGGTCAAATTTAGTAATTCAAATGCCCCACGGTTTTATTTTAGTCTAGTCTATGCATATGTTTATAATTCCCATGACTGTATCTATTTTATTATTTTTTGGTTTTTAGTACATTTATCTTAAACATTGCAATGTATGTTTAACATAAAACCGTTTAACTTAAAAAGTTTTTTTACCTATTTTTTATACATTATAGTCAGTCAGTTTCTCCTTTTATAGACTAAGGGCCGATATTTCAATAGTCGGTTTTCTTTTTTTTGTAACTAACCGAATTGAGAAATAAAACGTCATTTGACAGTTTTTGCATAGAAAATTAGTCAAACAGCATATAAAAGTTATCCGACTATGGAAGAATCGTCCCTTAGCAAAATACAGAAATAACTCACAAAACAATAGAGAGTAAACCTCATTCAGTTCTGTAACCTAAACAACGCATACCAATCTGTATTCTTATTAATAACACTTTATTTATTCAAGCAAGTCCTCGGAGCTCTCCCCATCTGGCGTAACAAAGTACAAATTACGCAGGACATCATACCCACTTAGTGCTTCACGAACTAAGAACAATACCGATCAAGAACTTTGTTCTCAAGCTTTATATAAAAAGTAAAATTATATCAAGGGATCTTTAGAAACATTTTCCTAATTGCTTCGTAAAAC
This sequence comes from Mythimna separata, assembly GCA_030763345.1. Classification (NCBI taxonomy): domain Eukaryota; kingdom Metazoa; phylum Arthropoda; class Insecta; order Lepidoptera; family Noctuidae; genus Mythimna; species Mythimna separata. The sequence continues at coordinate 10,684,157 of CM061180.1, forward strand.
TGGTTTGGTATAACATTTTTTTTGGTTACTTTATTTTGTGTTCGGAGTCTGGGTTTCCTGGTAACGATCGGGGGGTTTTTAAGACCAGAGTGAAAAGGTTACTTCTAGGTTCTAGGTAAGGTACTCCATCGTCGACCACATCATTGCTTACCACTACCAGAATGGACCGATTTTAAACATTCTTTCGCCTGTAGAATGCTATATCTTTTACGCGTCGATGCCACTGGCGAATGCTAGACAATTATAAAAAAATATTTTTATTATGGACTGGCATTTTTAAATTTAAAAAAGGAAAGGGGTAGATAGACTAGTATTAAAGCCGTCTTCTATAAAATATACATGCTTTAACATTTATGCTTCAATATTTTACATATGTAGTTTAATTCGAAATTGATATTTTAATGAACCCGTGACAAAAAGTATGCCATGTGCTAGTCCAGGACATAAATCTGTTCAATATTTCAACGTGAAGGACTAACAAATTTTAATATAAACACATATATACATTGCTGCCTTTATAATATTAATGTGATGTGATATGATTAGTGTGATGTGCGACGCGTGTATGACTAGCGTATAAACACGGAGAAAGCAAATGCGTAGGTACCAACCAAATGTAGGTACGTAATCTAATTATATGCCGACAGCACCGCCAAAAAACGCAGCGACAGACATAATTTTCCGCTAAAACATACCGGAATTCAGTATTTATTTTCGATTTGAATAATGAACGATCGCTTTGTAGGTTTTGCGGAGCACACGGTACTTAATCGAGTGTCTATCATCGACATGAATGGTTGTCACTGATGTATCCATGACGCGCGGTAATTCAGACCCGACGTGACAGGCAAAATCTATTGTTTAGGCCTTATTAAAAGCTCGTGGAGTTTCACACAGTTTTCATGCTGTTAAATTAATGGTTGTATAAGCGTGGGCTTTAAATGTAGGCAGGGTACACGTGTACGCGTATTGGAACTAGGTTTACAAGTTCAAGGAGCTTCCGTGGATGTTTTTCTTTTTCTCTATCATTCAACTAACAATCCAATTAGATTATTTTCGTGTTTTGGTTTTCCTTTTAGTTAAGTTTTTAGTTAGCTCAAACGTTAAGTTTATTTTTAACTTACTTCAAAAAAAGAGGAGGGCGTATGTGCGGCTGTATGTAATTTTTTTAATGTATATAAAAATTACTTTGTTAATACGTGTATGTTGATGATTGACAAGTATGAAGGGGAGCGGATACATCGGTCTGATCTGATGATGAAACCGGAACGTAGGCACCGGAATTCTGTAATAAATCAATGTGTGATAGACGTGTTTGGGATTATTAGAATTGTTATGAGATGCACTTTAGCTATAAGGTTCGAGGGTCGAACTAATCGGATGATGGAGCCGAAAGGTTGAAGATATTTGTTTAGCTGAGGAATACCACAACTAAAAAAATATACAACTGACTTCAATTTAAATAAAGCCGGGCAAATGCGATTCCGATTTACGTACTAAGGGTTTCGTACAACCTTACTTCTGAAAAGAGTTTGATTCCCGAATTGAGACACGAATTTTTTTGAATGGTTAATATGTTTATTTTTGTGACGTGAAAACAAATTACCACGGTTCAGATTTTTCCTATGCTTGTACTATGGGACCTAGCTTCATGCCAAATTTTAGGATTCTAGGTCAAAGGGAAGCACCTTATGAATTTTGATTGCCTAGAGAGTTTCGAAATATATATTTTTTGCGACATAAACGGCCGTATCTTTTTTTTTCGTTTAATAACTTAGAAATTTTATTTTTTAACAGCTTCAAAGGACCGCAGATCTGAGTGTATAGTTTTCAATTTCAACTCGATACCTACTCATGTCCCCAATATAAAGGGTCTTGACAGACAGACAGACGGACAAGAAAGTGGTGTTGACTTTTCGGAAATAGGTAGAGACAAAACTATTATAAAACACCGCCTTCCGAAATTAAAGCTATTTTGCACTTTTTTGTAAAAAAAATTATCCTATATTTAGTAAATTTTATTTATTATTTACTAAATAATAAATAAAAAGTCACAGTTGTGGGCTACAATATTGTTAATTATGTGTGTATCTTTGGTATCTATGTTTTATATTACGGGCGTTTGTTATTCCTCTTTATAAAATTAAACAAATTTGGGGAGTAAAATATGTAATCACTAGGCGTTTTGTGGATACCTACCAGTTTATTAAAATTGTTACGAGTATTGTAAATGAAAAATGTAATTTTAATTGTATAAAGGGCTGTGGTCGAGGGTCAATTAAGGTCATATGTAGACTCGTTACACGAATATTGTTGAAATATCCAGTTTGCTTTAGTCATATTCAATTATTCGTACTCATTTATTCATTAACAATTCTCAATTCTTTATTGTACGCAAAACAAAAACATACAACACGGTGTTAAAGATAATTCATGTACAAAGCGAGCTTAACTCGGCAATGAGTTTTCTTCCAGGTTTGCTCCTTTGATTTATATAGAGAAAAAGTTTAGCTATATTATTAAGTTTGATTTATATTTCTGTTTTTATATACTAAAAATAAATAAATATAAACACAAACATAAAAAAAAAACAAAAAATTATAAACACGTTAAATATTACAACAATGCAAAAACATAATATTAAAATGATTATAACGGTGGAATTACAACATAGATCATCAATAGTAGGCATAGACACTTGTTCAACAGCAATCTTTTGAGTTGTTTTTTAAAGGAGCTAGAGTATATAGCGCTCTATAAATCGAAAGGTAATTTTATTAAACTAATATAACCGATTGATATCAGGGACAGTGTTGCATATTATTTCAATAAGGCTGTATTTTGTAAAGTTTCATATCTTGTCTACGCGTGCTTTTTTTAATCTTTCGTTCTTCTGCAGTCTCAAATATATTCATGTACTCCGATATATTTGGCCAAATTACTTTACCAAAACACCACATACTCGTACATTATCCGTCAACAACAAACCTCCTTGCAGTATTTCAAAAGAATCACTTGCATCGTTCTTGTGCGCGGCGTATTATATGAAACAACCGGTCCCGGCTGCCTATGACAGAAACAACTGTTTAGATAGGACAAAAGCTCTAACTGGGCCACTTACGACGCGTCGTTCTACTTACGGGCCGTATCTCAGACTTGTCAGATTCGCCCTGTTCACCTAAAGAGCGCACTTCAAGCGCGCTCGGGTGAAAAATCAAAGAAGCATTGTATAGCACATGTTTGGACGTAGTTCGTAGTTTTAAAATATGAAACTTAGGTATATTTGTGATGAAAAACTTTAGTATTGTTTACAAAATCTAAGAAAGTAATCTGCCTAAGTAATTTGCTCTGAATCTGAGTTCAATAGCTAGCCCAAGTCGAGTGTTATTGGGTTTTATTTTCGGAATAGTCTGAAGTAATTTGAAGTTTGGAACATGTTTGGACACATGAACGTATTGTGAAACTTTTGCTCGGACCGAACGATTTCAGGATAGATTCTGACCTCGGCTAAATATAGCACCGCGCAATCAGCTTTATAATGTTGTCATTGCTGGGACTCAGGCTCTCTACGAGAGGGTAAGGGCCGTACTCCACCACGCGGGCCCAGTGTGGGTGGGTGGATGTCGCATGTCTTCGAATTTCTACTTTTAGAACATACCGGTTTCTTCACTTGTTTTCCTTCACTCTTTTGAGTGTTTTTTTTTTTAAATTGGTTTAAACTAGTGCTTGACCGCAATCTCATCTTTTGGTAAGCAGTGATGCAGTCGTTGATGGTGAGGCGCTAGTTTAGTAAAAGCCTATTCACGGACGGGAAGACAGCAGCAGGCAAATTGTTCCAGTCCTTCGATTTACGCGGTATAAACGAAGAGGTAAAGCGCTTAGTCCGGGCCGTAGAGGTTTCAACAACGCGCAACGTAAGGGTGGATACTCGCAGTAGGTACAACGGTTTGTCCGATGGTGGAATGGGGATAGCGGCATCAGATCTTGCAATTCCTGCGTATACTCTCTGAAATGCATTCTGTAAAATACCAGAGAGTAGTGGTGATTTAATACTAATTACACAAAGTAAGCACCTGACTGGACTTAAACTCACGTCGTAAAATTGTAAGTTGGGAACGTTAAACTACTGGGCTATTGGTTTTCTGATGTTTTATTATTCTGTCTGATGTTTTAAGAAATAACCCGTGGCTTGGCAGCAAGCGCGGTTTAAATTAACTTTGCGAGTCGATCGGTGCAGTTGAACTTCCACCAGGAGCATCTTTTCACAGCAATTGAGTTGCTCCTTCATGTTTATAAACGTCTTATAATAATATTGGAAAATAGTTTCAAGAGCGACAGGTATAGACGTTGTATTTTAATATGGCAATAAAGGTCATTGAAATTTCCAAAATATCTATTTGTATCTCTTTACGTATCGGTCGGTTGATGACACATGTTGTTCAGCACAGCTTTATTTGTTCTATCGACAAAAAGACGGCTTGAAACCTGCGTCATGCTCTGGTTGGGTGGAGCCTCACCGTGTCTTCCTGAAGTGATCGGCAGCGGCGACCTCTCGCGTCCGGCCCTGGTCTAAGTTATGGTAAGGCAAGACAGTACTGAGATGGGAAATAGTCGTAGCAGGCAGACGCAACCCAGTAAGAAGTGCGTCTCTTTACTACAAATACCGGTCGCCATATGATCTTCCCTAGACTTCAGGAATTGCAGAACGAATCTGCAAACAGCGCGTTGAGAATGAGATGTGTAACGGGGGCCTATATTTGATAGGCGATGCCTACCAGCGCTGCAAAATAGTTCGAAAAAGTTATCGCTACCCTGGAACGCAAAAGAACATAAGTGGGTTTTAGTGAGCAATCAAAAGCCTCACATTGCCTCTTACTCCGAGCAGGAACAGTTATTCGAAGATTTCCCACCCAAAAACAAACCTGCGTGATTTACGTAATTTTCCCTAATAAAAACAAAAGAAGCATAAACAAGACAAACGAATACGATCTAAATACAGTTCCTTTCCCAAAAATATTGTTACTTTTACCTAAGTTGACGTTGGCGTGACCGGAAGAAGATTGGAAACTTCACCTGCAAGCATATGGGTGAATCATAAAACTTAATGTTATTTACTGATATCGGTTCCGACCGATACTGTTCCGATGTTATGGAACAGGTATTGAAGATGCAGAACATACTCGTAATATTACGTCAGCCGTTGCGTTTTATGCTTTTTTTTTCTTGAAGTAGTGATATTATGCGGTTCGCTTGCATGTGTCTGATCTGTTAGAAGAAGCAAAAAGGTATGTAGTGCCCACATTTATGTTCCAGGCGGCTTGAGATTTCAACTAAATGAGTATTTATGTTCCAATAACGTTTGTACTATACTATTTATGTTCTTCTTATTATCTGCATACCTAGTAGCTTTTTTATATGTGTGTAACGTAACTACTACTCGGATAAAAGTAAGTATTCTATTTCTTAATAAAACCGTAGTCTAGTCTATTCTAGTTAAATAACTAAGAGACAAAACTATTATAGAAACACCAACTTCTTTTTTAGTGTTTTTAACATTGAAGTCGGTTGTATTATATATTTTATAAACAGATTCCGGCAGGAAATTCCGCTCCTTAACTGTATGCAAAACTAATGTGAACTTGTAGTTTTCTGGACTGTTGGGTGTTTGTTTACCGAAGTGCCGATCACTTATGTTACTTAGTTAATGGCCGTAAGGTTCTTGAAAGATAGTCACAGGGTGCATCATATAATGTAATCATTAATCAGTATGACTGGCCTGTTGGTCTAGTGGTTAGTGGCTAGAGGTCGTGGGTTCGACTTCCCCCAGGACAAATGTTTTTGTGATGAGCATAACCATTTGTTCTGCGTCTGGATGTAATTTATCTATAGTACCTATGAATGTACGAGTATATCAGTTGTCTAATACTCATAGAACAAGCTCTGCTTAGTTTGGGACTAGATGACGTTTTGTAAAAGTTGTGTAAAAAAAAAAGAAACAGTAGCGCAAACATACTGGCTGAGACGTAAAATTAGTTCAACATGATTATTTAATTTTGATCTCTGCACTGGTGTATTATTCGGTTGAAATAAACTTTGCTTCACTATGTGATACTGATGAACTCTACAAGCATTTTTGCTTATTAAAATTCTAGCTTTTATAATATTACCTTTTTTTGTAGTGGTTTATCGTATCGTCAAGTAACTTCTCCTGCTCTGCTAGGGTGGAGCGAGAGGGTGTGTCTGACTTTTACTGACAACCACACCTGCGTTTCTCAGTTGCCTATTGCGTTCCAGGGCCATTGCTCTTACTACCTAGCGGGAAGGTTTCTGGGTAATATAAACATTTCTGTAAATAATTATTATTGATAGTTTTTTAAAACTGGGTGTTAAAGTTATTGTTTAATATTCTCGCAAACGAAGTCGCGGTCAAAGTGCTGGTTCGTAAAATAAGTGTCAACAGAACTGGAAAATATGGAATCATTGAAACAGGCGCGATCTCGGCAAAAATGGAGTTGAGAATTTCATTTTAGTGTTGTTGACTGATTTGATACATTTACTGCCAAATGCTGCAACACAGTGCAACACATTATTTAGGATATTGTGTTACATTCACTTTGTAATAGAAAAAAAAACAATGACTAAAATTATCACTAATAGTATAAAACAACTTTTGTATACTTAAATCTTTAAAACTCCGCTACGGATTTTGATGCGGTTTTTTAGTAGATAGAGTGATTCAAGAGGAAGGTTTATATGTATAATACATGTATGTACTAGGAAAACACTGATAATTTTGCACCCGTGCGAAGCCGGGGCGGGTCGTTAGTATTTTCTAAACTTCATACCGTTAGTGGTCTATAAAGTAGATTTATCAAACCAGCCTATCAGTATTTTACAGAAAACATTATGGAGAGTGTTCGCGGATATTGCATGGCTTGATTCCACCATCACCTTTCAACTATCGGACAACCCGACGTACGACGAATATAGCACCCTTACGTTGTTGAAACCTCTACAATACGGACTAAACGTTACGCTTCGTCGTTTATACCTGCGTATTTCGAAAAACTGGAACAACCTGCTACGGTCTTCCCGTCCTATTATAATTTGAGTGTCTTCAAGGCTCGAGTAAATAGGCTCTTAATAAACTATTGTGCCTTACCATCAACTAACGCACCACTGCTTACCGTCACGTGGGATTGCAGTCAAGTACTAGTTTCTACGAGTATTATTAAAAATAATAATATTATAAAGATAAGAGTACTACTAGTTATTAATTCATGAATCCCCAACAGGTCCTATGTGACCGCGGTGTTATTGTTTTACTATTTTGTCTCGTTTTATGGATATGTGATAGGTTAATTCAAAACAGGAATAACGTCAAAAAGGTGGAAAACTACTTATATTTATTAATATTCTAATTTTCAATTCAACATTAAAATATATGAACACATGTAATAAAGATATTACGAGAAACACGAGTTAATTCCCGGTAAAAACGTCGCCTGTATGTAGTTATTCCAGTTGGAATTAGGTTGTGACGTGCGTGACTGTGGCGACAGGAATCCCGCCACCTATTGGTCACCGGTCACGCGAACCAAACTAATTCTAATTACGAATGCACCTAAGTAGCTGTTTATTGCGAAAAATGTGGCTAATTACTATAAAATTTAACACCGTCGTACAGTATTTACAGTAGTTCCTATTTTTTAAATTTGTTTATTTTTTGTTTTGTTTTCGCACCGTTAATGCTTTTAGCCAGTGTCAAGTTTAATAGTAAGTTATGTGACAAGGAGATAAAGCATTGATTTTTGAATAAACTTGTTTCAGGCACGTAGGCTCATTTTAAATCACGATATGTGTTTTTTATTCAAAATAATGGTTTTTGACTGAATGACTTGCTTTTTTAGGTCTCGCATTTGGCTATTTTTTTACTGCTTTTTAATCGTGGAAATCGCGGATTGTCGCGAACACTGGCGTTTGCTTGTTTATGAGACATAAACTGGGGCAGAAAGACATACAGCGGAATCATAGCAATAGGTTTCCGTTTTTACCCTTTGCGTAGGTACGGAACCCTTAGTCCGGTCAATTTAGACATCCAATGTTACAATAATTCGCACTGAGCTGAATATTGGTAGGATTGTTCAATACACTATTATAAAGGAAATGTGAAAAGTCCTCATCGATCTGGCACGTGCAAAAAAATTTACACGTGGTCAAAGGTCACAAAAATGGGTTTTTCGCGATTTTCAGCAAAATGGTAAGTTTTATCATAAAATTAGCTCAGACAAAAATTGTAGATCTGACAATTATCTATAAAAATGTCTAACTACTTTTTTTCCTAAGAGCCACCGTTTTTGAGATATAATATTATTATATTATATTAACTTACCATTTTGCTTAATAACGCGAAAAACCCATTTTTGTGACCTTTGACCGCGTGTATATTTTTTTGCACGTGCCTGATCGATGAGGACTTTTCACATTTCCTTTATAATAGTGTATTGAACAAACCTACCAATTTTCAGCCAAGTGCGAATTATTGTAACCTCACCCCAATTAATTAGTCTATTTTGACCGGACTACCTAATAATAAACACAGATGATTGCTCAAGAAAGATGAATAACTTCTTCATATTATTAAAATATTTTCTTTGCAAACTAATAACGGACCAAGTGCAATAAGCGCATTAATAAAAGTATTAAAACATTGGTAAGTCGATGAGTTTCCAACAGTTTATAATTTTCTTTGGGAAACTTTGCTTTAGTGTTTCAATATCCACAGTATTAAAAGTGTTTTCTCCCTCTATGAAGATCATGCAAATTTCCAAAGATTATGAGAATGTATTGTTCAACTTTTTATGCTGGGAAATCATTAAACGACTTTTCTGACTAAAATCCACCTGTCTTCCTCCAGTTTCCCTTTGCGGTTAAGCAGTTTCACGGAGCCACTTCCGAATAATTCTACGAGTACAGCCTATTTTTTTATGTTGGAAATCATCACAATGACTTCTCACGAACTTTGCGGAGCGGGAGGGCGAGTCAGACTTTTACTGACTAAAACCCACTCCTTTGTTTTTGCTTTGCATTTGTTCCGGGGTCGCAGGTTTTTCTTTCAGAAGCCGTTGTTTTTTTTGTTCAGAATTGGGGTAGAATATGGTATAACTCGTATTAGCCTGTCGCTGTCTCAAGGTGGTAAAAATCAAGTACGGTCTTTCGCTCTGGTACGAATAAATCTCATTTGGCTAATATCAAATGAAATAGCGAATCAAGCAAACTCTAAAATTCTAAGTGTCATCTTACCAGTTTCAGGGTTTTTCTTCTGATCTTTCATACTGCATTCTCGCTTTTCTGTGTAAAAACAAGCAAAAATTAGCGAGCTAAGCAAGCTTGAAAATGTCCCAATGGAACTGACAGATTTTTGAAAACTTAAAAAAAATCTGCATCCGTCTCAGTCGTCGTTGTTTGATTTTTTCTTTCAAATATTTTCTTTCAACTTTGAAAACTTATGCAGAAAAGTTTGAGAATGTAAGATGCAAGACCGAATGAAGAGAGCTCGAATTTTGTTTTGTTACTTTTTGTACGTAAATGTTTAGTTGAAGGGGCAGGTGGCCTCTGTTAGAACGGAAATAGTTCCCGATTTGATAACAGATTTCAACACTGCTTACCATTAAGTGGAATCGCGGTAGTTTTATATAGGCACTAGTTTATATCGATTAAAAAAAAAGATACCAGGAATAGGTATCTACTTTTAGCACAAGTAAATCATTAATATAACATTAAAACAAAGCTCTGTTTTTGGCGCAGTCGGGTAAAATTTCGTGTTCGGCATCGTGAAAAATAATAAACTGTGTGTTTATATTGGTAAAATTCAGAGTACTTTTTATAGTAAAATGAACATAAAATTTATTTCTGATTCCTAGAAAGTCGTTTTCGTATTTTTTACCATGAACACTATTGTAAATATCCAGTTCTAGGAAAATTTTGCCCATATAAATATTTCTGGTGGAGTTATCTATCGATATATATTATATTTATTTTAATCTATATACTCGTATATGAAAAGAAAAACTGACTGACTCTCGAAACAACCGGGTCTAGTAGTGTAAAATTTTGCGAAAGGTTTTTTTTATGACGAAGATGAGCACTAAGAACGGGTTTTTGGTAACACAACCTTAAAAGGGATGAAAAGGAGAAATTTCAAGGTTATGTAAAACTCTAAAGTTAGCACAATTGGTAATCTAAATAAATAATAAAAGTTGTTATTATTCAGTTTATCTTTTTATGCAATTTCTAGCTTCTGCCAGCAGCTGCACCTGCGTGAAAGTAGGCTTCTCTGTACAAACTTTGGACCTGGTCATCTCCCTTTAAGAGGATGATACGGCGTCGTCGTATCATCCTCTTAAAGGGAGAATATTCAAAAATCCTTTGTTACTTCTCGGTCATGTCAAAGGGAGGAAATCTTGTGCAAAATTATACAGTCCTGGTCCCAATAGTTCCAACTGTATGTTGAAATTACAGTCAGTCAGTTTCTCCTTAGATTATATATCATTGACGGAATGTGACTTTTTATACTCGGTATATTGTATACCTACCGACCAAAAGTATCATTTCCGGAGCAGCAATAAAAGTACGTCTATAGTTCGTGGTCACTAACAATTAAACTTGAACAACAAGTTGAAAGCAACAATAAAACAGCAACACACAGTGGTACAAACAATAAATTTATATTTACGACAGTTAAAATAGTTGAACGGATATGCCATAGTTTGATTTGTGCTTTCTTGTCAAGGGCCCGCTTTGTTTCAAATATTGGAAAACGAATCACGTCCTTAGTACGGCGTGTGTCGAATGGTAATCTGGCGTTTTCAATATTTTTGTAACAACTTCAATACGTATATGTTACGTACTTACTGTAGTATTGATTCGGCTATCGTTTTTGTATGATAGCAGTTGTGTCTGATAGGTTGAGTGGGTTTGTTTTAGACGTTAGCAATTAGGTGGCTCCTACGGTAAATAGCAAGAAATCTTTTGTTCTGATTACATTTAACTTAGCATTCATGGCGGTCGTATATGAAGATAAATCAAATTTGTTTATGTTTTGTTTAGTTAGCGGTGTGCTTTTAGTATGTATTTATTGAAAAATACGCATTTATTACCTAAGGTTGGCCTATTTGATATCATTACCCAAAATGCTGGTCTTGTATCTCACAAATTACATTTATTTTAGACGTGTCAGAAACCCAAAGCTCAGACACCCAGTATTTTTTTCTATAAAACCTTTCCCAACCTAAAATAAGCAAAAAACTTTCTGTTTTGAAATACTCATATTTTCAAGCAAAATTAAACAATGTTTTATTTTTTATTTTATACATAGTTTAGATCAAAATTTCGCGAAGAATTCGGGTGAAGAATTCTAATCAATTTTCTCGTTAAAATTGGTTCATTGTTTTTTTTTAGGGATTGTTATGTAAATACTTTGTGCTCAGGACTGTTGTTGCGAGAAATATCCTTTGGTGATTTGAATATTTTTGATATCTTCTCGCACCTTTCCTTTGTTTCTATGATTCTACTAAATTCTTAAAAAGTCACTTTCGAGGGACCGTTTTCCTCCAAATACTCATTGAATTAAATACAAGAGTGTGAAGGTTTTCGCTTTAAAAAGCTTTATTTATTTTAAATTAAACGGGGTACTGTTCGTGATGAAATTATTAAGGAGGCTGAGAGTAAATTAATCTTTTACTCGAGCGGATCTTGTTCCTAGCACCTACAAAATAATAATGTTTAGTTCAAATATCTTATTTATTTAAATTGTACGGTATTATGAGTTAGTCTAAATGCTTACGAATATTTGTTTATTTAAAATAGAATTGAGAGTTAAATTAAATATTTAAATCATTGAATTATTTACAAGTATGAACACTTCATTTTATTTTGATGTAATATTTACGGAGCGTTTATTTTAACGCTGAATTTATTTAGCTTTAAAGTTCTGTATTTACCCTCTGATATACTCTTCATTTTATACATATTCATATTTCGTCGTAAGCTAAACTGAAAATTTAGTGAAAATAGAAACATTTTGGCGCGGTCACAGAAAATAAGAGATAGAACTTAAAACTAAAAATACAATGTAGTGTCAAAACCACTAGTATGAAAACAGTTAGGTACGGTGGTATTACTAAATTGTACAAAGTGTATAATACGGCGCGCGTGACACCAATTTAAAAAGAATTTCAGCAAAAGATTGCGTGGAAATGGGATTAAGTAACAAGCAACCTTTTGGGGTTTCAGCAGAACTCTTTGTACTTTGTTAGTTGGATAGCGCCGTACACTTTTTACTGTTTTTACGCTTGCTTACTGAGTCTACAAATATGCGCCGTTGAGTTCTATTTGTTATGGTTTTAATATTAATAGTAATTTACATTTCGTTTATTCTCTCATCGTAAAATGTTTTCTTATGCTATATTTCAATAATAATAAATTTATAACTTTGTGAGGGACTGGTGCCTGAATTAGGAAACAATAAAAATACGAATAAAAGCATTGTAGAACCTACCTTAATTACGAGTATTACTGTACTGATTACTATAAACGGTTTCGCCAGCTTCAAAATCGGGAATCATCAGACCAGGCAATATTTGACGACATAGTGGTTTTACGAGTAGTATCTACTCCTAAAGATCATAATTCGTTATTCAGAACAAAATCAATCCTTGTACCACGTTACATTTATTTTCGTTCAACCATTTTGTGTTATTGTGTTCAGTACAGTTCATTGTTTATTTTCGGGTACCTTCGCAGAGATGTTAGGCAAAGGTCAATGTACTTAATTCCAAGTTTATCTAGTGCCTTGTATAGTAGTACTACTAACTGCTATTTATAGTATAGATTAGGTACTCTCGAGTATTTTCGTACATTTACAAACAAACCTTACATTTTCCTCTCGTTATGAAAAAAGGATCCGTGCTGTCTGTACCCTCAATTTACAACTCAAATGTGGACCCCACGTGGCTACCCTTTGATGGATATCTTCAATACGGAGCGATGGACGTTGAAGTATGTCTGACATCGGCCTTTGTAAACAAAAGTGCCCATCGGCGCGCTGAGCATAAACTAGAGGAGAACAGGTGTACCATGATAGACTGTAACTGTCCGACACTGTGATTGGCACTCCATTAGATTGTGCCTCTGATTTTAGGACCAGAGGGCGGAGTGTTTTTAGATTCGATCGTGTTATCGTTAGCGTATATGTTACGATACTTCGTTTGGAAAAGCTGTTCCGCCATTATTACCATCACACGGTATGGTGCTTATAAATTTTTAAAAAACTTCAAAAATGGAGGAGGTTCTCAATTCGAAGGGATAATTTTTTTTATCGAAGTACATCGATTACTCGAAGATGCCAGGACCGATTCGGAAAATATTTTTTCTGTTTGAAAGAGTTTTACTTTCCAGATTCGGATATCATGATAGGATCCTGGAGAAATAGAGGAAACTCATATTTAAAAAAAAATATATTCTTTAGTTTCTACTTAAAATACGAGTACTATAGAACTTACACTTTATTTAGCCGAGAACTAGCTTCAATAACTCAGAACTGTAAAATGAAAAAATATACAACTAACTTTAACATAAAAATAACTAAAACAGTAGTAATACAAAATGACTTTGTTGATATTTTGTTTCTTTGTCATTTAAGTCCGTGTTGAAATTAAGTGTTTCTGTTTGTAAAACAGTATTAATTTTAAATAGAAACTCATACGATTTGTACATGGAACGAGCCATTCCACTTATGAAAGATAGTCTTGATGCATAATGGAGAGAATAAAGATAACAGTAGAGCCAGGATTAATAACGACAATGCATGGAAGAACAGAATATATTCAGTTTCAGTCATACATAAAACAAACTTATGTGAATTCTTGGCTGAGATTATGATGCCGAGTTCATAAATAATATTGTACGAAAGCACTGCATACGAACATAGGAGCTCTGCGAATACCGATGCAAATTCTCTGTTATCGCCGACACCTCGCATTGCTAAAAAAAATTAAAATTCCTTGAATAAAATTTAAACAAACGTTTAAAACATATTGAATTATTTATTTTGACTTTTACGCATTCTTCAGTGTGAAAACCGTTTGAAATGTTATTAAGTATGGTAATGAGGATTGTCAGAACGGTAATTTTATTCTGCAAAGGGTGATTATGCTCGGGTCCTTTAATAACCACGAATTGTTAACGACGCTTTTGTCTAAGTCACTAAGTGTGCAAGTGCCAATTCTTTTTCTTTTGATGTTATTTTTCCTTGCTTTTATTTGTTTATTAAAGGTATTATAGCTTTTATATTGTTGTTCGGTGGGTTTAAGATTGTTGAGCTATTTAATCTTGGGTATTTTTAAAACGATATTATGTTTTTTAGATGTTAAAATATGTCTGAGAATATACATTTAAATTTAGAGTCACCTAAAATAACATTGTATGCTTAAAATCACTACCTATTCCAATTTATCCCTATTAAATACTACTCTAAAAACCTTGAAATACTTTATTAATGAATTATAGAAAGTTCACGAGGAAATTGCGTTCGAATTTCAGGCATCGTACCTACCTATTGGTAATTAGTTTTGACATGTTCGCAAACTGCCTGCTTTAATTAAACCTTACAGCGGGTTAACTAATAAATGGGATCTAATCAATTTTTATTTCAGGAAATCGCTGCTTCGTTCATATGGCGACAGCTAATTTAGTTTGCTTTATAATTCTGTAAGTGTGTTTTAGTTTAGTCTTAACTTTGGTTACTGGTTCTACCATATTTATTTAGTATAAAGAATACTAAATAAAGAGGTTATGGTAGATTATTCACCAAGGTTATGTCAGATTCAAACTCAGTTTTATTTATTTGTAAACATAGGTAAGTAGAGTTTTGTTGGTTCTCAATGCTTTATTATTAATTTGAACGAACATTTATATTTTTACTATTAATATGTGTGTACGTGTGTGTGGATTCAAATTCAAATTATTGGCCAGCGTGCAGTAACGAAGTTCAATACCGACTTTCGTTTCCAAGACATGTAATTTGACATTTTACACCACCTGCTCGATAGTGCCCTTTTATTTGTCATAAAATCCTCTCGCAGAGCAAGTCGTTCTGTTTCTAGGGATCTAATTTAGTACTAAAAAAAACTTTCGTAACCTAGGGAATATGTGATTTAAATTAGGAAAGTTAAAACCCATTTGAAAAAAGAAACTTATTAAGCGAATTAAAATGTGCGAGCATCAAACGCGTTTATTAGAAATCAAATTGGCAGCTAACTAAAAAAATAAATAAAATGAGGTTACTTTAGGGTCTCTAAAAAACTCACATATACATACTATAAAAACATATATACATGAACCTGAAAACATAACGCTTCTTTTTGTAGGTATTCGTGTAAAAAACTAAAGAGCGGTACTTTTGTAAAAAATTAAAACAATTGTTCAATTTAGTATTGAATTATGATTGTGTTAATGACCTTGTAAATAATACCTTTATTGCTCTAATATACAAGTAATTGTATATTAGAGCAATAAAGGTACTGAAGTAGTAATACTTCAGTCTTCAAATTATCTCACAAGAGGTGTAAAAAGAAAAGTATTCAAAATAGGGATAGAGCTGTCTTTGTCTTAGGCGTCTTAAATTCCCCTCTTCACTCAGGTTTCTATATTAACTCCCTTGGAATGCTTGCTTTTTGTTTTTTTTTTGTATTCTTTTCATAGTGCTTGATAGTTAATTACATAAATTCGTCACTGCGTTCGGGATCAAAACTTAGCAACTCTCGTTTCGTTCGGAATTCAACATGGCAGCCGCGACTTGGCGAGGGTCGCGGGAATTCGATGGATGCGAGACGCGCAGGACCGGTCGCTGTGGCGACGCTTGGGGGAGGTCTATGTCCAGCAGTGGACGTCTTTCGGCTGAGATGATGATGATGAGCTTCTCTCATATTTATATAGCCTCTCTCTTATAGTGTGAATGAGAGAACACTGTAGACTACGAATTTTAATTACTACTTAATTCAACCCAGTTTTTGATTGATTCTATTTTATTTGGGTTACAATTTTGATTGGTCTACACTGTCCTCGCATATGTGTCTGTTCTGTAATGTGAAAATATTGTAAACCCAATCATTTTTTTGAAAAGAGTAACCATGGAGTTTCTTGTCGGTTCTTCTCCATAGGAAACGACAAATTTGGAACCGTGCACTAGCTTCGACTTTTTATAAGTGCCCATGTAGGCCTATGTAAAAAAAAGCATTTTTTATTTATTTTATTTTTAAAGTCAATAAAGGGACACGTTTTTTTTTAAATCTACATTCAAGTGCTATAAATGTTATGAATAAAGAATACTTTGATATTGCAATATTTTATTTATTCAGTAGTTTTTGTGAAAGAGTAACAGATATCCATCCAAATAAACTCTCAGTCTTTCTTGTTTATAATTATTACTTCAAAATGTGGTCTGCTATTCTGATGTATACTCTACGGAAGCCGACCCCAATATAGTTGGGAAAAGGCTAGGCAGATGATGATGACTCTATATTAATTAATGTATAGTTTCATCAAAATCCGTTTAGTAGTTCTTACGGGAAAGAGTTAAAAACATCCATCCATACATCGTCAAAAACTTTCGTATGTATAATAATAAAGATTTTACATTTTTATTACATTTCTAACTTTTCTCCCCTGATTATTACTATACTTTATAAAGTATCCAAAATTACCTCTTTTTTTTCACAACATTGTAATAAAAATAGTAAATAAAAGTCAATTGACGATTAAACAAGTTTCATTAAGCAAAACTCAACAGGATCAGGATCAACATGGGTTAGTTTGACTATAATGACAGAGCGCACCAACTGTACGCACACAGAACGCGCGTATCTGTGTGAGTGCAAAGAGCATTGCAATTACCTAAACTTGGTGCCGCGCATTTGGCGTTAACGCTCTTAAGACACTGCTTTATTTCTTAGTCACATTATCTAGGGTAAATAACCCAAACGCTAGCACTGCACCAAATAATCAGCACTCCGCATAAATAGTACAATTGTAAGGTTTTCATCAAATAATTTGGGTTATCACTTTAATAGATAAATAAGTAGATGTTTTTAGAATCCTACTTCTAGAAATAATAATACTTTCCAACTTCAAACTGGCGGTAATTTAGTGAAGAAACGTTCGTGTTCACCAGTTGCTCTTATTTTTGCCTGTTCCTTGTGATCGAAGGTAAATTCACGTGTTTATATTTTATAATATTTTAGTACTTTTAAGGGCTTTATACTGAAACTTTTGATTTCTCTGATTTCTTAGGTAGTTTATGAGGATAATTTGAAATTAATAGTTTGATGTTATGGTAATATATTGGTAAAAAATGTGGTGCTGATATATGGATCTCATATTTTACAAATTCTAAATTATCAGCACTGGAGCTGATAAATGATAAATATTACGTAAACACTAGTTCTAAACTGTGAATTGGTGTAAAAAAAAACTGTGTTATTTTATACTTAGATAGAATTCACTATTTTTTTGGTAAAGGTAGTTTAAATGTCTTCGGAATACAAATCTTAGCATGCTGCTGAAACCGCATTTGCAATTTGGCAGCAAAGTGCTAATAATGGATCAAAAGCATGCTGATAATTTGGTTCACGTAGCATTTCATCATTTTTCCTTTTTTCAGACCCACCTACCATGAAACCAAAGGAAGTAAATACATCAAATGAAAGAAAAAAAGTACACAAACGAAAATTTTTAAGAAAAATTATAATTACTGATAAATATCGTTTTTATATCATATAATTTCAATACCACTATCACAGTGCTGTTAATTGGCTCTCTGTATGCTATAATTGGTGGAGATGGTGCTAGTAAATGGTGACATAGTAATTTTTTACTCTAACCCATCTAAAAAGAAATTGGATAAAGATAAACCTTTCTTTTATTCAAATATCATCTTTCTTATTAAATATTAAAACTAGCAAACTCGTCATAACGGGTGAACGAGTATTTATAAATGAGATAAACGGGATTAAGTTAAGACTAACTCTTAAAGTGCTGATAATTGGGTCCTTTACCCTACTATTCATTGATAGATAGAAAGCAAAGCTAATTCCGGCCATCGTAATATTATAGGTAATAATAGTACGAGTATGCCAAGCGCGAGCTAGTATTTGTGCTAAATTTATGTAGTCTGTCTTATGTTAAAATAAGCGGATAAAGTTGATGGTAGAAATAATTATATACCTAGTGAGGTTAATAAATATATCTCGTTTGATTGCGCATTTCTTCAATTTATAAAATAAACCATTTGAAAGTAGCATAAAAAACTGATGCGATCTCTGTAATTTTATTTACACGCGTTTTTTAAACTAATCAAATATATTTTAATGGTTTTGGATTTATTTCGGGTATTTTGCACATAATCTGACTGCGCTAAATAAACTACGATTTGAAATTAATCCTCGCATCTATTTAATTAAATAATAACATTTCGCAAAACCACGTAGGATTTATAGTAATAATATTATTAATCTTTACATTTTAATATTTTACATAGTTACATGTGATGGCTACAAGTAAATCTTAAAAAATAAGTAAGTACACTAGTACCCGACTAAAACTACATAACTATGTGTATAACTAAATTATCAATATTTTATTAGTACTTAAGGAAAATTAACTTTAAACCTAGAGTTATGTATAATTAGCAACTTCTACGAGCTAGGTTTATAAAACCTGCGTTTTAGGTCATCACTTATAAAAGTAATCTTTGTAGTGCACGTACGTGTACAGAAATTACAGAATAACAACTTACAAATGAAACCCTACAGTCATACTACAAGTTTTACTAGTTTTCTGTGTAGTTTTCTTATAAATAACATTTAATCATTTGTAGAGCTTGTTCTTCAGAAAACCCCAATTTAATCGTTTGTAGTTTTTTTTTATAGTTATTTTTTCCGTTGAGAAGTTTATGTTCAGGGTTATGGATGTTTATGATCCTTATTGTTCTATAGCCTGAAGCAATCGTGGCTTTGATAATAATTGAAAAAGATCCAGATATGATGGACCCTGTTTCTAGGAAAACTGTAATAAGGTGCCCGAATTTGAGAATAAATCCTAGGAGAGTGGGATTTTTATCTCATTAAAGTCACTTTTGTGATCATCATCAGCGCGTAGAAGGAGCCAAGTTAAGCTTATAAGACTTCTCTGGAACCTCCTCTGTGTAACGCCTGTTCCGAATAGGGCAGAACACTAAGTGGGAAAAAGACTGCTAATTGTGTCTTTAAGTTTTCCAATTAATTATCTAAGTCATCATCTACCTAATCTTTTCCCAACTATATCGGGGTCGGCTTCCAGTCAAGCCGGATTTAGTAATACTATAAAGAGGAAAGATTTGATTTTTTGTTTGTATTTTACGTTTTAATTTAAAATCTACTTGACAGATTTAAAAAAGTTCTACCAGTAGAAAGCTACATCTTTACTGAGTAAGATAGGTTATATTACGTTTTCAAAAAAGTTTGATATTTCTACCTAAGACCGTTTTCACATATTCCGATCCGATATCGGTATCGGACGCCGATACGATATCGGGGTAAGGTAAATGTATGAAATATGTACCTGTCTTTCATATTGTCCGGCCCGATATCGGATATCGGAGCACGGCATTTCATACATTTTACTTACTCCGATATCGTATCGGCGTCCGATACCGATATCGGATCGGATAATGTGAAAACAGTCTAAGTTGGATCAATGTAACCCAAGGTATCAAAATGTTTCATGTCATTTTGTTCTACCATATAAATTATACATCAAAATATATTATTTATATGACAGAACAAATTTTCAGTTAGTTTATTTCTATATACTTTATCAATTGCCAAACTACAATATACATTATGTAAACTATTATCTTGGTTATAATAAAGTATATATAAATAACTAAATACCTATCTTTTATTATTCCACATATGGCCCGAGAATGTCCACTGGGACTACAGAAAAGGGGAATGGTTACTGTCTCTACTCACTAAACGTAGTTGCGTACCTTCGGAATGAAACTAAACGAATTATTTAACGGTTATTTGGCAGTATTATAGTTTTCTCTACGTTTACGACCGTTTATCTCTTTGGCCGTAATCGAAACGGTCAAATGTCTCATATGGTCAGACATACCGTAACCACGAATGCTGTTAATGGCTGAAAAGCGCCAAAAATGTAAACTACAAAGGTTAAATGATACGTAAGTTTCGTTTTTATTACGGATTTTCCGAGTCATATGGCCCGATGGCTTTATTTGTTACAGATTGCCACGTTGACGGAATAACAGTTTAATTTTATTGTGCACTTGTTTGGGCTATATTAAAAATACCGTATGGTATAGCAAATAAACGATTTATATTGTTATGCAGACTCGGTTTTCGTAAGTTCGTTCATATTTCATTTCAGTTTGCATTTTCTTTGTATTTAATTTAATTATGTAGCTGTGTATTGAATAGGTAGCTCGCCATCCGTCTGTCCGATAACCGACCAGACCATGCACGTGTCATCGACCGCGCGTAGTGGTATTGAAAGAGATGCTAGCAAAACTCTACGGTTTTTCTGGCATCTCTTTTAAGCGCCTGGACACAACTGCTGGGCCCCTACGGGCCTAGCAGTTTCGTATCCTACTGGACCATGGGTTGACTTTTGAAAGGGAAACTTGTAATTCTAGAACGTAAAGGATAACTTCAGGAACATAGGTGTGGTTTATTCAGTACAGTAAAGTCTGACACGCTCTCCCGATTCGCCCGATTCACCCTAGATCGAAAGAAGTCATTAGATGATTCCCCACAGTTGCATAGAACTTGAGTTACCTATACTTTCACAAGAAAAGAGACCTTCGTTTATGCAAAATGAGAAATGAACCTGGATGGAAATCTTAATAGAACAAGTATTTTCAGTTAAAAAATTCCGTTGACACTGCAAACTTAATGCTGCTCCGTTGACCGAGGACTTGGCTTATAAGTATCAATTTCAATCTCATCTGAAGGGTGAAACTTGGGAAGCTTCCTTCACTCTCTTTTCCGCTGTATTAATGTTACAATTTAAAGTTATAATATCACCAGCTTTTATATAAAATTTTATTTGAACTGGCTTTTTTTCCTAGTTTAGAAGTCAGGGTCTTTTTGCTCCAGCCCAGTTAGCTATTGTGCCTTAAAAATGTAATATTTTGTGTATATTTCTGGAAAATAAAGATTTATTATTATTATTATTATATTTTTTAACAAAAATGTAGATAGAAATTGAATGAGACCTATGTTTGACCAAAGGAGGGTAGGCCGGACAAGAGTCAGGTAGTCGGATGACCTGGACAAAATAGTAGGCAAGAAATGAATTCCCGTCGGAGATGCCTCAGGCGTCGGGAGATGCAGGATGATTTCCAGCGGGCTTGAGGAAGGCGAGCAATGGGCTTGATCGTCACCGTTCGGTAATGATCAAGCCCCTGGTTTGGTGGCACGCCTCACATACATGTCAGAAAAATATGGGGCCCGTTAGGGCTGACGCCTACCAGAGCTGTGGATTGCTGAAAGGAGATATGGTCTACCTAGTGTTCCTTCAGTTAGGAACACTCTTGATTTTAAGTAATAAAAGTCTGATAATCCTTTCCGTTTTCACCAGACCGGAAGAAGTTATTTTTTATTTTTTTATTGATTATCTATGAAAAATGGGGAGTTGGATGCCTTTACCTGGTCGCATGCCTATAATGCGCGTAACTTATATCAGCATTGAGTGGTCACGGGTTAAGAGTAAAATATTCATTCAACTAACATTTTTGTTCCTACAAGAGTGTTAAATTATGTATCATCTTCAGGATGAAATGCAGGTCGAGTTGACGATGAAGTACCCGGGTCTCGTCCTCGATAGCTGGGGGAACTTCGTGGAGCACTTCCGACGTTTGGCTCTTAGACTAGAGCGGATCGGGGCTGCCTGCAAGCAGCAAACTTCGTACATGCAAAGATCATTATCCTAAAAGAGTAAATGTATCATAATTTTCATCCTATTTTTTTTCTGAAGTAGGGAATCTTCTAGTGACTTCTCCCGCTGTAAGGCGGAGGTGGGAGTGTATGATAGACTTTTATTGACTAAAGCTACACCTATGTTCCTTATTTTCCTTTTGCCAGAAGACCACGGATTTCCTTTTCAGAACTCAACCTACTGAAATCATAGGTTGACTTCTGCCCTGCGGGACTCCTATAGTTTTACTGACATCTCTTTGAGGCGGGCGTGAATTACTACGAATTGGAATACTATTGGCGATAAATGCGAGACGCACACAGCCTGTCGTTGTGATCCTACTTGCGGGTGGCCGATGTCCAGCTGTGGACATCTTTCAACAGAAATGATGATGACAGTATCCTCTCGAACCTCTTTCACATTTTCCATTTCTTCGGCTTCTTCCACACGAGTGAACTTTACTCATGCGTGTCTCCCGATTAACAACGGCTGTATATGATGGCCCCTTTATACCAATTTCACTTTTCACCAAGCAGTAATGGAGAGCAGTGCAAGCACGCGACTTATTACGTCGCGTGACTATTTGCGTCTTCTTTATGGCTATATTTACATAGCATTTTGTCTACGTCAGGCCCAATTGAAATATAATTTAAAAAGCGTGATCAACGATAAGCGCCATGCGTGTATACTTATTTAATGTGTTTTATATCTATTTTTGTTATGCCGAATATGACTTTTTATAGATCATAACTATCATCAGGGGAATATTGCCATAATAAAAATTAACGACTAAAAAGCGGGAACTACATTAAGCCGACGCGCACTTGGGCCACGCCTGATTTGTACGTAGAACGACGTCGCGTGGCGTCCCGTGGCGTGGATCGAATGTAGCTTTACAAGTTTTGTTGACATATAATATGTATGAAGAACGACGCGCCCAGATAAGAGTCCGGGGCCTACGTGTGCGTAATGTAGTTCTTACCATTAAGGTTACAAACTAGAACTAAAGGTGCTGGAATTACTTGAAAACCATAGTTCTCGAGTCGAATAAGAAAAACAAACTTTAGGAATGGAATTCCATGCCAGAGTCTGTGTTCCCTGATAGCTACAACTGGCTTCAACCTAGGTTTCCTTAAGGCAGAGTGAACAGTTTTCTTCTTAGCCAGCGTGTTTCATCGTCGACCACATGGTTGCGTTCCATCAAGTGATTTTTTATTTTGGGTATCTTCAAGACTAGAGTGAATAGGCTCTTAATAAACTAGTGCGCCTCACCATCAACGATTGCATCACTGTTTACCATCAGGTGGGATTGCAGTCAAGCACTTGTTTAAGTTATATATATTAAAAAAAGTGAGTCGTCAAGCTTGAGGCTATCAATAGTAAAATAAATAATTGGTGATTATTGCTCCTATGTTGTTCAATAATATTTACGTCTGGTCTGGCGTATAGTAAGCCACGCTAGCCAATTAACTTTTTCTTATCAAGGTATAAGTTATTTTTAGGTTAGAGCTTATAAAAGAAAAGATATCTTTTTTCTTGAGATAGGGTAACATCAAATGACTTTTTCTGCTCTAGATCATAATTTAACTAACCTAACCTGAACTTTTATGAACTATTACCCCCTTTGCAAGAAAACCAATTCCAACGCTCCTCTTAACATAATATTTAATTATACCAGTTATATACCTATCAGACATATAATATTTATTAATAATCATTATTAATTCAGTTCTCTTTCTCTGTAATCGCGCTACACGTGGTCGTGGTTTATTATTATTATCAATATTATTTTTGACAATGATGAAGCGAAAGGGAGTGTCAGACTTTTGCTAACTAAAACCCTAAGTTCCTGCAGCATCCTTTGCGCTCGGGCCGCGATAACTATTTCGAACGCAGCTCTCAGAGAGACGATCGCTGTGTCTCTCGCCTTCTTGATCCCTTCATCACCTCACCGGATTCACACAATGCGCGCCCATTGTTACTGATGAACCACAAGCAACATGAATAGGTAAATGGAAGACTGTAAAATGATACCTCAGCTACACAATTAATCTAACTGACCGCAGTAAGCCCCTTAACCACGAAGCAGGAGGAATTAACACTACGGTGAAGTTTCACGGTATGAATGTAGAGATGATATTTGAGATTAATTACAAACAACGTCACAAGATAGTAATGTTGTCGCCGGATTACGACTGACGAGGGTCACTCCATTTGTTCCAAGTTTATGTTACGATTACCTACATATAAACTAGCCGACGATTAAATTTCAAGTACGTACAATCTGTGTTATAAGAAGATTTCGGGACGCACAAATCTTTCGAAGTTACAAATACAAAATACGAAATCTTTATTCCTCAACTAGTTAGTTTTATCTTGGTAGTTGATTGTTTAGTTACAGACCAGAGATAAAATTTTACCTAGGTAGGACCTTGGTTTATTGATATTTGCTGTAAGTAGGGTACGTAAACAATTTATGTAGTATTGAGACGAAAGTCAAGTAAATCGTTTAATTCGCTAAAAAACAAAATCATTTCATTTATCTCCATTTCACTCTAAGCAAATTATAAATCAAAGAAACAAAGAAATTTTAACGTAACTTAGACGCTTTATTAAGAATGGAACGTTTTACGTTTCGAATTACGAAATAAAAAGAGCAATTTATCCTAAGGATGTGATCAGAATAATGATTGCAGAATTTATTTTTTTAACACGAGTGCAACCTCCAGTTTAAAACGAAATTGTGTAAAGAATTGACGGGAGAACGAATGAATTGTGTAAAAGAAGTCGTGCTGAAAGTCAATAGCCTGACAAATGGGTGTTTTCCCCTAGTCAGCATGTTACAAAAGAAACATCCAAATGCCTCATCATATCGCGAGCTGCATTACAATGTTAACAAAACAGTTTTCACGGGTTTTTATTTATGGTATCAGTTTGTTTTTGTTTTTTTTTTAGGTGGGAAACAATCCAATGAATTCTTCAGTTCTGGGCGGAGCGGGAGGGCGTGTTAGACTTTTAGTGACTAAAACCCACTCCTGTTCCTTCTTTGTCTTCGTTCCAAGGCCCTGGGGACCATTTTCACGTAACCCATGGCCAGTTTGTTTTTGTGTAGTGTACATATTATACGTGGTGGTTGCGTTGCCTTTTGGTAAGTGAATTATTCAATTCAATTCAAAATATTTTATTTCATTTAGGCCTGCATTGTCGTTTGCCAATATTGGCTGTGTGGGTTTTGTGTATTGTGTAGTTGTGTACTGTAACACTCGGATGATAAGTGATTAAAACTCAGGAATGATGCTTTACCATATTTATTATTTATTTATTTAAAATTTGCATGGGCAGTAGTGGTACATAGGTGGACTTAATACAACCAGGCCTTCTCTACCGCTCAAGCTTTGGGTTAAGAAATATTACACTAAGATATTATGTATGTAGGTTGTAGGTACTTGAGTAAATATCAGAATGTTACACAATTGTTTCAGACCGAGCTCAGAGAGCGAGTGCTCTAAACATTTTGTTCTAGACATCCAAGTTAGGGTACAATAATGATGCAATTATAGTGCAATTAGTAATGTGGTAGAAACGATAATTGAGTAGGCACAATCGACTTCAAATAATCATGCCAACGTAATTTTTTCGAGTCCTATATAGACAGGGGCATCACTCTCACTTTTGGCATGAGTAGGCGTGTTGCCGAAACGTAAGAAAAAGTCTATAAGCCTACTCACCGCTTAGACTAAGTACTAATAACAATTAACACGGTTCTTAGGTGAACAAGTAATTACTTACACTCTCTTAATTCTTATTAGAACCTTCTCTTTTAAATATCGCAGCAAAAGCTGTGTTAGGCTTCTTGTACAAGGCACGTATTTCGCCGTGCGTAGGCACGGTTAAGTCGCCGTGCGTTGGCTCGGTTGTCAGTGTTGTATGGATCACTAGTGGAGCTTGTTAACATACACCGCGGCGTTACGGCACGGCACTGGTGCCGCCGCACCGCGGCGTATTGTGTCGCAGTCTATGGCATCTTGTACTCGGTACTTTTTATAACGGGCTTACATCATCTGCCTAGCCTTTTTCCCAACTATATTGGGGTCGGCTTCCAGTCAAGCCGGATTTAGCTGAATACCAGTGTTTTACGAGGAGCGGCTGCCTACCAGACCTCCACAACCCATTAACTGGGGTAACACGGCATTTCATGGCAAGACTGGAGTCAGATTTACTGGCTTCTGACTATCCGTAACGACTGCCAAAGATCTACAAATGACAGCCGGGACCTACGGCTTAACGTGCTTTCCGAGGCACGGAGGAAACTCGTTCTGTTAAGATGATCACCCATCCACAGACCAACCTAGACAAGCGTTGCTTAACCTTGAAGGTCGACCTGTGCGGCTGTTATTATTTAGCCACGAGCTCCTCCGGGGCTTATAACGGGCTTACATACGGCGAAAAATGTGCCGTGTACAAGAGGCCTTAGGCGCTTTTTTGGCGTTTCACAAATATTTTATTTTTCTTTCTTTTTCTCATACCTTTGTGTTTCTAATTTAATTCCTCGAACGCCGATTTTACAACTTGGATGACCTTGAAAAACGCTTAAGGGTCATTTGTACACACAGGTGTACAAAATTGATTCTGCCGAAAATTTTGTTTTCTATATCTTCGTTAAATCTGACTGCAGTCTTGCCATGAAGTACCGTGTTATCCCAGTTAATGGGTTGTGGAGGTCTGGTAGGCAGCTGCTCCTCGTAAAATACTGGTATTCAGCTAAATCCGGCTTGACTGGAAGCCGACCCCAATATATTTGAGAAAAGGCTAGGCAGATGATGATGATATCGTCGATAAGATCTACCCAATATATTATTTTTTGTAAAAGCATTGTAATTTTTAAACCTTGGATTTAAACAATGCGCTATGAAGAATAGAAACGTTATTTTTTTCTTTCTCAGTCGTGTTTGGCAATTTTTATTTTTTAGGAACAGCAGCACGTTTGGTCTGTCCGAGCTGCATCGCGACACAAACTCAATTGATGGAATCGGACGTTCCTATCAATACATATGGAGAGGTACAGATGTTCCACTGTTATATACTTATTGAAACTCCTCGAACGCCGATTTTACAACTTGGATAACCTTGAAAAACGCTTAAGGGTCATTTGTAAACACAGGTGTACAAAATTGATTCTGCTGAAAATTTTGTTTTCTATATCTTCGTTAAGATCTACCCCAATTTTTTTTTGTACAAGCATTGTAATTTTTAAGCGTTGCCGCGTTGGATTAAAAAAAACGCGCTATGAAGAATAAACGTTATTTCTTTCTTTCTCAGTCGTGTATGGCAATTTTTATTTTTTAGTAACAGCAGCACGTTTGGTCTGTCCGAGCTGCATCGCGACACAAACTCAATTGATGGGATCGGACGTTCCCATCAATACTGATGTAGAGGTACAGATGTTCCACTGTTATATACTTATTGAAACGTGCGGGACCAGGCGGTAATTGTAGGAAATCTTGATAGATTTTGACGGGTTTTGATATTTGATTTGTGAAGTGAAGACGTGTTTGTTTGTTTGTTCATAAATATGTTTTTGTAATAAAATGTCTCGTTAATCTAGTGGTCGGATTGATTCGGATTCTAAGTCGGGCAAAGTGTTATTGGACTTTTCCGGTTGGTTGTGATCCAGGTTAGTAGGATTGTTTGAAAGCATCATTGCGACCATGAAAACCAAAGGGCTACTGGAGATACGGCAGTTTTACTTAGTAAAAGTCTGACACTCTTTTCTGAAAAACGTAACAGCGGAGGGAGTCATTTGATGATATCCTAAAAACTAATATTTTGTTAACTTATGTAGTCTACTTTTCTAAAATAACGACACGGACAACCATCCGTGTCGTTATTTTACAAAAGTTATAAATCATAATATACTAAGCTACTATCATGTCAAAAGGAAATACTGAAATCGTTGACCTGAAGAAAACTACAGTCCTATAACTTGGCGGACGTAATATACATGTCCCTAGGTTTTTATGGTAATTATATCTTCGTAATGTATATATAAATGCTAGCGTGGTACAACGAGATGTTGACATACCTTTTAACATAGACAGTGCTTCAACAATCCGCCACTATACGAGTCTTTGCGGCAAAACTTTAGGTAATTCCAGCAACATTTGGCATGTTTTGTGTCCCCGTAAGCTTGACAAGCATCATTGCACTTCGCTACTTTCACAAAAACGTTGGCAGTGCTGACGCGGCGGCGGTTGCGTGCGAATTCCAGTAATATCGTAAAATAAGTGCAAATACCACCCGGGAAATGTGTTACTTTCATTTTGCTTGCATGTTACATGCAAATATCAACTTTTTTGTTTGAAAACTCCAACCACCAACGAGCCAACTTTAAAAAAACCGGAATATAATAAACGATTTAAATATTGTAGGTGAACGCTACTTATTAAACGATTTCTTTTGAGAAAGTTTTAACAAGGGCCCTTACAGGTCGCAAGCCAAAGTAGAAGGCGAAAATATTTCTGTTTTTTCTTAAATTAAAAAGTTCGCAATAAGGATTTGGTAAGTTGGAGTTTTTGTGCTTTTGCGAAACCCCTCCAGTGGTCGCGAATAGCCTAGAAACGTTTCGCGAAGTCAACGACCATTCAAAAGTAGTCGAATCATTTTTGGATTGCTGAAACTGGGAAACTTTGTTGAAAGGGGAGTTTATTTCCTTTTTTCTCGTTTCCTTATTTAATAATCGCTGATTGGATTTGGTTTTGCTTGTCGGCATTAAATTAAAATGTTGTTACAGCTCTTTTAGATGGTTTGACCTGGATTGGCTCAATCGAATTCGCTGTGGGTGAAACGGGTTCAGGTGGGCGCTGTACGGCTCGACGTCATTCTGCGACTGTATCTAAAGTGGGTTGCGCTTGCTGAATAAGTGGCTCACACAAATAGAATCTTCGTCTATTCGCATTTCCTTATGTGACAGAGGAAACTAAACGAGTCCGTAATTTCGTAAATCTTGCCATTTCAATTTATTGCTGAACCTGTTAACTTCGCAAGTGCTTTTATTGTTTTGTATTCCAATGCAGAAACTAAAAGAATAACCGTTAAACTGAAAACTAAAATACAAAGGAGAACGCGAACAAATCTGTCCAAAGAAAAATGGCTTTTTATTGTCTCTAAAAGTTGTGCTGGCTATGAAAACTTGACCTGGTCGTGGCAAGCGGAGTAGGCGTCGGGTTCTGCCGCCCACTGGCAGGGTACCGCGGCACGCGATCGCGTGATAGCGAAAGGGCACACTACAATTACAGCAGAATGACCCATGCTCATTCAGCACGCGAATGTCGCTATTAAAAAGAAGAACCCGAAATTGGCATGTAAAATAAAAGCCGGTCCCGCGTGGTAGCTCGCTCGGCAAGATTGATTTTCTTATCACGCAACGTGTTAACTGACTTTTGTTTTAAACTAAACACGCACTGTTTTTATTGTTCTAAACACCTAACAAGGTCTCTATAATGATGGAATTACTTTCCAACTGTTCTCTATATACTTAATCATAAAGTATAATATTGTTTTGAGCTGATGTACATAGCGGTAATTGGTTTGACCTACTTTTGGTAATAGCTTTACATTTCCTTAAATATAATTATTATAATTAGGTTCATAGAAAAACAATTCATACGTGTTCTTAATAGGGTCATGTAACTTCGTATAAATACTACTTTCGTTTGAAACTCTTGCTGAAGTAGATGAGCACAATTAATTTCGTTTGTAAAGTAACTTTGTAGGAACGTACTTTCTAGACTACTTGTTTAAATAAGTAAAGGATAATATTTCACGATGCTGCTGTAGAGTTTTCGAAGATCAAACAAAAATAAAATCTCAACAGCACTGGCACATTTGTAAATTATGATGTTTTTATTCAAGTACCTACATAAACCAATAGATTCACTTTTAGATAAAAATAACAGGAAGGTGAGCAAATTGGGCAGATCCTCAGGGAAACATTTCAGGCTTTACTACAGATTTAGAAAAGGTTAACCATTATGTGTATATTTTATTCATGTCAAAATGTCTGTGGTTTGATGCCACTTTAAAAAAAATAAAAACCAGCCACAATAAATATAGGTTTTTTGTATGGGAGCCTCACTGAAATATTTATTTAATTCTGTTTATATTTTATTTATTCATTTTTTATTGTGTACCCGTGATATTTTAAACTGTCAAACTATCAAGGTACATGAGATACAGCCTAGTCACAAACAGACGGACAACTGAGTTAAGCCTGTGTTCCTTCGAACACTGTTTAAGGAAGTAAACATCTGACACTCGATTGTTTGAAGATTGTCCACAAAAAAAAAAAAATAATCTCAAAGAATATTCTTGATGATAAATATACCACATCATATTGGTTACTTATATGTACAGATCAACGTGCCCAAAAGCATTATATGTCAAAATGTTTCAATTTCTAAAAAATAAAAGTAGATTGACATGTTTTCTTCGTAATAGTTAAAGCAGCCGTAACGAGAGATATAAAGGGTGAGGTAAAATGAGATACAAGTCCAAGAATCCGGTCCAAAATAAATAACGCGGACTGTTAGCGAAATGTAAGCAAAGACTGAAATCCCTAAACGGCTTTGCTCGTAAATCGGGGATATAAAATAAAGGAAATAACATAGATATATCTCTTCGATATATTTTTATTAATAGCTATGCTGCTTGTTTGTTGCTGAAAAGGCTTTCAAACTACAAATATATCGCCATAACTGTATTTTTCGATGTGGTTAAGGAAGGTGATATTCAGATTTCGTTAATTACAGTTCAAGATTTAATTTAGCACAAAACCCGGAATACTCCATGGTTTGTGAGAAACGGGATCCTGGAACGAAGGCAAATAAGGAATAGGAGGGGGTTTTAGTCTAACACGGGCGTTTTAGACTTCTCCCGCTTCGCCTAAGAGTGCGAGAAGTCATTAATTTCTCGCACTTTTAGGCACAAAAAAATAACTTGAATTACTTTTGATGAAAAATTGTATAGCACTTAACGCAACCAGTGAATCGAAGTCAGAGCAATTCACATACCGGACAATCAATTTCATAAATATTGTATGTAAAACAATATTTGAAACCATTCTCTCTCCTAGAAAGGAGACCTAAGTCCCAACAGTGGGAACACTACAAGGCTGATTATGCTATTTTATATTATTAACATACACTAAATCCCTGGGTTTGTTTTAATATACAGTGCCAGTAATCGGAAAATATTAATAATCATTAGCAAAGCTACCGCAATTACTGCCCGATCGAAAATATATGTAGGGAAGGTATAATTATTTGAACAATGTGCCATCACGTCACAGTAATAATAGTGCCTATTCATCAGAATTTTCGCGGAAGCTTCGTAATTGCAACCCCGATATTATTCTATCACAGTGAAAGGGATGAATCGAACACATCCACCAGTAATGCCTTGTAAATAGTAATGATTTATATTATTATATATAAAAAAGAGAAAATGACCGACTGAGTTAACCACACACAGCCTTAATGACTGGGTATAGATATGAGTTTGGCACTAAGTTTCCCGTTATGACACAATATAGGAGCAATTCCTAGTTTGGAACAATGAGTTACTATTTAGAGATAGGTATGCGGTATAGGGTGTAGAATGCATACCTGCGCTGAAAAGGGAGGATCCTTCGACTAGACAGATGTCATGTCTGGTCCGGGCAACTACACACAAAAGTTGATTTTTTTTTGTATCACAGATGGTAGTTTTTTTTTTAAGAAAATATATAATTATTTTCCACTTACACGTGGGCGAAGCCACTGGCAGAAGCTATTACAAAAAACATTTTTAATCATTTACAGAGAAAAACAAAAATATCGTATCCCATACTCCCGGATAAACGAAATATCTTTTTCACGGAAATAATTAATACCTTCAAGTATGAAAAAAAAATATCGGGAATAACACAGATATAAAAATATCTGCGTAGCGTGACGAGATTGATGAGTTGCCCTCGAGCGATTAGTAAGTAATTAGTGTGCCATCGAAAAAAGCATTACAGAAAATCATGAAGAATATTTTCTTGCTCGAATTCTTATATCACTTTGATTAAATTCTCAATTTGATATATTTTTGTATTTTATGCTATACGTATTTGTTAATGTTTTGCAGATTGGCACGATGATTGATTTTAAAAATAAAGCGGTGTTATAATCATTGGTATATAAAGCGAATAACGTGTGTTTGTAAATGAATGTGAGAATTGTGTGAATAATAAATATACGCTTAAAAATGGTTATCGTATAATTTGGGAATTTTATTAGTAATGTTTTTAATATGCCTATTGTAAATAAATAAAAACAGGAGATCTATTCTCTTAACTACACTGTACTCTGACTAACGCACAATATTGCTACGCTCCGCTACTCGTCATAGCAGAGCCACACTTCGACGTTGGTCGATCATACTATGCTCGACATTGCTATGCTACGCTACACGTCGTAGCAGTGCTACACTTCTACGTTGGTTGATCCTTCTACACTGCATGTTAGACATTGCCACGCTCCGTTACGGATCATAACAGTGCTACACTTCTAAATTGATCGATCTTACTATACTCAACATTCTTATGCTAAGCCATTCGTCGTAGAAGTGCCACACTTCTACACTGCATGCTAGACATGGCTACGCTTTCTTCGCGGAATAGCAGTGCTACACTTCTACGTTGGTTGATCCTTCTACACTACATGTTCACCATTGCTACGCTCCGCTACGCGTCTCGACATTGTTATGCTATGCCACACTTCGTAGCAGTGCTACACTTTTACGTTGGTTAATCTTTCTACGCTGCATGCTAGACCTTGCTACGGTCCGTTACGGATCATACCAGAGCTACGCTTCTACTTTGGTTGATCCTTCTGCAATGCATGTTCGACATTGCGTCGTTTTACTACGCCAAATTACTGTGCCACACTTCTACGTTGGTCGATCCTTCTATTCCGTACGCTCGATATTGCTACGCTGCACAATACACTCAGCACCCTACGGCACAGCAACCTTATTCCTAACAAACGACGTGATTACAAAACAGATTAGCTTTATTGGTCCCTATTTCCCTAGTTACTTTTATTGCTTATAGGCCCCTGAGGCTCGCTTTTTTGTCATTTGTAACCATGTTTTCTTCTCATGTAATTCGAGATTTTACGAATTTTAAACAACATCTTTTTGTTTACGGTATTTCAGAGGTCAATCTTTCAACCTTTTGACTGCCGTAAATATTCTTATACAGCGCATAAGGGACCTTTTATGAATCGACTGTTTTCAGGAAAAAATACGGGTTTTTTAAAAGCTTGATCTTTATTGTTATACGCAGGTGTATTCTCTTGAATACCTAGTGTTTCTGAGTAATTGCTTAGTGATTCGCATTAGTTCACTTGGATTAGCTATCAATAGCACACAGACTAAGTTTCCTTTTACGTTTCAGCAGCATGAAATATATTCGAAGTCGAGGCATTGCACTAATCAATATGAATGACAGGCATCCCTTCTGTTCCCTTTAATTTGCACTTAAGCCATTTCAGATGTCGTTCGATTACACTAAGCCTGCGATTTTCGTGACGTCATTAGCCAACATTTTGCGAAAGCTTACCATTTTTTTTTGTGGGAAAGATTTTGTTTTCGCTCTCTGGATTGGCCACAAAGGTTTTAATACTAACAGAAAGAAATTCACAAGTTTTGAGTTGACGTTAAGCTGAAGGTCGTACGTGGGACGGAATTAATCTAAAAGTTATGCCACTAGTGTTGGGCTCTGGGTGATATTGAGTTCCTAATAGGTCGGCGGTTATTTTACTTGTGCTTAGTTGTGTGTTTGAACTTGTTGATTGAGATTGTTGCTTTACTAAGTTCGCAATTACGGAGGTACCGCTACTGGCTTTAGACTTTGTTTAAAAGAAAAGTAGGTACTCTTGGTTTTAAAGACTAAGACACTTTACACCACACTTTGTTTTTTTTTTTCACTTAATAACCACTAGGGGCAGATTATGTTTTGTAGACAGCGAATTCTACTATTGCATTTCTTCTTACTTTTATTTGAAGCAAAACAGTCAGATAAAGGCTTGATAAACCACAAAGGATGATCTCTGACGGTTTAGTTCTTAACGTATCTTTCTTAGATATATTTGACCTTGAACTTATTGTGATAGTAGTCTGAGGATCTCAGGAAACTAAAGTCGGTTAACCAGTGCCAGTAATCATGAGACCAGCTATCCAATGTCTTGTAAGTTCCCTTTTTTATGCAGCCCGCTATGGCGTCCTCAATAACCGTCTGACGCATATTCTCACAGAATACAGTTGTTTTAGAAGGATTCTGTGTTGGATTCGCCGGTAAACAATGGTAGAGTTGTTATCTATTATCATTGTGCAGATAGCAAGCCCGGATCATTGGCGTGATGTGATCCATGTGAACCTCAAAGAGCTGATACCAAATTGGACGGGGCCCTCTTGTATTGATGCTTACCAGGATTTTTCGAAAGCGTTGACGTTGCCATGGAACACGACGAGCAATTGTAAGAACACAAATGGGTTTTAGTCAGTAAAAGTCTGACAGGATCTCGCTCCACCCAGAGCGGGAGGAAGTTATATGATAATTTCCAACTGAAAGAAAAAGAGGTGCCATAATGCCAAGAAAAGTTTATCTAGATCAAACCCATTTGGTTTTATGTTATCTTTTCATGAATATCCTATCTACATCCGTGGAAAATATAAGTTTTAATTTACCGAATGTTGGATGAATAATAGGAAGACTGAATAGATTACTTTTGGGAAAGTAATCTATTCAGTGTTTCCTCGTCGACCACATCATCGTTTGTTATTAGGTGTTCTGGTAGTCAGGAACGGTAATAAAAAAAAATAAGCGAAAGTAAGATTATGACTTACATTGATTTAGAAGTGCTGGATTCACTCGTATTTAAGCAGACAATTTATTATGCTTTCTAGCGTTGCAATATCGGTCTTATAATTTTCTCATTATTAAGACTCGGGCCTCCTCTTTTCTTTCTGCCTTCGCATTTTTGGTTCTAGAAATGCCGGTTTCCTCATGAGGTTTTGAGAGCAGCGGTGATGGGATAAATTACACAAAGTAATGCTCCTGGCTGGGTTTGGACCCGCGACCTAAAACTTGTAAGTCGAGGCAGTTACCACTGGGTCACCACCACTACCACCACTAGGGACATATACTGCAGTAATTAATCAAAAAATAAATATTTCCAAGTAATAAGTAAAATACTGTTTGGTTTCAGATGACGCGATCTTTCCTCGAGCGAAGCATAGTGAGTATTTGAGGTGAGTTGGTAAATTAGCGTAATCGATCATCCGCCTCACTCCGCAACGACGCGACGACGCTTGCGGTTCCAACTTAATCGACATTTAATGTGATATTTTTTCCATAAACCCTATCAAAAAAGATCGCCCTGAATGAAGAATATTGCTCAGAATATTATAAGATAGTTCTTAGTTTATTTATAAGAGGAAAAGATGAATATTCACGTTCGTAGAATTCAATTTACGTTGATGCTGTGTTAGCGTGCAGTTTTTGGAATAGAAGGAAATTGAGCTTTTGTATTGGGTAGGATTCTTGGAAGCTTTAAATAAAGTCTATTCAAAATAGAGAATGCTAAAAACTCTATAGAACTTGGCTCCACTCAATAAAAGTCATCCATTGTACCGGCAATGCAATATGCAGCATCTTATTGCATATTTATTAGTGATCACAAAACATTTGTCTTTAATACTGTTTCGTTAGACAAAATCCATGAATGCTTATGAATCTCATAAATGATTACAATATCTATGATTGGAGACTATGATTCTCATACATTTTTGTTTTGATTTATACAACACACACATTATTTGGATCTAATGTAAGTTACGCACTACTTTAAGGCCCGGGCAAACGATGCACACACAGCGCCGCACTGCAAAGATTTTACCGTATTAGCGGGCACATGTGCGTTGCGGCGCCGCAACGTCGTTATGTCGCAGCGGCGCCGCCGACGCCTCATTCTGTTAATAATGTTCCCTTTTATGCGACGCGTAAACAACTGAGCGCTCCGACGCCGCAACGCATTCACCCCTCCCCGCCTCGTCTTGACGGTTGCAAGTCCGGTGCGGCGCCGCAGCGCATCGTGTGACCTGCCACAGATATTTCTATGTAAAACGACGCAGCGACACCGCTCCGGCGGCCGTGCGGCGCCGCAACGCATCGCGTGCCCGGGCCCATACGGTGAAATCTTTGCGGTGCGGCGCCGCAACGCATCATGTGCTTGGGCCCTTAATCTTGTTGTTTTTGTTGCGTGTTTTTTTAATTAATTTTATTTTCCAAAAAAACTTTTTTAAATTACGAACTAACAAACGCAGGAAATAGTAAAAAAAAAAAAATCGTTTAAACACCCAGAAAAGACAATGGGCACTTCTGTATGGGCTCCGTCCCCAGTGTTGTCACGTTGTGGGCGTTGTGGTACTCGTATATATCATTTAAAAGGTTAAGGTTTTCCTGCATTTTTTTTCCGAGAAGTTTAGGCTGGCTTTAGTGATTTTGGGCCTCCTTATCAGGCCGATTGGGACCAACAATGTTTCATATCTCTACACTTTCTTTTTTTAATAATTATTGTATTGTGTGATATTATAACAATGTAATGATTTTATTTTAGAATTTATTTTTTTTAGTTTTAAGGACATTTTTGTATATTATATCAATCTGTTCGACACAACTATATTGTTATGAATGAAGATACTACGAGTACTACTACTACACGGTCTAGTCATACCTACGTATCACGGTTGGCGCAGAAGCAATTTTATAAGTTTACGACAGCTAAAATCTACAATGAATCTGCTACGTGTCTAATATCCGACTAAAATAAAATCGGTATTAATTATTTCTCTGCACATGTCTGTACAATAAAATAAAACTATTACCTTTCAAATGACATAATGCTACAGCTTGTTATAGCTCTGGGTTCAAAACACCCATTCTCTTTCGTTTTAGTTTTTACAAGGTCCGCATATTAGACTCCAGATGTAACTTCAGGTTACTTCAGGTCACTATAACACCAGATTGCAGTAAATCTGCCAATAAGTACACTGTCATAAGATATGATGCGGTTTGTTCGTATCCACAATCAGATATGAAACATTGACAGAAAGGCAAGGCTTCAAGCTTGAAAGAAAATAATTTACCTTAAGGCCGCCCACTTTGTCGTAACGACAGATAATCGTGTAGTGTAGTGGCTTATATATTTAAATGGATGTGTTCACGTTTCATATAGGATGACATGAGTACATGTAGTAAGAGTATTGCGGTGACCACAGATTGTCATGATAGTGGGAACGGCTAGCACGACAGTCGTAAGACGTTAAACAAAATCACAACTAAACCATGACGGTAAATCAAAAGGGCTGGAACAATTTGCCTGTTGTAGTCTTCTCGTCCGATAATAATTTGGGTATCTTCAAGGCCAGAGTGAATAGGCCCTTAATAAACTAGTGCGCCTCACCATCAACGATTGCATCACTGTTTACCATCAGGCGGGATTGCAGTCAAGCACTAGTTTATATTATATGTATATATTAAAAACAAAAACATATATCGTTGTTGCGACTATTTTTTGTGGCCACGACAAACAGTTGTTATAATGGGATCAAAATCAAAGGCAGTACAGTAATACAGTTCTACCCATGTGCCAGCCATCTCACAAACGAAAGGAAAGAACTGGAGATGTCTGTATTTGATGGAATTTTAATGGAACGTACGTAATATTATTAGGTACAAGCCGTGTACCCGGTACAATTTCCGACAGGCAACACTGACGAACTTCCATACGAACTCTCATTTCCTGTTTAGCCCCTTTAGAGGACGACTGTAAACAAATCCCCTTGTGAAAAATAGCATAGCTGTAACCAATGGGTTAGGTTTCGCACTGTCAGTATTTGTTTTGTTCGTGTATCAGTGAATCAATTTAAGATTTTTATTAAGTAGGTAATAGACATACATGCTGATGGCTGGGCTGACATACAGGCTGATTATATTCTATGTGTTATTTGATTTCAAAACCATAGTTTAAACCCATTGGGTTGCAAATAATGGTATTGTACTAATTTTTTTTATAAATTGCAACAGAATAACTCGATTTAAATTATTTTTATTTATCATTTCAATAATTTGATTTTCATATTACGCGTACTATGTAGTTCTAAATGTATTTTTTTTCAGTTTTTCAAGAAGGTATTTATTATCTATTAGACTATTATAGATATTTTAAAACTGTGTTAATTGGTTTAGTAAAAACTATTTTATACTGTTCCATGTCATATCAAATGCTCAAGTCTGCTACACTTCGGAGCACAGAAAAAATCAAACTTCTGAGTAAATGCAATTTAATGATACGGTCGTTCATGACGCATATGTTGACGTTCGCTTCGGGGAATTAAGTCTTACAGGGGACTTCCTGTTGACCTAAAATCATGAAAGGCCAAAAGCAAAACCATGTAGTGCAAGTAAAGGAAATTATCCAAAAACCATAAAGGGCAGTCAGTGGTCCTTGTCTATACGTTCTTCGCTTAAGAACCAAAAGGACATTAATTAACTTTCTGCGTTCTATATAATGCGTATCTTTGATTTAAACTAAATTAAAGATGGACGCTTCAGAAAATTGAAAAAGATCAAAAAATCTTTCAGGTATTGGGCAGGACAAGGTAAACAGCCCTTGCAAAACAATAAGACAATATGAGATCGAGTCTTCTGTCATTTGATCGACTGCCAGTATCATCACATCCCGTTTCAACCGCTTTATTCTTTTTGTAAGTAAATACCGTATTCGTAGATCAAGCGCTGAGATTTGTAATTACGATGCACACGCTACGTACTGAGAATTGGCTGTGCTACAATACTCTGTTTATTCAAAACTTCGAATTGAAACTAAAAATTATGACGCTAGAAAATAAGACCCGGAAAAATGCTTAGACATTAGGAAGTGTCCTATTTTAATACCTACTTGTAAAATAATTTATTAAAAAAAAGTAATTATTATAAAGGTTTCTTAAGTGTTGATTCATAGGTCAATTTAACAATATTCTTTAGTTTTTGAAATTAAATCTATCCCCGATTTTCTAATCGAATTTTTTGACGAATTATTTGACTTAACGTTTGAATTGATAAATTACCCAGGTTATCTTTGACTATCAGCCCGTTTTCTTCATCCAAGTAACAGCTAAAGTAACGTCATAAAGTAATAATAAGGGTTAAATTCGTTTCTTCAAAATTTTAACTGTTGCTGCTCATTTAAGGGCTGTTAAAGTCACTGTCATTGTGACATAATTGTATAGGTTTCACTGCGTTTATCTCTACATTTTATTTTAGTCGAATTTTAGTTCATGAATCCCCGACCGGTCCTATGTGACCGCGCTGTTATTGTTTTACTATTGTGTGTTTTGCGGGTATGTAATAGGTTAATTTAGCTGATATTTGGATGAAGACATTGACAAGATGATATTTAATATTATAACAGTAATGGTCAAGGAAAAGTTAATACTTTTACTGATAGTTTTAGTTTTGATAAAGAAACTGGCTGCGTCATCACAAACTACCTATTGTGTACAGCGGCTATCTGATAGTAAATCGAATTTATAATTTTTACTTAACCAATACCATCACTTAGTTTTGACAGCCTAACAAAATAGTTTCTAACAGTAGTACGCCTACCGGGTCAGTGCAAGCGAGCAAGCAAGCCTTCAACTCTGCCCAGGTCGTTGCCCTATACGCCTTAAAACAATAAACAGAGCAGTTAAAAAAGCTAGAGTAACAGACATACAAAAACTGTCACTTTTATTATATTAGTGTGATATACAAGTGTTGGGAGCTGTGTGTCCACACGACTGTCGACAGAGAAAAGGGGGCCGCGTCTGTGCGGTGGCAACCACAGAGTACTTTGTAATATAGTTGCCACTTTTAACTGCTCGGCTTGTGCAAACTAAGCTTAGACTCTTTCAAGCGGTGTGACATATCCGCTGACGTCCCGTTGTCAAGCTGCCTTCCGTACTATTGACTTAGCCGACACTTCCGTACTATTGATTTCCCCGACTAATGTTTAAACCTTCTAATATTATGCGTTTAAGACTTTTACAGACTAAATCCACACTTATATTCCTTCAGCTTCCCTTTGCGTTCTAGGGTAATCTTCTCAGAAGTCAATCTTTTTCCTAGTCACTATGTTTGTTATCCGATTCCTCCGGAACGGCTAGACCGATTTTTTTTGTGTCGATGTCGTAGGTCTGAGAATAGGCCGTAGGCTTTTTTAATGGTTGGTAATTTATTTTATAGAACAACATTTGTTGGGTCAGCTAAGTAAGGTGCCAAATAAACATTGAATAACAGTCATTGACCTTGGAAGGTCGGTTGCTGGAGCATTCATTGAAAATCTTAATTTCTAAAATGGAAATAAAAACATAAAGTTGTTTTGATACGACATTTATCGCGATCCTTTACATTTTCTAGGAATGAAACAGTTCATTGTTTACTTTTTGGAGACCTTCTCAGAAATATTGGGGAAAGGTCAATGTACTTTATTCTAAGTGTATCTGGCACCTTGTATACAATATTTGGTACCTAAACATTTTGCTTTGTTTTTATTTTTATCCTCAAAACCTTTTGCTAAAAACTTCCAAAGCAATTTACCAGAGCAGTAGTTAGCAAGTAACCCAGTTAGTTAGTCCATGTATCATGTATAACCGTATTTCATTTTGAGGCTTCGTGCACATGCAAGGTGTGGACCTCTAAATCTTAAACTCGGCTGCAACTCCCGAGCTGTGTAGGGAAGTGTAACTAATCATATAAAGTGGTACATTCAGGGGAGTAATGGGCTGCTTTCTTAAGAGCTCTTTCGTTTAATTTTCTGTCGTACAATAAAGCTTGTTTGACATGTACTTACACCTTGTTTAAGTACGTGTTCGAGACTTACTTTGTACTTAAATATTTTGCAGCCCGTTGCCGTTTCTTCTGTGTCGTTTGGTATCGTAATTGCTCTTTGAAAAGCTACATATTAATATACTTATACTAGCTGACTCAGCAATCGTTGTTCTACCATTTAAATTATCAAAGAATGTGGTTTAAAAAATAGCCTACAATCTATTCTCAAGTCTACTAAATATACTTAAAAAAATTCATAAAAATAGTCAAGTCGTTTCAGAGTAGTTCGATAAACAACAAACATTGTCACTATAGGACCAAGGGGTTTACTTTTGAAAAGGTTACTTGTGTTCCTAGATCCGTAATGGGCAACTGAAAAAACATAGTTATGCTTTTATTCAGTTAAAATCTAATACGAGCCTCCACTCCACCTTAGAGCTGGAGAAGTCATTAGTTGATTCCCAATCCTAAAAAAAAATCACTACTACATATGTAGGCACCCATTGTGTCACTAGAGAGGGGAATGAAATTTTGCATACAATACCAGCTGATGGCCAGGATTAACATAATCCAGGGAACATTTCGATCGGATCTAGTGACACATGGCCTTTTTTATGAGTGTATCTGCTGTGTTGGCTTAGCTCGGATATTCATAAGAATAGCCACCGATTTCGAGCAAAACCTATTGTTTAAATCATGTAACGCACGGTTTTTGCCAAGTCCCAAGTCATTATTCCTAAGTTTCATCATAATGAGAAGTGTGAAGCTGACAAAGGCAGCCTCTGATGTACCGTTTGACCTTTCTCACAAACGTAGTGTACTCAAGCAAAACGATGAGCGTCTAAAACTAGACAGGGTATGTGAAGACGCAACGCGGCCGAGTGAAATATAAAATCCATGATTTCCACACGGTTTTATGGTTCGAATGTAAGGGCCGTCACAGCATGATAGTATCCTATAAAACAAATGTTGCCATTTGCGGATAAAACTCGACACGCACGCTCAACAAAAGCCACGGGAATGTGGTGCTGACCGCCGCCGCCGGGTCCCTACTAGAGATTACCCGCTTCGAAAATCCGATTCGATAAATTCTATGTTGTACCGCTCAAAGTGAAGATTAGGTAGAACCAATATGTGATCTGGGAAATTTCCCATTCGCTCCTGACAGTTTAGGAAAACAACGTTCAGAGCCGAGCAATACAATAAGAGTTAACGGCGGGAGATGCGTTTCTATGGTTTTTACTCGCTGTGTTTTAGTGGTCTGCTAACGGCGTGTGCTAAGTAAGACGTTGCTTTTACTGTTATGTCGTCGTATTCAAGTATTTTTACTATTGCGGTCGTTGAAATTCTCCTTTAAAGGCTCACCATTCCATATGGCTTCAGCTATACAATTGTGCAACTTCAATAAAATGGGATCGGTAGTGACTCAATAGTAGCGGCGGACTTACGAGTTGTAGGATGAGCTCAAACCCAGACAGGGGCATTACTTTATGTAGTCTATTTCATCACCAATGCTCTCAAAATTATAGAAGAATACATCATCAGGTATGTATTAGAGCCAAAAATTTCAGGACATGTGACATCCATGAATTCGCACTGGGCCCGCATGGTTGATTACGGTCCATTTACACTGCTGGAAAGGAGGCCTGAGTCCTCCGCATTGGGAACATTAAAAGTCAGAAGCCGACCCCGACTACCAGTCACCTTAAGTCCGGGTTTGCGGACGACGAGCAATGGGTAGCTTGCCATCCGGCTGTCCGGACTGAGCCCAAGTCGTTGACGGCACTTAATGTTTCATGCGTGTATAAAAAATGTTGTGCTTATGCAATAAAAAGTTTAACTTCAATGCCTCAACCCGCTAAAATGGCAAACCTTTTAAACTAAAAGTACGCCTAATATTTTCCTCCGCTATTTATTTTTGGTAAGATACGAACCTACACACATTAGTTAAACTGTTCGAACCCGCAACGAAATTAACTAGAAGAAAAAATGGTAGGAAAAGTGAGAAAAAACCGATAGTTAATGTACCATACCGAGTTTGTAGTGTCGATGGGGTCTGCGGAACATGTTTACATAA
The DNA here is from genome assembly GCA_030763345.1 of Mythimna separata. NCBI lineage: Eukaryota > Metazoa > Arthropoda > Insecta > Lepidoptera > Noctuidae > Mythimna > Mythimna separata. The sequence goes on from CM061180.1 coordinate 10,727,224, forward strand.
TATACGAGTATATACGTAGAGCTGCAAACGTGTAAAGGGTCGTAATCGAGCGATCTACGCATAAACTGAGCTATTACCTTCTGAGGTAACTATAATAAATAATTACATACAATGATAAATTACTACGCTTTCGTGAATTTCATAAGTTATTTTCCGCACGAAAGCATACATTTCTGACACAAACAGATGGACTAAAGTTGTGGTTATATTTATGTAAATGTGTAAACCTACGTAGGTTTATATGATTGAGCAATAAGTGTCAAGTTGCTAAAGCAAGGCGGGGTAGCTTACTTACTAGATTGCTCGTCTCGTTTTGTGCTTGAGCGGAGTGTCGCCAAGACATTAATGACTTTGTAATTATGAAAATAACGATTTTGCTTGTCACGCAATATTGTAAACTATGTACATATTTGTTCCACTACGAACACTAATGGAAAATTACAAGGATGAAAATTACGATGTTATGCGTGAACAAAGACAAGTTGGGAGCAGCCTCAACTTATTACGGGAACATGAGATTATTTTGTTCAGAAATAAATACGCGTATGGTAGGCAAATATTGTTCTTGTATTCCTTGTATAAATATCACAAAACGATTTCTGTAAAATTGTTGTAGACTCAGTTGATTGATTGGATTCTAGTTTATTGATATTGTGGTATTTGGCGAAAGTCTATGTTTGAGATTTTATCCACGATTGCTCAGAGTTTATTTTGCTTAGCGTAATGATGCGATTTCAAACATGAAATATCAAAACGCTTATAGGGTCACTTTGTTGTCATATAGCTGTCAAGAACCTTTATTTCAGGACCAAGTAACCTCTACTTGATTCTGAAATAATGGTTCTTTCATTGAGTTGAAATTAAAACCATATACTCAAGTCTGCAGCCGCTGGCTTGGTTCCCTTCGCACGGCCGGACGACGAGCTACCCATTGCTCGCCATCCACAAGTCCGCACGGCATAACTATCCTGGGCAGCGTTTCGTATTTTATGAAAATAAAAGTCTTGAGCATATTTCACACCTTTCATTCCACAATATTAATAGAGAAACTTCATAATGAAAATATATTTGCATAAGAGATAATGAAAATATTGGGTCTCGTTTCCTACGTCCTACTTTCATTGTTGTTTTAACGAGATTAATTTACTGTGAACTAGGTTTTGAAACTGGCAACACTTGCAACTGAAGGAGTTAAGCGAAATGTTTTGAAAACTTCTTATTAACGCTAAACTATTTTATTATTTATCAAACTAAAAAGGTGAAAATAAAACCCGGATTCTTCTGTTTTATCTACCTATGTAAAAAAAGAAATTGTATAGCTTCAGTCATTTTTTATTGAATTTTTCATATGTTTTCTTGACTTTTTAACTCACGGTACGAGTACGGCTTATACAGTTCGAGCCTGTTGTTGAAAAAACGGAATTTCCAGTATTTTCTCTTATACTCGTATTTTCCGAGAAGCGTTGGGTTTCAATACACAGAACACACTCCTGTTATTTGTCCAGTGGACTGCTCAAAGCGAAGCTGTGTCTCCGTTGGTCACTTCGCACAATACACTCGACCTCTCCTGAAAGCCCAAGTACTTGTATTAGTATTCTTTCTCCGTGCCCTAATAGATAAATTTGTCCGTCGTCATGCGCCTGTCGGTTTGTATCAGTAATGCCTACAAAGAGTTTTCTCCTAAAATCTTCGTACGCACATATATTGCGCAAAATAAGGTCACGAACTTGTATGAAACGACTTTTTCTTACGTTATGCCTTGCCAGCGCTGATCGGGCCTCGAAGCGATCCGTGCTAGCAAAATACATTTATATAAATAAACATGTGAAATTCTTAGAAACATCTATATAAGAATATTTTAGTCTATTACCAAGGGTCGCTCATGGTTACCGAAAATAAATAAAATCGCACCAATATTATTTTGTGGGACTATTTATTATAGCTTATAACAAAGATTTATTGTTTCAATTTGGAAAGACCTTACGCTATAAAATAACAAACATTTATTATAACAAGTCGTAAAGATAAGTCCCTCCTTACTATTTTTAATGGCGGTAGGCTTTGTGTATTTATATAATATAATTAATGGTACGTTGTTATAGTTACTTGAAGTCAATAAAACTTTAAAGTCAGCTCAAATAGAACTAAATACAAAATAAAATATCTAACATTTTAATAAGTATAAGTAACCCGGGGGCTCCCACAGGGGAACTCATTTAGTTACACAAACGCAAATTAATTTTAACGTATCACTAAAAGAGGCACAATGAAAGGCGTTTACATTTTCCTCAGAGGCCTTGAGGGCCGAGGGCCGACACGACTAGTCGTAAATAATTGCGACATTTTACCTCAAGGTACGCTCAGCGAGAAGTTACCTCATGAATTGAAAGTGTCCGATGTTATTACGTGTGAAATTATTGAATTAGTTGCCGAGGTTCCCTTTTTGTTCAAGTCCACGAAGTACAACATTTTTCACGAGAAAGTTCCGGATTATTGGAGCAATCCAATTGATTTTAAATTATTCACAGAGTTTTGTGGACTTAGGGATGAACCGGTAAGGGGTGATGTGTATTAAACGCCGGACCTTTTATCTGAAAGGTCGAACTTTTTGCTTAAAAAATCCGTCAAATCATTCTACATTTACGTTTATTTCTGTCCATCAGAACGGTGCGCTAGAATTACCTGACCATAGATTTCCATTTAGCGCATTTTAACCATAAATCTAGTACTGCGTCAGAGGACAGATTCAGTTCGGCGTAAACGACTATCAAAGGATTAAAATGTGGACTAGCTTTGGCTGCAATTTCATTATTGGACATAAATCGTCAGGACGTAGATCCGAGTACTCTATGTGTATACACAGAGTATTCGGATTTTCGTCCGGATACACAATTTTATTTTGTTTATAATACAACATGTAACTAGAATAATGCACAGCCTTTTACAGTCCAAGCAGAAAATTAGGATATAATCAAAATTAGGTTTCAAGCACTGAAATTTTAAAACTAGGTAGAGCGTTTTTTTTTTAATTAGTTACCTATTCTAATTGCAGGCAACCAATATGAAATCGACGCACTAAATTGGTAGCACATCGTTATTAGTATTTACGCACGCAACCACAAATACAATTAGAATTTATATAGAATTGATCACAATAGGTAATATTTTTGTCCTTAAACTAATTCATAATTAATGTAGGATGAAAAATTACCTAAGTGTTTTAAAAACAGCTGAAATCAATGCAGTAAACTGTTCTGAATGCAATATTTTCAGGATGTACGATTTCTATGTTACATGTTGTACCTAAAGCTTAGTAGAAGTGCTGTTAACATTATAAACATAGCAAAACATTTTTTTGTTTGCGGGCGTCAGTTTATTAATAGCCCCTAGATAGCTATTTAAATGAGTACAATGTTCAGAGTGAACCCTTTAGCTGCCTGTGTGTGCGAGTGATCCGACCTCGTGTCCTACATACCGTGGCATGCAGGGCTAACACGTGGAATCGAATAATCATACATTGCATATGAGGTACTGTACCGACATGGGTGAAACGAAACACGCGAGTATTGCGTGATCGAAGTGGCAGCCATTAGGTCTACACGTCGGCCCATAGAGTTGTGGGGGTACAGAGTTGTGGGGGTACAGTGCGCCACAGATTTGTTGCGGTGCAATTAGGCGTGCCGAGTAGTCGCAGTGGCACGGGTTCAAGTAAGGCATATGCAAATGGGCAGTGATTTGCGAAGGACAGTTGATTTTATGCATTGTCTAAACTACGATATGTGTGGGCACTGTGACGCTGTATTTAGTAGCGGCAGTGAGTAGTTGGGTAGCTTTTTTGTGAGTGTGATTTCAGGTTTGGTTTCGATGTGTTTTGCAATACTGAAAATTCTTCAGTAGTTGTAGGCAACTAGTACAATGTATAGTTTTATAAAGGAGGGGTGAAAACTATAACACAATAATACATACGAAACCATATTATATGAATTATTGTAATATTTATTTCACTATTATAAATGTAGGTATGCTTTTATAATAAAGTATAGGAAACTTTAATTATATTTTATACCAATGGTTTATTTTCCAACTCTCCCTTCGCAGCTATACTGGAAGAGATTTCTTCAAAAATAGGCATCACTTTTTTCTGTTTCCTTCTACTTATCTGTTTCTTATAATATTAATTGTATTAATTAAACAGTTTCCCATTTATTATGAAAGCATGAAATACAACCTATATATTTTACCTACCTAGTTAGGTATGTCATACCAACACTTGTTCCTTGTACCTACTCGTAAAATTATTTCATTGGATGTCCAAAGAAAGGTGAAGGACGTTTGCGATCGAAATAAAGGTGAACCTTGAGCTAATGGTAGGGTCCGCTTTTTGAGCACTCATAAAGCACTCTTGATTTAATGATTGGTTCGGAATTCCTACTTTTATTTAAAAAACAAGGAAAGAGAAGACGATTTTTTAAAGCATTTTTTTTTACAAATTCTTTATCGCTATCGTATTTATGACGGAATGCTGCGAGTATTCTGTGATAGGTCTATGTATTGTACTATAATTTGCTAAATATTGATCACCTTGATAATCTGATAGAGTTTAGTGTTGTGTGCCTTTTTGTCTCTTTTTTTCTTTTGCTCTGCGAAAGTTTCTGTTTTGGTTAAACAGTAGAGTTTTTTTTGCGGAAACCTTCTGAGCAAACATTCCTTAGTCTTTTATAGGTAGGAACATAATATGTAGGTATGTATATTGCCTTTTTTTCCAATTGCGTTTTTAGCTGAAACGGGTTTTCTCTTCTCTATTTAAAGACTAATTAATGATGATTCTAAAAGCAATATGATTTGTTATTCATATGACAGAAAAGGCTTTATTAATATATAAGTATACATAGGTCTAGTATTAGGTAGCTGAAATATATTATATGTGCGCCCTATACCTACTTAATTAATTGACATCACATTATTTAGTACTACAAGGGACCTCCATAATGAATGCCTTTAGTTCTGGTTGAATGCGAGAAAGCAATTTAGGTCTATTACTCTCCGCATATTTAACAAGGGTTTTCATGTCCATTATACACGAAATATTAAATTATAATTTGAATGGACTAAAATAGGCCTTGCTGGCTTCCCAAGTACCTTCCTCCATTCAATACCTCAACAAAGTTATCCTATAATAAAAAGCAAACTTTTCCAACGTTTTATCGGAAAACAAATAAAAAATAATCATGTTCTCGAGAATAAACCGATAATACCGAATATAATATTGAATGTTATATAATTCATACCTGAACGCATTTGTTCGGAAACATCTAGTTGAGTTGGAGTTGCTTCTATTTCAGCACAACAGCGCGGTAGAACAACAATGTCGGTATTTAGGTGCCCGAACTGATATCAGTATTTGCATAACAACCGCAAAGCTGTAAAGTAATATTTGGCACGAGAGCCCTCTACAAAGTTGTGGTGAGCTCCATTCGATCTGATTCCTTCGCTATAGCTAGCGTATCGCATCGATAACCTCACACCTGGGTTTCATTTTCATTTACAACCTCCGTACTCCGCCGTTAATGGCATTGTGAAGCGCTTTTAGAACCCACTATGTAGTTTATAACAAAAAGAATGTCGAAGAGGAAACTATAGTTTTTACTTTATATTGCAATTGTACACTAACCTCTATAAAACACAGGGCAGCGAACCCATTTTTTCCTTTTTCGGTCAAGCTGTAACGACATAAAGTTTATAGCCCGCCGCAAAATGTACCTAAGTAAATATCTAATAAAAACATATTTTTGCTGACGGGCACGATATTACATAATAAATAATATCCGTATAGGCACTCTCAATTGAGCAACAGTGGGTGGGCGTAAAAACTGAAACAACAATTGTAATACGTACTCGTACTCGCTAGAATATTCATCGTTAGGTAAAAGGCCAAGATCGAGTCCGAATGTAATCCAGATCCACACGAGCGAATACATAATGTACTTGTTACTCGACGACTAAATTAGGATGTCCCTCGTCACATCTCGTTCAATCGACGCAATCATCTATTCTGGACATATTTGTTAGCAGGATGCTACCTTCTTTTACTTACGAATCTTAAGCACAGAAGGTCAATAATTAATTTGAGATGTTTGTTGGCAGGGTGCATTCGGTTCGGGGGATGACGCTGGGCGGTGAAGACGAACGGCGCGGCGCTGGGTGAGCAGGCGCCGGGGATGTGGGTGCTGCTGCTGCTGGCGCTGGCGGCGGCGGCGTCCGCCGACTGCCCGCGCCACTGCGAGTGCAAGTGGCGCAGCGGCAAGGAGTCGGCGCTGTGCGCGCGCGCCGGCCTCAGCTCCGTGCCGCCGCGCCTCGACCCCACCACGCAGCTGCTCGACCTGGCCGAGAACCGCCTGCCCACCGTCCGCGACGACGCCTTCGCGGCCGCCGGCCTCCTCAACCTGCAGCGCCTCTACCTCCCCGCCTGCAACGTGCGCACCATTAGACAATACGCCTTCCGAGCGCTTGTAAACCTAGTCGAATTGGATCTCTCGCGCAACCGTCTGGAAACAATACCTTCACATTCGTTTGATTCAATCCCCGAGCTTAGAGAACTGCGACTCGGTGGTAATCCCATTACGAAAGTTGGAGACGAATCCTTTATAGCACTACCCCATCTAGTGCGACTTACACTCAGTGCTTGCAAAATAGCCGAAATAGAGCCCCGCGGATTTGCAGGGCTCGAGTCTTCTCTGGAATATTTGGAGCTTAGTAAAAACAGACTGCAGGTACTTCACGTGGCGGTGTTAGCGCCGCTACGATCTCTAAAAGGTTTAGAGTTGGCGAGTAATCCCTGGGAATGTACTTGCGCATTGAGACCTATGAGAGATTGGATGATAAGGAAAAATGTTCCAGCAACAGTGGTGCCAGACTGCGCACTGCCTCCGCGGTTAATGTCCCAGTCATGGGATAGGTTAGATCTAGAAGACTTTGCGTGTCACCCCGAAGTGAGCGCAGCTAGTCAATTCAAGGGGTTGGAGGGTGATGAAGTGACACTAGTGTGTCGCGTCAGCGGAGTGCCTGCGCCGAGGGTGCGGTGGGTGCGAGCGGGTCGCCTGCTCGCTAACACTACTTCAAATAATGTCAATTCCGGTAGAGCTTTTATGTTACGTAGTGAAGGACAAACTAGTAATCTAACCATTAAATCGGCAGACTTGCAAGACGCAGGGTCTTACACGTGTAATGCAGAAAACCGTGCTGGTAAAGCAGAGGTGATCTTAAGTTTAGCAATAGAAAAGAAACCAGAAAACAAAAGTTTTGGTGGACGCGCATTGATGGCGGGGATGGCTGTGTCAGCAGTGATAGTGTTAAGTTCGTGTTTAATAGGACTGTGTGTATACGAGACGCGTAAGAAAAGACAATTAGATAGATGGAACGAACAGATAGTGACGACGAATCATCGTGATGATAGTTATGATAAATTAGAAGCGAATTTTAAGACTAATGCTGAAGTACCAAGAGTGATAGCGTCTGATAGTGCTCGTAAGAGGGGTGACTATAGGAATGTCCCGTCACACGATCCTGAGGACGAGTTCGAGGGGTACTTGCGGGGCGAGGTGCGGGAGGAGAGGGAGTGCTCGGAGACGCCGCCCATGCAGGCCGGCTGGCGCAGGGCTGACTTCGAGCCGCCCAGCTCGCGCGGCAGCATACCCGAGCGAGACCTGCACATACCTCGGTTCAGCGACTACAATTTAAGGTAGCCACACTTATCAAACCACTTTTCATGAAAATTAATTAGTAATTCCATTTGGCCCATAATTACTACGTGATCTTAGTCTATCATTTTCTAGAAAAGGGTAATTAATTTATGTAGGTAAATTTTAGGTTTTGAAAATAATTATAATGAAACTGTATTGTGTGAGGTTTCTGATAAGCTGAAAAAGTAGAAATTATTATAAAGAATACGACGGAAGATGCAGGATACGTTTATTTATCAAATTAAGCTTTATTATTGTGCTGCAAAGTTATTTTTGTTATCAGTGTATACTCAAACAGATTGAAAACTTTGCTCAGTCTTTATAACTGAAAGATTGTGACGGTATCTGAAATAAAATAAGTATTTATTTATGTCATTGTTAGAGACCGTGGAAACAATAACAGAAACGAGAGAATACTGTTAGACGTACGACGAAGTTTTACTGCTGTGTTTACGAATTCTATCAATATAAACAATAAGAAATGTGTTAGTTCATCTAAACATTTAACTAAGTATTTATTTAAAGGATGATATTACTTTCGATATATCTAGGTAAAACATGTTTTATAATCAATCAGATTGCATAGATATTTGACGTGTAAACTGTATGCAAAATAAAACTAATACAGAAGTCTACATTACTAAACCAATGTTTCTGATGATCCCATTTGGTCATTAAACGTTTATATGTTGGGTTTTTATGTCTGTAAGGGCTTATGCTAAGCCAAGTGCCTAAATCGCAACTGATTGCGAACCTACTACAAATTACCGTGGGTCGTGGGGCGAGCTTGTGATGAAAATCTCCCCAAACCTAGAGAGCACGAGAGAAAATTAGTTCAGTAATTATTGTCTAATCCCCTTGGTTTAGTAGCTTAATGTCTCAGACGGAGGTCTTGGCTTCAATCGTTGGAACGAATAAAGTTTATTTTGCAAATTGTAAGCGTTTCAATTTTCTGTGCTCATGTCTCCGACGAGACGGGCACAGTGATTGTGCCAATCATCTTTCCATGCGTGGGTAGTTTCGATTAGCGAGCCAGTCGACTGACTACTGATTGCTCCCAGCCCCCTGGCCGCTTGCAAGGTATTGATTCACGCATCACAATGCAATGGAAGAGACATACAGTCACATATCCGTCACTTCCCATTGTTCTATTCTATTCCATTTCCATATTTTAATTAAATCTGTTCGTTGTTTCAGATCTGATGCCACGTCAGAGTCAGTGCAGAGCTCCAATTCCACCGGAATGATGAGTGCCCACGTAGAGATATTATCTGAAAACAGTCGGTTTAACAACAATGCGCGCACATGTCCACGTACGCGGCCTCGCGAGCGACTCGACAACGACCTGTCTGGAAGTGACAGCGAGAAGAATTACCCCGACCTCATTGAAATGAGTGCCCTAGGAACTTCCTCGTACTTACGAAGCGAAATGAAACATGATCCATACTACTTTTACACTATACCACGGAAAAAGGACGGCGATAGTCGTAGTCCTCTTCTTAATAGCAGAAGAAACAGTTCTGGTGCAGACTCTGCCAGTTTTTTGGACAGAACATACGAGAAAAGCCGGCAGAGGTCAGGCCGGAGGTCGAATAGTTTTTTAGATCTTTCTACAGGAGGAAATAGAATACGCCGAAATCCGAGTCTCCCGGCTTCGCCTTCAAGGGAGCAGCCTACTGTACCCTCTGCCACGCCACTTCTTGATCTTTCCGGTCTACGTGACTATTCACGTACCGGGCAACCAATAGAAGATTTTGATTTTCGAGCATCTCAACTGGAAAAATTCCTCGAAGAATACAGAAGTTTGAGAGAACAACTTTCCAGGATGAAAGAGACTCGAGAGAATCTGCAACGAAATCGTGCTTCAGACAACGACGAGTTGCGTTCTATACTGAAACCAAAACCGAGTATAGCTGTGACAGAGACATCGTCCTCGGTGGCTTTAGCAGATGCTGCGTCTCCGCTGGCTCTAAGCCCCTCGGAGTACAAGCCTTCACAGCCGAGACCGGAGTGGTTGACGTCATTACTATATCGTAATTAACTAGATGTTTTGTAAATATTAGTAGGAACGTCTGATTTAATAGACGAATATGTGATTGGACATTTATAATACTCTACTAGAGATGGGGCAACTTGTGATTAAAGTGACCCAATACTGAATTGTTAGAAAGTTAAGAACTTGTAAATAAATGCGTTCATATTTGAACTGATGTTGATAAGTAATTTAAAAATAAATGTTTTTAAGAAAGTGAAAATTTGAAAGCATAATTTAAAGTTGAAATAAATCATTTTCAATTGTCGTAATTGTTTTATTTATCCTAAATTAGGAAAGTCAGTGGTTTTAGGGAACCTAAGTAAAATCTGAATACCCAACATTTTCAGTACACTCAAATTTACTCTGAGACACAAAAATATCACCAATGTACGGGACCTACGTGTTTCCCAAACCGTATAAAACATTCAAAGTTTCTCCCATTCCAACATCAACATAAAACCGTTTTAAAAGAAAATTCACAACTCCCTCAAAGTCGTTTGGTAGAGTTTGATTATTTAATAAAAGGTTCCAGTGTGTCGCACGATTTTATCAATGTTAATAAAAAAGTAACTGGCGACTATTACTCGCATTCACGTGGCTTGAATGAGGGAAACGACTTTGGAAAGCTACAGAAGTTGATATAAAAGTTGTGGCCAGTGGACTCGTTAGTTCGTGTTCGGTCGGAACATGGTGGATGTCTGTGACATGTTCCGAATAGTTCTCGCAAGGACGTATTTGACTACACACCGCTCGGAAGACTAACAATGGAAAACTTAGACACTATTTGATATAAACAGACACAAATGTGTGTTCAAGTTTTAGGGTCTATCATAATCAGCCTTTGTTCTCTGATAAATGATAAATGATATTTATTTTGCAAATAGGTTTTTTCAAACTCTTTTACACGTCAATTTTTTTTTTCTTGGACTTTTTTTTTTGTTACTAGATGAGGCCGGTGTTTCCTAACTGACTACCCTGAGAAGAAACACCGAAACAAACTCAGGGGTCACAGTCTCTTTTAAAGTCCGTACAACATGAAAATAATATGCGAACCATGCAGATTAGTGTCTGAGATGGCCTTTTGAAGAAAGAACCATGCAATTTGAGTGGACCTGTCCAGTCAGTGCAAGCATTTGTCAATATTCGCAAAGCTCAACTCAGGACTACTAAGGAGCTCAACGACTTGACGAACAATACCAAAGAGAGGACATAATGGTTAGGCCACAGAAAACACTCAAATTGTCAGACATAAGTTAAAATGACTAAAAAAGAAAAAAAAAGCAATCCACATAGTCCTCACATTCACAAAAAAGAAAAAATAATAATAATACATCTCTACTCAGCAACAACAGAAAAACTCATAAAATCAACTGAAATAATTCTAGAAACAAAATAAATTCCTTTGTACCTAACCTGGCTATAAATTTTGTTACCGACACTTAAAAAGTATTTTGTTTTTTCTTTCGAATTTGGAACGAGGCTTATTCATTCAAATATTGTATAGGTACTTTTTGATGTGTAAAATAATTTGAAATGGAGTGGTTTAAAGTAAACGGTTCATTGCCCTGCATAAAGTGCCCGGAACTATTTTTAAAACATAGTTTATGCTTGATATTCGTCCTCTATTTGTTAGAGATACACCGACATTTCTTCTGTTGACGATCTTTAAAGATCTGGCAGTGAATGTCAGGGCCGGAATTCGTCGAAATCCATTGAGGAAACTAAAAATGTTATCTCGTGAAATGAAGATACCCGCTTTAACTCTGTCACATATTATTATTATCAAAGTTCTTAATTTTGGTGCTTATCGGCGATATACGGGACACATCTTATATTAAGGATAATATTACATTTGTTTTTAAGGAGTTCTGTCTTTTTTTTAATTTGTAACAAATTTATGGCCTCTTTATGTAGGTATACAGTTAATAGCTGCTTAGCCTTTTTCTATTAATATTTGGGTCATGACGCGACTAAGGGACTTAGATGACCCCCAAAATATAGTTTCAGGGCTCTGTGTAACATCATAACTTAAAAAGTAAGTTAAAATCTATTACTAACTACTGCTAAAATCTATTACTAACTAAGGACGCGATAGAGCGGAATAGGGGCTCCAAAGTTTTGGCGAGGGATCTGTCTATTGGGCAGAGCCAACTCACGAAACTGAAGACCGACGATGGCAGAGTCATATCCGCTAAATCGGAGCTCCTGGGAGAGATCGAGGCATTCTATGGACAGTTATACACGTCTATCTCTAAACCCACGACAAATCTAGCGAATGATCCAAGAGCTAGATTGACCCGACACTATACCGAAGATATCCCGGACGTCAGCCTGTACGAGATTAGGGTGGCTCTGAAACAACTTAAACACAATAAGGCGCCGGGTGAGGACGGAATTACGGCCGAACTTCTGAAGGCGGGTGGAAAACCGGTCCTTAAGGCCCTTCAGAAGCTATTTAATTCCGTCATACTCGAGGGCAAAACGCCACAGGCATGGGGCAGAGGTGTGGTGGTACTTTTCTTTAAGAAGGGCGACAATGCCCTCCTTAAGAACTACAGGCCCATCTCACTTCTGAGCCATGTCTACAAGTTGTTTTCCAGAGTCATCACGAATCGTCTCGCACGCAGGTTCGACGACTTCCAGCCTCCTGAACAAGCCGGATTCCGAAAAGGCTTTAGCACCGTAGACCACATACATACGCTACGGCAGGTTATACAGAAGACTGAGGAGTATAACCTGCCTCTCTGCTTAGCGTTTGTGGATTACGAGAAAGCCTTCGATTCGATCGAGACTTGGGCTGTACTGCAGTCTCTCCAACGGTGCCAGATTGACTATCGGTACATCGAAGTGCTGAAATGTTTGTACAAAAACGCCACCATGTCAGTCCGACTCCAGGATCAGACCTCGAAACCTATCCTTTTACAGCGGGGTGTGAGACAGGGAGACGTTATCTCTCCGAAACTGTTCACGGCCGCATTGGAGGATGTCTTCAAGGTTCTGGAATGGAGAGGGCGAGGCATCAATATCAACGGCGAGTACATCACTCACCTTCGGTTTGCCGACGACATAGTAGTCATGGCTGAGACTACGGAGGAGCTCAGTACAATGCTCGGTGATCTCAGTAGGGCTTCCGAAAGAGTGGGACTCAAAATGAACATGGACAAAACCAAAGTCATGGTAAACATCCATGTAGCTCCCACTCCTATCAAGATCGGAGACTCTACACTCGAAGTTGTGGACGACTACGTCTACCTGGGACAGACGGTCCAGTTGGGTAGATCTAACTTCGAGAAAGAGATCAATCGTCGAATCCGACTCGGCTGGGCAGCGTTCAGGAAGCTGCACGGTATCTTCTCGTCCAACCTACCGCAGTGTCTCAAGACAAAAGTCTATGACCAGTGTGTGTTGCCAGTGATGACATATGGCTCGGAAACGTGGTCGCTCACAATGGGCCTCATCAGAAGGCTTAAAGTCACCCAAAGAGCAATGGAAAGGGCTATGCTCGGAGTTTCCTTGCGCGATCACATCAGGAATGAAGAGATCCGCAAGAGAACTAAGGTTACCGACATAGCCCGAAGAATCGCCAAACTTAAGTGGCAGTGGGCAGGGCACATTGCTCGTAGAACAGATGGTCGATGGGGACGGAAGGTTCTAGAGTGGCGGCCACGTACCGGAAGACGCAGCGTCGGAAGGCCTCCCACAAGGTGGACCGACGACCTGGCGAGGGTCGCGGGAATCCGATGGATGCGAGACGCGCAGGACCGGTCGCTGTGGCGACGCTTGGGGGAGGCCTATGTCCAGCAGTGGACGTCTTTCGGCTGAGATGATGACTAACTACTGCAGTTAAATAGTTGGGAATAATTTCCTTCTGAATGACAAGATTTAGAACGCCTTTGACCTGTAGTATATCTAGTTGTTAGACTTCTGTGGACTTTGAATAATACCGTATCGTCATATCCCGTATGGCATTGTTTCTATGAAATACAAAAGCTGACCAAATTGCAGTCAAGCCAACTTGTAGCGATACGGTAGTGGAACATTCAATCAAATCAGCGTTAGTGGTCGGTGCTGTCGTACGAGACAAGTGTATGTGCAATATGCGTCGGTTCCAGAACGTCTTGTTACTGCACACAGTGGCTATCGAATCATATAATAATGTACCAACATACGAATAGAGATTCAATAAACATGATAGTGGTTTTACACACAATGGAGAAACCTTCTGGTTTTGAACCGACTTAAAAAAAAGAAGGTCTTTATTTCTGAGTATGTTCTTCTTGTCTTTTTTTTATATCAGAACTTCTACATTTATACTTAGAGAGATTTGCGAAAAAAAAAATCGCTTATGATGATAATTTAAGATTGGTTCTTTTTTTAAATGCAGTTCTGAATCTGGGTCCATTAGGAATCGAGGGTACTCCTCAAATATGATAGGCAACCATGTAATAATTTTAACATCATTGAGAATTCAAGTATCTTCCTATAGTTAAAAAATATTATTCATGAAGTTGAACTGATAAAGAAGATCAGAAATGGCCGACGGAAATCCACACTTACATAGATATCACAACGAAGACAGTTAAGCAACTATGACAATACAAACAAATAAATAATTCTGAATAGTTATGTTGAAACCGTACTATCCATCGAACTGATCTGAAGATGATGACTTCATAATAAAACAGTATATGCTAGCAGTGTTTGGGCTAATTACAATTGTCATGAGATGTAGGTTTTCTGGTTATAAGTACCTATATCACAATTAAAAAGTATGAAATGAAAAACTAAAAAAAAACCGACTTCACAACAAAAAGACTCCGGGCCTTGGTTCAGGCTTTGGTCTAGAGCGAAGAGAAATGGCCGGCAAACGCCTCTTCCACACCTCGCCTCGCCTGACTTCACACGCGAGAGGAAACGACCCACGAAGCTACGGTAGATGCAGACTTGCGACTTCCGGCATATCCAGTAACCGACAGGACTGGTCCCAAATCGTCGTCGTCGTCGTCGCACGCACTCTTCCAGGAGATGTCAGCAAACCGTAGAGGCCCAGCAGCAACTATACCCTTACGGGTATAGTTGCTTAGAACGAATAGGGCAAATGAAGGACACATGTGTGGCTTTAGTCAGAAAAAAAATCTGACACACCCTTCCGCTCCACCCAGAGTGAGAAGGAGAAGCCATTGCAAGGTTTCCCATCTTGAAAAAGCGTATAGATGAAAGTTTGAAAAAGCGATTTCACGTTGACTTCCAACTTATCGACTATTTTTCAATAACGTTTTCTTTTGTTTGTATCTAGATTGTGTATATTCATTGTCTGCATCAAATAAATATGTATTCCTTCTTCTTTCTTTAATTCACAATAACACTTATAATATGAGTGGATAACAGAGTTCATATATTATAGGTACATAAGCGAGCTCAACTCGAAGTTGAGTTTTCTTCCCGCAAATCACTCTTTCTTTCATTCTCGAGGGGTGAAACTAAACTCATGAATATTATAAACAACTTTTACCATGGGATCAACCTTATAATAATATATATATATATATATATTTATGAACATGTGACAACAATAATAAGAAACTGAAATCTGCCTGCTGCGGTTTTTCCATCCGATTATAATTTGGGTGTCTTCAAGGCTAGTAAATAGGCTCTTAATAAACTAGTGCGCCTCACCATCGACGATTATCATCAGGTGGGATCGCAGTCAAGCGCTAGTTTATAACCATAAAAAAAAAACTTTAGCATAGATTATTTTTTCAATTTGTTCGTAACATAATCGGCCTTATAATGTTCCCACTGCTGGGAATCAGGCCTCCTCTCTAGGAGAGGGAATGGGCCGTAATTCACGCGGACCCACTGCGAATTGGTAGGTGTCACATATCCAAGAAGTTTTGGTTCCAGGACAGCCAGCAGCTCACGCTGCTTTCGAAGTAAATTACACAAAGTAATGCGCCTGGCTGGATTTCAATCCGTGACCTGAAACTTGTAAATTGGAGCCGTTACCACTAGGCCACTGCTGCTTTATTACTCGTAAGTACTACCAATAAAATTAAAGTCACTCTGTAGAGGAAATATTAAGGACTAAATAACTTTACAATTTAATTTATATTGGTCTAATGAAACAAAATGCCGCCTTTCCTAAAAATACTAAGTCACATTCTAACATTTTTAAAACATGATCGTGATCCTGGAACGTGAGGGCAATTGAAGAAACACGAGTTGATTTTAGGGAGAAGTTTTAATGATTTTCCAGCTGAAAAAGAAAATAATATAATATGCTTACAAAGATGCTAGGAGTATCCTTTCAGTGGCGTAGCTTGCCCCATATCAAGAACTTTCTTTTTACAAAATAGGCCCTACCAGAACAGAACTAGTACCTTGATAGGACGCGACAAAGTCGTGATATACCATGCAGGAGATACTTTCAAGAAAACGTACAGGCTCGCAAAAGATGGAAAAAGTTGTTCTGTCATCATATAGGACCGAGCTCAAAAATGGAATTACTCTGACTCAGATAGGACAGGTCTTGATTGAGAATGAGTTCCTTTAAGGAAGCATTCTGGAGTAGATTATGTTATTTTTTTTAATTGTGTGTATGTTATTTATTTAGAAGAAGAACATCTATCAATTTTCATTCACTAGTGGCAATACGAAAAGATTGTGTTTTGTTGTTGTTGTAAATTTTTGTATATGTGGAGGCGCCTGCAGCTTGAGGGCCCCGTATCATATACAATTATACATATACTGCAGATACGCCTTTGGTTCCTTTAAATATCGAAATATGTCAGTAAAAGTTTGACGCTCACGCTCCATCGAAAATGGGCAAAATAATTTTAAAATTTCCCACTCAAAAAAAGAACCCTGTTTTTACAATATCAACCCAATCATCATCTCGTTGCAACGTAAATATTCCAATGATTGCAATGTATATATTCCATTACACAATAAACCCGTAGCTGTAACAGGAGTAACGATCTGCTTTGATATCTGAATGAATGCCATTCACCATTCCCTTTTGTTTGGAAATGCAAACGTCTTGTTGCAATCTATATTCAATGGCCTTTGAAAGCACTTCAATTAGGTACGGCACTCCTTTAGACAAGGAATATTTCCGGGTCAATTCTATTCATAAACCTAGCGGCTTTTATTCAGGAGTAAACGTAGACTTTAATAACTTATGATTTGTCAAAGTGAGTCCTTATTTAGATGCTCATTGACTATGCAGACTTGAAAATGGAATTCAAGAAGTCGGTGAATGGGAAATGGATTTCGAGAGCTGAAGTGTTATCTATAAGAATCTATACTAACATTATCAAGAAGAAAGATTATAATATTTTTGTTTGCTATGCATAAACCTAAAAATGACTGGACTAATTTTAAAAATTCTTTCATCATAAGCTATGTTTACTTTCACACTGGCGAACCCACTGGCAGAAACTAGTCAAACAAAGTTGGAAAAAGAAAGTAGTGAAAGAACGTCCACAATTTTACGCATTCCATTAAAACACTGCAATTCCTGTAGCATTTCGAATGTACAACTAGCTTCAGAATTTAAAAACCTTTTTAGAGGAAGAGATAAATTCAGAATCAAATTGCGAGGATCGCTGCGTCGCGTCGCTTTCGGGAACCAGCAGTCGAAAGCGGAAAAAATTATACGTACAGTAGGTGAGCAAGCTTGGACATGGATCATGCAGAAGTAGCTTAAAGTTGTATGAACTTCATTAAAAGAAAACATTGATGTTGTGTGTCATTTCTCTTCAGTGTTCTGTCAAGAAAAAGGATTAGGCCTGCTGTCGAAAATCTGTGATTCTCTCGGTGGCAGCGACAAGATGGACAACGGTGCCGCTTCGTTGATAGTTTCATAGTTTGGTATACAAGCTTCTCGCAAGCGTACACCAAACGTATAATAATCATACGCGTTTATAAAGCTACGCGTCCAGTAAGCCATATCTGTTAAAGAGAAAAAGATTCTGTCAAGTGCGAGTGCAAGTGCATAAAGGCGTACTGAGGGTTCCTACAAATATACCTATTATGTAAATAGTTACCGAATCTCGAAGGTCTTTCTGAATCGAAAAAAAAAAACAATATTTTGTGATGTAACTACAAAGTTTAGGTTTTCAGTATTTTTCCTTTAGTTGTGCTATGAGACCTTGCTTCTTGCTGAACTTCAGGATTCTAGGTCAACGGGAAGTGCCCTAGCGGTTTTGCTTTCCTTGCGAGTGTCAAAATATGCGCCTAACCGGAACATAAATGGCCTTATCTTTAAATTGCGTTGTAGTTTGATTTTTTCACTGCTCCAAAAGGGATTGGAGTATTTATTATTAATTTCAGCTTTATAACTTTACGTCTTCCTGAGAAAAAGGATCTTGTCAGACGGAGAGAGGAATAACAAACTGTTTCTATAAGCGTTCTGTTTTTGCCGATATGGGTAAGGAACCCTAGAAAATAGTCTTTCAGTTTACGCACAACCTAAATAGGAATGTACTGTCTTGCTATCGCACTAATGTTAGGCAAGGGCGTCGCCAGCTTATGACAAAGGGGGGGGCAATGGGGCAATATTATGGATGATAAAAAATATGAACGCCGAGAGCATGAACAATTTTACACTTTGGAAGTCTTTGCCTCGATGACGATTTTTTTTTTCAAGTGGGGAATCATCAGAATGTCTTTTCCCGCTCTTGGGCAGAGCGGGAGGGCATGTCAGACTCTTACTGCGTTCCCCACCCCGTTCCTTCGTTGCCTTCCGTGTGCCCCAGAGTCTTCGGCCCTACCGGTCCCCGACAGTTTGCTTGAGGCGCGCATAGAACAGAACGCGCCTTTGACGACTGGGCTTGGTCCGGGTTATTACCGGACTGCCGGATGGCGAGCTACCCAGTGTTCGCCGTCTGCAAGCCCGCGCATACGGAGGTCGGAAACAGGGATCAGGATCTCGGCGGCGGCGGCGTGAGGGCAGTTCCATCGCGCGCTTGCGGTCGGTAGCCTCCTTTGCTAACATTACTGCTTCGCAGAAGGAAGCGACCGCCCGCCACCCCTCCTCGCTCCGGACCATGGCCTGTACCAAGGCCCGGCGCGAGAAGTCGCATTTGCCGATAGCCTCCACGGGGACACGGCGGTACACCTCTACCCTGTGCTCCACCGTGTGGTGGTCCGCACAGTGGCGACACCCGGGCGTCCTTTCCTCCTTGACCCGATGCAGGAACCTCTCGAACTTACCGTGTCCGGTGAGGACCTGCGTCATACGGAACGAGAGTACGCCGGGACCTCTTTTCAACCACTCCTCAAAGAGAGGACTTACCGCCGCAACGACGGCGTGCCCAGCACTGGGTTGCGACAGTCGCAGTCGCCATGCCACCCTGAGATACCTCCGGAACTCTGCCATACCGCGACTGGTCGCGGCAGCGGAGTTTCGCCCCGGCGTTGCAACTCCACGCGGAAATCGGACATGCGTGCAAGGACTGTTGTCTCCAGATCCCTCGGTGGCAGGCCAGCAAGGAGGTTCGCCGCTTCGCGTGAGAGCGTGCGGTATCCGGATGGCCATGGCCCTCTGACAAGCGTTCAGTTTGGCCGCCGGTCGCTTACCCAGCGACGGCGCCCGAATCGGCGCACCGGCATGGCCCTTTAGGCCATGGACCAAACGATCCCCGCGTAGAGCCTCCGGCAGGTGGCGTCTGGACCCCCGAGGTTAGGCAGGAGCCGCTTCTGAGTAGCCCAGTCTCTCCAGTTTGAGAGCCAGACGTCGGAAATACTCCACCGGCTGTCGAGGACGAGTCCCAGGTACTTTATCGTCGACCCGACGCCGATGTGGACCCCATATTTGGGAACCCGGTGGTGGCGCAGTCCGAGGGCCATGAAAGCACATGGCCTCGGACTTGTACAATGCCACCTTGAGTCCCAATTGCTGGATCCTGTCTACGACTGTCGCAACCCCGCGTTCCGCCTCGATACTACTCCAGAGACTTCAAGAGAGGTGATAATTGAATCTAAGTATGGTATTCCTAAAGATCTCTTCCAGTATTCTGAAGGGCTTTCTGCTGAATGATTGTTTCTAAGACGTTGTTTCCCCCGTAATACGCGGCATTGATGTAATGTCCAACTCCAGTCCGACTTTCTCCGCAACAGCAGTAGCTTCCTTTATAATTTCTTGCAGTTTTTAATATAGCAGCATAAGTATAATTTCTACATTTATTAATAAATTGATCTCTAGGGGGGGGGCAGCTGCCCCCCCCCCCTGCCCCCCCTTGGCGACGCCCTTGATGTTAGGTATAAAAGTAAAACTTTGTACCTACGTATTGTATGTGTGTGTTAGTTAGTTTTTCACGCCTAAACTGCTGAACGGATTAGATGAAATATAGTACACGTGTAGACCCACTCCTCCTGTAAAATCAAATACATACGACGCTTTTTATCATGGGAGTATGTTACCTTCAAAAAAATATTATTTTAGCTTTCACCCACCAAGAAACGCTGGTGAAAGCCAGTATACTTTAATGGCAATAAAACATGTTTCTTTTTATTATTATTGGTACTTGGCTACTATCACGCCTGATGGCAAGCGATGTTGTAGCCGAAGGTGGAACACGCTTTCCTAAAAGTTTAGTTTTAGACCCCTAGGTTTTAGCTATCAGGAAATATAAACCTCGACAGGGAAATTACACTCTTCAGCTGTACGCACAATGAAAGGATAGAGAGAAAATTTATCAAAAAACGTGATACTTAGTTCTTATTCATACCACTGAATATAGCGTACCAGTCTATGTTCTAAAAGGAACAGTTATCGCTTTAGACGATGATAACTTTGCTCAACTATTGACCGAGATAAGCCATTCTCAGTATAAACGCTTACTCTACTAACAAACTCCACGTCCGCTTCTCTCAAGTGCAATTCTCAAGAAAGGTTCTCAGCCGTTTCGTACACGGTCTAGAATAAAATATCGGTCTAGGATAAAATACTGGATGAAGTTATTCTTTTTTATTGTTTTGGGCTCAGAATTATCCTAACCTCGTTGAGTAGTTTTTGGGCTGAAATCTGCTCTCTGTATTTTAGTTCGCTACCCGAAGTAACCTTGAAAAAGGCTCACGAGCGGACTATTTCTTGGGTAGGTTAGGTTAGGTTCAATATTTTTGGGTAACGCTGGGTTGTCTTAATCGAAGTTTTTTTTTAGGTTGAAAGTCATCATAATGGCTCCCATTCATATCTTCAATTTTAAACTACTCTCTAAACCAAAAATACTTTATCAATAATTTCTTGCTTCTAAAAAGTACAAAGTCGAGCATGACAGCTACAAGTATCTTTTTTTTCGAGCTGGGAAATCCATTAATAGCTTCTTTTGCGGTGGTTGAAGCGGGAGGGTGTCAGGCTTTTACTGACTTAAACCCAATCCTGTTCCTTCTTTGACTTCGTTCCAGGGCCCCGCGTTTCTTTTTCGTACAACCCTTGGTCCCAGTACAACTCTTTGAGGCGCGCGTGGAGTCTCGAATTTGATGTAAGGAATTAAATGTTTAGTCAGGTCATTGACCTCATATATTCATAATTATCTATTTTGGCGGACTTCAGGATTAACCGAAAGATGAGAAGAGAACACTGATGGGTTTTTGGCAGTAAAAGTCTGACACACTCCCTCTTGCTTCATCAAGAACGGTGGAAGTTAATTCATGATTCTTAACTCAAAAACAACAAGTTTATTTACACAATATTTAAAGGATTACCCTAGATTGCCTTGTAATAATTAACGCAAATAGTAAATATTCGAAACGCTATTACCTACTATAAATATTTCGTGGAAACTCTTAATTAGCTTCTGTTTTACAAGCACACTGCTCGATACTACACAGATTATTGTGAAGAGAGTTAAACTGTTAATGGATTTTGTTGATTGAAAACTTGAAATTTATCGTTAATTGTAAAAGTAACGCTCTCATTTAGTACAATAATGTTTTAATCATACCACAAAAACGTTAAACTAAAACTAATTCGAATTAATTTCTTTTTTTTTGTGTTGTGGTCTAAGTTATTTCCCACTTAATGTTCCTGATCTGTTTCTAAAGATCAATAGGGAATATGCATGAAAAAAGTACCTACATTATGATAAAAGTGTGTAATGTTGGTGATTACCGCTGAGGCGGTATTTAGCCTATACTCGTATTATATATTTTTACCTATGACGTCGAAGACTATGTCGAACTTCTCGTTCATAATAGCAGCTTTGAAGCTTTATAACTTTGTTGTTGTAATAAGATGTATTCATATCATCTTATATTTAACTTAACTATGTACCAATAAGGTGGACCGATGACCTAGTGAAGGTTGCGGGAATCCGATGGATGCGAGACACACTCGACCGGTCGTTGTGGCGACACTTGGGGGTTACTTTGCACCGTGAAATTTGAGGACAGACTTGGAACAAAAAGTTCAAATAAACTTTAGATTAAAAGTACGTTTTTAATGGGTTTTTTATTATTTTCTTTCTGTTTTGTGTTATATAAACATGAAACCTATTAAAAAAGTGTTTTTTTCATAATAGAAGTTCCAACGTGAAAACAATGTTTTTCAAAGGACAAGCAATGTCAACGAACGGAGTTCCAACGGGGAAAGTCGTAGCGTTACGTACGCTACGACTTTCCCCGTTGGAACTCCTATTTTGAAAAAAAAACAGGGCAAGGGCGAGTCGGACTCGCGCACTGAGGGTTCCGTACCAACTTACCTATGATAACAGTTTAATTCTCTTATGGACTCTTGAAGATTTTTCATAATTTTTTTTTCTTGTGACGTAACTACAAATTTTTAGTTTTCTATTTGTGCTATAATACCTTACTTCGTGCGAAATTTAAATATTCTAGGTCAACGGTAAGTATGAATTTTGATTCCTGTGACAGTGTTGAAATGTACGATTTTTGCAACATAAACGGGCGTATCTTTTTTCGCGTCAACTTACAAGTTTTATTTTTGCACAGTTTAAAGGGACCGCGGACTTGAGTATATAGTTTTAATTTCAACTTGATACCTTCACACGTTTTCAACATTAAGGGTCTTGACAGACAGACAGAGAGACACACTGACAACAAAGTTATCCTATAAGGGTTCCGTTTTTTCCTTTTGAGGTACGGAACCCTAAAACACTTTTTTATTGGGTTAGCTGAGGTTAGGATTATTATATTTTTTGATAAAATGGTAATGGTTAAATACTGCATTATTACAGATAATTCAAATACAAAGACCATAATAAATAACTAATTGAAATGAATTAATAACGTATATTTTATACAAAAAAAATTTCGGACTTATAATTCAGAGCCATACCACAATATCAATATCACAGTTAAAACTATCGCAATCATGGTTATATTTTACTTTATTGGTTTTATTAATAGCAAAAAAACGTACGATTCAGTAACAAACCATTTTATTAAGAACATTGTAAGCGACAGTTTTAACTTTTTTCAGAGGAAGTGGATTTTTATTTCGAAAATTAAAAAGTATTTATGTTTATAGTTAATATTAAACTAATTTAGCAGAGAAGTCATCATCATCATCATGTCAGCCGAAAGACGTCCACTGATGGGCATAGGCCTCCCCCAAGCGTCGCGTCGCCACAACGACCGGTCCTGAGCGTCTCGCATCGACTTAATTAAAGGATAAATGAAATAGTTATTAATTTTATTATACCCATTCCTGCAAATAATTCAAATTGTCGTTTATAATATTCTTCCTATAAAGGGTTGATATCGCCTAAAACACAAATGTAACTAATTCTATTTGACACAATGTCTACTACCTTCCAACAAAATTAAACATCCAATATCACTTGTACATTTTACTATAGTATTATAGACTCAGGTGCTTTTAGCGAAGCTCAATAATTCTGTAAAACTAACGAACCAAAAATATTCAGGATAATACTGGCTTAGTGCCAGCGGCCGGCGAGTTTCACACGCTCTCGACGACACTGTAGCAATTGATGAACTTGTAACTTGATCAATTAAGCAGTATTGACGCTGTGTACTTAGTAACAAGTGGTCATTACTGAGACTTTTGTAATTCCCTGCTGGACTCCGTGTTTCAGGATTTGTAGATAGACGTATGTGCGTTATACGAGTGTATAAGTCAAAGTGAATAAGTTATTTCTAAGCTAGCGTACTCCGTCGTTGATGAAATCATTGTTTACCATCACGGGAGATGTAGTCGTCGAAAGTGAGCATTTCATTTCAAATTAAATAAAAAATGTTTTTATTTCACATAGGCATATAATTATTATGGACACATATAAATCGCCAGAAGCTAGTGCACGGTTCCAATTGATAGTTAGTTTCCAATGGAAAAAAAACCGGCAGAAAAATCCAAGGTAAATTCCATAAAAAAATAACTGCATTGATATACCTACTAACGTTACGATCATGGATTTACAAGCACATTTTATTGTAAAATAAAACTCAATAAGAATAAAAATCCCATCTCCGGTTACTAATTTTTTTTTAGTCGTTAAAAGTCCAATTAATTGCCAAATGTATAGTTGTACAGCCTCGTTATTTATGAGGCCGGTCAGTTAGAGCACAAAAAACTAGCAGAAATAACAAAAAAAAAGGTGTCGGCTCAGTGCACGAACATGATGCTAAAACTGTGGGATCTAAATTACGGAACCAATAGACAGTGCGAGAGTTCGCAATTACAGCTGTCCGAACGAATTGTGTGTTCGCCAATAAAAGCGATACTTTTATTGTTGCTGTAAATTGCCTTTCCGTTGTCGGGACGATGTCGTCGCGTTCCCGTTGCGTATTCTAGCAATAAGTTCATGTTGATTTAATGTTATTGTCCAGTGAATCCGGCTGACGTTAGACCCGGCCCCGACTCTAATTCCATGCACTCGTATTAATTAGTCAGATTAAGAGCTAGGTGGATGACGTCGACGGTGCTCCCCTTTGTTCCTTCAACCGAACTCGGAGTCTATGAATTTGGATGGAGTGACTCACCTACATAATCTTTGAAGACAGACAATTTCTAGCCACAGTAATGCGGCTTTACTTACTTACTCCAGTGCCTGGAGGTTTATACCTAGAACTTTTTTACTGTAGATGGAATTAAAAAAGTAAATATGATTTGTGGACCATATAATAATTATGTAGAAGAAGTTTACCTATTAAAAAATGTGATATTGTTCTTGTAAAAAAAACGGAGGATTACAATAGTTCAATTAGTATCTCAGGACCTGTAAGTCCAGGGGGCGCTCCACCGTGGACGCCATCATGCGCGTGAGAGCCCTCACGACGGGGGATGCGGTGACTCGGGGCAGGGTTGTCTTGGCGGTGTCTTTGGACATCGCCAATGCCTTCAACTCCCTGCCCTGGAGTAGCATCGAGGCGGCACTTCGGTACCATGAGGTGCCCACCTACCTCCGTCGTGTGATCGAGGCCTACCTGTCGGATAGGTTCATCATCTATCCCGGTCACCAGGGAGAGTGGAGACGGCGAGAGATGTCGTGCGGTGTTCCGCAGGGATCGGTACTAGGACCGCCCCTGTGGAACATCGGATACGACTACGTGCTGCGCGGCGACCTTCCCGACGGGGTCAGCGTGGTCTGCTACGCAGACGACACGCTGGTCCTGGCGCGGGGAGACTCGTACCAGGCGGCGGCCGAAACAGCGACACGCGGGGTTGCGACAGTCGTGGAGAGGATCCAGCAACTGGGACTCAAGGTGGCATTGCACAAGTCCGAGGCTATGTGCTTTCATGGCCTTCGGACCGCGCCACCACCGGGTTCCCAAATAACGGTAGGGGGGGTTCACATCGGCGTCGGGTCGACGATGAAGTACCTGGGACTCGTCCTCGACAGCCGGTGGACTTTCGAGGAGCATTTCCGACGTTTGGCCCCCAAACTGGACAGGACTGGTGCCGCTCTGAAGCGGCTCCTGCCCAACCTAGGGGGTCCAGACGCCCCCTGCCGGAGGCTCCACGCGGGGATCGTTCGGTCCATGGCCCTTTACGGGGCGCCAGTTTGGGCGCCATCGCTGGGTAAGCGACCAGCGGCCAAACTGAACGCTTGCCAGAGGGTCATGGCCATCCGGATGGTGCGGGGACACCGCACGATCTCCCGCGAAGCGGCGAGCCTCCTTGCTGGCCTGCCACCGTGGGATTTGGAGGCAATAGTCCTTGCACGCATGCATGATTTGCGCGTGGAGATGCAACGCCGGGGCGAAACTCCGCTGCCACGACAAGTCGCGTAATGGCGGACAGAGTTCCGGCGGGATCTCAGGGTGGAATGGCGACTGCGACTGTCGCAACCCAGTGCTGGGCATGCCGTTATTGCGGCGGTAAGTCCCCTCTTTGAGGAGTGGTTGGAAAGAGGTCACGGCGTCCTCTCTTTCCGTATGACGCAGGTCCTCACCGGACACGGTAAGTTCGGGAGGTTCCTGCATCGGATCAAGGAGGAAAGGACGCCCGGGTGTCGCGACTGTGTGGACCGCCCGGAGGACACGGTGGAGCACACGGTAGAGGTGTGCCCCGCTTGGGCGGAGCACCGCGGTGTCCTTGTGGAGGCTCGCCGGCGGTGACCTCTCGCGCCGGGCCCTGGTACAGGCCATGGTCCGGAGCGAGGAGGGGTGGCAGGCAGTCGCCTTCTTCTGCGAAGCAGTAATGTTAGCGAAGGAGGCTGCCGACCGCGTGAGGCAACGGAACTCACGCCGCCGCCGCCGAGATCCCGATCCCGATTTCCGACCACCGTAGGCGCGGGCTCGCGGATAGCGAGCACTGGGTAGCTCGCCGTCCGGCAGTCTGGTAATAATCTGGACCGAGCCTAGTCGTTGACGGCGCGTTCTGTTCCACGCGCACCCCAAGGAGATGTCAGCAAACTGTAGGGGCCCGGTAGGGCCAAAGCCTCTGGGGAACACGGTATCCGAAAGGTTGTCACCGTGTTCCCCAGATCGATGGCAACGAAGGAACGGGGTAGGGGTTTAGTCAGTAAGAGTCTGACACGCCCTCCCGCTCCGCCCAAGAGTGGGAGAAGTCATTCTGATGATTCCCCTAAAGGAAAAAAAAAAAGGACCTGTAAGTCGAAATCGAAATCTATCGAAACATTCTTTCAATGTTGTTTAGCCCATTTATCAAAGAAGACTATACGGGGACTACAAGTAATTTATTTTAGGCTGTAAAATGTTTTTGTGTATCAAAACTAACTTAACATATATTATATATAGACATCGTTTTTGATTTCGCTGTCCCCTTGTTTTCACTCGTATCCTTGGTTATTACTCCACTCCTATTAGTCGTAGCGTAATCTATTAGCTTTCCTCGATAAATGGGCTATGTAACATTGAAAGAATGTTTCGATTCGAACTAGTAAGTCCTTAGATACTTAATGAACTATTGTAACCCTCATTTATTTTTTCAAAATCAAGATCACATTTTTTTATAGGTACGCTTTTTTCTACAAATTATTACCTACACATTTATCATTATTTTCTTTTTAAATTTCATGCACAGTAAAGAAAAATTCAAGGTTTTGATGATTTTAACATCCCAGGCACGATTCTAACTCAGATTCAAAGCATTCCATGAACTTTTAAGACCTTAATTCATTTGTGTTTCCGAGAACCTTTCATGGAATTTTGCAGTGGATTTAAATTCTCATGTTCACACGTAAAACATGAAGGGATTATTCGGAATAGGTGTGTGAGTGGAATCAGCAAAAATCATTACCAATTTAATTGAATACCTGACGTATTGTAGCTGTAACATTATACGATAATAATTGTTAACGGCTTCCGTAAGTTACTGCCTCAGAACCTGTTCAGAGCTTTCAGTCAGATTGTGGTTTATGTACTTCTTACGACTTAAAAAGCTTTGTTATGTGAAGTTTCGTTATCAATATTAAAGTTATTGTTAAACTTAATAACTTTTTGTTTGTAAAGTATTTTTTCAGCCATAGTGCCGATCACTACAAAATGGCCGTTGAAAATTCTCTAGTGGTTCATCAGCCCGTAATAATTCCTGTGCAGATATTGGTTTTTTAATAACCAGTTATGAGTGTTATACACTTTTATGTATCTACTAGTTTTTGTCAGCGGTTTCACCCGCGTAAAAATAGAATATCATCCCAAAGGAAAAAGCGTTTGGCATAATAAGTACATATTTTATTCCAGATCATGGTCGGTCTGTCTGGCTTTCGTTTAAAGTCATTTAAGTAGGGACGAAGTCGGAAGAACTAACAAACTTACACACAAACATACCTCTATAAAAAATCTTTCGTTAGGAGATGCCTACTACCCATTTGGTGTCGGGAGATGGCTACTACCCATCTTCTTAATAGCTATAATTCCTTATTTAGCTTTAACACCTTACGACAGAATAAAATTTTCAATCTAGGACTGTTGATGCACTATGATAATGGCTTTTTAGGGTTCAGTAGCCAAATGGCAAAAAACAGAACCCTTATAGATTCGTCATGTCTGTCCGTCCGTATGTCACAGCCACTTTTCCGAAACTATAAGAGCTATATTGTTGAAATGAAAGTTACATTACCATGCAAACTTCCACCGAAAATTGGTTTGAACGCGATCTAGTAAAGATTTTTTTTTACACGTCAACAATCCTAAACGGTGAATTCATGAATCCCCGACCGGTCCTATGAGACCGCGCTGTTATTGTATCACTATTGTGTCTCGTTTTGCGGGTATGTGATAGGTTAAGTTGGTGCAGAAACCTCGGTGCGCGAGTCCGACTCGCACTTGCCCAGTTTTTTATTTTTTTTCTCATTCATTTTAACATTTAGTTTATATTCATTTAAACATTTAGTTTAATAAACTTTACAGTTAGATGGCCGTGGCATCACAGTAGACCCTAATTGAATACCAGTGCGCTGCGTTATATATAATTTTAAATAACGCAGGATATGATTTGTTAGGCGCCTTTTTGGCCTCGCACTATTTTTTTTATCGAAGACTTATACCGTGTTGAGTGCAGTTTTTAAAAAATAAGTTAGCAATAAACCCCGAGTATTTTATTAAATTGCTTGCAGGCCTAGGTATCTAAGAATCTTGAAGAATCACAGACATTTTCACCGACCTGCTCACCGCACGCTCGCATAAAATCGACAAATTCAAAGGCCGGCCACGTAATTATATTTCTAAGTACAGAATGGGCCCGCCACAGCACGTTTCAACATTGGGACTCGTCCCAAATCCGGGTTGTAGCCAAACCTTGTTAAAAAGTCCACGACACATTTTAGATTGGCCAGGTGTCACGGGGTAAAAGCAGCCGCTCCGTATTTCACGCAGGTTTATTCACCGATACGATCGAGGGTAAATTCACCAACTCTAATGATCAACTAATGATATATTTGAGGCAGGTAATATTTTCTGAATTACCCTTATATTTTCAATCTAAGGATTTGGCACAGATTTACGTCCATAATAGAAACTAGTACCTATGTATACGAAATAAGTATTATTGTAGCTATCTATAATATTATCTAGCTAGTCAATCACTGTATCTCGATTCAGAGAATAGTTAGGAATGCTTTGTGTTGCTAATTAGTAATTAGTTAGATATTACTGATTATGGTCGGATTTTGCTCCGCAAATATAGGTTGTATACAATATACGACGAAATTAGTGTCATTTATAACTTTGCACCTCTATTTAGTGCGGTCGGCGATTGTTTGTTGCGGAATTGTCTCATTATGGTTGGAACGAACGTCCCTACTACACCTTTGAAAACAAAATGTGTGTTCAATTCCCAGAGAGTTGTATCGTAGTATATTTACATGTTGATTGTGTCCGCTATTTCGCTTCATATTATTAATTTTAGTGGAAGGTATTTTGGTGTAGGAAAGATAATTTCGTATTTGGAAACGGTTGCATTATTTTGGTAAAATAAGATGTCGGTATGAGGTAATACGAGTCTATTAAGCATAGATAATTGTGCCTCCACTCAGCAGCATGTCGAGGGTATAGTGTTCAAACCCAATAAGTGTCGAAAAATCAAAAATCGTTTTATTAGTGCATCTTGATGCATTTTTTACGCTCTTTCCAGTGGTCTAATCCAATAAGTGGAATTCGCAGTAGAAACAAAGTTACGTTAGGTAATAACCCAATAAAGTCACCGTGTTTAGCCAATACTTAAAAACTGGTACCCTATAAAACGTGTTATCTTGTTAAATAATATTTTTATTTCACGCTTAAACCACATAAAGCTTATTATTGGCATTGAGTGTTCAAGAATTTCAACTAAAATCACCCAACGGCTTCGAGGCAATAATCACTATCTGTATTTATCGGGTTTTACCTTTAAATACGTCGATAAAAAAAACAACAAAAACCAAAAGCTAAATCAAAACAAATGTATTTGTCGGGTTTTACTGTTCGATTATATTTAAAAAGTTATGTCTAGTTATATGGTACGGTACTAGCTGTTACCCGCGACTTTGTCCGCGTTAAGTTCGAAAAGAGTCCTATCAATCTGTGCTTGTAATTCATTCCGAAAGCATCGAAATTATTAATTTAACTTTGATAAAAACCGTTTAAAAGAAAAAACACAAATGACCAAGAGGAAACATGTTGTGTACTAATGTATTACGACCAGATGTACGAACGTCAATGAGCCGAAAGAGCAAGGGTCGTAGCAGTTGGCGTTTCTGCTTAACCCTAGTGAAGGGTTAGGTTAATCTATTGGGCATGCCATCATTATGGCGGTAAGATCCCCTCTTTGAGGAGTGGTTGGAAAGACGTCACGTCGTCCTCACCTTCCTTATGACGCAAGTCCTTACCGGGCATGGTAAGTTCGGAAGGTTCCTGCATCAGATTTAAGCGAAAGAAACATCTGGGTGTCACCACCATGTGGATCGCCCGGAGGACACGGTGGAACTGCTTGGGCGGAGCACCGCCGCATCCTCGTGAAGGCGATCGGCGGCAGCTACCTCTCGCACTGGTTTTCTGGTACAGGCCAAATTCCGGAGCGAGAAGGAGTAGCAGGCGGTCGCCTCCTTCTGCGAAGCAGTAATGCTGGTGAAGAAGGCAGCCGCACGCGAGTGGGAAGGCCCTCCTGCCCCTGCCGCCAGAATTCCAATTCCAATTTCCAATCAGCATAGCGGGCTTGCGGACGGCGAGCAATGGGTAGCTAGCCGTCCGGCAGTCCGGTAATAATCCGAACCGAGCCCAAGTCGTCATCGGCACGCGCCTCAAAGAGATGTCAGCAAAACTGTACAGCTGTGTGCACATCATGATCGAAGCCTCTGGAGCCACAGGTTAGCTTCTGAAAGGAAAACCTGAGACCCTGGAACAAAGGCGGAGAAAATGTCATCCTGTCATCTCATTCAATAAATCACTAATGCGATCGAAGGAGGTAGCTGTAAATATGAGGGATAGGATATCCTCTCGCTTCGTGATGCTCCGGGTGACAAGCTTTAGGGAGATTCCCAAGCACGCAAGCACGGGCTTGTGATGGTGCCATCGAGCCGTCGAGTGAAAGCAAGCCCAAGTCAACGGTGTGACTCCAAGTGAAGTCAGCAAATGATAAGGTCCTCTACGGCCGATGTCTGCTAGGACTGCGAGACTTTTGACAGAGTTACTTTCCATAAGAATTTTAGCTCCAATAACATTTCTCTGCAGAGTTACACAATTTTGGCAGAAGACTATAAAAGAAAAAAATCGGGACACCAACCTTCAGCTGGATAACGTGTACTGATAGCGCAAAATCGTAGACGAATTCAAAAACTACAAACGTCGTATTTGTTTACAAACAGCACTCATAAAAAAATTGCGGGAGGGTTTAAATTCCTTATTAATTTACCCAGTATTTTTGGTGTATATTTGCCTGACGTGTGAAGTATAAGGTATGTCCAACTTTTAAAAATGAATTTCGGCGAAATAGGTAAAGTACATCAATCATCTACCTAGCCTTTTCCCAACTATATTGGGGTCGGCTTACAGCCAAGCCGGATTTAGCTGAATACCAGTGTTTTACGAGGAGCGGCTGCCTACCAGACCAGACCTCCACAACCCATTAACTGGGGTAACACGGTACTTCATGGCAAGACTGGAGTCAGATTTACTGGCTGCTGACTATCCGTAACGACTGCCAAAGATCTACAAATGGCAGCCGGGACTTACGGCTTGACGTGTTTTCCGAGGCATGAAGGGAACTCGCTGTGTTAAAATGGTCACCCATCCACAGACCAACCTTGGCAAGCGTTGCTTAACCTTGAAGATTGATCCGTGCGGCTGTTATTATCTAGCCACGAGCTCCTCGAAATAGGTAAAGTACATAAGATGTTTAATTTCTCTAGATCTAAAACCCAATAAGTCGGTACCCTTTGTAACTTATATTTTTATTACTACAAAATGGACTACCTCAGAAACTTAATAATACTGTTTTACACTAATTCAACGTATCCACTTTTATCATAAATACTCATTATAATGATATTATTTGAATAACATAGGTATTTTTGCCCATAAAACTTAAATATTGAATATCTCACAAGTGTAAATTTCGTACTTATTGGGTTTGAGCACTATACCCTCGATGTATATTGGTGGTGCTCAAATTAGTTGTCAAGTGTGTAACGTATAATCTTCTACACAAAGAAACCGCAAGTAGTTTATATAGTGTAGACAATGGCAGCGCATGTATACATACGTGTATATAGATCAGGCTATAGACGCAACCCATCTCGGATCCCATTTCTAAGAATGGCGGTTTTCCTTTTTATCTTCAGTCAGAATAGTTGCTGCCGATTGATGAAATCTTGTAGTTTTTTGGATTGGTTTCCATTTTTCTTTGTCATTTGTTTATGTTTTTATTTTTACAGCGAAACTGCATTAGTATTTTGACAGATATCAATCGAACCAGACTATGAATAAATAACTTGAATATTAAACAAAAATAACAAGTAGATGCTAGTATTCTAGTATTGCACATATTTGAATTCCAACTGCATTAAAAAGCTATTCTATGTTGGAGCCATATGCGATTGACTGGTATGAGAATAGAATGCAAACATCAAAAGAGTTCAAAGAATCCAATATGTTTCTTCAATAGCTCGGGAACATTATTATATTGTGGAGTTCCGTTATTCTATTGGATTTTATGTCATTTGCTGTTTTACTGGAGACTTCTGTTTCGGTAAAAACGATATTACACTGATCACATTACACTAATATTATATAGGTGAAAGTTTGTATGTGTGTGTTTGATACTTTTTTACGGCTGAACGGATTTGGATGAAATTTGGTCCTGGGATAGACCATTTACTGGAATTATGTATTATTTCAGGACATGGTCTACTCGAGGATATAAATTCTCCGAGATAAGAATCTCGGAGAATTTATATCCCAGGAGTATGTTCCCTTGGGAAAATTCTCTACTTTTTTCGAGTGAAGCCGCCAGCAATGGCTCTTTATGACACGGGTAAGAAAATGGACTGAAGAAATTAATTCAATTATATAATTATTTTACCCAAAGAAAAAATAGTGAAACGTCCTTGATTTGCAAGCAAGTCTGCCCCTAGGCGGGCTGCGGATAACGGAGTACTTCAAACTATCGTAAATAGAATTGACAGTGGTATCATTTTTTTCAAGACAGAAGTGAAACTCCCGGCAAGGGTCGCCGGCGTCGTTTTTTTGGCCGCAACCCGACCACGCCGCACTCCGGCCGGTCGTTTAGCAAAATGACGGACGGACCTTTTTTATCTCGCCCAACCGCAATTTGTTGCCGGCGATCCTTGCTTGCGATACACGGCCCCGTTACGTTCCCGAATACATTTAAAATTCCTATCCTATAAATATTTAGGTATTTCAATGTTGATGTCGATGCTTTTCCATTTCAAGTTCGACAAAGCGTCGCCGTCCTGCTAACTACGAGCGGACCGCGTAGTGGCCGTACCGCGTACGGAGGCCAGTCTATACAAGAGCATGTCTAAAAAGGTAGCACTACATTGCGCGCACGTGGGTCACGTAGACCAATACCGCACGCGGCCAGCGACCACAGGTGCGTGCGCTCTATGGCGGTTTCATACTAATGTATGTATCTTGATGGCCGATGAGACCTGGCCGCCTGCGGCCTGACCGCTAGTGCTCGTATGCTTATCTAGGAGCGTCAGTCTCCATACATTTTATACGGCAACTAGACTTGTAGAGCTACATTAGATCCACGCCACGTGACGTCGTTCTACGAACAAATTAATCAGGCATGGTCCCCGTGTACGTCGCTCTAATGTAGTTTCCGTTTAAGTGATTTTCCGAACTGTGGAATATTGCTGATGAACTGAATTTTTCCGAGAAATCACTTTATATAATATTAGGTAGGTATATTTTAACATTTTTAATTAAAGGGTGTTTTTCGCGTATGTGTTCATACGCTAAAAACACCTAGATATATTTTTAGTTGTAACTGTAATTTGAAAATCTCGTTTTTTGAAACTCAACCAACGTGCCTATTTAATAATTACTTCCTTTAACTCTTATGAAAATATATTATTGTTTTTCTTAACTAATAAAGTCATGCCAAGTTTTTATCTGTATGTAATAAATTGATTAATTACTATTTGTCAACTTCAAGTTTATAATTAGTCATTTAGGCTGTGTCTGGGTGGAACACCGCTGTGACCCCGAGGCTGTAAGCGGCGTCGGATTCAGCGCTGGTCCCGGCCCTCGTCCGGAGTGTGACGGTATGGGAAGTGGTCGCCTCCTTCTGCGAAGTAGTAATGCGAGCGACGGAGATGGCCATAACGGTGAAGGAATGAACACCTTCACGTAGGGAGTAGCAGGGCAATTTCCAGCCACCATAGGCGCGGGCTTGCGGACGACGAGCAATGGGTTTTAACCGGGACAGTTAAGTACTTACTTAGTTATTCATAGTATAGTGTTCAATAATTGTGTGCACTGCAGCCATATATGGGTTGGTGCTGCAAAATGCCATCTGACAGCATAGGACTTAGTGGAAAGGGGGTGCGATGAGGCTAATTCGTAATCCAGATTTGGTTAAGCCCAATCTACAAAACCTTAAAGCACAGACATAGGGTAGCCAGCCTTTCAGTATTTAACGAATAGTAGCGTGCACGAGAATTGCATGGCTTAATTCCGCCATCTCCTTTCTATCATCGGACAACCCGACGTATGGCGAGTATCCACCCTTACATTGTTAACACCTCTACGGTTCGGACGAAACGTTTCGCTTCGTCGTTTGTACCGCGTATATCGAAGGACTGGAACAATTTGCCTCCTGCGGCCTTCCCGTCTGATTATAATTTACGAGGCTAGACATTCGTTCTAGGCACGTAATAAACTAGTGTGCTTCACTATCAACGATTGCATCTCTGCTTACCATCGGGCGGAATCCCAGTCAAGCACTAGATTATATTTAAAAAAATGTCAGTAAAAGTCTGACCAGAGGAGAGAGAGAAGTTATTTCAGGATTTTCCAAAAACAAAAAAAATACTTAGCCACTCAAAGTTTATTCATGTTATGTGATTCCGGCTTCTTGTTAACTTCACAGCCGGCAGTAATAGCGTTGAACAGAGCGACGACGTCAAAGGCAGGAATATTATTAGCACTGTGTATTACATATTAAAAAGCATAAAAAGTAGATTTATCTCCGTTGCTCGATGCAAGCACACTCTGGAATTCAACAAAAGAGATAAAACGTAAAAATACGAAGAGCTCTATGTACGCCGCGCTCGTTGTGGGTGCAAAATTCATCACGTGTTTATGCCAAAGCTTTCTCTACACCGACGTATCAGGATTGATGGATAAAAGATACAACACTAACATTAAACTAAGAAAATTGAAAGCAAAAAAGTGATCCGTTCTAATGAAACTTTTAAGAGCTAATAGTAAAACGAGTCATTAAAAAGAAAAATCAAACACATCTCGTAATTACAAGACTTGAGCGGGTAGTTTTGTGAAAAGGGTAACGGACGTCTTCCTTTTTTAAAAAAGTAACCGTCGTTTTCAACAATAGAACGCGGCTGTGTTGTCACAGGCTTCTCCTCGGTGAACTTTTTCAATTCATGTCATGTTTCATATTATTTTGCGCAAAAGAAAGCCGATCTTTTGACTTAACAAAGAAATTGCTGAACGCGTAAACTTACCCGTCACGGTATCGAGTGAGCGCGCCGCTTCAATAAAATAAAAGTTTACGCACTCTATACCTACTTACTTATTTTTTGCAAGTCATAAGCTTTATAACTTATGAAATTACCCTTATTGTAACTTTGTTATGTTGTTTCTCCGTTATTTAGTACCGTGCGAACAAAAACTGATTTCCTTGCTCTTTGTTAGCGGTTTTATTACATGTTTGGAAAGCAATGACGTTGTGTTTACTTTTTATTACCTAATTTGCTGGTACATTATGCAACAAGAACTTTGATATTTACATAAATCTTATGTTGCTCTTCGTGGTGGGAAATCATTAAATGATTTCTTCCACATCAAAGTGGAGTGAGAGGACGAATCAGATTTTTACTTTTAGACAAACACGTGTCCTTTAGTTGCCCTTTGGACCACGGTATCTCTGTCGAAGATTCCCGTGGTCTTAGCGGGTATTAGCCCTTCTAGGTCCCTATAGTTTTGCTGACGTACCTTTAGAGCAACCGCCTGATTCACCATTGGCGCGTAGTGTTGCGTAGTGTGCCATTAGCGAATCAGGCTTGGTCAAGACCAGACGGTCGGACGACGAGCGACCTATAGCTTGTGGTCTGCAAGCATGCGAATGCGGTAGCTTGGGACCGCCCTGCGACACCTTAAGCCCGGGGTAGCGTGAGTATCTCCTTCGCTAGCATTACTGCTTTGGTGAAGGAGATGACAGGGAATAAGATTCCCTTTCTACTCCTCAAAGACTTATATTCAGTTCAAGAAAATCAAAGATTTCAATAGTTTTATACCAAAATAATCTTTGCCTCATCGAGGTTTGCCCGATAGACATTGTACTTACGATATTCCTACAGTCTGGTTAGAAAGGGGGAGATAATAGTCTATTCTGAAATGCCAAGTTTTTGGGTTAATAGCATGCACTTGTATTACTTTCTCCTACATTGTGTGCGAGTATAATATCAAATGTTATCTGAAAAGTAAGAAAATACTTAATAGACTTGAACTTTGTATTGTTACCATGCCACCCGCGCCGAGGAATTCGATCCCCTCTTACTCTGGAATTGGCAAATACTTATTTAATTGAGAGATACTCTTGTGAATACCAAAGTTGGAAAAAAAATCGGCTTTGAGTATTGTCGAGAAAGGAAAAATGAAGGAACAGACACAATACGGGTAGATTTATACAAAACAAGACTTCGTCTAAAATGTTTTTGAGATAAAAGTTGTGTCTTTATTTCAGTTTGATTGTACGCGGCGACAAACAGACCGGAACGCGAACGACTTTTACTGAATGTTAGCAAGTGCAGCTTGAGACAGGAGTTTGCATTGCGGAAGCTACATAGCCACGTAAGTGTTCAAGCAATGTAAGCTGTTATCACGCCATTTCTTCGTGAGCTCGAGGTACTTAATACAATGTTAGCGGCCGCGCGTTTGGTCGATGTTCGCGTTGCTACACAACTTCAAACTGTGGGTACTGGGGAGGTAAGCATTCAAATTGTTGGCTTCCACAGCTTTCATTGTTTTGGATAATTGAATAACTTTACTTTTTCGTCAGTTTTAAAACGAAGTGATAAAAGCCTGAATTTAAAAAAACGTATTTGCATTCAACTCTCCCTTAATCTTTCAATGGAGTATGTAATTGAAGATTTTCCTGGTGATTCTCCGGATTCTCCGTAGAGTACACATTAAAAACCAATTTAGTTAATCTATTTTTCAGATTCTTTGTTTAGATATAGGTAGATAATTATACCTAAGCGTTCATGAAAACAGCTGGTTGTTAAATAAACATTTTTTATTACTTTGACTTTATAATGACGTGCCGGTGAATTTTTAAGTCGTTACAACAATTTTCTTTATTAATGCGTGCCTATTTTTTATGATCAGTCATAAAATTGTTAATTGTAAGCTCCATATTTGTGTCTGGCTACTATTATAATTATAATTTTTCTCCTCTGCGTTAAGGGATATGCGAAAACATACAATAAAGTAAAATCCTTCAGATTTGTCTTCATTACTGAACACCCAAAATGTTGCCTTCAATGGGATTTGAAGTTCCCCTTTCGGCTTTCAGGCCCAATGATACGCGCTGGGATCTTGTAAAATAAAACGGAGCAAGGTATAAAGCGGACGCAGGCAGATACGTTGATACGGCTATATGGGTAAATAATAATATGTATGTAAATAAATTCCATCGTACGGGGTTAAGGAATCAATTTGTAAAGCAGCAAAACAGAGGCAGGTATGGGCACTTGAGTCGGCGGTATTCAACCTCCACAGCGGTCACGTCGAATGTTTGTGATTTTTAGGGTTCCGTACCTCAAAAGGAAAAAACGGAACCCTTATAGGATCACTTTGTTGTCCGTCTGTCCGTCCGTCTGTCAAGACCCTTTTTCTCAGGAACGCGTGGAGGTATGAAGCTGAAATTTATATCAATTACTCAGGTCTACTGTCCCTTGAAGTTGTGAAAAAATCAAACTTCTAAGCCAACGCAATCAAAAGATACAGCCGTTTATGACGCAAATTTTCGACACTTGCAAGGGAATCAAAACCTACAGGGTGCTTCCCGTGAACTCAGAATCTTGAAATTTGGTACGAAGCAACGTCATATAGCATAGATAAAGGAAAAATTACGAAAACTATAAATTTTTAGTTACATCACATAATATTTTTTTTTTTAATAATTTTAAACTTACTACCCATTTCCTCATAAACGCGTAGAGGTATTAAATTGAAATTCATACCAAATACTCAGGTCTATAATACCTTTAAGCTGTAACAAAATCAAACTTCTATGTCAACGCAATCAAAAGAAACAGCAATTTAAGCTGCATATTTTGAAACTCGCAAGTACTCGCAAGGGAATCAAAACCTAAAGGGTACTTCCAGTCGACCTAGAATCTTGAAATTTGGCATGATGCAACGTTTTATAGCACACATAAAGGAAAAATTCCGAAAACCTTAAATTTTTAGTTACATTACAAGATTTTCTTTTTTGTAAAATCTTTAAGACTCGATTCGAGAATTGAACTGTTTTCATCTTGATAAATTGGTACGGAACCCTCAGTGTGCGAGTCCGACTCGCACTTGCCCGGTTTTTTTCAAAACTTTTTCCATTTGCGGCCACAAAATGTTTGTGCTTCAGTAAATTGGAACGGATTTAAATGTCTATTAATCTATGTTTTGTGTTGAGTACTTGAGTAGCATTAATAATTATTCTTGAACTGTTTAAATTATGAGATTTCTGAATGTATTCTCGTTGACTCGAGTCAAGTTCTAGGTATTATATAAATATTTATTTCGAATAGAACTCAAGGAACCTTAATATTTACAGTAGTGACAAATCTCGATCAATTCAAAGGCTTTCTCGTAATCCACAAGTACTAAGCAGAGAGGCAGATTGTAGACATGGCCATGGCTCTCATGAATGAGATCGGCCTGTTATACAGGAAGGGCGACAATTAATATTATCCTTCTTAAAGAAGAGTACCACGGCACCTCTGCTTCATGCCTTTCCCTTCAAGTATGACGGTAACAGATTCTGAAGGACTTTTAGAACCGGTTTTCCACCCGTTTAATTTCAAGCTCACCTGACGCTTTGCTTTTTTAAGCTACGTCAGAGCCATTCTAATCTCGTACAGGCTGACGACGACGTCCGGGATATCTTCGATATTGTGTCGGGTCAGTCTAGGTCTTGGGCCGTTTGCTAGATTTGCGGCGGGTTTAGTAATTGACGTGTATTAATAACTGTCCATAGAATGCCTCAATCTTAGACGCTTCGATTTGACGAATATGATTTTGCCATCGTCGGTCTTCAATTTCGTGAGCTGGATCTGTTCAATAGACATAACTCTTCTTCTAGTTATTTAAACATAATTATCATTATTGAATCTACACAAAATGACACAGGATTTGTGAACGCAAAAAAAACAATAGTGTTTTATGCCGACATAGGCACTTATAAAACGTCAGAAGCTAATGTACGGTTCCAATTGGTCGTTTCCTGTAGAGAGTAAACGACAAGAACTCCACGGTTACTCTTTTCAAAAAAGTTATTGGGTTTACAATATTTCCATATTACAAAATAAAGAAATCTGCTGAGGATCGCTACATTGATGGTTGGTTAATTCTAAATTTCATATTCCTTTGAAACTAAATTCCTGTTTTAGCGAGCTGAAGAACGTAAATGTTTTTATGTAAGTACAGTGTGTTTGGTATTATAACATAATAATCTACTTAAATATTATTATATTGTAGCGACCCGACCTAGCTTCACACGGGCGTTACAAATCTGTGAAATTCTCGGCTTTTCTCTGCTATAATACTGTGTTTAAAGAAGTATTTTCTCATAAAAGACTTACACTTTACTTACATGAGAAACAAAAATATTTATGTATTGTACATCTTTTTATTAGGTGGGAAATCATACAATGATTTCTTCCACTCTAAGGCAGAGCAGGAGGGTGTATCAGACTATTACTGACTAAAACCCAGTTCCTTTTTGCCTTGCGTTCCAGGGCCTTGGGTTTTCCTTTCAGAAGCGAACCCATGGCCCCAGTCAGTAGGCTTCGACCATGCTGGGTTCCTACTGCTTGCTGACATCTCTTTGAGTAGTGCGTAGAACACTACACGCGCTCAAGGACTCGGATTTCGGTCCAGACGGTACTGGACGGCCGCTGTTATTTCATCAACGGGATTGTTTGAAATTATTATTGCGACTATAAAATATAAAGGGCAACTGAAAGAAATGGGTTTAAGTAACTAAAAGTCTGACAGTCGTTCCACCCAGATCAGGAGAAATCATTTTGACAATTATTCACCCAAAAAAGATATGTTATTCAATACGTGTTAGTTTCACCTGTTGACGTCATAGTGCTGATATTTATACACAAAAATGCTTGATAGTATTTTTCTCTATTTAGATATTTCTAACAAAATTTTAAAATCAGACATTTGGTTTGTATAGGTTTTATTTCGATTCCTTTTTTAAAAGCCTGTTTCAATAAAGTGTCAACTTGTATAATGTAGTATAATGGTAAACCATCTACTACGTCGTATGTTTTATTCTTTACTTATACCTGTACTTTGTCCAAATATAAATAAGTAATAAAGTTTATGAACATTGTGCTCGAATACCTTCAGAGTGAAACCATAACTTAATTCTGAACTAAAAGCAAACGTATTAAATATCCAAGTTCTCAGGACAAATACATTTGTAATGATATACGAACGTAGATTTTGTATTTCGCTCGTTTGTAATGTAAATTTACCTTTCCTTAGTTAGTCGGCAGCGTACGGACGGCAAAGTGAAGTAAATGGCCCACCGTGGCCCAACGTGGCCTGCCGTGGCCGACTGTGGCTGACGGTCGCTACGCCTTGTTATTAACTTTTAATTAAAATATCGAGATTTTGTAAACTGTTTAAAATCTGTTGAATATAACACAACAAGATTGTGTGGAGCAGCTATGTCTGTTGTAAACACGCTGTTTGATTGCATAGTTATATAATTTGGTAATCAAAGATAACTAGAAACTGTATTATATACCTATTGGATAAATATGCCAACATATTATAGTAATAGCAAAATCCTAAAACTCAAACAAGTTTCAAATTAAACTAACATGCTAGCTTCACAAAATACTTAAAACCGCCACAGACACATAAATATCCCATAAAATAAACCGCTTTACTAAAATTCTAGCGTCAGCTAAACAGCTAGCAGCCTTGCTCGATGGAACTCGAAGGAAAATTGACTCTTTACGGTATACCGCAAAGAGTCAATTTTCAAAAATGACATCGTTAAAAAATAGTGGGGGAGGAAGCTAGTAACAGTTTTCAAGGGAACTCATTACCAAACTCCTTGAGGTACTATTTCGGGTGAATAGGACGGGGGAGCGCGGCGCGGCGCGTCGCCGAGATAGCACGCGCTTATGAGCGATATCTCGTCAAATGAAGTGCGCTCGGCTCGGGATCCGTCGCCCGGCTCAAGTGAACCCGCTACGAACTACTGCCCGAGGTACGAGCGACCGACCGCTTGTTAACTACAAGATTTATCGGCTGCAGACCGATTTCTTGAATGTAGAAAGTGTTCAGTGAATCTATTCAATTGGTATGACTGGAATTCTGGAGGCTGTTAATAATGAATTTTAAAAGGAATTTTGGTGCTCGGCATTCTTATATTTTATACTTTTAAGTG
This sequence comes from Mythimna separata, assembly GCA_030763345.1. Lineage (NCBI taxonomy): Eukaryota > Metazoa > Arthropoda > Insecta > Lepidoptera > Noctuidae > Mythimna > Mythimna separata. The sequence goes on from CM061180.1 coordinate 10,769,270, forward strand.
AAGTTTACTGTTTAAATAAATTTTTAGAAGAAAATATGGAACTAACTTAATCTATTAGTCTTATTTGTAGCCAGCAAGTTAAGAAAATAACCCTTTTATAGACATTAAAGGAATAATGACATTAAATTCTATGTTCTTATTTTCTTTACTAGAAAGGAACAACTAAAATCGTAGGAATTGCTACGAGGTGCAGTGTGCTTTCCGTGACCTACGAACAGATAAGGCGACCTTCTACAACTTGCTACGAACCTCTACGACAAAATGCGACTACTGCTACGAGCCCCTACGACAACATTTGACTAACTGCTACGAACCTCTACGACAACTTTCGACTTCCCGAAACGAATTTCTACGAATTACTACCACCATATCCGAACCGCTACAACAATATTCTACTACACGCTACGAACTGCTACAAAATTCTGTAATCGGCTACGATCGTCTACAATCGACATAAAGTTCTGCATATTTCCGTAGATGATGATTACCATAAGGAACTTTATGGAAGCGAATTGTGTTGTTCTTACAAGCTAACAAAGTTTGTGCTAACAGTATTGTCTGTGGTATTGTGGTAATTAAACCCGTGTTATTACCGTGTAAGGTACTAAGAATAGAAATAGACACACGTGTATGTGGTAGACCCGGACAACACAAGTTACGAGTTTCTGTTTATGTTACGGAGCTGGTTCCTAAAAATTTTAGGTTTGAAGCTCATAAGAACCTTTTTGTTAGGTGTTGTGTTTTCTATACTTTGATGTGAATTTACAGTAACAGAAAGTAAGCGTTCAAAAATAAAGCAAAGACGTAAGTGTTGCGTAACGAGAGATCTTATTTTATTTTCTACAAAAAGAAAAAACATCGAGAGTCAAGACTTCGTAAGAATATAACATAAAATTTGGAGGGAGAAGAAAATGTCTTCTGAAAAATTTGAGATTGGCATTTAAACGTCAGGTCAAATCAGGTGGTGGTGGTGGTGATCGTGGGTGTTAAGCTGCAATTAAGGGCTATAAGACTGGTACCAATATGAGTTGTCCTAAGAGCATGCTATGAATATAACTACCAACACTCTTGCGCGTGGAGCGAGAGGGCGTGACAGACTTTTACCGACTAAAGCCCACCTATGTTTCATCAGTTGCCCTTTGCGTTCTAGGATCATGGGTTTTCTTTTTTGAAATTTAGTGATCCTAGCGGTCCCTACGCGTCATAGACTGGGGCTCGGTCTTTACCACAAAGCCGGACGGCAAACTATTGCTCGTCACCTTCGTTTGCAAACCCGCGCATACGATGGCCAGAGAACGGTCTGTGACTCCCTAAGTCCGGAGAACATATGATCACGTGGAATCTATTTAGGTATATTAAGACAGGTTACATAACTTACCTTCACGTGATTCTACTTATATGGTATAAGCATGTGAGAACAAAGTTAGAAATATCCTCTTACCTAATTGAAACTATTTGCGCCTTAAAGTCTTGATTCTAAAGTTTGGTTAGATCTTGTTTGTATTTGTTCGTTCGTCGTCGAAGGCATTGTTGAAGATACATTCTGTTCAACTATAAGAGTGAGTTTAAATGTTGCGTTACTCGTGTATAGATTAAACCTAGATGGAGAGTAGAACCTGATGCTGTAGGTTAAATAGTTTTTGACTTTGGGCCTATTTACACGTGTATCACAACTATACCGCAAATGAAACACGTGATGGACCACTATTATTATAAACAAATAAATAGTTTCCTTTGTAGAGACCACATTTTGTCATCGAACGCAACCGTTTGGTTCATGTCGACTATACCGCTACCACATTGCAACCACATGACTACTACCAACGATATCGCGAATCAGTCTGTCTGCAAACACTAGTTACAAGGCAGCCATAACGCAACCGCTTCGACATTTGTAGTAACTAGTAGTTTTGTCGCTGCGTTGTGGTTTGGTTGTGGTACGTGTTGGTTGTGGTATTATTAAATAAAACATAATACATTATAATTATGTAGCGTTCATAAATAACTTGATCACTATCATTATTTTAAGCAAAAGACGTGCACTGTTGGACATAGGCAACCCAAGCTCAGATGATTGACGGAGTCTACATTGTAGCCGTGGCCCTAGAATGCTAAAAGCGACTGAAGGCACACAGATGGGTATCGGTAAACGTTTGACACTCTTCTCCTCTCTCCTGTCGTTCCATTTAGGACGGAGAAGTGAACATTTCCATCTGAAAAGAAGACTTGCTAAACAAGAAGACATCTAAATATGAAAATGTTTTTGGTAATTCATAAATAATGTCTAAAAACCATGTAAGAATGGAAGGGAACTAAACAATCAGCTTAAACAGTTTAACGTACGAGAGGCTTCAAATGCTATTGTGTTAAGAAACACGTTTCATATTTAAACAGAATAATGTTATCTAGAACACAGAGAAATACCTAATGTTATCTAATTTATTTTACCTAGTAACAAGCTTACTTCGTAAGTTTGTTTTTGATAACCAAAAATGTGATATATTTTCATCTCTTAAATAAATAAACAGAAATCGCAGATGTAGGCAATAAGTCTGGTCTGGCAGTATAGGCTGAAGTGGAATCGGGTGGACCTTTTATATAGAATGCATCAGGATAGATGGGCTAGAGTTGTCACGAAGTGGGTGGCGCAAAACAGCGTCAGCACGTAGAGAGGCCAGGTAAAAAACAGCCGTGACGATGTTTATCAGAGATTGGCCGGAGATGGTAAAATTGATAAAAATACAAAGTTATTAGAGGAGTGATATAGAGAATGCAGGTTAGAATAGAATAGAATAGAATAGCATTTATTTGCAAATATGGGTTATACATAAGTAGGTAGTAAGGTTCTCATCAGAGTTCTGCCATATTTCACCATTCGGCATGCAAACATCATTATATAAAATTTTTAAAATTTAAATTCATAAACATTACATTAATAAATTAATTAAATAAAAGTATTTCTCACTAAATAAAATTGCAATGTTCATTAAAAATATCAACTTAATTATTACATTATACAAACGTCAAATAAAAATTGTCAAAAATTTAAATAGTCAGCATATACAAGAAATAATAATTTCATATAAAAAAAGGAAAAAGATTATCGTGGTCTGAAGACAAATAAACAGACATTAAAATTCCAGGTCATAGACTATACACCATATTCCATGAGTAAATAATCAATTAAAAATTCGAGGTAGTTTTATTACAATGGGACACAGTCAAAAACGTTAATTCATTGATTTTTTAGTAAGAAGGTATTCTGAAATTGATCACGCAACAGATAATTCACGTCGATCTGCTAAGGGGCGCTCGAATGTGATGAATGGGAGACGCACTAGGACCTGTTACTCGTATTATGGTAACATTTGGGGGAGGCCTATGTCCAGCAGAGGACGTCTTTAGATTGAAACCATGATGAACCCACCAAAATTCAAATAAATAGAAATGAAACCACTCTCAAGCTCTAAATGATGAGCTTCACCACCAAAGTAACGTACACAGTTTAATTTTAAAGAAAGGGATATTCAAAATAGCAACCGTCGGTTTGCGGTCTCGAGAAAATAGAGCTTGAAACAAATTGCAGCCCGACTAAGATAAAAAGGGCCCGTCATTTTGTTAAACGACGCGCAGTCCGAGCCACTGCAAATAACACTGAATTTACTTCGATACTACAGTTGGAGTAGTATACACCATTAATTAATTAGACTGCTAGATATGTTGCTGTTTTAGCAGAAGTAACGAATTTAACATTACATCGCGCTCTGTCCCTTTGAATGGTTAGGTAGGGGTATTATTATTATTTATTTAATTAATTACAACGATTGATCAACCAATTATATTAATTTACAAAGACACAGAGACAATTAAAAGACGATTAAAATTATAAACATCACATACATTAAATCCTCTCGCAGTACTGCTGACATAGCAATAAAATCTTCTTCCATTCATCCGCAAACAGATCGTTTGTTTGATTAGAATCCAAGAGACCATTTAGTGCAGCCAAAGTGCGAAGTATTTGAGACGAAGTACGAGGTATGTTAAAAGATGACAAATCACTCAATAACTTCTCCCGCCTGGTCGGAGCAGGAGAGCGTGTCAGACTTTTACTGACTAAAACCCACTTCTGTTCCATTTTTGCATTCGTTCCAGGACCCTAGGGTTCATTTTCATTTCACCCATGGCTTGTTTAGTAGGCTTCGACCCTTCTGGATCTGGTTTAGGTACTGGTAGAATATGTTTTAATCACATGCAGTAGAATAAATTCAGATTTTACTCGAAAATGTGATGGTGGCTCCGACAGCATATATTAAAAAGGTAGATGAATTAAAAACATTTTTTTCGGTTTATGGTTAAATCCAAAATTAATGAATGTCCAATAACATGGAAAATATTTTCGAACTAGCAACATTTTAATATTATTTGTGGCAACACACCCTACCAAATTGGCAGCATAATTATCATTGTATCGCTGAGGAATGTTGTATTAACGATATTATTTTTGATTGCGTTTTTAAGAAGCTTACATAAAATAGTGTTTTATACTCTGCATATAATAAGGTATGAGGTACTATTATTAAACTTTACTTGCTACTCAGTTTATAAGCACTTATATTTATAAATATTTACCCTCGTGCAATAAAGTACAAATACAATAATAGCGTGATAGATCATAAACTATTATTAAAAGCTTATAAACTCTAATTGGTTATTTTTCATCGTCACAAACTGTCCAAAGTTAGTTATTAGTTACTCCCTTAATAAAAAAATAGGTCGTTTAAAATATTGACAGCACGGTCGACTACTGAGTCTGAGTAGGACTTACTTTATAATTATTACTTTGAGAGGCTTTTTATTAATAATAATATTGAAGCAGGTCTACACAGATGGGTTCTGGGAAAGAGATCACGTACCGCAGGGCGTAACGTTAGGAATACTCGTATAAGGCAGACGGATGACCTAATGAGGGCCATGGGAATCTGATGGATACAAAAAGGACAGGACTGGTCGATGTGGTGTCGCTTGGGAATATTATATAATATACTAGGTTCTACTAGCGGCTTCGACCGCTCGAAAATTGAAAATTATCCCAAGGGAACAAAAATGTCTTCTATGCTATTCCTGGACATTGTCTTCTACCCGTCTATCAAGTTTCATCGAAATGTGTTCAACCATTCGAGCGTGACAAAATGACAAACATACACATACAGTCACATACTTATAAACTTTCGCCTTTAAAACACCTACTAGTAACTGGTAGCGGCTTCGCCTGCGTGGAAGTTGAAATTGTTGACAGGCAACATACCTAATGCTAAGATAAAAAATCCTATGGGGAAGAAGTAACAAAACACACAGACTCACAAATCCCTTTTGTAATATTAGTGAGTAGCATGATGATTAAGTTAACGAACTATGTAAAATCATGAAGTTAAAACCTATCCTCAATTAAACGGTAGATTACAAATTGTAGAATAAAAGCCAAATGGCAAACCCCTTAAATTTCATAGCATTTTTCTTCGCTGTGTCAATATTGAGAGCATGTATCATTCACTCCATGTTAGTGAATTTGTGAAACTTTATTTTTTAACTCGCTCCTCGTTTCCACATTGTTATTTTAAATGATTTTACACGTCGCCCAAGGCTTGTTTTACAGGCTTTATTTCATATTATGCTCGGGTTTTCATTGTAAGTCACAATATGTCGGTAGTAAATTAGGCAAAGATGTATTACGCTTAAAGATAATAATTATAATGGGGTACAGGTAGACTCCCTTATCAGCTTGAAGAGTTATAGTAATCGCTTCCCGCCAGACAATTACGCAGATGATAAATAACTGATAAACACAACAGTTATTTATTCCAGAAACAGTTATTGCCTATTATTGAATTCGTGGTATATTCGTATATTAATTTCAGCGATTTTTTTTAGTAGCTTAGTGTAAATGAATAATTAATAAAAGTGGCAAAAATATATTATTATCATCATTTCAACCGAAAGACGTCCACTGTTGGACTCAGTCATCACTGGCAAAACCGGTCATAGACTTCGTCTTAAGACACTGTGGTATGTTGGACGAGAAGATACTGCGCAGCTTCCGGAACGCTCTGCTGCCGAGTTGAATTCGACGATTGACTTCTTTCTCATAAGTTAGACCTAACCAACTGGACTTTCTGTCCCAGGTAAAGGACCAGAGAGGTTAGTGGACCACAACTTCGGGTGTAGAGGCTCCTGTTTTGTTAATTTTAAATCCTAATCTTTCAGAAGTTCTATTGAGGTCATCAAACATTATACTGAGGTGCTCCGTAGTCTCAACCATGACCATCGGCAAACGAAAGGTGAGTGATGTACTCGCCATTGAGGTTAATGACAAGCTCTTTACGTCCCAGAACCATAATGACATCTTCTATTGCTGCTGTGAACAGTGCAAAAATATATAAACATATTTATTGTTAGCTGCTCCACGTGGTTCCTCCTGCGACTTTTATTATTGCCTATGGCCTTATTTAATAAATCTTCCAAACAGTAGTTTATGAAATAATCGCGTTCAAACAAATAAACTAATTAATTTTATAAAATAAATATATTAAAAATTAACAGTTCACTGTTCGTTCAAAACATACAATTTATAATAAATATTAACTATACCAATTTCCTGAATCAGTCAGCCGTGTGTCGCGAACGGAAACACTGTCAAAAACAGAAAAAGAAAAACGAAATTTTATTTAAGTAAAGTAACTCAAACCTAATTTTAGCCAAATTAAATCACGTCGGCGTTAATCTTCAAACGTATTGGAGCAGATCTAATGAACTCTTTGAGTAAAATACAAAAAAGTTTTTTTGTCTCATTATATTATATGCTTTCAACGATACGGACTCTATTTATTTTTTATTACAGCCTGTCCTTTTCTTATTCTAAACCGCTGACGTAAAACTGCTCCCGAAACTAAAAATATGCAATGGATGCGCATATTTCTCAGGAGGACGGCCCCAGCATTCGGCTTGACGTTCGATAAGTGATAAATCGGCAGCTATCATTTTATCAAGGAATTAAAAGTGGCGCGAACCGCCGCGTTGTAAACTGTACAATAATATTTATTACTCAGATAAGTTCACGTAATAACAATTTATTTACTTCCAAGGGCTCGTTAACTGTTATCAAAACGTGCACAGCAGTCGCGCAACTCCGCCTGGAAGCTAGGATGAATGAAAAGCTCTTTCATCGTGCACACTCTTTGTCTATCCCCGAATTCATGTGTAAGCTGTCACGAGGGAGGCTCTGATGACGCCACAATAAAGTGCCGTACACTTGCTTGCAATATAAGCAAAAACACGGAACATTTTCCGTATCCCCTTATATTTGTACTCAGCATGTGTAATATTGCTATCTCAATGCATGTTTGACAGTAATTCAACGTGAGTAGCAGACGCCGCATGAGTAAGAAATGTATTTCAGTTTCCAACACAATCATATTAGCCGGGAAACATTTCGTTATTAAATATATTTTTTTAGCTTCGTGATACATAATAATGTAAAAATGCGCCTGCTACAAGTGCCTGCCATATTTTACATTATTCATAAACTTTTAAATTCGTTTGAGTCAAAGCGTGTCAATATCCCATTCTGTAGGCGGCTTTAAATTTTAATTTTTTAGGTTGCTTTACTTACATGTAAATGTATTTTTCACGAGTATTTTAATAAACAGGATGTGATTATAGGTCTAATATTTAATCATAATTACTAAAACTCTTTCGTTTAACCAGTTTTATAGAAAAATATTTCTAGAAAAATGTTTGTTTAGGTTTTAATCCGACAGAATAATGTATGTGGTTTAATTTACACGTACGTGTCTCATTTTTTTAAATTTAAAATGGTTAGAATATTAAAAACCAACTGTTCAATCATTTTTTGCACCGCACTGTACTAAAGTACGCTGTATACTTTCAAAGGGTGGAAAATTCGCCGTATGCGTATTTAAAGCTTAATAGCAGCGTCTAGCGATGTGAATAGAAAAGTAAGTATCGGTGAGAGCGAGATGTGACGAGATGTACGAGTTAACTAGAGAACAATGGGTAGAGGTAATACACTAATGTGTGAATTTCGGACGACATACAACAAACCTAGAACTGAATTAACTTCTACCAGAGACTTCGCTTGCGTTAAAGCAGGTTTGTTCACACAAACCTTGGACACCCGTTTCATCCCCTTAAAGGGTGAATTTTGGAAAATCGTCTCTTAGTTTGTATAATTTATTTCATCACCACTACTGTGAAAACATCAAGAATCAATCATTCGAATACAATGTTTTTTTTTTTTTTTTTTTTCTGGTAGGGGAATCATCAGAATGACTTCCCCCGCTCTTGGGCGGAGCGGGAGGGCGTGTCAGACTCTTACTGACTAAACCCCTACCCCGTTCCTTCGTTGCCTTCGTTCTGGGGGGGACTCGGTATCAACCGTTAGGAATACCACATGTTCCCCCCAGAGGCTTCGGCCCTACCGGGCCCCTACAGTTTGCTGACATCTCCTTGAGGCGCGCGTGGAACAGAACGCGCCGTTGACGACTGGGCTCGGTCCAGATTATTTCCAGACTGCCGGACGGCGAGCTACCCAATGCTCGCCGTCCGCGAACCCGCGCCTACGGTGGTCGGAAATCGGGATCGGGATCTCGGCGGCGGCGGCGTGAGGACCGTTCCCTCACGCGCTCGCGGTCAGCAGCCTCCTTCACGAGCATCACTGCTGTCTGCAACTCCTGGATCCAGTGAGGAGGAAATATGGCATGCATTAGAAACTGCACGAGTCACATGTACAAACTGTTAGCGTTATTATTCTATGAAGCTGTTAAGTTTAATATTTATCAATTTTCTTGTAATGCGCGGACGTCACGCGTCGCCACGACATGACTTGCGTAATCTTTCTGAAAACTCTACTGCGTTTCTCGATAAAAGACAGGAGAAATGTAAAATATCAAATAAACAAAAATGCGGTACACGATTCGGCTAATTTCGGTAGTAAACTTTACACGGCAACTACTAATCAATATCTACGCCACCAGACACCAAAAACTCAAATTTCAAAGATAAACAACTGAGTAGTCCAGCTAATTTATCTAGTTCAAGTTACTTTAAACAAGTGTAAGAAAGCATGGGTAGGTCCCTGCTGTTGAATAAATGAAATTGCTCAGCTGCTGCCGAGAAAACGTTCACAGCTAAGCGAAGGAAGAGTAGCCAACATGATTAATTACAAAGTAAAATAAAAAGAATAATTTCTTTAGAGGTAATATGAAAGTGACTTCTACTGCGCGCTTTAGACATAAAGCACTAAGTAAGTACGTATGTACCTATAAAGTTTTCTTTTGTGTAGGCTGCAGTGTTCCCGTAGGCCTCATCTTGACTCTCTAAGGATGAATGCATCCTTAAGTAGAAGATTTTTTTTTCGTCGACGTCGTTGTTTTGCGTCTAGATGCCAGGTCCAGATTGGAGATCCCCTTGACGTTATGAAGTAATTCTGCACGTTATTTGATATTGCGTAGTTATCGGGACAATAACTTGTTGATATTGAGGCTGTACGCTATAACAGGGTAGTTAGTAGGCTTGTTTAAGTTCCGTCTTTAGTATCGGTTTGACACATTTATGTTTAGGGGCCCTATGCCCGAGTTCCGTGGAGAAATGTACGTCGCCTTAATAATTAAACGCGCGTGGCTCAGCATAACGAATAGCTCCATTAATTTATGTGTTCCGATCTTATGAGTGGGACATTAAAAGATCCTCATGGGAAAGTGTTCCGTGATATAATTTAATTAACAAATGCATAAATTGGTGAGCCCCCAATTCGGACCGCTCCGCAAAATGTAACAGATTTACATATTGTCTGTTTAGCTTTTATTTATGGCTGTCTGTTTGTTTGTTTATGTTTCAAAACAATTTAAATGTTTCTTTCATGACTTGTAAAATAAGTTATTTTGGCCCAAGCTTGTTGTGAATAATATTTATGGATCAAGCAGTTTATCAAAGAGATGGTACTGCGAGGCTCTGCAATATCTCTCAATGCTGTTTGTTGTATTATTTATAGCACTGTTCAACGTTAAGATTATTTAGTGTAACACACTGCAGATGGTACTAAAACAGTTCCTAATAGTACTGCATAGACAAGATAATATATGCCTCGGATAAGGAGACAAAAGGGTAGGTACTTAGTGTACTATACGTACGTGTAGGTATAAGAATGTAAGATATTTGGTCGTCATTAATCTGGATACAATGCGTCCCAAAGGTTTTCTTGCCAGACCTTAATTCAAAATGATGTATTGTCTAACAAGATAGCTATTGTAAAACCAAATTAACTTGACATAAATAACTCTTTTAACGTATGGCTTCTTCAAATGAAATTAACTTTTTATTATTAATGTTCCGAAGTAATGAATATGAATTCATTAAATCCATTTTTTAGGCTAAACTTTTGTTCTCTGATTAGCATATTAGGCGGCGTTGCTTTAGTCATTAAAATGCTTTAAAATAATCTGCAAGTCATAAAATGAGGGAAACGGGTTAATATTTTTTAGCAAGGGTAATAGCTTGCGAGGGTCCATCAATAACGCGTACGCACCCAGCTCCCACCTACTGCTTGGCTCGTAAAAGAAAATCTTTGATGGATAGCACCATCCGACACAATTTGTTCCCAGAATATTGTGTGATAAATTATTCCATTTTTTAAAGATTACTCAACCTTATTTTAGCACATCGCTGTTGTTAATTCCAAGACGTGAACGAATAATTAAAAATTAGCACTTTAATCAGATAAGCGGCCGGCGCGCTTCACTTTGAGATCACTAAGTAGTAAATTAACTTTCATAATTGCATACTTGTAATTTGCTGAGTGGAAACCCGAGCAAACTAGTAGCTATCCGAGCGTGTTTAATTTGAAAATTTAATTACGATAAATAATTCTATTTTCGTTAATAAAATTGTTCAGGTAAGGATGGGAAGGGAGCTTTATTTAGCCGCGTCGCGAGTTACGCCCGATGTAAAGGAGCTGCAGCAATACGAACAGACAGAAAAAATAAAAGGAGCGAAATAAAAGAGTGTCTCAGCCTATTTCAAATGTAAATCTCTGTCGTTGTAACGGGTCGGCTCTCCTGAAAAATAAGACGTAGGTCGACGAGATTGTCGCTTCTTGCTTTCGTTGACTTGGAAAATTTCTAAGACGTCGCTCGAAACCCTCTGTAGGATTTGCGACGAGTTTATGTGTCGTCCTGAGAGAGAAAAGTTAAACAATACACGCTAGATGTTTATGTGTAGGGGAAGGAATTGGTAGAGTTACTTATAGAGTGTCGTTGTGAGACATATCGCCCGGCTGCCGGGGCTCCGCTTGCCTGCCGTCTATGTGAACGCTATGATTCAATTGCAAGAGACTATTTCCTCTATATTTTACAGAAAATTTATTCTGCACTTGTAATAATGCACTACTATTTTCAGTTCGACGTGTTTATTTTGACATTCTATTGGCGTACATATTTACACAGCACAACCAAGTAAGTTGCTTATAAGTACTCGGCAAGATACTTAAAACGCCATCAACATAATACATAACGTATTCCGAAATTCAACACTACAGTGAAGGCGATCCATCATCATTACCGCGTCACTTCATAATAACGCCGTGAAGTACTCGCTATCGACAAGTAAAGTGAGCTTGGATACAATTTCTACTAGTGTTTACTAGGACATAATGCCCGGATCGCTCTATAGATAAGTCTCGTAGAGTAGTTATCGGACCACAAGAGCAGTAAAAGCTAATTGGTGGGGCGGCCGTAACGGGCAGAACGTTAGCGCGGCGTCGGGATTGGGAAAATTAACCTCTTCCGAGCGACCCAATTGGTGGACTATGATTAGTTTGTAATTTGTGACGGGCCTTTGCGAATTGTGGTCGATGTTCACGTTTTTGGTCTGTTAACCATTACGCTATAGTGATTTATGCAGACATGGTGGCTTATTAAATTATACCGCAATTTTCGTCTCGTAATTTTCATTTAATAATCGGTTGCTATATGTTGTATTGTGGCTGTTGTACCATTGTAAGTATTTTGGTTTATTTATAATCAAAATTCCAAATTTAATATTAATTTAATTAAAATTTAATTTATGTTTTAAAAGAAACAGAATAAGTTAATATTTAATTTTTGTTTGGCCGTTTTAAGTAAACAAGGCAGGAATAATAATGAATAAATTCATCCAAGCACATGAAAGCAACTTCCCAATATAATTATAGGTCCAGATTATTGTCACAGAAATAATAATAGCAAAATGTGGATTAAATTATTTTTGCGGTGTACAGTTTGTCCGTTGACGGTTGTATGTTGACGGCACGGTTAGCGCAGTGGTTAAGCGATTGACTGCTGCGCTGCGTGTCCCGGGTTCGATTCCCGCACGGAACAAATATTTGTATGATCTACAGATAATTGTTCCGGGTCTGGGCGTCTTGTGTATGTGAGTTTTCATGTTTGTAAACACACCCACGATACAGGAGTAGTTCGTAGTGTGGGGCAACGTTTTATAAAAAAAAGTTATAATTTTTCGACACTCTACAATCTCGCGAGGTAGATTATAATCTAACGAATGTTTTCAATTTTACGGTGACATAGGTGACATATAATACCAAATGACGCTGATTCAACTTACGTAAATATACAGGTGTTACAACGATGATAATGATGGTATGAAAGAATAGTAATCTTTCACGCGTACAATAGATGAATGGACAAATACCGTGGTAGTGTAATAATATTTCGCGTACATTAGGCGTAAGCGGTTGAAGCGTTAGTGAAAACAGGCTTAATTACTGAGTGGTGTGATGATAGAGACTATAAATTAAAAAGTATGTAGGTACCTAGGTACTTATAATTTTTGAGAAAAGGATTTTCTTTGCAGTACATTTTTAGAATAAAATAAAATTTAATGTGGTTTCTGATAGCTACAACCTAGAGGGTTTTTAGTCAAGAGTGGATAGGTTACTTTTAATGAAGAAACAAAATCTATACTAATATAACAAAGAGGTAAAGTTTATTTTTTTGTTTGTGTGAGGTAATCTGTGGATGTACTGGTCCAATTGCTAAAATTTTTTCACTAATAGAAAGCTGCTGTATTCCTGAGTGACATAGGCTATATTTTATGTACGCGGGCGAAGCTGCGGGCTAAAGCTAGTTGTAATTATACATCTAAATTTTGTATACAATAACATACAGGCATATTATAATATAGGTAATTATGATAGGTTATTTACAAATATTAAATTTAACTACATAATTAGAGTTATAGAATAGAATAATCTATGTAATGAGAAACTCTAGAGGTTAGTACTCATTCCAGTACAACAACATTCGTACAATGTACACAGGATTCACGAGTACATTTTCCAAGGCGATCATTAAATTCATGGAATATCCCTAGCAAAATGTTCTTAGGGCTATGTGCACCGACATAAGTTTAAGATAACCATCTGATTAACGTCAATAACCGACGAGAAGGAACAGGAAATATTGCTAAAACAGCCGTTTTAATATTAGTCGATTTGGTGTCAGTGAACATCGCCCTTACTGTAGGTACGTATTCGGCCAACATCTTTCAGAACTAGTCATAACGTTGCAATAGCCAGCCATTGCTGTTTATTTGATTTCGCACTTCTTACTGGAATAAAACCACAATGGACTCTTAGGCCTTTTGTACACAGCACAATTTTCGCCCTGTGCAGGCACGGTTAATAAAACGTACCGTGTACAAGAGGACATAGACTATTAATACGGCGACGGTGCCGTACCGTAGTGCCGCCGTATTAATGTACAAACTCGCCCATGATCCATAGTATATAACACTAACAACCGTGCCTAAACGCGGTGAATTAGTTGTGCCTATACACGAATTAATGAAGCGAATCTTTTTTACTTTTTTTATATCACTCCAGAAAATAATAAAATATCATTTGATATAAAACCCGTTTAGTTACGCCTCGTAGTTTTAGTACCAATTTAAAATTTTCACTATTTTTTTTTTCCTGTAAAACCGTGATTTCTCCATTGCGGCTTTATTCCCGGCAGCCATCGAAATATTCCCACACGTATGCAGTGTTTTAGTGAAACAAAACCCGCCTTGTCTCATGCAGTACCAACATACGTCGGGTGAATACCTAATTAGTGCAGGATTATAATTTCACTCGCTCATCTGAAGAAATGAAGTAAATTCATTTAGTCTGTCGGATACACGAACATATGTATTTTACACTAAAATATGCAACATGAATAATAAATATTATTGTTATTATTGTCATGTATTTATGTATTTATCTCAGGACTCTAGGGTCCAGGACTTTTGTAAAGCGTACCAGGGAAAGAACCAATTCGTAGAGGCCCTCGAGATAATTTTCGTGAAACGTGGTACGTTATATATGTACTTAGTTATTTTGCACAAGGTGTATAGTCAAACAGTAAACGCCTGACACTTCGTCCCACGCCTCCTAGCTCCGCTCTAGAGCATTGTAATTGTCATTGAATTTTTCCCACTTAAAAAATCAAAATCGTGTTGTTGGTTCTTTCGACCAGTTGCATCACGAATTTGCCACCATGACACTTAAAACAACGGTCATCTAATGACGGGTCGTGGCAACCACATCGTGAAATCATTGTTGGTGCTCATTGTTTATCAAACAAATAATTTATTATTGCACATTCACCACGGACACTCTTTTAAATCATGTTATACCTATTTTAGTCCGGTCAAAATAGACTAATTAATTGGGGTGAGGTTACAATAATTCGCACTTGGCTGAAAATTGGTAAGTTTGTTCAATACACTATTATAAAGGAAATGTGAAAAGTCCTCATCGATCCGGCACGTGCAAAAAAATATACACGCGGTCAAAGGTCACAAAAATGGGTTTTTCGCGTTATTAAGCAAAATGGTAAGTTTTATCATAAAATTAGCTCAGACAAAAATTATAGATCAGACAATTATCTATAAATATGTCTAAATTTCCTTTTTCCTAAGAGCCACCGTTTTGGAGATATAACGATTCAAAATATTGAAAGAGTTGTAATCGTCAAAATATGAATAAGTACACCACGTATATACTCGTACATCACTGAAGCCGTAATACAAGCAAAAATATCGTTCTATCGGTCAGTGTGACTAACACATATAAAATATGAAAATTTGGGGTAAAAAAAAACCCATTCCCTTATCTTCTGCGCCAGTGTAACCTTCAGCAACATCTGCCTCCCATTCAATTGGCTGCGTGGCTATTCGGCATAGTAAAATAAAGTAGGTCGTATACCTACTTTATTTTACTATGCCGAATACATTCAATGCTATTAGAGTGCGTCTAATGATAGAACGACCTGGAGTTTTTGATTTAATGGGCCACATTATTCAGCCACAATTGTCCGAAATAAAAAAAGTTGTGAAGTGTCAAGACATGAAGAATCATGTCTTGACACTTCACAACTACTAGTTAGTAATACCACATACAAAATTTTTGGATTCAACCTCTTTTTCTCAGGTTGCGCTTGCTACTGTTTCAACTTTTTGAATCGTTATATCTCAAAAACGGTGGCTCTTAGGAAAAAAAGTAGTTAGACATTTTTATAGATAATTGTCCGATCTACAATTTTTGTCTGAGCTAATTTTATAATAAAACTTACCATTTTGCTGAAAATCGCGAAAAACCCATTTTTGTGACCTTTGACCACGTGTATTTTTTTTTGCACGTGCCGGATCGATGAGGACTTTTCACATTTCCTTTATAATAGTGTATTGAACAATCCTACCAATTTTCAGCCAAGTGCGAATTATTGTAACCTTGGATGTCTAAATTGACCGGACTATTTCGGTTACATACTTATTTTTTGTAGCTTTTATTATGTATTAGATATGTTTTGTATATTTGTCGAGATTTGATAATTAATATGACTGACTATTTATAATTTTTATGCGTTGTGCAAACTGTAAAGAAAAGCACTGTGGGTAATTAATAATAATAAAAGACTCACCCCTTTATCCGTGGCTAAAGAAAACTAGTGCAAACCCGTAGTGTTTACAACTGATGAACGTAAAGAGGCATGGAAAGGCAAGAAAAAGAGAATAGAATTTATTCGATACAGACAATTCAATACAACACCAACAATACAAAATAATAAAGAAAGAGTGCAATAACAAAATAGAAATACAATACAGTTACGTTGAGCGTGGAGCTCTGCGAGCATTTCTATCGAACTCTTAATTGGCCAGATGTAGATTTTTTGGAGTCTACATCCTAGAAACAGAAAAAGAAACCTGTTTATTTCAAATAGACCATTTACAAGCACTTTTGAATTGTCAAAATTTCGGTAAGCCAAATGAAGATAAATTGCACGTTCCGAAGCGTAGTTCTCTATCTTTGGAGAAGAAACTGCAAGAAACTCTATGGATAATCACTGAAATCATATTAATGAGTTACAATAATTTTGGTGAGCACAATGTAGATAAATAAGGAGAAAAAAAAAACAAAAATTTAAAATTGAAGTAAGCCCGTTCACGGACATGACGCATCCATCAGCCTGATTTTCTCAACTACCATGCTCGCTTTAGGTCAAACAAATTTTAACCTAATAAAAAGCTCCATGGTACTACACATCTCCAATATTTGAAAAAAGTGCTTCAACATTATACAACGCTATTGTTTCCAAAGACAAAAAAGTAATAAATTATTACGAGCTCCATTAAAATTAAATAAAAACCTTGGCGTAAACAACAATACAAAAAGGGCAATACGTGTAGGTAGGTACCATATCTTCCATTATTTATATTAAAAAAAAGAAATACAACTAATTAGTAGGCAAAAGTGACTGTGGCTGTAGAGTAAGACCGGCTTTTGCCAAGCATTTTTATCAGATCAAGGATATTATCTTCCAATGTTTAATACAAGTATGCTTCTACACGTAGTGTGTCTACGTTTCGGCGAACCGTTTGGTGAAACCGAAGCTTTTATCTGTGTGATTATAGACGAAGTTATCTTGACGAATAACTACCGGAGACATATAATGAAGGACGGAACGGTTGACGTGTGCCGCGCATGTCGCCGTCTCGGTGAATCCATCAGATATATTATCTCTGATTGTTCTCGTCTACCTAACGGCGAGTATTTGCAACGGTATTACCAAGTGGCTTGGTTTATTCATCAGCAACTTGCTTTGAAATACAAACTTTTGGATGGCCACAATCGAAGCTGTCGTGGCGTGATTGAATCAAGGTTCTCATACAGAAGAGTTTCTCGATACGGCTCGCGGAGGTTCTTCGGTTTGTTCGTCTCTGGAGCCTTAACCATTGGTATAATGATATTAGCATTTTTGTCTTTGAAATTAGTCTAGCAAAATCAATAAGGTTTTTTGTAGTGGTCGATATTATCATACATAATTTATAGCAGGTACGATGTTTTTTTGAAAACTGTTCTAATCCCTGGAACGAAAGCAAAGAAGGAACAGGAGTGGGTTTTAGCCAATAGAAGTCTGAGACACTTTCCCGATCCGCCCATACTGGGAGAAGTCATTTGAAGATTGTCCTCCTAAAAAAAACTCGTGCTAAAGCAGGCCGGCCTACTAACATAAATATAAAATAGCTGAAATTTACTGTCTTATACTTATTTATAAAATCCGATCATCCGTTTTTACTGCTATTTTATGTAATATCGAAAATCGGCCAAAACAATGAACCTGCCTATCTATACAAAGGTGTGGCGATTTAATTTATAGCGCGTAAAAATGCTTAAGCACAGCCGATGCGGAGTTAAGCCCCTCCACTCCTCGGGATTATTATCTTTGCAGCGGCGCGATTGAATCGACGATAAACTTCTACTTGGACTCGAAACTGCCATTAAGGAATATTTTATTAAGCGTTAACTGGGCTTTGTAATATTATAATGGTGTATTTAATTGTTTGCAGGGGAGTGACCGTTAAATCTAACAGATAGTGAAATGAGGCAACCCAAACCTACCTGGTTTGTCATAGAAGACGACTTATTTATCAAATAGTAGCTGCTGCCAGCGGCTTCGATGGCATGATAGTAGAAAATTATCCTTAGGGAAAAAATCCCGGGATAAAATGTATTCTATGTGTTATTCCAGGGCATAGTCCACCCGTGTACGAAGTTTCATCGAAGTCCAGTCTTAGCGTGAAAGATACTTATATACATCTCATTTTTCAACTTTCGCGTTTATAATATTAGTAGGATAGTCATACATATTGAACAAAAGCAATGCATATTTAATATATGTCAGTGAAGTACCCGTTTATGCCAATTTACGAGATTATTCTTCTTTCAAACTAAATGGATCATAGAATAGTCTTAGATAAGTAAGTACTCGTCGTTGCTAAGCTCACACGTATATAGAATGTTTGTATTAAGACAGGAGGATTATTGTAGGTTCCTTGTTTGGTCCTAGAAATCTAGAATAATCCTCCCGATCCACATGAAGGACAGTTATAGCAGAGATAAGACAGGTATGCAGGAGATATTATATTGTTCTAACTTGTCCGCAAGCACTAGTGGACTGGACACTCTGTTGCTTTATTCTCTTAGTCGGATGGGACGGTAATCTGATAAAACCAGGAAGCGATCAATTGCCGGACCATCGGTTTTACGTGCTTTCCGAGATACGGTGGTATCACACCTTTCGATCTTACACCCCTAGAGCTAGAGTAAATCTTGACGGAAAAAATCAATGTCATTTTTCGCAGGACCTAGGAATCGAACTGGATCCCAACGCTTGGCAGTCGCACTTGCAGCCCTGAGAACAACGAAGCAAGGAATCAAGAATAAAGATAATAGGATCCATACAATAAAATAAATGGCGATGTCAATTATATGGAGAAAATTATATGTTTTCCAATACTCTTTTTTTCAAGGCTACAGTGACTAGGCTCTTAAATAAATTAGTGCGCCTCGCCATCAACGATTGCATCACTACTTACCGTCAGGTGGGATCGCAGTCAAGCAATAATTTATATTAATTTAAAAAAAAATGGTCAGCAGGAGGTCTTGAGTTAGAACTTTTTTATTTATTTAAACTTCATGTACAGTGGAGGTACTACATAGGCGGACTTAATGCAACAAGGCATTCTCTACCAGTCAAAATTTGGGTTAAAAAAAACAACATGTGGTAGATTTGCATAATAAACAAATAACAACCAGAATAAGAAAGTTGTTTATAATAATAAAATACATATGCACGCTAAAATTATAAACTAATAAATACTATAATAAATATTAATCATAAAGAGAACTGAAAATATAATTATGACGAAAACCAAACTAAGAGTGGACTGCAAGTACCTAGAGGTTCCGAAATTTACGCTTGAAGGAAAATTTACTTTCAGCCTTTTTGATGTCAAGGGGAAGCACATTCCAGAGTTCACGATTGCAATAGGGAACCCACAAGAATATAAAAAGTTGGAGAGTACTTATCAATAACACAGAGACCTACTGGTTTGAATTATGTCAAAAGTTTTTGGTCGGATTTTATCGAATAAAGTTTTAATTATTTGAAAATTGATTAGTTGTGAATATTCTGATGGAAAATAGTTGTACTTTAGTTTCTCAAGTGTCGGACAATATGTGGAATAATAATTATAATAGGCGCGATCTCGGTAAAATGAAGCTGAGAATTTTATTATACGAGTAGTATTAACTACCTTCGCAATGCTTCATAAGAAGGCTGACCCTATAAATTTACAGCCAAAATACTGAAAAAATATAGAATGCTTTACACCGCATTTTAAAGGAATGGATTGCTTCTTAAAGGAAAACCCAAGACACTGGAACAAAAGGCAAAGAAGGAACAAAGAAGTGGGTTTTAGTCAGGAAGTTTGACACGCCATAACTGTTCCAAGCAAGAGCATTAGAAGTCATTTTGTTGATTTCCAAACTAAAAAAGAACTGTGTGGACGCAAATCAGTTTATTATATATGTTTTTTTTCTTTTTCTTGTGTTTGTAGCTTCTACACGTTTTTCCTACACTGTGTGTGATGTGAGTGCCATATGCCTATGTCATCATCATCATCATTTCAGCCGAAAGACGTCCACTGCTGGACATAGACCTCCCCCAAGCATCGCCACAACGACCAGTCCTCTGCGTCTCGCATTCACCTTGTGGGAGGCCTTCCAACGCTATGTCTTCCGGTACGTGGCCGCCACTCCAGAACCTTTCGTCCCCATTGACCATCCGTTCTACGAGCAATGTGCCCTGCCCACTGCCACTTAAGTTTGGCGATTTTTCGGGCTATATCGGTAGCCTTGGTTCTATGCCTATGTCATCATCATCATCATTTTTCTTACTTTATTTGTTTCAACAATTTCTTTACATTTCTTGCACATTATCCATTCATTATTCCTATCCAGTTAAACTGGATCCATTCGTTAGTTACTGTTTTAGTTTAAAACTTAAAGTATAATATAAACAAAGCTTGAAAATGCTTTTGATCTCGCAAAAGTTTGAAAGTTAACTTCGTAAACAGGTTATAGTAATTTGATCCGAAAAATGAAGAGCAGCGGTGCCTCAGTGGTAACTAACGGCCTCAACTTTTGAGTTGCACGTCGTGGGCTCAAACTCTGGCAGGCTTTACTTTATGTTATTTATTTCACCATTTCATCAGCATTATCGGCCTTATAATGTTCCTACTGCTGGGATTCCAGACTCCTCTCTAGGAGAGGGTTATTTCACCATCTCTTCTCTAAAAACGGTGGAGGAAAGCATTGTAATGAAACCGACGCGGCGACGAGCCAAAATATTCGAAGACGAATACGTGACATCCATCAAACTGCACTGGGTCTGTGAGGAGGATTCTTTCTTATTTATTATTTTATTATTATTCGTGAGACCAATTTATCTATTGTTAATATTTCTTCATGTTTTTATTTTAGTTTTATGTACCTATATTATTCATGAATCATGGTGCGCCAAATAAATGTATTTTCTTTCTTTCTTTCTTTCTACTAGACAAAAAGTCTGAGTCCCAGCAGTGGGAACATTGTAAGATTAGTTACGATATGCTTGCAGTTATATACAATATAATGCCAGTATACTCTTTTATTTTTCGAAAAATGGTCTTGTGAATGAAAATTGAAAAGAGATGGCGGGTTCTGAGATACGTAATTATTTTGAGACGATTTCTTCTGTCGTTTTAATCTGAAGACTGATCTAATGATTTTTAAATAATTGTTTCATAATTTAGTACCTATATAGGAGTAAGATGAGGATTTTTAGATCAGATTTGAATTTGAGTGCCACTCTTTTAATCTTATTCTCTTCCGTCCGCATCTTTTTTTGTATTTGTTGTACAAAAATATAGCAAAACTACCATGTAACTGAAACATTAAATTACTCTCAACTATGTTGGTACGTTAGATTTTTAAACCACTTTCAAAAGTCACGATTTCCCGAACTATCTGGCGTCGGCATTTCTATCTGACTGCCGGTGCGAAGAAATGCTGTAACAAACATAGCGGTCAAGGTCCCTCGTAAAGTCCAGACATTTCTCGTGTTTCCTGCAATGCAGGACAGCGCTGCAGCGTCCGAACCAGTGTTTGTACGTGCTGAAATTAAATCATTTGTTCTATGTAGTTTTACACAACTTTATATACCAACTGTGTTGTTAAGAAAACTCAGCTATTCTTATTAGAACGTTGAAGCCATAGTATGTAAGCTAGAACAACGGGTCGAAGTTAACTAAAGGAAAAATATTTCATATCTAGTGGGTATTCTTCGTACCGTCTCAACAGCATCTCTGTAATATGGATTCCTTTTTTAAATTCAGTTAGGTACGCTCTCGGGAGATGTAATAGTGGAGTAGGCGTCGCTAGTAAGCTAACCTGTACCACGCAGGTAACATAGCGACTACAGAGTACATTTCCATCTTTTTAAGTAGGTACAAAGCGGAATTATTCAAGAAGTCCTAAAGGAGTCGAAGGGACTCCCTAGCATGACTCAATTGTGGAACAGAGTGAGATCCGACGAGGGTCCGGGGGTTTTTTACGGCCTATATTATTGAGCCATAAACCATAAAAAGCTCTTCGCTTTATAAACGCTAAAACAAAACACGGGCGACCGCATATTTCTTGTTTATTCACTCCGACTTACATTATGTCCCGCAATGAACTGGAGTGAGATTTTACGAAGCACTTTTAATTTTCTCGGAGGAGGAAAAATGGCGTGTCCATCGCTAAAATGTATTTAAACTAGCCGAACGGGCCGCGCTGCTGCGCAAACGAAAATACAATTACAACAACAGTATAGTTGCGGTTTCTGGAGACGACTTTGTTCTTCCAAGTTTAAAAAGTATTTCTCTGTACCTTCTTTGTCTATATACTTTTGAACCGTATACAGAGATCCTAAACCCGAGTGTATAATTACTGTGCGCAACTTTTCCGTTTCCCTCGCAATTTATGTTGTGCGTTGATGAGTTAGACAAGACAAACGGTTTTATGTGTTAAATAAACTGCAACTTCCCGAACGCCGTGTGTCACGTTAGCGTGGCCTATTAATCTTTATATGAACGCCCGACTATGGTGTGCCGTCTCCCATACAACCGACAAATCTGTTAGCCCATAATCCGGTTGATGAAATTAGAATTTATCTTCAAAGCCAAAAGACTATTTACATAACCGCTAGGTTTGTAATCCCTGAAGGGTAGGTAAAGGACTTTTGTACCCAAATTGAGCCAATGACGATATGGGGTAGACTTATCGCTAGTATCGGATAGAAAATTCGGAATTCAAATAGAATATCTTTATATGAAAATCATAAAGTTCCTCCTTCCTCTTTCTTGTTTTTAAACAATGTGGCAAATATTGTATTTCATAGTATTTTGTTGTAATTTATAAAACATCTATATAGGTTTTTTTTTTATTCAGCCTATACTTGCACACAGCTGGGCAAAGGCTACCTCCAACTTCTTCTAGGTACTGATTAAGAGTAAGAGGGAACCCAAAGAAAACATGGCTGGTTCATGGAAGAGTGATACGAAAAATGACGATGATTTAATCAATCAGTTTAATCAAACATTGTTCTTAAAAATAATGAATAATATATAACCCCTTTTAGTTAATAAATATGGGTGTGAAGACCATATTGAGAGGATATAAAATATTTTAATAAAAATAACTTCCCAGTAACAGGCGAATACATGAATAATAAATCTTTATATACGTTACCGGATGCGCTGAAATCATTTCCCAGCTTTATTTTGTAGATTAAACATAAAACATTGGCAAACAGCTCAATAATTTATTTATGGATATAATATAAAGCTCTTTTAAGACAAAAAAGATATCAAAACTCAAAGCATCTATTTTCTTTAGTAAACCTTGTTGTTATTTAAAATTGCCAAGTCGTATTTCGTGGAATGGTAGAAAAAACATGTAAACATTTAGTTTACTAGTTAGCCATTCCTTGAATAGGTATTGTTTCACAACAAACTCTACTTACAAAGTACTAGTTACTGTCAGCGGTTTTCTTATGCTATCTTAAAGGAACATGCTTCCAGGAAAAAAGGGTACCAAGTTTCATCGAAATCCATTCAGCCGTTCGAACGTGAACAAGTAACAAACTTTCATCTTTATAATATTATTGTTGCCGGCGGGTTCCTATGCGTGGAAGTAGAAATTGTCCCAGCGGAATAAATATATAGGTATTGTAGGTATGTGACATTTAGGATATGGTCTACCCATGTGCCAAATTTCATTCAAATCCGGTCAGCTGCTTAAGTGTGAAGAAGTAACCAAAATACACACACACTTGTAAACTTCTTCATAATATTACTAGCTTGGGCCAGTGGCTTCAGCGGGAAAGTAGAAAATAAATAGCCTATGGTACTCGGTAAAGATGTAGCTTTTTAATAATGAAAGAATTTTCCAAATCAGTCAAGTAGTTTTTGGGTGAAATACAAGGAATCAAATCTTGTTTATTATATTAATTTAGATACGGGTATAGTGTGATTATCGCACATTCCTCGACGTTTGTAGATTAAGGCCTATCCTGTAATTATCATAATTATCATTAATCGTAACACTTACCCATTTCGACGATTGACCTCTTTCTCGAAGTTTGACCTATCTAACTGGACTGTTTATCCTAGGTAAATGTAATCGCCTACAACTTATTCGAGTCTACTCTCAGAATTGAATAGCTACCTAGATATTTACCATGACAATTGACCATAAAGACCACGCTTCGAATCTTACTCAACTGAGCAACGCTTTGAAACCTAAAAGATATTTTCTTTAGCAATATACCTTAGTCTCTCAAGACTAAAGTCTATATACAGTGCGTGTGACCAGTGAAGACATATGGCTCTGGAACGTGGTCGCTCACAATGGGCCTCAACAAAAGGCTTTAAGTTATTCGAAGGGCAATGGACAGGGCTACGCTCCGAGTTTCCTTGCGTGACTGAATCAACAATTAAAATAGCCTAGAAAACCAAGGTTTTTGTGTGAATGTTGTTTTTTATTATCTGAGAGTGAAACGACATTACGTGGGTTGTCAGACTTATAACAGCCTTAAAGAACTGGCATCATTACTATTGAAAGTTTGACATTTGCCTGTGACAATTTAGTCTCTCGGATTAAAAATCAGACTTTAATTAAGAAGCATCACCAGAGTCAAGTGGCAGTAGCCAGAGCACTTGCTTGTCATATAGATAGTTTATAGTGTAAAAAGGTTTTGGAGTGACAACCGCGTGTACTGCAAGAAGTAGACTTGGAAAACCGATCCTTTAAGGTGGACCGATGACCTGGAGATAGCCCAATGGATGCAAAAAACACAAGATAAGTCGTTGTGGAAACATTTGTGGGAGACCTATGTCCAACAGTGAACGTCTTACAACCGAAATGGTGGTGGCCAATGTCATGGTAATCGCCACTCCAGATAAAATAAGAGAGTATTCACAACATCAGCATTTTTCCAACAATATTGGGGTCGGCTTCCAGTCAAGCCGGATTTAGCTGAATACCAGTATTTTACTAGGAGCGGCTGCCTACCAGGCTTCCACAGCCCATTAATTGGGGTAACACGGTATTTCATGGCAAGACTGGAGTCAGATTTACTGGCTTCTGACTATCCGTAACGACTGCCAAAGATCTACAAATGACAGCCGGGACCTACTGTTTAACGTGCTTTCCGAGGCACGGAGGAAACTCGGTATGTTAAGATGGTCACCCATCCACAGATCAACCTTGGCAAGCGTTGCTTAACCTTGTAGATCGCTCTGTGCGGCTGTTATTATTTAGCCATGAGTTCCACGAGTATTCACAACAGTTTATAGAAATAAGTCGGCATTTATGATCTTCAAGTAGATATCTAAAACAAACAATTCCTATCTATACAGATACTGAATTTTTCATGGCCTTTTTGTTTCTAAAACATTTCTTACAAATAGAATACAAGATACATTGTATTTCTCGCAACTTTGAAATTTTGATTCCTTAGAAGATCTTCGAATAAATCCAAACTGTGTGTATCTGTTTCTGCCTTCGTCTGACTAAGGGGGTCTGCAGACGACAGACTTTTTGCACGTACGATTATTGTTCACTGATTCCGTTAATGATCATATTTTTCTTTTGTAAGTTTGGTTCGTTCGGCTGTTAGTCAGAACTTGTTACTTAGTTGTATATCCACAGTTTTAAAACATATCATATTATCTTTCTAGTTACAATTTGTCACAGTTTTGTAAGTAACTGAATCTTTACAGTACTTAATTATAGTGTGGGGATTTAAAGAAAATAAATCGCAAAAAAAATGTGTGTCGTCTGAGATCCACCTTATAAATGTCAATTTAAAGAAATAGGTCAGTCTGGCTCTCAGCTAGGATACAGCCATTATTTGTTGTTGCAACGTATTAAATATAAATAAGATACACTATCTCTCCTACTAGCTGGAATGCTATCGATCCACACGGACGAGCACTAACAGAAGTTATCTAGGTGTTAAATTAGGCTGAAACCACAGAAATCTATTAGGTATTATTTAGATTTCATATTTTTATTTAGATTTCTGTGGCTAAAAATGCATAAGTATAAGTATAACAGAATAACGGGATATTTTAAATTAATGATGAACTTTGCAATAAAAGAAAAAAATAAATCTTTCATTAGTTTTTATCTAGAGCAAAGTGGTTCAATTTCAATTTTTAGGGTTCCGTACCTCAAAAGGAAAAAAACGGAATGCTTATAGGATCACTTTCTTGTCCGTCTGTTTTTCTATCTGTCTTTCAAGGCCTGAAGATATAGAGTTGAAATTAAAACCATTTACTCATATCTGCGTTTCATTGAAGCTGCGAAAAAATCAAACCTCTAAGTTAACGAAAAAAAAAAGATACGGCCATTTTTATATCGCAAAAACATATATTCCGATACTCTAAAGGGAATGAAAATTCATAGGTACACTATGAAATTTTGAAATTTACCGTAAAGCAAGGTGCCATCTCCCAAGTATAGGAAAAAACGTAAAAACTGTAAGTTTGTAACTACTTCACAAAAAAATCTTTCTTGCAATTCGGAAAAATCTTGGAGATTGGGGAATTTAACTGTTTTCATAGGTAAGTTTGTACGGAACTCTCAGTGCGCGAGTCAGAATCGTATTTGCCTGGTATTTATTCTATTGAAGTTTGCGATTTATTTATTTATTTATTTATTCAATTCTTTATGCACATACAAGTACAGAGGCGGACTTAATGCCTTAGGCATTTTCTACCAGTCAACCTTTGCGATTGTTTTTTTTGTAAAAAAATCTATTGACAATCCTTATTGCAGAAATTATTACTAAGCCTTTAATCCTTCGCCATCCACGACTTAACTCTAATTGAAATGCACTTCAATTATGAACAACATTCTTAATAAGTATAATATAAATAATAAGCTTAAAATAAACATAGGTAAAAACACAGCGCGGATGAGTGTTCGCTAGATTTTAATTAGTAGAACTTAATGCAGTGCGCAGCCTGCATTAGTTTAGTGTTTGTAAATTACTTATATTATACTAGCGACCCGCCCCGGCTTTGCATGGGTGCAAAATTATCAAGGTTTTTCTACTACACTACTACTTGTATTATGTATGTGTTATACATATAAACCTTCCTCTTGAATCGCTCTATCCATTAAAAAAACGCATCAAAATCCGTTGCGTAGTTTTCAAGGTCTAAGCGTACATAGGGACAGACTAACAGACGGTAGTAAGCGACTTTGTTTTATATTATGTAGTGATTGTTACTAATTTGATAACTTAGCTTTTTCCCGTAGTTTCAGTTTCATGTGTTATTTATTCCAAAGAAGCCATATTTACTTGAGATAATAAGTATCATTGTCAGCCGTATGAAACTCGGCGAAATTGTAAAATTCTACTAGAGTACCAGTAGCGCGGCCTGTAAACAACTCCATTCCTGCCGGCTTTCCTTTACAAACACAACAACAAACCTTAACAAATTAATTATGTATTAATCAAATCTTATAACTGCATAATACTTGCTTGTGAAAATAACAATCAACAATAAATAAACGCCTGCAAGTTTTTTCGGAGCAATCACTCACAACTTACGCAAAACAGGTCTGGGTCTTATAAACGGGAATGTCATACATTTTAATTCATAGTTTCTAGCGACATCTAGCGGTGTTATACAAGCGACAAGCCAGTATAATACGGCTAAATAGCGTTTGCAGGCAACCCGGTATTTATCGAGTTAAATCATAAAATGCGTCCGCTAGAAGGAGATGGAATGATACTGAACTTTTTAATTTATTTAGTATTTAGTTTGACAGTTTTGGTTCGCGCTTATTCATGTGTCATATTTCACCTGTTCATTTGCATTTTATTTGATATATATTCGTATCATAATTTAGAATCTTATAGTTTTATGATTGAAATTGGTTTATATGTAAGTGTAGTCTAATGATAGTTTTGCGTAGTGATAGTGCAGCAAGAACAAGATCAGTTCAGTTGTATTGTTTTGTAATCGTACTTGAATAGGTACCTATGGTAAGAATAATATAATGGTTTTAGTTTGTAGTTTTTCGACAATTAATAAAAACGCCGGTTTGGATTTATTGCATCATTGAGCGAACGGCATTTGGTGAGTGAACTTTAATAATATATTTTACATACTATTTTTAAAATTGTGTTTACATAAATATTGTTTCACTGCGTCATCTTTTGAGGAAATTGTGAATTTGTGAAAAAAGTTGGAAACGCGGTCACTAGATGGCGTTGTTAGTTGAGCGACGGTTTCTGAATCTCGCAGTTAAGATTTTCCGTCGCTTAATTAGGTCAGGTTTATAATAATTTTTGGTACAAGTACAAGCAGCGGATTCACTCGCACGTAAGTGTACCCGTCGCCACTGTAGAGTACTAATGTTATAAAGGTTGTGTTGTGTGTGTATGTTTGATACTTACGAGTACGTACGTCTTCACGCTTGAACGGCTGATTGGATTTGGATAAAATTTGACACATGTCCATAACTTCTTATCTCAGAAGTATCTTTCCTTGGAATTTTTTTCTACTGCCACGCAGGTAGCTTTAGCTAGTGTTTACAATATTTTATTTTAGAAACATATAATAAACATTAATAATAATTTTCAACATCAATCAATCATCAATAATTTATATCATCAGTTATAATTTTTATTTAAAGAGAATTTTAAAAGAGAAGAGAGAGATATTTTAGAGAGTTTAAAGAGAATAAAAGCAAAATATCTGGTATATTCTTTTAAAAAATTAGATGTTTACTAAAATAAGTTATCTAGTTCACTTACTACTGTAGAAAACTAAGCAATAGTGGGTGAGCTCTCGGTACATAGAGTATAATAACAAACTTCTGTACTCTGTCGGAGTAGACAGAGTCTGTCTACTCTTTTATAATGATTAGAAAATCATACACAAAAATCTACATTAAATATAAGTATAAATAAATATGAATTGCACTTACTGTTGTGGAAAATCAGGCAACCATTCGATACGGAACCCTACAAAAGTCGCGTGCTCTGTGTTTTAAAAACAAACAGTATGATCGATTTATTTGTCCTGTCACACATTTTAACATATGGCGAACGTATAAAATATGTGTTTTGAGGAGCAGTTAGCTTCAACAGTTGACGGTAAAGTGTTTTTATTGTTGGCGCAGCCATTGTGAACTCACTATTAATATTCATGGCGAATTGTGTAACTTATTTACGTCTTCGGAGAATTAACACAGCTATCCAAGTTCTAGACAGGAAGACACCATTAATAATCGCTTTTTCACCTTTGACAGGGCATTAGTGCTCATTCTGTATTCGTGCCGAGTAGACAGTACAATTACAATTCTTTAGTATGATTAAAAATTCTTTGATGTTACCGAGTGCAGGTTCGCTCCAATTTGGTTGGCGCTAACGACGCCAATTTTATTTGTCCTGTTTGTGACCGCCATATTACGAGACTGATAATATGGAGTTTTTGCCACGTTGTCAATTTTATCATGAAAGTGTGACCCAGTATATTCAGCGTATAGTCATCCTCATTATTTTCAGCGCAGGAAATTTGCATGGCGAAAGTAAATAAGCCAATTACATTCATTAACATATCTACCTGTGAATGAATACTATAAAGTGTGGAATTAACTAGTTAAACATTGTGCTACCTGCCTATGGGATTTGTTTTCAATATGAATGTATGCTATTCGTCATCAATAGTTTTATAATTTGCATGAAATCAAAGTGTTTTTGTGGTTTACATAGTCATCAGAATTTTACGTTTTAAATGATGTGTTATTGGAATACTATTTATTCCTAAACTAATCAGATTACGCTATTAATCAGTGGATTTAATAATTTATCTCAGTTGGTTTTGCAAATGGTTTAAATGTACAATGTAACTGCTTTTCTCTGAAATTCTACTAACGTCCTGGTTAAGTTACATTTCGGTAAACAAAAATAAAAAACTAAAATCCTTGTTTAATTAATTAGAAAATGAAACACTTAATTTTGTTGCTATTTTTATACGTACGATTTCAGGTGGAATTAGATATAAATAAATTAAAAAAGAAAATGGGCTTCTACACAGTAATTCAAGATTTAGCACAGAAACAATAAAAGTTTTATTGTTTCATATACAAATAATAATTTTGAAAGAACCAAACAATTGCTTTTATAAAATTATTCCACATCTATATTTAAACACACTGAAAGCTTTCACATGTAAAAACTAAAAGACTATAGAAAGTAAATTGATAACGTAGTCTGTGACATTATTTAATGCATACGTGAACACGAGACGGTGCACTAAGAATAAAATAAATTCAATGAGTATAATATTCCTCTTAAAGGATTTCTGCAAGAGACTGCGCGCTTGACAAGTAAAATTGCAATAAGTGTGGACGGACTTTTTAAAAGAAGTCGTGGGTATGTGGGAATATAATAAGTTTGCGAGACACTTTCCACATTTGGTACTCATCGAGAACGAAATATTTAGGTTAACGTTTTTGAAAGGTCGACTGCATTTTGACAGAGAAATGAAGACAATAAATTGATAACTATATATAAATAAAAGGAGGAACTGACTGACAGACATAACAACGCACAGTTGAAACTACTGGAACAGGAAAGCGCAATTTTGCAAAAGGTTTCCTTTTATGACGTAAGCAAGCATAAAAAAGAATTTTCCAAAATCCAAAGTTTGCATGGATAAACTTACATTCACGCAGAAAAAGCCGCTGAAGGAAGCTTGTGAGTAATATCGAAAAGACTAGATAAACTGATTATTCCATCAGTGATCTTAAAGTTTAAAATGTACCTGTGTCTCGACACTACCGATATACAATTACAATTTTCTGTAGACACTGTTTTAGGCTATCACGGTTTGTTTCACAATTTAAATTGTCACTTACGGGATATCTTCCGTGATTTTTCATTTTTCGTGAATTTTCTCTAGATTTTATTGTTATTGATGACAGAAAATACTTTTGTCTACCTAGCTACACTTTCGTATAGAAATAAAATTCCGAACAAAGTAATAATGCAAATTGACTTGCCAATGAGTAATAAATAAAGACATACTTACACATGGTACATTTTTTTGGTGTGAAAAGTAAATAGGTGCCCAGGTGTTGTATAAAGAATAAGTAATTCTCAAAGATTTAAACATGATTGATTTATGTATTTGAAAACAAATCATTACAGAAGCACATATTTCAAATATAGCGAATCACCGCGGCTGCCTAGATGATTAGTTAGCATGGTTCACTGGATGAGTTTATTACCGTATATCGGGCAATTCGGCAACAGTTCGACATTGGCCGCAACTGAGAATTTCCTAATAACTGCCGGACGTCGGTCCTGGCTTCGATGACTCCACAATTTATTGCGGAATGAAGCAAGTCAACCAATAAAAACGGTACCGCAATCCGAAGTAACGATTCCAAAGTACATGATGCCATTGTCAACACAATACGGCGACTCGCTTCAGAGCTTTTCTAAATGGAGCAAATTAATTGCAAATCATTGCCCTGGGAATAATTTGTAATCCGTACTATAATATGAAATCAATTTCGATCGCTAGTAAATTTATGATGAATCGACAATCGATGTGAATCAAAATATATTGGTTATTAAAATTGACGGTCTCTAAGCGAAACAAGGATAAATGAGGTTTGATGATTATGGTATTTAGGTATGGATTAATTTTATAACTTTGGTCACTCACATGTTCCTAGGATTGCTTCAATTGGGCATGCCACAATCGCAGCGGTAAGTCCCTTCTTCCAAGAGTGGCCAGAGGCGCATACAAGGCCAATTTGGGAGTTTACTGTTTCGGATACAAATGGAACTAACAACACCCGGACATCACCATTGTGCGGATAACCCGTAGGACACGGTGGAGCGTATGGTGGAAGTCAGCACCGCTTGGGTAGACCACCAACATGTCTTTGTAGAGCTGCGGGCTTGACCTCGGGCACCTGACTCTTATTCAAGCCAGGGCCTGGAACGAAAGGGGTAAATGACATTTCCCATTAAAAAAAAATAAGGATTGCTTCATTTAATCACTAATTACATACTATTATACAATAGTTCTTTTATTTCATGATTGCCAACCCACCAAAAAACGACGTTTGTAAACTACTCTATGAGAAATATTAATTTTCCGTTCGACATTAGTAAGTAATCTGTGGTTCGGTGATCAATTTGTTGGGCAAATGTAATTTTGCAAGTGCCAACTATTACTAAAACGATTTTAGTTTAAAACAGGAGCGCACAATTTAATTCGTATACCTATATGTATGTAGCTAGGTATTAACTACAGTTGTTTTGTTCTACAATGGCAAAAGTAGTCTTTGCCCTTTCGCTAAATCCTTTCATTAGTTGAACGTTATATCGCTTTTCATTAGCAAAAATGTTGAAGCTTACGATTGACCTTTATACAAGACGATTATGTCTTTATTTCGTTTTTTTTAGGGTTCTGTACCTATAGGGTAAAACGAGACTCTATTGCTAAACTTCATAGTCCGTCGTCTCTCTATCACCAGGTCGTATATCATGAATCGTGATACCTAAATATACACACATAATTTTATGGGTATGGTCCCTGGATGGTATCGAAAATTTTACAGATGATGTAGGTATTTTGGTTGCCACTATAAATACTGAAAACTGCATAAAATAAATATATAAATATATAATTTATTTTTATAATGGTACGGGACCCTACGTGCGTGAATCCGATTCGCACTGGTTTGAATACTATCTTGTTATCTCCCGTAGGCGGGTTTTAGTTTTACTTTGTATTACTTCAGCTTATTCTTGGTCACGTTCTTATCAAAACTAAATTCATATTTATATTTTGTTACTTTTTTGTTTAAGGCGGCTACATCTAATCACTTCTCCCGTAACAAAGACTAAAAACAGAATAAAATAAATATTTAAGTGGGACTTCCATACAATAGCCGTTTTTTTTTTGCTGTTTTTTTGCTACGAAGGGTACGGAACCCTTCGTGCGAGCCCGAGACACACTTAGCCAGTTTTTATTTAACAAAATATGCAAATTTTTGATGAGTTATAAGAATGATTTGACCGCTTTGCTAAAAAAAGAAAGAAAGAAAAACAGTTTATTCTACAACGAAACGAGACGCAATCTACAAACGTACCTATATAGTACGAATTTATTAATGTCAATAACCTGCACAAATTTATTAATGTCCTAAATGGATTACAACGGGAACAAAAGTTCGATAGATCCAACAGTACGTACCTATCAAAGTTCTATTCGAACTCGACGCGTTTGGATTCGCGCGCGTTAATTAGATCTGCCAATCAATTAATACACACAATGAGAATTTGAAACGATGTTCAGGGAAGCGCTCGATAAAACTCGCAGATAAATTAACGCCATGACATGATCTAAAGTGTGGTCAATGATGGACAGCATAGGACAGCTATGCTATTCTCTAAAAGTCATTTTCGTGGCTGTAAGCTGGGACAAGCTCGACGTCGAGACAGCCTTCAAACAGCGAACGCAAATGTATCGAACTGTCATTGACAATTGCACTAGCGCTCATGGCTGTGACAACTGTGAGTTGACAATGACAGTTCTTCATACATTTGCGCTCGCTGTTTGAAGGCTGTCTCGACGTCGAGCTCGTCGCAGCCTACAGCCATGAAAATGCCTTTTAGAGAATAGCATAGCTGCATAGGACAGAAAAAAAATCTGCGTGAATTTAGCAGATAATTTTCCAGCAGAGCATAAAAAAGTGAGAATTCCACTCGCGTGCAGCATAGTTCTGGAGTTCCCGTTACTTGTTAGAAAAGGTTTTGGTGTTTTTCCTGGAAAAAATATCAAATGAAAATATGATCTGCCAACGTGGCCTTCCAACGTTGGATTTTCCGGTACGCTGTCACCACGTGAGTTTTGATTCCTTATTGCTTTAATTTTATTGGCGTACGTTGGGTACTAGTAATACTAGAAAAAAATAAATAAAAGGGAGTTTGACGATAAAATTTAATCGACTTCATATCTCAAAAACAACCTACTACTCAGAAGTTTAATAATAGTTTCAGTTAGTTAATTTTTTTTTCCGCAGTCACAAACTACATTTGACTTTTTACCGTTCGATGGATGCGATCGTCGATCAATTAGTTCGACTTTTGTAAAACTTATGCGATTGCAGATTTACCAGTCAAGTTGCGTGATTGATCGCAAGAGTTTTAGCGGCAACTGAAGGAATACAACTGGGCGGAGTTGTTTGATGATTATAATTAAGAAAGAAAGAAAGAAAGAAAAGAATGAAGAATCCCCACCACATAACAAAACAAACCAAATGGATAACGTGATGTTAGAAAACTAATTCGGTAATCATATACCTTATTCATGATACTTTACAAAATTGTCTAAGGAATTGTCTTTGATCGTTGCTTTACAGCATTATGTTTATTCCTACAACCCCCTCTGAACATTCTGGACACTTGACATCATCGGACAATTTGAAACTCCCTCCCGCCCTCGTATTCTACCAAGTTTTATGACAAGTCGTTTATGATCCAGGTGGTGCGTGTGAGGAACGTGTTGCGGGTATCAATAAGGTAGGCCCAGTCACTAGCTTCTTTTTAAAAACCAGTTAAAGCTAAAAACTAGTTGATGCTTAAAACTATGTAGTTTGAAATTAAAATCAAAAATGTTTATTTCAAATAGTCCATTTAAAGACACTTTTGAACTGTCAAAATGACGGTCAGTACAAAAAAATAGTGAAGCTAAACTGCTCGTTCCGAAGTGTAGATTTCTATGGAGAAAAACGTGCAAAAGAATAACTCCAAGGACTCGTTGAAATCACATCATGAGTTACATAAACCTGGGTTAGATATTTCTTGTTGCTTCTAATCTACTATTAGGGTATATAAACCGTAAATTAGCATTATCGGCATTGTAATGTTTCCACTGTTAGGACTCAGGCCTTCACTCTTCCTCTAGGGGAGGAAAAGCCGTAAATAGTTGTGCCTAAACTTTCCAATCAATCCATAAAACTGCGAGAATATCAGAACGATGTTTCGATCGCAGTGAATAAAAACGCGCAGGTTATTTGACCGTTAAAAGAGTTCGCCGATCAATTTGTTGGTGTAATTTGCAAGCTGCTGCAACTGTAGCTTAGCTTTAGGCTGCGGTTATGTTAGCAGCGATTTGCGGACTGTGAAGGTTTAATAACGATTGATGAATACTTATCTTCATTTTTTAAATACGTTCTTTACGTGTCGCTTAATTCCTCCTAAGCGTCTTGACCGCACACACAAACGAGCCTACTTTCCATAGGTGCGCGCTTAACTACTATCTTACGGAGCGCTCTTGCCTAGTAGTAACCTATTCACTCTTACGCACAGACTTAAAGACCTCCATGTTGTGTCTATCAGGAAACACAGACTCCGGCTGGGTAGTCCACACAAATTGATCCAATGTTTTTTTATTAGTTTAGAAATCATTCAATGACTTATCCCGCTCTAGGGCGGAGGTCGTGTCAGAATTTTACTAACGAAAATCCGCTATTTGTCCTTTGCATTCCAGGGCCAGAGTCTTTTGAATATGTCTGCAGGCATCGGCCCTACTGTGCCTGTCCATTTGCTGACATCTTTTTGTGGCATACGTGGAATAAAACTCGTCATCGACTTAGGCTTGGTGCTTACCGGACGACTGGACGGCGATTTACCTCGTACAAAGCCTGCCATCAAGTCTTTAAAGTTAGACAACAATTCGAAAAGGCCTTGTAATACTGCATATAACGCAGGTCGCGTCGCCCATTAATGTAGGCTAGGCCTTCGAGTGGCCAACCATGTCCAGAGACCGGAACAAACTTTGTTTAAATTTTAGACTCCGTAACTTGACTCCGGACCGTTCCAACTGTGGCCATTGAGTATTTCCAATAAGTTACTTTTACATTGAAAACATTTTTGGTTTCATTTTTATTACATTCCAATTCGGTACCAAGGTTTTAGAGGTAAATGTTTTAGAGAGTGATTTACTTCCAAGTTTTTTTACCTTTCTTTTTTCAGTTTGAAATTATCAAATAATTCCTCAACTCTGGGGAGGAGGAGGAGTGACAAGGAATGTCAGATTTTTACTGACTAGAGTCTATTTATGTGCCTTTTTTAAAGTAAGAAATCATCCAATGACTACTTGCGCTCTTGGGCAGAATGGGAGGGCTGTCAGACTTTTACTTACTAGAAAGAAGAAAGAAAAATGTTTTATTTGACCCATACAGATACACACATTGTAAAAACATCATTTAGAAAACAGATATAAAACCCTGACACAATGTGTGTCTCACGTCTGCGCCAAATAGTTCCCTACTGACTAAAGCCAGCCCTATATTCTTTCATTGCCTTGCTTTCCAGGACCCCAGATTTCTCTTTCGGAAGCTAACCCATGGCCCTAGTAGGCCTCGGCCCTGTACCTGTGTCCTTCTGTTACTCTTTGTGATCCAGGATCACTATTAACTCTTTCGAAGAACTTTTTACACAGTCTACCCGTTCAAGCATAATCTTTGTGTTCGTACTCTGTCTATCAAGGATCTCTCGCTATTGTTGTATGTTGTTATTGTAGCCCGCAGGCAACAATGCGCACAATGTAGGCTACAATGAACCAACTAAGCGTGATAATGTCATAATCACCACACCTGCAGGAGGGTTGTCATGGGAGAATGTATTGTTATCTGGACACTAATGGATGCTGCTGAACATTCACACCGTTGTGGACCTTATAATTGTGAGGTGACAAAAGTTATGTACGGATGATTTCCCATTGATATCTTATATATGGGAGATTTTATTTTAACCAGTTTGTACTAATTTATTATTTTCAGTTTGATAGAAAGAGATCATTTCAAGTTCAGGGGCCTCACGTCATACGTAATATATAATTATGTATATGCAACAAGTTACTTCGTGGAAACGGTGCTCACTATTTTAAAAATGTGCTTCACTTATAGGTATTATGTTTTTGGTGTTTACAGGTATTTTTTGTCTTAATTTGAAATATCGTTGTCAAATTGCTTTAATATTATAACTGTGAAAGTTTGTATAAATGAGTATGTTATTTCTTACCTTGAAACATCTCAACAGATTTGGACGAAACGACTCACGAGTTGACCAAATGACCATGTCTATAATTATCCCATACTAAGCGGAATATGATATAGAATACTGTTTATACAGGGACTACGTTCCCTTGGGATAATTAGGAAAAGTCGTTCTTTAATCAAAGAGATGGCAAACAGCCTTTAACATCAAACTTGTATCCACATCAACGCTATGACGAGCAATAAGCTCAATAGTGTTTACCTCACGAACCAGCTTTACCTACAGAAGATATAATTATGTATGTACCACATAGCTGTTCGACCTTTGACTTCAAAGCGGTACTCAGTAGATTACAGCCCCAAGCTACGCAAGCAAGTGGGCACTATCTTACTTAGCTTAGTGTCCTGGCACCAGTGGCTAGCGTTTACAAAACAAATCAGTGAACCTTTCAATGGAGCATTACTCCAGTTGCAGGCCACAGATGGCGCTCCAGTCTGCCAACAGTTTCGTGTTGCCGAGCGACAATTTAAACATCCCCTACAAAGTTCCACACTTCTTGCCTCCTCACAGGAATAATGTGGAAACTTTAACTTCTTTTTTACCAATAGCGGACGTCGCTTAGAGCTGCTTGTTTATTTACATGGCGGGCAACACTTTATGAAATAACGGTGACGTTAATAGCCTTTGATGGATTGCGGCTCTTTGTTTTGATTTGTTACGCCATGTTTTATGTTTTTATTTGTTTGTTTACTCTCTCGTGTTTAAATAGATGACCATACACTCTCGTGAAGTAGGATACGTCAACATTTTATTTCATGTTCTGCTACACTCGCTATTATGATTTGTATTTTGGTAATATTAGTATCGTAATTCAATGGATGAGCTGCGGGGACATTCAAAAGAGTTACCTTGGTCCTGGAAAGCAAATAGCAATTGAAGAAACATAGGTGGGTTTTAGTCAGTTAAAGTCTGACACGCTTTCCCGGTGCACCCAAAATGAAGAAGAGAAGAAGTTATTTGATAATTTCCAATCTAAAACTTAGAGATATTACGTCTCCAGAATTTTTCTGTGATGAAGCTAATAAATGGAGACTTTTCCTTGAGATAAATCATTAACATAGTAATTATAATTATATTTTTTATATATTTTCGTACTAAACATTTCGGAAAAAAAGAAAGACATACTAAGCTTCAAAAGCCATTCACAAACATTCTCAGAAATGCTTAGGTGATATCGCACGTCTACACCAATTACGAAATTCTCCTAATTGCCACATCTTGCAGCAGCTATTCAAAACTGCACCTGCGCGGGATCTTGTCGTTTTCCTATACTTTTCTATACAACTTCTTGGCAAGTCTTACTAAGGAACATAAAAGTGAAAGGGAAAAATATAGTAATTAGTCTTT
The DNA here is from genome assembly GCA_030763345.1 of Mythimna separata. NCBI lineage: Eukaryota > Metazoa > Arthropoda > Insecta > Lepidoptera > Noctuidae > Mythimna > Mythimna separata. The sequence goes on from CM061180.1 coordinate 10,807,765, forward strand.
CAGATTTTACGTAAAAAGCTATTAAATTTTTTCCTACAACAGATTTAATTTGTTCTTGTAGTCAATTTAGTTTAGTGCAGTCCTTAAGTAATATGGAATCAGGGCAGGAAGAAGAAGAAGATTCCTCTTCTTCTGTATAGTGATAGTAGAGAGTATGTATAATTTGTTTAAATCACCAGGCGTAGCGGGAATAGTAGATTGATTTTGTTCTTATAGTTGATTTAATTAAAACTACTATAAAATGGAGTTATGATAGTAGAATCGCTCGTAAAGAATCGTTCTATCTCCACATTTACGAGTATATTAGCAATGGCTTCCTCCGTATGAAAGTTGAAAATTCTATTATAGTATTAAAAATGTCCTTGGGATTTCCAATTTCAAAGAAAATATACTTTTCTAGAACACCCATCTATCCGTATACCAATTTTAATCTAAATTCGGTCAGCCTTTCGTGGGTAAAGAAGTAACAAACACACACTCACACACAAACTTTCGCGTTTATAGCATTACTGTGATTTATGTCGAAAATAAAAAACTTTCAATATGATATTACAACTTAATCATTTTGTTCTCACATTTTCTATCTTTATATAAACTAAAAAACTCGATAGTTCATTGAATTAAAATATTCCTTCACCTATAAAAGGAAAAGCACTACGGAGAAAAACATCATTTCCTTTCTCTCTAATGCTATTCTGCTCCTACTTAATTTAATTTCTTTTGCTAACCCTCCTTTATTCTTTCCTTTTTCTGTTCTTTAATATTTATTTCTATAAATATTTGTAAGGTTTATGTATTGTCTTATATTTAGGTATATCTATTTATACTTATAACATTACAACTTTTGTTTAGCAAAACATCGCAGACTATCCCTTTTATTATTCTAAGTTCTTACGATACAACTGCAAGGTTGGTTTTTCTTTTTTACAATGTACCATGGGTGGCGATATTATTAGGGACAGTACCTAGATTTCTTATTTTATTATCAACTTTAATTGCATTTTGCAGGTAAATGGTTGGTTGTAAGTTCGGCAAATATTTTTTATTTATAGACTTCATTGATTGAGATACTTAAATATTAAATTTGAAGTCAAAATTATTTATAGATTTTTGAAAAAAAAAAGATACGTTATAAGATGGATGAATATTGCTAGTATTTTGTGACAGCATCCATTTATCGAGATGGTCCAGATGGTCGATGGGGACGGAAGGTTCTAGAGTGGCGGCCACGTACCGGAAGACGCAGCGTCGGAAGGCCTCCCACAAGGTGGACCGACGACCTGGCGAGGGTCGCGGGAATCCGATGGATGCGAGACGCGCAGGACCGGTCGCTGTGGCGACGCTTGGGGGAGGCCTATGTCCAGCAGTGGACGTCTTTCGGCTGAGATGATGATGATGATGATCCATTTATCGTGGTATGCTCTCTATGCAGGTTCTGGCTTTCTGTAGCAGGTTTCTGGTATAATGGCCACTCTTTAATGAGGGCTACAATCAGCTGGTGTTATTTTTTTCACCGACAAGAGGATCCAAATATTCACCAAATGTTGAAAAAAGTTAACAAAGTTAAAAAATATCACTTAAAAAAAATGACGCGATCTCACAATGTTGCTTTATATCAAAAATAATAAAACTGATGCCAGTAATAATACCAAATAAAAAAATCTTATATGAATCGGTTGGTTAGCTTAAAAAGTGAGATTTATAACATTGTTGACTTTTTTTGGAATCTTCGTATTACGTATCTTTTTTTTTTCATAAATATATTTAAGAATTTGATTTCAAATTTTATGTTTTTATTATCTTTAAATAAAAAATATTAGCCGGACCTACAACCAACCATTTGCCTGCAAAATGCAATCAAAGTTGATACTAATATAAGAAATTCAGGTACTGTCCCTAATAATTTGGCCACCCACTGTATACCAGTAAATGTGTCGATGGTGCATCAATTTTTAAAATAAATAAATAAGCGTTCAGGCAAGCTATGAAATATTATGTTTACCATAAGTTGCATAGGTCTATAATTTCTGTCTGCATGTTTAAAAAAACCTGTTTCGAAAACTTCAAGTTTTACTTAGCTTAGGTATTTTTGGGTTGAGTGAAAACTGACTTAGTATCTATACCTTTCCTACATTTTAACAAAATATTCATTTTTATACTTGGATGTTTGATTCCCTCGTGGCATTCTATAAAATGTCTAGCCATTATATACATTGCATGGCAGAGTATAAAATGATGAACGATAGGTGAAACATTTTATACATTGCCAAAAGGGGTTAATTGCCTGATTATTTTGTAGTATTACAGTATACATACATCAATACAAATGCAGCTTAGTACATAAATACAGATAAGCGCAGCCATGTTATCTAGGCAGTGAGTGTGCGTTATGACGTCATAGTGTCGGAGCGCGCATGCAGATTGTTAAATTGGAATCTAACCATTGGTAATTGCTATCCCAGATCTGAATTATATAGGATCAATCAGCTGCTGCTAATGCTGTCTTCATTAAGTGTATTTCCTGGTATTGAATTGTAAATTTGGTTGCGGAAAACGAACTGAACTTGGAAGTTTAGAAATATACTAACTGTTGCCAGTGGTTTCGCCCGTATGAAAATTAACAATGATCTCATAGGGAATATATTCCCATATTTATATTGTGTTGAATTTGTATCTGCGGTTCATTTGTATATCTTTTTGATATTACTATTTTCTTTTTCTTCTATTACCTACACTTTAAACTAATCTTCTCTGCGTCACCCAAATGTTGACTGGTAGAAAATGCCTAAGGCATTAAGTCTGCCTCTGTACCTATTAGTGCATAAAGTATTAAATAAATAATTACCGGTATAAAAAGTATCCCTTGTTGTAATTCAGAATGTGGTCTACTCGGGTATCAAGCTTCACTGAAATCCATTCAGCCGTTCGAGTGAGAAGAAGTTACACACGCACTCACTTACAAACTTTCGCTTTTATATAATAATAATAATAATAATATTCCACAACTTTCACACAACATCATCTAGTCCCAAACTAAGCAGAGCTTGTATTATGGGTACTAGACAACTGATAAACATACTTATATACTTCTAAATACATACATATTATAGATAAATTACACCCAGATACAGAACAAATGATCGTGCTCATCACACAAACATTTGTCCTGGGTGGGAATCGAACCCACGACCTCCGGCATAGCAGTCAGGGTCACTAACTACTAGACCAACAGGCCAGTCGAATATTAGTGTGAAGTAGTGTAACGATGTTTTAACCTATCACATACCCACAAAACGAGACACAATAGTAAAACAATAACAGCGCGGTCTCATAGGACCGGTCGGGGATTCTTGAACTAATAACATACTTCGCCCCTATTGGGATCAAGACTTAAAGTGTGATATAATTTACGAATTTAATTTCTAAAGGTATACCTACCTTTAATCTAAAAACTTCTTTCTTTTTGTTTTATTTGAAGCGAAGTTAGTCAATATAGTGCGGAATGAACAAATGTTAAAATAACAAGTCTAGCACTTATTCAGCTTTTGTTGTTTAAAATAATACCAGAAAATTATAAGTTGGAATAGAAGTTATCATAATTCAATCAACATTTTCAGTCATGACGTAGCGCTTTCTATGGACATATAGCAAAATATAGATCATTTCAGGCATCCATGGTATTTAAAAATAAAAGATAAAACAAAAAACGCTATACAAGGCCAATTTATAAAATTGCCACTTCAATTTCACACGCTTAAAACACAAACGACAGATCAATTACAAAAATAAACAGGAAATTAATTTGGGTTGCATTTAACAGAGAATTTCAGATAAAACGTGCGTAGTTCAAGTGGTCAGGAAACATCGAGAACTTTGCCAATAAATAAAAGCTGTGACGAGCAAGTCAACATAATATGATGCTAAGTTATATATATATATTCCACAACTTTCACACACCGCCGCACAGTGGTCCGGATTTTGAATATGGTGGACTTAGAACCCAAGGTCAATATTTCGCGCTGAAAAAAATCATGCGGATAGATAAGTGAACATTCATCAACGTTTGTTCTAGCGGTTTTTATGAAATTGTATACTTTCGCGAAAAAAAAATATTGTAAAAAAAAATGTATGGAGCAAAAGCGAAATTATTTTTTTTCTCGAAATGTTCAAAAGTGTTAGCAATGAAACCTTTTGTAAATAATTGTATTACATTTATTTGTTAATTTCACAAATAAATCTTTAGCATGCACTTGCAGCTTTGGCGTTTATGCGCAGTTTAACGTAAATATTTAATATAAAAAAATGACATTAAAACACTACTTTTTTGGTCTATTAAGTGGTTTCCGGAAAGTATAATACTAAGACAAAATTGTTTATATGAACACAGACATCAAATTACAAAATAACATAATTATTTATTTAAAATTGTTTATTGCATAATTCTTACAGTACAATATAAAATCGAAGGTGGTTTACATTTTGAATTAATTAATTATTTTTTTTATTACTACACGGAAACAGGAATAATAAAAACATATTAAAATTGTACATGTTTGTTGAACATACAAAATAATACAAACTTATAAATACTAAATAATACAATTAATATAAGAAAACTTAAAAATCATTCCAAAGGATCTGGCACATTCTGTGGAGCTTCTTCATCAGCTTCTATTTCTTCTTCAACTTATATTACTTCTTCTGTTATTAATAACTGCAAAGCTTCTGGAAACATACTGTCTTGTAGATTTAAAATTGGTGTATTTAGGTTTCAGATAAGATATATAGGGATAAATGCTAAAGATTTATTTGTGAAATTAACAAATAAATGTAATACAATTATTTACAAAAGGTTTCATTGCTAACACTTTTGAACATTTCGAGAAAAAAAATAATTTCGGTTTTGCTCCATACATTTTTTTTTACAATATTTTATTTTCGCGAAAGTATACAGTTTCATAAAAACCGCTAGAACAAACGTTGATGAGTGTTTACTTATCTATCCGCATGATTTTTTTCAGCGCGAAATATTGACTTTGGGTTCTAAGTCCACCATATTCAAAATCCGGACCACTGTGCGCCGTCTAGTCCCAAGCTAAGCAGAGCTTGTGTTATGATGGGTACTAGACAACTGATAAACCAAAACCAAAAGATAAATTACACCCAGACACAGGACAAACGATCGTGCTCATCACACAAACATTTGTCCTGGGTGGGAATCGAACCCACGATCCCTGGCATAGCAGTCAGGGCCACTGACCACTAGACCAATAGGCCAGTCCTTTTCAACTTTGCCAATAAATAAAAGCTGTGACGAGCAAGTCAACATAATATGATGCTAAGTTAATTTACATACACAGAAGTGGACGGTGGAACATGAGAAATGTTGACAGCAACGGATTTAGGTCACTTCCTAATGGGGCGCTCGTAAATAGGGTTGCCTTAAGTCCCCAATTTCGGGAGAACGTTCCATTTACCTATACAAGTACCTTGCGTCCGATGATAGTTAAACTACGTATTATATTATTTAGGAACGCAACAAAGGGGCCCGGTAAGATATTGACAGATCTCTCAAAATGTTTTTAGCGCTCTAACAGTAGATTATGTGACTAGGGGATAAAGCAGTGTCTTTTAGTCGCGGGCGGCATGTTGAATGCCGAGCGAAACGAAGGTTGCTAAGTTTTAATCCCGAACGTCAGTGAAGTCACACATTTCTTTAAATGATGGTTGTATGCACAGAAATCTAAGTGGTTGTGTGACATACATATATTTAAGGGCATTGGTGGCGTAAAAAACATTTCGAAGTTTATTGAAATAAAACGCTACGTGATGGTTATCGGCTTTCAAGTCCGATTTCATAATAACTAGAAACATTTTCAAGCTTATACATACTACAGAAACATAAATATAACTTTTAACTTTCAGCTTTATTAATATTACTTATATAAATGTTCGCTTTATGCTGAAACGGCCAACATTTATAGCCATACATTTGATTGCTGACCTGAAAGAATCCTTTTTGTCGGCCGTAATATCGTAAAAACGTTGGAAATTATTGAATATTTTGTTCAAAACATCTCGGGGTTATGTGAATAGAACGATACAATAAAGGAAAAACTTTATTCGCTTAGAATAAAATAGTAAATCGTGTGGATCCGTTTGATTGAAAAAAAAAATGGTATACAGTATTTTGATAGTGGGGTACGATATTAATAATAATTATGCTAATTTAAGTTAGTAAACAACATCCTGGTGTAAATTTACTTTCCAAAAGAAGACTGTGACTCTGATTTACTTAGTTTTATTCGGAAAAATTACTAATCCATGGTCCGTTCTTTCCTTAAAAGAGGTACACCCTCGTGGTTCAACGGGCTGGGATTTAAACATACGCCTTTTCAATTTTCAGTTATCACCTTAACCATTGTACTTATTTCGCTTCATTACTTTTACGTAATTAAATGTTAATTTGCCGCGTAATTTGGTTTTCTCGGTTTTAGGAACTGGTTTCTGGTTTTTCAATTAACTGCGTTTTGGTTGACTTCTTATTCAAGTTAGTTTAAGTTCAAAATATACTTACTAATAATTATATTCCAATTAATTTAAAGTTTTATCGGAAATATTGTGTTTTCTATGATAATTTTTGTTACTTTTGATTTTCAAGAAAGGTTAAGTTACAAGTTTTGAACTTATTGAATATAATTTTTTAGATACATGTAGCTTTTTTAAGGGAGATTATCAAAATCACTTCTCCCGCTCTGGGTGGAGCGAAAAGGCGTGTCAGACTTCTACTGACAGAAACCCACTCCTGTTCCTTCTTTGCCCTAATTTCACGGTCCCGGGGTTCTCTTGCGTCAACCTAGGACAGATAAATGTAGCTAACAACACAAAATTCAAAGAGGCCCAGGATAAAAGATTGAGTACCACTGCTATAGCCAGTAAATGCACATATTATTATTTTTTACCAAAAATATGTTAGTATCATAAATAAAACTAAAATAAAATATGCCTAGGTACGTTTCACTAAGTACATTACATTGCACTACGCCTGTTTACCTCGAACGATCACGTAGAGGTTGGTATACCAATAGATCACCCGTTTTGCCAGTTATGTTTAATTGGGGTAATTTGGGGCGAGTCTATAGCTCGGTGGATCCCAATCTGTTTTCCGCAAGAGCCAAAATATTCTCAGCGAAATGTTTATTATTTCAAACTTTCCAACGGAAAAGTGATGATGCAAACTTATTTTAAGTTTTATTCAGAAATAATGTAATTGCTATGATATTGCTCATTACTTTTGATTTTAAAGAATAATTCGGTGTGCTATAAGTTTTTAATTTCTGATATAGGTTTTTTTAGATAAACGGCTAAGTGTTCCTTTGGTTGGACTACTGCACCGTACAAACAACAAATAATCCAAAGTGGGTCAGGTCATAAAAACTTTGGGATCCACTGCTATCGCTAGTTACTGATTAACATTCCTCCTTTTTGAAGTACGTTAAAAAGCAATCAACACCTTTCTCACAAAAATAATTAAAAAAAAACAATTTCACACGCCAATTTAAACTAGATGAAGCTAGCTGTTTGCAAGCTACCTTGAAAGAAAAAAACATAGAAACAAACTCAGAAAATCATCCTCTGTAGTGTCTATTGCACCGACTAGAACAAAGCTAACGAAGGTGTAACATCCACCTTCTATTTGGTTTTTACTAACACCTTTGCAGGTCACAGCGTCGTGACAGTTCCCTTGTTTATTTCTGAAATTAGTCATCATCATCATCATCATCTACCTAGCCTTTTCCCAACTACACTAGGGTCGGCTTCCAGCCAAGCCGGATTTAGCTAAATACCAGTATTTTACGAGGGGCGGCTGCCTACCAGACCTCCACAACCCATTAACTGGGGTAACACGGTACTTCATAGCAAGACTAGTCAGATTTACTGGCTTCTGACTATCCGTAACGACTGCCAAAGATCTACAAATGACAGCCGGGACCTACGTCTTAACGTGCTTTCTGAGGCACGGAGGAAACTCGGTTTGTTAAGATGGTCACCCATCCACAGACCAACCTTGGCAAGCGTTGCTTAACCTTAAAGATCGACCCGTGCGGCTGTTATAATCTAGCCACGAGCTCCTCACAATCTAACAATGGTGTAACATCAACCTTCCATTTTGTTTTTACTAGTAACACCTTTGCAGGTCACAGCGTCGTGACAGTTCCCTTGTTTATTTCTGAAATTAATCTGGGACCGTTAATGAGGGACGGGGTGGTAATTAACGTTATTATTCACACAGCATTTCCTACTTCATATTATTCTACCTATGAGCATGTTTTTCATGTAAATAAAGGATAAAAAATAAATGGTGTATGCTACTTATACTCTTAATGATTGTTATGCGGTTGTCAAAAGACATAATATTAATAATTGCCGTCTTTGTTTGTTTTGACTGTTGTTCTTTTTTTTGTTCGTGTTTCGTGAGACAGGCCCTGTATCAGAATACTGCGTTGCGTTACTTATATTCAATACCGTGGCATATTCTGAGTTTTTTCATAATTATATTGTTAATCTACTTTAGTTATTTATTACGGTTCGTTAACAGTGAATTTTATTTTGTTATTTATCCTCTCGCACAGGATGTCTTGATCGAAAAATATATTTCTATAATTTTTTCTTCATTTCTTTGCCAAATCGTTTGACGATATCTACTATTGTACCTAACATTAGAAGTTCAAAAGTGAAGACTCTTTTTATAAAAGAGACTTGTATACAAGTGGGAACGACTGCGAAACAGTTCAGTATAACGTAGCTATAGTGTTAAAAAGCGCAACCGTTTCAAATCGGCAATCCCTTACATTCTGACATTTCGACAGTCGTTATTGCTGTTAAAATGGCACTTTGTCTAGAGCCCAAAGCTTTGAACAGCATTTTTGTCAAACAGACTGGTGGTACCTACATACATACATACATAGGTACGATAGTGTCGTTAATAGCACAAAGGCAAGGAATGTTTAAGGCCATCTAACTAAAAAAAAAAAATTCACATAGGCGTGGGCCATGTAGAAGGTTGATCATTTACTATAGAAAAGAACAAAAAATCAAGACAAGGCAGGAAACTCCATGGTTACTCTTTTAAAAAACCGGCCAAGAGCGTGTCTGGCCACGCTCAGTGTAGGGTTCCGTAGTTTAGTGTCCTCTAATAAGTGTCCCCAACTTTTCAAAAACTGTTCGTCTCATCAAGTTCAAAATAATTTTCCTAGAAAGTTTTTCTAAAGCTCTACTTTCCGAATTTTTGTCATATTTTCTAAACTTATGGTTCAAAATTTAGAGCGAATTGTGACTTTTGGAGCGATTATTTCCGAAAATATTGATATAATCAAAAAATTATTTCAGTAAACCCCTATTCATTTTTTAATACCTACCCAATAATATATCACACGTTAGGGTTGAAATTTAAAAAAAAATCGCGTTTTACTTTACATATAGGGGCCTACCCTAATAAAACATTTTTTTCCAATTTTTATTTTTGCACTTTGTCGGCGTGATTGACATACATATTGGCACCAAATTTCAGCTTTCTAGAGCTAACGGTCACAGAGATTAAGCGAGGACGGACGGACAGACATGGCGAAACTATAAGGGTTCCGTTTTTGCCATTTGGCTACGGAACCCTAAAAATGATTTATTACCCTTCGGTATAAAGATAGCCTTATGACAGATCTCATTTCTATTCTTTTTCTTTTTGTGTCGATGGATTGTCACATAAAATTTTCTGTGACTATTAATTGACATCCTGTACAGCTCTTTTATTGGCCCAGTATGTATCTGGCACTGTGTTGAGATGTATCGAGAATGCCCCATTTAACTAGGTTATTTGTGCAGCGGCCTGACCTGTCGACCTGGGTTAGCCGTCATCTATTTTATTAAAAAAGTGTTTAAAAATGAACGTTCTAAATGTTACAAAGTCTATGCAAAGCAAGCTGTAGTACAATAGCGGGGGTATCATCGGGGGGCGAGAACAGTGCGTCGGAAGCGTAAGTAGGTACAGAAAAATACAGAGTAGAAATACCTTAAATAGAACAATTCATGAATGGGACCGGTCTCATGCGACCGCGCTGTTATTGTTTTACTATTGTGTTTCGTTTCGCGAGTATGTATGTGATAGGTTAATCTTGAAGGTTTGTTTTTGGTAAATGTAAAAAGTCATAGAACAGTAGTTGTTATTTATGATTTTGATGTCAGTAACACATTCTTGCGTTTGTGTTTTAAAAATAACCCTGTATAAGCGATTTTCACAGCTCCTTTATCGTTGTTACAATCGATATCTCCTCAGTATCGCTTGTTAGCTATAATTTTGCTCCCATCTATAACTTTCAGCTAAAGTCATTATGGCTCCTATGCATAATGAATGGTGTCGGCAACTCTTCAGCGACTGTTCACTGTATAGTTTACTAACTATTTTGATGGGCCGTACGAAGATGTGGAGTGGGCGTTCAAGGTATTGTGTTAGCACCTTTTGTGTGGAACTTCCACGTGTTTTATAATTAGGTGTTTCATATCTTGTAGTTGCTATGCGGGGAAAATATAGTGCTTTTTACTTCGATAAGGTGATCAGTCCAAAAATAATAACAATATTATTAGACTTATCATATTATTGTTACCACGTAGTCGAAGGGGAGGAGTGAAATATAAATTATTGATAGAGATATAAACTAGCTTTCGTTGGATATAAGGCTAGATCAGAGCTACAGGGCCGGTTGATGTGGCCACTGACACAATGACGATAATCATGTTCTGTGGAGTCAAGATTTTTAGTCGAATTCCCGAAGTGTTTATAACGATGAGTTTATAAATCATTTCGGCTTTTTAACAAGTACTACTAAAAACTTAAAAAAAACATTCATTAGCATTAGACTGTAAAAGCACAGTCATGACGTAAAAGTCATCGCGATAGTTAAGTAAATCTTGTTGGAATAAATTATTAGTTTCCGGTTAGTAAATTTTTGGCGTCAAAAAAGCTTTCCGCACCTACGGTGGCTGGTAATAGCGGTCGGGGTCACAGCGGCGGCCAACTCTCACGGTAGCATTACCGCTTCGCAGAAAGAAGCGACTGCCGCCTGTTTCCCCTCACCCTGAACCATGGTCTATATCAAAGCCCAGTGCGAAAGGTTACCGCCGCTGATGGCCCCCACGAGGACATGACGGTCCTCTGGTGAACCTATTCATCTACCTCTAGCCTTTTCTCAACTATATTGGGGTCGGCTTCCAGTCAAGCCGGATTTAGCTGAATACCAGTATTTTACGAGGAGCGTCTGCCTACCTGACCTCCACAACCCATTGACTGGGGTAAAACGGTACTTCATGGCAAGACTGGAGTCAGATTTACTGGCTTCTGACTATCCGTAACGACTGCCAAAGATCTACAAATGACAGCCGGGCCCAACGGCTTAACGTGCTTTCCGAGGCACTGAGGAAACTCGTTATGTTAAGATGGTCACCCATCCACAGACCAACCTAGGCAAGCATTGTTTAACCTTGTAGATCGACCCGTGCGGCTGTTATTATATAGCCACGAGCTCCTCATACCGCCGTACAGAACCTGCGTTACTACTAAATAGTAAGCCCACTGGCACACTTACCTGTACAGAAACACTAATCTATGTACATGAGTGTTTTATTGTAACAGTATCTTCTAGTTATGTCATAGCCATTGTCTTTATGGTTCATCAAAAATTGTGATATTAAATGTCAATGAACGTTTAGCGTTCAATCTGGAGATTGAAAACGGTAAAACGTCTCAAGTAACGGGTTCTCATCCTGGCAGATGAGGTAATATTCCTTTATAACGCAAAATATTTGAGACTAGCAAGTTACCCCAGCTTCGCACGAATGTAACAAATCTTTGGAATTTTCATTTTTTTTTAACTACAATATCCATATAGTACTTTGACCTTCTTCATTAATCACTCTGTCTATTAGTCAAAACCGTTTTAATATCCGTTCAATAGTTTTTGAGTTTATCGCGAACAAACAGACATGGTGCAGCGGTTATTTTAGCTTGTATTTAAAAAATGTATGTAAGTACGAACAATTATGATCTGGTGGTTCCCTATGTAATGTATATCGAATTGAAAATGGATATTTTTCATCAAATGTTCACTAATTTGATATAATTACATAATGTGTGACAAGTTATAATGATTAGGTAATTAGGACAGTAATTTGAGAAGTGCTAAAATGGAAATCACATGATATCGATCATACAGGATCATACAGCAGTATGATCGATGTATTTCCATTTTAAATGCCTACCCTAAGGTCGACTGGTAGAAAATGCCTACGGGATTAAGTCCGCCTTTGTACGTTAAGTTGTGCATAAAGTTTTTGAAATAAAATAAATAAATAAATGCAAGCAATGAGTAACTCGCCGTCCCATAACCGTCCGGACTGGTCCGGACCGAGGCCAGGGCCCTATCCAATAAAGCTGACAATCCGACAGGTCCGACATATGTCAAAAAGTGACAACTCGACAATTTTTCTGTTTAATAAAACTTACAGGCGACAAAATTGTCATGGTGGAAAATTCACAAATATGTCGGACTCTTTATTTTCTTGACATTTTTCTGTTTTATAAAACTTTACATGCGACAGCTGACAGGTGACAATTTGTCGTGAAAAACTTGTCAAATCTGCTTTATTAAACAGAAAATGTTGACATATTTGTAGAATTTTCCGACAATTCTGACAGGCGCGTTACCCTCTGTCGCGAAATCATATTTTGAATTTTGAAGGTGTAAAAAAATGTCGAGTTTTATTAAACGTGTTTTTACATTAAAAATATGTCAAGATTTCACCTGTCGATTTTTGACATTTTTGTTACGTTTATTAAACAGCTTAAGCGCGACAATTCTACAATTTTGTCATTTTTTGACATATATGTCGGATTGTCAGCTTTATTGGATAGGGCCCAGGTCTTTGACGGCGCATAGTGTTCCACGGTGCGCGCCTCAAGATTTCAGCAAATCGTAAGGGGCGCAGTAGGGTCGAATGCCTAATGAGGCCATGGGTTATGTAAAAGTGAACCCCAGGGCCCTGGAACGAAGGCAAAGAAGGAACTAGAGTGGGTTATAGTCAGTAAAAGTCTGGCATACCCTCCCACTCTGCCCAAGAGTAGGAAAAATTATTGGATGACTTCCCACACAAAAAAATAAATAAAATCCTATTGCTATTTTGTCTAGATAAATATAATGTAGATAGGTAGAAGTTGAACAAGGGCCTTGATTTTTGTTGTCAAATAATCGCGCTCCCATTCCTTTGTTTCCCGGCTTTTCAATTAAACGGTAATTCAGTCAGCGTGGCGCGTCACTAATAAAAACGGTTAATTGGTGTGCTCCCAAAAATTATACACGGCAAGCTACCGCTTGTTCATAATTTGTGGCTGCCAATCTGTGATGGTTATTATGTAAAAACATTTTGTGGGGAACTTTTACCTGTTTTAGTTATGGTTTTTTATCAATCGCGATGGTAAAAATAGTGGTGTTATGGTAGATGTCGAATACTTGGCGTGAGCTGTGTTCCTTCACTTATGTTGGAATATAAAGGATCAGTGAAGGAACACAGGTGGGTTTTAGTTGTTAAAAGTCCGACATAATCTGTCGCTCCACTTAAAACGGGGGGAGTTATATTGGAGTACCAGCTATCACTGCAGAATTGTTCAAAAGAGTCACCCCAGCCCTGATACTAAAAGGATCACTGATGGATAGTAGGTGGACAGATAAAAAACATTTTATTCGTAGCAACACAAAACATACACCAAATCACAACTAAGTTTTTTTATTACTATATTTATAGGCTCACGTTTAACCACGTTTAACGTTCATGTTTAAGTATCTCGCCGAATGGTAAGCGATGATATGGCCGACGAAGGGACACGCCTTCCTAGAAGTAACTCACTGACTTAAAGACCTCTAGGTTATAGTTGTCGGGAAATACAGACCCCGTGAAACAAAGCATTACCATAGAAACAAACAATGGCTTTTAACGTTTGAATCCCCAGCCGGTCCTATGACACCGCGCTGTTATTGTTTTACTATGGTGTCTCGTTTCGCGGGTATCTGAGTAATTAAGCTAGAGTGAATAGGCTCTTAATAAACTAATTGCATTTCACCATCAATGATTGCATTACTGCTTACCATCAGGTGGGGTCGCAGTCAATCATTAGTTTACGTTGTATAGATATAAAAAACCCAACAAACACAGATAATAAAAACCACCAAAAAATAATAAACTGAAAGAAAATGGGCTTTTGTCAGTAAAAGTTTGACACTCTCACTCAAAGCGAAACGAGTTATTTGACGGTTTCCCCACCTCATGTATCAGGTAAACCGCTTGAAAACAATGCACAAAACTTTTTAATCCCATCAAGCGCATCGGGAAAGCTGCATATATCGAGATAATCACGCTTGTAATTCTGCTATATTTACCTGAAACTTGTTTGTTAGTACACAAAAGGCAAGTTTTGCGTGGATGGTGCAGGCTAAATTGCATCTCAAAAGTTTGAGAACTCGAGACAGTTACAGTCATCCAACACGGAACAGTGTATGATATAAAGTTGTTACCGCACCGTAGCGAAGCGTTGAGGAGAATGAGCCACTCCACCACCTAAGTAAATGACAGTTTTGAATTTCGTTCTTCCTTTTTGTTTTTATTTTTAAACGCCTTCTTTATTCTTTTTTGTACACAAACATTTTTACAATAAATAAAAATAAGACAGGTGATGTACACAGGCGAGCTTAACTCACAATTGAATTCCTGCAATGGTTTCAAGAATTTCCTATTCTTCGTTTTACATGAAATGATTTGATAATGATAATATTCTTGAACAAATTTCGATCACGGTGGCCAATCCCAACGGAAATAAGTCAAGTGCGTAGGATAGTACAAATGTCTGTGCCAATACCGCGCGCCTTTAGTTTTATAGAGACCTAATCCAAAATTGTAATAAAACAGGCATATTTTTGCATTATGCGTTATTTCATGTTTGTTTTAAGTCCTACTGTATAGGATGGATTCAAAGTATTAAAATTTGAAGGCGCGAATGAGGTGCACTCTCTTTTCCTTTACTCTCATAATCCAACAGTGTGACAATACGACACAACCGGATAGAGATCAGAGCTTTACCTACTTTTCGAGACAAAGAGTTGTTAGACCACTAACTTCCAAACTCCGGGCTACTATTGAGTCATAAACAAAGTCAGGTAGCCAAAGTTTGTAAGGATAGAGAGAAACCAACGTAGGTGGAATATATATCATTTTGTGACAATTATTCATTATTCACTAAATTTTGAATTGGTCAATCATTTCTTAAGCTCCTGTAGTGTGCAGAGGTATTTCCATAATGAGCTATGCCCCATTCGCAATAAGATTAGTCATTTAATAAAACTTTTTTTATTGTCTGTTTAACCAATTTTGACTTTTATTGCGTTGGAAGACTGACATTGGGCATGGTAGAAAAGTGATGGCGCAATGAAGCCGCAATGAAGTCAAGTAATTCTAGTTTTGCAAACTCTCCAAAACGCATCGGAATATCGAGGAAACTCAGAGAGACATAGTTTATTAGGATACATTGAAAACCAAAATGAGAAGAGAGCAGTAATGGCCCAGTAGTTACGGTCCTAAATTACGAGTAGTAATTTGCCTGCTGCGGTTTTCCCGTCCGACTACGATTTAAGTGTCTTCAAGGCTAGAGTGAATTATAGGCTCTCAATAAGCTTGTGCGCCTCACCATCATCGATTCCATCACTGCTTACCATCAGGTGGGATCGCAGTCGAGCACTAGTTTATAACAAATTAAAAAAAAAAACGATTGTTTGAACCTAGGCTAGTGCTTTAAAAGTTTAAAAGAAAGATTGAAAACATGTTTATTCCGCCCAAATATATGCACAATAAATTGCGAAGATCTTTACTTTGAGTAATTTATTTCATCACCACTATTTTCCAAACGGTGAAAGAACCAGCATTACCTACAACCAAAAATTCTAGAACATGTGATATCAACCAACGCCCACTATGCCCACGTAGAGAATTAAAGTCTATTGCCTCTACGAGAGAGGAGGCTTGAGTCCCAGTCGTGGGAAAATTATAAGGTTGATACTGCTATGCTATCTAGAAATAATTTTCAAATTGTGAAACGAAACCTTAACAAAAACAAGCTGCAGAAGCAGCAGAAAGTAATCTTAATTCTATATTTGAAAATTATCCTTACGACAAAATTCACTTAGTAGTTTCACAAGCTCAGCCATGCGCGTGCCGTGAGCAGCGAAAAGAGAAAATTAGAGTGCAGTTGGAAACCAGCATTTTACTAAGCAAATTTTAAACTGTTTCATCACTTTAATGTTTTCGCACACCGCTGAAACTAGCATGGGATTAGTCAAATCAGGGAGCGTGCATTTTCTCACTTCCATATTTCCATTCATTTCGGGCTCATTCTGTGAAGTTTTGATATGTTGATGCATATCATGTCAGTCGGGTACTTAGGTGACAAGCTGTTGCTAAGCCCTCCGTAACTAGCGCTTAAACGCTGGACGTTTGAGTATTCAGCACTAAATCAAATAGATTGAGTTCCCGGGAACTATCCGACCCATTATAAACAGGTCAGTAGCTGCTAAGTGCATACGGTGATTTGGCTTCACAGGTATGTTACACACAAATATGAACCTGATATTTATTTAGCGGCTCCATTTTCAATAGTCTATTTTATTGCGGAATATCATAAAGGGTTTTTCCTGCGTAAAGTTCAACCCCGACCAGTCTATAGTCCCGAGCAGTATCATTTATTTATTTTTTCACGTAGCGTTCACCCGAACTGTCCGAATCAATAGGACCTGCCCTTTCTCATTTTTTATGCTGACTCACGTCCAACCTAATGTTAATTTTTACGTACGATGGAATGCATGTGAATTATATGTAGCAATGTTTTGGAAGGTAGGAATTATTTTTGTTTTTGGGGACTCTTTCCTGAGTTGGCAAAAATGTAACCCTTATAAATATAGATCACTTTGTGGCCCATCTATCAAGACCACTTTCGTCAGGCACACATTAAGGTATTAAGCTGAAATTAATGTCAAGTCCTCAAGTTTGGTACTCCAGGCAAGGCTTTCTAAGTCAATGTAATCTAAAGATAAGGTCATTCATACTCCGTTTAGGTGGTATTTTGACACTTGCAAGGAAATCAAAACCCTATAGAATACTTTCCGTTGACCCAGAATCCTGAAATTTCGCATGAAGTAAGATCTTAGAGTACAAATTATATCTATAGAAAAATATCTGAAAACTGTAATTTTTTCGTTAAGTCACATAAGCAATACTTTTTGTGATTCGGAAAGATTTTCGATTGGGAAATTGACTATTACGTAAGTTTGTTCGGAACCTTCTGTGTATGAGTCCAGCTAGCAGTTGACCAGTTGTTTTGCGTAACAAAATGCGCGGAAAGTTTCACTCTAGTAGCAGAAAAGTAAACATACTAGGTATCAATTACATGAAATTGTTACGTAGGTAGTAAATACGGAAACTAAACGTTTGTTTACTAAGTAAAACCACAACGCAACCGTGCCAAGTCTTGTTGCACCGCACTTCCATTGTAATGATAAAGTCTAGTTGTGGACTTCTCAAGACTTCTCCAGAGAATTTAAAATACGAATTCTTTATTCAGTTGGAAGAACCACGGGTTTGTTGTTACCGAACTCACAGCACTTACAACAATGTTAAGATAAATAGGGGGAAATTGTAAGTGAAAATGGGATGAGTTGTGTGATCATAGTAGCGTCCTCGTTGTTACAAAGATGAACAGCTGTTACCGTAGAAGAATCCGAATAAAGTGCGGCGGCACTTACACTAGGGAGTGTGAAGAAATCGGTTCCGTGAAAGACCGGCAACGACATATTGATACATTATACAACATGGTGTAGAGAATAGTTATCGATTTTCGATGCATTACCGGTTATTTATTAGACGATGTGGGGAGAAAAATTGTAAAGACTTACGTATGGTCACGTCGTGATTACTTTTCTGTGTTACGTGCTTATTCTTGTGTGAGGTCGACGTAAATTAGTGGTTTGTATGAATAGGGAAAGTTTATCGTGTGACAGGAATTAGACCTTGAGCCGGTTTGCGAAAACGGTAAGTTTTATTATTTACGACAGTCCTACTTTGAACTCTGAAGTTCATCATCAGTTTCGGAACTGGTGATCATGGGTCCTCCCAATAAGACGTGTACTCTTTCAAACAAAAAAGAATTTATCAAATCGTTGGGGAACACACCAACATAAAAAATCCAATTGAGAATTTTCTCCTTTTTTGAAGTAAGTTAAAAAAAGAACTGAGTATCTGATCGTTTTTCGAAAGTCTAAACTTACCTTTACCTTCGTTGTATGTGCCTTCTTTTTTTAAAGTAGAAAATCGAATTATGACCCGCTCTAGGGTTTGTCAGATTTTACTGCCTAAAAGTACACCTATGTTCCTTCATTTGCTTTTAAGTTTCAGGCCCATGAGTTTATCCATTTCAGAACTAATCCCATTGCCCTTGCAGGCATCGGTTCTTCTGGGCGCGTACCGTTTTCTGTAATCTCTTTCAGGCGCGTGGAACACTATTCGTCGTCGATGACTCGGGCTCGATCCTAATAGGAGGAGCAGACGGCGAGTTACCCATTGCTTATCGTCTGCAACTCGCGCTTACGGTCCAGAGATCACTCTCGAGTCTCGGTCCAGGATTCCAGGATTCATTTTCATTTCCTCTCGCTCTGGACCATAGCCTAAACCTGAGCCCGGTGCGAGAGGTCACCGCGGCACAGGCGGTCCGAACAATGACACCCGTCTAAATTCGGAACAGAAACCTCTCGAACTTACTATGTCCGATGAAGACCTGTGTGACGCGGACGGTGACGACGCCGTGGGTCCTCCTGTGGCTCCTCAAAAAGGCGACTTATCACCGCAATCGTGCCTAGAGTCTTGGATATTGATTTTAGATGGTTCTACATTTATACCGAAATGGGTACTTACTTACACATTACACAAACCAAAATGGGAACGCACCTCACTATCTAACAGATTTGCAATGTGTGTTTACCTTTTAGTTAGCTTAGAGTCAAGTTTAATATACGTACTACATCAAAGAGTGACTCGCAACCGTTTTAGACTAGCGAAAGCAATCTAATCCTGGACTGCATTTGAGATATTGTAATATGGAGCTGTTCAGCCAAAACTTAAATGTGAGAATAGACACGAGTTGGCAAGCATCCAGTGAAATCATCGTTGAGTAATAGGTAAATGTTCGTATTTGCACAGCATTTCTGTTATAACCAAGCAAATTTGCACGTATTTATATTCTGTGATTAACATTCTAAGTGTTTGTTGTTTAAATAAAGGCTTATTTTAATATTGATGAGATGTTTTGGCGTTTTGTTGCCTTATTTTGTTTACCGATCGCACCTCTGTATTGTTTTGATTGCTTAGTCCCTATTTATATTTTGTTTGGAAATACCTGTCGTGGCGATGATAATGAATGAATGAGAGTTATTGTAGTCAGACTCAGTTTGTCTTACTTATTGATTTATTCATATTTCCTGGAACTTGGTAAGACAAAGTTACAGAGTAAAGGAGTTGGTACAAATATTCCATAATCAATGGTTTGCTGGAAGAAAACTCAACTTAGAGTTAAACTCGTCCACACACATGAACTCTGTTATCTATGTATATGTCGTAGGATAATTTGATACTTCGAATCTTCGCGAAAATCCTAGGGGTTTTGCGAAAACGCGGATAATTAGACATAGGCGAAAAATTATCAAATCTTACTGGACAAAGTCAGGATTTTTGCGAAAATACTCGTTACTATAGTAAGATTTGATGTGCTCAACACTGATTGGCTACAATTTTGCTGGCTGACTTCTAATTGGTTCCTAGTTTGCCGATGATTAACTTCAAGTATTGTATCATAGAGATGACAAACAAAACACCGCTAAACCAATCTCGAAAGCATTGTTGTTGTTAAATGGTTGACTAAGACTTTTATGATATATGACACTATGTACATCCGTGTAGCACTTTTATTTACCACTTTATTTAAGTCCAAGTAGGTACACTATTTACGATAAAAAACAAAACACTTCTGCAATTTAACTCAGACACAAACGTAAACAAATAACGTGCGGCAACAAATGATTGACATTTAAGACGTCAACCAATCAGAGACGATCTCTTATTGAACGCGCTGACCGACCAATCAGCGTTCTTATTTCATAACAGCCAACGTTTCGTTTCGCAATATTGCTATAATAACGAGTATTTTCGCAAAAATCCTGACTTTGTCCAGTAAGATTTGATAATTTTTCGCCTATGTCTAATTATCCGCGTTTTCGCAAAACCCCTAGGATTTTCGCGAAGATTCGAAGTATCAAATTATCCTACGACATATATACGAGTATTTTATAATATATCGTGGTGCAAACTTAATATTATTTAAAGATAATGAAAGAAAACTTCATAGTCGAAAAAAAATCAGCTCATAGATTTTCTAGAAATTAAAAGGTTAAAACAAACTTGTGTTTTTCCTTTATAATCAGCTATGAGGGACTGAATTTTTTTTTGGCTATTATAGGAACAGGCCTCAAGTCGTACGGCGATGCATCACCGGTCCGTGGCCCCCATACGCATAACCGTTTTGAAAACACCATCACTGTATATTCAGGTACCTAAACAATGGAATTCTCTGCCGATGTCTACAGCTTACTTTCAGGTGAAATAGTGGTCAGTCAATCAATAATAATAAAAAAAGCTACAATCCGGAGGTGCTTAAGTCAAGAGTGACTATGTTACTTCTAGGTAAGCATACTTTGCCGTCAATCACATCACCGCTTAATGTCAGTTGAGACAGTTGTCAAGTGCGAGCCTATATAGCAATTTATAGACCTTCCCACATTCCTCAGGTTACCCTTTGCGGTCCAGGGCCGGTATACGTCTTTAGCACTTCTGGAATCGAAATCTACTATAATGAGCTAATTGCAAGTAGGAAGTCAAAAGATTAAAAGTTTTTTCTTTGTCAATATCATTTCTTACATCACCATCATAATTTCAGTCGAAAGACGCCCACTGTTGGACATAGGCTTTCCCTATTTGTCACCATAGCGACCAGTCCTGTGCATTTGCATCCATCAGGTTCCCGCGACCCTCACCTTGTGGGATGTCTTCCAAGACTGCATCGTCTAGTAGACGGTATGTAGTCGACCAATCCAAAACCTTTCGTCCCCATCAACATCTGTTCTGCGAGCTATGTGCCTTACCTACTGCCACTATTTATTTGTCAAAAATTATTATCTGACAGTTGAAAAATCGACCAATATTTGTATTTTCTCTGCATTTATTAATGTTATTAAACTTGTTAGCTTACCGTTTATATTGTTTGACATGGGTTGACGTTCCGGCCCAGTTTCCCCTTTCCCTGCAACACTCATATAACTTAAATAATTTATTTTCTCACTGGTCGAGGAAAGAAGAACAGCCTGTGTATCAGCTGTTTGTCTTTCCTTGTAATTTGTAAAAGTCAACTCAGCGAAATTGGCTCGTATAAATTGGCCATCGCCTATTTAGTGACTACTGTTTAGATGGCTTTACTCGATGCTCTTTTAGATATAAATAGATGTACAATGCAGTATACGTCATAGGGAGTAAGATACGAATAAGTAGTATTTGAAAATTTAATCAATCGGACAGCGTCGGTATGTAGTAAAAAAAAACGTGGCCATTAGTCCCTCATGGTGAGTGAAATGCGGTAGGATACAAACATACATTAGACAATCCATTCTAGACTACGATTGGAGTGCTACAGGATTGTTTAAAAATGTCAGTGGAACATAAAGGGCAACTGAAGGGGCATTATTGAATTTTAGGTAAGTAGTAAAAAAAAAATCCGATACTCCTTTTCCGATATAATTTTCTAACCGATTGCTTACTTAGCAGGTATGGTTTTGGCCATTTTTCCTAGCTATTTGGCTAAAAAGTCTAGTACTCTGAGTATACAGTTAGCCGACTGTCTAATTTTAATGTTCAGTTCTTGTAAGATTGAGAATTTTATAGGGAAAGCAGTCCAGGGATTTGGAGCATTTTTCTCCAGCAACGCATCTCGAAGGCATGAATAACGTTGTGGTCCGCCTTTTTCAAAGCCAAAAACAAAAATATAAGACATTCAAAAAGAAGACAATAAATTGGGATATGCACAATAACAGGATGATGCAGATAATTTTTGATACTTTACGATACTCCAAAACAGCTGCTTTTTAAGTAGGTAAGAAGGGCGTCACTAACGATACCATCACTCCGGCTCGAATCTTATGGACAAATAAAATCACAGAATCGATAAAATATGAATCGAGGCCCATGTGTACTAAATTTTATTTACTTACGACAATAAAACACAGGCCAACTCGACCGTACGGGAAGTTCTCATCGACAAAAAAGGAAATAAAGTATGGAAAGTTATCAGCGGTCCTTTTGTCTCAAAATTAGTTAGGGGAACTGGTATCGGGGACAACTGTATTTTATTATTACAAATGTATAGGTCCACTTACCCTCTTTCCGGTCTTGCATTAAACATACAAACTACTTTTCCGATATCTTTGTTACGTTCGTGTGTAAGAATTTTGTAGGTGGGGGACTGGGGCTAATTGATAGAGAATATTTCAAAATTAGGTGTATTTATATATGCTATTTTAAGCTAGTATTATAAAGGCGAAAGATTTTGAGTATGTGGGGTGTGTGTATATTCGTTACTTCTTCACGCTCAATGGATGCCGATCAAACTTACTACACGAGTAGACCATGTCTTGAACTACCGTATAGGATTCATAGCAGTGTAACCAGTTTTACGCCCGCCCCGTTGGGTTCGTCACTTTGATAAAATTTCAATATAGATCTTTCTATTTGAAATCTTCAACGGTTTCGCTTTGATAAAATTTCAATATAGATCTTTCTATTTGAAATCTTCAACGGTTTCGACTAAGCGTTTCACCTCGTCGTTTAAACCGCGCACATCGAAGAACTGGAACTATTTGGGTGTCTTCAAGGCTAGAGCGAATAGGTTCCTAATAAACAAGTCCGCCTCATCATCAACGATTGCATCACTTACCATTAGATGGGTTCGCAGTCAAGCATTCGTTTATACCAATTATTAAAAAAAAATAGGCTGATGTATCCGTTTCCAGAATTAACTAAGGTTAATTAATCAAAGCGGTATTTAATGTACATAAGTAGGTACTCGTATCAAGATAATAAACAATGGCATGGACACAATCAGAGATTGATGTCTAATTATCATTTGATTTATCAAGTGATGGAATGTTCTCAAATTGTCAATGGAATTAATTTTAATGGTTTCCTAATTACATTACTTAATGCAAAGGGTAGGTGCCTACAGAACAACCCTGCATGCCTACGTTTAAAGTGATAAATAATGTAATAATTTTGATTTTTTGTTATACACTGAAATTTACATCTAGAATATAATTTATTGTTCAACAAAATAAAAATAATTTGTGGTTTCTTTTTTAAATCCAATTTATTTAATTACTATCTTACTTACTTTTTTATTGTGTTAATGCAAATCTTGTGTCATGTGCATTAAAGATTTATATTATTGTTTGTATTTTTGAAATATCTTTTATCATCTCTCAAATCATGTTAAACAAAATGTGATCATCAAGTGCGCCCAAGGAAAAGCCCTCCAAAAGCTCCTTGCCTCTCGCTCCGGACCATTGCCTGAACCAGGAGATTTTGAAATGGGTGAGAAATGTCCGAGGTTTGTGTGGAAAATAATTTTACGCAGGCGAAGCCGCTGGCAGAAGCCAGTTATTATTATATTTCTTAAGAAAAAGAAAAAAAAGCAGCTTCATCGCTTAAAAATAGCTGGAAGCTACGTCGATAGCGGGTTTGGTATCGTTTAACCGCGTAACAATCTCATTCGAGGAGCATGTTTGTTTTATCTTTTAGCGACAGTAGCGAACCGCTTGAGGCACTATTTCCCCTACGAGAAAAACTGGTGAGTTGAGACAAGCCAAGAGATGTGTTATGAGTAGCAATTTATTTCACAAATCTGTTTCTTTTATTGTGATCTAATGAAATAAAAAAGAGGCAAAGGGATAAAATGACTTGCCTGGGGTCTGTGTTGTCTTATAAGGCATTATAGTCTTTTTTTACATAGCTTGTGTTGGGTGACAGCAGGACGAAAATATGCATCTTTAAGATGAGTGAAAAGGATAGATAGCTACATAGCATGAATTATTATTATTATTATTATATATGCTTTATTGTTTGTTACCATTAACAAAATACAAAACCATTCTAAAACACATTTAGTATAGTATTATAATCTAGGAATGTTAAACTCACAAGTGAATAAGTGAATTCTACGTACGTGTGCACAACCATCGATCATATCATCTGTCTCATCAAATAATATAATAGTTAATCGCGATCCTATTACAAATAAAAACAATGATATAGTTTACCTTTCAAATACATATAGCTTATTCGTAACATACCGTAAATAAGACTTGAAATACAATGACTTTTACAACATATTTTTCCTTTTCGATCTTCAATAACTGACCTTGAGTGAAAGTCTTATGTTCATTGTTTGTTTAAGGAAGAAAAAAATAACAATTTATCACAAAAAGAAATCTGCTTTGATAGCTCTTTGTAGATGTGGCAATAAAATTATCATAAGCAATACGATAATTGCCTCCTGGTCCTAAAGCTAGTAACGTATAAATTGTTTTGTTCCACCTTCTTTGCCTTAAGGAGGAAGCATCAGGGTAGCCCACGAAATTCAAATTTTCTTACGTTTTTTGCAATTTGCAGGCCAGTGGTAGGTTGTATTAAGTTTTTGACCTTGAAAAATCGTTCTTCAACTTATATGAACTAAGAGGGATGTATAGTCCGGTCAATTTAGACATCCAAGGTTACAATAATTCGCACTTGGCTGAAAATTGGTAGGATTGTTCAATACACTATTATAAAGGAAATGTGAAAAGTCCTCATCGATCCGGCACGTGCAAAAAAAAATACACGCGGTCAAAGGTCACAAAAATGGGTTTTTCGCGATTTTCAGGAAAATGGTAAGTTTTATCATAAAATTAGCTCATACAAAAATTGTAGATCGGACAATTATCTATAAAAATGTCTAATTACTTTTTTTCCTAAGAGCCACCGTTTTTGAGATATAACAATTCAAAAAGTTGAAATCGTAGCAAGCGCAACCTGAGAAAAAGAAGTTGAATCCAAAAATTTTGTATGTGGTATTACTAACTAGTAGTTGTGAAGTGTCAAGACATGATTCTTCATGTCTTGACACTTCACAACTTTTTTTATTTCGGACAATTGTGGCTGAATAATGTGGCCAATTAAATCAAAAACTCCAGGTCGTTCTGTCATTAGACGCACTCTAATAGCATTGAATGTATTCGGCATAGTAAAATAAAGCAGGTATACGACCCTAGCCACGCAGACAACTGAATGGGAGGCAGATGTTGCTGAAGATTACACTGGCGTAGAAGATAAGGGAATCGGTTTTTTTACCCCAAATTTTCACATTTTATATGTGTTAGTCACACTGACCGATAGAACGATATTTTTGCTTGTATTACGGCTTCAGTGATGTACGAGTATATACGTGGTGTACTTATTCATATTTTGACGATTACAACTCTTTCAATATTTTGAATCGTTATATCTCAAAAACGGTGGCTCTTAGGAAAAAAGTATTTAGACATATTTATAGATAATTGTCTGATCTATAACTTTTGTCTGAGCTAATTTTATGATAAAACTTACCATTTTGCTTAATAACGCGAAAAACCCATTTTTGTGACCTTTGACCGCGTGTATATTTTTTTGCACGTGCCGGAGCGATGAGGACTTTTCACATTTCCTTTATAATAGTGTATTGAACAAACCTACCAATTTTCAGCCAAGTGCGAATTATTGTAACCTCACCCCAATTAATTAGTCTATTTTGACCGGACTAGTAAGTATTGATGATTTTTATGGTTATAAAGTCGTAACTAGTTACGTTTTACAGTCGCAAAAGATATTTTTTACTTCATACAACCTACCACTGGCCTGCAAATTGCAAAAAATGTAAGAAAATTTGAATTTCGCGGGTTACTCTGACGCTTTCACCTTAATACCTGTACAAATTCCACTTGAAATATTTATTAAAGCTGTGTTTGCAAACTCTGTTCTTAACGTATCATTGCTTGTGCTGAGGTGACATATCGTTTTGGTAAAATTAATCTAACAGAATTTGTGGACGGGCACGTGTTTCGCTCACACGACGCTATTTTTATGTTTTCTTCTAGGTATTATATAAAACTTTACACGTGGATCTGGTAATCCGATAGTAGTTAGAACGGAAAATTATGGTTACTAAATATATCGAGGAAAATTGGGAATTAGGATTTTGCTAGATATATTGGACAGTAAGTAGTTGAATACAAGGTTTTTATCGGAAAAAATAATCTATAATAATATAATAAAGAGGTAAAGTTTGTTTTTTTGTTTGTATGAGGTAATCTGTGGAAGTACTGGTCCGATTGCTAAAATTTTTTCACTAATAGGAAGCTGCTGTATTCCTGAGTGACATAGGTTATATTTTATGTACGCGGGCGAAGCGCGGGCTTAAGCTAGTTGAAAATAATTGCAGTAGACACTGTGAGGATTTTAAGCAAAGGACGTTCGATCTCTGAATGAAAACTTCAGAATATACTTTTTGGTATTGTCTATGTGAGATTATTCCCACCTGATCGTTAATGACGATATTGTCGACGAACATCCAATCAAACGGTCATGATTTTAGCGGGCCAGCGAAATAGTACGATTTACTTACTTAACGTTTGAATCCCCAACCGGTCCTATGAGACCGCGCTGTTATTGTTTTACTATTGTGTCTCGTTTCGCGGGTGTCTGAGTAATTAAAGTTATGTGCGAGTATAATATAAAAGGAGAAACTGACTGACCGACATATCAACGCATAGCCGAAACTACTAGAACTAGGAACGTGAAGTATTGCAAAAGGTTTCCTTTTATAACGTATGCTAGCACTAACAAAGGATTTTCCAAAATTCAGCCCCTAAGGGTATGAACTTTAGGCATAATGTGTTATCCTCATTTATAAAATTCCTTTTTATGTAAGTAGGTTTGCTGTAAGAAACCCCAATTGTGGGTTAAGCTCGCCTGTGTACATCACCTGTCCTATTTCTTATTTATGTAACAATTTTGTGTACAGCCTGAAAGTAACTCTGTCTGTCTGTTACGCTTCCACGGTTAAACTACTGAACCGATATTGATGAAATTTTGCACAGAGCTTGCTTGAACCACAAGGATGGACATAGGCTACTGTTTATCTGTCTTCGACTTCGCGTTCGCTGTAACCAATATTCATGTGCGGACGACATCGCGGGCAAAAGCTAGTACTGAATAAAGAAAGTTTGTATGGTCACACCTACTTTTACGCGGGCGAAGCTGCTGGCAGAAGCTAGTGCTACAATAACACTGTAAGTTGCAAATAAACTGTTTGGAAAATTAATTAAATAAGAAGTTTCTGTTTTGTCCATCTCTATTATTTACTGTAGTAGATTAATTGTTTTAAATCGTCTGGACACTAATGAGTCTGCCATCGAAAAGCAAGTTCTGTTTCTGCGCTTTGCTTCAGTGTTTTATTTTGTTGTGACTACATGGACTAAAAATATTCAGTTTATACAACGATATTATTATTTGATATGCAGAGGAACTTAACAGATTATTATACAGTTTACAAATAATGTGTCTTATTCTTTGCGTTTTTTGGGGCATATATGGATATTTTGTTAGGTTCGCTGCGGGCAACTGAATAATAGTTGACTTCGAACTGTTTCCATCCTCATCCTCAGTGATCCAGTATTTTGAATATTTGTCCCTTTAAGATGACATAAATGTCGTTACGGTTTTGGCCATGAATACTTAATAAAAATAACAAACATAACAATAACGCGAATAGGAACTCTTCTTTATGGTCTGCTTGAAAATTTATCTGCTTAGGACATGCAAACATTATACAGTGTGAGTCTTTATAATGTGCACATATCGAAATGAGGGAATCTATGCTTATTTTTATCGATTGCAAAAATATTTAAAAAAATCTTAATATCTGTTTTTATATATTTTTTATGGAATTTTTAAGAATTTTTAAACAAAACTCTGTAACATTTAAAACTAAATGATCTATCGCGATGAAACAAATGCAATAATGATTGGAAGTAATTAGGCGTCGTCATAAAATGAAAAAAAAAATAGCCACAATTAAACCAAAACATTTTTTTTGACAATTATCAGATTTTTTTTCATTAATTTTTCCAAAAATTTTAAAATTTCTCAATTACACGCCCCCATCACCTTCTTTTATCAGTTATTCTTAAATAAAAAATGAAGCATAGATTCCCTCATTTCGATATGTGCACATTATAAAGACTCACACTGTAAGTATATTGGGTTGTCACTATGTTATCAGGGCGACTGTTGGCAGTAAGGTGATGGATTCGATCACTTGGTTAGGCAATATTATTGGGTGTTCGACGATATTTTTGGTTAGGTATAGGCCAGAGTTTGGTTTTGGGACTTGGTTTTTGTTCTTTATTATGTGGCCATCTATACTAATATGTGTTATAAGGTTTAAGCATTTGTTTGTAAAAATCTCAGCAGTCGTGGTAATCGAAAAAAATATATTGTGGAAATCGAAAAAAATATATTATTGTTTTTTTTTCTGGATAGTTTTGTTTATCGAGGAAGGCACCATAGGTTATATAACGTCATGCTCTATAGGAGTGAAGCAATAACCAAAGACGCGGGGGATAGCTAGTTAAACATAATTCGGTAGACGGTACGTTCTCCGTTATATAAAACAAGCGTAGTCGCAATGATATTTAGTTTGAGCAGTATTTTCATATCCTCGCCAGCCTACTTGGCTTGATCTATTCCATATTCGTCGGAAAGAATCTGACTTTCATGTCCATCCGAACGAATCATCGTCCTCGAGTCGTGAGGAAATAGTGTCATAAACACTACGGAGGAAAGAGGATTGGATTACGGTTGAAGATTGCATCTATCACGCTAATATTATAAAAGCGTTTGTGTGTGTGTTTGTTACTTCTTCACGCTCGAACAGCTGAACGGATTTTAATGAACCTTGACATGGGTAGACCCTGTTCTGTAATTTTTGTTTAATTTAGGTGTCTTCTAGGCTAGAGTAAATAGGCTCTTAATAAACTAGTGCGCGTCACCATCTACGATTACGATCGGATCGCAGTCAAGCACTAGTTTATATAACTTAAAAAAAAGCAATTTTATGTATGTTCCGCTGGGATATTTTTCTACTATCTCGTGGGAGAAGCCGCATAGACATTTGATTTTTTCAATGCTACTTAGGATAGCAGACTTGAGTATTTGATATCAATTCCAGCTTAATAGAAGAAGAAGAAGATAAGAAGAAGAAGCTTAATACTTCCACGCGTTCCTAAGAAAAAGAGTTCAGACAGACGGACAGACAAATGTACGTACAACAAAGTGATCGTAAAAGGGTTTCGTTTTTGCTAATTTAGGTACGGAACATTAAAATCAACATAACTTTTAACGCATGATTAAAATCAGAACCCGAAAATCAAGTGTGTGCATTGACCAACGCAATTAAGTTTTAACGCGGCCCGATTTCGTGCGTCCATCCTTGATTGGCGATAATTTCGGTGACGAATAATTTAGGCTATTTGACACTGCGGTGCGCGGTTACCCGGTTTTGCCTACCCAAAATAATATATCTTTGTAATTACTCCATTGAATAAAACGCTACTGACCAACCCAGCTATTGAGTAAGTACTATTCCGTGTAAATGTCAGTTAATTTCCCCTTTTCGTAAAGTAAGCGAGGGTCCGAAAAACGAGGGTGTATGAGTTTATCCTTTCGCATTCATTATGAGTTGATTGTACGCAGAATTATGATGTGGTTGTAAGTGACATGATATGTTAATTGTTCCAATGTTTTTGCTGCGGACAATACATGCTTTACAATTTTAACGGATGTAATTATAAGTAGGACTTTTTGGCGACCCTCCCCAGCTTCGCATGGGTTTTTAGAAGTATATGGAATAGAGTAAACCGTACTACATACCTCCGCTATAAAGGGAGGATCCTCCTAACAGACGGATGTTTTGTCTGATCTCGACAACTGCCCGAGAGATTTTTTCGGGCTGTTGTATATTTTGTATATACTAGAAACACGAACTTCCAATATTTTGATCGTTTTCTTGTGTTTTATACTGAAGTCGGCTTTTTCTTTTGGAAAAAGTTTTCTTAGTAAGATGCGTTTCATAATCCCTCCTTTTGACATAACCTTACCTAGGCTAAATATTCTCGTTAAAGTATTCTATCACTGGTGTCATATTTAAACTCCCAGTATTCTGTATCCGTCGTCTCGTTACACCACACATCCATCTGAACATTCTCATCTCCGCTACATGCATATATGCATATAATATACTTGTGCAAAGTATGCAGGATGAATTTTAATTCATGTCTGCCGCATGTCAGATAAGCTGTGGGCTAAAAGATCCACTTATTGGATCCCAAGCAACGTAAGGGTTCGTTCTCATCTGGCGGATGCACCGCTAGTGACCCACTGGTGAGCTGCTCATGCACTGCACTCCTGCAATGTTTGGTGCGTCTCTTTAGCGGAACTCAGGCAAGGCAAGCACAGTGCGTGTTGCAGGTCGCGAGCCGGTCGGCAGTGGCACAATCGTCAGATGTGGACACACCTCTAGGCAACGTCGCGGCAAAGCACGCCATAGGTTTAGGGATGAACTAGACTGATAGACTCTTACCGGAGGGACTGGGCTACAATACCCAAACACAGACGAATGAAAAGGGAGAGGGTGGCTTTAGCCCAGCTGCGGGACAAGATGAGCTTATAAGATTAGATATATTTAAAGGAAATTAATAAAAATACTTTTTTTATGAGATTAAACTGAAGCATAAATAAAAAAATATATATCATTCGGCCTTCTCCAAGTACATACTTTACATAGGTATATGACGTAGTGATAGAATTTTTTGTGCATAGTATTTTTATGGTTCAGGAAAATAAATACACTTTATTTTTGAAAGATGCAAAGAATCTTGGGACCCATCAAAAGTTTTGACAATGCATAGGATACAGACACAAACAAAGATTTTTTCCCTCAATTTCTAGGGTTTTTTTTTTTTTTTTCCGGTAGGGGAATCATCAGAATGACTTCTCCCACTCTTGGGCGGAGCAGGAGGGCGTGTCAGACTCTTACTGACTAAACCCCTACCCCGTTCCTTCGTTACCATCGATCTGGGGGACACGGTGACAACCTTTCGGATACCGTGTTCCCTAGAGGCTTCGGCCCTACCGGGCCCCTACAGTTTGCTGACATCTCCTTGAGGCGCGCGTGGAACAGAACGCGCCGTCGACGACTAGGCTCGGTCCAGATTATTACCAGACTGCCGGACGGCGAGCTACCCAGCGCTCGCTATCCGCGAGCCCGCGCCTACGGTGGTCGGAAATCGGGATCGGGATCTCGGCGGCGGCGGCGTGAGTTCCGTTGCCTCACGCGGTCGGCAGCCTCCTTCGCTAACATTACTGCTTCGCAGAAGGAGGCGACCGCGTGCCACCCCTCCTCGCTCCGGACCATGGCCTCTACCAGGGCCCGGCGCGAGAGGTCACCGCCGCCGATAGCCTCCACAAGGACACGGCGGTGCTCCGCCCAAGCGGGGCACACCTCTACCGTGTGCTCCACCGTGTCCTCCGGGCGGTCCACACAGTGGCGACACCCGGGCGTCCTTTCCTCCTTGATCCGATGCAGGAACCTCCCGAACTTACCGTGTCCGGTGAGGACCTGCGTCATACGGAACGAGAGGACGCCGTGACCTCTTTCCAACCACTCCTCAAAGAGGGGACTTACCGCCGCAATGACGGCGTGCCCAGCACTGGGTTGCGACAGTCGCAGTCGCCATGCCACCCTGAGATCCCGCCGGAACTCTGTCCGCCATACCTCAATTTCTAGGGTGGAATAGAAATATTCTCAACAAAATAAAACCCACCTTGTTGATATATCTATCGATGTAACTTAATCTGTATCACATAATAAACCTTTTCCCTACTGATTAAAGAAATCTGTATATTTTTGTCATTCTCATGATATTTTTCTTCAGCGCTAAGCCGGTAATAAATTTTAATTATGCACATAGGTCTGACAGCACATTTGTACCGTAGCCAGAATTAATGACCATTGGCTTTCAGCTTCCGGAGCTGTCCCAAGTGTGTTCCTTCTCGATAACAAACAATTTGAGACGCTTCTCTTCATAACGTTATTTAGAGGTAGAAGCGGAATTAAGTCAAGGCCCATTTGTACGACAAATTATTTAATGTAAGTATTTAGCGTTGAACATAATTATGTAGTTAAAATATCGTTCATGTCTGTCATCAGTCTTCAAAAATTTAAATTATATTTTTGCTTTAAATTCTAGGTGAAATATGTGTCTTGATTTTCGTCTTCAAAATCATACTTATTTTGTTTTATAAAATACTGGCCGTTCTTCTATGTGATGTCTGTGCTTTCAACAAAAATCTTTTTTAAAATTACCTGTCTCCAGATCCATATACTCACGTGTTAGAAGCTAGTTCTTTAATAAAGCCAAGTCCGTCTTGAAGTATCGTATGTGTTTACGACGATTTATTCATTCGTGTTGACTAAATCAAAGACATTTTGGAGATTTTTCGATTTGCCGCTACACAGGCGGGTGGCGCGATTGATTGACTCTGCTATTCGGCGTCGTAACGTTTTCCATTTATATGAAGAACTCACAAGTTCCTCCAAGAAATACGGGAGGGAATATAAGACTTGTGTACGGCACCGCGTTGTGTCTTTACGATCGCGACGAAATTAAGAATTATTACATATTCTCTCAGAAAATGTGTAAATATTTTCGTTACAATAAATTGCTAAATAAATAAAAAGAATAAACGGATTTGCTAAGTTTCAGAACTGTGAGACTTCTACATATTCATGCCGTCTAAGCGGCATTAACGTAGGTGGTAGTTTTATCAGAAAACATACATTCGTGTTCATTTAAAATGCGGCTGCAGTCCGCCAATTATAGTGAAATAATTGTACCCGCGTAAGTTTCTGTCTGAATGTTGGTAGCGAGTGCATAGCGTCGGGTTAGTTATGGAAGACGTAATTACATCGTAGCTTCCTAATTAACAAATAGTTTCAGCTTTAAAAATGAGGTTATATTTCTGGTGGGATAAACAGTAATATACAAGGTTTCGTGTTTTCTGGTTGGTGTTTGGTATTAAATTATATCCCCTAATTAACAAACACCTGTTTCTTTTTAGTTGAAAATCATTGACATAAAGACTGTTACTGACTAAAACCCACATTAGTCTTTTAGTTGCCACTCTAAGACCACGGTATCACTTTCAAAAATTCCCGTAGCCCTAGCAAGCGTCGGCTCTATGGAGATCTAGGGGCCCACTCACGGCCCACTCTACAATTTTCTTGACATATCTTTCAAACGCGCACGGAACACTACGCGCCATCAACGACACGGGTTTTTGGTCTTTGCCGGACGGCCGGCTACTTATTGCTCATCGTCTGCAAGCCCAACATTTAACAGTTATATGAAAAACATTTTTTTTAAAGTGTTACTTAGCTGTCATGTCATAGCAGAAATTTTATTCACGTTCGTGTTAAAGAATCTTATTAAAACTTAATCATAGTGTCTACACTTTGTCGGCACTAAAAATGAAAATGTTCCAATTAATAAAGCCTTACCTAAATTAACTTTAAAGCGTGAAAACGTAAGATAATAGCAGACATAATTATCTCAATACCTTTAGAAGCAGCTTTATTTAAACCCAATTTTAATCTCTTTGTCTTTAGTCGAAAAAAGAGTTCCGGTAGCCGTCAACTAGGTAAAATATGATACAAATGGCCTTGAAATTTGAAAACAGATAAAAAGTTCCGTTTAGAGTCGAGCCCGACCTTTTTCCTACATAATACGATGAGGAGGGGTACAGGGTTTCTTCACCTACCTACCGTAATTTGCCAATAGGTTGACCTTCTGATAAAACTTGTCGACAGCTGTTATAAGGATTTGTAATGGGTACCTACATTTTGTAAATGTAGTCATATCCGCAGCTTATTTGAAAACTAGCTTCTGCCAACGGCTTTTCTCTCGTGTAAGTTAGTTTCTCCATACAAACTTTAGACCCCATTTCATACACTTAGGGGGTGAATTTTGGGAAATCCTTTCTAAGTGCTCACATACGTCATTAAAGGAAACTATGTGCAAAATTTCTCGCTGCGAGACTAGTAGTCTCTTCTGTGTGTTTATATTTCAGTCAGTCACTTTCTCCTTTTATTTATGTAAATAACAAGATTAATGAACTATGATGATTTTAGCTATTATGTCTTTCATAAAATTACTTCAGCACTTACCACCACCACCGCAGAAGGTGCCAAATAGCGCCGTCTACGAACTGTGATTTTTCGAATATCCTCCTAATCGTGTGTCGTGCTTGGACATGTAAACGT
This sequence comes from Mythimna separata, assembly GCA_030763345.1. Classification (NCBI taxonomy): domain Eukaryota; kingdom Metazoa; phylum Arthropoda; class Insecta; order Lepidoptera; family Noctuidae; genus Mythimna; species Mythimna separata. The sequence continues at coordinate 10,842,452 of CM061180.1, forward strand.
GATGATAATAATAATAATCATTTCGTCATCTACAACAAACATTATTATAATTTAACTACTTAGTCTTAGGCCATTCTTTGATCTCGTTCAGGTGTACAGAATTCCAGTGCTTAAATAATGGGATAAGCCCTAGTTGATAAAACCTAAATTTTACAATGCATACGTAAATTATAATTTTGTGCCAGTCACCGTTAATAAATACACTCGCACCGAGTATCCAATGTGACAGGCCAAATATTGGATGTATTGTTCACCACAAATTCTATGTTCCTAAATAAACAACAATAATTTGTCAGCCCGAAAAAGGTGTAATAAGATCAGGGAAATATTGAAAAGTAAAACATGAATTCAGTTAGGTTAAACGTTTTTTTAAACGAGATCTTTTACATCTCAAAATACAATTCATTGTAAAAAAGGTACGTAATATAGAAAAAGGTTAGGAAATTGAAAATTGTGCCGCGGAATATAACCCCATTACTAAGGAAATGAGGTACGTGAGTATGTTTTAGAATTCCCTTCCTCGTCGGCTCGGCAGTGAGTTAACTTGGAGTATCTCCGCCGTACCTGTGACGTACTCTGCTTTTAAGCAATAGGGAAAATTGTCCTGAAAACATTTGCGATCGGGATCATCAATTGCTTTATCGATGTATTGAGTAATGAATGAATGTTGGGTTTTATTGTCGGCTAATGAGATTATGTTGAGTTTTGTTTAAGTTAATGGATTATGTTTTGTTGATTAGCTGTCCTATTTTTTGCTTTTCGCTTACAAATCTTCATAGAAGAAATTCTATTCCAGCTCTGGGTGAAGTGAGAGGGAGTGTCAGATTTGTGCTCCACTGTGACCGGGAGATCCGCACTATGGTACCACCTTGTATTTCCTCGGAGTAGAATTTTGCTCCGAACTAGCACCTCCACGTGCTAGGACTGTAGTCTCCAGATCCTACGGAAGCAACTCAGCAAAGAGGCTTGCCTCCTCGCAGGAAACTATGCGGTATCCCGAACCATCCTAATGGCCTTCGGGACCAGTTTAGCTGGCAGGCCGATCGCTTCCGCATTAACCACGTCCATGATTAGCGGGCCTAGACAAATTTGAATTTTCAAAAATATTATTGAATATCTGAAAACTCTTTCATATTTTTACAAAGAAATAAAATTTATTTCATCTGAAGTTTAAATAAAACCAGAATAGTAAAGATACAAACTTCATATTTCTACATACTAGATAGCAGCTCCCAACTTCCATAAAAGAAAATCGCAAAGATGAAAATCTGTGCTTCTTTTAAAAGATCTCGACAAACGCGGCCGCCAAGTTCTTTTAAAATATGCTTGATGAGACATATTTAATAGCGGCTGATGTTGCATAAATAAGCGTTAAATGAAAAACTTGTTGGCCATGGTTTATTTACTGAAATAATTTGCGAGGGAAGATTTCTTTAAAGTGGCAGATGTCGGCGCCTAGATTGTTATGAATAAATTTGGGTAATGGCTTGAGATTCGATTAGGTAAGAATCTATTACCGCGCGAATTCGCAATTATGTACGTCATATCGTAATGCTGTTAAACTGTAAACGTAATATGAGTGTGTGTGTCTCTGTACGTAGCTGTAGGTGTGTTTAGATATGGTAATGTGTTCAGCTTAAGTTAATGAGGTTGCGGAAACTGTTTTCGGTTGTGATAGGTTTTTGATTAAATCCATTACTAGGAGCTGAGTGTTTTCCCGGATTAGAAGAAGCTTCGGGTATCGTCTTCTGAACGTCGGCGTCGTGCGATGTGACCCACTTAGAGAAACTATATTTTTTATGGTTTTTACCTGTTTGATTATTTTTTCAGGTTAATAGGAAGGACGTGGCTAGAATAATAACATCCACAGCTGATGGATCTCGAAGATAAGGCAATGCTTGTCGTGGTCAGTCAGTGGATTGGTCACTTCTTAACATATAGAAAAAGTCTCTGAGGGTCGAAAAGCCGACCAACCATTCAAAAGTCCATTAGTTAATTAAGTAGTTAGCACTTAAAATTTACCAAAAAAGATAAATCCTCTAATAACTTAAACCTTGAATCTTAGTCCTATCCTAAGTACTTATCAAGCCAAATTTAAAAAATAAATACTAAGGAACCTACAATTTTCACTTTATTTGAAAACGAAAAGAACAAAATGTCCTTTGTTGTTTTTACGCGTCCATCTTGACTGAGAAAAATGGATCGCCCAGGTGCTTCCGATAGCTTCTTCACAAAACCTAATTATATAAGTAATATTTGTATTATAAATTATCTACCTGTTTACCTGTAAACAGGTAGATATAAAGTAATAATTATGACAACCAAGTCCATGATCCGCTCAACATTAAAATATGTAAATATAAATTGCACATTGATACACCTACAATCCAATTTACTACGAAATCCGTTTATTATTACAGTTTAATCATAATATTTAATTATTTTCCGATTAATGTCAAAGAGCAGGAATCGTAACAGTATAATTGAAAGTCGGCGTTTCATAAAATTACTTATTGTTCACGAGGTTTTCCTGTAATATCGTAAGCGTTTGGATGGTGCGCCGCAACAGATCGCCTTAATGACAAAAGTTGGATAGCCTTCGTGAGCCTCAGAAACAATGCCGACACCCAACAATTTCCTGACACTGGACAATCAATTCAAAAGCTTTTTACATCACAGAAGTGGGGGGCAGCCCCCTTTATTCCCCCCTTTCTGAGTTTCAACTTGCTTGTTTTCGACATTTACGCTTTTAAAAAACCCAAAAATAAATTATCACGCTTTGATTGTTCCGTCCAAAGTAATAAAGGGAAAGGCGGTGACGTCGACGTTTTCATTATTCGATTAGAAGAGAAGTGAGCAATCGTGTTCGTGCTCTGGAACCCGTCTTGTCAACCTTATTGCGCACTTTCTAGAAATAACTTAGACCTTTATTTTCTACATTTTTAAATTGAAATTTCGTCATTTCTCATTCAAGTTACAAACTTACGCTTCTACAAAACATCAAAGTCATGAAAGTTAAAACGGACAAATACATTACATAATTATACAATATACAGGTTTCAGGCTTTGTAAATAAATCTTTTCACAATCATTTACCGCTATGCAGCTATCACTGTACCTCATCGTTAATTAACTATTCAGGTCAAACTGTAGCCGGCTCTATAATTGCCACAAATAAAAATGCTTTCACAAATGTGTAAAACGATTCTAAAAGTATGATTTTTATATGCTGCATGAAATGCTAAATACACTGGCACACGTAATGACCATTACTTCTGAGTTGTCTAAGGTGTTACTTTTTTTTAAATTTATTTATCTCATTTTCCCTCCTCTTTTCCTCCCCGACCGAATATTATAGGGGAGGTTGTTTTCTTGTTTACAAAAGACCATACGGAGTGGTGTTTGCCTTTGTTCGCGTAATTACATTGTTACTTTCGCACCGCACCTGTCGCCTTCAAATGCTGCTGACAAATTTTCACATTATAAGCTTCGAAACTTATTAAAAGAACAATTAAGAACTTCAACTACTACCTGTAGTGTTTTTGTACACGAAGAAATAAATTGAAACGAACTTGTGATTGGTATGTAGTGAGGAAACGAACTTATGAATGGTATGTAGCGAGAAAATTAATTAAGACGCGAGCAAATAATTCTGCTTATTCGTTTTGCATTTCATCGGAATCTAAACTTGAGATGTGCATTAAAGTCTTCGAGATCTCGAATGTTTGTGCTTTTAATTGTAATTTTGCTCGATGAAGTCAGCGTTGGCAATTAAAATTAACTATCGGCGACACGATTTCACTCTGTAACTGTGTTAAGCTAATTATGGTCAGTTATCTGCATCAACAAACGATTTTGCAACATACGAGTATTCTCTGATTCAAATCAGTCATAATATTTAAATACGTGAAACGTAAATTTATATGTAAATCAGAGCGGGGTACTGTTTCATTTGTAGAGTAATTACGGATTGTAGATGATGTGGTGCGGCGGCCGGATATACCACAATTTACGAACTAGTGACCCGCCTGGCTTCGCTTATAAGTATATTTATATTCTTAGCTGTCCTTACGGCTAATCGAATATTGGGGACAAAGGAGTACAATTATTTTATATATGTAGGTACACAAGCTTCTGCCAGCTGCTTCACCCATGTAAAAATAGGTTTCTCCATACAACTTTGGATGTTCGTTACCCGTTACATCCCTTTATGGGTTAATTTATCTAGGAAATCATCCAGTCTTCTCCCGCTCTTTGGCGGAGCGGGAAGGCATGTCAGACTTTTATTGACTAAAATCTATTCCTGTTCCTTCTTTGCCTTCTTCAGAAATCAAATAGTTACAACCTATTTTATGACTCCGTATACCATCTTTAGTCTGCAGAATAACTAGTTAATCTACGTTCTAACTGATTTGCGCACATTAGCGGTAACATATAAACCTTTCTCGTTCGTGTTATTAGAAACCGCTCTAATATCCGTTGCGTGGTTTAGGAGGAATTAGAAGTTAAACAGATAGATGCGGAAACTGGCTTTGTTTTATACTGTCTAATAGGGATGTAACGAGAGAACCTACTTATATGTATGTATATAGGCACCGAATTCGGAACCGGAGTTTTAAAATTTGGTTTGCTGAGGCGGTGGGTGGTGGAGGCAGAAGCGTCAAATGAAACACTACTAACGCCCGTTTTCAATAACCTACCGCAGTTCATAAATAGATAGCTCTCTCCGATAAACAGTAGATTCTAGTTGTCAATGTCATAACTTTTGGTAGGAAATGCTAACCGTCGGTAGGTTATAGGAAAGCAAGTAAGGGCAAAAAGATAGATTTGTTTATTTTTAGTAGCTGCAACTTTAGATAGGTAGCTTATTGAAAATGGGCGTTAAACGAATCATAAACTCGGATAAGCAAAAATGAAAAGCGAATTCAAAACATTCCAAATACGAAACCAAATAACAAATGAAAGAAGAACATACGAACAGATCATAACACACTTCTACAGAAGTCACGGGGCAGAGAGGTTCTACGCGTACCTCTTATATAATTCTCAGTTATAATTTATCGGAATCGAAGGCACAAAATCAATCGGAAGTTTCAAAACTTCGGATTCTGATTCGAACCTCCGCAACTCCTTCTGCTATGTAAAGAAAAGAATAATAGCTTTAAAGCTTAATTAATAAGCACCTAATTTAAAGTAATAAACAATAACCATAACATTTCTATTAATAACAAAATTTTCTCAATAATAAAGAGACACGGAAACTTCTCACCGAAACCAATTTCATAAAATTGAATACAACTCACCATCCAAAACAACAAAGCTGATAATGTATAATTTGTTGTTAAAGAATTCAAAGCATATTTTTCGAGCCAAAGAATAGTAAAGATGCGAAATAGAGATTAGAGTTGTCAGTTGTTGCCGAGCCCGTCCCTCGTCACCAGATGACACGACGCTGGTCTGTCACAACCGTATATTTTTTCTGGCCCACTGGATTACACTACACGGATACATAAACATGATTTGATGTGCGTTCGTCTTTTATGATGAGCGAGGAGTAAAGAACCTACGTAGTATGTGTCACATACTATCGACAATTTATTTTTCCTTTTTTTATGTTGTTTTTAGGTTCTTTTTTTATTAAATTGTGACATGGTAGTAGGAAAGGTGATTGGTTATTTTTTCTGATAGCCATCACAGTGTAGTTTGTGTATTTACCTGCATTATTTTTATCCTCTTGTAGCTTTTCTCTTAATAATTATTTCCCAGTCAGATTCCACAGTATTATAAGAATATACTTAAATTGGAATGGAACGTGCACCAGTAATATTAATTGCTCATTCATCTCCACAAAGACTACGTGGAATTAAATCGAATGCGTGCAAGTACACAAGTCTCTTCATTAAAATAATGTGAGTGTGGGACACTCGCTTCGACATTTTTTATTCCCAACTTACGAATTTTTTTATATAAAATCAGAGTGTTTTAAATGATGTCGCATTTTATAGCAGAGATGACGTACTCGTATATGTTGTACCCAAGTAGGTTGTACATTTACTACTTTTTGCGAGAAACGCCTTTTGCTACCCCCTATTAAGCTCCTACTGTATTTTTTTATGATGTACAATTAAGAGTATACTTTATCGTTCCCTTACGGGTTAAGACTTTTTTTCCAAAACATTTAAGTATATTATTTTTATTCAACAAAATGGCTTCTATAATCCTAAACTACGCTAAAAGGCTTTTTAATACTAGGTTGCAGGGAAAGTTTCAGGAATTGTGAAGCTTAAGTTAAACTCAGCTCACTCGATTCAACGAACTGCTTAGATTGTGGTTTCTTCGTAAACTTATTATGATCACAAAAGTTTTATACCTTAAATAACTAGTATGCAAAGTCAAGAATATATATCATCAATGTCGAGAGAGGAATTATTATGCACAAGATATTTCAAGAATTTAATAAACGTGGTTTTGAACTATTTTTATCAAAAGATGACGATGGAATCACATTTTGTTTCCATCTTGTTTTAAATTTAAATTAAACGATAAGATCTGTGATGATATTCCTTCGAAATACTTGGAAAACGGAAGTACTTTGAGTCGACGTTAAATATTATAAACTCAAAGGGAAGACCCAGTTTCGAGGCAAAGGGACGCTTCCTCCATCGATAAGGGAACGGCCACGAGACTCCAGAGATACGGTCACTTTATCTAACGCACTAATGTTGGATTATATTCAATGAAAATAAATAATATATTTATTAGCAATTCAAACTATTGTTAATATACAGTAGTTTGAATTGCTAATTAATATTTTTGTTTTTACGAGCTAGATAATTATATATATATTTATAATACTTTTTTTTTGGACGGGCAATCGCTGAGCAACGTTGCAGAGTCACGTAAATTCAGCCTAGCGCGTCAAGTTGGACGACATTTGGTCCTTTAATGTATCTAAAGATCCACCACGACAAACGACGTCAAAGTAATGTGCCCCAAGATTTTTCTAATTGCTTTAAAATGAAGGCAGAGTTTTCATTAAAGACAATAAATAAAGCTAAGCGCAGTAACGGCCCAACCTTTTTACTCGAGCCCAACTATTGTTAAACAAATGTTTCTCTTTTGTAGCGTCCAGTTAATTACTTACCCATCTAAACGAAACATCATCCTAATGACATTTTTCAAGTAGAATTTCATTAGCATAGATAGGAAATTTCACGTTAATTAATAGTCGCTGTTGCGTTGAGAAATGAGGGTTACGTCTGACCGCTTCATTCTCGTTTGACAAGATTAATGGAATAATGCCACGCAACCACTACCTCACAATCATTATTGAATCTGTTTTGAATATTATTCCAATCATACTTTATGGGCTAATTGATTTTTGTTTCTTTTATTTCAATTAAAAAATCTGCTTGGCTCGTTAGGTATGTAGCGTTGTCTTGTGATGTTAATCTATGCTAATATTATAAAGAGGACAGATTTGATTGTTTTTTTAACTAAAAACTGCTGGACCGATTTTGAAAATTCTTTGACCAATAGAACATCTTCACTGAGTAACAATTTATTTTCTACTTTTACGTAAAAAATAGACGATTCAATGCCTTAAAATTTTCCTTGACGTCACTACTACCTACACTTTATACCTAGAAGTGACGTTTTGAGCACTCCTCAACATTGATATTAGCTATTTTTATTTGTTTTATTTAGCAAATAATATTTGTGTCCATTATTTTGATGATCCAATTTTTTTTTAGGTAGGTAATTATCCCGCACTTTTGTGTCAGACTTTTACTGACTAAAACCTGCTCCTAGATGATCTGACTGATGGACTAAATAAAATAAAAATGTTATCCACTAAACAACCCAAAGTCGACGAAAAATCCTTCAGCAAAAACCTAGTAAAAACATAAAAACGAACCAAAATTCATGAGTCAGCTGTTAACCACAAGAATCCGAGTTCTTAAAATAATGTAGGCAGTAACATCAAGTACTGTTAACGTAGTGAAAAGCCTTTGTTTTGTTAATTACTGAGCTCGGGGCAGTCCGCACCTGCTTTCACCACACCAGAATAAACTGTGCGACTAAATTTCCTCTGCTTAAATTAAAAGATACTCCTGACCAATAGTTACTTCCGCTGGCACAGAATGGAATTTCAAATTAACTCGAATTTTGGGAAAACTTTTAAAATAGCGTAGGTAACCATCTGTTTAGAGTATAGAGCCTCTGTAAATGATGACGTTAATAATTCCATTATAGGGGTGGCCATAAATTCTTTGGGGACACTTTCCTCTGGCATAGACAGTAGTTAGAACGAGTAATGGAACAGAAGAGGTACTGTGAAGCAATAATTGAAGTTACGATCGATTGAAGATGGCTTGCTTGAGAAACGAGAAGGAACTTGTTTATATGTTTGTTTACAACGGAAACATTACTCGTAGTAAAATCTTTTATATGAGTAAACTAGTTTCTACCAGCGTCTTCGTCCGCGTGGAAGTTTGATTTCGCCGTGCAAAATTTGGACCCCCGTTTCTGCCCCTTAGAATTTTGAAAAAATTCTCTCTTAGTACTCGTCTACATCATTAAAGAAAACCTTGTTGCAAAATTAGACATTCAGTATTAGTAGTGTTGATAAGTCAGTTTCTCCTTTCTTCCGCGAGACACAGTATTTGTTTTCTTTATTATTATTTTTTAAACTTAAGTGTCTACATATCGTTTTCTGCATTGTGTGTATCTATGTGTGCTAAATATTTTTTTTTCTATCTTTCTTTCCTTTTTAGATAGGTTCTGTAAATGTTATGATGCAACGTAATTACATTCTAAAAGCTCCGACCCAATAAACTATACGAACTTCTCCATCATTTATTATCCTGGCTCCTAATACCAAGGAATTAATTTGACGAAGAATTTCTAAACAAGTTCGCTGTAAGCTCCTCTTATGAAATTCCCAAATTCTACACAGATTATGATTAGTGACAGATTGTCTTGATATAATTACAACAAAGACCTACATTTTCCTGTAAATAATAATATTGTTTATTTATTATATATTTTATGAGGTGTACTCATAATGTGAACAGGATAAACAATGAGAAAAACTAAGTGTACAATGGGCAGGCGGTCTTATTGCACAGAGCAATCCCTTACAGACAATATTAGGGTGTACTGAACGAAAGAATAACAATAATTAACGAATCATAATAATCAGATACCCACCTACAACTTAGGACCCTATCACTTTGGGGACTAACGGAAAAAAATTGAACTAGAATAAATCGTGGATGTGTGTTTAATAATTATGTTATATAGGACATTTATTATTCTTATATAATATAATAAACCAACTCCGATTGCGTTTTTTATTCAAATTAATTCTTTGTCAACCTTAACGACAGTTGGCATTTGCGTCTGATTATTATTTCGGAAGCGAGGTGGCTATTACTTCTAAGATTTTCGAAAAGTTGATCATGGACCATGACAAAGACGATGTTATTGATGCAATGGTTACTGCTTACATAGGTATTATAAAAGAAAGTCCCCCATTGTGTCTCTCTGCTGACCATGAACTAAAAACAACTGAGTATAAACATAGTTTCATGTGGATTTCTCCAATATTTACAATAATTCATTATACATGCATGTTATAGTAGGGAAAAACCGAAAAATTAAAAAACGTCTAATACCCACGTGAAGCTGGGCCAAGTCGCTATCTTTAATGCGAGGTTTTGTTAAATTTAAAATATTTTGAACCTCTGGAAATTCACAATATAAAAAAGAACAACATTAAAAATTATTTTATTAAAATTGACCAAAAGCAAAACATGATATAAATTAGAAGGCTCAAACAAATAAAATCACAAATCTTTTTTTTTTATTACATCAAGAAAATATTTGATAGTTACATAAAATAATAAATCTTGTTTTTTCAAAGGAAAATCTTGTATAGTTACCATGTTTTTTTTTAATATAAATGAAATCGCTGTTGCGGGGCCGTGGAGTCGACATACACCCGGGCATAGGTTCCCCACCTACAAAATACTAAGTGACTGCAACTGGCTCTTAACGTCACACAAGGCTAGCAATAGGGATGTAGATCAAGTTTTATTTTTTTATTGTGATCGAGCATTGAACAACGTTACGCTTTACCGCTACGAGTATCGCTTTGTGATATGCTACGCGCCTATGTGTGCTACGCGTTACGCTACAACTCCGCTACTCCTAACTGCCGTTACTACGAGTATGTGCTACGCAAAATGTATTCTTCGTAAATAATAAAGTTGCATAAATAAAAATATCAATTGATTTTAATTGTAAAATGTTTGTTTGGCTCTTAGACATATGCTTCTGTTCCGTTTTGACATTGTACCCGTAATTTATATTTACTATTGTACATATTATAAATATTTAATATTTTATGTTATTAGTATTTTGGCATTATACCTTTAAATATTACTTTAGAATGCATATTTTGGACATCACATTGTCTGACAAAATATATAGGTAATATCGGTTGGTTCGCACAAAAAATAACTTAGTTTTTTTTCTTTCATAATAAGTCAGTTACAAAGGTTTGAGCAGTATTGTTTTCTGAACAGCATTCACTCAGATATAAGTATCTAGTCTAATGATGCCCTAACCTAACGTCTAGACTAGAGCGTGTAACAATAAAAAAAACCCACTCTACAACTTGTGAAGTGCGTGCCATTGTAACAATCGTAGGACGTAATCACATTAGTACTTGAGGTGAGACGGCGACGCGTGCGCTATCACTGCCTGAGGCGAAGCTCCTGGAGTGCTTGGAGCACCCTTAGCGTCCCCACTGACACAGGCCCACGAGCCCTACCCTTAATCAAACTACGCAGTTAGTCCTGCCCCTTCAACCACCTTAAAAGGTGTCTGAGTCCCCGTTGTATCGAGACGAGGAAAAATTTGTAAAAGAATTTTTAATTTTTTATCTACTTTTTTATCCTTCTTTGAGGTTTATATATGTAGGTGTATTTATTAAGGGCATCATGTACTTATGCAAAAAGGTTTTGAGAAAGATGCATACTTAATGTTTTATGTTCGCATGAATGAGAATACGCTAAATAGTTTATTGCATAAAATCTAGGTCTTACATAAAATTGTATGCCATTGAAAACTGGCATACAAAAATTTTTAAACAATTTTTAATGACAACGAAGAATGTTAAATGCGTAGCTGTAACAATAACGATTATGAAAATAATTCTCTTCAGGTATTAGAAATATAGCTAGCTACTATATTTCAAAAAACTTTACACTGGAATTATTGTTAGGAAGTTATAAAGGGAATTTAAATGTTGACTAACGAGAGCAACGCTAAAAAAATTGCCTAAAGCAAAAGATAGATTTTGATTATATGACACGAATAAATTCAGCGTACATTTTGTTACTAAATACATATTTTTGAACTTTTCCGAGTACTAGGATTCATTGAAATGAATCGATTCAGTATCGTTTCAATGAAACGATACTGAAAACAGGAATAGGTAATAAAATCTATAAAACCTGTATTTTTTTTTTGCTTTACTTACACAGCAACACAGAGGTGGACTTAATAATTTAGGCATTTTCTAATAGTCAACTTAAAATAAATAATATTTAATATTTCTAAAAAGAATCAGTTTTATCATTTTATGTTTAAGAACTCAAACGGTAGCACAGAAACAAATTGAAACTCGTTGGCAAAGTAAAAAATGATTAAGTTTTCAATTAAATATCAATAACAAAACCGGTTGGGCTTACTTATGTTTATAAAAAAAGGATTTTATTTATTTAAATTATTCTACATTTAAACTTCTAATTTCAAATACGTTCAAAACACTTCCTTTCCTAGTCACACATAAAAACACATTTTAGATTGCCACGTCGTATGCACACATGTTTACAATTACATTTGTCCGGGCATACCACAAATATGTAGGTAGAATCTAGCCACGTCGGCACGCGGTCTCAGAATGTCCCACAGCTTCCCTTGCCGCTCCCACAGACCCACGCAATTATAATGGAGCACGGAGGATTAGCTCCCAAGTTCATTTAAATAAAACTACTGAAAGGCAAATGTATAGTCGCTAGTGGGAAACTCCGGACTAAGCTTAGTTTATGGTCACATTACAACATTAAAGTAGCCTTTTGTTTGACTGGCTGGACGTTTGGAGTCTTTTTAACTTTAGTTTTATTGGTGGCCTTTTTAAGTTTATTAGGGCCACACATCGTAAATGATAATTGTTGACAATGTTGCACGCTTGTCAAGGTAACCACTTGCTTTTTCATTTCAGAAGCGTATATATTCATATTAGGCTGAAAAAAGATAGGTCTCTACCCGAGATGCTCAATTTTCAGCCCCGTTGTTCACTCTCTCGCATAACTTTTTTTAAATCATCATTTAATGGCGAGTCAGAAAAAGATACCGTGGCTCTAGAACGCAAAGGGCAAATTAAGGAACAACAAAGATTTTTAGCCAGTAGAAGTTTCATACGCTCTCTCACTCCACCCTGGAGCGTGAGAAATTACTTGAAGATTTAATTACAGGCAGTTTATATTACCTACTTGTAGGCAGTTGAGTATTTAAAATACCAAGAGGTTTCTTTATGAAGTTTTCTTCAACACCGATTTGAGTTTGTTTAGTCTTGAAACTGTTTTGATTTCACCTCCTATACGGGTGGAAGTATCTTTAGGCTCTATTAAAAGCTCAAGATACGCGACTTCTCTAGCGTTTTGCTTATTTACTGAAGCTCTATGTAAATTCAGTCGCAAAGAACATTATTTTAAAGAGCGTGTGTTTAACCGGCACTCAAGAAACGCTTTTATATTTCTCTTTGTGTGAAGGGAAACTGCTTCGTTACTTTTCAAGGTTTTGGAAGTTTAGTTTGAGAGTATTTTGTCTAGGTATTCTTCTGTGATGGAGGATAGCGTGTCTAGACTACGTAAGAGTAGAAAATATTGACGGCACAGTTGGCGCAGTGGTTGACCGATTGACTGAACCGTTGCGTGTCTTGCGCTCGATTCCCATACTGAGTAAATATTTGTATAGCTTACAGATAGTTGTTCAAATCGTACCACTAAACTTCAAATGACTCAATGACTGATTGCGGTTGCTAGCTGGCAGTTGGTTAAGTTTTAAGTTTATTAAGTATTACATATACCTACTGCTACTTAGCTTCGTTAAACACAAATATATTATTTCCATATTTTAATAACATTTATAATTCTTGATATTTTATTTTATGCAGAAACGCTGTGTGAGGTTCATATGTGGATTAAAATCGACAAATTATTCCATATTTGTTAGACTAAAAACAAGTATTCCATATTTAGTTAGTCATTATTTTTAGTTTTTTTTCCAAAAACTAAAAATAATGACTCTACCAGCAATGCATATTGCGGAAACTGTACTATTTGTGTAAAAACCCGCAATCACTGGTCAGCTTATTGGAAGTTCGCAGAAATCATCATTACTTTCTCAATATTTTAATAAACTTTATAATGTTAAATGTATAACATCTTTAATGGGTTAAAGCTTTTTGATCAATGCTCCAATAATTTATAAAAAAATACTGATTGCCAATAATAAAATTACAAAAAGCACATAATAAGTCGTATGACCATAACTTAATTGGAAATGAAAAATATTCAATTTCAATGTTAATAATTTTATTAATTTTAATAAATTTTAATTAAAATTGAATATTTTAAGACATTTTAATTTTTTGGATTGGGATAGGTAGGTACTTAGATTGTCTGACCTTTAAAACTCAATAAAAAAAAAACAAAAATTCCTCATATACGTCTGACATAATTCTACGTATATTTCTTTACCTGAGTTATCAAATAAAAGTGATTTTGATTTTTCACTCCAGCACATTACTATGGTCCTTGGAACGCATAGGGCGATTGAAGAAACACAAATGAATTTACATAGTAAATACTGCCTCTCCTTCTCGCTCCAAAACTGACTGAGACTCGTATATATTACACATGAGACATTGTAGGTTCGACAAGACCTTTTTTGAGGTCCTAATCATCCTATAATTTCTGCCGCGCTGGGTTGGGGGAAGGGAGACTTTACTGACTAAATCCATCTGTGTTTCTTCAATCGTCCTATGCGTTTTAGGACCCCAGTAAAGTTGGAACTATATTAAACCAACGCATTCGTGGGCCACATATGATATGTAGGTACGTAGAACGACGTAGCGTGTCATCGCGTGGCGTAGATCTAATGTAGCTCTACAAGTCTAGTTGCTATATAAAATGTATGGCGACCGACGCGCCCAGACCGGTGTACGTGGCCCACGTGTGTGATATGTAGTTCTACCTTAACTCATTCGAACAATTACGCAGCCAAAAAGTTTAATACTAAAGCTAATAATATAATTTACTAGCTTCTGCCATCAGCGTCACCAGCTTGAATGTACAAAATATAATTACAGCTATGTTACTCAATGATAAAGTAGGTATATTGGTGAAAGCACATAACAGCTGAGTGGGTTGAAAGTATTAAAAAATCAGTGCAGGTGTAGAAAAGTGGTACAAATTTTAATGAACTCAATAAATACAATACGCTTTTTAGTTACTTTTCTCTATGATTTCAGCCGGCATCCGTTTTGGTTTGTTTACTCACACCCGCGTACTAGTAAATAGTTAAGAATTACAGTACTAGATCTCAGTTTTTACAAATAAGGGACAAGCAATTACTTTAGTACGACTTAAGCCCTATAATAGTACAACTAAAGTACTCCTACCCTATTAGTAGGATTTTATTGTAATTAATAGTTACTAAGTAATTAGTTTTTACAGAACTTTTTCTAAAGACGACCGATAAATAGCATTTATTTTTAAAATAGAATTTTATAACACTATTACTCGTCAATTTAAACAAGATTAGGCTAGTTATTCCTAGGTACCTATCCTAAGAAGAAAAACCAGTACAAACTCAGAGGTAAAATCAACCTCTTTTCGTAGTCTATTCTAAGGTTGTCTGTAAGAGATTGCCCTGTGCGATAAGAGCAAATCTTGTCCACATTAGAAGGTGTATAATAATAGTAGATTATTGCATCGAGCATAAAGTAATTTATTATTGCACCGAGTGCCTAATTTAGAGCTCGAGCGTTAGCGAGGGCTCTAATCTAACAGGCACGAGGGCAATAATAAATTACTTAAGCCGAGGTGCATTATCTGCTTTTCTTTCAACTATTACCTATAGGAATAGTAGATAAAAGAAACTCATATCAAACAGTTAAAATAGAAGTTTCTATAACACTGTCGGCTTCATATAGAATGTTTTCCGGAGTTAATTTGTCGCTAGATGATTTCATTTTAATTCGAAGCCGAAGCACTCAAAATCAAATAGTATCACACTTTATCGTTTCTAAAAATATTGTCAAAACAAAATTAACAAAGTTCCCGCCAAATCAAAAATTTCTTTCATTTTTAAATCAGAGTTAGCAGCAATCATTTTTTAAATTTGGAACAAGTAGGATAGAAACGAATATTAGGTACGTAAAAAAAAAAGTATGCAATTGATATCGGCTGGCTGAATAGAGCTAATCCATTGAAATTGGTGCCTTTTGGTGCGATTAAAAAAAAAACTGTGCAATAATGAAATTTCATACATTTTTATTGCTCTAGAGCAATAAAGACTCGCTTTGTACTGAGTTTTTACTGTGATTATGATGATATTAAAGCATAGTTGGAAGAAAAATATAATATAATAAATAAATAAAAGATATTTTTTTTAAGTCCATACGGCAAACATGTTATCTTGACACGAATGATACAGAATAATTTATTTTATTTCATAATTTATGTCAGAATGAAATTCCATATAAAATTTTTAGTAAAAACTTAGAACAATTTTAGCACCTTTTGCCTAATTATTCTAAACAGTAACAATTATATTTATTTAACATTAAAAAGGTCCCCAAGCGAATTTCGATAATAAAGAGCATAGAAAACTTATACTTGGAAAGGTACCTCTTCCATTGAGAAGTGAAAGAAATGCATCAAAAGTAAAACCAAGCTTTCATAATCTTGCTCCATTTATAAATATCTATAATGGTTTCCTATGAAGCAATCCTTCGCTCTTTTCTGGTATTCCCTTTCAAGAGAACGTAATGTAAAAGTTTCTTGTATTTTATGATAGAAAAGACTAGCATTATCTATCTTTTTCTTCGGGTAAATAAGGGTATTTGTTTTATTTGAACAAATATTTTTATAGTAATGATAACATAATCGAAACATTTTGATAAGCAAAATACTTATGTATTGATATCTTTCTAACAATCGTGTACCAAAATGTTAAACAATACGTAAATTGATCTGGAAAGTTGGATTTGCCGATACGAGTCTCATAATGGTATAAGTAACGTAAAGTCAAAAGAACAGAAGACCAACATTTCAAATTACACCAGATGTTATTATTTTTAAAGCTGAGTCTTAATCGTTTCAAGATTATTCTTAAATTGACTCTGCTTCATTGGACGCACGGTACTGTAGGTCCTTTCTAAAAAATATCTAGTATATACGAAAGATATATGTCGCTTCCCTTCAGAGTCCAAACAAATATTCCAAAAAAAAAATCACCACACCATTTTTCCAAAGTCTCCGAGTGACTTATCCATTTTGTCATTTCATATCTAAACATTTTCCGAATTGAAAAGGCTATTCTCAACTCTTGCGGTTATCGATTGTATTCGCACCGCAGACCACATATACCTTCAATTTCTCGACGATATTTTAGTAGATAGGAAATTGCATTTAATATTTTAAAATTTTATCATCATCAGGACTTATCCCGCTCTTGGGCGGAGCGGAAGGGCGTGTCAGGCTTCAGGATGATGTTGGATTCCGAACAAAACGAAGGTTGGTAAGTTTCAATCCCGAGCGCGAGTGAGAGATTTATATAATTCCCTCCCGAGCGAGATAATACTATAAAAACTTGAGTAGAGTGAGTACAGAAGACAAATACAGTTTCATCCTCCTCTTCGATTCTTTACTTTTTATATCATCTGTGAGATAATTGAAAGACAATTTTTAAAACAAATTATATATTTAAGAAATATAGTAAGTACCTATTATTTACAAGTTAATCTAATCTGTCATTTGACTTGTTTTGAGATTTGAAACAAACGAAATTCACTACATTAAGATTCTATAAAGTGTGTGTTTTCTATTCGCTCCGTGCACGATTACAGCGCCAACTAGCGTCCACAACTTTGTGGGCTCTGTCACATTGACATTTAGGTCGTGTATTTGTGAAAAAATATCGAAATGAAAAAATAACAAATATTTTCGACTCATAAATTGTTGTGATACCACGATTTGGGTGGAAAAAGGGTTTTTAAATCATTTTGGTCATTCAAATCAAATGAGGTAAGTCCAAAAAGTGTGTTTAATTTTGATTGTGTCAGGGTTTGTTTACTTCATTTATAGTTGTAGTTTTACAGTAAAACAAAAAGAAAAAGCTACTTTAATGGTTTCATTATATAACAGTAAATATATTTAAATGTTCCTGTATCGCTAGTAATAAATTAAATATCGTTTTCAGATCGAAATGAGTATTGTTTTGAAGACCGGGTTTGTGAGTGTTAATCGGTAAAACTTGCATTTACTATTTCTGCCAGTATTCTTGCAGTTTACAACACAACAACTACTGTGACTCATTTTTGTTAGCGGACTAATGAAATTAATTAATGATATTAAAATGTATTATGTAGAATCGCTTTGCCATTGACAGATACATACATCTGATGACAGAGCTTACATTATTTCTACTTTTGACCACCATGAGCGCTGCGATAGATTATGTTACCCCCACCTAGTACTTCGCACCCAGCGAATAATAGAGCTCATTCATTACTTTTTTTTACTATTACCTAGTACGGTTTGTGGTTGTCAAATACGTAGAAAGTGGCTTCATGTAGTATTCATTCAAACTGACACCAGGGTAGTTAAGAAATGGCTAAATACATTAATATTCGTCTATAAATACGCTTCTTCGTAGGTCACTTATACCATTTAGGTACTCGAACTCAACCTTTCTTGACCTTTACAGCATTCGTCAATAAATACCTACTTATTCGAAGATTAACTGTCCGATAGTTATGACGACAACATTGCTCAATAAAACCGTTATGGCCGCCCAACTAAAGTCGGTCGATCCCTACTAACCTATTTTGTTTAGTGTTTATGAGGACCGGACCTAGGGTGAACCTTCTTTTATTATATCTATTGGTATTTAACCACATTATCTCGGCCATTCTGAATTACGACCTGTTTATAGCCCTTAATCCTCGGATAGGTTACACAGTCCAGATATTTTTAATGGGGAATCTGTTCTTTATTTTAATATTATGGGAAACCAGAATTTATTTACAAATAAATAAAAACGTGTGAATAAAAAGTTTTTGTATGATAAAAGGGTGTTTGGGAAACGTTGAGGCGAGAATATGTACGGCGTACTCCTTTGTGGAAATCAAGCGTGATGATACAAAGAAAACTGGTGTGCAAAATGGCAGAGGCTATATTTTTGTCCATATTTCAGAACTTGTTACCAAAAGTAGGTTGATGTCAGGTCGTATTTTAATATTGAATCTTGGCACCGAATGCATTCGGACACTATCGGGCTTGAATATTAATTAATAAAATATTTGAAAAAGAAACCAACCAAGCGCTAGCCGGACTCATGCAAGAAGGGTTCTGTATTATCAATAGCAAAATAACAGCCAAACAATCACGTTTGTGGTATGGGAGCCCCACTTAAATATTTACTTTATTCTGTGTTAAGTATTTATTGTTAAAGCTGCAACAGAAATACAAAATCTGTGAAAATTAACTGTCTAGCTGTCACGGTTCATGAGATAAAACGGATGACGAATGATGGAGACGGATGGTCAGCTGAGTCTTAGTAATAGAGTCCCGTTTTACCCTTTGAGTACGGAGCCCTAAAAAAATCCCGGCTTTAAATAAAATCAAACAAAGCCCAGTAACCGAACAGTATTTTTAATAACAGATTACGTAACGCAAATTAATTAATAGGGAAGCGCCGCGAACGGGAACATATTTTGTTACCATTGCCCAAAATGAGTCATGAATAAACATTTCGGCTATTTCGGCGTAAAAATGTTGTTGTCAATCGTCTGATACACAGTGATGATTCCCTACCCTAATGGACATACACTCAATTAGGTTTTACTGCCGCACCGTCATTCAATTTAATGCCAAACACCAACCGCACCGAGCAGGTACCTATTTATTTTTATTGACTACAACAAAAAAACAGGAACAAAGTTTTATACAACACAACATTTGTATTATAAACCTTCGCTATTTAATATTCCATTGCGGGCCAAAAACTCGTTGTGTAAACTTTACTTTTTAGTTTTATTTCAGTCTAGCCAGATTTGTGTGGCTTTGCCCGCAGACCTCGTTTAACCTTTTGTGAGATCGAAAAGGAATATCTAAAGAAATGCGCTGACTTTCATATTTGTAAGTGAAAATGTCATAGACGCAAAGGATTGAGTCGCAGCTGGATTAAGTATTTGAGTTATAAGTCGAGTTTGCTGGGACTTTTATATAAGTATAATATTATGGAAGTATAATATTATGGTGTTGGTACCTAGCTAACGCCTTTTGTTTTGAGGTGAAAATCATCCAATGACATAGAAAGAAAGAAAGAAAACACGTTTATTTGGCAAACCATCAATATGAACGAGTACAGGTAAACATAAATTACACATAAAAAAAGAAAAAAAAAGAAATAAGTACAACAACATCTCCCACTCTGGGCGGAATAATCAGAATTTTACTGACTAGAACCTGTGTCTTTCAGTTTGCCTTTGCGTTCTAGAACTAGGGGTTCCCTTTTCAGAAATTCTCCAGGTCCTAGCTAGCGAGCATTGGCCCTACTGGGCCCCTGCGGTTTGCTGAAATCCCTTAGAAGAGGACGTGGATCACTACGCGCTGTGGACGACTGGGCTCGACCCGGTATTAAATTACTGGATGGCCGGACGGCCAGCTCAGCGCCCGCAAGCCCGCGTCTACCTTGGCTGGTAGTCAGGGTCGGAATCTTGGCGGCTGGGGCGTGAGGCCGTTCGTTTATTCGCTAGCATTACTGCTTCACAGAAGGAGGCGACCGCCTGCCATGCCACCTCACTTCTGACGAAAGCCTGAACCAGCCAATTTTGACCAATCATTTTTATATGTGAGACTAGCATTTTGCCTGCTAATTCGTTTGCGAAAATATTTTTCATAAAATTTTTATCATCTCATATTCGATATTTTGAGGATAGTTTTGAAAACCAAAAAATAAGAGTTTTTGTTATTCATTTAAATTATTATAATTTGTGTCAAGTTCATAAATCCCAGAAATGAGAATATTCAACACATTATGACTACTATATATTAGAATTCGTACTCTTAATTACTCAGATACCCGCGAAACGAGACACAATAGTAAAACAATAACAGCGCGGTCTCATAGGACCGGTTGGGGATTCAAACGTTAACCCACGGAATAAGATTTTGCATGTAAATGAATTTTCAAATTTTAACTTTTCACCCCCTGACTGAATTTCCTAAAATCCCTTCTTAGTGCTCGCCTACACATTCTTATTCCCAGTAGTTTCGACTGTGCGTTGATATGTCAATCAGTCCTTTTCTCCTTTTATATAATATACTGGTATGTAGATTAAAAGAAACTCTATAAAAAACGCGAAGCTTAAAAATGGGTTAAAATATCACCTATAAAAAACATTTTCATGAATATTACAGTGAGTGGTGGATATCTGAAACAATATTCAATTTATTTTCGGAAAACATAACATGGACAGGAGCAATAACTGGCGGAAACAATAACAAACACATCGGGCATGCAGCCTACTAAAATTTTCTTAGTTTTTCCTCAAATAACGTCATTTTATTTGTCCAATGCGACAGGTAGAATGTCGGTAAACACATTGTGACGCCCGTCACGTAAACATTAGTGCCGATTCCTTTTTATTTACACGTCATATAACATTAGCCTTAATAAAAATAAGTGCCTACTTAAATGTAGGTGCAGTCCATAAAGTGTTCAATAGGTATAATGTGCCTTTAGGAGCTCTACACACGATCTGGATCGACGACATGATTGTGAAAAAAGTGTAATGAGGGTATAACAAAAGTCTCATCAATATATTTATTACTGTTGACCTGTCTAAGCTTCGCACGGGTGTTATAATTTTTTTTTAAACTTAGCATGTCCCGTTACATTGTGCACTTTAGCCTTCTAATGTTCCCACCGCTGGGACTACGGTCTCCTCTCTAGGAGCCACGCCAGTGATCACATATCTTCGAATTTTTAGTACTTGGACATTCCTCAAGATGTTTTCCTACACCTTTTTGGAGAACAGTGGTTATAAAATAAAATAGTTATGCACAGAATTACACAATGCAATGTGGCAGACCACAAAGGAGATGACGATTTGGTCAGATTCCGCCAAAGATGGAAGGAGTGGAGAAAGGCTTTTGCCCAGGAGTGGGACAGGATAGGCTAACAAAAAAAATGCGCCTAGCTGGGTTAGAATCAGTGACCTACAACTCATACCTAAGTGGGGGTCGTTACCACTGGCTCACCATTGCTCTGGTTACATTTTTATAACGTGCAAGTATTATACAATTACACTTAAACCTTCCTTTTGTCTGCTGGTGAAAACCGCATGAAAAACCGATCAGTAGTTTTTGAGTTTCTTGCAAACATAAGTGGACAAACAGAACCGGTAGGTGAATTTTTTTATAATATGTAGTGATGAGCAATGAATACGGCTCTGATACAATGACAGTTCAGTAACAACATAAATACCAACAGCATTCGTGGAACTAACAATGCCTGTCAAAACAGACGTTTTATAAAACAAAAAATATATAAATGACGGCGAACATAAACCAAAGTCCTTGACGTAACCACTTAACTTCCGTTTACACACTAGAGTTATTGAAGCGCCAAGTCGCGGGTGTGTTACAGCCCTTATCCTCATTCTAATGTACCTATTTGATCGTTCAACTTTGCTAATAAACGTTAGAACAATGATTTCAACTAAGCTCGGCGGTCGATGTTACAGCAGAGTGAATAGTTTTCTCGTTGCCACTCCGATAGAAGTATTTCACTAGATATGTGATTATTACCGCACGCAGGTACCATCGGAAAACTGTAATTAACTGGGTCGTTTGCAATCTAAAATCAAACGTTTTGAGAACACATTTATTGTGCGTACAACTAAGGAGTGAAATTCCCTGCTTTAGTTGTGTTTTCTGATACATACAACATGGAGTTGTTTTGGTCAACGGTACTTCTGGATAAGCGTACTGCATCTTTGACCACAATGTCAGCTACCATCAGGTAAGATAGGGGCCAAGCGCGAGTCTATCAATAATAATAATAAAAAAACAATCTATCCTTCAACTGCCATATATCGATAGGTAGTGGATAACGGCCCATTCCCTCTTCTAGAGAGGAAGCCTGAGTCCCCGCTGTGGGAACTTTAAAACTGATTATATGACGAAACACAATAAATTTGAAACGAAAGGAAATAAGAGGCGGTGTTTTACTTTTTTTGATTACTCAGATTACTCTTAAGTAGCAATGGGCAGATTACATTGCTCATAGAACAGAAGATCGTACTGGGTCGTTGTTCGGTGGATGCGGCGTTGGAAGGCTTCCCACAAGGTGGACCGATGATCTAATGAGGGTAGCAGGAATCTGATAGAAGCGATACGCACAGGATTGGTAGTTACAGCGACACTGGGGGGAGGCCTATGTCCAACAGTGGAAGTCTATCAGCTGAAATGTTAATAATGATGACTCAGAAACCAATTATTTTCACATATCCTCTGAAAGATCGGTATTACAATGTTTTCAATTACAAAAAACTAGTCCACTTGCAATAAAATCCCGACTAAAACGCCCCGAGAGATTATTTAAGTGTTAAGTATTAATTGTCACACGACATGAATTCCTAACACGCCTTTTAGATTGTAATAAAAGTCGAGGATCATAAACGTTAACGACTGCGTCATTTAACTTCGATTAAAAAGAAAAGTCATAAAAAAGGACCATTGCCAGTTGCTGAATTCGTGCGAATTTTATGCCAAAACATTTTAGATGGTGAGTTTAAAGCAACCACAATTCCACTACAGAGTACGACTTTTGTTCAGTAATTGCTGGGAATACTCTTTACACTTTATTACAGTATCAGGCCCAGCGATTTATGCTAATTAAGCATTTTAGACAATATATTTAATTAGTGTTTTTCATCCTCTTAACTGAAACTGCAGCACTAATGAATGCCGTAAACAGTATCCATGTTTTTCGCATGCGCTACAAATTTAAAGAGGACAGCTTACACAGCAAAAACGTGTTTTTTTCTCTCTACAGCTTACCGAAGATAAAATCTGTGTATTAAATATTCCCAGAATTTTTATTTTATGTTTTTCGGTACCTTTGTATCATGCCTAGCTATTTTTGGTGTAATGATAATTATGTCTCCGTGTGCTAAAGTACTTTTTTATTTATGATACGCTAAGTTATGGTATTTATAGCCTCTGTTAAGGTGGTTAATCATCCAATAACTTCATCTAGGGGGGAGCGAGAAGGCGTGTCAGACTTTTACTAACTAAATTGTTTGCCTTGCGTTCCAGGAGTTTCGGCTTTCCCTATCGGAAGACAACCCTTGGCCGGAGTACATTTCGATCCTGCCGAGCCCAAAAAGCCATAAAAGAAATGCAAGACGTACTTTTCTAACATTTCTTTAAGGCACGACCACAACGTGCCGTCGACGACACTGGTTTGGTCCAGACGGTTGGACGGCGGACGAATGGACGTTGAGCTACCCAATACTCGAAGGCTTGTGTTAAAACATGTGAACACATTCGTAAGAAGTTGGTAGAATTATCGCAGCTTTAATTTTATTTTATTCGATTTTAGTAACAACTTTGTATATTTCTATGTATTTTTACTTTTATACGTTTGCACCACCCTCAGGTTGTTTCGTAGAAAATGCGTTGTAACGTGTTTCTTAGAAGTGCATTTTTTATAATTGATATAAAGTAGTGCTTGACTGCGATTCCACCAGAAGATAAGCAGTGATTTAATCGTTGATGGGAATTATAAAAAGACGGGAAGACCCCAGCAGGCAAATTGGCATAAAGTTTTAATATATGAATAAATAATAAAATAATAATGATTTAGAGCTAACGGACACATAACTTTGTTGCCGACGGTACCTGGACAGTACCTACAACACTAAAGCGCTTTAGCAGGAAAGCCCAGGCAGTTCCGATTTCTAGTGCACCCTCTATGAATTACAAATGTCTGTGTTAATAGGCGTTGGCTACTTTTAAATGTTCCATTATTCAACAAGGAACTTTTCTACCCAACTAAGTAAATGGCAGTAGAATTGCCTTCGGACATTTGGTATTCAGAATCGAATCTAATGTCTACTTTGTACAAGTTAAGTATCGATTTTGTGGAAATTAAACGGCAGCTTAATAGATAAAAGTACTTTTTCATTGAAAACGGGTTGCGAAATAAAAGGAAAATCCCTTTGCGACTGACGATTTACGAGTACAGATGTCTCGGGTACCCTGACCCAGTCAAAGTGTTTCTAGTGATAACATGCCTAGTCATTTCACCATTTGGCGCTCGTGGACCAATCTAATGAAAAAGACTTCTAAAGTGTACAAGTATCTAAGTGCTTAAAAACTATGGTGTGTGACTAGAAACGTATAAAGCTTTCACGTCTGAAGTTAGAGAATTCAATTGTATAAAACAATAAATAATAAAAATCCGTTTATATAAATATAACCAAACCCAGCCATTTTTGTTATTGCTATTTAATTGAAAACTTAATCATTTTACCCTTTACCAACGAGTTTCAATTTGTTTCTGTTTTACCATTTGAGCCTCCGAAATAAAATGATCTGAATTTAAACTTTTTAAGAATACTAGCTTCTGCCAGCAGATTGGCTTGTGTGAAAATTTCAAAATATTTGGCTATGTTACTTACAGGACCGGTCGTTATGACAACGCTTAGGGGAGGCCTTTGTCCAACAGTGGACGTCTTTCGGCTGAAATGATGATGATGATAACAAGTGATACACTAGCAATCAACTAGTGAAAGAATCTTTTAAATCGCTATAACAAGACAGAGTATTTTAGGTTGACTATTAAAAATACCTTAATATTAAATAGGATTTTAAGTCCACTTCTGTATTTGTATATGGGTACATGTTGTGGTATGCTTTATATCTATATAACGCATGGAAAAAAATCCTATATCCTTTATGATTCCTATTTTCAGCATCGTTTTGGTTCAATGGAATCTAGTTCCCGGAAAAGTACAAAAAAAATATCGTGTATACCGGAACAAAATTGCACGTTGAATTTTTTCGTGTCATATTATCAAAAGCTAGCTTTTGCTTTAGGTAAAAGTCATTTATTTGTGCGCTCAATATTCATCATTTCAATTACCTTTATTGACTACCGTTTCAGTATAAACTGTGTAGTTAATATTTTTTTTAAGTTGGTAAATTATCAAACGACTTTTCCCGCCCTTGAGCAGAGCGGACTTTTACTGAATAAAACCTACCCTTATGTTCCTTCTTTTCCTTTCGTTCCAGGACCCCGGATTTCTTTGTCACTTAACCCATGGTCGCAGAAGGCTTCGACCCCGCTGGGCCCTAAGATTTTCTGAAATTGCCTTGAGGTGCACGTGCAACACTACGCACCGTCGACGACTTGGGCTCAGTCCGGACGGTTACCGGATGGTCGGAAGGCGAGCTAAACATTGCTCACTGTCCACACTACTTGAAGCTGTCTTAAAAGAACTGCTCAACAGTTCTTCTAAGTCTCACGGCCATGAAGGACTCAAAATGACATGATGGCCATTGTATACAATAAATTTTATACAGAAACTGTTGTACAAGAGAGCTAGCTCGGTAGTACGTGTGTACGTGGTTCGATTAAGCACAGTTAAGCCACAAGTGAGCGGCGATACCAATTTATGACACTTGATATCTACGTGCCGAGGCACGGAAGGCACATTAAGCCGTCGGTTACGCTTCATATGTCTGAGTGGTGTTCGTCATTTAGGCGTGTGGGCTCTTAGAGATAACTTGGGAAGTGGCTCTGCACTCTGCTTTGAATTGGTTACGACAATTTTTGGGATTGACTTTGATTTTAAACCGCTTTAATGTTCTGTTTTAGAAATATTTTAATTTCTTCTATGAGATTAAATTTTTTTCATACATTTTGTTGTTTATCAGTGGTGATGTTTAAATAGTTTTAGGTAGCCTACTTATTTTATTTTATACTTTTTCTTTAGACGAGAAATCATCAAATAGCTTCTCCTGATCTAAGTAGAACTAGAGAGATTAGAATATTTGGATGACTTTTTCCTTTTCTGTGCTCAAATGTCGTTTCTTTGATATTGTTTGTCAAGTCATTGAGCTTCTTTGCCGTGAGTTGTGCCAAACGATTACTGACAAATGCACTGACTGGACAGGTTCGCTTAAATCTATCTGGTTCTTTCTTCAAAAGATCATCTGAGACAATGGTTCTCATATGATGTGTCCATAAGTTATGTACGTTATTTACTAGAAAATAAAATAAGCCAATGGCAGCTAATAAATGATCAGTCAGCTGACAACTCACGGATACGGTTTCTATGACAGAACCAACGAAAAAGTAGTTATGCATTTGAACGACTACCTACTCCCCCGTGTACAAGTCGTTCTTGACCAAGTATCAATGAATAAGTAAAATAAGCACTCAACTAGTCCATAACTAAATAATTTATAAAGGGGTGCGAACGTTTCTCAAAGGTATACGTAATGAACAGGGACATGACGAACTAAGTCTTCCCAGCATAGGACCCGCATTCAGAATTATGGGAACCCCACATAATTATGTAAAGTTACTCCAAATGTATGGGAGCAACCCTGGGGAAAGGCACATATAAAAATCCAAAAGGCCTCACATTTTATTTCCAAGGGCGTCGAAAAGGGTTTTGATAGTGGGAACTAAACGATTTGTATAAGGAAAGCAGACGACCATTAAAGTCAGTTTTCTACGACTTAGATACTGTTCAGATTTCGTGTTGAGGAAAACTAGGTTGAAGACAAAATTGTGTTGATTTTATCAGCCTTATAATTTTCCAGCTGTTGGCACTCAGGACTCTAAGAGATGGTTGTAATCTACTATCAAAGCAAGTTTTTTTATGTAAAATGGTCCCCCACCACGTCTGTGTGTCTGTTCGACATAAACTCACGAATTACTGGACAGATTTTCAAGCAATTTTCACCAATAGACAGAGTAATTCATTAAAAAGGTTTAGGTGTATAATTTTAATACATGCACATTATGGTAGAGAAAAACCGCGAGTTTAAAAAATTTGCTACACCAGAGCGAAGCTGGGGCGGATCGCTAGTAAGATGTAAAATGTAAAAACTATTCCAAATTCATTAACCAATCCCAAAACAAATCAATACTTACCGTTGAAGTTATAATATTCGTAATTCACGTTTAATACCCAATCACGCGCCTATCTAAACGGTTATTAGAATTCAGGGTACAATCGTGAAGACATTTACTAACATAATTACTTTACATTAACCCATTAGTCCTACCCTAATGTCTTGTAACTATAATTTTGTTGTTGTAAAACGCCCAAATAGCTGAACGAGGTAAACAGAACATTATTTGGTAGTGGGTTAGCTCGCCGCGACCATGTGTACGAGTATATTTGGCAGCGGTTAAAACTGCTTAAACAGACGGCTAAGCGTGAACATAAATTTTTGAAACGCTTTTAGCATCCTCGTAGACCATACGATCTCATTTCTGAGTACATCCACAAGGTAAAGTGAGAAGCCTAGAATTTATTGTAGGGGCCATTGTGGAGCCCATCGTGCGTGCTTCCGACTGTAGCGGATACAATAAGAATTGATATGTGTAGTACGTTGGTGCGACAGCAATATGCACTATTTTATTTGAATGCAGACACGGAATGTAGTTGTGCTGCAATTATTTCATGTGTTTACTGATCCGTGAGTTTGTTTCAAATAGTTTTATGCCAATAGGGATTCACGATTATTATTTGAATGATTTCGGTTATGTTAAGCAAGTATATCCTGCCTGATACATGTTTAAACATGTAATTGTACATACATGGAAATGTCTGAGCAGAGTTTTTCATCTTAACTAATGTTATAAAGCGGAAAGATTTTATTTTTTTATTTGATACAGTTTAACTAAAAAACTATTTAACCAATTTTTTTTTTCACTTAGAAGGCTACATTTTTACTGAGTAACATAGGCTATTTATTTTCTACTTTCAATCGAACGAAGCCGCTGGCAAAAACTAGTTAGGTAATTCCTTTATTGGACGTTTGTTAGAGTAGGAATAATACACACAATCCGTATAATGCTACATTTAAACGTGAAACTTATTATTAATATTATATTGGCAAGTCCCATAAATACCTATCAATTGCAGAGTCCTTTTGAATCATTAACGTCAGTTGCAGTAGTGGAATATTGTCCAAAAAATTAAATCGACAAAGCGTTACTTGGTGGAGCATTATTTTTATGTTCCATAAGCTTCCAGCTTGTTATTTGGAAAATTGTAACTGATCTGTTATTTCAGTACTCATAAAATGGCGTCATGAAATTCGTCGCCATTGATTCGTCACACGACGCGTTCCCGGAATCTATGCGCGGTTACGTCGGGTATAAGTACACTTATATGCCTCCCGAATATACTCGTTTTTATCGTGAAACTTTCGCCTTTTGTTTAGAGAGTACTTGTCCTAGTTTCTTATATTGCTTTCCAACTATTACGCGCATAATGATGTGGATCGATCACAGTAGTTCTACATTTGTTTCTTGGAACGCCTCGTTAGATCTTCTTATTTACTGCTGTCAAGATTCATTTCTGGTAATGATATGTCTAATAGCGGACGTTTTTCGGTTTAGATGATGCAAATTAATTACTGGCATATAATTATGTACTTATTACCGATAGAGGGGATTTCAGAATTATGTATTCTGAGTTAGGTATATCTCAAACTTAGCTTTACAGCAGCAGTGCTGTAAAGCTAATTTTGACAGGTTTTCAGGCTATAGTAGAGTTTAAGAAATACTTAACTTTAAATGTTTAAATCAGAAATCGACGATTAATCTTTTTTTCATCAATGATTGTTATTTTGACTATTGATTTTATAAGTTTTATGTTTCAACTGAAAAGCGTAAGTACCATATTATGCCTGGCTCGGCTTATGTCGGAATCGTTCCCGTATCCTATCCAAGATTCTTGCAGCTTACAACTCAATTTCCTTCAGCAAATCCTGGATCAAGAAAGGTATACGCTCCTGAGCTATTTTATGAATACATCATATTATCAAAATACGTAGAACTAAGTCAATATGGGCATAAATAAATTCAAAAGAATGCTTTATTTTACATTATTTGGAAAAATGTAGAAAATAATTAAAATTAAACGTACAAAACGGAATGATCCCGTTCCCGAGAAGTGAAGCAATCTGGTGCGTTTTCAGTAAGCGTGTCAACTTCTCTTTAATTGTATATTCATAAGGGCGACACGTTATTTTGACGTGAGCATGATTATGTCAGTCGTCGTTACCAAAATGGCGGTGGTCGTCATTAAGTCGGAGTGCCCTCGTTTAAGTCCGCGGCGCGTAAACAGCGGCGGAAGGAAGGCGGGCTAAAAGCCCGGGCTACTGGTGCAGCTTGCAAATTAGCCACGCTTGCTGGAGAAAACACGTGAGGACGAGCTAAGAGATTACTTTCTACGAAACAGCACTGTGCTGTACGTTTAAGGGCCCAGCTTTTGACTTTTTTCCCCGTTTGGAAAATTTGCGAGCGTGTCCCAGTTACCTACATGACAGCTTGTTCATAATATTCGCTAACATTCTTTTTTCTACATAATAATATTCTGTCTTCATCAAAGTAGATGGAAAGTCGTGGACTGTTTCATATTTTTTCATTTTTATTTTGATGTCACGCTAACTAAAAAGTTTTTGCGTTTGAGTTTCAGAAGTAGATATCAAATGTTTCTTTATTTCTGCGGGCTGCGGCTACCAAATTATCTCGGCAGATTTAAAAAGAATCAGAGTAAAACAATTGAAACTGAAACGTAGAAAGCGGGCTGGGGCGCTGAAAGTCGCGGAACTAATGATGTTGTAATGATTTCATTACTTATGTATTTCAAGTTTCAGAGAGTCAAAACTCACAAAATGATTGAGGTAGGTAATGGAATTTAAACTCTGAATAATAGCACATCAGTGTAAAAGAAATATAGACTAAACTGTTTTTTCATAAAAGTTGTATTAAATAGGAATCAAATATTCCTATTTAAAGTATTGAAAATCGGGTTATCAGACCTCCAGAACCTAGTTTCTGAGAATAACGCAACTCCTGTCATTGACTCATGGTTAGACTTTCTGGTATAAAAACTATAAAGGTATACAACTAGATACAACTATCAAAAATATACAAATGACAACCGGGAGCTACGGAATTACGTGCTTTTCGAGACACAGGATGTTAATGATGTCCTAGATAAACTTAGAAAAATACATAGACAGACATGAATTGAATAATTGGCCACCCGAATTTGACCCCGCAACAACATGCATGAGAGGCAGGTACCTTAACTACTATAATACGCAAAAACTACTTACACGAATCACATTTTCGAATATTGATAAAAATCGTATGAAAATTCATCACAAACATACAGACAGACGCGATGAGGAAACTTTGTTTCATCATTTTTAAGGATAATCTAAAAATATTGCTAAAAGAACATCGCTTCTCTCATGGTCCATAGACGACTTCTCGAAGATCTCAGAGGCATTAGCCACCTCGCTTCCGAAATAATAATTAGACGCAAACGCCAACTGTCGTAGAGGTTTGCATAGAATTAATTTGAATCGACAAGTCTGCAATTAGCAAAAGGGATCACGGTATTATTACTAAATTGTCTTGTCTTCAACATCATCTATATGCATTCGGTTAAAATTAAATCCTATGCGATATGCTCTGAAATGGATTATGAGGAACTGGTACATTGAGCTCTATTAAGAAAGTAGAGACTCTCATGAGAAATCACATTTATTTTCATCATCATCATCATCATCAGTCAATTTCATTTGAAAGACGTCCACTGTTAGACATAAGCCTCATCCAAGCGTCGCTATAACGACCGGTCCTGTGCGTTTCGCATCCATCGGATTCCCGCGACCCTCACCAGGTCATCTACCTTGTGGGAGGAGGCCTTCCAACACCAAAACTTTAATTTATCCTCATCGACCATCTGTTCTAACTATAAGCAATGAGTGTTACTCCTTCATCCTCAAACCTAAGCGAATTATATCATATTTGATACAGGACTAGGCCATGTTCTAAAAAAGCACATTTTTATCCCGAGAGTATATTTCATTGAAACAATTTTCCAGGCTCATCCGTTCAAAGTCACTGGCGGAAGACAGTTGTCCTAACTAATATCATAAATGTGAAAGTGTGGATATTTGTTACTTAATCATGCGTAAACGGCTGAACGGATTTGGATGGGCATGTATATGACCTTTAGTCCGGTCAAAATAGACTAATTAATTGGGGTGAGGACACAATAATTCGCACTTGGCTGAAAATTGGTAGGTTTGTTCAATACACTATTATAAAGGAAATGTGAAAAGTCCTCCTCGATCCGGCACGTGCAAAAAAATATACACGTGGTCAAAGGTCACAAAAATGGGTTTTTCGCGTTATTAAGCAAAATGGTAAGTTTTATCATAAAATTAGCTCAGACAAAAATTATAGATTAGACAATTATCTATAAATATGACTAAATACTTTTTCCCTAAGAGCCACCGTTTTTGACATATAACGATTCAAAATATTGAAAGAGTTGTAATCGTCAAAATATGAATAAGTACACCACGTATATACTCGTACATCACTGAAGCCGTAATACAAGCAAAAATATCGTTCTATCGGTCAGTGTGACTAACACATATAAAATATGAAAATTTGGGGTAAAAAAAACCCATTCCCTTATCTTCTACGCCAGTGTAACCTTCAGCAACATCTGCCTCCCATTCAATTGTCTGCGTGGCTAGGGTCGTATACCTGCTTTATTTTACTATGCCGAATACATTCAATGCTATTAGAGTGCGTCTAATGATAGAACGACCTGGAGTTTTTGATTTAATGGGCCACATTATTCAGCCACAATTGTCCGAAATAAAAAAAGTTGTGAAGTGTCAAGACATGAAGAATCATGTCTTGACACTTCAAAACTACTAGTTAGTAATACCACATACAAAATTTTTGGATTCAACCACTTTTTCTCAGGTTGCGCTTGCTACTGTTTCAACTTTTTGAATCGTTAATTCTCAAAAACGGTGGCTCTTAGGAAAAAAAGTAGATAGACATTTTTATAGATAATTGTCCGATCTACAATTTTTGTCTGAGCTAATTTTATGATAAAACTTACCATTTTGCTGAAAATCGCGAAAAACCCATTTTTGTGACCTTTGACCACGTGTATTTTTTTTTGCACGTGCTGGATCGATGAGGACTTTTTACATTTCCTTTATAATAGTGTATTGAACAATCCTACCAATTTTCAGCCAAGTGCGAATTATTGTAACCTTGGATGTCTAAATTGACCGGACTACTTTGACATGGAAGAGAACATAGGCTACCTTTTAAACAGATTTTTTTTTCTGAAGTCCTCACAGACGAAGTCGCAGGTAGAAGCTAGTTTCAAATAAAGAACATGACTGATATTATCATGCCGTTGCGACCCCATGGTCGTAAACTAAATACCATAGTGAAAGGTTCTTTCTTGAAATATCAGTACTAGACTGCAGTAATTATTCGTACCCAGTTAATGGCAGCAGGCTCAACTCTTAAAACGGGGCACTTAAAATTTTCTAGCAAGAACTGCAAGGAAACCTCAACTCCTTATTATTATTATTCTCATTGTTCTTTAAAAAACATATATGAATTGTATTGTTAAATATTTCAACAAAAATATAAAAAACACAGTGTCCCACCGGTATCGGGAACAAAGTCCAAGCTAGCAGCGGTTAGAGCTCCAGAGAAAGGAATCTTCGAAGAATACGGGACATGTTCAATAATACCGCTTTCTAAATTAAGCTCTTGAGATCCAGCCGCCAAACGCGTGCCTCCTAAGGTGTACTTGGTCGAGGCTCTTGGCTATTAAGCGATTCCCTGACACTTATTATCATTAACTCTGTCAATTTTTCCAACATATCCTACGTAACGTGAACGCATTGCAAAATGTGGGGGAAAAGTTGAGAGACACTGGTTAACGTTGCAGCGTCACGTAGATTGAGCGTTGCGTGTCATGTTGGGGAGAAAATACCCCCCAACATTTTACAACGCACTTAAAACGCGTGACATGTTGGACAATTTGGTTATTTTTTCTTTTCGGGGACATTTTGTGCCCTACTGTATCTGAGGCTTTACTTTCAATTATTTCACGGTTGCAAGTGTGACCGATGTGTGAGGTTCTGCCAGTACCCCACGCCACCCATGACCGTCCCAAGTTTGATTCATAGTTCATGATATATACCTCTGTGCCTCGGAAAGCATGCAAAGCCGTTGGTATTGCGCCTGATCTCTCCCTGCTCGTTCCAGATTGATCCCATCATGTTCCTGCATACGCATACTAAATACTGCATATTTTTCGTATTTATTTTATGGGGTAGCTAGCTAATCTCCCTTGAGAGTGGCCACCATGATAGATGGTGTGAAAGAAACTAGCATACATACGTTCCAAATAAGAATAGGAAAGTCAATAACCCCGATCTGTCAAATGTTAATTGAAAAGTATGGTTTGCAAAGAAAACTTATTTGCAGTACGCAAATAATGTTTTAGAAATAACAAGTTAGTAAAAACTGTTTCTTTTTGCTTCGTATTACCGAGTCTTTGTTAAATCTGGGTGAAGTAAAAAAAAATAGTTTTTAAGTCTTAGTTAGTTTAAAAAAAAACTATTTTATTTCTTAATTTCATTTTTAGGAACAAATACGCTTTCTTCTACCATTTGCCACTACTCAGACAGATATTGATGACATATGGCTCGGAAACGTGGTCGCTCACAATGGGCCTCATCAGAAGGCTTAAAGTCACCCAAAGAGCAATGGAAAGGGCTATGCTCGGAGTTTCCTTGCGCGATCATATCAGGAATGAAGAGATCCGCAAGAGAACTAAGGTTACCGACATAGCCCGAAGAATCGCCAAACTTAAGTGGCAGTGGGCAGGGCACATTGCTCGTAGAACAGATGGTCGATGGGGACGGAAGGTTCTAGAGTGGCGGCCACGTACCGGAAGACGCAGCGTCGGAAGGCCTCCCACAAGGTGGACCGACGACCTGGCGAGGGTCGCGGGAATCCGATGGATGCGAGACGCGCAGGACCGGTCGCTGTGGCGACGCTTGGGGGAGGCCTATGTCCAGCAGTGGACGTCTTTCGGCTGAGATGATGATGATGAGACAGATATTAGCAAAATGAAGTATTGAATTGTGATTAAACTTTTTTGTTTCATGATTTGTAAAAAAAATTAAAAAAAAACTAATCAATTTAAATAAATAAAAAAACTAATATTTTTCAATATTAATTTTTTTTTTTTTTATTTTTACACAACAGACTGTACCTACTGTGTTTATACATAACTGTGCATTTGTGTTAATTGTTGTCTGTGGTGTTTTGAAATGGAAATAATATTATGAAAAATAAATTCAGATAATAATAATAATTATTATCTGAATTTTAAAAAATTGTTTTGCTCACCCTACCCAATTTCTTCGATTTGACAGCTATGATGTCATAATATGGCAACAAATTGATCCCATTCTTATTTGGAACACATAAGACGAACAGTTTAATCTCTTTTTTATATTACTTTACATTTGAAATAAAATAGATTCGAGTAAACGCGACCACAAAACAAGTGTTCACTTGTTTTATTCAAGTAAATGAAAACAATCTGTTATTACTCTCCCCGTTTTCTTTATATTCCGTATAGCGGCGGCAATGACTTGTGTAGAAGTTTTTCTAAGGCTTTGCCGCGATATTATTTTACTTTTCCTCTCTTGTTTCACCTATATACGCATATTGTTTATCTTCCTTTTTCATTATGTTGTTTTTTCTTTACAAGCAGTAAACTTGTTTTACAGGTTCTTAGTAATAGCTGTTTTTACTTATTTTTAGAGCGTTGAACAAGAAAGTGAACTGTGTGTCATAACGATGGAGAGAGAAACCTCGTAACTTCGAAATATGTATATTTTCAGCAGGCACAAAAAACCCAAATTAGACCTTTGTAATAATTGAATGTAAGTGCTTGCTTCTAGAATACGCGCTTTAGTCTTGAAGTTGCGGGTACCAACCCGTCTTACTATACTAAATGCTTCTATGTTATTTATTCAAATATTTAAAATGATTGATTTATTACAAGCATTTATTTTTGTTTTTCAATTTTATCGCCAAGATTTGACGCACTATCGCGAGGCTATCACACCAAACTGACTCGAAGCGGATATGCATTTAAAATCGTAGACGGAGTTACAAATAACCAATCAAATTTTTTCGTGATAGGTACAAGATGGTGCGTTTTGAGCTCTTTTTTCTAGAAATGTTGTAAAATAAAATTACCTAAAATTGCAGATACAAGGTTTTCACTCTAAGCCATCGATAAATAGAGGAAACATACCTACTGCCTATACAACGACGTATACAAGTTGATTATATAGGCTGAAATATAACCACATGGCCTATTAGTATTATGAGGGCCCTTCCCTACTGGTCTATCGTCAACGTGAGAAATGTGAGCATGACTTAAAAGCCTGTTGTTTCATACAACGCAATACAATGCAGTTTTTGATGAAGAGGTAACGCGAACAAAGAAAGATAACGCCTGAAAACTTTATTGGCATTCAGTAATTCCATCATCAACTCGAATATTTCACAAAACACACTTGTTCCAGGAAATACGTGCTTGTTGTAAATTGAAAACCTTTAATAATATTTGGTAAAATAAACGTCATTCAGTATCTTGATTAAAAGGGTTAAATTTCTATAGATTTATTTTCATGGAAAATTAAAGCAGATTTTTTGAGGTCTTTACTGGATGAGATTTACTCAAAAATTTGTTTTTTCTATCTGAAAAATTCAAATAGAAACCTAGATAATTTCCACAAGTTATTTATGTTTCCAAATATCTGGAGAAAAATGTGTAAAATGGCTCGAAATGTTTCGAGAAAATGATGGTACGACCGTGCCGCCTTTTTGCTCGACTTGGTAGGCATTGCCGTGCCCCCAGATAATGTAATAGTAACTTACACAGGATTAAGTCAAAATCCATAGACGGTCAATATTATTGTTCGACTAGCTGCTGGCAGCGACTTTGCCCCCGTGATAGTAGAAAATGATCCCGAGGGTACATACTCCCGGTAAAATAGTAACGTATGTGCTATTGCGGAATATGGTCTACCCGTGTCGAATTGAATAGAATAAACTTTATTGCACACCAAAAACGTAACAAAACTACTAATCCACCAACCAAGAATAAACGAACCACCATGTCACTAAGTTTCATCGAAAACTATTCCGCCGTTCAAACAGTAAGTAGAAACAAACACACAAACTTCTGACTTTACAATATCAGAATGATATTGTGGGTTGACAAATTTAATTATTAAGGTAAAGACGACATTGAAAGATTTATAATTGATTTATTTTTATACTTCATCTACACAAAAGTACAGAGGTGGACTTAATGCCTAAAGGTCTACCAGTCAACCTTTGGGTGATGCAGAGACAAGTCATATACAACAAGATAAGACAAGACAAGTGATAGGTATATTGCGTGATTCACGAAGAATTGAAAATATATCCTGGAGAATATTGCGTCGTCTCGTGGCTTGGCAGTATTGCGCAATATCAGATAGTCTGTGTCCGTTTTTACGATATCAAGAATGACCAAAATGAGTAGTTCAACGAACAATTTTCCGTCCATCCGTAAAACGATGCATAAATCAAAAAATCAAAACTTGAGATTAATTAATTCTCAATTTTTTAGCACTTTTTCGTAAGTGTACTTTACCCGATCGATAAAGCTATTGGCCCATTTCCTTACTTCCTGCTTTTTTTCTTTTTCAAGCTTACGTCTACAGAAATTAAAAAAAAATAGACGCCCTTGCGAGACTGATTTTGCACAACGTTTTCAAGTCGTTGCACAATATACTGGTCGTCAGCGCTCGTGGTTGCGAAAAATATAGCATAACTAAAAAACGACAAAAAACTTCCATAAAAATATTATTGAACAATATTTTTGAACGGCTAGAGGCCTATATTTTTGCTGCATTGACCGTTTATACAATGCTTAAGTTGCTTAGTTGCGAAACTTTAAAGACGTGATAGTGTTGTAGGTAGATTGCAGGTTGATGCTAAACGAGTTTAGAAAAGTCTTTGTTATGTACCGTCGTATCGTATCACATCAATCACCAACTATCACGTTAACAAACTTTCGATAGGTAATTTAATGTGACCCTGGCCTGCGGGATTGTTTAGAGTAGAATATTGCCCTGGTATGCAAAGGGTAACTCAAGAGTAGGTTTTAAGCAGTTTTACACTCCCTCTTAGACAGCCAGAGTGGGACAACACAATATTTATATGTATATTAAGGAGAAACTGACTGATTGACATATCAACGAACATCAGTAACTAATGGAATTAGGATCGTGAAGTTTTACATGACATTTCCTTCTATGTGTAGGCGAGCACTAAGAGAAGAATTCCCAAAATTCATCCCTAAGGGGATAAAACAGGGGTCCAAAGTTTGTATAGAAAAACCTACTTTCTCGCGGGCAAAGCTACTGGTAGAAACTAATCTACAATATATAAAAGGAAAAACTGACTGACGGACATGAACATGAGCGAACAGCGGAAACGATTGGAACTGAGATCGTGAAATTTTGCACAAGGTTTCCTTATATAACGTAGGCGAGCACTACGAGAGGGATTCCTAAAACTCATCCCTACGGGGGTCCAAAGTTTGTATGGAGCAACCACACAGGCGAAGCCGCTACCAGAAGCTAGTTATGCAATAAATCGTCACATAATCCGACTAGGAAATGTTTCAACAAGTAGCAGCAGTAAATGACGATTCCTCCGCAGAGATGGCCTGTCTGAATGTGGAACAAGTCGTTGGGGTCCAATGCTGAGCGCGATTTACCGCGGTCAAACTTAGACGCGCCTCCCCCGGGATGATCGCGCTCAGCCAACCTGTAGACGAAGCACACGTAGACGGAAACTTATTTTATTGTAGCTGTGATCTGTGATGTAGGTATGAGTTAGAAATGGTAGTAAAAAGATAATAGGAGGTACCTACACACATACTAAAACAATTTTTTTTTGTTTAGGTGGGAAATCCTCCAATGACTTCTTTCACTCTTGGGCAAAGCGGGAGGACGTATCAGACTTTTACTGACTAAAACTACTCCTATGTTCCTTCTTTGTCTTGCGTTCCAGGACCCCAGGTTTTTCTTTCAGAAGCTAACCCATGGCCCCATAGACATCGATTTCTCAAGTAGGTACGTACATAACACTGGCACTCAGAGAAAGCTAATGATTCATTAGCGTCCCTTAATGTCCATTAAAGTTAAGCATTGCCAGGCCTTCACTCAACTTCTTAACGATCCATTAAGAAATTGTCACATTGACAGTTTTACAATGAAAAACTGCTTGTTTAGCTGTGTAACTTTAATGCACATGGGATGCTAATGCAGCATTAGCTGTCTCTGAGTGCCAGTTTAAGTGTGGTATTTTTATGCTTCCTAACGTGCAGTGCAGTGCATTTTGTGTAATCATCACAAAAATGCACTGCCACGTAATAAAAGTAGAAGAACCAATACAAACATTTATTTTATTTTTAAAATCAGTTCCGTTTATTAGAAGTCTATTCTCTACTACTATACTACGAGTTACATGCTATATTAAGGCAGAATTTACATGGGTCCTATTACCTATATATCATTATTTTATAAAACGAAATACAAAATTTGCTAGGCTCAATGACGACATCGTTAAAGTTTATCCTATATATGTACCTATCTAAACTTTTCTGCACCTAGATAAGAAGTTTTTTTTCTACTCTTTCTCTTTCATCAACCATTAGGTAAGAACATTGACATCTTTATTTACATGTCATTCCTAAAATGAATCTATGTTTTTTTACCTTTCATCTTTCCTCATATCAGGATTTATATAATTAACTCCCGAGCATAACAAGGCAGT
The DNA here is from genome assembly GCA_030763345.1 of Mythimna separata. Taxonomy (NCBI): domain Eukaryota; kingdom Metazoa; phylum Arthropoda; class Insecta; order Lepidoptera; family Noctuidae; genus Mythimna; species Mythimna separata. The sequence continues at coordinate 10,881,845 of CM061180.1, forward strand.
TATTATAGAAACCTGAGTGAAATAATTCAAGCCACCCAGGATAAAGACAGCTTTATACCCGTGTTGGATACTTACTCTACTTTTTACACCATCTGTGAGTTACAAGTCAATTTGCCAAAAAATGTAAATTAGAATATAAAAGTATTACGAGTAGGTACCTATTTAGAACTCTCAACATATTTTGAGAATTGAAACAAACATAATTCACTAGATACTCTAGGATTCAGTTAGGTTTTTAATTTTCGTAGGTTTTTACGATCCCAAGTAAAAAATGAAGTAATGAAAGTTTACTTATTTTATTATTTTTAAAGTGGCTAGTTTGATTTTTGAATAAACTTTTTTGATCCACGTACCTTTTTATTCGCTTATGGTTTTTGTCGTTCCAAGTCCAAATCGCACTATTTCCTAGGGATCGCCCATACTACATTATCTCCTTAGGGACAGAATGACTTGCTTTAAGTGATGGTTGTATGACTGTTGTATGCTTAATGGCTTACAACAGTCAAACAAGTTATACACACACACAATTTTATTTACTTTTACACCACCTGCTCGAGAATCCGAGCAGGTGGTGAAAACTTTCTCTAGTCATATCTTCTAGCGAATAGTTATTATCTTCTAGTTCGAGGACAGCCATAAAATCAATATTCATACTATTTAGTCTTCTCTTGTTCTAAAACCCGTCAATTTAGTTCGGTCGCTATTGATGAAAACAAGACAAGGGTGTAAACAACTTAGATGGATCCTATTTACGCTTAAACGTTGCTCATAAATATCGATTCTGGGATAAATAGGTTTCTACTCTTATGGTATCATGCTTGAATACCTTAAGCATTTCAGCTGCGTTCATAATATTTTCTTCTTTTAGTTTTTTTGGTGGTTTTTGGCTGCCTCGTAGGTCTAGTAGTCTGTGAAGCGACTGCTGAGTGTAGGGTCTTGAATTCCCAGGTCGGGCAAAAAGTGTTTATGGGTTTTTCCATTAAGAATTACTCTAGAACTGACCGGAGTTTGGAAGTTGGTGGCGTGGTAACCTTGAGTCTCGGAAAGCACGTAAAGCCGTTGGTCCTACGCCTGTTCTCCCTCCGGTCGCTTCGGATGCCATCCCATCGGACTATGAGAGTAAAGGAACAGAGCGTGCACCTGGGTTTTTTTTTATACCACTTCAGTTCAACTTATTTTTTACTTACATACTAACATTAGATATTACGAGAATCGTGACTACTAATACTCTGGACATTCGTCTGAAATAAAATTTATTTTATTAATATAAATCAAAATCGCTTACTATATCTATCTATCTCTATCTATATATATTTACTCATCCGCTAAACTGTGCAACGAATTTCGTTGTGGTATTCTCTACTTCGTGGTATTCACTAATTAATAGAAAACGATAAAAGAGGAAGCTTTATAATTTGCACCCGTGCGAATTATTTAGTACTTTTCTAAGGAAATATGTTACACAATGAATTTTTTGTTATTGTCTAAAATATTTCCTTAGAAAAGTAAGTCTCTGGAAATCATGATCTGAGAAAAAAATATGACAATATTCAACCTTGTTTTTTTCCACGTATACAACATGTAACATATTAAGTCACATCCTTTTGGGGGGTCATTGTACTCATCATTATGAACAACTTTTAGTTTGAGACCAAACCTGAAATCTGTTCCATACATTTTGACGAAATAAGCGAACATAAATGTATGAAACAGCTGATTATTTTTTCTCGATTTCGGGTTTGGTCCCCTACTAAAAGTTGTTCATAATGATGAGTACAATGACCCCCCCAGAGGATGTGCGTTAATTATGTTACATCTATACTTAATATATAAAGAGGTAAAGTTTGTTTTTTTGTTTGTACGAGGTAATCTGTGGAAATACTGGTCTGATTGCTAAAATTTTTTCACCAATAGAAAGCTGCTGTATTCCTGAGTGACATAGGCTATATTTTATGTACGCGGGCGAAGCTGCGGGCTAAATCTAGTGTTGTATAAAAAGAGAAACCGACTGACTGACAAATCAACGCACAACCGAATCTACTGGGACTAGGAGCTTGAAATTTTGCACAAGGTTCCTTTTTATGGCTTAAGTGAGCATTTAGAAAGGATTTTCCAAAATTCACACCCTAAAAGGATGAAACGGTGCCTCAAAGTTTGTAAGAAGAAACCTAGTTTTACGCAGGCGAAACTGCTGGCAAAAGCTAGCTATTGATATTTGAGCAAAGAGTAGGTTTTACATTTTATTTTTCATAAATCACATTATTTTACATCACTTTATTTTGGCGACAATTGACATATTGATATTAAAAGATTTTTAGGCAAGGTAAGGACTGATACGTAGAAGATCTTTCATATTTTCGACAGATGGTATTAAATCGGTTTGACCTTTGTAGTGTACCCCTCGACTACGTATATATGTATGATGGTAGATAATCTGTTCACATTGCGTAGGTGTTATTTTCCAAGAAATAAAAATTCCGACGTATAGATTGGGAATAGTAACAACTCCATATCTCCAACGATAGAAGAAGTTCAATGAGATTAAAGAAAAGAAGAAATAAATAAAAATATTTTATTTGGTACATAAGAATAGGAATGTCAATGACCTCTCCCTGTGAAATGTGACTTAAAAGTACGGTTTGCAAAGAAAACTTATTTGCATAACAATAACTTTTTTAACTGAGTTAGGCTTAGTTAAATCTAAGTGAAAAAAAAACATTGTTTAATCTAAATTAGCTAAATATAATAGTTGGTAAAAACAATGCCAATAACAAACCCAATTCTTCGGGCAAAGAATAAGCAAGCTCTACCGTGACCCTGGAACGCAAAGGGCAACTGAAAAATACAAATACAGTCAGTAAAAGTCTGTCACCCTTGAGCGGGACAAGTTATTTGATAATGTCCCACCCGCAATAAAAAAGACGATAACTTTACAATTTATAGAGCACTACTGATACTGATGTAAAGAATACTGATATACTGATATAGTCATTAATCACGCTAACTTACTAGAAGAGCACATTATTTACGAAAATTCTCGCATTTCTTCAGTAAAAATGAATAGATTTATTAAACGTAAGAAATTTGCTTTGTTGGAGGATTTTTAAAGGAAATTAAATGGTCATACCCTCTTAAACTGAGTGGCTCACAACAGCGCAACTGCAATTCCCTCGAATAAAGCGCGCAGTACATGTGCGTTTATTTACGCCACATTAAAAACTTTTTGTAGGATTCCAAATTGCGCTATTACATGGCTTGTAATTATACAAGAGTCGTGCTCGCCACTTTTAGGTTTCGTTCTAAAGTTTTAATGAAACTTATGGGCCTTGGGTCAAGATAATGCTTTTTGCTCTCTTTTTTATTGAATTAATTATGGCCGTACCCTTAGAGACTGCTTTTGGTTGGCGTACGTAAAGTAAGAAATGTGACACAGTCTCGGTGAATGTAATTGTTTTTTTTTTGCGTAGATTTTTTAAATAAAGTTCAGCAAGTGTATTTACATTAATTTAGATGACCGATGTATTCCGCTGCTGTCTATGAACTGTGATATAAATAATAGCCGACGCGTTATGAAAACAGTAATACAAAAAATATTTGAAAAAAATATAAAACATAAATTCCTAAATGGACGAAAAACTAAGATTATACACGGCACGTCTCCAAACGTCTAGCCATAGAACAGTAATACCTATCTAGTAAACACCTGCTAAAACCTTCAGGGAATCCCTAACACGTGGAACTTAAAGACAACACAAACAATTTCATAAACGGAGCAAAAACAGAGTACCTAAAGCAACAAAACTGGGAACAAACAGTAGCAATGAGTATGAATCCGTCTGAAAACTTCAATATCCTGACGGAGTTCATACTAAAGTAAATCAAAGGGGAGTCGCATATCCGCCGGTCTGCGCCGGGCCTTAAATAACGCTCGTTGTTTTGGCCGCCATCCAAGGCCTTGTTAAGGAAACGGGAGAATTTCGCGGGGCCACCATTGTTTCTTGTTGTATATATAAAGGCGCGACAGACGTCCCGAGCCTGGCTTGCGAATGTATGCAATAGAATAATTTCCGTTCAATTATTTCGTTATCCAGTGTAATTGAGGCTTTAGTGGCGGTTGCGGTACTGTTTTGATGTTTAATTTGGAAAGTAAGTGGTTTTGTGTGCGTACGTGCTTGATAGTTGTGTTGGTTTGTATGTTGCTTTTGTAATGCGTATTTAATAGGTGCCGGGGGCACTCTCCTATCTGCTAATAATCCGTGTTTGTTTATTATACAGTTTATATGGCCCGTTTGGAGTGGTCTTTGACAAATATTGTATGTAACCTGTTAATAGGCATTTTTATCTTCAGAATGGGAAATCGTCCTATGACTTCTGCCGCTTCTTGGTGGGGTGGGAGGGCACGTACGTGAACGAAGCAGTAGCTAGTTATAGATATTTAATTACTACATTAGATCAATTAAAAAAAAAACACGTGTGATTACCTGATTTTAGGACCACGTCGCGTGGCGTGGATCTATGTAGCTTTACAAGTCTAGTTGCCCTAAACTCGTAAAATGAATGGACACCGACGCGCACAGATCGGCATACTTGACCCACGTGTGCGCAATGTACTTCTACCTTTATTGTAAACTAATCCCAGCAATATAATTACGAAGTGCATTGCGATTAGATCGACTTAGATAATGGTGCAGCTCTAGATAATTGGCAGTAGCACACACACGAGCTAGCGCGCAATTCGAGCACTTTTCTTGTCCATTCTAGCATTTGTTGCGATAACATTCTGTAGACAATCAGCGGGACTAAAAAGCGGTACTTCCACTCCGACCAACTAATCGGAACAACTGGTTGAGCCGAATGGTACTCGGTGAAGGCTTTTTTTCAATCTAACCAACTTTGACACGGATCAACTGTTTTCCTTCACGACGGTACAACTTTTTAGTTAGTCTGATAGGAATATTTTAATTAGTACTTTTAGTTAAAATTGTTCTTCTATCTACACAACTTGATGATTCGACTAATTTGTACAACCACCAAAGAGGATTTTCCAAAATTCTCGCCCTGAGGGTTTGAAACAGACTCCTGTTTCAAATTCTCTGGGCGAGAATTTTGTAAGGAAAATAACTATTTTTACGCGAGCAAAATCGCTAGCAGAAACTAGTGGATTATACAGGTTGACGTTTCGTCTATTGGAAATTTTACGGGGTGTGAAACACTCATGAATAACAAATAATATTCACTATGGGATCAACTCAGAAAAAAAAATAGCAGTGCTTTAGTCGAGTTACGTGAATATTTAGTTTTAAATAGCAGATCTTTTTTCTATATTTTAAACATGTTCCTTTGTTCCTATAGTGAAACTTTTGAATTTCCCCTCTTTTTTTTTGAGATGGGAAATCATTGAACAACTTCTCCCGTTCTAGTTGAAACGATAGAGAGTATCAGACTTATACTGACCAAAACTCTCCTATGTTTCTTGGCGTTCCGGGTACCACGGTAACTAACAACAACCCAGCATTTTTACCCCTTAAAAGATTAAGTATCAATGGAAACATAACAGCTCACTGTTAGATATCCCACCGAAGGCTGGGACTTGCGCATGACGGGCAATGGGCAGCTCTCCGTTCGGCTGTCCGCGCTAGGCTGATTCTGCTTATGCTTAATAAATAGCGCTTGTTCTCAGGGATGTGGGATTTTTTCCAGAGCTATGAGATTCCTTCCAGCGTATCGGGTTATTGGAAAAGGTTACCGTAGCCCTCAGAAAGGGCCAGTGAAATTTTAGTTCGTTATGTTTGACACTCACTTTCGCTCCACTCAGAACAGGAGAAATCATGAAATGGTTTCCCACCTTAAAAAGTGCCCCCTTCAAAATATAGAAGCTACGTCTTTTATTACATTTAAGATATCAGAAAAAATGGGACGCCTATAACTCCTATAAATACGACATTACCAACCAGACATGCATATTTTTCAGCCCATTTTATCAGCCATAAAATATTCAATTCTGATGCAAGTAATGAGTTATTACAGCACTAACTACGTTTGCGAACACCACAGCAGCCGTATCGCAGACCATCATTGATTTATACGTCTTTAGTTAAACGATAGTTACCTACCATTAATTTAGAAGTTATCTAATGTAGGCAAGAAAAAGGTGCCATTTTGAGAGGTGGTGCTGTGATATGCTGAGTGGACTATTATCGTCTGTTTTTTATACCCTGAGACTAAAATGACATTACAACACAAAAGAACTGATATGATTCCTATAATAAGTTTGACATTACCTGTGTCAATTTAGTCTCAGGGTATAAAAAACAGACGATAGAGTTTGTGGCCTCCGTACAAGCTACTTAACTTTTTATTTTTCGAAAACTGAAACACACCTGAAAATTTTAAAATTCCCGGCTTTTTTTTACTATGACATATACATCCAACGCAAAACGTCATTTCGTGACAGCATTTTCAATAAAAAAAGAACTTATTGGTATTCTTCGCTGAGTACTGAGGCGCTTTGTCTAGCAAATGCAATTTAGTTCTGCAGTGGCTGTGAATAAATGATTTTATATTTATTTAATCTTCATGCAACCCTGGCATAAATCTCATATCCCTGAAAGCAAGCTCTAGAGGTGTTAATACCTGTTTTACTAATTATTAAAACCAACAAACAACACAAAAAACCATTCGCTTTGATGTATGAAGAGCCATTTTTCAAAGACTGCCTCAACAATATCATTAATGACGGTAGCTAATCTATCAACTTTATGTCAATTCATTTATCATACGGGCCAGTAACTGAAAATTAGCCCAGTTCTTTCTAAACTAGTTTAGCAATGTTACTAGATTTGAACAATTAATTGAAAAATCTCTGTAACGTGCTCGGGTAATATGTTGGCAATTTACGAAGAGCTTAATTTACTTCGTTCCCGACGGAGCCGTTGGTAAATTAACACTTATTACTGTTCTGTTTTATTGATCCCATTTAATTAACTACTTTTTCCTGTAAGACTTTTAACAGATTTATATTGGTTCAGAGTAATCTTTACTTTCTTTGCCGCCGCTTTTTCTGCCTTCAAAATTCGAATCTTAGAGATTCCCATTTTTTATGCGGGGTATATACGAGTACATATTTTTTTAATGATATAAACTTTCAGTGGTGGTAAATCTACACAACCAGCATGGCCCAGCCAGGCGCATTACTTTGCGTAATTTAATTCATCAACGCTGCTCTCCTATCCTAGGACCAAAAAACCTCGAAGACATGTGTCATCCACCAATCCGCACTGGGCCCGCGTGGTGGATTTGGCCCCTTCCTTCTCCTAGAGAGGAGACCAGAGTCCCAACAGTGGAAACATTATAAGGCCGATAATGCTAATGCTAAATCTAAAACTACACCTACATAATTATGTTCTAGGACCATGGTTATCTCTTGCATATGGCTCTAGCAGGCGTCGGCCCTGCTGGGCTCCACGGTTTATTAACATTTCTTTGAGGCGCGTGTGGAACAAACACTCGGTCGTTACAGGACGAGCGGACGGCGAGCTACCCATTACTCGTTGTCCGCAAGTCCGCGCCTACGGTAGCCGGAGATCGCACAAAACTGAGAATGCCTACTGTTATAATGTCACCATATTTGATTATAAGCATCTTTTAAATGATCGGAAGGCCTCGAATTACTACTGGCCTCAAAAGCCTCATATAAAAACAACCATAGCAGTTTATAGAACGAATTGAGGTATTGCGGTAAAGGCATTGGCTGGCAAGTACTACATCCTCGTCGAACTATTGTGGTGAACCAAAATACTATGTGTACCGAACAGATCGCGCAGCCAGTTTAGTTATTTTGATAGAATTTCGGTAGCAACAATTGGCTTAGGTGTACTGAATCTTATACTATCTACAGTAGAAAATTTATTTTTAAGGACTAATTTTCTTTTTTAAAGGACCCTATTGCAAATATCTCGATTAAAATAGTTAAACAAAATAAAATAAATATCTAATAGTCCTATCTTCCGAATTTCGATCGTGATCACCTACCACTGTATTTTCTTTTATAACCCATACTTTTAATGGTAGAAAATGAGTTGCATATCCGCCTATGTATCACTACTGTACATGTAGTTTAAATAAATGAATAAATCATAGTCATAATTCTCAACGGAGATCAGCTAGGTACGCAAGAGATATTACAGTAGTCACTACTACAAACTAACTACTTACTCTCTACAAAATACAACTAACGAAGATTTTATAACTAAAACGAATGACCAGACAAGCCGACTTCCGAAATAATATTATTTTTATAAGTAAATTTAAGTTGCATTTATTCAAATGAAATCAAATTCATTTATTTCAAATAACAATAGGCTCATGTTTCGGCATCACAAAAAGTTTTCAAATTTTAATAAAATAGGTCAGATAAATTACACCACAAATAAATTGAATTACTTACATAAAATTAAATTGTATTGCATTTTTTATCCAAATAACAGTAAACTTTTTAGAATTGAATATAAATTTTCAGAAATTAAGTTGTTAGGTTGGCAGGTAATATTACATTTTATTTCGAGAAACTTGGAAAATTGCTAAACCTATGAAATTGAATTTTCACGAAAATATTCGAGTTATTCAGAAGTTAATAACAGTGTAACATTCATAATGAACTTTTTCCGAAACCGAAATTTTAAAGGATCGTTTAAATTATATTGAAACGGACTGAATACTCGTATAACAAGTATCGTTACGGGCCCTGTTACGTATGGATTATGTGAAAGTGAACCCTGGGGCTCTGGAACGAAGGAACAGGAGTGGGTTTTATTCTGACATACCATTCTGCTCCGTCCAGAGCGGGAGAAGTCATTGAATGATTTCCCACATAAAAAACATGACCTCAAACTCGCAATCTAAGTCAATACACTTTATAGGTTTTCCTTCCTGGCGTGGCCATGTAAATCGTTTTATGCACGATTCCGGATCGAATTGTGTGTGCGCTTGATGACTTCTACAAAATAAATGTGCCTATGGGTATAAACTCAAATTCCATCTCTAGAATTTCTGTAGTCGTATCGCTAACGCAGTCTGTGCGATCATTATGGGTAATTTTCCCTAATATCGACCCAAAATTTTCGTAGTAATACTGAATAAGGTGGATTTCTGAGAAGAATCTGGAGTTTGATTAGTGAAAAAATTAATAAAATATTTTTACATTAATTTTAAATTTTGTGCTTTGCGATTAGTGCATGTTACGAGTCTATACGTATCTTTTAAGTCTACTGGATACTGCGCTCAATTTCTTATTTAAAGTATCCAAAAAGTGTTCTATTTGTGTATTAGAATTTCAGTATTTTGGTCGTTGATATTGAATCAATCTAATTTCTTCTAAACTTTTGGTGTCTACATATGTATTATTTATAATCTTAATGCTTTCACTTTATCATATAATCTTTGTTCCGTTAAATGTGTTAATCCTTATTGATTAAAATTCTGTACTTTTTAATCGATTCACAAACATAATGAATTCAGAGTTCGAATTTTACCAAACGTTGGTTGACTCCCAAATGTCATTAGGATCTCATGTTTTTTATAGCTCGTTCATTCATTTAAATGAGACAGTATATAGCAGAAACGAATCCTTATTTGATTGAATCTTTTTTTACAAGCCAGCCACGAGCCACTCACTCCCGATACAGTCGGAGAATTTGAATTTTATTCCAATCATGGTACACCATTTCAATGAAAACGACACGGTTTAGGAGAATACGTGGAGATGTAAGCAAACATAGCCGACACAATCATGTATTCAATTTGTTCGAGGATTACTCTTACTTTCTGCCTGATTTTTATTCATTGTGTATGCAGTATGTTATGTGTATCGCTGATTTCCCTTACGATTTGCTCGGCAGTCCGCATGGTGCCAAGACGTACGTTACGTCACGAGCGCTTGAAGCCAAGTACGGCAATAAAGTGTGTTAGCTTTATAGAGCAAGCGAGATCTTTGGCTAAGGAGCCAGGCACTTGTACGAGACAGTAAACCTGATTTGTTTAATTGTTTCGGAATTTAGAAAGTCTTTCCGACAATGTAAGGAAAATATATGAAAAGATTTTCTTCCAAAATCATTTTATAAAAAGCCACATTTGAACACAAGCAGTACCCAGACTCCAGACGTCATCACTTACGAATAAAATACCAATTTGTTTTCATCAGTTGATCCTCGGTTCTGAAAATGAAGCTTCAAGATTTATATAGCAAATGAGGTTTATGCTAAATAAGGAATAACTTAAAAATATCCTTACCGAGAACTTTTATAGTCTCATTTGTTGATGCCAATATACGTAATACGGAGAGAGGACGCTCTAAAAATATCTTAAACCCGACAAAGTTTATTACAGGACGAATATTTTGATACTTACATTATTCTAAAATATTCAAAAAGTCTCTATGCAATATCCTCGTCTTTGAAATCCACTGACTATTGGTCTCGATCGGAATTCGCACAGATTTTTCAACAAATATCCTTATGCTCTCAAATCTTTGCAACAAAATCAACTTGTATGCGAGGTGAGGGCAAAATATTCAATGTTACCTCAACATTCTGTGAAACAAAGGTGAACAGTTTTTATTTTATTTTGTACATTTTTTTTTCTACTTCGATCTGTTTTGTGGAAAACTATTATTTGTTTTCAGAGAAAAATTTAAAAAACCGGCAACGTATTGGTAAAATAATTGCGAGAAAAATCATATAACAGAATTACGCTATTGGATTTCATATTAAAATTGCAGTGGAAAGTACAGCATACCAATGTTGATAAAAATGTTGCTTTACCTAATGGATTTTATATAAAAAAAACCCAAATTCTTCACCGAATAACACAAAAATTTCATTTTATATTTCCACTATAAAGTCTCACGATTATTTTAATTTAGCGTCAAGAATTAAATATAATACCTCTCCTTTAGCATGTGAAATTATTTTGTCAAATTTTATTCCTTCCGTAGTTTTGGCAAGTGCAGGATATATTTCTTACCACGACCCGCCCTCTCCGCATAGCTGCCGGTGCTTTTGTCGTCATATACCAGTAAATCTTAGTAGCTTCTCTTAAATTTAGTTGCTTTCTTCATCAAATATTCCCTCGGTAAAAACGGGATTTTGCTGAGAAATTGTTTTCAAGACAATTCAATTCAGAAGTCAATTGATGAGACTGGAATCTAATTCTAGAAGTAGTATTTTTAGAACACGAGAGTTGTGTGGGATAGATCGTTATTGAATTAAACAGTCGTTGATATGAGTTTTGTATTTATAATATTTTAGTACGATTTTGATTAGTCTGTAAATTAATTTGTACATGAGATTTCCGTAATATTGTATATCCATAATTCAATTTATGTTAAAATGAATATTGAATTTGTAAAACAAAGCCAACCACAATAAAACGTTACAAAAATGTTCAAATTTTTTCGGTTTGTTCGTACATAAAAGCGATATTAAGTTATTCACTGAATACCGAACCGCATGCGTTTATTATTAACATAAATACGAGTACATAATAAATTTATTTTTAACCCAATGGGATCGGACGTGGGTTAATTAGATTCTATTGTTATAACTGTGTAATAATTGGGCGTGGGATAGATATTATGCTCTAGAATTATACTCTATTGGCTCGTTTATTTATATTAAGCCTAGTAAAGGGTATTTTCTTGGTCGAAATAATATTTTTCGTTAATGCGTTCTGCAAGTTCGCGGGTACGTCCTCGATTCTGTCGTAGCGCGGCCGAGTAGCGATAATTTTGCGAAAATGGCCGCCTTGTCGACAGCAGAGCCTGTGCCACGAGCCCGGGTGAAATAATAACCACATTATGATTTTAGACAGGCTACCGCTTAAAGTGGTTTAAGGTGACGCAAAAGGAGAGAGGGGCTTTGTGCCACTGTGAAAAATGTAATCAGGATATCCGCCTCTTCTTGTTTTGTTAATTTACTTTCCAACTAAGAGGTAAAACTATGAATGAATAGTAGCGAAAGGACAGGTTTATTCGTTAACAATGGCGAAGTTTTCAGTATAATGTCATTCTTAAGTAAAGTTTTGCATCTTAATTCAGTTAAAATTTTAACGTGACGTTACTAAGTGAGCTTACCGTTTCAGTTGCTTTAACGAATGGTTGCACAATACCTAAAGTTAATGCCAAAGAGTGTTTTCTTTTCGTAAAGATTATTTTATCATATAGTTTTCTATTTCTTTTCATAGCCAGATTTTCTTCGGGGCTTGATCTTGAGTTTGTTCAATTTCAGGGTATTTTGTCGATATGCTTTGCGAATCTTTTGCATTTTCATTTAAACTGATTTGGTAAGGCTGATTGTTTTTACACATTTTCTTTAAACTCTTTTCTGACTGTTATAATTTGGACTTCACTCACCTACCTACATTTTTGAAGTCAAAATTAATAGATTAAGTGCGTTTTATATCTTATAAAAGGATGATGGTAACAATATTAATCATACAGTACACGTGCAAAAATAAATCGATAAATCATCAATCTGTACAATTCAGGAACCAATTTACCTCGCAGCAAAGTAGCATAGAGACGTAGCAGACTTGTAGCGCCATAACGTCATCGTAGCAATGGCGTAGTAAAGAGGTAGCAGTCATAACAAAACCGTAGCAAAGAAGTAGTAGTCATAGCAAAAACGTAACAAAGTCGTAGCAGACTACGCAGCTTATTTCTTTTATCAAAGTTACGGGCATTTAAATTTTCTAATTAAACATGAAGGTGCCACCCTCTCCGTGTCGTAATTGTGCTGAGTGCTATAATAATCTCTGTTTTGCGGGAAACTGACAGAAATTACAACTCGGGAACAGAAAGCTTTTGTTCTTTCATATTTTATTAATACCTACCTACACCTATTTTTAGAAATAAAATTATAATTCAATTAGACGGAAACAAGAGTTTAGGTTACCTGTAACTCGATTAATTTTGTTTATTAATTTAAAATTTACCTAACGACGGAGGAGATGTCGAGACGAATTGGAGATTTTATCAGTACCTACTGGAAAAATTAGCGCGGTCTCGCAAAATACGGAAGGAGTGGAGGCAGGTCTTTGTCCAGAAGTAGAACAAAGTAGGACAGCAGAAGAAAAAAGCTGGCTAAGTGCGAGATGGACTAGCGCACGAAGGGTTTCGTAACGTCCGTAGCAAAAAAACGGTAAAAAAACACGTTTGTTGTATGGAAGCTCCGCTTAAATAATATTTTTATTTTTCTGTTTTATTATTTTTTGTATAGAAAATTTTAACTGTGATCGGTTCATGAGATACAACCCGGTGACAGACGGACAGACCGACTGACGGACGGACACCAGAATCTTAGAAATAGGGTCCCGTTTTACATTTTTACTACGGTGCTCTGCGGGCTCTAAAAATCAAGGTGAGTAACCATGTAAAACAAAATATATACACCTATTTTACGCCTTCTAAAGATCACAGCATGGATAGTACCACATCGATGTCGTTAAATTAACAAAGAAATTAATTTCCCCGTCTCGGCTTTCACAAGTAATTATTTGAAAACAGATTGCGCCTGTCACGCCGAAGACGTCGTGTACTTACAGACTTGTCACACTTTTCCCCCAAACCTACATACCTTACTTTAGATTACATTACAATATAACGAAATTCTTATTAAATATGCCCATTATAAAATTATCCTTATATATGTACGTGTATGTAGATATTGTTTGTCTTGAGATAATTGCTTTTTCTTTTCTATAATTGAATTTGTTTGGCTCCGGAGGAAGTATTCGGAATTTATTTAATGGAGTATCAGAATAAATGTGAATTTATTAAATATGAAACGAAAATTGAAGAAGAGAGTTTATTAATATAATTTTTATTTAACGATAAGAGGAATTGTAAAACTTTTAAAATCTGGCTATAAGTTTTACTATTACTTTATTAAAATAGCAGATTAATGATAATTGAATGAGACTTACTAACTTACTGTCTTATTATATTAAATTTCTAACCAAAAAGCAATTTCCCAAAAAAAAATAAGATTAGCGAACGATAGCAAGGGGCTTACGATCGCTTAATTATATATTAAAACAAAATTCCAGGGAACAATGGCACAAAACCTAGCAATTGTTTTCCATTCTTTATTTATCGTACGGTCCAAGACCAGCTTACCGACCTAAGTAAATACAGACTGGAGATAATTCACACACAGGCTTATTTAGGGTGGAACTAATCAAAACCAGAGCTAACAAGTACCCATGAATAAATTTGCGCTCACATTTACATATTAAGCCAAATTAGAAAAACGATACGTTACCCACTCTTTGGTTGATTAAATAATTTAAGAAGACTGCCGCCATTTGTGTTCACCACAACCATTGAAAATGTTATTGATTTTTGCAATGGTTTTTTAATTATGATTTGCTCATAGATGTTCAAGGACAGATATTTCCTTGTATATTACTTTTTTAATGTTGAGCAAAATAATATGAAAGACAAAATTACGTCATTGCCGTTTATTTTTAGTCTCATCATCTAAGGACTTCTTCCGTTCTATAGTGAAACGAGAAGGCGTGTCAGACTTTTATTGACTAAAACCATACTTATGTTCCTTCAGCTGCCTTTTGCGTTCTAGAACCAGGAGTATTCCTTCTTTTCACCATGGCCGTCCTGGGCTCCTACGGTTTATTAACATTTCAATGATGTGCGCGTGAAAAACAGCGCGTTGTCGACGACTCACACTTGATCCAGACGGTTACTGGTTGGCCGGATGGCGAGCTACGCATTGCTTGTCGTCCGCAATAACATTTAGGATACTTTTTATTCCGTGAGTTTTTTTTTTCAGGCGAGTGAAACCACAGGTAAATTCTAGTCATTTAATAATATCATACACTGAACCTCTATTGGTGTTAATTGGAACTAAAAACAATATCTACCAATTTCATTAAATTATTATTTTATTTATATTATTACTTTATGCAACTACCCAAATATCGAAAGATCGCCTTGTCGATACGTACACACTCCTCTTGGCGGAATCTTTCAGAACTTTTCTTCTCACTAAACGACTAGGCACGCAGCTGAACGGAAAATGTAACCCGATCTTGTTCTAATAACAAAGTTATGCATGATATTCTGGCCCTTATTGTGTGTGGATTCTTCGTTATAGAGAGATCCTTCCTGATAGCTACAACCCGGGAATATTTAAGTCAAGAGTGAATAGGTTACTTCTAGGTAAGCGTGCTCCTGTGCTTCAACATCGACTGCATCGCCGCTTTCCGTCAAGTGAGTTAGCTTTCAAGTGCGAACCTATCAACAATAAAAAAAAACACTTAAACAGTAGTCTAATAAATAGTAGCTGACTACTATTTATTAGACTACTGTTTAAGTGTTCAGTTTTCGTGGCCAGACTGACATAAAATATAGTTGAAATAGGTAGCTCATGTAGAAAATTTTCCCAAGAGAATAAATTCTCAAAATAACATACACACGTATACTCATACGGTAATAAGAAATAATAATATTTATGGTAACATTTTTTTATTATAATTTTACCTTAAACATATTTTATTTTACAACTTCGATCTAACGACCCGATTTTCATACAAATTATTAATCATTTGAATCGAGGCTTTTGTATTCTATTATTGTAGTCTATTGGTGAACACTGCATGAAAATCCTTTCATTCGTTTTTGAGTAGTATATTTTAAACCAACGAAGAGAGTGTTCTTAGCTATGTTTGGTGGAAATCGGTTCAGGTCTTCAAGGTCATCAGGACCTGAGAGGTGGAGAGTAGTCGGGGGTTTATTTAAATTTTTAAGAGATGAAATCTCGTCAAAATCAGCATCATCATTTAAGCCGAAAGACGTCCAATTATGGACAAAGGCATGATGGTGTTTCCCTTTGTTTTTTAATTTTCGAATTTTAATTGATTTTGCTCAAATTTTTGATACCACTCATGCACTGAGTTCTTTTACCAAAAATCACTATAATCGATTAATTTTAGAGGTTGCGAAGCAAAATGGAATGAACAGGAGAGCAAATCGAAAATTAAGAAATCATTAAACGTACTAATAGGTATCGCCACAACAACCGCTTCTGCGTGGCTCAAATCTCACCAGGTCACATTGTGTGTAGCCTTCCTTTAAAATAATGTCATTCTATGGACAATAAAAACGCCGGAGTGTATGCAACAACATTTTCCAACTGAGTTCGCTCAAGTATTGAGAGGGTTTGTAACAACGTCAAACATTTTATTTTAGCTTTTGAGCGCAGCGTAACTTTTTGGAACGTCGTTTTTACAGCTTTTTAGGTATTTAGCACATGTTTGGGATTGGATTAGTGAATACAAATGGCCAAGAGTAGTTTTTTCCGCCGTTTTATTTGTATAACTACCACAAATAGAATGGTGAAAAAGCTAGTAAAAAGACTCGGAAAGGTAATCCTTTGACAATTTTATTAACCACACTGTGTCACTTTTGGAACCATGTAGTAGTTTGGAAGACTTAAAAAATCGTTGTCTAACACTAGGATTTAAGAATTAAGGATTCATTCTGGAATACCTATCTGTAAGCCATACAAATATTTGTTCCGTATGGGAATCGAACCAGACAACACGAAGCACAGCTGCCAATCGCTCAACCACTGCGCCAACCGTGTCGTCAAACTCAACAACTGAAGATAGTATTCCAAGCATTTTAAACAAAGGATTTTCATGAAGTAATAATTTTATCTCAGACCTGTATTCTATTGAACTGGAATAGTAACGGGAAAATCTAAATCAAAAAGGAAAACTTTAAACTATTTTCATAAAATGATATTTTATATTTCGTTTCAAAATGTACATTATTATTTTACTTTACAAGTTCTAATATATACCCCAAAAGAGTAACATAATAATAATTCTACCTATAGTATTATTAAAATAATCATGGTTCTTCACGTAACCGTCGTCATGGCGACCGAGTCAAGAAGAAGTTCCTCAAACTGAAATTAAAAATAAGCAAAAGCTTCAAAATATACGTAGAGGCTCAGCAAGGCCAATACCTGCTATGACTGCGGGGATTTAAAAAAAAGGAAAACCGTGGTTTTAGAATGCAAACAGCGTGAGAAGGATATAGGTATAGTTTTAGTCAGTTAAGTCTCTTGCTCCACCCAGCACGGAAGTAATTGGATGATGCCACCTTAAACGAAAAAGCATTAGAATATAAATAAGAATTTAGTTTTCACAAGAACGTGAATAAGCTGAAGTAATACAAAGTAAAACTAAAACCCGCCTACAGGAAATAATGAGATAGTATTAAAACAAGTGCGAGTCGGACTCGCACACTAGGGGTTCCGTAGGGTCCCGTTTTAGCAAGAAAAACATAGTAAAATAATTGTTTTTCTGTCACTTGGCAATTTTTACTTTACCTTAATAGTTTATTATTGGGAATCACCTGGGGACCTGTTAAACGATGTCATGATTCTGATTTTATGAGCCCTGAAACAGTACTTTTTTTAGCATAGGTAATATTATTGAATACAAAATTTGTCTTACCTTTTTTTTAAACATAGGTACCATTTTGCTCAACACTAAGAATAGATAAGGTTTTCACATTTCCAGGACCACTTAACTAGGTTTTACTGTATCAAAAACAGTGGAGCTGTGTGTTGGCCAAGCCGTTAATATTAACTTTAAGATTTAGTTGAGCACCATCTTGCTTGAGATAACTTTTCACTTAAGACTCAACCTGTTTGTATCATGTTTTATGAATAGAAATGGTCTTGTTAGCCCAGTGAAGAGGGAGGGGGGTAGATCTACATTTGTATTGGTTACTCTGAGCAGAAAGTGAGTGAAGAGTGAATGTGAGTATGCTGGATAGACTGGAGGAAACCAGCAATTTTTTTTCGTCTTTCAAAGACCATTATTTTATTGTTTGGATCATGCAGAGTATAGTTTCTGAAGGCAATCTTAGTTGCCACATTGTGACAACTATATAACAATGTCTTAATAAAAAGTGCGGGTTCCTTACCATCCGTAGCAAAAAACACACCAAATAAATCACGTTTGTGTATGGGAGCCCCACTCAAATATTTTGTTTATTCTGTATTTTAGTATTTGTTGTTGTAAATGAAACAGAAATGCATCATCTGTGAAAATTTCAACTCTCTAGCTATCACGGTTTATGAGATACACCCTAGTGACAGACGGACGGACAGAAAGACAAACACCACGACGAACGTCTACATAATATATATTTTTTATTTTATATAACATAAACCAGTGATTGACTGCAATCCCACCTGATGTTAAGCAGTGATGCAGTCGTCATTATGATAGCAAACCGATAAAAAGAAAAGAAAACTATAACTAACAAGTTCTTTCCCTAATTAAAAAAATATATTGTGCAATGTTACGACATTAGTCTAAATTCATGAAGCATTATAACACGTTGGGAAATAAGCATATACTAGATCTACTACTGACCCGTTCGGGGACCACAGGCGAGTTGGTCCAGCGAGAATATACACTAACCAGTACATTATTTACACCATAATTGCCTACCTCTCTCAGCGAGCCATTACACTAAGTACACCACTTACTAATGGACATGTTCGCGTAATATTAAGACTATTAATATCTCATTTCTAGAAAGCCTTTATCTATTAATTAGGTCTAGATAGGCATTTAGTCCAAAATAACATACAATTCGAAATTCAAATTTAATGATGCAAACTCCAATCAGCATCAAATTATTCATTAGTTAGTTAGTATCGATATAAAATTAATTAATTATATTATTGTGTTAAACACGATTATTTTGGAACAAAAGATAATTATTAGAGCGAGCACTGAACTAGTTTTCGCATAAATATGTTATGTAAACTGTTTGGCAAATTTTTTTCGGGAATTATCATCAATTATCCTATCCTGTTCCACGTGGAGTGAGAGGGAGTGGCAGAATTTCATAGACTAAAACCCACATGTGTTCTTCCATTTACAAGTGCGCTCAAGGATCATGTTAATTATTTCGAACAATTCTGCAGCAAATCTATTGGCAAGCTACCAACAGTTTTTTGGACCAATTTAAGGATATAACATTCATCATCTACCTAGCCTTTTCCCAACTATATTGGGGTCGGCTTCCAGTCAAGCCGGATTCAGCTGAATACCAGTATTTTACGAGGAGCGGCTGCCTACTAGACCTCCACAACCCATTACCTGGGATAACACGGTACTTCATGGCAAGACTGGAGTCAGATGAACTGGCTTCTGACTATCCGTAACTATTGCCAAAGATCTACAAATGACAGTTGGGACCTACGGCTTAACGTGTTTTCCGAGGCACGGAGGAAACTCGGTATGTTAATATGGTCACCCATCCACAGACCAACTTTGGCAAGCATTGCCTAACCTTAAAGATCGACCCGTGCGGCTAGCTCGTGGCTAAATATTTTTTTTAATAATAACAGGATATAAATAGAATGAAAGGATATAACATTAAATCTATTTATAAAAGCCTGTAAGGTTTTACCTCAAAATAAAGTTTAAGAACGAGGTATTCTCTATTAACTCACCCACAGAACAAGGATAAGAAATGTTGAGATAATAAGGAAAATTATAATAACTCAGAACAAAAGTCACTATACATTCAGTTGGGTTTTAATCGATAAGGAAATATATTATAATAAATTACCTTGAAGAAGAAATATGAAAGAATAATACACTTAAACCTATATGTTACTAGATAGCCGAGTTGCCTAACCAAATATCCTCAGCCATATTAAGTTCCCAAATTTATTTAAGTTAGAGCCCAAAAAAACTCAATGCTCGTCAATCATCCGTAATTCAAGCCAGTGAAAGTATGAAGGCTGCTTCGTACATAAAGTATATAACACTGCTTTTAGAACGCCCAGAATGTATGCCCTAGAGTTAGTACACATCCATACTATGAAAGTGGGTTTGTCTGTTGATCTATACTTTCTTATTTGTTGAAGCGACTTAAGAAAATAGGAATTTCGCAGAAAATTGAGAAGAATAATTAGGAATTTTCCACAAAACCTAAATATGGAACTGAAAAGATAGACTAGGGAGGTAGGGCTTTTTAAAGGTGGAAAATCATCAATATGACTTCTCCCACTCAGGGAGCGGGTGGACGTGTCAGACATTTACTGACTAAAACCCACTCCTGTTCCTTTCTTTGCCTTTATTTCAGGGTCTCGGGGCTCTCTTTCCAAGGTTCCGGGGTTCTCTAGGAAAGTAGTACTGTGGGACTGTTCGAAAGAGGTACCACAGCCCTGAAACGCAAAGGAAACTGGTGGGTTTTAGGCAGTAAACGTCTCGCTCCATCCAGGGAGGGAGCAATTAATTGACGATACCCCCACCTAAAAAAAAAGATAAGTATTGGTGGCGTCATCAGTTAGTTACAGCCATTTCTAAGCTGTTTTAATATGAATACCCGATTGATGCAACTATCTCTAATTTTTCTTCATGTAGCATTTGCCAGCGGTTGTGCCCGCGTAAAAACTGAAAAATATATTTATAGCCCATGTTATTCTGTGATAAATAATGTAGCATCCTACTGGTGATACAATTTTGAAAACCGATCCAGTTTGAGAATGTTTATTAATTATACTTATAATTAGTAGGTATATGTGAATTAACGGCATGGAAATATAATTAAAACCGCAATTAAAAGCAACTCCATTCATAATTCTTAATTTTATAATGTAAACAAAAACATAACATAAACCATGGTTATACAGACAATTCATGTACAAATGCAAGCTTAACTCAGCAATGAGTTTTCTTCTAGGAAACCTAGACTAGCTAGCTAGCTTAGCTGGAGAGTTAGTTTATTATTAACATGATTTTAGTGTCTCTTTTTAAGGTAGAATAGATCGTCACATTGAATTCTCCCGCTTTGGGTGGAGCGGGAGGGCGCGTCAGACTTCTGCTGAATAAAACCTACTCCTGTTCATTCTTTGCCTTAATACCAGGGTCCCGGGGTTATGATTTTAGTGGGAAGGTAGATATGTATATAAAAAAATGTATTTTATCGTTTACTAGCTACACGATTACAGGTACTTTGCATGCTCTGCTCATGCTTTATAGTATAACAGTATCCCTATTACTATTGATTGAGTTTTGACTATTTTCCAATTAAATAATGTATCTTTGTACGCCAATTACGGCAAAACATGTTGAAATCTCTACCTAAACGTTCATCAATATTTATGTATATCTACACATGTTTATGCAATTAAATTATTTTTACCTTTATCTTTATTAAAGTGAACTGAAGATCTGACGAAGTAATACTGTTATAATTTAACGCTCCACTTAAAAAATGGGTAGGTAGGTAACTAGCCAGGCCCGCGGCTCCACCCGCGTGGAAACTTTTTAATTTTCCGGGATGAAAAACACTCTGTGTCCTTTCCGTATTTCAAGTTACCACTTAGTTACCTCTCTGTTTTATTTTATGTACACATAGGTTCCTGTAACTTGAACATGTTTTTTTATATTTTGTGTTAGTAAGTAATTAATAAAAAGGTAGTCTTATTTTTCTCTTTTTAGGAAACATTGCCTCATACTAAGAATTACTTGTGTATTGTGGGTGCACTCACAAACATGTAGCTTAACATACACACGATACCCGGAACATCAAAATATAAGCCATAAATACATTTTTTTCGTGTGGGTATCGAACCCCTGACACGCAGCGCAGAAGCCAATCACTTAACCACTTTGCCAACCTTGCCATTTATAAATTGCAAGGAACAAAAATGATTTTTTTTTTTGTAACTCATTTATAGCGATTTAATTTATAATAACAAAAAACTAATCGAGTTTAAAACACAAAACAAAAATTCGCCATACATAACGTTGATACTGTGCGACCAACCCTGAAATCATGAAAAAAAAAATCAGCTTCTCCATCCATTTTGTCAAATTATGTGAACATAAATGTATGGAGCATGCAGCGGATTTTTTTTTTCGTGATTTCAGGGTTAGCCGCCTAGTAAAAATTGTTTATATCGATGAGTACAAGGACCCTTTCTAAGGAAAGCCCATCTGTCGTATCAACGTTGTATGTATAAATGTTTTGCCTCGTCGTTTAAACCGCATACATCGGACAAATGCAATGGAACAATTTGCCTGCTGCGTGTCTTCCCGTACAATTCTAACTTAGGTGTTTTCAATGCTAGAGTGAATAAAAGGTGGAATCGCGGTCAAGTTAATATTTAAAAAACATTAAAACAACACTAATAAACATGTAATATTCCACTTTATGTCCAAAACTGTTTAATCTGCAGTAACTTTTTTTATTAAGTTCTAAAATAAAAAAGTATTGTGATTCATATCCTGTTGAATATGCAAAAAATGAAGAATATTCATAGCCGGCTCGTTAGCGGCGGGTCGGCGGCGCTCCTGAAAGTATCGTATTAAATACCGTGTACTATGTTATAGCTACTCCACTTTGTATTCCTTTATAAAGCTCTTTTCTGACTACACTATAATATAGTATCATATAGTTCATAGCACAACTATATCGTTCGCCATACATTTATTTAGAGAGCAGTGGTGGCCAAGTGGTAACCGCCCCGACTTAAGTTGTAGGTCCCAAGTTTAAACCCAGCCAGGCGCATTACTATGTGTAATTTATTTCATCATCACTGCTCAACGGTGAAGGAAAACATCAACGGTGAAGGAAAACATCGTGAGAAAACCAAAAATTCGAAGTCATGTGACAAACACCAACCCGCACTGGGCCCGCGTGGTGGATTATATAGGCTATTTCCTCTACTAGAGAGGATACTAGAGAGGAGGCTTGAGTCCCAACTGTAGGAACATTACAAGTCCGATAATGCTGATACATTTATTTAAAATACGTTCACACATTGCTATACTATATTATTAATTTTAAAGCTCATTTCACACTAAGCTATAATATGTATAGCATGTAGCATATAGTTAATAGCCCAACAATATCGCTCGCCGTACATTTATTTAGAACACTTTCACACTACGCTATAATAAATAATAATTATAATAGCATACTTATAGCATGTAATTCATAGCACAACAATATCGCTCGCCGTACATTTATTTAGAACACTTTCACACTACGCTATAATAAATAATAATTATAATAGCATACTTATAGCATGTAATTCATAGCACAACAATATCGCTCGCCGTACATTTATTTAGAACACTTTCACACTACGCTATAATAAATAATAATTATAATAGCATACTTATAGCATGTAATTCATAGCACAACAATATCGCTCGCCGTACATTTATTTAGAACACTTTCACACTACGCTATAATAAATAATAATTATAATAGCATACTTATAGCATGTAATTCATAGCACAACAATATCGCTCGCCGTACATTTATTTAGAACACTTTCACACTACGCTATAATAAATAATAATTATAATAGCATACTTATAGCATGTAATTCATAGCACAACAATATCGCTCGCCGTACATTTATTTAGAACACTTTCACACTACGCTATAATAAATAATAATTATAATAGCATACTTATAGCATGTAATTCATAGCACAACAATATCGCTCGCCGTACATTTATTTAGAACACTTTCACACTACGCTATAATAAATAATAATTATAATAGCATACTTATAGCATGTAATTCATAGCACAACAATATCGCTCGCCGTACATTTATTTAGAACACTTTCACACTACGCTATAATAAATAATAATTATAATAGCATACTTATAGCATGTAATTCATAGCACAACAATATCGCTCGCCGTACATTTATTTAGAACACGTTCACACTTTGCTACGAGCTACATTATTATAAATGTTGTGCTATGAACTATATGTTACATGCTATATATTGTAACGTAGTCTAAAATGAGCTTAAGAGTTTACATCTCTTTGTAAAGTTCTCAAATGGGTAGGTTGGTAGTAGCAGTACGTGTGAAGTCCGGACGGATCTTTTGATATATTATTTTATAGTTGGCTAACGAAACGAGCCAGAAGCCTTAAAAATACATATTTTCTTATTTCAAAGAAATTTTCTACTTTCAACTAGGATCGCAAAAAACATATACAGGTAACAAGTTTTCATGTAGCTGTAATTTCTTTTAAAATTCGTCGCTACATACATATAAGTCTTGTAAGTCTGGCCAGAACCTGATTGTCTTTAGAATACTCGAATGTTAATAAAAAATACTTCGTCCAGTGCATGAAATAAGAACAGAAGCACTAAAAGCAGTGACACTGCGTGGACAGTGTGAGGAAAGGACAAAATGAAATTGAAAAAGCCTTTCTGGTATTTTCTGCCACCCTAGTACCAACTGTGAACTGTGTGTACATTGTCGTAGTGTTTGGCTGACATGTTGATTTTAAATTCAACAACTGCCTGTCTACAACTCTTTCTATCTCATACTCAAGTTCTGACTTTATTCTGAATGAAAATTTAAAGATAAACGCAAAAATAGCTAATTAGTGAATCTTCTACGTAAATTCTAATTAAGTATACGAGTAAATTATCAAAGATAAGTAGAATAAGATATCGTAATATTCCTAAAATTTAATTAACGAAAATTCTATTAACATAAAACCGAAATACAAGCAGAAATAAAACCTTAATACTTTGAGGTTGTTGTTGACAAAAATAAGAAATGATTTACTGCGCAAGTCGACGAGACCGCAAGCGCTCTCTCACGGCGGCGTCGCTTCAGCTTACTTATGTAGACGGGCCTGATAAGTCCCACTTTACTCTGATTTGTGGCCACCGTAAGTACCGATATATATTTTCATCAACGTTATTTATTTGAACAAGTTATTTTTATGATATTCTTAAGGGGCACAAAGCGCGACAAATGTCTTACAAGCTTTTGAAAAATACTCCCCATATGTCAAGCATATTTTACGATTTTATGTAAACGCTTGAAACCATCAGAGAGTTTATTCGTTTTGATAAAATTATATTTGGGGATTGTGCATGCAACTGATAATAATGAGGAAAATTGGCTAAAAAATTCTTGGCATTTTATTTACGCACTGAAGCATCTTTATGTAGATTCGAGTGTGTTAATATAATGTTATTTAACCAAGCACACCAATTATCGTACTTTTCACATCAAAGCCGTCTTTTGAGACTGTCAGAGCACACACTGGCAACCTATTCGTTGTTCATTTACACATAGATAGGTACCTATTCTAGTTTGAATTGTAATAACCAAGTAGGTGCCTACCGTAGCCACCCTCCGTGCTAACAAAGGAGCCGACGCGACGCCGGCGTCGGCAGTTGTTGACGAGCGAACATCTCACTCCGTTATTCTTTTAACTGTCGGCACAATAGCGGGTACTTAGTCGTTAATCCGAACATTAGCGTGGAAGAAATCTCCTTACAATAAGATTTCGCATTTTTTGAGCGTAGAGAGTAGTTTTCTGACGAGATTACAATGGAACGAAAATAGGACGTTGATTGTAAGGGTAGGATGATCCATCACCGATTCATGAGAAAATTTTAAATGTTTTTATGCCGCTGAAAATGCGTGTTATAATGCGGAAACTCGTTTTAACTTGCTGAATAGAATAAAAATAGAATAGAATAGAATTTATTTGATACAGGCAATGTAATACAACGGCAATAACACACAATAATAAAAAATTGTACAGAAATACAATAACTAGCGCTAGCGTGCCCGAACCAAAACGGTATCATGATGAGTTTTAGTAATATTTTTGTAGCCTATAAAGGGTCCCACAGCTGGACAAAGGCCTCCGCCTTCTCCTTCCAAACTTCTCTGCATTGGGCACTATCTGGCCAGGTTTGCCCCGCGAACATGATCAGATCGTCACGCCACCTTCGCGTGGTGGATCTCGACGACATCGTCCTTCCTCAGGCTTCAAGTGAGCGACGATTTCGTCTATCTGTCATGGTGCATTCGACATTGCGACGTGGTTAGCTTCCTTTAACCTGTATTTTTATGATACATAGAATATTAATTCACTAAACTTTATACGCCTACAAAATTCTCTACGTCACATATTTTTTAAAGGTAATAGGCAACATTGGGCCCAGCGGTTTGATATGAAAAATCAAATGCAAAAACAACAGTTTATTCAGCTTTGACCGAGCCGACTTTGTAAGCAAAATCGGTAATTGACGTTGGTCATAAGCTCTTGTGGGTTCAAATATCGTATTGGGTCATATTCAAAGGCTTATGAACCGAAGTAGGCGGTAAAGCCTTCGATCCATTTAATATTTCAAACAACGTAATACTCAGTACTTTTGAATTTAGGTGTCGGTAATTTCGAAATATTCTAGACTTACCTACACAGATTGTCATTAAAAACCTCGAAACTTTTCTAATCTATTTTAGTTCACAATCAAAAACTAGTTCTTTGGTAACAATACCTAACGATCTTTCTAAGAGTACCTACAATAGAGTGAGATCTAATGACTCAAAACAACTAAGAAGACGTCGACTTTTAATAGTTTCACAAAGATACCTCTTTCAATATCTCTTACAACTCTTTGAACAAATTTTAAACTAGATTAATGTCACATCTTTTTAATAATTACTAGATTTTGCTAGCGGCTTTGCCCGCGTGATTTTAGAAAATATAAAATGCCGATGACACTCAACAATAAAGCAGCATTCTACTGTAGAAAGAATTTTTAAAATCAGTCCAGTAGTTTTTGAGTTTATTTATTACAATCTGTAATACAAATCTTTTCTCTTTAAAATACTAGTACTGATATTATACTCATATGTACATAATAATAGTATAGAATATTTAAGCAGAAATGAAAAATAACTGGGTCCCAGTCAAACACAAAATGAGCATACTATGTAGGTATTCAGTTTCACTATCCGTTTTCCTCTTGGGCAAGCATATATACTCGGATTGGAGCTGGTAAATTCTCCTGGTAGAGTAAAAAACGGAAAAAGAAATACAAAAGGCATCCGCCAGCAAAATTACCTGAGGCCATGTAACAATGTAATATCAACCTTAACTTTTAAGAAATAAAAGTCAAATGGCAACAAATAAAATCTTGGTAGACATGTTCGTGAGCTTCATTTGGGCAAAGGGAGGTCAAACACTTAAACTCCGGAGATACAAGATTGCAGACGAGTTGAGGCAAACGAAGCAAGCTTCATGAATCGCTTTCGTGCATGCGAGGGGGATTTTTGAGGGCCGCTATGTAATCAACCTGCTATTTTGATGGTACATGCACTTGGCGGAGGCTTTTCATGACGTCGAGATATTCATTAAAAGTAAGGATATCACTAACTACATCATGCGCTTAGCTACTTGATATTACTCGTACTTGACTCAAGATATTTTATGTACTCTTACGGCGTTCATATTTACAGAGTTCCCTACTTAATGAATTTCGTCTTTACTGCTAAAAGTATTTTGTGAAAGCTACCATTCTCTTTTTGTGTCCCCCTTTAGTGCGTGTAATATACATTCCCGCTCTGTAATAACACACACTTATATATACAAAACAGATCATCACTGGGGACCGTTTGAAAAAAGGGAAAACAGGAAACGTGTGAAAAAATAAGCCTTTTTTCCCGTCGAAAGGCGTGAACGCGACGCATCACCTATTTCTAAAGGAACGTAAATAAACGCACGTTTAAGAGTGCGTCTGAATCGACACATGTCCGCACATCCTCGCCGTGAGTCAACATTCACTGGAGCCGTATTCTGAGGCAATATGGCATCACTAATTTATTCTCGGATACAGGCTGTCAAGTGATGTGAGCTCTTTTATGCTTCAATGAGACTCAAGTAATAATAGACGGTTATAGAGCAAAAATAACATGCTAATGTGTTTGTATATTTCTGAAACCTGGGATCCTGGACCTTTGGAAGGTTTGCGAGGGGCTGAAGCCAACTCACAGAGGCTCCTTGGACACTTAATATAGTTCGCGCTGATGTGTGTACCCGATTAATAGGTAATTATGTCCTTATATTTTAAGCTGGGCCCGCGTGGTGGATTACAGCCCATTCCCTCTCCTAGAGAGAAGGCCTGAGTCCCAGCGTTAGGAACATTATAAGGCCGATAATACTAATATTTTAAGCTTAACCTTATACTTGAAATTATATCTCCAGTATATCTAACGTTTCTACTAAGTCAACGTAAATTAATTAGCTATAAAAATCGATTTCAACCACAAAATCGTTATAACAAAAGCTTAAAGCTTGTCTCTTTCATTCCAACAATGTAATAATCACCTGCCATGCAAGAAAACCAATTCAAAAGATAAAACGGACGGAAAATAAATCGGAATAATCCTCTCTATCGCTTAGTGTATTCAGAGGTAGCTTATAATTACTACAACTCGTTGGTGCGGTTGCCTTTGCCACATCATCAAAGGGGTTGCAAGTGACGTTGCTACTTGCAAAGAAAACCGCTTTTGTTTTCTTTGACCGGGACCTCAACACACGACAACTTTTAGATTTTCTTACCTAGATTAGTTCTTTTCATTTATTCGCAGCTTTATCCAATAAAACCTCTAAGCTTTTTCAGAAAACAGATTCAATTTTACGAGTAAGTTGGATTAAAAGAAACACAAAACAACAATATTGGTACAAATGGAGCTGCTTGACAAATCAAAACGCTTAGTGCACAAGAGCAAAGTTCGAGCGAACTCCGTTGTAAATCTAGATCGTAAACTAACATTAATCGTCCGTAGAGAACAAACTAGTTTCTCTAATTATTTCCTCGCCTTCGACCCTCTGGTTTTGTCTCACGGATTGCTGCATTCAAGTAACGACACCATTAATCGTGAAATTCAATGGGATCTTTAGTGCGTCACAAAATTGCACGAAATAATGGCGTTGATAAATTTGTCAGTGAGGGAAATTAAAATAAACGTCGGTTTCCAAATTGGGTGTCGGAATAATTTCCGATACGAGCTTCATCGTTCCTCCGGCTGTGCTCAACTTAGACTCAATACCGCAAAGCGGAAGGAAAATGTGTGTTGCGGAGTCTGAGCGATATGTTCCATTATACCGACAGCCCAACACACGTTCGTATTGTCTTCCTGCCGTCAAAGCCCAGAGGAGGCGACGGTGAGTTACAAAACTCGCGGCAAATCGGAGCGGTCCCCAAACGGGAGAGGCTGTAAGTACGTAACAAACATTCGGGAGTATACAAAAAAGTATAACCAAAGTAGTGTGAGACTACGCCACTGAGAGGATTAAAAAACAACTAGCCAAGTGTGAGTTGGTATCGCTTGTTGAGGTTTTAACGGTTACGATTTTTATAACTTTCGTTTTGGTACTATAACACCAACGTTAGACGCTCTAGTGTTTTGATTATGTAGTTATTTACATTGACTTCAGTTATACAGCAATGATTTATGAATAATTTGCAATTCCTAAAAAATCAACTTAACTCAATAGGACTCGAACTCAATCTTTCAAAATATTCTTAAATGATAGTACTAACAGACAACTCAATCTTTCGAAATTTAACACAATAGCCCCAGACATAAAAATAATTGATAAAAGTTCTCTTCGTCTCCTTGGGTCTCCTATTTTTGAGGATTCCTTTCCCAATTTCGTAGAGGAAAAAATTCAAAATAGTCATACAGCAAATTGAGACCGATAAATATATTAATAGTCTACTAAAGACCATTTAATAGATACCTTAGGTTGTACATTTAAATCTTTTTTGAAGAAACAGCTCACATCTTCATAGATAAATAAACGGAAAAGGTCAGCCACTGCAGAAAGAATTTGGCCAAATGAGGTACCTATTCTTGACAGTACCCACAGCATAATGCAAACCCCTTCACTAGAGATACCTCCTTTTTTTTTCACTATGCATAATCACTCCCACCTTTCACGACTTAAACGAGGCCAATGACTGATCTATCCAGGTGGCTACATATTGATCGAACTAAATGTCAGTTAAATCGATACGAAAGATGAAGAACAACATACTGACACAAAACGCTTCAATTTTTGAATATGATTCACGGAACCCTCAAATATAAATCAACACGAAACATTATTAACGGACTCCAGTGACAATGTCGACAGACACAGGAAATAAAATATCCGAATGCAGTGCTGCAAGCTTTCTAGTTCCCTCCCTAGGTTGTAGCGCTGCCTGAGTAGGTAGCCTGTATCTCAGCGGTATAATAATACCGCCCTGCAATCACGGGTGTGTTTACACAAGGACCGTGGTATTTATTTGCTAAACTCTTGAGGGTACGCCTGGTGGGTAACGTCGGACTAATTTTCAAAACGAAAGCTGAATAAGCTTTCGATTGCGGATCTGGTAAACATGCCCCGAGCATAGGTAATTGGTTTAATTTAAAGTTAATTTTGGTAACTTTTTATTTAATGATGGTCCCGGAATTCTGATACGATATAAAGTTTTGAACAGTAAGATTATTAATATAGAAACGGAGGGATGTTTACTCGAAATCATTCTCAGTCTGTGTTTTTGTGTGAACCTATTGTGTTGAAAGACGATGGATTGTTTTCAAACCATTGATTGATACGAGTAACATCGATAAGTTATCAATCAATGATTTTAAAACATCGTGGTTTGATTTATTTGAAACAATGAATCGAAACTAAATTTCGTCTTTTGCGCGGAGATAAAATTTTATCGATTGAACATAATACATATTTGAACTTAACTTTAACTTTCCAACGTAGTTTTAATTCCTTTGGTACGCTTTAATCCATTCTGTAGCATCTTTGAATTATCCTCGAAGCAAAGACGGAAGAGAAATCTACAGCGCAGTTTACAAAGGTTAAACTTCTACATAGATTTGTTATAATTAAAAGTTCAACACAAAGAGAACTCGATCAATCGTTGAAATTATAATTTCGAATGAGTTCAATCGCTGTCATTCTTTTAAAAGCCGGGAACGACTGCTCTGCAATTGAATAGGAGTTTTCAATTAAATGTGAAAACCGAATGAAAGCCTGTCCGATAGGTTAGGGGCGTGTTACGAACACAGTAAGTGGCCAGACGACAAAAGACTTCGCAATTAAATTTTCGGATTCCAAAGCCGTACTTAAAAAGTTCCTAATTTAATACTAGTTCCATTCTAATCAAAGATCGGATGTTCAGTAGTTAAGTAATAGAATTAGTGCCTCAAAGCGACTAGGCAGTCGACGTATCTTGGGTATAACATTTTCATTAATTAATATTAAATTTCCCGTTAAGTTTCTGTAAATTCACGTACGTAATGGTTTTGTGTAATGATTTACATATTTTATTCTGGAACATTCTGCCGAGGCTTTATAATAAATTCATCGTAATCTAAAACATCCACATCATAATTTACTTTATCTTGCATATAACTCACACGTGTATGGTGTGTTCGTATCTACATATATATTTCTTGTTGGTATGTATTTTGTGATCCAGACGACTTGGGAGCAGTATATCCTAAACTTTACCCAAAACCGGTTTGCAATATTAATGTATTGTACGTGGTAATCTTACTGATGTCGATACTGAGCGGAACAACTGAAATTACAATAACTGCTTCCTTATACTCTGCGTAAGTATTATTATATTCTATTAGCTAACCTATGATGTTGCCGTTTTCTATTAAATAAAATGGGTCGTTTTGAGTTTTGGTAACTTCAGCTTGACTTGAAATTACGAGTTAAAAAAAATCAATATCACATATTCCTTTTTCAAAAGTTTCATTGGGTTTTTGTTTTCAGTAATCTTTGTATTTTATATCCCTTATATTTTAGTGTTTAATTTGATTTTTAACGCGTTAATAAGCCGTCTAGAACTGTACGCAATATTAATTTCATACCTACGAGTACGTACGCGGATATAGTATAGCTAATAAACTAGCCGTGTTTACAACTTCATAGCTAAAGACTTTATACCTGCAAAGATAAATGGTTTTACGTGTGTTCGTAAGTAAAAAAGTATTAGTAATAGCTGGTACATATGTGAGAGGTAAACGGGGGCACGTTTTGGCCTAACTACCGGGTTCAGGGCGAAGCTCACGTGCGCTCGTTTTCGTCAAAGAAATTTACGTACGTATCTGTAGGCTGCGGTGATGAACTCACGGAAAAACCTCCGTGAAATTACCTTCTTAATTATGCTTTTGGGTATACATATAAAGTAGGTTCTTTCAACTGCCTACCGGTATTACGTAGTCTGTTTACCTCTTGTTTTATTTTTTTTTGTCAGTATCTGTTGTTTTGTGACCAGAAATTGAAGATTGCGTGTTTTTAATCAAATACGCTACTAAAACACTATATTCAGTTGTTATATTTCTTTAATTACTTACACTACTAGTCAACCTCACTATAATATTGAACCGGTT
Source organism: Mythimna separata (assembly GCA_030763345.1). Taxonomy (NCBI): domain Eukaryota; kingdom Metazoa; phylum Arthropoda; class Insecta; order Lepidoptera; family Noctuidae; genus Mythimna; species Mythimna separata. Next base: position 10,914,170 of record CM061180.1, read on the forward strand.
GGTTATTATATAGAACAAATCGCAGATACGATTCAAATTAATGATTTAGAATTCTATCCGTAAATCGTTGTCTTGCTGCTCCCGTTTTCAAAGCACTTTATTGATTAATAACTTGTTTTAATAGAAGCTTAGCAACAAAACAGTAATTACAAAGTTGATCGGTGTAGGCGACGCCTTTACTACAAGGGCGCTTTTCTACAAAAGATGTCCGAGGTAGCCAGGCCGTGCGCGAGAAAGATATCTACCAATGAGTGATCTCATTCCTAGTCTAGTTAAGCTCATCTCTGGCGGAGAGGTGCTATAGTGGAGCGTGATCATGACGTGTACGAGAGATGTGATTGAGGAATACATGCAAGGACACGAGCGTGGAATGCAAGTGAGAGATATGCAAGCAAGAAAAGCGAGCTTGTAATGCGAGCGAGCACTATGCTTTAGAGATGCTCATCTCGCACACAGCTAAACAGAGACCGTTATGCTACCTCGCACACATTCATATATCTTCGCAATGCGCTTCCTTCTCGCTCAGCTTTAGTAAAGCAATCGTAAGTTTTCATAGCGCCGCTACACAGTTTCGCACCGCCTAGCCACCTCGCTCATCTCTGGAGGTAAAGCAGTCTTGAATGAACGGTATAAGCGACGCCATCTTTGCTCAACTTGGCGTACTTAATCCTAAGTTTTAACTCTCTATATCTTGGTGTTATAGTTGCGATTATAGTTTAAAAGTTTAAGCACAAAAGGGTTCACCTGTGACCTGTGATCACAGTTACGTAATAGACGACGGAAAAGTTAAATGTCGAAGGATCGTGAATATTAAAATGATTTGGATTTTAGTCGTAATTATAGTGTAGTTTCTAATTCTTTCTTTAAAAATCGGATGTGTGATCGACCAAGTGATAATAGATCAGGAAAATGGTTTTGCTATAATCAATTTTGTGACTGCCTCGCTAGTCAATAGACTGTTGGGCGTGAGATCCTGGGTTCGAAAGCATTAGGGTTGTAAAGTATTATTGGGATTTTCTATTTACAACTCTTAAGGAAGCCGGGAGATTGGAAGTTGATGGTGTGGTATAACTGTGCCTCGAAAAACATGTAAAGACCGACCAACGGCTGCGCTTGATCTCTCCACGGTCTTGATAGATTGCCATCCTATCGGATAATGAGAAGAGAGAGTGTATTTGTGTTTTCGCACACACTTGCATAGGTACTATAATAATCTCCTGTGTACTTGGCGGATCTCCGTTGAGATTGGCTACTGTGGCCGAAATTCGGTCGGAAGGATTATTAATACGTTGGACCGCACGTTGCCTGCGCTTCCGACTCAGTGTCATATGAATAAAGCAAATACGAGTTGGTACACAATACTTCTACTATAACAAATTGTTATAGTAGATATTCATTTTTAACTGCTTCTACCAGCGACCTCGCCTGCACTAAAGACGACAATTATGCCAAAGAAACGTTCTCCTCGGATAAAAAGTTTTTTTTTGTTCCTGGCACTCAGCACTAGCAATCCGAGCCGATTTTCTTCGAAATTCATTATAACAGCGCGGTCTCATAGGACCGGTTGGGGATTCAAATGTTAAGCACGAAGGAGTAACAAACATACACTTACATATTCATATACCTACAAATAGTACAAATATATAAAATTTCATTATATTACAGTAAAGACCCAATTAGTTTCTCCATCACTGAATTTAGGCAAAAACCTATAACAACTAATTGTGGAAACATCTAAATTCTGACATCTCCAATTCTATTTCAATTGATTAAATCATTTTCGTCTGGAAACCTAATTTATTTTCAATTGATTAAAACTTTCAATTTTCCGTAGTCTGTCCAAGTATAATAATACTTTTCAATTTAATAGGAGACTTAATATTTCTCTCACTACCTGTCCAGGCGCGATCTATTGAAATTCAGCCGTGCATATCACGTCGACTTTATTGCAAAAATACCTCGCGTGAAATGCACCTTATGCCGAAGTTTATGAACTAGTGCATTTTATCCTCGGGTAAATATTAAAAGGAAGATTTTTAGTCAGGTGGGAACCGCGTCATTCGATAGAGTGTGTGCTTATTGCTCGATACAACACCGTGCCTTTCAACCGTACGATGTAATGAATGTCGCTGGAAATATTCTTTGCGGTTTTTTGTCTTGGCGAATGTTACTTTACCAGAAGAATATTTTTCGGAGTCTTTTTGTATCTTCTTCTTCTATGACCAGTGTTGTCATTGATTACATATGGCTCCGAAACGTAGTCGCTCACTATGGGCCTTATCAGAAGGTTTATAGTCACCTGAAGAGCAATAGAAAGATCTATGATCAGAGGTTCCTTGCGTGATCACATCCGAAATGAAGATATCCGCAATATAACCATGGTTACAGACATACCCTGAAGAATCGCCAAACTTAAGTGGCAATAGGCCGGGCACATTGATCGTAGAACAGATAGTCGATGAGGACGAAGAGTTGTAAAAATGTATAATGAGCAAAAGACACAAATATATAAATTAATGAAAAGTTCTCATTTGTATCTACGCTATAAATAAAACCACTGAAAGTGCGCCAAGGAGGATATCCTAACTATCATAATTTATAATAGCGTATCAACAATAGCAGCACAACAATAGCCCGTTTCGATTTTAAAATAGACAAACAAATCGTAGCTATTTGTTCAAATCTGTTTTGTGGCACAATACAACAATACGTACAAAATACATCGCTTCTTCAATTCAGTAGACGAAGAACGGCGAACGAATGAAACAGAGTGTATCCAGTGAAACAGGATATTTCATAGGCGTCCGTGATTCGTCGCCGCGTCGCGTCACACACAATGGGCGCTTTAACTAGATAGTACTCGCGCATGTAATTAATCCCGCACCTACATTAAGCCAGCATTTGCATGCAAATTTAAATCCATGATCGATAACCTTAATTATATAGGTAATTTATCACTTTTTTTATTTTTATTAATTAATTAACATAAATTCCAGGAACAGATGTCAGCAAACCATAAGGGCCTAGCAAAGCCCGCTAGGACCGCGGGGATTTTCTGAAAAGGAAACCCGTAGTCCTGAAATGCAAAGGGAAACAGTGATTTTGGTCAATAAAAGTCTGACATGTCTCCAACTCCGCGATTCAGAGTGAGAAAGGTTAGGTTATTGGTAAGAAGTAGCCCAGAGTCAGGAACAGTGGAAGGAATGGAGAGAGGTCTTTGTCCAGCCGTGGGACAATATAGGCTAGATGTGATAATAATTAACTATTTTTACGTCTACTCTAGAAACTTTTAGATTAACGTTTTAATTTGTGACAACAGGTGCCAGGAACGTCAATACAAACACAGTGGAGTTTCGAATGTGCAGCCGTTATTGCGAGCTGCTCACACTTGACGAACTGGAGTACAAACATATGGTTAACTGTAAATAGAACTAAAGCTTTTAACGTGCAGTTAAACTACGGAACTGCCATTTAATCACTGGCGTCTTTATTAAACCTACTAATATACATCACTTTAATTTATATAAATTAAATACTATGAAAAGATCTTGTTATAACATATGTAAAGTCTCAATAGATAGTTTTCATAAACAGAAAAGTTATTAGCGTTTTAGTCCGGTGCCTGGGGCGTTAAAATCATCAAAACCTTGAACTTTGTTAACTGTGGGTTGATTTTAAAAAGAAAAACTGATATGTATTTTTAAATAGGTAAACTTTTTCATGCTTGTTATTAGCTACACATTTCAGTTTTTCTTTTTAAAATCCATCCACAGTCAAAGAAATTCTAGGTAAAACCCCCAGGCACTAGACTATTTGTTCATATCCAAAAATGTCACTCAATTTATGGATATACTTATTGGGTTTTCATATTTCTATAAACCTATGCCTAAATGGATGGCGATAAAAATGGAAAAAGACTGCGGGCCTATTTCACCACCTATGATTAAGTTTCGAGTATCTAACTTGGCAGATAATTTCATACAAATTCTATTCCATTTTCGAATTTATTCAGTGAGTAGTGCCTACTCGGACATTGTGAGACAGGCACTGCGTGTAATATTTTTAAGTAGCAACTGTGTTGTACTATTTTTTATATATTTTCTAATTGGTATAAACAAGTGCTTGACCGCGATCCAACCTGATGGTAAGCAGTGATGCAATCGTTGGTTGTGCACTAGTTTATTAAGAGCCTATTACCTCTAGACACCTTATTTATAAACGGACGGGAAGACCGCAGCAAGCAATTCGTTCCAGTTTTTCGATGTACTAATAAAAAATAGTGGTGTATTTTTCTACACCAACCTAATATCTAACCTACTTAATATATTTTTCTGTAGCTTTCAATTTATTTTAGGAAATCCAGTTAAAATGTTTCGTATAAGGCGGAGAGAAGAATAAGTGCCTATAATTATTTAGAGGTCTCGTCTCGACTTGAAATTCAATTACTTAAGTCATTTCAAAGTTGTTTCTTTGATATAAGCTGGCACTTGGCTCGTTCTTAACGCTCAGAAAGTGTGAGAAATTATGTAGGTAGATACCGAATTTAAAAAAATCAATTTGAGTATGTAGGCCGCTTACTTTTCTTTCCAAAATAAAATCTAGATAAAAGTCTTTTTAAAATAATTATGATTTTCAATCTGCCTAGGCTTTGAGGCAAACTTGATCCAGCTGGTTAATAGTATAGATAAGCACGACGATGGAGCACTCTTGCCTAGAAGTGGCTACTTATATGCTGACTCCACTGTCTGTCTGTCTGTTACCAAGCTGATCAATAAACCATGTTAGCTAAGCAGTTGAAATTTTCACAGATGATGTAGTTCTGTTGCTGCTATAACAAAAAATACTAAAAACAGAACAAATTAAATATTTAACTGGGGATCTCATACTACACATGTTTTTTTTTTGCTATGGACGGTAGGTACGGAACCCTTCGTGCACGTATCCGACTCACACTTGACTGGTTTTTAGGGTTCCGTAGCCAAATGGCAAAAACGGAACCCTATAGTTTCGCCATGTCTGTCCGTCCGTCCTCGCGAGACTAGAGATTAACTCTGTGACCGTTAGCACTAGAAAGCTGAAATTTGGTACCAATATGTAGGTATATCAATCACGTCGACAAAGTAGTAAAATAAAAATTAGAAAAAAATGTTTTTTTAGGGTAGCCCCCCTACATGTAAAGTGGAAACCGAGTTTTTTTTCTAATTTCAACTCTATCGTGTGATATATTGTTGAATTGCTATTCAAAAATGAATAGGGGTATACTAAAAACATTTTTTGATAATATCAATAATTTCGGAAATAATCGCTCCGAAGGTAAAAAACAATGTGTGTCCCCCCTTCTAACTTTTGAACCATAACTTTAGGAAATATGAAAAAAATCTGGAAAGTAGAGCTTTATAAAGACTTTCTAGGAAAATTGTTTTGAACTTGATAGGACGAACAGTTTTTGAAAAATTGGGGACACTTATTGTGACGGACGGGAAACTACGGAACCCTACACTGAGCGTGGCCTGACACGCTCTTGGCCGGTTTTTTTTTGTATTATGGTTAAGCTCAGGTTTGACCACTATCTCACCTGATGGTAAGCAAAGATGTGGTCGATGATGGACCATTCTTGCCTAGCAGTAACCTATTCAATCTGGACTTATAGACCCCCAGGCTGTTTGTTTTATTTAGTTTTCAGAATCAAAGTCAATTCAAATAACGTTTGTATTGATGTTTATTTTGCAAACATATCGTGCTCGTATACTATTCTAGGAATTCTGTTCGAAATCTATTAAACACACATTTGAGATTATTTTTATTAAGTTTAGTTGGAATAGAGCTTTAATTTAAACAAGATTGGGACCTCAATTAATTGTATATTTATTTGTTTACTTCACGTAGGTACAGAGGTGGACTTAATGCATCAAGGGATCCTCTATCAGTCAACCTTTGGGTTAGAAAAGACAACACTGTGGTAGGTCTGCACAATAAATAAATAACATATAGGTATTTTAAAAAGACTCATCATCATCTGCCTAGCCTTTTCCCAACTATATTGGGGTCGGCTTCCAGTCAAGCCGGATTTAGCTGAATACCAGTATTTTACGAGGAGCGGCTGCCTTCCAGACCTCCACAATTCATTAACTGGGGTAACACGGTACTTCATGGCAAGACTGGAGTCAGATTTACTGGCGTCTGACTATCCGTAACGACTGCCAAAGATCTACAAATGACAGCCGGGACCTACGGCTTAACGTGCTTTCCGAAGCACGGGGGAAACCCGTTATCTTAAGATGGTCACCCATCCACAGACCAACCTAGGCAAGCGTTGCTTAACCTTGAAGATCGACCTGTGCGGCTGTTATTTAAAAAAAAACTGTGATATCATTAAATAAAGTTATTTATAATAATAAAATACGTATATACGTGTATATATAATAATATAGTATCAAACGAAGTGCGGCTTGACGCTGATGACGTTAACTTCTGTGCTACAATCAAACAGTTGACCGTCCTATTGTTAACAGACCCTCAAATTGAACCGCAACTAGTATTATCTAACCACTGGCGGTCTATGTACTCAGTTAACATAGTGTTTCATTTCATTTGACCACTAGGCCGATAATTGCATGAGCTATCTTATTGACCAGTCATTTCATGATAATAATAGTAGTAGACAATCTATCAGTGACAATGCGACAGTAGTAGTAGTAGACAATGCGATATTCGGCAAAATCGTATAATTATTTAATGTAGGTACTCAAATTATCGTATGGCTGCCAAAACCAAAAACTTACCGTTTCGTATTTATCTTTACGTGAAATGATTCCAATTAAATTTCCATGGAAATAATCAGGATCCCAATTTACTGAGAATTTCGCCAAAAAGGATTTGTTACTGGAAAGAGTAAGTAATGAGAATAATTCCAAATGATACCTCTCTAGCTGGCTCGTGAGAACTTCGTGCCATTTATTCAAAAAGGCCCAACTTAAAAGTCGTAAATAAATTAAAATAAATAATTATCATGACAATAGTAGTCTTCAGCTCCGCACGGCTACGCCAACCGTCTGTCTTGACAAATTAATTCGTCTTGGCAATTTCGCTCTAATTAATTCAAAACTATATTTCGACAAACAACAATTAGTGAAAAATCTCCAAGGAGAAGATATCTAATGACAAATTTCGAGGAATTTTAAATTGTAACTTTCATTTTGTTAATTCAATTTGGTAATATCGAAAGGCGTAGAAATAATATTGAGTGAATTTGTTCGGGCGGTGATCATAGCCTTATCTTAACGAAATCCTGTCGAGCTGGCATCAAGTGCGCCGACGGGGCTGCTACTGGCAGGCTTTTTTAATTTGATACTTTTATCCGATATCAAACGTAATCGAGCGGATGTGTTAGTGTCGGTGGCGATCATTCAATATTTTTTTGTAATAGTTATATATTTAATATCAGTAAACTTGTGTTCAGCCATAAATATGCAGGTAACTTACGTAACGATCATTCGAAAATCAATGCATCTCCCCATAAAGAAAAGCACTGAAAACTCCAATCACCATAAATTATTCGCCCATAAAACGATGCAGTTTCTATTTAAGAACCATAAAATTAGAACGAAACCTCCAGAAAGCGATCGAACTAAAGCAGCTCCTTGCCGCCGGAATATAAAATCAAATACCCAATCTTTATCCACTTGTGCGGTACATACGTATTAAAAAGACTTCCATAATCGCTTTTTTATCATCCAGTGGGATATCATTCTGCATTTAGGCAATAAAAGCACGGTGGCGCGCCCCCACGCCTTATCTCCAGCGAGCAGCCACGAAAATATAGATCTAAAAAAAATTGATAGCAATTTATATGTTAAACATCGGCTTGAATGAGATATTTCGCATCTTGTACGTTCCTTGCATGATATATGTACTTAGAGATAAGTGTTATTCAAAATTGGCTTTCTCTGGCTTATGATGAATGTTGTATATTCAGAAAAATCTCTTTTTTTGCGAAACGAATCGAGAAATGAACTGAAACGGGGCTAGAGCGTCGCCTCTGAGTTTTTAAGTTTCACCAAAATAAACGTCCTTTAAAGAACAAAAAAAATGAATGAATCTCTCGCCTTTAATTATAAACTTATTTTGCAGCTAGATTAAAAGTAAACTATGTTTAACTTTATAGTAATAATAAAAAAATAAAAGATGAGACGTTTTCACACCGGCGATATTGAATTTAACACCACCCAAGTTCGTCAAGTGATGACGAACTTGTGTGATTTCATTTTTTTTAAACTGATTGCTTACGTTCGGTTTTATTTTGTGGTAAGCGATGTTATTAATTCAACTTTCGAGGTAACACGACTTGTGTAGAAGTAACCACTCCCAGGTTATTGTTTTGGCTTTGGCTAACTTTGCACTTTACTAACCAACTAGCCCAAATTATAAATATTGACTCATTGTAGGCAAAGGTCTCCTACTCCCTTTTCCGCACAATACGGAATAAGCATGCATTTGTTTTTATTTGCTAAATTAACACACTTTCAGCTCCAGTAAATTCCCAAATATGAAAGATTTTTAAATACCGACAACGAAGTTATAAACCTGCTAATAAGAAAGAGAAGTCCAAAATGTATTGTGACGTCAGATTACATTGCATATTCCGTATTGTGTGGTCACAAAATCTTATCTGGTCCAGTCCTTTCAGTGCTTTTAGTAAAGTAAGTATACGAGTATGGGACAATTTGTCGTACCTGCCGTTTCTCGCTCGACGTCCCTGCAGCTTGTCAATTACGTCACGTTTCCCGAAGCTGCCGTCGATGTGTTCGTTCCGGATCCCATCTAATATGGTAACGTCGCGTTACCAAACTTTACGTCTTTATTTTCATGATATGGCTGCTGCAGAAGCTGTGTTTTATATAAAGAAGTTTATGTTTTAATAATAATTAATAATAGCCTGAGTCAAACCATGTTTCAGAAAGGGGTACTTCGTGGACACGGTTCGTATTGTTTGGAGGGTCTTTTCTCTAAAGCCCTGACCGCTGGTAGCTTAGACTCTGTTACCAATACCAGTGGGACACAGTTCTTTTTCTTATGAAATATTAAAAATATAATTTATTCATGTATATTAAGTGAATAAAGAAAATAATAATAATATAATTTATTTCGGATATACAAAACACGTAATGTGTAAGTAACAAATATACTTATATAACTATGTTAGTAACAAAACACTCTTTTGTTTTACATTTAATTAGTAACTAGAATTTTTCCAAGGTCATTTGAGGCTTAAATGATGTGCTCAGGTGCACGTATGTAAACCTCCAGCGCCCACTACCTTATAATATTTATGTGTTAATGTAATAAACATAATAATATGTGTAATAACAATTATTCAAGTCTCCTTCTCTAGGAGAATGGGTTGTAATCCACCACGCGCGGTTGTTACCCTCCACTACCATCCCGTGCGGGTTTATAGACACTTTTGTAACTGTTTTCATACGTAAGTTGATACGAAACCCACAGTCCAATTCACACTTGCCCAATTTTTTGATACTACAAGAGGTATTTCAGAGCAATTTGGTGCCTCCTGCAGGTCCATCCTCCGTTAGCAATACGAGACACTATCACGGATATATTATTGAAGCTCAGTGTCCCCAGATCGAAGGCAACGAAGAAACGGGGTGGAGTTCAGTCAGTAAAAGTCTGACACGCCCTCCCGCTCCGCCGAAGAGCGGGAGAAGTCGTTCCGATGATTTCCCACTAGAAAAAAAACCACAGATATATTATTAGATCATGACATGCCCGACAGATCCGTGACCTCTCAATTATTATCAGTTTAATCAAATTATGATCGTTTTCATTCGGTGCGGTGCGGGCGTGGGGGTTGTTCCCGTTCGTCCACACCCCGTCGTCCGCACTGCGGACGACTGGGAATGGTGCGTTCTGTTCGTCCGCAGTGTGGACGAACAGAACGCAACATTTCCATATTCCCGATCGACCGCACCTCGTGAATGTTTCACATTTTAATTTTACACATTGCCAATGTGTAAAATAGTATTTCCTTCTATAATAAAATAAAAATATGTTTATTATATAAGGAAATACTATCATCATATTTTCTTTTTATTAACTCTTAGACTAGACGTGAGATGACGGGGTGTGGACGACTGGGAATAATGCGTTCTGTTCGTCCGCAGTGTGGACGAGCGGAACGCATCATTCCCAGTCGTCCGCAGTGTGGACGGCGGGGTGTGGACGAACGGGAACAACCCGGGCGTGGGAGCGAGGCGAGGCACTGATAAACCAGCGGAACTAGGAACTGCTATCGAATCACGGCTGAATGGATAGTTTTCATGATAATTACCTACATACTTATACTACAATATTAAATTCAAAATTTATATTTGGTGACTCACTATTGATGTGAGGTTGATATTACAGTTGTTCTAACTCTCTAGCCGCGGTTAGATCTCATATGTATGTGCCCATTGTGTAAGTGTGCGTCAGCTTTTTGGTATAATAATAAAATACGTTCATTTCGACCAACAAAAAAACATTCACACACATTATTATGTGTATTTTTATTAATTAACCAAATAGGTACACAAAATAATTATTTTGTATTGTATTGTTTTGTAATATTATGTGTTTAATTAAAAATATAATATTACAGATTCGGATTACTCGGTAAGTGAACCATACAACCATGGTTCAGGTACAATCGAACCTCTCGGCGAAAGCCTCCAGGATGTCTTTGGCGCTAATCCGAAACCTGCGATACCAGAAATGTACTCCGTTTTCACATAGTAAAATACAAACAGTCTAGCTGCGACTCGGGGAACATCCCTAATGCATTCCAGAATCGAGCAGCCCCATCAGCACCCTGAATGCTTTATTGATATTTAATTATTACTATGACAATAAGTACTTCTAAAAAAAAGAATTATAAGATTAGTTTTAAGATTCGCAAAGGACAAACAACCACAGTAAGGGCCTTAGTGAGATAGAACTATTAAATAGGTCACAAATCTCGTCAAATTGATATCTAAGCTTTTTTGGCTTAGATTGGTTGTGATTTATATGAAAGCCTACTTTTTAGACACATAGCTCGAGGATTTGCCAAACTTAAGTGGCATTGTTGGAAAGCCTCCCACAAGGTGAGTCGATGACCTGGCGAGAGTCGCGGGAATCCGATGGATACGAGACGCACAGAATCGATCGTTGTGGCTACGCTTGGGCAAGGCTTATGTACAGCAGTGGACGTCTTTCGGCTGAGAAGATGATGAGCAGAGCACACGGCTTGTAGAACTGTTGGTCAAATGGTACGATAAGATCTGAACTGGCGACCACGTACCGAAAGACGTAACCTTGGAAGGCCTCTCGCAAGGTGGACGGATGACCTAGAGATGGTTGCGGGAATTGAACGGATGCGAGTCGCATAGGACCAGGCGTTTTGGCGACGCTTGGGGGAAGCCTAAGTCCAGTAGACGACTTTCGACTGTAATGATGATAATAAAGGTTATTAGATCCAAATGTTTGAAAAGAAAAAAAAGCATTAGTTTCCCTATCAGTGCTCTGTAACAATCTGAATCTTCAAGAAAATTATGTCACAGGCAAATTGGTATCTCAGTAATGTTGCTAAAATTATGTAATAAACTAAAAGCTACACGTCTGTTATTTTAAAATATAACAGACGTGTGACGTTATTAAATCTTCGTTAAAAATAAAAGAGAATGGATTTATTTTCTTCTCACCTTTTACTTTAGAAAATAAATTTTCTTAAAAAGTAATAAGATGCTGAGAATAATTTCGATATATTAAAAAAGCTCTAGTAATCAGTATAAAGCCTCGGCTATAGCGTTAGTGAGTTCAGATCAGGGATGTTGCGAATATTCGCATCCGCATCCGCAAATGCGGATCATCCGCATAGATTTGGACATCTGCATCTGCATCCGCATCCGCATGAATCAGTGCGGATGTTCATGCGGATGCGAATATCATGAAAGTAGCGACAAGAAAGAATTGGACGGGGCCGGCCTCGGCGCGTGCCGGTCGCACGTGGCAATGTCCAATGGGAGCAAAGAAATTGGTGACAAGATTCGACACGTTTGTTGTGGTGCATCATTTGTTTCTTGTAAATAAATCATTACGTGTTTGCTTGCGCTGTGGAATACTAATTATCGTATAAATAGATATTTTAAATGTTGTTGTAATACAGTGATCATTGTGTGATAAAGAGTTTACAAACGTAAAGTTTAAATTAGTTAGACTAATATAAGATCGCAAGGTAAATTCTAGTATGTTACACCGGTAATACGTTTTATATAGTCGTAATATTTTATATAATATCTTAAACATCCGCATCCGCATCTGCATCCGCGGATGTGAGCCTTCAAAACTCCGCATCCGCATTCGCATCCGCGGATGTGAAAAAATCAGCATCCGCAACATCCCTGGTTCAGATTGAAAGCGATTAGAGGGACAACGCAACTAGCAGATTAGGGCCGAAGCCTACCGGGGCCATGGATTGTACGAAAGAGAAGCCCGTGGTCCATGAACGAAGCAAAAAAAGAACAGATGTGGGATTCAGTTAGCAAAAGTCTGACACACCCTCCCGCTCCACCCAGACCAGGAGAAGTCACTATGACGATTTCCCACCTAAAAAGAAACCGACTTATTGATTGTTGTTCAATAGAAACGCTAGCACCTTAACGCTATATTTTGGCACTGTTACTATTGTAACTGTCTGTGGCCACATACATGCTGAGCAGTCCTGTCAAGTCGCACTTGACATATCACACGCTGAGTTCATACAAGACCGCAGTCTGTGTGGCCACAAATTCATACCGCAATCACCAGTCCCATTGTGGAAGTGTGACACTAATAAAATAAACATGTTGAAGGTTTTTTCCACAACTTTCACACAACGCCATCTAGTCCTAAGCTAAGCAGAGCTTGTGTTATGGGTAGACAACAGATAAACATACTCATATACTTCCAAATACATACATATTTTAGATAAATTACACCCAGACACAGAACAAATGATCGTGCTCATCACAAACATTTGTCCTGCGTGGGAATCGAACCCACGACCGCCGGGATAGCAGTCAGGGTCTAACTAACCACTAGACGAACAGGCCAGTCAGAAAATATTAGAAGGTTAAAAATATTTCCCGAAAAAACATGCTTTATAAAAGTATTGTCTTGCATGCGAAGCGAGTTTATGGCAAGAAAACACACTATAGTCGAGCTATGCGCCTTTATAATACGCGCTTGTCATTTATAATGCTTTTTTATGAACCACGCTAAGGGTGCGTGAGTCTTTGAATTGCAAATTAACTATACTTTATCCTATTCTACATGTAAATAATCGTATAAGAGGCCTTCTAAATGTAATCTGAAATGAAAGAATAAGTTTTCTTGAAAAGATTTATACGAATGCGATATTAACGTACTTTTTTGAAAGCAATGTATGATTTAGTTACAATTGTTTTATCTACCAAGACGCCTCATAAGACCTAACTTAACCTTCGATAAGAAAATTGTGAGAATTATTCACCCCGAAACATTTTTTTTTATTTGATTCATTTTTACTTAATGGTAAGCAGTGATGCAACCGTTCATGGTGAGGCGCACTAGTTTATTAATTACTCACATACCCGCGAAACGAGACACAATAGTAAAACAATAACAGCGCGGTCTCATAGGACCGGTTGGGGATTCAAACGTTAAGAGCCTAGCCTTGAAGACACCTTAATTACAATCGGACGGGAAAACTGCAGCAGGCAAATTGTTCCAGTCCTTCGATATACGCGGTATAAACCATGAGGCGAAACGCTTAAATGTGAAAGTAAGAAAGAAAATCGTTTATTTAAAAAAAACAATACGCAGCGCTGAACACACATGAATCTACACACATCCGAGACCACATAAAATAAAAAATCTAATATAGGTATTTATGTCCCGGAAGAAAGTAAAATGAATTCTAAAGAAAGAAAACCACCAAACGCTGTGGAAATATTCAGTTTCCAGTTAAACAAATCGGTTTAAAGTCTAAGTAAGACAATTGAAATGGTCTTGACCTAGACCAGAGTAGATAATTTTTAAAATGAAACGATGAAACCCATTGTAAACGAAAGAGAATATAACAAGAATGATAGGAAAATTAAATTACGGACAACCTGAGGTCGGAAAGTGGATGGGAGTGAGTTTTAAGGGAAAAAAATGGTTTATCTCAATTTCCGACAAACCTACAAGTCCTACGAAAAAAGGTAAATGGCAAAGTTGTAGGTACGTGATAGAAAGATATAATTATACACTTTTTTTACAAAACCTCAAAATGTATGTAAAAAAATAAAGTCACCACGGTTTTGAGTCTTGATATTTAAGTATCTTTCACAAATATTTTTTCACAAGTTTGGTAAAAACTTACTTTTTTATGTCCCAAATACACTATATTTTTTTTTAATATTATATTTTTCACCTCTATTTTTTGACTTAACAATACATCTAAAAAGCATTTTAATTTTTAATCGAAAATTCTCACGTCAAAATATCTGCTTCTTTAAAATAGTCGGTGGGGTTTTTTTCGGTGAAATCTGACAGTGACGGTGTAAAATATACATATACGAGTATATACCTACACTATATATGCTAAATTTTCTCAGAAAATGCAAAAAAACGTGGCATGACAGGCGGTAGGTCGCCTCGTTCACTAGCATTATCGCTTCACAGAAGGACTCGACAGCATGCCATTTCTCCTCGCTCCAGATATGCATATTATATAAAATTTTAGGAGAAGATCCTGAGCAATTTTAAACTGATTATAATTATCTATATGAGTAAAAATGAATTGATGTTCGTTAGTCTGATTAAAACTCGAGAACGGCTGAACGGATTTATCTTATCTTGGTCTTGAAATTACCTTTAACCTTGAGGAGCTCGTGGCTAGATATTAACAGCCGCACAGGTCGATCTTCAAGGTTAAGCAACGCTTGCCTAGGTTGGTCTGTGGATGGGTGACCATCTTAATATAACGAGTTTCCTCCGTGCCTCGGAAAGCACGCTAAGCCGTTGGTCCCGGCTGTCATTTGTAGATCTTTGGCAGTCGTTACGGATAGTCAGAAGCCAGTACATCTGACTCCAGTCTTGCCATGAAGTACCGTAATACCCAAGTTAATGGGTTGTGGAGGTCTGGTAGGCAGCCGCTCCTCGTAAAATACTAGTATTCAGCTGAATCCGGCTTGACTGGAAGCCGACCCCGATATAGTTGGGAAAAGGCTATGTTGGATGATGATGGTCTTGAAATGTTCGTGGAGGTCTAGGGAAGGTTTAAAAGGTGAGAAAAATTTGAAGAAATAAAAATCGGCAGTACGAAGTCTGCCGGGTCAACTAGTTGTCAATAAAATTTGGCAAACTGTCCAGACATCACCTTCATGGATACAAATTTTGCAAATATAACCACTAGAAGTCCGCCTGTCTGTTACTTGGAGATAAGTAGATAGATAGGTAGATATTTTACTTTAGAAGTATCTACTTTTATTGTTCCAAAAATTTAACAAAATTATTGTTCTAGAGTTTGTGACAGATAATTGGCAGCTGTAAGTTCTTGTTCAATATTATGAACTTATTGAAACAATAATTCTGATTATTTTACGGGTACTTGTGTTGATAATAGCAATAGACCGTTTCTTTTACAGGCTTTATCTTTAGAAGGGAATTCATTCAATGACTATTCCCGCTCTTCAAGAGGACGTTACTAATTAGTTAATTATTCATTTTTATTATGCAGACCTACCATAGTGTCGTCTTTTTAACCCTAAGGTTGACTGGTAGAGAACGCCTTGATGCATTAAGTCCGCCTATGTACCACCATTGTACATGAAGTTTAAAGAAATAAATAAATAATAAAACCCACTTCTGTTCCTTATTAGCCTTCGTTACACTGCCCCGGGGTTCCCTTTCACATAACCCATGGACCCGACTTTCTTCGACTCTGCCTGGCCCTACGATTTTGCTGCTACCGGACGACCAGAAGGCGACCTACCTATTGCTCGCCGTCTGCAAGAACGCGTATATAACGTATATATTCTAGTTAACAGAAATGAAGTAGAGCCACATGCTATCACTCAATATTACCTACTGCTCGTATCTAACAGGTAGACACAAATATTAGGAAGTTGTGCGCATACCAATTTCAATCTTGAATTTTGAACATAAACTGGAAATCTTCGAGGAAAAAGCTAGGAAAGACAATGGAACCTAGACTCACATTGTCTAAATGAATGTCTCTTCAACTACCTTTCGTAAAAACCGAGTAGAATTTCCTTATTATTCGTCTAGGTATCACAACACTAGAACACTTTGAAAATCACCCTTTGAAATACACCCCGGATTATGGTCCCGCCTTCCAAAACAAAAGTACATTTTCGTTTCTTTTTCCACACAATATGTAGGTAAGCCAACAAAAATAATGCCCCAGTAGACCCTTTTACACTGTCTGGCAGATTTATCTGGCATGTCAGTCAATATAAAGCGGCCGTATTATGCGTCTCGTCTGTCACATGGCCCTGCAAACTTAACCCACAAATGCTACTTAACCTTGAGAAAAACCGAAGCCTGAGGGTTACTGCTCAATTGATCATAGAATGTGCCTATTTATTTGACGGGCAGTGTACTGGTACGGTACGTAGTTTTGTGGGATTAGTTGTGGAAATATTAGTTTAGTTACATGTTGGTAATGGTGCGTATGTAGTTATATGTTGGTTGGAAAGACAGGAATAAACAGGTCTTCTATGTAGGACAGTGCGGAATAAACATGTTATTTTTTATGTGTCAAAACAAATACTTATTACTTTTGGTATATGAGAAAAAAGATAATCTTTAAGCCTGGAATATTTTCAATGTCAATCATTACAAAAAAATGTTTGATATAGGCTCTGACATCAAAGTCCATCACGCCCATTCGACTGCCATAGAACATTTGATAATTTATATGGCAGAACAACGTTTGCTGAATCAGACAATTCAATTGTATAAAACTGAACCAAAATGAACTAACATAGCTCTGCTATAACAAAATATAAAGCAATTTCCTATATTAATTTATAATTCCGATAGATATTGCCAATCGATGGCTGACAATCATTTAAACAGTAACGATCTATTGTTTAACACAATAGCAATCAAACTATGAAATCGGTTAACCCTGCGAGCGCCGTGCCCCGGTAAAGTTTACCAGGAACCTGTAATGTCACTACATTCACCGGAGACCGTGCCAGTAGGAGAGAATTATGGTTGAAGTTCTACTTAAGTTGGCTTCAGTGACTGTGCATCATTAAAATGTATATTAGGATATATTGCATCTTGGCATCCTACATGTTTCATTCGTTCTAAACGTTCTAGTTCTTAAGATGTTTTATAGTCGGGAGAGGAAACTTATTTCAGGTTATTTTCTGAATCTGCAGTAGGTCATATGCTAAGCGACGGTATTTGTGTTGCTTTTTATGGTTTACTAGCTTCCCCCACGGTTTCACCCGCTTCTTTGGTACTGATCTGCTTCCATGGTCCGTAGCGTGATGGTATACCTATGCCTATACGTCTTAAATCTGGCTAGCCCATACAATTTTTTTTTATCAATCCTCCCAGCAGTTGTAGAGGTTAGTGCGTTTAGACAAATAAAAAGCTCTTCTACATGCCTGTGCATAAAAGTGAAACTTCAGTGCTAAAATTATGATGGTAACTTAATTATGCATTATTCTAAATTCATGCTGTTGGTATAATATACTGCATGCATCATTATGAAGCGCATAAAAACTCATTTTTCTAAATGTTTTTTTTTTGGGTCTTGTCAGAAGATTCCTTTTTTAAGGCGGGAAATCTCTGTACTAATTTTTTGCCTTAATTCCAGGGACTTTTAGTTTGTTCGAGGCGCGCGTGGAAGAAATCTACCTACTTACTCAATTTTCTCACGACCCCAAAAGACTTCAAAAAATGCTTAGTAAAAATGACTGTACTTACTGAGTGTACTGTACCCTTCTCTGAGGTCCTAACACATCACTAAAAGCAAGTAAGGTAAACAAAAGCAACTAGGTGCGGTACTAAGGTACTTTTATAAAACAAAAAGTGGGTACCCTAAAGCTTTTTTGTGCTTTCAACAAAACACAGTGACTGCGATTAACGTTACTTTTATCACCTGTTTTATGTAGGTAAATATAAATATAAGTTCAGATGCATAAATACCTAACAAGAAATTTTGATAAAAGGATCTTTCGCGAAATCAAAATAAAATGCTCGAAACATTTCTGATCAGTCAGAAATACTCTTTCACTGTGATCCGGATACGTGAGACAGCGTTGTCACGTTGAATGACAAAACTAATTAATGGGGCAAAGACCGAGCCACTATTGAGATATCAAAAGTCGATTTTAATTCAAAATTTACGTTTTGCATTCGTATTTATATTTTTGTTTTTCTATCTTTTCTTTTTACTTGATCGACATCATTGATCTGTCGAAAAAGCTATTACTAAAGTGCGAATAATTTTCAAAAATATGGTACAACATGATTAAGTGAACAAGAACGTATGTTCTTGTTAACCAAAAGAAGTAAAACGCCATTTTCTCAACTCCCGGTTTCCCGTAGGTGATATGTCAGTTTTTTAGAGGAGGCGTTATTTTTTTATTCTTAATAGTGGAGAGAGAATTTCGTACACAGATTCGCCAATTTTCGGAGACAGGATCGCCAATTTTTGTTGTTGATTTTCTCTGAAACTATCTCACCGACAAATACACGTGAAACATAAAAAACTGTATTTTTATTCTGGCAACAGGAAATTCAATTTGAAGTATTTTTAAAATGTTCGTTATTTTAACAGTAGGTTCCCTACAAACATCACTTTTGGATGCAATAAAAATGGTAAATAACTTATACCTAACCCAATGTTCATTGATTTTTGTCTTTTTAGCATTTACAAAAAAAAAATTACATCGAGTAAACACAAACTTAAAAAAAAAAAACAACATTAGAGCATAAAGTAGTTGAAGTAAAATCCCTCTTCAGAGTCTAGGGCAAATGTTCAAATATTAAACATGTCTCGTATGTAAAATTATCGCAGTCCCAGAAATAAAATTACACGCATACGTACTCCCGGCGCCCTGACAACCCTATTAGCGGCCACGTACTGGCTAAACTGGTAATACGACTAATATTTGGTACATCGCTACGGGCTAATACCAAATAACTGTTATAATGTAATAACTCGCAGAGTATTTTAAAATCGAATAAACTAGACAAAGTCGAAAATTAGTCTATTATGTCCCACAGCTGGGCGAAGGCCTCCCTCTCCCTTTTTCACACATGTCGGTCCTCAGCCACTGAGGACCAGTCCCTCCGGTAGTTATCCAGCTCATCTTAACAAGACAAAGTCGGAAACATACCAAAAATAAATTCGCTACATTTGATTAACTACGTAAGTAGTTTTTTTACACCCATATACCTAATTACAACAGTGATAACCGTGTCATGGGGATGCATAAAAAAACAAGTCCGCTGTAACAAATTTAGAATTACGTCACTTAATTAAGCAGGCCAATGTCGTACAAAGTACATACTTCTTAAAAAAAAAACAGTTTAATCGGTTAGGGGCAACTGTTAAAAATTCATTTACAAAGTTTGACCAACACAAACACACATACCCTAGCAAATTAAATAAGAGCTTGTAAAAACAGACTATTTGCACGTGATATAAAACAGAGCTTTGAAAGATGCTTATGCCAAAAGAAGCAATGCAACAAACCTCCCAACAACACATCTCCATCTGTTATGTTACGAATTTTAGGTACAGACGCGACAGAATACACCACTTCAGCTAAACGAGTAAGATCTTGATTCAATCGTCGGCGATATCCGAACGCGTATTGTTTTTCTCGGCTATTGTTCGCGTAAACAATAGTAGTAAACGTTGTTTCACTGCTGCGAGATATCATTACACGGAGCCGGCGAGACGCGTAAGTGCAAACACGACGCGTCTACAGGAAGGTATTTGTCGTGCAGCCTTGTCGCTCCTTCCTTTCATCGTTATGATTAATGACACGTTATTTTTCATTGGAACAGCTGCTACGTATTTTTTCTACTTTCAAGTCTTCTGTTCCATGACGTTCACCTATTAGTCACGCTCTGAAAAGGATGTGGATTTTTTTTAAACTTGTTTTTTCCCTCTATCTTCGACATTTGAACGCACCACCTCTGTTCGACTTTGACTTTTAAGAGCGCCCCTCATTATTGTTCGTACCTTTTTATTTAAGAGTGTGGGCTCTTAACACATTCTACCTGTAACACCTTTTGTGTTAAATGACTGGCTTCGCATTTTCTTGTTTTCAAAGGTGACAAAATTACGCAACATTTTATACGAGGGGCTTACAAAAATTACGTGTTACTCTTATATTTTACATGTACGCGAATATTTCAGAGGTATTCGTGGAGAGTTGCCACCGTTACGTCGCAGTAAAAATATTAAAATCAGTGTTCGAAAAGGTTTTCTTGTTACAAATTGGCTAGAATGTGAAAGGAAATAGAGTCTACCGTGTGCAATTAATTGCATAAACATTACGCAAATAGTGATTCGAAGAAGTCCTTTGCCGCCGTTAGTGTACACGTTGTCTTTAAGTAACTCCACATAGATAGATACAATGAATGCGGCACAAAGGCTACATAAAATGTTTGTACAAACCTCTTTGTTTTCCCAGTGATAAAGCGAAAGGAAGCGGTTGTCCTGGTAATTAAATAACATTTTTATTCGGACACGGGTTCGTTTTTACAGCACTCAACCCATACGTTGTTAAGATAATTTAATTTTCTAATTACATTATTATATCGTTCACGAGTCGTCGACTGCGGAACATTGTTTAAATGCCTGATTTAAAAAAGGTTTGTTCGTATATCTCATGGAGGGCCGCTACTCCGCTAGGGTGCCGGTACGTGCTGGACGGCGCCGCCAGTTTCTTTCATTTCCGTTTTTAGAGGAAGTTTTCGAC
Source organism: Mythimna separata (assembly GCA_030763345.1). NCBI lineage: Eukaryota > Metazoa > Arthropoda > Insecta > Lepidoptera > Noctuidae > Mythimna > Mythimna separata. The sequence goes on from CM061180.1 coordinate 10,935,187, forward strand.
TCTTCCTGCCTGTAATGGACTCAACTCGACATAATTTTATCCACTGTGCACAAAAATATATCAGGTAGGAACAGTATTCGATCAAATAACGAACGAATCGCGGATGGATGATGGAGATTTTTCATTCGGAGATGGCGGACGGTTTTTGTTTGCCAGATGGCTACGTCAATTAAGTTATCCTATAGCACTATGGGAGAGCATAATTGAAGTAGCTTTTCGACGTTTCTTATCCAAATGTAATATTTATATACTTTATAAGAGTAATGATTTGATTTTGTATTTTACTTATCCAGCGGCATTTATTGCCGGTAATCTTGTGTGTTAACATTTACATAACGCAGTGGGCTGCAATATTGTTCTTTAAGCTCGTTTGTACCGTTTTTTAGTCTATATGAATATTTTAGCTGTTTATTTTCCAACAAATCAATAAAAAACCACAGAGAGTACCTACCTGAGTAAATTTGTTGAAATATATATACGTGAAAAAAGACCACGACAGTAAATAAACGTAATTGGTAAAACTCAGAGAAAATAAAAAATATTTGCGAGAACACATATATTTTTTATACGACGAGGTTCGTCAGAACCAATAAAAAAGTTTCGATCACAATTTGACAGCAAATAAAAAGGTAATTATTATCTGAGAACGTACAAAAGAGTATTGCGTCGCTTACATCTATACCAACACTAGTATTTACTCATGTGTCCCTTGTATGTACTCCGGTGTATACTGAGGCCACATCATAATGGAAGCCGTCACACTATAACTGACAAACACAAACAACAAGCTCGATGAACTAGGGCCATATAAATATTTGCAGGAATCGAAACCACACACAAGGGTAGGGAAGGGATTTAACACTTAGTTGTATATAAAAAAATATAACAGCTTGATGGTATTTTACCAATTGTAGGAAGTCTTATTGAAATTTCATCATCTCAGCCTAACAACGTCCACTGCTGGACATAGACCTCCCCCAAGCTTCGCCATAACGGACGGTCCTGTGCGTCTGGCATCACTCGCATTCCCGCGACCCTCGCCATGTCATCGGTCCACCTTACTGAAATTAATCTACACTAGTATAATAAATAGGTAAAGTTTGTTTTTTTGTTTGTACGAGGTAATCTGTGGAAGTACTGGTCCGATTGCTAAAAATTTTTTACCAATAGAAAGCTACTGTATTCCTGAGTGACATAGGCTATATTTTATGTACGCGGGTGAAGCTGCGGGCTAAAGCTAGTTAGTAATAATAATATAACAATATTCCACAACTTTCACACACCGCCATGTAGGCCCAAACTAAGCAGAGCTTCTGCTAATACTAGAGAACTTATTAACATGCTTGCATAATATTTTTAAATCCATACATAATATAGATATGCTAATGAAATGAAAATTTCCTGATGAAAACCTAGTGCTGTCCTTGACCTTAGACGCCGAAGTTAGATGGACGCCGATGACTGGTAAGTCCAGATTACCAGTCATCGGCGTCCGTCTAACTTACAAGGTTGAGCAATGCTCCACTCTCCAGTTGGTTGTATAATTGCAGAGCCTCCCTGCCCCACAGTCAACACTGCGTTACTATTTATAACTCCAACACAACCTTGTAATGAACTCCAACTTCCTGGACACACATAAACTAAACTTTCAAGTCAATTCGGACTAATAAGACATTCTTCGGATACCCCCGAAGTTAATAATACAGAATTCTCCGTCACACATTTGATGGCGTGGCCGCGTGGCTAGGAAAACCGTCCCTGAGCTCGAATTTCACAAATTACTCCAACTCAAACCGTCCTAAATATATTGAGTGACTTTTGGCAACTGTAAAAAGGGCTCACGAATCTCCGGAGACCTAGTACCTAATTGTGGGTACGTACTTAATATGTCTAGCGGTTTCAGCCGCTTGAATATACCCGGCGACAGTTTCGCAACTTAAGTATCCGGCAATTTAGCAACAGAAACTTAAGTGGAGTACATTAAACTTGTGTTTGTGTTTCTTTAATTATGTTAGAGGAAGTAGTAACTGTGTGTCATCGAATTAAAAACTAGTTTTTAAAGGTACAGTTAGAATTAGATACCTTCGTAACATAGGTACATACAAATGTAAGCGGATATTTTCTGGAAAGGGAGCCCGTAGTCCTAGAATTCAAAGGGCAACCGAAGGATACAGGCTGCCCCACCCAGAGCGGATGTCAAACTCAAAAGCATTTATTTCAAATAAACCAATACTGGCATTTTTGAAAGGTCAAGAGCTCAGTCAGTCCAAAAAAATGATGCTAATAAGTCATTGCATGATTTCTTCACTTAAAAAAAATGTTGGTACATACAAATATAAAGCTTTCACGGATACAGAGGCATTCAGTGTTATTTACGAGCTGTAAATCACTCTTCTCTTAGGTGAGAGTCAAACTTGTATTGTAAGTCAATGAAGCAAGGTTTGGTCGGTGGTCGATGTATTCCGTTCGCGTGGTTCGCTCCAACGCCGGTCGACTCCAATACAACGAACAAAGAACAATTGGGTAGCCGATTCAACTTATTTTTTGTGCTTTTTGTATCAAAAAGTAATTTTATCTAATATTCCAAAAATATAGATTTTTTAGAATCATTTCAATATTAGATAAGCCCTTAAACACTTTCTTTGGTGGAAGAGAAAACTGGCAAGTATCAGAATAAGAATGCACATACTGAAATGTAACGTCACTACCATCAGCTACATCATCATTTCAGGCAAAAGACGCTGGAGGTAGGGGAGACGTTAGGGGTTTGTGGAGGTCAAATTGTCACCACAGCTAACGGTACTTCTACGTCTCCATTGCCATCAGGTTACGTATGTACAAAAGAAATAGCAAGATGTTTCCAAAATGCCCCACTCTTATTTTTCAATATTTAAAATGCTTGATATTTCGAATAAAAACCAATTTTGATGCCGATTCAGAAAAAATATTTCTTTTAGAACCTATTATTTTTAGTATAAATTATTACACCAAAATATAAATAGGAAAATAAAAACAATTAGCTGTTATAGAATCACACATAATGTGTTGTGTTTATCATTTCAAACTTGTGTGTCAAAAATGTTCAAACAAATTGCTGCCAAAACCACTACTTTTCAGGTAAGAGATAAGTACTCTTTAAATATTTACAAAGTGACAAGTAGATTGCCTAAAGTTCCTCGTTTACCCGAAGTATCTCGTAGGATCAACTTTAAGACATGTCTGTAAAAATAAATAAAGTCTGGTAACACAAACACGCTGTACCCGGACTCAGTAGATAGTAAACCCATTAGGTCGCCAGCTTCCAGCTTACGCTTAGGAACCTTTGCGAGCTTTTCAATTTCCTTACTGTTTGTTTGTTGTGTACTAAACGAGGAAAAGAACACAATAAATCCTTTAACGCAATAAAATTTATCAGATTATAACGTAAATGTTCTCGTTGATAAGTTTTTAATATTACAAATTACTGTAAATGCATTCCTAATTTTTGTAGTTAAGAAAGCAGAACGTGAAAAATACATCGGTATCGTTGGCGCAGTGCTTGAGTTATTAACTACTACGCTACGTGTTACGGGTTCGATTCCCGCAAGAAACACATATATTTATGGTCTACAGAGAGTTTTCCTTGTCTGGATGGTTTTCATACAAATTTTAACTGACTACACATCTGTGTCCTTCAGTGCCCTTTTGCGTTCTAGAAACATGGATTTCCTTTTCAGAAATTCCCCGCAGCCCCAGCAACTATCGGTTTTTTTGGGCCCCAACGGTTTACTGACATCCCTTTGAAGAGCTTGTGGATGGCGTCAACGACTATGTCCGTAAGGATTGAGGAGCCACATCAGATTTTTTAAATCTGATCTCACCATTATTTAGCAGCAGTGTAGATTATTTTGCAGCACGAATTCTAGATTTAGCAGCAAAATATATCACTAGTTATTTTAATGCAAAGGTGGCTCCTCAATCTAAACGTCTGGATTGAGGAGCCACCTGAAAACTCGTTAAGTAATGGATGCACATTTATGAAAATTTTGCAGCATTTAGCAGCTATTTAGCACATAACCGTCTAAAAATTTCGCTTCTGTAGCACTAAAATGAAAGAAAATACAATACTTTTAATATGGCTCCTCAATCTAAACGTCTGGATTGAGGAGTCATATTAAAAGTATTGTATTTTAAGAGATAAGTACTCTTTAAATATTTACAAAGTGACAAGTAGATTGCCTAAAGTTCCTCGTTTACCCGAAGTATCTCGTAGGATCAACTTTAAGACATGTCTGTAAAAATAAATAAAGTCTGGTAACACAAACACGCTGTACCCGGACTCAGTAGATAGTAAACCCATTAGGTCGCCAGCTTCCAGCTTACGCTTAGGAACCTTTGCGAGCTTTTCAATTTCCTTACTGTTTGTTTGTTGTGTACTAAACGAGGAAAAGAACACAATAAATCCTTTAACGCAATAAAATTTATCAGATTATAACGTAAATGTTCTCGTTGATAAGTTTTTAATATTACAAATTACTGTAAATGCATTCCTAATTTTTGTAGTTAAGAAAGCAGAACGTGAAAAATACATCGGTATCGTTGGCGCAGTGCTTGAGTTATTAACTACTACGCTACGTGTTACGGGTTCGATTCCCGCAAGAAACACATATATTTATGGTCTACAGAGAGTTTTCCTTGTCTGGATGGTTTTCATACAAATTTTAACTGACTACACATCTGTGTCCTTCAGTGCCCTTTTGCGTTCTAGAAACATGGATTTCCTTTTAGATTTAAAAAATCTGATGTGGCTCCTCAATCCTTACGGACATAGTCGTTGACGCCATCCACAAGCTCTTCAAAGGGATGTCAGTAAACCGTTGGGGCCCAAAAAAACCGATAGTTGCTGGGGCTGCGGGGAATTTCTGAAAAGGAAATCCATGTTTCTAGAACGCAAAAGGGCACTGAAGGACACAGATGTGTAGTCAGTTAAAATTTGTATGAAAACCATCCAGACAAGGAAAACTCTCTGTAGACCATAAATATATGTGTTTCTTGCGGGAATCGAACCCGTAACACGTAGCGTAGTAGTTAATAACTCAAGCACTGCGCCAACGATACCGATGTATTTTTCACGTTCTGCTTTCTTAACTACAAAAATTAGGAATGCATTTACAGTAATTTGTAATATTAAAAACTTATCAACGAGAACATTTACGTTATAATCTGATAAATTTTATTGCGTTAAAGGATTTATTGTGTTCTTTTCCTCGTTTAGTACACAACAAACAAACAGTAAGGAAATTGAAAAGCTCGCAAAGGTTCCTAAGCGTAAGCTGGAAGCTGGCGACCTAATGGGTTTACTATCTACTGAGTCCGGGTACAGCGTGTTTGTGTTACCAGACTTTATTTATTTTTACAGACATGTCTTAAAGTTGATCCTACGAGATACTTCGGGTAAACGAGGAACTTTAGGCAATCTACTTGTCACTTTGTAAATATTTAAAGAGTACTTATCTCTTAAAATACAATACTTTTAATATGACTCCTCAATCCAGACGTTTAGATTGAGGAGCCATATTAAAAGTATTGTATTTTCTTTCATTTTAGTGCTACAGAAGCGAAATTTTTAGACGGTTATGTGCTAAATAGCTGCTAAATGCTGCAAAATTTTCATAAATGTGCATCCATTACTTAACGAGTTTTCAGGTGGCTCCTCAATCCAGACGTTTAGATTGAGGAGCCACCTTTGCATTAAAATAACTAGTGATATATTTTGCTGCTAAATCTAGAATTCGTGCTGCAAAATAATCTACACTGCTGCTAAATAATGGTGAGATCAGATTTAAAAAATCTGATGTGGCTCCTCAATCCTTACGGACATCAACGACTAGGGCTCGATTTGGATGGTTACCATTTGACCAGACGGCGAGCTACCCATTGCTCGTCGTCTGCGATATCGTGCCTACCGCAGTATGATCAGATCCTGACTAGATCTGTATGTGGAATGTATCTTTACAAAAAACAAAACAAGAAGGTGAATTTATATTCAAGAACTTGGTCCCACACAGAAAAAAACAGCTCATTTATGTTTAGAAGTGGGCGCTGCTCTGCCTACTGATGTAGAAATAATAAAAGAAATGCTCGTGGTATTAACACAAAGAACTGCCTACAATGTCTACTTTTACTAAGTATTTCGGAATACTCAAAGAAAATCTTCCAGTACAATTCACACGTACAATGTTACATTCAAGTGTCTATACAGAAATATACAGCGTTTATGTACGTACTTTGACCGTAATCTTCGCATGTATATGTATAAGTAGGTTTAATATAAACTTCCTCTTAACTCACTGCATTCATCTTTCATGTTAACTTCGAGGAAACAAAGTTTGCAACAAAGGCGTTTCTTGCTTAGAAACTACCGTTTTTAACTAAATATTGAAACGTCTTGCATGGGCTGTTATACAAAGCTAAGTATATGATGTAAGTCGGTATAGGTGGCTGTTGTAGAATTTAAAACAATGGTTTTTATTTATTAATTACTCAGATACCCGCGCAACGAGACACAATAGTAAAACAATAACAGCGCGGTCTCATTGGACCGGTTGGGGATTCAAACGTTAACTAGCTACGAGGGACTTTGGCCGCGTCAAAGTAGAAGCCCAAGGTACTCCCGAGATAAAAAGTATCGTATGTGGTATTCCAGGACTTGGTCTACCCGTGTTTCAAATTTCATCCAAAACTGTTCAGTAATTTCAGCTGTTCGAGTGTGAAGAAGTAACAAATACTTTTACCTTAATAATATTAGTAGGCTAGGCATACTTCCGTGATATATAGGCTATGTCATAGGACATAGAATAGTATAGGTCCATAGAGGTTAGGACACCGAGTAAGTACTTATGTTCACGAATAGTTCTGAACAAATATGATAAAATTTTTTGAAATCTGATGAGAGTCACAATGGCAGGTGTGCAATTGTAAATTATAGTGTTAATTACGGTAAAATTTAATTCGTTACAGTACAACACCCACCATTTTGACTCTCACAATCTGATCAGCCGGTTGAGCGTGAATAATTAACAAACATAAGAAGAACATACCGTAGTCTTACATAAAAACTTTTAGCTTTATAATATTAGTGTGATGTGATGAGCGTTATTCAAGATAAATAGACGCCTGTATACAGACAGATATATCTTACCTTTGTGCCTCTACCGTCGAAATTCATAACAGAACATTATTAAATAATACGTCTAGGGAACCTACATATCTATGTTAATTTGCCTTGTCAGAGATAGCTATGTAACTATAGTATAGTGGTATTTAAATAGATCTTGACATCAGATTGAATTCACGAGACATACCTATTGCTATCACTAATCTAAGAGGCAAACGTGTTGCTGATTGAATCACATACCTACAATACAGCATACACTAACTGAAATAATGCAAGCCCTTATAAACCCCAAATAAAAAACTAAGTTACCTACAATCGCAAAACAAGCGCTGAACTTTTACTTACGAGTAAATGCACATAAGTAAAATATTTTTTTAAAATAATACGTGATTATTTTGGGATAAAAATGCATTAATTTAAAACTGGCAGAAATCAATCAATTCTGTAGCGATTTCCGATTCAATCAGGAGCTCGAGAGGATCTGATCAAGAGCCAATGCCAATTGTGAAAATACTTGTGCAGAATCGTATCGAAATTATGTTTAATTAAAGTACCAACATTCTGAATGTAGTATACTTACTTAAAATACCTACAACATGTAACAACATATTGTATTATATTTAAAGTAGGTGTGTACAAAGCTTCCGATTTACCGATCGCGACAAGCGATTTGTAGAGAAACCCTATTTTGAATGAACACATTTTTACACTTTGAAAACTTCATGAAATTAAACTTTCTTAGACATTTTTTACTCAATACTGTTTTTTTTTTCACTGGGTAAGAAATTATCAAATAACTACTCTTGAGGAGCGAGAGAAAGATCAGTTTTACTGACTGTACCCCACCTGTGCCCTTCAATTGCCCTCTGTATTCGAAGGCTGTGGTGATTCATTCGAAAAATCCCGCAACCGTTAACCATTCTCAAGCCGTAACCTAGGTATTTCTGTTTATTCCTGAAATTTTTGTGACAAAGATATCTTCAATATGAATATTTTTGGCGCTGTCGTGAGGCACGCACACATAATGATATTATTTTAAGAACTGAGGACAGATCTTAAATACAGGGTTACTGGTAATTCGACGTATATCCGGCAGGGGCTTATAAGGGGGCCAAAATGCAACAAATTGAACCCCCCATATGTATGGCCGAAATTCAATAGTTTTCGAGATATTAGAATTTTAAAAGTTTTTCGATATTTACCCAAAATTTGACATTTAATTCCAAATAAAATAAAAACTACATATTTGAATGGGTACCATTCAAAATGATGTTGTAGCTGGCACTTCAATTAAGCTATGGACATAATTAAAACTACTTAATTTAACAAAATACTGAAAATAATGAGCGATATAAGAATAATATCTTACCAATATTTTCATTTTACGCTTCAAAAATGTTGTCTCGTCACAAAAATTTCTATGACATTAATCGTACAAATAACTAAAACAACTTGCTTATCCTGTAAGCTTTCCAGAAAGGTATATCGACGATCGGGAAAGCGGCGTTGGTATTCTCAGCCGCGTTTCCATCGGCAAAACCATAACAAAACATTATGTCTGCGTATTCGTTATTACGAGTAGGATACGAAGCCATGTTATTCGAAATAACAATGATAACAAAAAGAATAACAAGAGAAACAAGAATTAACAATAATGATCGATAACAAATTAACGGGATGAGAGATTGGTAGAGAGATTAGTAGAGTCAAAACTTACTAAGGAAGGCGACGCGAGCGCAGCAGACGCCGTGTACTCCCCCGCCCGCACACCCCGCCCCATCGCGAATAATTTCGCCAGGAAAATCGGTTGTTTTAGCGAGGATCACAAACTAAAAACACAGATAATTTCTCTCCCCGCGCCGGTTCAAACACATGCCATGCCACGAATTATGTATTTTAAAATTGACTTTTATACCTTTTTGGAAAGCTTACAGGATAAGCAAGTTGTTTTAGTTATTTGTACGATTAATGTCATAGAAATTTTTGTGACGAGACAACATTTTTGAAGCGTAAAATGAAAATATTGGTAAGATATTATTCTTATATCGCTCATTATTTTCAGTATTTTGTTAAATTAAGTAGTTTTAATTATGTCCATAGCTTAATTGAAGTGCCAGCTATAACATCATTTTGAATGGTACTCATTCAAATATGTAGTTTTTATTTTATTTGGAATTAAATGTCAAATTTTGGGTAGATATCGAAAAACCCTTAAAATTCTAATATCTCGAAAACTATTGAATTTCGGCCATATATATGGGGGGTTCAATTTGTTGCATTTTGGCCCCCCTAACAGCCCCTGCCGGATATACGTCGAATTACCAGTAACCCTGTATACATGTTTATTTCTATCTTTCAAATTACCATCATATTTTGAGGTGTAGTTTTACCAATTGTATTATACGAAAGTGGAAAAAAGAGGTGAGAAATCAAGACCACCTATCGGTATCCACCTACAGCTGCTGTTTAAACTATACCTTACCTATTGAGCAGCAGTTTCTGATCCCGGCAGCCTCTAATCTTCCTTTCGATCCACATGCTTTCTTTTTAGGTGTGTACTCATACTTACGACTGGAAGCCGACCCCAATATAATTGGGAAAAGGCTAGGCAGATGATGATGATGATGACTCATACTTACAATGACTTCTCCCGCTCTGGGTGAAGCGGGAGGGCGTGTCAAACTTTTACTGACCAAAACCGCTCTTGTTTCTTCTGGGCCCCGTGGTTACATAACCCCTAGGCCCTAGTTAGCTTCGACCCTGCTAGGTTCCTAGGATTTCCTGACATCTGACAGACGCGCGCGAAACACTACGCGCCGTCGACGAATTGGGCTCGATCCGGACGGTTATCGAACGGCCAGACGGAGAGCTACCCATTCTTTATTATCGTAACCGATCCCTATGCTTAAGGGCCTCCAGTCCACATACCAGTACATTAAAGTCTCACCCACCAACTCGACTACAAGCTTCCATTAAATGTAAAATATAAGAATCTCGTATCACAGTGTGTTTATAGAACTCCTCCGAAATGGCTTGTCCGATTTTTCCCCAAACCTATGGAGGTACAGGAAAAATCAAAGGAAAAGATTGTTTTTACTTTGATGTTTCATAAGGAAGAAGAACGTTCTCCAGTTGGTCCTTTAAATTATAAAAAGGTTCAGAGTCAAGAACAGCTCCAATTAAATATACAATCCACGATACTTTACAGGCATGAAACAATGGGACCCGTTCCTAACAGAACCTCTTTCGCGTTGAATCTCACAAGAAAATGTCTGCATGTTAAAGAGAGTATGACCTCTTCCACGACACTGGCAAATAGCCGGTTAAAGCAGCTTAGGGCATCATTAGAGTTTGATTCAATGTATTTTTTTTGTTGGGAACATCATCATCATCATTATCATCATCTCAGCCGAAAGACGTCCACTGCTGGACATAGGCCTCCCCCAAGCGTCGCCACAACGACCGGTTCTGTGCGTCTCGCATCCATCGGATTCCCGCGACCCTCCCCAGGTCGTCGGGAACATCATCTAATGATTTTTGTGATTTTAAACGATCCCACAGCCCCAGCAGGCATCCGTCCTAATAGCTTGCCTTCAGATTTTGTGACATCTCTTTGAGGCGCGCGTGTACCACCTCACAACGTCGACTCGGGCTTGACCTTTAACGGACAGGTGGACGACGAAGTACCTATTGATCACCGTCCGCAAGCCCGGAAATCACCTTGCGATTCAGTATTTATGGACCTATAAATATTTATAAACCAATTTCTGTCATTATCCACTTGTCAGATGGATTCTTTTTTACCTACAATTGCTTGATACTAATTTACTTTTACGGAGTGGTATTTACCAGGTTTTCTTTTAACTATAATTGAAATATGATTGAAAACGATATTATGCCACAATAACACCATAGTGATACGGAAGTATTGCATACAACTTACATTTATATTCATATTTTTTCGCTATTAAAACTATACGTTTCCTTTCACAATGTAATCATATACTCGTAATGTATTTCAATTATTTAGTAAACCGTTCTGTTTGTACTTATTTTTTTATTTTTTTTACACTCGGCATCGTCTTCTCTGTTATTTGCAACTCTCCTTGCACTTTTTCATTTTAAAGAAATCTCTTCCAACGTAAATACGCTGTAAGAGATTTCTTTAAAAATAAACATCATATTTCAACCTACATGTTCCCTTCTTCTTGTATTTTTATTATATTATTATATGTAATTTTATGTATAATTGTAATATTAAAGATATATCTATCATTTTGTAACTATTTACGGTTTATAAAAGGGTCCTAAGAGTTTCTTGCATGTTCTTCTTCATAGAGATCTACGCTTTGGGACGTGCAAATGGCTTCATCTATTTGTGACTAGCCGACCTCGATAGTTAAAAAGTGCCTGTAAATGGCTTATTGAAATAAATATTTTGAGATTCAGTTTTGAATTTGTGTACATCATCATCATCTACCTATCCTTTTCCCAACTAGATTGTGGTCGGCTTCCAGTCAAGCCGGATTTAGCTGAATACCAGTATTTTACGAGGAGCGGCTGCCTATCAGACCTCCACAACACATTAACTGGGGTAATACGGTACTTCATGGCAAGACTGGAGTCAGATTTACTGGCTTCTGACTATCCGTAACGACTGCCAAAGATTTACAAATGACAGCCGGGACCGGAATTTGTTTACATGAATCTGAAAAAAAGAAAACGTCCCAGATAACTTTTAAGTGAGAAATATAAATGGCGGCTTACCATTTTCTGTATGACAGGCCGCGACGAAAGTAATCTGATTATCGGAAAAAAAACCTATCCTTACTCTTTATTAGAGAAAACTCAGTAGTACTTCGAAATCTCTTTGTATTTTAATAATGTAAAATACAAACAATGCAAGTTATCATAAAATTTGTAAAAATATGGAACGTAGATCATTTAACCAACTCTATCAAAATGTAGCCAAAAATTTTCAATAAACAATAATGAAATTTTTCATAAACCAACATTTGTTACAGGCAGCAAGTAAAACGGATTATTTCAATAATTAATTTCCAGATAATTAAACATAATTTTAATACTATCCGATTGGAACTTTAATAAAGGCTGCTCACTGATTCCGCTATACCACCCTACATCGAATTAATAAATTGACACCGTCCAATAAACGGACGGTTCATGTAATTAATGTGGTTAAAAATTTACTGAATAGCTGTCTAATTAATAATAATTAAAAACACTTAAATAATCATTTCTATCGCTATCGCACCATTTATTTTTAAACAAAAAAGGACATCATCCATTTTGGTCCAAATACCAAAAGTCTTTGGCTTTCAAATTTAGACCAAAAAATGAACCGTGAGTGATGATCCTTTATTGTCTTTGTTCAAGTATATTTATTTATTGTCAACTACAACGCATGTTACTAAAACAGTTGTGAGTTTATATGTGGATAATTGAAGGGAGCAAGGGAGGAGAAGAGAGCAAAGATCATCATCTGCCTAGCCTTTTTCCCAACTATATTGGGGTCGGCTTCCAGACAAGCCGGATTTTGCTGAATTGCCAAATTGTGTAAAGAGTGATATAAAAGAAAAGGAGTCAGTGATAGCATGACGAGTCACAGGACAGAAAGGAAGTAAAAACAACTCCAAATAACTTGGGACTAGGGCAGGAATATGACGATATTGTCAACTACATTATTAGCAAATACGGCTAAGCTTCAAACTGTTTTAATGACAAAGCCAATAAATTAAGCTATAAAAGCTCTGGTTACCGTTGGCGGGTGTTTATTTTATTTCGTGCATATTATACGTCCAGTAGAAAAACATTGATTTATTTAATAAATATCTCTATTCCTTCCAAAGGAAACCGAATGTAATAAAGTTATGCTTGGAGACATGTAAGATTTACAGTAATAATTATTTAATTATAAATAAAAAACATTGCTTATCTTAAATAAATTTATTTTTCAAGCAAACAAATCGGAGTGAATAGAAACCAAATGATAATATTAATGAAGTATATTACACAACACAAAATTTACACCTAAATTAAATAATGTAGTCTTCTAAATATATTAAAATTTTTTTTGGATAAACTTTTATTTTTTTTCTGATTACCCTCGGTATGAAAAGAAATCCACATAATGCTTTGCGCTTGACCTTAAATGCTACTCTACTGCGATGTCGACCTTCACACACACCTCAGTCTGCCAGTAAACACCGTCACAGGAGCAGGCTTGCTTGTGAAAAAAATATATTTTCGTGTAAAGTGTCGCGGAGGGAGATTATTCTGAAATCGTTCTCTTTCCTATCGTCCGTATTATAACGTGTCCATATAAGATTTCTTTTATTTCTTGGCTTATTATCAATTTTAATGATTTCCTTCAAAATTTAGAATAGGTAGTAGGTTTGAAATTTTGATATTTTTGAATAAAAACTGAATAAAGGGGTTAAACCTCATTACCTTCTTCCTCATTCCATTCGTTTACCGTCGCGTTTTCCTATAGAAATTATAGCAGTTTTAAATTTTTTAATAAAAAAAAAGTATAAACCGTGAAATGTTCAATGATTAAATTATCAATAAATTAAAGATATTAGTTAAAAAAAACGTATTTTTCGACATTAATATTAAAATTTTGGAATGTTTAGAATTTGCACGAACTACGCGAAACACCCTGGCATTCTAGCCTTATGGGAACGCCATGGCCTGGCCTGGCCCATCGCTGCAAAAGCGATCGAAAAAGAAGAAAGATACGAGTGGGTTTTAGTCAGTAAAAGTCGAAAAAGCCATGCGCCAAATCATTAGATGACTTCCAAAGTGAAGAAAAGCATTGTAAAGAAATACTTCACTAGCAAAACGTTTGGTTTAACACACAGCGTGTTAAAATTATAACATTGTGTTACTGTATGTAATTCCATCGAAACTTGTTATCAACTTAATTTGTTCCATAAATATCACAGTTGATATGCGAAACGTAGCAGTGTTAAATAGCGGCAGAACTTCAACTGTGGGCCGGTTGCATTGTACTAACTTTAGTACAATGTTACTTCTCCGTGTTTATATTCAAAAGTGCATTAAGTACTCGTAACTTGTGACTTTGTTGCTTCGTGAACTTTCTCCTCGGGTTCTATTTAAGGTGAACTTGCATTTAAAATTATGTTTTATATTTAGATAGCCGAGGCCAATTTACGGTGTTATTATATTCCATTATGTGCATAAGTAAGTTCTTATTGTTGGGGTTCTGGCGTCGTGCCAGGGCCTCTTAGCGTGGGACGCCGGCTAATGAGCATTTACAAGCGTACAACTAGTCCCTTAAGCCATGATATAATGAGTTTCTGGTTATATCCTTATAGCCGAGCGATTGCCATCCGACCTTCTGAGAGAGATTAAGTTGAGAAACGACGACGAGGGTGCATTGATGCAACGTAAATAGGTTTTTACAAAAATATGTTACTGGGGTTTTCACAGCATCGGGCTTGTGGACGGCGAACAATGAGTACCTCGCCGTTAAGATTATAAGAAATTAGGACCCACTAAAATACAGATTATAAGAGAACTAAAAGTTAGTTTAAGATTGATTATAGCAAGTTACTGAATTTAGATTCATCGTCATCATTTTAGTATGTATTTTTTCAGTACGCTTTAGGTACGTGTGGTGACCACGTACCGGAACCTTTCGCCCCCATCTACCATCATCGTTTAGAATGCAAGAAATATAAGGCTTTTTTATTTATTTATTTAAAAATTTCATCATACATGTGGTGGACATAATGCAACAAGACATCTTCTACCAGTTAAACTTTGGATTAAAAAGACAACACTGTGGTAGGTTTGTACAACAATAAATAAATACATCAAATTGAATTCAGTATCATTTAATTAAGTTGCTTATGATAATAAAATACAAAATGTAGGTAATTAAGTTAGTATTAGAATAGAATAAAGCTTACTGTACACCACAATAGTAACAATTCTACTAAATCTTAAATCTATGGGTACAATGGTGGTCTTATCGCTGACAACGATAACTACCAGACAATTTTAGAACTAAGAACTTAAAAAGGGGTTAGTTTAGTTTACGTAACATTAAAACAAGACATACAAAACTTAGGTACCTAAGTGTTCCAAAACTGTCGCAATATCATATGAAATGCCTAAGTTCCCACACACAGTATGGGTATATCGAAATATCTCAAACTTAAATAATTTTACTTCGTAGGCCTCGGTCTACCAACAGTGTGCCATATTGCTTCTTCGGCTAACTTTCTTCTGACAGTTTATTAGACCTGAAAATTTCGTTATTTATCACGTTGTCTTAATATTTTCGCCAGGCGTTATCGTACACAATGTTTAGTGGGACGATATATTTTTCTAAGCTGTGAACATTGCAATTTATGTCATAAATAAAAGAAATATTATTTGGAAAAGCACCTTTGAAAATACATTTTATGTGTTAGAGTAAAAATTGTGAGCAGACGTATTTTCTGCGATTAGTACTATATTTATTATATTTATCTTTAGTTAAAATAATATTTAATTTATTTGTTGTCTCTAATTTCTTCGTGTAGTTTTTGTCAGTAAAAGTTTTACACTCCCCCAAAAGTTATTAGATGACATCCAGCCTCTAAAAAAGTGAAGTTGTACAGCTTCAAAGTTTATAATAAAAAAGAGAACTCCAATGTGGATTCTGACATAAAAGACCTCCATACACCTGCCACGTAAAACGGCGTTTTTGAGAGAGGATTATTTATTCAGGATACAGATATTTACATATTAATAACTTAATAGATATATATACAAACTAAAGATAAAAGTATGTACAAACGTAAATATATATACAATAGGATATATTTGATAAAAATTGTAAAGTATCATATTTTTCGATGAATTTTAATTCTGATTTCACTGTAGGCATTCCATTTTCAATATACTCCCGAATTGGTTCCAAAGACATTAAGGTAAATATTCACATTGTTATGATCTGATAATAAACTCATAACAGAATTATCGTAACCAGTCATCATCTACCTAGCCTTTTCCCAACTATATTGGGGTCGGCTTCCAGTCTAGCTGGATTTAGCTAAATACCAGTATTTTACGAGGAGCGGCTGCCTACCAGACCTCCACAACCCATTTAACTGGGGTAACACGGTACTTATGGCAAGACTGGAGTCAGATTTTACTGGTTTCTGAATATCCGTAACGACTGTTAAAGATCTACAAACGACAGCCGGGACCTACGGCTTAACGTAACAAGTAAAATTAATTATTTATATGTGGAGTTAATGATTGACAGAAAAGGAATGGACACATCGAAATGATCTGATGATGAAGCCGGAAGGTAGGAACCGGAATACTGTATTTATACTGTGGTCGTGTTTGCGATTATTAGAATCGTCATGAGATACAGTCTGGTTATACAGAACCATAAAACTGATTTAATGATAGAGAAAGGTATTCAAGTTTAGCTGAGCGGTAGCACAACTAAAAAATGTAAAATAAAAAACTTTTTTATCGTAGAACTACCAGGTACGTATTATAGAAACACTGACTTCTAAAATTAAAGTTAAATATTTTGAACTTTCTTAAATTAAAGTCGGTTTTATTTATTTGAAAGAGTTGTTTTTTTTATTATAATTATTAATAGATTTGTGCTTGATGGAAAGCGAAATTATCGATTAACCGGTAAGATATTAATACTTTTCCTTGCATATTCCCTATTACACCTTACTCATCATCTGCCTAGCCTTTTCCCAACTATATTGGGGTCGGCTACCAGTCAAGCCGGATTTAGCTGAATACCAGTATTTTACGAGGAGCGGCTGCCTACCAGACCTCCACAACCCATTAACTGGGGTAACACGGTACTTCATGGCAAGACTGGAGTCAGATTTACTGGCTTCTGACTATCCGTAACGACTCCCAAAGATCTACAAATGACAGCCGGGACCAACGGCTTAACGTGCTTTCCGAGGCACGGAGGAAACTCGTTATGTTAAGATGGTCACCCATCCACAGACCAACCTAGGCAAGCGTTGCTTAACCTTGAAGATCGACCTGTGCGGCTGTTATTATCTAGCCACGAGCTCCTCCCTATTACAATACCTATTACACCTTACTAACTTAACATAATTTTAATTTTCAATTGGCTTGCCTTTATGTAATAAGCATATGGCCGGAGTGAAACGTGAGAGGGTGCGAAGAGTCCGCCTGCTCAGAACTTGCTTATTCACGCCTCACTTAGAACGGTAAGTACGTACTGCGCTTATTACGCAATTATACTTAGTTTGAAGAACGGGTTTGACACGGATGGAAGTGCAAGTTTTTAGAAACTGTGTAGTTTTTGCAAGATTAAGAAAGTTCATTAACTTATTATTTCCTTGGTGTACACTAAAGAGTATATAAATAAATAATTTTTTGTGCACGCATTTCCAGGACACGGTCTATCCGTGTACCAAATCTCGGTATGTTACGATGGTCACCCATGCACAGTCTGAGCTCGGCAAATCTTGCTTAACCTTGGAGATCGACCCGTGCGGCTGTTATCATTTTAACCCCGAGCTTTTAAATATATTGACGAGTAAGATCGCATCTGATTGATTTGAAAAGATCAGAAAATATATATTTTGTCGTTGAACCAAACGAGAGTTTTACGAGTACTAAAAATACAACAAGAATTGCACCATAAATAAAATAAAAGAGTTCTTATTTTTATTCAACAAGTATTTTATACCTCAGTACGAGTATATTACTCAAACAAAATGTTTACGTTAGAGTTGAAATACCAATATACTTGAAGGTACTTGGGCAAACCGCTCTCTCCGATACAAGGAATAGATTTTTACACGAAGCTGATGTAAACTAAATAAACAATAAACCGTAATCAGATTATTTTATGAGTACGCTTCTTGGAATACAGTATTTATATAGTTTATTTGATAAAGAACTTTGTCACCGAAATGTTTTGAAAGAGATCATTAGTTTTAATCTTTGTTAACATTGATTTGACATTAGAAAAGCTATATCACATACCGAGTTTTATAGTACACTCGTAGTGTATGTGCTACGCCGGCGTAACACTGTGACTACGGCGTAGGCGCATCTACTACTAAGGCCGGCCATAGATCTGGTCGACCCTGCTGGACACTACGGTTTCGCTGATATCTGAGGCACGCGTGGAACACTACGCGCTGTCGACGACCTAGGCTAAGTTAGTTGGCTTGGAAAGTTGAAAGTCCACGCCTACGGTGAGTGGAAATCCGGGTCGGAATCCAAATCCGGTGACTGGAGCGTGAGGAAGTGTGTACCCTTGCACGTGCGGCCTTCTCCTTCGCTTGCATTCTACTCCCGCTCTGGGTAAAGCGATAAGGAGTATCAGACTTTTACTAACTAAAGCCCACCTGTGTTATTTCAGTGCCTCCATAGCAATTATTTCTGTCAATTTTCCAGCCCTGCCATAAGTCTAACGTAAGACACAATAATGCAAGATCACAATTTAAACCTACTCCTCCTATAGTCACCCTTACCTGCAGCTACATAGGTATAGTCACTATTGACCAATTTCCCCTCCGCACGCCCGCACTGTATGCGCCATTAAGTGGTACTGCGAGTTGACAAAGTAGTTTGGTATACGAGCGACTTTGCATCGCAATGCTTATCCGAAGCGCTCCGAAACTGAGGGGAGACAGGGCGTGCTTTAAGGAGAATAACTTACTTGACGGTAGGACTGCTTATATAGGTAGTTAGGCATTTTAGTAGGGTGATGGAAAGGACTATGCTTGGAGTTATCTTGAGTGATCGAATCAAGAATGAAGATATCCGCAGGGGAACCAGGGTTATCGAGTCACCTACATAGCCCGTCTTAAGTCGTGGTCGTGGCGACTCTTCGCCAACTTAAATGGCAGTGGGCAGGGCACATTATCGTAGAACAAATGGTCGATGGGGCCGGAAGATTTTGGAGTTGCAGCCACGTACCAGAAGACGCAGCGTCAGAAGGCCTGATTCAAAGTAAACCGATATTATGTTGAGGGTCGCGGGAATCCGACGGATGCGAAACGCAAAAGACTGGTCGTTGTGGCGACGCTTGTGGGAGGCCACGTCCAGCTGTGGATGTCTTTCGGCTTAGATGATGTTCTATTTCAGGACATGATCTACCTGTGTCTCGAATTTCATATAATTTCATTCAGTGGTCTTCAATGATCTTGTACTCAACTCGCATTTGAATAAATTAATCCTAGTTGCTTAATGAACAAACTAACTATTTCTGACTAAAATATTAGTGAAATCACATTACGTTAGCCACGTTATGTGATTTCATTTACCGGACCTTTTCCATTAGGTCATGTCAGTTTCCAATTTATTTCAAATATAGATTCGAAATTGCTGTTCGTTGACAAAGTAAAAACAATGCAACTATGCCGTTTTTGGTTTATAGTTTGTCATGTTCAGAAATCTTTTGATGGAATTACATTTTTATTTGAACTGTTGGTCGTTTATTCTGAGGTTGTACGAGTAAATAATTTTTTGTTAGATGGGGTATGGTGATAGTGTTGTTTTTTATTATTATTATTTTGGATATTCTTAACAAACTCTGTGTGTGTTAATCATAATTAATCGATCCAAATACAAATGTCGCAGCAAACTAGGCTAACTCGCCAATCTATTGATAGACTAATCTTTTTATAAAAACCATTTTTCAAAAAACTACTACTGCTACTATACTACACGCTACTCTACCCACTCTCACACACTCGCCCTCACTCTCTCTCTTTTTCAACTTCTATTTTTTCTTTTATACAATTTTTAAAAAAGAAGCTGTCTGTGCTTTATCTAACCTCGCTATGCGCGCCCGTCATCTTCTTCGAACCTAACCTGCCCGAGTTAGAGAGCCCTAAGTAATTTATTGGCACATGTAAATGTGTATGAATGGCCTGACATTCAGTTCATTAATATAATGTTGTATTAGACGCATCGACTGATTATTATTCAGGCCGTTAGTTGAACTGTGCCGTTTAGTTATCAGGCTAGGCCGTTAACTGAATAACAAATTAAGCTCGTTGGCTGCGTGTGACAGACATACTAACAAGAGGGACAATTCATCACAACAAATGGAAAAATAATACAAAGAAATCTGTTTCGTCGTTACATTGAAAATTCGAGGACACCACATGGCATGTGACAAATCGCACTCTCGCGTGGGTTTTATGACTTATGGCTTAATCCTAGCAATGACAGTAACACAACTTTTATTAGATACTTCCGCCTAATAAACAATACACTTTATGGCCACGCAAATAATAATTTAATTAAAATTGAAAATGATTATCACAAATGAAAATAGGCTGCAAACGATACAAGTTGATTACGCTGTAATTGCTCTTGTGATTCCACCGCATTGCGTTAAATTTAGTCTGAGTTATTGACCAAACGTTTATTAATTTAGAACTGACACATTATTTATGGTAATTGCCCCTACAGTTGTCCATTTTGGCGAATTCAGTTCAATCTGATAGAATACTGATCACGTAGAAAGTTTAGAACTGTACAACTATGGCTGCCAAAGTTATCATATCTGAATGAGAGTTGTTAATAAGCTTGCAGCTTCAGATCAGAATTTCAATGGACGGGAATTCCTTCGTCAAAGTTATTAGATTCTTTACGTCAGATCTAGGTTACGATACATTAGCACACGTGTACGTAGAAATAAGTGAAATATTTTAGGACTAGCGCCTCGTGAAAAAAGAAAATTATTCTAAGGGACTCTCCCGAAATAAAAAGTCCTTTGTGCTATCTATAGGTCTATCAAAAAAAATATTTACAAATTTTTACTTCACAAGCATCGATTGGCAAAAACATGATTAGTTATTTCATCATCATACAACAAGTTTTCCAAATAATTGACTTTACAAAATAAATTCAAAAATTTGTAAAACGAGTGTCTATAAAATATAACATTATCAATATGTTTTTTTTATTTTTATTTAAAAAGCTTTTTCAGTAATGCGAATATGACACTTTTTATGTATACAAAACATAATAAAATAAAAATAGGTGTTAGATTAGCAACAAAATAACAAATTACAGCTAGATTCTTGGTCGATTTTTCGCAGCGAACTTAACCATATTTACTATTGGGATTATTTTGTTTGTGAAATAAATAGTGTGTGAAACGTTGGTTGTTAACTAAAAATTTGCCTAAATTAGCTTAAAAATTTAGTGGAATATAATTGAACTGATGTTCTACAATGTGTGCAAAATTTTATACAAATCCGTTTAGCCTTCAGTTGCTTCACCCGTGTGATGGTAGAAAAAAATCCAAGGGAACATACAGCCGGAATAATTAAAAAGTAAGTATCGTACGTGTTATTTTAAAAGACATGGTCTACCTATGGTTGCAGCGCGAAAAAGTAAGAAATATGCTTTTGTACACACGCTCACAAACTTTTACCTTTATAAATTAGTGTGATAACCAAGGATGTTAACAGTACCTACTTTCTGAATTGTTAAAGAATAGAATAGAATAGAATAAACTTTATTGTACACCAAAAAGTAACGGTATTGCTTATAAAAAACAACGACTCAATCCAAAAATAACTTCTTAATTAGCACCATAGCAACTATAATACTAGATATAGTTGCTACGGTGCTAATAGTGCTATAGGCTAGAAAAGTTACAAAAAAGGAAAATCCCCGAAAGTCTACACCAGATTTGTAGGTACCAAAAATAGAAGTCGCCCTTCAAATAAACCCAGACTTCAATAAAACATCTAAACGTCGAAGGCAATGAAATCAATATCCCAAGAACTAATAATACAATCAGAAATAAACGGCGGGAGTGTGAGCGTGGAGTACACTATCGGTTTTAATGTAGTCTACTACTACTCCGCGTACTCATATAAATTGGCCTTATCGCTGCCAAGTATAAAGATGACAAATCAGTGAGAAGCTATACTATGCCCTACTATGCGGTGCTCTAGTTGTCTAGTTCCCTTCATATAAGTAAACTAGCTTTTGCCCATGGCATCGCCCACGTGAAAGTTTTTCTGAATTTACTTAGTTCACTTTCTTACATAAAATATAGCCTATAGCACTCAGGAAGAAAGCAGCTTTCTATCAATATATACATTTATGTAATCAAACTAGGATCTTCAGAGATTATTCCATAGAAACAAAAAAACAAACTTTATCTCTTTATTATATTAGTATAGATGATCAACTCAACGATCAGACCACACTACGCACCTACATACCACACCACAGTGCTTACCACAGTGTTGTCTTTTTTAACCCAAAGGTACCTTTGGGTTAAAATAGATAGAGAATACCTTGTTGCATTAAGTCCACCTATGTACTTAAAGCTTAGTTTTTTATTGCCGGTAAAAATGAAACGACGGGGCTTGTTAGGACTGACGCCTAACAAATTGCCGGGATAGTAAAAAAGAATCACCGTGGCTCTGGTACACTAAAGGTAAGGATCACAACTGACTAAAACCTTAGTCAGTAAAAGTCTGACTCTAGCTAACGGTTCACCTTAAGCGGAAGAAATTATTTGACAATTACTGAATCTCAAAAAAACCATCGCATCATCAAGCTTTAGAAGCTTAGCACATATCTGGTGACATTGTTGTAGTTTAGCCTTTGGGGAAAGGCGTCCGTCGAAGCTACTTTTTAAATACGTACAAAGCGCTTCTTTGCATAGTGAAAATAGACACTCTATTTTTGAAGCGTAGCATCAACGCTTAGCTCTTTACTTTAGTGGAAAGCCAGCCTAAGCTGAGTACCATACATTAAGGGCGGGCTGACACTCGGTCATGTCTCACTTCGGTTAGCAAACCAAATCACGCGATATGAGCCGCGCTTATAAATGACCCGCGCTCTACTACACGTGCATACTACTTTCTATGCAATCGATGTACGTTCCGCTGCTAGCGTTATTAACGTTACTGCTGCTACTTTGTTATAATTTTATCTAGTTTAAATAATATAGTTTTGTTTTGAACTAGATTTTTCTGGCGGTTTCGTAGCCGTAGAGTATCTATAAATAAAAATAAACAATAATAAATTATTATTAGGCTAACGTCCAGTCCATAAATAAATCAAAAACACACACACCAACAAAATACTACACAAATAAAATTTAAATCATGAATATTTTACTGAACAGACCTACTCGAATCATAGCACTCAGAGAAAGAGCAGCTTTCAGCCTTTAAAATATTTTTTTATAAACGTATGGAAAGAATGCATGTAGTTTATCTGTAAATACTACATACATTCAGATTACAGATGAACTACATGCATTCTCCAAACATACGAGTCATTAAAAAACCTTAAAAGTAAAAAAAATATTGATTTTTATTCTTAAAACATTAGCTCAGTATCAAAACCAGCGATGAACGATCAATTAGTTCATAAAAATTAAGCACCAGCCAAATTGACAAGAGACTTGACGACAGATCAAATTGTACTCTGTAAATCAATCAACCATCCCGTCAAAGGACTATTACTTGTACTTATTATCATCGTAATAATGAACTTGGACATCGAATAGATCGTTACAATGTACAGGCACTTGGCAAACAGATTGGTGATCGCAGTATGTAGTTACTAACACACTGGAGAACGCAATTGCCCATTCAATCGACATAATCGCTTACGACACACATAAGAAGAGAGTTATTTGTATTCCTAGCGAAGAACCTCACGGGAAATTATAACTTAATTAGTAATTAGCGGGATAAGTAAACAAACTGAATTAGGCGCACGGAATATCTAGAATAAAGACTCATTCATTTCCAAGCTTTTTTCAAGTAGATACAAAAAGGGGAACGGGCCATAATCCACCACGCGGGCCCACTGCGGATTAGTGGATGTCACATGGCTTCGAATTTTTGTTCCTAGGTCACGCCGGTTTCCTTACGATGTTTTCCTTCATTATTCTGGGAGCAGTTGTGAAAATGGCACCTGGTTCAGCTTGAGCCCGCGACCTACAACTCGTAAGTCGGGGCAGTAGCCACTGATGGGCAACCACTACTCTAATTAGCAGTGACTCTCAAAATTAGAACCATTGTAACCTATTGTGTAAATACAAACTTTGACACTACACTGTATTCATAAATGATCAAGAATAGATACACTGAAAAAATATAATGGCATTGTCAAATACCATCGCCGCTTTTTTGAATCCCCGCAAACAGACGAACAACAAAAACATAATAAATATCTCATAAATAAAGTTTATATCGTATTTACAGACAAACTTTTGTCGATATTATTTGTATGTATTGCTTACGTGACGCGGGTAAGTTAGCAGTATCTGATATTGAACACCGCAAAATTGTTTGCCCTGAAAAAATAAGTCGTGTTTGGTCTCGGGATAGCGTTTGTACATTACTACGTATATTAGAGGAACGCCCTAAAGCGAGGATCGTAATTTTTATTTCACTGGTTAAAATACTCCGCGATAGTAAGCCATTGCAACTAAAAGCCCGTCTTTTTACCTCGCTTCACAAAAAAATCAGATCAACATTTTAGTTTACCCGTGTTTTACATATTACGTACATCGGTTGTGTATTTTATTCATAACGATGTAACTTTTTTATTAAAGCTGCCTTGAGCTCAGGCTTCGTGTGGCGGCGGAACATAATCATTGAATTAAATCAGTACGTAAGCATGTCAGGGGGCAACAAGCTATAACTCAGAAGTGGAGAGCGTCTCGCGGCCCATAACATTCAATCGTCCGCACGGAGGGAGAATTTTGATGACCTCAAGGAAAAGTTTGCGTCAGAACACTCTGTATAAATCCGAGGAGTCATGTCGGGATTTCCTAAATCGCCTTTTTTATTTATTGCACGGCTAGTACAGTAGGCAGCCGTTTAGGGAGTGACGTTGTGTTACTACTACGTGATACTTTTTCTAGCTGCATGATATACGTGTGGCGGCGTCTTTATTTCGTGTGTGCAGCTAACCTAATATGTCATGGAAGGAAATCCGCATTTTCTTCTCTTAAGACATTAGTGTCGACGGGATTAGCTCCGTCTCATGCGGTGAGACATGATTATTTCATACATGTGTTATTTCGTTTTAAATGGTAATTTCTTGTTTCGCAATGTCGCTGATAATGTTTGTTTTCTTAAGGGTGTTATGAAATTAAATTACCTAATTGCGTCGTGCTAACACAGCTTTGTTTAAATTAAGTTGTTTGAAGGTTTACATAAGTGCAAACACGGTAATTCTCTTTAATTTCTGTGTACAAGTAATTAACAGACTATATGCTTTCTATAGAGTTCCTCATTGAAAACAGAATTCAATAGGCTCTGTGGCTTTTAATATAAGAATTGATCGAATTTTCTGTTAGGTATTTGTATTCATGAATACTCATTCAACTAGTTGAACATTCCAGAGGAATATAACAAACCTCATATGTGTAGTGGGCTACCACTACACATGTTTGTGTAGTGGTTAAGACAGCCGCCTGAGTTTGCAGGTTTGAAACCTTGCAATGCCAACTACTTTTCTAAGTTTATGAAGGAGTGACAATTATTTTTTTATGCATTGTAGATTCAGGTCTAATAGGCAGGCGTTTCATGTAAAACACATGTATTCAACCGCATCTGATTAGACTTGAACCCGAGCCCTAGCTAATTGGGGAAATGCTAAGGAGATGGTGATGATCACAGACTACTTATATATACAAGCAGTCCCTTACAATTTCTAGAACAATAATATCTACTCTGAAATATAAGTTACTGATAAGTAGAACTCAAACTTGGTAACATTAACTGTATCCTAAATTACATCTCCTAATCTATTTTAACGACAAAACTAATTTCCGCAATCTAAACATCTAAATAAATCCATTGAAGATAAATCCTTATTACATACAATATTCAAGTCATGTACACAATCGCTCTTCTTCCTGTTAGGCATTTCGTTTATTTAACCGACTTTCCTATTTGTTGTTGTAATGGTGTATACCTCAGGTAAACAGAGGTACGTTTTTTACACGCAAAACTGAACAAACTTTGCCGATACAAACGTTATTTTTTCCCGTCGCGAACGACGGAACGAAGTGATAATTGCGAGAATTTAATGATCTAAATACAGGCGTGCAAATAGAAATAATAAACTAACTAAGCCCCGTGGCGTAGCTTGTGTGTTTACTTTGTTTTGTAACCGACTTCAAAGAAGGAGATTTTTTTACATATAACTTGAAGACGCCTGGACGGTTTAAAAAAATATTTTTCTACTTGAAAATGTTTACTTTCCTGGTAGTTCCATTGTCATCCGGTTAGAAACTGATAATAAAATCCTGGAAATATCGAGGGAACTCTTCCTAAGTATCTACCTCAAGAATAAACTAGCACACTACTTTAGGTTAGTTGAGAGGTACAACTAAACCTAAGTAGTGTAACCACAACTAAAAGATGTTAATAAAAATAACGTATTACAAACACACACCAAAAGTGCTTATAACTTTAATTTCAGAAGTCGGTATTAAATAATAGAGAAACAAAACCAACATTTTTAAGCTTTTTTTTATTTTTAGTCGTTTTCTTTTCTTAAAATTTATTTTTATACAATTCTTTATATTTATCTCTAGATACAGAACTAACTTTCTGCGGTCTCTCAGGGTGAGTTAGAATGGAACAAACGCTCTGATTTAACTATAGCATTTGGACAAGTTGGTAGGAAAATGTATTATGGGCACAATAGATTTATCGTGCACGGTGTAGACAATAAATCCGTTAGACATATCATGGGTTACTGTAGACTGTACGGTCACCCACGATATGGGAAGCCATCCGTTTCTTTGGTGGGTACAGCGCCAGTAAAACACTTTTAGTGCGAATAGAAATAAGTTTTAGCTTTTAAGTTCTTCCTGAAGTTGAATGTCAGATATAAAAAGATAATATTTTATTTTTTAATCATTTAGATTTTTATTATTTGTATCAAAAGTAACTTAATCAAAAATAGTAGAATTTTTAATCCGTTCAAAAGATTTTAGAACAAATAAAGGATACAAAAACCACAATGTGACTTTACCGTCATTAGGTTACGCGTTTAGAAAAGAGATAGCGAGATCTTCCTAACATGAACCCACTTTTTCTCATACAAATATTTCAAAAGTTTGCCTTATTTTTATAAACATTTTGGATGGGATTTTTAGAAAAAGATTTATATTTTGTATTATTTTTTGTTTAGTATAAAATATTGAACAAAATGAACACAAATAGGTACCTAATATGTACTGACAGCTTGGGGGAAAATGTAATCTGGATACAAATACTGTTCTACAATTTTTTTATTCTTATTATGATGTTATCGGTGATGGTAACTAAGTAATTATCATGTTTAACTGACTTGGTGGTCTTGTGGTCATTAAGTTCATCTGCTAAGCAAGACCCTAAGGTTTTATTCCCGGTTCCAGCAAAGAAATATTGAAAAGCACGTAAACCGTAGGTCCTGCACCTGATTTTCCTCCAGTCGGATTACCGTCCCATAGGAGCAGTGAGCAATATTTTCTCCGTACTTGGCTAATCTCTGTTAAGGTGTGTCACTGTGGCTGAAATTCGGTCGGGGTAAATATATTTATAATAATCATGTAGGCAGGTATATCAGTCAGAGTCATTATAACACACCAAACTAAGATAACTTCAATACACATAATCAAACTTTCTCAATGCAGCTTGCACGGAGCCTCATTTGCGAACCGGAGCATATTTTAATAAAAATGAAATGAAAAATTTATAAAACACTACCAGAAAACATTTTGCACTCACATTTAAAAAGGAAAAAAAAACTGTTCCCCTACACAATTTAATACGAGAAGCACCTTTAACATGCAGTCGATACGTGTTCGAATGTGAATATGGCATTCGTTATTTTAGCTCGGCAGCTGTATTGATAATAGTGGGGCTCTACTGAGCTCTAGTTCAATAGAACTTGCTTGTAGCAATAAAAAGCTTAGCATCAAAGGCCCTTAATGTAATTGCTGAGTGGGAGCTCGAATAAGCTCTTACTGGCGTTAAAATAATTCCCCTCAGTGCGGCGGATGTGACGACGGCGGCCGGCACCGGTAGCGCGCACCGGCACGTCCTTCCGGCCCGGACTGCGCCGGGTCTCCCTTGAGCCCCTTAGGTGGCTTTCAGGCTACATACTATGAGAAAATTATACGAACACATTTGGAGAGCTGCGGCGACGCGACTTCGACGTCTTTACACCGCTAGTGCTAGGGATAGAATAAACAGATCATCATTTTTAATGGAGGAATTGTTCTGTTAGTGCTAGCTATGGAGAACAGTTTAGTGCTGAAAGCAAGTTATTGTACTCATGTTGATTTCAACCTATTAATACCCGCAAAACGAGACACAATACTAAGACAATAACAGCGCAGTCGCATGAGACCGGTCGGGGATTCATGAATTAAGGTAGTTGTTAAAATTCAATATTATATGCCCAACCACCATTAATTTTGATCAATTTGTTCCCTTTAGGCATAACATATTTTGACACGTGCAAGGAATCATAACATAAGTAGCACAAGTAAAGGAAAAAGCATAAAACCCGTATCTTTGTGTGTACATCATAAAATAATTACTTTTTTTACGATTCTGAGAAATCTTCGGATAGGTAAGTTGTATGGAAGCCTCGGGGCCAAGTTCCGCTCGTACTTGACCGTTTCTTTTTTCTACAGCTCTCGCCGCGTGTTTGTGGTGTACCCACAGAATCACGTGTAGGATTTCTTGCGAACTAAACTTTGTGTTCAGGAACTAAGCTCCTGATCGAACTTACACATAGTTTTCTGACGTCTCACTTACAAATATGTCTGTACTACACTGTTTGAAGTTTTTCTTTGTAAGTCAAAATAGGATTTAAGTCAAAGAAGATAAGTTCCAGAAACGTATTTAGGAATTTTCCAAAAATAGTATCGAAGTGGTAAACCAAAACATGCTGATTGGTCTCCCGTTTGATGCAGTCGTCAAATTCAAATTCGTTTATTTTACCAGAATATGGTACTACATATTGGTCCTGAATTAAATTAAAGTGTCATCACATTCTGCCACCTACGTATCCTTAAAGACACTATGCTGTTTCTTTTTTGTTTATCTCACAAAACTAAATAGGTATCTCCCGTGTAGCTTAATTTTTTTTCCCGTCTTTTTTATTATTTAATTCTATTCTGTACTCGTAACATTTATGTTTTGTGACTTTCTATTTTATTTATGTGCTTATTTTTGTATTTTTTGTTCTTTTGTGTTGATTTTCTGTGTGTGTATATGAAATAAATGTTCTATGACTCTACTAAACAGAAAAACATAGCTAATATTAATTCATGAATTATTTCGTAGAAATCCATGATGAGCAAGCGAAGCGCTTAATTTGTATTTAGTAATAAGCTCATAATATCACCGCTTCACATCAAAGCTTGATTCCTAGAATCCATCACATAGAGAAATACCTCCGGTTTACTGAAATATTTCATCCACTCTAATACTGACTCCGAAAATGAAGCAAAACCACTAAACATTACTATTGACAAATGGAATGCTATTGAAAATCGATTTGATTTCAATATTTTTATAAATAATGCTGAAAAATTGAGAAGTCTATAGCCTCTTACTTATTCGCCCTCGAAGCATAGAGGGATCAACTGGGAATCGATCATTGCGGAGAATAACTCGATATGCCCGCGAATCAAATCTGCACCATCACGATTCTGCTTTTCAGGGTGATGCTACACATCAAAATGTTACCAGTAAGTAGGATCTCTTGAACGGAATAAAATGTTATCTTATATGGATTACTAGCTTGTGCCAGTGGTTTTGTCCGCATTAAAGTAGAATTTTATTTAAAGGTAAGATTATATTAACAGAAAAAAAATATATCTTACATACTATTCTAAATCACAGTCTTTCTATGTGCTAAATTTCATCCAAATACGTTCAGTCGTTTGAGAGTGAAGATGTAAGAAACATAAACACACACATTATGATTGGAACAATGATATGTTATTAGCGGGATGGTGTGGACTGTATTTTGCGGAGCGGGTGGAGCGGGAGATATATCAAGGAAAAGAAGGACTCACCAGTCTTGTAGCTCGTTTCTGACCTGCTTCTCCAGCATCAGCGTCCCGTAGTAGAACGTGAGCGTAGGTATCACGATATACTGAGAGTTCTCACATGATTTTATTATAAATTCACTGCCGGCCGGCTATGTAAACACTAGATTAGTAATTTTTACATGGAAGTTCCTTTTTATAAGGTTTTTTGCGGTTAAGATTAAGACGTGCACGCAGCCATGACACTGATTTTCACACACTAAAACGTTTTCTTCCTTTTTGAAAAGATGCGTTGCTGGCGCTGCAGTCGCGCGGTGAACGCGCGCTTTCTGTCTCCTTCTCGCTCGGCGTTTGGTGGTGCGTGTGAGTGGGAAAAGGACAGGAAGGGATAATAATCCACTTAAAGAGCGCGAATTTAAATAAAAATGGGATAACGGCGTAAACATCCTCCCGGCTTTGATAATACGTAGTATTATCGAAAAAAAAAGCGGACAAAAATTAAAAGACAAATTTTATGAAATACCTAATGTGTAATTACCTACCTAAACTATGAAATTGAATTATTATTATTCTATTGAGAGGGCAGTGGACAAAGTTTGACGATAGGTCGTTTAAATGTGCCCGAAGGAGTTTTAACTAAGGCGACGCGTACTCTACCATCCTTACCCGGGTAAACCTCCCGTATAATGCCCAAAGGCCAGCGAAGCGCGGGAACATCATCTTGATGTATCAACACAATAGTACCGGGTTTAACGTTATCCGAATTAGTAAGCCATTTTTGTCTCACTTGTAATGAATTAAGATATTCTAAACGCCATCTTTTCCAATAACTCTGCACCATTTGATCTAGCAGTTCTTTCCGATGACGCAGAGTCTTAGTTTCCTCAGAAACAGGCGCGGCAGGTAGGTATGTTAAGGGCGAAGCCATTATAAAATGAGCGGGGGTAAGAGGCTCAGGATGTGGGTCCTCTGATAAAATACAAAGCGGTCTAGAATTTAAAATGGTTTCGACCTGAGTCAAAACAGTTAACAGTTCTTCATAGGTAAGTAACTGAGAACCAATGACGCGGTATAAATGAAGCTTCATGCTTTTAATATTAGACTCCCAGAGTCCTCCGAAGTGAGGAGCGCGGGGAGGGATCATATGCCATTCGATGCGATGATCGGTAAGTAATTCGTTTATCTGAGACTTAGCACCAACAAAATTCGTTCCATTATCGGAATACATATGAGAAACCGGGCCACGCCTCGAAATGAAGCGTTTAAACGCGGAAATGAAAACTTCAGATGACAGATCGGAAGCTAGTTCGATATGAACTGCTTTGGTTACTAAGCAGATAAACAAACAAATGTAAGCCTTCTGGCTTCTTTGACCTCGGCGTCTGCATAGAGTAATATTTATGGGACCGGCGTAATCAACGCCTGTATGAACGAAGGCTTTGGTTTCTTGAACGCGGTAAGCTGGTAAGTCAGCCATTTTCGTATTAAGGTGAGATGGAGCATTTTTGAAACAAAAATTACAAAGGTGAACACGTTGTCTAATCACATTCCTTGACGCTAAGATCCAATATTTTTGGCGCAATAAAGAACTCAAAACATTGGCACCAGTGTGACAATGCATGCGGTGATAGTAGTCAATTAAAAGGTGAGTAACATGGTCATGTTTAGGCAATAATGCGGGATGTTGAGCTTCGTATGGCAAATTACTATTTGAAAGTCTACCTCCTACACGTACCGTTCCGTGTTCATCGATGAATAAGTCTAATTTTCTGAGCGGTGAGGAAATAACTTTATTAGTTTTTAAGTCATGAATTAATTGAGTAAAGTGAAAACCCTGAACAACGCGTATTAAATACCTTTCAGCTATTAGGAGCTGAGAAGCGGATATTCGATTATTACGTGGTAATATTTTAGCAAATATCAGAATATATGCAATAATACGTATAATTTTATTCCACGATGAAAACTTTTGCGTCAGGTCATAGAGAAACCCAGGAGCGGACTTGGAAGTCAAGCAGGCGAATGTTTTACTTTTATATTCAGGTAAGGTCTCACTTGCCTCTGGAAGGAAAGGGGTGATCGGCCAGCTTGATACAGGAGCACAAAGCCAAGGAGGGCCCTGCCACCACAGCGGATGAGCGAGTAATTGCTCTGGCAAAAGACCTCGAGAGAGACAATCACTGGGATTCTCTATCCCACTGACATGATAGAAATGACGCGAGTCAAGATTTTCTTGACATTTCGCGACGCGGTTGCTAACGTAAATATCCCATCTATGCGGTAAGGAATTAATCCAAGAAAGAGCTATTTTTGAGTCTGAAAATGCGAATATATTATCAATTTTTGTACGAGCACTGTACGTTTCATTAATCAGACGGACTAGTTTCGACATAAGGACTGCAGCGCACAATTCTAATCTTGCCAAAGAAACGACTTTGACAGGGGCGACTTTGGATTTGGCGCATATTAAATTGACATGCACGTTTCCCTCTCCGTCAGTAACGTGGAGATACACGACGCAACCGTATGCCTTCAGACTTGCGTCAGCGAATGCGACGATGTTGGTAGAGCAACCGATGGTTACACCTAGATGACGTGGGACTTTACACGCGGAAAGAAGCGGCAATTGCTCATTAAACTTTATAAATAAAGAAAGTATATCGTCGGGTAAGGGATCGTCCCAATCGACTTTAAGTAGCCACAGCTCTTTAATTAAGAGTTTGGCGAATAATATTACTGGAGCGGCGAACCCAAGTACGTCCCATAAGCGAGCTATGCTTGACAGAATTGTCCGTTTGGTATATGTTTCCTTTATAGGAGCGGTTGAAAAGGTAAATATATCCTGCGCGGGTAACCATTTAAGGCCTAACACCTTCAGGTTTTCATTATCTGAAAATTCTATTGCGGCGCGGTTAGACTGAGGCACCGCGTCTAATAACTCAGGTGAGTTACTGGCCCATTTAGTCAAATGGAACCCACCAGACTTAAATAAGTCAATGAGTTCGCGAGAAAGAGATTTTCCTTCGTCCACTGTAGGGACGGAAGTGGTTAAGTCGTCCATGTACAGCTCCTGACACGCCACATCAGAGGCTCGCGGAAAACGATCGCGTTCGTCGATCGCTAGCTGTCGCACAGTGCGCATAGCTAAGAAAGGGCTGCATTTTAAACCGAACGCGACTCGATTAAACTGAAATTCGCGTATAGGTTGCGCGGGGTCAAAGCGGAATAAAATCTTTTGATATTTGCGGTGCTCAGGTTGAAGAAGAATTCTGAGATACATTTGTTTTATGTCTGCAGCTAGAGCTATTGCAAACAAGCGGAAATTAAGTAGCAAAACAAAAATGTCAGCCTGGAGATTCGGTCCTGTATGAAGAATATCATTGAGTGAAATGTTGTTATGACATTTAGCACTAGCGTCGAGAACAATACGGACCTTAGTAGTCTCTTTATCGCGACGAACGACGGCATGATGCGGAATGAAATATCCTTGCGAATAATCCTCGCTGTCAGGTGGGACCTCGGACAAATAATCGTTTTCTATGTAATCCTGTACTACCTCATTATAACTAGCTCGGAGCTCAGGATCCTGAAGCTTGCGTTCCAATGAGAGCAATCGGCGAACAGCGACGGAGCGAGAGTCCCCTAACTCGGATGGATCTCGGCAAAAAGGTAAAGCGGTGCAGTAACGACCAGTCGCGTCACGTGATACGGTAGACGTGTAAATGTCTTCACATTGACTATCCTCTGGACTTAGAAACCCCTTGACAGGCACTTCCTCCATTTCCCAAAACTTGGTCAATGTTTTATCAAGATGAAGTTCATCGTAGTTATCACGCATCTTCACGCCACTAGAACACGTGAAGAAGGTAGCGGTGTTTATATTTTGCAACGTGCAAGCGGTATTATTTTTGTTAAAATTACTAGTAGGCGCATCCCCCATTAGAATATAGCCGAACACGGTTTGAATAGCGGACGGTGCGGGGGGCGCGACAACCCTACCACCTAATAACAAGTGCGGAAACAGCTGAGCGCCGAGTATTAACTCAACCTCGCCCGGAATGTGCCAATATGGATCAGCGAGCGGTAAGTCAACCAAATGTTGCACTACCGAAGTGTCAACATATTCGGAAGGCATACGGTCGGTAATGTTATCAACTACCAACGCGGTAACGTTATAAGAATATTTTTTATCTCTCGTGGTTACAAGCAGCGGGATGTATCCATGAACCGTTTGTGAAGCGGACCCGATGCCTTTAATAAACGAATTTGAAAGCGAAATAGGTTTTAGTTTGAGCTGTTCACAACATGCGGACGTAATCAAATTATTTTGCGAAGCATTGTCAATTAAACACCTAACCGAAATATTTTGTTTATCATTATTTAAAATGTTTACTTGAGCGGTCGAAAGAAGTACAGTACTACGAGGCGAATGTGTACTATGATTACTATGAAGCGAAGGAGTATCATCAGAGCGAGCGCATAGTGAAACATTCGCGCGCGCGGTGTTGTTCATATCCGAAGCCCGCGAGTGCGAGCAGGACGGCAACATCGCGGCGTCGGCGGCGGGCGGATTAGGTGGTTGTTGCAATGACGACGCGTTATTATTACTATTATTTTCTAAATGTAACAAGGTATGATGGGCCTTTTTACAGGATTTGCATGTGTAAGTGGAGTTACAATGCGAAGCAGTATGCGATAGACTTAGGCAGTTTATACATCCTCGTTTGGATTTAACGAAATCGAAACGACCTTTCGCGGGAAGTAGTTTAAATGCGGGACATTTGTATAACTGTTGATGATCAGACTTGTTACACATTAAACACGACTCAACACCCTTGCCGTCACTCGTAATAAACGTCTGTGATTGGTAGGTATTGCGCGGGCGATGTTTCGCATTGTTATTATTAAGGTGCGGTTCCACCGCCGAGGCAGGACCGCGGTTTGATTGTGATGACGATGAAGTACGATCTAGTATTTTAACTTGACTCTTTGTAAATTCTATGAAGTTTTTATAAGAAGGAATTTCTTTGTCTCTGACAAAAGATTCAAAGGCATGTGCGGTGGCAGAATCAATTTTACGCATTGCAATACTTAATAACATAAAATCTTTTAAATCGTCGAGCTTTAATTGCTCCAATGCTGAAACAGCGGCGTCGAAAGTTTCAACGAATGTATTTAAAGACGAAGAATTATTCGTCGCGGGTTTGATATTAAAAAGTATAGACATGTAATGACACCCTAAAGCTCTCTTATCTTGGTATTTTTCAACTAAACTTTCCCAAATAGATGAATAATTTTCGCCTGATGGAATGATGCCCGCAATTATTTTTAACGCAGGACCAGTCAATTTCCCTGTTAAGTATTGGATTCTTTGAGAATCATTTAACGACTCATTTAAATGTATATTAGCTTTAAACGACTCATAAAATATTGGCCAACTATCCATTTTTCCATCAAACGAAGGAATGTTAATCGGTGGTAATTTAATTGGTGGAAACCCACCTTTATTTTCGCACGTGTGCGAGTTTTGACGCGGCGAATTCTCAGTAATACTGGAACGAACCCTCTGTATTCTAGTATAAACATCTTCAAATGCATTGAGAGGTTCGTAATTAGGTGCAAACTTAGAGTTAACTTCAAAGCCTAGCTCATTAATGGAGTCTAGATTAGAAATGAAATCCTGACGGATGACCGGTAATGTTTCGGTTTCCGCCATGAATGATTCCGAGGAACGGAGATCTGCGGTGGATAAAGTTATTTTCTTCGCTAAGTCATTGAGACTAGTTAAACGAGCGAATATTGCATTGTTTTTAGCCTGTAATACTGCTATTTTAGATGCCATGGTGAGCAAATGATGCGTAGGTAGGAACAGATAGTTAAATAAGTATGCCTTTCCCTAGGTTAGGTAGGTACCTATCAAGCGGTCAGTGAGCGATTGATTTAGTGGGTAAGTACCTATACACTAGCAGGACGTATATTATAATATGCCTAATAATACGGATAAGTATTAGGTTGTCTAGGTAAATACCTGAATATTCGAGTAAATACACGTAGGTCGATTTACTGAGTAAGTATGGTAGGTAGATTACGACGTAAGCTAGGTAAGTACCTAGGTAGGTACTTTTGTATATAATGCGGTGAAATTCTACGTTTTCTATCACGATTGTAGTGTGAAAACAATAAAATGAGTAAGTATTTAGTTATAACTGACTTGAGTTACTACTTAAATAGCGAACTAAGACAATTTAGTAATAATATTTAGCGGCGCGGGAGATCGACACGTGTAGGTAATTATAAAATGGCGGTTTGATTACGTGCTAAGCTATCGGAACTTAGCACCTATGCGATATGAATTTAAGCGGTTTGAATACGTGTAACTGTAAACTATCTGAATTTACATTAACACCAATTAAAATGAGAACGAAAGGGAGGTAATCCGGTTCGAAGTCAGACCAAAAAATGGTTGAACATTGATATGTTATTAGCGGGATGGTGTGGACTGTATTTTGCGGAGCGGGTGGAGCGGGAGATATATCAAGGAAAAGAAGGACTCACCAGTCTTGTAGCTCGTTTCTGACCTGCTTCTCCAGCATCAGCGTCCCGTAGTAGAACGCGAGCGTAGGTATCACGATATACTGAGAGTTCTCACATGATTTTATTATAAATTCACTGCCGGCCGGCTATGTAAACACTAGATTAGTAATTTTTACATGGAAGTTCCTTTTTATAAGGTTTTTTGCGGTTAAGATTAAGACGTGCACGCAGCCATGACACTGATTTTCACACACTAAAACGTTTTCTTCCTTTTTGAAAAGATGCGTTGCTGGCGCTGCAGTCGCGCGGTGAACGCGCGCTTTCTGTCTCCTTCTCGCTCGGCGTTTGGTGGTGCGTGTGAGTGGGAAAAGGACAGGAAGGGATAATAATCCACTTAAAGAGCGCGAATTTAAATAAAAATGGGATAACGGCGTAAACACATTATATACACAGAAACTTTCCACTTTATAATATAGGTACTAGCAGCTGCCAGCTACTTCGCCCACATGAAAGTAGATAATTGACCCAAGGGATAAAAAGTATCCTATGTGCTATTTGAGGACACGATCTACTCGTGCACTCACACACTCACAAATTTTCACTTTTTCACATTAATGAGAAATTAAGAAATTCTTGGAAAAAAATATAAAAAGCACTTTAGGCATGGCAGGATTAGGCATGTTCTTCCGATCCCAATCTAAATGATGTCTACTTTGCAACTTTGATCTGTATCAAATATTTTGTAGAGCCGATCGGCTAAACTATTTCCGCAAATGGTTTCCCTAAAAACGTTGGCAAATCAGTGTAGCGCGCGCGTAGTATATTCCGGTACCAAGTCAAACACGCTTTCTCTTTCATGTTCAAATTCACCTGGATCGGGTGTACCTACTAGAGTAATGACATGACGAGCGGAAATCATATGATATGTTCAAAGTACAAATAATCATGAGGCGAATGTTTGTGACTGTGTGTGTGTTTGTGAATTCTTCACGCTTGAACGGCTGAACGGATTTCAATGACACTTGGTACATGAATAAACCATGTTCTGAATTAGCACATATGCTACTTTTTATCCCGGGAGTATGTCCCCTTGGAATAATTTTCTACTATCACAACTGCGAAGCTACTATTACGTACATAAAAATTCACAAACTACGCAACATGTTTCCATTTAAGCTAAATTCAGTAATTACGTAAGATTTAACAATATTGTAACGCGGTCGTTCCCACCTCGTGTAAATAACTGTTAGAGTAAATGTAAATACGCTCGTTGGCAAGCAAGTACACATCTAATGAAAGAGAATATGGAATGTTACACACTTATTACGAAGCATTAGCAAAATTTAACCACTCTGACTACCTAGAAACATTTGTTAATAATTACACAAATTACGAAACGCATGATGAAACAATCGATCCTTTTTCAATTACGTCGAAATATTACTCTAAAGATTTCCTTAGATACGAATCAGTTGTCATCATCACAGTGTTTATCAAAGATATTGTCCGTAAAGTTTGCAGACTGCGAAAATAAGTGCGATATCTGATCGAAGTTAAAAGAGCGAATACGAATGTTCGATCTTTGAAATCTCGTAATGGACGAAAACGACATCGTGAGTACAAACCGCCGTTTGTCACATTACTAATGGTGCGGAAAATCGCGAAAGTCCCGCTTTCTAACAACGTCGAAGTAAAATCGATAGATTGAAACCGAATAACGCATAATATATTAGGCACACTCGAGTTTACAGGACCCTGCCTATCGCTGTACATTAGGTGCTACTTACTACATTTATCTAAATACTGGATGGGAGGATCGAGACCGTAATGGAACAGAATAGAGTACGGCCCAACTGTGAGCTTATGTAGGGACGTAAGAAGGTTGCCATGATAATGATGATACCTCTCCGCATTATCCCACAAAGGGATAGGGATAATGATTATAGGTTATATCTAAAATAGATCAATGGTTCTAGAGAAAGAGCGGCGCCGTATAAATCCTCAGGGGCTAACTTAACTACAGCAAACCCTAAGCGCCAAAATTCGGGTGAACTTTCAGAAGTGTAATTTTTTATCTCCTTTTCGTGGTTGAAGTAAGGTCAATGTGCTATGATTTAGAGCACACCTAATTCAAAACTGAATAAGAAAATCTCGGCTATAAATAGAAGAGAGCTTCGTGAAGAATGTTGCTAAAAGACAAACGTTCTTTTCACAGTTACGAGGTTCTTCCCGTTACCTGACATAGTAAGACAAGCGCCGCCTACGAATGACGGACAGTAGCCGTTCATTTCCCCAAACGTCTATATACGTACATTGTTAAACTGGCGCACTCTAGCCAGATTTACGAGTACGTAAGTACCAGCATTCAACATGATTACATGGAATGTTACAAACCAGATCGGAGCTATAACTGTTAACGTTCAATCCGAACCCAAAGGCTTTATAACGTGTTATCTCTGTTGGTTTTACGGCCTGCACTAGTTGGGAGTGGGATTAATTCACTGAGCGCTACTCTTTGTACACTCGATGGTTAGATGATTTGATTGAGTTTCACATTATGTGGGGTTAAATGCTATAACATTTATAATTAACTATAGTTATTTTGAAACAGTCAAATTATTCAAAGATAAAGTCAGATACGGTCTAAACGTGTACTGCGAAGAAGTGAATTTATTAATATTAAAGTGATCAAAAATAACTAATTATCAAACAGGCCTACTGCAATTTATTCAGCTATTCATAAACTGAATTTCAAAATAGCTGAGCAGGTAAGTAAATAAACAGATACTTACTCGTATATAGCACACATTTCTTTTGCGTACCTACATACTTCAAGAATTTCTATTCCAATATCGACTAATAAACGTAATAAATAAAGAACCGTTATAATTCCGATAAATACATTAAATAAATACATTAGCAATAAGTACCACAGGCCTGACAGAAAATATTTGTTTGGACAAAAACATGAAACAATTTCATGGCTGTTTATTGTGCGTGCACAATTAAACAATGTTTTAATAAGCTCTCAAAAAATGTTACTAAAAGTCGTGCCTCAAATTATGAGTTCCGTACACAGAAACATATAGCTCTGATGGGTGCGCGTTTGTACCACAAAAGCGTACGGTACGCTAAGATTATACGCCTGATTAAATATTTTCGCTCCAATGCAAATAAAGCCTGTGTGTTGAGGAAAATTTTCCCGCGAACATTTCGATTCTGCTTTATACACTGTACTTACTTGCGCGTTTGAATTGTGTACCTTGTAGCTACACATACATACACGTTTATGTAATATAGTCTATTATTCAAATGTGCGGTGGGACTGTATCAAAGCTGGCGTAACATTCAGTTTTATTTCATGGAGTTTACGCGTTGCTTTACGGAATACTTTACGCGGTTATGGCTATGACGTCTGTTATCTCCCTATCTGCGTTTTATACTTTTAAAATATGTAGTTTCGGTAAAATTCTCTACTCTAAATGCAGGCGAAATATTTATTTTCAGAAATATTCTACTAAAAACTAGTCAGAATTATTTTTTGCTCGCTTGTTCGGTAAGTCGGTTAGTCTTAAATCTACATGAATTATAAATGGGTCACGTTTCGTACGGGTAACCAG
This sequence comes from Mythimna separata, assembly GCA_030763345.1. Taxonomy (NCBI): domain Eukaryota; kingdom Metazoa; phylum Arthropoda; class Insecta; order Lepidoptera; family Noctuidae; genus Mythimna; species Mythimna separata. The sequence goes on from CM061180.1 coordinate 10,975,565, forward strand.
TACGTAGTCCCAATTTAAATAAAAAGCGGTCAAGAGCGAGACATAATCGCACACCACGAATTCTAAGCACACACTTTTTTGGGGCGCCGATAACACGGCTGAATTTAGCAAAAACTTAACGCTGCTTCCAACTTTATGATGAGGAATTTATTCAGTTCCATGATATATTGTCACAAAACCTTAGGGACATTATGTTTAACTGTGCGTAACGAACAGACGGACATCACTGAGTTGCATAAAGGTTTCATTGTTCAGTATTTTTTGTCACAGGACCCTAATTATTTATCAAAGCGACATGAATGTAAGAGCTGACCCAAATACGTACGTGACATCTACCTTTAAAGGGAGGTGAGACTTATTAATGTCACATTATTTAGCACAAAAAACCCCAATGCAAAAAGTGGACCTTTCCGCCTGTCCAAATGACAGCATTAAAACCGGACCAAGAATTTTCCGTTGGTCCTGGGTTTGTGAAAATCTCAGGTGCGTTCGTGTTGGGCGGTATCCTAAATGTCAAGTCATTTTCATGTGGCTGGATTTGTTTCTTTTTTGCCTGACACTAGTCATTTTCCTTGTATCATAGTACGCTCTATAATATAGCGGAAGAGTGTTTTTATGTGTCCTAGAATTTTCAGTCGGATTGGAAAAAAAAACTGTCAATTCATGATGAATAGTATATTCTATTCTATAAAATCACTCTGCGACCCACACAAGCGGTTCACTAACCAAAGACTCGTGTGAAATCTCAGAGGACAGCCAGTGATAATAATAAAACTACTTATAAACCATTTTCGCACAAAGGTTACTCGGGAGATATAAGATAGAACATTAAAATAACTTCACCCATGTCGAAGTCAACCCCACATTTATAGGTCATTAATATACTGAAATCAAAGGCTGCGCGTCGGTACGGAAAGCTATTATTAGATGGATATTTCTATTGTCAAACTCCCGATAGGGTTAGTTGTCGATAAGTTGCCTTATCGTAGAGAAAGCATTTCGTAACAGAGGTTTAAACCGGGTTATACAGGTTTGACGTCACTCGGCGTCTACGAATTATAACTCACTCAGCCGTAAAGCTTTTTTTGAGGTAGGAAACCATCCGATGTCTTCTCCCACTCTGTAGGAAGAGAGCGTATCCGACCCACGGTAACTCTTTTGAACAATCCCTTACAACCTAGCCTAATACAGCTCGTTAGGGCCACGACAATTTCTGATAGACATACCGCTGCCCGGGAATGCAAAGGGCAACTGAAGGACCACCACAGCACGTGAGTTTTAGTCAGTAAAAGTTTGAGCATTTCTCTCTATCCAACCAATGCGAAAGAAGGTATACAATGCTTAACTAAGGCGATACAAGTTTTACGATGCTTTTAAAGCCCAAAAAACCGTGAGGGCTGTCATAATTAACTAAAAAGTGTTTAACATTACAATGTGGGGGCTACTTGACGAGATGGAACATGTTTGCTGTTTCGAAACAATTCCCAATTTATGCGCGACATGCACACTAATTTCGGTTCGCTATAATATTAAACTTAACATGTTACGGTATCGTGATTAATGAATATCTGATGACTCGTTAACTGTGAAGTTATTGGGGACTTAGCCATTAATAAATGTAATTAGGCCACTTTGTCCTTGGGTGCGGTTTGAAGCTGAATGTTCTAGCGTAGTTTGTTTTCCTAATATTGGAAGTTTAGAAACCCTTTTTAACGATTAATTGAAATAATGCTCTATAATCTACCCTCCAAAGGATTTAAACATACACGGTTTTCACCAAAAAACACCATAATTACAATTTAAATTGTCACTTACGGGATATCTTCCGTGATTTTTAATTATTTCGAGTTCCCGATATTAAAATCGCCCGATATTATTATTTAAATTATGAAACAAACCGTGATAGCCTAAAACAGTGTTTACACCATAATTAGTCCGTGGATGATGCAGATATTTAATTATATTTTTTCGGCCACGGGGAAAAGTTTGAACCCATGGGTGGATCCATGATATTGCGCTTTATTCAACTTTTTACATTTTTCAACGTTTCAAGCAGTTTCCGCTGCGCGCATAGTCGGGTCATTATAGTCGGAACGAAATTCATTTAACCGAGGCTCGCCGAAAGTGATTTGTAATTGCCAGTGAATTTATTTGTATGAGGGTACTAAGAGATGAGAGAGCAACCATTATTCTTTTTCAACTACCCACGTTAATTTGAAATTTTAGATTTGTTTTCCTAGATAAATCCCTTAAAACACTTACTTGAAATAATCAATTTCATTCCAAATCCCATGATGCTAAAAGAAATTGGCTGCTTCAAGCAATTATAATACACTACGAAATAAATCTTCGAAAGTTAAGTCTGTTTATATTCGTCAAAATAGTTTATCTCTGTGCGATGAAAATCCACTCTTGTAACAAAAAGTTACAATATGTTTGAGTCATATCCTAAGCCGAGGTATAATGGCAAGTCTTTCGTCCAAGACTATTATAAAGAGCTATCGTATTGTCCATCTCACAATGCTGGCCGATGATATACGTCGATGAGAAATATCTCCACTCAGCCGAAATGAGGGTCACACGAATAGACAGGATTACGAATGAAAAGGTACGTAATATATAAGAAACGTTTTGAAATGGTGCTTCTGACTATTGGCTGTATTTCAGGGCTAAGGACAAAGCTTCAAGAAATGGAGTTTGAAATTGAAAGTTATTTTTGACCTGAATATTCTAGGCTCGAAATTTATTGATGGTATTCACGGTTTCGCAGTACCTACGTACATCATTTTTATTTTTTGGAACGATTTAAAATGTTTTTATAATAAAAAGCACTTTTGTGGCTTTAATAGATAATTGATAATTCTGATATCAAGTGGAAATCATAATTGTGTGGATTGTGCTTCCAAAACACTTTATTTTGTGTTTATTTTGGCTTATTTAATATCACAATTGTAATGAGCAGTCTCTCATTTAGAAATAGAGAAAGATGATAAATAAAGGAAATATAAACACCAATAAAATGACACAAAGCAGAAAATTATAGTCGAACGTAAAATACAATATTTTTAAACAAATCTGCCTTTGCTCTTAAAAAGTCGGACAGACACCAGCACCTATTTTGCGGAAAGCAAATAAAGAAAGAATATTCCTCAGATTTTTTTGACATGTTGATTTACCCTATAACTCTGGCGCTTAAAAAGGTTATTACAAAGCGTTTGTTTTGAACCCTGCGGCGTCGAGCATCGTCTCCCTTCTTAAATATTGCTCCATAAATCAGAGTCGCTCCATGTCGGATCGCTGTCGCCTGTCGATTATCGCGCGGGAAGCGATTTCGCTCCACGCCGTTCGCAAATTGCGAAAGATAGCGATCGAGAGAAAATTGAACGACTGCACTGATATCGGGAAAAAATTGTTACGTTGCTGTAAAATTGTATATCGACTCACGACGGGAGTATTAAATTATTGTTAAGAGCAAGTTACGAAATGTTGGAATATTGAATCTGTTTTATTACGTTTCGTTTAGAATGAATATAAATTGATAATAAGGAATTCAAATTGTGAGGACCACAGAATAGGCGGCCAACATAAATTAAACAATAGAAAAGTTGACAATTTCTTTTAAGTGTAAGTTTAATGAGAACTCTTTATGATCCTATACTAAACTTGTCTCGTTCTCCATTATTTAGTATTTTACGGCTGCCTATTAAGTTTATGATATTAATTTGTGACCTATAACTTATAAAACCCAATTTTAAATTTTCTATGGCTTTGTTTTTGAAAAATTTGGTTAGAAAATTATTTTATCATCAAGCAACGTTTAATACGCCATTCGCTTTAAGCTTATAACCGAAAACTGGCAGAAATCGACGCGTTTAGAATACATCCCCAAGGTAATCGGATAGCGGCTTTCCGCGGAAATTTTGCTCTCTATTTATAAATTGATGTCGAGTTTGTGAGTCTTCTGGTGGGTGACGCGATTTGACTTGCTGTTGCCCTACGAGTATAAGCAGAAAAACTCAAAGGCATCATAATATTTTTCTGGTTTTTAGCATACAATTTAATCTACGGTCTGCGATTTTGAACTTGAAATTTAAAAAAATTCAAATCGGTCTCAGGTTCTTGATATTCCTGGGTTCTAATTTTCTACTCGGTTTTATATATTGACGGAATTCGTGAACAAATAAAAAAAAATAAATCGGTCTCAGATTCTAAATTTAAAAATCGTATGTTCAAATTTTCTACTCGGTTTTATAAATAAAAAGAATTCGTGATCTTTATAAAAGTACGTATAACAATAATTCGGAACGTTTTTCTATGGATCATTTCTGTTTTTTTTATGAAACTCTTTATATCACACAGTAAATACACGTAATCATAAGATCTTTTTTCCGACAACAGTTACAAATTGCTCAGTGATCCCGTTATTTTACTTTAAGTATAGCTTACTTTATGAACAGAAAATACCGTAGAAAATCAGCTAAAAGTAGCAACAAAACACGATTACGTTGACATAATAGTTAGAGAATATAAAGAAACACCAACGTATACGTACTTACGTAGATTGCTAAGCAACTTTGTCGAAAGCTTATTATATAGTCGGGTTTGACAAATTCACTTAGATTTTGTTCATGACGCTCGCTTCCGGCAAGTTCGCAACTCGGTTAGTCACACAGTTGAGTTTCCTAACTGACGTAAAGAAGATTGTAAACATGTCGGAAATAGGTTTTACCGAGATAGGCACGGTAATCTAATTGGGATCGACCCGCGGAACAAAGTCCCTAACTACAACGAACAACAATGGAGATAATTTGAGTCGAAGCAATCATCCAAGTACACACAATGCTACCCGAGCGATAATTTATCAAAATGTTTTAGGCAGCCACAGTACCTTTAGGTACTTTCCATATTGCTAATGAAATTACAAAACTTTATGACGAGCAAACAAACTATTATAGTAGATTTTAATTCAAAACGCTCCCCCCTCAGATAACCTGACACGTGTACAGACCCCACATACATATTATCAGGGTGGAAAATCACCCCTCCCAAAGAGAATAAAGTGTAAAGACAAGTAGGCGTGTTGAGAACAAACTAAAGAACTGCATAAGGAATGTATGGGGTGACCTAGTTGTGGTGAGAGAGCCCATGGGAGGTCGAAGGACCACTCGACGACGAGGCGGCTGATGTGAAAGCCAACAGTCGCACTATCGAGGATGCATTTGAACGGAAACCCGGGCCTATAGCAAAATTTCACAAAGCTACATGACCGAACATACGGAACGCTGCACAATTTCGATACAGGCGGATGTTTCTGACTTGATGCCTTGCCGTTTTCCTCAAGAAGTAAATCCCACACGGAGTGTATTGATAACGTGATGCGAAAGTCAATAACTTAGAAATTCCATTACAGATGACCACTCGTTTTCCATTTCCGGCATAGTTTTATTTTGGTGGAAACATAAAAGAGGTTCGTTGGATCGCATGCGGGAAATCATTCGTATTTTCATGGTGTATTAAAGTGATGCTTCATATGATATTCTCCTCAGTGGTTAGCTTTGCAAATTTTAATACAATTTTATCCCTAACTAGCAGTCACAGTGGCACAAAATCACGCTCGTTGCCTCCCCATTCAAACGTGGTCCGGTTAAAGCGATCCTGATTGCGTATTATACACCTTACTACATTGCAAATTGTAACAATTTCCACTGAATGCATACATTTCAAATGTAAACTAAACCGTGTGGTCAAGCTAGGCTTTTGATTATTACTAATTTGTAGTGTTTTGGTAAGCGATATGCTTAATTCAGTTGTGTTTAATACCTAATGCATAAATCAAGAATCTGCAAACAGTTGGTAATCAACATGTTACCCAGATGCATATTAATAACCGTTGTTGAAAATCAATTTGTCAAGTATTTTGCCACGAGATGTTAACAAGCTGAAGTAACACTAACTTAAACTTGACTACGGGAAAAACAAGATAGTATATGATAAAACCGTTTTTCTGTCGCTTAATATATTTCATATCGTTTGTACCTACTATATTTCTTATCAGAATTTTCTCTTGTTTCATTTGAAAGCCCGCTTATCGAGTGTATTGTCTCTACTTTAAAAAAATCACCATATTGATTTTATATTGGTAAAATATTGCCTAGGTAACCTGGAGTTAATTTACGAATCGATTAACACATTCAATTATTTTTTTTATATACCATAAACCAGTGCTTGACTGCAATCCCACCTGATGGTAAGCAGTGATGCAATTGTTGATGGTGATGCGCACTATTTTATTAAGAGCCTATTCACTCTAGTCTTGAAGATACCCAAATTATAATCGGACGGAAAGACCGCAGCAGGCAAATTGTTCCAATCATTCGATGTACGCGGTATAAACGACGAGCCAACCGCTTTGTCCGGACCGTGCAAGTTTCGACAACGTAAGGATGGATACTCGCCGTACGATGGCTTGTCCGATAGTAGAAGAGAGATGGTGGAATTAACTCATGTAAATTGGTGGTAGGTAAGCGTGCAACAGACAAAAACTGCTATAATCATAAACCTTTCTTTTGGCGTGCAGCAGTCGAATTAAAGTTGATGAATGATTATAAAGATTAAAAAGCTACTTCAAATATTTAAGTAAAAGTGACGGTTAGTAATTTGAAAAAAATCTTACGTTAAACTGTACAATATGTGTCACTTAGGGCCTATTTCACCACCTATGATTAAATTTCGAGTATCTTACTTGACAGATAATTTCATACAAATTCTGTCACATTTTTGAATTTATTCAGTGAGTAGTGCCTACTCGGACATTGTGAAACAGGCCCTTAAAGTTTTATAGCGCCGAAGTGTTCCAGCCTATAAAGAACAATGAACGTAAAGCCAGAATTCAAAGCTTTTAACAAAAAATACAATCAGGTATTCGCTGTTCTCACTTTATACCAATCTACCACAGCCATACGTTTCAGACGATAAAAATTTATAGTTTTCAAAGGTGCTTACGACTCTGACTGTACACGAAGCCGAGCTGAATAAGTGGATTTGTGTCAGTCCCTTTTTCTGTCCTCATACAAAAGCCTCCGTTATAAAATATTACTAAAACAAAATTTATCCGGTACCTTTGTTTTATTAAGTATAGTGCAATACAAAAAATAAAGCCCACATGTATTGTATATATTGCTTTGTGCCATATGGAGATTACAATTTCATTACTCGAGATTAGATTCCATTATGCTCTGCGGCTCTTGTGGTCTCTATTCCATGTCGCTTGTGTATTTGAACAGGGAAATATTATGATATATTTATGTATGCGTCCAATCTTTTAGTTCAATTGTCACTTTTTATTTGTATTAATCAGAGATGATTAAAAGCAGGCATAACCGATACTATCGGATATCCGAAATATAAAATATCCGAAACCGAAACTGATCTACGCCCGTTTTCAATAAGCTATCTACCTCCGGTTTTGGCATACCTACTGGAGACAGTAAAACAAAAGATACAATACAAAAATTTGACATGTTTCTGTTGTTTCTTTTGTTTTTCTATCTCCGATATATGATAGATAGCTTATTGAAAACGGGCATTAAGGTGGGCGCGACGTTAGACTTATCCATACAAACGTAATACCAAAATCATTTGAAATTTAAGCATATTTACACCATAATATGATGTTATTCGGATTCAGACAATAATTATCTAGGTTCCTACATCTTTTTGTTGAAAAACTTACCCCAAACGAAAATTAAGCGAATTTAAATTTGCACATTTTCACAGCGAAAATGTCATGTTTTTATTTGGTTTTTTCTATATTATAAACAACAATATTTCAAAATATCTTTCCGTAGGAACACAGATATTATTATCAAGTTATAAATACTCGAAACAATATTGGAAATACATTAATTTTTCATTCATCATTTTTGGTATTACGGAACCTCTCCCAAATTTCCCATAGTTTGTATTGCTATCACAGCAAGCAACTTTTAGTGTGCGGATGATGACTGTACTCCAGTCGGTGTGTCCAAGAATTGTTTATACTATCTGGATTGCTTCCATCAACCTCAAAAACGTATTTTTCGCGCGTCTCAACTTGAGATAGCGCGCGGTCTCCGCAGGCCTCTTAATAGTTTCGGATAAAATGACAGGCTTTTGTCCGTATTGTCGGGCTAAACAAATGATACTCTAGACTAAAAGAAATCAAATATCCGTAACCGAGACTATCCTAAACTAGCGGATAATCCGAAATAATTTGATATCTTTGCCTGTATCTGAAACCGGTATCATTTTATTTCTATATCCGTATCCAAATTTGAAATTTCATATCCATAATGATATTAATCTTAGCAGATTCTTAATTAAACTTAACTTCACTCACATCTCAGTAAAATGCCGTTTTTTGAGGTTTGTGCTTTCCCGTGTTTATTCAGTTGTTTTTTTGCGTTCTAGGGCCATTGTAACTCTTTCAAACAATCCCGCAACCTAGTTAAATGTTGCTAAAAAATCTATTCCAAAAAAAGAACGTGAAACTAGATTTCTTGATGACTAGACTAGATTATTTTTAGGCACCTACATATTTGGCTGGTTCTTCTTTATGTCTTGTTTTTAATTGTCATCTGATTTTTATTTTATAACAAATCGATCAAAAATCAAACGCGAGCGAAGCTTGGGCGGGCAGATAGTTTTTAGTATAAAGCATTGATAATGTTTCATCAATCAAAATTTCCACAGCAATCACGAATCCTGAAGCTTTAGCAAGGCATGAGATGCAAAGCTGTCTTCGTTTCCGCGAGTACTAGGTAATTGCCACGAGTGGATCTAATATGTAAATGGAGCTTATTCTCGAGCGTTAATTAGATATTATTTCATTTTATTTATTAAAACTTTATGCATAAGTAACACTGTACAAAGGCGGATTTAATGCCTTTAGGCATATACTCGTACTAACAGTCGACCTTAGGGCGATATTTAAAAAATACATCAGTACTTACTTGATGATATAACATAATTATTTAAGGAGTCAAGTCCAAAATATACTGCGTCGACTAACAAAAAGAATGAAGCTGCTTCTAGTGTTTAGAAAAAAAAAATCGTCTGTGATTATAGCTAGGTATACCCTCATATGTGTAATAGTGAGCAGCCTTAAGTATATTTAATTTGCAGGATATTAAATATATTTTCAGGAATCGCAGTAATAGATCAGCAATTCATGTTTCTTGATCGTATAATTTTGTATAGGGTAAACTATTTAAGTGAGTGTAGGTTTTTTTTTTTCTGGTAGGGGAATCATCAGAATGACTTCCCCCGCTCTTGGGCGGAGCGGGAGGGCGTGTCAGACTCTTACTGACTAAACCCCTACCCCGTTCCTTCGTTGCCTTCGTTCTGGGGGGGACTCGGTGTCAACCTTTAGGAATACCACGTGTTCCCCCCAGAGGCTTCGGCCCTGCCGGGCCCCTACAGTTTGCTGACATCTCCTTGAGGCGCGCGTGGAACAGAACGCGCCGTTGACGACTGGGCTCGGTCCAGATTATTTCCAGACTGCCGGACAGCGAGCTACCCAGTGCTCGCCGTCCGCGAACCCGCGCCTACGGTGGTCGGAAATCGGGATCGGGATCGGGATCTCGGCGGCGGCGGCGTGAGGACCGTTCCCTCACGCGCTCGCGGTCAGCAGCCTCCTTCACGAGCAAAGTGAGTGTAGGTGATGTCATTCGAAACTATGAGGAATGGCCAAAAATACGTAAAGAAACCTCTTGTTCGATTTTGATATAAACTAAAACAGCCAGCCAAGAATCGAACCGGTTAATTTTGGAAGAAAAGACACTGTAATGTTATACCATTGTATAGTATTTCAAATTCTAGAGAGTAATGATAATTATTATGAATGGTAAAATATTTATTATAACAGTCATCAATACGTTACCAAATTCACAAATTCCCATAAGTTTTCTGTATGATGTGTATCCAAATCGCAGTATGGTTAAAAGGAACCTAAGGGCTATTATTATAATTATTTAATTATTTTCTGTTCACTAAATATCTATTTTATTCTCGTCGATAACTAGATTGTTTTTTTAATAAGCATCTAATTAATTACTAACTAACTTACTGTACAACGCCTAGTTAAGGGGATTTAAAAATTGCTCTTGACAAAATTTACGAATATATATTATAAATGAATATAAGGAGACATGAATGTTTCCCGACATGGATTTTTGTCCTTACACAAGCAAAATTAATTCTGATTCGTTAACTTCTTTCATAGTACATCAAGCTGAATGTCGAATCCACCATTAATTTTCAAGTTCGGAGGAGTTTGGTGTCAACTTGCTGAATAAAAGTTACAGAATAGGGGTCCCGGCCATCGATTTTGCATGGCGGCTTTCAGGTCTTAGGCAAGGGATAAGGCGGGATTCTGCGAAACTCCTCAGGGATGGAAGTAATCAGGAGTAAGTTTCCAAGATTCACGATTGTATTTTTTACCAGTTCAACCTCAAGTTGCTCCTTAAAATAAAACCAGCACTGTTGAGTTTTTTTATTGCAGCCATAAAATATTTTGTAAAATGCCTAATGAAACTCGTGTCGTAAAAATCACGAAAGCCGGGTTAAATTAAAATTCTGGAGAGAATAACATTTAGTTTTTAATTAGGTTAAGTACTTAAGTAATAAGTGAAGAGTTTATTTTATCTTTCCTTTATAAATCCGGAGGGTGGATAGGATAGCACATAATTAAACACTACTTTAGGAGCGATTACGTAACTTAATGATTGCAAAAAAAATCAGTATTTTTATAGTTCGTCTGTGGATGCAACTCGCGAGTTTTAATTGCGTAACAAGCGCTTTTTGGGTGTTGTTAAACGACGGTTTAAAGCCTTATTAAGTTTTGGTGCAACCAGCTCTGAGAGTTCAAAAGGAATTAATCCAGCGCTCTGTCGTAGGCAAGTTTAAGAAACAAAATTAAGTTTTGGTCCCGTACAAGAGAATAAGGATCACAATTAATCTTTACGCTTTTATCTGGCAAGCACCGTTTTATATACGACGCTTGTAAAGCTAAAATTTGTAAACAGCAAATACGAGATAGTAGGTGGGTATGCGTAGAATTTCGCGATGTAGGTATACCTAGTAAAGGTTATATATTATATTGTACTGGTATGTTTATCCTCTGTGTGTATGTAGGTACATTCGTCATCCCAACTATTTCAAAGTCTATTGCGTTTCATCCGCTTTGCGTAAAGTCGTTACGTAGCATAGTCCCCATCAGTAGAGCTTTGGTTCCCTCATTTCATCCTCACTAATAATTGAGGCTGTACGTCTTTCTGCCTACCACCTATGTATGTTGTACTAATGCCAAACTTTGGCTGAACTTGGTTTCTGAAGGAGGATTTATCTACTTTGAACTCAGTTTGCGTGGCTAGAGCAGAACAATGTATTTCTTTTCAAGTTTCCCATTTTTAACGAAAAGCCAGCCTATAGGTACTCGTTCTTAGCTTGTCTAGAATTTTGAAAACCGAGTTTTCCGATTGCTTTTATAATTAGGACACAATATTATTTTTCATATTTGATTTTAGTACCTAGTGAACTGAAAACAATATCACATGCCATGTTGTTATAACTCAGCCAACAAGTATTACCATTGCGGTTACCCGCTCAGGTTGTCTCAGTCATACCAAAGTAACTATATCTCTGCTTTGCCAGTTAAATCTTAATCCATAAGTCAAGTCGTCTCTCGAGACACGGACGTAGAAGAGGCGGGGTCACATGATTTAGGTTACAACACGACTTACTTTTTATTTACGAGCTTCTATGAACATTAAATGGCTGGAGGCATTCAAAACCAAATACCCGTGCCTACTTTTATATAAAATCTGAAGACAGACAAGGAAAATATAGAGACGTTTTTTCGTTATAAAAAACAATATATTTTACCAATACATTGTCTCATACATAAGAAGAGTATTACGGATGTTCCCTGGCTTACAAAAAGATAAGAAAAAACGTTGCGGTTTGACCCGTTAAATCCGTCTATAATACAGTTTCGTTGGAACACAATCTTCCCGCAGTGACACGGTCCAGCCCGTCCAATACTTCATAACACAACATTCCTATTGTACTTGTTTCATATTCTCCATAGATGAAACTATCTATAAACAAGATCACAAAGGGAAAATAAATCGGGACCATTTTGTTAACAAATGAGGGTAAGCTATGTTCCAATCTTATGTTTGGTCTGACATTCAGAATAACGGCACTTTTTCTTTATTGTTCAGCGCTATAATGTCATAGCATGATATTAAATATCGCGGAACACGTGCTTGTGTGTTCAAAACTATAGTGTTTTGGATATGAAAATTGTTCTAGTTTGGTTAATGCAGACGGAAAAGTTTTATTTATTTTAATAAATAAGAGCGAATTTGTTGTCCGTTCTAATGGTGTATTACAGATTAACAAAGATTTTAAAGGAAGTTTTTAAATAACTGCGAAGTTCCAACACAAGAGCCTCTAGCAACGAATAATTATTATCTTCCGCCTACCAAACAATCGTTGATCTGAGGAGTAATTCTCGTAATTCTACGGAACGGTCGCATTCGCGTCGCAGTTGCAAACTGTCAAAAACATCTCGAATTTTGACAAGTTTGTGACACCAATTGTCGTTCAGATAACATTACGAGTTGAATTTGATCGTTTTTGTAAGTTTTCTTTAGACTTGCAATATTTGTTCGTTTGGGGGTAATCTTACAAATGAATTTTGAAATAGTTACCCCTTACCTATTGAGCTGAAGTCATTAGTTCTCTGAAATTAAAGATATTTCATTCATGATATATATTTTTTTAATTATTTCCTAGATAAAAACAAAAGATCCGGTATGAAAGAAACAAGAAAGAAAAAATAGGAAAGGGTAGGGGAAAACAGGAAATGAAGAAAAGAATCGCATGTCATAATAATATGACGGTTTTCTTTGAAAAAAAAACTTATTCTAAAATAATAATGCTTCAAACACACGAATCGAATCTTGGGGTTTTTCCTCTCCGAAATCTGTCCACGAAACATATTATGCTGTTGCTGTTATTTTTATTTTGAATATATTTACTTAATTATAACATATGTTAACAAGTACTTGTAAATAAATAAATGTACACAAATTATTCATATCCGTTTGACATGACTATTGAAGAAAGTGTAATTCTTTTGATTTTGGTCTACTCTATGTGAATTTTTTGTATGTTTTCAAAGACGGGTGGATCGAACGCAATACCTATATAAATTTTAATGGTCCAATTTTTTTTTATAAATTACTGTTACAACTTACCTCTATCTTGTTAACTGCTTTAAGAACCGATTCGGTATATCTTCAACCTTCCAGAACACATGCACTAAAAACTGCTAATGGATCTTCCCAAATAATAAAAATAATAGCTACGTAGAAAAAATGAAGAACCATATGATTCTTTTTTGAGTCTAACAGGAAGGACCCATTTTAATTATCGTAAGGCCTCTTGTACACGGTACGTACGTAGGCACGGTTAATCCGCCGTGCGTAGGCACGTTTGTCAGTGTTATATGGATCACTGAGGGAGCTTGTTGACATTCGGTGGCGCTACGGCACGGCACCGCCGCCGTATTTCATCACTGTTGTATCGCAATCTATGGCCTCTTATACCCGGTACGTTTTATTAACCGTGCCTACACACGGCGAAAAACGTGCCATGTACAAGAGGCCTAAGAGTATTCCGATTGCGTCAACTTAAACACAGCTCCAACAGACTGCAGACCTGTGTATTTGACATTATTATTTTTAAACTTGATAGCTCCACGCGTTCCTCAGAAAAAGGGTTTTGACAGAGAGGTAAATAGACGGATATTGAAGTAATATTATAAGGGTTCCTTTCTTCCTTTTGTCATGCGAAGCTCCAAAAAATGGGTATGTAACTAATGCAATGGAGCAAGGACTGTAAACACTGTTTCAGGTTTTTTTTTTGAGGGTGGAAGTCATAAATGATTGCTTACGTTCTAGGACTAAGGGTTTTCTTTTCAGAAATTCCCCGCGGTCCTAACTTGCGGGCATCAGCCCCCACGGTTTGCTGACATCTCTTTGAAGAGCACGTGGATCACTACGCGCTGTCGCTGACTGGACTCGGTCCGGTCGATTACCAACAGTCAGACGACGAGCTACCCATTGCTCGGATCTTAACTGCCTAAGCCGTAACTTTATGCACTGATACCTACATATGTATTAAATCATTCAGTGTCACGACCAAGTTGAGGAATTAATTTTGAGTATATAGATATGCCCAATAGGTATATATCTGTGGTATACATACACCTACATATGTATGTCACAACAAATTAGTCAAAACCACTTATGACTACAAGAATTGGTCAGAAGTTGTTATCACCAGTAAGTTGCGTGTCACAAGTTCGATTCTCGCACAGAACAAATAATTTTATGACCTACAGATAAATGTACCTGGTCTGGATGTTTTGTGAATGTGAATTTACATGTTTGTGAACGCAGGAGTAATACCGGGCGTGCGTAAAACGGTTTAAAAAATACTTTTAAAACTATATATTTTTTTAAACTATTTTGACTTTACTGGCACTTGTATTTATTTGTAACCACTCCAAAAACTGTGGATATTGGTGTAATCATCCTAGAATAGTACCTACTTAATAGATAACACAAAACGTTTTATAGTTTTTTAAATAATAAAACTAACGAGTTATACAGAGTATGATCTGACTTTTATAAACTAAAATGCACCTGTGTTCCTTCATTTGCCCTTTGCGTCCATGTCAAGCGTCCAGCGTCACGGTAACTATTTCAAATATTCCCGTAACCCAGAAATTCTTGGATTTATTTGAATAGCAGCACTTACCTAATTTGAAACATGTTAGCGTTTTACATTATTACTCAAAGTCCTGGATTAAACCTAGAACTTAAGGTGAATGCTTCAGCTAGCCCGCGAAATTCAAATTTTCTTACGTTTTTTGCAATTCGCAAGCCAGTGGTAGGTTGTATGAAGTTAAAAATACTTTAGCGACTGTAAAACGTAACTAGTTACATAATTATAACCATAAAAATTATCAATACAAGCCTCCAAGCTCACTTAGTTGCAGGAACGTTTTTGACCTCGAAAAAATCGTTCCTACACTTAGGTGAGCTTGGAGGCTTGTATTGATGATTTTAATGGTTATAAATATGTAACGTGCTACGTTTTACAGCCGCTTAAGTATTTTTAACTTCATACAACCTACCACTGGCTTTCAAATTGCAAAAAACGTAAGAAAATTTGAATTTCGCGGGCTAAGCTGAAACATCCCCCTTAAAACTGAATTTAGAAGTAATTTCATCACAACTGTTACTAGATTAGAAAAAGCTTTTTTATGTTGAAAGGAAAAGTTCAACAATGAAAAATCTTTTCACACTCTCTTGTTCACTTCTCCAAGAATTTCTTGAGTTAAGCGCGTTAAATTAATTTTTAAGTAAACGTAGAAGCGTAAAAATAAACAATAAATATTCAAAAATCCATGGATTAAGGAAAATTTCGACGAATTAGTACATGAAAGCTAAACCATTTCCCGGGAAAAATCGACTTAGCGAATTCAATTGGGTTTCTAGGAAAGATTTATTAAAAAATACCTTGCCATACTAGGGATTACTCCTGTATCGCAGACGTGCGTTCACAAATACTCACAAACATGAGACAGTCAGACCCGGACCAACTATTTGTAGGTCAAATAAATATTTGCTCCGCACGTGAATCGAACCCACGACATGTTACACAGCAGCCAATCGCTCAAACAGTGCAGCGCCAACCGTGCCGAAGTGATTACTTAAGTAGACAGGAAAATTACCTTCAATTGAATGTAGTACTTACCTACCTATCTATACTTATACCAGGGTATCTGTCAACCTAGAAAAACAGATCATAAAATCAATTTCTTACAAGGGTACAAAGTTATTACATTTCTACATTAAAAGCACTCAAATCAGTGTATGGTTAATTAAATAAACAAAGCTTAACAAATAAGTTTAAATCCAACACACGTAATGAAAACTGTTCTTTTATATTATGTTCTTTGCATAACGTGATGAATGTAACTTCATTAAATATCAACCCCAAAGGGCTGTGCAAATAAGTGCACACGAATTATTTTTCCTCGCTACACTGTAGGCTAAAAGTTGTCTACTAGCGCCATCTATATTTGGCTTATAAAGTATAACAGCGCCATCTGTTAGCCGTGTGGTGAAATATTACACCACTCGACTGTCCACTGAAACTGAAAATTGTGACTATGCAAAGCCACGAGCTTTTCAGACAACAGTAATGTAGAGTATATTTTAGTTTAGACAGCGGTCATTAGAGGGCTCTTTAGTGACGGTCACCATCAGCTCTTTAACCAACTGTATCCTCTACAATTCTAACATTTAAAAAATTACGTATGGTAAGTTGTCCCACATTGAACCAGGTAAATTTCAATGTCTCATAGTGGGCTGGATGTTCAATCAATGCCTTTCATTTTTTGTGTATAGTTAGCATATTTATTTAGCTTCAATTTTGTAAAACATTAATTTCTCATATTCCTTTTAGTTTCGGTGTAAAACAGGTTTTTATGAAAAATGATTTTTGGTTCAATGTGTACCACCGGTGGTACACATTTAACCAGGGTATCGTCCACATTGAGAAACCTTATTAACGATGTCTTCTAGTTGAATTTATAAGGCAAATACTTTGTAATAATAATAATAATAAACAGTAATAATAAAAATCAACCTTATATTTATAAAAATCACTTTAAATCATATGCAATTAAACCGAGAGTCTTAGTTTTATACATCACAAAACCTTTTCAATCAAATTCTTATCATATTTTAATAATAAAAACAAAAGTAACAGTTTTTAATTATAAAAACAAAAGTACCTTCCATAATATAACAAATTAAAATTAAATTAAAATAATTGTAAAAAATACTCCTTTAACGACTGGGGCGTACACAGTAAACCGTGGTTAAATGTGTACCACCCTCAGGTGGTTAAATGTGAGACACACCACGTTTTATCACTAAATTCAATATTTTACCGGCAAATCAATCTCTTAAAATCACGAATTATAGCGCTTTTAATTGCTAAATAACCGTAGAAAACAGTGTATATATAAATAAATTGATATTATTTAAACGAAAAAAGCTAAAAAAGAATGAAATTGGCAAAAAATTTTTACTTTTTGAGTTAGTTTTCTTTTGAATGCTCCTCACACAACCACTTTGCACGCGATCGCCACGCAAACTAGTGGGCAGGAAAGGAACGTAAATACCTCTCTTTCACTCATATTAGTGCGGTTTGGCAATGTCGCATTTTCGAGATTCGGCGGTGGTTCAATGTAGCTGCCTGGTTCAATGTGAGACACCCGACCCTATATTAATTTTATTAGTGTAGCAGGTGGTTTTACGCTTCGTTACCAATTTTTGTTGAATTAAAACCACAATACAAATAATATCGACGAAAAGGCTACGCTATCGGCTAAAAGGAATAAAGAATCAAGTCAGGATAAAATACAATCAATAGTTTGTCCTTGTTTCACAATCGGCTGAGTATAAATTCATTCAGGGTGGCCACTTACAAATACAAAAAATATTAAGACCAGATTAAGATCACAGAATGAAACTGAAGCATTTGATCTCTGCACAGTGTCTCAAACCCATATTGTAAATATTATTATTAAATCCTGGCCAAAACTATTCGTGCCTACCTAAATAGATAATATTTATTGCTGTAGGTTTGAAGTCCATTCAATAGGTCTATGTTTTTTCAATATCGTGCCCTGTTCTGAAACAAAATATCTGAAGAATGTAAATGAGATTAATAAAAATATTTAAGTATGTTACCGCAAACGTGCGTAAATCAGTTAAAGTGCAGATTAACTAGTTAATCTGCAGATTATCTGATTGAGTCCGTTAAGTGGAAAAAAGTGTTTAAGTTCTTATATTAACTAGATAATCTGCAGATTTCCTAGGTAATCTGGAGACTAACGACCAAGCATACGATTAAGTTATGAAACAGGTTCTTTGCTGGAATAAAACATTCGAATTCATTGTAATTATTTAATTTCGAATAACAGTCTGACGTTAACCCCAAGTAATACGTGACACGGGCATGAAGAAGTCTAAAATTTAATTACACATTTTATGCGTAAAGAATTTATTTTTATAACCTTTTTCCGCGATATAATGATGTAATATCGGTTAATACGCTGATTAAAAAAGTTGTAATGGAGTATCTGCTTCTTTAGGTCGTTTAACGAATAGTACCCGGTGATTTGCAGATTACCTAGTTAATGCGCATATTAACGCATCCCGTACTCTAACAGTAACACTTATACATAATATATAAATATACAGGGAAGGTAATATATTTTTTATCGTAGATCACATTGATGAAAACCCTTAGTGTGGCCGAAATTCCCTTGACTACAATGATATTACAAATTGTTATAGAACCATTGACGTGACTGGGTAGCAAATGGAATAATTTCCCTGGCTCTCTAGGGAAGCATTCATCGAATCAGATTTAAATGTCAGGTCAGCAGGTTTGACTTTTTAACCCCATAACACCACTTTTTATAAGAGTTGTAATATTAAGCATTCTTGCTAGGATCATTTTTTATTTACACCTAATTCGGAGGCTACCTCCAAAGTATTTATGCTCGCTAGGTTACGTTTTAGTTAGATTATGTATTAATATAAGGTATGATGGGAGCATACACGTCCATGTCAAAAGTCCCTAATAATAAATAAAGAGCAAAAAAAATCTTGCTAGGTACATGTGAGTTAAAAAACTTGAATAAAAAACTCATCAGTAGCGTTGTATACGGTACTTATATTATGGTTCCATAAAACGGAAACATAATATCGTTTTTTCTTTTTGTTAATAAAAATATGATCTGGCCGTTTATGTTTCAGAAAAACGTACATTTTGACACTCTCCAAGAAATCAAAATCCATAGCTACTTCCCGTTGACCTATAATCTTGAAAGGCATAAAGCAAAGTCTTATAGCACAAATATAGGGAAAAGTCTGAAAACTGAAAGCTCGTCACGAAAACACCTCACAATAACATCATCTGCCTAGCCTTTTCCCAACTATATTGGGGTCGGCTTCCAGTCAAGCCGGATTTAGCTGAATACCAGTGTTTTACGAGGAGCGGCTGCCTACCAGACCTCCACAACCCATTAACTGGGGTAACACGGCATTTCATGGCAAGACTGGAGTCAGATTTACTGGCTTCTGACTATCCGTAACGACTGCCAAAGATCTACAAATGACAGCCGGGACCTACGGCTTAACGTGCTTTCCGAGGCACGGAGGAAACTCGTTATGTTAAGATGGTCACCCATCCACAGACCAACCTAGGCAAGCAAAACACCTCACAATAACGTTACTAGAAAAAAATAGTGAAAGTCTTCAGGACTCGATTCGAGAATTGAACTGTTTTTAACCCCCGACGCAAAAACGACGGGGTGATGATCCAATTTTAATGAGGTTGTTTTTTGTTTGAAAGGTATATCAGTCGAGAGTGTTCTTAGCTATGTTTGGTGGAAATCGGTTCAGGTCTTCAAGGTCATCAGAACCTGAGAGGTGGAGAGTAGTCGGGGTTTTTTTTAATTTGTAATTTTCATAGGTAAGTTTCTTTTCTCACTTGCCCGGTTTTTTTAATATTTTAAAAGCTGTTTGCAAAATAAATATGTACCGGCCCTATCTAGTAAGAAAAGTAAAAAACGTGTAAAAGTGTTTGTGAAAACCTACCTACTTATTTGCAAAATAAATATCATTTGACCATTTAACTGTCAGCCGAAAAACATCCTACGTGGACGATAAATTGCGAAACGATCTGATGCGGTTCACGAAATTAAACGCAATGCAGCGGCTTTTTCATCGCGCAAAATATACCCGCTCTAGTCGTCACCGCAAGAGTTCGCGCAAAAATATCAAAACAACTACTTTTCTCCGCTTCGCTTCCTCACGGCTGCATCGCACCCACGTAGGGATAGTTACTTTGTTCACCGCAATAGATATCAATTGTGCTTTGTGTTTGACATTGTGTTGAATCGCGGGCGTTGCTACGTCATCTACCAATCAAACTTGATAATAGAAACAAAATTTTAAAGAATAATTGGGGTCAATCGGAGTAAATAGGAACACAGGGGTGAATAAAAACGAAACTTGAATTAGGATTTTCACTTTGATATTTATTTATATTATCCATTTCTGTCGAAGCATCAACTTCTATTACATTTAATGAATAAATTGGAGTACTAAATGCTGGAAAAAAAAAATCACAACGTAAAAATCCCCTTCAAATTTTTGTCTCTATTCACCCCTGCGTTCCTATTCACCCCATTTGTCGGTAGTTTTGAATAAAGAATACGGAATGACAGTTATTAATTATATTGGGCCAAACAAAATTTCACGTACGACTGTGCCGGATCAGTTAGTTTCACCTTTTATATTCAGGGTTACAGGTAACCACTATTTGCCTGATGCTAGCCTAGACAAAACCCACCCTCAAAGGTAGAAAAAACACAACCATTATTGTATTTATGTTGTAAAATTAATCTATACTTCTATACTAATATTATAAAGAGGTAAAATTTGTAAGTTTGTATGTTTGTAAGTTTGTATGTAGGGGGTAATCTCTGGAACTACTGGTCGGATTTGAAAATTATTTCAGTGTTAGATAGCCCATTTATCGAGGAATGCTATAAGCTATATACCATCACGCTACGACCCACGGGAGCGGGGCAGTAAAAAAAAAACAAAAGAAAAATGAGAAAAATGGGAACGAAAAATGGGGGAAATATGCGGGTGAAACCGCAGGGGACAGCTAGTATAGAATAAATAAATAAATAACCACTAACCTGCTCGATCAGGAGCTGACGGGATACACAGACGACCGGAAGCACTTCAGTCGCAGTCTACTATTAGTATTTACTTTTTTCTTTTATTTTCAAACTGTAAATTTATATGTGTGAATTCAGATCCAAATCATTTGTTCATGAATAAATTACTATTTTAACATTGCGCCTGGATAGGCCGATGAGTCCCGCTGGGGAAGCTGCATTTCCTTGATGCTAGCCTAGATGAAACCCTATGACCCTCAATGGTGTAAAAGGCAGAACCACTGTTGCATTTATGGTGTACAATAAAGGGTATATAAATAAATAACCACTAACCTGCTTGAGGAGTTGACGGGATATAATACAGACGACGGGAAGCACTTCGGTTGCACTCTGCTACTCGCCAGTCAGTTACCACGAACTCACAGATTTGCACCACTATTAGTAGAGGATACGACTACGAATGACTTACACACATCTGTTTATTGGGTGAAAAGTATTTTATATCAAGTTTATTATACAAGGTTATTTGTAAAATACTAACAACCTTGCAGGACTGTATTACTAACATAAACAACAAATATTGTTTTACGACTTTTTACAAAACATTTACCAAAAGAAAACGTTCAAATATTCGTTATTCTATCTAACACATTTCAACTCTGTATTTTGCTGCACCTACCTACGCCTCCCGCGCACTGTTCTCGCCCCCCTCCCGCTATTATACTATCGCTTTTTTTTTTTATTTAGAATTCATCTAATAATTTCTACCTCTCTAGGCATAACAGGTGCCGCAGAAAGGCCGGGTGTCAAACTTTTATTGACTACTACCGCACTCATTTTTCCTTGTATGCGTTCCAGGACGATATGTTTCCATTTCAGAAGCCAACCGATGGTTCTACGGTTTATCTCTTTGAGGCACCCATGAAAAACTACGCGCCGTCGATGACTCTAGCTTGGTCCGGACAGACTAGATGTCCACGAGAAGTCTAGTCAATGGTACTTTTTTTTCAGAGAAGAATTTAAATGGTAAAATGGTAATGGCATGTCCAAATTGACTTCGCATTTATGGTGACAAAATCTCCAGGTTGACGACCAAATTCAATTTAGTTTACGTTGGGTAGTACGAAAAATTACCTCAGCAAATCTTTGTTCACGATAAAACAAATACAATTCAAGAAGTAAAGGATATTAAAACAATATATCAATTAAGTACCAGAATAACCAATATTGCCAACCGTATTGGCAAATACTTAGGTAGCACAAACGTTCCCAAATGCGGTTTGGCAGCTGAAATAATCCATTATATCCAGAATTGTGCTAAGCACTTGTCTGTGTAGCAATTTCCAACTCCCTCCATCTAATGTTACTTCATTCAGCTGTCTATAGAACTTTATAAACATTACATAATAAAAAACAACATTTAAAAACAAATTCAACACCACGCCCTTATTACCCAAGGGGCCTGTTCCTTTAATAATCCAGATTAATGATCGATAGATACAATGTCGGTTATATTTGCTTTTAATATCAATCTGTCCAATAAAAGACAGATAGGCATTAATTGGTCTTAGATCCTGAATCAAGGCTTCAATCAAGATGGGCTTTTTTTCTCCATAGTTGGAAGACAGATTTCTTTTAAGTATTTTTCTTCTATTTGCGATGTGGAGGAGTACTTTGACGCCTGAGTGTATATTTTATATTTGTATTATGTGTACATAGCTAGGTTTAACTTAAGTTTTTTTATTTAAATTTTTAGTATTTGTATATAATTTTAATGACATAAAGTTATTTAAGTTATTTTTCTTCTTGTATTTTCCCTAAATCAGTGCTGCTATTTCTTCACCACCGAGTTGGCCAAGAGCTCAATTGGTGGAGAATGCCTAAGGCATTTAGTTTTATTATGTAATTTAATGTTGCATGAAACTTAAATAAGTAAATAGTTAATTGATACCATGTAATAATTTTCACATAATGTTGTATGGTCAAATCAGAAATTAAATTCTTCAAACATTGGACAACTTAGCCTGGCATAGGATAGTACTAATACTATAAAGCTAAGGCTAAGGCTAACTTATAATGTTAGCAGTGCTCATTCCTCCTCTCTAAGAGAGGGAATGGCAGTAATCCACCACGCAGGCCCGGAGCGGTTTGGTGGATGTCACTAGTCTTCGATGGGCTGAAGTCAGTATAGTCTGACACGCCCTCACACGCCATCTAGTGCGGAAGAAGTTTTTTTTGATTGCCTATCTCAAAAAAAAAGGTACACAATAAGATTATCTTTGGGAAAAACCAAATACCACCAGACGTTTTACTATCTAATACATTAAGGACCCTGACATACTATGTGACACTGAAAATGCGTACTACGTATCGTACCACAAATCCTTCTATTTGAGTAGGTGAAGGCTTTACCTACATACATGAATAAATTTAAAGCTAAAGGAAGATAAACCACCGTCCCAGAGGACTGAATATCAATTTATTTACGCAGATTTTAACAAAGACTAATCTATCTATGCAAAAACTAAAATCAGAAAGTTCTGAAATAATTTGACCCGTCTAGCCCAAAAGTAGGGTTGGTTATATTTAAAACCACCACTATGAAATGGACTCCCATGGTCCCGCGCCGCAAAAGCAAGTCCTGAACTTGCCGTATCCAAGTTCATCATAAATTTTGTAAATGCATATATAGTAAATTGGAAAGATCACGTCTGCGACATGTCAAAAGAGAAAGGAATAAAAGAACTATCAAATGAGGTCTAAATTATATAACCAAGGTGAAGATTGCGGGTCATTCCACCACCTTCACTCAATCACCTTAGTCTCCCCTCACAAGAGCTCGGGACTCGTGCTCGAAGTCTATTGAAAGGACTGAACCGCACTAGCAGCAGAAAGCACTGTGTGGAAAAGAGAGAGAAAACCTTGGCCCTGCAGTAAGTAAAGGTTAGTTTAATCAGATTAGAATATTAATTTGACCTCTAACATTAGTGACCTTAGGAGAAGGACCTTCATGAACTGCATCGATATTTGGTTAAGGTTTCGAATGAGATTTGATGATAAAAGCTGTTTGAAAATCAATGAGGTTTAGCAATACGATGTCAAATTCCTACGCCGCAGCCGCTTTAGCGCTTTTGCTTATACTTTGCGCTGTATTAAATTTTACATTATAGATGTAACAGAATGCAGCTTTTAATTAATCATTGTTACTGTAAAAACAATCTTCTTAAAATAGTTTATTTATTAATTATCCTGCTTCAAATTCCTACTTCTTTGCTTTTTTTATTCCGTATTATATCACTAACAAAATTGCTGCATCTAGTACTGTTTTTCGAAACGCAAATAATTAAAGGATAAATAAAAGAATTAAAAAATCAAATTAAAGAACAAAATTCTTGAAATATTTAAATCTCATAGTAAGTTGCAGTTAAATAAAGAACATTGCTACCAAAAAAATCCATAAAACCAAAGTATACCACACCGTAACGTAGTCCTAAAGCAACAAAAATCATTACAAACCGCTGAACGTAATCCGATGAAGCCGCTGAAAGGCGTGTGAAGGGGCGAGTGCGACAACAGCGCCGCTGAACACAGTCGAGTTTCAGGCGTAAACCGCGACGCTACTGTGAGACTGCGCCGAAAGCCACTTGTGTACCAAACCAACCGCGTGATGGAAATAGACAGTGCTGTTGTTTTTCTTAACTAGTGCCATAAACACACGGTAAGTGTTTCTTTATGATTTTGGCAGCGTCATCTTGAAATAAAATGTTAATGTGGACGGCTAATTGAAGATTTGAATTGGAATAATTATTCTGTCAATGTCTATTATTGCCTGAAAAGGCTTTAAATTAATGATTTACAGCAAATTAAAATCAAACCAAACCTGATATTTTATCAACAAAGTCAAACAAAACGGATGATACTAAAATCTGCGGCGTAAATTAAATTACATATCAATGTCCGAAATCGTCCATTTTAAATTTTGTCTCGTATTACGTCTTATCGGGTTTCCTGTGCTCATAATATTTACACAGAAACTGTTCAACAGACACGTAAAATGAGTGGATATTGGTGACAAGTGACACAGTTACGGAGGGGTATATTTTACAAGTAGACCGTACAAAGGCCACCCTACCTGTACCCTTTTCAACAGCCCTTAGTTTCAGGTGTCCCCTTGTAAATACAATACTGGCTATTTATACTTTTGCTTCCTGTAAAGGGACTACTGAACCTACATGACATCTATATGTACGTATATAGGATGACACAGCAAACGGAAGAAAAACATAATATAGCCTATTAGAGCGAGCTACCCTAGGCGGCAGTCATAAATCGATATATTTTCTGCCGACTGAAAATAATAACTGTTTGACCTTTCTTGAGAAAAAGGGACTGGCTCCGTTTAATCATATATTAGGTTTATGTTACCTATTTATAAGTACAACACTATGTATAAACGTATGTTTATATAATTATTATTGACAATTACAACTGACATAATTATAAGCATTAGGAACGCCTTTATTTTATTTTAGTGTGCTTGTTAAATTAATTAGCCTATTATGTCCCACTACAGGGCGAAGGCCTCCTTCTCCCTTTTCCACACACGTGTATCCTCAGCCATTGCTGGCCAGTCGCTCCGGTAGTTGTACTGTTGTTGAGTTGGACAACTAGAGACAGATGTCTCCACCTTCACCTTATTTGCTAATGGGACACCATAAGTCGACCAGTGAGCAGTAGTGGCCCAGTACGAGTCGAATGGTCACGACGTACGAGTTGTAGGTTGCGGGTTCAAACCCAGCCAGGCGCATTACTTTGTGTAATTTATTTCATCACCACTGCTCTCAAAACGGTGAAGGAAAACATCGTGAGGAAATCGGCACGTCCTAGAACCAAAAATTCGAAGACATGTGACATTCACCAATCCGCATTGGGCCAACGTGCAGGAATACGACCCATTCCCTCTCTCACAGCCCCCTCCTCCTCTCTGAGTCCCAGCAATATAATGTACTACGTCGGTCAATAGTGTTTGGGAATTCAATTGTTGATTTGACCACACGTTCGACACCATGTAATATTTTTTATTACATGGTGTCGAACAACTATTTATTTATTTAAGTTTCATGCAACACAAAATAACATTCATACGGTAAAACTAAATGCCTTAGACATTCTCTACCAGTCGAACTCTTAGCCGACTTGGTTGTAAAGATATGGCAGGATAGTTTTCCGAAAAAAACATGAAGAAAAATACTAAAAAGAAATCAATGTTTCAACTATGGAGAAAGAGAATGGAACTCTCCAATGGATCGCAAATGAAGCGGTTTATTTATATAGTGTAGTTACATATAGCAGTTAACCATCATCATCGTTTTTCTGTTCTTATCCCATGTTACTTGGGTTTAGCGCAACGTGGTTTTTTCTTCAATTTTCTTTTGTACACTATCACTCGATTCCTTTTTCTTTCAAAGGTACCTATAACACATTCCATCCATGTTCATTGGCCACCTAATCCCGCCTTTTTCGAGCTGTGAAATCATCAAATGGGTTCACCCACTCTAATACCTGTATGAGGAAAACCGATTCAAAACTGGCAGTCAGGGTTTTACAAAGTCTAACGTACCAACTAACAAAATCCAAAGAATTATTCTTGAAATTGGTACACAAGCCGAGATTCGTAAAGTTATTTTAAAAGGTAAGAGATTTCATGAATAAGGCATGTGTGTTACTTCGTCTATGCAGGTCCAACCTTTTTGTGTAGAAAGAATAAATCAATAAATAATTTCTTATCAATAAAACATTTCTCGGACAAAAAACACACACGTGTAATCTTTGTTTAGTATCATAAGAGATGTGACCTCTAGCGGGAGAAGTTTAAACCTCCTGATGATTTCATCGAACCGTCGGAGAACCTCTCTCCAGCACACGAGTCATCTTGGCCAACCTGGAAAACCCTAAACAGACTCCGCACCCAGGTTGGGCGACGCAAAGACAATCTCCACAGCCATCTGTTCAGAGCCGTTGAAGATCAGAACCGTCCGAGAACCCATGGGGGTTCTCGGACGGTTCTGATCTTCAATGTTTGTGGGGCGTCTCCTGATAGCTACAACTTAGAAGTCTTCAAGTCAAGAGTGAATAGGTTACTTCTAGGCAAGCGTGCTCCATCGTCGGCCACATCATCGCTTACCATCAGATGAGATAGTGGTCAAACGCGAACCTATGCATAATAAATAAATACCATGTCCCACCTTCCATCCTGCATCACGTGCCCTATTACCTGGGCCTCAAGTTTGCTATTAGAACTGTATCTGAATTGTCGATCATTGGTTTCATAATTGTTGATTTTGACAAGTTTGGTCGTATACCTCGCATTCTATAAAGTTAAATTGCCTAATTTAATGCGCCATACATTGGATATATTGGCTCCAAGTTATAGTCTTGGATCCAATACACCAATGTGCGAATTGGTCTTTTTAACGTTTGAATCCCCAACCGGTCCTATGAGACCGCGCTGTTATTGTTTTACTATTGTGTCTCGTTTCGCGGGTATCTGAGTAATTAAGGCCATGTTAACTTGTCAAAATCAACAATTATGAAGCCAATGATCGACAATTCAGATAAAATTCTAATAGTAGACTTGAGGCCCTGTTCACGTAAGAACCTAATGACAGCATCAGTACCCGAATACTGAGCCAGGCAAGGTATTAAACTAGTTTTTGCCATCGACACGCTAAGAAGAAGTATCATAATAGGTTTATCGTCACCTGTGTTGCCGTGACGTAAATGTTAACGTCATTAACGCGTAGACGAGTTACCGTTTATGGCTTTTGCTGGCTTTATTAAAACACTTAAGGCTCCATTAAGGCACCTTCGACCTTAGACTTGCATCGAAACTATACGGTGTTATGTAACAAAGTAAAAATAACGTGACTTTATGCTGTTAATAACATAATATCATGACTGTATTTTTTTAAAGGGGTAGCTAAAACGGGTTTATTAGTAAAGACATATCCGACTAACATTATAAGCGCGATAATTTGTTAGTCTGTCTCGGAAAACTAATGAATGGATTTTCATAAAACTTTGTACACAGGTAGACCATGTCCTGGAATAGTATATAGGGTAATTTTTATTCTGGAAGTATGTTCCCTTGGAATAATTTTCTATTATGACGCGGCCGAAGCCGCTGACAGCAACCACCTAGCTAGCTAACTTTGTATATTGTATTTTAGACATAAAAAGGGGCAAACCTATTACCATCAAGCGGGCAGTAATATGAATCCCGGGACACGGCTCGGGTTGCTACTGTGAAATTTCCAATTAGATGCTACGGTAAATATGTAGACATGATTCCTGCTAGAAACGCCCTGAGCGTATGCCCATGCGTTATTCCCGGCCACTGTTTAACACGGGCTAGCAGACGGTGAGCAATGAGTAACTCGTCGTCCGTTATGAACTAAGCTAGAGTAGGTAACACGCGTGTCTCAAAGAGATGTCACCAAATTGATGGAGTCCGTTAGGGCTAATACTTGGTAGGGCTGTGGAATCGCATGAAAAATTTACTGAGGCCCTGTACTGAAGGTAGACAAGTAAGTGTTAGTCAGTAGACCTCTGACACTCCTTGCTTCACCCAGAGCTGAGTCATTTGATGATTTCTTATCTCAATAAAGGTGGTTGAAACTGCGAGAGTATAAAACTTAGATTTAACAGGTCCAGTAGCTGACGGTCAGTAAAGGACATTTACTGTCTGACCGCTACCTATTGAGTCTGTAAAAATAAAGTAAAGCCAGTACTGACCGGTGGTTTCACGGACCCAGTAGTTAGCACACAGTAACTGTTCTTCACTGTATCTATGGTCTGTTCAATAATTCCGGAGACTAAAATGACATTTCAACACCAAAGAACTGGCGTCATTCCTATAGAAATTTTGACATTACTTATGTCAATTTAGTCTCCGGGTTTATTGAACAGACCATAGCTACTGTGAACATATATTCTGTGAAAATCAGGCTTTAGGTGGCCGTGATGTAACCGTGTGGACCTAGACCAAGTCGTCGATGGTGCGTAATGTTCTGCGCGCGCCTCAAAGAGATATCAGCAAACCGTAGGGGCCCAAAAGGGTCAAAGCCTACTTGCTGGGACCATGGCTTGCACGAAATAGAACCCTGGAGCCCTGGAAGGAAAGCAAAGAAGAAACAGAATTGGGTTTAAGTTAGTTAAAGTCTAACACGCATCCCGCACAAAAAAGGTGAGTATCTCACTTTTCGGTAGCTTTATTTCTTTTCCACATCTTTTCGACTCAACAACTCAATTCTAAAGTTACGACACCTTTTTCCGTATAAAATTACGTTGTCAAGTTGAAAAGTCGCCGATATGAGATGGAGCGTTTCCTTATATTTGAAAAACGTATTTGCAAGTCAGATTAGCGATTTCTCTTTGAAGCTTCTGCTCATTAGATATTATATTTCAACTTCATTATATACTAGAATACTTGTCACCTACCTAATTGGAATTTTTTGGATCGTGGAAGGAAGTATTTTATTTAATCAATATCTAGTAACACCATTTTGTGAAGATAGGATATCATCAAATCACTGCTTCTACTCTTGGGTCTGACACTCCTTCCCCAGGGGGGAATTTCAGACTTTTATTAACTAAAACCCACCTATTTTCTAATTCTAATTAAATAAATTAGTAAGCCTTTTAAATAATAATTATTTTTCATTTCAACTCTCAAAGCTTATAGTAATAAGCTGAGATTGATATCTTACTGTAAAAACAAAGTGTTTTATTCAAGTTTTAATTTTACATAAAATGTTTGAGTTTCACAAAGTACCTGAGCACTGTAAAGTACCATTATAAATTATTACCTAGACTTGTACTCGTTGTTTATATTTACGAAATTAGAGGATCAAAGCAAAGTCAAACGTTTATTGAACTCGTGATAAAAATCGGTTATGAACTATAATCCCCAGTGCCTACACACATCGAGTATGACCTTGCTAAGACATTTACAGTTTCAGTTACATTACTTAAATAATACATTTTGTGTATTGCTATACACAAAACCTAATACATTTCTTTTTTGATGGTTGAAATCGTCGCCCTGCTGGGTAGGGGCCCAGCAGGGCCGATGCCCGGTTTGCTGACTTCTCTTTGAGGAACGCGTGAATACAACTACACTACATAATATATATACAGTAATACACACAGAAATCTAAATTTGGCTTATAATTTAGATTCAAACACAACGATAATTATATTTTTGCTAGTCATTGCTAAAGACAGGTTCCACAATACACTTCATTAAATCATAAAAGATTCGATTAACTGTGAATAATTGAATTTCAAACACCCACTGATTCAATTACAACATTTACAACAGAGCTAAGTGCGTAACAACAAACAATTAGATCTCAACTTCTGACAAACAGGTAAACTTTAAACAAGGGTACCTACGCTACTAACAAATCGTGTGAGTGTGCGATCGTGCGATCGTGTGAAACATCGATTTTACCGACTCTCGTGTACGACGATTATTATCACACATACTCCGTGTTGAAAAGTGAAATAAACTTTTAGGTACAGGATGTTTGTTTAGCAAAGAGGTCCTTTTTGTTTTAAATAATTTCTCCTGCCCTGGATGAAGCGAGGCAGTATTAGTGCGGACTTTTGAATTGAGTATTTTAAGTTAACCTTACCAAATGATAGGTTTTCAGGTTAAAGTAGATTATGAGAAATACACAACTTCTTCAAATCTGGGGTCAGACCATGGATATTTGCTTCATGGGTCAGACGTTTATTGACCCACCTGTGTTCTAACACAGGTGGGTCAATAAACGTCTAACGGGTATCTCTGTTCTTAATTATGTATTTTAGGTACACAAAAACATAACACATAATATTTACACGGTGATACAGACAGTTCCTGTACAAAAACGAGCTTAACTTAGCAGTTTTCTCCCAGCAGCACCCCCCCCCCTCCCCCTATGTTGGATAATCCCGTAGTATTTTACTGCAATCATTGATCGGACGCTTTCAGAGAAATTCTAGACTGAAGGATATCATTAGATATATAATTTATATTTACAGTATTAAAATAAAGCTCAAGATTAATTCCCTTCCTTCCCCACCCATTTTTTTTTTTAATTCTAACTAAAAACGAACTAAAATATGGCGTCAAAAAACTTTTCCACGTCGTTGTCGACTGGTAATATGCCCAAATGACTTGCGGCATTGCCACGCTGTATATATTTATTATATTACTAGCTGACCCGGCAAACGTTGTTTTGCCATATATTTTTTTTTCACTAAGGGTTAAAATAGATGTTAGCCGATTCTCAGACCTACTCAATACGCTCACAAAATTTCATGAGAATCGGTCAAGCCGTTTCCGAGGAGTACGGGAACGCTGTGACACGAGAATTTTATATATAAGATATTTGTATTTTATTTACTATATACTTTATCTTCATCTTCGTGTCCATGTTCCATGTTACATAAGGTCGACATAACGCGTAATCATTTTCCATTCTGTCTCGTCAACCGTCACGCTTTCTCGGAGTTCTTTTTCATACGAATCTTTTATTTTTCGTAGTAGGTAAACCATGAAAAAACTCATAATAAAGTCTGATTGGCAAACCCACATCTTTCTGTTAAAAGTTAAAATATTACCTACTCCTTATACAGAGATTATCCAAATTAATTTCGGCTGAGCTTAACTTTCGGGATTAAGAAATATTTATCCATTTAAAATTTTCTTTTCTTTTTCTCCGAATCCTCTGAAGTTTTTCGGGGCCTTGAAAGGCCGGTTTTGCTTGATATATTTAAGACTCTATCAACGTGAATTGTTTATGATCTAATCTCGTTCGGGGTTACGATAAATAATTAAGAACTTTATATGTAGGGCCTATACCTAGGTAAATATTGAGGTAGGTATCTACCATTTTTTCGCAAAAAAAGTATTTATAAATGTTCTTTGCAAAATGAAGAAAATTTTTATACCTATTAGTTCATGTGATTTTTTATTTATCACTACGGTTTCTGACATTTACAGGCGCACTAGGGTAGCCAACGAAGGGTGGGCTGCTTCTTATGATTTCGGATGTTCATAAAGGATAATATAACTTAAACTAAATTATGTGTAGGTACTTACTAATATTTATATTGATAAAACCTAAGCAGATTAGGGCCCCAGTTTTTTTGCCCCAGAATCCTTGGTAGCTTAGATACGCTACTAAAAAAGCGATTTACTTTTCAACAATTTGACTTGAAATAGTTCAAACAGGCGCAGACAGAGATAGGACTTATTTGCCCACTTACAGGCAAGGACTTTCACAAAGATCCAGCTAATATTGATACTGTTCTTCAGTTTAAAAGCTATGGTAAGGGAGAGCTTTGTCTCGGATTTTAATCCTTTCATTTAAGGTGGGCGCGACGTTAGAATTATCCATACAAACGTAATACCAAAATCATTTGAAATTTAAGCATATTTACACCATAATATGATGTTATTCGGATTCAGACAATAATTATCTAGGTTCCTACATCGTCTTTTTGTTGAAAAACTTACCCCAAACGAAATTTAAGCGAATTTAAATTTGCACATTTTCACAGCGAAAATGTCATGTTTTTATTTGGTTTTTTCTATATTATAAACAACAATATTTCAAAATATCTTTCCGTAGGAACACAGATATTATTATCAAGTTATAAATACTCGAAACAATATTGGAAATACATTAATTTTTCATTCATCATTTTTGGTATTACGGAACCTCTCCCAAATTTCCAATAGTTTGTATTGCTATCACAGCAAGCAACTGTCAGTGTGCGGATGATGACTGTACTCCAGTCGGTGTGTCCAAGAATTGTTTATACTATCTGGATTGCTTCCATCAACCTCAAAAACGTATTTTTTTGCGTCTCAACTCGAGATAGCGCGCGGTCTCCGCAGGCCTCTTAATGCCCTTCCAATCTCAAATTAGAATATTAAATAAACCAACTAAAATTTTTTTGAATAAATCATTACTTTAATCGCCTTTTGTCTAATTTTTTTTAATGTTGCCCCACACTATGAATTACACCTGTATTTGAACAACCCCAACAAAAACCTCGAACTTCTACCATTATGTCGAAAGTTTGAGGCACCTGGGTAGGTACTAAGGCTTTCAGTCTCGATACATTTCCCGAGTCCCGGGAAAAAATATCGAGACTCAGCCCAGTCCCGGGATTCCCGGGAAAAACGAGACTTTCGAGACTTGAAAAAGATTTATGTTCAAAGGGTAGGTATTTAAGTACTTAATACACAATTATTATTTCCAAATACTTAATTAAGTATTACAAACTTTTTCTTGTTTCTTCTATGTCAATCAGTGATCTAACACAGCCTTCAATTTCTTTATTTCGCTCAGCATTTGAGATTTTACGAAGACAGCTTGTTTTAGACATGGAAGCTACAGACGAGGGTAGCGATAATTGTGATTTTTTAAATAGCTCACGTAAATCTTCAGATTCTACAAAAGTTCAAAACAGTATTCCATCCAGAGAAGCCATTCTCGAAACTTTCATTTCAATTCCGTCAACCTTTTGGAAGAAATCTGTCATCTTACTTTTTTCCGGTGGTTTATATACTTCATCCTCAATTTTTGATGATGTAGCTATACATGCAATACAAGTTGTTGAAGCTGGTTGTACTTCCTTTCATAATATCAAGTTATGGATACTTTTAAGATGTTTATGAAGAACACTGGTATTTCCTCCTAAAGTCTTAAATATTTTATGGCATTTTTTGCATTTAGCAGTAGTTAGCAAGTATTATCCTTGCCTCTTAAAAAATAGCACCAAACCGAAGATGTATTATGCATTTTGGTAAGTACATCGCAATAATACATATATGGTGTTATCTAAAACAAAAAGACCCATGACCAGACACAAAGAAAAACGATAGGCAAAACAAATATAAGATCTTACCTAACTGATCACGACGGCCATTCTCAATAACCCTCTCAACATAAATTCACTTTTCCTTCACTCACAAACATCTGACACACCACAGCGACCAAGTTATTCCAAACTTGTTATATGCCATCCAAAATGACCTTAAAAATAACAAGACTTAGAAATAACAAGGAAGTTTGAATGTATTTTTATCAATTCAGGATTTAATAAAATGAAATAAAAATGTTTTCTTCGTTTTGATAAGTATTGTTTTAAAATAATTCATAAGAAATTAAATGTGAAAACTATCAGTCTAAATGCTAAACAAACGCATACATACAATCATACAAAGTAATAAAAGTGATTTTTAAAAACAATTTTTGTGAAAAAACCTAACCTAACCTAACCTTTTTTAAACAAAAATTGATTTTTATTTCCATCAAATACATCGATCATACGTACACCGTCAAGAACAATTTATATAAAAACTGTTTCGGCACAATACCTCAGGGTAAGCGTTAATTTTAAACTTTATAAATGTTCGTATCATCACGGCAATATAGCCTCAAATCAGCTAGAAATACCAAATATTAAGATAAAATAGCATGGTGAGAGTATTAGTAATATTGAATCTAAAATTAATTATAATCTTTCAACGCCATCGTTTTACAGTTAGTTAGTAGGTAATAAAAACAAAAATGTTTGTAAATTCGTGGACATGCTACAAATCAGTAATGTAAATTACCATAATTATACGAGGAGATAAATGTACTGATAATTAATTATATTTGACAAAGTCTCGAAAAGTCTCGTTAGTCCCGGGACTGCATTTGTAAGTCTCGAGTCTCGAAAATGGGGAAAAAACGCCGAGAGTCTCGATGTTTTCGAGACCGAGACTCCCGGGATGAAAGCCCTAGTAGGTACAGATTAAGCGAAGAACTAAGAATTGCAATGCGTCTTGCTATAAACTGCGTTCAGCCATTGATACACATAAGCACACTCAAGGTAATGAACTAAACTGGGCACACGTGGGCTACATAGGTACGCCGATCTGGGCGCGTCGGTCTGTATACATTTTCTATGGCAACTAGACTTGTAGAGCTACTTTAGAACGCGTGGGTCTAAAGTAGCTCTACAAGCACACGCTTCGCGGTTCTACTTACGTACGAGGTACAACACAGGCATCGCCCACGTGTGCTTCGGTCTATTGTAGATTATTCAATCCGATTTATTCCTTTCAGTCCAACACAAAACTACCTGTATCATACGAAATATATTTTTCAAAACAGTTTACACAAAACTTAAATAAAAGAAGTTCTTACACGTGTAACCTTGCAAATTATGTGACGTAGTTATGTAGGTACCAGGAATATTATGAATGTCATTCGGATGTGTATACGGATATAGGAATAATATTAAACCAGTTTCGAATAAGGCCACGGATATGAAATTATTCTGGATTATCCGCTAGCTCACGCACAGGATCGGTCATTATGGCGACGGCGCTAAGGGAAGGCCTATGTCCGACAGTGGGCGTCTTTCGTCTGAAATAATGATGATCCGCTAGTTCGGATAGTCTCGGTAGAATGTTAAAAGTAAACAAAATACAAATAGCAAGATTTGCATTATTTTTTTATATCTAGTCTAGAATATCATTTGTTTGGGCGCCCAAAACGGACAAAAATCTCTCGCAAACTATCATATAAACTCCACCTTTATCCGAAACGTTTATTTGTATCAGTTTCGGTTACGATTATGAATATCTTTTACTTCACATAACCGTTACTTTCGGTTACGGTTACAGAACTCCATAACATACCTGTTATACCATCATACGAAACCCTAATACGAAAGTGTATCAGTACCTTGTCACAAGGCGAGTCTAAGCGGCTATTCAGGGAAATAGGTTAGCCAGCGGCGCAGTGCTTAGGCACGGGTTAGGCGCTATCGCTGCTTGTGTAGCCAAGAATCTAGACGCAAAGCATAGCACTACATAGGTGCTGTGAATCGCTACAACGGATCGCTAAATACCGGAGGTAGGTATTTAACTTTATTTTGTAGAATTAGTAGCGACCTGCACCAGCTATGCACGGGTGTTACAAATCTTTGGAATTCTTCCTTCCCTCAAGGTAATCAAAATACATAGGGTACTTCGCATTGACTTAGAATCCTGAAATTTGGCATAAAGCAAGGTCTTCTGGCACTAATATAGGAATATATTTGAAAACTGAATATTTGTGGTGAAAAATCTTCAAGACTCGATTCGGGAATTGAACTGTTTTCATAGGTAGGTTGGTACGAAATAGTCAGTGCGCGAGTGCGACTCGCACTTGTCCGGTTTTTCTCTTCTATAAGACGCATGTAATCAAAACCATCCTCATGAATTACCTACTTGGGTATATAGGGTGTATAGGGACTATAGGTGAAAACCGTATGAAAATCAGTTAAGTATGTTATGTTACGTTTATGTTTCTCAAGAACAGACAGACAGCTGACAAGGTGGGGTACTTCGTTTTAATTAATTAATTCCTCTACTATATTATTCACTTAAGAGTATCATACATCTAAAGCTGCCTCATAAATCATTCTGTCTATTGGAGAAAACTTTACAAAAATTCGTTCAGAACTTGAAGAGTTTATTTCGAGCAGGTAGACAGAGAGAGACGAGGTGGGGGACTCTGATTTATAATACATTAGTATAACAAAAAAAAATAATGATTAACAGCCGAAACTAATAACCTATCTATCACATGTCGGAGATTGAAAAACAAATGAAACAACAGAAAACATGATAATTTTTGTATTGTATCATTTGTTTTACAATCTCCAGTATGCCAAAACTGGAGATCGATAGGTTATTGGTTTCGGCCGTAAATGAGGTACGCAAGACCGAGGATATACTGTATGGAGTGTATGGATTGTATGAAACATGAGACGTCTAGAAAAGGGGTGACTGCTTAGGTGAGAGCTACTAAGTATGGGAGACGTAGACATGTTGCGTCTACTCCGTGATGAACTTTCTTATTAGATTTAAAGCTTCATTACCTGCTCCGGTATTTATGAAGATTTTAATGAAGAAAACGATGGAGATGATTATAATAGTTTGTCTTTATTTCCATGTTGTATTATTTCATTAATAAATATTTACACGGTAATTAATAATTATTACTTGTTACACACGGTAATAAATAAATTTAGACTGCCTTTTATTTAATTATATTTATCCCCTCTCCTATAAAAATAGACTTAGGTGTGGTAGCCGGACAGGGTCCATAGTTGAACCATTTATATACCACCTTTTAACATCTTTGTAACATTATAGAATGCAATAAAGTATTGAGTATATCTTGTTTTCCAACCCGCCTTGCGCAGGTACGCTGAAAGAAATTTCTTTAGAAATAAGCATCATCTTTATACCTATTTTTCTATTTCCTTTTTCTTATCTTTAATTTCGTGTGTACAAAAATGGTCAAATTAATATATAAAACTATATAAGAATTATACTAAACAAAACATTGCTTGCATGTTCTCTAATACGAGTAGCGAGGAGTAAATTCCTTTCGTTACAACCTGATTTTATGGCTAACAAAGAAACGATATTAAAACCTTAATTTCCTAACTAATGTCAGTTCGAGACCGTTTATTTGCCACCTGAACTTGAGAGTTTGGGCTTTGGCAAAGACATTAATTTTTGTAAAGTACGCAGGTGTCGCAGAAACAAAGTTCCAGCGCCACTCAAAAGCCCTTTCATGTGATACTCTACTTGACCTACTTGCCTCACTTTAAAATTCCAACCCCCCATTTTGGTTTCTATAATTTCCATAAAAAGTTATTACAATACGTTTTCTTTTCTTTCACTTTGGTTTGTAATAATACAAACATTATATATGATTTTGGTGATAATGTTAACAGTTCCTGAAATGAAAATGAAATAAGATGTGACAGACAAAATTGTAACAATTATTATCAAAAGACCCAAGACGTTTTACCTAACCCATCAACTAAGTACTAGTAAAACCTATGCAACATTTTTACCTGCACCGTTACTTTTTGGTGTACAATAAAGTTTATTCTATTCTATTTTTTTAAGTCGGTTTATTTGGCAAAATAACGTCATCAGTGTCGTATTGAAAATTGGGTTTCATTTCAATAAAAAAGTATAGAACGTACGGACAGAGTGGACAAAATTTGAGTCGACTCGGCACAAATAGAATAAGAAGGAGTCATTATAAACTGAATAACTGCTGCCAGTGACTTCTACTTCTATGTTGCCATTGGGGAGTGAAATTTGAAAAATCCTCACAAGTCTCGCATACGTTATAAAAGAAAAACTTGTGCAAAAGTTCATGCTCCTAGTCCCAGTATTTCTGGCTGTGCGTTGAGTCAATCAGTTTCTCCTTTAATATATAAATTAATTCTTAATTTATTCTTCTTTATTGTACACAATAACTTATTTACACACATTCATTTGACAATTCATGTACAGTACAAAGACTAGCTTAACTCAACAATGAGTTTTCTCCCAGCAAAACTATGAGTGACAGAGAGAGATCAACCACAATATTACAATATTTAAAGCAACCACTGCACTACAATAAGTTATGATTATACCCATAAACAGAATCATCTAGAAAAGAAGCATGTAGCTATTGACACAAACTTGCTATTTACACAGAATTGTAACACGAAAAACAAGAATAAGTGGACAGAATCCCTTGTCCCTTGTATGAGGGCGAAGGGACGTGTTGTAAATATATCCAACCAAATCAACATTTGTTTGGTTTATACTCGTATGGAATACTTCCGAATGGGAAGCTCGTGACCCCAGAACGAAGGCAAAGAAAAAACGGGGTGGGGTTTTTTTTTAATGGTTATAAACTAGCGCTCGACTACGATCCCACCTGGGTTTAGTCAGTAAAAGCCCCGCTCCGCCCAAGAGCGGGAGAAGTTATTCTGATGATTTCATTTGAAAAAAAATACAGCTAATCATGTAACCTTTTCCTTTTTGAATTTGGTTAAAAATCGGTCAAACCGTTTCGAAGGAGTCGATAACAAACACTGAATTAGATAATTACTTTATTAGGTAATAAGCAATTAAGCCTATTACAAGTTTCAGTGCCCTAAAGGTTAAGGGTTATTAAATCTTTTAACAAGCGTGACCCATTCTTACGTAAGTGGGTACCTACTTCCAGCCATGGCATTTGCAGAGAGAAATCGTTCGCTCAATTAAGTAATAGCGTTTGCAGAGAGAAACCATCCGTCCAATTAAATAAATAATGTTATTGTAGAAATGTTTATTTTTCCTCCTTCACAGAATATGTCTCATTAAGTGGCCTGCGTACACCGCGCGCTATCTCGAATTGGGACGATATAAAATACGTTTTTGAGGTTGATGGAATCAACCCACATAGTATAAACAATTCTTGGACACACTGACTGGAGTTAAGTCATCATCCACACACTGACAACTGCTTGCTGTGATAGCAATACAAACTATTGGAAATTTGGGAGATGTTCCGTAATACCAAAAATGATGAAAGAAAAATTAATGTATTTCCAATATTGTTTCGAGTATTTATAACTTGATAATAATATCTGTGTTCCTACGGAGAGATATTTTGAAATATTGTTAATTATAATATAGAAAAAACAAAATAAAAACATGACATTTTCGCTGTGAAAATGTGCTAATTTAAATTCGCTTAAATTTCGTTTGGGGTAAGTTTTTCAACAAAAAGACGACGTAGGAACCTAGATAATTATTGTCTGAATCCGAATAACATCATATTGTGGTGTAAATATGCTTAAACTGCAAATGATTTTGGTATTACGTTTGTATGGATAATTCTAACGTCGCGACCGCCTTAACTTTACTTTTTAGATATCAACAGTAAAAATAATAGTAGACAGATTAATCTTAGAAAGCTTTCGTTAGGCAGCTGAGTTAAGGACTTGATTGAAAAGGCAGTTGGAAGGTCCTTCTGGGCATGGGTCGCATTGCTAGAAGGTTCCTCTCGCTGTAGCTTAGCCGCCCAAGCGAGGGTCGTTTGGGCGGTTCGAGATACCAGAAGGATACTGTATTTATTTTTAATAGCATAATCGGCCTAATAGGTAATGTTCCCACTTCTGGAAATCAGGCATCTTCTCTGGGAGAAGGTGGCCGTAATCCAACAAGCGGGCCCAATGCGGTTGGTGAAAAATCACGTCCTCGAAATGTTGGTTCAAGGATATGCCGGTTTCCTAGCGATGATCACCGTTTTGAGAGTAGGGGTGATGAAATAAATTACACAAAGCAATGCGCCTGGGTCTCTACCAATGGCTTACAAATCGTAAGCCTTTTTTACCCTGGCCACCATTGCTATAGACATTTCTATTTTTACTTATTTAAATACATTTAACGATGTTGATACATATCTACATAATGACACTAATCGCTTGTATAGTATGTTAACACAAATTATAAAAGCGAAATTTTGTGAGTGTTTGTGTGTAGCATATGTGTATATACATATGTATTAAGTTTGTTACTTTTTCACACTCGAACGGTTAAACGAATTTAGATGAAATTTTGGCACACGATTAGGCCATGTCCTGGAATAGAACATACTTCATACTGGCGGGATACTTTTTATCCCAAGAGAGAAAATTGTCTACGTTCACGCGGGTGAAAACACTGGCAGCAACTAGCACAATTATATAAACAAACTGAATAGTAAGAAACATCGATGTTTCATTCTGTATTTAGCTAAAACGTGCCTCCTCATTATCTCAGCTGTCCGGAGCTGTTATCATCACGCAAATAATACTATCTCGCTCTCAAACAAATATAACATCGTAATATCAGCCTTCTGCATATTTTGTTATGTAGACCACCCGTGGTTCCCTTCATTTGATGAAGGCACGAGCATCGTTATCAACGCAATTTGATTTGTATTATCAAAATTAAATAGTAAAAATAAAATGGCGTAATAAAGTGGCGCAATTAGTAAATAGTGTCGAACTACTGTCGCAGAATCTTTTGTCGTACTTCATTGTGTCCAACAAGCATGCATTCGAACTATATAATAGTGAGTCGCACTACAGTTTTGTCGCATAAGCGTTAATCGCACGCCCATTTGTCGATCTCATGTGGTACACTCGATAATTTGTATCTTATACTTGCTTAAAGAAAATTTAGGCACATATTTTCTTAGAAATCACAATCCATCTTCAGATATAGTTCACCGCATATTTCTATTACTCGTGAGTCTACAATTCCCAACTCAATTGATATGTCTATGTAAGTACATTTTCAAAACACAAAAGATTCCCTCTGGAGTATTGAATTACAGAGAAAAGTATGAAAGCTTTTTATTTTTTACATGATTATTGGTATCCAACTACAAAGGTGTCCTTTCATTTCATCAATTCAAAGCTAAGGTAGCTCTCTATCTTTGATTTTCTTAGGGCCATAAAGTCGAGAGTCCATTGCTGTGCAGGATGTAGGTCAGATTTTATTTTATTTTAAAGGTATGCTCGCCCTAGTACCATATCTCGCCTGCTTTTAATCGATGATGTGGTCGACGGTAAAGGACGTTTAACTAGAAGTAACCTATTCACTCTTGACTTACGAGTAAGGACCTCCAGATTGTAGTTATCAGGGAACACATTTCGATAGGGAATTCCACTTCTCTTCCTACGCACAATGGATGTGTACCTAAAGCGGTTTGTGCGTATGAGTGGGATGTCCACTATGTATCGGGGGTATCGACACCGCCGTATGACGTATTTAAATCAAAATTTAATTATACGTTTTCGATGCAGACACCCCGTAGTGCAAGCGATAAAAAACCGACTGGTTATCAACTCAGCGTCACTGCTCTAGACTTTGAAGCTTTGACTAGAAGACTGTATTTTTGTTGATGACCCGATTCTTTCGTTTCTCCGTGGACCCCATAAAATGCAAGTTTGCCAGATCTTTGGCAGTCGTTACGGATAGTCAGAAGCCAGTATATCTGACTCCAGCCTTGCCATGAATTTCTGGGTTGTGGAGGTCTGGTAGGCAGCCGCTACTCGTAAAATAGTGGTATTCATCTAAATCTAGCTTGACTGGAAGCCGACTCCAATATAGTTGTAAAAAGGCTAGGTAGACGATCTATGTCCATGATTTGTATCCATGCAAAGCATGGCGGGTTGTAATGGTTTACCCGTCCGAATTTTCGTAAAAAGCCTAGCTTAGCCAACGTGCTTAGGTCAGCCGTGACTGCTGTGGAGCAACGCCTACATATTTCATTGATTTTCTCAAGATAGAATAGAACAAACTTTATTGAGATTATAAAGTCAGCCGTCCACTGCTACGTCAGATGCCACGTTAGCTCTGCGTTTCTTTTGTATGTCAGCGTGGCCGTGGATGTCGCAGTGGCTATACCATTATCTTCATACAAAGTAAAGCTTTTTTTGGGAGGGAAATCATCCAATGACTTCTCCCAATCTTGGATAGAGCGGGCGGGCGTGTCAGACTTTTACTGACTAAAACTCACTCCTGTTCCTTCTTTGTTTTAGTTCCAGGGCTCCGTGGAGTTCATTTTAACTTATCCCAAGCCCCCAGTAGGCTTCGATCTTTGCTTTAATTTTCTAACACCTCCTTGAGCCACTCCTGGAACACTACACACCATTGACGACTTAAATTGGGCTCGGTCCGGGCGGTTACCGGACGGCCTGATGGTGAGCTGAAGAGCTGGCGAGAACCTTTGTCAAGCTTAAGCTTAGCCGGACTGTTGTGGAGTAGCCTTGAAGCCATGGTTTAAAGACGCCATCTTTCATTAATATTCTCTGGACCTTTATTCTTAAACCCAGTCACCGTCGCTGGCTCCTTCCAGACGATAAAATTTACAATACTTACATAAATATACTTTATGCAGTTATGCCTAGCACGTGCCAAAGGCTTACACGCGTTTTTTACACGTGGAGATGCAAATGACATACTTAATACTGTTGAGAAATCCAGGTCGTTTACAGAATCAGTTTAATAAACTGATTTCCTACGAGAATAGATAAAAGAAGAGTGAATAGTGCGTAATTACCTACCTACGCAGTTACGTGATAAAGTAAGTTATGAAGGAAATAATCCCGGGACACTGTAAGGTGCTACCGATTATTATACCTATTTCTGCAAATAAGCTGCGTTAATGTATACTGGTCTGAAGAAAAGATGGTTGCTCTTATCATATCTGGTCTCTAGGATAACAGTATAAATGTGACAGTGATCTCTACGAGCCAGTAAACCATGAGTTATTTCATTCATTAATACCTAATCTAAAAGGATAGGCCAGTGTTCAAATTTTGAACACGTAGGAGCCTACTCGTATAATATATGTAATAGCCATTCTAAGCTGACTTAAGAACGAGACCACTCAGAGCAAAGTGCGACTCCGTCCCTCCACAAGGTCGTTCGTCGCCAGTTCGCCACTCGTATCCACATTATTTGGAATTATTCCAAGCTTTTTCCAATAACTAGTTTTTCACACAGTTGCGAGTAAGCATAAAATTTAATCTATCCAGTTTTTAGGGTTCCGTACCTCAAAAGGAAAAAACGGAACCCTTATAGGATCACTTTGTTGTCCGTCTGTCCGTCCGTCTGTCAAGACCCTTTTTCTACGGAACGCGTGGAAGTATGAAGCTGAAATTTATATTAATTACTCAGGTCTACTGTCCCTTGAAGCTGTGAAAAAATCAAACTTCTAAGCCAACGCAATCAAAAGATACAGCCGTTTATGCCGCAAATTTTCGACACTTGCAAGGGAATCAAAACCTACAGGGTGCTTCCCGTGAACTCAGAATCTTGAAATTTGGTACGAAGCAACGTCTTATAGCATAGATAAAGGAAAAATTACGAAAACCATAAATTTTTAGTTACATCACATAATATTTTTTTTTTTATAATTTTAAACTTACTACCCATTTCCTCATAAACGCGTAAAGATATTAAATTGAAATTCATACCAAATACTCAGGTCTATAATACCTTTAAGCTGTAACAAAATCAAACTTCTATGTCAACGCAATCAAAAGAAACAGCAATTTAAGCTGCATATTTTGAAACTCGCAAGTACTCGTAAGGGAATCAAAACCTAAAGGGTACTTCCAGTCGACCTAGAATCTTGAAATTTGGCACGAAGCTAGGTATTATAGCACTAACATAGGGAAAAGTCTGAAAACTGAAAATTTTTAGTCACGTCACCAGAAAAAAAAAAGGAAAAGTCTTCAAGACTCGATTCGAGAATGAACTGTTTTCATAGGTCAGTTGGTACGGAACCCTCAGTGCGCGAGTCCGACTCGCACTTGCCCTGTTTTTTTGTGGACTTCTCGCGATGATTGACGCCGGGATTTTTATTACGGTACCTACCTATTCAATCTGCCTAGCTTTTTCCTATGTTGAAAT
This sequence comes from Mythimna separata, assembly GCA_030763345.1. NCBI lineage: Eukaryota > Metazoa > Arthropoda > Insecta > Lepidoptera > Noctuidae > Mythimna > Mythimna separata. Next base: position 11,019,814 of record CM061180.1, read on the forward strand.
CGACTTCCAGTCTAACTGGATGTAGCTTTTGGTAAAGGTAACAAATCTTCTAATGATTTTTGCTCTAGGGCGGAGCGTGCTGACTTTTAAGACTTAATAATTAAAATTTCACCTATGCTCCGTGTTTTCCTTTGCATTCTAAGACCACGGGTTACCTTTTCAGAAGTCTTTCTACGAGAACTGGACGCAACTATCAACCAGTATTTGGCAGAAAGTGACAGCCTAACTGACCTCTAGAACCCAGTAACTGGGTAACATTACTACGCTAGGTAACCTACCGTGTACTTACTGACATGGTGCGATATTTTCGAGAACTAACCAGTTAGTTCACATCTACAGTACTTTTCGAATCTACATGTATTATGAAAACAAATTACTCAATTAGCTTTGACAGTTTGGCCCAGACAGGCAAAAACTGGCCGACTTTTTCGCTAACAGATCTCCTTGGCAATTGTTTGAACACCACTCGACTTCGCATTTATATTTAGCGCCTCAGTGCAATGGGATTATGCTACTTGTGAGATTTATAGCCTCGCACCCACAGTACAGAGAATACGGAGATGTGCCCCTCCCTACATTGGCTAAGCACGGGAATCAGTGTCGCCAAACTCACACATTAGCCAATTAAATTGTGCCTTAAACTCTTTATTTTTTTAATAAATATATTTGTTGTCAATAGGTCAATATTGTTGATTGTATCACACAAAATTAAATACATTACATACTTACATACATATCAAACGTCAACAAATAACGTGCCCCTGATCGTTCCCGGTGCAAATGTAGGACCCATAACACTCGCCGCATTACTGCGCTGAATAGCGCGATGGCCAGGATGGCCATCGCGCTATTCAGCGCAGCAATGCACAACTCACACTCTTTATTACATATTTCTACCTACAAGTATTATATTGTGGAGGTATAAGTTTTTCAGTACCTACAACACTGTTGTCTACACGCATTTTTAATGATATAAACCTACCACCGAAGAAATATGAACTGAAGCACGTTTTGCTCGTCTTTCAGATTCAGATTACCCATAGATACCTATAATATTATAACACGAGTACATAGCTATCTACAGTTTACCCGTTATGAATGGGCTTCCACAAACGTGACGTCAGCAGATAAGCGAACTGAACCGAACCACCCACATATTTTAATTAAGGAGAAAGAATTCTATGTAAAAGAATATAAAGACATAAAATACATGTTATTTATCAAACACAGTTCTAAAAACATCTTCAGTCTACGTCATTAGAGAAAATTATGTTGTTGTAATAAATAGGTACCTACTTAAGGGTTTTTTTTACGAGGGAGTACAACCTAATGATTACCGCTCTTGGTTGGACCGGGAGGGCGTGTCAGACTTTTACTGACTAAAACCTCACTCCTGTTCCTTCTATCTTCGTTCCAGGGCCTCGGGATTCTCTTTCCCAGAACCCATGGCTCCATTAGGCTTCGACCCTGCTGGATCCCTACGGTTTTGCTGACATCGCCTTGAGGCGCGCGTGGAACACAGGTACTTAAGGATTTATACTTACCGAGGCATATAACATTTATAACGAGGTAGATATAGCTACGCAATGGCATTTAAACCGATTAAATTGAAAGGGTAGATACGGAGACGTTTAATCGGGAATTTACTGCCATTCCCAGTAGGTATACCGCAGAATCTAATGTAGATTGCGTACCTCACGAACCCACAGGGCGAGGGTAACTATCTGGTAAGATCATCAAACAATTAGTATATTCTATGTAGAACAACCTGAACTTATGTGACTTTTGAGATGATGGTTAAACAAAGATGGCTTTTTGGACAAATCAGATACCAAGGTAATAAGGACAGGAAGATGACTGAGGACAGAAGAAGAATTCGGAATGATCTATTTCAGCATTGATCTGTAAAACATTCATCATTATTTCAGCACGTTGATCTAGGTTGGTTTCAGTAGGTATAATGAAACCTTTTACTGGGGCCATGGGTCCATTTCTGAAAGAAAAACCCAGGGTCCTAGAACGCAAGGCAGAGAAGGAACATAGAAATCGGCTTTAGTCAGTAAAAGTTTGACACGCCCTCCGCCCAAAAGTGGGAGAAGTCATTACATGATTTCTCACCTAAAGGAAAAAAAAAAACCTAACTTTTAGAGGTAAGAATGTGGACTCGTCTGAGTGGGGTTTAACTACATATTTAAAACCCCTTAGTAATCTGTCTGGTTGGTATTTGCGTCCGGTTATTTAAGATGGCTGAAAGCCGTCTGGGTTCTTCGATAAAGGTTCATATACATAGGTACAGACTCTGTTAGCGTTAACGCCTTGTGCGTCACGATTCATAAAGAAAAATGTATAAGCTTCTGTCTTTATCGAAGTAGGTAATCTATTGACCACACTATTTACTTACGCTACCAGTAAATAGGTAAGATAATCTTTTCGACGAATTTACTGTAGTACAATATTGACCGAAAACATAACCCTAATACCGATAGCGGTTACCCATTCCGATCAATATACGCCGAGATGAAAAAAGGATATTTATTTAGGTCTTGGTACATGTAGGAATGAAGCCAAAGAGCGTGTAGACAACAGTGTTGTAGGTACTGAAAAACTTATACCTCCACAATATAATACTTGTAGGTAGAAATATGTAATAAAGAGTGTGAGTTGTGCATTGCTGCGCTGAATAGCGCGATGGCCATCCTGGCCATCGCGCTATTCAGCGCAGTAATGCGGCGAGTGTTATGGGTCCTACATTTGCACCGGGAACGATCAGGGGCACGTTATTTGTTGACGTTTGATATGTATGTAAGTATGTAATGTATTTAATTTTGTGTGATACAATCAACAATATTGACCTATTGACAACAAATATATTTATTAAAAAAATAAAGAGTTTAAGGCACAATTTAATTGGCTAATGTGTGAGTTTGGCGACACTGATTCCCGTTAGTCACGAAACGAGACAAAAAAAAATCCTGATCCGTCTGAAACTTTTCGAGATTCGCCCTCGAAATGTCGACACGTTTTGATTTGTGCTCGTCGGTTAACATTCTCGGCACCCAACGTGCAGAGACCTTTTTCATATGCATTTTGTTCGCAATGATTCTTTAAACACTTGCCATATGACATCCCTATGACCTCAGCTACATGCTTTAAGGTCAATCTTTGATCTGCCAATACGACATCTTCGACTTTTTTTACTTTTTCTGCAATGTGGGACGTCGATGGGCGTCCCTCGCCATGTTCATCTTCTGTGGATGTTTTACCCAGCTTGAACTCTTTTGACCAGCGCGCAACTGTGGAATATGAAGGAACAGAGTCCCCTTATGTTTTCACTATGTCACTTTGTATGTCTTCGGTAGTTTTTTTTTCAAACAGAGGTACTTAATGACAGCTCTGATTTAATTTTTCTCCATTTTGATGTTTACTCTCTGACTGTTCGTATTCAAATGAATATAACTCCCTGTAATCGTGCCTTATTTTTACGATTTTTTATGATGAAGTACTGAATATAATTATGTGGAAACAAAAAAAAAATATTTCATATTTTTATGTGCCCTACAAATATCCGATTATCATTACTTTTGGATCACCCCTCGTATTCTGGTATCGTTAGTTAGGTAAGTTTGTTCGGAACCCTCTCTCGGTGTGTAGAGTCCCGGTCGCACTATGTCAAACTTTTACTGACTAAAACCCACCTGTGTAACTTCACGTCGCCCTTTGAGGTCTAGGGTCAGACAAGCTCTTACTAACAATCCCTCAGGTCTCTTGTTTTATCTTAATTAGGTGCCTAATTTATTTCTATGTAGTGACTTTACCTACTATATTTTCCAGTTAGATACCGATATTATTTAAATTGGCTTGACGTATCGTGTAGATTTAAAAGATTAAACACTACCGTACATTAAATCCGTCAATACACTTCCGTAGAGTAGGACAAGGGTGGACCGTTTGTTTTGTATGCATTTGACGTAACAAGATAGAACAGATTTTCTTATCCAAACCTATCTTAACCATCTTAGGTTATGTGTCCACAAAATTCTAGGTCCAAATTTTTTATCAATTGGACCTAAGCGTTAAACCACTGACGTGTAATCAGATATAGAATAAAATTATCTTACTACTAGTGGAAAACTAAGGGATAAAAAAAATTAAGACCTTTCACCAGTTTCTTAGTGTCAAGATATCAGATACTATAACGACATAATAATTGTGAAATGAACCGTCAGCGTCCTAAGCTTACAGTCCATATATGTGGGCGCGGCGGCGTCTCGCCGGGTCCCAAAGGGATGATAACACAGCAACACTTCTAATTTTAAAACTCTATTTTAGAACTCGTATACATTATCATGAATGACGTGAAACGCGACCTTTAGACACTGAGAAAATCTTTCTTAATTGGATCCACGACCGAAAGCACCTTTTTGCCTGATCCTTTTCAAGATGAAACTCATCCAAATCCTAACCTTTCAACGAAATACTTCAGCATAGAAAGGATGGTAGACCAAACAGTTTTAATTTGCCCAAAATTCTACAATGAAGTCAAAATGAATCAGCGTTCTACAGTCTGATGACGAATTCTTGAATAGTTGCTTGAATTAAGTATTATTTTATAAGCGAAAACCAAAATTAGATTTTACTGTGGGAGTTATTTGTTGACCTTTTCGACCGTAAAACTAATGCCACGTTTACATACCATTATTTTATTACGTAAACAATCAATAGTTTCGCCTTAAAGTAAATATTTTCGAATCTGCGGTAGAGTTGTCGAAAGCATGACAATGTACATATTTATCGCAAGCCTGAGTTTTGAAATTAGGTATGTACCAATATGATTTAAAAAAGAACTTATTACCGATTCAAAATAGGTTTGAAGTTAAGAATTTTTAATAAGGCACTCTTAGCGATTATTGATTTATTACTATACCAGTAAATACATATGTACGAAATATCAACTAAGGTAAAATAGCGCAAACTCCTCGGTAGCAATAAATTCTATGAGGGACAGTTGAGTTTAGCGTGACTTTCGATAAATTCTCCCACCGAAGATTTCGACGTACATTGAACCATTAACATTTTAAGCTTGGCCGTCAATGTACGCAACTAGTGACGTAAACATCGGGACTTGGCCAGGAACTGAACGAGGAGGCATCGCAGCGCGCAGCGGCAATCGATCGCGTGCGCGCGCAGCTCCGCCATCCTGGCTTCAGTACCGAGTCGTGCTTCCAGTCGAATACAATATTCGACAGAAATGTACCAAACCCGTGCAAAGTGACTACACAAATAGTAATTGTTAGATAAAGTGACAACTAACTGAATAGGGGATCAAATATAAGGTCAGTAGTGTACGGCTCTCTTAAGCAAAGGGCTCAATCGAATCTGTACGTCGAGTACTGCAATTATTATTTCAGTAATAGGTTGTTTCTGAGCATTTCTTTCGGAATTTTGTGTCTGTACGTTATTTTACACACCCTTATTGAAATTTTCACACAGTAGAACAGAACAGGGTTATTGTCGAGCATATTAATATAACTCAAGGCGTTCATACATGGCCATAAATGTCTATAGATGTATATGTAGAGGTAGTCTTATCTGAATTTGACAGTTTGTACAGCCTCGGCCCGCCTCGAACGTCATGCGTAAGGCGAAGTCTCTTGTAAAAAACTAGTTAGTAGAGCAGATCGTAGGCGCTTAAGAATGATTAGTTCTAAGAAGGGTTTAATCGTAGGTAGCAGAGGTTGTGGAACTACCACGCTACGCAACCCACTTGATTTATAAGTCAAGGAAGTTTTTCAGGGACAACGGCAAACAACAGAAACGACCTTAGAAACTTTATGAAATGTTACCGCAGACTGTGTTAAACTGTAAGGATTAGCATAAAATAAATTTATAATATAAGCAGTTACTAGCTACAAAATTATTCGAAATAGAAATGAATATTTTACCAGATAGAACATTTTACCACCAAATATATAAATTAAGAATAACGTTTTATATTTTTTCCAAATTATAAGCTATCCATGACAAACGTATTCACAAAGATGTAGTACGTATTTAGTTTTCATTTCATATTATTTGAGATGTACTAGATACAAAGTAGTAAAATTCATCATACTCATGCCGACTTACAACAAGATCAATAATATTTAAGATATGTAGGCCAGTATTTCTGGTTCCAGTCTGGTCTAGTTCGAGACTACAGACAACTTTTGGCATCACAGTCTTGGAATTTGATTAGTAAGCAATTACTACACCATAATTGTGTTTTATTGGTTTATCCTTTGGTGACAATTTGGAGCAAGGATAGGGTCGACTAATTTAAATGACTTTCGAACTTGTGAAGCGTTTAACTTTAATTTTAGTTACACTATATAAGTTAGTTTATACTACCAACTACTGAACCATTTTATATATTACAGAAATCTACTTTTAACGAAATGAACAATCAATTGAGAGAAAAATTAATGAGTCTTTTCCAATTTACTTAGAAATGGATCTGAGTAACTAAAAATCTAACAAAGATGTTTTCATTTAACTAGCTACTTCTATATCCATTTTTTTACAAAGCCAACCAAAACTTGAGCGAGTACTAGGCAACTATGAAAGTAACAGAGGTGTGAAATGTGTTTATCTTTTTGTGACAGACGATCATGTCGCCACTGCTGGAGACGCTGCTGCGGTGGCGGCGCGAGGCCGTCGCCGACACGCTGGAGGAGACATCCACGCCTACACCCGACTCTAGTAAGACGGCTAAATATAGCACTCCTTTACTTCAACTTTATCTGGACTATATTGATTTATACGTTGAAGACTTTATTTATGAAGCACCCACAGATACGATGAAACTAGAAATATTCCAGTGCTTTCCCAGTTGAAATTATTTTAGAAACGCGATGCAACTGCAAACACAATGTTCAATTATTTGAAGGATAGAGATTTCTCAACCACAAAGGAATACTTACCGAAATTAGGAAGAAACTCTAGACAGATTTAAAGCATGTTTCTGAAACATACATGTTTCAGACACATGCTACAAATCTGTCTGTATCTAAATAATCTGTTACCTACTACTAGTCCTGAATCTAACTAAAAGCATATTGTAACAACGTAGAAGATTGGGATGATAGAGACGTCTAGTGATTTTCCAAATACAAGTAGCGGAAATATTTCCTGGAAGTAAGCCAATATTACGGGTTGGTCGAATTCATCGACCTACTGCCGAACCTAACAATGTAAAGCAAACAAAGATATTAACAAGTTCCAGCTAGATGACGTACCCAGGTTTCTAAAAAAATCACCATAAAAGCCAGATGGTATATATCTTCTCGACCACGTACTGTCTAGACCATAGATTCCCAACGGGGATGGTACCACCCCCTAGTGGGCGCTGGAGCTTTTAAGGGGGCGATAGCGGGTCTAAAGGCAAATAGGGACTTTTATTGTTTTGTAAAGGAAAAGTTCGGAAACTATGATCTAGACCGTATGTCCCACTACCACACTAGCCAGGGACTTGGTATCAGCTTGTAATGTCCTTATACACTGAATACGATCTTGTGCGTCGTTTTTGTTAAGAGACCATCTTTAAGGAGTTTCAAAAAGTTCTGTTCTCACAATACAATAATTCTGCAGCAGTGACAGAAGGCGGCACCTCCATGCCCATAACATCGTCAACAGTCCCGCCGACACAGGAGAGCCTCGGCGAGAAGACGGCGGAGATAGCTCGGAAGATGAACATCGAACCATGGCAGTTGGTCGCTATACTAGTCGGTAAGTATCTAATAAATAAACCTTTACTATTATAGACAGGTACTACTATCACACCAAATTACGCCATAGTAAAAGAGCAAGTAGAGCAACCTACCTACGTATATTACAAATTCTTGTTCGCTGAAGAAAAATTTCATAAGAAACTACCAGCCGTAAGGCAGTGAACGACACTCTTTCTTTTGAAGAATCCTCCCTTTGAGCTAGATAAACGTATGACCTAATTCCTTCACACTTCAATTAGATATATATATCTCCTTTGAGATAGCTATGACTTAAGAACTTTTCATTTACCTACCTTATTCTAGGTGAAGAGCTAAGAAACTTAAGATGTATCTACACATCAACCTACTTCTCTAGTCTTTCAAAGATATTGTTCCTTAGTGCTTATTACATAAGCGTGGTGCAAAATTCCCATGGTAATATAGCCCATAATGTCTATAGTGAATATGAGACTGCCAAATACAGAGCACTTTAACGACCGCTCTTCGTGAGATCTTTTGTGTCTTTTAATTTCAAGGATAATGTTAAAGTTCTAAACTTGTGTAACAATTTGGTGAAGATCTTTAGCGTCAAACTAATTTAGCCTAATGATTATTCAGACGGCGACGGCAAAGAGCAACTATTTATGAGAAACGTAACCGACCACGGTTTTCATTTAAGTCATCTTGATGTCTGGTAAACAGTTATTTCGTAATTAGAATTCTCATAATAGAATATACTGAACAATTAATTGATCGTCCTGTTACCTTTATGAATTATTTTTAAACATGAGTTCATTGAACACACGATTTACCTACGCTGTACAGTTAATAGGTTTTTGGTACTAGGTTTTCCTTTAAATTATGCCAGTTATAATATCTAAATAATTTTCCTTTTAGTAAACTCACTCAATTGTAAATATATTTTATTTAGTTTGGAAACAATAATATTGAACCGTTCAATTCCTAGTGACCTTAGGTGGATCCGATTACGTAACCTGATGCTAATGTACCTCCACTTCTTTCGTCAAGGTGTAGGAGTGGTGGTCCTCGGCATATGCTTCTGCTGCATCAGGCGGTGTTTCCGCAAGCGACGCTCCAAGGATGGCAAGAAGGGCATGAAAGGTGTAGACCTAAAATCCGTCCAACTACTGGGTTCCGCATATAAGGAAAAGGTAATGTTTTGGTACATATATACGTGACATGATCCTCTAATCACTAATATTCTTGAAAGACATGGAGAGTTTTTGGTAAATATCAGCAAACTTCAATGTGGCTGAATTAATAGAAGCGGGACTGTTGCCTAAAGGTGCCTCTGACAGACTCTCTCGATTTTTTACAAAACGTTAAGTTGTTGTTTTATTTGTGGATAGGTAAAGTTCCTATTAAAGCCAATGCAATCTAAAACATAAAAATTGAGAATGTCTGCGGGCCTTCATAACTAACACCAAATAAAAGGCACACTCAAGTTCCTTAAGAAAACATTGATATCCACTTACTATTTTTAAGAAATACGATATTCATATGAAATTTGCCGCGGGACGTGCATGTAGGTTCAGCCTGACATGGAGGAGCTTACGGAGAACGCAGAGGAACCAGATGACGGCGACTCCAAGAAAGAGGAACAGAAGCTAGGAAAACTCCAATACAAGGTATGATTCAAACCAGTATTCTACATGGCAAAGAATGACCCGTGAAGATAATAACAATAAACTGGTTTGTAAGCAACGAAACAATTGTCCATTAAAACATTCCATATAGTATCTTGTTGATTCCAGTAGCTTATCAAACACCAGTTATATAAGCCTTTAGATTTCTTTACACAGTGATTTATATTTGTTTCGAAATTAACTCATTCATTCAACTCCTTAATTCGTTTTATGACCTCATCGTCACACTATTGCAGAGTGTCTTAATGTTCCGTTTATAGACAATCAACAGGAATTAACTGCATCATTTAATCGGGATTGAGCCAATAGTTACACATTCACTACTATCATGGTCTTACAATCTTAACGCCTACTTTGATGTGAGTTTTATTTGCAGCTGGAGTATGATTTTAACAGCAACAGTTTGTCTGTGACTGTAATCCAAGCCGAGGAACTCCCCGCCCTGGACATGGGTGGTACCTCTGATCCGTACGTTAAAGTTTACTTACTCCCTGACAAGAAGAAGAAGTTTGAAACAAAAGTTCATCGGAAGACTCTTAACCCCGTTTTCAACGAAATATTTGTGTTCAAGGTAAGCCATAACTGACACACAGCGCTGATTTTCACATTTTTTAAAGACATTATGTTGCTCATTCTCAACTTGTTTACACAGAATGTGCCCTACGCTGACGCTATGAACAAAACCCTTGTGTTTGCGATCTTTGACTTCGATCGCTTCTCAAAACACGACCAGATTGGTGAGGTGAAGGTGCCGCTGTGCCAGGTAGACTTGGCACAAACCATCGAGGAGTGGCGCGAGCTGCAGAGTGTGGAAGGAGAAGGGGGGCAGGTGCGGATACACACACACAAAAAATATTTCAAGTATTATCGTCCACCTTGAAACATCCAAGTATCTTGTACAAATGTAAATGAGTCTTTAAATTACGACGTGTCGGTCAGAAGGCATAGAAGCTATAGACCACACTTGCTTACCTCAAGTAGCCAATACCTACTTCATAGCTACAATCTTCATCTTAATAAAATGAAAATCAAAGTGCCTGTAACAAGTCTCTATGCATTGTAATGTAACATCATTTCTTTAAGGCTTTACTTTTCAGCAATATCTCATTTTAAATTGGAATGATACTTTACCTAGCAAATATTGCATTAAATTTTTTAACATGTAAATTGATTGGCACTCGTAGTCCAATATTTCATACAACATATTTTTACATTAAAGGTGATTTTCTACGATATAGCTTTGCACGTTGGGCCGTAATAAAAGTCACTAGAATTACTCGCTGCTATGTTATGACTACAAGTCTTAGGGAATATTCTCTTATTGTCTTAGGCAGATGTTGCAACAAATCACAATTGGTAAAATTTACTATCTTTACAATCACACCCAGGTCACATCAACATCATTTGATTCACAAATACCAACTAGGAACATTATATACCTACGAACAATGAATGCACATATAGAAATAAGTTTACAACACCAACGGGATACGTATCTAAAAGATACCAGCGAGATTATTTTATCTTTTTTCTTAGCTTAGGCTAGACTGGCAAAACACACGTAACAAGCGATACACATACAAAAACTATTTCCTTACTAGATTTGTGTTTTGGCAGAACAGCATTATTTTAATTAACATTTCGCCATTCTTTCAATCAATGCATTCAATCAAACTTGCCATGTATCCTCATCCATTTATAAATATTCAGTCCAATTTTATCATCAGCATCAATTAGATATTTACCTACATAGATTTTTTTTAAATTAAGTATTTATTGGAAGAATGGCCTACATTTTTACAATTTTACTGCACTTTTTTAATGAGAGGGACCTTGACGATGTTAACAAACAATAATTCATTCATTTCATGAATGTCTTAAGCAGGAAATCTTGGCAGTCAAGGCACCTCAACATGGATGAGTCGTCATTATTTTTCTGATAAAATTAATTTCGACAGCAAAAATGTATTTACTTGGTTTTTCTCTTTTTCTCCATATTTTCTCTGCTCTGCTTGGCTGTGTTTGATTGTGTCCTGAACAATCTTGCATGCCGCTTCAAAAACGAAATGATCATTCACGTAAGTATTATTTTGAGACACATCAAGATTATTTACTGTTAATACATGAAGTCTACTCAAAATGGCGTGCTGGTATACGAGACCGACAAATGGTTAAAGGTTATTTAACCAAATCATGAGCAAGGTTCGATTTATACAATGGTTTGTTAAGAGAATTGGGCTGAGATTCAGACCATTACATTGTTTGTTCTAGGAAGTTAGGCAGCATTGTTTGAACATAATTGATATTTGATCCACATCTCAAATTCTGAAAATTATTCACCTGACCTGTGATCACCCGTCATACCACATTTTGTTTTTTTTTTTTGTTTTTGGTTATTACGTCTTATTATTTGTATCCATCCGACACTTTGATTTTATTTTATATTGCGGCTGGGGAATGTTGCATGTTTGTCATCTTATTGTGCTCGTACTTTGTCTGACTTGCCATTTTGTGTCCTTATCATTGTTAATACTTTTATGCCTTATCAACATGGATACGAACGAAATGACAAATCAGAATTATCTGTGGTACACGTTTAATTGGCTATGTATTGGTGTTATTCACTCGTTATCCAATATAAGTACATTGGTTCCTTCACTACTCAGACATGACAAAATTATTGAAATTACAAATTCGTACAAACAGTCGCACAAATATTTCCCTACGTGTGTAACTAAATGTTTCCCATGTAACTGCATCTCGTGTATGATCTTCATAACATTGTCATAAAATCCAATTTTATTAGATAATTATTAATGGAGCATTTATTCAAGTATGTTGCAGGTCACCTTCTGACCGACGAACGAAGAACTATCCTAGTAATATCCTACCGAACCAATATGTACTTATTGCATGTTTGTGGTATTGGTGTAACCAAAGGGAAACACATCGTGAAGGTCGTATCAGTAATTATTAATATTACAATTAACCACTGTTAACATTTTTATACAATCACCACCACAATGTGTTTCGCCCAAAACTATGTTCTTTGGAAGCTCGATACGCCAGGAACTATCTTCTTTAGTATTCTGTACCTATCTATCTTCTTTTCTAAACGTATATTTCCTTAAGAACATATTTTAGCTACACCGCGTATCAATAACTCACAAAACGCAGCTTATAATTACTAACACCGCATTACACTAGAACATTATGAAATATCTGTTTACTGTGCTGTATTGAAAGCACCTATCGATGTATGTATGTACGTGTATATATAGTACGATTAAGAGATCCATTGAAGAAATATAACATATTTTTAACAATATTAGATTGCATTATGTTAATAAGTTTACATCTGTATTTTTTTATTCCAACCAGGTAAGTACACACACTAAAATGTTTTCTGAAAGATTACATAATTCTTCAATGGTTCATTATTGTTCGTTGTATGTGTGTATTGTACCTATATGTGTATTATTAGCTAATTGCGATCTGTTCCTAAAATGGTTAGTCTCTGTTACAGAATAGGCACATCGTTCAAGGTAATTTATTGTTATAATGTTAGTTGTTAGGCAAACTCAATGTGGTAGGGCTTCAATCGTGGTAGAGTTTAGGTAAGGTGAGCTAGATTTACTACAGGATTCTCGCATTTTGATGATCTGAGCTGGGTGTCACAAAAATTTATAAATTGGCTTCATTTCGGCAACAGATCGTAATAACACAATCCTCCTCTTCTATCCTCCTACCTACCAATATAATTTATATATTTCAGCGGATATCTGCTTCATATTAGGTTTGATATGAACTTTGATGTATATATTTATTTTGTTCGTCTATAGATATGTTCCAAAAGTTATATGTATCGTGTTTAATTTATATTATTAGAGAAAGTGACATCTATGTGCTAAAACGTTATATGTAACGCAATGAAAGTGTTCGTCAAATGTGCGTATGATTAGCTGCAAAATCCATTTTGTTCCGAGGCTATTAATCTCAATTGTTTACGGGCTATCCTAAGCACGTGGCTCGGCGCAGTATTTCAGTTGTTGTGTATAATATACATTCATATGAATATTTATAAAGGTTAAATATTTAAAGCCTGAACTGAAGCCCTGTGCCGATGAACCAACAACCATAAATACGCTTCTAGGTGACTACACGGAGCTATTGTTATGTTTATTTGTTTTTTATTTCGTGTAACGAGATTTTGAGTGCCCTGGTCCGCCCTAAGCCGCGTTATTTATGGCCCATATTATTTGTATGTTTTATAAACAGCTTTTCAAACCCGTTCTCTGAACGCTATATATTCCTTACACAACTTTTCCTCTATTATCTTCCATAAAACTCACATCCAACTAAACTATTTGTTCAACTCTGTTTATTGACAATGGTAATTTTAAAAACACATTTACAATGAGAAAAATCACCGTAATACCTTTTACGTCAGTGATAAAATAATGTACTATGTAAAAAGAAAATAATACAGTGACGAATAATACAGGTTGTTCATCTTTAATAATGTCACTACAACGAGGATAGGTTTTGATCTGTGTAGTGCACAGGACAAAGAGTCATGCTAATTGTTACACATTGCAGGACAACAAGTTGGGCGACATTTGTTTCTCATTGCGTTATGTACCGACGGCCGGCAAACTGACAGTTGTAATTTTGGAAGCGAAGAATTTGAAGAAAATGGACGTGGGCGGTCTATCAGGTAATATTACATGCATCATGTATAGCCTATGTTGTTTACCTTATAAACCGAGTACACTGATAACACCGATATCTAATTTCACAGGGATTTTAGGGTAAACATTTTACTATCTTTTATTATTTTTTGTAACTGCATAGAAATGTGTATATACATTTTAGGGTAGTATCACTCAAATCAATCCAAACGATATACCTATAAATTGCATGTGTCTTACACTTCTACTATCACCAAACCCATCTCATGTACGATGTAGCTATACCTATTAATTCATGGCAACATTCATACTTTATTTCAATTGTTAAACTAACTATATGTATAGCTTCATATATTTAAAATTAATTATACTTATATTTAAGTTATTAACACAACACTATTTTACAATATACGTGCACCTACATATCAATCAGTACACACATGAATATAAATAAATTTATAAAAAGAGATGCTAAATGATATTTACGTAGCTTTCAATAGGCAGCCTATATTTATTTATAAAATTGACATAGTAACTTTACAGAACATTAGCAGTAAACTAATCGATGTAAAATTATCTGTTTCATATTCTACTCCTGCTGCGGTGCCTGCTCTCAGATCCGTACGTAAAGATAGCACTCATGCAAAATGGCAAACGTCTCAAGAAGAAGAAAACGAGCATCAAGAAATGCACACTGAATCCCTATTACAACGAGTCATTTACTTTTGAAGTACCATTCGAACAGATACAGGTGCGAGCCGAGATTCATGCAAAATTCGATGTCGCAGCGCATAGTCTGGACAAACCAATCAATGAAAAATACATACGGAAAAATTTTCACAGCACAATATATCTTTATTGTTGTTTAATATGGACGCGCTATGTATTTTTCATTCGCATTGTCTTAACTGTGCACGATTTGATGTTGTGGACTAATTGTTGTGAATATATGAATTATGTACACCACTTGCATCCATACCCGTTCCTTTCCTATACATTACATAATTGTGTTGTATCATGTTATCTGTTCTTGTGTTTGTGTTAATTTAAGAAGCTATGTCTTCTGCTCACTGGCATACCACAATTTTTTATGGAATTTGTTACTCAATAACAAGATAATACTCCGTAAATATTTGTTGTTGGTATTCAGATAACTGTTTGTAGTATGTCCCAAATTATTTATTGTTTGGTATGTTTATTTGTGTTTCTATAGATGTTGTCTAGTTAGATCATGTGTAGTATCCCTTAGTATAGAGTTCCGCTGTTTAATTTGTCATTCTGTCATCTGTCTCTACTCCCATTTGTGTCCTCCCATCTATTCCTTTTTTATATTGTTCAAAGTCAATATTCTCATTATATCTCAGCAACATTAAAATGTTGACCTTCATTTGTAACTTGGTTCTTGTGCGTGTTTCAATTGAAGGTTTTCATTTTTCGTTTGAATATAATCTGATTGACTTTAATTAATATTAAACCCCCTTCCAATCTGAGTGGTGTTAGCAATCTCCCCTCGTGACTGCATTGCAATTTGGTTACTTCAAACTGTAATTACTTATGGTTTAAGGAATCCAGTTCCTCGTTCTTCTTCTGCATTCTTAATATCATCCCATATTTTCTTTCTGTATGAATGCTTTGTCCCTTGTTGCGTTAATTTATTTATTGTGAGGTATGTATCGACCCGTTGCTGTTACTTTATATTTATGCTGGTGTTTAAGGTTTGCTAAAGTAGTACTGTTTATTGTCTCTCTGTGCTTTCGACATTTATCTTATGCTATCACTGTCTCATACATACATAACATAACACATCACTAATGAAACATTTACCTATAAGGTAGGTATTGTATATATGTGTCTACTGAGAGATTTATCCACTAGCTGTCATTAGTCATTTTTGCTATTACTTCATCCATCAACTAATAAAATAATAATTGAGCATGACTAAATTGCCTCATAATTTAACTTCAATAATAATCTTCCAATCAAATAGTTCATATAGTCATTATTGAAGTAAAAAACAAAGCCATTTAAATTTTGGGAACAAAAATTCTTCCGAAATTCTACAAAAGCCAAATATAGATAATACTTTAAAATCCTTTGGTTATTTGGTCTTAGATAAAAAATCTGAACATATTTATACATTTTACAACAATATAACATTTCATCTCATATTAGTAGATAGTTTTGCTTTACGAGAGCTTACGAAAAACCTCATTGTAATGTGGATTTAAAATTATACTGGTTTTAAGGATAATTTTACGGCTGAATCGACTTTGAACATTACGCTGTGTTGTATCTATTTTTACCACGTTTGTTATAGACTGAAAACAATAACATTAAATATACCTAATGCATTGCATAAATTCAATCATACAAATATTTCTAAAGCCAGTATAGTTTGGTCATGTACCCGGATTCTAAAGTATCAAAATGATTCATTTATGTAATCATAAATTTTACAGAGACCTGTAACAGCCGAACCCAATAACCTTCCATCACATATCGGAGATAGAAAAACAAATGAAACAACAGACAACATGTATAATTTTTGTATTGTATCATTTGTTTTACTATCTCCAGTATGCCAAATCTGCAGATTCGGTTATTTGGTTCGGCCGTTAAAGTCATATGTTTCTGAACCAAGAAACGAAATGCAATTTATTAAAGAATTTTGGTAGGCAGGTTATATTGGAAGGATGGCTAAAAAGTAGTAAGCATTCGAGCTTTAGCTAGCTTAAATATTTACCACTTTTAGGCCATGACCATTAAACCTGTTGTAATGCTTTAGGAACCGGGAACATACTCCTCCTACAAGGAACAAATTTTTGTCAGCTCTCATAGTTTTCATCAAGTGCTTTCATTGGTATGTTATTAATCTGAATCGGACTGCAGAAAGTAAACCTAGTGGTCACCGTGGTGGACTACGATCGCATCGGAACGTCGGAACCCATCGGCAAGGTTGTGCTGGGCTACAACGCGTCAGGCACCGAGCTTCGCCATTGGTCCGACATGCTGGCTAGCCCGCGGCGCCCAATTGCGCAGTGGCACACACTCAAAGACCCCGATGATGGAGAGAAGAAGGATTAAACGTTGAACTGAGGTGCGTCTATTATTGATACATTTTTCGCACGTAGCTTTAGTATGTGATATCCCTGACTAGGTAATAAAGACAGCAAGACAGAAACTCTATAGTAACCAGGTACGGCTTCTTTTATTACCTCACCATCACCTTAGATATTGTAGGACTTAATAGTTACTGTTTCAATGTCTAATAAATGTTGTAATATTTCGAATGTTTTCAGTATGAAAAGCAGAAATAACAAACATGGAAGTACGAGTGTGAAGAATAAGCGACTTATATTTATTTATATTTACGTTAAATTAAGAATTATTGCCGTTATGTTCTTTTCACCCGAACCTGCGTTGGATCTACCTACTACGTGTCCCCAAGTTATGAACTTTTATAATTAGCGCTTCATCAATGTGATTTAAATGTTGTCTTTAATCGTTTCCAATATGATGTCTAATAAATATTACGGTTAAAATTTGTAATTGTAAAGAAAATTAATAATGTTCTTCAACCCCAGGACCTAATTGATTTGCGAATTAGAGTATTGCTTATCAATTTTATTCTAAGTAACGCCCGATATATTTGCGTCTAGGCAGTTAAGACGCGATGGTTTCGCATTGTCGCACGATAAAGTATGTAGTTGACACAACCGTTGATTTAGGTAGATGACTTGATTGCATTGGCGACTGCATCGGCGCAAAGTGTATCGATCTATATGAGTCTTGTTCTCTCATCTCGTCTCGACTAACTAATACTCGAATCTTGCTAAATCGTAAGAATGTTGGTTTAGCAATATGTAAGTTGTTGTGAAGATTGTAAGGATAATTGTTAGAATTCCTTTGCTACTTCCACGTTCTTAGCGTCTATCTTATTAGTTTATTTGAAAATTTTCGCGAAGAAATAATCAGCTTGTTTAATACGTGTGCTTTGTTAACTAAAGCCGTTACTTGACACTCATGTAATCAAAAATATATTTCATTTAAAACCTATTACATAAAGCTGTGTAAATAAGTTGTATCCTGTTAAATTTATTACATTCTATTTTACTATCATATAAGTGTTATAGTATTGATACCCTTTTATTATAATAATAACATTATGTTCCTCGGGGAAGAGAATGAAGCGACTAACTTTAGTTTATTTTAGATTATTTAGTTTATTATTATTATTAGACAACAAATTATATTTTGTCGGGAAACTACTATTCTCTTCTTTTGAGGGACAATAGGCCTATTGTATAGGTACCTAAACATTATTATTTTAAGGCATGACATTTAAATTAAATCATTTGATTAATTATTTTAAATCTTCTGATGTCCAGTGTCCATTTATTAATCGGTTTGATTTGTTAAAAATCATCTTATTTTGCATTAAGTATACAAAAATACTTATATACTTTAGGTTAGGTAGAATAATTTATTTTAATTTAAAAAATACGAAATGGACACTCAATATACGTGGTATCATCGAAACTAGTCAAACGTATAAGACTACCTACAAATAAAAATACTTATACTTTAAAATTATATTGTTAAATAGTTCCAAATCGTTTAAATGGTTCTTTACGATATAATATTAAATCGTGATTAGACTGCTGTTCGTCTCGTCGCGTCAGTAAGTTGTTCGTCTAGGATGGTTTATATCTCGTCGCAAGTTATCTTTACATTACTACCGGTTCGAGGTACCAACATTTTACCGTTAGGTAGGTATTTAATAATCGTAACATCTCTTAACTTTGCGGTTCGAGTACCTATTTATACCGTACGTACTTAGCTAAAGCTTGACTGTTGTTGATCTCAAACATATGTGTTATTGTGTATATAATGTAATCACATGTTAAATTCCACAATCACATTATACTTATGTACTTATATCTATGTACCTATAGGGGTAACGGAGTCGGGCTTCAAGTAAATTTAGAAGTGCACCAACACGAAACAAGTAGGAATAGACTTGTGGTTCAAGTACTGTATTTAACAATAAATATAATTACTATGTTAATATAATATAGAACTTATTTATAGCAACTATGCAACAGATTCATGAACAGTTGCGGTACAAGTTCAGGATGTCGCGCGTGTTTAAAATGCGGCGAAATAAAATGTTAGAATATTTGTATTTCAATCGACATGGCTACCAGATTCAGCCAGTGAGTAAAAAAAAACTCAAGGAAACAAGAACTCAGGATAAAAAGTATCTTATGTCCGTGTGGCAAGTTCCATCCAAGTTTGTTCAGTTGTTAAGAAGAAAAAGTAACAGACGACGGACGCATCTATAAGTCTGGATTTCAAAATAGCTGTGTGAATCTGTTGTATCTCCACTCAACTACTTTATAATCCCTGACCGCACCGATCGAGCGGTCGAGCCTCGGTAGAATTGACAATATAGATATTTCAAACGCTATTTATTATTAACATTTTGTAATATTAAGAACAAACGCCAGGAAACATGTGAATAATCGCTAGAATATAATATTAAGAAAATCGGAACTACGGCCATGACTTGTATCCTATGATGTTGTAGCAACCTAATTCTCTCACTGTAGTCGTCACAATCCCAAAAAATCTTTATGGATGTATCAAATTAACACCTTAAAAAAGGCTGTTTCTATTTAACCATTTAAATTAAACATAATTTCAATGGATTGTTAAATTAAAAACTAAGAACTGTGGAGGATTAGAGGTTGGACCAAAGTTATAATGACATAAGTAAAGAAACATATCCATGAAATAACAGTAACGCACCGGTATCGGAAATAGCATCCAAGCTAGTGATGGTCAAGTCTTCTGAGAGAGGAACCTCCTAACAATACAAGCCATGTCTAAGCAAACTGCTCACCAAGAGCATACTTAGATATTAGTAGTCTTGGCTATTAAGCCATTGGCCGTCATGGCTACCGGCACAATGGCTGCCGTAGCCAACTCACATGTCAACAAAGTCAAAACCACAGTGCAAAGAATGCTATTTTTTATTTATGTCATTTAACATTGAATAGATACACTAGAAGTGTCATGGAAGAAACTAATCACAATCCAGGTTGTTTATATTTTCGATCAAAATCTATATAGCAATTTCTATGAGTGAAATATAAATTTTAATCACACTTGAAGTGTAAAATGTTATATCATCGGATAGTTAGCTTGTATACAAAGTGGTGTTAATGTGTTGGGCTGTTGTAACCATTGCTGTTTGTTACAAACTCCTTTGCTAACTTTAGAATCGTAAAAATGTAACCAATGTTAAATTAAACTTTCATTTGTAGTTCAGATATTCACAAATATGCAGGGTTTATCTGTATCTCTTCATTGCCCATCTCTTGCACCAACTATATAGCATATACTTGTAATTTTGTTGACACAAAATTGTTATCATAGATATAATGTATATACCTATCTCTGAAATGGATTGATAAAATAAATTATCATATCACTTGCCACTTAAATAAAAAATCATTGTCTCATTATTGTGTTAAAGATTTATTAAGTAACATTTTGTTTAGAAATATTAGATATTTTATTTTATTATTACACAATATAATTTTTACTAGAGTTTATAATAGTAATGAATTATGTAAACTATAAAAATGTCTATAATACATAATTACATAGATTTTTGTGTTTTTTTACTGCTATCCTTACAAAACTATACAATTTACAAAAATATTGAAAAGACTGAATATAATAAGCTGCTTTTAAAAATATACAGACTACTTATAATTCTAATCAGTAGATCATCATGATTGTCTAAACTAAGTTAATGCCAACTTGGATACATTAGACGATGCTAACTCGCAATTCAATGACTATGAACATTTAAGGTTGGTACAGTAAGAGTTGGCATACCTATAATGATACTAAACACAATGTTTGGACTTTATAAGTAGCTACATTTTATGTTTGTACATTACAGTATACTTTCGAACCAAAACAATAACAGCTTACCTCTTTAATTTTCATCGTAATAGCGTCGTTTCATTGCTCTATATTTCTTTAACATGTAGAGTGCTTCAATTTCTTTAACTACAAATTCTCCGTGCTTCACCATCATTTTAATCTTTTCGGGATCCTGTTCTCCACTGTTCTTCATAAAAACTCTGTGGAGCCTTGTTCGAAACAGCTCATAACCTTGAGGCCAATCTTTACCCAGATGTAACAGCTAAAAATAATAACGACTTTCTTAAATACACAGGATTTTTTTCTGCTTTAACATCTATGTTATATTTTCGGCGTGGTATCATACTAGAAGTCACAAAAACATTCATCACAAAACAAAATATAAGAAGTATCTATTCTAACCAAAACTTCACACAGCGCATACATAGGTACCTACTTACCGTTTTATAAAGATTTATTACAGCTCTACGTTGTGGCTGTGACATTTTAAACAACAATCACTTTCTCAATTTCTAAGACGCAATTTCTTTTATTCCAAAACAAAGTTCATAGTCCAGATCAGTGAAATGTTTTGATGTAATCTGTCAAGCAACGAAATAAAGCAATTTGACTGTTGACAAACGCTGACAGCAGGATAGCTAGATGAGATTGACGTATGTGCGAAAAAGAAAAAAGCTTTATTTTGACACTTATGTAGGACTACCAACCTACCAACAGAAACTGTTCTACAGTGCGCCAAGTATATTTTTATATTTGTTGCTTGTAATTGCTTGCAACCTATTGGATTCAAACTTTTTATAAAAGTATAGTATCCGAATACAAGGAACTAAACCAAAAAAAAAACTGAAAAGGGCGCTAAATGAAAACTTAAATCGGTATCCTAGCAACGTCAATTTGTTAGTCAAGTATTGACAAAACAAATTAGAGATATTCTTATTTTGCTTACGGTTTGATGAATAATTGAAAAATATCAAAGAAATAGAGAATGGCCGACCAGGAAGCAGGAGATGGAGAAGGAAAAGGTATTGTTTTATTCTTTTACTAATTTTATACGAAATATGTGCTTTTGTAATACGTACCTACTGATTTGGCAGCATTCGTAGCATGGTGACAAGTGACAACTCAAGGATCACTCATTAGGTGCCATGCTTTGTGCGTATGTCTTGCAGGAAAGTTTTGCAGTAGGTAGGTAGCAGAAGGAAAAATATATCCTAACCAATAACTACACCAATACCCCAATAAAGGGGTAAGCAGAGAACCCTTACTAGTTACGTCCTAATTCACACATTTCATCAGTTTTATTAAGTCCTCAATAGTATTCTCATGTCCCCCAGATCGAAGGCAACGAAGGAACAGGGTGGGTTTAGTCAGTAAGAGTCTGACACGCCCTCCCGCTCCGCCCAAGAGCGAGAGAAATAGACTTTTCTGACTTGAGGATCAAACCTAGGAACCCGCATGCACTGAGCAATGCGTTGGTGCACCATTGCATTGGTTATTTGGAGGTAGCTGGGCAGAGAGTAGTCCCTCATACCTTTGCCCAAGTCTCTTCCTGGTGTACATCAATGACCTATGTCTTCAGCCATTCTGCAACGGTAAAATATTTCCGTATGCTGACGATACAGCCGTAATATTCCATGGAGAGACTTGGGATGAGGTACGTCGCATTGCCGAGGACAGCCTCCATCGACTTGGCCAGTGGCTCGAAACCTTACTCTCAATCTAAAAACTTCATTCATGCAATTTTCGTTTTCCAAAACTAACCTTAAAAACGTTAATATTAAAGTTCATTCTTGTAATTATCATAATAGTAATTAAAATAGCTGTTTGCCCCTACATTCTACTGACATCTCCTTGAGGCGCGCGTTGAACGGAACACGCCGTTGACGACTTAGTCTTGGTCCGTACTATTACCGGACTGCCGGACGGCAAGCTACCCAGTGCTCGTTGTGCGCTAGTCCAAGGACAGTCTGTCCTGGGTTGTCGATTTTGGCAATTGGGCTTTCTTGAGGTCTTTCTCAATTTTAGACCACCAGGTTAATATAGCTGGTTATATTTTTTTTACGACACAAAGGTGAAGAAGCCTTGCATGACGAAGAAGTGGAAGACGAAGATGTAGAAGAAGAATCCGTCCTCTCGGAATATGACCCTGACGACTTCATTTCTGGGGCTGTTACTAGCCCTGAGTCTACGATACCGAGCGATATGTTCGACTTTGAGTATCCTTTTCATATTTTAGTATGTACCTATCTAAGATAAAATAGAACTGCAAGTAGGATCAGAAATTGGTCAATATTTGGATTTCATTATTATTTAGGTACATTAAAGAAAAGTCCATTACTTCAGCAATAAGTAGATTTATAGACGACACTTTTTTATAGAACAATAAACCTTAAGACCAACTCAGTAGGTCCACCACCTCCCATTACACACACTCGTAATATTGGAATGAGAAGAGACTGATTATTATTTAGATTTCCTGAACTAAACAAAGATATTCGTACGGTTACAACTGTCAAAAATATTTCAACATATGCGCGTGCGATGATATGGTAATATGCTTTTCAGCTGGCAGCATAATTACTTTTCTCGACGTCACCACGAAGCAAACGTGGTTTCGACGGAGTACGACCGGAGGAACAGTTGGGAGTATTACTGTAAATAAAGATCATTTTACTACCTACGAGTACTTGCATAATTATCATTATTCCCTAAGTCT
This sequence comes from Mythimna separata, assembly GCA_030763345.1. NCBI lineage: Eukaryota > Metazoa > Arthropoda > Insecta > Lepidoptera > Noctuidae > Mythimna > Mythimna separata. The sequence goes on from CM061180.1 coordinate 11,043,593, forward strand.
AATATGGGAGTCGCCATTTTTTTAGAGTTGCCTACCTACTTATAACTTACGATCGATGAAACTGAATAGCTAGGTTAGCAGGCAACCATAGAGTTCTTTGTAATATACTGAAACAGGCAACTGACAGGCTTGTGGAGCTAATGGTTTATAGGTTCATTAATTGTCACAATTAATCATTCATAATAACTGAAATCTATACAATCTCTAGTCCTACAGAAAAGACCCCAACTACCGCATAGCGATAGCAGAAGACAGGGAGAGCGAACGTGAGCCGATCATAATTCTCTACACGTGGCCTCAAATGGAAATAGATGCAGTTCTTCGCGACGGTACTGCAAATGCATATTCCATTCTAGACTTTAGGTAATTTATATTTCACTTCTCGTATAGATATACATTACCCGAAGAATTGTCAAACTTAAATGGTAGTAGGCAGAGCACATTGCTCGTAGAACAGATGGGCTATGGTGGCGGCCACGTACTGGAACACGCAGCGTTGAAAGTTCTCCCACAAGGTGGACCGACGACCTAGCGAAGGTCGAGGGGTCCGATGGATGCGAGTTACTCAGGACCGGTCGTTGTGGCGACGCTTGGGGGAGGCCTATGTCCAGCAGTGATGATGATGATAGTTGTACATATTTTCGCAACGATCCCGCTTTAGACCAAGATCATATATAACGGAATGCAATGGGCGAGGATACATGGGCCTACCGCCTACTCTTACTTTGATAAATATTTACCACAGATGCAGAGGAAAAGTAATAATACACTTTGGGATGGTTTCCGAAATTAATATTTGAGATTAAACATATCAATTCTTACTTTAACTCCCCAGTTTGTCTGATATTCATCGAGGGTTTGGCTGTCGGCCGAAGACGTCAGAATTTTGAGTTAACAACTTTTCAAACCCTACTTTAACTTCTTTTGTCAGCTTTTCAGGCGAATTTCGAGTTAGAGAATCACTCTACCGCCTACTTGATCATAAATGTGAGCAGTAGATAACGCCGCTGAGCACAACTAGTCGCACATGATACTCTGCAGTAGATAACTTCGTCTGGTGCCTAGTCCGGTATTAAAAGAAGCTACGATTCGTGGAGCTCTTGGGCATACCCTGAGAGGTTTCCGCTTCTACACCACTCTATCCAAGTCTAAAATTCTCCATTCCCCTTTGCAGTCCTGACGGTGAACTGCTAGCATCAGTGGGCAAGGAACCAGATTACAATCTAACAATTTGGAACTGGAAATTTCACAAGATTCTTCTGCGCACAAGCGCTTTTACTTACGGAGTTCATTCCGTCATGTTTTCGCCATATTGTGAAGGACAACTCACAACTTCAGGTTATTAATATTAGTTGACAAATATTTTTAGACATTATTTTAAATTTTGCAATGGGTAAATTTCTAAAATGAGTCGGCTCATTAATACGAAGAATATACCTAGTGTGGAAATTATTTATTATTATTTGATAAGACACACTAGCAATTATTTATTACCTAATCGAAACAAGCACTTATAGCATACGTAGCTTAAAATACCTAAAAAATCATACGAGTAGTAATCTTAGTAATCTTTCTAAACAAACCGTTTATATGGAAAGTCATTTGTAAAATGAGTTTATCTTACAATTTTTTCAGGTGCTGCTCACATAAAATTCTGGAAAATGGCTCAGACATTCACTGGACTTAAGTTAAAAGGCGAACTGGGTAGATTTGGAAAAACAGAAATCTGTGATGTCCTCGGTGTTTATCCAATGCCCGATGAAAAGGTTAACAATTGAAACAACTGGAATAACCGTTTATTGAACCAAACAATGCTAAGTCCTAGAACAACAAAGCTTGATTTCGCTATATTTTTACAAAGATCCGAATTTATTATGAACAACAATATTTTATTTAAAGGTCAGGTTTTGTTACAATCAAACGTTGGATCTGACCTTTAAGCCATTAGATTTTGAATAAGCAAAACCAACGGTTGAATAAATTATTAGGGTAGAGTGATTTGAAATTTAGATTATAATTATCTAAGAGATGAATAATTCCAATATTTTCAGGTTTTATCTGGTTGTGAATGGGGCAACATATTAGTATGGGAGGCAGGTCTCGTTAAAATAGAAGTAACACGGAAAGGACGAAAAGTCTGTCATCAGGCACCTATTGTGAGTACATCTACCTTATTGGTGTTAATTTAATAGGCTGCAATATTGCAAGTATAAAATTAAAGGTAATAATTAGGATTTCTAGAGTAATAGTGTAGCGTATTGAATATGGAATTCTACTATTAGTACCACTAACTTGGCGGACCCGAAGAAGAAGAATAGTAGTACCACTAACTACTGCCTCTTCATTGTTAGTGCTTTCAATCCATTCACAGATTGCCTGGCTGATATCGCTGTGAGCGATAAGATGGTCATTTCTCGCATCGATTTGCGATTGCTTTTTTTTTCAAAAAAATTATCCGACATATTTAAATCTGATAAAACTATCTTTTAACGCAGTTTAACTTGTGTGTATCATGCGTTTCATGCTTATGTGTACGTTCCAAGTGACTGAGATTGACGTTGACATCAAAAGTACTTTATCCTTGTACATTTTCGGGCCTTTGAACCCCTTTGGTAGGGCTATATGCAGCTACGCCAATGTCCGTCAGGTCAGAAGATCTTACCTTTTAAATGAAAATAACTGCACTTTCCACCGTGTTTCACATACCTTTAAAACAGTTATACCCATTTCATTAGTTCATGAATCCCCGACCGGTCCTATGAGACCGCGCTGTTATTGTTTTACTATTGTGTCTCGTTTTGCGGGTACGATACCTTCTACTATGCTATTGCTTGAAATGTTTCCTAAAAACCGTTTTCAGATACAGTTCATGCTGAGTCCATCTTATGATGAAGTGACAACGATCGCTCGAGATGGGTGTGTTCGAGCCTGGTATTGGGATACTGTTGACCAAGCGGATCCTCCCGAGGAAGATCCTTTCATTGAACTGAACCCTGTTGCCGAGACATGTGTACGTATTCTTATTAATTCGGAAAATTTTATTTAAATACGATTATATTGCAAATGGTTTCATTTTTGCATGCATTCACATAACTAAAACCTTTCCAAAATCTTACCTAATTTTCAAAAATAAAAATATTATAATCGTAAAAAATGACTTATTGAAACGGAACAACTATTTTTTTTCAGGTGCCCGATTGCCAAATAATGTGTCTAAAACATCAAAAGGACATGTTTTGGTATGCACAAGTGAGTATAAAACTTAAGTAATGATAAAATCAACGACAATCAAGCTTCTAATACTATAATTATCATTTCCAAGGATGGCAACGGAGGCATTTGGGTTGTGGACTTAGAAATTGATAAACTAGAATGTGACCATCAGAAGGTGGTAACCTGTCATGCTGGCGGTGTTGTAGCTCTGGCGGCTTTAAGAACTCACCCCATACTCATAACGGCAGGAGAAGATGGGACTTTACAAGCATACAATACTGAGACACATACACTGCTTGCTCGATATCTTTTCCCGAAACCGGTCTCATGTATGCTTTATCCTCCTTTGGACGTAAGTTAGCATTTATAAGAGATACTTCTATACATTTTTATACTGTTTTTGATGTGACACATTAGTATGGTAAGTTGTCCCACATTGAACCAGGTAAATTTCAAAGTCTCATAGTGGGCTGGATGTTCAATCAATGCCTTTAATTTTTTGTGTATAGTTAGCATATTTATTTAGCTTCAATTTTGTAAAACATTAATTTCTCATATTCCTTTTAGTTTCGGTGTAAAACAGGTTTTTATGAAAAATGATTTTTGGTTCAATGAGTACCACAGGTGGTACACATTTAACCAGGGTATCGTCCACATTGAGACACCTTATTAACGATGTCTTCTAGTTCAATTTATAAGGCAAATACTTTGTAATAATAATAATAATAAACAGTAATAATAAAAATCAGCCTTATATTTATAAAAATCACTTTAAATCATATGCAATTAAACCGAGAGTCTTAGTTTTATACATCACAAAACCTTTTCAGTCAAATTCTTATCATATTTTAATAATAAAAACAAAAGTAACAGTTTTTAATTATAAAAACAAAAGTACCTTCCATAATATAACAAATTAAAATTAGATTAAAATAATTGTAAAAAACACTCCTTTAACGACTGGGGTGTACACAGTAAACCGTGGTTCAATGTGTAACACCCTCAGGTGGTTCAATGTGAGACACACCACGTTTTATCACTAAACTCAAAATTTTACCGGCAAATCAATCTCTTAAAATCACGAATTATAGCGCTTTTAATTGCTAAATAACCGTAGAAAACAGTGTATATATAAATAAATTGATATTATTTAAACGAAAAAAGCTAAAAAAGAATGAAATTGGCAAAAAATATTTACTTTTTGAGTCAGTTTGCTTTCGAATACTCCTCACACAACCACTTTGCACGCGATCGCCACGCAAACTAGTGGGCAGGAACGGAACGTAAATACCTCTCTTTCACTCATATTAGTGCGGTTTGGCAATGTCGCATTTTCGAGATTCGGCGGTGGTTCAATGTAGCTGCCTGGTTCAATGTGAGACACCCGACCCTATATTATTTTGTATAAATATTCAGGTGGATCCCACTTCGTGCATTTTAATAGTGGGTTTCGCGGATGGCATAATGCGGACACTACTGTTTCATCCAGAGCTACTGGAGGATAGGAACGAAATGCTCGACATACGAGTGAATTCGACCACTACTATTCATAGTGTGGACTCTGTGAACCCTGATGTCATGGATATGATTTCGGTGAGAAATAAATTAGTGAATAAAATTCTTTTTCATTTTACTAAAACGTAATTTGAGACTGATCAAATGTGTGTACGTAAAGGATTTCTTGCTCTCACTATAAGATTAATTTTGATTGACTAAGTTATTTTTCTTAACTATAATAATGTTCATATCATAGGAAAATGTCTCGTACTAGTATTAGTACAACTGACAACACTTCTAACTAACTAATTTAATCCCAAATGAAGTAGAAAATTTTCCAATAATATCTATGACTGAGCTACATATCATCTGTTTACAGTTACTGAAACCGCACTCCAAAGCAATAACGCAAATATCAATAAACCCACAGCGCACACTACTGGTAACTTGTGGGGAAGATAGCACCATATTCGTGTACAGTTTGAAGCGGGGAACACCTTTCACACTTTATAGGATCGGTTTTATAGAAACCCCGAATAATATAGCTTACATGACCTGGAAACCTGAGGAGGTAAGTGGTTCAGTTTTACTGAGCAAGGCTATCATGTGAAAATCATTCATGGAACTGTTTAGTATCTAGCACCCGGTGCAAAGCAACGCGATGACCAGATCTCTTGCGTATGCATGTACACCTCGTTCACATTAACTTGACGTCGATGAAATAATTTCCAAAAACAATGTACAATAACAGAGAACTAGCTAAATTTTCGATGACCGTATCGATAGCAAAGATGCTGACCATACCTGACACTTGCCGGGTGAGCTAATGCGGTGGGAAGCAGGGGGATGCTCACATTTTAGAGATGCGTCAAGTTAATGTGACCGGATTGTAGTTTTAAATAGACTATAATTATACTAGGTATATTATAGTATTTTGTTTATCTACCATCGAACTACAACTAACTACGAAGCATATTTTAGATAATGAATCGGCTAATAGTCGTCAAAACTGTGTTAAATAATTGTTTCGCTTTTAAGTATCAATTGCTTCGCCTTCATTTAACTCTTTCTCGTAGTTCTTAATTAATGGTTTTCATTTTAATGTTGTCAGGAACGTGTGCTGTTGCTCTGTGGTCAAGTAGGTCTGGTAATGGAAACCGTCCTGCCAGAAGCAAAAATTCGCCATTACGATGAAATCACAACTTTTAAGTTGGATTTTGAGTCCTACAAAGAAACGTTGGTGAAGAAACATTAGTAAGATTTACTCTACATTCAGTAAACTAAATATTATTGATGATCATTATGATCAAGCAATATATAACAAGCAATATATGATGATCATTATGGTCATTAGTTTTTGGTTTCTGACTTTAAGTCCGTAGAACTGTGTGTTAAGTTCCATAAGTAATTCTGTATAGTGTATATTCTGTAGGCATTGACTGTAAAAAATAAAGCGGGAACTACATTAGCCCGACGCAAACGTAGCCATGCCTAATTTGTAGATACGTAGAACCATATCATGTGGCGTAGATCTAATGTAGCTCTACAAGACTAGTTGCCATATAAATGTATGAAAACCGACTAGCCCAGATCGGCATACGTAGCTCACGTGTGTGCAATGTAAACTTGAAACTTCGGCCAAGTTTTGTAAGCCGCTAAAACGAAGAACTGCCCAATATTTTTTTTAAACGTTTAAAAACTGATGGAATGTATTATGATAGTGAATTTCAAAATCCTTCGTAGCATGCGCAACAGACCTTTCCCAGAAGAAGAAGACCTTGCTAGTATAGACGAAGAGGCTTTGAAAGCTAGAGAAGACCTTGAAGATGACGAGGAAGAAGAAGGCGAATGGGTTGGTGAAGTAGAACTAAGTAAGCTCTGTTTAACATAAGTGACCTAATAATATTCCCGCTTCTAGGACTCAGGCCTCTCCTGTCCAGGAAAGGGAATGGCCTATAATCCAACACGCTGGTCCAGTGCGGGTTGGTGGATGGCACATGTCGACGATTTTTTCAATCTAGGTACCGTTTTGAGAGCAGAGGTGATGAAACAAACTTTTTGATGAAAACTGCGTAGCTTCCAGCTCCAGTCATAGTTTGCTGTAGTGTAAGCAAAAGCATTATCGGCCTTGTAATGTTCCCACTATTGGAATTCAGGCTTTCTCTCTAGGAGAGAGAAATAAAACTCTTAAAACTTGTTCTCAAAACGGTGAAAGAAAACATCGTGTGTAAACCGGCATGTCCTAGAACCAAAAATTCGATCCACATTGGGCCCGCGTTGTGGATTACAGCCCATTCCCTCTCGTAGAGAAGCAAGAGCAAGCGATTTTATTCGATTGACTTTGAATTCATACCCCTTTTTAATTTTCCCCTATGATGAGGCTTCTAGATATTCTAAATATTCAGATCTCTCTTTTATGCTGTCCCTAATAAAAATGTACATAATTGTGGTTAAAATCTCTAGATATATGACATTCACTTACACGCACTGTGCCTGTGGAGGATACTTCCTCTCTTTAGGTTGATGATAATAATTACGTTTTATGACAAAAAGGCTGTAGCTAGGAGGTCATACACACAAGTGGCATATTGCCAACGGCAGGCGATGACGGGGCGGCGGCAACCGTCGACCTATAGTAAAAAATTATTTATTTAATTCTTTAATGCACACAAGAATACAAAGCCGGCCTTAATGCCGTGAGGCATTCACTACCAGTAAACCTTTGGGTCATGCAGAGACAAATTGTGGTACAATTGACACACACGACGGCTGCCGCTGATCTTTTGTTGGAGTGTTGACGGCTGCCGTCGAACGTCAACAGCTGCCGCCGACGACGCGTCGACGCGACGCCTGCAGTTATCTCTACCGTTGCTAACATACTGCTCGTGTGTTTGAGTTCTTAAATAAAATAAATGTCGTAGTTGAAAGCGAGAGCATGTTGGGCACTACGATCACTTGGGCCGAGTATTGTGAAGAAGGCGTTTGGGTCGTTCAGCGCGGCACCGGCGCCCTGTTCCTTATTCGGCCAGGACACAGCAAGCTCCTCAAGTTTGCGCCGTTCCCTGGAGCCTGGTGTGAAGCCTTGACGACATTGAAATTTATGTATGTACACTTTCTGATAATTTCTTATTCCTCGATTATAGTTGTGGTTATTTATTTTTCTTCTATTGATTAACCTAAACTTCTAATGGTGGGTTTTTGAATTGATTGACTATTTTAATTTAAAAACATCTTAATTCCTTTTTATATTTTTCGAGTCGATTATTGCAGGACTTGTCAAGCCTGTATTATTCTTTCTTTATTCTTTATTGTACACAACATTTACAAAAATGAAATGGGACAATTGATGTACACAGGCGAGCTTAACCCACAATTGGGTTTTCTTACAGCAAACCTTAGAAACCTTAAAAGAAATTGAATCGATTTCATTTTGAAACAGATGCGACAACCGTTACCTGGTGGTTGGAACCGACACAGGAGTCATCCGAGTAGTTCGCATGCCAACAGAAGAGGAGGACAACCCTACTTATCACTACGAAGTGTGGTTTAACTCCTTACAGAAGCTACTAAAAAAACTTAAAGGCAGGCGATTGGCTAAAGAGGAGGTCAGATTCAGTTATAAGCACTATAATATTTATTGTTAGGAACTAACTAATCCAATAAATGTTCTCTGAGGTCAGAGTAATAATAATTTACTTACAGATTTTTCTATTTTAAATTTATACATTAATTAATTATTGAATTCGTATCTTGTTGTTATAGTTTAATGTGTTTAGGTGAAATCAGTGAAATATAAAAAAGGTTAGGATAATTCGGCAAAGGACGAATTAGAAAATGATCAATTTTTGATTTCTATAAAATCTCGTAGGTACCATTACTATTACAAACGCTTCAAAATAAAATTAACCATACTGATACAGCCGTCCGCCGTTCCACCTTCTTAATAAAATTTATTCTAATAACTAAAACCCAAATTAAAAAGTCAGTTCATGATCACAATTTTTTCTTCTTTTCAGAAACAACCAATACCTCGCATAGACTTCGTAGATTACTACTATCTGCCGATGCATGATCATTACACAGGGTCTCTTACATGCTTGGAAATTAGCCACGACTCAGAGTAAGACCATACACATTAAATTAAATTATTGGGTACCTATTATTTTTGTTACATCATTACATTGTTTCAGACGAATGTACTCTTCTGGTGCCGATGGCAACATATTTGCCTATAACGTCAACTTTCCAGAACAATTGCTACCAGAAGAGAAACTACCTGAACCACCAGAATCGCTTGTTAGTATTATTTATGAATATTTCTTAACTTTTAGTGAACTCAAAAACTTCTAGAGAACGAAAAAAAATTAACGAAGTCCTATTAATTAATAGAAATTCTAATTTATTCAAATATTACAAATACATGTTGTTGATGTAAATGTAAAGTGTTAAGAAAATAGTGACTCATCAGCGCTCCTTCAAAACACTGCATATTCATACTGGGGTAACAATTAGACCTTCAATATCAAATCGAACTTTTACAACACCGTATTTTTAAACAATAATATAGAAAATTCTTTTAAAATTTAATCAGAATCGTTAGAACTTACACTTTTATTTCAACAAATAAGCAAACTATTGAATTTTTTAATTAATAGATTTACTTCCGTCCTTTTTGAAGGGCTTACTTCAACTCGTTATTGTTAACACAATCAAAGAGCCTAATTACTAAGCTGAGCGACAACGATGGTCACTAGTTTTCTTAGCGTGATTACACTATACCTATTTGGTTTTAGCTTGATTATGGTATAACGTATTAAAGTTACTTGTTGTATTCAAATACTGGTACTCAGTTAAATCCGGCTTGACTGGAAGCCGACCCCAATATAGTTGGTAAAAGGCTAGGCAGATGATGATAATGATGATGATGTTGTATTCAACCATTATTATTAAGATCTATATCTATATATAAAAATGAAACCCGTTTTCCGTTGTCACGACATAACATGAAAACGGCTTGACCGATTTGGCTGTTTTTTTTTTAAATGTTCCTTGAAGTTCAATGATGGTTCTTACGAAGAGAAAAATTATAAAAAAAAAAAATTTAGGTAAAGTAGGGTAGTGTAGGGTAGTGTAGGGTAGTGTAGGGTAGTGTAGGGTAGTGTAGGGTAGTGTAGGGTAGTGTAGGGTAGTGTAGGGTAGTGTACGGTAGTGTACGGTAGTGTAGGGTAGTGTAGGGTAGTGTAGGGTAGTGTAGGGTAGTGTAGGGTAGTGTAGGGTAGGTAGGGAAGGTAGGGAAGGGTAGCGTAGGATATGTAGGGTAGTCATTTGACGGGAGCGAAGCCGCGGGTAAAAGCTAGTACTTAATAAAGCTACTATACTTTATTTTATATTTTTGCAGAAATTTAAAAAAGTAAAAGAGCATAGCACAGTTGAGGGGGAGTTAATGTCCCACGAGCAACTGAAGCAAAAAGAGGAATTCGACAAAATGATGGCGGTCGCTAACGCTCATAAGAAAAGAGTTCGCGACCAGCTAAATGCAATCACAGTTGACTATAACAAGCTAATAAAAGCGTAAGTGTTATTGTGTTAATTAGGACGGCTTTTTATAGAGGCAGCCTTAGAAATTTGTACCATTCAAATGCATAGTGTCTTATACTCTATTTACTATAAGAAAAGAAAACAAAAGAAACTTATGTTACTGTCCGTTCAACCGATTTTGACTTCCATTCCGTAGACATAAGGACGACATTAAAAGCAAAAAAAGTGGTTACAATACCAATTTTTTCTGCACCCGTCATTCGTCATTCGTCATGTCACCAACGCAATTAAAGTCAAAATCGGTTGAACGAACGGTAAAACCAGTTTCTTTAAATTTCTTTTCTTATTGCATTTTTTTTTAAATGGAGTATCTATTAATTGTTCAAGTATATCATACCTACTCAAATAATACAAAAATATATGACACGTTCTATAAATCCTACGCGTCATACAATTCAGAGAAATCTGACTATGACTTGAAAAATTTTGTTCAGGAACCGCTCACTTCCGTACTCCCAGCAAATAGACGAAACCCTTGACCCTCGCCCTCTAGAAGTACAAGAGAGGGAGTTAAATGATGCTAAAGCTCTTACAGTGAGGAAGTTGGCTCATCAACTAGAAGCTTCTGATTTGGGCTTGCAGAAAATGCATTCGAGGAACATCGTAATGCTGGATGTATTTCCTTTCACCTTGAGGGGCATCAGGTTGGTTTTGATTACTTTGCAAATAATTATATATACTTATATGTAAATGAACATATACAGGCTTATTTATAAAACACTAACAACAAGATAATATTATATTATAATATACTCGTACAGTATTCCAACTTCATACTTACGATCGAAGCGCCTCGATCTCGGCAGGTACCCTCGATTTAGGCATTTAGACAGTCACGATTGTGCCGCAGTAACGAATAGATGGCGTTTTTTTAACAACAACCGCACGAACTTTTCACTAAAAAAAAACTATATGACGAGTAGGATAGGTCCTGTTTTTGGTACCAAAATAATTTTTAATTAAGCTTTAAATTAGAATGCGGATTTTTATACTTTATTTCATAATAAAGCATTTCGTACGTCTCAGTCGAGACGCAAATACTTTACTTGTTGAAATGTTGTTCTATCTACCACATTTCAACTCCGTATTTTGCTGTACCCAGCTACACCTCTCGTGCATTGTTCTCGGCCCACCGCTTTCCGCCATCGTTTTGCCGTATAAGGGACTACACACACTTAGGGACTACACACACTTATTCAGCTCTATTCAGCTAATGTCCATAGAAAACAACGATTTTGTATGGAGACGAGTACGCATCCATTCAGCTTTCCGCGTTTATTCAGCTTTCGCGGCAAACAAGTATAAAATGAGAACAAATGTGTTTTTATCATGCGAGTGCTTTAGATAGAGTTCAGCGCTGTTCTGCTGCGTTCAGCGCTGTTCCACCGCGTTCAGCGCTGTCCCGCCGCGTTCGACGCTGAATGCGGCAGAACAGCGCTGCACACGTATGGTTCTCAACTCCTTGTCAACAAGTTGCAACCTGCATAGTTCCTGGATAGATTAGATTTATCCGAAAATGCTCTTTAAATTTAATATCATTTTGTTTTAATTGGGATACCAATATCGCGATTTCTCCTACCAAACAAATTTCTATTTACCCAAAATGAGTCAACCCACTGTTGTTCGCGTTGTAATTTTATACGGTTATTTTTTTCTATTTCTTCTACAAGTAGCGAAACGACAAAAATATCGCACATAGAACCATCCATGTTGAGGACACAATACTAATTGAGTAGCTGGCCGTCTTCGCAGCATATTCATCGCCGTACGTAGTAGATAGAAGTATTTTAACGGAGATAACACTCTTACGCCGCTGTACGCGGCTGATAGAAGTAGAGCTGTATAAGTGTGACCAAAATCGTTCAGCGAAACGCGAATAGAGCTGAATAAGTGTGTGTAGTCCCTTATTCTGCTCTATTCGCGTTTCGCTGAACGATTTTGGTCACACTTGTACAGCTCTACTTCTATCAGCCGCGTACAGCGGCGTAAGAGTGTTATCTCCGCTAAAATACTTCTATCTACTACGTACGGCGATGAATATGCTGCGAAGACGGTCAGCTACTAGCTAGCTAGCTACTAGCTAATAAGTGTGTGTAGTCCCTTAGGGACTCCACACACTTATTCAGCTCTATTCAGCTAATGTCCATAGAAAACAACGATTTTGTATGGAGACGCGTACGCATCCATTCAGCTTTCCGCGTTTATTCAGCTTTCGCGGCAAACAAGTATAAAATGAGAACAAATGTGTTTTTATCATGCGAGTGCTTTAGATAGAGTTCAGCGCTGTTCTGCTGCGTCCAGCGCTGTTCCACCGCGTTCAGCACTGTCCCGCCGCGTTCGACGCTGAATGCGGCAGAACAGCGCTGCACACGTATGGTTATCGACTCCTTGTCAACAAGTTGCGACCTGCATAGTTCCTGGGTAGATTAGATTTATCCGAAAATGCTATTTAAATTTAATATTATTTTGTTTTAATTGGGATACCAATATCGCGATTTCTCCAACCAAATTTCTATTTACCCAAAATGAGTCGACCCACTGTTGTTCGCGTTGTAATTTTATACGGTTATTTTTTTCTATTTCTTCTACAAGTAGCGAAACCACAAAAATATCGCACATAGAACCATCCATGCTGAGGACACAATACTAATTGAGTAGCTGACCGTCTTCGCAGCATATTCATCGCCGTACGTAGTAGATAGAAGCATTTTAGCGGAGATAACACTCTTACGCCGCTGTACGCGGCTGATAGAAGTAGAGCTGTATAAGTGTGACCAAAATCGTTCAGCGAAACGCGAATAGAGCTGAATAAGTGTGTGTAGTCCCTTAGACTTCGTAACATTCAGAACGTTCAATTGAAATATTTTTATTTTTGTATGCAAATATGATGCACTAAAATATTTATACATTTTTAAAAGAAATAAAACAAAATGTATTATTTATGACGATAGTAGCATAGTCCTGAGAGGTTGCCAGTCTTTTACAAATACCTAAGCCTGTATATTTACAGTACAAACTACAGTAACAGTACTAGTTTAGTGATCAAAATCTGCGAGACGAGCTATACAGCTTAAAGATGGGTTAGATTAGTTATGTGCACTTATGTGAAGGGCATTATTATAACCATATAATAACGCCCTCCTCACTTACGCTCTTTTCCACCTGTCTCTCATCTCCCGTGACTAGCATTTACTGATTTTTTTCTTTTACCGATATATTTATTAATTCTATAACAGGGATCCTGAAGTAAAGTTAAGACCTTTACGCCAAAAAAATCTCTCGGAACAATTTTACAAACAACTGGAAGAAGTATACCAGAAAATGGCAGAAGCGGCTCTTAAAGGAAGGTTGTATTACAATGTTTTTCTTTTATCATTGTTTAACCCATAATCGAACACAAGATGTCGAAATTGTAAAAATTGTATTTTGTGATTATGCACGCTGCTAGGAATATGAATTTATTGGAGTTAGCTGAAAAAGAACTAAAGTAAGTAAACCATATTTTAAAAACACATAAGGTTGGCGATTATTCGGGCTATGTCGGTAAACTTGGTTGTCTTGCATCTGCAAGACCCTTCCTTTCAGCTCAAGAATTTTATTTCTGATGTGATGACACAAAAAAACTCCGAGCATAACTCTTTCCATTACCCTTTGGGTGACTTTATGCGTACCTTCCCCAAGAATCGTTGCGGCGACGTTTGGGGGAGGCCTATGTCCAGCATTGGACGTCTTTCGGCTGAGATGATTCACTTAGATATTTTCTAGTGTTAGTGAATATAGTATATGTCTATATAAGACACTTTCTCATTTCGCCTTACGTTCCAAAAACAGACACACGGAGTCAGCTGTTCGCCGCGTTGGCACACGAAGACCATCATACGGACCGCCTCGAGTGGCGTCCTTCTTACTAGGCTTACCGCCCAAGCCACCGTACCCGCTAAAGAAAGCTCTCAGGAACTACCACATACGCCTGAACAGACATCATATTCAATTTATTGAGGTTTGTTGCTTGTGTATTTTGTTTTTAAGTTAAATCCCGTATCGATGGCACGTGGATGAAAATTTCTTGTCTGGCCAAGTATTTGATCACGGCAATGCGCGGAGAGACGCCGACGCGCCGCCCAAAAAATCAGATCCGTCTAGAAACCCTCATCTGTGGAGATTGTCTGTACTGTGCTCAACCTTTGTTTGCTTTCGCTGCTACCATTTTCCTTGACATACTAATGGAAGTATTACACTTAAAAAAAAACTACAATTTATAAGTTCAGCGTCATTTACGATAATACGATCCCACTTAGCCCTTTAGATTTCACCTTAATAAAATGCGCAGTGGCAAGAGCATCTTAATCGGAAGCCCGACCCAAGTGCCATGCCTCCCGGAGCGGCTGAAGCCCTGAAAGAAGCAGAAGCAACCATCGGCAACCGCATACTGAAGACCCAACCAGACTACGTCGCACCGCCTGGTCATAACACGCAGATACGTGTCTGCCTCACCAGGAAAGAGGTAAACGTGTACTGATTGTTTGTTAATAGCTTGGCTTCAAGATTCATGAAAGGTTTTGGTTTGGATAAGCTTTGAATCTGTCACTTAGACCCAAAACTTGCTGTTTTGGGTCTAAGACCGAAAGTATATAAAATTTCAAGCAAATAGTATGATATTTGCTTGAAATTTTTATATACTTTCGGTCTTAGACCCAAAACAGCATATACATAATACCGTATATTCGCTTCAAATTGCACCTGTATTATTATTTTTATTAGGTCTACGACTTAAAACACGAATTCAACCAGAAAGTGTTGGAACTGCGCGATCGGAAAGTTCAAATGACCAGGATTATGAAGGAAATAGGAGAAAGACTGCTGGAGATCCGCGTAGAAATACCTCCGAAGATGGTTAAGGCTCCACCCCCTATTCCGCAGTTCGACGATGAACTCGAATTCCCTGAAAGACATCTTGAGGTTAGTTCGTATCTAGTTTTTAATAATATAATTATAAAATATAATATTATTTATTTATTTTTAATCTTTATTTAAACAACTTTTTTGCTAGTGCGAATATGACACTCTGTAGGTATTGTATGCTGCGGCCGTCATATTCTTCTGTTTGTGCACCCAACTTGATGACGACTGAGGCATTCAAAAATACATCATAAACCGGTAGTCCCCGCCACTTCCAAAGAAAACTAATAGAAATATTCGTAGTCAGAAAATTATTGTTGTTGTTTATGTTCAAAAGCCACAACATTCATCAACAAAGGATATCTTCTATAATCGGTAGTACCATAACGTCATCGTCATATTTTTTCTACTCTCGTTCAACTACCCCAACACCAATAATTAAATCTTTCAGAATCATACCACCCCGCTCCTTTTTTGTCCGTCCTCTTCTAGACTGTTCGACTTTGACTCGAGTCCGACTCAGGGGCGTTGCTACCGCCGTATTTGCCGTATCAATTATACGGGGCCCCCAGGCCGCGGCGGCCCCCAAAGTGTGTAAGGAAAAAAAACTTTCTAATTTATTTTATTTTACAAATGATAAAATTAAAAAAAGGAATAAAAATAAAAGAAGGCAAGCGGAGTGAATATTTAAAATTTGATTTTTATTTGTAAAATGGTTAAATTATGTTATGATAAATAAATATTTCTTTTCACAATATTTTTTTTCTTTTGTGAAAAATCTTTACTATAAGGGCCTCCAAACAAATTTTTTATACGGGGCCCCGACAAGGCACGCTACGCCACTGAGTCCGACTCGGTCTGTTAGTGCGACTGGCGTGTGGCGCGTTTTTTCGCTGGTTGTTCATCAATGGTTTACAGTTTCGAGTGAGAGTAACTGATTCGAACAATCGCAAACTAAGAGTCGCTTCCGATGACTCGAAACAACTGAAAAGTACCTTGATTATTTTGCAGAACGACGTGTCAATAACTAGATAGTTTATTTTAACTACTCCGATTCTTGCGAATCGCTCTTCGCTAATGTAGCTACTAGTGATGTAACGAGTATGTATTCGCATTAGCATTCGCGGATGTGATAAACCTAATATTCGCTACATGACTAATAACTACCTACTCTTCAAGCTTGTGACCAAAGAAGTTATATTTCACAGTCACAGGGCTTCTTGTTTATGCTTTTGTGTAGAGGCCCATATACAATGTGCAGTTTTGAAACTGTATGGCATTTCGGGAGGTTGTAAAAAAAGTCACAAATAATCATATAAAAATACAATACTTGCTCAATTTTAATTTATTTGTTTCATTTTAGTTGATTTTCAGAATAACTCAACAAACGTGCGGGAAGTGCTGCGTGCTTTGGGTCAATGAAATAGTGTTTGTGTGTGTGAAAGCGCAGTTATAGGGCGAGTATCAGACTGGCCGCGTTTTTATTTAATAAAGGTAGTTCACAAGTACCTACCGATTTCCATAACGAAAAAATAAATAAAAAATTACCTACTCATTTTATTATTGATTCGGGTCGAGTACCTATCACTAACATCATTATCTCCCGAAATGCCATACAGTTTCAAAACTGCACATTGTATATTATCATCATTATATGAATACAAACGAATTTGACCCATAGGTGAAACCTGAGCCAATACTAACTAGTGCCAGTAGAGGGCCGCCGATTCGCAGGAAAGGCACTGGAGTGCAAGTGGCCCGAGTAGTCCAGCCAATGGTTCAGAGATTTCAGCCTCTCAGTGGTAATTATTATAATTTTTTTAATGAACGTTTATATCCACATACAAAATGGTGTATAATAATCATTATGTTCATAATTAATTAGCTATGTTTACTATTTAGATGCCTACCTGCTATAGAAAAATCTTATTGGGTAAACTATCATCTGTTTTTGATACCATGAGACTAAATTGACACAAGTAATGTCAAATTTACTAAAGGAATGACGCCAGTTCTATTGTGTCGAAATGTCATTTTAGTCTCAGGGTTTAAAAAACAGATGATAGAAATTTAAATACCTCGACGTACGAACTCAGAATATGATTTCAGCAGTAGTAAATACTGACGAACACTAGACCAACGCGAACGAGTCTAATATTTTGTTCGAAGTTAAGTCCTGTATGTAGCGGTGGAATCCGATCAAGGGGCGTGAAGTCTGTTTTTTTTAACCTCGAACTAAAATTACATTACCAGGGTTGTCACACTTGTCACAATATAAAAGAAATGGCTTCATTATTATTGTAAGTTTGACATTTACCTGTGTCAGTTTAGTCTCAGGGATTAAAAAACAGACTTTATATATCGATAGATACTTTCCACTAGTATTTTTACGTTCAAATGCGTGATTTTCGAATACGCGGGTCCCAAGGCCTGTAGCATTTGCTACTCTTGCTACATAGCTAATCCGCCACTGTCTATAGGCGAAACCCTATTTGAACAATCAATCGTGATTCTGCACATAAAATTATTTAAATTTGAAACCCGTAGGAACCCGTTATTTTTTGTATTTCAATTTTATAAACCTTTTTATGAAATTGTATAGGTACCTACACCTATAACAAGTACATAAATATTTATTCAAAAAATGGTACGATATGCCTATTTCAGAAACACGACCACTAGCGGCTTCTTGGGAACTACTGAGGGTAAGGCAAGATCAGGAATCCACGCCCTTAGAAAATGAAGTACGTGAAAGACGCATCGAAAGGTGTGTTCATACGAAAATCATACAATCACGGTTACACGGAAACCAATAGATCTTAAACAGTTTTGATTCTCAAATCGTTCCATTTTCGAGTAGGTATGTAGCAATATCTCTGTCAGCATACATGGGAACTAAAATTCAAAATCCTGCATTGCGGTATCATATTCCTCCGCCCGATTAGAATATACTGGGTGTAAGGGACAGCCCTCCACTAACTTTAAGGCCTTGCTCAGTAGACGAATCTGAACATCTTCCCACAAAAAAAAAAATTCAGGATACGAAAAAAAAAATCGACCTCTCCGTACAAACTGTCCAATAAAATTTATAATTTTGTATGGTGAGGCTGAAATCTTTTTAGTTTCCTGAAAAAAAATTTTGTGGGCGGATGTTCAGATTCGTCTACTGAGCAAGCCCTCAAAGTTAGTGGAGGGCTGTCCCTTACACCCAGTATGTTCAGCAGTCTGAAATCTACTATCGCGCACTAGCCCAGCCTAGACACAACCTAGTCAGGCCGAAGGATGCTTCCTTTTCAATGGAGGTTTGCGCAACTTTACCTCCTGTTCCGCTTACCTCTAAACGTACTTACATGTAATGGCAAAATGGCAAGTGTTATTATAAATAAATTCTTAGATATTGTATTTTATAATTATATAATTTTGACCTTGACCTGGCCTAGTGTAGATTTTTTTTATTATTATTGATAGGCTCGCATTTGACCACCATCTCACCTGATGGTAAGGGATGATGTGGTCGACGATGAAGTACGCTTGTCTAGAAGAAACCTATTCACTCTTCATTTGATACGTCCTGCTGTACAGACCTATTAAGTCACATCTTTGTTTTACAGACATCTGTTTGAGCAAGACATGCTGCTCAAAGAAGCAGACGCAATAGTAGACAAGTACGATTCCCGGCTCAGACAATTGCAACGGGAGCGCATAAGAGTTCAGGTGGGGAAAATGTTTAACCTGTTGGACCCCGTGGCACAAAAACGTGCCAGTAAACAAGTAATTACCTTTTAACTTTGAGAACCGCTGGAAAAAAATTGTGCCACCAAAACCTGACCGAATAAAAATTATATTCTAGTAGTATAATTACAGAAGCAACAGAAACAGAGCAATAACAGTTTATATTATTAATATTATTTATATTAATTTATTAATATTAAATAAATAAATAAATAATAAATAATGGCGGTCCCCACGGAGCGAGTACCAACTTTGTTTGGTTGTATTCTATCAAGTTTTTTATAGAAATACGGGGTTGATGACGTACGGACAGTGGCCTACGGACAGTGTCTGTATTGTCACAATTTATTTTTTTAATTTTAGTTTTAATTGATCTTATCTTTCTATGAAATTCAAAATACATTTTTTATAATTATAGATAATAAAATTATCTGATACAATTTTTGTCTGAGCAAATTTTATGATAAAACTTACCGTTTTGCAAAAATCGCGAAAAAAAATTGTAAACTTTGACACCGAGTATTTTTTTTATATTTATAATGTCGTTTTGGATAATCATTTTCAGCTGTCTGCGATTTTTTTTTAATTCGGATGTCTAAATTAACCTCACTATATCGGGTAAAGAAATTTAGTGTTCTGTCAAGTCGTAAAAACATAAAAGTAGCGACTGTCTGTCTGAGTCTTGTTCTTAATAGTCCAGTCATTTAAGCTTAATTAAGGTAAGAATCTCGGAATTCGAGATACCCAGCTGTAAGTCTGTAAATAGTTGTATATTGACACCCTAAAAGTAGTCTCAAAACCTACATATGGTAGGGTGTACGCAACTATTAAATTTGAAGGTCAAAGGTCACAAAAATCGGTTTTTTGCTTTTTGCGCGTTTTTTGTAAATATCTCATTTCCTGTAGGTTTTTTGCTATTTGTATATTTAACAATATTGTAGAATATAAAATTCTCTACAATTTTTGTACAGAAAACTTTTTCCTACGGTTTACCGTTTTCGAGATATAGGGCGGAGACCGCGCGGTCACAGCATCACTTTAGGTCAACTGGTGCCTCCGGTCGAAAACGCGCCATATACCTATAGTTAATGAACTATCGATAAATTAATGATTATAAATATTTGTCTGAATAGTCGTGACTATTCGGACAAAAATACAAAAAAAAAAATCACACAATTATTTTTTAAGTAATAAGTGAAATAACACAAATAAATTCTTTTAAAATTTAGATCTGTTGTGATATTTTCCTCTACCATTACCACTGTGGTAAACATTGCTGTTCTTTCTTTTGTAGCGACAACCTGAATAAAACTGCTGTCTACTGCTATTCTTAAAAAATCCAGAATTCCTCTAGATTTTTCACAAAAATGTATGAAACTTATGTGATTACTCAAATTTATTGAAGATTTTTACTTTTAGCCAACTTTAGCTTGTCCTAGTGTAAAAAAAAGTATGAACACTACTATGACAAGTTTTTTTAAAAATTGTTGCAACTAGTCAAGATTCCAAAATGGTATACTACTTTATTAAAACCAGCCACAAAAAAATAATATCCACAAGTTCAAAACAAGAAACTAATTTCTTAAATTATTGTTAACAGTAATCACTTTTCCTACGTGCCCAAAATAGGTTCTTGCTACAATTTATATTAATGAATGACATACCCTAATTATTTACTTTGAAAATTAAAGAAAGATCTAATAGAGACATTTAAGTTAAAAAAAAGCATAGCATAGAAAGAGAAACTAATTATTCTCAGTAAGTGAGTTCAGTTCAATACGCACTGCTCCTTTCCATCGTACATCCGTTCACATGGCCATGCTGGCGACAGCGGACGGCGAGCAATGCGTAGATCGCCGTCCTGTCGTCCAATTACCATCCGGATTGCGCTCAAGTCGTCGACGACGCGTAATGATCTATGTGTACTTCAAGAACATTTCAGAAAATCGTAGGGGCCCAACAGGGTCGAAATCCACTGGGGCTATGGGGTATGTGAAAGGGTACACTGACTGGGGCCCTAGAACAAAGGCAAAGAAGGAACAGGAGTGGGCTTTAGTCAGTAAACGTCTGACACGCCAGGTAAGTGTTGTTAAATAAATGAATACTGAATAAAAAGTGGATAGGTTAGGAAAAAAATCATAAAATATAATATAATAGTTAATAAAAATTGTCAAATATTTATAATCATTGATTTATCGATAGTATCAACTTAAATGGCGCGTTTTAGACCGGAGGAACCAGTTGACCTGAAGTGATGCTGTGACCGTGCGCTCTCCGCCCTCTATCTCGAAAACGGTTCACCCTAGGAAAAAGTTTTTTATGCAAAACTGGTACAGAATTTTGTATTCTACAATATTGTTGAATATACAAATAGCCAAAAACCTTTAGGAAATGAGATATTTACAAAAAAAGCGCAAAAAAACGATTTTTGGGCCCTTTGACCTTGAAATTTCATAGTTGCGTACACCTTACCATATGTAGGTTTTGAGACTACTTTTAGGGTGTCAATATACAAGTATTTACAGACTTACAGCTGGGTATCTCGAATTCCGAGGTGAAAGTACTATAATGACTGGACTATAAGTAATAGTTTGATAAAAAATCATCGGTAAAAATTAACATAATGATCCGTAACATGTGTTAAGATAAAAGTGTTTCTGTTTTTAGGAAAAGGACCAATTGTTGGAGCTTCATTTATACCAGCTACACAGAGAAATGAATGTTTTGAACAAATTTGAAATGCATGAAGACCGTTTAGCTGAAAGAGTGTACACAAAATTAATGCAGGTACATAATGGCTTTTTATCATTTGATTTGTGTCTCAATTCAGGTTTACCTACATGGTAATAGGCAAGTAACAATTAGCAAAAACACAATCAACCCGAGACCCGAGACCCAAAACCCAAATTCCTCACACACAATCGGTCATGTAGGTAGGTCATGTACCTACCTACTTTATTTGTTTGAACTACTAACACAGGCGTCAGCAAAATCATGAGGAAGGACCATCTAAATATTATGGTTCTATCAGGTCCGTGGAGTCCAAGAACAGATCATCGATTGCGAGCATCGCATCGAAATGCACTTAACGGAGAAGGAAGAACTGGACCTGGTATGTCAGGAGCTGCAGAGGAAGTTCAAGCGGCTGGTGCAAGACAACAAGTTCGCTGACTTCCTGCGCAGGATCTTCAAGAAGAAGTACCGGCCTCCAAGAGTACGCGATGATGATGGTAAGAAATTATAGTTATAGGAAGGGAATACATTAATTGTACGTACAGGTAAGGATTAGAATTGAAATGCACATAACGGAGAAGGAGGAACTGGACCTGGTATGTCAGGAGCTGCAGAGGAAGTTCAAGCGGCTGGTGCAAGACAACAAGTTCGCTGACTTCCTGCGCAGGATCTTCAAGAAGAAGTATCGGCCGCCAAGAGTACGCGATGATGATGGTAAGGAAATTGTAGGTATATGAACAGAATACATTCATTGTGCGTACAGCTAGGGGGTAGAATTATAATTCATATAACGGAGAAGGAAGAACTGAACCTGGTATGTCAGGAGCTGCAAAGGAAGTTCGAGGCACGTGCAGGATCTTCAAGAAGAAGTATCGGCCGCCACGAGTTCGTGACGATGATGGTAAGGAATGATAGTTATAGGAGCACTCGCTCAGACACTAGGATCACAGAAGATCTAATCCTGCATCGCGCAAGTAACGTTCTCTGCCGCGTTTAGAACAGTCCGAAATAATGTACCGGGATATCCCACCAGACATTACACCCGTCTGGTCGGAGGATCCTACGTTTTCAACGGAAGTATGGGACTTTACTCTCTGTTCCGCATACCTCTAAAGACTCGTAGGTACCTAAGTTTAAGCCGTATACAGCTTGATTGATAGAGGTTAAGAGTCCTTCCCGAGGTACATTTTCATATAACCACTCTTAGGTGATTACTAGATATTTTTAAAACACAGATATCTTTTGGATATTATCTAGGTTTCTATTGGAATCATTTTTTAATACAAAATAGACCGATCCAGTAAAAACCTCTGAAAAACTGCTATTTTGCGTAATAGCCCTTGCGCATTTAATCAAGATACTGAACGATGTTTTTTTCCCCAGTAACCCCCCAGTGCTACCCAGTAAATAGATTGTGTATTTGAGACAGGCAGTTGCTACATGTAAAATAGTTACTTTTATTCAACTGCATTACTCACACACATAGCAAATTACGCATTTTTTTTATGTTACAGAGTCTTCTGAGTCTGAGTCATCAGAATCCTCCAGCGAGGAAGAAGAGGAAGGCAGCTTGGACAGTCGAGATATCGGACCTATACGCCTCGACCCTAACATCTGCCCTGAGGGATGCGAAAGGGAAATATACGACCAAACGTATGAAATGAGGAACACCAGGTAAGAGAGAATATAATATACTTAGGACACAATTTAGCTTTTAGTTTAACTTACAACTACACAAGTTTAATATTTTCAGATTTCCAATATCACATTTTGCTGAGAACAACAACACAACACAACAACACACACAACAACACAACACAACACAGCACACAACAACACAACACAACAACACAACACAACAATACAACACACAACATTTTTTTTTGACGAATATTCTTTTTCTATTTTGCTGAGAGAAGAAAAATATTTTTTTTGTCGAATATTGTTTTTCTGCAAAAGGCTTGTATTAGTCACCTGTGTTAGTTAGTAGTGTGTATCTGCAGACATAAGCACGAACAAGAAATGTTGGAGCAAGACCGGCTGGTGGAACTCCTGAAGCGGGACATTGAAGCGCACAACAAGATCAAACGCAAGCTGTCGGTGCAACTGGAAGCCAGGAAGAACGAGCTCAGGGAATTTATGGTAAGTTAATTATCAGGAGGTCTAGTTATATTAATTTTTTGCAGAGGAAAGCTAAAAATGTAAACAAAATTTTTTGCCAATTCGGTTTGATATATGCCAGTCCTTTTGATAGGTCAAGATCGCTCCGCCATCATCGCTTTGGTAAACCGGGACGTATATATATTTTTTTAATTATTGGTCTTTTAAAACATGCGTCTCTGACCCTAACATGAGACCTAGTAAGGAAGGTTTTTGAACTTTAAAGGCCACCAGGAATCCCTCTATCTAAAACTGTTCCTATATCTTAAGTCTTTTTATTCAGCTGGAGAAACAATCCTGCATGAACGAGGTGGACTGTGTGGTAGTGCTTCGATACGATCAGATCAGAGCAGCGGCTATCAATAACTGCACTTCAGCTAAGGGTCTATCGGAAGCCGTTGTATTCCCTGAAAAACTGCTGTCCAGACTCAGGAGACGCGTGCTTGAAATACAGGAGGAGATTCGGTTACAGAGGGTTAGGCAGAAGTAAGTGATTTTGTTTTATATAAGAAATGCTGCAATGTTTGCAATATAGTTGGGAAAAGGCTAGGTAGATGTTGATAAATGCTGGGCAGAGTAATCCTCATCACATGTTTCATGCTACAAAAACCGATTTTGTCCCCGGATATAACCAATTTTTGTCTTCTAAAGGCGCATGATCAAAGAAAGCTGGTGCTAGTTTGCCTGCGTGAACTGACAAACAATCAGCAGAGAACACTTTCAAGCGTTCATTCTTACTGTTTTCTAAAGCTGCAGTCGAGTCGATACTGGCGAAACGGTACTAGCTTTCACCGGTTATGTACCGTAAATGTCACTTAATTGGTCACCAATGTTATTCAACAGGATAAACCGCACGCACTTATTCCGTATGAACGTGGACCTGAAAGCAATGGAGGCAGAAGCTGAAGACTTGCGTGCGCAGATGCGTGACGTGCTCACGCGTAAGCTCGGCAAGCCGCGTAAGGTGGACCGCACGCTCGACGAGCAGCTGCGCCAGATGGCGCGCCGCCACAAGTACTCCGTGACGTATGGCGCGCTGCCGCACGTCGTGGCGCAGCTCAGGACCTGGCGGGTCAGTACTGCACACTTACTGCAAGGTGGACCGCACGCTGGACGAGCAGCTGCGCCAGATGGCGCGCCGCCACAAGTACTCCGTGACGTATGGCGCGCTGCCGCACGTCGTGGCGCAGCTCAGGACCTGGCGGGTCAGTACTGCACACTTACTGCAAGGTGGACCGCACGCTGGACGAGCAGCTGCGCCAGATGGCGCGCCGCCACAAGTACTCCGTGACGTATGGCGCGCTGCCGCACGTCGTGGCGCAGCTCAGGACCTGGCGGGTCAGTACTGCACACTTACTGCAAGGTGGACCGCACGCTGGACGAGCAGCTGCGCCAGATGGCGCGCCGCCACAAGTACTCCGTGACGTATGGCGCGCTGCCGCACGTCGTGGCGCAGCTCAGGACCTGGCGGGTCAGTACTGCACACTTACTGCAAGGTGGACCGCACGCTGGACGAGCAGCTGCGCCAGATGGCGCGCCGCCACAAGTACTCCGTGACGTATGGCGCGCTGCCGCACGTCGTGGCGCAGCTCAGGACCTGGCGGGTCAGTACTGCACACTTACTGCAAGGTGGACCGCACGCTGGACGAGCAGCTGCGCCAGATGGCGCGCCGCCACAAGTACTCCGTGACGTATGGCGCGCTGCCGCACGTCGTGGCGCAGCTCAGGACCTGGCGGGTCAGTACTGCACACTTACTGCAAGGTGGACCGCACGCTGGACGAGCAGCTGCGCCAGATGGCGCGCCGCTTAAGTACTCCGTGACGTATGGCGCGCTGCCGCACGTCGTGGCGCAGCTCAGGAGCTAGCGGGTCAGTACTGCACACTTACTGCAAGGTGGACCGCACGCTCGACGAGCAGCTGCGCCATGCACATGCGCATATTAGTTGCTCAATATACCTAATTATGTATAATGTGATAAATTAACCTTGACTCTCAATTTCAGGAGCGCCACAGTAGTCTAGAAAAGAAATATCTCGTCGCCATGAACCAGTATTCTGATCGCCTCCGATTGGCTGCGGCGCTGCAAGCGGAAGTTTTACCGAAACCGGTAATCTAGCTTTATTGCAAACATTTTTCAAAAAAGGGAAACTAGGCCCGGGCGCGCACTAGCGGCCAGGCCGCAGGCGTCCAGGTGAAACAAATGAAACCGCCATAGAACGCGCGCTTCTGTCCGCACGCGGCCAGCGGCCACAGGTGCGCGCGCTCTATGGCGGTTTCATACTAATGTATGTATCTCGATGTCCGCCGCGACTTGGCCGCTGGCCGCTGGCTGCTAGTGCGCTATGGGTCTAAGGCTTTTTTTCGAAGATTAATTTCCAGAGTTTCAATTATCCAAGATAAAAGGTTGTTGCTATATACTATACTATATACTTTATTTTACCTACTTGACTTCACATTACCTACGCCTTCGCCTACGCCTGTGTGCCTATAGTTTTCCTGATGCGACATCTATGACATCACATAAGAACTAGACTACGAAATCCTTTATCGCACAATTAGAGTTCTCCGCGCTATTTGAACATCGTCGGAAAAAACATCCGTCTGAACGAAGTCAACTAAGCAACGGGGTGGGGTTTAGTCAGTAAGAGTCTGACTCGTCCTCCCGCTCCGCCCAAGAGCGGGAGAAGTGATTCTGATGATTCCCCTGGTGAAAACCTACTTAACTTAAAATGTTCATTTCCACAGCCTCTTATTTGGCCCAGCGACAAGTATGGTTACAACAAGCAACAATACAAGCGCGACGTCAGTCGTCTCCTCATAGTGCGCCAACGTCAGAGACAACAGATAAAGGTGACTTCACGATATTTAATCATATCTCTTTAAACTGTGAAGGAAAACATGAGGAAACCGGCATTTCCTACAACGAAAAATTCGAAGACATGATTGTAACATCCACTAATCCGCACTGGGCGTGATGGATTACGACCCATTCCCTCTCCTAGACAAGAGGCCTGAGTCCCAACAGTGGGGCCATTACAAGGCCGATAATGCTTATGCATTATCGGCCTTGTAATGAATTTGATAGATTCCATTTACAACTACTGCTTTACCCAATACTTCGTTTGCCAATGGCTTTATAATCACGAGCCTCGAACAACATCTTAGGAGGTCCTCATTAGGCGGCTGGATGAAGGGATTGTTTCCTAAAGTGGCACTTCTGGACTCGGTTCGTGTAGTTAAACATTTTACTAGAGCCCTGACCGCCGGGCACCGGTAGATGGGCCCTGTTCCTAATACTGGTGAGATACAATTTTTAAAAGTTGTTGAAATATTTCAAAATATAATAGTTACATCAACCTGTACATATAAAAGGAGAAACTTACATTTCATATGTCAGCCGCAAAGCCGAAAATACTGGAAAAAAAAATATGAAATTTTGCACATAATTTTGGTTTCCTTTTTTAAAAGAACGAATTTTCCAAAATTATTACCGTGCAAAAAATATGACTTTACATTTACATTGAGCAACCAAGGATCATACAGTTCTTTAACCTGTCACATACCCGCGAAACGAGACACAATAGTAAGCCAATAACAGCGCGGTCTCATGCGACCAGACGGGGATTCATGAACTAATTAAGACGACGTTTACAGCAACTCCAAGAGGAGATCAACAATCTTCGCTTGAAGCCGTTATCAGATTTGCCTACCCTCCCGTCGAGTTCCAAGCCCCCGAGGAGGCCGGAATCAGATATTCGCCTGTTCATGATCCCGAGAGCCTATATGCACCACCGTAGGAAGTACTTCCCCACGTGAGTTACCTATAAGTATTTGTACAAGTTCCTTCATTTCCTACGTACTTGTTACGAGTAATTTTCCTACCTATGATTAAGTTTCCGATATCTTAATTTGCAGATAATTTCATAGAAATTCTGTTCCATTTTTGAATTTATTCAGAAAGTAGTGGCTACTCGGACATTGTGAAATAGGCCCTTATGCCCGTTTTCACCAACAGCCCCTAAAATTTAAGTGTCTCTTAAGCCAATTTAATCACAGTTTTTACATATTTTTAAGTTATTATTCTGAATTAAAATATGTAAACTTTAAACTTACGTGTTCGATTTCATACTTTAATTCAGAATAATAACCTAATAATATGCAAAAACCGTGATTAAATTGGCTTAAGAGACACTTAAATTTTAGGGGCTGTTGGTGAAAACGGGCATTAGAGATATAAGTATTTATCAACACCTATTTCCCTTCATGTTAGGTTTTTTTTAATAAGCCTCGCAGACAGAAATAGCGACCGAATAATTACTGACTAATTCATTATCTGCCGTAACTGTCCATTTAATTATTTTATATGACTAATTTTTTTTTGCTTTACCACTAAGAGCTACACACAAGCTGTATGTTACCAATGGCAGGGTAATTGTAGCCATGCATGACAGACAAGATGGCTGCCGCTAATCTTCATCTTCATCTGCCGTCGAGCACTGTCAACGGGTTGCACGACATTGGTCAAGTTGGTAATTTGTCAAATACGCAGTTCGTCAAATTTGAAATTGGTCAAAGCTGTAGTTGGTCTTATCGTAAATTTTCCAAATTATGGAATTTACCAAATACGTAGTTGGTCAAGTAATTTAAGTACAGTCATCTGTAAAAATTAACGTGCCGTGGTAGTTTTTATTAACTTATTTATTTTATTCATATTTACATTTATGTACCTGCATAATAATCATCATCATCACTACTTACTACATAGTACCTATAACACCAATTTCAAATTTGACGAACTGCGTATTTGACAAATTACCAACTTGCCCAATGTCGTGCAAACCGTGTCAACGGTTGCAGTTATCTCTACCGTTACGTTACTGCAAACATGCCGCTCGTGTGTTTGAGGTCATCATTGTGTAATTTTTAACTTACCAATAAAACTACTATAAACAACAGCTGCCTTAAATTATGCTCTTTGATACGAATATTTGAAAAAAAAAACTTGAATCAGAATTATTTTGTTTAAATCCTACATGAAAAAACATCTGTATCGTCTGTTTTTTATACCCAGAGACTAAAATGACATTACAATACAAAAAAACTGGCATCATACCTATAGTAAGTTTGACATTACCTACTTGTGTCAATTTAGTCTCAGGGTATAAAAAACAGACTATAGGTAGGTACCTAGATTCTTAAGATTTCCAGCTACAATATCAATATTTAAGTTTTATATGATCATAACGATTACAGAAAGCCCCTAGTGTCGGAAATGGAGCTTGGACGCGAGATGAACGTGACGAACCTGCTGTTCGACTGCCTGGACTCGATGCGCATCACGCGGGACGATGCCGCGCTCCTGCTGCGTGACGTCATGGAGAAGCTGCCTGAAGTCATGACAGGGTAAGTATTCACCAACTGACAAACATTATATCATCATAGGCGCCTTTTTAGGGTTCCGTAGCTAAATGGCAAAAACGGAACCCTTATAGATTCGTCATGTCTGTCTGTTCGTCCGTATGTCACAGCCATTTTTCCCGAAACTATAAGAGCTATATTGTTGAAACTTTGTAGGTAGATGATGTATTCTGTGAACCGCATTAAGATCTTCACACAAAAATAGAAAAAGAAAACAATCAATTTTAGGGTTCCCTATACTAAGAACTGAAACATAAATTTTTTTTTTTATCAAACCCGTACGTTTTTTGCAATGCGTGAACGTTCGCAAAGGTTAACTTTACGGTCGCCTCTCTCGTGACTTGTACAGCACGCGCGGCAACGCAGACCGCGGGCAGAGAGTGGACGAAGATACGTAAGCTAACGTACGGAGAGCCGTAAGCGAGGGTACGGAAAGCCGACCGCTAGTCGACCGCGCACTGCACCGCGGTTCGTGAGCTTGTCCGAGGCGATGCGATTACGTTACGATTCCGATTAGTGTGCGATGCAGTAAGGTGTTTCATACAAATAATAGTGAACGGCTCGAGTTGATACGGTGGCAATCCCTTTCCGTTTTGTGCTACGACCCTAACACTTGTCCGGTTTTCACCTAATCTCTACAGTGAATGCTTTTTATCTATGCGGGTTTTACTCATAATTTCTGTTTTCTTTACTGTTACTTCAACTGCACATGGGAGAGGGCCCCGTGTCCTCTTAAAAGACCACCCCGGAACCCACAATGACAGTTAACCATTTTTTTGCTTTCAGAAAATTGTCTCGATATGATTTGGTTGAGACTCTCGTTCGTAAGTGGCTGCTGAAATTTGGTGGTGACCCAGGTCAGTTAAAGTTGAAAACTCGAGCATTCGATGCCCTGGCTGCTTTGACCGATCGTTTAGTAAAACAGCAAGTAAGTTTATGTTGTCGTACCTAACAGTCTTATGTAAACAAAAAAAAATATTTAAATTTAAAAAAAATTACTCTAGAATTACCATTATAAATACGTACAATTGGTATATGTACCTTGGCTATATATTTCAATCAACAATGTACATTGTTATACCGAATATCTGCCATCCTTTAGCTAAAATGCCGTTATCTGACATTTCGGGCTGGCTTTCGTTTTTTGATGCTAAAAATTTTATATCGATCTTCCTAAGCAGTGTTTTTCTAATTTCAATAGTTAAACCGAGTAGGTGTACCCAAGGGCGTCGGCAGCTTATGACTAAGGGGGGGGGGGAATGGGGCAATATTATGGAGTTTAAATAATATTTATGAACGCCGAGAGCATGAAGCGTTACACTTTGGAAGTCTTTGCCTCGATGACGATTGTAATAAGAATGATTCTAATATCAATGTATAAAACTTAACAAGCACTCGACAGCACAACACCTAAATCAATCAGGTCGTGCATGGTAAAGCGATCAAAATTTACAATGTTTTTTTGTTAAGGAAGTTAATTGCTCGCACTTTGATCCATTTGCGGCTAGCTACATTTGGTCTCTAGGGGGGAGGGGGGGGGGGGGCAACTGCACATGGGTGTACCTAATAGTTGTAGCAACATAAATTAATAAAATTGCCGTTAAATTGTCCTGATTTATACGAAATTTTACGCTGCTTAATGTGCATACCTCAAAAAATTATTTTGTCAGATAACAGAATAGCTTAAGGGGGATGTTTCAGGTCAGCCCGCGAAATTCAAATTTTCTTACGTTTTTTGCATTTTGCAAGCTAGTGGTAGGTTGTATGAAGTTTAAAATACTTGAGCGACTGTAAAACGTAACTAGTTATATAATTATAACCATAAAAATCATCAGTACAAGCCTCCAAGCTCGCTTAGTTGCAGGAACGTCTTTGACCTCGAAAAAATTGTTCCGACACTTAGGTGAGCTTGGAGACTTGTATTGATGATTTTTATGGTTATAATTATATAACTAGTTATGTTTTACAGTCGCTCAAGTATTTTTAACTTCATACAACCTACCAAAGTCTTGCAAAATGTAAAAAACGTAAGAAAATTTGAATTTCGCGGGCTGACCTGAAGCATTCACCTTAAGGACAGCAGATATGTTGTAGGTACCCTAAGATTAAACTATGTAATTCAAATCCTAAAATAAGCTATGATAAACATGTTGTCTCTATATTTCTTAGATAGAAGCCATGGAATCGCCAGAAGTTCCGGACGACGTGATAGATAACCTGGAGGATGCTCTAAGGGATATTTCCGATGACAACGCTAATATTGAAAATCGCATTGGACCCGCTATCGCAGCACTATTGCACTCCGCACGTGCTAAGGATATCGGTGAGTATACCTCATAGAAAGAAAAATATTTTGTTTGGCACACATACAGTCTGTTTCTTAATCCCTGAGACTAAATTGACACAGGCAAATGTCAAACTTACAATAATAATAATGCCAGTTCTTTTGTGTTGTGACAAATGTGACAATCCACGTAATGTCATTTTAGTCTTAGAGATTAAAAAACAGACTACTATCACACTACTACTAACACACAGAACTACTACTATATTCTGTTCAATAATTCCGGAGACTAAAATGACATTTCAACACCAAAGAACTGGCGTCATTCCTATAGAAATTTTGACATTACTTATGTCAATTTAGTCTCCGGGTTTATTGAACAGAATATACACACAAATGCAGAATAAAAATTATTGCGCCGACCCCAAGTAATATGGGATAAGGGCAGAAAGATGAAGAAGGAAGATGAAATTACAAGTTTTGTTCCTATTCAGCCCGTTTTACGATACTTTAATAATTTTTTGATTAGTAATGGTTTATATTTCTGATCTCTTCATCGTCTCTATTCAGAGGATCCCGAGACGATGGCTTCCCTCATAAGATCGCTTATTGACGACGAGAATCCCGTTACCATGGAAAGTATTGAACGAATTTGTTCCATCAACGTTCAAGAAGATATCAAAGGTTAGTCCAGACCCCAGACTTTGCAATTTACATTTTACTTAAATGCCACCTTGAATTAAAATATATGAACGTATGTGATATATTTGGTAGCATTTTTAGCATACTACAATTTCAAAACTAGATTGATAATGATGTGAACTTACTTTTATTTTATTTTTATCTAGACTGCGGTGTCAATCTACCGACCGAGGAGTTAGAGCATATAGTAGCTGTAACGTTAGACGCCCTGAAAGCGCAAGTACTTGAACGAGATGAAGCTGAACAGATTGAACGGGAAGCTGAATTGGCTCTGAAAGAAAAAGACTTGGAAGCGGTAAGATACGCTTCTATTCTATAAAAGATTTATAGGAATATGCCAAAGGAAAGGACTCAGTACCAATGTACAGGGCTATTTGTAAAATACTGACAATCTCTCAAGACTAGGTTACATCATAAACAACATTTGTTCTATTACTTTTAAAATTTATCATAATTATTTTAGTTCATTATAATTATTTTCATACAAAAAAAAATATTTAAATTGAACGTTTTAAATGTTATGAAGTTTATGCGAACCAAGCGACAGTATAATAGTGGGGGAGCGGAAGCAAGAACAGCGCACGGGAGGCGTAGGTAGGTGGATACAGCAAAATACAGAGTTGTAATTTATTTATTTATTACACTAGGGGCCTGTTTCACCACCTATGATTAAGTTTCGAGTACCTATCTTAGTTGGCAGATAATTTCATACAAATTCTATAATAATAATAATAATAATAATATTTATTACGACCGCGCTATACTTACAGATAGGACCATCCACTACAATAGACCAGACATAACACTTCAGGATAAACTTAAAAAGGTCACTTATCTCATAGACATCGCAGTTCCCAATACCCACAACCTACAAAAAACCATAACTGAAAAAATCAGCAAATACACTGAACTGAAAGACGAAGTAACAAGATTGTGGAGACAAGAAAAGGTCTATGTTATACCTATAGTACTTTCAACGACAGGCTTAATCCCCAACCATCTTCTCCGAAGCTTAAAGTTAATAGATTTAGATGAATCAGTTTACATAACCCTACAGAAAGCTGCCATATTAAACACATGCAGAATAGTTAGGAAGTTCATGCAGTTGGAAGACGAAAATACATCCCCTTAATAAAAACATACACTCTGCATTTACTTGGTCTTGGCCCGTAAATGCAGCTATTACCAGCAATTAGCTGAGAAAAAAAAAAACACTTCTGAATAATAATAATAATAATAATTTGTAATATTTTTATTAACCAGGAGTGTTCCTCACTCCTGGTTAATAAAAATATTACAAATTTATAGAATAAACCCAAAAATAATTGATTTTTTACGCCGTATTATGCCACAGTGGAAAACTACTCTACAGATAAATTCTAGACACAACGTCATCACAACGCGACAGATATCAATTAAAAAAGGCATTTATCAGGGCGATTCTCTTAGCCCCATGTGGTTTTGTCTCGCCCTAAATCCTTTGTCTCATTTGCTTCAGAAATGTAGGGCCGGATACTGCCTCAAGCACACAACAGAGGAAACAACAATATCACATCTGATTTACATGGATGACATCAAGTTGTATGCAAAAACCGTAAAAGATATGGAGAAATTAGTAGATATTACAGCAGAATTCAGTAAGGATATTAACATGCAATTTGGTTTAGATAAGTGTAAAACACTCCACATCGTAAGAGGCAAAGTACAACCCGGAGACTACGTAGTCAATAACACTGACGCTATAACAGCAATGGAACCGACTGATTTATATAAATATTTAGGGTTTGCACAGTTAAAAGGACTCGATCATGTTAGGATTAAAACTTCATTAATTACAGAATATAGGAGAAGACTTAATGCTATATGTAAAACACAACTTTCTAGTAAAAATCTCATTAAAGCTATAAACACATTTGCTATCCCCGTACTAACTTACTCATTCGGAGTTATAAAATGGACTAAAACAGACTTAGAGCAATTAGAGCGAACTACACGAACGACACTTACTAAACATAATAATCTACATCCTAAATCAGCTACAGAAAGGTTAACCGTCAAACGACAACATGGAGGAAGAGGCCTTATAGACATCCAGCATTTGTGGCGGAAACAGGTTAGCTGACTAAAAACTTTCTTTCATATAAAATCTCGCACTAGTAATATTCATAAAGCGATAGTAACAAACGATCTTAACTACACTCCACTCAAATTAAATAGTCAGGTCGAGACAGAAAGTACTATAAATGAAGACCCGCAGATACAAAAAATCGAAGATTGGAAAAAGAAAGTTCTTCATGGCCGCCACCCTCACGACCTAGAGCAATCCCATATTAATAAATTAGCGTCCAATAAATGGTTAAAAATAGGTAACTTATTCCCAGAAACAGAAGGATTTATAATAGCTATCCAAGACCAAATAATTAATACTAAAAATTATAGAAAGTATATAATTAAAGATCCTACAGTAACAAATGATAAATGTCGCAAATGTCACACCCAGTCAGAAACCATTCAGCATATTACTGGCGCCTGCACAACACTCACACAGACCCACTACACGCACAGACATAATCAAGTTGCAAATATAATCCATCAAAAACTAGCTCTCAAATACACTCTCATACAAAACACTAACACTCCTTACTATAACTATGTACCACAAACCATTCTTGAAAATACCACACATAAACTTTATTATGACCGCGCCATTCTCACGGACAAAACCATTCATTACAATAGACCGGATATAACATTACAGGATAAAATAAATAAAGTTACTTACTTGATAGATATCGCAGTCCCCAATACACACAACATACCGAAAACAATTTCTGAAAAAATAAGTAAATATGCGGAGCTCAAAGAAGAAATCGTCAGAATCTGGCGTCAGGAAAAAGTATACGTAGTCCCTATAGTTCTATCCACCACAGGCGTTATCCCCAATCACCTCCTTCATAGCTTAAAATTATTAGACCTAAAAGAAACTCTCTACATAACACTGCAAAAGGCTGCAATTTTGAATACGTGTAGGATTGTTAGGAAATTCATGCAGATAGAAGAGAACGACGTAGGACATCAACACACAACACCATAAAATTTTACTCGCTGCATTTACTTGGCTTAGCCCGTAAATGTGGTCAAAACCAGCTAGAGAGCTGAGAAAAGAAAACATACCCGATAATAATAATTTTTATTTGCTCAGTTAGTAGGTACATAATAAAGATGTTCTGTTTGTACAAAGATCCATTACTAACTACCTTATACTAGGCATGCAAAACAGTTTTATTAAATTTGACATTTTATAATAATTTTAATGATTTTATGTATAATTTCAAATAAAAGGAATGTGAAATAATTATAAAAATTGTTAACATAATAATTTAAAAAAATAATATGTCAAAAGAATACAAATTGATGTCATTAATAATTACAGATTAATATGTCAAATAGAAAATTATGTCATTAATAATCATAAAATAATATGTCAAAAGGAAGGTAATAATAATAATACAAATCAATGTCAAAAATAAGATAACGATACAAATCAATGTCAAAAATAAGATAATAATACAAATCAATGTCAAAAAAGAAGATAATACTTAATAATAAAGTTAGATACGTCAAAAAAAAAAAAGGTATATAATAATGTCAGAATCAAAAATATAAATTATCATCATTTAAAAATTCATTGATCGAATAATAAGATTTTGAAATTAATAAGGCTGACAATTTCTTCTTAAATAGAGCCATGGTATCATTTTTAAATTGATCGGGAATTTTATTAAATATTGTCGGGCCCATACACAAAACACTTTTCCTCATTAAGGCAGTGTTATGACCACCAACACGTAGCATGTTTTTGTACTGATTTCTTATTGGCCCCCTTTTGTTTTCGGACATTGTACTAAAAAGATGCAAATTGCTTTTCACGAAAACCGCAATTTCGAAAATGTACAGTGATGGTGATTCTGTTCCATTTTTGAATTTATTCAGGAAGTAGTGGCTACTCGGACATTGTGAAAGAGGCCCTAAATCTTCATGCAACATTTAAGGTACACAGGCGGACTTATGCCGTAGGAAACTAAAACAACGAAAAAAAAAACAAATAAATAGAACAACGAAATCTTAATGGTTTGTTTATGGTGCATGTGTACAAATGTATTAAGTACCTATGTTTTGTAAAAAGTCATAAAACAATAGTTGTTGTTTATGATGCAAGTAATAAAATCCTGCAAGGTTGTTAGTGTTTTACAAATAATCCTGTAAAACATGTAGTGGTTATAAATAAGCCACATCCGTAATTAAATACCAGAGTTGTTGCTAGATGCGGTTTTAACTGAAAATCTCTACTTTACTAACTTTTGTATGAATTTCTTTTTCAAACTGGCCACTAGACTGAGACATCTGACTAATATAAGTAGGTATGTATTACAAATGTGTCTTTTACTAGCTTCCGCCCGCGACTTCGTCCGCGTGGAATCCCGATTTTGAAACATTCTTCATTGGTGCTGTGCTTATATTCTTCCTCCTCCATAAATGGGCTATCTAACACTGAAGGAATTTTTCAAATCGGACCAGTAGTTCCTGAGATTTGTTCGTTCAAAGTTTCAAACAAACAAACTCTTCAGCTTTATAATATTAGTATAGATGAACGCTTCTTGCATATTATATCGACCTATATAATATGTTTAAAGGAAATGGTCGATATAACTAATCGTATGTTTTAGATGTCAAGAATCAGCGTCTTAAAAATCCCGAGCAAAACTTCGGCTCGTCGCCACGAGCTGTCAGGAAAAGAGACTTCCAGAGTAGAGTTCGCCTCCTCTACAGCGCGACACCCCACGGCTATGTCGGGCCGTGACTCCAGAGAGCCAGAAGCACTCCACATATCTTCGACGACCTCTTTCTCCTCGACCAAAGTGGAGATACTTACGCCTAGGCGTAGCAACATGTCAGCAGGGGAACGCCAATTGTTTGTGAAGCGTATTTCTGCAAGTATTTTGAAACATGATATAGAACGCCAACCAAGTGAAATTATGATGCTACCTAAAGACGTTAGTGACCCTCAATCGGAAACTCCTAAACAGAAATCGGAGGAAAAAGAAGAATAACTGTCAGGCAGCGAAAGCGACACGCACTACTGATTATTTTTTTCCTATGGTGTCTTATTGTATTATCCTTATAATAATAAGGTCAGCGTTCCTCGTCTTTATATTGATGTCCTTATTGGAATACCTACATAATATTCCAAGGGTGTTAATTAGCACCACTTCTTATTGATAGTATAGCTATAGGTACGCTTACACGCTTTATTGTTTAGTCAAGAATGTTGTTAATTTATGCATTTATATTATTAAATGTTTCTTGCTGTGTGTTTTTTTTATTGTTTTTTTTAGGAAGGGGAATCATCAGAATGACTTCTCCCTCTCTCTCTTCTCTTAGGCGGAGCGGGAGGGCAGACTCTTACTGACTAAACCCCATCCCGTTCCAACGCTGCCTTCGATCTGGGGGAACACGGTAAGCACCTTTCAGAATTTCCGTTTTCCCCAGAGGCTTCGGCCCTACTGGACCCCTACAGTTTGCTAACATCTCCTTGACGCACGCGTGGAATAGAACGCGCCGTTGACGACTAGGCTCGGTCCGAACTATTATCGGACTGCCGCGAGCCCACGCCTACGGTAGTCGGAAATCGGGATCGGGATCTCGGCGACGACAGCGCGAGGGCCGTTCCCTCGTGCGCTCGTGGTCGGCAGCCTCCTTCGCTAGCCTTACTGATTCGCAGAAGGAGGCGACCGGCTGCCACCCCTTCCTCGGACCATGGCCTGTATCTGGACCTGGCGCGAGAGGTTTCCGCCGCCGATAGCCTCCACGAGGACACAGCGGTGCTCCGCACAAGCGGGGCACACCTCTACCGTGTGCTCCACTGTCTCCTCCGGGTGGTTACTTGTCCAGTTGCAGAGCGTCAAAACTACATACGTATGTAGTGGTTAAGGAGCAATGTGTTAGCAGGTTTGTCGTCACGATCAAGTTTATAACTGACGGGCCGTTGCCTAGACGTACCCTAGCTGTGCAAGTCACGCGGACTTGAATTCACCCGTTCACCATTTCTCGTCTTTATTAATATTTCTGTGGTGGCAAACTACTTATAATCTCTTTAGCCCCTCACGTGGACATGAATTGCCTTGACTCACCCAAACAGTCCGCACCCAGGTTTTTTGCAGCATAGACAATCTTCACAGATGGGGTTATCGGACAGATAGGGTCACCATCTGCAGTGGACGTCATTACCGTGGCCAGGCAAGGTTGGTGTGCATCTGGATTGAGGGCCCATTTTTTAAATCCTTACGAAACGAAACCAGATTTACAGGGAATTTAGTAAAAAATTAGTAAAACTTAGAGCAATGATCCATAAATTTCTAAAACGTAAACTAAAACTTTTATAGCTAAATAACGTGGGCTCTCAATCCAGACGCTTCGTAAAGAGGCATAGTCTAGATCTCGGAAAGTACTATGTCTGGGTTAGTAATGTTTATTTAGGAATTTAGTAAAGAATTTCTAAAATATTTTAAGAAATTCCCAAATTTCTAGAATGTCGCATTACAGATTTATAGCGGTTAATCTTGGGCCCTCAGATCGTAAATGTCATTTCTCGAAAACTGAATTTATGTGACGAAATACATATCTACGACTTTAAAAGATGTTAGTTAGATACCTCTCTGAATTCGTAAAAAAGAAATTGTGACCCAAAAGTAAATCGTTAAAAAGTAAATGAGAGTTGAATTTTACCGAAACGTCTGAACTGAGGGCCCAAGATTTTCGGCTTTTTTTAATAGACTTAACCTCATAGATAAACGCAAACTAGACTAAGATGTTCTACTATTTATTATTAAATTTTAACGTATCGTCCGTTCTTCTAAGTGCTATATTTTAAAAGAAAATTGATTTTTAAATTTGTATAGGAAGATGTCTTGTAGGGTGACCATAATGTTTTGAATATCCTATACCTAGGGATACTGATATAAGGGAATATAGTGGAAGAAGTCAAGAGAAATAGGCCCGAATCCGTCTCGGCTGGGCAGCGGAGCGGCGTTCGGGAAGCTTCGCAGTATCTTTTCGTCCAACATAATTATAATCCCGGTGTACAGATTCGGTCAAAATCACCTTATTTAGAGCTGCTTGCACCTCACTGTACACGGGATGTTTGTGGGTTGACTATACCCAGAGAGCATACAATGCTCTGCGGGTCCAATTTAACAATGCGTTCAGGGCCTTGTTGCGGCTTCCACGTTTCTGTAGCGCATCAGGAATGTTTGCTGATGCGCACATAGATGGCTTTGCAGCCCTGTGGCGCAAAAAGACTGCATCACTCATCAGTCGACTGCGTGGAAGTCGTCACAGCATCCTGAGTGTCATAGCAAGTAGATATGATTGTCCTATTATGTGGAAATTGGTACAGCGGACAAAGTCCCTGCTTACTATTGTGTATTAGTTTTTTATATTTTGTATGGATCTCAGATATCTGAATAAAGAAAATTTATTATTATTATAATACCACAGTTTCTCAAGACAAAAGTCAATAACAAGTGCGTATTGGCAGTGATGACATAATGACACTGAAAGCATTCAAGTGGCTAAGTAGCGTTTCACATTATCCGATCCGATATCTGTGTCGGAGGTCGACACGACATCGGGGTAAGTAAAATGTATGAAATATGTACCTGTCTTTCATATTGTCCGGCCCGATATCGGATATCGGAGCACGGCATTTCATACATTTTACTTACCCCGATATCGGATCGGATAATGTGAAAACGCTCTTAGAGTCATCCAAAGGGCAATGGAAAGGGCTATACTCGGTGTTTTCTTATGTGTCCGTTTGCAACTCCAATACAAGTTTCGATTAAATATCGGAATCGGAGGTGGAAAATCAATCAGAAGTTCCTACCTTTCTAAATCGGAATCAGATCTCTGTTATATGTCTGATTTATAATATAGGCCTAGTTGCCTGAAGCAAATAAATAAAAAAGAACACTTATTTAGTTTTAATAATGTTTGCATAGAGTCAAATTTTTTGTAGGACTGATAATCGTATCAAATTATAATCCTATAGTATATTCTGACAGACTTTTTGTAGGCCGTGTGCGTTGCACTATTGCTATCGCTGTGTGTTCTATTTTTCACCTACAAAAAAACGGTCACCGATTATCGGACATGGGCGGGTAGCGTAAAATAAAGATAAAGTACTGCGCAACTGGTATGTAGTATGTACGAAGTGTGTGACAATCACTTTTTCTCGTGCATCTTGAGCAGTTACCATATTGACGGGTTGCCTATGGAACGACTCACAGAAGTCAAGGACCTGGGATTAAGTTTTAACACCTGATCACGTCACGCGGTGCTGTAAAAGAAGAGCTTATAGAAACCTGGGTTTTATGCTTCGCACAGTCCGTCAGTTCATATGGGGGTGCATTTATCGCATTGAGGGTTAAATAAAACCTGTAAAAATAGATGGAAGATAAAGATAAATAAATAAATGTTTTAATTAGTTGTCGTATCTATGGCCAAGATCTGAAGTACCTACCAGAGATTCCAAAAATAAAATTTGGACAAAATCATTTTTTTTTGGACTGATCAGTATGTATCCTCTCGTACAATCCCCAGGGGTATATTCCTAGGTATAGGATATTCAAAACATTATGGTCACCCTACACGACATCTTCCTATACAAAATTGAAAATTAATTTTCTCTTAAAGTATAGCACTTAGAAAAACGGACGATACGTTAAATTTAGTAAAAAATAGTAGAACATCTTAGTCTAGTTTGCGTTTATCTATGAGGTTAAGTCTAGTAAAAAAAGCCGAAAATCTTGGGCCCTCAGTTCAGACGTTTCGGTAAAATTCAACTCTCATTTACTTTTTAACGATTAACTTTTGGGTCACTATTTCTTTTTTACGAATTCAGAGAGGTATCTAACTAACATCTTTTAAAGTCGTAGATATGTATTTCGTCACATAAATTCAGTTTTCGAGAAATGACATTTACGATCTGAGGGCCCAAGATAAACCGCTATAAATCTGTAATGCGACATTCTAGAAATTTGGGAATTTCTTAAAATATTTTAGAAATTCTTTACTAAATTCCTAAATAAACATTACTAACCCAGACATAGTACTTTCCGAGATCTAGACTATGCCTCTTTACGAAGCATCTGGATTGAGGGCCCACGTTATTTAGCTATAAAAGTTTTAGTTTTTGTTTTAGAAATTTATGGATTAGTGCTCTAAGTTTTACTAATTTTTTACTAAATTCCCTGTAAATTTGGTTTCGTTTCGTAAGGATTTAAAAAATGGGCTCTCAATCCAGATGCACACGCAAGGTTGAAGGTACAGTTTTGCCATTAAGGCTAGTTTTGCCATCCACGCGCTAAGAAGTAGCAATCTCTACATGGTTGAGTTAGTAGGCAGATAGCTAGCCCTAGCAGGCATTGGCCCTAATAGACTAGTCAATCTTGCTAACATCTGTTTGAGACGCGAGTCAAACACAAAACGTCAGACAGC
This sequence comes from Mythimna separata, assembly GCA_030763345.1. Lineage (NCBI taxonomy): Eukaryota > Metazoa > Arthropoda > Insecta > Lepidoptera > Noctuidae > Mythimna > Mythimna separata. The sequence goes on from CM061180.1 coordinate 11,085,388, forward strand.
CGGACGGCGGGCAAGCCATTGCTCGCCATCCTACTCCTGCAGTGACTGGGAATCGCCTGCAACTTTCGACACCCAGGACGCTGTGATGGGGGCTAGGCCATGCTATGCTCGCGTTACTGCCTTAAGTAGAGCTTCCAAAGAACGCTCTCGATGGTGCACCGCCCAAGCAGTGCAGCTATCTACCGCCACTCCTTTCCTGCTCCACTGTGTAAATCTCTAATAATAATAACTGTCAACGTTTCGGTCCCATGGCTGTCAGATCATCAACATCTAGCGCAACCGTTTGTTGGATGACGCCGTGCTTGATAGACTGCCTGGAATAACTGACTAACCGTGTTTCACCTGTGGTGCAGTGCAATTTCAACACAGTGCCTATATGACGTGGCTATATCTATGAGTATCCAATGCAATGAACGATTGAGGGCGCTTTGAAGGACGCATTACGAGAATACTCGTCTTACATCGCACCACCGGAGCTTAGATCTCATCTACCTCGTTTACCCACGCATGAGACAAGGAGCAATCGATCAATTTATTGATCGAGGAACATCATAGTTTCTTTTTTCGATTCGTGCAATGTCGATTTTTTTTGTAACTTGTAGCTACGGAATAAGTATATTATCTGTACTGTTCTACATATATTATCTGTGAATTGTCTGTGATTTTATTTATCTGTGGAAATTGTCTTTGTCATTCAAAGATTCTATTTTGTATTTTTATGTCTATGGTTTTTATGTGGTTGATTGACAAGACCTCAAGTTTTGCAAAATTATTATTCATTTTATTTATTCATTGTTTTAAAGTTGAATTACGAGTGTTTATTTAACTAGTAAACAACAGAAGTGGTAGTTATTGTATTGGTGGTCAATTTCATACATGAATTTTCGTATGATTATGTTCAAAATAAGTTTGATTTATTATTTGGTCTTGCTTTTCACCTGAGCTGCTTATTGTTCTAATTTCTATCTAAGAATTTTACATCAATGTGTAAATAAATATAAGAATTGGGATAACCATTGCATTGGCACATCTTACTTTTGGCGATTGGAAATGCACTAAGTTGCTTGAGAAAATAATGCCATGTACGCTCCAGATAATAGAAGAAAGGAAGCCAGAGATGTTATTTACCGCAGTAATTCAAGTCTTGACTTGATATATGCTGAGCATCCTTCGGGGAATGGCTTACGACGGGAGTACGGAAGTCATGGTTCAATTGACGTAATTGGAGGCGCTAACGACCGGTTACCCGCAATGGTACACAGCTACAGCGGTGTATCGGCTGCGGACAAGACGCCAGGCCTGAGCCGTGCCGTCGATAGGATCGCTGAAGGCCTAGCCAGTGACCATGCAGATGGACCTCCATCTAGATCCAGTGCCAGTCCAAAACCAAGGCTCAAATTAAACAAACTGTGGGGTGGAGCAGCACCAGTATTGAACCGTCCACCTCTTGACGATAGCAGCCTGTCTGCAGTGACGGATGGTAACAAAAGAAAGCAGTTTGCTCATTATGACTGTCAGTCACTTCTGGCCAATCTAAGTTATGCAGCTGAGATTCGTGGAGCATTGCTGAGTAGGCGTCGTAATACTACAACAGGTGCATCTGCTGCCTCTTTGCTGGCAACTCGTGGGTTGCCACCAGGAGATGATGCAGTGCCAGATACAGGAGATGGAAGATCAAATGAGTTGTTAGAAAGCTGTCCATTCTTCAGAAATGAACTGGGAGGTAAGAAACAATTTCATTGCTATATTTGTAATTTTGAAATTATAACTAACCATCATCATCATCACCTTCAAGCTTAATGCCCACAGAGGCAAGAAGAAGTTATGATCTGGGATAATTTGTAATGGGGTATCTATGCAATCTGTTTCACAGAATGCTTTCTGTGACTGATACAGCAGAAGCATTCACAATCAGGATATTGCTATTGGATTACTTTCACATGCCCGCCTCTGTGGTTGCTTACCTTTACCCTTATACCATACTCCTTAGGGTTAGGTTAGCAACACATTTAAACTCAAAAAATATTGAAATAACAATTGCCATACAAATCCGTCCCAAATATCAATGTAAGCGAAGGGTTTTGATAGATGTGATTATCTTAACTTCCATAGGCTGCATTTCCACCTGCAAGCATGAATGCACAAGATTGAATGCATTCAGGGGCACAATGGAATAATACAATCCAATCAATAATCTAATAAATCTTGGTTAATCTTCGGTAGCCTGCAATTGTGAAATTGTTAAAAAATTTCACAAAACCCTTTTGTTGAAGACAACCTATCACACACCCACAAAACGAGACACAATAGTAAAACAATAACAGTGCGGTTGCATGAGACCGGTTAGGGATCCATGAATTAATGTGAGATTTATTAAGACCCAGCTCCTGAAAAAAAAGTGTTTCATGATACAACAATACAACATAGCATCGTGATGAGTATTGCATACCTGCAAGACGCAGCAACATACCGTAGTTAGGTTCATAACCCTTTTTCATTAACGATGCTGCACCTTGCTAATGTCGAATGTCCCTGTAACCTATCACATTCCCGCAAAATGAGACACAATAGTAAAACAAAAGCACGGTCTCATAGGACTGGTCGGGGATTCATGAACTAATGTAACTTTTTCCGTTGTATTGCATCCAATACTTATTCAGGTCCATTTCTTCCCAGTGTTCCCAATAAACAGTTGAATGAATCTAATACAGATTACATTAGTAACTAGATGTGTCATTATAGTCTTTTTGCATTGCTTTTTTACTTACCTACTACAAATTACCATTGTATCATCTGTGAATCAGGTGACACAAATTATGCTTTCACACTTGACATTGTTATTGGAAGAATGTATTATTGATGAGTCATAGCTGGTACCAAAAAAAGGAATGTTTTTCTCCATAGGCATCTCATACATGTGGTTTATTGCATTCAGACTTGCTAGACAAGTTTTGTGTTACAAGTTGAGTAACACCCACTATTTTTTTTGTTATTCTAAAATCTTGTATGAAATGTGTAAGTGGCAGTAAGTTTTATGAGCACAATTGTGTGTAAGTAGTGACAGGAAGGCAGCCAATTGTCTGTGCACACCATGATAGTCTGTTTCCCTCAGCTGACTTACAATTGGTGCAGGAAGCCACACCACTAACATACTCTACAGTTCTTTTTTATACATGAGAAAATATGAATGTGTGAAAATATGATGTAAACATTTTGAAATTATGACTTGAACAGATAAAAAATACACTAAAACTTCAGTTAAAACACACTGGAAAAGCAATATTTTTGATAGTTTTCTTGTACAAGTTACATATATGTCAAACAAAATACATAGTATTTAGAGCTTTATTTATTACTTAACAGCTATGAATGGTATGTTACTTGTCTCCTTGTGGTAAACTAGTTGTAATTGCTTACCACATTGCAGACATTTTAATATGCTTCCATTCAATATAACTTATTAATTAATGCAACAATTACTGCACAGACAGTTAGTCATGCGTTAAGTGTGTACACTTGCCAACAGTTTAAAGTAATCTAGCAGAAATACTAGTTATACTACAAACAGAAAAGATGAGTTATTTTCAAAATGTATTTTTGAATTTATATTTTTTACTTACTTTTTTTTGCAAATTATTAAATGATTATGATTTATCTTTAGTTACTTCCATAACATGGCTACAAACAGATTCAAGAAAAAAATATTTTTGTTTAAGTTTTTTAAAGATATTTCACTATGTGACTAAAATATTTTTTCAAATCAATTCAATATAAAGTTAGCTAGGAACCTTTCAAATCTGGTGGATAGAGTAACTGTCAAGTAGGAGAATTAGATTGCAGATACTGATGTGATCAAGTTTTGGAGACAATGATTACATGGTGTACAAAAGAGATAGTACAGAAGAGTGGGGGTTGAAATCACCACACCCTTTCTCACACAACTGTTCCACATACCAGTATTTGAAATTATGCTAAATGCTGCTTCATTTAATTACCACTTTCTATACTTTTTTCTGAAAAAAAAAATTGTTTAATGTAAACAGCAATAATAAATGAACACAGGAATATAAACTGTCTAAACTAAATATTTTATTTCTCAAGTTCAGATATTAATGCAAGTAAAATACTTAACAATTAAAATGATAACTAACATTCATCATGTTCAGTTAGTTACAGATATTGTATTGAACTGTACTCAACCCAGTATAATGTACATCCACTTTTTATAGAAAAATTGCTGCACTTTCATTTATTACTGCTTCTTACTTGTACTGAAAAGTTCTCATTAACACAAGTGAAAATTAATAGTAGCCGTAATTTTAGTAACACTTCAATGAAAGTCGCTTTCTGTGTCTATCTGTTTATTATTAATAGGAGTCAGTTGTGTGGTTTAAGAGGACCTTAACCAAATAACTGACTGATGACTCATAACAATAATATGTCACAGTCATGCCAAAACTGCAAAACACATGCATTAAAAGAATGTTGCCCAAATAAGCTTCTACTTGTGACTTTGCTTGAGTGATAAGTGATTTATTATGCTACAGAAGTTTATTACAGGGTTAAATATGTCCTATGACGTAATCCAGGTACCACCACCACCACCACCAGTGTACCTACTAAGTTTCATACACTTACACATTTATAGTGTTAGTATTGGATCCAAAAAACATCCAATAGCAATCATCATCATCTTCTTGCCCTGGTCTTGTTATACTTGGGGTTGACACAACACGTTTTTGTCTTTATTTCTATCCTGTCACTCGTCACGCTATCATTTACTCCCTTTTCTTTCATATCACATTTAAAACAGGTTCAATAGCATTAATTTTAATTAATACAAAACCCCTGCATTGTCAAATTTCAGGTGAAGAAGAACGATGTGTGTCATTATGTTGGAAGACCGCTCGCGGCGCTATACTCGGCCAGTCTGGGGGCTGGCACCGTCCTCGCGCCGCGTACGGGATATCTATGCTGGAGTTCCCTCCCGGACAGACACATTGGCGCCATGGCTGCCCATTCGCCAGATCCCTTTCACCATTCCCTATCGAGAGCCAAGATCTCGGAGCCTTATACTACAGGAACTATTTTTACAATCAACGTGAGTTATTGAATTTCATTCTCATGTTATCTATAACATGTTTTCTCTGTCTATATGTAGTTAAACTTATTTTTTTAGTCGCTACGCTCTCATTTTTTACTTACAACACTTAAAACTTTAATAAGAGAACCTTATTCTAAGTATACGAGTATATCTTTGTTATTTTTCTGTTGAAATAATTGCGACATATTTGACTGTAGCCCTATAACAGCAACTTTTCCCTTAGCTCATCAAAACTGGTTTGGAATGGACGAGAATCTCGGACCCGTGGCGATATCTATTAAGAAGGAAAGGGTGGAGCTTCGTCGTGGAGGCGGCGACGTTTCCGCGCCCGCGTCGCAGCTGGCGTGGCAGTACCGCCTCATCGTGCGGACGTCCGAACTGCTCACGCTGCGAGGGTCCGTGCTCGAAGATGCGCTGCCCACGGCTAAGCCCAGCAACAACAGCGCTACTTACAACACTAAAGATGCTTTGGAATACATCGCGCCAGAGTTGCAAGTTGGCTGTTTGAGGTAGGTACATTCAGGAGCTACGTCAACAAAGTCCAAAATATTCACTAATCGGAATAAACAAGTGGCGTCACTCGAAAAGATAAATAAACTGCGTATGAATTGTATCTTTTTACGATTGTTATTGGATTTAGAAACAGATATTGAATCTCATAAGTGAAACAATAGTTCTTTAGTGTCCTATATTTCAATAGTTATCTCATGTCGTATTATTAGTTTTATATGCAATGACGTAAATAATTTTCAGGCTTGGTATAAACAATGGTGGGGCAGAAGAGCAACTTTTACGACTAGACGAACAATGTGTCACCAGACACTACAAAGTTGGAGTCATGTACTGCAAGAGCGGCCAGTCCACCGAAGAGGAGATGTACAACAACCAAGAAGCTGGGCCAGCTTTTGTAGAGTTCCTCAAGATGTTGGGCCAGACTGTTCGATTAAAAGACTTTGATAAGTATAAGGCTGGGCTGGACAATAGAACTGACTCGACCGGATTGTACTCTGTGTTTACGACGTACCAGGGCTGCGACATCATGTTTCATGTTTCGACGATGCTGCCTTATACGCCGAATAACAGACAACAGTTGTTGAGAAAACGCCACATTGGCAACGATATAGTAACGATAGTCTTCCAGGAACCCGGTGCGGCTCCGTTCACGCCGCGGAACATTCGTTCTCAGTTCCAGCACGTTTTTGTTGTAGTTAGAGCTATAGATCCATGTACAGAGAATACGCATTATAGTATAGCTGTGAGTCGTGCTAAAGAAGTGCCTTTATTTGGACCTCCAATAAAAGATGGTGCGATTTACCCGAAGGGCGAAGCGTTCACTGACCTACTTTTAAGTAAAGTAAGTTTAAATCAAAATACCGCTGCTTAAAAAAAACAACTTCATAATTTATAAACATGTTGAATATTTACAAACATGATGTCATCATTTTAGGTTATAAACGGCGAAAATGCTGCAATACAATCACCAAAGTTTAGTACAATGGCAACGCGCACCCGTCAAGAGTACCTGAAAGATTTAGCCAAGAATTATGTCACTGCTACCACTGTCGAAACTGGACAGAAGTTTTGTAAGTATTTGTTAACTAAAGTACCACTGTATCTCTAAAAACAAAGTGTGTTGAGTTTTAGAAAAACTCACATAATCCTTGTCTTTACATGTTATACAATGTCTAACACAAAGTCTGTCTGAGCGCGATAAATTCAAATACTAAATGAACTTTCAAACAGCTTTCACCAATATCAGGAAGGTTTAGGGCCTGTTTCACAATGTGCGAGTAGCCACTACTTCCCGAATAAATTAAAAAATGGAACAGAACTTGTATAAAATTATCTGCCAAGTAAGATATTGGCAACTTAATCATAGGTGGTGAAATAGGCCCTTAGGTGAATAACACATAAACCAAACGAAAGAAATAAAAGTCATCTTGCTATTTGTGTTTTATTTGTAAAATTCTAATATACAGAACCATTTCTATGTGTTTTTATTTTGTCTTTTCACAGCTATATTCTCGTCTTTACTAATGAAGAGCGGCAACAATTCTGCGAACAACACATTAATCACTCGAGTAGAGAACTGTACGAACGACGTATTAGTCGGAGGAGCACTGTGTTTTCATGTAAGTATGTTTTCAAGTCAGCATTCAAAAGCGCCCAAGCCTTTAAAATACGCGGAGTTTTACACCCTCTTCCGCATACCTTTATACTGATGACCCTGGATAGTGAATGTCAGCTACTTCATCGAGATGTCATCTCCATCACTTCTCCAAGTTCTCGAACAGCGAATCACACGACCTGCCAGCACGTACAGCTTCACAGGTATCCTGACCACCAAAATCCAGTGGACGGGCGATTCTGGTCAACATTTTCAGCTACTTCGTCACCCTCAATCTTATCGGCGCCGTTAGCACTGCGCACTACGCTTTCAGCCAGTCACATGAAGAGCTTGACTTCTTATAATATAAAATCGCTACAAAAAGTCGCTGTGGTCTCGTCGCGAGATCAAATATTCCCAAGTCTTGGCAATTTTCAAGCTTCATCACTATTAACTGGTGCCATATTAGGAAAAACATAATATGTATAGAATATTACTATATTTTTCTCTGACACAGGCACATAGATTTAAAGTGGCCTCTATTTACATTTTCATAATTCATTATTTCAGGTGCAAGTGCAGGATGAAGGTGCAAACGGTTCCCTACTCGACTGCATCATGGGTGTATCAGCTGATACGGTAGTGTTCGTCGAGGACAGCACGCGGCAAATTGTCCTCGTCCTACCGACCACCTCGTTACTAGGTTAGTATCTTATTTACGTCATATCGTCATTTTATCTCATTAATCCTTTATACGTAATAAGGCATTAATTGATATACACTTCAGTTTAAAGTATCATTTGTCAAATTGTAATAAGCCGCCTACAATATAAAATATAATCTCTGTATTTATATGTATGTATAGGTATATATTATATGTATTATATATATATATATATTAGTTATGTATTGTATATATGTAAATAGTACACCGCAAACTACCTGCGTATCTTTTCTCCTTCTCTATCAATTCCATCCAAAGGTTGTCTGTAAAAAATCGCTGTTAGCGATAAGACCGCCCATTGTAACACCATACTAATTTTAAGCTCCTTTGTGAAATTATTTTTAAGGTGTACAATAAAGTATATATCAATCAATCAATCAATCAATATAAATTACAATAATAATGATTCATCCGTCTTCCGTGTTGTGGAAAAATACGAGCTGTAAAATCTTTATTACAGAAAGTTCTTGATAAATATTAAATAAGGAATAGAAGATAAAATAAAAAATAAGGAATTTATAGATTTTTTTTTTTTTTTTTTTTTTTTCCGGTAGGGGAATCATCAGAATGACTTCTCCCACTCTTGGGCGGAGCGGGAGGGCGTGTCAGACTCTTACTGACTAAACCCCTACCCCGTTCCTTCGTTGCCATCGATCTGGGGGACACGGTGACAACCTTTCGGATACCGTGTTCCCCAGAGGCTTCGGCCCTGCCGGGCCCCTACAGTTTGCTGACATCTCCTTGAGGCGCGCGTGGAACAGAACGCGCCGTCGACGACTAGGCTCGGTCCAGATTATTACCAGACTGCCGGACGGCGAGCTACCCAGTGCTCGCCGTCCGCGAGCCCGCGCCTACGGTGGTCGGAAATCGGGATCGGGATCTCGGCGGCGACGGCGTGAGTTCCGTTGCCTCACGCGGTCGGCAGCCTCCTTCGCTAACATTACTGCTTCGCAGAAGGAGGCGACTGCCTGCCACCCCTCCTCGCTCCGGACCATGGCCTGTACCAGGGCCCGGCGCGAGAGGTCACCGCCGCCGATAGCCTCCACAAGGACACGGCGGTGCTCCGCCCAAGCGGGGCACACCTCTACCGTGTGCTCCACCGTGTCCTCCGGGCGGTCCACACAGTGGCGACACCCGGGCGTCCTTTCCTCCTTGATCCGATGCAGGAACCTCCCGAACTTACCGTGTCCGGTGAGGACCTGCGTCATACGGAACGAGAGGACGCCGTGACCTCTTTCCAACCACTCCTCAAAGAGGGGACTTACCGCCGCAATGACGGCATGCCCAGCACTGGGTTGCGACAGTCGCAGTCGCCATGCCACCCTGAGATCCCGCCGGAACTCTGTCCGCCATACCGCGACTTGTCGTGGCAGCGGAGTTTCGCCCCGGCGTTGCATCTCCACGCGCAAATCGTGCATGCGTGCAAGGACTGTTGCCTCCAAATCCCACGGTGGCAGGCCAGCAAGGAGGCTCGCCGCTTCGCGGGAGATCGTGCGGTATCCCCGCACCATCCGGATGGCCATGACCTTCTGGGAAGCGTTCAGTTTGGCCGCTGGTCGCTTACCTAGCGATGGCGCCCAAACTGGCGCCCCGTAAAGAGCCATGGACCGAACGATCCCCGCGTAGAGCCTCCGGCAGGGGGCGTCTGGACCCCCCAGGTTGGGCAGGAGCCGCTTCAGAGCGGCACCAGTCCTGTCCAGTTTGGGGGCCAAACGTCGGAAATGCTCCTCGAAAGTCCACCGGCTGTCGAGGACGAGTCCCAGGTACTTCATCGTCGACCCGACGCCGATGTGAACCCCCCCTACCGTTATTTGGGAACCCGGTGGTGGCGCGGTCCGAAGGCCATGAAAGCACATAGCCTCGGACTTGTGCAATGCCACCTTGAGTCCCAGTTGCTGGATCCTCTCCACGACTGTCGCAACCCCGCGTGTCGCTGTTTCGGCCGCCACCTGGTACGACTCTCCCCGCGCCAGGACCAGCGTGTCGTCTGCGTAGCAGACCACGCTGACCCCGTCGGGGAGGTCGCCGCGCAGCACGTAGTCGTATCCGATGTTCCACAGGGGCGGTCCTAGTACCGATCCCTGCGGAACACCGCACGACATCTCTCGCCGTCTCCACTCTCCCTGGTGACCGGGATAGATGATGAACCTATCCGACAGGTAGGCCTCGATCACACGACGGAGGTAGGCGGGCACCTTATGGTACTGAAGTGCCGCCTCGATGCTACTCCAGGGCAGGGAGTTGAAGACATTGGCGATGTCCAAAGACACCGCCAAGACAACCCTGCCCCGAGTCACCGCATCCCCCGTCGTGAGGGCTCTCACGCGCATGATGGCGTCCACGGTGGAGCGCCCCCTGCGAAAGCCGAACTGGCCGTCAGCAAGATCCGGCCCCACCCGTGATAGATGCCCGACGAGGCGGTCTGCAATTACTCTTTCAAAGAGCTTGCCCACCTCGTCGAGCAGCACGATGGGCCGGTACGCGGATGGAGAGTCCGCGGGGCGCCCCGGCTTCGCGATGAGGACCAGTTTCCCAGTCTTCCAGCGAAGGGGGAACTGGCCTCTCTCCATGCATGCGCTAAAGAGCCCCCGTAATCGAGACCCGAGAGCCTCCATGGCCAGGACCCAAGCCCTTCCAGGCACGCCGTCGGGTCCTGGGGCGGTGTTCTTGACACTAAGTCTTCGTACCACCGCCCTCATCTCCACCTCGGTCACCTCTTGAGTATCGTCGTCGTCGTCGCTGGTGTGGTCCGCTACGGGCACCGCAGATGGCGGAGCCATGAGCGGGGGAGAGTGTTCCCCTCGCTCAGGGAACAGATTGGCCACCACACCCTCCACAAGCTGAGGCCGGAGACTCTGAGTTAGCGGGGGAGCCCATGGGCGGAGCTTGTCCCGCACCACCTGGTAAGGGCGTCCCCATGGGTCCCTGTTCAGAATCTCCAGCCACACATTGCGGGCCTCCAACTTGGCCCGCTTTATTTCCGTTCGGAGGGTGCGCCTTGCCGCTCTGTACCCCTCGTACAGCTCCGCCTCTCTGGCCTCCGCATCCGGCGGACGAATGCGGCGCCTGCGGTAAAGGAATTTCTAGATGATATCTCAACATCAATAATTTTATCCTTTTATCTACGTCATAACAAATGGACTATGTACTTACTATCATCATCATCTCAGCCGAAAGACGTCCACTGCTGGACATAGGCCTCCCCCAAGCGTCGCCACAGCGACCGGTCCTGCGCGTCTCGCATCCATCGGATTCCCGCGACCCTCGCCAGGTCGTCGGTCCACCTTGTGGGAGGCCTTCCGACGCTGCGTCTTCCGGTACGTGGCCGCCACTCTAGAACCTTCCGTCCCCATCGACCATCTGTTCTACGAGCAATGTGCCCTGCCCACTGCCACTTAAGTTTGGCGATTCTTCGGGCTATGTCGGTAACCTTAGTTCTCTTGCGGATCTCTTCATTCCTGATGTGATCGCGCAAGGAAACTCCGAGCATAGCCCTTTCCATTGCTCTTTGGGTGACTTTAAGCCTTCTGATGAGGCCCATTGTGAGCGACCACGTTTCCGAGCCATATGTCATCACTGGCAACACACACTGGTCATAGACTTTTGTCTTGAGACACTGCGGTAGGTTGGACGAGAAGATACCGTGCAGCTTCCTGAACGCTGCCCAGCCGAGTCGGATTCGACGATTGATCTCTTTCTCGAAGTTAGATCTACCCAACTGGACCGTCTGTCCCAGGTAGACGTAGTCGTCCACAACTTCGAGTGTAGAGTCTCCGATCTTGATAGGAGTGGGAGCTACATGGATGTTTACCATGACTTTGGTTTTGTCCATGTTCATTTTGAGTCCCACTCTTTCGGAAGCCCTACTGAGATCACCGAGCATTGTACTGAGCTCCTCCGTAGTCTCAGCCATGACTACTATGTCGTCGGCAAACCGAAGGTGAGTGATGTACTCGCCGTTGATATTGATGCCTCGCCCTCTCCATTCCAGAACCTTGAAGACATCCTCCAATGCGGCCGTGAACAGTTTCGGAGAGATAACGTCTCCCTGTCTCACACCCCGCTGTAAAAGGATAGGTTTCGAGGTCTGATCCTGGAGTCGGACTGACATGGTGGCGTTTTTGTACAAACATTTCAGCATTTCGATGTACCGATAGTCAATCTGGCACCGTTGGAGAGACTGCAGTACAGCCCAAGTCTCGATCGAATCGAAGGCTTTCTCGTAATCCACAAACGCTAAGCAGAGAGGCAGGTTATACTCCTCAGTCTTCTGTATAACCTGCCGTAGCGTATGTATGTGGTCTACGGTGCTAAAGCCTTTTCGGAATCCGGCTTGTTCAGGAGGCTGGAAGTCGTCGAACCTGCGTGCGAGACGATTCGTGATGACTCTGGAAAAACAACTTGTAGACATGGCTCAGAAGTGAGATGGGCCTGTAGTTCTTAAGGAGGGCATTGTCGCCCTTCTTAAAGAAAAGTACCACCACACCTCTGCCCCATGCCTGTGGCGTTTTGCCCTCGAGTATGACGGAATTAAATAGCTTCTGAAGGGCCTTAAGGACCGGTTTTCCACCCGCCTTCAGAAGTTCGGCCGTAATTCCGTCCTCACCCGGCGCCTTATTGTGTTTAAGTTGTTTCAGAGCCACCCTAATCTCGTACAGGCTGACGTCCGGGATATCTTCGGTATAGTGTCGGGTCAATCTAGCTCTTGGATCATTCGCTAGATTTGTCGTGGGTTTAGAGATAGACGTGTATAACTGTCCATAGAATGCCTCGATCTCTCCCAGGAGCTCCGATTTAGCGGATATGACTCTGCCATCGTCGGTCTTCAGTTTCGTGAGTTGGCTCTGCCCAATAGACAGATCCCTCGCAAAAACTTTGGAGCCCTTATTCCGCTCTATCGCGTCCTTAACCCTTTCGGAATTAAAGTGGCGAAGATCGCGTTTTAAGGACTTCGAAATCTGTCTATTGAGCTGACGGTATCTGCACAAATCGTCTGAAGACTGCAGAATCATCTCACGCCTCTTCTTCATGAGCTCGAGAGTCGGATCCGAGAGCTTCTTGTTCTTATTTGTACGGTGGGTCTTGAAAAACTTAGACCCGACCGTATGGACAGTTTCCACGAACCCATCGTTACATTCGTCCACGGAGCTACCTAGGCACTCGAAACGATTGTGGAGTTCGAGCTGAAAGCTCTCGGGGTTTTGGAGCTGGATTTGTGCTGGACGGAGCGTAGACTTCACCAGTCGAGACCTTTCAAGCTTGATGTTGATATTCAATGTGCCTCTCACCATGCGGTGATCACTACCAGTTTTCACTGCATTGATCACAGAGACATCATTGAATATTTGCTTCTTTGTCGACAAGATGAAGTCAATCTCATTTTTAGTTGCACCATCGGGGCTTTGCCAGGTCCACCTCCTATGCTCACGCTTTTTGAAGAAAGAGTTCATCATGTAGAGGCCCTCCTTCTCCATAAAGCTAGCCAGTAGGTGTCCCCGGTGGTTCCGCCGTCCAAATCCAAATTGCCCCACTCGCAGCTCATCACCGTCTCGTTTGCCCAGTTTAGCGTTGAAGTCCCCCATGACCACGGTGAAGTGAGTCTTATAACCATGTATGGCTCTGGATATATCCTCATACATGGTCTCTACTTCGTCGTCGGAGTGTGTCGAGGTTGGGGCATATACCTGTATGACCTTCAGCGAATATCTTGCCGATATTCTGAGTATAAGGTAAGCCACCCTGGTCGACACACTTTCGATCCTCACCACATTGTTCACAAGGGACCTGTGGACGAAAAACCCGACACCACCCTGGGACTGCTGGTCGCCCTCCCGGAAATAGAGCAGGTTACCGGATTTGAGAATTATCGTGTCCTCCCCCTGTCTTCGGACTTCGGATAATCCCACAATACTCCATCGTACCCCGCTCAACTCTTCCTCAAGTTCGGTGATCTTCTCGTCGGTCCGCAGTGTACGCGTGTTGTATGTTGCCAGGTCGAGTCGTTGTAAGGGGTAGCCTAGCCTCCTCCGGAGATTCTTCGCACCCCTTGCCTCGCCGTAGCCTTGACCGCTACCGTAGTCAAGGTTAGACGGGCTGCCGGGTACTAGGGGCCGTTTTGTTTTGCGTGTCTGCATTGTTGGGGGGTTTTTGCCATAATCGCCACGCTTGGCATGCGGGTTGGCGATCGCAGTGTAGATGTTGAAATGCACAGAAAATGCTGCTGCCCATTTTCTGGTGTGTCCCTTAGTCGCCTCTTACGACACCCACGGGAAGAGATGGGATGGTGTAAATTCTTCGGTTCCAGACACCATACGGAACAACTTACGATAACTATTAACTTACGGTATGTACTTACTAACTTGACTGTAATTGTAAAGTCACATTATTCGTGTGTGCTATGGAAGCCAGCAGGCTGGCTAGCTTAATTCGCACTGATTCCTAAAGTACCGATTGATGTTGTAACAGAGAAACAATTACTTATCTAATCTGTACTGGTAAATCCAAACAGCTGCCCTCAGTGTCATGAACAACGGTCCATTTTAGGGCCAAATAATAAAAACAAAAAGCGATCACACCATGGTCATCCGTCACCGGTTATCTAATCTGTAGTAAAGTGGCAGTTATTTGAATGCTGTTTGTGTACACAGGGTGGGTGGTGAGCGGCGGCTGGACGCGCGTGTACTACCACCGCGGCGAGAGCGTGCGGCTGCGCGGCGGCAACGATGCGCTGCTGCGCCGCCTCGCCAGCGTGGCGCCGCCGCACGCGCACACGCTGCACGAGATCACGCTCGAGCGCGGCACCAACCCGCAGCTAGGTAACTAACATCTACTCTAAATCATATCTTATGTACCCCCCGATACATTATAGCGCAATTACACTTGGTCTTTAGCCTGTATTCGGGTGTACGAAAAACGTTACTCGAATTCGAGCACCCAATGCATTAATCACATTATTTTACTCACGTCCGGTAACTGGAACACTAGCAAACAATTGTCTACTCTGCGCCCGTATTCAGGTTGGAACAAACTGGCAAAGTATTGCTTGACAATTGAAAGGAAAACGGCGTCGGGTAACCAAAAAAAAGCTGTGTGAATACTGGGCGTACTCGACTCCATTTAAACATAATCGTATGTCCGAATTCCATAGGCAATCAAATACGAGCTAACTACCGAGTGTCCTGAACCTTTAGTCATTAACCATCCATTCGAAATCGAAGCGCACACTTTATTTTGTGCGCATGTCGGTAATTTTCGTATTTCTTAATCAGCAAATATGTCGTGCCACGTTGTGAACCTTTTTATTGAGAATTTGTATGAACTCAGTTTACATACCTGCCTGTGCATCAGTCTAATGTCATTCCCGCTTTATTTTATGCGGTGTACAAGAAGCAAACTAATGTATGCACACTTTTCCAGGTTTCCACGTACAACCAGACGGCCTAGTAACATTAGTAGAGAGCACCGGTTGCGCCGCCCGCGCGGGCATCAAGCGCGGCGCCCGACTACTCGAAGTGTGTCGCGCCGCCGTAGTAGCGCTACATCACGACCAGCTTGTCGATCTGCTGAAGACTTCTGATCCTGTCACGGTGAGCGGATGAATAATGCACTATTGGATTATTTTTTCGGACTGTACCACCCTATTTCGGAACCTGAATACCAACTTAACACAGTACTGAGTATGGAGGCTATGCGAAGGTTCCCATAAAAGAAACTAAGTAGTTACTATGACTTCCGTGGTGCAATCACGGAAGTTATAGTAACTACTCAATATCAATATCAAATATCCTCTGATTTTTCTTTTAATGTTATTTGCACTAAACTTCCACCAACAAAGATACGGTATATGCCATTGTAAAGGATTCGGTTCTTAGATAAAATGTTATTTTGGGCCAAACTTCAATTCCATTGCAAAAAATAAATATTCATCGTTTGGTAGGAAATGACCGATTTCTGGACTCATTGTAGACAAGTTTAAAATTATTTATATTTCAAAGAGTACATTCCCAGATTGGTCTCGTAGAAAAATTGACGTCATCTGCTTTTTTAGGCAATGTCATTGTTTTTTTTTTAAGGTTATTGTACTGTTTCAGGTGACGGTAACATTCGCGTCGAGCTCCAAGTGCCAGTGCGAGGCGGGGCTGGAGGAGTGGGCGCCACTGGCACGAGCGGACGCGCAGCAGCCGGGCCGGCCGCGCCGCGCATACGAGCGCGGACACTCGCCGCCGCGCTCCGACAGCTCGGGATATGGCACAGGTACCCATATAAAATGTCTAGCTGCTCCCATCCTTTTTTTCAAACGATTTAAAAAAAAGGAAGAGGTTCTCAATTCGGTTGTATTTTTTCTTTACATATTCTATTTTCACCACAGAACATATAAAGGAAGTTAGAAAGGAAATAGTTCCTGATTTGTATCGGAACGCGTGTCGCCGTTTGTCTCCCACTCTTTAACTCCACTACAGGCAAGAAACCTATACGCACGCGCATTACGCACACTAGTAGACAACGCACACTTAGATCGCTACTTTGCTATTGGTTGTATCACACATGCAAAAAAGCAATTTAGGGCGACTAAAAGGTCGATAATTCATATCGATGAAATTCAAAAATAACGGATAATATTGTCGACTAGTTATCGTTATAATTTAAGGTGGTGTACCAATACGATGGATTTATTGGTATACCTGGTTATATAAAAAAGTAATATAAATGTTATATTAAGAATAAAAAATAAAATAAAACAAAACTATAAAATTAAAACATTTGGTTCCGAAAAACCTCTTACGCCTACTTTTGAATTATTTATCAAAAAATTGTTCAGTCAGAGAAGTGATGCTAATTACATATTCCAAAGCGTAGATTTCTATGGAGAAGAACGTGCAAGACTCCGTATCTCCGTAATCTCGGTTACTCTCTTTTATGGTTTTTATTATGTAAATAAATAATTTTAAAAAAGTAAAAGACGCATGCTCAGGCACACTCTGTTCAACCTTTTTAAAGCAATGGAATGATCCAGTCACTCTCCGAGACATTTGAGTGAGCATAACAAACTCTCAATTTCCATTCCTTTTTTATGTCAAACAAGTTATAGCCTATAGGTAGTATATTAACAGATAAACATATTTTTTGCTAAAAATACAAGTGTGTTGAATACAATACTGTTGAATACCACAAGAGAGCCAAGAACGGCCATCACCAATTACTCACATGTATCATACGACGTTTTTCAACACATTTGTGAGAAAAAACAATTTAGCTAACTATTACATTACACAACAGTAAAACTAGTATAAAGAATTGTAACATAGCGGTAAAAAATGAAATTTGTTTTCTTATGCGTACATCAAAATTAAGATATAGTCTTTTGATTATATTACCTAGTCTTAAGTTTATACTTGCGTAAAAAGTTTTTATGATACCTAACGTCTTTCAGAGTGACAATAGAATAAAATTCATTTTATATGTATTTTTTTTTTACATACCATAAACTAGTGCTTGACTGCAATCTCACCTGATGGTAAGCAGTGATGCAATCGTTGATGGTGAGGCGCACTAGTTTTTTGTTGTATATAATTCAATTTAATTAATACAGCCGCCAAACTTCGCTCAAATATATCACGCCAAAAATCACGGGTATTCTTAAATGGCGGCCATAGACCACAAAGTAAAACAAATTTTATTTGTATTAAACTGGACGAAATTGCGTGAAAAATTACAAATAAGACACTAATTTATACTATTGAATGAAAAATACTTAACCTATTGATTAGTATTAAAACTCTGTTCGAGGACGAATAGGTGAAACGAAACCGTTTTAACTACACTACATTATAGCACTAATAATAAAATATTTAAAAAATAATAACTGCTACAAGAAACGAAGTTATTTTAATAGATCGATAATGGTTACAGTTACAACTTGGTACAACACTATGTCCATGGAGTGAAGTTGTCAAATTCAAGACATAGTTCTCCACACGTGATATCGCAATGAACACATTACATTGCGCGCTTGTTTACTCAGTACCAGATTGTACCAATGAATTGCACACAATGTATAATTTTGCATGTCATTGCGATTTTATCGTTATAATGTACAAATTCCATAATATTATCATTATAATTATAAATATCAATTGTATTTAAAGGTTTTTAGACTAATCGGTGAAAAGAAATCCCTTCTTGGGCTACACTACACACTTGGTATTTTTTACGACACGTTGCGATAGCGCAAGTGGGCACAACTGATATTTTTCACGGAGCTTCATACACAATAACAGTAAGATCGCGATTGACGACCGGTGTCAATCAAATTTCGGTTGAACCAAAATTGAACTATGACAATTTGGCGTACATTGAGGCACGCCTGCCCCGCCTACAAGGCCATTCTAACTTCTTTCAACTGTTCTGTGATTTTCACTGCCTGATGAAAATTTTGTTGCTCTCTATAAAAATTTTTTAGTAATTTGGAGGTATGCTGAACAGAAAGTGCCATATACCTCCGTAAAAAAACGAGGAACCTCCGACCAGTCTTGTCTGGGGTGGACAACTGCCCAATAGATGATTTCAGGCTATCGTATCTGTTCAAATCGCGTGGAGAATTTGAATATGCGATGCAGGATTTACGAAAAACATATTGCATCAACCCCAAATAAAACAGAAGGGAACCGGGATGTCTTCGATTCAAAAATCATTTTGAATCGAAGACATCCCGGTTTTTTCATCATCATCATGACATCCCGGATTCACCTTTTTTTCTTGCAGGCGGATCATGTCGCAGCGGTCGGCGGTCTCCGCAAACATCCCCAGCGCCAGAAGCGGCCGCACTGCGGCGCCGCTCTCACGACGACGCGGCGTCGCCACGACATACCAGGCATAAGCGCGCCTCCGCTAATACGTCATCACTTACCGTGAGTAACTAAGTAGATACATTCTTTTACGTCATAGATTCCCAACGGGAGCCGCAGCTTTTGTAATCTTTTTTTAAAGAGAAAAGGTTTTTCAGGGAAATTAGAAAAACGGTTAGGCAGGGATTTTTTTTGTATTAGTCGTGAATAGCCTTAGTTAGGTTAATGCAGATGGACGGAATAGCAAAGGATTTTGCCGTCAGTCAGCGCACAGCAGCCACTGCCTCAATGACGTGCAATGAAACCCTTTCCGAAGCCATGGCATCATTTTAAAGTATAGGAATTTATGTCTTATTCCTATACCACAATCTTTGAATGTCCATTGGTGAAAAATTTAATCCCTTGCCATGCCTTTCCAGTCTGCCTAGGCCAATACGTGAAACCTGCACATAAGAGTTAAGTTTTTGGTTTGTTAGTAATATTTAGTATTGTCCACCATAACCAGGAGGACCTCATCCGCATGATGGACGCAGAGCTGGGCGAGGGGCGCGGCTCTAGCGGCGGCGCGGCCGTGGCGGCCGCCAGCGCGCCGCCCGCCTCCGCGCCGCTTCCTCTACCAGACGCTGGCGCACTGGACTGGGCTGCACTCGTGCATACTGCCACCAGAGCCATGCTACAGGTACGTCATATGAGAAAAAAATACTATCATGGTGACTAAATGAACGAACATTTTTTTTATGTAGCATTAAAGAAATGATCAATGTCTGTATAAAATTCTTTAGTTCGTTAGTTGTTGGCTTGCTATACACTTTAGAGCCATTACGCACTGTCGACTAGTCGCCGGCGACTCAGTCCCTCGGCGACCGAAACATGGGAAAAGTCGCCTGGGCGACTGACGACTAGTGCGCAAGCACCAATTTAAACTATAGTAAGTAACAGTCGCCGTCGACTGAGTCGCCGGCGACTAGTCGACAGTGCGTAATGGCTCATAGTGCATACTGTAATTATATCTATAGCCTATTCGCCGAGGCATGAGCCAAAAGGTAAACAAAGAAATCAATGTTTCAAACATCATCGGTCGGGTTATACCTGCCAGGTATAACCCGACCGATGTCAAAACGTCACATTTTAATGTAAAATGTTCGCAGTATCTGTGGTCTACAATTTAGTAGTAGTAATCACGTTTTTTTAGGTTCTTTTACATTTAAACTATTTAATACATAATTAAGAAAATAATTTAAGGCATTTATAATGTTTGATTTCAAATAAATCTGAAAGGATAACATAAGTTTCACAGACATCATTCTAAAATATAATTTCTAATGTTGTCAGTGTATTAATTCCGTAGTTATTTTTATAAAATATGTTCACTACATCAATCGTGACATATAAAGAACCCTTTTTATGGTTTGTTTGCCTTTTGACTCAAGCCTCGCTGAATAGGCTATAGCAATTGACAAATCATAACTATCAAATAAAAATCACCTTACGCTCTCTTGTCTTCACACTTACATAAAGGATCCTGATAGTTCGCTATTCTTGTTAAGAAACTAGTGACTCATCAATACAACCGTTGCTAATCGTCATAAAACAGATTTTCTTCTTCATCGTTAAGTTTAAATGTTGAGTTTATTTTTATTTATGTTTTCTAATTTACTATGATCTGATTGGTCAACGGGCGTGGCTTGAGTCAGCGTAAACAAAGACGTCACTATTTTCTTAACGTGAATAGGCTATAGAACTTCCGAGATTTCAATGTAAAAAGATACCTTTTCTTTATATCATTATTTATTTATCTTGATTTAGATCTGTGAAGAGCATCAGTACCCGTCAATGGACAACACCGACCCGTCATTAGAAACGCTAGCGAACGAACCCACCAACGACTCTTGGAATGACGTCACTGTTGTAAGCTATATTCTTGTCAATTTTATTCACTTTAACATAACATAAGCCTTATAATGTTCCTACTGCTGGGACTCGCCCCCCCCCCCCCCTTCTAGGAGAGGGAATGGGCCGCAATCCACCACGAGAGCCCAGTGCGGGTTGGTAGATGTCACATGTTTTCGAAATTTTGGTCCTAAGACATGCCGGAAATAAATTACACATATGCGCCTGGCTGGGTTTGAACCCGCGAACTACAACTTGTGAGTCGGGGCCGTTATCACAGGGCAGGGCCGTATTCGGTACATAACTACACATTTATACTGTATGGTATAATCTAGTAAACGTTTCTGAGCAAGTTAGGTTTAGCGTTATTCCTTTCAATGACGCACCGTTAGTGAACTACCAAATAAAAACTGAAACAAAACCGTCCGGTAAAAACAAAACAATTTAGCTGAGAGATTTTTTTTTACAAAAGCATCCTATACTACAGGCACCTGAAGCCCCCCCAAGCACTAACACATTAGCAGCGAGTACCGCAACATCCCCGACAGGCAGCAACTCGGGCGCCAACGGCAACGCGAACTGCGCGTGCGGCCTCGCCGCGCGCGTCGCTGCGCTCGAGACAGATGCTGCCGCCTCGCAGAGGCACCGCCATCAACTGGAGGAAGAGGTAACTACCTCGCTTTACCAAATAAAACTTTACAGATGACCTAACTAAACGGTGAAGCGAACCCTGCGTATTTGAAATTGCTATCTGAAGTATTGCGAAACGGTGTCTCAGGAACAATAAATTATTACGTAAAACGGGTTTTACTAGGTTTTTCAGATTGTAACTTTGCGTATTTTTGTGAAAGACTCATCCCACCCCCTTGTAAGAAAAAATAATACTTGGTCGACCCCCGTCTGTCCTATATTATCGTCTTACGTTATAAATGAATGGTCCTTTACTTCGTAGTTTAGTGTTCAACGAGCGTAGGTTGATTTCTGGCTGAAGCTGATAAATGGGCTATCATCTAAACTGAAGTTAGTCAAAAATAACAGAATTTCTAAAAAAAAAACAATTGTATTTGGTTTAAGGCTGAGAAAAAAATACTATGCCATTTTAATTTATTAAACATTTTTGTGAACTTGGTTGTGATCGAAACTCGTGTAAAAAATAATTGAAAAAATTAGCTTCAAATCCTCTTGGTTGATAAAAAATACTTCCAAAACAACCATTTATTAAATGCAGCATTTTTCATCATAGCGCTGTTTCCATTAGTAACTATCAATCAAATATTTTTCCTTTCAAAACCGGAAATCTTTTTCTCTCACACCTTCCACTTAGCCTCTAAATCCGTCTGGCTTCTGGCACTTAATCCGACACGATATTGGATTTTAAATATCTTTATTAGACGATTAGATACGAAGGTAAATATGTTTTATTAATCAGTTTCATTGAGTCATACTACAATTTGAAACACAACTTGTAAAAAACCCACAAGTCTATATCATAAGCCTTTTGTGTGATAAAATAACAACAAGTCAGCAGGACTGGTCATCGCCTCGTTGGAATTTACCAACAACGCTTTTTATTTATAGAAATAAATTAATCAGATACGTAGTAATTAATTAAATCAGTAGTTTTCAAAATTATTGATTCTTCGTATTAATAATTCAATTCAAAGTATTTGAGCTCGAAAAGAGTTTCCAAGTCAGATAATTTAAAAACGTAATAATCTACAGCCAAAGTCAAAGTCAAAGCCATTTATTTGCATTAAATGCGGTACATGAGATGGTAACATATATATTGGCGCAAGGACACATTTCGCCATAAGTTGGCATGCAAATATTAAAATCATGATATGATGCTCATATTAAGCAAAATCGCAAGAATATTATACCGTCTGAACACGAACAATCAAAATAATTTTTACTTACACTATTACGGATATTGTAACTTACACAAACAAAATGGAATAAAATCTTAACACAAATTAACAATATAGCATTTTTTTAAAAACCAATTTAAAACCTAACCTTAAAATTAAATAACAGATTTTAGAATGTAAGATAAAACATAACAAATTAATTACAGTCGGAATTTTAATTCGATTCCAGATTTGACAATTTCAGTGTTACAACGTTATGACAAGTACTAAATAGTGACGTTGCGAAATTATTCGTTATGGAAATGGAATATTTCCGGATCGATTCTTCTCGTTTATAATTTTACTCTCGTAAACTAAGTATATCAGGAAATTAAATATTTCTGAACCGATAATTTAGTTTTGACGATTAATTAACGATCTGAGAATTTTCTTTTTTGTGTGTGAAATAAATAAAAAAAATGTGATGATGAAGGAACATGAGCTACATGCCCCTTTACCTGCGCCCAAATCAATTCGATAGGGTTTAGCTCGCAATGGTAAGGGGGCAGTCTTAAAACCGTGATCCCATGTTGTGCTGCCATTTCGTCTACAGCAGCGATTACTAATTAATAAATAATTATTATGAATGATTATGTATTTATTAAAAATCAATAATTTAGTCTTTAACTGGCACACTGATTGTTTATCGATTTTTGTGTTCATCACTACACTATTATATGTGGTATCATTATTTCACAAAATGACAGTAACAATAATGTCAAATCTGGAATCGAATTAAAATTCTGACTGTAGTTACAATTTGGCATACGTAACAACCACAGTAGATAACAACATAAAAATGAGGTGGGTAGGTTCTGAAACAGCAAGTCAGTACCAAAACGATCTACAACACATTTCTATAATGATAAGACTGGCAAGAACCTTTTTTGAAAAATTCAACTAATGAATAAAAGCTTTGTGAGATGAGCCATTTTTTTAGCACTTTGCAAAATTTTCCATAAGGAAGGTCAGTTATAAAATTTGGAATCGAGTTATAAATAAGTGGGGCCATGTACACACAACTACGTCTAAATAATTCAATTTTTGGTACTGGCAGTTGAAGCTACACGAAAGCTACGAAATCTCCATTAGTGAAATGGTTTTAGTTTGGCCTGTTTGTTGTTGTTTTTTGTTTGTTTGGGTCAAATTAAATAATTGAAAGTTTACCCTCTTCCTGTTATTACAAGTAGGTACAACTTAACTATCCAAGTATTTCAAAATCGGACCTCAAAACACACTTAATAGTGCAACTGAAAGTTAGAAAAAAACCACAATCTAAACACGACATCAAGATAACAAGATTTTCTGAAATATTCGCGGTCCATCTCGCACTTTTCATGACCGTGGCTGCCCACGTTTTACATGCGCAATACAAGGAAACCGTGGTGTTTAGTTTTCGTTCATCATAATTTAAATGATAAATTAGTACATTTGTACTACCTTATACGTTCCGATAAATGGATTAAGTCTATCAGAGCAATGTTCAGTAGATCACGAGTTACGACATATTATTATTTGAAAATTACTTAATTCTACGACAAGGTGATAATTTAATCCGGCTTCCGATAAATTAGTCGGGCTTAACTAAAATTTATCTTTGATTACTTCTCTAGGTTCGTCGTTTACGGCGACACAACGCGCGTCTTCGCGAGGAGTCTGCGCGAGCGGTATGGCAACTAAGGCACTTCACGCAGTGGCTCAAGAGGACCGTCGACCGACAGTGAGACACGCCCTTTACACTTACAGTCCGACATGACTTGCGAAAATATTTGTTACTCCACAACTTGGAAATGGAACTGTAATAATTCTAAATAAAATAGGGAGATTTGTTTGCTTTAATGGAAAAATGGCGAAATTGTAATTCCGTGATTGCCGCAATACTAAATACTTTGTTGCTGCCGTACGTGGTTCCAATAAGGATAAGAATACTAAGCAGCTTACGCGTGGCACCTGCATATATTTTTACAAACGAATGTGTCTATTATAAAGACCTGGATATAAAACCTAATGTCCTATTTTGTTATTCATTTATTTTTATCATAGATTGTACAGATTGTACTGCTACCTGCAAATATTTGTTAGTTCTTGTTGCTTGTTACTCGTTGCAGGAAGTTGACCCATTGTTTGGAACACGTTTTCTGTTAGTACATGGTTTTATCAGTTGTAGATCATTACAATTGATGACTACCACATAATCTTCTTATCACAGGATAACGATGCGGTAAATTTGTCAATTGCTAGTTTATCAAATCAATAATCTCATTAACTGTCAAATATTTTGAAATATTATTTTGACCCTTGTAATCTTCATGGGTTAAATTTTATTCCTACGACTCAATACCCAAAATAATAATAATTATAAAACCTAAAACACGTTTCTAGCTTTGAACCTATGGTAGCTGTAGTCTTACAATTGTTATAAAAATGAGAAAAAAAAGACAAAGTTCAATTATAAAATAATTCTTATGAAAATATTTATACCTATAATAGTATATCAATTACAATGTTAAAACATGCGCTGTCTTATGAATTTCGTGCCTTTTCTGTGCTTCACGTGAAGCGTTTGTTTTGGCGTAATTTTACGTAATATGTTGGTACTAGTATGTATTCGTAGACTAATTTGTTATTACCTTATATATTATGGTATTAATGGTTGACGTTATTGTCTCAATTAAATTGACGTATTTAGATACAATTGTTATAAGTCTCGTTTTACTATAACTGTTTGATTTATACAGATACTAATATTCTATTATTGTTATTATTTGTATAAATCAAACAGTTTATAATAAAAACGTTTATGGGTAATATATTATTTATTATTACTATATGTTTATCGAATTCAATATGAATACTACGTAGGCTTTAATTTATTTATCGATTACAGTTATCTAGACTAGTATTTCGAGATTACGGTTAGTTATAAGAAGAACCGAAGTTGTAAGTGAACACCAATTAGTTGTAAGAATTTAAAATCATCAAATAAATTGTGGGCTTTTATATTTTTGATCTACTTTGAAACGAAGACATTGAGATGTCCGTTACGTACCTATATAGTAAGTATGTGAAAGTCGAATGTATAGCCCACCATCGTGTTTGAAATGATTAACCTTGTGACGTAAGTTATACTAATTGTTTAGCATGTAATCCTAATTGTAAACAGACTTGAAACCTGCCAAATATTAATACAATAAGAGAAAAAAAATGCGTAAGCACAAATAGTACTCGTTTAAAATATGATTAAACATATACATAGAATGTTTACGCAAGTT
This sequence comes from Mythimna separata, assembly GCA_030763345.1. Taxonomy (NCBI): domain Eukaryota; kingdom Metazoa; phylum Arthropoda; class Insecta; order Lepidoptera; family Noctuidae; genus Mythimna; species Mythimna separata. The sequence goes on from CM061180.1 coordinate 11,111,236, forward strand.
GAACATAGTTCATAGTAGATGGCTCTCATGAAATCGTTAGAACTGTGTTTTGTTATGGTAGCTTATTAGACCCGCTGCTGCTATGTTCTCGAGTTATATTGAACGTAAAGACCCAACGTAATTAAAACACCGACCTGTAATTCTTATAATCTGGTAGCTTTTACTATATTTTTTGTCTTCGTTGTACTTTGTTTGTGTAAATATGAGTCTCATTAATTAGATGTAATCACCAACAAAGCTTTATTAGTTTAGGTTATCGTAGGCGTTAATTTTATTCATAACGGGAGAGACTTAATAGCGTATTGTGAGCCTCTTTTCTCTTTATACTGTCGGGAAATGTACACGTCATATGCCTCAGTTTACCCCTTTTTTTACATGATTAAATTATAGAAAGAATCATCAGTGGAGTTACCTCCGTTCTTATTTATGCCACTGTCACACTTATGGGAAAGCTTCACCGTACTTTTTTACTTAAAACATAAATAAAAGACATTCCCGTGTACTTCTAACAATGATTATGTTTTACTTATGTATTATATAATTAAAATCCCGATACACAATAAATTATGGGGTAGATACTATTCACGGTTATATAATGAAACTACGAAGAACGAAATTGAAATAGTGGTGCACTTATCTCAGTCTTCCGTATAACAACGATAAAAGTTACTATATTATATATTTATGTATTGTGCAGCGACGTAATTGTCGCTTAATCATCATACTTTTATATGAAACAATTTTTTTTACAAAACTGACATAAAATTTTTGTTGAACGGTATTTAATTACGTATTACTAAGTCTTTTGACGAAGGTCGCGTTTTTAGAAAGATTTAGTAACCGAACTTTTACAGGTTTTTTTATAACATAAATTTGGTGTAGGTGTACACAGAATGTGATGAATCCATTAAAAAATATTATTTTGTAATACATATAAAGGGCATGGAAAGTCAGGAATGAAATTGGACATTAGAATGCATTTTTACTTTAGGATTGAAAATGTAAACCAAAAGTAATTTAAATATGCAAGTATTATTCAGCCAAATAAAATTGTTTCCATGAGTAGTTGCCTTTCCATGTCGATAATTTTGAGCTGCAGTACACCGAGTTTATCAACAAGCTATTAGTAATTTATATCGATATAAAACAGTGTCTTGGTCAATTATACTAAATATTCCTGCCTGTATTCGTCTGTGGCTCGACGTAGTTACATAATTGAGTTTTATACTACTTTTATTTTTTGTACGTACATAATAGTAACATATTCTATCATAAATTATTTTATATAAGGCAGTCAAAACACGCTGTAATTTATTAGTAAATGGTATCAGTTAAAACAGAATTCTCTGTTGCAAAATTCGGCGAACGAAAAAATTACTGACTGAACTAGATACCATTTCCTAGTTCGTTTCATACACAACCCGTGTTCGAAGTAAGAATTTATGTAAGTTTTCCCACCACTCACGTTTAAGATTCATCTAAGTTATTATTTCTTTTGTCTTCTCATAAAGGCTTGCGCAGATTTTGTCTAATTGATACATTGGTACACCACTATAGGCAAAGTTCCATATTAAAAGTAAAATCGAAATACGTTGTTATTTAAATATTCATAAAATCAATTTTCACTTTCACAAAATCTGAGTAATACCTTGTCGCGATGCCTAATTTTTACTGTGGATAAGTAAGTAACCAAAGCGATTACATTTAACCTCCATATTTTTGAAATTTGGATTGTTTCCTCGTAACAGCTTAAAGGTTCAATTTATTTAGAGATATAATTTTCCTTAGATAATTTGTACGTATTCTAAAGGACATTCCAATAAAACTTATATACCAGATGATTGTTTTATTCAATAACACTTTAAAATTGCATTAGCACTATTGGACTCTGTCGACACGAAATTTAAAGCGCAGGCCACACCGCCAGCTGGCGGGCGAAGCGGGCGAAGAAAACTAAACAAACTACGCGAAATATTGGCGACCTAAACTATGTTGGGTTCACACCGAAAACTATGGACAGACAAGCGACGGGCGGAGCGGGCGAAGCGGGGGGCGCACTGCTATTCGAAAGACGAACGTCGAGTAGTCTACTCGAAACGGGGAAGACGGGCTAACGAACCGGGCGAACGGGCTGGCGTGGCGGGCGAGCTAAACTAACGAAGCGCGGGCGCGCCAACGAGGCCAACGAGTAGCTTTGCTGGAATCGTCGGATATTTCGTTAGCTCGTCAGGTTAGTCGGTAGCTCGCGGTGTGAACCGAATTATGTAAAGAGGTGAAACGATATTCGTCCGCCAGGCCCGCCCGCTCGCTAGCCGGCGGTGTGGCCTGCGCTTAAGTGTCCCGCGACTGTTCGTGGCATAAACATAAAAGTAATATAAGTTGTAAAGTAAAACTCACTGTATTTAAATCAATTACTTTACTTTTAAATCCGACAATGGTCGCGGAGATATTTTTTCTCTCTAATAATGTTGCTACACTCTAAAAATACAAAAATCTACAAAATGTAGCCAGCATAATAAAAATAAACTTAAATCTATGTTCGGATACGAACATACTGGGGGCGCCTCTGGCCTATTGAACAACCCAGTTAAAACTAAAAATTATACAAGTCTAAACTTAATCAATATTGATAGGAAACGGACATACTTTCATAACACTAGTTCGGATGACAGATCCTTTTGCAGTCTTAACCTCTAAAGCACGAACAAATCCATCTTTACCAGGCATTACATTTAAAATTCTTCCTACTGGCCAGTTAAGTGGATTTATGTTATCATATTTTAAAATTACCATGTCACCTGGTTTTAAATTTGGTTGGATACTTTTCCATTTCGGTCTATTTTGTAAAAGAACTAAATAATATTTATGCCATTTTTTCCAAAATAATTGTTGCATTTGTTCACACTGTTTCCAAAAGGATAATCTGCCAACATTTACATTACTTAAATCTAATTCAGGATAAGAACATAATGGTGATCCCGTTAAAAAATGTCCAGGTGTCAAGTAAGACATATCATCTGGGTCTCTAGACAGAGGCGTCAACGGCCGCGAGTTAAGAATACCTTCAATCTGCACGATGACAGTATACAATTCCTCATAAGTTAACACTGTATTGCCTATTACCCGTTTCATATGATACTTGACACTTTTAATGCCTGCTTCCCACAATCCACCAAACACAGGGGAATAACTTGGTATGAAATGAAAGGATATTCTCTCTGTATTGCAGAATTCTGTTACCGTGTCTTGGTGACTTGTAGAAGCTTGCAAATCATACAATTCTTTTAATACATTAGCAGCCCCTTTATAACAGGCACCATTATCACAATAAATCTTTGTGGGTTTGTTCCTTCTGGATATAAATCTTTTCAAACAACCCAAAAAAGTATTTGTTGACATATCAGAAGCTAGTTCTATGTGTACAGCCTTAGTTACAAAACAAACAAATAGGACAATATAGGCTTTAGTTATTACTGGATTACGAATACGAGTTTGCTTAACACTAAAAGGGCCACCATAATCGGTGCCTACTATCTGAAAAGGCCTTGTCATATTTACCCGATCCAAAGGGAAAGATCCCATTAATTGAGTAGCATTCTTAGCCTTTAATTTAAAGCAAGTAATGCATTTATATAAAACAGATTTAATTTCACGTGAAGCATTAAGAATCCAGTATTTATCATTCAAACTACCAAGAACCAAACTTTGACCTGCATGTTTTAATTGAATATGTTGCCTCCATATAATCCCCTTAGTAATATTAGATTTTTTAGGTAAGATTATAGGATGCATCTCTGCAAAGGGTAAATCAGCATTTTGCAAACGCCCACCTACTCTTAATAACTTACAAGAATCAAGAAAAGGATTAAGACTACTCAAACTAGATTTTACACTGTTACCAGCTTGTAAGCATTTAATCTCACTTTCAAAATGTTTACCCTGATCTACTCTTATTATTGTCTGCAGAGCAGAATCCAATTCCTTTGGGCTTAATTTTTTCACGCTTTTACAATGTTGCGCCTTGCAAATATTTATAAATCTTAACACATAAGCCATTATTCTAGTAATTTTTTCTATATCTGAGTATTTCTCCAGTATAGTCAACAAAGTATTATCTTTAACACATAATATATTGCTTGATTTTATTACAGGTTTTATTTCAGGTATATCTTCCAAGGACATTAGAGCTGGATCAATTCCATGAACAAATTCAGCATTCCTCATATACTTGGGTCCATGCCACCACAGTAAATTATCCTTTAAAGAAGAAGGACTTACACCTCGAGACAGACAGTCTGCTGGGTTGTCTGCAGTGTTGACATAGCACCATTTATAAGAGGAAGTTAACTGAAGTATTTTCTTAACTCTATTAGCAACATACATGTTTAATTTGACAGGTTCTGTTTTGAGCCACGCAAGTACTATCTTAGAATCTGAATACAAATATGTATGAACATTATATTTCAGTGATAATTTAGTATAAACTTTGTTTGACAATGTAGCTAACAATAATGCACTTTCAAGCTCTAGTCTAGGTATTGTTAGTACTTTACTTTTAGGATTGATGCGTGACTTAGAACAAAATAAATTAATATTTACGCATTTATCAGGTCCTGTTACTCTTAAATATAAGCAACAACCATAGGCAACGCCAGAGGCATCAGAGAATCCAATTAATTCAAAGTTATTACAAATTATATTTTTAATATTCCTAGGAACAGCAATACATGGCATATTCACCAAATCTTGGGCAAATTCTACCCATTTTTTATTAATATTTGATGGCAAAGGCTGATCCCACATTATATTATGAAACCACACTTCTTGCATTAGAAGTTTTGCCGAGACCAATATAGGTCCCACAAGACCGAGTGGGTCAAAAAATTTACTTATAAAACTAAGCATTTCCCTCTTAGTATATTCAAGTTTTAACTCTTTTACAGGACATTGTATTTCCAAACTATCAGTTTTCACATTGTAGATTAACCCTAATGTTTTAACATACAAACAGTTTTTATCAAAATCCTTTACATCTAATTGATGTAAATCAACAGGAATGTCCTTTAGTAAATTACTATTATTTGAACACCATTTATGTAATGCAAAACTACCCATGCTTAATAATTTACAAAGCTCATTCTTGGTCTGGTTTAGCTCACAGATATCATCACTGCCAATTTGTATATCATCGACATAACTAGAGTTTTGCAAACAAAATGCAGCCAAAGGATACTGATCTTTAAATCTTTGCGCTAGTTCAAGTAAGCAGCGAGTGGCAAGGAAGGCAGAACTTTTCAAGCCATATGTTACAGTCAATAATTGAACACACTGAACAGGATCTTCCCTAGATTCTCGCCAAAGAATATTTTGCAAACCACAATGCTTTTCATTTAGAAGTACCTGTCTATACATAGCCTTAACATCACAGAGCAATACATACTTGTATGTTCTGAACAAAATCAATATGTCAAATAAATCACTTTGGACAACAGGTCCATTCAACAAAATATCATTTAATGCTAAGCCATTTTTTGTTTTTGCACTTCCATCAAACACAGCCCGGACTGGTGTTGTTTTACTGTTAGGATTTATAACAGGATGATGAGGAAGAAAGTTTAACTTGCCTAAATCTATGTTTTGGTTTTTAGTATCTAAGTATTTTGCATGACCTTGCTGAACATAATCATATATAAATTTTTTATATTGTTGAAACAAGTTATTATCTTTAGCAAATCTTTTTTCTAAATTATGCAATCTGCTCAAAGCCATGGGAAATGAATGCCCCAACCCTGTATTATCTAACTCAACTTTCAAAGGCAAAGCAACACTAAACCTATTGTTTTCTAATTTTACAGAATCCTGAAACATTTGTTCAGCTTGATCATGTTCAGAACTATCCTCTTTGAACACCTTGGGGACATTTTCACATTCCCAAAATTTTAAAATTGTTTGTTCAAGTTGACTATCTTTAGTAATGCAGGTGTTACATACCTTAGAATAATTATTTGGCTTTATTATCAAACAAAGATTGGAAGAGCTTATTCCACCTGAGGTTATAGGCAATTTGCCTGCTACAACATACCCCAAACTTGTGTTTATCAGGTAAGGTCCTGATGGAGTTACAGGCAGGGACTCACGGCGCAGCACCTGGAAAAATATGTCACACCCCAATAGCAAAGACAGTTCACCAGTTTTATTGAAGTTTTTGTCAGCCAGTTGCACGTAAGACGGAAAAGTAAATTGTGAAATGTCAAAGGACTGCTGCGGTAATGGACATGCAATATTTTTTACAACACAGCATGAAACTGCTACATTGTTGTTATTTACGGTTGAGTAAACAGTGACATCAGCCTTGCATGTTACATTTTGTTCTCCTCCTTGACATACACCTACTATAAGCTGATCTGTCCTACTTAACTTACATTTAATTTTGTTGGCCAAGCTTTCAGTGATAAATGAAACTTGACTCCCAGAGTCAATTAGAGCCCTAGCAGTAACAAACGTGCCATCATTTTTAACCAAGCGTACCATAGCAGTGGGCAATAAGACATTCGTGTAAGCTGTAGCACTCGACAAAGCCACCTGGTTAACCCCTGCGTTATTATCAGGCTTAACCACCAATGCTGTAGCTGCAGATGCATCACTTTGAGATTCATTGTGCAAAAGCGTATTGTGCCTTTGCCCACAAGTCATACACTTTATTTTTAGCAAGCACTTTCCATTATGGTTGTTAAGGCATACTTTGCAAAGCTTGTTGTCATTGACAAAAGATAATCTTTCATTTTCTGAAGCTAATTTAAACTTTGAACACTCATAAAGCTTATGTGTCTGCTGACAATACTTACATGATGCCGACTTGGATGTGCTTACACCGCTCATTACCCTTGGCTTCTGGGAATGTGTGGACTTATCCTCGGTGGTGTTTTCCATCGCAATGGCCCTTCGTTCCAGAAAATCTAGAAACTCGGACAACTTAGGTATGTCCTTGCTTAGCCGTTCTTGATGGAATCCACGGTTGGTGTAATTATCTACCTTTTTGGACACTATATTTACCAACAAGGTGTCCCAGTGCTCCACCGGCTCCTTTAGGTTTTTCAGTGCTGCAATGTTTAAGTTTATTACTGAAACAAGAGACCTAAGACCGTGAGCAGTGCATTTTGTGACTACAGGCAACTCTAGTATGTTATTTACATGATGATTGACTATTAATAATTTATTATTAAATCTGCTGTCTAGCAATTGTAATGCAACTAAATAATTTTCATCATTTAATATTAAATTTTTTATTAGATCTAGAGCCTCCCCAGTCAAGAATGAGCGTAAATAGTGCAGTTTTTCACATAAGCTTAATCGACTATCTGCATCAATAACTGATTTGAACATATTGATAAATGGTGGATAATCCACTACATTTTTGCCATTAAATGAAGTTAGATTTACAACTGGTAACTTTTTAAATTCACCTTTTGGTGTTTTAACATCCTTGTTTAATGCTATTGTTGCAATGGTTGTGTTAATAGTGGAAACTGTAGTATAATATTTTTCTTCCACTTCATTATAGTCTTCCTTATCGCTGGGACTTAAACACAATATTTTTTTATTAAGAGTTTCGTACTCCCTAAATGACTCTGATAATTTCTTACACTTTTCTTTGAGTAACTCTTCTTGTAGTTCTGAGAGATTATTTTGTGAAAATTTGAACATTCGAGTAATACTACCTTTGATGTAGCCTCTTTGGGCTAGTAGTTCTTGTAAATCGGCCATTGTACCGATCGTTTCCAATAATGCAATACCAAATGAACGTTTTTAACGTATTGTACAAATCAAAATGCACAAATTGTAGTGCACGGACACCCAATAAAGAAAACAGCAAATCAAAATGGCGTAGCTTAGTTCCAAATTATTGATGAATTGACGAAATCGCCGCAGCGTCACGTCGCGTTTTTTTTCAACGGAAGGCAACGTAACGATCTGCGATGCTGACGAATCCCGTCGCTCCGCAACGTTGATTAGGTTGGCAGCACCTCTTTTTCTTTTTTCTGATTGGCGCTTTTGAATGTTGCGCGATGTCACTTCACTTGCACTTCGCGTTCCAGATGCAGGACAAAACCACACGTTGATCTTGATTTTGTTGGCGTCTCTTTCTTGCACAGTACAAATTGGAGATTATGTACCTTGATAATCCAATTTTTGGTTAGGATTATTATTTTTGTATGATGATGATAATTATGATATCCCGTTTATTGCTTGAAGGCCCCGCAAGCCAGCAGATGAAGCCGTGATGTATTTTACTGAATTGTCAGCAATCCTCAGAGCCCTCCGCCAAGACCGCAGGAAATTCTCCTCCACGCGTCCACTCGTGTTTTGTTTTCACTCGTAGCAGGAATCAATTTCGGTGTCGGATCGTAATTCGGAACCAACTTTATGGTATCAGAACCAACTTTACGGTATCGGAACCAACTTTACGGTATCGGAACCAACTCTATGTTCGTGGCATAAACATAAAAGTAATATAAGTTGTAAAGTAAAACTCACTGTATTTAAATCAATTACTTTACTTTTAAATCCGACAATGGTCGCGGAGATATTTTTTCTCTCTAATAATGTTGCTACACTCTAAAAATACAAAAATCTACAAAATGTAGCCAGCATAATAAAAATAAACTTAAATCTATGTTCGGATACGAACAGCGACAGTCGTCTGACAAATTTTGAACAGTGAGAACGAGTATATATCGCATTTTCGCGATCGTCACCAGGTCATTGATCCACCTTGTGGGACTTCACTACAGAACTTTTTAGTTACCAAACGCAAATCCGAGGAAGTGCGCAAAACTGCCGGTACCCATAGTGTGACCCCTTCTCATAAGCAGAGCAGAACCATTGCCTACCTCTGCAGAGAATATCGGTATGAAAGTCAAACAACGTAACCGTATCTCTAATGTTGGTTCCTCTGGGCGACACTGTAAAGGTGAACGAGTTGGAAACATCGAATACTATTTTTTAAAATGCACTTACAAATTAATTTGGGATAGGTACACTATCAGGCCCCGTTTTTAGGGTTCCGTACCTCAAAAGGAAAAACGGAACCCTTATAGGATCACTTTGTTGTCCGTCTATCTGTCTGTCAAGACCCTATATCTCGGGAACGCGTGGAGGTATCTAGTTGAAATTAAAATGATATATTCAAGTCTGCGGTCTGCAAAACTCAAACTTGTCAGTTAAAGAAAAAAAAGATACGGGTGTTTACGTCGCAAAAAGCATACATTTCGACACTCAAAGGAATCAAAATCCATAGGGTACTTCCCGTTGACCTAGAATCCTAAAATTTTGCATAAAGCAAGGTCTCATAGCACAAATACATAAAAAACCGGCCAAGAGCGTGTCGGGCCACGCTCAGTGTAGGGTTCCGTAGTTTCCCGTCCGTCACAATAAGTGTCCCCAACTTTTCAAAAACTGTTCATCACATCAAGTTTTAAAATAATTTTCCTAGAAAGTCTTTATAAAGCTCGACTTTCCAGATTTTTTCATATTTTCTAAACTTATGGTTCAAAAGTTAGAGGGGGGGACACATTGTTTTTTACTTTTGGAGCGATTATTTCCGAAATTGTTGATATGATCAAAAAATGATTTTTGTAAACCCCTATTCATTTTTGATTAGGTACCTATCTGACAATATATCACACGATAGAGTTGAAATAAAAAAAAAACACTCCACTTTACGTGTAGGGGGGGCTACCCGAATAAAACATTTTTGTCCAATTTTTATTTTACTACTTTGTCGGTGTTATTGATATTGTACATATTGGTACCAAATGTTAGCTTTCTAGTGCTAACGGTCACAGAGATTAAGCGAGAACGGACGGACAGACATGGCAAAACTATAAGGGTTCCGTTTTTGCCATTTGGCTACGGAACCCTAAAAATTCTGAAAACTGAAAAAAAATTGTAAACTTCACAAGAAAAATGATTTTTGCGATTTGGAAAAATATTCAAGACTTGATTCGGGAATTGAAACTGATTTCATATGTAAGTTGTTACGGAATCCTCAGTGTGGGAGTCCGACTCGCACTTGCCTTTTTTTTCTGTTTGAAGCAAGTACGAAACGCAACCACGTATTACTGTCGACCTGGCCTACCGTGGTTCGTACCACGGAGCTTGGCCCATACCATTATGGGCCAAGCTCAAGTTTCTTAACATTTCAAGTATTCGGAAAAGTTCAATACACGTTACAGTTCGGACGGACGGACGTTCGTTGACAGTAACAGGTGAGTACCTAATAATTATATTTTATCAATTGTTGTCTGTTATCTTATAATCTCAATCAAGTCATTGAAGACTGCTATTGTTTTCAGGGTAGATTACACACACACATGTTGTGATATACTACTTACTTGGAGTCGAGGAACCGAAGAATCTTAGAAGATTCGTGAGAGGTACCTACGCTACGAGTATGTCATTCTCCCTCCACCGACTAGTTTGCATACCTCACCTCCTCGCGAAAAGAGGGAACACCCCTCTAGCCCTGTCCTCCGGGGTTACAGCTGGGAATTGTCTTCTTAGTTGTCACCGGGGTGACAATTTGTGCCGACTGTTCCCTTTGAAAACTGTCAAGGGGGGGACAAATGGGAAGTCTGTTTCTTAGTTGTAACCGGGGCGGGGGGGGAGTGAAATTTGCCCTAGCGGGCATCGGCCCTTCTGGGCCCCTAAGGTTTGCTAAAATTTCTTTAGGGAGCGCATAGAACACTACGCTCAGCACTGGACTCAGTCCAGTCGATTAGGCGGCCGAACGATGAGCAATGGGTAACTCCCATTGCTCGTCACCTGCAAACCCACGTCTAACATTACTGGTACCCGGGGTCGGGGTTTTAGCGGCTGGGCCGTGACGATGTCCATTCCCTCTCGCTCTTTGGATGTTGGTGAGGATATAGGCACCCCACAAAGTTACCACAGTAAAACGACATTACCGGCCATCCAACAGGCGTTCTGTGATTGTAAGCGCGTCCCATAAGGCGTCCATTAAAGATTTTCTGACATGCGCTAACAGCGATGCAGCGCTCTTATCGTGAGTAAGAACGCCGGGCAAAGGTCCAAGCTTATTTTTTCAGACTGACCGTCAGGGATTTATGAATTAACAGCAGATACACTCAAACTTGATTGTAATCCGTTCCAATAATACGATTAAGAATATCGATTCGGATTAGGTACCGGACTCGGACTACCTACCACTTTAGATATAATCTAACTACTGTTGGTTTTTCCCGATAGGAAAACCATAATAATATAAAAAAACATTGTCTAAATTTTATCTTAAAATTAATTAAATACTTGATAATTCATAGATAACGGATAACAACTTCTAATATATAAGATGGTAGTCTAGGAGTTAATTCACAGTACGAGCAGTTACTTCAACAATCATGCGTGTGGTCATCCTGTTAGCCCTTCTGGGTTCCGCACTGGGTAAGTTAAATTATTTTGATTTAAGTAAATATATTTTCAATATACTTCCTCCAAAAGTAAATTAAATATTACTTTAACTTATTTACGTTTAATATTTAATCAATGCTGGACTAGATATACCTAAATACATAATTATACGTTTTAATGCTGCCTTGAAACCTTGGAAAATTTTCTTCAGTAGATGTTGAGCAAAAATGCGTTGTAATTTTTAGAGAAAGTAGTAGTAATTTCGTCGTTTTTCAGTACACTTACGAAAGTGTACCTACTGAAAAACGTCGAAATTCACCCAAACCGCACAGGCGAGGGCAAATTTCGCCTTGACTGCAATGACGAAGTTTCTCCACCTGTAACAAAATTTACTTCTTTAGTCGTATTTGTTATTGGCAGGAGAAGGCTCTTACGGAAAGAAAATATAGAAAATTTTACAAAAATTACAAAATTGTTTTCTCTTTCTTTTCGACTATTGAATGAGCATTTAATAGTTTATTATTAACATAGAACAACTATTGGGTCAGCTAGTATGATTTAAACGTGCATTGGCCTTGTCCAGTTCAACAGAATAAAAACGTCTCAAAAAATAAGAACATTTTGAATTGCGTTTCTTTCAATTTTATTTTATTTTTAACATGGCACATAATTTTTCGCTTGTTAGTCGTTCCTGGCTCCGGATTTATTCATGTAGAAAAATCTAATAAAAAATCCAGAAAACAAATGGCCCGGGCCTGGGGATCGACCCAGGATCTGATCATCAACTACAGTCACTTTAGTCGCTTGCAAGACCAAGCACTAGACAATGTGATGGTCAATATAAGTAGGTAAGCAACGCCACTGACTCCTTAAATAACGTGGCCGTTTACAGATCACAAACTACCGCTTACTCCAACAAAATTACAAAACTAAAACAGGAAGAATAAATATCAAACGAAATAGACATTTCTAATAATTATGTTCAATGTTTAGCGGTGCCAAAGAGCATCAACCGCATCGTGGGCGGCAGCCCCACCACGGTGGACCAGTACCCGTACATCTCCAACATGCAGTACGGTCTGTGGGGCATCTGGTGGTTCCAGGCGTGTGGCGGCTCGCTGCTCACCACCACCTCTGTGCTCTCTGCTGCTCACTGCTACTTGTAAGTACCCGTTCGTTTTTTTTTTTCGGAATATTCACCCGGTTATCCGCCCAGAGGACAATGCCCAAAATAGTATGGAGCTCTTCCCCAGTAATGCCCAGAATGCAGATCTGAATATTACTGAAACACACCTTCCGGTATATAAAGACAAGGATAATAAAAGTAATAATTATTGAAATCCTTACAACGATGTTTCTCTTTGGTGTCCACCCATCAACCCCAAATCCGAAGCCATATAACTTTTTGCGGTGTCATATTTGTCTTCTAATTATAAACTCTCTAATATAACTATTTGTGTAATGCAGCGGTGACGTCCCATCGGAATGGCGTGTGATCCTGGGTACATCGTTCGCGGCCAGTGGCGGCACCACGCACACCGTGTCCCAGCTGGTCTTGCACGCGGGCTACAGCCCAGCCACCCTGGACAACGACGTCGCCATTATCCGCCTCAGCGTCCCCGCCGTGTACTCCAACGTCATCCAGCCTGCCAGCATCCCCGGCAGCAACTACGCACTCGCTGACGGCACCAGCCTTACCACCCTTGGTTGGGGAACTCTCTCGGTAATAATTACTAAATTTTTTGTCATTATTATGTCGTGTTATATTATTATACTATATAAAAATCTATTTAAACGCAAAGAATCTTAGTAATCCGTGAATATTTTACACAAAAACAATCATAAGTGACAAATGGTCAAGTTTCTTCGATTCTGAATTCGTGTAAATTAATGTAATTGTATTTACTTACGTTACAGTCCGGAGGTCCATCTCCTAACCAGCTGCAGCATGTGAACGTCGACCTCATCAACCAGCAGCTGTGTGCTGAACGCTACGCCTTCCTGAAGACCCAGCCCGGCTACCAGAACTGGCCTGACATCACCGACAACATGCTGTGCGCTGGTATCCTGGACGTCGGCGGCAAGGACGCTTGCCAGGGAGACTCCGGTGGTCCCCTCGCACACAACAATAACGTCATCGTCGGTGTCGTCTCCTGGGGCTTCCAGTGCGCTGATGCCTTCTACCCTGGAGTCAACGCTCGCGTCTCTCAATACACTGACTGGATCGTCGCTAATGCGTAAAGAAAATGTTACTCGCTACAATAATCTCTGATTTCCATCAAGTACCTATTTATTCATACTATAGCTGTATATTACGGGATGATAAAAATTAAATAAGTTTTAAATTTTAAATCGGATTTATTAACCTTCCTAACCTTCCAGCTATGATAAACTCTTTGAGAATCGTGGTTGATATTTTATAAGCAACAAGTGAATTTAAGTAATCTCAACGCTAATGACTGTTGACGTCTGGCACACCCATAGGCACACCTAACCTTATAAATGAACCCTGCTACCGGCCTTGCTTATTGTATTTGTCTACTGATGATCCTAGGGACGTTAGGCATAAAAAAAGAAAAGTCTGACACACAATGAATTGTAAAAGAAAAACACTTTAATTCAAGTATATTTTTCGTGTATTACCTAGCTATTAGGTGCTGTTATTCAATTGAGAGAGAGAGAGAAAAAGTATTTCAAATCATCAGGAATCAAACATATTTCAAAGTATTCACAAGTACCTAAATCCTGAGCACTTTAAGGGAGTTAAGAATTCAAACTGCCTAAGACTACGACAGCTTTATCCCCATGTTGGATACTCTACTTTTTATACCTGTGAAACAAATTACTAAAATAGTGAAAAAAGTAAGAGGAATATACAACTCGGACTTATTAATTTGACGCTTGGCGTCGATGAAATAATGTCCAAAAACAATATAACAACAACAGAGAACTAGGCCTTGAGGAGCTCGTGGCTAGATAATGACAGCCGCACAGGTCGATCTTCAAGGTTAAGCAACGCTTGCCTAGGTTGGTCTGTGGATGGGTGACCATCTTAACATAACGAGTTTCCTCCGTGCCTCCCGAAAGCCGTTAGTCCCGGCTGTCATTTGTAGATCTTTGGTAGTCGTTACGGATAGTCAGAAGCCAGTAAATCTGACTCCAGTCTTGCCATGAAGTACCGTGTTACCCCAGTTAATGGGTTGTGGAGGTCTGGTAGGCAGCCGCTCCTCGTAAAATACTGGTATTCAGCTAAATCCGGCTTGACTGGAAGCCGACCCCAATATAGTTGGGAAAAGGCTAGGCAGATGATGATGATGATGATGAGAGAACTAGGCAAATTATCGACACGCGTATCGATAACAAAGATGCTAACCATAGATATCAGAAAAGAGATGCTGACCATACCTGACACTTAAGGGGTGAGCTAAGGGAATGCGGGGGGAAATGGAGGGATGCTTGCATTTCAGAGATACGTCAAGTTAATGTGACCGGATTATAAGTGGTACTTACAAGTTATTTTTAACTCTCAGTCGACATGTTTTGAGATTTAAAACAAAAAATTCCACTACAAAATTGAACTATAGTTTTAATTTTCTGTAATGCTCGGGAGCGCTTTAATTTTTAGGGTTCCTGAAAGGATAAAACGGAACCCTTACCTATATGATCACTTTGTTGTCCATCTGTCTGTCAAAATACTTTATTTTGGGAACGCGTACAGGTACCGAGTTTACGGTCCCTTCAAGCCTGTGCGACAATCAAACGTGTAACCTAATGAAATAAAAAGATACGGTCGTTTGCATCGCAAAAAACGTCTATATTCTCAAGGGCATCAAAATTATTAGGATACCTTCTTCCCGCTGACCCAGAATCCTGAAATTTGACATAAAGCAAGGTCTCATGGCAGAAATATAAGAAAAAGTCTGAAAACTGAAAATGTTCCCACTGTTGGGACTCACGCCATAATCCACCACGCTGGCCCAATGCGGATTGGTGAATGTCACAAATGTCTTCGAATTTTTGATTGTAGGACATTTTCCGATTTCCTCAAGATGTTTTCCGTCACCGTTTTGAGAGAAGTGGTGATGAAATAAATTACACAAGGTAATTCACCTGGCTGGGTTTGAACCCGCGACCTAGGTACAACTTGTAAGTCGGGGCAGTTGCTGAGAAAAGTGGCGATTCGAGGTATTGATTTGAAATTAAAATCATATACCTACACAAGTCTGCAGTCCCTTAGAGCTGTGCAAAAATCCAACTTGTAAGTAAACGAAAAAAACAAATTACGGTCGTTTATGTCGTAAAACATAATACATTTCGACACTCTCAATGGAGTCAAAATTTATAGGGCACTTCCCGTTGATCTAGAATCCTGAAATTTGGCATAAAGCAAGATCTCATGACTCAAAAAAATTTCAATCCGTAAAAATATTGAATACCCGATTCGGGCATTAAACTGTTTTCGTAGGTAAGTTGTTACTGAACCCTCAGTGCGCGAGTCCGATTCGCACTTGCCCGGTTTTTTATCTATTGTAAGTATTTATCATTATTATTAATCGCATAATCTCAAAAACAGTAAATAAAGACTGTACTTATCTTTATTTTTAAGGTAGGTTCGGTTGTTAAGGAAAATGAAGCGTTATATTGGACACCGGGGGAAGGGGCTCGGAAAATCTTAAAGTAGCATTCGGCTCTTAGCGACCGCGACCAATGTCAAACTGCTGTGGGTCGCGTGGAGGTTTTTTTTTCTGGTAGGGTAATCATCAGAATCACTTCTCCCACTCTTGGGCGGAGCGGGAGGGCGTGTCAGACTCTTACTGCCTAAACCCCTACCCCGTTCCTTCGTTGCCTTCGAAGTGGGGGGTTGACTCGGTGTCAACCTTTCGGAATACCCATGTTCCCCAGAGGCTTCGGCCCTGCCGGGCCCCTACAGTTTGCTGACATCCCCTTGAGGCGCGCGTGGAACAGAACGCGCCGTTGACGACTGGGCTCGGTCCAGATTATTTCCAGACAGCCGGACGGCGAGCTACCCAGTGCTCGCTGTCCACGAACCCGCGCCTACAATGGTCGGAAATCGGGATCGGGATCTCGGCCGGCGGTGGCGGCGTGAGGACCGTTCCCTCACGCGCTCGCGGTCAGCAGCCTCCTTCACTAGCATTACTGCTTCGCAGAAGAAGGCCACCGCCTGCCACCCCTCCTCGTTCCGGACCATGGCCTGAACCAGAGCCCGGCGCGAGAGGTCACCGCCCCCGATAGCCCCCACAAGGACACGGCGGTGCTCCGCCCCAGCGAGGCACACCTCTACCGTGTGCTCCACCGTGTCCTCCGGGCGGTCCACACAGTGGCGACACCTGGGCAACGTGTGGAGGTGATAATGTAGAATAACCATATCTGATCTGAGCTACCCCTAAGAGTAATGAAAATTATCAAACTTCTAAGTAATAATAATAATATTTACTTAGAAGCCGCCGTTTGGCCAGCGCATACACATTTTATACTCGCAAGGAAATCAAAACCTAAACAGTAATTCCAGTTGACCTAGAATCCTGGCAAGAAGCAAGGCTAGGAAAAAACGGCTAGGAAGAAGGAAGATAAAAACAAATGCCAATAACAACAGTTTCTAACAGCAATAGCAAATTGCATTAATTTTTTTAAAACCTTTAACTATTTTTGTACGACTTTTCATGCGCCAAAATTCACAGAGCCTAACTTCAGACTCGCCAAGATACTCGTACAACGACCGTACTGTAGCTAATGGTCAAAAACGACGTTGATGCGTTGATTGGACTGTTGATTGCACTAAAGACAACTATGACATGTTAGTTTTAAAAAAATCAGCCAAGAGTGCTATATTCCGGAGGATACCTCTTGTATCCTCGAGAATATATTCACCATTTTCGCAAGTTTTTTTGCAGTGGCCACATACGTAACGTGGGTACCTAAACAATCAATTGAGTTATTTTCTTATAAACCTCTACCAGTTTCGTTAGTTTCAAGTAATCGTGTGGTGGTAGATCTCACTAACTCAGGAAGTGAGAGATGACCTAAGTACACTAAGAACCCAAGCCGCAGTGCACTCCTCCAGCGTATGTAGGAGGAGTGCAGAAGTGTTTGGCTTGGGCTGTACAAAAATGTATATATTCTTCTTCTGAGGTTGTTTCGTTAACTGCAGCATCGGTGGCAGCCATTACCTAAATCCCCCAAAGTGCAGACTGCAGATGTATGGGCACATAGAAAAAACTACTTCTTTTTTCTGTGTATAGGCACTTGGGGCACTCCAATGTGTGGCTCATGATTTGAACAGGAGCACCGTACTCACATTGAATATTAAGGTAGTACGCAAAATGATGGAAAATACCAGAAAATACAGACGTGTTTTTTACTCCACGAAGTTGCGACATTATCAACCATATAAAATCGCTTCCCGCTGTCTGTCTGTCCCTATGTTTAGATCTTTAAAACTTCGATGCGGTTTTTTTTAATAGATAAGTAGAGTGATTCAAGAGGAAGTTTTATGTATTGTATAATACATACATAATAGCCGCTAGTTTAAGAATAAATAGTACAGTCGAACTTCATTTATTGGAGGGATTAGGTAATCTAACGACCGTTGGGTTTCCCGAAAGGTACCTATAAGGATATTATTATGAAAATATTGTATCTTTTTACCCTAAATAAAATTACTTGATCAGTTAAAGATAAAAGATAAAATCTATCTACTTGTACATATATAAAAGATAGGATTTCATTGAAGAAGTCATTCAGAGTACGAGTATTTACTTGAACAACCATGCGTGTGATCATCCTGCTAGCCCTTTTGGGTTGCGCACTAGGTAAGTATCTTACTTTAATTTAAGTCTTTTATGTCCTTCTTTCATTCTCCGTTTTTGGAAATCCTATTAACTACTACCAAGCTTCCGTTAGCGTATCATCTTCACGTGGACGCGATCCTAGCCTAGTGTTTGGGCTTATTAGAATTTATAATGTGATGTACTTCAGCTGTGAGATACTATAGAACTGATCTCCATCGTCCTG
Source organism: Mythimna separata (assembly GCA_030763345.1). NCBI lineage: Eukaryota > Metazoa > Arthropoda > Insecta > Lepidoptera > Noctuidae > Mythimna > Mythimna separata. The sequence continues at coordinate 11,129,698 of CM061180.1, forward strand.
GCTAGTCGCTTGCAAGCACTAATGAACAATAGGGTAATCAAAGTAACCAACGCCACGGACTCCTCAATAAACCTGGCTGCTTACAGACCATAAACGCTTACAGCAAGACCTCATCTTCATCTTCCTGCCCTTATCCCATATTACTTAAATTGGGGTCGGCGCAACACGTTTTCTTCCATTCGATCTTGTCACCTTTTCATGACTAACTCCTTTTTCTTTCATATCAGTCCTCACACAATTCATCCATCTTTTGTTTGGTCACCCTCTACCTCTCCATCCGTCAACATGTAAATTCATAACTGCTTTAGTAACATGCACTTCATCCCTCCTCAATTTTTACAGCAAGACCGATATAAGCAAATTGTTCTACTTTCTATGTCTAGCGGTGCCAAAGAGCATCAACCGCATCGTGGGCGGCAGCCCCACCACGATCGACAAGTACCCGTACATGGCCAACATGCAGTATGGCCTGCACACCATCTGGTGGTACACGGCGTGTGGCGGCTCTCTGCTCACCACCACCTCTGTGCTCTCTGCTGCTCACTGCTACTAGTAAGTACCCCCTCAGGTTTTTCTGATCATTTCCACCTCTCGATTGTCTACCTAAACATACTTACATACATTTTATTCGAACCATTGTATAACTAGGTACCCACAAGAGACGCGCCATAGTTTTTTAAATTGAAATATTTATAATTACAAGCACATATAAAATACACAGTGCCCCGCTTTGGCGGAGCATTGCCATGTCCTCGTGGGAGCGATCAACGCTCGGTGGCAAGGATCTCTCGCGACGGGACCTACGGGTACAGGCCATGGTCCGGAGCGAGGAGGAATGGCAACCGGTCGCCTTCTTCTCAGAAGCAGTAATGCTAGCGAAGAAAGTGGTCGCATGCGTGAGGGAACTGACTTCCTCTTCACGCCCCAGCCGGGTTTCCTACCCCGATTCCTAGCCACCGTAGTGCGTAGGTGTAAGTCTGCGGATGGTGAGTAATGGCTAGCTCGCCGTCCAGCCGTCCGATAACCGTCAGGACCGAGCCCAGTGGTCGCCGGCACGTAGTGCTCCACATACTCCTCAAGGAGATGTCAGTAAAACCATAGAGGACCAGCAGGGCCGAAGCCTACTAGTCAGTCAGTAAAAATCTGACACGCCTTCTCGCTCCACCAGTCAAAAAACTAGGTAATTGAGATGGCTGTACTTCAAATTAACAGTGTTAAAAAACTGACTTCCGACGACACCTTAAATCACATCTCAGTAAACCATTTCCTACTAATCACAAATAAGTTTCTCATCGACGTTTGTATCAAAACGACAAGATTTTCTTCTAATTACCATTTGTGTCCCTACCTAACGCAGCGGCGATGCCACAGAGGAATGGCGAGTGATTCTGGGCACGTCGTACAGATGGCAAGACGGCACTATGCACCCCGTCTCCCAGTTGGTTCTGCACGAGGGATACGTGCCAGCCACACTGGACCACGACATCGCCGTCATTCGCCTGAGTGTCCCCGCCGTGTACTCCAACGTCATCCAGCCCGCTAGCATCCCTGGCACCAACTACGTACTGGCTGACGGCTCCAGCGTAACCACCCTCGGTTGGGGAGCAACCTCGGTAATAACTAATAACTTTTTTTGTCAGCTTTTAAGCATTGAATGAAAAAGTGGGTAAGAATCAGTTTTTTACATCAAGAATCTTAGTAATCGGTGTGTATTTGTATATTTTGATGCTTTACCTAATTGTAGACTTGTTCGTCAACTGGGGAGTGTGAAAGTCGCACATGGGTGCGAGTTGGCATTTGCCGATATAACTTTTTTTTTGTCGCACATGATTTAATCATAAGTGACAATATAAATTAATATCATTGTGGCGAAGTTGCCTATATCCAGCAGTGGACGTCTTCCGGCTGAGATGATGATGAATATTTTTGTTCGTTACAGGAAATAGATGAATACCCTAACCAGTTGAACCATGTGCACATCTACACCATCAACCAGGAGCTGTGTGCCGCACGCTATGCTCACTTGAACTCTCAGCCCGGCTTCGAGAGCTGGCCTAACATTACCGACAACATGTTGTGCGCGGGTATCTTGGACGTCGGCGGCAAGGACGCCTGTGGGGGAGACTCCGGCGGTCCCCTCGCTCACCACAATAACATCGTCGTCGGTGTAGTCTCCTGGGGCTTCCAGTGTGGTCATGCCGTCTACCCAGGTGTTTATGTTCGCGTCACTAGATACACGGACTGGATTGTTGCTAATGCGTCGTAGGTAAAATAAATAATGTTACCCGCCAAAGTAATCTCTGGTTTCAATGAACTTTCCTATTTCTAATGCCGCGGCCAGACTATGCTCCTCGCGCTGCTCATCGCTCTGCTCCTCGCGCTGCCGTGATTTGCCGCGATGTTGCCCTCTATGTCCACACACTGCTCTACTCGCGCAATTAATCGCGCGATTAATCGCGACGCTCCTCACTTGTCATTTGCCTTGGTGAGACGATGGACGTTGAAACTGTGGCAACGTGCGCGCTATGCATTTTTAGTTATAGCTAATCTATTTTTAGTATAGCTAATCCGTGGACAACAAATCAATAAACATTAAAACTTTTTCATTTGACCATTCTACGCTTGGCGACGACATAATTTACAATTTTGCGGACTGCGACAGCGCGAGTATGTGGCCAGCCACTCGCGCTCGTATTGCCGGTCCTTTGACTCGCGCGCAAAGACCGACAAGATAGGGAGCAGTGGGCAGGACGAGGAGCATGACGAGTGGCATGACGAGTAACGTGGCCACACTATGTCTCTGCCGCCTTTCCTCGTTACTTCCCATGCTACTCGTCGAGTGTGTGGCCGCGGCATAAGTTTCTATTCGTATTGTAGGTACCTATTTTATTTAGCTGTCCCAATTTGATTAACAAAATACTGATTGTTTTATCATTCATCCCGAAAGACTTACCGTGCCTGGAAACATTAATGGCGCATTTTCACTGGTCGTTAACTCGACCAATGAAAGTAACATGGTCGTTATACCGCATACGGTTCCCCGAATGTGGGCCATGTGACACGCGTTCTAGTAGTCTCTCGCACCCGGCATGCGGGCCCTATCGACTAATGAAAATGCGCCATTATCATGGTTCATGTTTTATAGGGTAACCTTACCTATGAACTCTATTATCAACCTGGCTGATTATACAACATTGATACGACAGAGGGGCGGAGGGAGAGGGCTGCTGGATGGAAAGGCGGATTTCTTCGTGATTTCAGGGTTGGTCGCATAACTCGCATAGTAAAAGTCGTTCATATTGATGAGTACAACAACCCCTTTTAAGGAAAGCCCCTCTGTTGTATCAACGTTGTATCTCTGCTGATAAATCCCAGGGCGGCAATGCGAGCAAGGCAGGCAGCCGAAACTGTAACACGGAGTCGAGCCTTACGCTTCAAACCTTACGCCTGACTCCTGCCACCCGCCAGTGACGTCCTGGGCGTCGTCGAGACGCGCAGGACTATTTTCGACCACCGTGGGCACAGGGCAATAAGAAATAGGTAGCTCGCTGTCAGGGATCATCAAGGCAGGGTCGACGGTGCGTTGTTTCACGCGATCAGGAAAATGACGGGATCAGTTAGAGCCACAAATTCCCTCCTGCTCCAGCCAGAGCGAGGGAATAAAGGTAGCCAGGCCTAAAAAGAAAGAAAAGTCAGACACAAATCCTTATACGAGTACATATACCTAAGCCTGACATAACCTACCTATTGATTTTTAGATAAAAGAGAGAGAAAATGAGAATAAAGAAACAAAGAAAGAAGAATAAGAGTAAAGGAACAGAGAGTGCACCTGTGTTTGCGCACGCACTTGTGCACTATAATAATATTTCCTGCGTACTTGGCTAATCTCTGTTGAGATTGGCCACCGTGACCGAAAATTCGGTCGGGGGCGTATTATTATTGATTTTTAAAAGAAAAATACTTTGATATTTTTATTTAATGTAGATATTACATATTACTATTAGGTATTCATTTAAAACTTATTCTTCATGAACAAGAGGTATTTAGTAGTAATCACGTCATCAAATTTCTCTTCCTGCCAGTCGAGACCTCGCCGTTGTCTCGACGGTAGCGTGTGCCGTGCCGTGTACAAGGCTTCACGTTTTTAACGCCGTACAGCGCGGTCACCGACGCCGTACGGCGCAAAAGCCATGTCGTATTCTAGAGGCCTTATTTGCAAAATGAAGGCCTACCATATACTACACTACACTATACTAGATATATATGGTAAGTTGTCCCACATTGAACCAGGTAAATTTCAAAGTCTCATAGTGGGCTGGATGTTCAATCAATGCCTTTATTTTTTTGTGTATAGTTAGCATATTTATTTAGCTTCAATTTTGTAAAACATTAATTTTTCATATTCCTTTTAGTTTCGGTGTAAAATAGGTTTTTATGAAAAATGATTTTTGGTTCAATGAGTACCACAGGTGGTACACATTTAACCAGGGTATCGTCCACATTGAGACACCTTATTAACGATGTCTTCTAGTTCAATTTATAAGGCAAATACTTTGTAATAATAATAATAATAAACAGTAATAATAAAAATCCGCCTTATATTTATAAAAATCACTTTAAATCATATGCAATTAAACCGAGAGTCTTAGTTTTATACATCACAAAACCTTTTCAGTCAAATTCTTATCATATTTTAAAAATAAAAACAAAAGTAACAGTTTTTAATTATAAAAACAAAAGTACCTTCCATAATATAACAAATTCAATAAACTTCTCTTTCTCTTCCAACTCTCCTTTCGCGGTATGCTGGAAGAGATTTCTTTAGAAATAAGCATTACCCTTGTACCTATTTTCTGTCTCCTTTTTCTTTTCTTATTCTGTTGTGTGTGTACAAAAACTGTTTAATAAATAAATAAATAAATAAATAAATTAAAATTAAATTAAAATAATTGTAAAAAACACTCCTTTAACGGCTGTGGTCTTCACAGTAAACCGTGGTTCAATGTGTAACACCCTCAGGTGGTTCAATATGAGACACCACGTTTTGATCACTAAACTCAAAATTTTACCGGCAAATCAATCTCTTAAAATCACGAATTATAGCGCATTTTATTGCTAAATAACCGTAGAAAACAGTGTACATATAAATAAATTGATATTATTTAAACGAAAAAAGCTAAAAAAGAATGAAATTGGCAAAAATATTTACTTTTTGAGTCAGTTTGCTTTCGAATACTCCTCACACAACCACTTTGCACGCGATCGCCACGCAAACTAGTGGGCAGGGACGGAACGTAAGTACCTCTCTTTCACTCATATTAGTGCGGTTTGGCAATGTCGCATTTTCGAGATTCGGCGGTGGTTCAATGTAGCTGCCTGGTTCAATGTGAGACACCCGACCCTACTACCTACAATTCGTTGTTCAAGATAAGAAGGGGTGGCTATGCACAAAGTCCGAGGGCAATATAATTTTGTTTTCAGGGCCCTCGAAACGCGCTACCATCGGGATCCGAATAAGGGTAGGAAGGGTTTACATCAGCGCAGCATCGAGTCACCTAGGATTTATCCTCTATAGCCGGTGAAACTTCGAAGAGCACGTCTGCGTCTGGCTGTCAGACTAGCGAGCCGGGGTTGTCCTCAATCAGCTCCTACCCAATTTAGGGATCCAGTTGCCTCTTACCTAAGGCACTACATGGGTATCGTGCTGTCCATGGTCCTTTACCGGTGAAGTCGTAGCCACAGCCATCGACCTAGCTGATTGCATGGTTGATGTGGGTACAGTGCATGATCTTGCAAAAAAAATGTGAGACTTCTTGTAGGCCTGGCACCATGGCTTTTGAAGGCCACAGTCCTTGCACATACGTACGGTGAGTTTTTAAAAATATTTTGTTATGTATTGGTTCTATATATGCGTTTGACCACTATCTCACCTGACGGTAAGCGATTAGAGCACGTTTGCCTAGAATAAATCTATTCGCTCTTGTCTTTAAGACCACGATGACTGTATTCCCAAATCGCTTTGTGCGTATATGGCGTGGATGTCCACCATGTACCGATGGCGCAACGCAGTACGTTTAACATCTAGTGGTCTGATGATGGAACGGATTTGGTGGGATTAAGTTGTACAATGCAGAATGCCCGAAATGTAAACGATAAAAAACCGACATTCTAGCAACTCGACGTCGATGGTACTCGAGACTGAAGTTTTAACTCCAAAACGTCATTATTGCGCCACGGCATCCTCACTTCCTAGCGCACTAGACATGACGTATCTTCTAAGTAGGCAGGCGTATGTTGGTACGTATTGTAAGTATTCCTTCGAATGGTCCCTTGCACTCTAGGTGTTTTTTCCGTAGTGATTCTTCCGGGTTTTTCACGATAAAAACCCAGTATTTATCAAAGCCACCACGATAGCAATAATTTCAACTTGATTAGATTAATTTTATCAGACATGTCTATTTTTACAATTAGGTAAATGAAGATTAACCTATATGTACATACAAGTAAATATAGAGTTGTTTTTCTGTGTCTTTTTAGGAAGGTAAGTATTAGGTAGATAAATAGCGATTATAATTTGGGTATCTTCAAGACTAGAGTGAATAGGCTCTTAATAAACTAGTGCGCCTCACCATCAACGATTGCATCACTGCTTACCATCAGGTGGGATTGCAGTCAAGCACTAGTTTATAGTATATTAAAAAAATAAAAAAAATAATGTAAGTAAGTACATTTCTAAAGAAAACGAACTATGTAGCGGAAATGAGAGCGTTGAGATCAAAGAGTGGAGCTCTACGATCTAAACGTTTTCAGATTAATGTTATTTTAGTTTAGAGTAAGAATTAGTGTATGTACTTACATGTAGTTTTAATTAGTTAAGTGTTTTTATTTTTCATGTTTTTTCTCTGCATAATAAAATTACCTGCTCTTAGTTATAAAAAAAATAAAATTTAAAAAAATCAATAGTTTATAATGATTAGGTACTGTAAGAATATTAAAACAATGTTCTATTGCTAAGTATATTGTTTAGGATACAAAAGGAAATGAATGAATCTTGTAAAGCTTCATTCATTTCTTACGCTAGTAAATGACATATTATATTATTCTGTGGATATAAACCAATGGCTTCTACTTACCTACTTACTAGAAGTAAAGTTAATCTGAGAATATCTGAAACCAAGTTTATACCAAGGTAATCTTTCGCCCATCTTACTTAACGTTATTTACTGGCATATACTTATACCTATATACTACCTTGTAGTTTAGATCTTTATTTATACTTTATTCTACACCAATGTATGTAGTAAAGTTTGAGCTTTAAACTAAAATCATATCTTCAATTAGCGCCCTCATCGCATTTTGCAATATCTTTCAGGCAACCAGAAAGAAAATCATTATTATTTCAGCCTCGCATTCGAACATAAGATTAACTGATAGATTTTACGTTCATTTGCTGACTGATTTATTTCGATTAGCCTCTCTAGCTTTTTTAAGTAGCTGTATTTTAATTCATGCGGGCAAAGACGTGGGTACAGCAAGTACAGAATTAATTGTTTATTTGAATTATAATAGAATTATCGAAAGCCGCTAATTTGATAACATGGGGTTTTCTAAACTGGAAAGGTAAATGTGATACTATAAATAAAATGCGAAGCTAATGTCGAAATCAAAATAGTCTCCCCAGAGCCTTGGACTTGAATCATGCGCGCCATCATCGTCTTAGCACTTCTGGGCTCTGCCCTAGGTAAGTTAAATGGACTCACAATCCTGTTGTTTTGAATTTACGATAAATTCAAAATTCAAATTCAATATTTTTATTTCATAAATAGGCCTCCATGGGTACTTATAAAACGTCAGAAGCTAGCGCACGGTTCCAATTGATCGTTTCCTATGGAGAAGAACCGGCAAGAAACTCCATGGTTAATCTTAAAAAAAAAATGTTTTTGCAATATTTTTTCGCTGCTCTCTGCTGAAATAGAAACTATTTCCACCTGAGTCAGATCCTCATTGGATATTACCAGTTGGGAAAGTTTGTATTTTGGCAGAAAATACGCCTGGATCACTATGCTGATCGCCCGGAGGACATGATCTGTGACATGATAGAGTATTCGATGGAAGCCCACCCAACTTGGGTGGAGCACCACCATGTCTTCGTGGAAGCGATCGGTGGTGGCTCCATCTCGTGCCGTACCACCATTTTATTTTGTTTCTTTTTTCTTTGCTATTTTGTTGCCTAGTTTTATAGGTACCAATAAAAACCTCATCGCTTTGTTTAATTTTAGCGAGTCCTAACCGTATTGTCGGAGGCAACGCTACCGATGTCGAGGCCTACCCGTACATGTCTAACATGCAGGGCTCATACTGGGGCGGCGTCTGGTGGAACCAGGAATGTGGCGGCTCTCTGATCACGTCCACAGCCGTGCTCTCCGCTGCACACTGTTTTTAGTGAGTATAACAACATGTTTTTCATCCCACCATCTCGGAAAGAGTATTTTTAATATTCAATATCTGAGTGGAAAAGCCGTTTTTATTCTCTAGAGGATAAATTAAATTGAATTTAGAACATCGTGTGCACTAAGTTTTGAATTAAAAAAAACATTAAACCTATTTACTGCTCTATGGTTCCGAATTTATTATACAACTTTTTTTTTTAAACTGAGACTCGGAACCTTCTTGGTGTTCTTTTTTCAATTTGCTTTGTACGCGGTTCTTTACGCGGCATTTTTTCACGTCATTGTTAAACCTTATATTAAAAACAAGTGAAAAAACTAAAATGAGTGATTTTTTTGACGCCAACAGAATTGACTGAAACTGTTAATAATGCGCAAATGAGCTTTCTCCCTCAACAATCACGCGAGAAGTATTTAAAACAGTACGATATGTTCAACACGTGGCGACTAGCAAAAGGAGCCAAAACTTTCTCAGAAAATTATCGTTTTTTTTTGCATTTAGTCATTTCCTCGCTGAGGTGGAATGAAAAGTTACGTGTTGCACTCGAGTGCAAAGATTTTTCACCTCGTGCTCTTTTGATTCCCTCGCTAACGCTCAGGATTCTAATTTTGAATCACTCGCTACGCTCGTGATTCAATTTTAGAGTCCTTCGCTTGCTCAGTCATCAAAATTGAACACGCGGTTAAAAAGCAACTTTGCACTCTTGTATAACAAATAACTATTAAAAACACTTTTATTTTCATTATCGGCTTGTTCCCACTATTGGGAGTCAGGCCTCTTCAGTAAGAGAGGGAACGGGCCGTAATCTACCACGCAGGCCCAGTGTGGAGTGGTAGATGTCACAAGTCTTCGAATTTTTAGTTCTAGTATATGCCGGTTTCCTCACGATGTTTTCCTTTACCGAATTGAGAGCAGCGATGATGAAATAAATTACACAAAGTAATGCATCTGGTTGGATTTGAATCCGCAACCTACAACTCGCAAAAAAGTTACCACTGGGACACCACTGCTCTATTATTTATAGGAATACAAAAAAAAACAAAGAAATTATTTCTAACTTGTATTGAACTTCCTTATACTTTACAGCGGGGAACGAGTTCCATTTTGGCGTGTGGTTCTCGGCAGCTCGTTGGCACACAGCGGCGGCACCGTGCACACAATCAGCAGGATCATCATGCACCCACAGTACATCCACGCCATCCTGAACAACGACGTCGCTATCGTCCGCCTCAACAACCCTGCCGTGTTCTCCAGCAGTATCCAGGTCGCTAGGATCCCTGGTCCTAACTATAACCTTGCCGATGGCTCCTCTGTCACACACGTTGGTTGGGGTCATCTTCAGGTAATTAGTCAATCTTGTACCTATCTAATAGACATTAGACACACCTAACTACGTAATCACCTCTAGATGTCCAGATTATAATTTGGGTGTCTCTCTTAATAAACTAGTGCGCCTCACCATCAACGATTGCATCACTGCTAAGTCATACCTAAGTTTTTTTTTTTTTAAATTGTATAAGCTAGTGCTTGACTGCGATCCCACCTGATGGTAAGCAGTGATGCAATCTTAGATGGTGAGGCGCACTAGTTTATTAAGAGCCTATTCACTCTAGCCTTGAAGACACCCAAATTATAATTGGACGGGAAGACCGCAGCAGGCAAACTATTCCAGTCCTTCGATGTGCGCGGTAGAAACGACGAAGCGAAGCGCTTAGTCCGGACCGTAGAGGTTTCCACAACAAAAGGATGGACATTCGCCGTACGACGGTTTGTCCGATGGAAAAAACGGGATGGTGGAATCAATTCGTGTAATTCCTGCGCACACTCTCCGAAATGCATCCTGTAGAATACCGAAAGGCTGGCTACCCTACGCCTGTGCGCAAGGCTTTGTAGGTTGGAGTTAACTAGATCTGGATCTCCAATTAGCCTCTTCGCACGCCTTTCCACTGAGTCCAAAGTTGCCAGGTGGCATTTTGCAGCTCCAGCCCATATGTGGCTGCAGTTACTCCACACACGATCGGACCTGTGCTTTGTATAACATAAGAAGCTGTCCCGGTGTGAAGTACTGCCGGACCTTTGCAAGAACGCCGAGTTTCCTAACAGCTACTTTAGCTTTGGACTCAATGAACCGCCCAAAGTTCAGGTCGGAGGAAATTTCAACTCCCAAGAGCTGAAGGCGATCGGTGCAGTCCAGGGATACATCCCGGAAAGCAGGAGCCAAGGTGAACGGGCTCCTTTTAGCGGTGAACAGACACGCTTGTGTTTTGGCGGCGTTGAATCCCACCAGATTGGCTTCGCCCCACTTGGAGACTGCCTGAAGTGAGTCATTCGCACGCTCTACCATAGCCTCTCTTTCGGACTGGATTAGCTCCTTACTAGCCCGAGTACTTGGCAGGTATCTCTCTACAACTGTGCTATCATCTGCATACCCATAGATACCGGGTATCAGCAGATCGTTGATGTGGAGCAGGAAGAGAGTTGCAGAGAGTACAGACCCCTGAGGAACTCCGGCATTAGTCATCATGGGCTCTGAAGAGCATCCGTCGACAACAACTCGGAGAGACCGTTCACTCAGGAAGTCTTTTATCCAGTTAATCAGGCCAGGGGAGATGCCGTACGCTGGGAGCTTACTTAAAAGGCAAGCGTGCCATACCCTGTCGAAGGCCTTCGAGACGTCTAAGGAGACTGCAAGTCCTTCCCCATTCTTCTCGAGGGCCTCGCCCCACAAGTGAGTGACATACACTAGAAGGTCCCCAGTAGACCGATTGCGGCGAAACCCGTACTGTCGGTCACTGAGGAGATCGTTACCTTCCAGGTATGTCAAGAGGCGCGAGTTCAACACACGCTCCATAATCTTGCAGAGTATGGAGGTTATCGAAATCGGCCGATAGTTGGTGGGATCGGCACGACTGCCCTTTTTGGGCACGGGCTGCACGTTAGCAAGCTTCCAGGACTTGGGCACTATACCAGTCCTATATGAGAGGCGATACAAGCGTGTCAGAACAGGAGACAACTCGGGCGCACATGCCTTGAGAACAATCGCTGGAATACCATCTGGTCCACTAGCTTTATTCACGTCTAGACGACACAGTGCTCTCAGAACTTCTTTGTTCCTTATACGGACCTCGGGCATCGAGGTGCCGCAGTGAGATAGAGTCGGTGGAGTAGAACTGCCAGTGTCAAGACGTGAATTGTTGGCGAAGAGAGATGCAAAGAGACCTGCTTTCTCTCTCGCCGTGTGAGCCAGTGTTCCATCTGGCCGAACCAGCGGAGGCAATGTGAAGTTCGCTTCGACCGACTTGGCAAGGGACCAGAACGCTCTTTTTGGTACCATTCATAATGGGTTGGAGTGAATAGGAGTGGTGGAAAGTGGCAGTTGAGCGAGGTGATGCGATGCTTAACCCAATAATACAACCAGAGATGCAGCGCCAATGGAGGTTTGATCTGGAGATTGCGGGGACGCCCGAACCCCCCCAGGGATCGCCATCGGGACCTCCCATCCGATCGCCAGCCGGCACGATGGGGCCACCCTGGGATTTTTCGCAGCTGGCGAGGCAGCCTTTCGTGTGTGGCTGGCACACTACTTGGGCCCCCAACTATCTGCGGTCGGCCAGCGGAAAACCGTGCTTCGGATCCCGCTACCCTCCACGACCAAACATCCGACACAACAACACTGGTGCATCATATCCGGTATACACCGCATCACAACTGCTCAGACCCATCCTCCACCGTACGGCTTCACCAGACATAATGCCGGAACACGACGAATCGTTTGGCGGAATGGCTTTGTCTGGCGGGTGGTAACCTTTTAAGCCGGCAGCCGATACAATGGCCTACCACCGGATTTACTGCTCGTTTAGCACTACCCAGGGGACACGTGTAGGGTGATCAGAATTCAAGTAAATCCTACGGACGCAAGCAGTTCATCCCCCTAAGTACTTCCGAACAGGAATAAACTAACTAAAATCCTAATGATTTTTCCAATACAAGATTTATTGTCAATTTCAGACCGGAGGTCCATCATCTGAGCAGCTCATGCACGTTCACGTGAACGTGATCAACCAGCAGCTGTGTGCTGAGCGCTACGCTTACCTGAAAACTCAGCCTGGTTACCAGAACTGGCCTGATATCAACGACGGCATGGTGTGCGCCGGCCTCTTGGACGTCGGCGGCAGGGACGCTTGCCAGGGAGACTCCGGCGGTCCCCTCGCTCACTTCGGCGATATCGTCGTCGGTGTAACCTCCTGGGGCTTCGACTGCGCTCACGCGTTCTACCCTGGAGTCAGTGCTCGAGTTTCTCATTACAGCAACTGGATTGTTGCTAACGCAAACAGTTAAAAGACAATAATGTTAGTTATATCATAATCATAGTTATATGTTTTTTTCTTTAATTTATTGAAGTATGTAAATATTAACTTGTGTTTTCAGTTGCTACCTACATAACTGCCTTTTTAATTTGTTATTTTAACTGTCTAGTACATAAGTTAAAAGATTTGTATATAAAACTATAAAAAAATAATAACATAAATGCCTTATTATCTCGTATTTTAATGTATTTCTTCAATACTTCTCCTCCTCACTCTTTTGCGAAGAAATAATTGACTGTAAGAACACCACCAATGAAAGAGGGATGACTTCAGTGTAAAATACTTAGTCAAAAAAATTGCAGACATCTAGAGACTGAAAGAGCAGATGACCCTCTGAGGTACTAACATCAAGCTACATGAACCTCCTACTAGGAGTTAGGAGGTTCATGTAGCTTTTAGGGGGTTCATATAGCCGATAACCCTAGGTGGCCGTGAAGGTAAATATAATCTAGGCAAGTACCTAGGTACCCGGTATAAATGAAAAACTACATTATCTTTGTATTATGACCAAATATGACTTGATAAAGTCAATAAAGGAATGAAGTATAAAACGTAGCTATCGATAAATTTACTCTTCAAACAGTAATCGTATTTGTTGAACACTAACCATGCGTCTCATCATCTTTTTAGGAATCCTGGGCTTCAGCTTAGGTAAGTTATTACAGTCTCTCAACATTGACTTCATACAGTTTACTAATAATATAATATACTAGCAGCCCGTCCCGGCTTCGCACGGGGTAGACAATTATTTATTTTTGGAAATTTTTCTACACTTTCGGTTACATTGTTCAAATACCAAGGATCCCTATTTTTTTTCAAAATGAAATGTAGCCTATGTCAAATTGGAAGAATGTAGCATTCTATTGGTAAAAGAATTTTTTAAATCGGCCCAGTACTTTTTGAGTCTATTCATTACAAACATACAAAAATAGGTACAAATCTTTCCTCTTTATAATATTAGTATAGATGTAGAAGGTCCTATCTATTAACTTGCGTTTTACAGCTGTGCCCAAGAGCATAAACCGCATCGTCGGTGGCTCCCTCACTACTATCGAGACTTACCCATACATGGCCAACATGCAGTACAAGTATGGTATGTATTGGTTCCAGTCTTGTGGAGGTTCCCTGCTTACCACAAGATCAGTGCTCTCAGCTGCTCATTGTTACTAGTAAGTAAGATTGCGTGTAAAAGAAGATTATTGATTATCGACCTAAGGCACTTAACCAAGAGCATGATTCTTTTCAGCGATGACGAACCTTGGGAATGGCGTGTCATTCTTGGCAGTTCGTTTATAGCCAACGGTGGTTCCGTCCACGCAGTCAGCGAGCTGGTCCTCCACCCTCAGTACGGTCCCATTACCCAGAACAACGACGTGGCCATCGTCCGCCTAAACAACGCGGCTGTGTACTCCAACAGAGTGCAGCCCGCCACCATCGCTGGTGCTAACTACCACCTCGCCGACGGCACTGTCGTTACTCCTGTTGGATGGGGCACACTCAGGGTAACTATAAATAATACAACACCAGTATTCCTTATTAGTGATCTATGTTCTCAAAATAATATAATTCAAGTCATGGCAAATAGTGTGATTAATGTAAAATGCGACTAGAACTTACAAAACAGTCGTAAGTATCGATATAATTTATCTGTCTAATCAAAAATGTGGTTTATGTCCCAAGATAATATTTTTATAGCGTTAATGCGGATATAAGCAAAGGCCTAACTTTCCATAAATGGACGATTTATCTATTTTTTTTTCTTAATTCTGTATTGTACATCAATATCATCTGCCTAGCCTTTTCCCAACTATATTGGGGTCGGCTTCCAGTCCAGCCGGATTTAGCTGAATACCAGTATTTTACAAGGAGCGGCTGCCTACCAGACCTCCACAACCCATTAACTGGGGTAACACGGTACTTCATGGCAAGACTAGAGTCAGATTTACTGGCTTCTGACTATCTGTAACGACTGCCAAAGATCTCCAAATGACAGCCGGGACCAACGGCTTAACGTGCTTTCCGAGGCACGGAGGAAACTCGTTATGTTAAGATGGTCACCCATCCACAGACCAACCTAGGCAAGCGTTGCTTAACCTTGAAGATCGACCTGTGTGGCTGTTATTATCTAGCCACGAGCTCCTCTCTAGCCACGAGCTCCTCAATTATATTGTACACCAATACTTATCAATAAATATAATTGGGACAGGCGAAAGAGGAGCGGGTAACCAACAATTGGGTTTTTTTTTCAGCCCAACGGTCCTTCGGCTGATCAACTGATGCACGTTGACGTCAACATCATCAACCAAGAGGTTTGTGCCGAGAGGTACGCCTACCTGAAGACCCAGCCCGGCTACCAGAACTGGCCTGACATCACCAGCGACATGTTGTGCTCTGGTATCTTGGACGTCGGCGGCAAGGACGCTTGCCAGGGAGACTCAGGTGGACCCCTTGTTCACTCCGGCAGAGTCATAGTTGGAATAACCTCCTGGGGCTTTGGATGTGCTGATTCATTCTACCCTGGTGTCAATGCTCGCGTTTCTGAACTCACCAGCTGGATTGTTGCCAACGCATAATTCTTTATCTACATAAATGCTCAATTTATTTATTATGTAAATATTACCTAGATATGTAGTTTTTACAACTTTCCAAATAAAATTAATACTTAATGTTAAAAGGTGTGTAAATTATTTATTGACTTTGAATTTAGGTACCTACTATTGATTGTGTAGACGTGCAAGTAAACATCACACAACATTTAATCGTTATGTCTGCAAAATACTGAAAGCTGTAGAGTAATAAAATTATTGATAGTGATAGGTACTAAAATTCTACTATGAGTACGGCTTAGAGCATTTAACCTAGCTCTAAGGAGTACGGAGTAGGTAGATACAGTCAGCATCAAAAGTCGATGAACAGAATCAACATTATCAAAACACCTGTTCGCAATAAAATGTGTTTCATCTGTTCACAATAAAATGTTTTGTTATGTTGATTCTGTTCATCGACTTTTGGTCTGACTGTACATTCTATTGCTGCTGAGTAAATATTTGAGTACCTAGGTACCAATCAAAATGAAAATACTCGTACCTAAAATATTGATAATTCCTGGTTAAAGACTTCCAGGGTAGTTATGAGAATTTATAATCAATAGTATTATCTAGGTTCACTGATATGAGACAAAAGGTTTGTGGAGACCGGTCTTGATCGTTATTACTAATAGAAGGAACTAGAAAGGAGAATGAGCAAAATGGTACCCGGCTCCAATAGATATGGTTGTAGTGTCGTTTAGAAGGTCTTACCAAGAGGAACAATATTTGCTATAGCCGCCAGTCTCAAATCTGATTGCGTTTGGAGATAAACGACAGTCTTACTAACTAATAAAAACCCTATTCCTTCGGTTGCCATTTGCGTACCCGGGTCACGGTAACCTGTTTAGCCAGTCCCGTGGCCCCGGCGCGGCGGCGATAACCATACATATACGAGTATATTAGGTACCACTTACTCTACTTAAAAAAATGAGTAGCAACCAAGGTAATACTTTCTGCATTTTCCGTTCATGTTTTCTATTAATAATGCTTTTACGTAAGGCGTCGTCCTACAGCACCTGTGTGCTGTATTCTAATGGTTTTCAAAAATTATGAGAAAATTATAATTATTAGGTATTACTAAAGATGAGGCGGTATGGTTTATGATCTTAGCCTGCCCAAAAGTTGCAAAGAAAAAATAAATGTCATGAAATGACATATGACAAGATTGACAAGTAACAAAATTCACTAAATACAAATTAAATCGACCGGTTCTTTCTACTACTATTTATTTTGATAAACAATTATGTTTAATTAACATTAAGTTCAATATTACAATATTTTACATATTCGTTTTACTCCTAATATAAGAACGTTGATATTTTGATGATGTGGATTTGTTGTTTGTACAGTAAAATTATTCTAAGTTTTAACTAAAAAATAAGTTAGAAACAGTTAGATACAAGTAAGTAAGTAAGTCAAATATTGTTTTCATTATTTATAACATAATGTAAACATTATTTATAATATAAACACATACAAAATTCAGTCAAGATTAAGGAGTATGGATAGCAAATGATGTTTATTATTATGTCTTATTAGGGGTATTTTTTTACGTTTTTGTCGTTTTTACAGAATGAACCATACAGATCCTCAACTGTCCAATGGACCAACACATCTTTATTTACTCCAAATGGATTCCAGCATAAACTTAAGTTCAAATGAACAAGTCCTCCCTCTCCACTTGTTGGATAATGTAAGTATATTTATCCTCCAACAAATGAGTATTCTAATGAGTCTCATAGCTAAACTTGTCGACAAGTTAACAAAATGACCTCGTTACGCATAGCTACCTGGAACATAAATGGTCTTGCTCCAAACAAATATGATGTGGAACTGTTAATGTCGATACAGAAACTGGATATTTTACTCATATCCGAAGCTCACTGTACTGTTAAGACACCAGTAAAATTCGACAATTACCAATGTTACGTCACACACCACCCTGACGAAACAGGCCATGGTGGGTCTGCTGTGGTCATAAGAAAATCGATAAAACATTATCAAATGCCAGACTACAAAACTGAACACATACAGGCAACGTCGGTCGCTGTAGAAGACAAATGTGGAAACCTCACTCTCGCTGCAGTTTACTGCCCACCTAAGCATAAAATCACAGAAGCAATGTTTTCCCACTTTTTGCGAACACTCGGCAATCGGTACGTTGCAGGTGGAGACTGGAATGCCAAGCATACCTACTGGGGTTCACGACTCACCACAACCAGAGGCCGACAGTTAAAACTAAGCCTTGATAGTAACAACGCTCGAGCTATGTCCTCTTGTGAACCAACATACTGGCCAAGTGACTCTAATAAAATACCAGACCTCTTGGACTTTTTCATAATCAGGGGTGTTTCAAAAATGTACCTAAAACCAGAATCTTGTTATGATGGGTCTTCTGATCACACTCCAGTCCTACTAACTATGAGTACGAATGCCATAGAAATAACTACTCCAGAAACCTTGCATAATAAGCATACCGACTGGAGCTACTTCAGAGAGTACATAGATAAAAATATACAGCTAAAAATAGCTCTTAAAACTCCTGATGACATAGAGGATTCAGCTAATTACATAACTACTCTCATACAGGAAGCTTGCTGGAAGAGTACCCCTGAAAAGAACCATAATAAAACAAAAACGGTTAACTATCCACTGGACATAAAATCAGCGATACTGGAAAAGCGACGACTGCGCAGAGTGTGGCACCTAACCAGACTAAGAGGAGATAAAAAAAACTTTAACAGAGCAGCTGAAGACCTGAAACGCAAACTAAAAGAATGGCATGATGACACTTTGCAGATGCAGCTGGAATCATTATCTGCTACAGAGGCAACTAATTACTCCTTATGGAAGTTCACTAAACGTCACAGTAGACCTCAGACTTTAAAGCCTCCTCTGAAATGCAACTCTGGCTGGGCAAGAACCTCGCAAGAAAAAGCAAAAGAGTTTGCGGAACATCTCTCTAGGGTCTTTGTCCCGAATGATGCAGTTGATAAAGGATTTGATAAACAGGTAGAACAAATCCTTAAACAAGATTATCAAATGGCTTTACCACCGAAACCGGTAACTGCACCCGAAGTTTGGAGAGTGGCAACTGGACTCAAATATAAAAAAGCGCCAGGATATGACTTAATTACTAAGGAAATTATAAAACAACTACCTAGGAAAGCATTTGTCTTCTTGACAATGCTATATAATGGTATCCTGAGAGTACAGTATTTTCCAAAGTTGTGGAAAGTGTCACAAATAACAATGGTGTACAAAGATGGCAAACCACCTAATGAAGTTAGCTCTTATAGGCCTATAAGCTTACTGCCAATACTGTCGAAAATCTTTGAGAAGTTGCTATTGCGCAGAATACTCCCCATTCTAGAAGAAAATCGCGTTATACCAGCTCACCAGTTTGGTTTCAGACAGCAGCACTCTACAGTGGAACAAGTTCACAGAGTCTGCGAAAAAGTAAGGAAATCTCTAGAAGAAAAAGAGTACTGCTCCGCCGTGTTCCTAGATGTTCAGCAGGCCTTCGATAGAGTGTGGCACGAGGGCCTTCTCGTCAAAATTAAAAATAGCCTCCCACACAGCTATCATCGGATCTTTGTGTCATATTTGACTGAACGGCTGTTTCAGGTCAAGGAAGGTGATGCAATGTCGCGATTGTATGAGATATGTGCTGGTGTACCTCAAGGCTCCGTTCTGGGACCAGTGCTATATACCATATTCACAGCTGACCTACCGGAAGCAGATAATACCACAATAGCAACGTTTGCTGACGATACCGCCATCTTAGCCAGCGACAAGGACCCGAGTACTGCTACAGAGTTCCTGCAGACAGCATTGAACAAAACAACCAAATGGTTACAAGACTGGCGAATTAAAGTCAATGCATTAAAGTCTGTACAAGTTACCTTTACACTGCGAAAGGGTAATTGTCCCCCTGTTCAACTGGAAGATACCACCTTACCACACCAAAACAGTGCCCGCTACCTTGGAATGCATCTAGATCGGCGCCTGACATGGAATCAACACGTAAAAAAAAAGAGAGACGAACTCAACATACGTTTCAAGCACCTTCTCTGGCTTTTGGGTCGGAACAGCAAATTGTCAATTGACAACAAGCTACTCATTTATAAAGTCATCCTAAAGCCGCTATGGATGTATGGCATTCAACTCTGGGGTAGTGCCTGCAACTCAACCATCTCATGCTTGCAGAGAATGCAAAACATTATACTCCGAACGATCAGCAATGTCCCATGGTATGTGACCAACCAAGAAATCCACGAACATCTGGAAATGCCTACGATAAAGGAAGAAATCCAAAACGTAACTTCGAAATACCGGGAGAAGCTAAAGAAGCACCCGAATAAACTGGCAGAACAGCTCACGATACGAAGCTACGTAAAGCGCCTCAAGCGAAAAGATATCTTTTAGATGCACGATGAGGGGACGTTCCCAATGGGGGGCGCACTCACACTGACATAGCGAACTCACCAAATTTGCTTATAGTGTCAAACACTGATCGCAGATATAACACAGAGAAAAAAAAAAAAAAAAAAAAAAAAAAAAAAATATTTTTCCTCCAATTTCGACTTAATGTTTGAATCCCCAACCGGTCCTAGGAGACCGCGCTGTTATTGTTTTACTATTGTGTCTCGTTTCACGGGTATGTGATAGATTAAACTTAATAATAAAGTTTTATAAATACATAACATAGACTTGAATAAATTATTTGAAATAATTTGAATCACTGGCCACCAACTCAAGTGTTGACTTTAGAATCATGTATTTTATGTAATTGTTAAAGTGCCTATTTCTATTCCTAAAAATTTACAAAACAGTTCCTTCTCATCAGCAGCTGTTAATAGAATTTTATTATCAAAATTATGGTTCCGAAATACCACCACCTCCACCCCGAACCACCTTGAATTCAAATATTATTACATTCATTTATGAATCCCCGACCGGTCCTATGAGACCGCGCTGTTATTGCCTTACTATTGTGTCTTGTTTCGCGGGTATTGATAGGTTAATTCTGTTTTTAGAGCCTAGAGTTTGGTCGGAAGCAGTACTTATTACCCATTCCCCTAAAACAAAAGGAAGGACAGGATCAGCTACAAGTTCTAATTGGTAACTAATTAATTTTTTAATAACTATTTACATAAATGTTTCTAGCAGCAATTGCATTTGTATCTATGTTCTTGATGTGAACTACTATGTTTGTACTTAAATCACTCTTTGCTATATTACCAAACAACTTCTCACCATATTCCAAGCTTTTAAGTTCACACCAAATAGTGATAAGTCAAATTTATTTGGACAAGTGTTCTATCCTCAAAACCTCATATTTTTATGATAAAAAAAATTGCAGATTCAAGTCAAGGCCCTGCCAAAATTATGGGATTAATAGTGGACAAAAAGAAACAAAATGTATTGCCAGACTTAGAGGCTCAACTCCAAACTTCTTCAATATATTGTGGTAATGTAGAAGAACTTCCAAACAAGGGAGACATGCCTGATTTACATAAACCTCTAGGGATTGAACTCCTGGAAGATAATACTAAACCAAGTCATAATAAAGACAGTATACCAAAAGTAAAAAATTATGGTAAGTTGATGAATAAAATGTTGAGTAGTAGCAACCTCACATACCCATGGGTATCTTGAATGTACTTTTATTTATTTATTTATTTATTTTGTTTTATTGGCCAACCAACAATTGTTTACACTGATAACACTTAAAGGAAGTACATAATATCTAGGGTTAGTGTAACAATTAATTACAGGTTAGCACCGCATGCCCCATAAACAAATAAGATGTGCCACAAGGGCACACACCAATAAAGCTTAATATTTGAGTACTTAACTAAAACAGGGATACAAAACCATCATTTAAAATCAAATCAAAATTAAAATCAAATTAAAATCACAATTACAATCAAAAATTAAAATCGAAATTAAAATCACAATTAATATCAAAAATTAAAATCGAAATTAAAATCACAATTAATATCAAAATCAAAACAACAATCAAAAATCAAAATCGAAATTATAAGTCAAATAAATACAAATTAAATAAAATCCAAATCAAATCAAATTTCAAATTATAATCACAATCAATAATATGAAAATCAAAATTTAAGTTAAAATTAAAAACAAACAAATCAAAAACAAAAACAAAATTTAGATAAAAATGTACTTAAAAAACAATCAAATTCAATCAAAATTACAATTAATTACAATTAAAATTAAATTACATTATGTTAAAATTGAAATCAAATCAAATTAAATAATTGATGAACTTAAAATACTTTCGAGATTGTCATTGCTATGATTCATCACTGCACTACATTAGCACCTATGTGTTACGTTTTTGGTGTTCCATTTGTCAATTTTATATTTATGTGTTTTAAAGACATCATTCAGGGAAGGGTCAAAATTTTTACATAGTTCCTGGTCAATCACTTTTGCCTTAAGATAACTGCAGTGTTGTGCTATGCTGTGTTGTGCTATGTTGAAAACTACTTTTGATGCAGGCAAATTCCTGATATTCTGGTAGCTGATGATAATACAGATGAAAAACAGAGAGAGAAAAATTGAAATAATTTCATAATTTATTTAATTTCTAGTTCAAATACCGGATCGTGTGATTCCTCCGCGTGCTCTGGCTGTTTTGCCGACCGTACTGCACCTACAACGACGTCACATCATTGCTACACGACGTGCGATACCAGAAAGGGCACGCTTTGGTCCTGTTGAAGGTATGTAATTTAAAATCTCTGAAGAACATTGGTTCCTAAGCATAAATGTGCTATGGGTTGTCTGTAAGAACTATACTATATTCTGTTCAATAAACCCGGAGACTAAATTGACATAAGTAATGTCAAAATTTCTATAGGAATGACGCCAGTTCTTTGGTGTTGAAATGTCATTTTAGTCTCCGGAATTATTGAACAGAATTATAGTATATAAAACGGGCAACTTCACGACTTAAGCGCGTATTTTGCGTACACGAACTATACTATAATGGAGGAGCTCGTGGCTAGATAATAACAGTCGCACAGGTCGATCTTCAAGGTTAAGCAACGCTTGCCTAGGTTGGTCTGTGGATGGGTGACCATTTTAACATAACGAGTTTCCTCCGTGCCTCGGAAAGCACGTTAAACCGTTGGTCCCGGCTGTCATTTGGAGATCTTTGGCAGTCGTTACGGATAGTCAGAAGCCAGTAAATCTGACTCCAGTCTTGCCATGAAGTACCGTGTTACCCCAGTTAATGGGTTGTGGAGGTCTGGTAGGCAGCCGCTCCTCGTAAAATACTGGTATTCAGCTAAATCCGGCTTGACTGGAAGCCGACCCCAATATAGTTGGGAAAAGGCTAGGCAGATGATGAACTATACTATAATGATTAACAAATGATTTCAGGAATCAAACGTAAAATATCTCAATCCGAAGCAGTGGAACTAGTCTTAAATGCTACTTCAAATAAGAAACCGTTATTTCTCCTAAAAGATCAGGATGAAGTTATAACACATATAGATACTTCCGATAAAGGTATTTATTTCTTTCAATTTAATTTCAACAAAAATATCTAAACTTGAAATAATTCCTTAAGATTAATGCCAAATAAATAATTTCAGACAAATCCAACTGGATCGGCTTACTACCCTTAGGCGATCAAAACTCTACCAATGTCTGGATTTATGAAGAAAATCAAGAATTATATGCCATCACATCGGAAATCGTACCATCCAGAAAACCTCTAATGATTGGTTATAGCAAAAAGTATGCTGATGACTATGGACTAATAGGACCTACTAAAGATTTGGAAAAAGGTAACATGACCCAAATACATATAAAAAAGTATTGAAATTGAGCTAAAAAGTGAAAAAAAAAAGTTTTTTTAACAAAAGAAATAACTTTCGACGTATTTTTCGCATAACAGGAAATATTGCGAAAATAATGTTAATTTTGGAAGTCAGTATTTCTTGTTTTATTTCTTCGCTATGCAATGCGGACATCGTTGTAAGCTCTAAGCTACTTGCATATTAGTGTGTTGTGGCATGGGATACATTATATGAATCTAAAAGCCTACGTCGCTCTCGTAGCCATAGTATGCGAAGGACAATAGCTGAAGGAACACAGCTGGGTTGTACTCAGCAAAATTCTGGTACTCCCTCTCGCTCCACCAAGAGCGGCAGAAGCTACATGATAATACCCACTTCAAAAAAACCTACACTATATTTCAAAGAATTAACTAATTAACTGCGTCAGTGAACGCCAGAACCCGTCACAACACGGTAATGTAACCAGGGGCCTTAGTCTGCTATTACAATTGTGTCAGAATGGTCGATCATTGAGCAGTGCTAGAGGGACGGAGCTATGTAAGACTTGGCCCCCTGGCTTTAGTTAAAAATAGTTTGGGTCAAAATTATGTCATGGTATATTAATATGTTTACCAAAATTTACAGAATCCCAAGTCCAAAAGTCGTGGTGGTGCCAAGAATGTCATCAATCGTTGAGATCTGCGAAACATCTCGAAACTCATACATATTTTTGCCATAAGGTAAAGAAATGTTTTAGTTTTTACAGTTGTTTTATATGAAACTCGGGGAAAGAGGAAAAACTGGGGCAATACAAGTACTGGGGCCGTACTTCCGAAACAGCTAACTGGCCTGTTGGTCTAGTGGTTAGTGTGGCCCTGACTGCTTTGCCGGAGGTCGTGGGTTTAATTCCCACCCAGGACAAATGTTTGTGTGATGAGCATTCAACCTTTAAGATTTTGAAAAGCTTTTTCATCAGTCACAATCTCGAACAAGTTGCAAGGTTTCTATACATACATTTTCTTTACATTATGAAGGGCCGAAGTTCACGTAAAATAGCTGAGTCATAGAGGTACTGAATAAGTTTTACAGTTTAAGTTTTGAGTTCAAT
The DNA here is from genome assembly GCA_030763345.1 of Mythimna separata. Lineage (NCBI taxonomy): Eukaryota > Metazoa > Arthropoda > Insecta > Lepidoptera > Noctuidae > Mythimna > Mythimna separata. The sequence goes on from CM061180.1 coordinate 11,154,026, forward strand.
AGAAACCTAGATATTCTACACAAGATATATTTTCCAAAATATCCAGAGAATGTAGTGTTACTAAAATCGTTTTTACGTCATAATCACGTAAAAACGATTTTATAAGGAAGTGTATCTCGGGTTGAACGCTCTTTATTGTCATTTACAATATTTTCTATTTATGTTTCAGGACGTGAATGAAACCACAAAGCGACGCTATCGCTGCCGGTATTGTAGGCGAACATTTTCCAAAATATTTGCGTAAGTGCCTTGTATTAATGATTGAATCCCCAACCGGTCCTATGAGACCGCGCTGTTATTGTTTTACTATTGTGTCTCGTTTCGCGGGTATGCGATAGATTAATGCTGTTAATCGACAATATCAAACAATATAGCTCTTGTTTAACTACCCTATTTTTCTGTTTCAGTTTAAGACGACATGCAGCTCATCATTGCCCTGTGAAATTAGCCAAGTAAGTCGGTACAAAATATTTCGTCAGATTATAAAATATTTTTCCTTTCTTTTTCGAACAGCTTAAATTTATATGTGCAAAAAAAAGGTGCCAGATTTGAAACAAAGATGGATTCCTCGACCTTACTATCATAATTCGCATTATAATCAAATAAAATAATTTTAATAAACACAGCATTTGTTTCAGGAACAAAGAAATTAACGATAAATCATATCTAGAAATTGAGGTGCCTCCCTTGAAAGTGAATGAATCAATGTGCTCTGAAGACAACAAACTACCCTCAGACGAAAGCTTTCAAAACTACACCAACGGACTAGACTTCTCCACAAACCTCTTTGATACCGACCGCATATCCAGTCTTGATATCTCCGGGAATTCCAGATCAGATAACGATTTTAATCCTTATGCTATTGGATATAGAGACGAAAACGGATTAACCAGTGATATCGATTTTTCACTTAATTGTGAAAACCCTTCTAAAGAGGTTTGTAATTCACGATAAACAATTTTTTTAATTATTTTTTTTTATGCACACAAGACTTAATGCCTGAAGAATGCTTGGGATAAAATTATATTTTTCCCTAGGTTAGGAATAATGCGGTATAGTTCATAAATGTAAAAATGCAACTTTTTTATCTTACAGAAAGAAGAACCGTCACAAGTCGAAGAGCCTCCATGTCCTCATTGTGGTCAAATAGGGGCCAAAGGAAAGGGTCTTCAGCATGTGAGGTAAAACGCTCTGCATATTATTTGTCTACATACGATTATGACTTCATAATTCACACTGCAATAAAAATATTTAGCCATATGCCAAACTTGATTATAGGCATGTTGAAATACGGACTAGGCCTCCCCTGTGCAAGTATGTTTTACTTCCTGTGACAGATAGTCTTCCTCATACCGAATCTAGGATCTCCATCAGCCCTTTGGTCATACACAATGCACCATCAAATCATCAAAGATTCAAACTTGATGGCTGCACTGCTTCTATTCCGAACCGCCATTGAGATTAAACTGAACTACTCTAAAAGTTTTTGGGCTGATCAGCCATCCTTTCTACAAGAAAACATTAAATTTTAGTTCAAAGGGAAAAATAAAATGCTATCCTTATATTATTGATACTATTGTACTTCGTTGTCCTTCTGTCTTTCTCTTTTTCACAAGACTCTTTGTGGAGGAAAAATATCTAATATTTAGGTCGGAAATTTCTTTAATTTGTGAGAGAAAATTTCAACGCAATCACAAGATACGTTTATGCCGCATGTTTTTACAATCGTAAAGAAATTAAAACATATAGGGGCTTCCCACTTACCTACTTAAGATATTGAAAGCACGAAGTTAGTTCCTCAATCTAGTGTTTCTATTACGTTCAAACTTAATTTTTCATGTAAACGGATTGAATTTATCACTTTTACATTTGGTACGAGTCCTGCATGTGCGAACTAATTTGTTTGTTTTTTTTTTTTATATTAAGTCTAGTTATAGAGTAAATAATAATACTTTATTACGTATTCAAAACGTTGATCTATAGTTTCATTAAATATTTTATTATATCGATCTTAAGGGGGATGCTTCAGGTCAGCCCGCGAAATTCAAATTTTCTTTAACTTCATACAACCTACCACTGGCTTGCAAAATGCAAAAAACGTAAGAAAATTTGAATTTCGCGGGCTGACCTGAAGCATTCACCTTAAATGTCATTTTGCCACGTCAGTGACTATATAAGAAATCCCCGATTGTCTAACTAAAGAAACATAAATTTAACTTTTGTTTATTATTCCTTTATATTCACAGTAAATGTCCTGGCCGAAAATTTAAATGCGTGGACGGATGTAAAAAGGTTTTCACCAGCAAGAAACTGTTGACGGAACATATTTGGGCACAACATTCAAACGAGAGCCCAGAGCCAGAACAGAATGTAAGTCGATAAATAGTCGATAATCATCATCTGCCTAGCCTTTTCCCAACTATATTGGGGTCGGCTTCCAGTCAAGCCGGATTTAGCTGAATACCAGTATTTTACGAGGAGCGGCTGCCTACCAGACCTCCACAACCCATTAACTGGGGTAACACGGTACTTCATGGCAAGACTGGAGTCAGATTTACTGGCTTCTGACTATCCGTAACGACTGCCAAAGATCTCCAAATGACAGCCGGGACCAACGGCTTAACGTGCTTTCCGAGGCACGGAGGAAACTCGTTATGTTAAGATGGTCACCCATCCACAGACCAACCTAGGCAAGCGTTGCTTAACCTTGAAGATCGATCTGTGCGGCTGTTATTATCTAGCCACGAACTCCTCTATCCTGCTAAAAATATAAGTTATGTAAATATTAATGAATAAACATAAAATAAGGTGTAACCCAGTGACGCATGATTTTTGATTTCGTACGTAGTTTGGTCATGGCTAGAATAATAACAGCCGTTCAAGTCGAAATCCAAGGTTAAGCAACGCTTGCCGAGGTCGGTCTGTGGATTGGATGATCATCTTTACGTACAGAGATTTTTCCGTGTCTCAATTTAAGCCGTTGGTCCCGGTTGTCATTTGTTGACCTTTGACAGTCGTTACCCAAAAGTATTGCCAGGTTTCATGTCACCCAATATCTGGGTTGTGGAGGTCAGATAATTTATGTCGGCGCTACTTGTTAAATACTGATATTCAGCTGTATCCACTTTGACTGGAGACTGATCCTAATATAGTTGGGAAAAGTTTGTGCTTGATGTACTTACAAGAACATGCAATACAAGTATTTCATCAGGTTTCAACACAAACTGATAATGTTGCTAACCCCTTTAGATGGTTCCGAAAAATCCAGTTTTAAGTGTAGCTAAAGTTCTTTTATACGAATCCACTTGACGGAGAGCTTTCTTGCTGTGCTTGCCTGCAATTTTTTCCCTAATTTTATTAGCAGGACAATGATGATGATGATAATAAGTCTGCTGAGACTACAACTACTGCTGAAACTGCTCCGGTCATTGCCCCTGCTCCATACAAATGTGAACAATGTGAACATGGTTTCAAGGTATGTAACAAAACAAATACAAAACAATGCAAAACATTGTTTTTGTGGTTCCGCACGTTTTTATATTACTAAACTGCAAGTCCATCTGTCACACTGTATGCCTTTTAATTTCACGTAGGCAACGAGTTACTATAATACGGCAAATACACACATCAAAAGTGTCTAGGGATCAACATATATTTATGCAATAACTTTTCTCCTGATTGATATTAATTAAAATTTTCTTTAAGGATTCATCAAATAAAGTGTTTTCGTTTGTCACAGTAACGATAAACCAAGTCACCAATGCATTAATAAAGAAATTTGCCATTTTCCTAATAAAGGAATTTTTGACATTTGAACCACTAACATTAAAGTTCGAAAAAAAGACTGAAATAACAGTTTTCTTTAAAATTTTATTGGGTAACTTAAACAATTAATAATCCGTGTTTCTACCGCGAACACTAACAATACAAGAACATCGGTTTGGCATACTCAAAATGAGTTCATCCAAATCACGCTGTGGAATGGCCGCCCATGTTCGTTGCAACAACAAAAAAAGGTCTTCTTGCGACTGGATACCCTCCATATTCGGCAGAGCTCTTCTCTGTAGCATATCCCATGCATGCTCAATCGGGTTCAAGTCTGGCGACTGAGCAGGCCAGGGCAGGACATTGATGTTAGCTGCGGCGAGAGTCTGTCTTACAACTCTTGCGGTGTGCGGTCGTGCATTATCATGCATTAACTGAAATAAGGGACCGATTTGCACTCGTAGAGGAACGATGACGTCTGATACAATCGTCTCAGCATAAATTTGAGCGTTGAGGTTGCCTCTGATCCAAATCAACTCAGTTCTTCCGCCGATCCAAATACCCGCCCATACCATGATGGTTCCACCACTATAAGGATGGACTTCCTGGCAGGATTTTAATCGCTGTTGGCGTCCAGGGGTTCTCGAGTGTCGTATACGTCTTGTATCCGGTCTCATACCAAAACGAGACTCATCAGAAAAGCACACGAAACGCCATTGTTCTTCTGCCCAATTTCTGTGTTCAAGAGCCCATTGATATCGAATCCTACGATTGTGCATTGCTATAGGTGGTACCCGTAGCGATCTTCGGGAATGAAGGTTCACTTCATGCAAGCGGTTTCTGACTGTTTGGTCGCTAATTAAGTTCCCTGAAGAGTGATGAAGCCTCACGGCTAACATCATGGCGGTTATTGTTGGAGCTCTTCGAGTTAAGATTTGAATGTATCGGTCTTGTCTCCGTGTGGTGCAGCGATACCGTCCTCCATGGCGCTCAGCCACGGTACCAGTGCTTCGGTAACGTGTCCAAAGTCGACTGATAACACTCTGACTTGTATTCAGAGCTAAAGCCACAGTACGTTGCCGGGAACCAGCTTCTATCATTCCCACGGCTCTGAGCATTTCTTCCCTGCTTAAATGACGTCGCCGCTCCATAATAACGTTGGTTTTAATCAGTAGTAGGGAAACAGTAGCACTAATAATGTCTTTAATGCGTTGTATGTTTTTATAGGGAAAATATTGACAGCTGATTTTCATCTTTTACTCGAATTTGATTCACAGTTCCTGATTCAAATTATGAAATGCACCAAAAAAGATCCATATAAATTTATAAAATCATAAATTTATTACAAAGCCACATCTTAATCTCAAGAAATCCGCATAAAATTGCTTGATCCCTAGACACTTTTGATGTGTGTAATAATATAGCAAATAATAATCACACTCATATTATAATGACGAAAGTTTGTATGTGTATTTTATTTATTGCGTGTAGTGTACTGCTACTTTACGCTCAAACGACTGGACGTATTTAGATAACATTTTTTTTAACGTATTAGACCAGCCTGGAATAGGATATTTTGAGATAATTTCCACGCGGGCCAAGCTTCTAGCAGAAGCTAATATTTGTAAAAGAACTCATACACAAGAGTAAACTAAGCAAACCTCTGCTATTGGATAAATTGTAGAAGATTATACCCAAAATACGCAGAATGTGCAAGTACATATTATTCTAAGGTGTGTTTACATTTTTTTTTATTAGCATTAGCGGCCTTATAATGTTCCCACTGCGGGGACTCAGGCCTCCTCTCTAGGAGAGGCAATTTACATTACACAGAGGGGGTTTACGTTTTAATATCTATATTTTGGTATCAGCGCCGAGGCATGCTGGTGAACCATCTGTGGCGCGTCCACAACACGGTGCCCGCAGGGGTGCCTCTAGAGCGACGCGTGCGCCACTTCCCGTGCGGCACGTGCCCCAAGATATACAGGACGGCGGCCAAGCGCGACCGGCACGTGCAGAGACATCATCCAGGTAAACTTAGCTCATCTAAACTGTGGGCATTTTTTATTCAAGAACAATTTGTCGGTATTGTTTTCGTGGATACTCATAATCTCTCTGACACATCCCACTTATATATATATAGTGTCTTATCTTAATACCAATAGGGTCGCTTTTTTATCGAAATATCATTATAGCCCCGGCATTACTCCATTCTAGGTACAGATTTATACTCAGTAATACAGACGTGATTATGTTATGATCATTATATACAGGTGCAGCCAAAATCCGCCAGGCATTGGAAAGCGGAACGCGAGTGTGCGAACCAGCCATGTGTCCCGCCTGCCCGCGACAGTACGCCACGCGCGCCAAGCTACTGCAGCATCAGAGGGCACATCACCCTTTCTTGGTAAGAAAATAAGCAATTTTCAGTAGTTTCAGTTACGAACTTTTCAAGCCCACGGAGTAGCTAAATGATAATTATGATATTTATTTTGCAAATAGGTTTCCACAAACACTTTTACACGTTAATTTTTTTTGTTAGACTTTTATGTTTGTTTTTTTTTATTGGAATTTTTATGTAGCTATTATCAATACTTTATCACGAAACAAGGGCGTAAGTGGGCGTCACCCTTTACTCATACATAGAAAATGGCGGTCCATGATTCCGACTAAGTCAATGATAGCCAAACTTTCGCTCAGTTCTCATTGCACGAGCCCAAGGCACGTAGTAAAGATAAAATGGGCGTGTTAGTCTGGTCTTGCATGAAAGATTTTCATGGCTATGTCTAATGGGCTGCGGAAATGTTGGAAATAATTATCGTGTCCCTGAAACGTGAGACGTGAGTGAAACTGAAGCAACTCAGGTGGGTCTTACGAGTAAGTGAGTAAAAGTCTGATACGCCCCCCCGGCTGCAACCAAAGCGAGAGATCTATATTATGCTATCCGACCGCAAAAAATGGGTAAATCTATTGGAACAACTAAAACTAATATTTAACAACAAAGTATCTCGCTGACAATTTGACAAACACAGGTTTACGGCAAGAGCGATTAAACCTGCCTCTCGAATCGATAAACCATTAAATAGTAATCCTGCAAGACTCTCAATGTGAATTTAGCATAATTATGAAGTTAAAAAGAAGAAAATCACTGGCCCATCATCAAATTAACTCGTGTGTCAGGAAGAAATGACCAACTTTAATACAAACTTTTATCCCCTTTTTATCCTCTACGAGGCCCGATAGAGTCGGAGCCTACTGGGGCCTGGGTTGACTGGGGAGGAAAAAAATACGAAATAATAGTTCCTAGGAACCCTTAAATACTTCAAGACCCAGTGTTTTAGTGTTGCGCTGTTAGTTCATATTTTTTTTAATTAGTTATATAATATTCAATTTTGTTATCTTCACAGAACCCGTAAGCTCCAGAGTACTAACAATATTTTATTTTTTTTCCCAGGTGACAATACCAAAAATAAAAATAAAAGTTAGTTCTACCTAGGTAAGTTAAATAAAAGTAGAATGTATGTATCTATTGTAATTTTGTAACCTGATTTTCTTTAGTAAAGAAGTTGACAAATGTGTGATTTTAGAATAATATTTTAGAATAGTATACATGTACCTATTTTTAAATAAATGACTGAATCTCATAATGCATTTTATTATATATACTACTCTAGTAAAATTTCTATCGTTACGATCACATACAATAGACTAGAGATTTAAACTTCATGTAGGTACAGTGGTGGTACATACGCGGACTTACTGCATCAGGGCATTAAAAAAGAGATCCTTAATTCTCCTTTCAATCCCATTCTCTAGTATTATAATAGTCGTAGTAGTAGTATAGTAGTAGTAGTCTATGGCCATTCTGATCAATTTAAAAGACAAAGAGACGAGTCCTAAGTCTACTGATTGATGATTTCCGTTTCCAATAATAAATTCACAGCTTCAGCGTTGCCTACTCTCATACTTATGTATATACCTATCTTTGAAATTTTAACATTTATTTACTTAATTCTAAAAAAAAATTGAGATACTGAGACTATTAACTTACGTCATTACGAACGTCACTCTAAATGGGTGGCCAAAATAAGATTTATCACAGTCAAATTCAGTTTGTTTATTCAATGAACCAGATAAAGCTTCAATAGATTCAAATTACCTAACAGGATTTATTAGCTATCTCTTTTACTCACAGATGTTTTGTAGTGAAAGTGAAAGAGAGAAGACTATTTGTTGTCATTTCATACAAAAGGTTTCGTTGCGACATATTGTACATAAAACTTGTTTGTTTTCATTCGACAACCAAGGCACTAGGCAGTGCGCAACTGCTGTGCAGTGAACCGCAGTGTTTCCATTATAATTTTACTGCCCACTTAATAATTCACCTATTAACGCCATAATTTATTAACATCTGACATTCTGCGCTCTGCGGCAATTCTGTGTTATGTACCTAGGTACGGTATTGATTTTATGTCGACCAAAACAATGTTGACAGTTCCTAAGTTTAGCTTCAAGAAAGTACTAAGGTATACCCGTTGAAGTGATGACATGTGTGAATTGTGTTAGAATGGATTATGACGTTGAAGAAGGGACGATACCGAGAGATTTTATAGAATACGACTTCGCCGAAGATGCGCTGGACTTTGAGGTTAGTTTTTTATATTTACTTCTTCGTTAACATTTACCCGATTGATCAGCGTTTACATAACTAAGTAAAGACCTATACTTAGTCTTTACTTTCACATTTATCTAAGGTTTCAATAGTGGTGATGTCAAGTTGGAAAACAACATTCCTACATATTAAGACACTACCGTTTTGAATAATTAAGTACCTACCTATTGCTTATTGGCACTATCGTACCTATTAAGTATATGAACAGTTAGGTAACGGTATTAAATTTTTAATCGAGTACTAAAAAGTTAGTACTCGCTTATTAGCTACCAATAGATTCACTAGATGTAAAGCCTAGTGGATCATCCTAGTGGAGCAACTTGAAGCACCGAGACGAGTCGAGTCCCTTCCATTTACGTAATATTCCTAAATCTGAGCGTAAAGTATTAGGTATGTCAGCAGGCACCTTCTAAAACTGATACTAAAACCTCTAACCGCAAATCTTTATCATAATAGGCCACAATAACAACAAAGTGTCACACAGTGCACTTCACTCACTCAACGGGATGATTCATCATTGTCTATGGTGTTAGAGTGAGAAGGCAAACCATCGGCCTCTCTGTCTGGCACGCTAATGGGTATAGAGGTGCTATACTGTGTGTACCTACCTGTTATAATAGAACAACAAACAAACTTACTAGCTATACGTTGCACTGAGATGATGACGAGGTTTGCGGTAGGTAGTTGGCTAGGCGCGCTCGGCTAATCGTAGCACCGCGATTGAGCACAGCTGGAGCGGATATTTTCGTGAGATGCGGTGGTCGCGCGAATTCTGTACAATTTGTAATTTCACTGATTAACGTAGTGTCACGCTACAGACTCGTCTAGTGACAGTGTTGTGATTAAAAGAACTGCAGTCATGGTTTGTTTCGGCGATAGATGCGGCTGCGGCGCGTTTTGCCGCCGTTTGTTTTGTCGAGCCCGCCCTCCGGAGAAAGACGAAAATGAAGAAAAGTTACCAGTTACCATGGTAATTTTATGTGTTAAAAAATCTAACTTTCAGTTTTGCTTAGTTTGAAGATCTACTTATTTTTTGACGCTTGAATGAAAACATAACGCGCGCACTTTACACTGCTTATTTATTGAAGGCTGTTTAGTTCCCACAGAACTTTAATTACAATAGTCGTAAAAATCTTTGTCCACAAAGCAATAGTGAAGTGTTTTTTACTCCACCTTGAGTGACGCATATTTTGAAGTTTGAACATAACGTGACTCACTTAAGATGTAAATATGCGTGTGTAAATACCTGCCTAAGTGGGTGAACTTTACATATAGCTTATTTTTGTTTTGTTGACACTCCTACCTCTAATCGTCGCTACTGACGACGGCAAGGCATGTTCGTAGTTTCACACCTAGAGAATTTATGGTGAATCGGTAGTGGTTGGGTCGGTAGGTAGGCACTTCAATAAATTATGAATATCTTAGAAGTTAGCAATAGATGCTTTTAAAGTTATTGTATCTAAGACATTCCAATTGAACGACGTAAGCATTTTTATGATAGCCATGAAAATCTAAAATATAATTTATTATCTTAAAAGAAAATTCAAAACAATCCAATTCAGTTGTTCGGTCACTTCCATAGTTGTTGTTTTCGACAACTTATTTCAATAATAAACCCATCACCTAGAACTATACTTGCTGTCTATAAAATACTAGCTACTAACAGCTACTTCGTCCATGTGATAGTAGAAAATTATCCAAAGGGCACATACATACTCTCGCGACAAAAGGTATCCCATGTCCTACTACATAACATGGTCTACCCGTGTACCAAATTGCATCGAAATCCGTTCAGTCGTTCGTTTTTTATAAGGTGGGAGCACTTCTCCCGCTCAGGGCGGAACGGGAGGGCGTGTCAGACTTCTACTGACTAAAACCCACTCCTGTTCCTTCTTTGCTCTAATTCTTAGGGTCCCGGGGAACTCTTTTGTCAAACCAGGCCCCAGAAGGCTTCGACTCTATGGGGCCTCTACGGTTTGCTGACATCTCTTTGAGGCGCGCGTGGAACTTACATGGGCTTAGTCCGGTCTGTTACCCATTGCTAGCCATCTGCAAGTTTCGCGCCTACGGTGGTGGCTGGACATCGGGATGCCCTTTCGCGTGTTGTCACCTCCTTCGGCTATCTGACATTGAAAGATTTTTTCAGTTCGAACTAATAGGTCCTGAGATACTAATTAAAGTATTGTAATCCTCTTTTTTTTCAAAACCAAGATCACAATTTTTAGTAGATAAACTTTTCTCTACATATCTACATATTATTAAATAGCTAATAATATGTAGATATGTAGAGAAAAGTTTATCTACTAAAATTTATGATCTGTGCATGGCGCATGTCATTTTTTTTTAAATTTCTTGTAACAAAAATAATTCAAGGTAAAAATTCCCAGGCACGATGACTAGACCATAGGTAATGTTGGTTTCTCCACCATTTTATCTCAGTATTAGGTACAACGACGCAGAATTTCCGAAGGAGGTATAGGTAGTTAAAAACGAGGAAAACGTTCTGAGAGCTTGTTATTTATCTAATAAATAAGGAATAACCAGGTTAAACGTCTACTCGATAGACTTGTCTTGTGTCTCTAGTTCACGGTCGCAATAACCTCAACTTAAGCCGATAACATTTCATATTTACTTATGTAATCAATCAATTGAGAAAATGTGTGAAAATAAGTCATCTTTTTTTATGTAAACATCTACACAGTCGCAATAACTTGATCTCTTTCCGATAACATTTCATCATATTATTTACAGTAATCAATCAATTGAGAAAATGTGTGAAAATAAGTCATCATTTTTTGTGTAAACATCTAACATAATTACGAAATATTTATTTACATATTTAAAATAGCATCTAACTGTATGTCGTAATCTGCGAGTGCGCCTGTACTGACAATAATTTTATACTGGCCACCCGGCTAGCACAGCATTTTATTTTCAGTGCGAAGGTTAGCGGCTGAAGCTCAGCTCATTGCAATTTTTTTTTAATGATGTTTGCGGATATTTATCATGTCACCAAAGAAATTAGACCGCCCAAATAGTGACACAGAAATCTAATTAGGAAAGTATTAATAGGAAAGTTCGATAAAAATAAAAATTTTTGCAAGGCATTTTCATTGAGGCAAATTCACGACAAATAATATCTGCGCACTATTTCATAATATTATGTTATTAATTTTTAACCGACTTCAAAAAGGAGGACGTTATATGAGCGGTTATAGATACTCGTACGTATGTATTTATTTATGTATGTTCTTATAGTCAAAGTTTTATTTAACACTAATGAAAACGAGCATTTCTTCGATATAAAATATGACCTAGAGAAAAAAATCGTAAAAGTTTAGATTCTATCAGTAAAACAAATATTGTAACTAAAACAATATGTTAGGCATCTCCCACAATATCAGATGAATAAAAAAAAAATAGATATTTATTAGCTTCATTCCGATTATATTCTGGTACAAACTATCTGAGGCAAAACCGGATAATCTTTTACTTCCTTGGTCACTTCCCTGATGACTTCATTCAACAAGGTGTTTCTCGGAATTGCATTCTGAATTATTGATTTTATAGATAAGCAATACACAAGTAGACAGTTTTGCGAAATATTATGACAGAGCTTATCATACTTCTCTTTCGAACATGATGAATCAGTAAGAATCGAAGTGTTCCAAAAATAGAAGGCTCGTTTTGACATTTGAGAAAGGCCCTAGAATGTAACTTGCAATGAAATTGTCAGAAACAATAAAATAATAATATGTAGATTACATAGTGTTAAAAGTTACAAGCCGACCCCAATAAAGTTGGGAAAAGGCTAGGCAGATGAGATTACATAGTGTTAAAAACTGAATACAATTTTTTTGGCTCGTTAAATAACATGATGGATTTAAGTATAATTAAATATTACGAGTATTACTTTTGTTCTTATTGTATTATTTTTGCTCTTACTTTATAGGTAGTAATTTTTGCGATGACAAATTTTAAAACGGGCCTTTTATTTTTGTCAACTTTAGCCATTACTATAAACGAAGTCAATTCACAAAACAGAGCTTTAAGCAATTAGCTAGACCATTACTAGACGCTGCCGGTTCAATTAATTGTAACAATACAACACGATCACGGGCAGACAGCCTACTGTACAATTCCTACCGTTATTTCCAATGTTCAAGTTGCCACTAAAACTTATTGATTAAACATGAAACGGCTACCTGGCACTGAAACTGGTACACCAACACAGGCGTGCTGGATAGCTACGTAGCTTTATATCCACTTAGTTCCATATTGATTGCGTTGAGACACGCGAACTTACTCCATGGCGTTAATTTTGTACGCCTACCATAGTACCCATAATTACTAACAACAGCTAAGTGTTTACGATAACTGTGCTAAGTAACACTGGTAATTATTTGAGGAGTATTAAATAAGTATTAGCATGTCCAGCCTTTACAGGAAGGATGCCAAGGGATTTTTCCTTTCCTAATTGAAAAGCATTTATGACATTATGTTAATAGAAACTGTTCTAATAGATCAGTAGTATAATTCATATTTTCTATTTGTTTCCTATTAATTGCCGCATGCTAACGTAGCCACCTACTGGACCCAAACAGTTTAACGAGTTTACTATTAATTAAAAAGACAAAGAACAATACATCAGAACCTAGATAAATAATTTTAATATTACCTATAACAAGTCATATTTTTTAAACAACGATGTTACAACATACTTTTTGATTAGGAAAGGAACAAAACCCCTACCTGCAAAAAACGTTAACTTCTTATTACAATTTCGTTTCTAAAAAGGAATGCATGCGTAGTAAAATTATCTATTCATTAACAACTGTTGCCCGCAATTTCCATTGCATTATGGGATAGCAGGATGAAGAAAAGATCGTCTTATCTAGATAAAAGTAGCCAATATTGTAATCCAGGCCAAAATCTACCTGTTGCCAAATTTTATTAGATTCCTTCTAGCCGTTTAAAAGTAATCGAGTCACATATAGGTACAGATTTGCATGTTAATTAAATTGGTGAAATTCGGATTGAAATATTATAATATTTGATCGAAGGTCGTCTGAAAGACATGATTGTAATGGTACAAACTCTATTGATAAAAAATATTATATTTAAACTATTTTCCTCTGGACAGTCCAAACTTATCGTAATCCTGTATTGTAAATAATGTTATTATTATGGCTTTTGAGATATCATATCATCGATTCATTTAAATATCTAGCTATAGGTACTTATAGTGTTTATTTACTTAATTTACAGATTCAAAAATTATACTACCATTCAAATTGAGAACCCATAAGTAGGTTATAATTAAAATCATGACGAATGGTCTCATTTATCAACCTTGAGGAAATTATCAGTAAATTCTTTTCTAAACAAACTACTTAATGGTCTACCATTATTATCACACTATTATTAACAGGTGAAACAAACGCAAGTTGTTAGCGGTGTTTATCCAACCAAAGTAAATGGAATTATTACGGAGCACTTCCCTCACGGTCGCTGTTCTAGAATCACCATATTTTCCTAATAGAAATAGCATGTAACTATATGGAGCTATGCAAGACTTCTGGGCCTCAAGTCTGCTATTTAGAATTGTATACTTGTCAAAATCAACAATTTGGTACAATTTGGTTGATTTTGACAGTTCGGTAGGTACTACAAAACTTGTCCAAATCAACAATTATGAAGCCAATTCTGATACTATTGTAATAGCAGACTTGGGGTCACAGTGTACCTACCTACGTAACGTGGGCCTTTGTAAATTTAATAGATTTGATTACCGTTTGAATCCCCAACCGGTCCTATGAGACCGCGCTGTTATTGTTTTACTATTGTGTCTTGTTTCGCGGGTATCTGAGTAATTAATAATGCAAGGCACAGAGCTTCCAGGTAATAAATATTGCGTACTCAAAGGTGTGCATGCAGTAGGAAGTAGCAGAGCTCTAGCCTTCAGAGCGCCCGTTTGCAACAATTAACTTGGCATTGGCACCCCCTAGTAGGCAAGCGGACAAAATGGAACACTAAGGCTAAGAACTCACGAAGCGGTTTTCACCTGCGCCAGTCGTGGTAGAGGAAACAGCTGTTTTATTTCCAAAGTCACCGATTTGTGCGGTTATGCAGTGGCTGAGGAAAAGAAGCCAGAAGCCAGCCGCCGTTTTTTGCCTTCGAGTAGAAATACAAGATACAGGGCCTTATATTCATTGTATTTGATTGATTATGTGCACATTGGGTACAACAAAATAGTAAAATGGTGTTTTTTGGTGCCCGAATAAGTTTTCAAAAATTTTATTTGTAATGACTGTCATCTAAGGTAGGTATCAAAATAGGGTTCGAGGATACGATTACAAAAGTATTAATCACTAAAATGCAGGAAATAAGAAATTTAAAAACCAAAGTCAAAAAGCCGACCGCAAAAATTATTAAAAAGTTCAAAACCTCTTGATGGCGCCCACAGAAATCTTCATAAGATTTCTATGGTGGCGATCTATGTTTGAACTAAAATAAATTTCGGCGACGCTTGTGGGAGGCCTATGTCCAGCAGTGGACGTCTTTCAGCTGAAAATAATGATGATGTTGACTGCATCAAACTAATTAAAGCGATTTGTTTCGAACTTTTTAGTAGGTAGGCGGTAGGTTTTTGGACTGCATTTTTTGACACTGTCATCTTATTGTTTCAAACGGAAATTCAAGTGTGAATGGTGAAATTTTCAATGATGTCGGGAAGTAACAGAAACGGATTTCACGAATAAAAAAACTCATTTTTGTGATTTTTCACTGTCGTGTTCGGCGCCCCATTCAACTTTGCGCCCGTGAGCACCACACACCCTACAGTGTAGGTAAAGCCAGCCAAAGCTGGCCCTGGACCGTACGCGTACCTAATGTTCTAATAAGTGTTAATCGTGTAGGTAAGTGTTTGCTTTAGAAATTAGGTACTTAATAAATTACTTATGTAAATAAATGTATGTTCAATGTTGTATTGCATCTTTAAAAAGTCGAACAAGTCTCTATTTCAGTTTCTGCTACTTCTACTTATTCTATTATCTTTTGTATTTATGTAGATCGGGTAACACCTTAGAGTTACTACTGAGTCTAATACAGGTCACTCACCATCATGCTGCTTGATTCAGTGACTTGATCAAAACCAACTAGATTCAGATCTGAGCTCAAATGGTTACGCCAGAAAAGTTTGCGCGCTTTGACAACCCTTTTCTCTTTGCTCAACTCTACTACCGTTCCTTTTAGGGTTGGATTTTTTAGTTTATCTAGTTGCATGAAGATTAGATAAATAAATAATTAACAGATTAACATAGGTAAGAACTAACCATGTGTGGGGTGAATATTTTGGCAAGGCCAAAAGTCCCGATAGATGGATAGTCTGGCGACGACCAAGTTACATAGCGCGTAACTATGTAGATAATTGTCACGCAGTCAATGTACACCAACTCCATACTAGCTGATACCATCCTGTACATACTCTACCTGTAGGCAGTTATTATGCAGTGTCTTATTAAAAAATCCCTGACACCAATTAAGGCAGAGCCATGCCCAATGACCTCATCGTCGTAATTCAGTAGACGCCTTTGGAGAGCGATTTCGTGCATAGTTTCTTGATTACTTTGACTCACAAAGTAAGCGAAATGAGTCATTGAACACACAAAATAAAGTGCACGACTACCTCCTACAGTGTATTTGATTGGTAAAGTGTTGTAGGCCATTACTTATAACCTTGTCAAAGTCCGGATAAAGTATCGGGAAACCAATAACTTTGCAATCAGTTCACATCGATTTTGTACAGCTTGTTAACGTCTGGAGCATAACTGACCTTTCAATGAAAGGCCATAAGGTTAATTGGCATAAACATCACTTTTGTACTAACGAGGGTTGGGTGTTCTTCGTTTCTTAATTAAATGAACAGACAAGAGATAGCTGCCGACCATTTTCTTCGGGAATTCATTGTACATTGACAAGATTGGCCAATATAGGTAGTAAAGTTTCCTATTAGTCACATAACTTAGTTTTGCATGTACCTAAGTTTCATGGCAGTTATGGGTACCTAATACTGAGACACAGCCGATGTCCTATTCTTGTCGACTACATCATTGCCTCATAATGACTACTGATTAGTTCATAGATATTTTCGAAAGCTTTATGCTTTGATAATGCTGTCAAATTATATGGGTACCTACCTACCGCAGAAATCTTAATAATTATTAAAATTTTATGGTACCTACCTCCATATTGGTGTTATAACAACATTATTTATATCAATGACTCCATCTCGCCCATGCCAAACGCGTTTGGTGTTATTATGAAGAAGGAAAAAGACATTTTACTGATCCGGATTCCGGGAACTTCCGAGAATAGGACAGATGACAGCTTCAACGTAACACAATATTCACTATACATATAGTTCGTGGTAGATGAAAAAGTCTTTGAAATTTAGTGTAGCTTGTAAAAGTTTTGATTGTTTTATTTCAGACACAACTGGCGGAGGCGCGGGATGTTAAGTTTACGCACACCCTGACGGAACCTTTGAGTATCGGATCACACATCATATGCACAGGGACGCCCAGCGACGACATATCTTGGTAACTATGCTTTTTGATCTTTCTTTATTATTGCTCTGCATATAGTTTTTTTTAATTCTTTATTCGTAGAAGAACCAACAGAGAACCGTCTATGAGATATTGTGCCAAAAATTCACAAAAAAATGTCGTTCTTACTGTATTTGCAGAAAGTGGATTCTATCAATCATACATACATTAACGTGTCTCTTTCATAAAAGTGATGATTCGTTCAGTAAAAGTAGGTTACCACTTAGGTACATCAGGACTTTATTAACTGTTGAAACTCGTAAACACATTTCATGGATAATCTGGTCTCGCCGTGACCGCACTAATTTCAGTTAATGGCTGCCTTTCGGCAATGAATGTCAGCGCCCGCAGTGTTCTACACATGACCTAAGTTACAGCTTGCTATATTTACTAACACGCATATACAGGTCATAACCATATGTAATTACAGAGAGTTTGTTTAACGACATTTGACGTCACGATTTGATATTTTTGGATTTGCATGTTATAAATAACAAAAGTTTTGTTAGTTCCAAATCTCGCAGGTTCGGAGGATCGCAAATGATGGCGCATTTCAACATCAATACTGGAATTTATTAACGAATAATATAGCCAAAACTACTTACCTAATACTTTTTAACATAATTATGTTTGGCCAACAACCTATCTATACAAACATTACTATCTTATCAGTACGTACTATATCAAAGAACTATCTGCTTAGGTTTGCAGTGAACATAGGAACTGGGGAACCTGAGTCAGGGCGCGGCGAAATAGCAGTGCACTTCAACGTTCGTCTTCCACAATGCTATGTGGTCCGGAATACGAGGAGACACAGCAAATGGGGAGTCGAGGAGACCACTGCTTTCAGGTGAAACTTAAACCAATATTAAAACTGCCTATAGCTACACCAGTTAGTAGGTAGGTGCGTGTTATGAACTTATGAATCAGTGACCCATTTACCAGCTTCCACATTGATAAGATAATTTCTCTTTCAGTTAGTAATTTCTCATGCAACTGAAGCTGAACAAGAAGATCAATGTACGATAGGTATATTATATTACAACATAGCAACCATGATGGGCTTCTAAAACGCCCAGAATGTGTCCAATTAGCATAGTGTGCAATATAAGTAGGTAGGCATATATTTATAGTGAGCTCGCCGAATTAGCGTTATTAACAGTTCAATATATCTTTATTTCAGACAGTTTCCTTTCAAAGTGAATCAGACATTCACGATAGAAATTGTGGTAGATGAGAAAGAGACGCTTTGGGCAATAGACGGGATGCAGTACTGCAGCTATGCGCACAGGAACCCGAGCCCATTGGCAGCTGACTGGGTTCAAGTTACAGGCATTAGAGACGCCGCGCTGAAAGTTCAGAAGACTGATAGATTTCCTACATTAGCACCGATCCCTCCTGAAGTAAGTAGAAAAAGAAAAATGTTTTCCTTGATTGGTTGATACCTAGCAAGCAACACAAATCCGGTACCTAAGTATTTAGTGTTTTATAACTGAAATTTGAATAAAGTCGTGAAAATGAACGTGCTGAACTACCCATAAATGCTACCGCACTACAACCGTATTAGTATTTATTTCTTTCCTTCTTATTTTTTCAGGTTCCCTTTAGAGCTAGTATAAACTCCTTACCAGCAGAAACTGAGCCTTCATGGCAAGCGAACGTCATAGCATCTTTATCGAAAAGCATTCCTGAAGGATACCAACTTGTAATTTACGCCAAGTAAGTCCAAGTTTACAGAGTTTATGAACGGCAGCGCATACGGTCAGCGTAAAAAATAAGGATAGAAATCGTTATTATTCGATTCATTTTAAAAACACCGTACGAACAGTGAACGGTACCGTATTTTAGGTGATGACTGTACGTACAATCAGTAGAGGCGGAGGTCAAGCGATATCTCGCCTGAACAACACATTAGTCATCAGTCCAACATAAAAGAGAATATTTACATGACTATGAAAAATGTGTGAAGATCGATAGTTTCCAGTCAACCACATCTCAATGGCTTGATGTTGGCCGACGTCCAATATCACTCGCTTGCCGATATACAGTTTCATTTCATTATTATTGTTTGTATAGCAATAATGTGCCTACAAAGCATAATATTGATTTTGTAATATAAGATCGTTCAATTTCGGGTTTTATTATAAACCAGCTGCTGCTAACGGCTTCGTAAAAGTAGATAATTATCCCAAGGGAACGTAGGTACTCCCGGGTTAAAAAATATTCTATGTTCTATTCCACGACATGGTCTACCCGTGTCCCTAACATTCAAATCCGTTCAGCCATTTAAGCGTGAAAAAGAGACAAATATACACACACCATCAAAAACTTTCGCCTTTATAATTTTACTGTGATTATTTATCACTAGGGCTGCCATCCGTCCGGGTTTCCCCGGATTTGTCCTAGTTTAGAGGGCGTCCGGGGAGCGTCCGGGCGGGGTTTCAAAAAGTGTCCGGGTGAAACCCGGACGCTTTTAGTGTCAGGGGCATTCCCGATTAATTAAAAGATAAGCGATATCTAAACAAATCTTAGTTAAAAATTCTTGGTAACCGCAACTAAGCTAACTCCGACGGCGACGCTTCAAAATAGCCGATGACGGTCGATAAATAACTAGCAAACAAGCTGCTTAATTGAATACATTTTATTTTTATTGTAATATTTTTTTTCTGGGTGTCCGGGGAAAAACTGAATTTCGTCCAAATGTCCGGGGTTTTCGAAGTTTTTGTCCGGCGCCGGCGATTAAGGTGATGGCAGCCCTATTTATCACTAACAAACTAGTTTATCCCTGTACTAGTGTATACCCTTTGCCATTGATTTTCTTATCAGTTTTCCGTGTGCAATGTTCACAAATGTGACATTTTTGTACACTTGCATGTTTTGGGATTGCTCTATTATTTTTGGATTTGAACGGAGTTCTTGTCAAAGTCAAACTCAAAAAAGAAAATGCAAAGTTGCTAAGGGTAAAGGGGGTTTAGGGTCAAAGTTTTGAAGAATTCATTGAGATGTTTCAATTAAGCGCTTAAACTTGTTACCACATCTCACATACCTACCCAGGTGATTTTAAACCTTAGTGAACTTAGCTTCATCCAGGCAGCAGAAGTCACACCAAATACCAACCTATACTAATAATTCTTTACTGGTATTCAGCTCCATCCAGTTACATTAGACGCTGACCTCCTTAACTGAAAAATTTAAAAAAATGCTTAAGCATAACCTACCTACCTAATGAGTATGAGGTAGTCCTACTTAATCCCACCATCTCATTTCCAGACTTCGTCCACTCCTGCACTCTTTCACGATCGACCTGCTGGACACTCCCCGCGAATGGCCGCATCCTAACATACACGCTCACGTCAACGTGCGCGCCTACTTCGAGTCCCAGAAGGAACGGCAGCTAGTCGTGCTGAACGCGTGGCTCGGCGAGTGGGGAGTCGAGCGACGGCAGAGAACTGCGCGCTTTGTACCTGGCACGATGGTAAGCTTATAATTAGGATTGTTATTACTCGTTAATCAGAAGCCTTTGCTGTTAGTCCAATTGGGTCCAATTGTTTTCGTTCTGATCTAAAAAAAAGACAGATGATGCTGCCATAACTCTAAACCCATTTACCTAAAGAGCTTATGGCTGAATCTTGCTCTAACAACTCTTATACACACATCAAAAGTGTCTAGGGATCAAGCATTTTTATGCGGATTTCTTGAGATTGAGATGTGGCTTTGTAATAAATTTATGATTTTATAAATTTATATGGATCCTTTTTGGTGCATTTCATAATTTGAATCAGGAACTGTGTGAATCAAATTCGAGTAAAAGATGAAAATCAGCTGTCAATATTTTCCCTATAAAAACATACAACGCATTGAAGACATTATTAGTGCTACTGTTTCCCTACTACTGATTAAAACCAACGTTATTATGGAGCGGCGACGTCATTTAAGCAGGGAAGAAATGCTCAGAGCCGTGGGAATGATAGAAGCTGGTTCCCGGCAACGTACTGTGGCTTTAGCTCTGAATACAAGTCAGAGTGTTATCAGTCGACTTTGGACACGTTACCGAAGCACTGGTACCGTGGCTGAGCGCCATGGAGGACGGTATCGCTGCACCACACGGAGACAAGACCGATACATTCAAATCTTAACTCGAAGAGCTCCAACAATAACCGCCATGATGTTAGCCGTGAGGCTTCATCACTCTTCAGGGAACTTAATTAGCGACCAAACAGTCAGAAACCGCTTGCATGAAGTGAACCTTCATTCCCGAAGACCGCTACGGGTACCACCTATAGCAATGCACAATCGTAGGATTCGATATCAATGGGCTCTTGAACACAGAAATTGGGCAGAAGAACAATGGCGTTTCGTGTGCTTTTCTGATGAGTCTCGTTTTGGTATGAGACCGGATACAAGACGTATACGACACTGGAGAACCCCTGGACGCCAACAGCGATTAAAATCCTGCCAGGAAGTCCATCCTTATAGTGGTGGAACCATCATGGTATGGGCGGGTATTTGGATCGTCGGAAGAACTGAGTTGATTTGGATCAGAGGCAACCTCAACGCTCAAATTTATGCTGAGACGATTGTATCAGACGTCATCGTTCCTCTACAAGTGCAAATCGGTCCCTTATTTCAGTTAATGCATGATAATGCACGACCGCACACCGCAAGAGTTGTAAGACAGACTCTCGCCGCAGCTAACATCAATGTCCTGCCCTGGCCTGCTCAGTCGCCAGACTTGAACCCGATTGAGCATGCATGGGATATGCTACAGAGAAGAGCTCTGCCGAATATGGAGGGTATCCAGTCGCAAGAAGACCTTTTTTTGTTGTTGCAACGAACATGGGCGGCCATTCCACAGCGTGATTTGGATGAACTCATTTTGAGTATGCCAAACCGATGTTCTTGTGTTGTTAGTGTTCGCGGTAGAAACACGGATTATTAATTGTTTAAGTTACCCAATAAAAATTTTAAGAAAACTGTTATTTCAGTCTTTTTTTCGAACTTTAATGTTAGTGGTTCAAATGTCAAAAATCCCTTTATTAGGAAAATGGCAAATTTCTTTATTAATGCAAAGGTGACTTGGTTTATCGTTACTGTGACAAACGAAAACACTTTATTTGATGAATCCTTAAAGAAAATTTTAATTAATATCAATCAGGAGAAAAGTTATTGCAAAAATATATGTTGATCCCTAGACACTTTTGATGTGTGTATTTTAGACACGGCCCTTGTTGTGACTTGTATCATCCCCAAGACTCATGGGTTCTGCGAAAGCGAACTCTGGGGCCCTGAAATGAAAGTAAAGAAGGAACAGGACTAGGTTTTAGTCGGTAAAAGTCTGACACGACCTCCAGGTCCGCCCAAGATCGGATGATTTCGCACCTAAGAAACAAACTTACCCATTCTAGTAAAACCTTCATTCTTACAATCCAGATTGAAACAAATAACTAACAAAATCACATAACCTTCCAGACAAGACTACGGATAGTTCGTCAGCCGGCAGAATGGGCGATATACGCGGATGACTTGCTGATAGGCGAGCTGGAGTTCCGTGCGGCCGCCGAAGGGGTTCGCGCGGTGCGCCTGCGAGGAGACCTCTACCCCCAGCAGATCTACATCGCTCCGGCCTCGAGCTCCCCTATTAGGCAATGATCACACTGATCACCTACGGAAGGTCGTAATATAAGGCTAACAGGTCAAACCTGTGTTTATAGCGATGTTAAGCGCATGTGCAAGGCCACAATATGACGCATTTTAAAAAGTTTCCTGTTTTCGCTTCAAGTGATTGCTTGGAGGCTTGAATGCTGATTACTAAGTTATAAAAGAGTTAAAAATCTCAAAACCTTAAAGTAAATGACGAATGGAATTTTTCTGTGTCAATTTTAATAAGTTAGGCGACTATAAGTATTTTATTATTATTGCATTTACTAAATATGTATGTGGATTTGAGACACGATTTTTAGATTTAAAAATGTTTATTACCGCTTTATTAATAGAGATCTGCGTGATTATGATCGATATTGACTTTAATATAGAGATAAAAACTTGAAATTAATGAAATTTCTTTTAAAATTACCAAAGTAGGACCAAAGTGCGTTTTACTATGGTCTAGCCTTTTTAATCCGTCTAGATCTAGAATTCTAGACACACAAAAGAAATAATTGACCTTAATTATTTAAGTAACGCCAATTGTTGAAGTAATGTATAGTATCTATTGTTGTATTCAACGTAATTTATTTTCTTACTCCCTTCATAGACAGAAATAAAGGGAAGTTCTAAGAATATGAGTTGGACAACAATCCGCTTATTTGTTATACTTACTTAATAAGTTGAGAGTTATACTTAAATTATAGGGAAAATAGTTTTATTTTTAATTTAAGACAAATAATACTTAAAAGACGAGGTGATGATACCGCAATAAAAAAGACTAACACGCATCACTCGAAATATAATCTTTATTTAAACTTTGAGACATCACTGTAAAGTACCTATATTTAGTTTGACTTTAATAAAAATAATATATGTTAGACTGTCAATATGTACGATTAGTACCCATATAGATAATAAGTACCTATACCCTATGTTCTCAGGCCTAGCTTTTTCTCTTCCATAACTGTACCTACCTTAATTATGTCTACCAAAATAAATGTTATAAGTAATGTTACCAAACGTTAATTTTTTGTTTGTTTAATTTTTTTACCCATGACGCCTTGTAAGGCTTGCAACGTTGAAGAAATAGTCATTCGAGCCAACAGTATCCATCACATCTAATCCATCTAAAATATAGAAATCTCATGTCACATAGCAATATACAATAGCAATATACAACTATTGTCATTGACTAACGCCCATTTTCAATAATCTATCTATCTCCAGTTTTGGCATACTGAGATAGTAAAACAAATGATACAATACAAAAATTATACATGTTTTCTGTTGTTTCATTTGTTTTTCTATCTCCAGTATATGATAGATAGGTTATTGATTTCGGCTGTATGACAATTAGCACGGAGAAGTTTGAGAAAGAACTAGCATATAACCAAAATGCCTGGTAAACAATCGACACAACCGTGTTACTAGGTGCACCCTAGTGCGGGAGAAGTCATTTAATGATTGTGAGAGGGCAGACTTTTATTAAACTAAGACCCACCTTTGTTTCTTCATTTGTCCTTTACATTCTAGAGCTACGGTAACTCTTTCAAACGATCCCGCAGCCCTGCCATGCATTGGCTGTACCAGACAGCTCATCGGCTCAACTGCCATCTCTATGAGGCGCTCATGGAACGCTATGCTCAGTTATTATCAGAGTTTAGATTTTATTAGATTGGACATCATCATCATTTAGCCGAATGACTTCCACTGCTAGACTTAGGCCAGTTAGGCTTTCCCCAAGTCTTACCACAACGACCAGTCCAGTCGTCTCGCATGTATCGGATTCCCTTGACCCTCAGGTCATCGGTCCATCTTGTGGTCGTTACTCCAGAGTGTTCCACTCCCACCGACCATTTGTTCTACAAGCAACAACGGGCAACATGCCCAGCCCACTGCCACTTAGAGCTGACGGCAGGTCCGCTGACATGATCTTGTCCTGATTTTTGGACCTCTCATTCTGCTGGTCTTCATAGAACAATTTTAAAATGATTTCGATTATGAAAGAGTTTGTAGCGTCGCTGCCATTTCTATAATTATGAATCGCTCGTGTTTGGCAATAAAATGTTTCATTTTAACCATAGATTAAATTTTATTTACTACGAGAATATCTTTTACCTATTTCAAAATC
Organism: Mythimna separata; assembly: GCA_030763345.1. Taxonomy (NCBI): domain Eukaryota; kingdom Metazoa; phylum Arthropoda; class Insecta; order Lepidoptera; family Noctuidae; genus Mythimna; species Mythimna separata. The sequence continues at coordinate 11,178,846 of CM061180.1, forward strand.
TACGTTAGTCCAATAATACTATCGAGAATATCCTACTAATTAATGAACCAGCAACAGCTGTTTGTCAAGTTGACAGCTGTCATGGCTGTCAGTCCGACAATCTTGTTATTTCGTTTGAAAATATGAGAAATTTCCTCTTGTTTTGAATAAAAACATTTAAATGCTGCTACGATACATTTATGTCTCTTTATTTAGCAAACTTTGGAATTGATAAAACATATTTTCAATATATATATTCCCAATATACCGGTTAATAGTCTGTGGTAGCTTTAGATGGTAGCTTCATATGTTTGACCTTCTCAAGGTGACCGATATCGCGAACCGCGTTTGACCAGTCAGGGTTGATAGGGTCTAGCGGTTGCACGGGCTCTACCTGATTTTGTCCGAGAATAAATCAAGATGAGCGTACAAAGCGATTCGGACAAGCGAAAGCAAATCTCTGTGCGAGGTATCGTAGCTGTAGAAAATGTTGCTGAGGTGAAGAAAGCGTTCAATCGTCATGTGCATTACACTCTGGTGAAAGACAGAAATGTCGCTACTCCAAGAGACTACTACTTTGCCTTGGCCCACACCGTTAGAGACCACCTCGTCTCCCGCTGGATCCGAACCCAGCAGTACTACTATGAAAAGGATCCCAAGGTAAATATACTCTAAATTAATAATCAGCTAATAATATAGTAATTCTATTGGGTACCCACTTATAAAAGTTTTTATTGTTTATTAAGTTCAGTTACCTTATCTGAATTCTAATTTCCCTGATTAAAAATCCAACTTAAATGTTAATGAGATTATGATACAAAAATGAAACGAGATAATAAATGAAATGCTTATTCACTGGAAGTAATTTAACATTATACAGAATGTTTACATTGAAATAAAATACAACATTTGGCAGCGTCTTCCCCACATGAAAGTAGAAGACATATTATTATAGCCTATGCCAGTAATCGGTTAATTAACATTCTACACATGAAAGAATTTTGGAAATTGATCCAGTCATTTTTAAGTTTAGTATACAAAAATACAAATCTTTACTCTTTATAATATTAGTATATATTACTGAAATACAAGCCAGATTTTAAGGTCCTAACTTATTTATTTCTATACTAATATTATAAAGAGGAAAGATTTGTACCTATTTTTGTATGTTTGTAATGAATAGGCTCAAAAAGTACTGGGCCGATTTAAAAAATTCTTTCACCAATAGAATGCTACATTCTTCCAATTTGACATAGGCTACATTTCATTTTGAAAAAAATTAGGGATCCTTGGTAAAGTTTGAACAATTTAACCGAAGGTGTAGAAAAATGAGTCTTAAAATGTCTTTCGTCGATTGCGCTGTCGAAACTATTAGCGATAGAACAAAATAATGTACAACAATATTGAAGAACATCATAATGTCTACAAAAAACTCCGCGGTAGCATATGTCCAACTATTGTAGTTATGTCACTACAACAACTTTTTTCAAAAATAAATAATTGTCTACCCCGTGCGAAGCCGGGACGGGCTGCTAGTATAATTATAAAGCAGGAAACAAATTCTCCACGGTCCATAAACATCCTAAATCGTAAAAACAGTGCATGCTATTAAATCTTTTCATGTTACTGATTTCTATTGTTTATTTTTTATGTAGCGTGTCTACTACCTATCCCTGGAGTACTACATGGGAAGGTCTCTTCAAAACACCATGATCAACCTGGGTATCCAAGGAACTGTGGATGAAGCTCTGTACCAGCTTGGTTTAGACATTGAGGAGTTGGAGGAACTGGAAGAGGATGCAGGTCTTGGTAACGGAGGTCTTGGACGTCTGGCCGCTTGCTTCCTTGACTCCATGGCAACTCTCGGACTGGCTGCCTATGGTTATGGTAAGCAAATAGTAGAAGATAAAGCGATACATATTAAACTTCCAGTTTTTATATTTATTCTGCACTTTGAATTGTGAAAAAAACTGAATCTCGTTTTTTTTCAATGTCTCGCTCGCTGCGGTTTTATAGGTTGCTGTGGTAGAACTTTACGATGGTCATTTATAGCTTTTCAAGCATGCACTTTAACTACTTGATAACCTAATAAAATTTACTACAAATGAAAGCAGTTTCGGTACATAAAACTAGCTAACTACAATTCACACTAATTAAATACAATTTTGGCATTATGTGTGTTGATGAAGATGCAACAGTATAAATTGAAATTATTTCAAGAAGCTCGTAATTGTAAGCCACAGGTCATTGGAAACATACTTGACATTATTTTAGCCAGCATAAACTAATTCGAAGCAGTTGACAACACTGCGGCTGGCGCGTCGCCAATTATAAATGTACTAACTAAATTGAAAGCTTTATTGAATACACAATATCTATAGTATTAACTGCATTATTCTTTCTGCTATTGTATTGCTCTTTATTAGGTTTTTTCTATTATTTTCTTTCTTATAAACTTCTAAACTACAATCAAAAAAAGTTTTTGGTAGGAAATTAGAAATGACTTCTCTCGCTCGGGGTGAAGTAAGGAATGTCGGGAGTTTAATGACTAAAATACACCTGTGATCCCTCACTTGTCCTTAGCGCTCCAGAGCCACGCTATCTCTTTTGAACAATTCCGCAAAAAAACAAGTTTCTTTCTGTGATCAAAATATTTGCATGTAACACGCGAGTCTTATTATTAGTTAATGATATTTTGCAATTACATAATCGTAAGTAGTCTAATCATGTTTTCCATTCTTACAATAACAACACGAATCAATAATAAATCAATACGATGCAACGATAGATAAAGTCAGTCGTTTGATAGTCATTTATTTGGAGAAACTTTCACGTCAATTTCACGATTTTTCTAATTGGTAACAAAAGTAATAATGATATTGATAAGAGGCGCGTCGCCAATGAAATAAAGGTCATCGGCCGCACATCACGCGATGTACCTACAGCAGTCGTAGACATATCTACGTTTACATTAATCACTAAAATATTGGTATCGCTTTTTATTATCTTTTGATAACAACGTAACACGAAATCACGTTAATGATCTCTAAATGAAGGGCTCCCATAAAATGGTTAATGTAGTTTCTGTGTCATGAAATTCAGATTCTTTTTCTGTTCGATTCCGGAGTCAGGTTACGGGGTTTTTCTCATTTGGCAAATTGTACTTAACAGAGAGTTCGATTCTGGGGCTGTATCTGGTTAAAGTAGCGGCAATAGAGTCGCCCCAACTTGCAAAAATATTTTGTCATAACTGAAAAACTATGGTGGGTCTCTACCTGCATAGTAGTAACTAACGTGCGTCTCTACCCGCATAGAAACACATGGCATTGCACTTCTGCATCTTTGCCTATCTCTTAGGTGAATATAGGTCAGGGCTTAGGTCGTGATAATACCAATGAGATGCTTCTTCAATCCTGTAAATATAATTTACAAACAATAATATTTCTAAGCATACTTTACTGGCCTGATCCTTTACGACACTTCCAATCGATCAATGAATAACGTGATCCATACATTTTCTAGGTATCAGGTATGAGTACGGTATCTTCGCGCAGAAGATCGAGCACGGTGGCCAGCAGGAGGAACCTGACGACTGGCTGCGTTACGGCAACCCTTGGGAGAAGGCGCGTCCCGAGTTCATGCTGCCCGTCAACTTCTACGGACGTGTGGTCGACACGCCTGAAGGCAAGAAATGGATTGACACTCAGGTAAGGACACTAAAAAAAATTGAAGGACATTGTTTGCGATTTAACATCCTTTACAAACCTAAAACGTCTACCTGAGGGAACGCTTCTCTCACTGCTGTCCTTCTGATGAGCTTCGCAGGTTGCATATAAGGAATCTTCTTAAGTCCTCCACATTACGGTTTTCTAATTCTTTAGGTACTTAAACTGCACTTGCAGTATGGTCTCTGTCTCTGTTTTCTCCTTGTCTGATTATTATACTCATAAAGGAAGTGTACATGATGTGTTATAAAATAGGACCTACACCGAAAAAGAAATCCTTTATTCAAAGGAATTTCTGATAAAAAAAAACCCACTTACCAACAGAGCATACGTTCCACAAAAATAAAATTATTGCTTTGTGTCGTTTCAAATAGCCATACCATATTTTTTGTGCGCGGTCAAGCCAATTGTGCACTTTATTTATCCTGGTCACGGACAACTGAAGTAAATAATACTAACTCGACTGCTATCATCCAATCTATTACGACGAAATGATTGATCCATTTTATAACGAGGATTATTTTGTTCCGTTTCTCCAATCATTTTTAGGTATTCCTTTTTTAATCAATACCGACACGAAAGAAAGATTCCTTATTCCATCGTCTATTTGTAGAAATGATGCGAAATAAACTAGTGTAGTACTTAGGTACTTACCTACCTACACGTTCCATTTCGTACACCTTGATGTTACACGAGTGATTTTATCTGTAACGCCAATTTGTTGCCGAGAATAGTGTAATCAGAAACAACGTTTTGTACAATAAAATTGTGACTTCTGTTCATTATAACAATACCTACGCATAGTTATGTTATTATTGAAAAATAAATTAAAAACGTATCTAATTATTTATAAGTTGAATTATGTTTTTTATTAACTTTGTTATTTATTTATTATGAAAGTATTTGACATAGCTATACTTACAAAAACCGCTTTTTTTTCTGAATCAGAAATCAAATTCAGGTATAACTGAAATTATATAGATATTTTCCTTATCTATGTATAATGATTTGGAGGAGCTCGTGGCTAGATAATAACAGCCGCACAGGTCGATCTTCAAGGTTAAGCAACGCTTGCCTAGGTTGGTCTGTGGATGGGTGACCATCTTAACATATCGAGTTTCCTCCGTGCCTCGGAAAGCACGTTAAGCCGTTGGTCCCGGCTGTCATTTGGAGATCTTTGGCAGTCGTTACGGATAGTCAGAAGCCAGTAAATCTGACTCCAGTCTTGCCATAAAGTACCGTGTTACCCCAGTTAATGGGTTGTGGAGGTCTGGTAGGCAGCCGCTCCTCGTAAAATACTGGTATTCAGCTAAATCTGGCTTGACTGGAAGCCGACCCCAATATAATTGGGAAAAAGGCTAGGCAGATGATGATGATGTATAATGATTTGAGGAAGGATATTTTTATATGTTACGAAGCGCATCAAAATATTACAAATGATGTATTAGGTATCAATAAACTAGTTGCTCGTGTGTCGGAATCAAGCTCGTTAATAGTATATAATTTAACACCAACCGAAAATTTAAATGTAATAACAAATAAACTGAATTGAATAGCAAATATAACTTCAATTCTGATAAATTAAATTAATTATATGAATTAAATTGAATTAGAATAAATGGCACTGAATTAAATTAAATAAAAATATTGATTTAAATTAAATAGAATTGAGATGAACTAAATTAAATTATTTATTATAATAATTAACATAAAACAAAATAATTTATTTCTGTAATCATCAAGCAAGCTTTACTACTGTATTTTATAAACTCCTACCATCCTTCAATTCTGATATTTATGTATTAATTTGTGGACATTACATGTTTGTGCATCTAGGTTTAAAGTTTTTTTTTGTTATTTCTCTAGCATAACTGTGTGACGTCCCAAATAAAATAAAAATCTAGGAATTTTCCAAGGAGCAGGGTTCAATCGTGATTGGCTTGATAGTCAAATGAACCCACACAACTAGTTGAACGGTCCACAATCGTATTATTTTGTTTCCTGTGCACCAATTGACCATTTATACAGAATTGTTACACTCCCCAACATCCAATTGTAAAAATCTATTTATATCTATAACCACTAACTTATTATTGCATTTCTTGGCATGTTGTTCCCTTCTTGAACTCAAGCTTAAACTTGAACTTTGAGGAGATAATCACACGATACTTATCTATATAATAGGTCGTAAGAGAAAAGTCCTTGTTATCGATAATATCATCTTGTGTAAACAAGAAATGTCCCGTGCCTATGTTGTGCGATATGTGACGCATGTTGTGTTGATCATGCTAAACGAGTGCTTTATACGCGGTCGGGTCGTGTCAGATAATGACTCTCACCTATTTTTAGAAGATATACGGAGAAGTTACTAATAATATTAACAAAATTATTTACTAATATTGAACGCAAACGTTTAAGCAAATTGACTGCCATGACAATTAGAAATTCTGATCAGGGTATATAATGAACAGGTGGAACTATCACGATATATACACAATGAAATAGCTGAAGTCTACGTGAAAGTCATAAACAAAAGTAATAAAGAGTTTGATATGAAATTCATTGTTTGTTATCAGGTCGTGTTCGCGATGCCCTACGACAACCCGATCCCCGGCTACAACAACAATGTCGTCAACACATTGCGGCTCTGGTCTGCTAAGAGTCCCGTAGACTTCAACCTGAAATTCTGTAAGTAGAAGAAACTACGTTAGCTTAAGTTTAAAATCAACAATTAAACATCATGATGTCATTATAAATGTGTGCCAAAATTCCAAACTACAAATTTACAGATCAATAAATTATTTTCAGTCAATTCCGGCGACTACATCCAAGCCGTCTTAGACCGTAATGTAGCGGAGAACATTTCCAGAGTTCTGTACCCCAATGACAACTTCTTCGAAGGCAAGGAGTTGCGTCTACGTCAAGAGTACTTCATGTGCGCTGCTACACTACAGGACATTCTCAGGAGATACAAAAACTCCAAATTCGGTAGCCGCGAGGCCGTCCGAACAACTTTCGATAGTCTTCCTGACAAAGTAGCCATCCAGCTAAACGACACCCATCCTGCCCTTGCCATTCCTGAGCTGCTCAGAATTTTGATTGACGTTGAGAAACTCCCCTACGAAAAGGCATGGGACCTAGTACAGAAATGCTGCGCCTATACCAATCACACAGTTTTACCTGAAGCTCTAGAAAGGTGGCCAACCAGCATGTTGGAGAATGTCCTGCCCAGGCACATGCAGTTGATCTACCACATCAACTTCTTGCATTTGAAGGAGATCGAGAAGCGCTGGCCGGGCGACGTGGACCGCATGCGCCGCATGTCGCTCATCGAGGAGGAGGGCGAGAAGCGCGTCAACATGGCGCACTTGTGTGTCGTCGGCGCGCACGCCGTCAACGGTGTCGCCGCCATTCACTCCGAGATCCTTAAAGCGACAATCTTCAAAGACTTCTTTGAAATGTGGCCCGAAAAGTTCCAGAACAAGACTAATGGTATCACTCCCCGTCGCTGGCTGCTTCTTTGCAACCCTGGCTTATCCGACCTCATCAGTGACAAGATTGGCGAAGAATGGACGGTCCATTTGGAGAAGCTGCAGCAATTGAAGCGCTGGTCGAAAGACCCTGCGTTCCAGCGGGCGGTGATGAAAGTGAAGCAGGAGAACAAGTTGAAGCTTGCGTCGTTGATTGAGCGGGACACGGGTGTGAAGATCAACCCGGCGTCGATGTTCGACGTGCAGGTGAAGAGGATTCACGAGTACAAGCGGCAGCTGCTGAACATCCTGCACGTGATCACGCTGTACAACCGCATCAAGCGCGACCCCACAGCGCCCATCACTCCCAGGACAGTTATGATCGGAGGAAAGGCTGCTCCCGGATACTACGTGGCTAAGCAAATGATCGCTTTGGCTTGTGCTGTCGGCAACACCGTAAGTGTTTTTGAAACAACTCGTCGCTTATTTTATTATTTTGTCCATAGAGACCAGTTTTTATTACGTGTCAAAAATAGCACTTCTGTGTCGTAAGATACCACATAGTACCTACACTGAATTAATTTGAAATGACTAGGAGTTAGCTATATATTGAAGGCTTTTGGATTATCAATGTAATTATATTTTACTTTCTCCAGGTAAACAATGACCCGGACGTTGGCGACAAGCTGAAGTTGATATTCTTGGAGAACTACCGCGTCACGCTAGCTGAGCGCATCATGCCCGCAGCTGATCTCAGCGAACAGGTTGGTTCTCACCCTAATCCTTTCAGTCTTGTAAAAAAAATCACTTAATCGATATACATAAAAACGGTATATCAAAACTACTGGGATTAGGAGCGTGAAAATTTGTACATGGTTTCGTTTTATAACATAAGCTAGCAGTAAGAAAGGATTTTCTAAAATTCAACTCTGACGGGATAAAACTGAGGTTCCAAGTTGCCGGGCCCTGGTTCAGGCCATGGTCCGGAGCGAGGAGGGGTGGCATGCGGTCGCCTCCTTCTGCGAAGCAGTAATGCTCGTGAAGGAGGCTGCTGACCGCGAGCGCGTGAGGGAACGGTCCTCACGCCGCCGCCGCCGCCGAGATCCCGATCCCGATTTCCGACCACCGTAGGCGCGGGTTCGCGGACGGCGAGCACTGGGTAGCTCGCCGTCCGGCAGTCTGGAAATAATCTGGACCGAGCCAAGTCGTCAACGGCGCTTTCTGTTCCACGCGCGCCTCAAGGAGATGTCAGCAAACTGTAGGGGCCCGGCAGGGCCGAAGCCTCTGGGGGGAAAACGTGGTATTCCTAAAGGTTGACACCGAGTCCCCCCCAGAACGAAGGCAACGAAGGAACGGGGTAGGGGTTTAGTGAGTAAGAGTCTGACACGCCCTCCCGCTCCGCCCAAGAGCGGGAGAAGTCATTCTGATGATTCCACTACCAGAAAAAAAAAAAAGTTGGTATAGAGACATTTACGCGGGTGAACCCGCTGACATAAGCTAGTCTAAGATATATCTTGGAGTTGCCTAAATGTTAACAGTGGTATTTCTTATAGTACATACAAATTAAGATGTGAAACGAATTTTGTAAGATATGTAATGTGAGAGAGATCTATTTGTAACATGCAAAAGCATAAGATAGTCGTAAATTGATTGATTGACATCTCTTAAGAGGAACTGTCTATAGATAGCCTTTATCAACCGAGTTACGGAGGAAAGTTTATTGTAAACAGAAACTTCAGTATAATTGCAAATTTTATATAAAATCTTTTGTTCGGAACAGAACAAAAGTATAAGAATAAACATTAAGAAAAGCATTCTCTTTTTTTTTAAAGAATAACCATAGAGTTTCTTCCCGGTTCTTCTCCATAGGAAACGACCAATTGGAACCGTGCGCTAGCTTCTGAAGTGTTATACTCGTAAGTGCCAATGGAGGCCAATGTAAAAAAAAAAATTTGAATTATAAATACGTCATTTCATTACATAACAGATAAGTTAATCGTGAAAGGTAAAGAATGGCATTTAAACTTATCAGGAACAAATGAGAACTTACGGAAATCAATTTATGTCACTTCAAACATGGCCATTATTTTGCGTCATTAATATCGTCATTTATGCGTTTTTATCGCCACGATATATCAGGAATCACGTGTTGGCCATAAAACAGTGAAGATTGGCTGGAGATAGTAATAAAAGTGGAAAATAACCTCGTTGATATTTAACGACTTCTTTGGTCAGACATCAACACGTTCTAAAGTGATATAACATAATATTTTACCATCATGGAGTCTGTTCCTCACATCAGCGTCTATGGAATATTTGGACGAATATTTTATCTCTCCAATTAAATATAAAATAATTTGTTATTATTATCCCGTTATTCACCTTATTTACATAAATAATTTTCATTTTAAAATATTTCTAAAAAAAATTATAATTAAAAAGTAACAGTTAAAAATATAAAAAAAATAGAAGTCCTCCGATGTCCGGAGCAGGGTCCAAGCAACCAATGGTTAGGGCTCCAGAGAACAGAACCTCCTCACGATGCGAACCGTATCGAGGAGTACGCCTTCCTTATTATTATTATTTTGAACTATTGCACCCAAACTAAGAAACTTCCTTTTATGACTTAGGCGAGCACTAGAGAGGATTTTCCAAAATTCTCCCTAAAGGGATGAACGCAAAGTCAGAAAAGAAATCAGATCAAGCGAATCAGTTTTAAAACGCACTTGTACATGCTATAGTTTATATTATTTTTCGAGGAGACAAGCAATTATGGATATAACAATGCCTTTACGTTTCTAGATCTCCACCGCTGGTACCGAGGCCTCTGGTACCGGTAACATGAAGTTCATGTTGAACGGCGCCCTCACCATCGGCACCATGGACGGCGCTAACGTCGAGATGGCGGAGGAGGCTGGAGAGAAGAACTTCTTCATCTTCGGTATGAGGGTCGACGACGTGGAGGCTCTGCAGAAGCGAGGGTGAGATAGCTGATTATAATTGACTTTTCAGAAAAAGAACTATAATTTTGATCCAAAATGGGTCTTTGAAATCCAAGTTAAATCCAGCAGGAGGTTTCGGGGTGAATACGCCTCTTGAAAGAGGCGCCTAGACTTTTGGGTATAAAAAACCAGGGAGCATAGGATTCTTACCATTTTAGTGAGGTAAGAATCCGATGCTGAAAAATGAATCCTCTCCAGTGATTACCATCTGTACATGATAGAGGGCCCCGTGATCTCTTAGAAGACCACCCCGGAACCCTCTGTTCAAGGCCTGTTAGGGCACATCCCTGAGGAGACTGTGAAGGGTCTCCCCTGTTCCTCGTTAAGCACGGCAGCACGTGCTCACTGTGCCATCGTCGTGTGCGTTACCCCAACAGGAAAGTATCTCCTAGAGATATATGAGTAGAACGTATAGTTGGTGCCTTATCTGGTGTAAATGTGCCCCCACATAAAAAATGTGTGCCCCCTGTCGTTTTGAAAAAAAAGACGGAAAAACGATTCCTGCTGGGGTAACGTTTTTCTAGCAGGAAAATTCTAAACGAGTGATCGGAGAGAGAAAAATTGTGCATGGCCAGAGAGCTTATATGTGTGCCACTATGTGCCCCCAAAAATAAAATCTGTGCCCCTTCAGATTTTCGAGATATTGCGTTTCCTGCTGCAGTAACGTTTTGATGAATCGTATATCTCTAAAACCATTGCATGTGCCCCTGTAGAATAAACATACACGAGTAGCTCCTAATGTGTGCCCCTGTGTGCCCCAATTAGATTTAAGAAAATATTTATAGTTTTCAAGTTATCGCGGTTTTATGAAAACCCGAAAAAACATCGCAGCGCCTAAATGAGACAAGGCATAAGTTCGCTGAAAACTGTATTCGGTCCTTCTTGACGCTAATAATAACCATACAAAGTTTCAAAACGCTTCATGCATGCGTTTTTGAATAATCTTGCTAAAAGTCAAGACGATAGTGTCATAACTTTGACGGCAAAATACAAGGAACTGGCTAAATTTCAGATGTGTAGGTGTAAACCAAAATCATGTGCCTTTAGTCAAAAATATACGGTGAAAATATTGAGCTTGGAATGTTTCGCATTAAGTAAATATAAACAAAAAACCAAATTAAGTAAACAACGGCTGGTTATCCGACCAAATTTGAGTGACTACTAAAAAGCGACGGATTCATACATATCGATGACCTTCTTTATTGGACGTATTATACCTAAGCTGTTGTCCGTACAGTTGCGTTCAAAAGTTTTGGGGGCTAATTAAAAATATATTAAATGCACCTTGTGAACTGTTGACTATATTAATGAAACAGCTTGTTGATGTGGAAATTATTATTTTTCTTCCCTTAATTTTAATTCTTAAAGTAATTAGCAATAATTGTAGTAATAATTATCAAATCACAGATCAAATTTCCTACGTATAAATATTAGAAATAATTTTCACGTTGTGCAGTCATTATTATTTAAATCACAGATCAGTTTTTCATCTAAGTCTAACGGCTAGTAGAACATAATCCAATAACAACTTTATTTTATTATATATTTATTACTTTTCTACTTCAGTGTACTCAGGCACAACACGTGTGAACCGGTTAGTGAGTAAAATAAAGAAGGTCATCGATATGTATGAATCCGTCGCTTTTTAGTAGTCACTTAAATTTGGTCGGATAACCAGCCGTTGTTTACTTAATTTGGTTTTTTGTTTATATTTACTTAATGCGAAACATTCCAAGCTCAATATTTTCACCGTATATTTTTGACTAAAGGCACATGATTTTGGTTTACACCTACACATCTGAAATTTAGCCAGTTCCTTGTATTTTGCCGTCAAAGTTATGACACTATCGTCTTGACTTTTAGCAAGATTATTCAAAAACGCATGCATGAAGCGTTTTGAAACTTTGTATGGTTATTATTAGCGTCAAGAAGGACCGAATACAGTTTTCAGCGAACTTATGCCTTGTCTCATTTAGGCGCTGCGATGTTTTTTCGGGTTTTCATAAAACCGCGATAACTTGAAAACTATAAATATTTTCTTAAATCTAATTGGGGCACACAGGGGCACACATTAGGAGCTACTCGTGTATGTTTATTCTACAGGGGCACATGCAATGGTTTTAGAGATATACGATTCATCAAAACGTTACTGCAGCAGGAAACGCAATATCTCGAAAATCTGAAGGGGCACAGATTTTATTTTTGGGGGCACATAGTGGCACACATATAAGCTCTCTGGCCATGCACAATTTTTCTCTCTCTGATCACTCGTTTAGAATTTTCCTGCTGGAAAAACGTTACCCCAGCAGGAATCGTTTTTCCGTTTTTTTTTCAAAACGACAGGGGGCACACATTTTTTATGTGGGGGCACATTTACACCAGATAAGGCACCAACTATACGTTCTACTCATATATCTCTAGGAGATACTTTCCTGTTGGGGTAACGCACACGCCATCGTCTTCTGAAGTCACTTACCGGGTGGACAGCGCCCCCTCCCCCCTACCCCCTGAGAGCCCGTGACCTTGGAGTCCCATCGTTTTACAAGCAAACAGAAACTTTTGGAACGGAGTTACACAGAGCGAAATAATATCTACCCAACAGCACGCATTTACTCGCTTAACTACGCGAAAGTCGAAATATTTACGGCGCCTTGATGTATCAAATTATCAAATAAATTATCGCGTAAATTAGCTTATCCGACGTGTACTTAGTTTCACAAAAGTAATAAAACGATATCGATAAATTAACAGAACATGCGAGGGCAGTGTGTCAATATTATGACGTTCTTAATCATTTTATAAATAAATTATGTTTCTAATTAATGCAATTAGAAACGTTAATTTGCAGATTTAGCTAATATTCCTAATCTAGTAATAATAATAATTGATTAACCTCATTCAACAGCTATGTTCGCGACCTCGAGCACTAATCTTTATTACGACCTACCTTACTGCACTATTTATTAGGATTGTAGATTAGTTCAGAAGTAACATTAGAAGTATAATTTTTATTCCTTTTCGTTCTGGTTGCCGTCCACAAGCTATAATGCCATTATCTGACAAAACACATTTAATGTTTTAAAAATATTATTTTATTCATTATCTCGTTATCTATTAGGAAAACAAAGGTAATGCTTAGACCAGTACCGGCGTTAAGGTAGGGCGCGGTTGGGCGACCGCCCAGGGCGTCTAGACTAGAAGGGGCGCCGTAGGCGTGAACTGCTAAGAGCCCTGCATAATTCCAAAGCCTTGCACTTTTATGGCCCTACGAACACCTCATCATCGGGATCCTAAATAAAGGTAGAGAAGGTTCACATCGGCCTCGAATCGACGATGAAGTAACTGGGATTGGTCCTTGACAGCCAGTGAAACTTTGAGAAGTATTTCTGAGATTTGGTTTCCGGACTGGAGCGGGAGTAAAATCTACAAGTCCGTGATAAGGCCTGTCATGCTGTATGGATCAGAGACGGATTAAAAAGATTCCACGTCAAGAAGATGAGAATGTTAAGATGAATATGTGGAGTGACAAGAATGGACAAAGTGAGAAATGAGTAGGTATATTACAGGAAGTTTGAAAGTGACTGAAAAGTTGAAAGGGAATTGTTTGTCTTAGTATGGTCATGTAAAGAGGAGGGATGGATGAAACGTATGTTACTAAAAAGTTATGAGTTTACATGTGGATGGATGGAGAGGGAGAGGGTAGCCAAAGAAAATATGAATAGATTGTCTGTGAAGTGACATGGAAGAAAAAACGTGTTGCGCCGACCCCAAATAACACGGGAAAAGGGCAGGAAGATGATGATGATGATGATGGTTTCCAGACTGGACCGGGCGGCCTCAAGCGGCTCCAATCCAATCTAGGGGATCCAGACACCTCCTGCTGGAGGATCCAAGCGAGAATAATGCTGTACGGGGCGTCGGTTTCATATGGGTTTCAATGACAGAGTGGGGGCGCCATAGAAATCTCGCCCAGGGCGCTGATAGTACTAAAGCCGGCACTGGCTTAGACAGATCGACAGAGATTTTTATGAGTTGATTGACATTGGAAGTAGAGAACAAATTGGCCAAAAAATATAACTTTAGAAAACATATACCTTATAGAGATTTTGAAAGGCGCTTTTTGCTCTCTGGGTTTGCGTTCTGGCTCTCGTTTTTCGCGTTGCCTCTTTACCAAAATTTGCATTGATTGCGTTGGATGAAACTACAAGCTTTTAACAATGGACGGATCAGAAAGGGCCTGTTAAGGACAAAAGCTATACGGTTTCGTGTCTATAACCGGATATGGTGAGAAAGATTATTTCCTTACAATATAGTTGTGCAAGCATTCTTGCCTGCTGTGGCGCCTGTAATCCCCGAAAGTGAAAGCGTATTGTTTACTGTTTACAATTCCGGTGTTGGCATCATCTGGCCCCGGCTGCGACGCTATCGCTATTTACTGGGCAATATTCCAACTTGAGAGAATAACTAGGATTCCCAGTCAGTCACTGTCTGCTTGACCTAGGTATGCTCCCAACCTACATGCTAAATAGGTTTAGATCAAGGGACCTTACCATGACGTGGTTAAATGTCAAGCGAGTGAGCGAGAAAGAAGTATGAAGCTATACCTTATATAGCTCATCCCTTTAACAGCTCAGTCTTTGTTTCCGAGGACCGTTATGTTGTCTAGGCAGGTAGTTATTAGCACATTTAACAACAAAAATAACTTCCATTTTGTAAATTAATACAAGTAAAGCTGTCGGTTTATTAAAAGAGTAATTACTATAATTAGAACATTGGCAGTTGCAGTTTCTTATATAAACATAATTAAAAACAGAACAAGGCACTGCTTTTAGAAATCAAACATTTAATTAAAAGGTTGTAATTAATAATGCATTTAGTACAAAGCTATATAAAAAAAATAACGTTTTTTTGAATGTTGGTTACATTAAGAAAACGTTCCAAACTTCAGGTATTTGGTAGCGTAACCTTTTTATTCAAAAATACTTGGGCTAATTCTTCTTCGCAAAAACACAAGCAGTGAACAATAAAAATTTAGGAGTTGCCTCTTTTCTATTTCGTCCATCTCTGCTCCCATTATCTGGGATCGGGTCTCCTCACAATTCTGCGCCAGGACAGTCTGTCCTGGGTTGTCGACTTTTAGCAATTGAGCTTTCTTGAGGTCTTGCTCAATGTTAAACCACCAGGTTACACTTCTCCCTCTCTTTTGTTTGGGTTAATTTAGGGCTGTTTTTACCATGTGGTCTTCGCTATACCTCATCTTATGTTCATACCATCTTAAGCGGTACTCTGTCATTTTTTTCGTGATTGTCGTAACCCCAAACACCCTCTTCTAAATATTGAAATTCTAACAATTGCCGATTCTTAACTAAATAAAAAAAAAATCTAATGTATATTTTTCCTGTGTGCTTAGATACAACGCGTACGAGTACTACGAGCGCAACCCAGAGCTGCGGCAGTGCATCGAGCAGATCCGCAGCGGGTTCTTCTCGCCGGACGAGCCGGGCCGCTTCGCGCACATCGCCGACGTGCTGCTGCAGCACGACCGCTTCCTGCACCTTGCTGATTACGACGCCTACATTGAGGCACAGGATAAAGTCTCCGAATGCTACCAGGTAAGTTTTTCAATTTATTTTTCCGACACTCTTATAAAAAATATATTTTCCCCACACCAGGAATTTCTCCTCGCGGTGGGCAATTCCGAGATGATTTAACAATCGAAAGAATCGGAATCGGTCAAATACATTATCGAGTCAACCCTAGACTCGCTGTTCTACAAAATGATCGAGATGTTTTCGGTTGCTTCGAGTCAACGGAATTAATCGTTAGTTTTCGATTGCTCGAATCAGTCACTCTAAATCATCGAGAAAGAATTTGCGAATGAACGCGCCATGCGCCAGTCGCAATAACAGATCGAGTCGGACTCGAGTTAAATTCGAAAAAACTTAGAATCATCCTTTATTAACAACTATCTCGACCATACAAATATTTGTTCCGTTCCGGCAACTGAACACACGACAGTGCAGCAGGCAAGTGCTCAACTACTGCGCCAACCGTGCCGATTGCGATTACCTGTGTTCGCGTTTCTTATTTTCGTTCGTTCGTTCTTGGTTGTCTGTATACTCAGGTTCACAAAACTGTGTTGGTGCTAATTTTATTTTAAATACTCGATGATCTCGTGACTGGTGTGACAAATGACTATTTACTGTTGGACTAGATTTATCCACTGTTGGAGAAAGACCTCTTCCTGTAATATGCTTTCAACAAAAAGCTAAAAGCTGCAGTCATCTGTAACACAAAAAAATCAAGGTGTCGTTGTACGGCTTTTACAACTACAACAACATTGTAGAGTTATGTCAGCTATACAAACACCACATCTTAGTATATTTGAATTCAGAATACGAGATAATGTTGTCAAAAAATAAAAGGCCGGAAAAAAGACATTTGAGAAAGACCCTAAAATCTAACTAGAAACGAAACTGAAAGAAACAATAAATTTAATTCTTTTTGCACTTTTTACGTCGCGATGACAAACGTCAGGCGGGCCTTTTATTTTTTGACAACTTTAATCATCAGAAAACTCCATGTCAAAGTTTCAATCAAAATCAATGAAAGCGCCCGAAACATGGAAAGAGTGGAGGGAGGCCTTTGCCCAGGAGTAGGACAGAACAGGCCAACAAAAAAAAATCTCTTAACAATCAACTTAAAAAACACGATACTAAAGTCGATATTTGAGTTGGTGGTGATGAATTGTTATTAGGTATTTAGATTTAAGTATAGTGATTAAAAACCCCCAAATATTTTAAAGCAATGACATTGACTCAAGTGTTAAATGTTCCGTGATTACATCCTTTTTTTTCCGATTTCACTTCATTTTTGCGATTACAATTAGTTAAGATAACAAAATATACCAACAGTTATCATTATGTGCAAATTATTACATAATTAACAGAGTAGAACCCATTTTATTTACAATCCTTTGATATGTATAAAAATTACGTTTTTGTTTTGGTTTATCAAAAAGGTTATCAGTAGTGAAATGAGTCATTTCTGCACTATTCAACCTTTATGCCCAAGTTCTATAAATAACTCACGAGCTACAATGTATCAACCTCTATTGACATAACTTGGCACTGAGCTCGTTACCACTTTATATCAAGAACGTATAGCTTCCGTACATGCCAATAACTATGTTATCTTAAAAATTATGGGAGTTATTCTTAAAGTGAAATTGTAAGTTATTACAAACATGCCAAAAAAATCAGATGTCCTATTTTTTTTCAGTTTTAATACGTGAAAGTTTGTGCTGTCTGTATATTCCATATACAGCCATCGATTTGTGATTTTAGTGTACGTAGGATAATCGTCTATCTCCGACGACGGCGCGACATTACAAAAATAAAGGCTAAGGTTATCGAGACAAAATTACAGATATTAAATCCCACGCCAACTCTGTCGTTGATGGTCTCAATCGATTACTACTATTTAGAAGTTGCCAGAACCACATACGTTTTAAACTAAACCGGTAGTTACCTTTTATTTATAATTGCTGTAGGTACATAAATGCAAAAAATATTTATTTTTAAATATCAAAGATCGGTATTGAATATCGTAAACGACTATAAAACACATAATATTACATTTATTGACTCACATCCAGCCATAAAAAAACTTCAATCTCACACATTTCCCGCGTAATACGCACATATTTGATTTGTGACAAAAAACGTATTCATACCGTGTGATGAGAAGAGATAATCTGCGAGACTGGGACTTATAAATTTTTCCTATTCACAGAACCAGGCTAAATGGGCTGAGATGGTGATCGAGAACATCGCGTCTTCCGGCAAGTTCTCGTCTGACCGCACCATCGCGGAGTACGCGCGTGAGATCTGGGGCGTGGAGCCTTCCTGGGAGAAGCTGCCGGCACCCCATGAGGTGTAAGATCATCCACCGTCCATACCCCACCCCGCCCCCCGCCCCCGCGCTCACTATGATATTAAAACGGTACTCATTAATGTTACTCTAACACCAATCTTTTGCGGTCTCGAAGTACTATAAACTATAGTAAGTACACATTTATATTTTGTTTAAGTTATCTTACCGGTTGCTAAAGACCCCAAAATTACGAAATATATTTTTAATAATAGACATAAAATTAATAACTCTCTTTCCATGTTGTCTGTTATAATGTAGTGCCAATGAAATATTATTTGACTCTGGTATAAACTAAGAAGTAGAATTTTTAATCTATTTTAAATATATTTTTTATAAGTATTGTTACAAAACCGTAACAGAGCAAAATAGAACATACCACTATTATTTCATGCATAATAATCAACCTCACGGTTTTGTAATATTATTTAATAAACTTTGTTTCATAAAATATGGTAACAAACTCATATATTTAAGTAAATTTTGAAAGCTATTAGATTAGATGTTGAGAATTGAATGTATTTAGAAAAATATATAATTAGATAGATATATTGTCCAATGGAAATTATGAGTAGATCTTGTGTAGTAATTTAATAAACAATACTAAGCCGCGAGAGTTATAAAGCCTGTGTCAGCCTAACCCGACTACTATCGTTCCTAAAGCCCTTACTTACAGCCATACATGTCCATGTTATGTATTTATAAGAAATAATAAGACAATTAGAAGAATTTATTTTTATGTGCCATACATTTGTGTATTCGTGAAATATATTTTAAATATATGTATTAAAACAGTGACATTTATATCTTCTAAACCTTCCAAACTGTCACATTAATCCAAAACTGTGGTAAAATTGAAGTAAGAATAAAAGTATTGATTCTTATGGTTTATAATGTTTAAGAATATTTTTTCTATATTATACACCAGATATAATAATTATGCTGCCATAGAAATGTTATTTATTGTTGCTATAAATTATTATTCTACTTTTAATAAAATATATTATCTGTAGTTTGGTTTTTGTATCTATTACCTATATTTTACACATTTTCAGGAAAGTATAAAACACACGTAGGAGCTAATAAAAACAAATCATAAATAACGTTCGAGTCGATAACGTAACGTTGTGTAGCGAAGTGAGAGTGAGATGCCGCTAAACACCTTGAATTCAATAAAGCTCTGAACAAGGGGAGCGCAAGTACGAACTGCACGCTCATGACTGTCTTTACGAATTTCCTGCGTGCGCATTACTTTCATGTCCTGCGACCCTCGGTCCTCGGTTCGAATCGCTTTGTCTCGGCCAGGACCGCTCTTGTTGATTCGTCGAGGCTTAGAGCAGATACGATATAGTACACCCATCCTTTTCTGTGGTCGGATGTCATCGGCCGTTTATATCAGAGCTATACAAGTTACTCATACCGCGTCTGTAGCTTGGGCGGGTCGGTTGTCGCCACTCGTCTCCTCGCGTGTGTTGTGTTTAAGTGTTGTGGGTGCTGCGCTGAGCCGCCACTCGGTCTTCTCAGGTAAATATCTTGAAATACAATAAAGCGTTTCCCCAGAGTATCCTCTCGTGTTTATGTTATAAAAGAGTTTTTTTTTGCAAAATCGCCGTGCCGGCGAATGCGCGACCACGATCGATAACGATGTTGTCTCGGCCGTGTAGATATAGAGTCGGCTGCTATATCTTGCTTTTAATTTGGTATTTCCTTCTCCATTACTGCACTATAATTATATATATAAAATGTTTTAATTATAGATGGCACGCTATTTAAACTTAAACCTCTGCTTCCTGTATTTGGAATTGTCTGCTGACTATCGGCTACCGAAAGCATGCTACCTACTTGGGTTGCAGATAATATACTGTTTTGATTAAAGTTTTTGAATTAAACTCTACACTAAATTACATTACTTTTCGAGTTTTTTACCAATCTAAACACTGAAATGCCGGTGGGTGGCGGATATTGAGAAACCTGGCTTGGCCACTCACGTTTCGCAATTATCGATCTGATTCGAATGTTATTTTTAATATGAGAAGCGATAACCAAATATTGCAAATATTGTGTATGTTAAGCGTAGATTTAATGCTAAATTATTCCTGACCACGAATTTCCGAAAAGGCTTCCAGATCCGGATGACACTATAGTTGAACGTTTATTTATGAATGTGCGTTACGTTGCTTTGAATAAAGTTACGGATATTATAATAAGTCATTCACATACGAGTAGTAAGCTTTGACTAATCAGTGTGATTCATTCAGTTGTAAGTCGAAGCACGTGGTGGGATAGACTCCTCCCATACATGCGATTATTTAGTAGCAGCGCCGGTCTGAAATATGCGCTGTAACGATTTAAGAACAAAAATAACTAAAACTATACATGTACCTATAAGGTATGCTTAAGTACCTGGCATTTGTAGGATAGTTGTCCAGATTTAGACTAGATACAACTCAATATAAATAGATACTAGACCATTAAACAAGCTAGCTTTCGCTGCATGGAAAACCGGTCTTCCCATATTTGCAGCATGAAGAAAATAATGGACATTCCATATATACAGAGTATACAGGCATAGGTTTTTTGCTCGCATTTTAGTACTTACTATAAGTGTGACATTTTGTAGTAGTACACTATAGGTACTCAGAAGCATAAAGTTCATTATTTAGGCCATTAATTTCGGCGACCCTTCTAGCACACCGGCCTTCCCTCATTCGAACAGTCAAGAGGGGTGGCAATTCGATTGGAACTGTTCTGCCTACAAAAGCTTGTGTGTAGAAAACAAAAAAGGCCAAAACATAATAAAATTAAAGACAGGAATCGAGTGATGTACAGCGATAGGCCGAAAAAGCCTGTTCCTCGGCAGGTGCAAAACGTTCGAACAACAGATGGAGCGTGTTTTTGTGCAGGTTGGCAGGTAAAAGTACCTCGCTATACAAAACTTATTTTGAAGAATGATTGGTCCTTTTGAGGTGAAAAAAATTACCAATAAGTTCTATTAAAGTTTGTATTAACCGTGAAAGATTAAATAAAGCAAGTAAATCTAATTTTCAATACAACACATAGATATCTTTACTAGCTAGAATAGATAAAGAATTGATTTTAAATAACAGCTACTCTTTAGAAAGAATATTGAACTTTGGTAAATCTTATACTTACGTCCGTCCTAATAGTTTATTCATTCGAATTGCAGAATCATTGG
This sequence comes from Mythimna separata, assembly GCA_030763345.1. NCBI lineage: Eukaryota > Metazoa > Arthropoda > Insecta > Lepidoptera > Noctuidae > Mythimna > Mythimna separata. The sequence continues at coordinate 11,200,150 of CM061180.1, forward strand.
AACGATTTTTTAAACGCATCGGGTCATGGATATAAAGCTTTCAATTTTGAAACCTAACTATCAGCCCACATGTATTAACTGAACGAATGGTGTATGTGACGTCCTCCTGCGTGGGAGGAGCTCTTGTAAGGACAGGGGGGAAGGAATTCGCTATCTTTACTTCCACTTAGCAAGGGTGGGGGGAGTGGGACTCGTATTGCAGCTTCCCAGACGGCTCGGAGGCGACTCGATCCATTCTATTGAACCAAATATCTATAACGACAACTGCTACCTACGTATTATATGTATATCCTGTCGCCGTAGAGTTCGTAGACAGACCTTTAACGATTTTTTTCCTGCACACAATAGCGTTTTCAATGTCAGACTATTGGAACTATATTATAAGTGCTCATACCACCGGTTGGATGGATAAGATAGTAAAATTGCAGTATCAATATAGTAGAAAGATAAAAACTAATCGAGGATCGAGGTTGTTGTTTGCAAAGTTAATTAACATTAAACAGCATTTTGTTTGACCCACAAGTAGCAGGTCAATATACATTTAAAACGTTTTAATACCTAACTTAAAGAACCGGTTACAACGGCCTTACTTGTCACTGTCCAAGTATAAGGATCTTCAAGCATTTTTAGTCTAAAGCATTTAAAGCCTAAAAGCTTGCCAATTTTATATTGCAGAAATAATGGGCCCATTTAAATTCAAAACTGCTAATTTCCCTTCTTCATTTGCAATAAAATCAAACACTGAAAATTATGTTGCATTCCACGTTTGTCTGGTGTATATGTGGCGTACGTACCCAAACGCTCACTCGTTAAATCCAAACACGAGCGGTGCGTAGCCATTTCTGGATAATGGAGCCCAAAATAGTCTTCCGTCACTCATGTACGAGGTTGGGATTGTACTGTAGATATGCGGTCGTGGTTACGGAAACCGTCAGCGGATTAAACCAACACTTTGTCATGCAAAACGCTTGTGTAATGTGCTTGGACCATGGCTATTCGTCATTTACGTCTAGCTGATGCGACGGTAATGACCAACCTTAGCAAACTGCTGATTAGGTCTGTCAAAGAGTTGTTAATGATCCCTAATTTAACATCGTTTGCTTATTATGAATGATCGTCTCGTCTAGACACGACAGGTTCTATGAATACTCATCCGATACGTCTTTAAGCTCTAAGTGCACTAGGAGTAGTTATTTAAATTGTTAAGGCGGTCTTTTTCTGAAATTTGTTTTAAGGGTCTTCTAGCATCCATAAGTTTGATACAAAATAAAGTCGTAAATTGGATCGTCGCATTCATTTTCATGCAGCTGTAGGTGATCTAGATTCCTAGGTCCAGTAGCGATTGGTTAGTTTACAAATTGACCCGATGATGTCACCATCATTGCTCAAGTGTTAGGTGGTTATAATAGCGTTTAGTCGAAATATGTACAACGACAGACGTGTTTATGCCAGTCACAGGATAAACTTAACGTTGATCTAGTGTCTGATCTAAATACAGCATCTTGTTCTTGATTTACCACATTTATGTATGCAAGTTATTAAAACTTGTTTCCAGGACCAGTCTCGAGTTATTGAAATAAGTATTACATACAAGAAGTTCTTAGCATAACATAGATACTTAATTCAATACTGTAACTCATTGTAGTTAAAAGCTTTTTCAAATTATCTATACTAATATTATAGAGGTAAAATTTGTAAGTTTGTATGTTTGTAAGTTTGTATGTAGGGGGTAATCTCCGGAACTACTGGTTCGATTTGAAAAATTCTTGCAGTGTTAGATAGCCCATTTATCGAAGAATGCTATAGGCTATATACCATCACGCTACGACTCACGGGAGCGGAGCAGTAACGAAAAATGCGGGTGAAACCGCAGGGGCCAGCTAGTACTATATAAACTGACACTTTCTGGAAATGGTTATTCTAATCCACTAAAACCACACAAAAATTAACCTAGTGGGTAAAAGTTTGAAATGTTTGTTCGTTCGGACAGGAACTAAAGTAATAACGTCCATCTGGTAATGCTCTTAATCCCTCAGCTTACACCTCCCTTTTAAATAAATTAGAAAGGGGGATAGCAAACAATATACAAGCCAGAAATAGGGTTGAACGCCCTTGAACTCACTATAGCGCACTACAGCTGCCTAAAAAATGTTCCTCCTTGCTAAAATTTGGTGTGCTCTTTTTACGCATACTTAAATTGTTTGAGCACAAAACTGTAGAAGTGCATTAACCAAACAGTGGGAGTGTATACACGAGTAGACACATTACACCAAATTGGTTTATCCTTGCGTGACTGACCGTATTTCCGCTTAGTTTTTGCCCCCCAAGCATTATGAAACTTGGTACGTTTTTAATTTCGTAAGTAGATTAAAATTATTTGGGTTAAAACAGATGGAGATAAACTTTATTTTGACCACGTGAAAGGGCGGGCATATAGGAAAAGCATTCAAAGACAGAAAAATATAGGCAGGCTTGCCTAGGTTTCCAGAATCGCTATATTACAAATATCAATTGAGTGATGACTACATGTCACTCACTATTAAGCAGCGTTTATTTACTTGAAGTAAGAATAAGAACGTAACAAGTTATAGAGCTAACCTTGACAATTTAACATGCCAATAATGTTGCCTGAGTCACCGCAGATTGTGTCTCCCTACTAGGAATAACGAACACCCTACATAGAGCAAGCTGGCATTGTTTTCCGATTCTTTCCGCAATATATCGCGGTGAAATAAGCTTATCTAAATATATTTACATACTGTATTCAATACGGCAGTACTTTAGGTAATCACAATATAAGTTTTACGTATTAAAAAGTCGTTATGTTGCAAAACCATTTTGGGAGCTTTTTGTTCGAACAAGTCAAAAATTTCTTTATTTTTCTACAAATTAGAGCTGACTTAAGTATAATTATTATAATTAGATGTAGTAGTAGGTCTAAGTATATAGGTACTGTGGGAGTATGGGAACAAAGTGACTAAACAATTACTTAGAAAGCTCTTAAGTACACTTATTCAGGTAGAAGTAATCAAAATAAATGCTGTAATTAGATTCAATCAAGTCTTCGCTTTAAATTTTTTAGACATCAACGCGACCTAAGTATCTATTTTATTTCCTGTCTCTTCACTGTTGTCCATTATTGCCAAAATTGCCCGCAGATCCATTAAGAGCACAATTTTAACCGTAATTCCGATTTGTTTCAGATTCGGGCGGAGCCCAGCCGCATCGCGGCACAACGATCTTTTTATTTCGATTGTGGAATTTAATATTCTGAGTAGTGCACAAAACCAAAGTGATCTGTGAAGTGTCGAAGTGCGATAACATGTCGTTTATTGGATTCGCTGCCCTCGTGGCACTGGCCGCTATAGGTAAGTTCAACAACATTTATTTTATTCAACCTTGTATCATGAATAAGTAAAAAGGATATTAGAATAATATCGCTCGGGAAAAAAGATGTTACTGTCAACATCTATGTGGCCCGAAAATTATAGCTTTGTAAGTCACGCATGACTTATGAGTTGAGTTAACATCAATCTTGTCTATTGATGCTCGAATTTTATCAATAGACAATCATTTTCTATGGCAGTAATTAGCGCTTAGATAGCTATAAGTATAGCTTTTATAATTGTGTCTTCTGAATGTTACATTATTTATGTTGTAAATTATGATGTCCGAAATTCATTATTTAAATTTCGGACATCATAATTTACAAAACTTATAAGGGGTACAAGAATATCGATAGGTGCCCGTGACTTCTACGCAGTTGAGACACGTGAAAGCGCGCGTCACGCTCATTGGGGTACCATCCACGGTCCACCCCACACGGCGGCGTCGGGAGCACGCTCGTGACGTCACGGGTCGATACAGCGCGGCCGGGCAACGAACCTATTCAAACGTAACACTGTTTACGAGCACTGGCCAAAATCGTGTGCCTAAACGCTATTAACACTGCTGTTGTAAGCTTACATTTACGCATTTCCATAGCGTACATTATATTGTAAGTACGAATAGTAGGATCGATGTAATTATTCTCAGCTAAAAATACTATAGGTACCACGCCATCCCTTGGGTGTCGTGAAAATGGAGTGAAAGGTCACGTTTATAGTATGATATTTGTATTACGTCGTTTGTATAAATGTTGTATGTATTAAAAAGCTCAGTATGAGCTTCCAGTTGTATGCTAATTAGTCAGCAGTCAATGAGAAGTTCAAAGTCGTGTCGACAATGATACTAACTCGAGCTATTTACAAAAGCACAGCTATATCCCGATTAACATGCCCTAGCATTGAGCCACCGTTCATGGTCTCTTTACGTACAAGTATAGGAAGTTCAAAGTTTTGAGAGCAAATAATGCATATTCAAAGTGATAAAATATTCGGGAGTTAGGATCCGGACCTGCAGTGTCCCGGGAGACCCAGACGGCTGCGCGGATGGAAACCAGACATAACTAAATTGGGTACTTTAACTGCATAGGTAATAAAAGAAAACGCTCTAAATAATGTTCTGGCTTGACTTATATACTGCGACTTCGCAGCGATTATAATCTTACTAACAAGCCAGACTCTGAGCAGAATAGTAGGATTAAAAACATAGCCAGTCTATTTAAAAATTAATACTCGCAAAGGTATTAAAATTACATGACTATAACGCGACGGATGCAATATAGTAGTCATTAAAATAACTAGTTACAACACCTGCAGAAATCGTTTCAGTCATCTGATGATTCATTTTATACTGCTAATTACTCGTCTTCATTCTTTTCTCATCGTAATGGAATTGATGACGGCAAAGAGCGATTGTTTCATGTAGATTTAATCCTTTAATTAAAAAATACATAACCGAGTAATTGAAATCCGATAAAATGGGGCTTCACATAGTTTTAAACAGGCACCTGACCGGCTATATACATATGTATGTTACTGGCAAATGCCCTCTAAATGCAGCTGCAGTCTAAAGAGATAAGTCCAAGAATGAATGTGAAAGTACAAACTGAAAGTTCAAGTTGTACACTGTTGTTGCTTGAATGCACAATGCATTTATTTGTTGGTGTTTCATTAGAAATTTTCAAAGGCAAAATAATGTCGAACAGTCGAAACTATTTAACAACCGTAGGTCCTGGCTGTCATTTGTAGATCTTTGGCAGTCGTTACGGATAGTCAGAAGCCAGTAAGTCTGACACCACTCTTGCCATGAAGTACCGTGTTACCCCAGTTAATGGGTTGTGGAGGTCTAGTAGGCAGCCGCTCCTCGTAAAATACTGGTATTCAGCTAAATCCGGCTAGACTGGAAGCCGACCCCAATATAGTTGGGAAAAAGGCTTAGATGATGAGTCGAAACAGTATTTCGACATAATTTTGTCTAAATGTTGCCTTTGGATAATGACCATCTTAAAGCTCGCAGTTTATAGTTTAACAGTCGTTCTCTATGCTTAGCTCATAGTATAGTGCTAAAGGAACGGCCACCCAGTGTCGCGTGGGCGAGGACGCCAGGTTCAGTTCAAATGCTAGATTTTACACAAACACCGCAGAACATTGGCCTTTCAACGCGCGAAGGTCATGGCCGTGACTCCAATACTACGATATCTTCTACTGCTATGCACTATTTCCAATAATATAGTTATGGCAAGCGTGCGTAAAGTATGTGGTCGAACATATACCTAAAGAGATCAGTTACATCAGCATGATTCAACTTTAGCAGAAAAAACAAATGAGTGACTAACACTGTCTTACCAAGTGCGGGATTTAGAATATTTACTTATTGTTTTATCGACTTCCTATTTGTATTACTTTTAACTTAGCTGGTAAGAAGAAAAAGAATTTCGTTTAGTCGTCAATATACCTTACCTACTAACATGAATCAATCCTTATAGATAAAAATTACATTACTTTTATCTGCACGATAAACTTTGTTTTTTTCACATTGATATGAATATTTACCAACACACCACCGGAACAAAAATAATGGTATCACTAGGTATTGGCATTTCTTAGAAGATACATGATTTCGAAATTTTATCGTCACAGAAGTATAAGATAGTAACGGATTAATCATCTGAATTTAAATATATTTTTGGATGTGTGAGCAAGCGCCGCTCCTTTTTATTTTTTCCTATAAAGGTTCATAGTATTTCGGGTCAGTGTAAATATAACGTAAACAGAGAGTCGAATCTTCGACTCGAATTTGTTATTTCAACCGGTTTTTTCGCGCCGGATTATTTTCGCGGTACTTCAGCTAATCTAGTATTAATACAAAGAAAATTCAATTTTATAAAAACCTTCCCTGTAGACATCACAATGACAGATTGACACGCAAATGTGTTATTTTTATTTACTTATCGTACTTACTCATTCATTAACCACTTGCAAAAACATTGTTACAATCCTTTGTTCATGGTGTTAGCAATAAATATTCTGGACCAATAGAAGCCACAGATTAATCATGCTATAATTCCCTCTATAACGACTTGTATAATTAAATGTTGAAGGAAGGAATCCACTACAAAGGCAGTTTCAAATGATAAATGTGTGCTTATTAGTGGTATTTGACACCTTACAACAAGACGAAAAGGAAATGCAGAACAACCAGGCGTTCTGCTCTTCCGTATTTTCGTCGGTCAATTTTTGAATGCTTACTGTTTTTTTTACTTTACTACATTAAAATGTTATAGAGGAAAATTCAATATTTGTACTTATATTTTTCTGTAACGCATAAACTCAAAAACCACGGGACCGATTTAAAAAAAAATCTTTCACCATTAAAATGCTTCTCGAGCACTAAGTGACAGGCTATTATATACAACATTGATACGACAGAGGGGCTTTCCTTAAAAGGGGTTTTTATACTCATCAATATGAATAACAATGCGAAATATCGAAACAAAAAATACAGGGAGATTTTTTTTTTCGAGATTTCAGTGTTTGTCGCATAGTAAAATTTGTCGTATCAACGTTGTATATTATCTACATTCACGCGGGCGAAGCCACTGACAGAAGCTAGTAATGGCTAAGCCGACATTCTACAAACGTTACTCGTTATCTCTATTCCGATACGAACACACTGTTTATCAACAAACAGCCTCAAGCACGTGTTAATGAGCGATCAAAAGAGTTCTCAACTCAACTGCTAATGACCATTCTGTTTTTCAAACGTAACGAGCTTCTCATTAAAACATTGGTATGTGGCCGTTGCCTTATGATCAACATATCCCAATTCACACATGGAGCTGTTGCTAACACGCAATTAATTCGGATGTGCCTTAAATAACCCGGAGCCATCTTAGCAAATGTTTCAATGCCATTTGAGCTTTGACAAAAGGCGAAACTAAAATTGTCGATAGCTTTAACCCCGACTCTGTACTCTTTATGGTGCAAAAAATGTATCCATAGCGAAAGTAACTATGGAACGAATTTGGACGAAATTTAACACACAGTTAGACCTCGTTTTGGAATAGGAGACAGGTCAACCTGTGGAACTACAGTAATAATATGTATGAAAACAACTTTTTTTGACGATAGACATGGGCTATAGAATACATTTCAAGGAAAGGAATAGCAGTTATTTTTTTAAGGAGCCTCCTTTTGGTACGTGGCTATAGCTTAACATTCCATTCATACTTTACGTTGTATTATCTACGTCCTTATGCAACTATACTAACAAAGATGATGACAACGAACGATGAACCTGCATACATAGCTGCAATATGATCCAGTAGCGGGTGCGCTGCGTAGACATGATACTTTAGTAAATAGATTATAAACAAATATTCAAATATGCAGTTATGTTAAAATTACTAATCGTTTAAATTAACTTACGAGCTTTCGAGTCACCAAGAAAATAATTTGCAATAAAATTTACCTCTACATAAAAATAGTGTAATTTGTCGTTGTAGTATCAACGAACAATTCACTACGGCTATTAAAGAAAAAAAGTCGCACTTACAACACAAAAGATGACACAAACAATATAATCTTTCCATTAAAAGTTTCCAAGTAATGTCGAGCTTTTGGGCTGCTGTTATAACGGCACGAGTAGTGTTGCAAGACGTAGAGAAACAAAAGATAAGCATAGATGATGATAATATAACATGGCAACTAGTTGCCGACAACTGAGAATTTCACCGGGTCAACGGCCACGAATAGATTTACAGCCCGTAGAGTGTTACATGTTTATAGCACTAAACCATTCCATTGTTTACAAATTATGTTTTCTATATTTCACGATCGAATGAATCGTTTATCAGATGTACTTACTCGGTATTGTGAAATAATGTAAAATATTAATTGATTCTCAATTATAAGAACGTTGGACACGCCAACTTTTATTGGCTATTAGCTAGCTACTCGTAATAAAGTGAGCATGGCTAGTCAATCGAATGGTAATTGAGACTATTTTCATAATAAAGGAGTTGGAATATAGGTCGTTAGCATTTAGGTGAACGGTTGATTGTTTTCTAAATCAAGAATTCAAACCAAAGCAAGTTGACGCGCGACATACCGTTTAGTTTTTGGAATTCTCCACATGAGCATCGCGTATACTCTGCTGGAATTCTCCGATGTGGTTGTTCATTATTCAGATAGCTCATAGCTAACCGTATTACTCATTAGGAATTTAAACGCAGTTAGGATATAATGTAAATGTTTCATAAGTTGCTGAGAATATAGTCTCCTGGGAAATTCTGGTCTCCAGCTAGAGCAATAGCAAATTTGTAATCCAATTTGAATTATTTACTCATTAGGAGCATAATTTTGGTAGGTACCCAATGAAACGAAAAAGCGGGGAAGGATATCCTACGACTATTGCGCAATAACACTGAAAAACGATTGCACAAATCGGTGAAACTTACTCTAAAATTATGGGTTGTGACGTGCTATGTTTTCTTGTTGGATTTCTCCATATAAAACGACTAATTGGAAGTCCAAAAGAACGATTTTGCCATACATTTTAATAATTATTTGTTGTGATTGTTATGCTGAGTTTAGTGAACGTCATTACTATCCTGTCCTTGATTCAAACAATGCAAGATAATAGGAAGAACACATTGTTTTAAAGCCGATTAGTCCAGTCAAAATAGACTAAATTATGATTCAAGTTTGCATTAATTCCCAACAAGCTGGATTTTTGTGCAGGTCTTGGATGCGTCATTACAAATGACATGTCAAAAGTCCCCATCGATCCCGCTTGTGCGTTGTTTTTTATTCGAGGTCAAAGGTCACAAATTTGCGTTTTTTGCGTATATCACTGAAACAATGAGAGCTACCGAAAAATGGTTCAGACAAAGTTTGTAGATGGTAAAATTGTCTACAAAAAAGATCTAACACTTTTTCTTCTACGGTGCACTGTTCCCAAATTATGGCTATTTTAAACATAGAAAATACGAATATGCACTCATAATAAGGGGTGATGGGTTCGATGAATATTTGAAGGACAAATCATCTGTAACGACACATAAGCAGTGTCGTAAAGCATACACCCGGAAGAGCAGCATCGCTGTAGCTAAAAGACAGCGTGAGGCGGAGATAGTTACCACATCTGAGATTAGTCCTCCTAGATTTTGAGGTTTTTGTTTCAAGAAATATTGTTTGTTCTGTGGCAATAAAGCAGATAAAACGGCTGAAATTAAAAAAAAGCGGAGGATCTTCGACGAAGAGTGTCTCAAGTTTCAACCTTTGACTTCAAGAAAACCATCTTGAAGGAAGCTCAGACTGGTTTTGATGAGCTAGCAAGTAGTGTCATTGCCCGCATTCAATATGAATATGACTTTGTTGCCGCTGAGGCTAACCGTACCACAGTGATTGTTACACTAAAATACGACTTTCCTGCGGTCTAAAGTCACGATATCTCGAAAACGATGCTTTGTAGACGAAAAGTGTTCAAATCTTTTTTGTAGACAATTTTACGATCTACAAACTTTATCTGAACCATTTTTCGATAGCTCTCGTTGTTTCAGAGATATACGCAAAAAACGCAAATTTGTGACCTTTGACCTCGAATAAAAAACAACGCACAAGCGGGATCGATGGGGACTTTTGACATATCATTTGTAATGACGTACTCAAGGCCTGCACAAAAATCCAGCTTGTTGGGAATTAATGCAAACTTGAATGTCTATTTTGACTGGACTAGATATGCTAATGTAATTTATTAGATAGTTTGTTGGCCTTGACCATATCAAACATCTTGCCAAAAGTTTTCAGCCCGGTTTTGTTAGGCCCTTCCTTCAGTTTGCTTGAGTTTCAGAACCCTGACAAATCCACAGGCTCTTACAAGAGCTCCATTATTGTGTATTCTGCAAAATTCATCGATTTTACTTTATGAGAGCTAAGCTACTAATGCTTCAGGCTGTAAAATACGGAAAACAATATTAGCATAGTTTGTTAAGTAATAGGGACTTTTCAACAATAGGCTTTCCCAAGGCCCATTAAATAGGTGTTTATTTCTGTGATAACCTCTTCACAGACCGAAATCTCTTTTGACCCAACCATTTCTGTTTAGAAACATGTAGCAAATAATCACAATTGGGCTAAATCTGGAGCACACTGAATAACTACAGAAGTGTTGAGTGTGACCAATCGCGGATAGCTTATTCATTTCCAAATATTCCAGATAAACGTCATACATCCGCTCAGTTAAAATGCCTACAGCCTCAGCCACCTCAAGCAATTTCATTATCCTATCGGCCAATATCATCCTATGGATTTTATCAACGAGATATCGTTACGAGTGTGACGACTTCTTAACCATTAAAATTAATGGTTCAGTGTCCCATAATACTTATCAAGCTCATCCTTGGTTCAGTTAATGGTTTTTATACATAACTAGCACACGAAATTCACTTTTCCATTTTCATTTAAATTCAAGCAGTTGTCTGCTTTCAATGGCTGTCAAACGCAAACATGAAGCAGCTTGCTGAAATTTTGACTATTCTAATATTAGATGACAGTTGACGCGAGCAGTTTTGCCATCGAAGTTATTGCGCGGGAACGGGAAATTAAAAAGTCACTGACTTATCAAACTGCCTCATACAACATTGTGGTTATATTGGTAAATCTTGTTTGCATATATTCGAGCGTCTGCGAATGAACTGATGATTTCATGGTTTTCACCTTCGGCACAACAAAACAAGTCTGCATTTTGCTTTCAAGGATCTTTCGTACCTACTGCTTGTTTTTTTACTAAAGGATACTTTAAAAATCTAACAGACAATCTCGAACACTCTAACTAATTGTATAAATAAATACCTATATCAATATAATGTTACGTTACCTTGAACTCTTCATGACAGGTATGATTTTTGATGTGTAGGAAAGAATGACGTGTTCCATATAAACATAAACGCTGTTGTCGCTATTTGAACTAAAAAGTATCCACATAATATTAGGTGCCATTCTATTGTTTAGAAATGACCGAAGGATTTTTTGTGAATAGTTCAACGGCCTTTATGCAAAAAAAGCTTCTATTACGCTCAATTTGCTCTAGATGCAAAGGAAGCACCAAATGATCACAACAATAAAGTTAACCTAAATTGGACAAATATATTATTGCTATATAATTTAGTGGTCCCTATCAGTATGTTCCAATAAATTAACTTTAACGACATTTTAGTTACGGCATTATTTTGTGCACGTGTTCATTCTCCTTTCAACTATAAATGCATACGTAGGGTCCTTAGTTGACTATATCTATCGTAGATTTATTTGGTTTTTGCTGAACATCCATAAATATTTATTCTATGTATATTTATACTAACGTGACTTAAAATCGGTCTAGAAAGTTAGAGCATCCATCAATTAATAACTAATATCGACTTCGATAGCAACTAGCGAAAGTGACGATTGACACTGATCTACACCTCTATCAAAGTGTTATCGCTTATCTAGATACATTATAGGTAACACACATATAAACATGTGCGAAATGTATGATTCAATAAAATTATGTAGGTGACAATTTAATTATAGAAAATAACGGTTCCAATGTAGAGTCCAATACATAAAATAATATAATTATCATAATAGGTCATGTAGTTTTAGTTAGAACTTTAAACGTATTAAACTTATGCTTAGTAAGTAAAACCTACCTGTATCATGAAATATTGTTGAGTAATCTTTAGCTCATAAACTACACAATGACCTAGTAACCTAACTTCATATCGCTATACCATTAGTACAAATATACCTACATATTAGGATATCAGATCTACGCGCATAAAACTAAACATGTAATTTTGTAGAAACTGAGTAGAATTCGGTAAGTATTATAAATGTTGTGATAAATCTTAGTTGAATCAGCATCCTGCGTTCAGGTTGTGATGTGAAGAACATCTGTCGTGGCTACGACCAATCAAGAGCGTGCGCAGGCGCACATCTGTCGCAAGCGCAACACGCCCTCGCTTTTTTTTGTTCGCTTTGTTGCTATTTTTTGTCTTCCATCAGCAGTGGTTCGAATTGGGTTGTATTGAAAGTTTTTGGCCGTTTCATTTAAATACGTACAGGTTCGTAAAGGGGATTTAGAATATATTGTTAACCGTGAGTTTGTGAGCTTACAGGAAACAATAAAGCTGTACTCCTAATAAGGATTGGCGCTTAAGTAAAATTAATTAGCGGTAAATTCGTCTTTTGCCTCGTTCAGTCCATAATAAGAATGCTATAAACTTGAGAATCTTTAAAGCCATAAAAACCGTTAGTAGACGTTGGTAACCGTGAAGTCTTTTAACTACACAGGATATTAGTATGTACAACATTTGACGTACAGTAAGCTGACCTAATGGGGTCACTAATTAACATTTAGTGAGTGTCATTCTCATGCTCTTCATCTAGTGAAACGAGTAGCGAGACGTGGCATGAGAGCGCGTCACTTGTGCTGGATTATTTTTCCAGGCTTCATTATAAACTGGGTCGAGGATTTTTAGTTCCCGTAAACTAGTACTAGCGTTCGTGGTTTGCTTACTCGCGTGTTGTCGAAAGCCAACTCCTGACACATAACTAGTTAAACGATAGTGTATACGAACAATATTACAGCAACCGATCTTGTGTTATAAACATTCGTATAGGCGTGCCGTTTAGTTTCCGGAAAATAATGGTTAAACCGTCCATGACTAAACTCGTGATGGGTGAGGCAATAGGCAACTCACGACAAGAGGAAGAAGCAACATTCACCAATACAATCCTAGAGCTATTTTCGATATAGTGCAGTATAACAAAAAGTAAGGATATTTGTAGCTGACACAGGAGACTATTCTCTATCCGTGGTCTACGTGTTAGACCACGAATAGTCTCCTGTGTAATCTATAAAAATATTGTAAAACTACACGCTATCACAGGAACTTTTGGTTAAAATTTAAAAAAAAATCTGAATAGTCCATTTATCAAGGATGTCTATAGGCTATATGCGACCAATGAGAGCGACGCTAAAACCAAAGACGCGGGTTAAATCGCAGGGGATGGCTAGCTATGATAAAGTCTAAAAACATAAGTAATTGAGATGAGCGGTGCTGGTCTAGTTATTCGCTCTCCGACCCACATAATGTGAATACAATAAACAGTTGCGATTACCAGAGATTGTTACAAGACTAACATTATTAAACGTTTTGAAGTTCAACAACTATTCAAAGACGTATTCAAAGCGGCATTCTTTCAACTGAAGTATCTTTACAGGGTCAGTGCTATGCGAGGACGAAACTATAGGACCGATATTCATGAAGGAACCTTCCAACCGAGTGGACTTCAGCAACACGACCGGAGCGACTGTGGAATGCGCGGCCCGAGGATCCCCGACCCCCGACATCATCTGGGTACGATCTGATGGAACTGCTGTTGGTGATGTCCCTGGATTGCGACAGGTAAGACACTGAGCTTGTGATACTAACAACTATTTGAGAAGAACTACATATTTTTAGATGATAGCGATTTTAGATAGTATTTGGATTAAGTTTATTATGACCCAGAAAACTTTTACAGAAACCTTAAGGCCAACAGCCAAAGAAGAGTAAAAAGTTTTAAACGACCTATATAATGTTAAGAAGGTTTTGAATCATCTACAATCGATAGTAGATGTTTTAATTTCGAATTTAGTGCCTACACTATAATATGGCAAGGACAACTAGTTTAATCGGTGCTCGCACTGCCCGCATATGCTCTTGCAACTCATTGCATAGTGTTATGGTAATCAAGCGTATCGAAGTTGAGTACCTATATTGATTAATGTGATACGAATAGTATTACCTTTTTGTATAGAATAGAGCAAAAAATAGGGCAAGACAATTTAGAATAAAACAAAACAGTGAATTTAGAACAGTTTTGAAAGTGTGGAGCTTATTTTAACTCACACGTATTCGAAACTGCAAAAATGATGTTTGTCCGCAGGTTCAAGCGAACGGAAACCTCCTATTCCCGCCTTTCCGCGCGGAGGATTACCGTCAAGAGGTTCACGCTCAGGTTTATGCTTGTCTCGCTCGCAACTCTGTTGGTACCATTCATTCCCGGGATGTTAACGTAAGAGCCGGTAAGAACCATTTGCATAAACTTACCAATTCCAAGAGGCACATTCTTTAGGCTTTTGTTCGTTGGCAAGACTTTAAACATATTAAAGTACAAAACACATTTACCACAACGGAATTTTAAATTGCTAACGGACAACTGCTCACATGTTACAAGTAAGCACCGACACTACTTGAGTTGCAGCCGTATCTCATAAAGCATGAGGATGAGATTGTGTTACAAACTTACAACAAAACCAAGTCCATGTCGCGTGCGCATAGAAGCAGCCATAAAGCTGCCTGACAGATTTATAAATATTATTTAATGGGTTAACATGACATTCTATATCCATTTCAACCAACACGACGATGTTTCTGTGTATAGCCGGCCGCTTTCATTTGTTGACTTATCACCCCTTTGTATTTGTTATTCAATAGTCAACAGTTTAAGTGATAAATCTATCATTATGTGTGATATGACCTGTAGATTGAATTTTTGACTAATGCACGTAAACAACTACTGTATTCCATTCATTTGAGGAGTAAACAGGAATTGAATCAATTGTTAATACATTAAATATGTCAGCTCACACTCATGCTTAGGTAATGAGACTATTGGCGATGTCCATCACAGGGCATGCCGTATTAGGCGTCACACATATTATAATGTTAATTTAATGCGAGTTTATTCACGAGAACTTTCAACACACGTATTTGAAACATGTTAGTGCGACTATAATTTTGTAGGCCTATTGAGTCGTTCATTCGTTTGAAGACACTTGAAATGAACTAAGTATGAAAGTTTTATTGACCATCATAGGGCGCTGCCCCTTTTGACACGAGGTCAAATACGGTCAATTAAATAATCAAGACGGAAGATGATCGAATTAGTTGAAATTTAAGTATAGTCACACTATTTTGTTTCATTACATAAATAGTACTAACTGCTTGGACGTTGTAATTGAATGAAAGTCGTGAAAAAGCTCGTATATTTTACTATGTTTTTCTTGGTTTCTTAGAGATGAAGGTGATAGATGGATGTGATAACTGTCAGGCTGTGTATTTAACATTTTTTTTACAGCTTTTCAACGATAAAAGTTTTAAATTAAATAAAAAATAGTTTGATCATGTCTCTACAAAAGTAAATGAAATTTAATGATACTTAATCTTTGTCCATGTCATAAGTGGTTGCCCAGCATTACGACACCGACGTCAATAAGGAGTATGTCATTACTGGAAACAGTATCGTGCTCAAGTGTCAGGTCCCATCGTTCGTAGCTGATTTCGTCGAAGTTCTCTCTTGGCACACTGATGACAATGAAGACTTCCTTCCCGGCGGGAACTACGGTTAATCTTTTACCGTTCTGTTGTCCTGGTTTTTCCTTAGTCCCATTCTCCACAACAAAATACCTCGACTACAATCATAACATTTTCAGTGGTACAGCAGCAATACGAATCAGAAGTAAATAACGAATATGTGATTCGCGGAAACTCTGCTATTCTCAAATGTTCCATACCTTCATTTGTGGGCGATTTTGTAAATGTTATCTCCTGGCAAGATGAGGCTGGCAACTCTTATACTTACGAAGACAATAAAGAAGGAGATGGTACCAGACGATCAAATTACATATTCAGTTCCCAAATGCCTTGCCACCATGCCAATTCCTAAATCCTTTCTAAAAATACAACCAAATGCTATTATTGCAGTTGTTACACAATACTACGAAGCTGAAGTAGTCTCAGAGTATGTAATCAGAGGAAACACCGCCGTACTTAAGTGCAATATTCCCTCTTTCGTCGCCGATTTCGTGAAAGTCGAAGCTTGGGTCAACTCTGAAGGCGGAGAATACTTACCAACCGATGACATCGGTAGTTCAGATATAAATAACTGTATAACATATTCCTTATCCTCCACCTCCTTCCCTTGCCTGAGAGTTTAGACTTTCATAAGTCATGGACCATATAAGTATTCTTTCAGTTGTGAATCAGTTCTATGAAGCAGAGATTCTCACAGAATATGTCATACGTGGAAACGCTGCTGTTCTAAAATGTTCCATTCCCTCGTTTGTCGCTGATTTCGTGAAGGTTGAAGCATGGATCGACGAAGAGGGAACAGAGATTTCACACTCAGGAGACCTCGGTACAATGGCGTCTTAAACAAATCATACTTGCTTCCCGTACTCACAACAATTCCTTACACCTCGAACCGTTCCAACTTATGTGTCTAATTGTTATTCTTTAGTCGTATCACAACATTACGTGACTGAAGCCGAAAACGAGTACGTGATTAGGGGGAACGCTGCTATTGTTCACTGCAAGATTCCATCTTTTGTTAGTGACTTCGTGTACATTGAAGCTTGGCTCATGGAGGACGGACAAATCCTCACAGTTAACAATACAAACACAGCACAGGGTATACCTGACAAATTTCTTCAATACCGCTTTTCCTATCCAAATAAACTCCTCGATTCATTTAGTGAAATAACGTCGTATTTTTTTATGAAGTGGTATCACAGCCTTTCGAAGCCGAAGCAGACAACGAGTACGTGATACGCGGCAACGCAGCTCTCATGAAATGTGAAGTGCCCAGCTTTGTGTCTGACTTTGTATACGTTGAAATGTGGATGGATAGCGAAGGCGGCACATATTACCCCAACAGTAGCGAGGGTAATTTCTGACTTAGAGAGAGCAATCCTCATTCCTGATTCCTTTACTTTAATTGTCACAGCTGTTCTTCAAGTATATGAGGCTAGAGTCAACGATGAATTCATTTTGCGAGGCAACACAGCTATTCTGAAATGCATCGTACCTTCGTTTGTTGCGGACTTTGTTCATGTTGTGGCCTGGATAATGGACAATGACACGGTATCTGCTGAGGAGCACTCTAATTTTAACAACGGTAGTTCACAATCGTAAATGTATACTATTCCTCTTTCCCTGTCCAACACTTTCACTTTCATCAAGGGAATTATTTATCTATTATAGAGATAGGTAATATTTTTAACCTCCACAGTGGTACATCAGTCTTATGAACCTCGTGTTATCGATGAAGACGTCTTACGAGGCAATTCCGCCATAGTCAAATGTACGATTCCTTCATTTGTGGCGGATTATGTTCATGTAGTGGATTGGGTGGCAGACGAAGAATCTCTCTCTGGTTTTTCGTTCAACCGCTCCGACGGCAATTACGGTAATAGAGAGCTACGCGCGGCCCCAATTGTCCCTATCCGCACTCCACTGAATCCCCGTGTCGGACTCAATCTATGACTACGAATGTACACATAGTCTTATCCTTGTATGTAAAATATTTCAGCTGTAAATCAATTCTACGAATCACAAGTCTACGATATCTATGTTATTCGCGGGAACGCTGCAGTATTCAAGTGCCACATACCCTCGTTTGTCTCAGATCATGTTCAAGTAGTTTCTTGGCACGATACTGAGAATGGAGAGTATACATTAAATGCAAATTACGGTACTTTTGATTTTCTTTTGATTGAAAATGGAATTATTGTACACCTTTGTATCCTGTCCGCTGCCATTCGTCTGTAAATTAGGATCAAGCCTTAGTCATTAGTTGATCCCATTTTTGTGTTCTAGTCGTCTCTCAAGCGTATACGGTTCATTTGGTTGAAGAAAACGTTTTACGAGGGAATTCTGCAATTGTGAAATGCCTGATTCCAAGTTTCGTGACAGAATATGTATCAGTGGCATCCTGGATAATTTCTGAAGGAGAACAGGAGGTCGAAATAACAATAAACGATACTTTCGATAAAGAGGGTATTTAAATTCAAGTTAACTTCATTGTGCCGAGTGTCCTATCCTTATCCTTTGAATACTGGTCTTGTTTATTTTGCTTACGAGATTCTTCAAATTCATATTTGCAGTTGTCACGCAAGCTTATACGGTCAACCTTATGGAGGAGAGTGTTTTACGTGGAAACGCAGCCATTCTGAAATGTCATATTTCGACATTTGTGACCGAATATGTTAGTGTGTCTTCCTGGATTATCTCAGAAGGAGAAACCGATGAATTAGAAATTAAAGCTGAATCTAATGACTTGGGTATACCATTCAACCAAAATAGGTTTTTGCGCTTTCCAATTACCCTTTTCCAATTCCTTTACTTTGCATTACCAAATATTAGTTACTTTAAAATATTTCAGTTGTATCTCAGGCGTACACTGTGAATTTAATGGAAGAAAATGTTCTGCGTGGAAATTCAGCGATTGTTAAGTGTCACATACCAAGTTTCGTAACAGAATACGTTACTGTATCATCTTGGATTATTTCTGAAGGAGAGGTTGATGAACTAGAAATTCAACTAGATCAGACATTCGATTTAGGTATTTAAAAGAATAAAACAAGGACGAATTCCTGCATCCATCCCTATCAAAACAAAAAATACCTCCGATCCTTGACAATATTCATCAGTTATGCGTTATTGTCTATTTCAGTGGTTTCCCAATCCTATACAGTAAATCTCTGGGAAGAAAATGTTTTACGCGGAAATGCCGCTATATTGAAATGTCATATTCCAAGTTTCGTCACCGAGTATGTCACGGTCACTTCCTGGATTATCTCTGAAGGGGAACAGGATGAAATGGAGATTAATCTGAATTCTGACTATAATTTAGGTACTTAACATATACCGACAATTTCACCCCACCGAGGCATCCGTCCTTTCCAAATTTCCTACTACGTTGTTCGTATAGGTATTATAGTTGCAGGTTTTCGCGTCAGTTCTACATTGATAACAGTGTAGGAGAGTTTCTAATTCAAATTATAACGATTTCAGTCGTGTCACAAGCTTATGATGTAAAATTTTGGGAAGAATACGTTTTGCGTGGCAACGCTGCTATCTTGAAGTGTCAAATTCCAAGTTTTGTCTCTGAATATGTGTCAGTAAATTCCTGGATAATCTCTGAAGGCGAAAAAGAGCAAGAAATAAAAATGAATGCTTCATCCGATCTAGGTACATCATCTGATAGATTTTTTTTTCAGCGTTTGCTCCTTACGTCCTTTTCAACCTTAACTCTTCTTCCTTATTCATGTCTCCAAAAAATGAATTGTTTTCCTGCGGGAGAAGTCATTCTGATGATTCCCCACTTAAATAAATACCGTCACCTACAATTTACTCAAAGTGGACATACTGATTGTTATTGTAATAGATATTAAAAACTATCCAAACTTCGTCTCAGGTGTCACAATATTGTTTCAGTGGTATCTCAGGCATACGCCGTCAACCTGATGGAAGAGTACGTTCTGAGAGGCAATAGCGCTATTTTAAAATGTCACATACCAAGCTTTGTATCTGAGTATGTTAACGTCATCTCTTGGATCATCAGCGAAGGCGACAACGAAATTGACATCAAACTAGAGTCGACAAGTAATTTTGACGGTACGAATTGAATTGTTTTTCAGGCTATGAACAGCCTATATTTGCCTTGAGGATAGTATTAACATGTCTCGAGATTAGTACAGTCTTTCTGAATTAATGCCATTGGCCGTGTCCATTCCTAGGATTGCATATCTATGTACGGCATAGTTTAGGGCATTGTTCCTTAAATGGGTTCCCGTGATTCCATGGGCCTCACGGCTCACCTTTATCCTTTTTCCCACTTCCTTAGTCTAATGCATGCAGTGTTCATTTATAAGTAAATCGCAACCTTATGTTGCGTTGAATAAAATTGAATTGCTTTTTCAAAGTTTAAATGTTGACAGAATTAATGCAACGGATTTTCTTTCTTTGACAGAGGGCAAATACTTAGTACTTCCATCTGGAGAATTACATATTAGAGATGTTGGACCCGAGGATGGTTACAAATCATACCAATGCAGGACAAAGCACAGGCTTACTGGCGAAACCCGATTATCTGCGACTAAGGGACGACTTGTCATTACCGGTGAGTTTTTTTTTTTCATACTTTTAATAATGAAAGTGTCATCAATTCATGTTTTAATTACTTTTGATCATAATTCATAACCGACTTCAGAAATAAGAGGGTTCTTTGCTTACCAATTTCTTTTGTTTTACACATTCGTATTTTTTTTCTCATCATGAATTAATGGCGCAATTATTTAAAGTTTTGCAGTGGATAGTGCTTTTTACATTGACTACATATTTTTTAAATAAAAACATAATCCTATTATGGGCCTACTTTCAGTTTTGAAAAAATCTTGTAAGCCAAGCTTGTATGTGAAAATCGAGAAAGGAAATAGAACAATATGCGGGTGTTAAACACTTTTCACTGCAAAAAAAATCAATCCTATCTAAAAAAAAAAATAATGTTCTCATTTAAACATTTGGGAAATCCCTTTGTTTTTGTAAGGTGTGAACATTGTTCATGTTTTTAAATGAGAATATTAATTAGACTAAAATTTTATAAACAATTTTTTTACAATAATTATAATCTTTGTTTGTAACAATAATATAATAAGTAGTTTTTGATTCCAAAAACTTTCTAGCTTTTATTTTAAAAAGATTATTTTTATTGTATTATTTTTGTCAAGCTTAAACACGCAAATTCCATTTTGCGTCTTTAAGTTTGTCGTTTTCGACTTATAACTTGCCTGAATGTTGGGATAGGGTACCCTGCAGAGCCTTGACTCGCGTTAGTTTTGACATCCTTAGGGATTAGTAGGGGTGTTTAGGGCCAGTTTCCGATTTATTAGTTTGGTGTCCTCTGTTCGTGATTTCACCTTCTCCCAACATGCGCAGAGCCGGTGGGCCGGGTACCTCCCAAGTTCCCTAGCGCGTCGACAACAAGTGGCTACCAGTTTACCGAGCTCTCCAGCCTCTCTGTACTGTGTCCAGCACAGGCTTTCCCAGCACCAATGTACCGGTAAGATTCACATTAACGTCGTTTTACGTAATTCCTCAGAGCCCATAGGGCGCGTGCCACCTAGGTTGGCCACTGCACAGGTTGGCATGATGTTTGTGACCTCGGCGGGCGCCTCATTTACATTACAATGTCCAGCTCAGGCATTCCCTGTCCCCGTATTCAGGTATGACATGGTGCTATTCTAGTAATATTATATAACCATTTTTAGAACCCGTTGGCCGCGTACCACCCAAGTTTGCTTCCGTATTGACTGGAACCATGTTCGAAGTTAAAAAAGGCGATTCTTACGCTTTGCAGTGTCCCGCCCAAGCGTTCCCAACCCCTCTGTTCAGGTAATTTGAACATCAAACTTTTCTTTTCGCTGCATCTGTAGAGCCTGTCGGACGCGTTCCACCAAAATTTGCATCTGTCGTCATGGGAACAATGATTGGAGTCAGGAAATCTGATTCATTTGCCCTACAATGCCCTGCGCAGGCGTTCCCAGTCCCGATTTTCAGGTACTATTTTTGTCCATTGAATATTTATTTCTTAGTATTGCAATATTATACATTCAATTTGCTTCAAAATCTATGGCAAAAGTATCCCTAAATTTTCAAGTTTAAAAAATGTAAACTTTTCAATTCCCTGCCCCAATGTTTAGACAAGAAAATTCTGATAGTAGGTATAATTTTATCATAATAGTAGTTTATAACAAAAATTATAAACATTCATTTCATAGAGCCTATGGGAAGGGTGTCGCCTAAATTCCCAACCGGAGACATAAGTAGGACGTTTATTGCTAACATGGGCGATGGAGTACCTTTACTTTGCCCTGCACAAGGATTTCCCGCTCCAGCATTTAGGTAATTTTTAAACTGTCTATCGTTCTTATAATTATACAGAACCCATGGGCAAAGTCTCGCCGAAATTTCCATCAACTGAAACTGGACGCAGTTTTACGTTCTCCTCCAATTCTTGTGTGACAATGCTCTGCCCAGCTCAAGCGTTTCCAGCCCCACTTTTCAGGTACATTGATTTATCTTGATCTTATCTCTTTAGAGCCTGTGGGGCGAGTACCACCAAAATTCCCTTCGATGGATAGTTCAAGAAGTTTCAGTGCTGTATGTAACGCCAGCTTGACGATACTATGTCCAGCGCAGGCATTCCCGGTCCCAGTATTCAGGTAAAAATCCCAATGGATTAGAAGCCACAACAATAAATTTGATTTGATCCTAGAGCCCGTTGGTCGTGTTCCGCCAAAATT
Source organism: Mythimna separata (assembly GCA_030763345.1). Classification (NCBI taxonomy): domain Eukaryota; kingdom Metazoa; phylum Arthropoda; class Insecta; order Lepidoptera; family Noctuidae; genus Mythimna; species Mythimna separata. The sequence continues at coordinate 11,222,710 of CM061180.1, forward strand.
CACAACAGGCGACAAAAGTCGTGCATTCGATGCTAACGGAGGTGATAGCGTCACTCTTTTGTGCCCCGCGCAAGCTTATCCTGCCCCGGCCTTCAGGTATATTATTAGACATCAATTATAATATCTTCTTATGTAACTTGTTCTTAGAACCGTTGGGTAGCGCCGCTCCGAAAGTAGCAACAAAAATGATCGATATCACCGAAGTATCTTTCAAAAGCACTGTCACATTACTATGTCCCGCGCAAGCTTATCCCGTTCCAATATTCAGGTAAAATTCATTGATCTTCCTATGTAGAAAAATGGTTATATTTGTGTTCAGAGCCAGTAGGAAGAGTTCCTCCGAAGTTCCCAACACTGGATAGTACTCGAGGTTTCAGTGCCCTCATTAAAGCTAGCGTAACGCTGCTGTGTCCCGCTCAAGCTTTCCCAGTACCTCTATCCAGGTAAACTTAAGTGATTTGTATCTATTTTCTTCTAGAGCCAATTAATAGCGCCCCACCAAAAGTACCTACTAAAACCATAGAGTTTGTGGAATTCGCGATGGAATCCAGCGTTACGTTGCTTTGTCTGGCACAAGCATTTCCGGTCCCTGTCTTTAGGTGAGTTTTAACTCAACAATAATAGGACGCGTTTGTTTTTAGAACCAGTTGGTCTAAAAGCCCCTACATTATCTACGGATTTCAAAATGGCGTGGTATGTAAAGAACATTGAGCAGGGCTTCGCGTTACTTTGTCCAGCACAGGGATACCCCGCCCCTATATTCAGGTATTTTTACTTATCTTTTTAGAACCAATCGGCTCGAAAAGCCCTTCGTTTTCGAGCGGTTCAAAACTAGCCTGGTTTGAAATCCGACAAAAACAGGATTTTGCATTAATATGTCCGGCCCAAGGGTATCCGGTACCACTATTTAGGTGAGAACTTTTACCTATTCTTTATTTCTGTCAATTTGCAGAACCAGTTGGTTCCAAGCCCCCCACATTCTCTACTGAAGACAAATTGGCCTGGTTTATTAGTAGACCTATAGGACAGAGTTTAGCTTTGCTATGTCGGGCCCAGGGACATCCTATTCCTGTATTCAGGTACATAACTACAATATTTTATAATTTTAGAGCCAATTGGATCCAAGTCACCCACATTTTCAACTGATAATAAGTTTTCTTGGTATATGAGGAATACTGGCCAGAGTCTAAACCTTCTATGTCCAGCTCAAGCCTTTCCAGTACCAGTGTTCAGGTGAATAAATTATGCCTAATATTTTGAATTGTAGAACCCGTTGGCTCAAAATCCCCTACATTTTCGAACGACGTTCAATTCTCTGGGATAACTCGTAAAACTGGTCAAGATTTTGCTCTCTTGTGTCAAGCGCAAGCGTTTCCAGTCCCAATATTCAGGTAAGAAAACAATATTTTTTAAGCCATCATTAATCGTTTAACGTGTCTGTCACAGAACCAATCGGGTCCAAAGCACCATCGTTTTCTTTGGAATTTAAAAGCACTACTCTTACGAAAGTGGTACAACAAGCCATAGTTCTCTTGTGTCAGGCTCAAGCTCACCCTCCTCCTGTATTCAAGTGAGTGATTCATAACTTAGATCATGTTTTCTTGGTTTAGAACCAGTAACAGCGAGAGCACCTGCATTCCCTACTTCCGCAAGTTCTTACAATTACGAAATAGCAGCTAATTCTGGTGGTTCTATGCTTTGCCAGGCACAAGGGTATCCCCAACCAGTATTCAGGTAGGTTCTGTTTTTGACTTTGTTGTCCCTCTTTTAGAACCTGTCGGTGCCAAAGCTCCTTCTTTTTCGACTGATTCCAAGGGCAGTATTTTCGTTAGAGAAATCGGACAAAGTTTTGCATTGCTCTGTCAGGCGCAAGCATCCCCTATTCCTGTATTTAGGTAAGTCGAAATTAATACATTATTTGTTTCTCCAGAGCCCGTAAGCTCCAAGCCGCCTAGCTTCTCCACTGATTTCACTCTGTCAGCGGTAACAAGACATAAGGGTCAAAGTTTTGCTATATTATGTCAAGCTCAAGCTTTTCCTATACCGGTTTTCAGGCAAGTGTCGAATCATCAACCTTAATACCTAACTTATTACATAAAGTCAATTTGTGTTATATTTTAAAATAATTTTGAAGCACATCGCTAGTATTTTTTAAAAGGTGTTTTTGGCAAAATTCTTCTGAGATGAAACTCTCCTGGCTCAACTAATAACTTGTAACGATTTTTATGCAGAACCCGTCGGATCCAAAGCTCCTTCTTTTTCAACTGAATCAGCTCTTTCGTCTATAAAAAGGCATCAGGGTCAAAGTTTTGCTCTACTTTGTCAAGCTCAGGCTTTTCCAGTTCCAATTTTCAGGCAAGTTTCAACATTCATTTATTAATTAGCAGTAAAAATAATGTTATAGAACCGGTTGGCGCTAAGTCCCCGACATTTTCAACTGAATCAATGGGGAGCATTTTTCGAAAGCGCGAGGGACAACCTTTTACACTTCTTTGTCAGGCTCAGAGTTATCCCGCTCCAGTTTTCAGGCAAGTGTTTTTTTTTTCACATCACAGAACCTGTGGCCTCCAAAGCACCAACTTTTTCAACGGACGCTCGTAGCACAACTTTTGTACGCAACGTTGGACAAAGTTTCGGATTACTGTGTCAAGCACAGGCCTTTCCCGTACCCGTATTCAGGCAAGTTTGTTGTACGTTGTATGTTAATTGATTTCGTCACGGCTTCCTAATCGTATGAGATTCGAATTCCTCATTAATGATTACTTAGAAAAGTAAAAATGTTTTCGAATGTTATGTAGAGCCGATCGGGAGCGCAGCGCCAAGTATCACGACTACACAAAAAGCTGCTGTGTCTTACCCCCAACATACTGCGCTAGCGCTTTTGTGCCCTGCGCAAGGATTTCCTGTGCCACTCTCAAGGTGCGTTAGCTTATGTTTTTTGTTGTTTAGTCCAAAGTCATCGAGATCTACAACTCTCAAAACTATATTAGGTAATATATTCCAATATTATTCGATAGTCCTTCCCACACAGTGGGCGCGTTCTGTTGCAAGTGTCGCGTATATGCGTAAGTGTTATTTATTTAAATACCTTAGGCGACTGACTGAAAAGTCACTTAGAATAATATAAAGAAAAACAATTCCAAATAGGGATTGCAAAATAGTCGTCTCTGTAATTACAGAACCAACCAATAAAATTGCCCCTCGAAAGGATTCTACTAAACACTTTGAGGGGTGGGAAGTGTTCACCGTGGCGCAAATGGACGTGGCATACTTAACGTGTCAAGTAGCTGCTTACCCGGCGCCCGTGTTTAGGTGAGTAGGCAATACAAGGACGGTTTTGCATTCCAGAGCCGACCGGTAGGACGGGGCCAAAGGTGACGGGCGACGGGCTCAACCGACATATAGGTCGACAAGGTGAAAGCCTCGCGCTCCTTTGCGACGTTCAAGCTTTCCCAGCCCCTCTGACGAGGTACGGCCTTTAAAGACTTAGGGCCGGCCGCCGGCATCTCACGCATTCATTTATCACGTAGTCATACCATACCCATCATCCAATGTACTGATACCCGTTGTTATTGCAGTCTGTTGCGGCGGCCGCCCCGCCCACACGTGACATGAAGGCGTGATGAATCGCGGCCGGCCGCGCGCCCTATTACGGTCCCCAGCCAAAGTAACGATTGAGCGGCGTAGACACCTGTTGGTAAGTGTCAGGGTGTTCTTGCTTTCGTTCAAACGCTTTAATCTTTACTTTGTGCTTTTCGTGAGTCAAGGCTGCACTTTACTTATTTTAATAACAAAAGAACAGCCCTGGTTTATGCGGTAGCTTTATATTAACTCTGTCCCAACGGCTAGCTTTTTATGTTCATTAATTCTTCGTGGATATCACTTTTGTTTCTCAGTACGATGGTTTGAATTTCTTCGAAATGTGTATTTGTTACACACTAATGATGTACGATGGTTTAGATTGCCTTTGTTTCTTCTTTAAGAACCAACAAACAGTATTCCTCCCAAGCTGTCTGGTGGTCGTTTACAAGAATCTCAGTTGAATATCGGAGAAACGGGCACTATTTTATGTCTAAGTCAAGGTTTTCCAGTTCCTGCATTCAGGTGGGTGGCTCTAGTAGGAACTTTATATTCCCCAATAGATATTCATAATTTTAACAACTATCTACCATTTTATACGACTTATTATGTCTGGAGTAATTTTATTTTTTGCTTAATGACCGAGCTACCCTATTGACCTACTGTAAACTAAGAAACATGACAAGTTGTCTGAACTTGTTCTCTTTTGTTCCAGATGGTACAAGTTCATTGAAGGCACGACCAGGAAGCAGCCAGTTACCCTTGACGACAGAGTAAAACAAGTATCTGGAACTTTGATCATCAAAGAGGCTAAAGTTGAAGACTCCGGAAAATACTTGTGCGTTGTGAACAATTCTGTTGGTGGTCAGTATTCTTTTTTTTTCTAGACTAATTTAAAGCTAATTTCATGAAGTTCAAAAATTAATCTAACGATGTCAAATTTTCAGGTGAATCCGTGGAAACTGTTTTAACCGTCACTGCTCCTCTTAAAACTACTGTTGAACCCGCTACCCAAACTGTTGACTTTGGAAGACCCGCTGTTTTTACTTGCCGATACGAAGGAAACCCTGTTAAGACGATTACTTGGCTTAAGGATGGAAAGGACATGAAGCACCATGATGCTACCCTCAGGTAGGAGAATTATCAACAGACATTCGAAATAAACTTCTGCTCGTAAGTATTTAAACAAAACAAAATGGTGTTACGACCGGGAACTTAAACACCTATTAATATTTCATAGGATTGAATCGGTTAAGAAGGAAGACAAGGGAATGTACCAGTGCTTCATCAGGAACGACCAAGAAAGTGCAGGCGCCAGCGCTGAACTCAAACTGGGAGGACGATGTAAGTTGACGAGACACTGCTCTCATATTTTTTTTTCAAACCGTTTACAATCATAGGTATAGTTTGAAGTTACTTGGATCTAATATTTTAATATTCTGTTTCCAGTCGAACCACCACTAATCCGACACAGCTTCGGCGAACAGACTTTCCGCTCCGGCCCGTCCCTCCGTCTGAAATGCGTCGCGTCTGGCAACCCTACTCCCGACATTGCTTGGCTTTTGGACGGCGACAAACTGACCAGCGGCGAACGGCTACAAATCGGACAATTCGTGACTGCTGATGGCAATGTTGAATCTCACTTGAATATCTCATCTGTACACACAAACGATGGTGGATTGTACACGTGCATTGCGTCTAGCAAGGTAAATACTAGTATTGTGTTATTTTTGACTGACTTCAAAAAGGAGATTCTATGTTTACTTACGAGTACACCCCACGGATTTAGCAAATTTCTAAAATGTGTCGAAGTAACATTACATTCATCCAACGACGAATGGTATAGTACCTATATTCATTCTACAAAATTGAGGCTATTTTATGATAATTATTTTTACTAGTTACTGCTGTAAGTATGTGAATAAAATTGTCCCAAGGGAATTTACACCTGGGTTTAAAAGTATTTTAGGTGCTATTCCAAGAAAAGATCTACCAGTGTGCTTTAAATTTCATCCAAATTCGTTCGACCTTTTGAGCGTGAAGAAGGAACGCACCTACACACGAATTTCCCTCTTGATTTTGGGCAAAACTGCATGACTAAGATGAACACTTGCCTAAAACCGGGAGCAATAGAAAGAAGAGTGGCAGACCGTTAGCACTGGAATGGGCAGAACGCAGGAATTTTACCAGAATGATAACATATCTAACTGATATCCATAACTACTAAAAAAGCTAAAAGCGGCTCTCTGTTAACCGTTGAGTATAATTATATACACCTGGTTCTTGACCCGATTTCACGCCTTTGCTAGCACAAAGCTACCCTTAGCCCTGAATACTTAAACGACGACACTTGAACTTTAAAATTACCCTTTTTTACTTTGGGGACTTAAAAAGTTAAGGAGAAATTAATTTCAGTTTTCAGTCACTATTCTTATGAAATGAGTATGTTTAGAAAACCGCAATTACAATATAATTCCTCCAATTTACGACCTAAGGATATTTTTAATATCGTGCAGTTTCGCACGCATCACCCCCGCAAATGTGCTTTACATACAAGTATTTATTCTAATGCGTGGAATACGCACGCGGGACGTGGGGCGTGATCCGGGCAACAGCCCCGCGCGGGCCCCCCACGTGTTAGTCGTCCATAGTTAGGGCTGCCATCCGTCCGGGTTTCCCCGGATTTGTCCTAGTTTAGAGGGCGTCCGGGGAGCGTCCGGGCGGGGTTTCAAAAAGTGTCTTAGTGTCAGGGGCATTCCCGATTAATTAAAAGATAAGCGATATCTAAACAAATCTTAGTTAAAAATTCTTGGTAACCGCAACTAAGCTAACTCCGACGGCGACGCTTCAAAATAGCCGATGACGGTCGATAAATAACTAGCAAACAAGCTGCTTAATTGAATACATTTTATTTTTATTGTAATATTTTTTTTCTGGGTGTCCGGGGAAAAACTGAATTTCATCCAAATGTCCGGGGTTTTCGAAGTTTTTGTCCGGCGCCGGCGATTTAGGTGATGGCAGCCCTATCCATAGTTGACAACCACAACGCCTACGATAGTTATCTGCGGGCTGATGTAGCCCGCAGATAACTCTATCGTAGGCTAGCCTGTTTCACGCTGCGTGAAATTTTCTGCATGAGGTGCAATCCCACATGCTTAATGAAATCCGCATGATATTGAAAATACCCTTTTTTTTTAATTTACATTACATTTTATGCATTTTTTTACGTATCAAAAGACGCAGGGTTGGAAGGCCTCCCACAAGGTGGACCGACTACCTGACGAAGGTCGCGGGAATCCAATGGATGCTAGAAGCGCAGGACTGGTCGTTGTGGCGACCCTTGGTCCCAAGGCCTATTATTATTATTATTATTATATGCTTTATTGTTTGTTACCATTAATAAATACAAAAAAGGAACTAAAACTATGAAATAGGTACAAGCAATGGGCGGCCTTATCGCATTCCGCGATCTCTTCCAGGCAACCTGGAATGGACAGAGATTGCATGGACAAGAAATGGGGCAGCCAATGGTGTTACAATTAGGGCTTTCATCCCGGGAGTCTCGGTCTCGAAAATATCGAGACTCTCGGCGTTTTTTCCCCATTTTCGAGACTCGAGACTTACACATGCAGTCCCGGGACTAACGAGACTTTTCGAGACTGTCAAATAAAATTAACTAGCTTTAGCCCTCAGCTTCGCCCGCGTATATAAAATATAGCCTATGTCACGCAGGCATACAGCAGCTTTCTATTGGTGAAAAAATAATCAGTACTTTTATCTCCTCCTATTTATGGTAATTTACATTATTGATTTGTAGCATGTCCACGAATTTACAAACATTTTTGTTTTTATTACCAACTATAAAACGATGGCTTTCAACGCCAACTTCCGCCTATGTCCAGCAGTGGACGTCTTTCGGCTCAGACGGTGATGATGACATTTTATGCTGCCAAAAACCAGCTCCCACCAACAACTTTCTAATCGCTTATTAAATCACTCAACTAAATAACTAATTCATAAATTCCAGGTCGGCAGCGCTTCCCACTCGTCCCGCGTCAACGTTTACGGCCTGCCCTACGTGCGCCCCATGAAGAAACGCCCCGTCGTCGCCGGAGACAACCTCATCGTACACTGCCCCGTAGCCGGCTATCCTATCGACTCTATTGTATGGGAACGTGATAACAGGTTAGTATTGACTATGAAGCTTATTTTTGTTAAAAGAAAATTGTTTTATATGTTTTAGGTTTTTCATTAAATTTTCCACTATACTAGGAATTACGAGGTTGTCTAGAAGATATCGCTGTTAGCGATAAGACCGCCATTGGACCCATAGGTTTAAGTTAATGTAATAAGTTTGTTAATATTTTAGTGTGGTAAAATAGAATAGATTCTATTTTACTCTTGTATTGCGGGTACTTTCGAAAACATTTTAACTGGCATACACAAACACCCGGACCCGGAATAAGTATGTGTAAGCCGTACACATATTTGTAAATCGCTCGTGAAATACGCATCAACAAACCGTGTCGCCAAAAAATCGATTGAAAGATCCAGCACTCCAAGTTTGCTGATGAATGGAATATTTTGGTTTTAAAAAGTGAAGACCGGGTTGAAAAAACCAACATAGCAAAATTATTAATAAGCCAAATTCATGACACAATGTTCTCTCACATGGCTACCGATGTAATGGCAGACCAAAACATCATGGCACACAGGCTTTATGAGCAGTACTTAATTGATAAAGACTGGTCTGATCTCATATGGTCTTAGATAGATAAAAGTGGCGGAACGTAAGGAGGCCTTTGGCCTAGAAGTGAAATTCTCCATGTTTATTTAATCTTTCTTTTTCTCCTTTAAAAATAATCAATTCAATCAATCGTTCAAATAGCCTTCGACAGACGGGCTTGATTTAAAGACAAAAAGAATACGAGTACCTCAACACAAAAACTGCATCCAATAGAATTCTAAACATAACCCGACCGAAAACAATTGAATATTACTATCTACTCGTATCGGACACAGACACCGAATTATTAATAAGCCATAATTCTGTCTGGTGCAAGTCGAAAGAGTACACCGTCCGATTTACTATCGGACGGTGTACTCTTTCGACTTCTGAATAATAAAAGTTCTCACGAGAAATATGCTATACCGTGAGGCATCATCCATTATTTCAGAATTTTGCCTCAAATGAATCTTTCATTCAGATAGCTCCTATCCAAATCTATAGAATATCAAATAACGCTTTGCAAAATAGACCTTGACTCATTCAAATAACGTTTGAATTCCAGGGTACTGCCCATCAACCGAAAACAAAAGGTATTCCCCAATGGCACTCTCGTGATTGAAAACGTAGAGCGAATGAGCGACGAAGCGACCTACACTTGCGTAGCCAAGAACTCCCAGGGATACACCGCTAAAGGAACATTAGAAGTACAAGTCATGGGTAAGTTCGTAAACTATAAGATATTATGACGTTAAGGTACCTTTGAGACATGTCTTATTATATCATTCAGTAATTAAATTCTATTGGGAACCAATGAAGATCACCATTGTGATTACATTTTTGAAACACAGTTGAAACACTTCACTTGACGTCTCTCCCAATGGAAGAACTATTTGTGACATAAATAACGTATAAATTATATAATATAATAGTAATACACACATCAAAAGTGTCTAGGGATCAACATATATTTTTGCAATAACTTTTCTTCTGATTGATATTAATTAAAATTTTCTTTAAGGATTCATCAAATAAAGTGTTTTCGTTTGTCACAGTAACGATAAACCAAGTCACCTTTGCATTAATAAAGAAATTTACCATTTTCCTAATAAAGGGATTTTTGACATTTGAACCACTAACATTAAAGTTCGAAAAAAAGACTGAAATAACAGTTTTCTTTAAAATTTTATTGGGTAACTTAAACAATTAATAATCCGTGTTTCTACCGCGAACACTAACAACACAAGAACATCGGTTTGGCATACTCAAAATGAGTTCATCCAAATCACGCTGTGGAATGGCCGCCCATGTTCGTTGCAACAACAAAAAAAGGTCTTCTTGCGACTGGATACCCTCCATATTCGGCAGAGCTCTTCTCTGTAGCATATCCCATGCATGCTCAATCGGGTTCAAGTCTGGCGACTGAGCAGGCCAGGGCAGGACATATGATGTTAGCTGCGGCGAGAGTCTGTCTTACAACTCTTGCGGTGTGCGGTCGTGCATTATCATGCATTAACTGAAATAAGGGACCGATTTGCACTTGTAGAGGAACGATGACGTCTGATACAATCGTCTCAGCATAAATTTGAGCGTTGAGGTTGCCTCTGATCCAAATCAACTTAGTTCTTCCGCCGATCCAAATACCCGCCCATACCATGATGGTTCCACCACTATAAGGATGGACTTCCTGGCAGGATTTTAATCGCTGTTGGCGTCCAGGGGTTCTCCAGTGTCGTATACGTCTTGTATCCGGTCTCATACCAAAACGAGACTCATCAGAAAAGCACACGAAACGCCATTGTTCTTCTGCCCAATTTCTGTGTTCAAGAGCCCATTGATATCGAATCCTACGATTGTGCATTGCTATAGGTGGTACCCGTAGCGGTCTTCGGGAATGAAGGTTCACTTCATGCAAGCGGTTTCTGACTGTTTGGTCGCTAATTAAGTTCCCTGAAGAGTGATGAAGCCTCACGGCTAACATCATGGCGGTTATTGTTGGAGCTCTTCGAGTTAAGATTTGAATGTATCGGTCTTGTCTCCGTGTGGTGCAGCGATACCGTCCTCCATGGCGCTCAGCCACGGTACCAGTGCTTCGGTAACGTGTCCAAAGTCGACTGATAACACTCTGACTTGTATTCAGAGCTAAAGCCACAGTACGTTGCCGGGAACCAGCTTCTATCATTCCCACGGCTCTGAGCATTTCTTCCCTGCTTAAATGACGTCGCCGCTCCATAATAACGTTGGTTTTAATCAGTAGTAGGGAAACAGTAGCACTAATAATGTCTTCAATGCGTTGTATGTTTTTATAGGGAAAATATTGACAGCTGATTTTCATCTTTTACTCGAATTTGATTCACAGTTCCTGATTCAAATTATGAAATGCACCAAAAAGGATCCATATAAATTTATAAAATCATAAATTTATTACAAAGCCACATCTCAATCTCAAGAAATCCGCATAAAAATGCTTGATCCCTAGACACTTTTGATGTGTGTATTATAATACCTCATAATTGAATAGACCTCTGATTCACTCAGACAAAAAACAATTTTTATTAACATCGCCTACAGATTATTTAAAGTGCTAATCTAATCGGATAATTTATGATAAAGCAGTAATTGTATAATGATCAAGTACGTAGGTAATCAATGAAGTGAGCAGCTCACAATACTACCGAATAGTATTTTATCTCAAAGGTACCTACCATAATAACGTCAGATGTTTTGATAGATGAATGTAATGAATTTGTATCAATGAGCTTCAGTTATTTTAACATTTTCAAGTAAAAACATAATTTTTTAAGTCTTTAAACTCGTCGTGATTTCTCTTGGTATTAATTCATTTCATTCACAATTCTCATGAGATGTTTGGTTTCCGAGAAAAAACCGTTTGCTGGCAATATTTTGAAACGTTATATTTAAATTTAGAATAGGTAAATAATTTTTTTTTTCAGGTGATTTTGTTCTACTATGATAGAGCGAGTACATTGACAGGGTTGCAAACATTTTTTAAATTTGACATTGACAGTGAACGGTTTGTTACCGAGTTCGTTCCTTCTATTCTACTTAACACTGAAATATTTTGTGTAGCAACATTATCAAGAACAATTAAAATTAATAGAACTCGGTTGTTTCTCCTAAAGATAATACCATAATTTAATAAAACTATGCTGATAATTAATATATACCTACAAATATATATTATTTAATAATAATAATTTAATCTGTTGTGTGTCAAATTACAACACAGTTATGTAGTTATAGTTACATTTAATTATGGTATTAAATATGACGTGAATTGTGTACTAATCAAATTTACTTTCAGGTTTTATTCAGAATTAATTCAAAATGAATGTTATTTTCTACTCATAACAAAAAAATACTTATAGACCAAGATGTTTATGCCCGCCAAAGCTACATCGTATGCCACACACGCCCCTGCACTAGTGCTTAGTTTAAAGTAATATTTTTATACAGTGCCCCCTCAAATATTACCATTCGAGTTTGGTGACGAGCCAGCAAACGCAGGAGACATGGCCTCTATATCTTGCGCATTAAGTAAAGGCGATCAACCCCTTAACATTTCCTGGGTTCTTAATGGACAAGTGATACCAAAGAACAACGACATGGGAATCGTTCTTACCGTAATCAACAAAAAGACCTCGATCCTAAACATAGACTCTGTAAGTGGTATCCACAGGGGCACGTACCTCTGTGTGGCGACGAACATGGCTGGCTCAGTTAATCATAGCGCTGTACTCGAAGTCAACGGTACTCATCCTAATAACGTTCAGCTTGCTTTTTTCGGTTGTGTAGTGTGCATTATCCCAAACTCCTAACCCTTTTTCAAATAATAATACAATAATTTGATAATTAAATAGTTCCACCACAACTTATGCCCTTCGAATTTGGCGAAGAAATTCTGAATGAAGGAGAAACCGCATCAGTGTCATGCGTAATGAGCAAGGGTGATCTGCCGGTAAAGTTCACATGGCGCTTCAATGGAGAAGATATCAAACCGCGCAACAATCTCGGCATTGTACTGACCAATATCAGCAAGAAAACATCGATATTGAACATAGAACCCGTAAGCTCAGTTCATCGAGGCTCTTATACTTGCGAAATCAAAAACGAAGCCGGCGTAACAAATCACACAACAATTTTAAGCGTTAACGGTCCGCTTTATTCTTTATTAATTTCATATTTGTTTTAATCGCTTTTTATAACTACAGTCCCTCCCCAACTCTCACCCTTCGAATTCGGCGACGAGCCCGCCAACGCTGGTGATACCGCGTCGATTCAATGTGTTATGAATAAGGGTGATCTACCAGCTAACTTTTCATGGAGTCTAAACGGAAGAAGAATTGCTCCGAATAATAATATCGGAATAGCTATTGGAGGCATGGGTCGCAAAATGTCGATACTGAATATTGATTCCGTCAATGGCACCCATAGGGGAGTGTACGTTTGCTACGTGGAAAACCTTGCTGGTCAAGTCAATCACAGCGCCACGCTGGAAGTTAACGGTTCTTCATATTTAATTTCTATGTAGTTTCGATATTGTTTTTAATTTATACGTTTGGTATCTTACTCTAAATAGTAGCTTCCTGTAACAGTTCTACCCCAAATCCATCCTTTTACCTTCGGAGAAGAACCAGCTAACGCGGGCGATACAGTCGGAGTACAATGTATGGTGACGAAAGGCGACACGCCAGTCAATATCACATGGCACTTGAATGGGAAACCAACTAGCGAAATCCCAGGAATAACCATGACTAAAATCGGCCACAAAACAAGCAGCATGTCTATAGACTCAGTGGCGTCGATACACACAGGAGTGTACACTTGCTTAGCTGCCAACAGAGCCGGTCATGCCAATTACTCTACTGAATTGGCTGTTAACGGTATCTATTGACCGGTATTATGACCACATGCATCGTATTGATTAGTTGCTTTGTTTCCCATTTTTTATACCCCCGATAACATTTCCTTTACCTAAACTATTCCATATAATTTACCTAAAAGCACACAGCAAAAAAACATTAAAGATGTAGAGGTAAATATAACTTAGTGTTGACTTGATTGATACCTTCAAAAATCATTTAACGGAAGAAATGTAAAGTAAACATTCTAGTACAAACATGACTTAATCAACTAAAATGTAAATTAGTGTGTTTCGAGTTAGAATAAGCAACTTTTCATTTCAATTAACAACATTTTTTTTATAGTTGTGCCACAGGTTACACCTTTCGATTTCGGGGAAGAAATACTAAATGCAGGGGATACTGTTTCTCTAACTTGTACAGTTGGCAAAGGCGATTTACCTTTGAAAATTCACTGGGAATTAAATGACAAAACTCTTAACTCGGGAAATGGTATACTGATAAACAGAAACGGAAAAAGAGTCTCGATTTTGATATTAGATAATGTTCAACATGAACATATCGGCAATTATACTTGTATAGCTGAAAATGAAGCCGGGCGCAGTAGCCACAGTGCGGTGCTCAACGTGAACGGTACCCAAAAAAATCAATTCCAAGAGTTGCTAAGCTTTTGTTCGCACTATTTATTTGTATTTTTCCTAACACACTACCCAGTCCTTCCAAAAAAAACATCATTTTACTTACTGAGAATATTTCAGAAATTAATTTGGCTATGTTTTGTCTTAACAAAATAAAATTATTTGAATACTGTGTGTGGCAAAGTATGATAGCAGTATAACCGGGCCAATATGCCTTTTTAAATTTCGCGTTTTTTAATCAACCTTGAATATTTAGATTGCACTCCAGCAACATTTCTGAAGTCCTAAATAACGTATTGCCCCATTCCTAAATAATAATTATATTAAACATATAAACTACATTTTTAATTCACAACGTAAATGTAGTATGGTCGTCTTTTTTTAAATTAATTCCTATTCCATCTGCAGTCCCTCCACAGATAAAACATTTCGAATTCGGCGAGGGACCAGTTAATGCTCAAGAAATGGTTTTGGTCACTTGTCTTATCAGTAAAGGGGATCTGCCTGCGACAATAATGTGGTTTTTTAATGGTAACCCTGTGAAATCTGGAGATATCGGAATCAATCTTGTGAACACGCGACGATCGAGTCAACTTAACATCGAATCTGTGAGCCATCAAAATCAGGGCAATTATACATGTGTGGTAAAAAATGAGGCGGGCTCCATGAATTATTCTGCAGAATTATTTGTCAACGGTATCTTGAATTGATGCATTTTTGCCTGCTAGATAATATGTTTGAGTTTTTATTTTTTATTTTACCTTTTGTAACTTTGGCGGGCCATAAAATTACTGTTTGAATATTTTGTAGTCAGCTCCGGAACCGTACGCAAAGGAAAACATTCGACATTACTTTTGGGATCATGAATTTGTTTTTAACTCCTAGAAAATCACACTTTTCAGTGGCACCTGTTATAACTCATTTTGAATTTGACGAATCTGTTTTTTACGGAGAAGGTGTTCAAGTCATGTGCCATGTACCTAAAGGAGATAAGCCATTAAATTTCAAGTGGACATTTAGCGGAGGAGATGTGAGTTCACTAGCCGGTTTGAACATCATGAAAGTGGGCGATAGGGGTTCAGCTCTCATAATCCCCGCGGTGACGGCTAAACACTCTGGCAATTTCACATGCACCGCCTCTAATATTGTCGCCAGTGCTAGCCATCACGCCACGCTCAATGTCAAGGGTATATGGTCTCGGTGAATTGTCTTTGCTTATGCGTTCTTTTCTGTTACCTTTTACACCAATCCTCCAAAAATCTTATAGTTACATATACCTAATGTCACAAAACAGCGATCTAGAATATTTGAATATTTTTTTCAGTGGCACCAATCATATCGCCATTCGAGTTTGATGAGGCCGTATTTTACGGTGAAAGTATACAGATAATGTGTAATATTCCTAAAGGCGACATGCCACTGAATCTTACTTGGTCGTTTCAAGACAAACCTATAAAAAAGTCAGATGCAGTCGTAATTACAAAACTAGGAGCCCGGAGTTTAGTTCTGGCCATACCAGCAGCAACAGAGAAACATTCCGGAAATTACACTTGCACCGCTTCCAATGTTGTAGCCCGCACCAACCACACAGCTACATTAAACGTTCAGGGTACACTGGTCACTTTAGTGTGTTACAAACGTTTTGTTTATTTTTATTATTTGTTTGCCCTCACCAGTTCCTCCGCACATCGTTCCATTTACGGCTGAAGAGCCTGTTTTTGCTGGCGAGCTCATACAGTTGACGTGTTATGTATCAAAAGGCGATGCTCCTATCACAATCAGTTGGAGTTTTCATGGCCAGGAATTGTCCTCACATCAAGGAATTTCCACGATGAAGATCGGCGAACGGACATCGTTGTTGACGATATCTGATTCACAAGCTAGCCATAGCGGCGAATATTCATGCCATGCCGCCAACCGTGCCGGCCTGGCAGTTCATTCAGTCACAGTTAATGTTCACGGTATTCTAAAAACCCGTTAGCTGCCCTAGCCTCTCGCACGCTGCACGCTTGAATCTGCAATAATAATCAAAGCCTTCTGAATTAACAGTATTGCCACACATCGTACCCTTCGAAGCTGACGAGTCGGTGTTTGCTGGGGAACCAGTTCAGCTTAATTGTCATGTTTCCAAGGGTGATCTGCCTCTGGATATCAAATGGCATTTTTATGGGCTAGAAAACACGTCATCACACCTAGATATCATGACAAATAAAATGACATCACGTACTTCATTTCTGTCGATCTCTGCGGCGACTGCCAGCCATAGTGGCAACTACACCTGTGTAGCTACTAACAGAGCCGGTTCCACTAATCATACTACATCTCTCAATGTTCATGGTCAGTTTCATTTGTTTTGTCTTTTGTTCATCACAGCGAATCGATGCTTATCAATAATGGGATTTGCTATCAGAATTAGCATGAATTCTGCAAGCATGTCTTGAAGCAACGTACGTATTTCATATGTTTTGGTTTTCATTCCTTATCATTTTCGTAACTTGCGCTAGGTATACATTTTCAGCGTTTTGCACTTGTTGACAATGAAGTAAATAATATTTGCGTTAGTCTTGTCTTTCGTTAGAATTACAGGGATAATCAAAATTTAAGGCGTCTTTATTATCATCATTAGTGTGTGTCAAAGCAACATCTCTCTTTTTGTTACATGATTTGTTTTTGAAATGGTAGTTTTTGTCTTGCGTTTAGTTATCGTGTATCGTATTTTAATGTCTAAACCTAGCCTGGCCATTTATCCAGTACCATAGCCAGACGCTACATGTAAACATATAGGTATGTTATTGATATTTTGATTTTACTCAATCTTTTGAAGGTTCAGGTCCAATTTCTACTATCATTTATCCATTATGTTCCTCCAATCTTAACGTATTTTCAAATAAAAACAATTCGTAGTTCCACCACAAATTACGCCATTTGAATTTGGAGAAGAAATTCTGAATGAAGGAGAAACTGCATCTGTGTCATGCGTAATGAGCAAAGGTGATCTTCCGGTGAAGTTCACATGGCGTTTCAATGGAGAAGAAATCAAACCACGCAACAATCTCGGCATTGCACTGACGAATATCAGCAAGAAAACATGGATTTTAAATATAGAGCCCATAAGCTCAATTCATCGAGGTTCTTATACCTGTGAAATCAAAAACGAAGCCGGCGTAGCAAACCACACCACGGTCCTAAGCGTCAACGGTTCGATTTTTTCTTAATTTATGTAATAGCTGTTTTAATCGCTTCTTATTATAACTTCAGTTCCTCCCCAAATCTCACCCTTCGAATTCGGCGACGAGCCCGCCAATGCTGGTGATCCCGCGGCGGTTCAATGTGTTATGAATAAGGGTGATCTACCAGCTAACTTTTCATGGAGTCTAAACGGAAGAAGAATTGCTCCAAAAAATAACATCGGAATAGCTATTGGAGGCATGGGTCGCAAAATGTCGATACTGAATATTGATTCCGTCAATGGCACCCATAGAGGAGTGTACGTTTGCTACGTGGAAAACCTTGCTGGTCAAGTCAATCACAGCGCCACGTTGGAAGTTAACGGTTCTTCATATTTAATTTCTATGTAGTTCGATATTATTTTAATTTGAACGTTTGGCATCTAACATTAATAAATAGTAGTTTTCTAAAACAGTTCTACCCCAAATCCATCCTTTTACCTTCGGAGAAGAACCAGCTAACGCGGGCGATGCAGTCGGGGTGCAATGTATGGTGACGAAAGGCGATACGCCAGTCAATATCACTTGGCACTTAAATGGGAAACCAACAAGTGATATTCAGGGAATTACCGTGTCTAGGATTGGCCACAAGTCAAGCAGCTTATCTATAGACTCAGTAGCATCCATACACACAGGAGTGTACACTTGCTCAGCCGCCAACAGAGCCGGTCATGCCAATTACTCAACCGAGTTGGCTGTAAACGGTATCTATTCACTTTGACCTCAATTATGACCACATGCATCGTATAATCTGTTGCTTTATTTCCCTATTTTTTAATATCCCGATCATTTCCTGACAGTGTGGCTATCCTTTCCATGTTATGACGTGACGAAGATAAAAAAAGACAAAACATAAAATTGGCATACACATCCGTTTAAATTGCAAATATTTGGTTCGGAGTATAAAACTTTTCTTTTTTAATTCAATTAATAACAATAAGCTATTCTATAGTTGTACCACAGGTTACGCCCTTTGATTTTGGGGAAGAAATACTCAACGCAGGGGATACTGTATCTTTAACTTGTACCGTCGGCAAAGGGGACTTACCTTTGAAAATTCACTGGGAACTAAACGACAAAACACTTAACTCGGGCAATGGTATACTGATAAACAGAAATGGAAAAAGAATATCAATTTTGAGCATAGAGAACGTTCAACATGAACATATCGGCAATTATACTTGTATAGCTGAAAATGAAGCAGGGCGCAGTAGCCACAGTGCAGTGCTCAACGTGAACGGTACCGAATACAAACACTTCCGAAAGTTGCTAAGCTTTTGTTCGCACGATTTATTCATTGTTTATTTGTGTAATTTCATAACTTATTTTCACTCCTCATACACAAACCTAGTCCTACATTGTAATAACATAACAATAACAAACAAAAAAATAACAACGCTCCTATAGATAAAATAATTATTTAAACACGCAGAACAAAATATTTTTTATGAGTCTTTCTCGTCACCACCTTTTTAGTTTTGCTTGTCAATTAATTCCTTTTTCCTCTGCAGTCCCTCCACAGATAAAACATTTCGAATTCGGCGAGGGACCAGTTAATGCTCAAGAAATGGTTTTGATTACTTGTGCGGTCAGTAAAGGTGATCTGCCTTTGACAATAGTATGGTTTTTCAATGGGAACCCTGTAAAATCCGGAGATATCGGAATCAATCTTGTGAATACGAAACGATCAAGTCAGCTCAACATCGATTCTGTGAGCCATCAAAATCAGGGCAATTATACATGTGTGGTAAAAAATGAGGCGGGCTCCATGAATTATTCTGCAGAATTATTTGTCAACGGTACCTTGAATTAATGCATATGTGCCTGCTAGATGATATGTTTAAGTTTCTAATTTTTATTTTACCTTTTGTAACTTTGGCGGGCCATAAAATTAACTAAATAATCGAGTATAGAAGCAAAGGAAAACATTCAGGTGCACATAAACAATGTATTTAACTTCTAGGATATCATACATTTCAGTGGCACCTGTTATAACTCATTTTGAATTCGACGAATCCGTTTTTTACGGAGAGGGTGTTCAAGTCATGTGCCATGTACCAAAAGGCGATAAGCCTTTGAATATCAAGTGGACATTTAGCGGTGGAGATGTGAGTTCATTAACCGGTTTGAACATCATGAACGCGGGAGATAGGGGTTCAGTTCTCATAATCCCCGCGGTGACGGCTAAACACTCTGGCAATTTCACATGCACCGCCTCTAATCTTGTCGCCAGTGCTAGCCACCACGCCACGCTCAATGTCAAGGGTATATAATATGGTCTCGGTGAATTGTTTTTGCTTTTGCGTTGTTCTTTTACCTCTCACTCCAACCCTACAATAGCATTTGTAGTTATATACCTATAGCATCACAGATCAACTATCTAGAACATTTGGCTATCTCTTTCAGTGGCACCAATTATTTCCCCATTCGAGTTCGATGAGGCCATCTTTTATGGTGAAAGCATACAGATTATGTGCCATATTCCGAAAGGCGATATGCCTTTGGATCTCACTTGGTCATTTCAAAACAAACCATTAAAAAAATCGGACGCAGTTGTAATCACAAAAGTAGGAGCCCGAAGTTTAATTTTGGCCATACCAGCAGCAACAGAGAAACATTCCGGAAATTACACTTGCACCGCTTCCAATATTGTAGCCAGCACCAACCACACAGCTACATTAAACGTTCAGGGTACACTGGTCACCTTAGTGTGTTACAATTATTTTGTTTATTTTTATTATTTGTTTGCCCTCACCAGTTCCTCCGCACATCGTTCCATTTACGGCTGAAGAGCCTGTCTTTGCCGGAGAGTCTATACAATTGACATGTCATGTGTCAAAAGGCGATGCTCCTATTACAATGAGTTGGAGTTTTCATGGCCAAGAATTGTCCTCACATCAAGGGATTGCTACGATGAAGATCGGCGAACGGACATCTTTGTTGACGATATCTAGTGCTCAAGCTAGTCACAGTGGCGAATATTCATGCCACGCCGCCAACCACGCCGGCCTGGTAGTGCACTCGGCCACAGTTAATGTTCATGGTATTCCCAAACCCCGTTAGCTGCCCTAGCCTTTCGCACGCTGCACGCTTGAATCTGCAATAATCAAAGCCTTCTGGATTAACAGTGTTGCCATACATCGTACCCTTCGAAGCTGACGAGTCGGTGTTTGCTGGAGAAACAGTACAGCTCAATTGTCAAGTTTCCAAGGGTGACTTGCCCTTAAATATCAAGTGGCATTTTCATGGGTTCGACAATACTTCATCGCATTCGCACCTAGATATCATGACTAATAAAATGTCATCGCGAACTTCATTTCTGTCGATATCTGCGGTGACTGCCAGCCACAGTGGCAACTATACCTGCGTAGCTACTAACAGAGCCGGTTCCACTAATCATTCCACAGTTCTTAACGTTCATGGTCAGTTTCATTTTTTCATCATGTTCATATTTTGCCTTGGTTCAATACAGCGAATCGATGCTTTTAGAATTTGCTGACAGAACCAGCATGAATTCTGTAGGCATGACTGAAAGCAGCGTACGCATTTTGTTCATTATTTTTTTGTTTTCATTCCTCATCATTTATTTTATCATCAAAAACGTTAAAGTATACCGCCGATCTTCAAACATTCTGCTAGGAATAAGAAACAAATTAGGTGACGCGTTATTTAAAAACATAAATAATCAGAGATAGTTTTTTTTCCACTTCGGATCCCCCATTAGATCCCTCCCAAATTCTAAGTCTTTCTATGACTAGGATCAAAGTACCTACTGTAGGAATAGTACTTTCCTATGTAACTAATAGGATAGTAATAACAATCATATATTTCTGACTGGTTTCCCTTGTCACTTTAGTAAAATCTTTATGTACCTAATTGCTTATTTTTTTTTTATTCAAGTGGTTCCGCACATTATCCCATTCGAAGTTGAAGAATCTATATTTGCTGGTGAATCAGTGCACCTTACTTGTCATGTATCGAAAGGCGATCGACCTCTTCAGATATCGTGGGGTTTCGAAGGCCATGAAATCCCTTATCATAATAACATGGGCATAACAACTACTAAGTTAGGAGAAAAAGCTTCAGTCCTGAGTATTCCAACTGCTATGGGCCAGCACAGCGGCAACTACACTTGCACGGCCAGTAACCGCGCCGGACGCGCATATCATTCTGTCCTCGTCAATATTCATGGTATTGGATGTGTTCCCCTAGTACAATAGCTACTGTAAGAAAATTGTTCCATATGTGTATAGATATAATGCACGTTTAGATTTACATTTAGAAATCACTTTTTCCTTTATCAGTCCCTCCCCATATACTACCGTTTGAAATTGAAGAATCCATCTATTACGGAGAATCTGTACAAATGACCTGCCACGCCAGTAAAGGAGACCGACCGATGTCTATTACTTGGACATTCGAAGGCAAAGATCTATCCACTCATATGGGAATTAAAACCATGAAAATGGCGGAGCAAACATCCTTCTTATCTATTGCATCTGTGACGGGAGCCCACAGTGGAAATTATACCTGTATCGCCAGAAATAGAGCGGGAGAAGATAGATATTCCACTACACTCAACATTAAGGGTATTTCCACTAGATGTCGCAGCATGCGCCTTATATACGTATAATTTACTAACGTTGCAATATTTTCTTTACTCAGTCGTCCCACACATCAAACCTTTCGAGTTAGACGAAGCTGTATTTGCGGGAGAGTCTGTGCACCTCGACTGTCACGTTTCGAAGGGCGATACACCTCTGAACATCTCCTGGAGTTTCCAAGGGCATCCTGTCACCCGCAGAATGGGTGTTAAGACCACAACTTTAAGCGAACGCGTGTCTGTCCTCGATATACCTACCGCACTGGGACCCAATAGTGGCAACTATACATGTACTGCAACGAATAGGGCAGGCACCACCAGCCACACTGCTCTTCTCAACGTTATTGGTACTAAAACGTTATAGCTCGGATGTGCTTGCTTTCTGTTTAGTTCCTCCTGTGGTCCAACCTTTCTCTTTCGGCGAAGTCGCAATGAATTCCGGACAAGTAGTAACAACCCCCTGCTCTGTTATTGAGGGAGACCATCCACTGCGACTAAAATGGCTTTTCGACGGTGAACCTATCAAACCCAGATCTGGAGTAACCGTATTTCACATAGGCGAGAGAAGTGCTATTTTAAGCATAGCCTCAGTAGCACACAATCACGCTGGAAACTACACTTGTGTTGCGGAAAACGAAGCAGGAACCCACTATCACACGTCTACTTTGATAATTAACGGTGCTTAAATATTTCGTTTCTAGTACTCGGTAAATTAGATTTATTTTGTGTCCTTATCGTTATATATCTAAATTTTCCGTTATTTCTCAAATATATAAATATCTAATTTCACTTTCAATTAATTATAACATTCCAGTTCCTCCCAACATTTTGCCATTTACATTCGGCGAAAAACCCACCAACGTCGGAGAATATTTACAGGCGGCATGCACTATAAATTATGGTGACCTTCCACTCACCATTACTTGGATGTTTAATGGACAGTCCATATCTCAGAGGAATAATAATTATGTTGTGACCAATTCCAAAAGAAGTAGCTTACTAATAATAGAATCTGTGGACGCTAAACACGCCGGTTCTTATTCATGTATCGGGGAGAATCGTGCTGGCCGTAACAGCCATTCTGCCGACTTAGTTGTATACGGTTAGTCTCATATAAGGTAGAAATGTATTAATTTGTCATTAGATATACTTTGTTTCAGTTCCTCCCAAGATTGCACCTTTCATTGCTGGCCCAGAGCCAGCTTTTCTTGGGGATTATTTTGCTCTTCAGTGTATTGTTACCCATGGGGATCAACCGGTTCTTATTGACTGGACTGTCAATAATCGATCTGCCAAATCCATTCCTGGAGTTCGTGTTAGTACCAACGACCGAAGAAGTAGCGTATTAACCATTGAGTCCGTGGATGCAACCCACGCAGGGCTTTTTAATTGCACTGCGAGTAATGCTGCAGGCGTCGTTTCGCATACCACCGAATTGGTTGTAAAGGGTGCGAAAAAAAAGTGACTATTATTACGCTTCCGTCCTTTTAACCTCAAACTTTCATTTCCTAATTTCACTTTACCATAAATTTTACTGTCCTAGTTCCACCGTTGATAATGCCGTTCAATTTCGGTGAGGTGCCATTCAACCCGGGTGACACGGCGGTAGTGAATTGTGTTGCCAGCAAGGGAGATCTGCCTCTCGACATCTCATGGACGTTCAGCAGCGAGACTATGGACTCGAGCCTTCAACGTGACATCATGACGATGCCTCTCAGTCCTCGTGCTTCCATCCTCACCATCAACTCCGTGAGCGCGAATCATCAAGGAAACTACACATGCATCGTGCAGAATGCGGCCGGCCGCGCAGAATATGCAGCGACACTCGTCGTCAACGGCACGTCTAAATCTGATAATGCTATGATGCCAACTGAATCGTAATATGGGAACTAACACCACAATATCGCACCTGAAAGGACAGTCCGTTCACAGTCACCGTTCTATACCTCTTTTCTCACAAGTCGCTAACATTGCCTGCCTCGACGATATCCTAATTGATCTAACCCAAAAATCTATGGTTATTTCCAGTATTGCCTCGCATTGTTCCATTCTCGTTCGAGACTCCGCTGTTTGCGGGGCAGGCCAGTCAAGTTACATGTTTGATCTCGGAGGGCGATCAACCTCTCGATATTCAGTGGTACTTTGAAGGGCAACCTTTGAAGGAGAAAGCCGGCGTGACGGCAACTAAAATTGCGCAGAGAGCTTCATTGCTTCTGATCGACCCGGCGGGTTGGTCGCACAGCGGATCGTATGCGTGTATCGCGCGCAATGCCGCTGGCATGTCCAACTATACCGCCTCACTAGAAGTCCATGGTATACGTCACGCATCTGTGTACCCTTCTTCCTAGCACGGACCAGCTTTGCGTAGATTCGATATTGTATGCTTTAATTATTCTGTTACTTTTCAATAAAAAAATCCATAATATCGTTGATCGGTAGATAAATGAATCTCTCACTTCATAGCTGTCTAAATTTGTATATAATATTCATATCACGTTTAGGTGATAATATAAACGAAAAAGTTATCTATCTCGAGGTTTTAGATCAGGGTTTAGATCAGTCGTTTTGAATGCTTTCCATAGGAACCGGCTGCGGCTATCATCGACGTACCCCTTTCATCCACTCCCTGCATTTTATTTTGATCCTGACACCTTCCTCTCCTTTGGGTTCCTTTCTTTATATTTGTTTCATTAAATAATTTGCGTATTCGCCATTAATTTTAAGCTTGTTGCTTGGCTTACTAACTTTATGTATACTGTCTGTTGAAATAATGTGTTCATAAATCATTTCAGTAATAAACACATTATTCCTTCATATTTGTAGCGCGTTGCTTTAATTGTTGATGGTGGTGTATAGGTGTGCTTTTTATTTATAATTTGTTTTATTATTTATATCCATTTTAATATTATGGTTTGTAGATTGATATGCTTAATTATAATTTTGCAAGCTATGAAATATATTCTACTTAAAAGCTTCTATGGCGGCGCCTTAAAGCACACACAAAATATATCTGTTGTGTACACAATGCTTAAAAGTACCTATATTTTAAACTAGAGTCAATACTTACCTAGTCGTTACAGGAGCTTTTCAGAGAATAGACTATATTTAAGTATAATTGAACAATAGAAATAGAAACCAAAGTAACAATATGATAAATTCTGAAATATTATTTCTCCAATTTTAATAATGTTCAAAATACTTAAATATTTTAAAATAAATTAAATTAAAGAAAGATCTCATCAAGATCAGAAGCCCCCATGTTTGTTTAAGGACTAGATTTTGTATCATTATTAGTAACACTACCTTAGTTTAAATTAAGACATTACGAGATTCAAAATAATTGTTCAGCTAAGAAACAAAATCTTGTGCTTACAAACGCATACTTACATTTGCAAGTTTAATAAATAAAATTCTAATAATTCAGAAATGAAGAAGTTACTAATAACAATTTGTCACTATTTATAATTCAAACATTCTCTAAGCACAACAAAAGCATTTAAGCAAATAGAGAATGAAAGTCTAAGTTTAAAGTAAATTCTCTAGTAATAAAAATAAAATTGGCCCTTGTTTTATGTAGCAGACAGAGCAAGTTCTATAACTTATCGGTGATATTTCAGTTCCCCCCCGCTGGATTATTGAGCCCACTGATAAGGCATTTGCGCAAGGCTCTGATGCTAAAGTTGAATGTAAAGCCGATGGTTTCCCCAAGCCCCAAGTCACATGGAAGCGGGCTGAAGGTAAATAACAACATTGTACTTATTATTTTAGAAACTAGTATTATTTCTGTAACTACAATATAATGTATGATTCTTATAGGTGATACCCCTGGCGATTACAAAGATCTTAAGCCTAACAACCCAAATGTGAAAGTTGAGGACGGAACATTGACCATTGCGAATATCCAAAAGACGAATGAGGGATACTACTTATGCGAAGCTGTTAATGGAATCGGATCAGGATTATCTGCCGTTATTCTTATTAGCGTTCAAGGTAAGCTGAACGCTGAGCAGTGGTTGAATATATTTATTTATTTATTGTACACTTTATATATTAAAATCTTTGTTTAAAATTTTTAGCCCCACCTCAATTCGAAATTAAGATGAGGAATCAGACTGCCCGCCGAAGTGAACCAGCTGTTCTGCAGTGCCAAGCTAAAGGCGAAAAGGTATGAATCTGAGAAAAGCCTTCAAATAAACGAAAATAAGTATACTGAAACAGAACATAACACTTTTGCTTGTTTACAGCCAATTGGAATTATCTGGAACATGAACAACAAACGTCTCGAGCCCAAATCTGACCCCCGTTACACTATTCGCGAAGAAATTCTGCCCGGAGGTGTTGTATCCGACCTTAGCATCCGACGAACTGAACGATCTGACAGCGCTCTTTTCACTTGTGTTGCTACCAATGCTTTTGGCTCTGATGACACCAGCATCAACATGATCATTCAAGGTATAAGACGACTAACCAAATAAACGAATATAATATTATACTTAAGATTTCCGATGTACTTAGCCAAATCATTTTACAGAGGTTCCCGAAGCACCCTATGGTCTGAAGGTATTGGACAAATCTGGAAGGACTGTGCAACTGTCTTGGGCCGCACCTTACGATGGAAACTCACCAATCAAGAAGTTCCTTATTGAATACAAACGCGCTAAGGGCAACTGGGAAAAGGATATTGACAGGTATACATATCAGTATTATCTGTTGTTTAAGTATTTGATTTGACATGAGTTTTAACTCATTCTTATCTACATCCGACAAATATTTTACGCAATGTTAATTTTTTAGGGTTCTCGTACCTGGAGATGCGACCGAAGCCGGAGTATTTAGCCTACGACCAGCCACTGCCTACCACATCAGAATCGTCGCTGAAAACGAACTGGGAACCTCCGAGCCATCTGAGACTGTCACCATTATCACTGCTGAAGAAGCCCCCACCGGTCCCCCACAAGATTGCAAAGTCGATGCCGTTGACAAGCACACCCTCCGCGTCACCTGGAAGCCTCCCCCACCCCAGGACTGGAACGGCGAACTCCAGGGGTAAAAGACAAACAAATAACTCGTTATCTCGGATCTTCAATTTCAAAGGACGCCATAATCATAACTCTGCATAAATTTTCCAGATACTATGTCGGCTACAAATTGGCGTCAAGCAACAAGTCCTTCGTCTTTGAAACTGTTGATATCTCTAAGGAATCTGGCAAGGAACATCACTTGGACATTCTGAACTTGAAGTAAGTTAACTACTACCAGAAAACAAAATCTAGTAACAAGCTGTGACATGCATTAGAAACTAGACTAACGCAAGACATTTGCTTAGATTACTGATTCACTTACACTACTAACATAATCATTATGAACTTAATCTTCCTTTCGCATCAACGGTACTTTTAACTTAACTGTAACTTCGCTTCCAGGACTTACACCCAATACGCGATCGTAGTACAGGCTTTCAACAAGATGGGATCAGGCCCCGTGTCCGGCGAGGTTCGCGCTTACACCGCGGAAGGAGCCCCCTCTGCCCCGCCCCAGGACGTTCTCTGCACCACTCTTACCGCACAAACCATCCGCGTCTCTTGGGTATCCCCCCCTCTTGCTGCTGCTAACGGACTTATCAAGGCTTACAAAGTTATCTACGGACCTAGCGAGACCTGGTATGGTAAGTATCACTCGAAATATAATAAAGTTGCAATATAGAATATTACAGGACAGGACTAGGGATTGCAATTGTTGGATCCAGCATCCAGCAATCCAGCTGGATCCAGCGCCTTTTTAAATATGCTGGATCCAGCATAAAGTGCTGGATCCAGCGATGCGGATCCGCAAACGTATCAATTTGTATTGTTTAGTTTCGAATTTCATCCGAAATTGTTATATGTGATGACAAATGTGTAATGGCAACTGCCCGATAGATGATTTCGGGCTGTTGTATCTATTCAAATCGCGCTGAGAACTTAGCTTGCGTGATTGCAGGATTTTGTGACGTCAGATGTCACAACAAGGGTATTTTTTTTTCCTTATCTGCAATCGGCTTTAATTACTCAGATACCCGCGAAACCAGACACAATAGTAAAACAATAACAGCGCAGTCTCATAGGACCGGTTGGGGATTCAAACGTTCAAGCCATAATCAGATTTTCTCTGGGATGCTTTCTGGATTTGGTGCTATTCCATTAAACAGCACCGTAAGAGTTGCTAGATACTAATTTAGTTTCTCTGGTCTATGTCTAGTATTTGCCATCTTTTTAAGCGAGTTACATCTCCATGTCGGGTTAACAGGTGCTTGGCCAGTTCATTCGTGTGCCTGTTGAGCCTCTCCTTGTATCTCTTGCTTATGTGACAAGCTTCTTCCTTTATGGTTGGCATCTCCAAAAAATCGTGTATTTCAGTGTTTCTCACGAACCAGTGTGCATTTGAGATTGTTCTTAGAGCAATGTTTTGAAATCTTTGAAGAATTTTGATATTGGAGTTGCTAGCACAGCCCCAGTGTTCTATCCCGTAGGTCCAGATTGGCTTTATGATAGCCTTGTATACGAGTAGTTTGTTTTCGAGGGACAGCCGGGAGTGACGCCCTAGTAACCAAGATAGACCTTTGAATTGTATGGTGGCTTCTGTTTTCTTGGCTTTTATGTGATTAGCCCAGGTAAGTCTTCTATCTAGGTGTAGACCGAGATATTTAACGCTATTATTGCTTGGTGACGGTTTGTCTTCCATAAGCACAGGTGGACAGTCGCCTTTCCGGAGTGTGAACGTTATTTGTGTCGATTTAGTTACGCTAGGTTTTATTCTCCACTTCTTAAGCCATACATCAACTTTATTGAGCTGTTCCTGTAGCATCAACGATGCGCTGTTCGGGTTTGTATCACTTGCAAGGCATGCCGTGTCATCTGCGTAAGTTGCTGTTACCACGTTTTCTGTCTCAGGCAAGTCTGCCGTATATATTGAGTAAAGGACCGGGCCAAGCACCGATCCATGTGGAACCGAGGCGGTGATGTAGTACAACTGTGATAGCTCTTCTTCGTATTTTACTTGGAATCTTCTTTGATCCAGATAAGATTTCAAGATCATGTAGAATGAGTTTGGTAGGAGAGTTTTTAGCTTATACAGCAGTCCTTCACTTACTACTTTTGCCAGACTCTATCGAATGCTTGTTGGCTACAAGGGTATATGTTATTTAATTTTAAGTTGTTTCTTTTGATCTCAAATGGTTAAGAAACGAAAGCAAATTAGTGAAAGGTTTCATAGTTAGAAGTTATTATACAAATTACTTAATAAAAAAATGTAAATGTCGGCTTTTTATTTGCGTTCCACATTTTGCTGGATCCGCGCTGGATCCAGCTGGATTCAGGTCAATCCAGCAAAAATCCAGCTGGATTGAAAACGCTGCTGGATTGCAATCCCTAGACAGGACCAATCGTTGTGGCGACGCTTGGGAGAGACCTAAGTCCAGCAGTGGACGTTTATCAGCAGAGATGATGATGATGATAGAGTATTACATCTATACCCTCAACAGGGTAGAAAAGTCTTTAAATTAATAACATATTCATTTACAGATGAGAAGTCAAAGGACACCAAGATTACGGCTAGCAGCGAAACTATTCTCCATGGACTTAAGAAATTCACTAACTACTCGATGGAAGTGCTTGCGACTACTAACGGAGGCGATGGCGTACGATCTGCTCCTATTCACTGCCAAACTGAACAAGACGGTGAGTTTCTATTATCGTCAAGAAGGCAGACAGAAATTTTAATCAAAATGGACTTTATTTGCTCAAACATAATGTTTAATTTACAGTACCGGAAGCTCCTCGCGCTGTAAAGGCCCTGGTTATGGGACAAGACTCGATCCTCGTTTCGTGGAGGCCTCCCGCGCAGCCCAACGGTGTCGTCACTCATTACAACGTCTACACTCAGGCCCAAAACGCTGAACCCCATCCCAACAAGGTTTTTATCCCTTTTCGATCTTTATTCGGAAACAAAAGACGACCTTAACATTATTAATGAAAAAAGATTTCGAGACTATAGTCGACGATAGTCAAATAATCGTGCAAACCCTGGCCAGTTAGCCCCAAAATTAACCAATCGATATCATCATGTTAATTATTATTAGATATTATTGGGTGGGTCCAACACATTGGCTGCAGAAGATAAGTAACTAACACGGTTTTGTCGTATATCAGGTACCCGCTTCCCAAACGAGCTACTCCGCAACTGAACTGAAAGCCGGCCGCTACGACTTCTGGGTAACCGCGTCTACCATCATTGGAGAAGGACAGCCCTCAGCCACCGCATCTTGCAGCCCCAGTGACAAAGGTACATTGAACCTTAAGACATCATCAACTAAGACCATTTTGTGCTACTAAAGACAGAAAAACAACGCCGGAAATGAGCAAGCAAACAATGTTATGATTGCCATGTCTTTAGGTTTTGTTTTTCATTGTGTCACTACATTCGTATTTAATCTATATCATATTTGTTTCAGTGCCCGCCAAGATTGCCTCATTCGACGAATCATTCACCGCTACTTACAAGGAAGATGTCAAACTGCCCTGCCTTGCTGTCGGAGTTCCTCCCCCCAACATTTTGTGGAAGGTAATAAGAAATTTATTTCTTAGCCTTATTGATTGTATGGCACCTATACCTTATCAGTGACGATAATGTTAATGTATTCACAACGCAAAGATACTCGTATAACGTATTTTTGCTTGGTTAGCTAGTTTACTAAACTTATACTGAGCTATAAATGAGCAATTTTTCCATTTTCTGTATGTATTATTTAAATTCATTTCAATTTTCATCTTAGGTGAAAGGCCAATTGTGGCCTGGATAGCGAGTTTATACCCATCTTAAACAATAATTGGGCATCGTCTTTTTTCTGTATATATTATTTAAATTGATTTCAAAATCTTAGGTGAAAGGCCACCCCCTGGAAGCATCGGAACGCGTCCGTCAATTGCCCGAAGGATCCCTGCAAATCGCTGGAGTAGCCCGAGAAGATGCCGGCGAATATTCCTGCCATGTCGACAACCAGTTCGGAACTGACACTGTTACACACACCCTCTCTGTTCTCGGTAAGCCTGACCCGCTTTTGATAACTTTTTTACTTCATTTAAGTTAGCATTTAGTGCCGAAATATAAGTTAATTTTTTATTTTATTTTCATTTCAGTTGTTTTTAAAATGTAGTATTATTCAACTATAACTGTATTTTAAATTAAATATTTTTTTACTCTGAAATTATTAGCGTATGACCAATATAATATAAAACTTACGTTTTTTCCCTCCAGCTCCTCCCTTCCCCCCTCAGCTGAGCATCGCGTCTTCCTCGGTATCGTCTCTCACTCTTCGCCTGAAGCCTTCCGTCGACGTCGACCAGTCCCCCGCTGCCGGATACACCATCCACTACAAACAAGAATTCGGAGATTGGGAAACCGTACAGGTAACTACATAGTTTATTACTGAACGATTGTACTTGAGGTTACATAAGTGTGATAATAAATGAAAGAAGGATTCTTCTAGTGTATGAGGTTTATTGGTCGCAGGCAGACACACAATAGTTACACGTTACGTTAGTTAACAGATGCGTACAGAACAGTGGGAACGACCGGATGAACCCACGACTACTTATATGGTTATAACACAGACAATCCATAGTGATGCGGTTACATACTAAGTTACTAAATAGTGATGTTACAACATCCCCCCTCTTTAGTTCTAATTAGACCCTTACAAACAATTGTCTGATATACTAAGCTATGCATCTATACATATGACAACATAATTTAAATTACTTATAGTTACAACTTACATAACATTCTTAATTTATACATAGCATGAACTTAGTTTAAATTAATCTATTTCATCTATTAACCTTCTAGTAGGTTTTACAATACGACCCGACCTTGTTGTTATACTTGAGGATTTTTGAGATGAGGAATCTTGATGCCTAGGCGACTCCTGTCTGTCACCTTCCTCTCTCCCCTGTGACGAGTTGGATTGCATAGGAGGGTTTGTAAAATTATTCGAATATTTATGTCTTAAGTGAATTCTGTTCCTCCTATATCTAACTCCATTGACATCCTCAACAACATATGACCTATTATTTGACAATCTTTGTTTAACAATAGCTTGTTCCCAGTTACTCTTAGGATTTCTCTTAAAGTAGACATGATCATTATGATGTAATAGAGACAAAGGTTTTGTATTTCTGTCATAATACTTTGTTTTATTTTCATTATTTTTCTTAACCGACTCTTTATAATCCTTAAAAGTTACTACTTTTGGTTTTAATCTTTTGTATGACACTGGAATGTTATCCCTTAAGTTTCTAGACATTAGCAATTGTGCTGGTGATGGCAAATTGGTTTTAGGTGTATTTCTATATTGTAATAAAGCTATGTATGGGTCTGAGTTGTTTTCTTTACATTTTTTCAGCATATGTTTTATAATTTTGACTGAGCTTTCTGCTTGACCATTTGACTGTGAGTGATATGGACTAGTAATAATATGTTCTATGTCCCATTCTAACATAAATTTTTTGAATTCTATTGACTGAAAAGGAGGTCCACCATCTGACACTAATGATAACGGTATTCCATGACGAGCAAAAATGGACTTTAAATGAGTGATAACATTTTGTGATGTACTGTTTTTATTTAATAACGCAATTTCTATGTATTTTGAGTAATAATCTGTAACAATTAAATAAACTAAATTATCAAAATGCATTAAATCAACACCAACTTGTTGCCATGGATATTTGCATATTTCAAAATTTTGTAGTGGTTCCTTTTGATTGCATGGTTTGAATTTCGCACATACAAGACATTGTTCTACTAAATTCTTAATATCACTAGACATATTTGGCCAATACAAAGATTCTTTTGCTAATTTTAGACATTTATTTATACCTTGGTGACCTTTGTGAATCTTCCCTAACATTTCTTTATACATTGACTGAGGTACTATTAATTTTGAACCTTTGAAAACTAAATCTTTAATTACATGAATTTCTCCTTGAATATTCCAAAATGGTTTCACCAATGGACTGACATTGTTTTTGCTTTTTGGCCAACCTTCATTATAAAATTTTTTCAATAATTGCAAGGATTCATCAACTTTGGTTTCCTTTGCTAATTTTGTGCTATATTCTTTTGTGATTGCTAAATTAGAATACATTAAATTGACATGACAAGACATTTCTGATTCATTTTCAGGTATATAATGGTCTTTTAAAGCTGCTCTTGACAATGTATCTGATATATACATTTCTTTACCAGGGACATGTATAACTTCTAAATCATATTTCTGTAAAGTTAACATCATACGCTGTAATCTAGCTGGTACTTCATGTAATGGTTTTTTAAATAAGTAAACTAATGGTTTGTGATCAGTATGTACTGTGACTCTATTACCATATACATATTGGTGAAATTTTTCACAACCAAATTGAATAGCTAGTAGCTCCTTCTCAATTTGAGCATATCTTTCCTGGGTTTCAGTTAATGTTTTTGAACTGTATGCAATGGGTTTGTCTTTCTGCAAAATGACTGCACCTAAAGCTGATTTTGACGAGTCGACTGACAAGACTAATGCAATCTTGGGATTGTAATGTGCTAAAACTGGTGAGTTAGTAATCTCATCTTTCAGTTTTTTAAGACATTGGCTATGATTCTCATCCCAAGTCCAGACTGTATCTTTTTTCAAAAGATTTCTTAATATTTGAGTTTTTTCTGACAAGTTACTTATAAAAGGTCCTAAATAATTAATCATTCCTAGTATCCTTTGTAACTCTTTGACATTTTTTGGTGTGGGCATATTGACAATGGCTTTGACTTTTTCTTTATCTGCCCTTGCACCATCTTTACTGAAGACATAACCTAAAAAACATACTTCTGAGACTAAAAATTTACATTTTGACTTGTTAAACTTTAAATTGACTTGACGAGCTCTTTGCATGACTCTATGTAATCTTTCATTATGTACTGACTCATTTGGTCCATAAACTAAGATATCATCTATAAAAATTAAGACTCCTTCAATATCACCAAATAAATTCATCATAACTCTTTGAAATATTTCAGATGAGGCATTTATGCCGTAAGGTAATCTTAAATACCTATATCTACCAAATGGTGTTTGAAAAGTACATAATTCAGAACTATATTCATCCAGACGTAGCATCCAAAATCCAGAGAATGCATCCAAATGAGAAAAACATACAGCTCCTTCAAGCTGAGACCTAATCTCATCAATTGACTTTAATGGATAATGTTCTCTCATTATGTTTTTGTTCAAATTCCTAGGATCTAGACAAATTCTTAACTGACCTGAACTTTTTACTGTTACGACGACTGAGTTAACCCACTCTGTAGGTTTTGTAACCTTGACAATGACTTTCATTTCCTCCATGCGATCCAACTCTTCACGTAGCTTCTTTAGTAAGGCAAATGGAACTTTCCTTGGTGGATCCACACATGGTACTGCATCAGGCTTGAGTTTAAGATGACAGACTGGAGGTAGACATCCAAGACCCTGAAAAACATCATTATATTGTGTAAGAATTTGTTTACAAAAGTTTTGTTTTGATACTGAAAAGACACGATTTATTATACCTAACCTTTCACAAGTTGGTAGACCAAGTACATTTGGACAATCTAGGTTAACTACTAAAAACATTATTGACTCGACAACTTTACTATTATTTATGCACAAGTTACAATTTATATTGACTTTGCCTAAAATTGGAATGGTTTTTCCACCAAATCCTGTGACGTTTACGTGACATTTGACAAGTGACACTTTGAAATTTTGACGTGTGACGTAATTGAATGTTTGTTTTGATATTATGTTGACATCTGCACCTGAGTCTATTATGCATGTGATTTGTTTATTTCCTATTGACAAGTTAATTTCCCATGACTTTTTAGAATTATTTTCCAAAGTGTTGACATTATAATTTACTTCTGAGTGACTGACTAATGAATTGTTGGGTGACTGTTTAAACTGACTATTGTGTGACTGACTGGACTGACTGCTATGTGTTCCCAACAGATCATACTGATTATGAGTATTATGCTGGTATGAATGACTTTTATGACCTTGACTTGACTTTAATTGACTGTTTAACATACCAACAAAGTGATCTTGACTACTTTTATCTGAATTAAACGATTGCAACTGACTGACTCTTTTATTCTTAAGGCAATACTTAGCAAAATGACCAAAATTTTTACATGACCTGCATTGAACTGCTGTAGCGGGACACTTGAATCGATGAGACTGCCCACAGCGACCACATGTCCTCGTGCTGCTGTGCTCGCTGTTTGAAGCTGATTTGCGACTGCTCGATGCTGACCGACGACTGTTCGAAGCTGACCTGCGACTGGAAGCTCGCTGTCGACTGTCTCCTCGACCACGGTTCTTCCGACTAAGGTGCATGACATTTTCTCCTGGAACACTGCTGTCTCTGACGATTTTTTCTGCATCCTGCTGAGCGACTATGAGCGTTCTTGTGAGCTCTTGCATCCTCTCATATGTCAGATCAGGTTCTTGAAGTAATCTCTGACGAACATGTGATAAGTCATTATCCATGTTTGCTATAAAAATATCTTTAATCAGCGATTCCCTGAGCGTGCCAAACTCACAATCTTTGCTTTTGATCTCCAAATCCGTGAGGAAATCTGAGATGGATTCAGATTTTGTCTGCCTACGTGTAAAGAATGCATATCTGGACATGGTCACATTTCTTCTCGGCTCGAAAAAATTGTCGAATTTGGATTTGACTTCGCTGAGCGTGCTCCCATCGAGTTTTAAATTGAACGTATTGAATATGTTGAGACCACGTTCACCAATTAAATGGAGTAAAATTGCAATTTTCCGCTTCTCGCTAGATTTGTCCAGGCCTGTTGCTAGCAGATATAGTTCTAGCTGCTGCCACCAACGCTTCCATGACTCGGCATTATTGTTGGCTGGATCCGACGAAATATTCAGTTGTTTGAGATGGGTGTTCATACCTTTGTCGCAAGCGCCATCTTTTTCATCTCCGACGCCGCCACCGGTTGTTGGATTTTGCATTTTTTCGACAATCTTCAGACTTTTGACACCTGGGCTTCTTTTACTTCTGACACCATGTGATAATAAATGAAAGAAGGATTCTTCTAGTGTATGAGGTTTATTGGTCGCAGGCAGACACACAATAGTTACACGTTACGTTAGTTAACAGATGCGTACAGAACAGTGGGAACGACCGGATGAACCCACGACTACTTATATGGTTATAACACAGACAATCCATAGTGATGCGGTTACATACTAAGTTACTAAATAGTGATGTTACAACAATAAGTTTGAAGCGCGCAACGAAAACTTAGTAAAACATCCGGTGTCGCTCTGCTTAGAATCTTCCAGGAGTAAGCAATTTTTGTACAAAGTGAGACGGAAAAAATAACCGCGCGCCTCAACTTTAATAACTTTCTAAAGAAAATTTCGATTTCGACACGATTTTGCAATTTCCTCCCTTAGCAAACTTTAGTACTTTAGAAAATACAAAAAAATATCATAAAGTATGTTTCTTTTTTCAGATTCCTAGCACCACTGACACTTACACTTTGGAAAACTTGTTCTGCGGATCCAGATATCAACTCTACGTAACGGCTTACAATGGGTAAATAACTAATAATATCCTTTTTCCAGTTCCAGAGGAGCTCGTGGCTAAATAATAACAGCCGCACAGATCGATCTACAAGGTTAAGCAACGCTTGCCTAGGTTGGTCTGTGGATGGGTGACCATCTTAACATAACGAGTTTCCTCCGTGCCTCGGAAAGCACGTTAAGCCGTTGGTCCCGGCTGTCATTTGAAGATCTTTGACAGTCGTTACGGATAGTCAGAAGCCAGTAAATCTGACTCCAGTCTTGCCATGAAGTACCGTGTTACCCAGTTAATGGGTTGTGGAGGTCTGGTAGGCAGCCGCTCCTCGTAAAATACTGGTATTCAGCTAAATCCGGCTGGACTGGAAGCCGACCCCAATATAGTTGGGAAAAGGCTAGGCAGATGATGATGATCCTTTTTCCAGTTCCCCGATTTCTAAATTCCCCGATTTCCAAGTTTTTCCAATATATTTTTGCTGACCAAAACTAAACTAGTGCGTTCACCATCAACGATTGCATCACTGATCACCATAAGACGGGATTGTAGTCAAGCATTATTTTGAATTATAAAAAAAAAAATACTTTCCGATTAAAACTACAATTATAATTGATAGATATTGGTTATGGCAAGCCCGAAGGCTTGCGTGAAGTGACTGCTACTGTCTAACCTCTAAATCTGTTTGAACTGCGGAACCTCCCAACACCAGTTGGTACAGTTCACCGTTGATGACAGATTATCACAAGC
This sequence comes from Mythimna separata, assembly GCA_030763345.1. Taxonomy (NCBI): domain Eukaryota; kingdom Metazoa; phylum Arthropoda; class Insecta; order Lepidoptera; family Noctuidae; genus Mythimna; species Mythimna separata. Next base: position 11,259,764 of record CM061180.1, read on the forward strand.
GCCTTAACAACGTACGTTGTTCCACAGCATCGGCACCGGCGAAGCTTCAGACGTGGTGATCGCGCGCACGCGCGGCTCCAAGCCCCCCGTGCCGCGCGCCGCCGACTTCATCGAAGTGGGAAGCTCCTCCGTCACGCTGCACCTCAAGCAATGGCTGGATGGCGGATGTCCCATGAGCCACTTCGTCGTTGAGAATAAGAAGAAGTAAGTAACTATAGTGTATTCACGTTAAGAAAATAGTGACTCGTCGATGTCACTCAGCTTAGCCACGCCCCTTGACCAATTAGATCATAGTAAATTAGGAATCCGTGTTTATATTGTGCAGCTGAAGTAAGGCTTTCAGACAAAAAAAAGAAGAAAAGCATTTTTTTGTCAATTTTAAAAATGAACCTCACCTATTCATAAAAATCCTCACGATTCTGATTAAATTTAAAAATAATAACTTCATATTTAAAAATACTGTTTAACCTATCACATACCCGCTAAACGAGACACAATAGTAAAACAATAACAGCGCGGTCTCATAGGACCGGTCGGGGATTCATGAATTAATAAAAAGTTTGATTTATTATTAATGATTCAATTTTTACTCCAGGATGTATACACCCTTACTTGAGACTTGCATTGAAGAGTCACTATTGTCTTGACGCGCACAGATTATAATGACTTGATGACTGATAAAGTGATAAGGATAACATGGAAGCACCTATAACGGATCACGGTCTTCGATTAGACCCCGTGGCCTTCATTTTTATCCAGACTAAGGAATTTGTATTGGCACAAAGCCTGACACAAATAGGGGATATTCTGTATTGATAGAAAATCTTTTTTAGTAGTATTTTTTAGAATTTTTATTTTAACACTTGGCTTGAATTTATCTAACTAGTGAATATTTATTGCAACAGGGGCGCTGCTGAATGGAATCAAATCTCGAACGCTGTGAAACCTGGTGGAAACTTCGTCGTACTTGGTGCGTACCTATTCCCTCATATCCATTTACAATACATTAAACGAAAGGTTTGTAATACATTGATATTTTGGTTTATAGATCTGGAACCGGCTACATGGTACGTGTTGAGGATTACGGCCCACAACAACGCTGGATTCAATGTCGCTGAATACGAATTCGCAACTCTAACTATGACCGGCGGTAAGTAATTGTCTGAATGTCAATATTATTCAAATAAATAATATAATTTGTATGATAAATATGACGATGGTCTCTTAGGTTGTAACTTTAGAAAATTGCTACATTCATTACATAATGCATGCTCATTTATAGCATCAATATATTGATCAGCATAAACACCAAATACGTACCTGAAATGCATTGCCTTTTTTTTATAATTTAATTCATTCTAATACCGGTGTCTTTTAGTTATCAAAATAAATAGCTCTAGTAACGTGGGGCTTGCATTTCAGGTACGATCGCGCCCGCGCGCGAGGTCGGCGACGGCAATCTTACCACGGAACAGACTATCAAGATTATCCTGTCGCACCTTAACCTTATCGTGCCTGTTGTGGCCGCGATACTTGTCATCATTATTGCTATCGTAGTCGTTTGCGTGGTACGAGGTGCCAGGGACCATCACAAAGGTAAATCTACTAATGTTCGTCATTTATAGGAACTATTGCTCCGTTACCTGGCAACATCGGCTCCGACAAGGAACTGCCTCCCTGGATCAAAGCTTGGCTTGAACCTGAAGTCTTGGTACCCATTCTGGCAACGATCGTGGTCTTCATCGTAGGCTTGGTGGTGATCTGTCTGACCTTAGCTCGCAGGAACACCCCGCACCGCCTGCGAGGTCAGAAGGACATGTATTGTATGTATGGTGGCATGGCTCACCGCTTTATTACTATTTCTTTTACCCAAATTCGAATTATCTCATATTTAAAGTTAATTTTTACCTAATCATTAATCATCTAGTTAACAAAGTTGATAGAATAGTGTACTCATCGTCTTATATTTTTTAACATGGATACTTACTCACCTTTATAGTGTGAACTAAGTTTCAAACTCTAATTTTGTATTTTGATTTACCAAATTCATAGTTTGATATAATTTGCTCTTCATAATAATCAAAACTAAAGAACTCACTTTTAATCGGTGATATAAGAAAACAAAATCTAATTTAAACTGTCATATAACCATATTATGTTCCATCTCGTGACTTAATGGATGTGTTGTAGATGACGCAGTATACAACGCATCCCAGGCTGCTCTCGGAGGCGCCGGCGGTACTCTGGATAAACGCGGAGGACTTCGCGACGAGCTGGGCTACATCGCGCCGCCCAACCGCAAGTTGCCTCCCGTACCCGGCTCCAACTACAACACTTGCGACCGCGTCAAGCGACAGGCTGTCATCAGTGAGTACACCACTTCACCGATGTCATAAATGACACTGCAACCTACTACTACTGTTCACTGCACATTTTTAAATACAATCGTCTCCAAATTATACTATTATTACACATGACAACAAAAATACGTGACTCGGGGCTTGAGTGTATGAGCTATTTGGCCTACGCCATATAAAAGTTCATACAAACGCGCGCCCGACTTAATCAAGACGTTTTTGTATTACTTACGTACACTCTTTGACGTTTTTATCACACATAACGCACCCTATGTCGTCTAGTGACAGCAATATAGCCGCTCCTCATCTGAAAGGAAGCATCGATATTTGACTTGAGGTAATGGTTATATTAACACTCTTTATATTTCCTTTTTCCTTCTCTTCTACTGCACGACTTTCGCTATGATTCTTCTCTATGCTTAAATATTTCTTCTTTCTTACCTTCTTAGATATCTTATTAGTAAATGTACGGTGAAAGCTATGTTGTACATTTTTATTTGTCCAATAAAGGTAGCAGGGAATTTATTTTACCAAAAGGGCCCAGCTAAGTTTTAATTTATTTATAATTTCCAAAGGCAATTTTATTACCTGCCTGCAAGCCATTGATTTTAAGAATCAATCCCTTATGATTATTTTAGCTTTGCCTATTTTATTACTTTACATTTTTATCATTTTCAGCTTTACGTTTTGCCAATCACGTCATAATTTGTATAACGTCCTGAAACAAAAAAGAAAAATTTCGTCATTCTTTTTTATGCAACTTAACTGATGGTTTTAATACAAGCTATGCTATCAAATAACGGTTTGGCACAACGTTATTCCCCTAAATATCTCTAGTATTATCTCACTCACTTTCATAAATCAAAGTAAACAAAGTCTTTCATTTACTGTCAAAGTGTCAATAAATCTAACTAAGTGCAGCAAATGGCAGCAAGGGGCTTTTCCATTATAATTCTTATGGCAGGTTAATGTGACTAACAGGATAAAGTCAATCTTGGAAGAACACACACTAAAAATCACAAGTCACTTCACTAATAAATAATATTTACGAACCAGCTATGAAAGTGTATGGTAACCCCTTTGACATATGCGCGAGAGAGAGTAGATGATGAGTAAAGTGAGTGGGATGATGTTGGAGCGGTCGCGGTGTAGCGGTGTTAGCGCATGCGTAACGTTAGTGTGGTTCAGTGGGCGCGCACTCGACGTGGGACCCGCGCCGCCACCACTACGAGCGCGTGCGCCGCCCGCGCCTGCGCCGCGCCGGCTCCGGAGACACCGCCTCCACAGGTCAGTGCGGACCTTGCATGCAGGCGTGACCATACAAATCAACAAACAAACTGAGCTTTATCTAGTCTACGCTGACTAAAAGCCAAAATATATCATCTAAAACATCTTCAAAGACATAATGAGGATATTTAGTAGATACAAGATAAAACAAAAAATCTTAGTACAGTGGGTGGCCAAATTATTAGGGACAGTACCTGAATTTCATAGATTAGTATCAACTTTGATTGCATTTTGCAGGCAAATGGTTGGTTGTAGGTCCGGCTAATATTTTTTATTTAAAGACTTTATTGATTGAGTTAATAAAACATAAAATTTGAAATCAAATTCTTTTATATATTTTTTTTAAAAAAAGGACACATAATACGATGATTTCGAGAAAAGTCAACCAAGTCATAAATCTCACTTTTTAAGCTAACCAACGGATTTGTATAAGATTTTTTTATTTGGTATTATTACTGGCATCAGTATTATTATTTTTGATATAAAGCAACATTGTGAGATCGCGCCATTTTTTTTTAAGTGATATTTTTTAACTTTGTTGACTTTTTTCAACATTTGGTGAATATTTGGATCCTCTTGCCGGTGAAAAAAATAACACTAGCTGATTGTAGCCCTCATTAAAGAGTGGCGATTATACCAGAAACCTGCTACAGAAAGCCAGAACTTGCATAGAGAGCATACCACGATAAATGGAAGCTGTCACAAAATACTAGCAATATTCATCCATCTTATTACGTATCTTTTCTTTTCTAAAATATATAAATAAATTTGACTTCAAATTTGATGTTTTAATATCTCAACTAATGAAGTCTATAAATAAAAAATATTAGCCGAACCTACAACCAACCATTTATCTGCGAAATGCAATTAAAGTTGATAATAACATAAGAAATCTAGGTACTGTACCTAATAATATGGCCACCCATGGTAAATTCAAGTATTTAAGAAGCTTTTGGTGGTCAATTATATTATCTAGAATGTTATTAAAATTGATCTGAACTTTTATAAAAGTTGATTTTATTTGTCTGGTCATGTTATAAATAAAGTACAAAACAAAAATATGGTCACAGCATTTGAATTATACTCACAGTTTGTAAATAAAACATACGAGTATAATACAGATTGTGGTGACCATACAAATCTGGTTTTCAACTGAATGATAATCGTGAGGTATTTATCGTGAATGAACTACTAATCACAACAAATGAGTGAGTATGAAATTAATTATTTGCATGATTTACCTTTTTGGTGTTTATTTAATTTTTGTTTGCACTTTTCTAACCCCAGTTATTTTTATTTGCTTTTAATTAAATGTAGATGTATTTAATATAATTAGGTACCTGTAACCTTTTTTAGTTAATATAGCTACATTAACTAAAAAAGCGATACTTATCTACAAAATATAGCATTATGGATTATCTACAGATACCTAACAGTACTACAAACATACACAGTGCCGTAACTAGCATTTTATACGCCCCCCATGCGAGTTGCATGTGAGCTTCATAACTCTGCCCTTTGAAAAAAAATTAATCTCTTCAACTCGGCGTAAAAATAAAAAAGTCATTTTGAAGCAAAGTATCCCACGCCAGCACTTCTGGTAGCAGTTATTTTTCCTATATGTGCTACTAACTGCCAAGCATAATACAGAATTTGAGTCTGGTTTCATCATTTCGACCCTCTCCAGCATCTGTGCTTCGGCACCGCAGGCTCCGCCCTATTTACGGCATTGAACATACACACAATAATAATGTATACTGTATTGTAAGATTCGTGTTTGGAGTGACAACTAATAACTACACAATTTTAGCATGGATTAGCGACAATCATGGAATCTATTACGTCATAATAGATTCCAAAGAAATGCAACATATCCACTAACTATTGGAACAGAGTAGTAAGCAAATTGGAGTACTTGTTCGTATTACGTTCCCTCTATCGATGAGCTGTACTAGGCATAAAAAACTAAACTTAGACATTCTCTGAAGCTAAAGTCCTTCAAAGAATGTGTTGAGTCTGGTGATATACTTTATTTTATCAGGCTTTCTTGAATCGGTACTCCAAGCCTTTACTATTCCGTGGAAAAATAAAGATAAAGTCTAACATTTGTTTCTTGTATGTGTGTGACAGGCATGGAAGACGAGATCTGCCCCTACGCAACGTTCCACCTGCTAGGCTTCCGCGAAGAGATGGACCCCAGCAAGGCCTTGGCTTTCCCTCACCACCACCCCGCTCATGCCGGCACCCTGGCGCACCCTCACCCTCACCACCCCGCTCACTCCCGCGCTGGATCTCAAAGCATGGTGAGTGGGAAACTAGCCTTACTTTATCTTTGTATATCGCGATTGGATGAGGGGATTGTAGCGACATCTATGAATTCACATGAACTATGAATTGTGCATTCGGCCGTCAAATCACGTTCTCCGCGCGGTTGGAATAGATACATCAGACCGAAATCATATATCGGGCCGTTGCCCATAAGAAATAACACCCGTCTGGTCGATGGAACCTCCTTTTTCAACGGTGATATGCGAGACTTTACACTCTGTTCCGCATACCGTATAAAGAATCAAGAAACCTTTTGGAGTGGTGATAGCGAGCTAACAATGAATAATGATGTTCTTTAATGTTTATAGCCCAATCCATGTTTTAAATGGTAGAGGTGAGATTTGACACGACTAAATACGTCTTTAATATACGAAAAGAAAAACTGTCACGTTTAAACCAAGTGTCAGAAATGTCTTCTCCCCTCATAACTCCCTTGATCCTCATTTCTATTATGTTGTTATCAGCCCCGCGCCAACAGCCGTTATGCCCGCAAGAACTCCCAGGGAGGACAGAGCGCCATCTACTCGACTGCTCCCGAATACGACGACCCGGCCACCTGCGCTGAAGAAGACCAATACGTAAGCACCCTTACCATTACCATATACGAATTACACAAACTTCTTTTTATTATTTATTTTATTGAGATTTTTTGAGTGCTTTTAATTGAGAGCTCATTTTTAGAGGTTGTTACTAGATGTTTTACACAAAATGTTATTATTTTAATAGAAACCTAGATAGTATCCAAAGATATGCGTTTTTAAAATACCTAGAGAAAGATTTGTGTAATAACGTCATAATCATGTAAGAACGGTTGAATGGAAATTACTGAAAATGTATCTCGGTTTAGTGAATAAGGGTTTCTCAAAATCGGTTTGAACATTTTATAAATCAAATACAATAAAGTTTATTCTATTCTATTCTGATCTCACTCTTCCATTTCTCTCCGCAGCGTGCCCGTTATTCCCGCCCGATGTACGCCTGTGGCCCCGAGTACGATGAGCCCGCCTGCTGCGCCCCCGAAGACGAACAGTACACCGGCGCCTACGGAACCCCCTACTCCGACCACTACGGATCTCGCCCCAGCATTGGTAAGATTATGGGTAAAGATATGATTTTTATTTCTTTTTGGAAGCTTGAGCTTTTATTTCTTGATAATTTTACTTTCTGACTGTATAAACGTGTCCAGTATTTTTTGACAATTTAACTGACGGAATCTAAATTGCAATGGAATGGTGCTTCGCACGCTTATACTTTTACATTGTCAATATTTCTTGTAAACATTTCAAGTTCCTAAAACATTCCATAAAAATCTTGATCCAGGAACACGCAAGTGCGGCGGATCCCCCGAGCCTCCCCCACCCCCGCCCCGCAACGCCAACAACGACAACAACTGCTCCTCCTCCTTCAACGAGAGCAAGGACTCGAACGAAATCTCCGAAGCCGAATGTGACCAGCCCCGCAACTACCCCGGTACGTAACTGAAACGACCTAACTGGCTAACGCATCGATTTGCCCTAACTAAGGCCTATACTTAACTAGGACATTGGTGGCCGCACAACCATTCGCTTGATCAGCAAAATATATACAGCTCAATGGAGGGTACACCACCTGGCTTCTACAAATCTGTATACATATATTCTGTCGGCAGTGCGACTGGCCGCGCAACCACTGATATTCTAGTAAGATATAAAGATAATAAAGTAGGGTGCAAAAACTACTTGATTAACATAATCTCCCTACAGTACCTATATCAAGACGAATATTAACTTCTGAAAGGGACCCAATTTGGATCTAACAATATAAACTAAAAGGAAATCATACTTTTTTATCGAAAAGCTTGAGTGATTAATGTATGCTGCTTTAAAATATGCGTATAAAATATTTTCAATTACTTGCTGAGTACTAATTTTACTACATTATTTACGACCTATCGAATAATTTGAACATTGATTTGGACTATCTACCAACAAGCGTCAAGTTTTAGAATAAAAACAAATTAATACCCAGCAAAACTTGCAACTAGAAAAAAAAGTATGGTTTACATGTTTGATATTATTATTCAATTGTTACAAACTAACTTAATTTTAGACAAATATCTAGTGTTAATTTGAAATTGATTGTTGAATTGGTTTATGCACACTTGGGTGTCACCTGAACAGAAGACGGTAAAAATTTTGGATCAAGTTATTTGATTCCTTTATGTTTCTAATTATTGTGACTGACAGCATGCAACATTTGTACCAGTAATAACAAATTGAATTACAAGCTTCAAGATTAGCGTTCTTGTAATTGGCTTACCTATCTTTATTTTTCAAAATTATCTACTTTTTACTGTTTTTTGGTTTTAGCACTTGACAAAATTAAAGACATGGTTTTAATAACAATTTAAAATCACACTGAGTCGTTAAATTTGACAAGTGCAAGATTCAACAATGGGAAAATTAATTAAATACTTTTCTTTGAATCAACTTATCTAAAACTTTCTATTTTATGTGCTTAGACGTGATTGTGTTAACTAATTCACTCCATTTGAAATGATTCTGTAGATATTTTAGTACGTGTTTTGGAGATAGACATGAGCGAACAATAACCACTTATTGATAAAATGATGTATGTATATAGTAAACTTATATAAAAAAGCACGCTTAGTGGTTATTGTTCGAGATGTCGCGTAGAAGGCGGCTCCAGGTGTCGTGGCTAGTATAGAGCGCGTCGTGACTTGTGTGTTGTTGCAGTAAGGGCCCACACTGCCAAGGACGGCTTGCACAGCGAGGAAATGAGGAAACTCATTGACAGGTCAGTTCGATAGGCCTTGCACAATGTACCCTATAACTCAGACACTTGTTTTTGTTCACTGTCTCACAAAACAAAATTTAATTATTTGTATAGCACAGACAGAAAATAAAATTAGTACAAACTTTTAATATCCTTATTAACTGCATAAAGATAACTAATAAAATTCATATTCAGTTTAGTTAAAATTCTATAAATCCAAGGAGAGTTAATAAAATAAAATAAGTGTCCCTTCTGAATGTAAAAAGTAAGATTGAACACTGTCAAACTCACACGCACTGATACACTACTAATACATAAGCCGGATCCTTGTGTGTGCGCTAGCACGAGTACATTGTAACGTGATAGATATTTACCTAATAAAGCATTGTGTACTAGTCTATGCTCGTTATTAAGCATGTGTTATGTTCTGCATCCATGATCTACAGGAAACAGTAAGTCAAAGTATGTGAAAATGAACATTTTTTAAACGAATATATTCCACCTTATTTTTGCCTGATATTTTTGTTTCGTAATTAACCTTTATGTGGCTAACATTCTCAACCAATGTGCACTAATATATTATTTTTTGCTCCAAGAATGGTAAGGCGAATAATTTATTTATACCTCGGCTAATTTGATTTTATTTTGTGAAGATTGCGTTGCCGATAACAAACGCATGAAATGTACATACCATGTATACCCATTACTTTACATATATGAAGATAGCCCTATATTAAATAGAACATATCCCTGGCACTTGTTACTTTTAGTCCGTGCGTGATGGATTTAGATGCTTTGAGTACATGGTTACCAACAATAGTTTCCCCAAACCATTTTTCTTTAGCTACATTTTACGTACCATTAGATTTATAAAGCACTGTAAATAGACCAAACGTGCGGACCTATTGGTGTACCTTAATTAAAGAAACTCACCCCACTAGATTAGCAGTGCTACGGTTTTCCTACAAATGCTTTAAAAAAGTATATCCATGCCTGTTTGTCGGTATTAAGGCTCAGCCAGGTTGCTTCTAAAAATAAATGAGTTAAAGGAATGTTAATGTAAAAAAAACTGGCAGCTGTTGTAAACACGAAAGAGGTATAATGTTACGTAGATATTAATATTCGGGACTATGTTTTCAGACCAGAAGCAGCCACCCCAATCCCCCAGCAAGCAGTCCACGGGCGGGGACTCACAGCCTACGATACTGTGGCAGTGTAACCTGTAAAGTGGACCCGCGTCCCAGCGGCGACACACGCACATTTTATAAATTAATTTAGTGGACCATTACCATCTTGCTGATGTACCGCTCGCAGGCTTACGCAGAAACTTTCTTTCAGTATAAACTTTCAATTGCACCTTCGCTCTATGATTTGGTCTAGCATGCAGCAAGATGGTGATACTCGTGCCAAATCTACTCTTTTGTTCAGATTCATTTGTGTGTCGCGTTTTGTGTTGCTGTTTACTTTTACATTTACCCCAACTTAGTTGGCTGGACATTTTTCTATTTAGTTATTAATAGTGTTTTTTTTAATCATTATACCTGTAGTAAAGTTACAAAGTTGGGTTATGTACAAATTAGAATCTACCTTCCCAGAGTAGAGATACCTATGACGCGTCACTGTAGTATTACCATGTAAAAGCAGAAAATTATGGTTGTGGTAGTTATCTCAAATTGATATATTTGCTTAAATAGATAGGTGACGCGTTGATGTCCTGTCCAACATTATATAATATACCTTGATCCAGCGTGCCCGACTTTGATACACGTTTACTACAGACTTTTCTGTCATTTTAATTGTAGTTAACCTTATTTGTTTAGCTTAATTTAAAGGTAGCTTCAGTAACACGCAACTGGTTGGGGGTGTGACGGATTCGATTTAAATTAAGCTCAACATGTAATAATGTATGTGATATTTTGTATTTTTATCCCATTTTTATTTTTACATGGAATAATATCGACGTAAACTTTATTTATACTCTTAGGATGGTAATATTTAGGTAACCACAGCCGCAAGGTTGTAACGATGCTTCCTTTTAACGTTATTGCTTTTAATTAATCTTTTGTCATTTCGTTATTGCCACACGTCCTATTTGTGTCAAACATGTTAGTTTTGATTTTCGCATTTATGCATATACTACTTAGGATAAATTTAGGTATAAATTTCTTTATTAGTAATTAATCAACTTTTAAACAAAAGTACTATATAATCCGTAGCTAGTTAGTAACACGCGTTACGTATTATTATGTAAAATTTAATGATAATCAATTAGACGTACTCTTTTGAAACGCAATGAAATAAGATATACAGGAAGCGTACCATAATAATGATAATAATAGACAGTTACCTATTTAAACAGCAAGGAACTACTCAATATGTGACACCTTCGAAAACGTAACAAACACTGCTGACATGGAATTTAAAATAATCTTTTAAAATATTAATCTAGTACAGTAAGGTGCATTTTTATTAATCATAATCGTAATTTTATCCTTCTATAATTATTACGCAGATGACTAGGTGTAAGACACTCGAGTGTCATTTTCTAGGTGTTTCCCATTATATGTTGTGTATTGTGGTGTAAGCTTCGCAAAGTAGGCTTGTAGTTAGGTTTCGCGACTTCCTAGCAACAGAATCTTCTCTTAACCTTCCAAATTAGAATTCGATTTAATGAAAAAAATCTAGTTAAAATTGAATTGTGAACAAATAAATAAAATTTATTCAAAATTATATGATAAATAATCAATTAAAATTTGTACCATAATCTTAATTGTATTGGCAGCAGAGGGGTTAATTGTTTATGATATTTTCGCTTTTGTCGATGTGCGTTTGGTTTGCGGCTACTTGAAAGTAAGTTTTATAATTATTATTATGGCGTCACGACATCGATAACCACAGCTAACTAACTGTACCAAAGTGTTTGATTTGTGTTAAATAAACTACTCAAATGTCAACTTTGCAATGTTGTTTTACTTGTATACCACTTACTTATAAATAATAATTATTACCTACTATAAATAAAATACATATGTTCTACTGGAAACGGTGTTTATTTATACAGAAACGTAAATATTAAATAGTTCTTTTAAGACTAACTGTTTGGTGGCAGTGCTGAGGGAACACATTAACCAGAGGCAGCCTTCAGGATCTCTTCAGCGACCTCCACGGCGATAGCTGCTTCGGCTTTAGCCTGCAAAGGCACAATACAACAATGTTATCACAAATAACACAGTCTTCAACTAGGGTTATTATTCAATTAGGGTTAGGATAGTCGCGGGCTTGTGGACGGCGAACAGCAGATAGCTCCTCATCTGGTAAGGATCAAGCCTGGAGCGACGGACTCCTCAGAGATCAGCAAAGTTGATTAGGACCACTTAGAGAAACCATTTCAGACGTACAAAAAAAAATGGTTAGGGTAATACTGATCATGCTAAAAAGTCAATCAGAAGTCTGTTACACAAATCAACAGTAAAACATTGGTAGACCACCATATAAAACCACTCGTAAATCAATGTAGCTAAGTCCCAAAGCCAGGTTGGGTATTACTTCAACTAACTAGAATGAAAACTAGTACTACGAGAAAGTTAAGCTCCTACCTTGTCGTTAGAAGCGGAACTGTATTCAGACTGAGCTTTGCTAAGGGACTCCTGCGCAGCGGCGCGGTCTAGGTTCTCCAAAGGATGCGCCTCCTCAGCAAGGACCTGAAATATGAACAAACACACTGTTATATGGTGATGATTTTTGTGTACTACAATAAAGGATATTTTATTGTATAAATTTAAAATAGATTAACAGAAATGGGATTGGCCTTTTGCACAGTATGTCAGTTAAAACGTCGTCCAGGGTGAAAATGGGATGGCACCAACACATCGATAGTTGTTATAAGTAGTAGTAGATATAAAAGGTCTCTCAAAGGTCTTCTTGTCTTTACTTTATATGTGTACATAAATTGTTAAATCCTACTAATATTATAAAAGTGGAAGTTTGTAAGTATGGATGTATGGATTTTTGTTACTCTCGCGCATAAAATTCTGAATGGATGACCATGTCAAAAAGTATGTTCCCTTGGGATAATTTTCTACTATCATGCGGGCCCACAACAGCAGCTTGTAAATAAACAAAACAATAGACGGTAGCTAAACAACCGTCGTCGCTACACTGTGGACACAAACGTAATGTCGCAAGTTTAATATTTCGTGCACGCCAAAGCATTCGAGCAAGATCCTCATTCTGATTGTAGCCTCAGTTATTAAAAAACTTTAATTATGGCAGGCATCATACTAATATTAAAAAGTGTATGTATAACTAAAAGTATGTGTTTATATTTGCTACTCCTTCACACTCAAATGGCTGAACTTTTTATCCCAGGGGTACTTTTGCATTAGGATAATTTACTACTTCCATGCAGGCGAAGCTGCTATCAGAAGTTAGTGTTGAACATAAAAAATCAACTGTATTGTCAAAGGAAAATATAGTATGACCTCAATCAATGACACTCTTTTTTATCTCATTATGGAATTACTGCAATGATAAACAAATTTGAAAGAGATGACTAACTAAACCTACCTGAACAGAAGAATCATCGTTGACTGTGACTGTGCCCGAGGATACGAAGATCTTGTTCAACTTGCCGTCGTTTTCAATCACAGAAACTACACCAGGGCGAAGGACAGCTAGAAAAATATTATAGAAATGGTTATTACAAAGATTTTTTTTCAAAGAGTTAAATGGAATGAAAACCCACTAACGGCCGAAACCAATAACCTATCGATCTCCAGTTTTGGCATACTGGAGATTGTAAAACAAATGATACAATACAAAAATTATCATGTTTTCTGTTGTTTCATTTGTTTTTCTATCTCCGATATGTGATAGATAGGTTATTGGTTTCGGCTGTAAGGGTGTTACCACACCAATCGAGCGATCTTCGATCGATGCCATCGATCGATGGTAGAATGGATTAGTCGACGTCGAGTGATAGTTTCTACCACACAAATCGATCGTTAGCCCATAGATGCCATCAATCGATGGTAGAATGGATTGGTCGATGTCGATCGATCCAAAGTGTTCTGCGTTTGCGTCTCCGTAATAATAGTACGAGCAACATCGTACTGGCCAACAACAACGCATCCTCTTGTGAAAATATCTTCACAAGAGGAAGAAACTGATGGAATATAGCTGGGGTTAATCGATCTACGTCGACCGATGCCATCGACCGACAATCGATCGATTGGTTAGTCGACCGGTATCCGTCGACCGGCAATCGATCGATTAGTTAGTCGACCGGTATCCGTCGATCAATTAAAACTACCACACCAATCGATCAACGTCGACCAATGTCGATCGATGGCATCAATCGACTATCGATCGATTGGTGTGGTAACACCCTTATTCTTATTGGAATGTTTTTTGACATGCCAATAAGAATAAATATCATGTTTTATTTAAACTTTTGTAGAAAATTTGATTTGAACTACCCTATAATAGGTTCTAAAACATTTTGAGTATTACAAATTGGGTCAAAAAGTACCCAATAGATGGTAGACTCACTAGACTCTAGTGCTATTCACAGATTATTTGAATACTTACACCCTAAATCCTATATTAGATCACCATTGATTATGAAAGCGCGCGTTTTGCGGGTATGTGATAGGCTAATATAATAAAACATTCTTATAAGAGATATGTTCAGAAAAAGTATTGAGAATACTAATCTGAAATTATTAAAAGCTGACGAATGTATTATGTAATTCCCTTAAAAAAAGATATCATTTTCGGACTCCTTGTAGCAGTAGTAGAATATAAAAGCCATTACTTACCCAATGTGGGAACGTGTTTGGGCAAGATACCAAAAGCTCCACTCATTGATGGCACATCAATTTGCTTGACAACTACTTTGTCGTAAAATACCTGTAGGCAAATATAAACTGACATTACAAAGCACATAAATTATCACTAAATAATTTCTCAATTATTTAAAATTTTCAATTTTTTAACACAGTATTAATACTCAAATTATAAAGTATAGACTTATAATAAATTAATGGACAGTGTTAAAGGTGTAACTAGAAACAGGTTTATTTTTTTTATTTAACATAAACTAGTGTTTGACTGCGATTCCACCTAACCGTAAGCAGTGATGTAATTGTTGATAGTGAGGCGCATTAGTTTGTTAAGAGCCTATTCACTCTCTGGGTATTGTATCAATTGACATAATAATTAATTATGTAGAAGTAAGGGGAATATCATATTGAACTCAATTCAATTGGAATAAGGGTCAAAGAATGTGATGATGATTGGTTCAAATTAAAGAGAAATAATAACCTTGTTGCCAGCAGCAAATGTGAGTGCCATTTCATCGCCCTTAGGAGCGTCAGCGTAGTTACGGACTTGCAGTCTCCTCGCCACAGTCCTCAATCCATTGCGGAATGCCAGAGCCATTCTGTAAGTAATTTAAATTATACTTCTCAATACAAAAACCTTGCAAGTGAATTTCACTGTTTTCAAGTACAGCACTTCAATAATTACAATTCAATCAGTGACTTAATCTAACTCTCTTACTAATTTAATATTTCCACAGATCCCCCTAAACCACTGTAAAACCTTGTTTTAATTCAAAGTTGTAATTTATTCATATTGTTTTGTATTTACTTTCATTTACGGACAAGATTAAACAGAAGCTTCTTTAGTAAAAATATGAACTATAACAATTTTTCTCACATAATCCTTGAACCTGTAAATTTATTTTTCTAACCTATAAATTAATTGTTTTACTACTGTAAGATATGGCTAAGATACATAAAGCAGTTATTTAATAAAAATTAAGGTCAAAAGTTACATTTTGTTGTTATTTTACGGACAACCGGGATAAGGCTCTTTTTATGAAAACAATCCCGGATTATGTAATAATTTTGATAGAAAATCAAAAACTGCATATTGACAAAAATGATAAGCGATTAAATATAGTACATGATATTTTATTTAATATGGATAATTATCGTCTTACTTAGGGTTTTGGAAGGGTAATTTATTATATTTTACAGAAGAAACTCAGATTTTCACGACACCCCTTGACTACACTTGACAGTTAGTGACCGGTGTTACTACTTCACAAAATCAATCGATTTACTTTTTCTTGCTTTCTGAAAAGTTGAACTAAGGCAAGGTTTATAAATCTTGAAATCGATTCTTGTTTCTGGTTTTGTCTTTGAACTAGCCAGTCGTATTTTCATCTATGGTCTCTTTTCATCTATGTCTATTGGCGTAATTTTGACATTGACTTTTCAAGTTTGACATGTCAACATTACTGACAAAGGCGGGAAAAAAATAAAGAGAAAATTCAATAATTTTTGTTTTGTAATGTGAATTTATTTTGTTGTGTTCAAGTTTCTGTATAGCTGAAAAGATCTTACTATAACTCAACTTAGTGCTTGTCGTTTTTGGCAGCCAATATTGGAAGGCTTGCATTTCTAGTTGCTCCCACATCATCGTCGTCATTGAGGAGAGAAACAAGTGCAAGTTTTAATGAATAAATCACTTTATTCTGGAAAATGAACCTGAAGGATTTAGATTTGACTAGGTTATCAAAATTAACGTCACAACAAATCGACCATGTAACTTGTTTAGAATGGTATGACTTCTATCGTTTACAACCAATACAAATTGGCATCTCAGAGGGTATTTCAGAAAGAATCACGACTAAACATGATCCATTGTAATTTTTTAGTTGTAAATACTTCATAGCACCTGCGACTGCAGCTTGCGGCCACACGTTGTGTCATACTTGCTGGCGAGGACGTCGCACATGCCCTGCTTGTGCTACCCAACTGGAGCGCAAGACATTGAAGCTAAATATACCTCTTCAAACTTTGACTGACCATGTTCAAGTGCTTGGAGAAGCATTTGAAAAACTTTTTAACATCAAATGTAAGTTTAGAATAGTTGTACTTATAATGATTGTGAAATTTTGATTTGCATTTGCATTCCAAATGTTTTAATTATCAACTCAATTGTTAAACATTAAATTTCAGTGGATGAGTTCAATCTTGACACACCAGGAGAAATTGATTCAGAAAAAGATCCAGACAAAAATGTAAAGGATTGGTTAACAAGCTCTCAAAATCATTTTTCAGCTGCAATTCAGAATTCTGAGACATTCTCACAAGAATCACAGCAACCAGCCAATCCATTAGAGATTTCAGCCAGCAATATAATTATTCACACGGATTCTAAGAAAGTTGTAACCCCTTCAAAAGTGGTGCATGTCCCACCACCACAAGATGATTGGGACAAAATAGAAACAATGCCAGACACTGAGGTAACTACTAAGAAAAATGAGAACATTGTAGGACCTATGGATATAGAACCCTTTTTTGTAGAAGACTCTGAATATACTACAGATCATCCTCGTAGGAGCTCTAGAAAAAGGGATTTAAAGAGTGATAATATTCCTGTTAAGGTAAATGACTTATCTCCTAACATGCATAGTTCTAGAGACTCAAGTGGGGATAATGATAAAAAATCACTAAAGGCCAAACAGAATTGGAATAATGTTAAAAAAATGAGAAAAGAATTCAGTAAATTAAACAAGAAAAATCGAAGCAAATTGAATGTTTCAATTGAAATGGCTAAGAAAACACAGAATTTGAAGCCGGCTATCAATACCCCTGTGGCTGCTCCACATGCATACAATATTGATGACAATACACCAGAATACACAAATAAAGAAAATGAAGCAAACATTATTAACTCCAAAGAACCTATTGACAAAGAAAATGATAATTCTAATCAAAACATTGCAGCAAAATCTATAGAAAAAGAAAACAGAGACATTGCGAAAGATACAGATAGCGAGTCTGAAAAAAATTACCTTGAAGACTCTCAAAATAAAATGAATGTAAATGATGATGTTATCCAAGAAGATAGCAGGATTATCAAAGAGAATGAAAATTTCACTAGCTTGGACAATTCTCAAAATATTAATCAAAACCATACACAAACTGTAAATAAAATGCCTTTTATAAGGAAAAGTGCATTAAATCCCAAAACAACAGATAATTTTGATGTTATAACTAATCATAATTATGTGCAACCAGTTGCTTCTGAAAATTCAGATGATATTGAAATTACCATTAAGGTAGGCAGTACAATAACCAATATTGTGATTAAGAAAAAACAAACTGTCCAAGTCAAGATTAATACTGACCGTGAAGTGCAAACATCCCTAGACCCACATCATTCAGATAAAAATAATGACTTAGTGGTAAAAGATATCAATAACCATAATATAGATATCAACATCGAAAATAATATAACTAAGGTAACAGAACCTGTTATTGTGAACATAAATGAAAGCCAGAATATACAAAAATCTGCACCTAAAATTATTGAAAATAAGAATTTACATGTAGTAGACAATCTGAATAAAACCACATCAGTAAAGAAAAACACAGCCTCAGCTGATACAGCAACTGCTCAATTTGAAATTACTGAAAGTGTGGAAAAAGAATTATCCAATTTAATGGAGTGTGATGTTATTGAGGACAAGGAAAAGAGTCCCAAAAGCAGTTCCACCAAAGTACAACAAGTTAAAGAGCAAAATGCCAACAAAACAGTTGAAGAGCAAGAGAATATAGATGAACTACATGATTTAGATATTTTCAATAGTGGCTCAGTTAAGGAAGCAAATGTTCATGTTTTGAGGGACCATGCACCTTCAGAAATATTAGGTACTGTTCAAAGTAAATACAGAACTCAGAAGCTTGCAGAGAAACGCAACAGAGACAATGAAGATGAGGTGTTACCTGTAAACAAAAAAACTAAAATGAACCCAGAAGAAAATGTGAAACCTCAAGAGACGCAAGCACCAGACAGTGAACCTATAAACTATGATGCTATAATGGGTCAAGTATTTGCCAGTATTGATGCAGACATAGAAGACATTAGAAAGAGTCAAGACATAGAGAGTGCTTCCATTTTAAAAGATAGAAGTGCTAAAAATAACCAGGAGCCTGCACCAAGCAAAAGAATACCATCTCAAATGCAGAAAACACAGACAATTAAAAAGGTTGCAAGTCAAATGGATGTTGAAATAACACCAAATTTAAATGAATTCTTCAATGAAAGGCACAGTGAAAATGTCTTCTCTATTGTGGAAAAGGAAGATGAGAACTCAGAATTGAATAAAACTGGCAAAGTGAGTATTATTATGTTATGCTTTACATAGGGTTCCGTAACTGAAGGGCAACAGACTCCTATTGCTAAGCCTCTGCAGTCTATTCACCTGTCCACCTGTCTGTTTGTCAGCAAACTGTCTCTTAGGATTTGTAACAATATAACACTAATGATAGCTAAAAGATATGGCAGGGTAAGAAACTACGAGGAGGAATGGCAGGCGGTCGCCTCCTTCTGCGAAGCAGTAATGCTAGCTAAGGAGTCAGCCGCATGCGAGAGGGGCATAGCCCTCACGTCCCAGCCGCCGATTTCCAACAACCACTGTAGGCGCGAGCTTGCGGACGGCGACTAGTTGCTAACTCGCAGTCCAGTAATCATCCCGACCAAGCCCAAGTAGTCGACGACGCGCGCCACTAAGAGATGTCAGCAAAACCGTAGAGGAGCCCCTACTCGGTTTCAACAGGGTCGAAGCCTCTGGGTACAGGGGTTCGCTTTTGAAAGGAATACTCGGGCCACATGAACGTAGGAAAAAAACGAATACAGGAGTGGGTTTTGGTCAGTAAAAGTCTGACACACCCTCCTGCTCCACCCAAGAGCGGGAAAAGTCAATCTTATGATTTCCCACCTAAAAAAAATGTAATTGGATTTTTCAATTCCCAAATGGGGCTCTACTAACATCTCAAGAAGCTTTCTTTAGGTTGCTGGACTGAGGGCTCGATTCAGAACACTGCACTCCTGTACGCGCATCATATTATTAGGAGGGTCCTTTATCTGGGGCCTTGAGCGCCGGTGTCTTGAACCATGTTTCCGATACCCATAGGATGCTTTATGTTTGGAGTTTTTAATTTTTTACTGAAACTTTTAAAATGTAGGTAATCTAAGAAGAAACTGATAGACTGACATATCAACGCATACCCGAAACTACTAAGTCTAGAAGCGTGTATAAAAAACGCTATAAAAAATAATCAAATTCGAAATTAAAACTGTTCTGCATTCGCATAAAAATGAACAAACTTTTAGGATGATGGTCACTATTAAATTTTATTTTATGCAAACAGTGGAAGATATGTTGTTATCTATATTTTATCTCTTAAGCCATGTACAGACTGCTGTAACGTAACATTCAATTTAATAATTATGAAAGAAGCTATAAGCGCGGACGCACCACGCGCGTGCGAGCCGAACGCATACCTACTGACATAGTTGAAATGGTCTGTACGTCCACACTGTGGGAATGTTGTAAGATAGGATGCTATGTTAGCAGTAGCAGTCTACAGTTAGCAGTCTGTACCCGCCTTTAATCAAACTATGACATAATTATCTGCCTTATCTTTTATTCACTAACACAAAAACTATTCTAAGATATAATTAAGTTAATTAAAATCATGTTTCAGGTACCACAACAGGTTGAAGAACTGTTAACACCAGTACTATGTCATAACTTAAATTCTACACAGGAGAGTAACGATGGCATAGAACAAAGAAGTCTCAAGACAAATAAAACAAAGAAGTCTCAAGATTATGACGATGATAAGAGTGTAGTTGAAGAAACACCACAAAAGTAAGTATTTAAGGTTGACACAATAGAATAACAAAATTATTTTGATGATTTTAATGTTGTATTTATTATTCTTAGGAACTTATCGTTCCCGAAGCTAAAGCGAGCCAGTACATTAAACCAATCACAAATCAGTTTGGTTGAAACTAATAAATCATCTCGAAGAAAATCTACATCAAACGTAAAGAGCATCATCAATTTAACAGATACCGTGACAGAGTCCAACAAAAGTACTAGAGATGTGACTGTTATAGAAACTGCTATTCAAAACCAAGTGTTGGAGACTCCTCTTACCATCACAAAGTTTGCTGATCAAATTAAGCATAAATCAACGCCAATGGTTCGAAAATCGCTTAATTTTGAGAATAGAAATGATGATGATGACCCTGAGCAGACTCTTTGTCCTACTGATGTGATTGCTAAGACCACGCAAGAGAGAGAATTTATGTGTAAAGCGTTTGAGAGAACGCCCACCACGCCTGCCGCACGACCACTAGCTTCTCGCAATCTGGGCCTGAATAACAGGAGGTATTGTTTGGCTGCCTCGTGTCTAACATCCAGTGAAATATCAAAAGTTAAAACTCTTTGTGCTGATCGCAAGTGGAGGCATGTCGACAAGTATTCAAAGGACATCACACACTTGATTGTAGGTGTGGACGAAGAGAATAAATCACAGAGGTGAGATTGTTAAGCAATGATCTTTTGTTTTATTACTGTGATTTTCATGTGTTTCTAAATTGCTTCATTATAATGTTGGTTGTATGTGAGAAACAATCTTCACAGCAATCAGCAGCTGCAATCATTGTTTACGATGACGAAATTGAGGTTCAATGCCTTGGTTTTGAAATATTACACAAAATATCATGTGGTCTCAACTTCTCATACTTTACATTCATAACTACATCATAAAAATAAAATTTTGTGTCCTCCTAAACGGCTAGACCGATTTTGATGATTTTTTTTTGTATATTTTTCGCCCCCTTAGGGTGTTTTTAATGTCGTGCGGTTTTGAATACGCTAGCGGATTTATCCCGCACGCGTAATCTCCGCAAACCTCAATTGCATACAAATTTTTATTGTTATGCGTGTAATAAAAACGCGGGACGGGCGTGATCCCGGATCGGAGCCTCGCGCGAAGCATTGATGAACTTCTATTGATTTGTAAACAAACAAAGCACAATAGCTCACAAAAACTACATCGTAGGCTAGCGTGACTTACGCCGCGAGAAATTTTCTGCATGCGGGGCTATCCCGCATGCGTTCGTAACCGTGATCAGATCCGCACGATATTAAAAACAATCCCACCCTCAACTTTTTATTGGCAATTTTTCTTAGATAATTCGTATAGCAGAATAACGTATGCTGAGTCAACTAGTAATTTAATATATTCTTGTAAATTAAACAATAATTAACAATTTTATCTTTCTTTCAGATCTGTAAAATACATGTGCGCACTAGCAGCCTCCAAGTGGATTGTGTCATTTGATTGGGTCAAGCAATGCTTGCTGACTAAAGAAATTGTTAATGAGGTACATATCTTTTATTTCGTCTGTTAATCATTAAGCCACCAACTTGACTTTGCTATCAAAGTTGGCGCAGTGATTGAGGGAATGGCTGCTGCGTTGTTGTGCGGCACGACTATTACTATATTCCTAAGATGGTCTTATTCTTACAAAATATTTTGATCTCCTAGTCTGGACTGGGTTTGAACTACGCACTCGTCTTTCGTATCCAGCTCATATTTTTTTATTATTGATAAGCTCGAGCTTGACCTTTATCTCACCGGATGGTAAATAATGTTGTGGTCGACGGTGGAGCACACTTGCCTAAAACTAGGTTGTAACTATCAAGAAATAAAGATTCCGGCAGCGAATTCCACTCCTTACTTTTACGCATGTTAATGGATGTCCTGCGATACTCTTACGATTTCAATTTGATATGCCATAAATAAATCGTTTTAATGACATAAATAATCTGTAGTCGCTAGTGTATGCCAAAAAGTCAATGGGACTTTGCGGTGTCTGTATCGTCTGAGGAACTTTTTACCTGCCAAAACTAAGACAATGCTTGTGCAGACTGATATTCCCTATTCTAGACTATGGTGACGTGTGTTACTTTGATCTGAACGCGGTTTTGCTGGATAAGCTAGACAGACTGCTCAACAACTGCATCCGGTTTATATTTAACCTGAGGAAATATGACCATGTTTCGAACTTCAGGTTGGAACTCAAATGGTTGCCTATTCGCCAGAGAAGAAATTTGCGGGCTCTGGCTACCCTTTTTTCTCTACTCAATTCTCCTTCGCCCCCAGCCTATCTCATAACTCATTTTCAGTTTCTATGTTCGTCACACGCTAGGAATCTGCGTTCTACTAATAATCTCTTACTGCTCTGTCCTTCTCATACTTCTGATTTTATCCATTCTTCTTTCTATATCCAGTCTATCCTTCTGTGGAACGCACTTCCTCTCGAAATCAGGACGGCTGAAAGTCGATATGCGTTTAAGCGGAAGTTGCGGAATTATTTTCTCCACTGATGAGAGAATCGTCTCAATAACTTATTAATCTTACTTTGTTATATAATATTTATATATATATATATATATTCATCATATAATTATATATTATTATTATTATTTGTATGTTTATCTTATTTGTATGCATATATTGTTGTTACCTATATTTTTTAAATAACTATTTCTCTTTTATGCACCTACCATATTATCTCTTCACCACCCTAGGTTGACTGGTAGAGAATGCCTAAGGCATTAAGTCCGCCTATGTATTTTGTGCATGAAGAATAAATAAATCTCTATGTAAATCTCAAAATCGGGTATGGCCTTATTCAGTTTAATCAATAATTATTGATTTCGACACGCTTCTTTGAACTAACACGTCAGCGCTTCAAATGTCTATTTCAAACGCTGACGTGTGCCGCCAATTCCAGTCCATTGTGTACTAGAATCTCTTGCAGCATCATTTAGTATGGACTGTTGTTCCCTTTTATATGATATTTCTCATACTAGATAGAGGACCCATCAACTGGATTTTATATTGAACTCCCACCTCCTAAAAAGCTCTTGTAGTAGCATTAGTTAAGTATGGACAGTTGTTCCCTTTTATATGTATAATATTTCTTATACTAGATAGAGGACCCAACAAGTCGAAGTTATATCGAACGAACCTACTAAAACCCTACGCGAGATAGTGTTATGGTTGAATTAAATTAACTAGAGAAACTGCTGATTATCGACAGATATTCTATACCCATTGCATCGGCAATGCGACTGTAGTTAGAAAACTACAGCTGTCTACAGCGAACAACCGCTGCTGGTAATGGTTAAAATTAAGTCTTACTAACGAATCTAGCGAAACTTCACAGTTTGGTTAGCTCATTTTATTGAACTCTGTATCCTTTTATTGCACGACTAGCTTCTGCCAGCGTCTTCACCCGAGTGAAAATTGTTTTCTCCATACAGACTTTGGACCCCCATTTTATCCCTTTAGGGGGCCAATTTTGGTAAATCCTCTCGCTCACGTACATCATAAAAAGAATCCTTTCGCAAAATTTCACACTCCGAGTCCCAGCCCAGTAAGTCAGTCAGTTAGTTTCTCCTCTCCTCATATAATTATAGATTATACCCTAAGCTCCCGTCGAACGCGATGCGCAAAAGATAAACACCAATATAAATTGATTCACGCTCGCGCAAATGTACGTCATACGATAACAAAATAGGCTAGGTATCTGGTACCGTGGCTAAGTCGCATGATGCACTCGAACCTAACAGGTTGATGCACCATAAATGAGTCCACCCACTATAGCATAGCATAACATGACCGTGCTAGGAACGCGCCGTGCTACCAAATATTCTTTGTATTGAAACGTATGAAACTTAGCCTTAGTGGTCTAGTGACCGTTCCTTTACTGACCAACACCGTAGCGTTACTTTTTTTAAATGATATAAGTAGTAAACTGTGAAGCAATCGTTGATGGTGAAGCGCACTACTGTTAAGAGCTAATTTATTTAATTAACCCAAATTATAATCTGACGGGACGACCGCAACAGGCAAATTAATCAAATTCAATGTAAACAAAACGCTTTAGTAGGGGAGCCCCAGAAGGGATTTCGGGATTTACTAAAGCGCGGCAGATTAATATACAGGGGGATACCATGCACCCAGTTAAGTACCTCCACCAAATATGAGGCCCATATATAAAGCCGCCCGTGAAGGATACAGGATCAGATTAGTAAAAAAAAAACCGGCCAAGTGCGAGTCGGGCTCGCGCACAAAGGGTTCCGTAGCAGCAAATATAATTATAAGGTTCAGCCATCGTTTTCAGTGTAAGCACAATAACTTAACCAAAATTACAGTTAAATCAACCTATCTCAAAAACTATAAGAGATACTTTGATCAAACCAAAAATCGTTGAAAGAGTTAATTAGCATGCATCACCTCTATTTTTTTTAGAATTTTATACCCCGTAGTTATAAAAATAGAGGGGGGGGGACATACTTTTTACGACTTTGAGAGCTGATATCTCAAAAACCGTTCACTTTAAGAAAAATGTTTTTTAGAAAACTTTATATCATTTTAAAAGACCTTTCCATTGATACCCCACACGGGTATGTACATCGAAAAAAAAATTTTCATCCCTCAGTTACATGTATGGGGGGCCCCACCCCCAATTCTTTTTTTTACTATTTAGTGTCATAATTTTGTAGCGGTTCATACAACACATATTCCCATCAAATTTCATCACTGTAGTACTTATAGTTTCCGAGTAAATCGGCTGTGACAGACGGACAGACGGACATGACGAAACTATAAGGGTTCCGTTTTTGCCATTTTGGCTACGGAACCCTAAAAATGACCCTCAGACATTCTCGAGCGCGTCAGATTAAGGTAGGGTGAGTTAATTACATCTTAAAAAGTGTATATTCCACTAATCTGACAATTTGAGAGAGACGTAAAGAAAGGGGAGGGCAGCAAAGTTGTAAAAAAAAAACGTCATCTCGACATTCTCGAGCGTAGCTAATTTTTTTTTTATTTTGAAGGAAATAATTCAAGAATAATGAAAAATATATAATCTGACGATTTCCGCAAGCCGAAATAACAAAAAATCGTCGATAAAGTTAAATGCGTGCAGTTGTGTGATGGCTACATTTCCTTCTCCGGTTTTCTAAAGAGTTCCCTCAAAATTAGATTTCGTGGGAATTTGAACTGATTCGGACCGTTAGATTTTGAGAAATTTAGAAAAATCTCAAAAAAATAAGTTTTATATTTTGAAAGTGGTTTTTTTTTAAATAACTTTTAAACGGCTTTATCGATCAACTTCAAAAACTAATCCGCCTTTGAGCTTGAAAAACCACGTCGATCGCTACCAAGCTGGTCAAAATCGGTTGATTCGTTCGAGAGATATCGTGAACGAAAGAAACCCGAAAAAGTGATTTTTCGGGATTACTCCGAAATTTTTGGTTCGATAAATTAAAACTAGAAAATAACTTATGAGGATGATAAAACTGCGTTGAATGCCGCAAACCGCGTGAAAACTACTTGATCCGTTCAAAAGTTATTGCGGTTTGAAGATTCCAAAAATAGTGTTCTATGAAACTTTTATCAGACTTTCGAGCTGGGAGAGCTCAAATATTATTTCTTTGAACTCAGCGAGCTTAAAATATCACATAAAATATATTTTGAGCTCAAAAATGAAATAAGTACAATTTTAAGCGCCCAGGAATGGAATTAGCTGGAAGTTGCAGGGGGTTTTTTGTCAGATCAGGCGAATCCCTCTAGATAATCGTCAGATTATGAGACAGTACGTTCAGAACATAAAGATGAACCATATATATCTTAATCTGACGCGCTTGAGTATTTCAAAATGGCGAATTTTTTTTGCACTTTATGAAAGTGGCCACGAGTTTGCGTCCCATCGAAATGGTCAGATTAGTGAATGAGATCTTTTTTTTGGTGCACTTAACACTCCCTTAGAAAATCTGACGCGCTCGATTAAATTATTTTTTTTTCCATTTTCAACCCTTCCATACAACCACCCCCATCATGCAAACGATCAGATTAATATACGTACATTATTAAAAATACGTAGGGCATTGATGCTATCAATATCTGACGCGCTCGAGGATGTCCATGCAACAGTTTTTTTTTACATATTTAAAAATCTATAGCCGCTTCCCCCACCGATGAAAAGGTATAATCATAGAACATTTTTTTCTTCTTATCATCTAAGCTTTGCAACCCAATAGGTCTCTACGACGCTCGAGTAAATCCCCATTTAGCATCGTGGCCTCCCCTACTACTTAGTCCGTCCAGGTGGACATTTTCCCGTTTTCCGATGGTAGAATGGTGATGGCGGAATCAATTAATCTATTCCCACGCACATTGTCCAAAAAAGCATTCCTATAATGTACCGAAAGGCTGGCTACCCTACGCTTGTTGTTTGTAGATTGGTCTTATATCTACCAGTACGATATGCTCCTTTGAATGGAGCATTGCTAAACCGGCGAGCATAAAGGTTATAACTGCATATGATTTCTGATCTAAGCCTGTTAAATGACGTCATATGAAAAAATATATAAAATAACATTTTAACCATCGTATAAGTATACAAAGTAATTTACAAAAAGCGGTGCGGATGCGGTCACTACTAATGGGTGATTTTTTTGAGGTTAGGATTTTCATGCATTAGTATTTGCTCAGATTTTTTGAGGTTATGATTTTCATGCATTATTATTTGCTCAGTATGCTTTGACATTTCATCATGAATAGACTTACTAACGAGCAACGCTTGCAAATCATTGAATTTTATTACCAAAATCAGTGTTCGGTTCGAAATGTGTTTCGCGCTTTACGCCCGATTTATGGTCTACATAATCGACCAAGTGAGCAAACAATTAATGCGATTGTGACCAAGTTTCGCACTCAGTTTACTTTATTGGACATTAAACCAACCACACGAATGCGTACAGTGCGTACAGAAGAGAATATTGCGTCTGTTTCTGAGAGTGTTGCTGAAGACCGTGAAATGTCTATTCGTCGCCGTTCGCAGCAATTGGGTTTGTGTTATTCGACACCGTATAAAATACAGCTCCTGCAAGAACTGAAGCCGAACGATCTGCCACAACGTCGAATTTTCAGTGAATGGGCCCTAGAAAAGTTGGCAGAAAATCCGCTTTTTTATCGACAAATTTTGTTCAGCGATGAGGCTCATTTCTGGTTGAATGGCTACGTAAATAAGCAAAATTGCCGCATTTGGAGTGAAGAGCAACCAGAAGCCGTTCAAGAACTGCCCATGCATCCCGAAAAATGCACTGTTTGGTGTGGTTTGTACGCTGGTGGAATCATTGGACCGTATTTTTTCAAAGATGCTGTTGGACGCAACGTTACAGTGAATGGCGATCGCTATCGTTCGATGCTAACAAACTTTTTGTTGCCAAAAATGGAAGAACTGAACTTGGTTGACATGTGGTTTCAACAAGATGGCGCTACATGCCACACAGCTCGCGATTCTATGGCCATTTTGAGGGAAAACTTCGGAGAACAATTCATCTCAAGAAATGGACCGGTAAGTTGGCCACCAAGATCATGCGATTTGACGCCTTTAGACTATTTTTTGTGGGGCTACGTCAAGTCTAAAGTCTACAGAAATAAGCCAGTAACTATTCCAGCTTTGGAAGACAACATTTCCGAAGAAATTCGGGCTATTCCGGCCGAAATGCTCGAAAAAGTTGCCCAAAATTGGACTTTCCGAATGGACCACCTAAGACGCAGCCGCGGTCAACATTTAAATGAAATTATCTTCAAAAAGTAAATGTCATGTACCAATCTAACGTTTAAAATAAAGAACCGATGAGATTTTGCAAATTTTATGCGTTTTATTGTTTAAAAAAGTTCTCAAGCTCTTAAAAAATCACCCGTTATAACCGTTAGAGGTCATAGTAGCCATGAGGAGCTCGTGGTTAGATAACAACAGCCGCACAGGTCGATCTTCAAGGTTAAGCAACGCTTGCCAAGCTTGGTCTGTGGATGGGTGACCATCTTAACATAACGAGTTTCCTCCGTGCCTCGGAAAGCACGTTAAGCCATAGGTCCCGGCTGTCATTTGTAGATCTTTAGCAGTCGTTACGGATAGTCAGAAGCCTGTAAATCTGACTCCAGTCTTGCCATGAAGTACCGTGTTACCCCAGTTAATGGGTTGTGGAGGTCTGGTAGGCATCCGCTCCTCGTAAAATACTGGTATTCAGCTAAATCCGGTTTGACTGGAAGCCGACCCCAATATAGTTGGGAAAAGGCTAGGCAGATGATGATGAGGTCATAGTAGCTATGTCGTGGATCATTCCGTGCTTGTTACGCTCCTTGCGCAGTCATAATATGATGCGGTGCAGTAGGTAGACTCATTAAATAATAGAACGTCACTTACCAGATCGTGCTTATCATTTTAGATCCTCTAAGAAATTGGCAGAAAACAGATATAAATAAAAACCAATGAGTCACTATCTTATCATAACAGCGCAAAATATATACATTCTGAGAAGCAAAACTACATATCTGCGTAGTACCATCAGATGTTATTCGCGATTCGATTGAAGTCTCGAATCGCGACAACAATGTGATGCAATAATGTCAATGCTTTCTATACAAATGTTTTCAATATTGAACAAAGGGGTTCATTGAAAGGTTAACGTTCGCCTTTGAACAGACTGCTCTGGAAATATCTAACATCTGTTTTAACTAAATCATCCTAAAACACAACAGACATTTTATCGGGGCTAAATAAAGAGGCGATCCTGAAACAGGTCATCATCATCATCATCATCATCTCAGCCGAAAGACGTCCACTGCTGGACATAGGCCTCCCCCAAGCGTCGCCACAGTGACCGGTCCTGCGCGTCTCGCATCCATCGGATTCCCGCGACCCTCGCCAGGTCGTCGGTCC
The DNA here is from genome assembly GCA_030763345.1 of Mythimna separata. Classification (NCBI taxonomy): domain Eukaryota; kingdom Metazoa; phylum Arthropoda; class Insecta; order Lepidoptera; family Noctuidae; genus Mythimna; species Mythimna separata. The sequence goes on from CM061180.1 coordinate 11,289,193, forward strand.
ACCTTGTGGGAGGCCTTCCGACGCTGCGTCTTCCGGTACGTGGCCGCCACTCTAGAACCTTCCGTCCCCATCGACCATCTGTTCTACGAGCAATGTGCCCTGCCCACTGCCACTTAAGTTTGGCGATTCTTCGGGCTATGTCGGTAACCTTAGTTCTCTTGCGGATCTCTTCATTCCTGATGTGATCGCGCAAGGAAACTCCGAGCATAGCCCTTTCCATTGCTCTTTGGGTGACTTTAAGCCTTCTGATGAGGCCCATTGTGAGCGACCACGTTTCCGAGCCATATGTCATCACTGGCAACACACACTGGTCATAGACTTTTGTCTTGAGACACTGCGGTAGGTTGGACGAGAAGATACCGTGCAGCTTCCTGAACGCTGCCCAGCCGAGTCGGATTCGACGATTGATCTCTTTCTCGAAGTTAGATCTACCCAACTGGACCGTCTGTCCCAGGTAGACGTAGTCGTCCACAACTTCGAGTGTAGAGTCTCCGATCTTGATAGGAGTGGGAGCTACATGGATGTTTACCATGACTTTGGTTTTGTCCATGTTCATTTTGAGTCCCACTCTTTCGGAAGCCCTACTGAGATCACCGAGCATTGTACTGAGCTCCTCCGTAGTCTCAGCCATGACTACTATGTCGTCGGCAAACCGAAGGTGAGTGAAACAGGTCAATGAAATAGAAAACATAATCATATATTTGAGACTTTCGCTTTAACGTTTGAATCCCCAACCGGTCCTATGAGACCGCGCTGTTATTGTTTTACTATTGTGTCTCGTTTCACGGGTATCTGAGTAATTAAAGAAGTTTCCCAAACTTTTATGAACGACTACCCCCCCTTACAAAAAAACAAAATTCCAACGCCCCCTATACATAATATTTAATGATACAAATGTTATATGAATAGATAAATCTTTTATTTATTAATAATGACAGAAAAAAATATCTCTCTGTAATCGTGCTACTCGTGGTTTTGGTTGAAGGTCGTATTTATTATTTTTAACGCCCAATTTGTCTTTGGACCCGCTACAGCCCCCCACCGTTAGGCTCCAGCGCCCATTGGGGTGGGACGGAATCTATGATATAAAGGATCATAGACCAAAAAATATTCAACTAAATGTTTCTTTGTCTTTTTCCATGTAGGAACCGTTCGAAGCTCTGGACAGCACAGGTGAACCGGGACCGAGGCGTTCTCGAATGGCAAAACAGAAGCTATTTGAAGGCATCACGTTTTACTGCATGCCGCCTTTCAGCGTGCTCGATTTGGAGACTTTAAAGGTAAATCATTGGTTTTTATGATCATCTAGTTGTTTGTGATGACTGAAATTTATCTTTCACACCTAAGGATGTTATTTCCACGTACCTGCTGACTCTTGTGAATGTAGTCTATACTAATATTTAACTTTGGAAGTACTGATTCGATTACGAAATCGACGTAGGTATTCCCATCTAATAAAAATCTTTTTGTTCTATAAAAAGACACGGTTTCTGTGGCCACGAGTCACGAGAAAAAGATATAAAACTAGCTCGTACCAACCGCTTCGCCCGTGTGAACGTAGATAATTGTACGAAGGGAATATACTCCCGGGATAAAAAGTATCCTATGAGGAGCTCGTGGCTAGATAATAACAGCTGCACAGGTCGATCTACAAGGTTAAGCAACGCTCACCAAGGTTGGTCTGTGGATGGGTGACCATCGAACGAGTTTCCTCCGTGCCTCGGAAAGCACGTTAAGCCGTAGGTCCCGGCTGTCATTTGTAGATCTTTGGCCGTCGTTACGGATACTCAGAAGCCAGTAAATCTGACTCCAGTCTTGCCATGAAGTACCGTGTTACCCCAGTTAATGGGTTGTGGAGGTCTGGTAGACAGCCGCTCATAGTAAAATACTGGTATTCAACTAAATCCGGCTTGACTGGGAGCCGACCTCAATATAGTTGGGAAAAGGCTAGGCAGATGATAAAAAGTATCCTATGTAGCATTCCAGGACATGATCTACCCGTGTAGCAAGTTTTATCTAAATCCGTTCGAGCGTGAAGAAGTAACAAGCATACACGTATTCACAAACTTTTACCTTTATAATATTTGTGTGACAATACCAGCTTGCCATCGTCGTATGGTACGGCAGAAAATATTATATGCCAGGACCGAGCAGGGTTTTTCTAAAATAGAATTAAATAAACTTTAAAGTACACAAATAGTAACAATTTTACACAATCTTAAATCTAATAACAACTAATTAATTATAAATGCAAAAGTGACTTAGTCGTCCTGTCTGTCTGTTACCTCTTGACTTCTAAACAGTTGAACTTATTTGGATAAAACTCGAAACAAAGGTAGTTTATGTACGAGCAATAAGTGGGTAAACGCAAGAATCAGTTTTTCAATTACCCAGTTACCTACTGCCCGGAGACGTCGTATGATACGTAAAGTTATGCTTTTTGTCCCTTGTGATCATTTTTGACAGGTTGAAATGTAGAAGCTAAAATAAACAAATAAACACGCGAAACTGCCAGTCATAAAATTACTAACCGATCAAAGGACAACGCAACGCGCCACTACCGATCAAAAGCTATTTCTCTGTGGACCTTATCTTATTATTGTAATACTATCAGCTTTCATTAATTGTTCGTATCATTCCAAAAGTGAACTTTGAAACCCAAACTCTCGTGCAAAAAACGAGTGTTCCCTTCTTTTCGCTGAATCACTATTACTTTAAACATGTTGGTTATCATTAAATAGCTCCTCCTGCTCTGGGTCAAGCGAGAGGCACTGTCAGACTCATTGACTACAAGCTACTGCCAGCGGCTTCGCCTGCGTGATAATAGAAAATTATCCCAAGGGAAAATACTCCCGAGATAAAAAGTAGCAGGAGGAATAGTTTCCAGGACAATGTCCACTCGTGTAACAAGTTACATCAAAATCCGTTCAGGCGTTCGAGAGTGAAGAATTAATTACTCAGATACCCGCGAAACGAGACACAATAGTAAAACAATAACAGCGCGGTCTCATAGGACCAGTTGGGGATTCAAACGTTAAAAATAAAAAAAAACTGTCCAACTTTCGCTTTTATAATATTAGTGTAACAAGTGTGACCACCCGTGTCCCCCCAGTTGACCTTTGCGCTGCAGGTCCACGGTAACGCTATCGAGTAATCCCACAGATGTCTAAGCCATGGATTAGTATTAGTGTTTGAGTCGATTGGCATAAAATCACACCTGATTTCTACAAAAGATAAGACAGGTGTACTGATTACTGAGAATTGCACAATTGAAAAGTCATAATAATAAAATAAGTACTTTGCCCGACCTTTAAATCGCAACCGCAACTTCTAATTTAATAGTTACCGCGACATGCGCTCACTAAATAATAGTCTTTTTTGCATAGCATGGGTTGGGTGACAGCAGGATGCAGCTACATTGTATGAATCTGGCAGCTGTCACCGAAACCATCCTATTACAAATTTAGTATAGAAGCAGTCGATTGACATAGCTTCTTAAATTCTGAGGGTAGTTCGACATCCAGAAGTACTCTTTTGTATCTAAAAATTCATGTGAGGATCAATTTCTAATAATGCTATTGCAAATATACTGAATGTCGTTTACAATGTAAACAGGCACTAAGCAGTAGATTGATATAACTTCCTAAATTCCAAGGGTAGTTCGACATCCAGAAGTACTTTTTTGCATCTACAAATTCATGTGAGGGTTAGTTTTTAACAGTGCTACTGGAAATATACTGAATGTCATTTACAATGTAAACGTGCCAACTAAGCAGGAGATTGACGTAGCTTTTTAAATTCCGAGGGTAGTTCAACATCTAGAAGAACTCTTTTGTATTCACAAATTCATGTGAGGGTAGTTTTTAACAATGCTTGTGGAAATATACTGAATGACGTTTACAAAATAAACGTGCCTATTAAGCAGAAGATTGACAAAACTTCCTAAATTCCGAGGGTAGTTCTACATCCAGAAGTACACTTTTTTGTGCACATAAATTCATATGAGGGTCAGTTTTTAACAGTGGAAATATACTGACCGATGTCATTTACTATGTTAACGAGAGAATGAATTTAATTATAGAATTATCAAGTATCAGCTGTTTCTAGCGTGTTTTCGATCACGCATTCAACACGCTGGGGTTAGGCAGCATCTTTAACCTGTCGCCAATTATAATTATAGGGTTGAACAGTATGACCGTATCATTATTACTAAGTAGTTAATCCGCATATCAGCTGGAAATATACTTCTATTAATAAAACATAGTCCATTGTTAGACACGTGAGTTTTACACGAGATCGGAAGTATATAGTATTGTTGTTGTTTATGTGCTGTAACACATTTTAATGGTATTGGCACATATAACACATGCTATGCACTTGTAATCTATTTCAGTCGCTTAAAATTCTCTCCAATAACATAAAGAATGCTACTGAGTTTGGTTTTGTTTTAGAACATGCTGCTGGCCGCAGGCGGCCGGGTTGCGGCAGACCCATCACTCGTGCGGATATCTGAGGACTCGTATCAACCAGCGCTGGTGCTGGCCGAACCTGAGCGGACCCAGGAGGATCGCTTTACATGTAAGGATCATTTTATTAGTAGGTACAAAAACCAAATAAAATTACAGGTATCCTATCACGACCCTATCCATATCATACCTAAGAAAAACCGGACAACAAAACTGTATGAATCCGGTGTGAGGTAGGGCTTTCAAATACCGGATTTTTTCAATACCGGTATTGGAATAGCTCAATACCGTGATCACGTGATCACGGTATTGAATTCAAGTTTTTTTGTATAATTTTAAACTAGTGCTTCTTCTTCTTCGAATCATAATAATATTTAAATAAATAATTAAATTATTGGTTAAAAACACAATTTTATTTTTTTGTTTCCAATAAAACCCACGAAAAGAGTGATATGAGACCGATTTTACCTTATAAGAGTGATATAACAGATTAAATAGGTGTTTCAGGTACCATTTAAGCAAACATTTTTTTTTCAAGTCATAATTTTGAATATAAAATTTATTTAGGTAACTCGATTCACAAAAGTAGCAAATCCACAAAGTTGTATAAAGATTTTTGTAGCATGTGACACATCACTACCAAGAGGATAGAGTAGAGAACTTTTGAGAGAGTTTGAAGATTCCAGTCACTTTTGGTTCTTTTTTTGTAGCCATGTAAATAGCTGTAACATGTCATGTTACAGCTGTTCATTGAACAGCTTTAATTTCAGTCCGAAATTTTGCGAGTACATTTTAAAAATCTAGATGACAAATGTTACTAATTTTGGATTTAAAAGTACTCTTATACAATATACGTTTAAATAAAATTAAAATTATCGTCTACGCCTTATACATTTTCTTATATTTGAATTTAAATGTAAAATGTTGATCCATTTTTCAAAAATCATTAAAATGTCGATGAAAAAAAATCCACAAGGCATGGGTACTGTTTAGGGGACCTGAAAGAATAGCAGATGACCCTTCCAGTCAACCATTTTAATTTGGTGATATGTATTTAGAAACAAAATATTTTTTTTGACCAGGAATCCTTACGTATGGTTGGCTGGTCACCTCCTTGTTTTAAGTCAAACATACAGAGTTTCCCGAAATGTATTGCTTCAATATATATTTTTTAATAATATAATAATAATAATTGCTACATATTAACTTCATTAGTCTAATTTAATTTTAACTTCAAACATATGTTAAATGTTATTTAGAACAATTATTTATTATATCTATGTAGCAATTTGCGAATCAAATCTCATAGACCAACGCCACATACAACCAGCCATTCTGACGCACACCAAAACACTCTGTATATTAAAGATTGTAATACCGTAATCACGGTATTGGCAAGTCAATACCGGTATTGAAAAAAGACCAAAATATATCCGTGATCACGGTATTACGGGATCCCGTAATACCGGTATTGAAAGCCCTAATTATGTCCAACCATATATACTCCCCTCACAGTGTGAGGGGAGTATATATGGTTGGACATAATGGAGACACGTTATGGGTTTGTTTTTCCCAAAAGTACATTCACCTTTAAAAAACCACGCTTGTGCACAGATACGGCGTTTAACTATGCCATGTAACAATGTGGCGGGTTGACTAGCACTTCCTACGGTATACTTGGTAAATAGTATGGTAAAACGGGCTGGTATCCGCAACTCCAAGACTAAGGCGCGTATTTTGCGTACGGCATGGTATACTTATACCTACAACAGAATAGAAAGTAAATTGAGTGCACGAAAAATGTTTTTTTTGTGCCGGAGATGATTGGTCTGTGTTTGTTTCGAACATCTTAGTAATTTACGACTAGTGGGGGTGTGATGCCGTTATAATTGGGGTTTTTTTCGTCTATCGAGAGAAGTCAATTCCTGATGTGCACCCACCGCCACCTACGTAGGATGATCAATTGATCAGTAAAGTAATTACGTAACTCAGTTAGGTACAATGACTATACCTTGTATCTTGATAGGTCATCATCGCATTAATTGCGTCATTTACGTTACTGAGACCAAATTTTCAAATTTAAAAAGAAGGTACTTAACTAAAGTGTGTTTCGCAAATGGAATTCATCTAGGTACACTCGAAATGCTATCGTATCTTCACTCAAGAAAAACACTCGAAGTATTATTGTCAGTAAAAAAATAAGTTATTTTGGTTCAGACAACAACAACATGTTGAATCGGTCGGCATGTTGTTTGTGTAATGATTCACTTGATGTAATGGCAGCAAGGCGGAAGGAAACCAAGTGGGTCAGGTCAAGTTTACAAACGATGCTGTGACGTGGACATTAGGATCGACTGATGTCATTTAATGAGGCGTGCTAATGCCAACATCAAAGATTTAGAACAATCCTTATCTGCCTGCATTATAACGGCGCAATTACAATTGGTGGTTAGCCTATATTCGGGTGCATGAAAGACGTTCCTCGAATTCGGGCACCCAATGCATTTAGCATTAGCATTATCGGCCTTATAATGTTCCCACTGTTGGGATTCAGGCCTCCTCTCTGGAGAGAGAATGGGCCACCGCGCGGGCACAGTGCGGATTGGTGGGCCCGCAGCGGGCCCAATGCATTAATTACATTGTTTCGTTTACGTTCGGCCAATGGAAAACGACCCTGTCGCCGATTTCGTTCGAATTTGTTCGAATACGGGCCTATTCGGCCCCTTTCATTTACACCTAAGTTGTTTGTGCAAATTCCATAGACAATCGAATACGAGTGATCGAGTGTAATTGCGCCATAATTGATTGTAGTATTAGGACCTTGATTATTTTGCGACCACTAAGCTAAGTTTGTAATTTTTTTATTGATTACGAGTACCAACTAAATAACTGTATTACATAACGACAACTCTTATTTTTTTCTTTATCATTACATTACAATACTTAATTAAACATTGATTAACTAGATTAATTTCAGATTTTTAATTTTAAGTTGCCATTTTAAGTCGCTAGCACTAAATATCTGCCGAAATAAATGCGTCGGACATACAGACGAAGACAATGGGATGTCCCTCTGTCATACGGAACCTTAATACTAAGTAGCAATTTAGACTCTGGACCAGGTAATGAGAAACTATCAAAGAAAAACCCAAAGATGAAACTCACAGTCAGTTAACTCCTACCCTTTGTACTTTGTACTCATAACAAAGTTAACTTCATCGCAAAAAAATATGCAAATTGACAGAATGACACATTTAGACTTAAATACCTCTTCCAATTATAGTCATGATACAGACGCTATAGACGGTAGGTCAGTATATGTCTGAGATAAACGTGATTTGAACGTTAATTTAACGTTTTTTTTCTCGCGTCACGTGCCGTGGCTAAACCTCCATGAACGAGATAATGCGTGAAGTTAATACAAACTTAGCATACCTGAATAACACTGAATGTATTCTGACGCTGAATACAATTTGAATTAAATGAATACCGAAGCCGTAATGTACTTTTTAAGTGGTAATATACTCTTTATTACTGTTTAAAATAAATTATAATTTTACTATTTATATGTTATAGGTATATATACATTCTTAGTTACTGACGATCAGTTTTCAGTACATAACAGCTTATCCTTCGACAAAGGCCTCCTCCAAAAAAAAATTATAGTAAGCCTCTCCAAATCTCCAATCCCCGGTGCTTGCACAGATTTTTATGGAAATACCATACGTATTTTACAATTTGCATTTGAAATTGATTTGAGACCGCTATCCCGAAAGTACCGTTGTATTTCATGAATGATTAAACGAAATATTATATAAAGATTACATAAAGATTGGGGTCTTGGTTATTATGTAGTGATAGATATTGGTTTGGTTCTAATTACCTACATTATACCTAATACACATATTTATAAATCTATTGGTAAAATAATACACAAGGAACACAAACACAGCATTAAAATTGGTCATAGTATTAACATCTCAAAAAATAACCAATCCTTACTTTGTTATTGAACCTAAATATAAACCGTAGAGCTATATTAGTAGCACATAAATAGTTTGTTGGTGCCAAATGCGTGCTCGTTTAAAAAATAAAAACAATGTGCATTGCTGTCTGGTATGAGGTGGCGCTAGGAAAGTTTTTCTTGATCTTTCACCCTGCATAAGTGTTGTGCAACTATTCGGTACGGAGCGAATAACTAGTGCGATTTTTTTTACGTTTAAGCGATACACGTTTTTTACTTTTGGTGCTTCCATTGGCTCACTACAAGCCAATAATGAAAACGGGAGAAGTCATTCTGAGGATTCACCACCATAAATAAAAAAAATGAAAAATAAAAAAATATGTATTGACAACTTTAACAGCAAAAGTAATACAGGTTTAGACAGTATCAACAAAAAAAATAATTAAATGCCTTCTGTCTTAACTCGTGGAATTTTCCCCGACTCGCTTAAAGTTGTGAGGCTCAGTCCTAAATACAAATCTGGGGGTAAAATTGACCCCGGTAACTTTCTACCTGTCATTTCAAAAACATTCGAACGAGTCTAGGCTCCCCCACACAGGCGCGTTATTATCGTTCGATAATATCGCATGCGGTATTGCGTTAATGCGTCCTGATTCCTTGCACACAACTGCGTTTTTATCGTCCGATATTTCTTACGAGAGAGCGCCGTTATTATCGCAGCTGTGTGTACGGTCGTTTGCGTTCTGATACAAAACATTCTAGAACTTATATCGGAATATCGCAGGACGGAGAAACGCAACGTCCCACTTCCATTGCAGCGTTATTATCGCAGCAGTGTGTAACTACATGACCGTCCTAATACAAAATGTACTGCAAACAGATATCGCAGTAACGCATGCGATATTATCGACCGATAATAACGCGCCTGTGTGGGGGAGCCTTCTTATACAACCGTCTAAACGCTTACTTGACTAAGAAAAAAATCTTAATTGATCAGCAATGTGGTTTCCGCCATAAATCAAGTAGCCTCACAGCCTCAATAGAGTTAATAACAAAAATACATATATACTAGTATTGATCACAATTTATTTGTTGTAGATATTTTCATTGGCTTTAAAAAAGTCTATGATACAATTAGTCATCAAAAACTACTCCAGACATTAATTATATAGGTATTTCAGTCAGCGCCCTTAGTGTGTACGTTTCTTATTTTTAGAAAACAGTCAGTAAAATAGATAATTTTACAAGTTCGATGCAAAACATAACATACCTGCTGTCTGCAAGGTTCAATTATTAGTTCTTTAATATTGCTCACATACCTACATTAATAACAATTAATAAAATAGGATTTTCTTCCAACTATGCTTTAATTACTCAGATACCCGCGAAACGAGACACAATAGTAAAACAATAACAGCGCGGTCTCATAGGACCGGTTGGGAATTCAAACGTTAATTTCATCATAATCACACTAAAAACTCAGTACAAAGCGAGTCTTTATTGCTCTAGAGCAATAAAAATGTATGAAATTTCATTATTGCACAGTTTTTTTTTTAATCGCACCATAAGGCGCCAGTCTCAATGGGTTAGCTCTATTCAGCCAGCCGATATCAATAATTTTTTTTTACGTACGTATTATTTGTTTCTATCCTACTTGTTCCAAATTTAAAAAATGATTGCTGCTAACTCTGATTTAAAAATGAAAGAAATTTAAAAAAGTGATTTGGCGGGAACTTTGTTAATTTTGTTTTGACAACATTTTTGGAAACGATAATGTGTGATACTATCTGATTTTGAGTGCTTCGGCTTCGAATTAAAATGGAATCATCTAGCGACACATTAACGTTTGAATCCCCAACCGGTCCTATGAGACCGCGCTGTTATTGTTTTACTATTGCGTCTCGTTTCGCGGGTATCTGAGTAACTACCTCCGGAAAACATTCTAAATGAAGCCGACAGTGTTATAGAAACTTCTATTTTAACTGTTTGATATGAGTTTCTTTTACTTACTATTCCTATAGGTAATAGTTAAAAGAAAAGCAGATTATGCACCTCGCCTTAAGTAATTTAATATTGCCCTCGTGCCTATTAGATTATAGCCCTCGCTAACGCTCGGGCTCTAAATCAGGCACTCGGTGCAATAATAAATTACTTTGTGCTCGATGCAATAATCTACTATTAAAGGACACCTAACATTATACGTAGACTTCTTCTTATCGTGTCGATGACTTTAACTAATTTTTTTCCGACCAGTATTTGGCAACCTGTACGGCTCTATCATTGGCCTCGCATAGATCCGAAAAGTACAAATGTTGTGCAGTATGAGCAGTTCAACAAATGTCACATGTCTTGCGTATCGGCTCCACACTGGCACTATGTTAAGGATGGGTCGAGGAAGCCCCATTTGGCCAGATTGTTTTTACAGCGGCCAACCTGGGTCCGGAGTCAGTTAAGATATTTCTAGATTGGCCACTGCAATTCGCGTCCAGGAGGGAGATGCTGTGATGGGGTGTTGAACTCAAACTCAAAATACGTAGACTATACTTGCCTCTTTTATTTTAAGAAGTCCTATAATTGTTGCTTTGACAACCTTAACGCAGCTTCTGGCTAAAGTAAGGATCGATTCCGCTTTGAATCGGAACTAATTTCTAGATAGTGTATGTTTCGCTCTGTTATAGGTACTCATGTATGTTCAGTTCAGTCGATACTCTTACATAAACGTTTTATATAATTTTATTTTAATGACATCACTACACTGTGTATCCTGTGAGCGTTCCACAAATATTTTCGCAGATCGTTCACGTAAGGATTGTTCTACAAAAAAAAATCAAGTACGAGTTGGACACGGTTCCGTAAACCAAATAAATGAAGTTTCTTGGAAATTTTAATAGCATTACATTTTTATTATTTATTGTTTTAGTAGCAGTAAAAATATACACTGTCTTTTAATTTAAAAACAATGTTAAAATATTGTCCGCCATATTGAACTTATTGTGATGTATTCTTTTCAACAAACCCTTTTATACTAGTAACTAGCTGCGCCCCGCGGTTTCACCCGCGTAAGTTTCGATTCCGTGGAAATATCGGGATAAAAAATAATAGCTGTTGACCGATTGTCATATACGTAACCCCTCCCGCACCTCGGCAACGCCCACGCGTGGAACGGTTCGCGTATTGCATTTTTATACTTGTTATAACATCGAAATTAAATGTCCGATTCGAATGAATTAAAAAGTATTTTACTGCTACATAAATGCCCTTGATTATAAAACTATTTATTTGAATAAGAATTAATACTACGATACGAATGTAACCAACTTTTGTTTCTACCGGCGATTTAATTAAATTTTAGAACACAAAAGCTCCTATTGTGACTTAACTACGGTAGTTAGATATATTCCATCGCGGACTTTTATGTAGGTAATAATGAGTACTTTAATCATGTAGTACATAATTTTTATGTATCATCAATAGTTTTCTCAGCGCACGCCAAATAATGAATTTCATAGGCAGAATTTTGCTACTCTGGGATTCATTATTGCAATTTTCTTATGGATCTCTAATTTTTTTTAACATAAATTATAGCCTATGTTACTTCCTGACAATTTAGCTTTCTATTGGTGAAAAAACGGTTGAAATCGGTCCAGTAGTTTCGGAGCCTATTCGGTACAAACAAACAAACAAACAAACAAAAAAATCTTTCCTCTTTATAATATTAGTATAGAGTATAGAAGTATAGATGTGCCTTATGAGTGCATAAAACACTAACTAGTCCGCCATATTGGATTTAGAATGTCATCACTAAGCATGCATTGATTTTTATCCAAATTGTCACAGTCACAAAACTCTGCAAAACTTTTGGCTCATTCGAGGTTTTAAAATTCATATTTGCACGATTTGACCTAAACAAGCATAGACATATAAAGATTTCAAGTTAAATAAAAGCTTGTAAAACATGCCAGTGTTAAAGACAAACACAGATATAGAATATACGGACATTGTAGATATTTAACCTAGTAACGAAGGATTAGGTGTTCAAACACTTTTTTTTTCAAGTGGGTAATCATAAGAATGGCTTCACCCGCTCTTGGGCGGAGTGGGAGGGCGTGTCAGACTATTACTAACTAAAACTCCACCCCATTCTTTCGTTGCCTTCGATCTGGGGTCATCGAGCTTCCCTTTCGGGATCCGATCCATGGCCCCAATATGTTTTAACATAGAATCTTGTTTCAGACCTCGCAATGGAGCAGAGTATCGTGCCAGTCAACTACGAGTGGGTTCTCAACTGCCTCGGTAACTACACGCTAGGTTCCATCCAGGAACTACTGCTGTGTCCCTCGTCGCTCCTGCCGCCCGCCACCGCCAAGTGGCCCGAAGTCTTACTCTCCCAAGATTATGACGATACTAATGACATAATATAAAGAATCACTTACCACATAAGGTAAAACCTCTTCGCATTATCTATGATCAAATCACCATAATGGACGATTTTCGAATGATCAACGGATTAATAGTAATTAAATTAATTTAGTGATCACAATTAGTTATTTTAATAATGATTTTAGATGGTTAATAAAAATATTACGTTAATAATGTTTAAAACTCTTTTTATCATTAAATAGCTTTAACATAAATATTTGTATGACATAGAATATTATCTTGAATGATTACGCCAATGTGTCTTAAAGACGTTTAATTCTATTTGAATGAGCAATTTTTTCAGGCAAACGCCATTTTTCAGGCGGTAGGGATACCTTGCTTGTCTGTAAGTGCCCTTAAATTTATAATAAGTTATTAAATATATATATTTTACACAAAATTATCCGGAGTTTAATTTCGTCAGAATCAAATGGACACCTATATTTCGCAACTCGAGAGATGTTTTTGAAAATTGGTATAGATTACCTATTTCAGGGTTTTCTGAGGAAAATATGTAGAATAAAAGCTTTCTCGCCTGGTAGGGGCAACTTTCATAATTGATTATACTACTTGAACCAACAGTTTCATCACTTACGGATGACGGTTCTTCATAAATAAGATCGATTTTTTAATCGATTAGGAAACACTCGAGTTCTAAAAAATCAATTTCCTGGAAATCGATCCGTTGGATTTTCTTCGGGTACTGAATTCTTTATAAGAAGCTTTTAATACAATACAGACAAACCTACAATGCACATGCATTTCTTATGAGGTGCATTTACAATATCATCATCTACCTAGCCTTTTCCCAAACATATTGGGGTCAGCTTCCAGTCAAGCCGGATTGAGCTGAATACCAGTATTTTACGAGGAGCGGCTGCCTACCAGACCACAACCCATTAACTGGGGAAGACTGGAGTCAGATTTACTGGCTTCTGACTATCCGTAACGTGCTTTCCGAGGCACGGAGAAAACTCGTTATGTTAAGATGGTCACCCATCCACATACCAACCTTGGCAAGCGTTGCTTAACTTTGAAGATCAACCTGTGCGGCTGTTGTTATCTAGCCACGAGCTCCTCGGGGTTCCAGTCAAGCCGGATTTAACTGAATACCAGTATTTTACGAGGAACGGCTGCCTATAACATTCACATAATATCCATAAACTAATGTATGAATCGGGTTTGTGTATTAATTTATGTATTATGTACTGAACACATATATTTTGTTAATTATTAATTTTACTTAAATTTAACTAATGCTTTTTTAAGTTTTGTTATTTTTCTTATGTGCATTTACTGAATTAAGTTGGCTCCGTATCGTCGCTTAAGGCTGGCGCGAAGTGTCAATTTTCCATACAAACGTAATACCAAAATCATTTGCAGTTTAAGCATATTTACACCATAATATGATGTTATTCGGATTCAGACAATAATTATCTAGGTTCCTACGTCGTCTTTCTGTTGAAAAACTTACCCCAAACGAAATTTAAGCGAATTTAATTTTGCACATTTTTACACCGAAAATGTCATGTTTTTATTTGTTTTTTTCTATATTATAAACAACAATACTTCAAGATATCTCTCCGTAGGAACACAGATATTATTATCAAGTTATAAAGAAAAGAAAAGAAATTGGAAAATAATTAATTTTTCATTCATCATTTTTGGTATTACGGTACACATCCAAATTTCTCCCAAATTTTCAATAGTTTTTATTGCTATCGCAGCAGGCAAATGTCAGTGTGTGGGTATGACATTACCTCAGTCACTGTATCTCAGAATTATTTATACTATCTGGATTGATTACGTCAACCTCAAAATCGTACTCACAAAAGGGTATCTTATCTCTTTCTACCATGGTGTCCATAGACGAGTAAGAAAGGGACACGCTACCTCTTTCTATGCTCCGTCTTGCTGGGTACATTTTTTCCATTTTTGCTTGTCAATCAAAAATATGAACTTAATGGCAATGAAAATGAAGTACACTTCAGATTGTGTGATATTACTTCGTAATCATTCCAGGGTACACAAAGTCCTTGCGTGTGTGTCGCTCCTACAGGGTTACCTACTTATCATAGGTTCGAAAAATATTTGATCGAAATTCAATTCCTATAAAATTTTTAAACAATTATCGTTTCGTTTTAAGGGTTCCGTACCTCAACGGGCAAAAACGAAACCTTTGTTTGTCAAGACCCTCTATCTCGGGAACACGTGGAGTTGTCGAGTTCGAGAATAGGCCCGCGATCTCTTGAAGCTGTGCACAAATCAAACATATAAGTTATCGAAAAAAAAGTTACAACCGTTTATATCGCAAAAAAACGTACGTTTTGATACTCTCTAAGTAATCAAAATTTATAGGGTACTTCCCGATGACCTAGAATCATGAAATTTGGCATAAAAAAGGTCTTATAGCAAATATAGGGAAAAGTCTGAAAACTGAAAATTTGTAGTTACGCCTCTAGAAAATCGGTTCCCCTCCTATGGGCATTCACACTAGCGTAGGGGTCATATCGCACAAGCGGTTTGCGAGCGTTTGTTCCTTATATTATTTAGATTTTAATCACCATAGATTCATTAAGTCGTGATTTATTTTTGTTAGTTACATCTCATGTTAATAGGTTTGTTCTTTTTTCTTATATTTATATTCTCTCTTATGGTGTGAATGTGGGAACACTAGACTACGATTTGATTACTACTATTTCGACAGCTTTTTGATAAATATTATTTTTATTGTACTTTTGGTTATCAATCTTAATCTGTCTGGTAGTATTGTAATCTATACTTATAATGTAGAAGTATAAATTCTGTACATTGAAAATGTCAAAAAAAATAATGGCAGGGGGTGTTACGAGACCGACACCGAACTCATTTTTTTTTAATTAGGTAGGTACTTAGGTTTACTTTTATAGGGCGCAGACCGTATAGATTTTAATTTCAAGTGTAGGTAGTATATTTGATAGTGTGTAAGTAACGTAGGGTATTTTAGTATTCCTATGTAAGATTAGTCATTCGTATAATTATGTAGATATTATTTTTTAGGCATTTTGCTTATTTATTGATATACATAGAAGTGAAGGTACTACACTAAAAACTTATTGATAAGTTTTGTCATCCACGCGAACGAAGTCGCGGACACAGCTAGTATGGAAATATTGTAAACCCAATATTTTTTTGAAAAGAGTAACCATGAAGTTTCTTGCCAGTTCTTCTCAATAGGAAACGACGAATTGGAACTACGCACTAGATTCTGACGTTTCATAAGTGTCCATGTAGGCCCACGTAAAATAAAAATATTATTGATCACTACAGAACACTTTTTTTGCATTCAATTTATTTTTAGGATAACATTAAAAGTGACGACCCTATTTCTTCAATGAAGCATAGGTAATCTGGGGGCACGGTAGTGTCCCACCCACCAAGTCACGCAAAAATGTGGCATCCTTTTCTCGAAACATTTCGAGCCATTTTCAACCTCTTATAAATTTGTTGTGGACGAAACTAGATCAAGCAGGCTTCTTAAAAAGACGATATATTTCAAATCTCATTAAATTTTCTTATCAAAGTTTCTAAATTTTGTCATTCACTGACTGAACGAACATAAAAAGTCTAAGGTACTTTTAGCAGACATAGAGACAGAAGTTTCAAATTTTGATTACAATTAGTGTTTACTGTACAAACCAAGGGAAAACTAAAATATTTTGCAATTTCGGCCTAGTTTTCTAGATACACCAACTGCATATATAACTTAGTAATCCCATATAAATGTATAGGATTACAAAGTTACATTTTTAAGATTTGACTTGGTAATCGCACTAAACGATTTACTTAATTACTTTGGAGATACATTGTGTTTTCATGCGATTACAAAGCTAAATTCATTTATTTAAAACATACAAGTATTTTGACTTGGTATAACATGGATCTCACATATTTTTACGGTAGAAGAGTAGTGTTGCGAGACTTGAGTTTTTTACAAGCTGTGTTTTTGATGGAATTATTTTGTCAAGTTCAAAACTGTTCCATATTATGCTGTGAAGATTGTCCAACTCACACGTACACACACATATGCAATTTCGCATTTGTTTTTGCCAAACAGAGATAGCAATATACCGCGAACGTATTTTATTTTCATCTCAACTCGAAGTAGCGAGCGATCTACGCAGGATCCTTAAGCTCGTCTGTGACCATCAGGTGGCCTGGTAAATTTGTTGAAGTTTTGAATTTTCATCATCATCTACCTAGCCTTTTTTACGAGGAGTTTTGAATTTTGATTTATAAAAAAGAATAACATGGTTGCTTGCAAAAAAATATTTGTAGGTACTTTTTTTTGGTACCTCAAAAAAAGTCGAGTAATTTCAAGCGTCTGGGAAAGTCTAAGATCAATTTAAGGAATCGATCCTTTGTTTAAGATTGATTTCAACAAACGATTTTCTTGACATATAAAATCGATCTCAGATTCTAAATCGGAATCGCCAACCCCAATTTTTCCATGAGTTATGGAAAATCCCGTTGTGCCGATATCAGACACCTGACATGGACAAAATAATATTGATTGGACAGTTGCATCACTGTATGATAGAACAAAGTCCCGCGCTCTGTCTTTTCGCGATAAACTCCAAAACTCTGTGGGTAACTAGTTTTATTTTTGTTAGGCTATTCTGTCCCACTCCTGGCCAAAGGCCTCCTTCCACTCTTTTCATCTTTCGCGAGCCTGCGCTTCCCTTTACCAGTTCTGGCAGAATCTATCTAATTCGTCGCGCCATCTCCTTCGTGGTCTGCTGCGACCCCGTCGCACTGTTTGAGGGCACCAACTTAGTGCTTGTTAGTAACTACTAAACGGATTTTCGTGCAGGTTTGCCAATAGGTTAAAACCATAGATATGATTTCTGTGGTTAAAACAGGACGATAATAGATGAAAAACATGAAAGTATAACTTATGCTCTACTAAACCGTGCAAAGCCGGGGCGGATCGCTAGTCCAAAATAAAAGATAAGAGCTCGCGAGTCACCGGCTGCTTGCAGAAATGACGCGCCTTTATTGCCCACTATTTGCACACGTCTGAGGTACTCGCCCGTTACTACTTGTCTAGCCACTAGCCGATCGGCGAAGTCCACGTAATATCAAGATTTACGATCTTTGGACTGTCGTACGATCTGATAATTGTAAGCCTATTTACTATTGTTAGTAATTACCCCTAGCTGCTGCAATAAGTACGTACCTAATGTATTACGGAGGGGGTAGGCGGGAATAAAGCTACAGAACTAGCATATCAATCCTATCTTCTATTTTCCCAGCTATGTCAAGGTCGGCCACCAGTCTATCCTTGGACAGCTGAATACCAGTATATCTGAAGGAGCGATTTCCTATGTGACCTCTATAAACTTTTTTTTTTCTGGTAGGGGAATCATCAGAATGACTTCTCCCGCTCTTGGGCGGAGCGGGAGGGCGTGTCAGACTCTTACTGACTAAACCCCTACCCCGTTCCTTCGTTGCGTATAATCTGGGGGGACTCGGTGTCAACCTTTCGGAATACCACGTGTTCCCCAGAGGCTTCGGCCCTGCCGGGCTTCTACAGTTTGCTGACATCTCCTTGTGGCGCGCGTGGAACAGAACGCGCCATGGACGACTGGGTTCGGTCCAGATTATTTCCAGACTGCCGGACGGCGAGCTACATAGTGCTCGCCGTCCGCGAACCCGCGCCTATGGTGGTCGGAAATCGGGATCGGGATCACGGCGGCGTGAGGACCGTTCCCTCACGCGCTCGCGGTCAGCAGCCTCCTTCACGAGCATTACTGCTTCGCAGTAAAACGCCCCTCGTGCCGCCTCGTGATGAGACAGGTGAAGAAGATTCTACTCGTAAAAGCGTTACAAGTGACAGCCCGGATCAACAGTATTACGATTACCTGCTTCAAAGGCACAGAGCAGTATAGGTCGGCACATAGGTATCCTAATAAATAGACTCATCCATGTTGGTTCTCGAAAAGTTGGTTAACCTTAAAGATCGAGCTGCTTCATTAGCAATAATTGGTAACTTTCTATAGTAAAGATACTCTCATCAGGAAGGATCTTCGATACCTCACTGTCATATGTTTATAGAGGCAGTTGAAGCGCGACAAAAACTTTCACACGAACTAATTAAAATTAAACTACCTGATATACCTACCTCCTACTCATTTACGTACCTATATCGCTGCCTTAATTATGGAATTATTTTGGCGAAGCTATTTCTAGCGGTGGTTATATTTCAGCCGACATAATGATGATGAAAGAACTGTGCTATGTAATATATGTATTAACCTCTAGTGACCTACTGTCAACCAGGCAGACCTATTTCTCTAGACTGAACTATTCTTCCTAGTTCATGTCGCTTGTCGGGTTCCTCACTACTGTCTAAAAAATAGAGATAGATTGAGAGCTAGACGCGGACTAGACCTAAATAAATTCATCATTCAGCCTAGATTGAATAAGTGGCAGAGCTAGTTTAAAGAAATTTGATCATTGTTTACATCAATAAATTTATAGTGGAAAATTCCTAGGGTATAGTCATCGCGAAATCCACCGCACGTGTAATAAAATGTGAAACCCGGACTTTGAGATGTAGTGTAACATAGCTATGAATATTAGGATTAAAAAAGTCGGACCTAGGGATTGAACCCTGAACACCACGCTGCTCTACTTGAATTACTTAGGTACTTACATATATCTACGCGAATTAAATATAGCTATCTAATTGATAAGCTACACACACAATCGCTAGAGATTAATCATCAAAACAAACAAGCGAACATGTAGGTATCTATACCCACGTGTGTGGGGAATTCTTTAGCTTTCATGCCGAATAATTCATGGTGAGTAAGAATGTGGTCAGCGACACGAAAAAAACCAAAGACCATAGCGGTGGTCGTGCCAATAAAAAAGGTTTAAGTTTAGTCAAGAGCCTATGTCTTACCTAATACAAAACGAGTTTTACCAACTTTCGTTCAAGGTTAAACCTTCAAACCATTTATTGTACTTTGACCTTTTTTCGACTATAGTACCTATATCTGACGTGTCGCGTGCGGTTGACTGAAACATAGCTGCAATCAAGCTTTAATTAATTCTAGACTATCTATTAGGTCATAATCTATTAGGTTTATAGGATTGAACCTAGGATAACGCAGGTAGTTACATGATCAGGTTCAATAATAAAGGTTATTCTATTAAAAGCCAAACCAGTCATAGTGTCAACATTTGGATTAATGGCGCAATGGCCACGTAGCCCTCTAGAACTTTGAACTATCTATGTACACGGCATAATAGCCTTACCAAAGTTCGAACTCCCGCCTTTGCGAAGTTCGTCCACAAAATCGCCTGATCACAACTGTACATCGTGCCATCGACGTGACGAGCCAGTGACGTGGTCGTCGACATCGCGCCACTTTACCATCCAATCCCCGCGCATTCGCTGCGCCTACCATAGCACTCCACTCACTCAGTCTGAAACGACCGCCACGAGCGTACCCATGCCATTGCGAGTCCACAGTCCAACACGTGAACTTATCGATTGCACCGGCCGGTCTGTTTGTTGCTAATATTATTGTTATTTCGGATAATAAACATTATCAGTTCATATATAACGCTCTCAACGAAGAAGGACTTCCATTCATCCTTGGTTTATTAGCCAGTTAACAGTGTAATTGCTACATACATTTTTTTGGGATTTACTGATTAATACCCTCATTTACTTATTGGTAAGTGTTATGTTTAATAGTGCCATTTCCTAACTTTTAGAAATTAATTCAGTATCTAAGTTTTCCTTTCTCCGTTGCCAGTTGTGTTATTACGGTGTTATCTTTAGTTTATAGCGAAGTGGGTTAACCCTCTCTCACCGCGTCTCACCTGCAAATAACGTTAGTGCATCTAATTGAAGGTCGAAAAGGACTTTCCTTTTGCGAATAGATAGAAGTGTTGGTGATTTTATAGTTTACTATGTAATAGTTAATAGTGCAGTACGATTATAAAAAAACTTTCTATCGTTTTATAGTGAATTATAGTTAGGTAGGTACTCTTATTTTAAATAGCAATTGATGGAATTATATTAGTTAGTATTAGACTACTACTACATGTCATGTTTTAACCACCCTTAGTTATATGTTATACTTAACTCACTAAGTTTTTACATGTCTAAGTAGGTAGGTAACACTTAGTCATTAAGATGCGAATTCCGATTAAGCCTATAATAGCCATTTTCTGGTCACAGCATGAATGTAGGAAATGTTGCTTTGAGGAAATCGGTTTTCCGCACAAAAAACCATTGGTGTTTACCTATCGATTTGATTAAACGAACGCGAATTTATGAACAAATTATGCCGCATGGTACAGAAATATATTTGCATATCAAAGCAAATGAGGCTTAGCTATATTTGGAGTTATTTTTACGAATTGACTTCTAAACCAAGCTTAATTGCCGCCTAACCACTTAGTCAAAATGGAACTTTCTCAAATAGGTATGCTCCAATTTAATTCTGTACCTAACAAATTTTAGAATCGTCGAGTTTTGAGGAAAAATTCCTTGATCACGACCATTGTAAGCGGGCGGGCATTCATACCTACTACGGTCTAACTTGAATAGGACGTGCTTTGGCAAACAAGGCTGCGCCATAGCCTCGTGTACGAGGTGGTCCTTATACACGAGGCTGACGACGAGACGCTACTGAAGGCTGGCCACGTGGACCATAAATGAAATACTTTGCTTAATAGGCCTGCTATAATTACTATCTACTAGGTATTTTCTCGACTAATAGGATACACGTTTTACTTTACACGAAACTACCCACAGTTTCAAAAAAGATGAAAACGTAATGGCCGCCGCGCGCCGGTGCGAATTCAGAGTTTTGCGGTATTGACCTAAGATAGGTACGTCAAAAGACGGGTAACATGCTGTAAATTATGCAGTTTTTCTACATTGTATTATTCATGTCATTCTAAGGCAGTTCGGTAACAATGATTAACAGTCATAACTACTACATATACTTAAATAAAATAAAAAAAAACAAATATTATCCACACACGTGAGGAAAGCGGCATGACCTAGAACTAAAAATTCGAAGACATGTGATATCCACCAATCCGCACTAGGCCCGCGTGCGGGATTACGGACCATTCCCTCTTCTAGAGAGGAGGCCTGAGTCCGAGCATTGGGAATATTACAAGGCCGATAATACTAATTATCCACACACATGCTGAAGCATGCTCAAATAAACAAAATAAGCACGCTGTTCAAAACCGTATACCGGTTAAATTATATTGCATTCGCGAAATCTCGACAATCGATAAACTAACCTGCCTAGTTCATCCTTATTCCATAAAAACGTCAAACACTGCGTCTGACTCTGACGTTAGTTAGGCAAAATCGCAGAGTTAAATAAATCCGTATCGCGAATAATCGTTACCTGTGATCGGTAGGTGCTAAAAACCTTGATTTTACAGAATTATGGACATTCCTGTCATTTTAATTGTAGCATATACATAACAATCCTTTACAGTGTTAGCGAACTTAGTTTTTATTGACTTGAAGTGATAATATGTCTAGATTTTTACTTGGAAATCTTATTGGTATTATAGAGATTACAAATTAAATCCTTAAAACACCAAGTTATGTTCGCATTTTCTTGTAGTGTAGTGGTTTTAACTCATTTATTTCGTTTGTCTTTAGTAACACAAGTTCGATAAGATGGCTCCAAATATAACGGAGGATGTGAACGGAGTCCTCTTCGAGAGCGACGCGGCGACACCAGATTTAGCGCTCGCCACCCCGCCAGTGCAGAAAGCAGACAACAGGCCCAAACAATATGTGTGGAGGAACATCATACTGTTTGCATATCTTCACTTAGCAGCTTTATATGGCGGCTATCTGTTCCTCTTCTCTGCTAAATGGCAAACAGACGTTTTTGGTGAGTATTGTTGCTAAATATAGCTCTTAAACTATTAATAGACCTCCTTAATTGATTCAGTTGTTAACTGAGTAAGTTAATTAATGTAGAAGACTGATTTAAATAGAATAGTTCATTTGTTTACTTAATATCTAGGTTACATTAGTGATGAGTATTGTATGTTTTCAGCCTACATCTTGTACGTAATGTCTGGGCTGGGGATCACGGCTGGAGCGCATCGCTTGTGGGCCCACAAGTCCTACAAAGCTAAATGGCCGCTGAAAGTTATCCTGGTCATCTTCAACACTATTGCCTTCCAGGTGAGATACTTACCTAATAGTATTTATTTGTATACTTCCATAAAAACAATAAGATCATGCAGTAGTATGTACTTATAATATGTAGAATAATATCAGTATAATAAATCCTTTTTATACCAAGTGCAATGCTATAAGCTACTTGCTTGCGTACTTACAGTTAATATTAATACTTACTGATTTATTATTTTCTACTTATCAGCAAAATTTACTGGAAAATGCCACTAGTATACAGTAATGTTAATGCTTTGTTTTTGCATGCACAGACTTAGGTCATTTAAAAACATATTGGTACTAATTTGTAGTAACTATACATAGTTTATAGCTTAGATAGATGATGAAACTATACAACAGACTGAGTCATGTATACAGTGTCACATGACATTGTTAATTGCCGTGAGTTTTTCTTGCTATAAAAATTAACAAGGATAAGCGATTATATCTTTTTGAGATTTCATACCCATTACAATCGTATTCAGGATTTTTTTGGTTTCCACAGAAGAGATTAGACAAATAGATTTCTTTTTTGTTGAAAATTAAATTGAAATGAAAAATATGAACTTAATATTTATGAACATGTTGAAATAATGATTTTAATATGCAACTCTGAATTTATTTGTAATAATCCATTTAAATGCTACTTGGAGATGAATCACATAAACAATGCATTTTCCTAGTGCAGCTAGAAATGGGCTTTCAAGGCGACTGCCTATTGTTTGTCACACATTGACGAATTACTACGTATTTTTGCGACCTTTTTCCTTATTGAATTGGTCAGACCTTTGATAACAGTTTTAAACTCGAGTTACAAACTAGTATGAAAACATTTTCGAATTTTGTTACCTTGTAGAATAATAATAAATTTTTAGTTAAAGGAAAATTTTACACTGTGATGAAGGCATTTTAAACTTCAGAAGGATTTTGTATCATATGTATAAGTAATTTATTTTTTGCAAGTTTTTTTATTGTACCAATAAAAGTGCAATCCAAGCTTATATAAAATCAATCTTTACTATTTGATTTTACAAAATATACAACACTGATAATAATTAATCGCTGCATGGATAGAAAGAGGCGTGTAGAGATACGCCTCCGTCTGGTCGTAATATAAACAGTTTGTGCCTATATGACATCCCTTATTACAATCATATATTTTGTGTTATTTTCCAGGATGCTGCAATGGACTGGGCTCGCGACCACCGCATGCATCACAAGTACTCTGAAACCGATGCTGATCCCCACAACGCGACTCGTGGCTTCTTCTTCTCACACATCGGCTGGCTGCTCGTCAGGAAGCATCCCGACCTCAAGGAAAAGGGCAAGGGCCTCGATATGAGCGACTTGCTTTCTGACCCCTTCCTCAAATTCCAGAAAAAGTAAGTAAACCTTTAAATATTGAATTGGCAGTCTTTTTGACAATTTGGGATGTAACTACCTAATTCTGTTAGCCATAATGTTATGCGTGATTGATCGTATATTTAAGAGTTCTAGTTTAAAGATCATGGTTTTTATGGTATGTTAAAACCTTGGGTCTTGAACTCTAAAATGTGAGACTTAATTCCCATATTTTAAATTCAAAGTCAAGGTTCATTTTTTATTCTGGTAGTAAAATATGCATAAAATCTGTCTTGATTAATTAGATATTCAATTGTTTTATTATGAAAATCTTGTGCTGCAAGAAAAAGATTTGGAAGGAATGTGATTAATTTATAACATTTGATTCTATTGTGGAGAGCTAAACTGGTAGTTGCCTTCCCAAAATATTATGATGTATTACAAAATAAATGTTTGACATTGGATTGGCACTTAAGGCAGATGTTTCACGATGTTGTGTTTTACATGAAAGTGAAGTTAACTCGACCTTATAATTAACCTTCTTATTTTGTTTTAGGTACTATCTGATCTTGATGCCCCTGGCTTGCTTCGTTATGCCCACGATGATCCCGGTGTACTTCTGGGGCGAAACCTGGACCAATGCGTTCTTTGTGGCGGCCATGTTCCGTTACGCATTCATCCTCAACGTGACGTGGCTCGTGAACTCCGCCGCTCACAAGTGGGGAGACAAGCCCTACGACAAGAGCATCAAGCCCTCTGAGAACATGTCGGTGGCGATGTTCGCTCTCGGCGAAGGATTCCATAACTACCACCACACCTTCCCCTGGGACTACAAAACTGCTGAGCTCGGCAACAACAAACTGAACTTCACAACCACCTTCATCAACTTCTTTGCTAAACTCGGCTGGGCCTACGACATGAAGACTGTCTCCGACGACATCGTCAAGAACAGGGTGAAGCGCACGGGCGACGGCTCGCACCACCTCTGGGGATGGGGAGACAAGAATCAATCCAAAGAAGAAATTGCTTCCGCTATTAGAATCAATCCCAAGGATGATTAATTGCAATGTGTATTTTTAATATGGGTACATTTACCCATATTGAAATTCGAAATATTTTATTTACTAGATATTTAGGGATAAAGAAATCTATTTATAAAATAGATAGACACATTAGAAGTACTTGTGATGCATAAATTACATTATCTGAATGCACTTAAAGCAATCGGTCCGCACAGGTTCGCTACTGAGCATCAAGGAGCTAGTGACCATGATATGGCGCTGCTTCCTTAGAGGCTGCCGCTAGAGGCGCGAGGTCGCGGCCGTCAAACGGCCCACTGTTTCACGCTACTTTATTATTATTGTCGTTTCAGCAGCTTTTATAATACACTTACAGGACTTCCTAGAGCTCACTCTCATACAGAAATTAATATAATCATAGTTCGCCTTATATTCTGAAAATTTAGGATCATCCTATAAAATTATAGAAATTATTATTGAGAATTTTAAAAACATACTTTTAAAAGTAAACTAAAAGTTTATGGATGTCAGAGCAAGTTATTCTATGTGATAGAAATATTTTGATAGAGGTAACACATCAGTATTATAAACCACATATTGTTGTTTTATTTTTATATAATTGATTATGCAGTTAACTAGTCTTTTGCATTTGTAAGAAGTTAAGTACAAACGTTAAGTTGATAAAGTCCCAGTAAATTGATTATGTTGTAGAAATGCTGATGAACTTTACGTATGAAGAAAATATGTGGTATATAAGAACTCGAGATATTTGTTTCATGTTGTAAAAGCAGATACAGAAATGCAGACAAAGGTGTTATTGAAATTGATCGACTTGTGTATGCATAATTCTGTAATTAAATTTAAATGGGTTATATGATTCGGGCGCATTATAAACATTACCGCATAGAGCACGTTTATATTAGAAGTTAAACAAAATGTTTGATCAGCTGGTCTGACTCCTAGCTCGCTCATGCGCTACTGATTCTAATGTGATGAAAGTAATTTATCTACTCGTATACGTATGTGCTATTACAACGTGTATTTTATTGACTGATGTGTAAGAGAATTGTGATAATTAGAAGGGTAACAAATTATCCTGTATGTAAGCGGAAAGTGAACAATCGTAGGTAATATTAATTTAGAAAGTATGTTTGAATTTATTATTTTAATTAATTTAATTTTCATTGTTATGCAAACATTAAAGTTCCAAATGTCATTTCATTATTCAAGTTTTCACACGTCATGAAGCTTAATCAAACACTTAATTTTTTTGTTCTAAATTATTGTTTGATAATAATTATTATATTACTGTAGCACAAAATAACAAATATTTCTTTTATTTACATAATACACAAGCCAGCCTTGCCAGTAAAGATAACCTATTTCCCACGTTCGTGTCTCGCCGTCATTACGATAATGATCTCAAAATGAAGATTTAACTGTATAATATAATAAAACACCGACGTCGTGAATAAAATAGTATATTAAAACAGCCATTTTGGTTATAAATAAATATGTGTATACTTTCCAATTATAATTTTACATACCTACCTAGAGGTGAAATGCATGAGTAGCATATAAAATCTTCGAAGTAAAGGCGTGTAGGCACAGGTGCCTCGTTAATGTCCACGTACCCGGTTTTAAAACTTGGTTATAGAAAAATGTGAGCGGTGCTGTGCTGTTCAAACTGGGCCTGGTAACTTTCTAATGACAAAATTGGGCTGACAGCTTGCTTGTAGGTCTCTCTTTTGTAATTAGGAGCTATTATTTCTTTCTATGTTTCAAAAAAGTAGGATTGAAAAGTGTAACTAACTTCCGACCCAGTTCACTCATGATAGCTACCTAGGTCGTATTTAGAATTTTAAAATGTTGCGTAGTCGCAGATAATATTTGAATTGAATTTGCTTAGCAAAAATAGTTCATAACAATGAATTTTTTTGTTTTGTAATCTTTTGAGACCTTTTTCTAGTGAGGTCGTAGCGTCATTGCGCCTCGCATCATATGTTCTCTTCGTGAAAGATATCCTGTTCATCGCACTTGTCGGGCAAACACACGAAGAACTCGATCAAATTCATTATAGGCCCTCGAGAAAAGGGATTCTGGTAGCGACCTCGTTTATCTCTCAAATATGGATATCTTTTGTAATTAAACATTTCATTTGTAGTCAAATTCATACATGCGTGCAGAATCTGAAATATAAAACAATGTATTAAATTACATCAGCATAGACATATCGTAGGTGTCTTCTTACAAATTACCTAACTAGACCATTTTCCTACTGTGAAATTACGTAAACGAAAATCTTTCGCGTCATCAAATAATATTGGCAACGATCTAAATATTCGGGCGATGACGATGGACAATGCTGCAATAACAACTGTTTTCTGGGTTTTGTGCTCAAAAACAAATAAATTAGTTCTGTCCTTGTTGCTAACGTAGGTAGGTTATGTCATGTTACCTACATTATGACAGGAAAATTTACCGAGGTGGTTGATCTTAAACCACCAACTAAGTACTCATGTCGAGTTTTCATTAGAACCGTAATGTATACATAATAATTATGTATACATTATATTTATAACGTTTTACTAGAAAATATACCTATCTATCTATATAAATAAATAGACTTACGGAAGTACAAGTAAGGATCCATCCCAAGGCACAGAACGTAATAGCCTCCAGTAGTCCCAAGACATACAAAAGGCCGAAGCCTTCGAGCAGGAGACAGTAACAGGCGAAGTAGATGGAGAGCGTGCAGTTGATGGCCACGCTCATCACGAACAGGAAGAACCACATCCTGTTGCGGACCCCCACGCAGTTGTAGATGAACGGACAGTGGTGGTCGAAGTAGGCGACGCAGCGCTTGCAAATGCGGCAGTGTTTAGCCCTGGGTAGTGAAAGAGAGAAATTAAAAATCAAATAATAATTTCCAATACAAAAACTAATTTTTACTGGTCTAGTGGTGAGTGGCCCTGATTGCTATGCCGGAGGTAATGGGTTCGATTCCCACTCAAGACTAATTGTTTGTGTGAAAAAAAAAGGATCATGCTCATCACGATAATTTTTTCTGTGCTGCGTGTCATATGTACTTATGTATGTATTTAGAAATATATACCTAAGTATGTTTATCGGTTCTCTAGTTTATACGATAGCATAAGCTCAGCTTAGTTTGGGACTAGATGGCGTTGTGTGAGTTGTGGAAAAAAATAGGTAATTTTTTTGTTCCTTGGAAGTTATGAAATAACTTCTTCCGGTCCAGGTGGAGAGAGCGAGTGTCAGATTTTTACTAACATTATATTAAAATCCACCTTTCAAATTGCAGTGCAGACGACACACTTTTTGTGCGATCGAGTCTGTGGCGAACAAAATGTCTGGTTAAATAATTCACTTATAAATGCATGTAATTACTTAGATTCTATTTTCACAGAATAAGTAGTGCGTCACGTATAGTCTGTCGTCTGCGCTGCCCTTAAGACATTTTTGAAATTAAAATGCGATGGCTGCTGTGGAAAATCATGATCGAAAACATGTGCTGCTTGAAAATTAGCACAAATAGTAACCTAAGTAAATGGTAAACAAAGGTAGTCATTATTTCTTTCTAAGTTAGATTTACCCCTAACATACTTAACAATTTAGGAAGTTTAAAAAGATTGAAAGGAGGATTCTTTTCTTGGGTTTATAATAATATAGTTGAAACTTAGCATAAATTCCAATCAAAATGAATAATAGAACTGTCATCATCAGTTTTTCAAAAATACCCTCAAAAGGCGAGCTAAACTTTTTTATGATAATCTCGGAGATCTCATAGCTTTTTATGCGTTTATATTTACTTCTGTATGTACAGCAGTGAACTAACTACAATACAACATAAAAATAATATCCAATTGGAAAGGCCTAGGTAATATTTTGAATACTAGGTAGGTAATCTTGACTTATTATTTAGATTTCTGTGACCTAACCATTCAAAAACATGTACGCAATGTTATAATGGGTAAAATATTTATTTAAATTGCAAAATTATTATAATATTAAAATCAATAGCTAGCATGTCGAATTTTAATGGCGACGTTAAACATGTTCAAACTAAAGCTGGTCGAAATTGATTATGAGTGTTAAGAATTTTAGTAAGTAAAGAAGGGCTGTTAGCTCAAGAGAACTACCTATAGAAACTAATCACTGGGCCCACTTTAAGGGAGAGGCTGGAGCGTCAACACAAGACGTCGTGTTGCCGCTCCTGCAGCTTCATCTTCCGCATGACGCAGGTCGCAGGTCCTCACCGGACATGGTTCAGGAGGTTCCTGTATCGGATTCAGGCAAAAAAAACTGCCGGGTGTCACCATTGGTCCATTGTGATAACCGCCCTGAGAACACAATGGAAGTGTGCCCCACTTGAGCGCAGTACCGCCGTGTCTTCGTGGAGGCAATCAGCAGCAGCGACCTCTCACGCTGGGCCCTGGTTCAGGCTATGGTCCGGAGCGAGGTGGAACGGCAGTCGGCAGCCTCCTGCGAAGCAGTAATTAGCATTACTGCTTCGCAGGAGGCTGCCGACTGCCGTAATCCTAGCGGGGGCGGAGGCCACTCGCGTAAGGAAATGAATGTCCTCACACCCCAGCCGCCGAAATTCCGACCCGGACTACCAGCCACGGTAGCCGCGGGCTTGCGGACGCCGTCGGATAATCGACCGGACTGAGCCCAGTAGTGAACAGCGCGTAGTGTTCTACGCGCATCTCAAAGAGATGTCAGCAAACCGCAGGGGCCCAGCAAGGCCGATACCTGGTAGCTAGGACCAAACATGTTAAGGTGTCCTCAAACCTATCGGCTATACCCCAGCGTGTATGGCAACATTTAGGCAATAGCTACGTCGTTGAACCTATTTTGTAATGCACGAAGTTTTATTAAATGAATAAATATTTAGCACTGAAGGCGCGACGGATTGCAGCAATACCTAGATTGGAACTGTAACTGAACACTGCAATCGGTGAAAGTTAGAAATAACCAACCAAATTGAGCCAGCGGCCCAGCGTGATATTGAATTACTTATTTTATAGTTAGGTAGGTACTTTTAATAGAGTTTCAGCATACTAACTGCCTCGTGCTTATCGTAATTCGGGCGATCTTTAAGTTAGATAATTAAACAAAGAATTTAATAAATATATAGGTACCTCAGTGGTCTCAGACATCGACAAGTATGGCACAATCGTGACAGAATCACGTTCCGTTTCTTCCATTTATCATAATAGGGAATCTGCCTGATGGCTCTGTAATACGTTTCCGAATTTTGTGGGATGTAGCCTGGATCCCGTCTATTGGCGATGACCCAGCTGAGCCACATTATTGCATTCCAGTAGAGGAAACAATAATGTGAAAGGCGTAGCGTGTTCCATGTTAGAGGAATACACCTTATCACATACATAGGATATCCCCAAAGAAGTACCGAGACTAAAAAGAAGAGTAGGGGACCCTTAGAGTCGCCAGCGCCACCGAACAACAGAGCCCACAGTTCTGATAGCGGAGGCATCCAGTGTGATTTGCGTTTCATCTCCTTTTGTAACAGTTTAACGACTTCTAGGTGTCGATGACTCTGTGCAAGCATCAGTGGGGTTTTCCCATTTTTGTCGCGGGGTTCCAGTTCAGCTTTGACCTAAAAATAGACATGTAGTTAGGTACTACTTGTATTAATATTTCTGATACAGAACTCCATATTTTAATACAAGTTATGTTATATCTCTATACCTTCTCACAAAGCAGTCTCACACAAGTCAAGTTGCCAGATAAACATGCCAAATGCAGTGGTGTAGATCCGAAGTTGTCAGTGCAATGTAATGGGACCCCTGAGTAGATGAGCAGACGTACTAAATCCGCGTGTCCTTTATACGCGGCCCAGTGTAGGGCAGTATCTCCGTTAATGTCTGACAGCCTGGTAGCTGCTCCCATGCCCAGGAGATACGCAGCCGTTGCGGTCTTTCCATACATACAGGCCGTCATTAATGGGGTTAGACCTGTAAAATTATTGCTTCGAATTATTTGTTCTGACAATTAGCATGGCTTTACTCGTATAAATGGAGGGTATTGAGACATTTTCACCTTTGAAGTCAGCAGCATTGACCGCAACCCCAGACTGTAACAGCACTTGGACCACCGATGCATGGCCCTTGCGACAGGCCCAGTGGATTGGACGGGGGCCCTGGTAACAGACATAGAAATAGGTAAGTAATATTATCTCCACAACCTAATTCAACAACAGGAATCATCCAAGGCCCAAGGTTGTTTGTCGCAATACCATACCTTGTTGCAAGGTGGTTTGTTGTACCTATAGCAGATTT
The DNA here is from genome assembly GCA_030763345.1 of Mythimna separata. Classification (NCBI taxonomy): domain Eukaryota; kingdom Metazoa; phylum Arthropoda; class Insecta; order Lepidoptera; family Noctuidae; genus Mythimna; species Mythimna separata. The sequence goes on from CM061180.1 coordinate 11,320,947, forward strand.
AGTTATTACGCTTTTAAGGTAACGTAGTTATCACCTAGCTACCTATCTACGTTCAAATAATTACCTGAGTGCCTAAGCAGGACAGGTCGATGGGGGCTCCTCGCTCCACGAGGTAGCGCATGACGGCCACACTGCCGTCTAGCGCGGCCCAGTGGGCCGGCGTGTATCCGTGCTGGTCGCGAGCGCTCAACACTTCTACACCGAGCTTTTCCACCAGGCGCTCGATTTCCGATACTTCGCTGAAATTATAGTTCAATTCAAAATTTATAACTCCAACAACCTACCTACTTTGAAAATACTTCAGAGCCTTAAAACTTAACAAGGTATTTTTTAAAGACTGATTAATAGTAATGTAGCCGATCGATGTTACTGTGTTTGGAAAAGAAAACTATACCATGCAACCATTCAAAATTGAATTAATGATAAAGATACCATTCGGCATTCTTGGCCTTAGTTCTAAGCTAGTGCATGCGTAGTAGCTAGTGGGTCGCGCGGAAAGCGTTCGCGGTCGCTAAGAACGGAATGCTATCTTTAGTGACTAAGTGATTGCTGCTGCAGTTTTGTCTTAGCCTTTTTTTTTGTTTCAGAAACCGCGTCTTAGTGACGCTTTATTTAGGTAGGTACAAAACAACTGCCTACCCAGATCGGACAGCTTCAAAAATAAGTTGATGTAGATCAGAGTGCTGGTTGTAACTGGTGATAGTTCTGGGCGGTGCCGCCGGCGCGTCGGGCGACATGGGCGAGCAGGGCGGCAGCGCCTCCTCGGCTGCCATCGTGCAGGGGGGCGGCTGCGGCAGCGCCCACACGCCGCGCGCCGCCCCCGGACTAGGGTACACCTGTAGGTACAAACAGATATCATTATTGTTATGGTCCAAGCACGCCACATATGAGCACTGCAACAACAGTGAACCACCAGAAAAACGACTAGAGAAAAGTTCAAACACACATCATCACGCTCGCTACGAGTAGGTAGGTATCTTCCGATCCCCGGAGTCATGGTAATAGTAAGAAGTGTAAGAACTGTGGAGTGGTGAAGTGGGTACTTCCGTAGGTACGAGTTCAACTTATGCTTCTGTTTTCCTCTGACGAGGCTTACTTATGCTTGAGAATTCTTCTCAGTAAAAAAGCTAGCTAGGCACCTACATCCTTTTTGATTCTACGATTTAGCGCAGAATTTTAGAAGGCCGGGTAACTATGTAGGTCAAGGTAGCTAGCTACCTAGGTTCTGTAGCAACCCTCAACGAATATAGGTAGGTGTTTACTACTTGTAAAATAGGACAACGCTTGTAAAACCAAGTGGAGTAATTCTCTGCCCACCAATGCAGGCATGGAACACAACAAAACATAGTTTACCAATTCGGTTCTTCTTATGTAGGTGCTTAACGTTTGAATCCCCAACCGGTCCTATGAGACCGCGCTGTTATTGTTTTACTATTGTGTCTCGTTTCGCGGGTAGGTATCTGAGTAACTACTAGATCTGGGGTCAAAAAATTATACCTAGTAGACTAAGTATAGGTACCTTCAACATTATGCCATGTAATTATCACTGTGCGAGAAGGCAGGTAGGTATTACAGTAAATTATAGCACAAATCCAAGTTTTGTCACGCTGTAATTATAAGTTCGTTATTATATTCACGGCATGAAGTTGCTACACACTTTTCTACATACATATATTATATAAATTAAATATTAGGTAAAATAACTACACCGTGTTTCATTATATAATTTGAAAACACCGCGAGAACAACACGTTTGTTTCGCTACAGTTGATATCTACTGTTCACCTAGTTATAGCCTATAGAGGTGATGTCGTTTTCCCGGGCGCAAACGTATTAACTTTTCACGCATAGGTGGCATTAATGAATAATCCTATGAACCGAGAGGAAAACATGGGTTGAGCATTTCCCTTACCTTGCTACTCACGGCGAGGCCGACGCCCCCCGCCACCACGGAGCCCTCTCCGTCCGCCACGGCCGTATCGCCGGCAAACGAACGCACTGTGAAACTTTGTCCTACTCCAACTATTAAAAATTATAAGGACTATTCTCAAACAAAAGTAAAAACAAATCAGAGATTGCGTGACCTCCGACTACTAACACGGTTATTACAGCTTTTATATCGATTCATGGTTTCCAGAGCATGCGCCTTCCTAGCCAGCCAAACTGCGGCTAAAGTTTAAATTATTTTTAATAAAATTGACACTTGTAAAACCTCCTGCTTCCTTTGTCTTTTTAATTTACAAATTGCTTTTAAATTATGACGGTAATATAAAAATGATTTTGAATTTGGAACATAAATTCCAACAGCATCATGTTTTACGAACGTTTCAATAGATGGCGCTCATTTAATCATTCACATCTTCAAGTTTCAATTACACGTATTCATATCACTTCGTTATGATTATAAATCAACCTTGAACCATTAGAACTGATAAAGAAATAACCTATTGAATAATCAGATATTTGATCAATTGCGATAGGTATGCAACTCTGAATGAAATATTGCAAACCGGGTTAACGCATGCGCGGTAGATGCAAACGTGTAAGCCGGCCGGCATGTCAACCGTAAGTTCCCGGGTTCTATTCAGATTTGATTCAGACAAAGAAAGGATGTTATAAAACTGGTTCTTGTAAAATAACCAGAATATCTAAGTACCTAACTACTACGGCACTGGCAATAACACTGCGACATAACAATTTTTTAGCTATTGAATAAGATTTAACAATCTGTTGTTTCTGGCGGCTCTCAAAAGGTCGTAACTACTCACGGCCATATAGTTAACCAATTTGTACGTGTATAAATAAATAGTTGAACAATTTGTACCTATATGAAATTACCATAATATAATATAATCAATAACTCACGCATGTTTCCAATAATGGTAGAAATAACTATGTACTACCACTTGCAATGATCTCTATATGTATAGGTAATCCTTTAGCTTTCCTTTCCTTTTTTAAAACATATTTCATGATTAAGAGATATAAAATATAGCACATAATATAAGTCGACCACTTTCAGTCCCCACACACGGATAGCAAATTACTACTAACTACATGGTATTCTACCATAGAGTTGATATTGCAAATTCTATAAATATGCTATAATTATGCTCATTTAGAAACTTTTTTACGTAGAATAAAACCGCGTCGAATTCTGGTAAGTAGTTAGAGCTTCGATCAGCCTACCTTTTTTTTAAGGTGGGATATCAACAAAATGACTTCTCCCGCTCTGAGCGGAGCGGGATGTCAGACTTTACTGACTAAAACCCACTCCTGTTCCTTCCTTGCCCTAATTCAGGGGTTCCGGGGATCTCTTTCGTCAACCCAGGCTCCAGAAGGCTTCGAACCTGTCGGGCCCCTACGGTTCGCTGGCATCTCTGATCTCATTGAGGCGCGCGTGGAACTCGATCAGCCTACTGCGTGAATGAATTTTATTTTACGTCAGGAACTTAGGACCTGACGGCGCTTTCCAACCTTGGCCTCCTGAAATGATACTCGGCATTCTTAGCCATTATTTCAATTACATTGACGATTGCACAGTCCAACTCACATTAATTTTTCGTTGAATTCCTAATTTGTTACTGAAATTGGTAATCTTATTTACTTAAGTTTCACGACGCTTAAGGCAATCGGATAATAGTTACCTAAACCTACTCTACGTGAAATTAAAATAATAATATGACTACAAAACTATACAGACAATAATATAAATTACATACATTTTCCTATTCTGCAAATACTAGAAACAGAATGATTTATTAATATGACATGTATGTTCACGTTTTTTAAATATGCCGACTTCATAGAGCCTCTTACGTGGTGAAACAGAGGTTGTTCACCTCTGCGTAACCCTTTGGAGAGGACAGCAACATGACATACATTATAAAATAATTATATAATAAATTATTCTAACGTGAAACGTCATAATGATGATTAGCGCCATCTTTTGAGAAGAATGCTAAGATGTAGTAATAGTTCACGCCCAACATGTGAAGCTATGCTATAAAAGTGGGTTATAAACAAAACTGATTGAAAATGAAATCCTCTGTTTTTAATTGCTAAATTAAATTATCAAACAAATAATTAACTAATTAAATTATCCAAACTTTGTTGGTTATTTTACTACCTATTTCTTGATGTTGCTATAGAAGCAGTATAATTACTTAGTTTTATTGTTAGAAACTAATTACATGGATCTAGTAATCATAAGTTAATTTTAAAATGAATAACATAATACAAGTACATGAATGAAAATCGCATCAATAAATATTATAATAATCAAACTATTTCTATAACTATGTGGTATAAAAGCTGAAAATAGGAACAGGTAATAAAAAATCAAAACACAATTTAAAATTGTGAAAATGAACTTTAATTCAGCAAATTTTATACTAAATGTATAAATATGATATAATCTAGATTTCGTTTTCACTACCTAAATAGACATCATGTTATAAAAAGTGTACAACTAAAACTAGTAGCTGATTAAACATCTCAATGTGGCTTATCAATTAGTTAGATCTTGTAAAAGCACTTTCTTTAAAATGGTTTTATTATACTTAAATAATAAGATTAAAATAATGAAAGCATTACAGCTCACAACTGATGTTGAACTTCCAAACAACAATCATATTCAATACAATCTTAAACTTCTAGTAAACTTGAAACATTTAACGAGCAAACCGAATAAATTATTATTCATAAACAAACTTAACAATGTCGATAGCTCAAAGTAATATAATATTTTCAACAAGAGTCAACTGACTGCACATATGGTTAGGGTGTGTACACAAAATTCAGAAGTCGGGACTATTTTATTTGCAATATCTCATAATGCCAATCAATTAGGTATTGTTTTTGTCTATTTATTACTGTATTGATATTGTAAAGTTTATTAAGTCTTTCACATAAGCATTATCTCTTCTGGGTCTTGAAACTAACCGAGAGAGGTTGGCCATGAAGAACATATCCATTCAATGCTTGTATTGCCATCGCTGCTTGGTCGTAATTTCTCATCGTAACAAATCCAAATCCTTTACTCTTATTAGTTGAATGATCTTTGATTATCTTAACAGACACAATAGCACCATATGGACCAAATAGCTGCCACAGAGTCAACTCTTCCACTTCCGGAGCAATATTATAAATGTATATCGACCACGTACTTGGAGAATTGTGGTCCCCAATGGCATTCATATGATTTATCCAATGATAAGGTCTCACAAGGGGACTTTTAGGAAAGTTATTATTATTGTTTTTATGTTTATTAGGGTTACTCTTATTAGCATACTTAACTGTTAATGGGTGTAGAAAGCCAGGCGGTGTGGTGGCATTTATGTTCTGTATGGCTCTTTCCGCTTCATACTGGTGCTCATATAAAACAAATGCTATTCCTGCAGCTATACGAGAATTAACTATTTTACCAAATTGTGCGAACAGTCCATGTAAATCCTGCAAGGTCAGTTCATTAGGCAGGTTACATACGTAGAGGTTCCAGTCGGCTTCTGGTTTCGAAGGGGGTTTTAACTCCGGATTCAGCAGTGCGTGGGACACCTTCAGCGTCTTGTTTTGCATTAGAAGACCATTAAATGCCTTACGTGCTTTGACTGCATCCTCGGGACGAGAGTACTCGACGAACCCATAGCCTCGGTTCGCTATCAATTTACAACTTTCCAGTTTACCCATTGTTGAAAATAGTGAGAACATCATATCCTGCGTCATGACTTCAGGAATGTAATTGACGATAAGTTTGGTGGGTGATTCGTCCGGCCCAAATTCATTATTTCCTTGACAATTACCGTCTTGACACGATTCCGACATTTTTTAATTGTTGTCGGTGAATGACATTTCACTGTAGTGTTGCGTGTTTTCTTATATTCGTTCGGAAATTGGCATGATATTCTCGATATTACACAATTGGTACGGCTTTATGAAAAATGTTTTAGAAAATATAAAAATTAATAACAAATAGCATTATTTATTAATTTTAGGACATTTTGAGGTTTGAAAATGTCCAATGTACTGCAAAAACACGGAAATGAATGTACATAAAAAATAACATGTAAACATAAAATACAAAAAAAAATTCTCTGTTTTATTTCTTTTTTTATACTTTAACTACGAGTATAACTTATAAGTGAACCAAATTTTGGTATTTTCAGATTGGAATGTTTGTATTAAAATTATTTTTATAACTATATCCATAAATGGATGTGAGTGTACATTTTTACTAAACAGTTCATTATGACGTCACTGCCCCCTAAATGATTGATTGACAACATCAACGTCATTAGGTTGGGTTTCATAGAAAAATAGCCCGCGAAATTCAAATTTTCTCAAGTTTTTTAATTTTGCAGGTTACGAATTTGAATAAATAAAATCATTATAATAGAACCCTTTGTTAGATAGAATAGAATAGAATAGAAGAATAGAAGAATAGATATTTCATAAAAAGAGTTCCAGCTGGTTATGACATCGACTGTCGATCCCACCGCGCTGCGCGCACCACAATCGCACTGTCAATTAGTTCCCTCTTTGAGGTGTAGCTGTAGACGCGCCACGGCGTCCTCATGTTCCATAAGACGCAGGTCCTCACAGGATATGGCTAGTTCGAGACGAGGGGGTGGAAGAAGCCCGAGTCGTCGACGGCGTAGTGCTCCACAGATATGTCAGCAAAATCGTAGCGGTCTGTTAAAGTCATTGCCCACACGGACCATGGTGATTTTTGAAAGAGTTATCATGACCTGGAACACAAAGGGCAACTGAATGACCCAGGTGAGTATTTAGTAAAAATCTGATTGACATTCTGATATTCTCTCGCTCTACCCTTGAGCGGGAAAAGTCATTTGATGATTTCTCACCTCTTCTGTAAGCAATAGGTTAATATTTACAATAATGTATTCATCTTACTGAATGAAGGTATGATGGTTTTCATAAATCACAAAGGAGATTGCCACGGGGCAGGTCCCTTTTGTGCTGTCGTGTACCTGTTTGGAATAATAACCTTAATAATATTAGTTATTTTTTTGTCTGCAAATTATTTTTTATATTATTTTTCATAAACTAATGAAATTAAAGTAAAATAGACATAATTCCATGCTCATGGTGATGTTTAGTCTGTCAATTTGTAATTATAACCTAGATTTTTAAAACAGAAAAATAATCATATCTCCTGAACCAGGGTGGCACATTGAAAAAAGGTTTCCAATTATGAAAATGCTATGTTTTTACTATTAGGTAAAATAAAAATCTTCAGGGCACAAGCATTTTCCACTGGGACCCAACTTCCCTTACAAAACGGGCATTCTCCTTTAATAAATATACATATGAATATACTAAAATATATTCTTAGAGGGGCTCGTGGCTAGATAATAACAGCCGCACAGGTCGATCTTCAAGGTTAAGCAACGCTTGCCTAGGTTGGTCTGTAGATGGGTAGGATCTTAACATAGGTAACGAGTTTCCTCCGTGCCTCGGAAAGCACGTTAAGCCGTCGGTCCCGGCTGTCATTTGGAGATCTTTGGCAGTCGTTACGGATAGTCAGAAGCCAGTAAATCTGACTCCAGTCTTGCCATGAAGTACCGCGTTACCCCAGTTAATGGGTTGTGGAGGTCTGGTAGGCAGCCGCTCCTCGTAAAATACTGGTATTCAGCTAAATCCGGCTCGACTGGAAGCCGACCCCAATATAGTTGGGAAAAGGCTAGGCAGATGATAATGACTAAAATATATTCTTATATCGAAAAAAAAAAATATTTAGAATTTTTGATATTCTAACATAATAGAGCCTACATTAAATATAAATGTAAGCAAGCCAGGGAGATTCTCTCCAGGCCAGAAACCTAAAAAAAGTTTTTATATCTTCTAAGCCAGTGACTGACAAATCCTGATATTTGGCGACTGATTTTGATTAATGTGGGAGTTAACAGAGTTTTGCTAGGTTTCCAAGTTAGGTAGGCAAGCCGAGGAGTCTCTCCCGATCAGCCGCCTACACACTCTTATAACTTCTGAGCCTATGACTTACAAATTTTGATAATTAGCGACCAATTTTGTATTTTTTTTTAGGTAATCAACAATAGAATACGTGGTGGACGTGGTGTTCACCAGTGGTGACTGAAGCCTGCATCAGTAGACTTCACGTTTCTAAGTATCTCCCAAGGACATGCCATCTCCCCTCAAGTAGCGGTAGATATATCGCGGTACGCGAGACAATAGGATAAACAGATCCTTTTTCAACAATTTTGTAAGTTTCACGTAGAAATAAACAAAATTAACTGATAAAAACTTTTATATTTAAAAACTATTGAACTCCTGTCTTAGGTACTTCTTACATTTAGGAAATCTGGCGTTATGGGGACATTTAAGTTTATTTATTAAACTTTATGCACAAGTAAATTACTGTATACAAAGGGGGACTTCATGCCTTTGTGTGTTAATGTAGGCTCTATTTTGTATTAATATAATAAAACTATAAAATCATTTGCTCCATAGCTATATTTTCTTTGACATAAGTACATCACCACTAAATAGGCAAACTATAACATTTATATTCGAGATTATTATTTTCAAACAGATTCTATACAGATTTGCAGTAGCACAAACATTAAATTATTACAGATCACTAACAACTTTGTAACATATTTTAAAGTGATTATTATAAACTGTATAAATTAAAAACATGTTTTACTATACATTAAAAATGCTTATTATTTAATCAACGTGTAACAAAGGAATTAGCTATAAAGTTTCGCGCAGACACTGAACCGTAACGTGTCTGACATTCTCCAGTTTATCTTTCCAGTAATAACCGCTACTGCGGACATTCATCATTTTATCATTTCTACTATATCATATCCAAGAACGCAAACGTTTGCCCACTCCCACTGTGCGTGTTCTAATACATTGAATAACAGATAAGGCTTAACCATGTCTAGGTAAGTATATGTATTATTTTTAAAAAGTTGTTGATAACTGGATTTTGAAGTAATACATGCAAGACATTTAAAGCTAAGAGCAACAAGCACAATTTCTTAGAATTACACCAAACACATTGAACTACTTAAGCACCTCTCGTAAATGCATCTAGTAAGTATATATAGGTATATTTTTTATAACATGAAGATCAAAATATTCCATATATTATGTACATCTTTTTCTATATTTTTTAAAAGTTATTTCTTAATTTAGGTGCTGTAAATAGATTTTAGATCTAAAACAACTAAACAAGGATTTTAAAAGTTATCTAACAAAATAATTTAATTTAATAATTACATATAAAAATAAGAAGGTACTACGATCACATAATATAAATACCAACAGGTACAACATTTGGGTTTAGTTTAGACTGTTTCATGTAACAGTGGAATGTCTATTTTTGGGTAACATTTTGTTAAGCTGCTTTCAGTTAAATAAGAGCTAATGTACAAATAATAGATAAAATAATACATGAGTAAAAGCTCACGTTTTGTCATCAATCTTTTAAATAATACCCATTTAAATATTTCCGATATATCAATACTAAAAAGGTCCAATATAAAATAAACTTGTAAAAATAAGCTGAGCTTGTCAATTAATCAACACCTATAAACTAAGTAAATATTTGTATAAAGCAAAATATTTCGGAACATTTTACTACACACAATTATTGTCATGATTATCATATAAAACAACATATAATATTACAAAACTCTTTGGTTAATATTTCGTCAAGGATTGATTTGTAAGATGATCAATTAAAAAAATAGATTTTTCACGTTGATGAAGGTGCCGAATACGAATCCTGTTACGCCGAAGATGATGATTGCGATGTCTTTCCATAGTTTCCACTGGTACTGTCCGAGTTGGTCTGGCCAGAATGTGACTATCTCGATGAGCGGCGGGAAGATGAGTGCGAGCGCCGAGCTGCTGAACGCGCCCACCAGAGAAATGATTCCGCTCAAGTTCGGTATCAGGGCCGCCGCCAAAACTGAAACAGATACAACGCTTATCATTACTCACCTACATATGTATTGGTATCGTTGTTTAATATATTACTCAATAATGAGACTTTTCATTCGAGTATACCTACCTACGACCCACAGATTGTACACAGGAGGTAAAAATCAATATTTGTTTGATAACAACGATAGGCTTGTGGGCAGCGGATGTCGTAATGATGTGAATGTAGGAAAGTAGGTATAGATATCATTTGAAGTATATGTGAAACTTCTAATTGTTTAAGTACAACTTCGATAACCTACGAACCAGTCAAACGGTTGGGAAAGTACAACAATATTAATCTATTGTTGCCAAGATAAACTTTCTGACATTTTAATTAAAAAAATAATTCAGTTAGGGCTCATTATACATATTCAATAGTCAGATAACTTTAATCTGAAGAACACACATGACGATTTGACATAATTTTCTATCAGTCAATACAAAAGTTAGACTCACATAGTTTATAATATCTCAGAATAGTTGAATATTGTAAAACGGGCCCTTAATAAAATTTGATAATCTGATTAAAAATCTAAGACCCGCAAAAGTTTTATACGATTTACGACCTTTTCGAAAGACAGTGCAGAGGACGAGATGCGCGTTATGGGAGCAGAGACACCCAACTTCATCACCCCTTTAGAACATCTCCCCCATGGACGCGAATTACAATGGCCAATCTGGAAATCTCCGACTGGTAACCCAGGTTGGTCGCTGTAAAAGCAATCTGGCCAAATGGGGCTTCATTGACCTAACATTAAAACTGTGCCAGTGTGGAGCCGCTTCACAAGAAATGCGTTACCTGCTGAACTGTCCATCCTGCACTACTAGCTGTACTGTTCAGGATCTATGTGCGCCAATGACAGAGCCGTGCAGGTTACCAAACACTGGTCAGAAGAGGTCTAACATGAGTGCATCGACATGAAAAGAAGTAGAAGATTAAAAATCTACTTACATGTTATGGAAATGAGCACGACTCGAGTTACTGCTTCACCGTGTTTAAGAGCTTTTTCGTTCGAAAGTTTAGATTTTATGTATGGCCAAACAATGTTCATGGGTACGTAGAACTGTAGTCCGTATGATAAGAAGATCGAAGCTGCCATCACCGCCCGTACACTTTGCGCCAACCTGCAAAAAAAAAAAGTCGTTACGGAGTTTGTACTAATAAGGCTGTAAGGTGAGCTGTGTAGGAAAAAGGAAGACGTACAGCATGTGTTGGTAGAATGTGTCCGAACAAATATAAGAGAAACATGCTGTTAAAGTCGTTGAAGTTGACCGCAATGGATGTTGGAGTATTTAATGGCTTCTTAGCGAATCCTAAATTCCTAACTATAGTGCAGCAAAAGTTTGAGAAAGTATTTTTTTTTTTTGTGATTAAAGTTTACCTACTAAGGTACGATGGGGAAAATGTGTTGCGCCGACCTCAAGTAATATGGGATGAGGGCAGGAAGAAAAAGAAGTAGGCACAATGGAATTTACATCTTTGCATTAACGTACGAAAATCATAAATAAGAAAGCCTGTTATATTGTAAAAGGTAAACATTAAATGACAAATTGGCCACGTAATAACACGACTGCTTCTCTATACGTTGTATATGTCGGGTAACCTAGGTGTCAGGTGAGCAGTGAAATGCGGAACAAGCTCCCATGAACATTGCCCGACACTCACACACTCTTATCGTACGTGCATGTCGTGCATTCACAAATATGTAAACTGATATACACAAAACAACCAGACCTGGAATAACTATCTGCAGGCTATACAAATATTTGTTCCGCGAGGGAAAAACCCACAGCACAGCATGTGCAGTCTATCGGTCAACCACTGCGCTAACCATGTCGGAATAAAAAATATTGAAGTGTCTGTTGAGCCGGAGTCGATTTCATGATAGCTACAACTTAGGGGTTTTAAAGTCAAGAGTAAATAGGTTACTTCTAGACAAGCGTCCTCCATCTTCGGCCACATCATCGCTTACCATCAGGTGGGGTGGGATAGTGGTCAAACGCGACCCTAATAAAAAACAAAGAAGTGTGAAGTAAAAAATATTTTTGTTAAACAATTCAAAACTTACAAAGAGCTGGGCAGGTTAAGGGTAATGCTGCCTTGCACTCGTTCGCCATATTTCAAATATCCAAAAAATCCAATGCCGGTATAAAGCGCGGCTACAATCACCATGCCAGTATTTAATACGCCATTCCATCCACCAAAGTCCTCTGGGGTTTTCATATTGTTCTCTAAAGGTAAGATCTGAAATTAGTTCATGAAGTCATTATTATAGATTCCCAGTAAATCATACTCAGATAGTATTTTTTTTAATGAGAAGGTTAATTAGTGAAAGCAGTTAATTATGCAGGCGGTCTCCAGATAAAAAGGCAAAGGTATAAATATATTACGTTATGTTTTCCTTGTGTCGCTGTTTATAGGTAAACAATATGGGGCCTTACGTAAACAAACAAAGTTCATTGACTTCTGATTATGTCAGTTACGTAATAAGCTGATTTTTCGAGGATCTACGAAAAAGGAGGGAAGGGGTTCAGGGAATGGGTAAATGGAATTACTTCATCGCAAATTAACAGTTATAGAAATAAATAGAGCTAGCCTTGCTGCTGTGTTTTCGGCCCATTAAAGGATACATGCAATAAACAGGGAATATCACATTTGTTGTATTTTTTTTATTTTGTACTAGATACACATTAGTGTGTAAGGTAATTTAATTCTCAATTACCATTTTTTACAAAAACTCAACACACGTCGCTAAATTTACGTTTCTGCAAACTTTGATCTTGATTACAATGATATTTCTAAACTTTGAATGTGTTTTCTCAACATTAATTCTCTAGTATATTCCCTGTTCTTTGCTTGTTACATCTATGTGTACCTACTTAAAGTTTTTTTTTCAACTAATGGTTTCGGCAAAACAAATACCCGTTTTGTGTTTTTGTTTTCTCAAAATCATTTCATGAGGATATTAGTACTGTTCTTCGCTTGTACCCTTCAATTTCTAGTAACGATTTCGCCAAAAGCTTATGTGATACGCATAGACTTAACTTATTAGTTGTCCAGCATCGGAAATTCCCATCACTAGTGGTGGTGTTATGTAGCATGTAGATTCTATACGTAGGGCTGTCCTATATGACAAGTGGTTTACGACTCATAAATAAATTACGACTTGACGACTGACTATCACCAATCAATTTACTAGAAAATGAACCGTCTTTATGGGTGTTCTCAACCTTCTATTTTATTTGCAATCAGCCCTAGCCTATGAGCAACTCTGTTCTGTGATGTTATGTGGAGTGGCTTCCCATTGGAAGGGTCTACTCATCTGTTTTCTAGAGCTACTTGTCTTTTATCTCTAGGATATGATGACGTTTTAAGCCGTGTACAGACTGCTGTAACGTAACATGAAAGGAACATTAAAGAATGGACCCACAGCGTGCGCACGCACCGAACACGTACCTACTCCTTAGTTGACATGCTCTGTCCACGCGCGCAAATCGTTGACACTATGAGAATTCTGTTTTATTGCTAGGTACAGACCCGGTTTTTTTTTCGTCTTACATACTGGTTTATGATTAGCGAGTGAGTTTGTTAGGGTGACGGATTAGCCGCTCTTCGTATTAGCGTATTTAGCTGCCAAGCTTCGAATGTTCTCTTTTGATTGTTCCCAATTCAAGGATTGTTCCCACTTCATTGTTGGCTATGTACCATGGTATTTTTGAAATTGTTCTGAGGATCTTGTTCACTACCTGAATATATTTACTCGCTCACCTCCTAAACTACGTAACAATTAACGAGGATGGTTAATGTGTATAATTTGCCCCCGTGCGGAACCAGGCTGGGTCACTATCGATATCACCAAATCGATATCGATAGAAATGGTTAATTACATTAAATGATATTTATATTATTATAGAGAGGAGCTCGTAGCTACATAATAACAGCCGCAAGGGTCAATATTCAAGGTTAAGCAACGCTTGCCGAGGTTGGTCTGTGGATGGGTGTCCATTTTAACATAACGAGTTTCCTCCGTGCATCGGAAAGCACGTTAAGCCGTAGGTCCCGGCTGTCATTTGTAGATCTTTGGCAGTCGTTACGGATAGTCAGAAGCCAGTAAATCTGACTCCAGTCTTGCCATGAAGTACCGTGTTACCCCAGTTAATGGGTTGTGGAGGTCTGGTAGGCAGCCGCTCCTCGTAAAATACAGGTATTCAGCTAAATCCGGCTTGACTGGAAGCCGACCCCAATATAGTTGGGAAAAGGCTAGGTAGATGATGATATTTATATTATTATAATTATGTTAATTGATATTTATTAGACCAATATACAATGTTTCAACTAATTTCAGTCGCAAGTGTTTTACATAATTCGTTTTAATATCCCTGGCGTCTTTGGTTACTGATGCGCCCCTATTGATCGTGGCTTGATGTTATAGTATTCCTCGATAAATAGGCTATCTAACATTAGAAGAATTTTCCATCTCGAACCCAGTACCTAGTTCCTGAGTTTAGCGCGTTCAAACAAAGAAGCAAACTCTTAAACTTTATAATTTTAGTATATGATTTGAAAGAACATCGCTGTAATAATTATAATCACCTTTGTAGATAGAGACTTAATTTTTAACTAGTGTGAGAGAAAATGCAGACTTCTCTTTTGATATACTGTAAACTAATTTTATCAATTCCAGCAACTAATCACTAATTTTAGTTTTAGACTTATGGGTAAGTAAATCCCTGCATATGAGAACATTGTAATTACTCGTCATTAGAAATTTTCCTATCACGATACTATCGATCGTTACAGACCATTTAAAACCTTACTGGATTCTGTTGGTGCCGATATGCCGAGGTTTTAAGAGCAAAGTTGCGTCACCATGGCGCATTGGTGAGTATGACGTCAAGATGCCCAAGCAATGCTGCATCACTACCGAACTATGTCATGGAACTGACGTCATGTGAACTTTATTATTGTTCTATAGTTGTATCAATTACATTCCAGGGGCTTGCGAGTTGAGATATTAAAACCAGTCTATCTGTAGGCACTAGGCACAGGCACTTTAGAAACACTTCAGATGACTTCTTCGTGTATTAAGTATGAGTATTTTAGTCAGTGTTAACGAATTGGGACTAATTGGGAGCCGTTTATTCTTACTTTTAGCTACCTCTATATGGTATTTTATCAAATGGGCGTGGGTGGCAAAGTAACATTAGAACGACGCACACGTGGGCCACGCCTGATTTGTACGTAGAACGACGTCGCGAGGCGTGGATCTAATGTAGCTCTAAAGTCTAATTGCCATATACAATGTATGGAGACTGACACGCTCAGATCGGCGTACCTACGTGGCCCACGTGTGCGCAATGAAGTTCTAAGTACCTTGAGAAATATCGAAAAACGCACATCTAGTATATTAATATTATAAAGCTAAAGAGTTTGTTTGAACGCGCTAATCTCAGAATGTACTGGTCCAATTTAAAAAAATATTTCTGTGTTGGATAACCCATTTATCGAAGTAGGCTATAGGATAGGCTATAGGTATATCATCACGCTAAGACTAAACTAGCTCTACACGCGGGCGAAGCCGCTGGCAGAAGCTAGTCAATAATAAGTCTGTATAAAGGAGCATCAGCTATTCGGCGGCGCATGACCACTCCGTAACTCTATACTTCCCGTCGTCTCAGATTTAGGTATGTATTATATAATTGCAATCACCCATTTCCTGAACCCGGGGTTTGTATGTTTAGTATTCACTGAGGACTTCTGTCTATTTAACTTTGTACTTAAGTTGTTTGTGATGGCTTTAAAAATCCGGTTTTAAAATCAAGCAGATATGTAACAAGTTGCTTTTTTATTTAATAGATCATTAACATAAACCTGTTTAATGTTTTTTAAAACAAAAACGCCAAAAAAATTAGCATAGACCTAACACGCTTATCTACATACAAATGTCTCGCATAAATTATACATCTCTCTTATAGGATCTCGTTGAGAAATTACGTTTGCCGCAAAGGCAGGATTGATCTGCGAGAGAAATGGAAATACAGACTTACAGCCATGTTGGTACTTCCAGTAGGTACACCGTTACAATTTATACTTTCGCCTATTTGCGCCTGGCCGCGTTTGTGAGAGACTCTCTCGGATAACTTGTAGAACGTGGCTTTGTAACAAGAGGACTTGATGTTCAATAGCTTCTGACGTTTTATAAGTGCCCATGTAGGCCCATGTGAAATAAAAACATTTGGATTTGATTTAATACTTTAGCAACATATTTTGCTTCTGAACAACATTTCGGACCCGAAGTACTTATTCCTGGATATAATACTAGATTTGATTTTAATATCTAACTAGCAACCTTTATTGGCATCACATTTCGAAATTGCGATCAGAACAATGCCCTTTTATTCAGATATTCGTTTAGCTTCAACAAAGCCTAGCCAGCCTTAATATTCTTATTCTAATGTAAATGTCGAGCATAATAATATTCTCACGTATTTATTGAAGAAACCGCAGACGGCTAACGCATACGACGGTTATTGATCGTGAGCTCTTAGGCCGGGACTCCACCAAAGCGGAGACGAGACGAGCGGAGAGGAGATGTTTTTTAAACAACTAATAGAATTGTGTTATTAACACATTTCCTCTCCGCTCAGCTGCAGTGGAAGTCGCTGTGCGGAGAAGTGTAATATTTGTGTGGCGCGATGGCAGCGGAGATGTGAGCTGTGCGCGGACGACGCGCAGTGGTGACGAGAGATGTGAGACACATCACACATCTCCGCTTTGGTGGAGTTCCCCGAGCTGAAAAACATCTCTCGCACAGCACTCCGCGCACATCTCCGCTTTGGTGGAGTCCCGGCCTTATCCAGTTGCGCTACTTTAAAACTGTTTAACTGTGTAGGTATGTATGTTGGAATATAACAAAAACAAATCTATCCTACTTCAACACTATGGTCTTTCTCTTTCTAACTAATAAATATTGTATTTAATAGGTCTGAGCCCCGTGTCAACACATGACTGAAATCTCTAGTATGAGAACAGTTACTGTATTCGTTTAGCCCTGGTTAGGAGCACACGTCTCAATTAATATTACTGAAACACACCTTCCGGTATATAAAGACAAGGATAATAAAAGTTAATATTGAAATCCTTAAAACGATGTTTCTCTTTGGTGTCCACCTATTAACCCCAACAGGTTATGGGCCCAGAGCGCTAAGCCAAAGAGCAAATAATATAAAGTGAAATTAAACGAACATTAATTAATAAAAACCTTTAAGTGTGTTCAAACGGACAATAAACAATTTGATGGTGATAAATACGGTGTGTTGAAATTCCGAATTCAAAAATTATTAAGTGAATTTAAAGTACTGGACGTCCTCAACAATTCGGTGGAAATAAGTGCTAAGTCAGTGAAGAAAAATACAAAATGTTGCTGAATTTGAAACTCGTTAGAAACACCACACTAACCAAACAGTTTCAAGAATGTCAAGACATCGTCATGGCTGCAAATGCAAAATTAGAAGAATCAGATAAATTCAATATGGAAAACGAGAGTGTGAGATCATGAAAGCAAGCAAGAAGACCAAGCAACCAACAAGAGATGTATGTGACCTAAGTCTAAAAGTACTTCAGGCTGAAAGGTTACGGCAAGATACACCCTCAAACAATATTGAAGAAATCATCAACAAAAACAAGATTGTGTCAATGTTATCGCTGTGGCAAAATGGGAGATTTGAAGAATTGTTTACAAAAGCGTCATTGAAAACAATGGAGCCAACAATAAAACGGTGTAGTTGGATACATCAAAAACCAAACTAATCAAATACTTCTGGATTTGCTTTTCTGGCGGGCTGTTATCTCCGAGTACACATCTGGCAGAAATGATGGACAAAATGAAATTATTTTTGTTTGGATTCTGAAGCCGCAGAACATTTGAAAATCAAGATATTTGTCAGTAAACTTCACTGAGCTTGAAATGCTAAAGAATGATTCAGCTACGATTATTGCGCGTTTAACCAAGAGACAAAGAATGGGAATTACCAGGTGACCAGTAAACCAGGCGTGCCAGGTATACTACAGCAGAATGTGATTTTTTATGAAGATGGTAAGCCGTTAATAATGGGTAAGTCTTTGAACAATCTATTGAGCGGTAACTGGCACTACCCATTTCAAGCACTAGCTTGAAATGCTTTAAAGTAGCGAATGCTCGCTAGATAAAGTCATAAATAGTAATTATGAATTATTGTGGTATGAAATCATTTGAAATCAGAATAGTAGAATTAAAATAACTATTTTCTGATTATAATTATATAATTGATAATATTGTGCGTAACGGTACATTGTGTGAAACTTGTATATTTTCGTATACTCGTTCGTACCAATTATAAAAAGGATAGTTTGTCATAAAATTAGAAACGAGAAGTCGAGTAATCTTAAGTGCACACAGATGTTTGCGGTCCTAACAGTTTTTTTTTGTCGTCTCTTCAAATGCAAAACTATGATATGACTTTAAGGATAAATCAGATGTTACTGTTAAGATTTGAAATTATGTAGCAAAATGTGGAGTTCATTTTGGTCTGAGAATCGTTAACTTATGTTGTGATAATGAAAAGGAAATTTTATCCAATTAAATAAAAGAGTTGAGCTCGGAAGGTATTGGTCATCCCTAAACAGTGCCACATACACTGGCTGTAAATGGTAATGCCGATCGTGTGATGGATATGATGAACAATCATAGAACGGGTCTAAATGAGAGAGATCGTTCTGGAGTTAGATTGTTCTGGAGAGCACTGAGGTTAGATTATACACCTGATGAGTTATGGCATGATGATAGCCATAACAATTCTTAGTGTTGACTTAGTAAAAGTCTAAAAACGAAATTTGACACAGAGGTTGTCAAAGGGAATTTCGTTGATAATGAATTATATGGTTATAAGTTGTGGGATGTGGTAGACAAAGTTGTTTGTGGGAGTCAGAGATATAGAAATGGATGAGATAAAAATTCTTATTAAAAGGCCAGTGAAATTTGTGCCTGAATTAATTATGGGATACAAATAGCATAACTGATGGTAACTCTGACTTGGTACACCCGATTGAAAGGAGGTGTGGATCTGATAAGAATCAATCAGATTGTATAAGTAAACAAACATGGTACAATACCTGGCATAACTGCAAATAAATCTGTTTGGGAAACAGTGGAGAGCTCGAGGTTGTCATATCACGATGAAAATAAGTTAATTTTATTTTAAGATCGAGAATAATCACATAGAGACGAAGCGAAGTGATAGGATGCAAAACATATTTTTTTTGTTTCATATAATGAACACGATGATGACAGTATTTTGAATAATTATTACTTATTGTGTGCTGGACAAACATTTAATTAAATGTTGGAATGATAAGCATTTATGAAAGATTGTTTTCTATGAGGTAAATGATTCGGTTATTGAAAATGATAACTGGAAATCTAGTTCGAAAACAGATAAAGAAATATTAATTAGATTAAGTCGAACGTCTTGTAAATAAGTATAGTTGTAAGTTTGAAAAAGCATAGCAGTATAAAAAGGTTTACTGGCTCGTGGCTTAGCCACGTGGTCAGTCAAACTTTTACATTAAATGTAAGAACCGTAAGTTTTAGTTAAGTGTTTGTGAATCAATATAATTACTTGGTTAACCATGTGGATATAAAACATAATTTTATTCGGAACCTGGATAAGGAAATCTTAGTATGTATATGAATTAGTGATGATATTCTGGCTGAAAATTAATGGTTATTTCATTAATGGAGTCTGAATGGAATGTAAGGTCAACTGGTAGAAAATGCTTAAAGCATTAAGTCCACCTTTGTACAGTGCTTCTTACTAGTGCATAAAGTTTTAATAAATAAATGTATGTAGCTAGTATGCATACTGATGGTTCCAAATGTTTATATCAACTTAGACAAAAGTCCTTTCGAGACTTCTGACGAGTATCCGTCAGTGGACTAGTGCATTCTAGTGCAGTTGCTCCATGTAAAATAAAGGTATCCACCGCATTCAGTTAAACTTAAAGTCCAGCCCAAGACAGTTGGGAGAAGATGATGCGTGCAGCCTCGTGCCTGGTTAAGGGCAATAGGCTTGCTCACTATTATATTGGACTTAAACATAACTGGTGAAATGAGGGTGAACATAGGTCCACCTCTGCCTAACCCTTTGGGAATTAAGGCATGATGTTTATTGTATGTGATAAAGAAAGAAGTATTACTTCATATAGTTGTTGTTATGTGTACAATGGGTGTTACGTAATGTGTAATGAGCTTAGATAGGTTAAATGCTCTAAGGTAATGAGTGTTGAGTAAAACATACTCTATTAACACTTTTTAGATCATAGACTTATAATATAAAATGTTTTCTGTGAACTAAATAAATGAATAATAATAAACAGGTCACAGAACAAAGTTTCTTTGGACTAGGAAATGTAGATAAAGTATAGTTCTTGAAAAGTTGAACTTGAAGGGCAATAAATCTGCCAATACACTCACTTTGGAAGTCGAAAATATATATAGATTACAGAACATTGAGTTCAGTTGAAATTACAAGAGCCCCTTATTGAAATCTTATGAGGTGCTTGAAATTGAATCATACTATGCATTGACCAAATCTAAGTTTCCTGTTTACATCTGAGTCGCTATACCATTTGTATTGGTTACACTTACGTACAAGACCCTTTGTCCTAACAGTTTTAAAAGGAACTATAAATCTCAAGTTAACTAAACAATTTTAAAATTTTATAAGTGGGTGTTTGTTGATTGTGACTGAGGTGGTAATAAATAAGTACAAAATGTGATGTGAGTTACTTTGTTCAAATTATTTAAGCAATGCACAATTTGCTGACCAACAAACAGGCAACAAACAATGGCAAGATAGTATACTAATTCAAACAATAGGGTTTAATGTAAAGCAGTTAAAAATACTGTGGTTATAGTTGTTGGTGACAAGTATTTTATATTCAGTATTATTGTAGGCATTGCTATAGCAGATGCTGTTTTTATTAATGATGATAATGCAAAAGCATTGCGAATAATACTATCAGCCACAAACGAACACATTGATATTAAGTATGAGATGAAAAATAGGTTACTAAAATATTTTATTTCTATAAGATTATAACTACTAGTAAGCTGGCATCCCGTACAAATGCCAACGGTGCGTTATATCTAGGTGAGAATGAAATTCGGGATGACGTTGTATATTTATGCAACGCGCATAATTATATGTAATATGTTATTATAATTATTATATTAATAATAAGAGCTTGGTTATGATTAAGATTCATGGTTTCATAAATTAATGAAATGATTGATTGGTCTGATTAGGTTTTTCTGGGTTTTCCCTAATCCTGCGCAACAAATGTTGGACCATGATGATATTGTATTCCCAGAGATAGGAAGGTGTGTGTTTTTATTTTTGTATAAAGATGATTGGTATAGTAGGTATTATATAATAGGTATTATAACGAAATTAAAGAGAAAGGGATTTATTTTTGAGGGGGGCGTGTTGGAATATAACAAAAACAAATCTATCCTACTTCAACACTATGGTCTTTCTCTTTCTAACTAATAAATATTGTATTTAATAGGTCTGAGCCCCGTGTCAACACATGACTGAAATCTCTAGTATGAGAACAGTTACTGTATTCGTTTAGCCCTGGTTAGGAGCACACGTCTCAATTAATATTACTGAAACACACCTTCCGGTATATAAAGACAAGGATAATAAAAGTTAATATTGAAATCCTTAAAACGATGTTTCTCTTTGGTGTCCACCTATTAACCCCAACAATGTACCTACTTACTTATCTCTTCAGAAAACCCCGATTGCCGTTTAAGATTAAATAACCGTCTCGAATCGAATTGCCTCAGCGCGTTACAGAAGAGGTTTATCAAGCTTGTTAGTTTCTTGTTATAAGCTAGAGCTAATAGGTACTCCAGATTAGATAGTAAGCGCTGGTCACTTTACCTGTAGGTACCTATTTGGTAACATACATAACACCACCACTGAGGATTGTTCTTTTCCCGATAATCGTAAGGCGCAAAATACACAGAAGCGACGAAAGATTCGGATGCGATGCGGATGTGGATCGGATTTTTGTCGCTTCAAATTTTATTCGTACCTACAAAATGTATGAAAGAGATGCGTCGTAAATTACACAGAAAGGATGCGGCGCGTATTTATCACGCATCCTTTCCACATCCGCATCGCATCCGAATCTTTCATCGCTTCTGTGTATTTTGCGCCTTAGTCTCCGAGACCTATTATAGCCCTGCCCACACTACTGAGGGATCAAGGCTCTTGTTCTACATAAAGACAATATGGTAGAGTAATATTAATTACAAAACAACATTACATGGTACACAAATAATACATAGGTACATTATAATAAAATGAACTCACCACTCCTATTCCTTCAAATGCATAAATAGCAGTACCAAAATATAAAGGTAACTGATGCCAGGTAGAAAATGCTTTCACAGAACTGGTAGGTGGCAAGTCTTGCAGTATATAGTAAAATGTTATCACAAGGCCCCAAGCAGTCATTATGGAGGCGATCAGGGAAACTGGAGTCAGGTACTTTAAGTTCTTCACCATAGCCAGGGCAACTATTGCCGGAAATAAGATAGTCAAGTACACATGTACTGTTAAATTTATATGAAAAAAATGCAGTGTGTCTTGAAGGTTAGTGGCAACAAATAAAAAGTATACACAGCAAAATCCCAATTGTGTTAATACCAAAAATACACTGACAACATTCCTGAAACAATACATATTGCCATAAGTGTTATATATATTAAAAAAAAAAACTTTACGCAAGCCAGACATGCTCTACCTACAAAACTATTCTTGTATTAGTGCTGTAACACAACAGTCTGTAAAAATAATTATCTCCATCTCTGGATGTATGAATCACACACATAAGAATCTGGTATTATGTGAATCATTTAAATATTTATAACAAGTCGTAAGTAAATACTTGTTTATGGTATCAAAAAATAATTGAGGAGAAATAGATAATGACCATTCATAAAACATACCTATTTATCAACATTATTATTGTTTGCTTGTAAATCTGTGCATATCTTAATCAATATAATGAAGCCAGACACTTATTGTCTGTTTGTGAGTAATATTCCTCAAAGATAACAACTAAACCTAATTACTAGGAAGAGGAAATTTACAATGTACAGTCAACAAAATAAATAAGTAACCAGAAAAAATGGGTTGTCAGACATAGCTGAAGTTTTCATGGAAACCGATGTATGGATATGAATGAAACATAATTAAAGCCATAGCAAATAAACAACTCATTAATTAAATTGTCATCAAACATCCATAAAGCGGTTTTCATGAAAACTTCAACTACATCTGACAACCATGGTTTTTTTGTTGACTGTAGACTTTTATACCTATAAGAAAGTACTGGATTCTATCTATCAATATTATTATTCTCAGAGTAGTTAAATAATTTTTAACTGAACATATAAGTATTATTTGAGTGACAACCCTATTTATAAAAATTCAATAGGAAATACCATATTGCCATTGAGCTATGTGATTAATGACATCATACAACAGACATTTATCCGACTCGAGTGCAATGGCAAATGGTGTGGTGGGCTATTGTACTGATAAGATTAAACTATTGTGTGTATTAGAATAGAATATAGGAATTTAATAATCATACTTCCTATGTACGAGTATAACCGCTGTGATTTTCCAGTTTGGTCTATCACAACAAACAAATATGTACCAATTTCTGTTAATCACTACATGATATTTAAGTTTTAGTTTACACAAGGATAAGTAAACATCTTAACGCCCGTTTTCAATAAGCTATCTAACTTCAGTTGGAGCTACTAAAGATAAACAAATCTGTCATTTTGCCCTTACTTGCTTTCCTATAACCTACCGACCGATAGCAGTTCCTATCAAAGTTGTCAATCTATTTTCGGGAGGTCGGATAGTCTACTAGAGTTAGGACCGCTCATACAATTCTCCCTTACTTGCATTTCAATATAAGTTTGAAGTTACTCTCCGGTAGGCGGAGCTAACTCTAGTAATGCCATATGCGTATCTGTCATTATCGGTCAGTAACGGGAATTGACGTTTGAAAAATATTTGTTGCGTTGTCGAATTTCTTGTAATAATGGAATATTATAGGTAGCAGTGATGATAGTGATATGGAATTATTTCAAATGATAATAGATTGCGATGAAGACAGTGACCGATAACATACCGTTGCAGAAGGAATATCAGCCACGTGTGAATTATTTATCTAAACTAAATACGGTGCTGGAGAAAGATGCTCCGTATCCCCTGGACAGCATTTCGGACCAACGTATCCATCTTGCAAGAGCTTCAAATCTCCTCACGGCTGTCGTCCGAGTGTCTTCGCAGGATTCTGCAATACTTCGGTCACATTGCAAGGAAAGAAAGTGACAACCTCGAAAGGCTCATTGTGACCGGTAAAGTAGATGGAAAAAGGGCTCGCGAGCGCAGCCCAATACGTTGGTCCGACCAGATCCGCGCCGCTCTTAATTCTACGATTTACGGTGCCCTTCACAACACCAAAGATAGGAACAGATGGAGAAACATCGTAAGGGCTAAGGTGATGAAGCAGTGAGGTCACGACCCTAAGCATTGACGAATACGACGCAGGGAGGAGGATATGATTACGAATTTGCCTACAGATTTAGACTAAATAAAGTGACTGTGTGTCAGTTAATTAATTTAATACACCCTTATTGTGCTACATCTAAAAGGTACGTAAAATTAAGTATTAATTTGGATGGGTTCACAAATGTTCTTTTAGTGTCTGTTCTTAGAGCAATAGCGCACTAGCGGCCAGGTCGCGGGCCGCGGCGGCCATCGAGATACATACCTACATTAGTATGACATCGCCATATAGCGCGCGCACCTGGGCGCACGCGGCCAGCGCAACGGCCACAGGTGCGCGCGCTAGTGCGCTATTGCTCTTACCTAATATCAAGCTTAATCAAGTTTTATTTTTTACAGGAATCATGGGATATCCCCACTTCATCAAATACTTCTGGCTCTACGATTTTATGCATTGGGTACTATGCTAGTGCGTACTATGATAGCGCGTCAGTCGACCGACGAACGCGGCGCTGATGAGCGAGACCGACGCGCGTCGTCAGCGGCGCGTAGCATCCCGCGCGCCGCTGATGTCAGCGTCACAGTGTGGTGCTTCATAGAACACAACGGTACGCGCGATCGACATCAGCGACAGAGGAATTCGGGCCTAAGAACAGCTAGAATTTGTTTTTCATTAGTTTGTGAAGTGGATTCATCTGCATCTCTCTTTATTATTCCTCTGCTAGTACCTAGTCATAGCATGATGTTAAAAACCCTTCCTCGATGAAAGGTCTATCTAACATATTATCTATACTTAATATAATAAAGAGGTAAAGTTTGTTTTTGTTTGTATGAGTTAATCTATGGAGGTACTGGTCCGATTGCTAATATTTTTACACCAATAGAAAGCTGCTGTATTCCTGAGTGATATAATAGTCCAGTCAAAATAGACTAAATTATGATTCAAGTTTGCATTAATTCCCAACAAGCTGGATTTTTGTGCAGGTCTTGGATGCGTCATTACAAATGACATGTCAAAAGTCCCCATCGATCCCGCTTGTACGTTGTTTTTTATTTGAGGTCATAGGTCACAAATTTGCGTTTTTTGCGTATATCACTGAAACAATGAGAACTACCGAAAAATGGTTCAGACAAAGTTTGTAGATGGTAAAATTGTCTACAAAAAAGATCTAACACTTTTTCTTCTACGGTGCACTGTTTTCGAATTATGGCTACTTTAAACATAGAAAATACGAATATGCACTCATACTAAGGGGTGATGGGTTCGATGAATATTTGACGGACAATCATCTGTAACGACACATAAGCAGTGTCGTAAAGCATACACCCGGAAGAGCAGCATAGCTGTAGCTAAAAGACAGCGTGAGGCGGAGATAGCTACCACATCTGGGATTAGTCCTCCTAGATTTTGAGGTAGTGAATCTTGTTTTTGTTTCAAGAAATATTGTTTGTTCTGTGGCAATGAAGCAGATAAAACGGCTAAAATTAAAAAAAAAGCGCAGCATCTTCGACGAAGAGTGTCTCAAGTTTCAACCTTTGACTTCAAGAAAACCATCTTGAAGGAAGCTCAGACTGGTTTTGATGAGCTAGCAAGTAGTGTCATTGCCCGCATTCAATATGAATATTACTTCGTTGCTGCTGAGGCTAACCGTACCATAGTGATTTTTACACTAAAATACGACTTTCCTGCGGTCTAAAGTCACGATATCTCGAAAACGATGCTTTGTAGAAGAAAAGTGTTAAGATATTTTTTGTAGACAATTTTACGATCTACAAACTTTGTCTGAACCATTTTTCGATAGCTCTCGTATTCTCAAAGATATACGCAAAAAACGCAAATTTGTGACCTTTGACCTCGAATAAAAAACAACGCACAAGCGGGATCGATGGGGACTTTTGACATATCATTTGTAATGACGTACTCAAGGCCTGCACAAAAATTCAGCTTGTTGGGAATTAATGCAAACTTGAATGTCTATTTTGACTGGACTATAAGTTATATTTTATGTACGCGGGCGAAGCTGCAGGCTAAAGCTAGTATACGATAAAATTATTAATTATAGCTACTTATTTTATTTCAGATGCATTGGAGTTTGGAAGAGACGATTCCCTGTATTATCCTTAAAAAGTAGGCTAAAAGTATAAAATATGCAAGCAGTTATTATAGCGACTGCAGTACTGCATAATATTGCCAGAAATCTGAACCTGGAAGAAATAGAGCCAGAAGTATCAATTCCAGACACTTCTCACGACAATGATGTAACTGTTCATGAAAATTCTTCTTCAGAATTGACATCGGAATAGTTACTACTGATAAACAATTACTTTAATATATAAATTACATACAATAATAATATTTTAACTGTATTTTTATTTCATATCACTTAAACTACTCTTACACTTAATATAACATACAAACATTGCTTTTCTTCTTGAGGATAGTCTCTAATTGAACACAAAAAAATTGAGATCTTATATTTTTATTAATTAAAAATATTAAAAACAGTAATTACATGCAGAATTCTGATTAAGGTTCTTTGTTAACATCTGGTACACACTCTCTACTACCAGCACTGCATCTCACTATTATGGACCTATTCCAAACTGTCAAACTGTGTTGAGGAACTTTCTTCTACATTTGCCTCACGAATGACACAGTATGAGGAAGACATGAAGAATGCCAGTAGTGAAGCTTCCCACAAAACCATTGCCAGCCTTTCCAAGGATTTTATTGATATCAAGAGTCTGGTTTGGTAAACATTGACTTCGAGTCTACCTCGGAGTATCGAGAACTTGTTGCGCAGTTCCCCGTTGCTGAGTCCTCCGCCGTACCAGCAAAGCCAATGCCAGAAAAGAGAACTCGTAAGCCGGCGAAATGAGTGTGCAACATCATGATACTTCCATTGGTTTGTTTAGTCCATAGGTATTTATATAATTTTTCTTTGTATGTAGGTCATCGTTTTTTTTATATTACGTATTACGTCTAATATATTTTTGGTTTGTTGTTTCAATCTGAAATTTTTACAGTTTTGACGTATTGAACACATTTATCACTTGTCACAAATGTCACTTTATCTATATTTTTTTACAGAACGAAACGTAATCGTTCTGTAAAAAAATATAGATAAAGTGTTTTAATTCTTTATTTATTTAAATGAAATTTATGCTGTTAACAAATTAAATACATTTATTAATTATGAATAAATAAATAACATTTGTTGTGAGCATGTAATGTTTTAGTGATTAGCATAGAACTAAACGTTTCGAGAAGCTTAGATAGATGAGAGGGAAAAAGCTGTCTGTCATTGAATAAAGATAGCTGTCTCTTATCTTTTATTGTGAAACGCAGAATATTGATTGACAGAATCTTACTGTTTATCGGGGATAGCAATCTATGTATGAACTGCGGTAGGTTATTGAAAACGGGCGTAAGTCAATAATTGATTTACTTTTTAGTATGCTGAACCAATAACTAGTGATTAAAAAAAATAATTATAGCTAACATGGTAACTATTTAATATGTATAGACATTGAATACAATGATGTACAGTATTGTATTACAAATAAATATTAATAAATACAGTGCAACAGGAAGGACAAATTAGCCAAATGCAAATCAGGCTCCTATACAAAGTTTACCGTAATATAAACGGAAAAATCATGTTCCTTGTGTGAAACTTCTTTCATTTAATTATTCATTATTAAAATGGTAATTTAAATACTCTGAAAATTTCAATAGTCTACCTATTACGGTTCATGGCAGAGAGATGCAATTTAGTTTTCATTGGTTATCCTGCATTTACAGAAGCATAAGAACCAGCACAACAGCCAACCCAGTCAGCATGTTAGGGTTGGTGATATACGCATCATAAATTGAGGAACACTACATGTAAATATACCACTTATTGTCCGGGTAATAAAGTTGTTAATCGAAAAACGTTTTTTTTTGCAATTACTAACTTATTTCCTGGACACATTAATATATTATTTTATATTAGAATAACAGAGATAACATAATGTAAATCAATATTAAACACTTACTTCATTTTTTTAGCATATGGCCTCAAAGAAACTGGTCCTGATGCGAATGAATCTTCAACCACTTCTGAGAAACCAAGCGCTGGCTTTTCATTTCTAATGCAGAGCTCATGGGCACATTTTATGAGCACATGCATACAGTGGGTGCATATTGCTCCAATTATTAGTGTTGAAAACACACCTGGATAAAGTAAAATACTTATTAATCATATATATTGGAATTTTTGTTATTCAAATTTTAAATATAACTGACATATTTACTTAATTAAAAAAAATACCAAAATATCTCCTAAGCCTTTTTATAGATAACTCTAACGGTAAAATTAAAACTGATAATATTATGCTACTAAATTATGTGCTGTCCTATTTAGAAAGTACAATATACACATGGAATACCTATATAATATGTGAAATATAACAGTTACAAAGCTAAACTAATAGTTGAGCTAGATAGTTTAACTAAAGAGGTAGAATTGCTTATAAGGTCTCTGAAAATAATGATTCAAAATTGAAAACTCTTTCACTGATAAAAAGCTACAATGTTGCAGAGTGCACTTTATATTCTGGAAAACTGTGGTGTACCTGTTGCCACCGTGGGTACTAGAAGGTAGTAAGGTATACAAATTTAATAAGAATATGAGATAAGCTAGTACCTAGTATCTTTCTAAATAAAAAATATTATCTTTTCTAGTTATAATATTATCACCATCATTATTTTACTTCTTGGTGAAATGAGCTGGCTTATTGAAATACTGACTAGCAATAAACAATCGATATTTGTATACATACACAAAAATGTAAACACTTACCAAGTACAAGGCCAGCATTTTTAAAAGCATCTGGCATTGCTAGAATTCCGGTGCCTATGTTTCCTTTTAACAGGTGGATTAAAGTATCGAAGTTGGAAGTCGGATGCTCCAAGCATCTTTCCGAACCTGGGCAATATTCTTTAGTTTTCTCACTACAACACGGATCTGTCACTAATTCTACTGGCTGTTCAACACTCTCAATTGGATTGCTGGGTCCCGTGAGCAGTGGTTGCTTTTCATCATTCATTATTTTATTTTATACTTTTATGCTTATAAAGTAAATATTATTCCGCAGAGCCATACGCTACACAGTCACCCGTTATCACAATGGAATGAAGTTTATTGAACACTTCAAATTAATGAAGACAACAGATGTCGTCACTGTCGCAATATAGAGTATAGAGAGCGCTAGAGGATGAGCGCTGTTCTGTGATAGTTTATCCACCTACAATTCTACTTTATTATTTATTATATTTCTGATTGGTTTATTGTTTAGTTTACTGTCATCAGAGTATCAAATTGTGTATTTTAGCGGGGTGTTTGCGTGTGAATTTCAATAGATGTTTTAATTATTCACAAATGTAAATTGTTGAATCATTGAAACGCGCGATCTTGGTAAAACATTCTTTTTTTTTGAATTGACAATTTTATTGTAGTGATGACTGCCTCGGCGTTTTCCGAGCTGACACAAAACATTTGCTGCCAAATACTGCAAAAACATTAGAATGTGTTGCACCCGTATTCTAATGTAACTAAAAAAAGATTTTTACAACTGTAAACGAGGCGGTATGGTGTACAACTTTAGCCTGCCCAAATGGAGTAAAGAGAAAAAACATTAAAAATGTATCAAACTGTCAATGTCATGTTATTAGTGTCCCCAACCAAGTCGTAGAAGATTTTTGAAGATTTGTGTCTATGTAACAAAAAGGGATTTTAGGGGAGGATTGGTAAAAACAATGGGAAACGCAGGAAGTAATCAACCCAAAGAATGGCACAGAGATGCTGTGTCGAAAGCTCCTGATGTAGGACCGTCCTCGCCAACCAAAGAAGGAGAAGCGTTTACATTTGATAAAAAGATTGACGATGATCGTATTGGTCGAGATGAAGAAAATAACATTGAAGATGGTGCACCCTATTATACCAAAGCTGTTCCTGAAAGTGATGTAGAATATAGTGGACCACGAGAGAGATCCAACACTCTGACTGAAGGTAGTAAGATAGTTGACGATGTTAAAGTTTTGCCAACTGTTTTTAAATGGGAAGGAGGGGGCAAACAAGTGAGTTATCCGTCAATAACACTTTGTCCTTCTTTATTAAAATGTTTTCAGTGATTGATTCTTTATTTCATTTTAGGTGTATATTAGTGGAACTTTTACTGATTGGAAAACAATACCAATGGTTAAGTCACATGGAGACTTTGTTACTATAATAGATTTACCTGAAGGTGAACATCAGTATAAGTATTTTGTTGATGGAGAATGGAGACATGACCCCACTGTGGTATGTTTTGTTTAATTTTGTTAAAATTAAGGAAAAAAATAAATCATCAGCAATATTTTGCTTATAATATTAAAAATTGTCTAGAATTTTAGTAAATGCAAATATTAGAAAGATATTTTCAGGCATTTAATAAACTTGTTACAGAAGGTAGTGGATAATGGAATGGGTAGTAAAAATAACTTGGTAACAGTAAAAATGTCGGACTTTGAAGTGTTCCAAGCTCTTGCAAAAGATAGTGAAGGGATTCATAGCGGTGCCCAAACAGAGTATTCTCAGGTATGTGAAACAAGCATGTAATAGCTAGATATTATGCTAACAATTTATATGTTATGTAATTTTATTTTAATTTCCAGGAAATACCGCAGTCTAAGCCGTGGGAGAAAGTTTCAGGGCCACCTATTCTACCTCCTCATCTCTTACAAGTTATTCTGAATAAAGATACACCATTGTCTGTAAGTATGCACTGTTTTAACATGGCTGGCCCCAGGCACATTATAAGCTAATTTCACATGGGAAGCCCATGATGCCCCTGACTCATTACATCAGATATTCTTAAAATCAGATTAAAAATAAAGGTTCACTTAGACCCATGACCAATGTTCGGGGCCTGGCTAAAGTATGCTTGAAATGATGGTGGTGGCAATGAGTTGGTTAATAATTATGTTCTAAGTAACATTGTTTTTAAATCTTTTAAATCAAGTGCTAAGTTATCTCAATTTTTTTTCAGTGTGAACCAACATTGTTACCAGAACCAAATCATGTGATGTTGAATCATCTGTACGCCTTGTCCATAAAAGATGGTGTCATGGTATTATCAGCGACACACCGCTACAGGAAGAAGTATGTCACCACACTGCTTTACAAGCCCATTTAATCCTAATCTGGTGATCTGACATATCCTATAGTTTTCAAAGCACAACATTATCTCAGTATTCAAGTGTCCTTTTGCAAAAATATTGTCAATCATCGAAATAGTTAAAAAGTAATAATACTTTTCCTTAATCACTGAATATCATAATTTGGCACTAAAATGCTTGCAGTCAAGGTAGACATAAAGCTGCAATTGCTGCTTACCAAATTCTTTAAGCTCTTAGTATTATTATTCCTTATTATGTTTCTTAGTTTGTACTGTTATGGAAATAAAGTGTTTCAAGTGTTATGGTCGTATTGGGCAATAAATAAACAAATAAGTATGGGACCCTGTTACTTCTGTTTAAGAAGGTTGTATGTGTAAATAAGATCAAGTCAGTAAAATATTTTGACTAATAATAATAAAAATTAATATTCTTACATATTTCTAAGCGCAGCCAGATGTGATAATGTACTGTTTGTTTTTAAATTATTGACTTGTTGTGATTGTAACTATTAGCTAGGTATAAATTTAATGTGCTTTTTGTTAAAGTATAATTATGTAAACATTAGTGTGTAAATAAAAAGTCTATTAAAATTGTTTTGTTTTATTTCTTCTATCTGAAAATATTTACATATTTTGTAAGTAACATGAAAATGCAAGCTTGACTTTAAAGAATTATTCTACAATTCAATCTGCTTCTAATTTTCCCAACTATGTTGTGGTTAGCTTCCAGTTTAACCGGATGCAGCTAAATACTACTATTTTATGTGGACCAAATACCTGTCCGACCTCCACAAACCATTAACAAGTAACACAATACTACTTGGCAATATTTCCTGGCTTTTATCTGTAACAACTGTTACCTACAAATGACAGATTAATTAACATGTTATATGAGGCATGGAGGAATATCAATACATTAAAATGGTCAACCAATCCACAAATCGACCTTGGCAAGCTTTACATAACCTTCGAGATCGGCCAATGCGTCATATTAGTTTAGCCACGAGTTCCGAAATGGTTGAATATTGTTCAATATAGGTATTTTTTTCTTTTTTAAAGACGTTACTGCACTAGGAATTGTTCCAGTATCGTGGGTGCGTTCGCAAATATAAACTTGCACAAGACACCCAGACCCGAAACACATCTATAGACCATACATTTATATTTTTACTGTGCGGGGATCGAACCCGCGACACACAGGGCAGCAGTCAATAGCTAAGCGTGCGGGGGCGGCATTTTTCAATTTTGCCTTTCCGCCAAAAATATCAAAAATCCGGGGTTGAGTCCACATTGCGGGAAGCCTTCAAACGCTGCGTCTTCCGGTACGTGGTAGTCACTACAGAACCTTTCAGCCCCATCGACCATCTTTTCTGTAAGCGATGTGCCATATCTACTGCCAATTAAGTTGGGCAGTTCTTTTAATCTGAATTACATAGGTACCGTACATAAAGAGCAGTGGCGTAGCGTGCCTTGTCGGGGCCCCGTATAAAAAATTTGATTAGAGGCCCTTATATGGGGGTAAAGATTTTTCACAAAAGAAAAAAAATATTGTGAAAAGAAATATTTATTTATCATAACATAATTTAACCATTTTACAAATAAAAATCAATTTTAAATATTCACTCTCCTTGCCTTTTTTTCGGCAAACTGATTTATTAAATCAATTATGGCTGATGATGATTTTAGTTTTTCTAAAGTTTCTGCCTCTATGGACAATAGTGAGAGGTCTGACAGCCGTTCTTGTCCCATCGAAGTTTTGTCATTTGTAAAATAAAATAAATTAGAAAGTTTTTATTTTTTTTTCCTTACACACTTTGGGGGCCCCCGTGGCCCGGGGCCCCGTATAATTGATACGGCAGATACGGCGGTAGCTACGCCCCTGATAAAGAGTGATTCATTAGAGTAGGTACATAAATGGTAGGTACGATCACTGATAAATACACTAGACAATCAGCATTCAAGCATTAAAGGTTAACGTAGGTATAAAACAGTCGAGATATTCGCAAAATTATTTATTCGAACGATTTTTTTAATTGTTTTCATAGTAAAAACTTAATAACAATTACATCAAACATCTTAATCTAAGTAATACACTAGTTTTATTCGATAGTTATAAATGTTCTTTGGGTTTGCCCCTGTAAGCACAGTCAAACGCAGGTCAGTGGTAACTATTTGGATATTGACAGCTTACTTATATGCTGCACCCGGTAAGGGTGATGTCAGTGTTCCAAGTGGCATGCAGATGGATACCTACTTACACCTATCACATACCCGCGAAACGAGACACAATAGTAAGACAATAACAGCGCGGTCGCATGAGACTGGTTGGGGATTCATGAACTAAATGATATAAAAATGCCTCTTACAAATGTTGAGACATGGTATTTACCTAGATACTTTACAATCATATGTGAAACTAAACACAGAGCAAAAACATTATTTTTTAAATTACAAATGTATTTTCTGTCATTACGTACAATATACAAGAATCATATAAAAATAAGTGGGTAGATAAACAATAGGTATACAGGTTACCTAAACAACACCACGGTTTTAGAGTACATAAACGTGGTTAGAATATTTAGATTAGGAACAGAATATTCGTTTTCATTGGTTTTTTTACACTGCACTTTAAGGAAACCATAAAAGACGAATTTTGTGTCGCGTTCCTGAGCAGCAAAAGTAGCCCACTTACGGTAGGTACCATTCCCGATTTCATTATTTGAAGTTGAGTATTAATTCTCAAATTTACCTAATGTAAAATACTCAATTCCGAAACCCGCCCTTTGCAGTTGGGTAGTTGACTCAATTTTTTTATTCTTCGTCATAGGCCTGCCCTTATTCCTTGTTAATTGAAGTCGGCGCAACACGTTTTTTTCTTCCATTCTGTCCTCTCACCCGTCACGCTATC
Source organism: Mythimna separata (assembly GCA_030763345.1). Lineage (NCBI taxonomy): Eukaryota > Metazoa > Arthropoda > Insecta > Lepidoptera > Noctuidae > Mythimna > Mythimna separata. Next base: position 11,355,682 of record CM061180.1, read on the forward strand.
ACTAACTCCCTTTTCTTTCATATCGCCTATCACACAATCCATCCATCTTTTTTTCTCCTTCTCCAACCGTTCACATGTACTCTTTCTATAAAATTAATTTTATCAAAAAGTATGTAACTCTACTTAAAATATAAAATGCAAGAAATTTTACAAACCCCTTTTAAAATCCAGTAGGTAAGTTAGAAACCCTATCAATCTGGTGGAAGTGTCAAGTACCTAATAGAAAAAAATATAAGTAGTATTTCAGCCCCTTTAAAGGTTTAATGTTCAAAAGACCCCTTTTTAGTTCTCGCCTACATCATAAAGTAATTATATTTAATAGAATAGAAAAACTTTTATTCAGGACAAAAACAGCACAACGTGTCGGTGGGTTGTACAAAATTTCACGTTGCCACGACCCAGTAATTTCAGCTGTTCGTTGGTATGTCAGTCAGTCGTTTCTCCTTTTATACATACCTACATATACTTAGGTAAATGTATATAGATACATCATTTTGATTATTATGTAGACAGCGTTAGCCCCTTGAGAACTATCTATTTAGAAAAAAAGTAGAAATACATGCACCATACAATACTACTTGATTAAATGTAAAAAAAAACATGTTAATGAGATTCTAAATACGTGTTCAAACTTTTAAACGGAATTACCCCGGAATAACCGCCTAAAATACTGTATTCTTTGTGTATTTTCATCACCTATCATGCATTACATATCTAGTAATAAACAAAATAACTGTTAATCGCATTAATTAAAAATATACAATTATTCAAACATAATTACGTACACAAAATACATAAATAAAATAATACTTATTTGAACTGAAATAACAGAACTGGTAAATATTAAAAATATAAGTATAACATTTGTTACTATTTATACCAAGCATTCGCTTGTTTCAACATTGTGTGTGCAGCAGGCGTTTTATTTATAATGAGTTTTTATTATGTAAATACGGCATCATCAGTTTACATATTTTTGACGTTCTGTTTAACCTCCTAGGGCGAAAACTTTGTAGATGGCTCTAAACTTAAGTATAGCGCTTTGCTTAAGCACTATAGTTAGAGATTAGGTGGATTTTGAGGCATTGATTTGACTAATTTCAATAAACTGGAAAGTTCGATTTTCGCAAATACCATTTCATTAGTTTAATAATGCTCCTATACACAAAAAAAAAACCATGAGATCAGCGCCATCTAGCGAGTCTGTCGAACACGACCACGAGTCCAATTAAAGCAGGATCTAAATTAGACCGACGCGCGACGGCGACGCCTGAGTTATACGTAAAGCCGCGTCGCATGGCGTGGATCTAATGTAGCTTTACAATTCTAGTTGCCCTATGAAATCTATGGAGGCAGACGTGCCTTGAACGACGTACATGGCCCACGTGGGCCCAATTTAGTTCTAACTTTAACCAAAAAGGATAACGCCTACGTGAAGCAGGCAAACTGACAACGCCGTTTAAATAAAGACGAACCATGTAAAAAGCCTGCAACATGTGCATACTATGTACAGCCCATAAATTGAGACCTATTGATATGTGTGCCTCTTTCTTTACCTATGCCTCTTTCCTAGTCCAATGAGCATTAAAATAAGTATAATGAGCGCCTTGAGGCGGTTTAAAACTAACTAACTTACTATCTAATACTGTACAATCAGCAACGACCAACATAAGCCAAAGAGAAATAAGAATTTAGTTAGCTATACAAACGATTATGTTTAAACTGTAACACTGGCACTCAGAGACAGTTAATGATTCATCAGCGTCCCTTAATGTCCATTAAAGTTAAGCATTGCCAAACCTTCACTTAACTTCTAAACGGTCCATTCAGAAATTGTCACATTGACAGTTTTACATTGTAAAACTGTGTATGTTTTGTCAATGTGACAATTTCTTAATGGACCGTTTAGAAGATAAGTGAAGGCTTAACTTTAATGGACATTAAGGGACGCTAATGAATCATTAACTATCTCTGAGTGTGGCAGTAAGAGTGTCAATTGAATTGCGCTGACCGTATTTTGTTTTCCATTCGAAATTTTTAATGGCCACATGAAACTTATAATCAAATCGTTATAATACAATAGGTACCTAACTAATACTAAATCAATTTGTGAATTTCAATATAAAATTATCAAACAACATTATAGTTTTAGACGCTTATTTATACCTAATTAAGATGAAGTTGGAAAGCAAGCCATTCTGCAATTTGTTTTCGTTACTAGATTTTAGTATTACTACATTAGAAAGATATACCTAGGTCGTTATTTAAATGACGAAAGATCTAACTTCATAAGAAACTGTACACAGCAAGGTCAAAGATAGCACATCGTTACTTTACTAACTGATTTATCCTTTTCATACGAATATGAACATTATTGTAATAACTATAAAGTTAATATTTGTGTGAAACGCAAATTAAACTTATATTTCTCCCGCACTAATTAAAAATGCAGTAAGGAAGGATTTTTGGAAAATTGAGGTACATATATATAGATTAGATTGCTTGTAGGTTTGACTTAAACCTCTTTACTGCACTTTTATTAGCGCGGCAGATTTGTTAAGATTATTTAACTATTTTCTGGAGCCTATACATAAAGCGCGGTCTGAGACTTTCCCCACTTATAGTTAACATCTAATATTCTAATTACGTTTTCGTAGTAACTTCTAAAAGTGGCTCTTTGTCTTTCCCATCAGCCATATTCATGTTTACATTACTTACAGGGTTCTTAAAATACATCGCAACTGCGATACTGACTAGACATATTGATAGCACTGTAAATGCTGTTATCACAATATTAAATAGTAAATAACAAACTACAGCTGTTATCACCAACTCCAAAGCACTAGCATATGTTTTTAAAATGGAGTTCAGATTTTTCAAAAAGAAACTAGTTACTATACCTACCACAGCACTATTTATGATTATAAGTATTACAAAAGTGTCAGCTAATGAACTGAAATCGTTGAAAATTGTTCCTAATTCACCCTTAAACATTAAAATGATAAAGTTGCATATAACTGAGTCTAGGTACATAAACACATTTTGTAGGAATATATCGACATTAGATCCTTTTGTTTTTAGCAAATATTCGTTATAGGTACCAGCCAGACATGAACAGAAATTTTGGAAATTAATGGACAAGAAATAAATATTGAATAGTTGTGACCACAGATCGGTGTCTCCGTTGGACTGTATTGACGCTGCGTCGAAGTTTTTGATCATACATCCCATTGTTAACACGCAGAGTGATATCCATTGCATGAAGGCCAACTTCTGCTTGAACAAAAACTGGAAAAAAAGTTAAAATAAATGGATTAAACATCATTTTTAGGGTTCCGTACCTCAAAAGAAAAAACGGAACCCTTATAGGATCACTTTGTTGTCCGTCTGTCCGTCCGTCTGTCAAGACCCTTTTTCTCAGGAACGCGTGAAGGTATCAAGTTGAAATTAAAACCATATATTGAAATCCGCGGTCCCTTGAAGTTGTGCAAAAATCAAACTTGTAAGTTGACGGGAAAAAAAGATACGCCCGTTTATGTTGCAAAAAACGTACATTTCGACACTGTCAAAGGAATCAAAACTCATAGGGTGCTTCCCGTTGACCTAGAATCTTGAAATTTGGCACGAAGCAAGGTATTATAGCACTAATATCGGGAAAAGTCTGAAAACTGAAAATTTTTAGTTACGTCACAAGAAAAAAAAATTGAAAAGTCTTCAAGACTCGATTCGAGAATTAAACTGTTTTTATAGGTAGGTTGGTACGAAACCCTCAGTGCGCGAGTCCGACTCGCACTTGCCCGGTTTTTTGTTTTTATATAACATTTTCCTATAACTCAGATAAGATAAACCGGCCATGTGGCCAGACGGACGGACAGTGGTGAGTGGAGTCTTAGTAATAACGCAATATAAAAAGCATATGATTTTTAGACTGTGGTAATAGGGTTCCGTTTGAATTTTTGTGTACGGAACTCTACAAACCAGCCAAGTGAGAGTCAGAGCCAAGAGAATTTTTTTTTTTTGGGTTTTAGTAGCAATATAAAAACACACTTGTGAATTTAAACGTCTATTGTTCATCAGATAGAGATGAATAGTGGACACTTAGCAATAGGGTTCCGTTGGTTGCCCTTTGGGTACGGGCCCCTAAAAAGTAGTGTACGTTACTCCAGCAAGATAGTGTCTTCTAGAATGAATTGAGTACCTACCTACAATGAATTCCGGGATGTTATGGATGTAAAATTTTAGACTTGGATACGGATTTCGGTTACCTACAAATACAGGCATAATATCAAACCGGCTATGAAATTATTTCAAGTAATCCATTAGCTTCGGATAGTTTTGGTACTTTCAAAGAATTATAAAGGTAAAATATAGGAAATTATTTGACTTTATTTCTAGATTATCATTTAGTACTACACTGGAGAAATTACAATCAATCTTAACATAGGAAGGAACTGTAGATGTGCGTCAAATAAAAAATAATGTGTAACATGTTATGGTTTTGATGAAAAACAATTCAAAAGTTGAGTAGGTAACGTTTTTCAGGCAGAAAAATCCTAACAGAATGATTGAAGAGATATACAACATATAATGTATAAGGTTGGTAACTTCTATTTGTGCGTACTTGTATATTAATTAGATTTTCAACAATTTCAAAGCCGAATACTCGTAAAATTTCTAGCGCTTAAATGACAAAACGTAAATGGGACGTTTTTCTTTTCTATCGAGAATACATGTCTGTCAGAGGCGTATCGCGTACATTGTGTCACAATAATTTTAAATAAAGTAAAACAATAGTATCCAATTTAAAGCCATTTAATAATAGTACTATAGTACGTATTTTTCTAACACAGCACGAGGCACAAGTCCTCCCGTAAAGTCAATAAAAATATACCTATGTATAAATAATACAGCGAATGACAGCATAAACGAGGAATCCGGTTATTTGTGTTTAATTAAATATTCTGTATTAAACAGTAAAAAGTGCTTGCGGACATTTTTAAATTGATATCGTTATTATTAATTTTGACATTTAAATCAACGTTGATATATCTTTTTAATTTGATTTTATATCCAATTCATTTGATTTTATCGTATATGGAACTCGTATTTCACACGCGCCTATGCCGCGGCTTTGGAATTGTTCGCAATAGTTAGCGTAGCCTTGGAACGCAAATAGTAGGTACCTGATGGAACACAGGTGTTTGTTAGTCCCTAAAAGGCTGATACTTCCTCTTGCTTCAGGTGAAGCGAGGTGTAGATACAAGGTGTGGAGAAATTTGACAAGTTTCCTAAAAATACCCGTTTTAGAGGAGTTGCACGTATTAATTATTATGGATTGTATTATCTAATAGATTAGAATAAATGAATGTATTATTATTATTAAAATATTGCAGTGCGTTAACACTGCAATATATTTTTACCCATGATACATATGTATTGAGTTTACTATGCGTTAACATATTATAAATATTTTAAAATAACAAACTATTATATAATGCACTAACTATGCAACGATTGCTGATAAACGCGAACCCAACTGTACGGACAATAGAATTAGATTCGTCAATATAACGTGAAGGCGACGCTTTTTGTGCTCAATCTTTGGTCTATATACCAATATATCTTGCGCTGATTTCGTTTTTTTTACGTCAAAGTTATAAATATTGTTAGATTTGAGTTGAAGTTTTATTATAATTAACTAGTGACCCGCCCCGGCTTCGCACGGCTGCAAATGTATCAGTGTTAAGTACTATACTATATTATGCATAATTATAAACCTTCCTCCTGAATCACTATCTATTATAAAAAAACCGCATCAAATCCGTTGCGTAGTTTTATTGATTTAGGCATACATAGGGATATAGGTACAGAGAAAGCGACTTTGTTTTATACTATGTACTTAGTGAAAATGTGTATTGCACATTTTTTTAACTTGGTATAATATAATATTTGTTAAAAATAACAAGATGTCCCAAATACCGTTTCCAGTGAGCAATTAAGCAATAGGAAATTCTTTTCGGGTTTCCTCTACTAACTCTAATTAAGACACAAGTCAAGAGTTTGTATTAAAAGTTATAATTATTTTAAAAGTTATTGTTACCTCACATGTTAGTTCATATACAATTATTTACCTTTCCAATAATTCGTTATCGAACAGGAATAAACGTTACTCCAGTAGTATTCGTATTTTTTCCGTTTTCCTCCAATAATATAATTTGCACCATTTTTTTTATCTTGTGCATACTTAGAGCAGAATTAGAGACTGATGATTAATTGTGCTAAATTAATTTTAGAAGACACTTTCATGCTAGAGTAACGCACGCAAAAAAGTAGGTACAAATATAAAAAAAATACTTCACCTGAAATAGTAAAGCTGTTAACACGACTCGAAATTGCAGCAAAATGTAGTAAGACGTAGGATCATAGTGAGACAGGTTTATAAACGCCAAGTTGTTGTAGAAGCAGTACAACAACGACGGAACGAAGTACATCAGCAGTAGCTTATAGTTTGTGGCAATGGCCTTCAATATATGCGGCTTATTTCTGAAAGTAGAAAAAACACAGTATTGTAATAATATAACGAACTACATTTAAAATATGATTCTCCAACACCACCCTGTAGATAAGAGAACCAATGACCAGAGATAACTTGAATAGAAACCGGAACCGGTGTTATTTTTATTGTTTTATATGAATTTGTAATTGTATTAAGCGTTAGGCCGACCTTGCCAATAAAAATACTATGGACTGGTTTCTAAATAAAGAATAATTTGGCATTACGAAGTCTGTTAATTTTTTTTCAAGTAAAAACTAGTTTGACAACTTTAAACTTTTAATAATTAAGGAATCAATAATATTTAAGACGAGATTCACAGAGCGCAGTTAGACTCTACTATGTTATAGAGTTTCATAATGTCATATGAATATAATTTTTAAGGAATTGATGTTATAATTCTTTAAAAATGATATGTACTTGCATTTATCGCTTCAGCTAATATTTCAGGTTATCTGTGATATCGGCTTAAAAATCTCGCCCTTTGATCGATAAACCAAGATAAAATCTTTGCGTCAATAATAATGACCGAAAGAAATGCGCTTTATCGAATGATCATAATAATTATAATTAAATAAACGGAGAGCAAACTAATCTAGACTCAGCCTAGATCTACAACTACATCTAAATTTAGATTTATGCTAATGTTATCTGAATACATGAATAAAAATCTAGCACTTTTTTTTGATCTGCTAAAATTAATCTACGAGGAGCACGTGGATAAAGTAATAATAGCGGCACGTGATGATTTTCAAGGCTACGTGTCGGTCTGTGAATTTGGTGAACATCTAAAATACTGAGATTCATCCGTGCCTCGGAAAGCACGTAGGGCCGTTGGTCCCGACTGTTATTTGTAGACCTTTGACAGTCGTTACATATTTGTAACGATGCTGAGAGGATGCATAAGCTAAGCTACGAAACTATGTGACCATTTCCACTGATGCTACGGTATGTAGCGAGCCACAGGGTGAGTAAGATGTGCTTTGGAAATGCGTCGCCGCGCCGCGAGGTAGCTGGCGAAGAAGATTTGCAACTCGAGTTTCGAAGCGCGATGTATTGACCGTATGGAAGCGTGCCTACTGCAGATGAGTACCATACTGTAGACTTGGTTTTGCAACTCTGCTTTGCACAAAGCCACACCACTCGCGCACTCGCATCCACATTATAGATCCATAGCACATATCCGTAGCACGCATCCATAGCCCGCATCCGTAGTACGGATCCGTAGCACACATCCATATCACGGATCTATAGTACGGATCCACAGCACGCATCCATTTTACGGATCCGTACTACGCATCCATAGCACGGATCCATAGTACGCATCCATAGCACACATTCGTAGCACGCGTACATAGTACGGATCTATAGCACGCATCCATATCACGGATCTATAGTACGCACTACGCATGCATAGTACGCATGCATAGTACACATGCATAGCACGGCATCCACAGCACTAATCCGTAGCATGGATTCACAGGAATAATATTCTATGCAAACCATCACGCATCATCGAAAGTATCTTAAATAGTTGAGAAAAAGCTAAGTGGATTGATATTATATTGATCTACGAGCCATACACTTGCTTGAATAAGATTGAATGATAAATACTCAACAGGTTTTTTTTATTATAAATTTTACACCAAAAATACACAGTCTTAAATCATGTTTAAAACCAGGTATAAATAGTTTCCATAAATAAATTCGGAATCCAATAATCCGGAAAGAAGAAGCCATCTGTCGAAGCACCGATGAGCGTTGGAGGAGAGAAATAGAGAAATCATGATCATGAGAGTTGATAAGAGTGGAGGTGAAGACCACGTACCGGCAAGCATAGCATGACGCACCTCCTATAATGTAGATAGCTAGAAAAATGGGCGACTTGTAATGATGGCCAAGGCCGTTGAGACAGGCGGAAGGCAGACAACCGGTGAATGTAGTGAAACTTGAACAGTCGTAATATCCAGTTGGTATGCCTATAATGGACTGTGATAAGCTGGGTTGATTGAATAAAGAAATAACTTTGTATTTAAACGTGCTATGCAGAAGAATAAAGTCAGAAATCTCAATATTTTTATATACCATGATTATTACTCATTATGTGGATGAGTTTTGTACTTACATATAAATCACATAGGGTTTATGATTTTGTCGATAGTAACTGAAAAATGATAAAAACAATATTTGTTCCGTTTAGTAACAGTAAAGCAAATATGGCCGAGACAAAAGGGGGAAGTTGTATATTAGGTATCTGTGGTAAATCAACAAATAACTTTTTTTGGTTTGGATGGAGTGAGAAACCCCGAAGGCCCAGCAGGCATCGGCCCTACTGGGCCCGGTCCATTTAGTCGAGATGGTTTTTAAGGATAACCCGCGAAATTCAAATTTTCTTGAGTTTTTGCATTTTGCAGGTCAGTGTCAAGTTGAATATTTATTATAATATGATATAATCACAACAGTTAACCTTATTGAATGAGTTTTTTTTATGAAATAGCCACTCAATAGGATTAGACAAACTGAGAGGGTTGTATTTATAGATATTGTATTGATTATTTTATGATTCCGTTAAATACATGTTATGATCGCAAATTATATTTTAACAATTTGAATTTTGCGGGCTACCCTGGAGCATTTTAGCTTAAAAAGAAAAAGTTCCTAGTAAATAATTTTATCTGCGCTTTTGTTAGAGTTATTGAAGTATTGAAGTGTGGCGATCAAGGGTCGTTTTGTAGTTAAGCACTACACAATAAACACTACTTTTAAAGTTGTTTGTATACTAACCAACTAAGGACTTAGTCTGAAATACAAGATATTTATTTATTTTGTAGTTATGCATAACTACAAAATCTCTTGGGCTGAACGCAACTTATAGATAGATAGATATAACTATAGGTACCAACTTTTAGAAGCGGCAATGTAGGAATATCGATCGTGTATATCACAAATATTGATTTTCCGAAAGATATTGGATAGATAGGTAGGTACCTAATATTTTTATACACCACCTGCTCGATAATGCCCTGCTATGTGTCATATAACTGTCACTTAAAGCAAGTCATTAGGTATTACCTAGGGAGATAATGCAGTATGGGCGATCTCTAGGGAATAATGATATGATTTGAATGTAGAACGTCAATAAACATAACTTTAAAGAAAAAAATAATTGGTAAACACGTTAAGTGAATTAAAATGTATGTGCATCAAACAAGTTTATCCAAAAATCGAACAGCCACTTACAAAAAAAATGTGGTTAGTGGTTACTGAGGAGGCTCTAAAAAAAGTTTGAAGTAGTAAATTTTTTTTGTTTCTAATTTCCAAACATGTCGAGTGATTGTTAAGATTAACTTGTAAATCTCTCTATATTCTTTCATTTATTATTTGTATTAGTAGATCGTCTTTTAATTATATAAATCCCTCACTGACGTTCGGGATTAAAAAAAGCAACCTGAGTTTCGGTCGGAATTCGACATGCCACCCTCGACTATTGTGCAGACCTACCACAGTGTTGTCTTTTTTTTAACTCTAAGGTTGACTGGTAGAGAAAGCCTTGATGCATTAAGTCCGCCTATGTACCACCACTGTACATGAAGTTTAACGTTTGTATCCCCAACCGGTCCTATGAGACCGCGCTGTTATTGTTTTACTATTGTGTCTCGTTTCGCGGGTATCTGAGTAACTACATAAATAAATAATAATAAATATTGCTTTTTCCCCCAGTAACATAATATACTATAATTTTCTGGCTCAGACAACGAAATAATATACGACATCCATAACGACTTTATAAAACAGGTATTTGCATAATTTATAAACTGGTGCGAAAATTTAAAGTGGTATGCAGGTAGGCTTCTTATTATTATTGATATTTTAGGTAGGTACTGCTTTTAGTTTAAACTGGTAGGTTTTTGTTTTAGATGTGAATTATTTAATCAAAAGCCTTAATTACCAATCGTTATGAAATATAAAGGTATTGTATCAAATAGGTACCTATTAAAATCTGAGGTAGCGTGTTTTGTTTCATAAAACCTGAAAATTAATCGCGACGAAATTCGGCTTTCTTAAATAAAAGACATTAGGGGTGTACCCCTAATCTCTCCAATTCATTATAGATGGTATAATTTTGACTTCATGGACGACAAGTGGGGATTTAATTTCATCGATAATTATAATTTGCGGTAAAGCATACCTAGCTACTCTTTGATAATAATGGAAGAGATATGTAATATGTGTACTTACTCCCTCTTATATGTGTACAATACTGCTGATATACATAGTTTAAGTAGTTCCGATAGGAAAACCACGAGAGTTGTATTGTAGTCATAGCCGCCACTCTCTGTTTTTGATGCAGTTACAAACACACCTGGAATAAAAAACCATACAGTTATAACAATACCTATAAGTTACAAAATCACTCATGACTTATTCTTAGAGATAATTTTTAGATTGTATTATATATTATTTTATTATTATATATTATTTATGTATTTTTATTTTACTTATATATATTTAGATTGCCTATCTCTGTTGATAGCTTAAAATATTTATCCAAATTGCGATAAAAGTGATTATATCTTGAATTCGACCTAATTTAATAGTCACAAAATAAGCTTGGCTATTGAGTAATAATTGTGACCTTATTATCACTTTTACCGCAGCTCGGAACGCAGGATATGACGCGTGATCATGATTTCATTTGAGCTGTCAAAAGAGATAGGCAACTGGATGTAAATTGGATTTTTTTATTGATTAAAATCATCATCATCTGCCTAGCCTTTTTCCCAACTATATTGGGTCGGCTTTCCAGTCAGGCCGGATTTAGCTGAATATCAGTATTTTACGAGGAGCGGTTGCCTACCAGACCTCCACAACCCATTACCTGGGGTAACACGGTACTTCATGGCAAGACTGGAGTCAGATTTACTGGCTTCTGAAGTTCTGACTATCCGTAATGACTGCCAAAGATCTACAAATAACAGCCGGGACCTATGGCTTAACGTGCATTCCGAGGCACGGAGGAAACTCGTTATGTTAAGATGGTCACCCATCCACAGACCAACCTTGGCAAGCGTTGCTTAACCTTGAAGATCGACCTGTGTGGCTGTTATTATCTAGCCACGAGCTCCTCTTATTGATTAAAATCATATAACAATAAATCAGATCATGTCAAAGTGTAAAAACGTAGGATTGATTGACTTGGAATTACTTATAATCTCGAATAAATTTTATATTAAAAAAAATTAGTCTTTCATTTATTTCTTTGGATGTTGTGATTTCTGTATTATTGCTACATTTATAAACATTTTGTATGGCATCTAAGAAAAACCAATTATTATAAGGAAGAGTTGAAAATAATTTATTAAATATTGCTCATCAATTATTAAGAAACATTTTACCATACCTATACTATAGTTTGATACACAGGTTTTAGCTACTACTAACATTGACAGTGAAATATAACCATTGTGTGAGAAGAAATTATACATACATTCTTTGTTTAAGTATACCATTATCAACATGCTGTAATGTTTCATGGTTGTTGTGCGTATTGCTTCTTTTCTTTTTGATTCTTATATAAGGCTAACTATTGTATGCAAAATTTTATGAATTTTTGTACATAGTTGTTGTAAGCTAAGGTATAGTTCAAGATCCCAGAATCTCCTAATATTAGTTCTCTTTAAAAAAAATACTTTTTTTCTGAGCAGTAGGTATCCATATGTTCAAAATACATACTACCAGTACTCATTCCCTCACATTTTGTTAATCAGAAATTTTGTTACTTCTGTTCAATCTCTTTCTATTATTAATCTATCACATACCCGCAAAACAAGACACAATAGTGAAACAATAACAGAGCGGTCGCATGAGACCAGTCGGGGATTCATGAATTAATTCAAAGCTTTTTTTTATTTATCTTTTTTAATAAAATCAAGACACTGATATATTTGTATAAATAGTATTACTTATAGTAACATTAGTAAATGTTGTTTGCCAGAGAGATACCTGAAAGATTGTTATGATACAGAAGAATATTTGGAACTATTTACTGCAGAGATTGGAACACAATGCTAAGGTAGTTCAACAGCCTACAATATGCACTCACTGTGTGTTGTGTTAATTGCTTTTGAGTTTTTATGCTACATGCAATTTAAGTTATGAATTTCCACTTTCTTATCAGTACCAATTAAACACATACCTAAACATGGTTTATGTAGTAGGTACAATGTACCTATGTGTTTTATTTCATTTTCCTGCTAATTTTTAACAAGTGTTTGCAAAATATACAAGTAGACTATAGGTCCACACTTCCTGTGTGTAATAAATACATCACCAATACTATAAAAAAATCAAGGTAAACACTGTTTAACACTTCCTTGAATAAAAGAGGGGTTGGTCTGGAAAAAACTATTCAGCTAGACCTAAAAATTGTCCTGCATAACATTTATGATACAATGAACTACGACAGATATAAATATACATAGTTATCTCTACTGAGTATATTTAGGTATGGGTTTTAGCTGAGATAATATTATTATTGGTTAGTCACTATTTATGTACTTACATCTTCTATAATTTTTATGTATAGTTTAATACTGGTTGATTTGACGTGTTCACATGATTGACTAGTTATTTTTAGTTATTATGAATAAACAGAAACTTACCTTGAAATACGAAGAGAATTATGTACAGGGCAAAAACAATAAACGCCTCTTTATTGGGAAACAAATTGGAACATTGTGTCATTTTTCAGTCAATAATCCACCGATTTACTATTGAACTATGTGGCTTAATTACAAGCCCATTCAATAATAACGTCTTCTTCGATATTATTATATATAATCAGCCCATTGAAAATCAAATTACAAGCAATCCGCTCTGCATCGAGTCCAGCACGAATAAGTGAATAAACATCACAATAAATAAATGTCAATGTCAAAATGTCTTTTTTATTTTTCTTTCTTTTCCCCATTTGGCAGGCTAAGATCTTAGACCATACCGCCTCATCTTCAATACTCGACAATGGTCGGAGATGAAGAACCAAAGTTCTCCATCCCGTTCCGGGAGATCGAGTTCGTGGGGTCGATAATGCCTAACAGTGCGGCAAAAAATTGCTATTATTGTATTTCTCTTCCCTCACTCGGACATGTAATGGTAAAGTAAACGCTTTCGATACCGACCTAGGATTTATAGGAGCGTGCCAGCTCCAAGCCCAGCTCTTGCTCAGAGGAGCTCGTGGCTAGATAATAACAGCCGCACAGGTCGATCTTCAAGGTTAAGCAACGCTTGCCAAGGTTGGTCTGTGGATGGGTGACCATCTTATCATAACGAGTTTCCTCCGTGCCTCGGAAAGCACGTAGAAAGCCGTAGGTCCCGGCTATCATTTGTAGATCTTTGGCAGTCGTTACGGATAGTCAGAAGCCAGTAAATCTGACTCCAGTCTTGCCATGAAGTACCGTGTTACCCCAGCTAATGGGTCGTGGAGGTCTGGTAGGCAGCCGCTCCTCGTAAAATACTGGTATTCAGCTAAATCCGGCTTGACTGGAAGCCGACCCCAATATAGTTGGGAAAAGGCTAGGCAGATGATGATGATGAGATGCTGAAGCCCCAAGCCTAGCACGTTCACATAGAGCACGAGACACGTAGCAAGAATAGCAAATGCTACGGGCGGGCCCGGTACATCGAGGGCCCCGGTCGGACATACAAAAACAAGTCAGGGTATCTCCTATATCATAATTATGGTATCAACCAACTTCGTAATATTTATAAAGATTATCTAAGCAACTGCAATGGGGTTATCGAAATATCGATACCTATTACGAGTATAAGGTACTGCGGCCTGCCTGTGAGTGAAAAAAAACATAAGTTGGAAGGATTAATTAGTTTTTATTTGATAACAATTTAGGAGGCCTCTTGGTAGAAATTGCTACAGGCCCCGCGCTGGTTTAATCCAGCACTGACTATCAATTCAAATTCATAGCTTGTGAAAGTGTGAACATTGAATGTGGGCGTAATATACGGGTCAATCTGTACCACAGAGTACTTTTATGATCTGTACTGCAAACAATACCATAGACAAGTCTGTAGGTTCAACTTCAAAGTCAAAGTAAATAAAATTGCAGAAAAAAATCATAATTATTCATTGTACAGTGCAAAAAAAGCCATTATTATCTCTACATACAGTTCAAATTAGTTTGAACCGGCAGCGGCATTGATCATTCCAGTTAATTTTCAGTACTTAGATCTGTGTTGGTGTTGTGGAACAAAACTACAGCAAAATGTCAAAATTACATTGATTACATTATTCTGAGTAATCTGATCTGCAGAACACATTAAAATTAAATATTGAATGTGTTGTTTGGTGTAAATTATTATACAAATAAGTTGTTCGTATAATAATAAGTGCCGTGATCGACGACTAAAGTGTGAAAACATATTCAGACAATCAATATAGTAAAAGAAGCAAATTGTGTTATCAAAAGTTTTCAGTTTTCACGAAAATCCAATGCGATGGCTAGTGACGAAGACGACAGTACTTGGTAAATATTATACTATTTATTTTACTGTTGTAGAACACATTAGTATCGTATCTGATGTTCATTAATTAGGGTTGCAATTTTTTGCTTTATTATAGAGTACAAAGCGCAGTTAGACCATGCTGACCTGATTATGTTATTATTATTTACTTGTAATCTATTAGTAAAAATGCAGTTTAGAATGTGCATGCTGACATATGACAAAGAAAATATAACATTGAAATCTATTGTAGGTTAATTGAATTGGAGTCTGCTCTTCTGGATGGCTGCTCAGCACAAGAAATTAATGTTCTCACCAAAGGCAAGAAGATACCAGAGAGTTTACGCCCAGATGTCTGGCTTCTTTGTCTTAGTTGCCAAGATGCAGGCAATCAACTGCTTTCCTTTGATGAAATATTCGATCTAACGAATCAAAACGAACTGCGGGATGATGTCAAGAAATTTGTAAAACGACTTGGAAATGATGATGATGACAAATTGTCAGTTATCTCTGATATTGAATCCATAATTACTTTTTACTGTAAGTCTAAGTCTATCAATTACTGTGCAAATAATGGTTGGATTGAGATTTTGTTGCCATTGTTGAGTTTGAAACTGCCCAGATCTGATACATACAATTTATTTGAAAGAGTGTTGCAGCTGTACATTCCACAAGGCTGTGTCAAAAATGGTGTACCATTTCATATATTACGATTAATTCTTCAATATCATGATCCAGAGCTTTGTTCCTTTTTAGACACTAAACGAATAACTCCCGAGCAATATTGTTTATCATGGTTGAGATCTCTTTTTGCTGGTACATGCAGTTTAGAGGTGGTGCTTTTTATGTGGGATTTATATTTCCAGAGGTCTGATCCCTTTTTCATATTTTTCCTGTGCTTGATAATGATTATTAATGCTAGAGAACAATTACTGCAAATGAAAAACGATGATAAAGATGCTATAATTCAAACTTTGATTCAGATGCCTTCAGATCTAGAAGCTAATGATGTGTCTGACTTCTGTTCACTTGCACATTATTATTCATTAAAAACTCCCCAATCATTCCGAGAAGATGTTTTAGAAGTACTGTTTTCTGAAACTGGAGTAGAAATTAATTCTAAACTGTATTCTCAAGCTCTGTGTCTTCCTGTAGCTGTACATGAATTAATTGAAAGTGCAACTTTAGATTCGGGTAACAGTGACAATATCAAGTTCTTTTTGGTTGACTGTCGACCAGCTGAGCAATATAATGCTGGTCACTTGTCAACAGCATTTCACCTTGACTGTAACTTGATGTTACAAGAACCTTCAGCATTCAACACAGCAGTTCAAGGGTTACTGAATGCTCAGCGGCAAGCTCTAGCGGCTGGCTCTCTTGCTGCTGGAGAACACCTTTGTTTTGTTGGATCTGGTAGAACTGAGGAAGACAGTTATGCCCACATGGTAGTGGCTTCCTTCTTAAAAAGAAATACTAAACATGTTTCTATGTTAGAAGGAGGCTTTGTTGCAATCCATGACTACTTTGGTCCTCATATGACTGACTGCTTGGAGGAACACAATCCGTCCACTTGTTTAGTGTGTGCCCCTAATAACAATAATGATGGAGCAGAAATGCACCAAACCAAAGTTATGGATAATACTCCAGCTAAACAGTTATTCAGTAAGTTGTCTTCAGCAATGAAAGCTAAAAGTCAAGAGGTTAGGGGTAAGTTAATTGAATATATTGTCAATCCAAATTCGACATACAATAGTGGGGAATGGCATGTCTCTGCTGGAGATAGGAAGGATCAGAGGTACAGGAATGTTCCTCCTGTGTTTAGTATTAATGACGAGGACGATGACTCAAGGTCAGACAGTCTCAGGCGAGACTATACAGATTCGGATTCATTAGAAGAAATTGTAGAGTTGCAGTCCTACCTCAAGGAACACAATGTTGTGGACAGTTTTCCTTGTCAAGAAGTACTACTAAATGGATATATGCATGATTCATATTTAGTAGTTTCTGAAACTCACTTGATTGTTTTACGCGACATTCCAAACAAAAGAGGCGCCGCGAAAGTTATGTCTAGGAGACCTTTGTCGACCATTGTTAAAATAACTGCTAAGAAAAGGCATCCTGAATTAATAACTTTCAAGTATGGTGTACCAGATGGTGATAATCTCTTGATAAAAGACATGGACCGCTTCCTTATTCCAAATGCTTCCATAGCTACGAAAGTAGTTTCAAATCAAATTGTTCAACAGTTGGACAGCAAAGTATAAAACACGAACCACGCCACCACGTTCTTTACTGTTTTATATGAAGCACTAAATAAAATAATGCAACCAGCAAAAAGGTCTTTACATAGAAAAACAATATGCTTAGCTAAAAAAGACGGGGGAGAATTATCGTACCTAATGTAAAGGGTAGATAAAAAGCTACATTTTTCTCTTTATATGCTCTTCACCAATTTTATTCAATACTAGTTGCTAATGAGCAATTTCAATGGAAATTGATCTAATCCTCAAATTTTTCGTCATCGATCTAATTCTTCTATACCTACGTGTGTAAAACGTCATCTAACTTTTGTCTGTATACATGACCGAGTCCCTGGATGGTTTGAAAATTCTATTGAACCCGGTAGACGGCACGCCAATCGAGTTCTCAATTCTTTTTCTTTCTGACGAAAAGCCAGCTTTCGGACAGGTAAACGTCCTTCGACAGGATCACGAGTATTTCTATACATTTATATGTCGTATGACTATAGTATTCTATTAGAATAAATTTCTTTTAAACACAAATGTTTCTAAACAGAAAACAAAATATACTGATAACTTGCCGAACTATTAAAGTATGAGCTAACCATGCTAACATTTTATTCAGACGCTAAATTAATTCATGAATCCCCAACCGGTCGTATGAGACCACGCTGTTATTGTCTTACTATTGTCTCGTTTCGCGGGTATTGATAGGTTAATTTACATTACTGCTTGTAATTTTGTGATCCAGTTAAGTCTACCCTTATTCAAATGAAGTTTTCGACAACCTGTGTGTTTCTTTCATAATATGATAATGTTGTCCTCTTAACCTATCACATACCGGTCGGGGATTCATGAACTAAATAACAGCGCGGTCGCATGAGACCGGCTGGGAATTCATGAATTTTGAAATATAATATATTTAGCGATTCTTGACACATATTAGGGTACCTAATGAAATAAAGAATAAAGTAATTTAATATCGATCTTTAGTGACTGCTATCGAATTTGAAAATACCACTACTGTACATGAAGTTTAAATAAATAAAATGTGTGAAAATTCAGATAAGAAAGCCATCAGATCAGAATGAAGTATTTACGTAGCTGAAACATGTGTTACAACTTATCACGATTAAGTGGGGCATGTTTAATTTGTCAATTTACTTATATTAATTAGGTATACTTACTTATATTGTAGCGGATATTATTATTCATATGTATTAAATACATTAGTACCTACATATATATATCCTAGATCCTACTTTGCTATGGTTTGCTTTATCTAAGTGTCTTGACTAGGTACTTGTATCGGGTAATCGGGTTATAGTAAACTCGTCACACTTTCGTTTCATATTTATTTGGCGCCGCAAAGTGTGACGAATCGAAAATGTGACGAGTTTACAATAACCCCTTCTATCATCAGGACCTTACCATCTGGTGGGTTGCATCCTGCCTTTCCTGTTTGATTGACACTTAACAATAGTTAAACGATACATGAGTGATCAGAGTACATATATTCTGCTTTTTTATCTAGAAGCTATTCGATATCTGTGTGACTGTATTAGTAAGCATTAGCAGCTTTACTATTTCAAACTTTAACACCCGCAGTCGAATAGTTTAAGAAGCAGAAATTGTATTGGTTGCCTAAACCTATTCGTTATAATTATGTTACTTCCAATTTACTGCCTATTTTTTATGTAACTAGGTATACTTATTGAAATGTGATAAATAGATTAGTATATTAAATTTGCGCAGATTTATAGTTTTGCCAAAATTATTTGTTTGTAAACCAAAAGCCAAAATTATTATTTGTTAGTTGAGTGGCAAACAATAGATAATATTATAACTTCTAATACTATGAAGGTCATTTAAATAGACATGCGACACGATTCATTTTATTATGAGCAGATATAATAATGTATTATGTTCTACTTGTGGTTTAGAAACCACTCAGGTTTTACATTTCGATGTATATAATATTTATTTAAACTTATTTTGTTTCCAGAAACTATGTCTTCATAATGAAATTATATGAATGTGTAGTAACTAATGTAGCAAGATGTCTTAGCGCTTTGTAAAATAAAAAAGTCTTTCATAATTGTAAATGTTTGTTTTTAATATGCATACAATACTGCCGCGCTCATTAAAAGTACAGTGAGGTCTTTAGTAGTTTTGAGTATTTTAGTACGGTACCTATACTGGGTGTAAGGGACAGCCCTCCACAAACTTTAAGGGCTTGCTCAGTAGACCTCCGTACAAACTTTCCGACAAAATGTTTAATTTTGCTTGGTGAGGCTGAATTTTTTTTTCGATTCCTGAAAACCATTTTTGTGGCAAGATGTTCAGATTCGTCTACTGCGCAAGCCCTTAAAGTTTGTGGAGGGCTGTCCCTTACACCCAGTATATGCAGAGCTAATTACAAGGAATGCGAATCTATGCACATAATTATGTGTAACGCAATTATCCAAAAATACTTCCTTACTGCGCTTTTAATTAGTGCTGCAGAATAGTAATTGATAACTAACTAGAGCTCTGGCCTAGATTAGCTCTGTGTTTTCCACGCGGAGATGGATGGAATATTTTCGGCTGTGATGCCAGTACGGTTGTTTATTTGCTACCAGTTTGGTCAACACTTGGGTCCTTAGCAAGAAATGTTTTAGGTCATAGAGTTCCATATAAATATTTGTCTAGGTGATCTAAGTCATTATTTTATTTTATTGTTTTGCTGCCTTGGGTTTATTCGTTAGATACTTTACTAACTACATGCTTCCTCTAAAATTAGCTCATATTTTAGATATGGCGTTAACATAACAAGTAACAATGTTTAAAATATTGCTACTGAGAATGTAATTTTGAGCAATACACCTACGGAATCACAAAGGCACGCATAGTTTTAATTTATTAAGTGTCTATGTGAAATTATAAGATAAACTAGGTCCTATACTATAGGTATGATTTTTTATTATGCACACAAATATCGTCACTTCGTACATGCCATGTATTAATTGTTTATGCATGGACTTGCACTTTAGTAGGCTATAGAGATTTTTATCGACATAATAGTGTAATTGTTGTTGTAATGGCTACTATATTCATCTACCATGTATTCCTGACACAAGGCGATTAATAAATCACCATGTAACGCTGTGTTATAGATGTTCTATTTTCTTAAATTAATCTATTCTTAAATTATTTGTATATTTAGTTGTTATTGAAATAAAGAGGTATATAACAAGTAACATTTTTATTTTCATGTCATCATTTTGTAAAGGAAATTCATGTTCAAAGTTTTACTGTAGGCATAGTCTGCATTTGTATTTATTCAAATTCAAATTTTAGCAAATAACATAATGTCAGGCAGACAAGAGCTAGGTAACAGCGAAAGAAACACTGAAACACAGATTAAACCTCCAGGCAGGTAGAGCTGCTTAGCCTTAGCTGTAATAGGTACCTATCTCTGGCATTTAGAGACAGCTAATAATTCATCAGCGTCTCGTAATGTCCATTAAAGTTAAGCATTGCCAAACCATCACTTGTCAAATTGTCACATTGATAGTTAAAGTTTTACACAGTTTTACAATGTAAATATGTCAATGTGACAATTTCTTAATGGACCGTTTAGAAGTTAAGTGAAAGCTTAACTTTAATGAACATTAAGGGACGCTAAAGAATCATTAGCTGTCTCTGAGTGCCAATGTTAGTTGCCTAGTTTTAGGTATTTTAGCTGTCGAGACTTAGGTGTTACAACTGTCTAGGTTTCGCTATCTTAGCTATCTTTATGTAGACTCGGGTAAGTAACTTACCTAAAGATTATATTGTATGACAGTCGCTACTGTTTAAGGAGGGATTTACGGACAATGGATTGTACCGTGAACCTTCAAGGATATTAAATAACATACCATTGTTATAATTTTCATAAGAATTTTATTGTTTAGATTTATTATGTGTACTGTTACGCCGTGAAACTTGAGTACGCTATATCTTCGACGAAACCAAGAGTAGCATCAAATAATTAAAACGCATTGCTGTGCGAAGCTTCGAGAATAGGAGTACATACTCAGGCCTGGCAAATTCCAGAAAAGTCCGACATACGCTATTATTATTAGATAACATTCAGTAGGTAGTTATGTGGGTGGATAAGGGAATTTGTACCTTCCGGTGTTAGCAATAGAGTCGAAATTTGCATGTAAGGTGGTAGATAAGTACCTACTTACGAGAGTAATAATAATGATTTATGGCCTCCCGATGCGACTATTTTGTGCTAGAATGTCCTTGAAACGTCGGTATCGAGAAATTTCGATGACTTCGCATATAAATACGGGTCCCCGGCTAGAAGCAGTCAGTTTGATTTCGTCAGCGATACAGAGCGAACTACCTAAGTGCTTGAAGTGATACCTAGCGACCTAAGCGATACTAAACGGAACTCTGAGTGTTTATAGTGATTGGTTATTTGTTGATTGGACTAATTTGTCATTGTTTTGTGGTTAATAAAGTTGTCTGCTAGTAAACCGGCATTTAATTACTCACGTTCGTAACAACTGGTGTCAGAAGTGAGATGCCATTACTACAGAGGGACGACGAACAGGGACCACGAACAAGGAGGCAAGAGGAGATGGATGCTGCACGTCAACGTCTGGAAGTGGAAGATCGGGCTGGTATGGGAGCAACGGCAGCTGCTGAGGCGCCAACAGGGCCATCCTCGGAAATGAACCTCGCCGCAGTGTTGGCCGCCATGCAAGCTAGTATGGAAGCTGCCCGCCGTGAACAGGAAGCTGCCCGCCGCGAACAAGAGGCTAACCAGCGTAAGCTCCAGGATCTAATAGCGGCTAACCAGGAAGAAGCCCGCCGCGAACAAGAGGCTAACCAACGTAAGCTCCAGGACCTAATCGCGGCTAACCAGGAAGAAGCCCGCCGCGAACAGGAAGCTGCCCGCCGCGAACAGGAAGCAGCCCGCCGCGAACAGGAGGAAGCCCGCCGGGATCAAGAGGCTAAGCAGAACCTGATCCTCGAAAAAATCGATCACGGCCTCGTCACGTTGGGCGAGAAAGTGAAAAATCTCACCTTAGAGGTCAAGGAGGTTTCCGCCCGAGCTGATAGCCTCGAAACCAGAATTGATGGCCACGAAGATCGCCTGCTGGACATCAACAAAAAAATTATCAAGCTTGAAGCACGCGAACCCGTTGCTGTTAGCGCACCATCGCACGCCCACTGTGCATCAGCCGCAAAATTTGATATGCCGCGTTTTGATGGCACGTCGTCCTGGACGGCTTTTAAGTACCAATTCCAAACACTGGTCAAGACGAACCGCTGGGATGATGACCAGTCTTTTGCGGCGTTAACTTTGGCCCTACGAGGGGACGCTCTGCTGGTCCTAGAGAACCTTCCTCCAGACGGCAGGACGTTGGAGCGTCTAATGGAGGGACTAGACACTCGCTATGGTGACAAGCACCTCGAACATGTTTTCCGCGCGCAACTTCGCGAGAGAACGCAGAGGTCGAACGAGAGCCTTCAGCAGTGGGGAGTAGAGGTTGAACGGCTGGTCCGGCGGGCATACATGTCGATGACACCGGAGATGGTGGAAGTAAATCTGGTGCAAGCATTCATCGACGGTCTACGGGATACTGAAGTCAGGGCTACGGTGCGACTCGGACACCACCAAACTCTGAAGAGTGCGATGGCCCATGCTTTGGAAGTGGAAGCCGTACGACAAGACTCACGTACGCACAGAGTTCGGGAAGTGGTGGTCTCACCTTCAGTGCAACCACGTCACCGAGAAGTGGCTTCGTCGGCAAAGTCCCGCTATATTCCGACGTGTTATGGATGTGGAGAAAAAGGGCACATTCGTACCGATTGCCCCAAGAGGAAGAGGGGAAGTGTGGACTCCGGAACTCAAGTTAACGAGGAGTCGTTAAACTAAATGTCGCCAGGACCACGGGGCGGGTGCTGGCTGGTCAACTGAAGGCCCCAACCATCACCATCAATCAAGTCCACAACGGAAATAGTTTGATCATCGAGGGAACGCTGAATCAACGTGCTTGCAATTTCACCGTTGACACCGGGGCGTCACGGACTATTATAAGACCTGAGCTGCTGAAACGCACCATCTTGTGGCAAACACAAACCCCAGCCTACCGACTTCAGACAGCCACCGGCCAGCCAGTCTCCGTCCTCGGTGATACAGAAATCGAGTTTAAAATCGGTGATCAAGTGTACACCCATTCAGCGTTAATTGCGAATATTACCGACGATTGCATACTGGGTCTCGACTTCCTGCGGAATTACCGATGTGTTTTAGATATCGATAAAGGAGTATTGAAATTCCCAGACCAAGAAGTCTTTCTGCAAGGAATTAACACATGCAACCTCTATTGCTTAAAGGATACCACATTGGCTCCAAGAACGGAAACCTTAGTCGAAGTTAAATTTCCTAAGAAAATTAGGCAACGTAGATGTGTTATGGTTGAAGACATTGGCCGGCACCCGGAACTTATCACCGCGAGGACATTAGTTATGACGAAAGGAAGATCCAAGGTCAGGATTGTAAATCTTGGGAAAAAGGAGATCCAGTTGAAGAAAAACAGTGTTGTTGGAAGATGTGAAGAAGTGAAGTATCTCCGCCAAATCAACACATCTTCAGTAAAACAAGACGCAATAAAAGGTGAACCTGATCACATCCAGCAACTTCTGGAAAATTCTAAGAGTAATTTATCAGTTTCGGAACTACAGCAAGCCAAGGAATTTCTGCTACGGTTCCGGGATATCTTTGCAACGGGAAAAGATTGCGGAAGAACAGGTCTCGTCAAGCATGAGATAGATACAGGTGATGCTAGACCAATTAAACAGAGACCGCGCCGCATACCCTGGGCTAAAGAAACTGAGGTAGCAGAAATGGTAAAGGATATGGCTGATAGCGGAATAATTGAACCTTCTACGAGCCCATGGTCTTCTCCTGTCGTTCTGGTGAAGAAGAAGGACGGCAGTACCAGATTCTGTGTAGACTACAGAAGGCTGAATGATGTAACGAAGAAGGACAGTTATCCCTTGCCTAGGATAGACGACACACTGGATATGCTCAGTGGTATGAAGTGGTTTTCAACCATTGACTTGAAAAGTGGCTACTGGCAAGTGGAAATTAGCGAGAAAGATAAGGAAAAGACAGCGTTCAGTACAGGAATTGGCAACGGCCTGTGGCAATTTAACGTCATGCCTTTTGGATTGTGCAACGCTCCAGCGACGTTTGAACGCCTCATGGATAGAGTCATGGTGGGCCTTCTTGGTGACGTCTGTCTGGTATATTTGGATGACGTCATTATAATGGGCCGCACTTTTAAGGAACACCTGAGAAATATGGAGAAAGTATTCACCAGGATACGGGGGGCTAACCTAAAACTAAGCCCAAAGAAGTGTGCCCTGTTCAAGAAGGAGGTCAGCTACCTAGGACATGTCATCTGCGCCGATGGAGTGAGAACCGATCCTGAGAAGATAAAGGCTGTCCAACAGTGGCCGGCTCCAAAGAACAAAACAGAAGTACGTGCATTTCTAGGGTTGTGCACATACTACAGGCGGTTTGTTATGGGTTTTTCGGACATTGCAAAACCTTTACATCAGCTGACTGAGGATAAACGAGATTTTATCTGGGACAAGAACTGTGAGTCAGCCTTCAACGAACTAAAGCAACGGCTATGTGAAGCGCCTATACTGGGGTATCCGAGCAGAGATGGAAGATTTGTCGTCGATACCGACGCCAGCAACACAGGAATTGGTGGAGTGCTGTCGCAGGTGCAAGAAGATAGGCAAGTCGTGATCGCTTACTTCAGTAAGGCACTTTCAAAACCAGAAAGGAACTACTGCGTGACTCGACGAGAACTACTGGCTGTTGTAAAAACTTTGCAACATTTCCACAAGTACCTCATAGGGAGACAGTTTACGTTGAGGACGGACCACGCTGCATTGAAATGGCTTCTACAATTCAAAAACCCTGAGGGTCAAGTTGCAAGATGGCTAGAGCAGCTGCAGGAGTTCAACTTTGTGACGGAACATCGTAGTGGAAAAGGGCATAACAATGCTGACGCCCTGTCGCGACGTCCATGTAATGAGGACTGTAGACATTGCCAGCAAAATGAAGCCCGGGAACACGTGAACTTAATTAGGGCTGAAGGCAACTTTAAGAAGTCCCAGGAAGAAGA
Source organism: Mythimna separata (assembly GCA_030763345.1). Taxonomy (NCBI): domain Eukaryota; kingdom Metazoa; phylum Arthropoda; class Insecta; order Lepidoptera; family Noctuidae; genus Mythimna; species Mythimna separata. The sequence continues at coordinate 11,381,175 of CM061180.1, forward strand.
TGACGATATTCGACCTATACTGGACTGGAAGCGTAGTGGAACTAGGCCTCAGTGGAATGAAGTATCGTCACATAGTCCTGTCACAAAGAGCTACTGGGCACAATGGGACAGTTTAGTCCTAGAAAATGACGTGCTTTGTAGGAAATGGGAATCGAACGATGGCAAGGAGGTGACCACACAAGTGATAGTACCACGACGTGAAGTGGTCCCCCTGCTTCAGGAGATACACGATGGCGCTTCTGGTGGACACCTGGGAATCAAGAAAACTCTACTGAAAGTGAGACAGCGGTATTACTGGCTCAATTGTAGAGAAGACATAGAGCAATGGTGTCGGAAATGTACAGCGTGCGCATCCGTGAAAGGACCACAGACTAGGAGCAGGGGCAAGCTTCAGTTGTACAATGTAGGAGCCCCATGGGAACGCATTGCCATCGACGTTGCTGGACCTTTCCCAGTGACAGATGACGGAAACAAATACATACTGGTGATACAGGACTATTTCACAAAGTGGCCTGAAGCTTTCGCCATACCCAATCAGGAAGCGACGACAGTGGCGAAAAAGGTGGTCGAAGAAGTAGTATGTCGGTATGGCGCACCTTTGGAGATCCATTCCGATCAAGGCCGCAACTTCGAATCTGCGCTGTTCCAGGAAATGTGCACTCTTCTGGGGATTTACAAGACACGCACAACACCTGCGCACCCGCAGTCGGACGGAATGGTGGAGAGGTTTAACCAGACCCTGGAGAATCACCTGGCTAAGGTTGTCGATGACCATCAGAAAGATTGGGACCGGTATATTCCACTATTTCTGATGTCTTATCGATCAGCAGTGCATGATAGCACGGGCCATACCCCAGCAAGAGTGAATTTCGGCAGGGAGATGAGACTTCCAGTCGATACCATAACCGGCGTGCCACCTGACAAGACTAAGCCAGTTACGGACTTCGTAAGTGACCTCCAAGATCAATTGGATGAAGTGCATCAACGAGTGCGTGAGAATAGCCTACACACCAGCGTTAAAATGAAAACTAGATACGACCGCAATGCCAACGCCAAGGGATTTGAGGATGGTGCACTGGTTTGGCTCCACAACCCACTTCGACGAAAAGGGAAGTCGCCGAAACTTCAAGCTCGATGGGAGGGACCCTACACCGTGATAAAAAGGATCAACGACGTTACCTACCGCATCAAGAAAGGGTTACGAGGGAAACCTAAGGTAGTCCACGTGGATAGATTGGCGCCGTATCACGGATCTAATAATGCTCGGGACGAGCATGACTAAGAGGGGGGCACTGTTACGCCGTGAAACTTGAGTACGCTATATCTTCGACGAAACCAAGAGTAGCATCAAATAATTAAAACGCATTGCTGTGCGAAGCTTCGAGAATAGGAGTACATACTCAGGCCTGGCAAATTCCAGAAAAGTCCGACATACGCTATTATTATTAGATAACATTCAGTAGGTAGTTATGTGGGTGGATAAGGGAATTTGTACCTTCCGGTGTTAGCAATAGAGTCGAAATTTGCATGTAAGGTGGTAGATAAGTACCTACTTACGAGAGTAATAATAATGATTTATGGCCTCCCGATGCGACTATTTTGTGCTAGAATGTCCTTGAAACGTCGGTATCGAGAAATTTCGATGACTTCGCATATAAATACGGGTCCCCGGCTAGAAGCAGTCAGTTTGATTTCGTCAGCGATACAGAGCGAACTACCTAAGTGCTTGAAGTGATACCTAGCGACCTAAGCGATACTAAACGGAACTCTGAGTGTTTATAGTGATTGGTTATTTGTTGATTGGACTAATTTGTCATTGTTTTGTGGTTAATAAAGTTGTCTGCTAGTAAACCGGCATTTAATTACTCACGTTCGTAACAGTACGTATGTTTTTAATAATTTGAATGCATAACAAACGATAATTATTTAAGTTCACATAATAAGTAGAAAACTTTGAAGGTACAAAATAAAACATTTCATATAATTATGAACCTTCCAAGCGACGACCGCAAACTCGCTAAGCTCAAGGAGACCTTGATTTAAATACATCTAGTAATCAATGAAATAATGTACCTGGGTAGGTACTTAGAGAACAGTAGTAAGTATATTAGTTGATATCTATGTAGAGGCCAGCACCTTATGTCGTTTGAATTGGAACTTTTCATATTTATAATCAACACGTTATAATAAAATTAAGTTAGGTAGGTAATATACCTAGGTATATCAGTATTAACCGATTGTAAGTAAATAGTGGCATTCCTTGTAAAGTGGAAAACGTGACCTTTTTGGTCAAGTTCCATCTAGATTTTATGTATGATTGGGTAAATTGTTCTATGGAACCTGAATAAATTCGTATAATTATTTTAAGCCTATTTGCTAATTTATGCGACTCGAAAATATTGTCAAAGAGAAACGGGTTTTTAAAAAGCTATTTTAATGCAGTTAAGTAATCAGCACAAACAATATTAGTTGTTTTCTTAGAATTTGATAAAAATTTGAAATGTTTTTTTTTCTTAAATTAAGATATACTTACCATATAAAGCTATAAAGTAGTTTACATAAAAATAAAAATAAAAGTAAATTTTTACCTACTACATAGTTAGATAGGTACATTTAACTTTTCAATGTATAAAATTTAATGATGATGATTAGCTGTAATAAAAATTTTGTGTTAAATAATAATAATAATTAATCTATGAATATTAAAAAAAAAGAATAAGTGTGAGAATAGTACACGCTAAGTTTCTAGGAAAAAATAAAATTAAAAAAGTTGGATAAGCTTTCGAAAAATCTGTTCCTCAAATGACTAAACTTTTGGAGTTGCATAAATAAAAAAATAAATATGATACACATTTGTTGAGCTCCCGCCGCTTCATAGAATTAGATAAGTAGGTGCAAGTAGCCAAATTATACACAAAATCTAGATTTTTTTTATCATTGTCTACTTCACGAGAAATACGCCAATTTTGAAATGAGCTTAGCGATCTTGTAGTTTGCCGTTCTTTAACGCATTACAGGCCATATTCACAAGTACTTCGACTTCTACAATCAATATTGATCTGGTATGCTGAAAAACATGTCCAAGGTAATCCATTTAGTTAGTAGGTATTTTATTAGTATTGACACTGCCATTGACGATCGTAAACACAACATGCACTTGTGTTTATCGAGGGTATAGTGCTCAAACCCAATAAGTACGAAATTGACACTTTTGAGATAATCAATATTTAAGTTTTATGGACAAAAATACCTATGTTATTCGAGTAATATCATTATAATGAGTATTTGTAGTAAAAGTGGATACGTTGAATTAGTGTGAAACAGTATTATTGATTTCCTGAGGTAGTTCATTTTGTCGTAATAAAAATATAAGTTACAAAGGGTACCGACTTATTGGGTTTTAGATCTAGAGAAATTAAACATATTTTGTACTTTACCTATTTCGAGGAGCTCGTGGCTAGATAATAACAGCCGCATGGATCGATCTTCAAGGTTAAGCAATGCTTGCCAGGATTGGTCTGTGGATGGGTGACCATCTTAACATAGCGAGTTTCCTTCGTGCCTCGGAAAGCACGCTAAGCCGTAGGTCCCGGCTGCCATTTGTAGATCTTTGGCAGTAGTTGCGGATAGTCAGAAGCCAGTAAATCTGTTCCAGTCTTGCCATGAAGTACCGTGTTACCCCAGTTAATGGTTTGTGGAGGTCTGGTAGGCAGTCGCTCCTCCAAAAACACTGGTATTCAGCTAAATCCGGCTTGACTGGAAGCCGACCCCAATATAGTTGGGAAAAGGCTAGGTAGATGTACGTACTTTACCTATTTCGCCGAAATTCATTTAAAATTTGGACATACTACATACTTCACACATTAGGCAAATATACACCAAAAAATACTGGGTAAATGAACAAGTAATTTAAACGACAAAAACGTACAATTAATGTAAGCATGCTCTCGCAAATTCTTTGTGAGTGCCGTTGTTAAGAAAGACGACATGTCTGTAGTTTTTGAATTCGTTTACAACCTTGCGCTATCAGTACACGTTATCCAGCTGAAGGTTGGTGTCCCGATGTTTTTCTTTTATTGTCTTCTGCCAAAATTGTGTAAGACCGTTTTCACATTTTCCGATCCGATATCGGTATCGGACGCCGATACGATATCGGGGTAAGGTAAATATATGAGATATGTACCTGTCTTTCATATTGTCCGACCCGATATCGGATATCGGAGCACAGCATTTCATACATTTTACTTACCCCGATATCGTATCGGCGTCCGATACCGATATCGGATCGGATAATGTGAAAACGGTCTTACTCTGCAGAGAAAATATTATCGGAGCTAAAATTCTTATAGAAAGTAACTCTGTCAAAAGTCTCGCAGTCCCAGCAGACATCGGCCGTAGAGGGCCTTTCCATTTGCTGACTTCACTTGGAGTCACTCCTTTGACTTGGGCTTGCTTTCACTCGACGGCTCGATGGCACCATCACAAGCCCGTGCTTGCGGCGCTTGGGAATCTCCCTAAAGTTTGACACCCGGAAGGTTCACGGAGCGAGAGGATATCCTATTCCTCATATTTACAGCCACCTCCTTCGATCGCATTAGTGATTTCATTGAATGAGATGACAGGATGACATTTTCTCCGCCGATTCCGAACCAGCCGGATCCAGGACAACTGAAGTAACATAAATGGGTTTTAAGGCTTGGGCACACCAAAAGCAGGACAAGCGCAGCACCTTAGCAGGGCAGGGCAGTTGCGCCGCGGTTGATGTCACACCAGAAACGTGAGCAGTCAGAAAGCAGTTTGAATGCGGGCCTGCTTTGTAACTGCGTTATGTGTGTCGTATAGATAGCCACACTCAGTAGGGGGAGTCCGGGAGAGTTTAGCAGGGGGGAGACAATAGCCACTGATCATAGAATCCCTGTATAACTAGATATTGCGACGTTTCCACACTTCTCACAACTCATAGGCGACTCCCACCTAGCTCACGTGGCGATGTTGCGATCAGCAGTTTCGTTTTGACGTTACAAGAGAAAACACGTTTTTATGCCCTATAAGTTATTTTTTTCAATTTTCGATATTTGATTACTGTTGTTTACTGTTTATAGATTCCAGCATGTCATGCATACATATCCTTAGTGTAATTATCCTTGTTACCTTTACGATAGACAGTTTTTGCTTTAAGATTATAGTTTTTTTTGTAAATTAAATAACGGACAGCTTGGCGTGGGGTGGGAGACATTACCATGGCGACGGGAGGAGACTTTACCCAGGGTAATTTCTCCCTCTGTTTCTTTTGCAATAATATTTTTGGATTGCTTCACCCTCAGTAACTGCAGCACTGCCTTCAGATGTGACCACAATCGTTTTACCTACATTGCCTACTTTACAAAGTCAGTCAGAGCCTTCAACTTCAGCGTCAATATTTATAAATGAAACTGCGGAGTCTAGAGCGAGTTCGCCATCAATTTTGACTCTGGAATCTGAGCCAGCAATTGCATTATTAAGAGAATCAGCAGAGTTGCCTTCTACGTCTCAAGATACGGTAGATTCTGTTCCACAACTAAAACCAAAAATAGTTTTACCACAAACGATTCGTCCATTTCCAAAAGCTTCCCCAAGAAAAACTTTCCGCCGTGGTAGACGGCCCGGAAAAACTAAAATTTTAACAAAAACGCCAGAAAGGCAAGACCAAGATGAGAATAGAGACCAAAAAATAAAAAAATCAAAACAACTAAACAGAAACGAAAAGGTAATGCAAAGAAAAAGAGAATAAAAAGCGTCACTACCTGTATGTCAAATATAGGTACTCAAATTATATAGTTCGTGTTTTCATTTACTACGTATTATTAAGTGCCATGTTTTTTTTATTACATTTCTTTATTTAATTATTATTTATTATTTTTATTTTGCCTAGTTTTAAACCCGGGTAAAGTCTCCCTTCTTGGGGGTCAAGTCTCCCACCTAGGCGGGAGATATTAGCCAAATCTCACTTCAGTAGAAATCGTTAATTACTCATAAAGTATTTATGATTTATAAAACTTTCTTATGAAAAAATAAAGCTTAATAATGCAGCTTAGGGTACAATTTGTAGAAAATAGTTTTTTGTAAATATAAAGCGATTTATGAGCATTTTAGTCGAAGGCGGGTAAACTCTCCCGGACTCCCCCTACACTTCAAGATGTTGAACGGTTCTGACTCTGACGAAGAGGAGCTATTGTTGCTTCTAGCTTTAAGTAAAAAAAAAGCCTATGGGTTCACGATGTAAATAAGAGAAGAGAAGAATATGGGGAGTACCATCGTCTATGTCGGGAATTAGAATCTTAAACCGTATTTCTATAATATTTATCCTTTAAATCATATAAACATTTATATTTCCTCACCAACTCAATCAATTTTTCATTAGTTTCCATGATAAAGTTGTAAAAAATCACAACCGTTTACGACCCGCGCTGCGTCTGTCCCGCGCAACTACTTTGGTGTGACTAGTCAATATGGTGGACATAGTAATACAACGTGTACTCACTGCGGCCGCCCCGCGCCCGCGCTGCCACCGCCCCGCGCCTGCGCTGCTCCCGTCCAAAAGTTTTGTAGAAGAGCAGTGCGTGCGCGGTGCAGTGGCGGAGCAGGTAGGATCAGCGGGCCCGCGTTTGTTCAGTGTGTCATCCCTCATATAACTACATTATTTTCTAACGGAGACGCACTGCTACCGCACTGCAACTGCTTTTGGTGTGCCCAAGCCTTAAGTCAGTGAAAGTTTGACAGTCTCTCTAGCTCCGCCCAGTATGGGATAAGATATTCGATGATTTAGCTTAAGAAAAAGATGCAGAACTGCAAACCCTTAAGGTTGCGGGCGCCCACCACAGGGTCAGCTCCACCGATCAATACATTTTTTAGAGCCTACATTTAAAAACATTTATTTGGTGTAACTAGAAATATATCGCGTGTATATCCTTTATTATGAACAAATTATTTTACAACGAACAACAAAAGAACATAAACATACATTAATTAATTCATATTTAAGATGGAAAATCATTGTAATGACTTTTTCCGCTTTTAGGTGGAGCGGGAGGGCGTGTCAGACTTTTACTAACTAAAACCCACTCCGTTCCTTCTCAGCCTTTGTTCCAGGGTCCTAGGTTTTCCTTTCAGAAGCCAATCTGTGGCCCCAGAGGCTTCGATCCTGGTATGCACACAGCAGTATAGATTTGCTGACATCTCTTTGAGGCACGTGCCGATGACGACTTGGGTTCGGTTCGGATTATTACCGGACTGTCGGACGGCTAGCTAGCCATTGCTCGCCGTCCGTGGGATTGGAATTCCGGTGGTAGGGGCAGGAGGGTTTTCCCATTCGCGTGCGGCTGCCTCCTTCACCAGCAGTTTCCGACACCCAGATGTTTCTTCCGCTTAAATCTGATGCAGGAACGTCTTTCCAATACTCCTCAAAGAGGGGACTTACCGCCATAATGATGGCATGCCCAATAGATTAACCTAACCCTTCACTAGGGTTAAGCAGAAACGCCAACTGCTACGACCCTTGCAAAATACTCTTTCTGCTCATTGACGTTCGTACATCTGGTCGTAATACATTAGTACACAACGTGTTTCCTCTTGGTCATTTGTGTTTTTTCTTTTAATTCATGAATCCCCGACCGGTCCTATGAGACCGCGCTGTTATTGTTTTACTATTGTGTCTCGTTTTGCGGGTATGTGATAGGTTAAACGGTTTTTATCAAAGTTAAACTAATAATTTCGATGCTTTCGGAATGAATTACAAGCACAGATTGATAGGACTCTTATCGAACTTAAAGCGGACAAAGTCGCGGGTAACAGCTAGTACCGTACCATATAACTAGACATAACTTGTTACTTTTTATATATAATCGAACAATAAAACCCGACAAATACATTTTTTTTTATTTAGCTTTTGGTTTTTGTTGTTTTTTTTATCTACGTATTTAAAGGTAAAACCCGATAAATACAGATAGTGATTATTGCCTCGAAGCCGTTGGGTGATTTTAGTTGAAATTATTGAACACTCAATGCCAATAATAAGCTTTATGTGGTTTAAGCGTGAAATAAAAATATTATCTAACAAGATAACACGCTTTATAGGGTACCAGTTTTTAAGTATTGGCTAAACACGGTGACTTTATTGGGTTATTACCTAACGTAACTTTGTTTCTACTGCGAATTCCACTTATTGGATTAGACCACTGGAAAGAGCGTCAAAAATGCATCAAGATGCACTAATAAAACGATTTTTGATTTTTCGACACTTATTGGGTTTGAACACTATACCCTCGTTATAGCCCATAAAGTTAGGAGGAATAAACTCCGGAAAAACTTAACAAATACCTTAACACTAATTTATCAAATCATTATCCTCGTAATACAAATATTTTTATGTCAATTACAAAATCTTTGATAACACTAAAAACAATCAAACATTACTTAATAATCTGTTATGAAATAACGTTATATTAGAATTCACTCATTGGACATCTTAACTTGTTTTCACTACAATTCATAACATTTTTTGTTATTAATTATGTACAGCGTAATTTAAATTGTAGATTTCTATAGAAGACAGAGATTTGTGTAAATAAGTACGCTTATTCTGCAATCTTATCATTTTGTAATTAACTACTTATTAAAATAGGAAAGTCAGTTATTGATATGTTTTGTTTTATAAGGTCAAGTTTTTAGTTTGTTTTTGATTAATTATTTCGTTGCTGACAGTCGTTCAAGTTGATCGCCTTGTAATGTCAGAGCCGTAATGTTAATTGACACACTTACAATGTTACTATCGTGATAACAGCTATCAAGTGGAGAAAACAAACATTTCTGGATCTGATAACACGATTTAGGTACTTAGTTCAGGTAAATTATTTTCTATGTTCAGTTAGAATTCTTAACTAAGTATTTATTTTTATTTGGTACGAATTAGGTATCTACCTATTAAGCCTATTTAATTTTTTCAGAATTCATTGTTTATCCTAGGTATGTTGCAAGTGTAAAAACAAATAGATATTTACAGTTCGTAAAATTAAAAATTATGTTATCTATTAACATAATTTAATGAGTAGATGTGTAATTAACAAAGTATTTACAATTCATTTTAAAATAAAACAGTAAAATTGTTTAAAGGTTTATCTAACGATATGTATAAGTAGCCAGCATATTTTGGAAGAATCAGTTTTTTTGAGGTGGGAAATTATTAGGTAAATCGCTTCTCCCGCTTCTGACAGAATATTTAAGATCGTATAATATGTCAAGGTATGGTCAGCAACAAAACTCTAGTAAGACTGCTTCTTATTAGGTACAATATTATCACCTAAGATGTCACAAAAGATTTGATAATCAGCTTTTAGCTTTTTAAATAATAAGGCTAAGAGTAGATAGGAAAAAAGATACCGTGAAATTTCTTTGTATTTAACTTCTGTTTCCAATTTCAGTAGGGACGTATTTTTCTTAGTAGATAATAATGATTTAGAATACTAATAGTCCAGCCATTTCAAGCGTTTCACCTCAGAATGAGAGATAAAGCTGGGGAACTATAATAATACACCTTTCTTTTAGTCTCCAAAAAGTTGTTAATATCCCATAAAATCTCGTGTCTGCGTCGTAAGTTATTACCAGAACGTGGTCTCGTGACAAATTTGGAGTCTTTACCTACAACTAAAAACATCTTTCATAACGATGGTCTCTCCGCCCTCCATCTTAAAAACGGTTGGGCGCATATAAAAATGGTTGGTTACACAAATTATCACAAAATGTGCTCTATAATTTTAATTTTGTTCACATTATTGAAACTATAGAAACTGGACTTTAGTGACCATTGACCTTCAATGACTTTTGACGCAGCATTCATTTAGAATGCCAAATGCAAGGTGTTATACGAGTTTCCAGCTTATGAGCTTATTATCTCTCATTCCGAGGTTGATCCATTTTTATTTCTTAAGTTACTGGACTATAAAGTTTTGGTCGACTTTTGTTATAGGCTGTAACATTTTGTATATTCTGAAGGTCAGTGACTAAGAATTCCTGTCAACCTTTTGATAGATTTAGGAGTTATATTGAACATTTCAGGTGGTCGAATCTTTTGGTAGGCACAGTAAAATAAGTTTCGTGGATTATAGAATTTAAAACTGTTATATTTATATAAATCTGGCATTGCTTTGGTTAATTTTCTATAAGCATATTGAATGGTGGCTTATAAAATGATTTACTAGTGAAATAGGTAATTTTATAACTTATTAATGACGAACACAATGTTGGTAAATATGTTATAATGTTTCCTGAACTAGGGTAGATAAAATATCTACCTACTTAGGTATTTATTAGGTACCTCGCATTTACTAGTACCGAATGATCTACCTACCTATGTATTGATATGTTTTGGGCGTTACTTATTTACACGTATTTTATACCTAAAAGGTACCTACATAATAAGTTATTATTTTGCTAAGTAGGTTCTTATATCTGCTTATTTATATACATTTTAGTTTCATAAGCTTTCTTAATATTAAGATTTTTATATCGGAAGAACTAAATTGATTAAAAAGGGACGCTTTAGTTATTTACATTACGTTTCTTTTACAATGCTTATTAATTTTGAAGACATTTTTTCGTAAAGCAACAAATCAGTTTTCTTTCCTTTACATGCGACAGGAAGTGAAGGCTAAGCGCAGGAAGACCACCGGCACTGGCCGCATGCGTCACCTTAAGATCGTGAGGAGGCGTTTCCGCAATGGCTTCAAGGAAGGCAAACCCACACCCAAGAAAGCTGTAGCCTCGTCGTAAACTTAGTGCTAAACTAATAAAAAAACAACATCTACCAATGAATTGGTAAGATGCCGAGTGCCGATACAAGAAAATAATGAACTGCCTAAATAATGACTTAGCTCCTAAGAAAAGGATTGTAATTTACCTATAGGATTGAGTAATAAAAAAGCCAATCAACTCTTGTTACATCTAGCAAACATCATTCACATAAAACTACATCCCTTTACAATTAAAATTGATCCCACTTGATTGCATTGGCAATAGGCTTGTTTCTTCTCATGGGATGATGATTGCACTCACCCAGGCTTTCGTGTGACCAACAGTTTTCTTTGCGTGTGACCCAGTTACTGAGTTGTGGAAGAAAGATGGGTCGCTGTCGCAGTCGCTCTATGTCAAATAGCGGTAGGTACCTACCTGAGACATCTTTTCTATCGGCAATCGCTCAGTATAAAATAGTGTAATGGGCCTGCGTATTTCGCCCACTTTGACAAATATAAAAAAAGCAAATACTATTGTAAAATTTAAAACCCTGGAATTAAATAAACTTGATAAAGAGAATTGACAGAGCAAAAAAGTTCAAGCCTTAATGCGATAATAGATTTAAGTAGTCACTCTTCCTCATATATTTGAAATGCAAAATAAAGCAGCAACATTTTTTACCAATTTTGAGGCAGTTTGCAGAAAAAATATATTTTGGTCTTATTTGTTGTTTAGTATCTAATATTGAACAAAATAAACACAGGCTGTGTACTTACACAACCCTTCTCCTATTAATATTTTCCAGTTTTTAAACGTTTTATTGTGAAGGCAAATCTTGAAGATGTTGACTGAAATTTCTTGGCTCAAATCCAAGCTCTTGATTAGCTAGGCACGTACCTACGTAAGTTTACAATTTATTCAGATGTGAAAAAAATATATTCTACAATTTTATTGACATATTGATTGATTGCTATTTTATGTACACAGTACAAAATATTTAAGTAGGTAGGTATGTCAGCTAATGGCAAAAAGAAATCAACGGACCTAACCCATTTCAATCCGACTGGACCATCTAATTTACTAAAAGTTAAGGAAAGTTTTAGATCACACGCAAATAATTAAAAAACAGTAATTTCGTTTGTATACGCAGTTTACATAAAACCTGAAGAGAATAGAAAAGTTTATAATATGTAGATGTAAACTTAGGTAAATGTTTTGCCCCTGTACCTACTTATTATTGAGTAGTTGCAATTTTTAAAGCAAGAGTAGTTTGCTGCCAACTAAGATAAAATAAAATTAGAAATATTCACATCCGCGCATTTTTGATTCTACCTACAGCTCAATATTCACACATGAAGCACTTTGGTTTCTTATGAAATACCTATCTTGGGTAGCTATTCTAATAAAATTATTAAAACTACTTACATCAAAATGTTCTCTCACGGAGATGATATGTTATTTTGGCGACTTTGAAAATGTCTAGGCACAACAATGGCAATTTTCACAAGATTTTGGTTTTGCTCTTCTGTTTCGATCGATGCTTTGACACTGCCTTACTTAGGTATTGATTCTTTTAAAAATATGCAAGTCATTGTAGACAACGTTCCATTTTTAAATTAAACGTTATTTTACTGTTTTGAAATTCGTATCATTATTGAATTCTTACCTATTAGTTTTCTTTAATGTCTTAATAAGTTTTTGGTATCGTCAAAAGATCGTATGTTCCTATATATAGATTCATGTTTGATTCTTCGAACATGGTTCGTAACACACCACTTGTTAGGTTGTATTAGTAGTCTCGTATGGCTTTCTAATTTTATCCAATTTAGTTAATTTGTTTGTGCCTGTCCATGATTAGCATATTCACATTTTCACTCACGCGCGTTACATTATGTTTATTATGAACATATTACATATTTTATCACAGCCCATTATTTAATTTTAATGACTTGCTCTATCAAGCAATTGTGAGCAAGCAAATTAATATAATACACATTAGAGATGATAATAGGTTTTTAGATTTTTTTGAAGTTCCTGAGGTGCTGGAATCGGCCGTTGTCAGGTTGGCCGACGGTTGGGACAATGTTGAGGGCTTGATGACATCAACTGGAAATGGAGAAAAAACACATTATTATTGTGCATATCTTATGTCCATTCAACAGAAAATTACATTATGATGAACCAATGACCGTGTCCGTAGAAGTATAAAAAGTAGTCGAGGCTAATTCAGCCGTCACAAAAAATTTAGTCACTCGTTTTAAATAGTTAGGTCATTATCGTTTAAATAGATAGGTTGAGGCCAAAGTCAATGATGAGAACCAAATGTCTACGTTTTGTCACAAGCCTTGTCATTCTTTGTAAAAATATAGTATGGTTTGTATCTGACACCTATCGCTTAGATTCCTTTGGTTTCTGAAGGATTTATTCCAATTTCCCTTTATCCAGAATTACCTTTTGTTGAAATTAAATTCTAGCAACTATCCTTTGTTCTCATTTCCCTGTTCTGTGTAGAGTAACCGTAGAATTGTATGAGTCTGTTCCATGTAAGTGTCAATAGAATTTAGCCGAATGTACCTACCATGTAGGTATGTAAACGCCTGAATAAAGCCATACAGCCTGATTTCCCGCAACTTAAAATCTCTCTCTCTTGGAAAACAACGCTATATTGCAACTTAATTGGAAAAAAATATAACATGTTATTTTTTTTTCCTTTTGTCTTCGCACGGTTTGTGCATTTGGCCAGTCACAAGTTTTGAAAGTACATATTATTTCGTTGTGGATATGGCATACAGTTACTTTGTTTTTCATTAAAATGCAGATGCAACACATTCTAATGTTTTTGCAGTATTTGGAAGCAAATTTATTTTGACAGCCTTCTCGGCAAGTTTCGCTGAAGTAATCAATACCTTTAATAAAATTCTAAGTTCCATTTTATGAAGATAGCGCCTGTTTAAATTAGTCCGCAGATTATCTCGAGGTGTAGACATACGAGATACAAATTAAAACCTACTCACCTGACCCATTTGCATAAAAAATCTCGTCAAAAAATTTGCCATTTCTTTCAACGATTAATAAAAAGAAAACGCTATTATCTATTAGTTTTATTTTTCGCCGACCACCGGAAAACAAAATAAATATAGCATTTAAAACAAAGTTTAAACACCTTCAAAAATGTTTTTAAAACAATTCATGCACGGCTTCATTGAGATAAAAAAGTTGATCGTGGTTTAGGGTTTACCTCAACAAGTTTTTGAATTACCAGCCAATAGTACCTATACCTACTAAGCTATTAAAGGGATAATTTATTCTATCCGCAATCTGGAAGTTCTAGGATGTTTTATTTGGGTTGTCTTCAGTTTTGGAAATTTATACCTACCGGTTTAAAACTATTTTGCCTAAGTAACACTCGAATGAATCGTGATAATTTGATATAGGAGGCTTGGATATTGGAGCTATTTGGATACATGATGAAAGAGCGGGTTCTATTGAATCAATAAATAATAATAGTAGGGGGATACGATTAAGAACGAACTTCACCTATCTGTCTATTATAGAAAAGTACTTATTTTATATAAAATTTAATGTATTAAACAATATATCGCGGGTGGGTTGGGTAAATAATTCCTGATCAGACTATTATTAAAATACTTTTCATTCAATAAACAAATAGGTGATGGTCGTTCTTAATCGGATTTAAAGGCCCTCGAACACGGTTACTAACGGGCGTTAGTCACATTTGCAACGCGGTATTATCACGCTTCAGCATCGCGACTGTATCGAAGCAAACGCGCGACCGTGTCGGACGATATCGGGGAGAGAACGGAGGGAGGGCGGCGCGTGAATGAAATGAAAAGACTGTCTATGTCGTTTCTTGCACATTCTTCTCTATAGAGATCTACGTTTTGGAATGTGCAATAAGCAGATCATTTTTTCAGACAATTCAAAGGGACCTATATTGGTATATATTTTTTTTTACTTTCAATGAAACAATCTACAATATCTACATACTACTAAGTACATCGCTACAAAAAGCCGCCGGGGGGCCTGAGACAATAAGGAATACCTACAAAAAAACTATCGTAACGCGATCAGCTAAACCCCTTACCTATAACAGTATCGTTTCTGACATCGGCGAACTTATCGTCAATGCTCCGGAACTCGGGTATCGTGCTGACGCAGGTGATCTCCAGCCTGCCCGTGGCCACGATCTGCAGTTCCGAGACAGTCACGTAGAGATCCCTCTTGCTAGGCTTACGACTCTTGTGTCGGCTGCTCATGTGGATGACGTTCAGTTCTTCGTGTTCTTTTACTTCTGACATCTGGAAAGGACGTTAAAGTTTTTAGAATGATTTTCTTGTTTAGAGTTGTCCAAAAATAATAGGCCCGTAAAAGAATGTTTATAATATATTCCATAATTAAATTAGCGTTAAATTTTAAGATGGAATATATTACGAGAATTCTTTTTGAGCTTACTTTACAGTAGCATGGAATTTCTTCAAATGTCAAAGTGTACCTATTATTTTTTGACAACCTTACTGCCCTAATTTGTTTTGAAACTTGTGATTAATCCAAAAACGCGCAATACCATACCATAAACAGTGTTTCTTGTGGCCAGGTTAACGAGCGAGCCATTAAATTTGTTACTGATTACCACCGCAACAAATCCTTAAAATTCTCTAAATTAGAAATTAAAACTTAATTGCAGAACGAAATAAATGAAACAAGTTTTTAAATCAGCGTGGAGGGAATATAAAAATCTGTTTATACATATCTAAACCATTCTCAGTAGACGGCATCTCAATGTTTGATGTCTAACATCAGTCCACAGATTGTGGATTTATTTATGTACAAAAGATGTTTTGTGTCAACTGTTCACCGCGGGGATCGTTTGGCATCTGAAGTCACTTTCGCTGCCTCGGGGGGAAAAGCACTAAGATGGAAGTCTCCAAACATGTATATTTGGGGTAAATAAGGAAAAATATTCTACGTGTTTTCACGTATTCCCGACAGCCGGTAGACGTGCACGTACGAGCATAATGGTTAATTTGCATAAAAGTAATTTCCTTGCGCCCACCAACGGATCTAAATATATCTACACAAATGTATGTAAATAAAATATGTTTCATGTCATTTTAGGCTGAATTTAGAATTTAATTACTAGCTCGTTTAGTGTATAAACACTGTAGGTATATATTCGTCAACGTTGAAATTGGTGGGTTGGAATTGGTGGAAATTTTCTTAGTGAAGTTCTAATATTGCGTAAATCTTTTTTTGGTGATGTGTATATTGATACTATCAGCGGTTAAAGTTTTGCTAAACAATATCCACTTCTTTTAAAAATAGTTTCTCTACAGTTGGTTTTTATAATTTATTATTAGTTAATTTGCTTTCTTGTAAATTAGCCATTTAGTTAGCAATGTTATAATTTTCCCGACGATTTTTTATTCTTGAAAAATACACTTAAATACTTTTCTTTACATTTAACAGCCTTTTGAATGCATAGAAAAGGGAAATAAATCTGCTAGTCTATTAGATCTTAGTTTAACTCATGTGAAAAGATATTGGCACATCTCCAGATATTGGTAATAAAGATGCACTTGTCCAGTCAAAACTTCAAAGTCAGAGCATCGACACCGAGTTGTTACCTGTCGATTTTCTATCAGCATTTCCGAGAGTATGCTTTGGAGTTGCATAACTTAATTTTGCTAAACCCGTTCTACCATCAGACTACCAGACGTACGGCAATACACCACTGGTTTATGGTAGAAATACCAGCAATACACACAAAACGTTTTGGGAACATAAACCTTAATTATACACACACCGGCAAAATTAGGGGAACACAAAAAAAAGACAGTTTTTTTTAAATTATCAGCTTTTTATGTATGTTTTTCGCTTCATTTGGGCTTGGTTATTCAAAATAAGTATGACACAACAGAAACTAGGGTGGAACATAATTTATTTATTGATAATTACAAACAAAAAAAGAAATTTATGACATTTTGATTTTTCTTGACTATTTTTAAAATTAAGTTAGCTAAGAAAATTTTGTCAAACCACATAATTAATACCTTGTATTGCCACTGGGGCTCTTATTAGGGCTGGAATACGTCTATCCATGCTTCTAATGACACTGTCAATCATGTCCTGGGGCAAATTGACCCACTCTTCAGTCAACGCCGATTTTAACTCTTCAACATTCCTTGGAGGTGGAATTCTCTCCGGCACTTTCCGTTCAATCATGTCCCAGATATGCTCTATCGGATTCATGTCTGGGGATCGTGCTGGCCAGTCCATTTGAGTGATTCCGATTTCATTAAGGTAATCGCAAACCACGCGAGCAGTGTGGGGACGTGCGTTATCATGCATAAAAACAAAATCTGGACCTATAAATGGGGCAAAAGGCATTACATGGGGTTCCAAGATCTCTGTTATGTACCTGTGTGCAGTCAGGGAATCGCCATCAATGATGACCAACGCGATGCGGGCTGTTAAAGTTATGCCACCCCACACCATAACGGACCCTCCACCATATGACACCGTTTCGGTAAAATTGGCTTGACGGTACCTTTCTCCCCGATACCTCCACATCCTTTCCCTCCCGTCGATGAAATTTACAGAAAATCGGCTTTCGTCAGAGAATAAAACACGACCCCATTCATCGGACCAATCTTGGTGCTGACGAGCGAACGCTAATCTTGCATCTCGATGACTTACCTCAAGTTTAGGCGTTTTTGCTGGTACATATGACCTTAAACCAACTTCGTTTAACCTTCTTCTTACTTCTTACTGTTCGTTCACTTACACGCACGTTACGCACTTCTTCCAAGAGATTTTGGGTCTGAACAGCTGTTTGACGACGGTTTCGTTTGCACCCTTATAAAATGTTTATCTACAGCACTGGTTGCACGATTTCTGCCTTGTCCCCGCCTCCGCACGTAAGATCCTGTCTGTCTGTATCATTGCACATTACGGTGGACCACTGATACATACGTTTGACTCACTGAACGGTATGTGTGACCTTCGTCGATCATAGTCACAGCTCTGGCGACTTCAGTTGCTGGCAAATCACTCATTTTGTATGCAACACAATGTTAACTCTTCAAACAGCAACAACAAAATAAGCTCGGGCCACTATTGACTGCACAAACAAAATTCTTATCAAAAACACTTAAAAGCGCTGACTTGTCAACAAACACTTACAGTCTGTTCAATAATTCCGGAGACTAAAATGACATTTCAACACCAAAGAACTGGCGTCATTTCTATAGAAATTTTGACATTACTTATGTCAATTTAGTCTCCGGGTTTATTGAACAGAGCATAAGAGGGTAAAAGATCTGTTAGATTGTTGAAAAATGTCAAAAGGTCTCAAAATATGATGTTATACGAAGGGAATATCCTTAATAAATAAAGCACTTGACAAATTACCCAGGAGTTCCAAAAAAACACAACCTTTTTTTTGTGTTCCCCTAATTGTGCCGGTGTGTAGTTTAGTTTCCTAAAACTATTGTCTTGGTTCCTGTACCATCTGTTTAAGGATTGAAAGAGACTGGATCCAACAACGCAGGGAATCCTAGTGTGGGGTTCAGGGCTTCATCTACGTTTGAAAATATAGTGAGACAATTTTTTTTTATATTCATTGTGTGTACGTACACCCACGAAGAGGTCGAATTCCCTTCCAGATTCAGTGTTTCCATTTTTTTTTTCTCTTTGTGTTTCCTGGTAGTTATAAGTTGGGAGTCTTTAAGTCAAGAGTGAATAGTTACTTCTAGGCAAGCATGCTCCATCGTAAAACACATCTACGCTTACCATCAGGGGAGATAGTGACTAAACGTGAGCATATAAATAATAATAACGTATGACTTAACGTACCTACTTGCATCTAGCCAGAAGAAGTTAGAAAAAAAAAGAAAAGTAGCATCTTTTCGCGATTGCTAGTCTTCCCGTCTCTCTTATGGTACTCGTAACATTGATAAGATTTGTTATAATAATCTTGATGATCACCTGATTCTCCTTCAAGTTGCAGCCGGGCGGCCTGGTGGCGACGTGGGAGGCGTGCGTGAGGGTGAGCAGCGGGGGAGGGCTGCTGAGCCCGGCCTCGTACTCGATGGTCCTCTGCAGCCCTCTCCGCCCGTTGCGCTCGCCCATGGGCACGCGGAACTTGTGCGAGTGGGCTACCAGCTCGTCCATCTAGAAATGTTAGGCGGTTGCTTAGTGGACGATAATGTACAGAAGAAATTGAATAAACTATCAATTTCCACCAGAACGCCTGATACAATTTTAACAAAGCTATTGCTTGTGATTAACAACAACAGATAGAATGGCCACTGTCCACGGATAGGTTGCTTCATAGACACGTATTCGTTATTGTACGCTTGGTGTATCTACGCCTGCGTGAAGCTTACATATAAAACTATGAAACTGTGTAAGCGGAAGCGTCGTGCCATCGTGTTGTTCCAGCTTCGTCGATACAGTTTATGGAATAGTGTTGTATGGAAGCTTCACGCAGGCATACACCAAGCGTATATTGACTAATACGCGCCTATGAAGCTACGCGTCCGTGACCTTAGTGGTAGGTAAATGTATCTGTAGTTGTTATCACGGTTAGGTAATATTAGCTTGTGTCAGGCGTTCTGGTGGAAATAGATAGTTTATTCAATTTTAATTGTTATTGGATATGAAAGTTGGGTAGTGAGCTCATCTTTTTATTATATTAAATAAGTTTGCAACCTTTTATATCTGGTTTAAGAGGGAACTGTCAAGTAACAGAATAAGGATGCATATACTGAAACGTGATGTCACCGTCATTTCAGAGACCTATAAAATATTGTACAAAACCAAACACATGCAAATACCTACCTAAGTCCTCGTCCGTACACAAAGTACACGCGTGGTCGTCGTTAAAGATGTGGATATCCGGTTGATAGCTTTCAATAGGCTACATGTCTACATTACTAGAGCGTACGAGTATATTTAAAATAAAATATCCCTTCCTAGGAATAACTCCTGCATCCTATAAAGTGAGTTCACAAACATGTAAATACACATAAACAAGACACCCTGAGCCGAGACACTTATCTGTAGGCTATACAAATATTTGTTCCGCGTGGGAACAAGAAAATAAAGGCCAGTGCTCTATACCAAATGCAACTAGCCTCTACATTTCTTGTGGAAAAGGCATTCCTTCCAGATTTTTTACTATCAATAGAGAAAATAGTAAAAACGAGAAAGAGAAGAGTCGAGGGTGACTGGTAGAAAACGCCTAAGGCATTAAGTCCGCCTTTGTACAGTACTACTTACTAGTGCATAAAGATTAACGCCCGAAACCAATAACCTATCTATCACATATCGGAGATAGAAAAACAAATGATACCATACAAAAATTTACATGTTTTCTGTTGTTTCATTTGTTTTTCTATCTCCGATATGTGATAGATAGGTTATTGGTTTCGGGCGTTAATAAATAAAAACGTTTAGTTTTATGTAAGTTAGTGACAGCTACCTTCCTTCCATTGATGAACCACGTGATATGAGGGGCTGGTACCGCTGGTGCCGTGGTGCAGTTGGCGCGCAGGGTCTCCCCGAAGCTGAGGTAGCGCGTCGGGAAGTCGATCCTGGGATGATGCTTCTGAGGATCTGGAGTATAAATAAATGGTTTAATATTACACACACACATGACACATTTAATTTTCTTATCATCATCGTCATCATTATAAAGACTGACAGATAGATGAGACACAATATAAAAAGAGCAGATAGAACAAATTTTGTGAAAACTCATTATTCTACCGTTGTCATATTGTCCTGTCTCGCTTAAGCAAAAGCTTATAAAATAATACTCCTGAACACGGCTCGTATTGTTACGAGATTCCTTTCTTTGGAGTCGTCAGGAAACCAAAGAAAAGAATCTCCTAACACCGGTAGCTTGGACCCTGTTCCCGATATCGGTGGGCTACTATTTTTTTATATTTTTTATTGAATTATTTAAAAACGTAATTTATTCATGTACTCGTGTATACTGTATATAGAATAATAATATATATAATACATAAGTAATGTTAATTCCAATTGGACCCCAATGCAACTTGGGGTCCACCACAGCTGTCAGCAATTACGCTTTCTTGGCTCTAATTGTCAATGACACAACCTTTTTATGATAACACGAGTAATTGGGGATTAATTCATGTGAACTAATCATGTCTTGACGGAAGAACCAACGCAGATCGATCATAGTTCACTGATTACACATATTGCGATGTATCGAACAATAGTGACATTAAGCCCAATGTTTTACGGTAATCCCGTTTATCTAGTAAGCATAATAAAGACCGGAGTAATCCCTGCCGACGGACGGATCGCATATTGTTGTGAGCGAACAATACTTAGCCACAAACAAATATCCACCAATATACCATTTCATCCCCTGCATAATACAAACAAAATGTCATGAATATTTAGATTACACGAATAGATAATTAATAATTTACGAGTTCTTTGTCATCCATTAACGACTTTGCCGGAGCAAGGCCTCTCGTCCCCATTTTGTGACGGTTTCTCGTTTTAGATTTTATTATACGTATCTGATCTAATAAGTTTTATTGAACTGTTAAAGGTTAAGTACTATTTCAAGTAAATACTTTGAAAGCTTTCGCTAGACTGTAGCAGTCTGCTCGGTGTTTAAAAAAATAAAATGTCCTTTAGTTTAAGGTCGGTTAGGTACATTTTTAATACAATACTAGCTTTTGCCCGCGGCTGCGCTCCCGTTAGCTGACTACCTACCCTGCTCTATATCTACCTACCTATGCTACTTATGTTTTTCTTTACGTTAAACCTTCTCTATATGCTGAAGAACAAAATATATTTTAAAATGAATAAAAAACATATATTGTTCACGGCCGTTCTTAAGTTCTAGCGTGACCAGAAGAAATAGGGGTACATTTTTATATATACAATAGTACATTATGATACAAGTGTGTAATGGGGGTCATTATCGTCGCGGCGGTATTAAGACCCGAGCCATGGCGAGGGTCTTAAGAGAGCCAAGAACGATAATGCCAATTGCTCACGTGTATCATACGACGTTTTTCGACACACTTGTGAAGAAAATAAATTAAAAATCAACTTTATTTAGTAGGTATATGAAAAGTTTATTTAGAGAAACAGTTCGTAAATGTGCAGTCAGTAAAGTTATAATTAGGTAACTATTTTTGACTGTATAGACCAGTCCCATGACATAGATTTTCTACTTGAAGGCGTACAGCACAAACCATTTTCCTCATAAATAGTTGTTGTAGACATTTTTGTAAAATCTGTATTTTATTTATATGGCGGCTAAAAAATTTACTTTTCTTAAACGCGCGCATGCGCGATAAATGGCGGCCATAGACTAACTACTGTAACTCTTGGTTTAGAAAAAATAAAAATGAGGTTGCATATAAACAGAAAATACAAATTTGATGAAATATTAATTAATTAAATATGTAAAATTTTAAACAGTTTATTTAAACACGAAATTGCATGAAATAAGTAAGTAAAACACTATTATTTATGCTATTGAACGCAATAACAAATTTTATTCTTTTTTGTTTTAAAACTCTTTTTGACATAAAAGAGGTTAAACAAAAAGGTTCTAACTACATTACCGCACATGTGCATAATAGTAATCAAAATGTCACAGTTTGGTAACGAGCCCCTTTATACATAAGTGCAGTGCAATAACAGCCACTTTATGAGCAAGTGTGTCGAAAAAAGATTTTTCTTATGCATTATAAAGACAGGTAGGTACATCACATAGAATTTCTAATCAGTTGTTTCCATATTGTTCAAGGCCTGAATTTTGTGTAAGTCCCAATGGATGTAGGTTTATTTCATGGCTAGTATAAGCTCTGACAGAGTGCTCCTTAGAGATGAGTACGTAGCTCCTTTAGATACTTAGGATACTGAAGGCTACCAAAACTGAATAGACCTTTTTTTTAAGGTGGGGTATCATCAAAATGCCTTCACCCGCTCTGGGTGGAGCGGGAGGGCGTGTTGGACTTCTACTGACTAAAACTCACTTCTGTTCCTTCTTTGCCCTAATTCCAGGGTCCCGGGTCCTCTCTCGTCAACCCAGGTCCAGCAAAACTGAATAGATCTATGCTTTACTTTTTTATTATTCATAGGTTCGCGTTTGGCCACTAACTCACCTGATAGGTAGGCGATGATGTGGCTGTGGTAGAAGTAACTTATTCACTTTAATATCCTAAAGTTATGAATATCAGTAAAGACAGACTCCGGCAGGGAATTCCACTCTTTAAGAACTCTACAATGAGTTCACTCACTTCTAAAAAACGCTAGGATTATTTGAATAAAATGTAGTAAAATAAAAGGGTGGTTTGAATTTTAAACATTGAACATTTTATTACGTCTCGTGCTCTTTAGCTTCAGTTGATACAGATCTCTGACATATTGGCGGGCGTCACTGAGTTTTATCTTACATTCGACTGCAAAAATTTTAAAGTCTGTAACTCGTTATGCATGTTTGGTAGAAATTTTGCTAGAGCTTTTTTTGAGGTGGGAAATCATCAGAATGACTTATCACCCTCTTGGGTGGAGCGGGAGGGTGTGTCAGACTAAAACCCACTCCTTTGTTCCTACTTTGCCTTCTTTCCATGGTCCCGCGTTTTCCTTTCAGAAGCAAACCCATGGAACCCTGCTAGGGACGCGGGAAAGTCGTTTCACTGAATTAGTGTAGGTATGTAGTTTATTAATTTGAGTATAATTGTGTTATTTCTATGGTGTATAAGTATGACGGTATCTATTCTTGTATTCACATTTTTCTCCCGTTTTTAATGGACCTAACACTATTTTTATCTGCATCACACAAAGGTTGACTGATAAAAAATGCCTAAGGCTTTAGATAAGTCCGCCTCTATACTGTTGTGAGCATGAAGCATTTAATAAATATGTAAATAAATAAAGTTTGAAAGAGTGACCTTGGTCCTAGAACGCAATGGTCGTCTGAAGGACATATGTCTGTTTCATTCAGTAAAAGTCTGAAGCGTTTTCTCGTTTCAATCTAAAACGGGAGAAGTCAATAGATGATTGACCATCTAAAAAAATGTGTAATAGGAATGGCATCCACTAAAAATAAGATAACGAAAAATTAAACACAAAATTATTACAATTTAATTTTATTACTTAGAGTACTCTTAAATTCTAAAGTTATCTACGACATGTATGTAGATTGTAGGAAGTTCTGCAGGAAATAAACATTTTCCTATCTTATTCTTAATGATAACACGCCCATGATTCATAGAACCAAATTAATAAGTGCGCATTCCAATCACACTAACCTATGTTAAAATGAGTTACTAACCTGAGTTAAAAAAAATGTATTTAAAACTGAGTTTAAAATGTTATATGTCAAACTGAGTTTAAAACGTTACATATAAAACTGAGTTTAAAACAGTTAAGACGGCTTAAAACGTTGCATATACTTGTAATTATTTCACTGGCTTATTTTTATAACACGTCGTAACTGAGGGTCGCGTCGTCTAAGAGGGTTGATCTCTCTTCGACGAGGCTGTATGTACTAGTGTTAAAGTTAAACCTGCATCCGTATCCAGTTGATGTAAGCGCTGACTCTTGCGAAGGCCGAAGGGAATTGAAGTTCACATCCATCACGTGCCACGAATGAACTCACGCCAATCAACACTTGCTGTCCCTGAACATTCAGCGTCAGAGGTCCACCCGAGTCACCCTGGCAGATACCAACTCCTCCGTAGCCATTCGTGCAAATGTTAGAATCTTGTACCAGGTTACCGTAGAATGAACGACATTTAGCCAATGAAATCACTTCCAGCATAACATTTCTGGCCTGGGTGTTTGTAGTGGGATTAGTTACGTCCGAGTACCTTCCATATCCGGCGGCAGTGGCAATCTGGTCAGTGTAGTCCATTTGCAAGATCTTCCCAGTCGGTAATGCTATCGGCTGAATTTGACCAGATAAAGGAACTCGTACTGGTAAATATAACATTGCAATGTCATTAGCGAATGTTCTCGAGTCGTAAGTTGGGAAAACAGCGATACCAGAAGCAGGCACTCGGACACCTCCGTGGAACAGGAACGATGAACCCAGGACGACGGTGATTCGGTGTGCTTGATTCCGTCCGTCAAACCAGCAGTGAGCAGCAGTCAGGACTCTGGTTGAAGACAGAAGCGAACCTCCGCAAGCCGACGGTGATGAGAGCCCGATGATGTCGATGAGCAGACCGGCCAGGTAGGGGTGAGCGAAGACCGGCGCTACAGCTCCACCGACGATGCGATCACTTCGAGCAGCCTCTTCCGACAATTTTATACTTTCAGCATTTTTGATGCCAACTTCCTGATGCCACCCGAGCGATTCTTCTCCCGGAAGACTGTGGCTCCAGGCGGAGTGAACAGACAGTAGACAGATTACTATGAAGGCGCGCATTGTTGACGATTGATGTGTACGATCACCTCTCTCGACTTTATATACTACAAGTTAATCTTTATCTGTTTTAAATTATTACTGATAAATAATTAATAATTAAGCCGACAGCGTTTTTATTGCCCTTATATATAAGGATTAACACCCTGATTAATTCATTGTTATTTTGCGTATATTATATAATTTTGGGAGTCATCTAAGAGGTATTATATTGACTAATCTCGGGATTAACGTGTGTCTACGTTGGGAAATTCTGTGATGCGTTTGTGGACTTAAATCCCTATTACTGGGATTAGACCGTATGTTCTAGAAATAGATAGTATATGTCTTCAAATATATTATCTTTATCCTCATGTGTATTATAAAGCATAATGCCTACCTGCGTCTGTCTGCTTGTCTGTCTGTTCGCGATAAAATAAAAAACTATAGAACGGATTTTCATACAGTTTCCGGATCAGTCTTCGGTTCAGATCAGTTTTCAGTTTCAGGATTCATAATTTCCTCATTTAATTGAGCATTTCTTCGTATACATTTATATTATAGTAGAGAAAAGTCGCTAACTTCAAAGATTTCTAACGCCCATGCCAAGCTAGGGCGTATTCCTAGTTTGTAAGACGTATTGTAACATTATTTACAACTTGGAAAAACCTGTTCCTTACAATTGATTGATACAACTAATTCCCTGATATAATTTGATACCAGGAAAGAATCTTTTGTTTATAAACAAGCAAATTATCTAAAGTGTCTTTAGCTCTTCACATACCTATATATATTATCTCATTTAAGCCAGAAGGTGCTTAACATTGAGCAATGGGTAAGCTTGACAATCGGTTATGACTAAATCCGAGTCGTTGGGGTGTTGCGTGTCCCGCGCGCCTCAAAAAGATGTCAGCAAAATGGACCGAGCCGGATGGTTCGAAAGAGTTATCGTGGTCCTGGACCGCTAAAGCTAACTGAAGGAATACAGGTCAGGTTTAGTCAGAAAGTCTGACACTTCTCGCTCCACCCAGAGCAGGAGGAGTTATTTTACGATGTCCCACACCAAAAAAAGGTGCCTAAGATGGATTAATTAAATAGACCTGCGTTTTGAGAAACATGTAGCAGACTCGGTTAGAAACTGTTTCTATCGCCTGAAGGTGTTATATAAGATGCGACCGTACTTGTCCGAAGCACTGCGAGAGCAGCTGGTGGAAACCCTGGTCCTTTCTAGGTTGAACTACGCAGACACGGTATATGGGCCGCGTCTATTAGCACGTACAGATCGGCTCATCCAAAGGGTACAAAACGCTTGCGCTCGGTTTTGTTATAACATTCCTCGCAGAACCCATGTAACGCCATACCTTAACAAGCACTTTACGCTAAAGATGAAGTCCAGGCGCAAACTGCACTTAGCTTGCCTTCTGTTCGGTGTAGTTAAATACCAAAAACCGGACTACTTGTTTAACAAATTGAGTTGGCTTACGAGCCGGCGGGAATGCGGAAGAAGGCAATGCTCACAGCAACTTTCAACACAGTCTTGTGGTACCGCTGCTTTTCGGGGTAGCTTTCGTTATGCGGCTTCTAAGGTGTGGAACAACCTGCCGCCTCCTATCAGAGTGATAAATACGATGGGTACATTTAGAAGACGCTTACGACAGTACTTGATAGACGCACAACGAAGGCTGGATATGGTGGCACAAAATACTTCAATCATATAACATACCTGCCTTGGACTAAATATCTTTTTGGTGCTTGGTGTCTGCATTATTCCAGTGTCAAAAGTAAATATGTTTGCTCTTATCATCCATATTGGTCATTCTTAAATTTATTCTATGTTGGATTCATTGGTCCTTCAGCCATTTTTAGTTTATTCGTATTATGTTTATTTTCACACGCTAAACACACACAACATTGCATCACTACTACACTCCTAAACCGCTTAGCGTCCGTTGCGTCACAGCCACAGGTTCAGTCGAAAACCAGCGTCAGGCACTAGTTGTCTGGCTTTCATGCTGAACTGGACCTTTTTTGGTGCAGCCGTGAGGCACACAACTATTCGTATTTTTAATTTTTTTTTGTTCTACCTTATTTTTATTATTTTTTTGTGTCACGAATCCCCGACCGGTCGCATGGGACCGCGCTGTTATTGTTTTGCTGTCGTGTCTCGTTTCGCGGGTATGTGATAGATTAAACAGTTGATTTTCTGTGTCTTGTGCTGTACCAAATAAAATATTTTTCTTTCTTTCTTTCTTTCTTTTCTTTCTAATTTTCAAATTAGGTAAAGTAATTATTTTCAGCGGGTATCTAGGTAAGTGATGGTAAGAACACTAGGTTCTATCAAGTAGAGGGAATTACTTAGAATATATAAGATTTGGCTGTTTTCCAACTCTGGTTCCTGTATAAGGAGTAAAATCAGGTTGTTTTATTTTTAAAACAAGAAAGATAATTGCATGTTCTCTCCAGAAAATCATGTTATCTTATTATCTATCACAGAAATATACTAGTCCATAGGTACTCTCGTATATCAATACTAATATTATAAAGAGGAATCATTTGTATATTATTATTTGTATTTTTGGTTCGTCATAATAAACTCAAAAAATACAGGACAATTAAAATAAACTTTTGACAATACAATGCTGCTTTATCCCTAAATAACATAAAGATGCGGCTGAAGCTTCTGGCAGAAGCTAGTATATTATAATTTAGTCAGGGATTGGAAGACATTTTCGCCATGAGGCATCTAGATCCCGATAACAGTAGCTACATAAAACTCTTTCTTCATTCATTTATCCTCTTTTACAGGACCCCCATGAGTCATTACTGAGTTTCAAGAAATATATACACGGAAGTCTGTTATGTATTTACCGATTTTCCTTACTTATCGCTCGCAACAATTTATCTGAGATTAAATACTGCGTAGCTGTGGGCAGGGGACTTTACTCACTGAACAGATAGTTAATAAAGAAGGTTCTGGAGTGGAAATGATGAAATAATCATTAAAGTATTCGAAAGTAACTGATCCTGTAGGACCCTGTGGCACAAAAACGTGCCAGTAAACAAGTATTTACCTTTTAACTTTGAGAACCGCTGGAAAAATATTGTGCCAGCAAACCCTGACCAAATAAAAATTGTACTCTAGTAGTATAATTACAGAAGCAACAGAAACAGGGAAATAACAGTTTATATTATTAATATTATTTATATTAATTTATTAATATTAATTATATTAAAATACAAAAAAATAATGGCGGCCCCCCCGGGGCTCCACAGGTTAAGAGTAAATACGTGTTAGATATAATATCGTAATGCTTTCATGCATTACGGGTTCGAGATTGGACAATTAGGTACCTACCAATGTGAATTTTTCAATTCATATGTACTTTATATACTAATTCATATTGACATTATTGACTCCCCATGCCTTGGAAAGGACGTAGTGCCATTGGTCCCGGTTGCTATTCGTAGATCTGTGACACTCGTTATACGCAGTCATACGCCAGAAAGTCTAACCATCAATCTATCTAAGGAGTATTGTGTTGCCTAGTTGGGTTTTGGAGGTCTGATAGGCAGTGACTCTCTGTAAAACACAGGTATTCAGCCACGTCCTGTTAGACTGGAAGCTGATTCCAAGATAGTTGGGAAAAGAATAAGGAGATGATGATGACATGATAGAAATTATTTCTTGAAAGTACTTTACCGATTAGATGATTTCCTCTACTCTATTATTTGGTCTCGTTTTTCAGCAGCACTAAGTAACGTTCTCGTTGTTCACTTTCACCTGAAATAGCTGTTGATTTACTACCATTGGGTGGGGTATTTCCTTCCCGAACCTTTTCAGTGCTCGATTAATCATGTATTACGTAGCAGGGTTCCAAATTACGGACAATTTAGGGGTCTGCGGCTTCACCGGCTATCTGACGCTCGATATTTTTACAATCGCTTCGATGAGAAATCTTTGCCTTCTATAAAAATCTCTATAGAAAAAAGATAGATCATAAAAGATGCCTTCTATAATCTCTATAAAAGTTTTTAGGTCCTGTTGTTTTGAACCTTGTTCAAGTGATGTAGGTCAACAGTCAACACTCCTTGTCTTTTGGTGACCTCAAGTTTAGCAACATGGAAGCTACATAATATATTATCTGGGTTACCTTACAGACACATCTGTATAAAGTATCAGGGAACGGAAACGGATTCTCCTCAATAAAAACGAGACCGCGATATTTGTTGCTCGACCCCGGGCTTGATAAATGATCGGAGAGGAGAAATAACCACCGACATACATTTCTTCACGAAAGAGAACAATAATTTTAACAATGTTTACAAAAGGGAACGTACAAAGTGATATTTTATTTGCATTATGCGCAGGGAATACGAAATATATAAAATGAGGAGCGTTTAGCGTTTATTTTAAACAAGCTTTTGCCAGTGGTTTAATTCACTCGCGTGAAATTAAAATATTTCTATTGAACGAATGAATAGAATGTCTAGTACCTATCATCCAAGAAGTAGGACATGGTTTAACTGAGTATTTTTTAATTTCTTTTTATCAATTTCGTTGTGCCGTTGGAATGAGAAGGTGTAATAAAGATACACACCCACATACATCCAAATTTTCGTCTTTAACGGCCCGACTCAGGGACATTCATTAACGTTAATCATCACTTAAGAAATTGTCACATTGACAGTTTTACACAGTTTTTCAGTGAACGTTTGACAATACTTAACTTTAATGGACGCTAATGAACCATTAGCTGGACTATGCGTTCGGCCGTATAATATTAGTATGATTACGTAGCATGTAGGTTACCTTTAACTTGCAGCATCGGTCTTGCTGACTTGCATTTATTCAAGTCAGAGCTCACCGAATTTGCTCTATTCGCCCAAATTCAAAACCTAATCAACGTACCATTTCTGATTCGAAATAGCTCCATTCCATTTAGCTATCCGTATCTTTCAGGCTGGATTGCTTGACTGTTTCGTGTGTTTAACTTTGGCTTATTAGGGGAAGGTATAAGGTTCAAAATTGTATGATATTAGTGTTGTCAGATTTTAATGGTGCGTGTTATGGATGTTTGGTACGCGTCTCACGCGCCGCGGCCAGCCTTCATCGTGCATTCTAATAGATCGCTAATGATGATGTTTTGGCCAGTAAATGAATACTTTTATAGGTGCCATCCTTTACAGGGTACAGTTTTATTTGTATTCAGTTTAAAGAAAACAATTGAAAATACAGATTAGGCTTATCTCTGGGTAATGCAAATTAATGTTTGGTTAGTTTGGAAGTTTGGCCACGTGCAATCGTAATTTCTAATAGAGGAGGGTTTATTAAATAACATATTATGCATAACTGCAGAGTTCCTCACAGTATTTAATCACATTGATATTATAAAGGCGTCAGTTTTTATGTGTGTATGTATATTTATTAGTACTTCACGCTTCAACGACAGAACGAATTTCGATGAAACTTGATACACAGGTAGACCATGTCCCGGTATAGCACATATGATACTTTAATCACGGGAGTATGTTCCCTTGGGATAATTTTCTACTATCACGTGAGTGATGTCGCTGGCAGGAGCAAGTAGGTATATGAGGTCTGGATAATATAGGGAATATATTATAGGATCGTTGAAATATTTCTCTTAAAATCCCACTCCTTGTACTCCAGTAAAACCACTCTTTTATTTACAAGGCGTGGGTATAGCTGTACCGTTTACCTGTGTGTTTACGTAGTGTGTGAGTGTTTGTGTGTGTGTGTTTGTCTTTGGATATTTTCAATGTACCAAAAACAATATCTAAGTATATTAGTTTTTCGTTTATTATTCATGTGTGTTTATCTTCACATATAATACCTAAGGTTAGCTGCAGAAAAACCCAATCGTAATTTATCGCCTGTGTAGGTACATGACTGTCCAACTTTTTATGATTTGTAAAATTTGTGTACCGTAAAGAATATAAGTTTAATTGTTAATTAGACTCGAGACAAACTTGAATTTCGCGCTTCATCATCATCTGCCTAGCCTTTTCCCAACTATATTGGGGTCGGCTTCCAGTCAAGCCGAATTTAGCTGAATACCAGTATTTTGCGGGGAGCGGCTGCTTACCAGACCTCTACAACCCATTAACTGGGGTAACACGGTACTTCATGGCAAGACTGGAGTCAGATTTACTGGCTTCTGACTAACCGTAACGACTGCCAAAGATTTACAAATGACTCGCGCTTAATATGTAAAATTATAGCTAAGAACAATTAGTTAAACGCCATACTGTAACTAACATTAAACTGAAACAAAGGAATATTTTAAATATCGCAGATCTGTACTCGAAATTAATTAGTTGGTTTTCAGCAAGTAAACGAAACAGAAAATAGTATAAATAGCTCATTAAATGCATTCAGCGTTCGTTTATTTCGGTCTAGAATCGATCGTGCGTGGTATTTAGAACGAACTGAGATTTGACGTCGTAGTCTGAAAGCTCGATCCGTTGACGTTCAATTTATTGTTTGCTCAATTTGACGGAGCTACGGAACTACGCTTTTCGTAGCAAGTTGCTACGATGCTACGAAAATAATGGTTCAGGGAATAGATGCCTAAACAGTACGCCAGAGGTTTTACACAATCGAGTGAAGTCGAATTCGGGGTTTTATTGTAAAGGTAGAATGCTGCTTAATTGGGGTAGTTCTCTACATTTTAGAACGCAAAATCAAATAAGATTTACTCATTTGACATTAATTTTTATTGTTGCAATTAATCTGGCATTTATGCAAGGTTTCGATAATAGTCGAGATAACATAGACAGGTACTAAACATTTTACGAGTGTTATCAAAATTATCAATGCATCACTGTCACTGTCAGCTTGTTCAATGTGCAATATAATGATTAATGAATCATATAACTGCTTAACATTTGATAAAAACTGATTGATTCGGTTTTAAGCTTCTATAAACCTGTGCTTAGGTAAGTAAACAAAGATAAACTTACGGAACACTGTGAGTTGTTTTTCGGTGGAGGCTTTAGTGAAGATAGGTGTGTCGAGCGACACCTCGCAGGAATAGCTGCCACTCGCTGCGAAATCCAAGTTCTGCAGGATTATGGAGTTTTCCGTCGCTAAGGCGATCTGAAATGAAGCAAACAAGTCAATTAGTTTCAAACAAAGACGCTCACTGAATTTTAATAGAATAGCTCCTTTTGTTGTAGTTTGTGGAGTGTCTAAATGGTATCGGTATTTAATGTTTATCGTGAGAACAATGTTGCCTGTTGCTTTCTCATTCAGTGCTACAGTTAACGATCGTGAGTGTTTTTATTTTAATAATAAATAACGGCCACACCATGCATGACATAGCTATTAATTGGGACATGCACGGGACGTGGGTGGGGTTGATTCTAACACAGGTGGTAAACAACAATAAATACCGTGATTGTCTATAGATTATTGTTATTTTTATACCTACTGCACTCTATCATTGTTGATATATACACACACATACTACCTATAAGTATATAAAAGCATTGCTTATTTCTTTAATAAATCTTTCTTGATAAAAATCTGGTCCCAAACATACATTGATTCAAAATGACAACCTTCCCTTTCGAATTTGTTGAGGCCGTTAAAAATGGTGAATATCATTAAGTTAAGAGGTACCACGAAAATATTCACGCTTGCGTCAAGATGGTTCAACAAGTGGCCAGGTACTTATTATGATAAGGTGCTTGAATGGATTAAGGAATGTGGGAGTATGGAAGCAAGTTGTTATTTGAGCAAAGTAATCGATTGGCCGACCGTGCGAGCTTGAGCAAAGCTTTGTGTTGGATTCTTGTTTGTCAACTTCGCTCCGTCGAACGAAATCATTTCAAATATTTTTCCACCTGTAAGCAAGCACATATTTACCCGTCCGCTTAATGAATTATGTATGTAATTTCATTAGCGATATTTGGTGAGTTTTATTATTTATCGATTTATATGATGAGCAGCGAGTTTCTACCCACTTGCATAATTGTACACCATCCGGTTCACACAAAGGACGTAATAACAAAATGAAAAGCTTTGAACGTATTTAAATGTTGTACAAATGTGGCCATTCGTGGTCGGATTATTGTTCATGCAAACCATTATTTATTCAACCACTCTATTATTAATTAATTTGAACATTACCGTAGCTATTTTAAATACTAAACTGTTATACGAAGCATAGCATATATTGGTAGCATTAACCTACGAAATATCAATGGAATTGAGATGCCACTTGCCGTAACCTCGACTTAGGCAGTTAGGCCTTCAGACAATTCACTCGGATATTCACAATTCGCTAGATTGACCCGGTAGTGAGGTCGACCTGTTACGCCCTCCTGCGGTGGAATGGAACGAGCAATGTGCATGCAATGCGAGCTACCTCAGCCACGCCGAATTAATTTAAGTGCACTTTTACATTAGGTGCATACAGCCTGCTGTTAGCATACGTTATAGTCTTTATTATAACTTTATGCGAGGACTCCATATGCGGATTATAGTAGGGAGGGCTGGGTGGGTAATATAAGCTTTGGAGTTTTATGAAAGCATTGCATTGGGCCTATAAAGCTATTCGCGCATTTACTGTTTTGCCTTTAAGTGGTTAAATAACAAAGCACAAACTAAATGATATTAGATTTAGCTGACGACTCTAAATAGCGTACATAAACGTAAGTGGAAATAATACATTTTGTCATAAACCCGACTGTCATATAATAAAATTAATTTCAAATTTGGATTAACTAAAACACAGCTCAGTATCTAATTTAATAAGATAAGCGTCGAAAATTACATTTAAAACTGAAGTTTGTGAGAGTGAAACAACCCCACGAAAACTGCGGGAAAATAATATTCAATAATGAGAAAATGAAACTTGGGAAGTGTTCTCCGCGGTTGTAAAACAACTTGTATCACGCCTACGTTTCACCAAGGAGTTTGCTTTTTATTTTCTTTGCCTACTTTCCAATATTATTTATAGCGTTCTTAAAATACTGGCTGTTAATATTTCCGCAGCATATTGCACTTACTTTTTTTTGAGATCGCGGCAAATATTTAAATCACATTTTAAACCGTGCTGTGTACGGATGGAAAGCTGAAAACACATTTTTGTGTTAGGATACTATTCAATGGTTTCTAACGCTCTAGGCAGAGCGAAAGGGCGTGGTTCCTTCATTCACCCTTTGCGGTCTAAGGTCAGGGAATTTTTTTCAAACATTCCCGCAGTGTAGTACAAAAGATGGTTTGGCAATTAGTAAAGTAATTGTGTTGAACTCATTGTAAATATAAGTACCACAGGTTTCTCACATACCCAGGGCCTACTTAAAGTTTGTGGCGAAAGTTTGTAAGGGTACGTTTGTTACTTCTTTACAGTCGCACGGTTAATCGGATTTGGATGTTTCTGGCACAGGTAGACATGTCGTGGAATAACATTTAGGATACAGTTTAGAAATCATCTGTATAAATGTAATTGTAACAGCGTCATTTAATTACACATTGCTTCACCACTACTGTCACTAGTGAAACATTAAACATTGAATGCTGTATACAGTAGTAATTGGACTTCAGATTCATGTAATGTATGTTGTTTTAAATGTTCTGCCCGTCTTAGTCTGTAGTCTGTCACTGTACTTATTCAAATAAATAAATATATACTTTTTACCTCGAGCTTATGTTCCCTTGGGATGATTTTCTACTAACACGCGTGCAACGCCACTGACAGTAACTGTTACAAAATAAATGTCATTTTCGGCCTATACCTAGCCTAGATAAATCAGAGAATATCTTTCAATAGGATACATGTCCCGGGTTCGCTCGGATCGTCGCCAGAAAAGCGTTTAATTCATTAAGATCTATACAATTACACGGCGAACTAGTGAAATGGCGCCCGAGGAAAACCTTCCTGTACGGTGACCATACTTTTTTTTTAGTTCGGGAATATTTTGAAGTATTTTATAACATAGTTGTGTGTAGAATACGTGGCAATAGAGTTTCTGAGAAGGATGTTATTTCCGTTTTTTTTAAAATTAAGTTTACCTAGTTTCTGCCTGCGGCTTCGCATGCGAGAAAGCAGAAAATTATCCCAAATAGGTATTTCTAAAATCAAAATATCCTAAATCCTATTACTTTCTTGCGTCCCGAATTTCAATCATATTAATCGTTTTCCACTGGAATATGGATGTAACATTAATGTTTTGGCAGCACGTGTATCGTCTTTTCAAAAAAAAAGAAAACATTCGAAAAAAGAACACGATTGTCAAAAAAATACCCATTTCAAAATTGAACACTTGAAGTACCTATTTATGTGAGTAGGTGCGGTTCGTTTATCGAAGTATATAGTAAAGTAAGGAATATTATTTTGTGATATAAGTAATATGGAGATATTGTTTTCAAAAAGTTCCTAGCAAGCACATTCAAGATACAGTGCTAGCAAGTTGTTACAAGTATGGGGAGGATAAATATGAACATTAGTAAGACATCGTGCATAGGTACTTTATGGTGTTGTGTTTAAAAAATATCATTAAATTACTTATATCATCAATATGCATCCCTTTACCCTACGTAAGTATAGTATCCCCAATGTTTGGCGGGTAGGTTGTAGTGTGAGTTAACCTTACGGTTCCGGCGAAGCCTAGCGACCTACCATTACTTATGCATCGGCGTTATCTTGACCCGACATCAATTGGGGGGTACGGCCGTAAGCGCTTATTGTTGATAGGGCGGGCTATGGTGACAATATACCTACACATTTGCTTAATAACCGTAGACACCTATTCTAAATATAACCTACTAGCTTGCTTAAATGCCGTTGTTCTGGAATGTTTGGTGGGATTTTTTATCTTGGCTGTGTATTTTTTTTCTTCTATTTGGCTTCGCACGGTTTGTGCATTAAACCAATGTCATGTTTATATTTTATTTTAAATCAAAGTTAGGTAAACAAAAATACTTATAAAGTTTTTAGCTTAAACGGAATTTAGGAGAAGTATACTTATTAAAAAGAGGTAGATATTTGCAAATTGATTCCGAGTGGATATTGTGACACTCGATGCAAAAGCCGATTACAACAACTGATAAAAATATTGCACAATTTTCGGATAAAATCAAATTATTTTAAAATTGAACTTTCCATTTATGCTGAATAATGAATTTAAACGCATTTTCATGCTGCTATTTTTGAGTCGTTAATTATTTTTTTTTATTTTTTATTTACTTTTAAAAACATTAAAGCATATTGCGTTCAGAGATTGTTTTTCATTCCCGGCGGTTATATTTCAGTAAACTTTAATTCAATAAACGGAATTTTGTAAAATCTATTATTTTATAATCTATTTTTGACAGAAAATTCTAAAATGTTAATGTTTTTTTATAAATATAATAAATATGCAATTATTATTTATTCGAAAATTGTATCCCATTTCTTTGTTATTTTCATTTTTTTTCGATTATAAGTATTAGTAGATATCACAACACATTTACAGAAATGTAATTTTTCTAGATTACAAAACAGGTAACTGTAAATTGTTAAATAAAACAAACAGGCATCCGGTTTCTTAATCTTGGTTATCTTATTTATGACGTGTTACAGACATATTAATACTGCAAATAATCATTAAAACAAACTTTCTACTCGTTTTAAATACCTATTATTTTGACTCATGTACCTATGAAATGTTGTATTTTAAAAGAGTAAATATGAGTGATAACTTATCAAACTTCATTCTTGGTAATCTATGTATTTAAAACACGTTTTTCCCATTTCAAAATCCAGTTATTAACTTTGTTTCTGTGGGTTTTTTTCTGTAATATCTCCATTTTACCTACCATTGTACGATTGCTTGTACACTTTCAACAAATCTTATGTCAAGGAGCTGCACCGGTTCCTTGCTAGCACCAGTAAACGTAGTAGCTACGGACCTACCTCAACGTCTACACTTTTTCTGTGAATCTTATTGTTTTGCATTAGTAACCCCCGCTCAACCTACACACGAGTCATCATCTGTTTAGCCTTTTCCCATCTATATTGTGGTCGGCTTCCAGTCAAGCCGGATTTAGCTGAATACCAGTATTTTACGAGGAGCGGCTGCCTACCAGACCTCCACAACCCATAAACTGGGGTAACACGGTACTTCACGGCAAGACTGGAGTCATATTTACAGGCTTCTGACTATCCGTAACGATTGCCAAAGATCTACAAATGACAGCCGGGACCTACGGCTTAACGTGCTTTCCGGGGCACGGAGGAAACTCGTTACGTTAAGATTTTCACCCATCCACAGACTAACTTCGGCAAGCGTTGCTTAACCTTGAAGATCGACCTGTGCGGCTGTTATTATTTAGCCACGAGCTCCTCAACGAACACACGAGTACAAACTGTGAAATATCCACAAGCTTAAATGTAGAACTACATTGCGCACACGTGGGCCACGTACGCTGATTTGGGCGCGTCGGTCTCCATACATTGTATATGGCAACTAGACTTGTAGAGCTACATTAGATCTACGCCACACGACGTCGTCGTGTCGTTCTACGTGCAAATCAGGCAGAGCCCACGTGTGCGTCATTCTAGTGTAGTTCCCGTGTTAATCGTCTATCGCTCTTTATTTATTTTCTGAATTCTATGCTGCACACTTTTTAAAAACAGGAAAAACATGAACAAAAACAAGCGTAACATTGATAATAGTCATTTCTATTAGTGAACACCGCATCACTAATTCACCACTTTTAATAATGTAATCGAAAAGTCTTCACGAAAATCCTTTTAGTATAATCAGGATTTGAGGTTTTTTAAATTTTTATGTTTTACGACCTTCTGCTTATGCTTTCTATTCTTGTCAAATTCTAGGTCAAAATTAATCGGCTATTCCCATATCCATTTATTTATTATCCTTACTACAAATTTTTCCATGTTGTAAAATAACTTAAAACGTCCTGACAAAGAACAAACAGAAAATAGGAGCTCGTATCATCACATAAAGCACAATTATATTACAAAAGAGTTGGAGATAAAACGGGAATGTAGTTTCAGGTTAAACAAAGCTAAAAAATAGGCGAGTTAACCAACTAGCTTGTGCAACAGATCTAACTAAAGTCAAATCGTGTGGTAGCCCTAAGGTAACGTTGACCTGGAAAATTAACTCCGCCCGCACCATTACCCGACTGGCACCTACATCTGTACATT
This sequence comes from Mythimna separata, assembly GCA_030763345.1. NCBI lineage: Eukaryota > Metazoa > Arthropoda > Insecta > Lepidoptera > Noctuidae > Mythimna > Mythimna separata. The sequence goes on from CM061180.1 coordinate 11,419,557, forward strand.
TTTAAGGTACGTTCACATATTCAGGACCGCTGCAGAAAGTGAAAAATACTCCGTGTAATCTTGGGTAAATACTCTTGATAATATTGTGTGTCAGTGTGTGTACGGACTTGTAGGATGGATTAGAAAGAGGGTGGAACAGTTAGTCAGGTCCTAGCAGAATACCAGCGCTACGTTATTTATTGGTGTAAATATCGCAGCATAATACGCTGTGTTAAGAGCCTTTTTGGCCTCACACAGACTTTAATGTTATTTTTAATGTATTGTGTATGATTGTGTGACATACAAATAATAGTTTTCTTTCTTCCTTTCATTCCAATGGTTGTAACGGTACCTACTTAAAATACTAATGTGGATTTTTTTTAAAGAAATAATACAACGTAAATGAAGTTTAGATAACAGGACCGCCATAATACAGACTTGTTACCGATAGTTACTAATCTAATCTATACGAAATAGTATTTGGCAGGCTGATTAACTTCTAAACCTGCTTTGTTTATCAGTAAAAACTAACGAAACATACACGTACCTATATTTAAACTCGTTATATTTCGCTTTGAATTATAGTTGATTAAATGTTGTTTTTTGTATTACGTATTTTGGTCGAAAAAGAAGGAATATATAGATTAATTCATGAATCCCCGACCGGTCCTATGAGACCGCGCAGTTATTGTTTTACTATTGTGTCTCGTTTTGCGGGTATGTGATAGGTTAAATCCAACTCAATCAATAAAAAAAAATAAACTAATTAATTTAAAATGTAACACATTAACTACAGTAATGAAAACGCTTAATCAGAACAAAAGTTTGCTACGAAACATGTCTACATTTCGTATTAAAATGTTTTAATTAAATCTTACACGTCAATAAACGTAGCACGGCTCATAATTGGCGGTTGTAGCTCACACAAAATCTGCTCTGGCAGTGATTAAAATGTTTTCCGTTTTAACATTTCGAAATATTGCAATCAAATACTGTCACCGGTTTAATTCCGGTTCATCAATCCAGCTGGTGAGATTAATTCACTCATATCCGTTCATGTGACAGCGGGAAACTTTAATTTGAGTTTGATAACAAAAAGGTTTTGGTATACCTGATTTGCGGTGCAATGTTGGCCGGTATGCGCCAAGTGATGTAGTTTCAACCTCAATTGAATTATATGCAACATTACCTCAGACTGGGACGGTGGCGTAGCTAGTCACTAATGGACCCCGTATGATGATAAAATTGGGGCCCCTTTTTTATCTGATTGCGGTAAAACCCAGTGCAAGTAGGGTTTAGGTATTTCGTAATAAAAACAACATCCCTTTATATTGTTTTTATTTCTGAATAAACCGAAATACCACCTGACAATTCGGCAATTATCCTGAGAGCCTCTCTTTAGTAAGAATTTTAGTTTTTGAGCATTAATTTAATGCTTTTGACCGGGGCTCCTAAAACCTGGGGGCCCCGTATAATTGATAAAGCTGTAACTACGCCCCTGAACTAGGTACCTACTCTGAACGCATGATGTGATTTTGTTTTCTGAGTAAACATGATACAGGACGGACGGAGTTCCCAGAATCGAGGCAGTATAAATAGAACGCTTTCTAGGCTAGACTAGGCAAGCAAGCGTTGCTCCTAGGATGGCAATTAGATTCTCATCGGTCACTGGACACTGTGGAAGTTAGGTGTAGTTAAATCAAGGTGTAGATATTTGTCTAGCTCCAGTATATATTCTAGAATAGAATAGAATAAACTTTATCGTACACCAAAAAGTAACAGTATATTTTATAACAGTAGCAGACATTTTAAAGGATTTATTTTGAGTTGATAATTGATCAATAGAAAGTAATAGGCGGTCTGACTGTCCCTCAATTGGATAATTAAAGTTCAACAATAGTTTTAGGATCAAGTGCCTCTTTTATTTTACAGTTATTGCTGATAGGAAATATTTAGCTCCTCGCATTAGACATTAAACTACTGTTTAGGGTAGCTTAGAGGGACAGAGTATCTAATTTAGTTGGCTTAAATAATTTTGTATACTTATTTGTTATGTAGGAATGTAAACGAAATACTCGAATGTGTCGTAAATATTCTGGTTAAGATTCTTTTTGAGGTGGGAAATCATTCAATGACTTTTCTCATTCCAAGCGGAGTGGGAAGGCGTGCCTTCGTGTGAATATGCATAACTGAAGACAGATAAATGAGCAGTCTTCTAGTAAAAAAATCTTCACTATGTTTGAAAACTGTTGAGCTTGGAATGTGTAACTTTGTCATGGTTCACTGTTGAACATCTCATTACATACCTAAAAATATAGTTAAATAAGTTTAAACAAATATCAATGAACTATAACAAAATTTAAAATAGAATAAAAGAGTTCATTTATATGTCAGAATATTGTACAAAGTTCTTATGTGCATAACATATTGTGATCATAATATTCTGCAGTTTCCGGCGTACAAATATGGTTTGTAAAATTATGGGCCATCAATACATTAAAATTACATTAGTGTCATTCGAATTGAAAATAATTTAAATTAATTGAGCAATAGTTAAGAGAGATATTAATTATTAGATATATATGTCAAAAGTTAATAAAGTCAATGAGATAAAGTATGATTTATAAGTAATTATTTCAAATAATTTGGTAATGAGTAAAAAAAATTCTGTTGTTGCGTTAAAGAAAGAGGCTGTGCATTTTATAGTCATCAGGTAATATCTTATAAATAGTAATAGACATGCATACCTACAACATTAGTAAACAAGTCAAGTCCATATCTGTTTTGGTGTACAAGGAATTAAAAAAAAAATACATAGTGATGGAAGTGTCAGAATTTTATGTATTTTAAATAGTGGAACACAATTGTCGAATGGGTGCGTACCGCAAATTGAGCTTAGCATTTTGTCTGAGCCGGAAACACTGTTGCAAAGTTTAAGTTTAATCGAATTATTATAATGCCAAGGCAAGACATGGCCATAGTATGCACATAGTGCCGTAACAATATTAGCTACACGTGTTAGTCTACATAAAACGAATACAAACTTATCTATCTTATTACATCAATATGGGATTTCCAGTTACAATTTTTATCAATTTACTATCCCTAAGAATTTGGCGAAAACGACCTCTTCTATTCTTTCGTTTCCTTATTGTATGTTAAGCCTATTATATACGCGTACTGTTTTATATCTGACGATATGATTATGCAATTGTGGGAAGTTTGGAGATATACTCGTACTATAACAATTTTTTGTCAGCAATATTGACGCATGACATCTGCAGTTACAAAGAAAACTGTTATCCCACTTTGTTTCCGCTCCAACTCGCGTAAAGAGCGCTTTAATCAAGCAAAGTGGAACTAAAACTATCGCTTCCAGTTGAACTTTGCTTTTAATAATGCAACGACATTTCCCCTAAAAATGCACTCCCTAGTTTTACAACACCATAGTTTAACAACCTTGTTGCCACGTAAAAATATTCCGCAGACACACCTGTAGTGCCAGTAAATTTTCATACAAACCACAGTTACAGTTTAGAATAAAAATAACCATTGTGTTGAATATACCCTGCTTATGCGGGGTTCAACACGTATCTAGCTCAAAGTGCCCATTTGTTGGTCTGGAACTTGCATAAACTAATTAATTAAGCTGCTAAGTGAGTTAAATAATAGTGCAACGGCAAGGCAAGAAGTTTTTTCAACGAATTTTCACGTGAATACAGTTTCAACGTGGTAATTATAAAGGCACACAGCAAACCGTACTACAGTGTCGACGTCTTTTCAAGGCTTTCATGTTCAGTAAATGTTTGCCGTTAAATACGAGTATAGGTCGGTACGCTGAAACAAATGTTTGGAAACGGAAGTCAGTTTTCAGTTATATTATATTCGACTAAAGAGTTCCATATTTTATTTTATGAATTATGAAGTTGCGACAGCTAAACGTTCGCTGACGAGAAACATTTTTGAGTTAATTTCGTTTAATGAGTATAATTAGTTGACTTTTCATCATGGCATTGTTTGCAAAGTTCTGTAACAGCCTACAACTCCAAAAGTTCGAGTAGGAGTAAACGAATAATTATTAAGTACGTATTGTAATATCCAGATGCAAATTACTGTCAAAATTGACGTAGCCCCCAGTCGATTAATTAGGCGTACGGCTAGTTTACTGTTACCTTTGTTTGCGTGGGCTCCGCGCCCGGCGCCGTCCATGCAAAATGTACGCTTTGGTGCGAGTGTGTTCATTATTGTGACTGAGTGGGAGCTTTGCAGATCGCGACTGCGTTACCCGGGGTAATGTCATAAATATGCATTACAGACTAGTCGCTGCGACTCCTCAGAGGTGTCGCCCGCGACAATTGTACGCGACACTGAGCGATTATACGTGAGGATGATGGAGAATGTAGCCCGCCATGCTGTTGCGTTTGATATTCTCAAAGCTAGCTTCACGAAATAAAAAAAGGCATTAAAACGCTGACGTATAGAGTCGAGTGTGAGCACGTTAGAACACAAAGCAATACACTCCTAGTTTTAAATTACACGTCTTAGGAAAGCGAAATAACAATTTAGCTGGCGGCTATTCAGGCCGAGAGAGCGTCTGTTATAGGTAGGGTTGTGTCATGTGCATTATTGACTTACGTTGAGCACAGCTCCGGGGGTGGTAAAGTTTCTATAAGGCGGTTTGCGGTCCCTAATGTACTGGAAGATCTTGGTGCCGTGGCGCAGGAAGACGACCTTGTCGAGCAGATGCGGCGGCACGTCGTGCACGCAGCGCAGCCGCACCGAGCCGCCGCGCGCCGCCCAGCGCTCCATCTGTAGCTCCACGCGCACCTCGGCGTGCCCGCGGACTGTGGACAATACAAGTCACTTTTGAGCGCGTTTGTTTCGGTGTTTCTTGTCAGGGTAGTCAGCTAGAAAACACCAGCCTTATCTAGCTTAAATTAACCAAAAACAAATATACGTGTAAAAGTGTTTTTGACAAACCTATTTGCAAAAATAAATATCATCATTTATCTGCTTAGGCTGCTAACCCTAGGGGAAATCTATCTAACATATTTTGGACTGTATATTTTACGCCAGTGACTGAAAAGTAGAAAGGAAATCGTTTGTGTTGGTACGGTCATGTGATGACACATAAAACGCATATCACTAATAGAATTGTGAGTATGCACGTAAATGGAAAGAGATAGGGAGGTCACAAAATGATGGACAGGTTGTGTGAGGAATGAATGAAAGAAAAGGTCAGTTATAGTGCGACGATTGGCAGGATAGAACAGAAGAAAAAAATGTGTTGCGGCAACCCCTAGTAACACTCTTTTACTTGGTCGGCGCAACACTTTGCTTGGCGCAGCAAGGGTTGGAATGTGATGATGAGTAGTTATTTAAGTACCTACTTTAGGTTTATGTAGTACGAACAACTTTAATGTACTAAATATACCTAATAAAATAATTGTACCTGAGTACATGAAAGGTACAATTATTCTGAAAATAATATGTTGGACATACTATCTGACATAAACATCAGACTTCAATTAGTATTGTAGTCTAATCAAATAATTATTACGTATCTATCAGGTACTCACTAAATAATTCTAGTTAAAATTTTAAAGGTTCGTTCCAGTGTTTGTATCCGAAGCAAACATGCAACTACTGAAATATAGGTGAGCAGTGTGGAGGTACATAATCCCAGGCGCTTTGCACGCACCCGTCGCAGGCACAACAATGTCCTTTTTATGACCTTTGTCACGTTTTTCAGAAATTGCGTCGGCTCCCTTCTGTTCCCACGATCCAAGAGAAACTATGCTTTTCTCCACGAATTATTGCCATTGCATTTTGAACCCTTTGCTTTTAGACTTAAAGCTCTCGGTACCTAATTGTTTGGTGTTGGGAAAATGTGTCTTTGTTAGTAACATTCTCGGGTGCGCCTCGGTAAACTCAAGGTTCATGACAACACGTTTTATACGCGCTGTTATTGTGCGGTGGGTAATGTGAAAGTGTAATACCATCATATAAAGAAGCATAATTATTGTAACAACCGTCGCATGCCAGTTCGGATCCGTGAAAATCCAAATGATGGCTGTTTACATGTTGTCGGTTACAGAAATTCGAATATAGAATGGCGTATTATTTTTAGAGCAACGTAGGTTGGTATTACTGCATGCGTAGGTAGGAATTGCCAACACTACAGTCTACTACGATTTCCTTAATCCGCACGTGGGAAGGAAGAACAGACGATGAAATATAATGTGCAATCAAGTGTAATGGAAAAGCTCCGCGGAATAGCTCGCATCCTTCTTGCGTGCTATAAACCATTTCCGTCAGTTTTATGATTTGCACGTTTTATGATTTTCACCGCTACAATGCAACTTTTAGTTGGTACGCCGCGGTACAAAATTAGAATAGTAGACAATGTCTAATCATTTTAAAAGTTAAGTTTAAAAAGAGAATCAAAAATGTTAAAAAAAAATAACTTGACACATTCGTGTCTAATGGTAATAAGAACTATCAAATATGCTTTTATAATAAGCCAGTCCTTGGATAAAAGCGTTAAATTAGACGTTAGTTTTTAATTAACGTTAAATACGTTGATAATTACATAGGTGTATTGCGTGAAATTGTCAATAAAGGTGGTCCTATATAAATAGTCTGGGTATATAAGTAACTATGTACATATTTAAACCGTTGTCTGCCGCTATTAATCTATCACAGACCCGCAAAACGAGACACAATAGTAAAACAATAACAGCGCGGTCTCATAGGACCGATCGGAGATTCATGAATTAAAGTCAGCTTCATTTTCAGGAGCAGATTTTAAATGGGTTTACTTTACCCCTGAAGAAAGCTCGCTGAAAACCTGAAAATATTTTTTATTCAAATGCTGGCGACCCACCTTTACCCGTATCGTACGAGCCTGATGAAAATATTTACCATAACAAGTTTACAGCCGAAAGGCGTTAGTAATACTAATGTACTTAACACGATTACGCTCTTTGCTTTGGACTCGTAAAGCTGATACATACGACCGGATGGGTAACCTTTAAGGCGATGAACACACAAACGAAACTCAAAAATACTTAAAGAGCTTTTCAAAGTACATTTTCATACAATTGCTCTTACATGATTATGACTTCTTTTTTTTATATATTTTGAAAATACATAGTTTTTATAGATATTATCTAGGTTTCAATTGAAACTAAATTAAAAACATGTAAGATTAATCCGTTATCAATCAGTCTAATTTACGTGAACTTTGGCCTTTAATAAATGGACGAATAAATGTAAAAAAATAAAGAAAATATAACTAGGTTAATAAAACTTGCATGTTAAATAAACATTCGGAATATTTACTAAACTTTTTGATATAAATAAAATATTTCCTAGAACAAGTTGAAATATTGGAATGAATGATGGAATACTACTCTTTTCCAGCGTTGCCTCTTTATCAAACATTGCGTTGCATTGCGTTGGATGAACCAAAGCTTTTAAAACATGTTCAGGATGACGATAGAGAAGGATTAGGGGAAGGCTTTACAAACATCTTTTTGTTGAGATCAATCAACAAATATCTTTCCGGATGGACCAAGAGGGAGTGGCAGGTTTTTACTGACTGTGCTCACCTGTGTTTCTTTAGCTGCCCTTTGTGTTCCAGGGCAACGGTAACTCTTTCGTAAATTCCTACATACCTATTGACATACGAGTATATCTAACATTCCAATTCTGGGAGTAAATTATATGATGGGTCTTATCAGCTGGCTTAAAGTTACCCAAAAGGGCAATGGAAAGGGCTATGCTCGACATTTCCCATTTGCGTAATTAAATCAGAAATTGGCATATCCGCAGGAGAACCAATGTTACCCAAACCCAAGAAACGCTAAGCTTAAGTGGCAGAAGGCTCTTAGAACAGATGGTCAATGGGACCGAAAGGTTTTGGAGTGCCGACCCGGTTTCGGAAACCACAACGTTGGGAGGTTTCACAGGTGGACCGATGCATTGATGAGAATAGAAACTGATAGAGACCAAACGCACAAGACCGGTTGTTATGGCGACATTGGGAGAAGGTTTATGTTCAGCAGTGGCTAAATAGATGATGAAATTATATTATTGGACCGATGGACTAATTACGCGTGATAACAGATCCGGCTCGAAGGACCAAAAAAAAATTTACCACTATAGTCTGCAGTTCTGCACACTTATGGTAAAATGTTAAAAACCGGGGATGATAATAAAATCGCCGTATAGAAAGATCAATGGTTTATTTTACTCAGTAACTATAATACCAAATAGTCACGCGTATGCATACTCTGAAGTTGCATAATCTACTTAATTACAAGAAAGTGCGGGTTCACCGTGCAGATGGATTACAAATTAAACATACATAAGTCTAGAAATGAGATTGTCTGTTCTTAATCTCATTCAACAATCGTAGCAGTTAACACACTTGGCAATTTGTCACATTAACTTGGTGATAATTGTCGTTCCACGAAATGGGCCAAAGCATACAATCCTAAAATGTACGTGCAAAAGATTCGCAAGTCAGTGGCGAACATAATTACAATAACTTCTCATGAATGTCCACTCGGTGACAGTAATCTCTATGAAAGAGAGCCCTATTTTTCTTCTCTATGTTACCTAGTAGGTACCATTATCTAGTCTATAAATAAAAGAGTAAATGGGCGTGTTGTGATCAAGGGAATTTTGTGTCTTTGAATATCAAAAATAATATAATACAGAGGAATAATTTGAGTTTTTGTTTCTATGTATGTTAAGATTTAACTCAAAAAATTCTTGACAGAAATAACAAAATCTTTTAATGTAATAAAGAGGTACGATTTGACTTTTTTGTTTATTTGTTTATATGTGATTTAACTGCAAAACTTCTTAACCGATTTGAACTTGCCGACAATTTGTGACACAGCAATAGTTTATCTACAGAAACCTTCCATTACTTCTTCTTTAACCATTTTATTTTATACTCATTTTGTTGGTGTTTTATGGCTACATTTTAAGTTCATAAGCCCTTCTTCTTATAAGATACCAACCGACACAACACCAAGCGTAGAACTAGAAGTACCTCCTAACCAAATGCTCAGAACGTGATCAACTAGATAACTGATATTGTGATCATAACTGTATGAGGATTCAGAAATAAACATACCTACGTAATACTCGAGACTACTGAGCATTCGAGACACCTTTATTATAATAAGCTCGAGCTCCAAGATAAGTTAATTTGAAACAACATGTTTGCAAGTAAACTCTCTCTAACTCTTTTAAACTAATGTCATAACAAGCAGAAGTAATATAAAGTTGAAATTCAAAACCGTCTACAGATTATATGTATTTATCTAATTGGTATAAACTAGTGCTTGACCGCGATCCCACCTGAATATGGTAAGCAGTGTTGCAATCGTTGATGGTGAAGTCCACTATAGTTTATTAAGTGCCTATTCACTCTAGCCTTGAATACACCTAAATTACTATAAACGGGCGAAAAAACCGCAGCAGGAGATATTCATAAATGCAATAAAAATATAGTCATCATCATCATCCAACCTATCCTCCCGTGTAATTTGTAATTCTTAAAAAATACATAAGAGTCACGAAAGCGAAGCCGCACTATAAACTTGTTCCAGGTACATATACCTTTTTCCACGTAGGTACTCAAATGAATGCTATTAAATGAATATGATAAATATTAATAATATGACGATATTATCAAATAATGTTCTACAGATAAGTAACATTTTAATTACGCAGTAATTCATCAATTACGATAAGCTTTTATAGGACAGACAGTACTGTGGGTTTTTGTAATCAAATATTAAAAGTAATGATTTTGGAAAATGCTTTTTTGGTTAGTGGCTAGTTTGATTATTTAGTAAACTTATTTGATACACAAACTTTTTTAATTCACTTAGGGCCTGTTTCACAATGTCCGAGTAGGCACTACTCACTGAATAAATTCAAAAATTTGACAGAATTTGTATGAAATTATCTGTCAAGTAAGATACTCGAAACTTAATCATAGGTGGTGAAATAGGCCCTTAAACTTTTTTGACGCTACGAAACGCCAAAAAAAAGCGTTTGACGTTCCGAATTCAAGTTAGTCTCAATTAGTCAATCAGACAAAGACCTCATCATCATCTGCCTAGCCTTTTCCCAACTATATTGGGGTCGGCTTCCAGTCAAGCCGGATTTAGCTGAATACCAGTATTTTACGAGGAGCGGCTGCCTACCAGACCTCCACAACCCATTAACTGGGGTAACACGGTACTTCATGGCAAGACAAAGACCTATGGATACATTAAAATAAGACCAAAATGCAAATAGCCATTAACCTTCATACCTTTTTATACATAGAGACGTGACAGCCGGTATAGAAACTTCTATTTTATTTGATAAACTAACTCCCTCTGTCCAATGATTAATTAGTTTAATGTGAAAACACGTCCATCATCAAAGGTACTGCTAATAGCCGAACACAGTCCACATTCAGCTATTAACAGATCGCTTGATATCTCCATTAGCATTCCCACTATCTCATGGATGTGTTTCAGGTTACTAATTCAGTTTACTGAGCGCATTCTAAACGACCATTGCTGCAGTCGTGCTGAAGGGACACGTCAAAGGCGTTAGTAATTCATCAGTCTACATTAAACTGTACTACAAAAGGCCATTGTCTACTACAGCAATAGAAGTTTCGACAAGTTTGGGAACTTATGACATGAACGTCAAGCAAATTTAACGCGCCTCGTAAATGTCTAATAAACTCGTCAACGCTTAGGAATACACCTGTTCTGTTTATTAGTCTTACAAAGCTTTAAAACGAGCCAACCCGTATGGTATTATTCCGTTTCTGAATGACCTATACGCGTATGTAAATATAGCAGCTTCATCAAACATTTTCATTGTTTCCGAATAAATTTAAATTCTCTTCGCAATGTTGTTTGAGCGTTAGTGCCATTAATTGCACAAGGGAAACTAGAAACCTTTATTGTTGACCTGTCTCTTTGTTTCCCTGTTATCAAAATGTCTCTCGTTTATTTATTTATACGTTTAGTGACAAATGCCGTGAACGTGCTCAAGACAGTGAGTAATGTGTGGCCGGGACAAGTGTCGTGTTCTCACTATCCTATAATCCAACATTAGTAACTTGTGTTACCGCTTCCAGCTTTCTGCTAAGTCAGCTTATGTCGTACTGTAGTCGTTCTGAATTATATATAACCCGAACAACTTTCTAAGATGAACGTACGAATTTTATTTTTCAACTTGAAAGAGCTCTTAGTGGGGTTTACGTATATAAATGCCTGCCTGCAGACATATTAACTGAATGTGTAGAGGAGGTTATTTTTAGTTGCCGGTTTTTATAACCAATGCATAATATGTTATGAAGCAAAGTTTGGTGGTAACTTCATAAGGAAATATCATAATAAAACTTGGAAACTGTCGTAAAAGCGAACGACACAAGTTGATAACAAAGCAGAGCGCGCACGTGCCACGATTTCTTTCACCCCAACTGAACAGTAATCAGTCATCATTAGAATTGGAATTCTTAACCGCAGTCGTTTCGATCATGAAGCACAATTCTTCATTGTCTAGACGTAATTTAAACAAACGAGTAGCTTATCGCGTTAATGTTAGTATAAGTTGTCAATGAACTTGGATTCGATGAAATGCTCGTCGTTAAGGTACGGTAGAATGTAACGATCCATCGAATTTGTAAATTTAGTAGTTTTCTAGTCTAGGCTAAAGTTTGAATCAGATACCAGAAGTTAATGTTCTAAACTTTATGTAAACTTCGTACTAAGGTAAGCTTTTGAAGTTCGTTTTCTTCTCGACTAATTAGATAATGGCATTGGAAAACCTATGTAGGTAAAAAATGAATGTTTGAAAAGTTACTTGCCCTGGTAATATAGATTATTTAATAGATTGAACAAATGCTTTTTTATTATTTACGAGGAATTTCACAAATGTCGCAGACACAAATGATTAATAAGCGGCTGTATGCTTATAAACACAATCGCCGAAGGTTTTTCTCTAATGAATTATAAAGGCCCCCGGTTCAAAGCACGTGGATTTATTATTCTATACAATAAAACTCGGCACAATCGTAAAACCTTTCTGGTTTCATTAAAAGTGTAATTTGTTGTTTTCGAGCGACTTAAAAAACACTTTTGTGGAAATTGAACTAAAGGTGATATTTATTTGAAAATAAATCAGCCCGTTAATATAAGGCGACCCAAGTGTTAGAAATAAAACGGCACGAGAATTTTTTTAGAAAAATAAGTTACTATAGGTTAGAGTAACCTACTTTGTGTTGAAATATCCACTTCCGTAAAGTAGATCAATTAATTAGGGCAGTATGATGGGCCTTCAATATCCATTACAGTTTTTCATTTTTACACAAGATACTCGTACCTTCTTTGTACATAACGTTTTCGTTCGTTACTTTTCTTTAAAGAAGTTGATTCAGTTCAACTTTACGGCGCAGCGGATGGAATAAGTTGAATGTAAAAGAATCATATACTAAGTAGCTGGTAAGGAATCCCCAGAAGGTTCTGTTTGTGCTTGCTCTCGAGGAGATACGCGCGGTATACGTGCCCGTATCACACGTACGTTTGATTCGACCCATTTCGCAACACTCATTTATAATTTAAAGATCAATGTCTCCAGCCACCAGGTTACAGACATATACCTACACATCGCACTGTTCTTATTGCTAGTTACAACACTCGCACATACTTAGTACCTAATACTAATATTATCATATTTACTTACAAGATTGTATGCACAAGAAATAACAGCATTCTTTTTATAGATACCCGTTGGACGCAATGACAATAAAAAAAAGATGTAAAATAAGAAAAACAGGTGGCTACAGATCTGAGACGATGCCCCGGAGAGTCATAAGGGCATGTCCCATCCAGAAAGTAAACCTTTTTCCCGAGAATGTCTGTTGGGCTAGACCGCATGTAAATATATCTCCATAAAAGATATACATAGGTGGTTTATATATTTACTGTATATATTGGTTACGTATGTGCGGAACCAATTATCCTTGATAGGTTCTGTGAATTGTGTACAGCCGGATGAGTTCATATAAATAATGTGGAGAGGGTGCCGAGGTCTTTATTTATTTATACTTGCACTTGATCTTTTCCTTTTCTCGTACCTTCCTCACGTAAGCATCACGTTTCTGTCCGTTTGTGCACACTTAGGAAGAAAGATTTACTTGCATTTCAAACTCCAAAGCTTCCTATTTTCATGACATACTCAAAGATCGTATTTAAAATTGAATTATTAAAAGACAATGTAGGCTTTAGTTCAACAATAATTTAGTTTGAAGCCATTCAACACAATTTGAAAGCTATTGATTGACTTATTGATAAACCAAAACTCTTGGGCATAATGGACTTGCCTACTAAACGATTCATAAGGGACTGCTGAGAATGTGCCTTTCAACGATTGCTATATAGAGCAATTGTGACGATAGCCATAATCGAATATGAGTTTTCGGCACTAAAAGTAAATGACTAATGGACTAAGCGTTTCGCCTCGTCGTTTATACCACGTAAATCGTAGAACTGGAACAATTTGTCTGCTGCGATCTTCCCGTCCGATTATAATTCAGGTCTTTTCAAGGCTAGAGTGATTAGACTCTTAACGAACTATAGTGCGCCTCACTATCAACGACTGCATCACTGCTTACCTTCAGGTGGGATCGCGGTCATGCACTGGTTTATACCAATAAAAAAAAAAGGTTTTGTAGTAACAAGAGTATCCGCCATCCAGTACATTTATTTCCTAGTTCGGTGTAGTAGCCAAGGCGCGGTACTCGACCTATATTCCGAGACGTCCCTACACGGATTGTATCTGTTTTTGATGCAAATATCTTGTGTGCTGATGCAGTCTTCATGAACACAATGAGACCTCAGGCTTGATTGTTATTAAAGTTTTCCAGCAAGAACTTGGCTCGAGTACTGCTCTGACGTAAGCGTGATTCAGCATTATTATTCTTCGAGTGCACTAAATAATGCAGTACGATTATTTCTGGATGGAACACAATATGAATAGCTGGAGTATCACTACATAAATTAAAGGTACTAAGTGAGGTGTCTATACAATAAAGACTCAAGATTTTCCCAGGGATTACAGTTAGAAAAGTTGTCAAAACACTTGCCGGAGGGTCATGCTCTGCTCATTTCCATGAATAATTCATTAGCCACCTTTGACAGCAGTTATTTAAATATAGTGAGCTGTATTTTTTAGTCTGGCTACTCTGTCACATTCTGATATATGAAACAAAAGATAATATCATTTGGTAGCCAAATTGGAGGCTATTTTTATTCCTTACTAGCAACCCGCTGCGGCTTTATACGGCAGCAATTTAATTCTCGGTGGATTTTCCAAAGTAATTCTTTTATACAAAGCTTTATTGAACAATTACGAGCATATAAAAAAAAATCCAAATCCTCTTTCTTTTCAAGGTAGGAAATCATCAAGATGACTTCTTTCGCTCTGGTCGGATCGGGAGGGACCCGTGTTAGACTTCTACTGACTAAAACCCACTCCTGTTCCTCCTATGCCCTAATTCCAGAGTTCCAGGGTTCTCTTAAATCAATCCAGGCCCCCGTAGGCTTCCACTCTGTCGTACCCCTACGGTTTGCTGACATCTATTTGAGGCGCGCGTTGAAAAATACGCGCCGTCGACCACATGGGCGTGATCCAAACTATTACCGGACGTCTGGACGGCGAACTACCCATTGCTCGCCGTCCGCAAGCTTGCGCCTGCGGTGGATCCAAACCCTCTGTTGGTCTGTCATCACAATTGATTTTAATATATTTAGCATAAAGATTATAAATAAAGGAACGGCAACATGACAGTGTTTCTAAATATGGCTTATTAATAGCTTTAGCTTAACTAGATCCAGCGCTAACGTTATTCAGCTTGTATAAAATATAATCTAGCTGCTAGTGATATAATTAGAAATAAGGGCAGCGTTGATTGCCTTGCTGCATGGGATTTGGTGTGAGTAGAGCAAGTTACGCTTTTTTGCACACGCTAAAAAATTCTAACGATATTTTAAATAGACTTGCTAAATATGGCAGGGTAAATAATGTGCTAGCAATTGAAGCGTGTTTACGAGAACGATGGTAGTGAAATAATTAATTAAAATGTATTGTATCGTTACAATCGATCATCTATATTGGTTTTGGGCAGTAAAATTATTAGTTTGGTCCTGTTGCAGATCTGTTAGGAGAAATTGCTTTTGAAAAGCAACACTTGTACCTACTTTCTAAAATATGTAGTTGGTTTAATACCTACGAATACGCCTTTTCTAAAATGCTATGCTGAATTATAAATGTCACTCCCATATTTTAAATATAAATAAGTTACTACCTAATAACCTACCCGCAGTGTTCCAAAAACGTTTAATAAACATAGAAAGTAGCCAAGCTCATAAAACGAAGCCTTGTAATATTAGGATAACAAAAAGCGAATATCACAGAGCACTCATCCGAGATTAACTTAAAATACGCAACGTGTCATCTGTCATAAAGACTTGTCGAGTGGAGGGCGAAGGTTTCTGGTGTCTAGATAACTTCTACTTCAGCTGAAACGTGCAGGCTTCACTCAGAGAGCTACTTAAATAAAACGAACTGGAGCATCTCCAAAAATTTAAGCATTCATTATTTTTTCCATTTCACAAGTGCGGTCACATTCTGTGGCGGGTCAAGCAGTTTTCAATCTTTATAAGTAAGCTTTAATGATCCCTTGAGGGTGGCTTTGAATGCGTAAAGGGATACACCTGAATAATTTTATTTCATTACTTCTCCGTACTGTAATGCGTTCGTATTGATCTGTTTGAATTTTCATTAGCGAGATTTTTTTTTCTTTTCCTTTCGTTTTTTTAATTGCCGAGGAAAAGTAAATGTTAATTTGTTTTGTTTGTTTAAGAAAAGTTATGGAAAAATAACAATGTTTAAAGAGGGTGTATCGCACATAAAGTTATTTGGTTCATTTTAATTACGTTCTTAAGATATAATAAACGTGAGATATACTCGTATGCCAACAAAATTCATCTTGAATAAAATTATGGATTCAGATGTTATATCTTGTAAAAATTAGAGATTTTACCTATATAACTTACCAGCACTTGGTGAAATGTGAAGTAAACGAACTCATTCTGTTCCATTAATCCTGTAAATAGACCAAAATAACAAATTCGATCGACCGCATTAAAATAAACTTTTCAGTTTCAACGTCACGCGTCGCTTGCAGACTTGCGGTTTTGATTCTTATCCAAACCTGCATTTCAGTGTAATATATTTTTAGTAACAACAGTCACAAAATAACTGTGCTCGTTTTTCAACGTTTTGATGCTACATTTTGTTTAACGGGTAAGACCGTTTTCACATTATCCGATCCGATATCGGTATCGGACGCCGATACGATATCGGGGTAAGTAAAATGTATGAAATGCCGTGCTCCGATATCCGATATCGGGCCGGACAATATGAAAGACAGGTACATATTTCATACATTTTACTTACCCCAATATCGTATCGGCGTCCGATACCGATATCGGATCGGATAATGCGGAAACGCTCTAAGGGCGGGCCTTTATATAGAACTAGCTTTTGCACACGACTTCGTCCGCGTGGAATAGTTACTTTTGTAATGATGAACTGCCTGAATATAAAGTTTAATAGATTTATCTTCAGGGAAAAATGTCGGATTCTCATACAATTTCAACCCTTTCAAGCATTTTTTCGTAATAAA
This sequence comes from Mythimna separata, assembly GCA_030763345.1. NCBI lineage: Eukaryota > Metazoa > Arthropoda > Insecta > Lepidoptera > Noctuidae > Mythimna > Mythimna separata. The sequence continues at coordinate 11,436,316 of CM061180.1, forward strand.
AGTTAATTTTATGTCCTTTGTCAAACTCTAGTCTATGTTTGTATCAAATTACACCAAAATAGCTTCGGAGGTTTAAGCGTGAAAGCGTAACTAACAGACAGTATTTACTTCACCAAGAGTGTATATTTCACCAGACACAAACACAAAATGCACTGTCTATTAATATATGCAGTTTTATTATAGCTACATATTCGTGTCCGTGCGATTTTATCGACCTTTCTCGCGTTATTTGCGTCTGGTCACGTTCGCTGTCTAGATTCTCTCCTAGCCATGTCTGATACGCGCTACTGGATTTTTATCTAGAAAAAAAATTTAAAGACATAATCTTGGGCAAACAAAGACTTTGGTACTTCGGACTTTGGGACTTTGGACTTTGGTAGTCCTACCAGACATTAATTACCCTTAGGTTTATTGTTCTAAATATAGAATTTGTTGCAAGAATTCAAGGTTATAATTTTTAATGGGTTTTCACTTGTAACACTGAGGAGATTGGGGTAATCATGACCAAAAACTTGAAATACAAGATGACAAGAGAAAATCTACGATAACACTTTTTACATTTAAGAATTTTTAACCAAACCGAGTTACTTGTCTGACTTAGCCTAAGGCTGAAATAACCCAAAGTTTTTATCTCATCTTTGATCTTAGCCAGTTCTTGCCTAGTTTTAGGTCAAGGTTGGTACGCTTTTTGAGATGAGTTGCATAAGGAGCCGTGGAGGCGCAAACGTGAGATAAATCACGATTCACGCTCATGTGACGTGAATTATTCTGCTATACTTTGAAACTGACTTATTACCTCGCTCTTTATTCCTGCTTTTTAACTATTATAGCTGTAGATAAAATATGTTACTACCGCATGCTAGCTTTCAATTTTAATATTTTAAACAGATAAGATGAGAGGAGTCCATGGAGTTTCTTGCACATTCTATTCTATACTCGTAGATATCTACACTTGAAAACGTGCAATTTAGCTTCATGTTTTCTGAACCTATTTTTAAATTTCTTACTCTAGTAGAAAGGGTTAATGAAAGTGTTTAACGCCCAACGACGTGAGCACGGGTCAGGTGGACCTAAGTTCTTGTATCTCCTAGATGCGGCAGAGGGCGTCCACAGTGCGTTCGCCATCCAGTTTGGTCTTAAATTTCGTTCTACCCTATGTGATTCGCATTTGCGACGACCGTTCATCGTCAGGTCTTCTTAGGGCGACCACGAGTATACTTTCTTTGAGGATTCCAAGGTTCATTAGTACTCTTATATAGGTCTAAGATCAGGGAGCAGAATATAAATATATTCTGTTTTATAGGGCTTTTCCATTACGAAAAATCATAATGGTATTATTCGATAAAGTCATTATATGATGTTATTTCTTTGACCTCACCATTTGGGGGAAACGTAATAATCGTAAAGTATATTCTTTTGTAGACAATTAAGAACTTGGTTGGAGTTGACGATATTTTAATAGCTTTAGACTTCATTTCTAATAATAAATTGCCTACAGTGTTTGACGTGAGCGTGTGCTTTTGACAAAGACAAAGTGGTACTTTTATTATTATTTTTTTTAAATTGGGAACTCATCTCAAAATGAGAATAGGGACGAAAGTACTCATGCCATACGATGTAGGCGTCAGAATGCGGATGAGAGGCAATGAGTAGCTCACCATCCGGGCGTTTGGTAACCGTCCAGACCGAGTCCGAGTAGTCGACACCGCGTGATGTTCCACGCGGGTCTAAAAGGCAAAACCGTTGGGACCCAGCAGGGCCGAAGTCTACTTGTCTGTAGGAACATTGCATAAGTTTTGTTTTAGTCAGTAACATTCTAACACGAGCTACTGCTCCGCCCTAGGATGGGAGAAGTCTTTAGAGAGCTGCTGTGACTATTTAAAAAAATTGAACAACCCGTGAGTACACACGTAACACATTATTCGTCCGGAAGAGATTAAAAGTATAAAAGCTAAGAGTATTCTAAATTTCTTGGGCGCCTTCAGACTAAAAGAGTTACTCTAACAAGATGGCGAGTCACAATAGATTATTTTGGTCACAGTGACTACATCGGGTGATGCATAGCCCCTTATCTTCAAAATAATAATAACCCGTGAGTAGCAGCCCTGAGATTGTAGTTCTACTCGATAAATAGCAGTAGAGTGACCCCAGATTGCAAACGATCAAATACGGCATCGGTGTACTCTCGGTACAATGAAAGCAGCGCAGCGTATGTAACGTATTGGTATAGTAATTCAACGACGATATTAGAAATTGAGTATTTTTCTGTTTATTTTTGTACAATATTATCTATTATACAAGAAATAACACAAAAAAAGAAATCTTTTCTGCAAATAGCATTAAAATTGATTAATAAATGAAGATATTGACATGAAAAAGATTGGTGAACGGAGAAAACCTCTTTTGTACACTTGTAACCTAATGGTCATCATCATCATCATCTCAGCCGAAAGACGTCCACTGCTGGACAAAGGCCTCCCCCAAGCGTCGCCACAGCGACCGGTCCTGCGCGTCTCGCATCCATCGAATTCCCGCGACCCTCGCCAGGTCGTCGGTCCACCTTGTGGGAGGCCTTCCGACGCTGCGTCGGTAACCTAACCTAATGGTAGTGACGTCACATTTCAGTATATACATTTTTATTCTGTTCCTTGACATTTTCCCCTTCCTTCTATATTTGAAAGATTCCTAACCTAACCTAACTTACATGACATTGAACCAGTTTGAAAAACTTATCTATGGTTTTCGATTGGGGGTGAAATTAAGTACTTAGTGATACAAGTAATTTAAAAAAATGAGTCAACTGCCCAATTATATTTTGTTTTTCTCACCTTGGTCTTATCAGGCCCTACCTCCTCGAACCCAATATACTTAATTAATACAAACTTATACACTCGAGACATGGTTCGTGTCCAACGTCTATTTGTGTTACACTATTATGACTAGAACAATGTCAAATTCATGTTTTATAACTATTATAGTGTTTTCGGCTGTGGAAAATATAGGTAAAGTTTGTGGCGCGTGACAGCACTAGTTTATTGGTACCATTAACACAGCATGGTTTAAAAGGGTGGTGGGAAACTGTCGACCACTTATTTACGTATCTATATTAAATCAGGAAAATGATTTAGGCTTTACCACCACCGGCTGATTACACCCAGTCTGAGCACCGAGGACTTATTTCCTACGTTAATGGAATATTTATTCACTAGGTATATATACTCTATAATTTATTAATTTATTCTCTCATTATTTGCCGCAGCAGGAGACACTCCGGGGCGTCGGGAGTCGCAGGGCGCTTTCCGATCGAAGTAGGTTTTGGCTTGCGGACGACGAGCAATGGGTAGCTTGCCTTTCAGGCATCTAAGAAGGACCAGACTGAAATCAAGAGCGTGTAGTGTTCTACGCGCACTTCAAGGAGATGTGAGCAAAATTGAAGGGCCGATACCTGCTAGGACTGCGGGCATTTTTGAAAGAGTAACTAGATTTTATATTCCACGTTTTACTAAAGGTAAATCCAACATTACAGAAACACAACAATGGCTGGCATTCGTTACCCGATCTCGTTATGCGCCATCTACTTTCTAAAAAGTCCCCCGAATTTATTGGCGAACAATCGTGCGTAATTCGAGCATTTCGAGCTTAACCGCCCATTATAATTATGAGCTATTAAGCGTTGTAATGGTTTCGAGAGGAACACCGGTTTACCGAATAATGAGGCTTGACATTTTGTTTGTCGAACGTTCCAATGATGACAATATTATGTACGGGCCGCACGATTTCAGGTAAATTGATGCGAGGGAAAACAGGCGCGGTCTGTTTGCAGCCGGAGAACTACAATCACAGTTCTGGATTGGATAAACTGGTTTGATTTTAGTTGGAAAATGCTGTGTCGTAAGTTAATACTGGTATCTAAAACTATTAATATTATTTAGCAGTGTAATCATCAATTGACTTCTTACGATCTAGGGTGGAGCAAAAGAAAGTCTCAGATTTTTAATGATAAAAATTCACTAGGGTCCTTTGCGTTCCAGGACCACAGTAACCTCTCAAAAAATCCCCCTCCCCCAAAGGCAATCGAACCTAGGTTATCAGCCTTGGTGCCTTGGGCCCCTACGGTTTTACTGACATCTCTTTGAGGCGAGTGTGTAACAGCGCACCCCGTTGACAACTCGGGCTTGTTCCTTTTCAGACGCCGAGTTACCCGTTGCTCGTCGTCGGTTAGTAAGCGTCATATTCTAAAGATTATTAGAAACATTATACTCACTCTGAGCAAATACACACATCAAAAGTGTCTAGGGATCAAGCATTTTTATGCGGATTTCTTGAGATTGAGATGTGGCTTTGTAATAAATTTATGATTTTATAAATTTATATGGATCCTTTTTGGTGCATTTCATAATTTGAATCAGGAACTGTGAATCAAATTCGAGTAAAAGATGAAAATCAGCTGTCAATATTTTCCCTATAAAAACATACGACGCATTGAAGACATTATTAGTGCTACTGTTTCCCTACTACTGATTAAAACCAACGTTATTATGGAGCGGCGACGTCATTTAAGCAGGGAAGAAATGCTCAGAGCCGTGGGAATGATAGAAGCTGGTTCCCGGCAACGTACTGTGGCTTTAGCTCTGAATACAAGTCAGAGTGTTATCAGTCGACTTTGGACACGTTACCGAAGCACTGGTACCGTGGCTGTGCGCCATGGAGGACGGTATCGCTGCACCACACGGAGACAAGACCGATACATTCAAATCTTAACTCGAAGAGCTCCAACAATAACCGCCATGATGTTAGCCGTGAGGCTTCATCACTCTTCAGGGAACTTAATTAGCGACCAAACAGTCAGAAACCGCTTGCATGAAGTGAACCTTCATTCCCGAAGACCGCTACGGGTACCACCTATAGCAATGCACAATCGTAGGATTCGATATCAATGGGCTCTTGAACACAGAAATTGGGCAGAAGAACAATGGCGTTTCGTGTGCTTTTCTGATGAGTCTCGTTTTGGTATGAGACCGGATACAAGACGTATACGACACTGGAGAACCCCTGGACGCCAACAGCGATTAAAATCCTGCCAGGAAGTCCATCCTTATAGTGGTGGAACCATCATGGTATGGGCGGGTATTTGGATCGGCGGAAGAACTGAGTTGATTTGGATCAGAGGCAACCTCAACGCTCAAATTTATGCTGAGACGATTGTATCAGACGTCATCGTTCCTCTACAAGTGCAAATCGGTCCCTTATTTCAGTTAATGCATGATAATGCACGACCGCACACCGCAAGAGTTGTAAGACAGACTCTCGCCGCAGCTAACATCAATGTCCTGCCCTGGCCTGCTCAGTCGCCAGACTTGAACCCGATTGAGCATGCATGGGATATGCTACAGAGAAGAGCTCTGCCGAATATGGAGGGTATCCAGTCGCAAGAAGACCTTTTTTTGTTGTTGCAACGAACATGGGCGGCCATTCCACAGCGTGATTTGGATGAACTCATTTTGAGTATGCCAAACCGATGTTCTTGTGTTGTTAGTGTTCGCGGTAGAAACACGGATTATTAATTGTTTAAGTTACCCAATAAAATTTTAAAGAAAACTGTTATTTCAGTCTTTTTTTCGAACTTTAATGTTAGTGGTTCAAATGTCAAAAATCCCTTTATTAGGAAAATGGCAAATTTCTTTATTAAGGCAAAGGTGACTTGGTTTATCGTTACTGTGACAAACGAAAACACTTTATTTGATGAATCCTTAAAGAAAATTTTAATTAATATCAATCAGGAGAAAAGTTATTGCAAAAATATATGTTGATCCCTAGACACTTTTGATGTGTGTATCTATCAAAAGGAACATAGAGAATGAATAACTACACATAAAAGCACACATGCCAAGTGAAGTGCACACACTGAAGAAGACTGATAGCTGTGAAAAAAGGTGGATAATACTTTTCATTTTTTGCGGGAAACGCCTCGCGTCGACCGCGAGCATTATATATTCACTAGATAAAAAACGCAATTCCTCATCATCCATTTCCACTGAGCGCTGTAATTCAGATCTTACTATATGTACCACTGGAGGATCTCACGTAAGACTTCTCATTTAGTCCACCGTTTAGAAATGATATAGTTTTTTTAAATATAAACTTTATTGCACGCTAGGAATTACTCCTGTATCGAGGGTGTAGGCACACAAATATGTAATCTTATATACAGTAGGTGTGACCATGTTTTTGGCGTAGGTTATGGTTCGTTGCGTTAAGGGCTCTCGCTCTGGGCGGTGCGGGAAGGAGTGACAGAGTTTTCCTGCGTAAACCTACTCCTGTTCCTTATTTACCTGCTTTCCAGGGGCCCGGGGTTTCTCTTTCGCACAACCCATAGCTTGAGCTCGGTCCAGGTGGTTACCGGACGTTGTGCTACCAATTGCTCGCCATCCGAAGGCCTACGAAAATTACTACGGGTGCTATGAAAGACGACCGAAAATATACAGACATGTAGACACATCAGCATGATCGAACTGTTATATGATTTAGCTGTCCGATAATTTGAAGCGATACTGTAAATAATGGCCGACCGCCATGACAATCAATGTAGAAGATCTAATTTCAACAGTGAATTTCAAATGCTGTTGTCGGCCATGTTGGCTAAAACGTGTGCGCAAATAGAAAGTAGGTTTTGTTTCGTTCGAACCGGTTTCGTTTATTTTCCTGTAATCCGATTATGGGGCTAAACTCGCCGAGCGGTTTTTTCTGCGCCCGCATACGGTTTGAACTTGTATAAATGAAAAATGTAGGCTTATCTCGTTTTTTAGTTTAAACCATAATATCTATAGTCTACGTTAATAGCGTTTACGGTGGCCGATGATTACTCAGTGCATAAATCTGTTTGTCAGCTTTGCGTAAAGGTTTAATACTCAGTTTTGCACGCGGTTTCGCTTCCGTAAACTGATTACTCTATTCTACTCTACCCTAATCTACGAGTACCATTCTTTTCCCTACGCTTCTTACCTACCTATCAACTTACATACTTATGCTACATACCCTACCCTATATACTCGAATGTATGTTTTTTTTAAATCTGCTGGTTAACCAAACAAAAAAGAATGATTAAAATCCAGCCGTTTTAATTTATAGCGTGACTAGGAGAAATAGGATTCCATTTTTTTAAAAGATGATTTCATTAACGTCACTGATCTTCTCCAAACTTTGCAGGAGTGCAACAGCATGTGTGCACTCAAAAAATATTGCAATAAGCGTTCACGGGCGCGTCGATCTGCAACCGCAAATAAAGCAGGCGCAAACCGCGCCAAGATTTTGCTCCTTAATGTCCAACAATTTATGTTGTTCATAGAATTTAATTAAAAGTTTCAGCATTAACAATTTAAATCTTGAAATATAATTAGACGGTGGGTGTTAAAATAAATTCAAATTCTTTTCGAGAGGTCTCTCCTCAACAATGTAATCTGTTTAGTTAACAAGTGCTTCGGGACAGATGCTCATAGATTATTCGATACGAATACATTGAGAAAAGGAAAGCGCCTCAGTTCTGTAAGTAAGGAGTAATACATGGCGGGCTATATCGAAAGGTTCTCTTAACGACACCGGAATGGGCAATCATTACAGCAGTTGGGCCCAATTCCTCCGTGTCTCACGGCCGAGGCTCGAGAATCAATCACTTTTATGTAATGTTCGATGGACTCGATATGGTCCTAACGTAAAGCTAAGTGCAGACCGAAAGGATTTGACCCTTTGGAATTGTGAAAATAACCTTGTGAGATGTAAAGATGTTCTATTAAATAAATTTTGATGTATATGTTACCGGCAATCTGTATAATTCAGGTATTCTATTTAATACCTAGGCAATGTGTAAAATAAATAGATTTTGGTCTATATTCATAAATTTAAACTGACCTACTTATAAAATGAGGGGTAAATGAAACAAATTCTTAACTTAAATTCAATGTGTGTAAAAGACGACGGCAGGGTAAGAATTTACGTAATTTCAGGGCATCCCGGCACGGACAGGTGAGGTGGCCCTGCTCCTGTCTTTACACGTGCTACTGTCTGTGCATTTGGGCATATTGTATAGAATACTTAAGCAGAGTGTAAAAAATATATTTCATATGTTTAAGGTATTCTATACCGGATCCGGATTATACAGGGTGTTTGGTGCATCGTTTGCCACATTTAAATATATAAATAAATAAATAAATAAATGATCGACTGAAGAGGTTATCTGAGGCTATCTTTTCAGACCCCTAATTACTTCTCATGCCCAGTGAATTTTTTTCATCGACATTTTATTGACTAACATTATTACATTCAAATACAAATATTAAAAAATCTATAAGGCGTAGACTCTGAATTTTAATTTTATTTAGATATGTACTGTGTTAGTATACGACATGCATTTCCCTAGATTTCCCCTAGGGAATTGCATTTATTTAGATATGCTATAGTCTTGTAATCATATTCCATAGACTTACGTTTCTGTTTTCTTGCTTAAAATGTCTTTCGTGGTGACAATAGTATAAAGATGTTATATTTTGATATATTTTTGTGGTATTTCATTAAAGCAGCCACTGAACATAACTCGAAAAAATCACGCCAAAAACCACGCCGCAAAGAAAAAACAGTGTTGTGCAATTACAGTCACTTTCTGTGCAAGTGTGTTGAAAATATATTTTTTTACATTAGAACAAACCATATTTTTATCTCTGGTTTTTACCACGAAGCTCTAACGTATATAGAGTTTGTCGGAAATATATAACATATAAAACCTAGCATACATAGAAAGTATTTTGTACGTTCCAATAACCCTCGTTCCCATGTTGAGCTATTCTGAAAACTTTCAATCAACTAAACTGCCAGTGTATAGCCAGTTGTAATGTCACTGTTAAAACTTTGTTTTTACTCTGGGGAGTGAATGGCTTGTAACGTTTAGGTTTCGTTCAATTTTAAATATAAAGTTACGATATCGATTGAATTATGCGGATTTCATTGCTTATTTTCCTGATTCTGATCTCCTAGTACCTAGTTCGTCAGATTGTACCGCTATTGATTCCAGAGCGTCTAGAGATTCTGTTTCCTCTACAACTCATCTCGGTTAACTTCTTCGTGACTCTTGCCACTGTTCATTTTTAATTACTTACTCATTAAATCTTAATGCCCACGCAGACGAAGTCACGGTTAAAAGCATTTCTCTCAGAATCCAATTCATTTACGCAGACGAAGTCGCGGGTAAAATCTTGTTTTTAGTAAATATTTTTATAACGTTGTTGAAAATTCATATGCCAAACTTTTTAAATAAAAAAGTAGTTTAATAGTTTTAATAATTATTTTTAAATCGATAAAGCCTTACCCAGAGGGGAAGGAGAAACATTTATTTAACTTTAACAAGAAACGCTTACAAAATTCCCAAACTAATCCGACATTAGGACGCAATCAATCAAAAATATAGAACAGAACGAATGAAAAGACGAACATTTATTCCGAAGCCTGCGCGACGGTTCTATAAGGAAAAACAGCATTAAATAAACGTGTATGTGACTGTACCTGGCTTTCTTTAGTGCTTGTACATTGAACGTTATTAATCTGTGCCACCTTTATAGATGTCAACTGGGAAAACGCTACAGCTGTGCAACTTCCGAAAGAAAAATATATGGATTTTCTACCTCATCGCTTACCTTCGGAACTACACTCTCGAGATATTCGAGTATATAATACAAGATCTTTCGTTTGCAGCCTATTTTCGGTAGCAAACACATACACATGCAGTTCTTATTCAGAGACAGAATTGTTGCCATAAAGAGTTTCTGAATTAATAATTCGGCCTCCTTTGTTGCAGAGAACAAAGTGGATGTAGTTATTCACCTGAAGAATTTCTTAAGGCTGCCGCCTTTTGTGACATAGCGCGGTTAGTGTGGTTACACCGGGTTAAATGTGGCATTTATGTACCTTCGTGTCTTGGCGCAAAAACTAATGAGTTTTTTATTACAAAACTAGTTGCTGTCTGCGGCTTCGTCTGCGTGAAAGTGGAACATTATCCCAAGGGAACATGTTACTGGGATAAATAATAGTATCCTTTGGGATATCCTAGGAAATAGTCTACCCGTGTGTTAAAAAATAACAAACACGCACATACAAACTTTCGTTTTTATAAGAGTTTACAGTTCTTTTTTTTAATTGGGTTTTCAGTCTTCAGGTTTCTTAATATCCTGTGTGGCAGGATGGTATTTTATTTCTAAATATGAAGTAATTGATGTTGAACATTCATAATCAATGTTTATGTTACACATCACGGCTTAGGCAAAGTGGTTACCTAATAAATAATTTTAGTGTCGCCATTACAGTGTCAAACGATCCTTTGTTCCTTCATTCGGTAAAACCTACATAGAAATGTGGACAGTGCTATGGAGAAATTTTTTGACGCCATAATTTGGATTGTTTGTAGTTCATTGTATTCACTTTAGGGATTTTTTATTATAAAAATAAAACATATAAATAACGTATGTAACATAGAAATTACTTCAAAATAAAAATATCAAAGTATTGACTTTGAACAATTTGGAAAGAAAAGTCAACGCTTAAATTACGTTTATTTTTCAGTTCCTTTCCAAATTATAAACCTGTCAGGTATAATTATCATACATTTTACATAGATAATCCAAACAAAGCTTGCAGCTTTCTCACAATCTAATCTAATCTACTTAGTTGATGAAAATCTCAAAAATGTTTGTTGAATCGGGACAAATTAACGCTAGCGAACTCCGCTAAAATATCATTCATATTTTATAACGAACACCATTTTATTTTCACGGTCCGCAAGCTTGTTGAATAGAAAACCTGAATGTTTGCATTTGATTTTAATACGATTATACATTTTTAAAGAAGAAAGATTGTGTTTAAAACGTGTTCTATTATATCATTTTCATGAAGGTTTAAACCAGTTTGGACAAAGGATAAATTCGTTAGGTATAATGAAAGAGCTTATATTTTCTAAAAGCGAGACTAAAGTCACTAAGTTTGGAATTTAATCGGATTAATGGTATAAATAACAAAGCACTTTTGTAGCAACTATCTTTATTTGTTTTTTTTGTGATTTTAAGGGTTTGTGTGGAGTCAATAAAATAAATTAAGCTACCTACAATCGCAATATAAAGACAGATCGCAGATAGGTACAAATCTAAATTATACATTGCCTCTAAATATGGCAACGCCATAAATGCTTTATGGTCTTGTTTCATAACTGTAGATACCTACTTGACAAATCTAAAAAATTGTTTCTGACGTAGTTTCATACACTTCTGGATAGGACATACCTACATAAACAAACTTTTAAACAATTAGGTTTAGAACTGGTCAAGGTCGCTGCGGAAGGGACTGGCCTGCGCGCTGGACGTGTCTCCAAGGGTCACAGTCCTTCTGATGGTGCCGGGATACCACGCTTCCTGGCCGGTTGCCGTAGGCTTTGGAGGCAACAGTATCTTGCACACACGCACGACTGGTGCGAGGAAGTAACGCGTCGAGCTTGAACTCCGCTGTTGCAACAAATCACGGCATCGCTCTCAGAAATTGGTGGTGAAGTATCATCATCTACCTAGCCTTTTCCAACTATATTGGGGTCGGCTTTCAGTCAAGCCGGATTTAGTTGAATACCAGTATTTCCCGTGGAGCGGCTGCCTACCAAACCTCCACAACCCATTAACTGGGATAACATGGTACTTCATGGCAAGACTGGAGTCAGATTTACTGGCTTCTGACTATCCGTAACGACTCCCAAAGATCTACAAATGACAGCCGGGACCTACGGCTTAACGTGCTTTCCGAGCACGAGTCTGCTGGTGTGAGCTTTTGAACATATTATGGTATTCAATGTTTATATTAAAACGTTGGATAAAAATAGAATCTTTGAATGGAGTAGAATACCTAGTATGTCTTTGAACCTGTTCCTATCAATTATACATTCTAGCGTGTGTTGATTCAGGCTTAGCTCCCGTTATACACTCGGTGGTACAAATAAGGTCTAATCTAACATGAACTTGTGAACAAACGAAATCCACGTATATTTTTGGTGAGAACAGGTGGCAACTAACTTATTTTTAGTTTATTCATAATGGATTAGTATACATTGAATTATGTACGAATTTATGTAAAAGCTGATTTATTTTGAAACAGAGATTTTTTTTTTAAACATACAACATACACTTGGGCGATCTTAAGACAATAAGGCATTCTCTTGATTAAAGGGGTTCAAAAATTGAATTATTTTGCACTTTTAGTGTTTTTTTTACATTGAAATTGAGCCGGTTAATTTTTTTTTGTAAAAAGATTTTTATTTTAGACTTTTTAGTTATCCCTTAGCTAAAATTAAATACCTTTCACCTTTCGGCTCCATGATTAGATCAGTTCGATGGTACCTTATAGCCAGAGTGCATCTCATGACAATTCTAATAATCTCAAACACGGTTAGGATACATTGATTTATTACAGAATTCCGGTGGTATATACACACCATCGAACTTATATCTATCATCAGATCGGTTCAATGTATCTCCTCCCTTTCATCCTTTAGTCAGTCATCGACTACACGCATAAACAAAGCAATTTTACTTGTAACAACAGTTTTGCTACGATCCTATGAAGGGTTTCGTTCCATATCTTGCAAGTTCCGATCATAACAGCAATGCTATGTGGTCAACTGTACAGTAACTTTTAATAAATAAAATTGAAATCGGTCTGCAATTGACCGAGAAATCGATGCGCATACTTAAATAAAAAAAATACAGTCGAACTTATAACCTCCCCCTTTTTGAAGTCAAGATAAAAAAGATTGATTGACGGGTTTGAAGAGAAATAATAAAATCTAAGTAATATTTCTGGTTAACTGTTAAATCAGGCTAGCTTCAGTGATTTAAATAAGCTACTCGGCACCTATTCTCATAAGAAATGTATAGATACATAATAGTTTTAATTTGATCACAAGATCGAACCTTAAACTACTATAGGTAATTGCAGCAGAGTGTACTTACATAGATTGATACAGATTTGTTGAGTAAAAAAAATAACATGCATAAAATAATTATAATTCCGGTGATGTCAAATATTTTATGTATGAAACAAAATAATATACTCATATTTCATTGAAAGATTTATAACCATTATAGTATTATTTATTCGTCCTGGTTTTATAATAATTATTTTCGGTGAAATACATTTATTTCTCTGGAGATTAATATCGAGTGGACATCGTGTTGAACGCGATTGACCTTGTAGTAAATAAATATTTTAGTGGGTACACGGGCCTTTGAAAAGATACTATCTGTAATGTTGATCGAAACACCATGTCGACAAGTTTACTAAACTTCACGAGAATGTACTCTGGGGCCAAAGTTTACGGGTTACGGAATTAGTAGGTAGAGGAAAACTTAGTTCGAAGGTAAATTCGACACTTAGTCGATAACTTCGGCCAAGTTTAGGAACAGAGCGACATAAAATGTGCATTTAATTTTTGGGAAGAACCGAGCGGAACTCATTAATATGCCGTTATCCTTGCATCCTTATAATAATAAATATCTATTATAAAACAATATTCTACACCACGTCTCTATTTGTAAAAAAAAAACGACTGAACTAATTTTAATGTAGTTTGTATCAAGAGATATAGAAATTCATGATAAATCATTTTAAATGTATATTACAGTAGAGAGGATTTCTAATACTTACCTACCCGTGAAAAACTGTGTACGGTAGCTTTTTCCAATTTTGTATTGACGTATATTTGGTAATTTGTCCACATTTTTACGGGTTGGATGTACGTCTATCATATCATAGGTATCAGTTAGTTGTTAAGGAAATGATCTTTGCAACCAACGAAACAGTGGTCGGGACCCACCTACCCACCTAGAGACCACAGTAGACACATATTGTGTCCCATCCTTCTATTTTAAGATCAAAATATGGGCGCAAGTAAATCTTCTTGATATTTGCATCGATTAGAGCGCAGCGGTGCCGGCTGCATCCCGCAGGATAGTTTTATCCACACAGTCTGCGCTGATTGCGCGGACTGAGCAAACAGAATAGACTCCCAAGTCAAACATCCCGCCGCCGGACTGCTCTTGTGTACCTACGGATGAAACTTAATTTATACTGAACACATAACATAATACATAGCTTTTGCAGCCAATCAAATATGTAAGTAGTATGAAGAGTAACCATAAAATAGTGTCTTCAATCAAACGCTCATGTGGTGTTCTTGGCGGGTTAAACTATTTACCACTTCGTTATTTAGACGTGTTGCCTCCGACTACGATATCTTTATTTACAAGCTAAATGATTTGCTTAATCAAAAGATTAACATCTTATTTATATTGGTAAGTAATCTACGCGTGTAGCCAAAATATGTGAGAGAAATATGTGTATTAAGACCTAGGCTCATAAATACTACCTAGAAATAACCTTTTTGTACACAGAAACACTTTGCTCGCCAAACACGTATTTTATTAATTATTTTCCCCAATAAACGTCGAGCTCCAGCGCGTGATACGGGTTATTTCCTTTATTACTTATTCTGTGTATCAAAAAGTAAACAGCAGTCTAATATTTTTCATAATGGTACCTGGGCTCGTTCTAATTGGATTATTCATTAAAGTAACCGTAGAGATTACGCTACGGTTCGTGGATTCGGGGGTCAACGATGGGTAACTCTTTCATTGAAGTAGACACTAAAGCGGCATAATCACGTCAATTAAAATATTCTTTCTAAAGCATTCAACATACCTGTTTACATTTGACTTCTATTCCTTCATAAAGGTAGCCTTAGAATCACTAAATGAAGATGGTAAAGGCATCACCCGTCAGAGATTATCCTATTCGGTTAAGTAATTGGGAACACACAGCAGAGGCAGGTTGAAATCTATGACATTGACACACTCATGGGACGGGACATAAAAGGGATTTTAAACTGGTTTACGTGTGTTACGGAAATATTAATATTGTGTCCTGTGTCATTTAGTGATGACTAAACACTGTCGTTCATCTTTATGTGGTCCACCGGGACTGTATGGCCATTTGCCAAGCACAATTGTTTTTTGTGGGCTTCGAACTCGATTGAGTAATAAATAAAGGGCCCTCGTGTAATACCTACTCCGTGGTTGGAATAGTTTTATTGGTTGCTATACAACTAGATACCTTTATCTACGTTGTATATTCAGGACGGTTATCATAGTGGTTGAGCGATTGGCTGCCGCACTGTGTGTCTCGAGTTCGATTTCCTTACGGAACAAATACTTGTATCGTCAACAGATAGTTTCGTGTATGGGTGTCTTAGGATTGTAAACGCGACCTTCGTACTGGAGTATAGGGCATATATCTTTTTTAAACTTTCATTCGTTTCGTGTGATTATTACAACCTTTGATTATAACCTTTTTAAGATTGCTTATTGTATTGTATTTAAAATAAAATCGATAGTTTGTGCGATGGCTAAAACAAAATAAATTTTGATTAGTACCTAAGATAATAAAATAGTATTTTTTGTATTAATTGTACTAACCTACCAAAATCTGTTGAAAAGGCGGGAATTATTCATTTATCCATATGTCATACTATTTATTATAACACACGTTGAACAATTGTTTGTTTATCCCAAATAAATAAAATAAAAATGCTTTTGATTATTTTATTTATCTTAGGCGCCTTTAAGTCAAGAGTGAATAGGTTACCTCTAAGCAAGCATGCTCAATCGTACGCTACATCATCGCTTACCATCAGGTGAGATAATGGTCAAACGCAAGCCTATGCATAATAAAAAAAAAAAACTACATAGGCTGTAACCTCAGCCCAATTCAGTATCAGTTAAACGGTTGTTACTTTGGTTAGCATATCGTATTAACACGAATTAATTATAATATACGCTGAACCAATAATTGTTTTTTTTCCAAATAAATGAAAATAAAAATGCTTTTCATCATGTGTATAATTTAACTTAGGTGTTTTTAAGTCAAGAGTGAATAGGTTACTTTTAGGCAAGCGTTTTCCATCTTTGACTACATAATTGTTTACCAGTTATTGGTCAAATGCGAGTCTATGCATAATAAAAAATAACATTAAGCTTGTAACCTCAGCCCAATTCAGTATCAGTTAAACGGTTGTTACTTTGGTTAGCATATCGTATTAACACGAATTAAATTTTGGCCCAGCTGTGACCATTCGGCTGTGTCATTAATTCTGCTACACTGTTTAGATGTCCCATTTTCTGTGGTCGCACGCAGTAATTACTGTTGGGGCTACATTTGTATCACATATGAATGGTACACAAATTATGATAAAATGTACTGGGCACTTAGGTATATTTATAGCGTTTAGCATTTTTTGCACGTAGGTACTTTTACGTTATCTTTATACATGTATAATTCTTCTGCACCGGTGTAACCTAAGTTTTCCTAAGTCGCTTGATCGATTAGAATGATATTTTAAGTATATAGTTGGGCGTGTTTCTTTGAAAACATAATTGAGCCCAGTAAGCGGCTTGCGCTGCTAGAGGAATAACAAATTTTTTTCAGACTAATATCCAGGTTTCAGGCAGAACGTCTCCTGGGCCCGCTAGTTTCAATATAAATTCTGAAAAATGGAGTAGATACCTAATTAAAAGGGCTAAAATAGCTACTTAACACTACACTAACCTAACCGTTATAGGGGTAAGTATTATTACCGTACATATACTGTATATTTTACTTCATAACTTTACTAAATAAGTGCTGACGTTAATAATTATTATAATTTGGTGGCATGATTGCTCCACACAATGTCAATAATTATAAGTTTGTACCCTGTAATTGCTCCCTCCATTTTGAAGAAAGTTCAAAGAAACAATTTTCAGTTTTCATGCGATTGCATGATGAAAAAACATGGTAAGTACAATCGTACATAATAATAAATATAATGAAGAGAAAGATTTTTGAAATGCGAGTCAATGATCGGAAAATTGTGATCATAATCAGAATACCAACATGCAAACATTAATTGAGTTGTGATTTCGTGAGTACTTTTATTAAAAGAGACTGACCATAGAATGTTTCTATTAATATTTGTTTGTAGGACTGATGACGTCATTTGAAAAAAAAAATAAGACTTATATAGAAGTTGTATAGGAACCAAAAACAGTAGTTATAAGAAGGAAATTACTTCGTCGCTGTAGGCGGGCGGCGGCAACTTGTCGCTACTACATTTACTTATATTTTTAAAGTCAATCTATTTTACGATTCTACTTAACTTGGTTTTACTATTAAAGTATAAACTAGAGTGACGTTATTTTAGAAATGTTTTTAACCTACTTCAAAAAGGAGAAGGTTCTCAATCTGTCGGAATCTATTTTTGTTTGTTTTGGATATACCCCCTGATTCCTCGTACACGTCTGGACTGATTTGGAAAATTCTTTTTTTGTTTCAAAGTGTATACTGTCCAGGCGGTGTTGGTTCAAAGATCGGGATTTGATTATGATATACTTACTGGTAAAATTGAGGGAACTCTTCAAACCTAGGTACACTAGTAATGGTTGGCAATAGAACTTGCACGCTATCTAGGCTTAGCTGAGGGCTACCACAACTAAATAGTGAAAAACAAAACACTTTCCAACCGACTTTAATACAAAAAAGTGCAAAATAACTTTACATTTTAGAAGTCAGTGTTAAAACACAAAGAAACAAAACAAGAAAAATCGATTTACGAGTCTTTTTGTGGAACAGTTTTTAATAGGCAATATTTTTATGCAGATCTCGAAAACAGTTCTTTCTGATAGATGCAATCATAATCGATGCTCTTATTCCAAAATATTTGGGTTCAGTTTAATATATTTTTTTCGGTTGTCTATACGAGACGGTATCTTAGTTATCCTACCCTCTTATCCACTTTTTACATAGTCCATCAGTTGCTTTTTTGCTTTGCTCTCAAAAAATGATTGATGGCAAACTTCTTCTAGTCTTTCGCTTCATTGGCCTTTCGGAGGAGGACAACACCACACGAGGTTGAGGAGATGTGACATCTCTAGTCTCAGCGTCAGATTTGCATAGGGAGAGGTTCCTTGAAACCACTCTCATTATAATTTAAAATACATAAAAGGACTTAGAGTCGGTCAACCTAGCGGTTTATTGTTCTAAGACAGATTGCCATGGTGCAGAACAATAAATAACATTTGCAAAACAATAAAATATTGTGACTACTATTAATAAACCTTTTAATAGCACAGAATGACACATCGTTTTCCCATCCCTATTCCTGTCGTTCTAAAATTCAAACTGCTAATATTTATTGACAGCGAAAGACACTCAATCATGACTTCAGAGCATATCGAATTAATCGTTTCCGGTCGATCCGTCAGTGGGAACTCAGCTTTACTAAATTGGATTTTGATTCGATATTATGTTGAACATAGGCGTTTATAGCGAGATTGATTGCTTTACTTTCGAAGCACATTCACACAATCCCATCGGATTGAATGGAACTCGTTTGTGCATTTTTAACTTGATTAGCAGTTGCTTTAACTATTGTACGTGCATAAAAATGTTTTATTTTGTTAACCGCAGTTATTAAAGTTCGTTGAATTATATTTTCTGTGTTGTGTAAAATTTGTTTGATAGAGGGTGTGTGCAGCTTAACTTGACGTTTGGTTTTCGTTGTATATTCTTCGGATATTTTAAGTTTTAATATTGTAATTTGACTAATTACAATAATACGCAACTAAGTTCTCGGTTTGCGAGTGTACCCGGAAAGTTGCAGTCCGCGATAAATGGCACCGAATTACTAAGGTCATCACTCATCGTGATTCTCAATGATGACCACGACCACTTTGACAAGAGTGTACCGACTGAGAAGAAGAAGAAGTCAAACTAACCGTGCTCGTTTATAGCGACATTGATTGCTTTTCTTTCGAAGCACATTCACACAATCTCATCGGATTGAATGGAACTCGTTTGTGCATTTAACTCGATTAGCAGTAGCTTTAACTATTGTACGTGCATAAAAATGTTTTTATTGTTAACCGCAGTCAGTTATTAAAGTTCGTTGAATATTTCTTTTTTCTGTGTTGTGTAAAATTTGTTCGATTGAGGGTGTGTGTTTGCAGCTTTGCTTGACGTTTGGTTTTTGTTGTATATTCTTAGGATATTTTGAGTTTTATAGTCAAACTACAATAATACGCAACTAAGTTCTCGGTTTACGAGTGTACCCGGAAAGCTGCAGTCCGCGATGAATGCAGCCGAATTACCAAGGTTATCTATCACTCATCGTGAATCTCAATGTTGACCACGACCACTCTGGCAAGAGTGCACCGACTGAGAAGAAGAAGAAGTCAAACCAACCGTGCTCGTTTATAGATTGATTGCTTTACTTTCGAAGCGCATTCACACAATCCCATCGGATTGAATGGAACTCGTTTGTGCATTTTTAACTCGATTAGCAGTTGCTTTAACTATTGTACGTGCATAAAAATGTTTTATTTTGTTAACCGCAGTTACTAAAGTTTGTTATGTAATTGTTTTTTCTCTCTGTGTTGTGTAAAGTTGGTTTGGTTGTGTGTGTGTTGTGGTGTGTGTTCATAGCTTTGTTTGACGTTTGGGTTTTGTTGTAGGCATATCTTTGGAGAGTTTAAACCTCTGCCAGCGGTTTTGTCTACGTAAATGTTTTTTTCCATACGAACTTGGGACTCCCGGTCCCCCGTTTTTAGAAAATCCTTTCTTAATGCACGCCTACGTTATAATATCTATCTGAACGCCAAAAAGCGCAATCCTTTCATTGTTTTAAACTGTATGTTGATATCTTAGTTAGTTTCGGTCACCTTTTACATGTACTCATCTGTTTATTTTAAACGAAGTAAAGCAGCAGAGCTAACCATTGCCCTAGAATGTAACTCACGAACCCCAGTATGCATTAATTCCTGATAGCAGACTATTGAAATATTGTGCAAATGAATCCGTGTATGGGGCCTATAATGTTGGCTTGTTTAGCACATACTTCTACATAAAATGTTTTTGCAACTCGCTTTCATTTGAACATCCATTCGTAAAGTGGGGCGAGCGTGCACGCCCATAAATAAAGAATGTCGTGTAAAAGGCGAAGCCTTCGCACTGAATTTTTTGTTTTGCGTACATTAACCGTGCGACGGTATTAAGAAGCGCGTTTGGGAGCACAAGGCCGCTCACAACTCTCTGCCGCCCAGGACGAGTGGATAAGTAGCTTCAAGTATTTATATGAACATTAGGAAAAGAGCCGAGCTTGCGTACATGGAAATATAATTGTAGTTAGCGATGTTTTTGCTATAATCGTGGACGACAAAATTCGCTTTAAGGCTTTACAGTTATTTAAAATTCTGCAAATAGGCGAAGTTTTACTCGCAGGGCACAAATAAAATTGCTGGTTAACGTTTCTCAGTTGTAATAGTATTTGTGAGAAAACTATAGTAATAAAAGGAAGATACTGGAACAAAGTAATCGCTTGAAACGAAATCGTGTCCAGTTGTCGCGAAGTGCGTATAAAAGTAAACTGTGACGTAGCTGCGTGCGTAGCCCATGGTCTACGTCGGAGTCTACGTGCTACGTCGTAGCAAGTCTATGGGCTACGCCTCCACGCTATAGTAAAACTGTCTCGACATTCAGAACTACACATTTGCATATGAAAATATGTATGTCAGTGATATTTTCTTTAGCGACATTATGAATTATTATTATGAATTAAAGCAACAAGGCTAGTGGCAACTCACAACCCACTATCACTGTTTTTCATCAGACTAATTTTCGTTGTGTCAAAGTTAGTCGCACTTACAATCATGAAACTATTATAAGAACTCTTTAGCTAAAAGAAATGACATTAATGAAAAAGTGTAATACACTTTTGCCTTTGTTCAACATAAATAGCTCGACATAGTGCGTGCGTGACATGGACTTGGGAGCGTATATGTAATATGTCACGACTCTCCATTACTTAGTTACTTGTTAGTCTTATCTAGATAAAACTATAAAGATGAAGCCTAAAGAAGGCAGACTACTTCGTATCACAGAATAAAGTTTTCAGTACAAAATGTTTTTTTTTTCTTCTTAAGTTAAATCGTGCAATCGGTCCTTTTGACTATGAGCAGATGCGTTTAACGAAGAATTCTTGTGGAGTAATATTTCTCATTAGAAGTATCCTCCTTACCAATATAATGGCTCATATACTGCATAGTTCCATGACTCTGTGTCTCTTTAGTACAAAATGTTATACAAAATATATTCTTGTCTTAATGCAAACTTTGGGTATAAACACGGGGTCAATCCGACCCGTCAGTCTTTCGAAGCGGTCGTACTAAGAAGAGGGTCAAATACTGATGTTACGGGTAATTTATTATCACTCCCTCTTCTACAACGAATTATTTAAGAGGTGAAAATCCACTTTGACTAATTGAGTAATTATTTTAAGTAAATAAAGAGACGTTTAATTTGACTTCATGATGACACTAATATTATAAAGGTTAAAGTTTATGTGAATATGTCTGAGTGCATGTTTATTGCTGGTTCACGATCGAACAGCTGAATTGATATGGATGGAATTTGTTACACGAATGGACCACGTCCTGGGATAACACGTAGAATACTTTTTACCCTGTTAGCAGTGGCGCAGCAACGTGATCACCGGCCCTAGGGCAAACAAAAAACTGTGGTGTGTTGTTACGTGAGAAATCATCAAACAACTTCTCTTGCTCTGGTAGAGCGGAAAGGAATGCCAGACTTTTACTAACTAAAGCTAGGTGCCATAATGAAAGTAGTGTTACAAGTTTGCAACCTCTTTTATTTAGATTTCGAAGGTAGGATTTTTTTTCGGTTTATTAATCAGGTTTGGGCCCCCCCGAGGTCGTGAACCCCGAGGGTTTGTCCCCCCTAGCCCTTTGTTAGCTACGCCAGTGCCTGCGAGTATGTTCCCTAGAACTTTTTTTTACTTTTACGCGGGCGAGTTCGTTAGTAGGAGCTAATTGGTCGTAATCCTAAATCACTACTCACTATACCCTAGTACACCTTTTGAAGTTTATTCTTACGATAGTTGCCTGGGTTTACGAAAGAGAACGCCGGGATCCTGGAATTAGGGTAAATATGAAACAGGAGCGGGCTTTAGTCCGTAAAAGTCTGACAAGCCCTCCCGCTCTTCCGAGAAAGCAGGAGAAGTAATTTCGATGATATCTCACCTTAAAAACAAATACTTACGATAGTTTAGTAAAATTCATAGCACTATTGTGCAAACAACGCGACACACAGGCTGTTTTAATCAATTTCATGGCCATAGCTGAATCTTTCTGGTCCCGTGCCAGTAGATCTATTTTTACTAAGAAGAACGTGCTGGAGAGGTTCTTTGGGCCTTTGCTATTAGACACAACTTTTATCGATTCAAACTGTACATGTTTTAATCAAATTAAGAACTCTTGAGCACTAGCTTACTCACCAGTATACCTATTAAACCAACAAAAAAATATTTTAAAGATTATTACTAACTTTCGAATAATAGAATAACAATTTTATTGTACACCAACATTAGTAACAAAATACTTTTACTTTTTTATCAACTTTTTACTTACTTTCTTTTTTTCTAATGTCGTAGGTATTTCTGAATTGATCAGAAAATATCACATAAAACACAATGCCTCAAAAAAATCCTGTCAATATCGCAAAATAAATTTTCCTTTCGCATTTCCAAGCATGTACTACAAAAACATGGATTCAATAATACCACTCGTAGGAGCTGCAGGTCTTTTCAATTACCCGTATCGATTCCAACATTTGGTGCAGCACACGTAATAAAAATGCATCTTCAGATAGTTATGTAAGTGTATGCACGCTACACTTTAAATAACGCTAAGATACCGGGCCGGTCTCAGGGGCACTATTCCATGCACACAGAGTACCCGTCTTGGCCTACAGTGTAATATTCGAGGTCCGGAAAACCACGCCATGCGCTCTATGAGATAATGTATACGAGCATATGCCCGCACCACCGTCTAATTGTCTAATACAAACGTGTACGTTCACACAAAGCATTTTAGGTTCCTATTGTTTCTCTATGTTACGGATCTCGGGCGCAGTGTTTGTTTGTATTTGTGTAGCAGATGGAGGGATAGGAAATCGTGTATAGTGCATACTGTTACATGTTTAGTAACTGTATATATACACACCAAGCATATCACACTACATCACACCACACCACACCATACCACTCTACTATATAATATATACTTACCATTTAGATTTTTGGTGATTCTTTCTACTTTTATTATTTATTTTGTCGTATGTCACTCAGTACACTATTTGTTGTAACTCACAATTATTTAGTTACAACAAATAGTGTATGGTTAATTGGTTATTATATATGTTACGGCTAATACCCGAAGTGCGGCTGCACCTAGTTTTAGCCGGTTAGAACTAGGTGTAGCCACTTACTCTTGGTTAAACCTAGTACGAGCAGATTGTTTTCGGGTAAAACTAGGTCTAGCCTTCATCATGCCGGCTACAACTAGGTCCAGCCATTCCCTGTTGGATAAAACTAGGTCTATCCGATATCACTCCGGCTAGAACTAGGTCCAGACAATCCCTATTGGATAAAACTTAGATGCGTGTCCCGCCAAGCCTTCCGCCCCGCGTCACACTCATGACTCACAGCATCTGCAGCAGCGGCGCGGGGTGGAGGGCATAGCGAGGCACGCGCCTCTGCAGGTTGTGAGCGCCAGGTGCTGCTGGTCTACTGCAGGTCTACTAGCGAGTGTGACTCACAGCGTCTGCAGCAGCAGCGCGTGTCTTAGGTTTATCTAATAGGGATTGGCTGTACATAGTTGTAGCCGGCATGCTATCGGCAAAGCTTTTTTAGATATTAAAAAAACATCCAAAGTCAAAATGTCACTCAAGTTTATGTTGTTCTAATAATATTATGTTACTTTATAAAAGTGTGATTAATAATTATAATAACATTCTTTAAATTATAATATGCAACTACTTATTTTCTGTTGTTAAAAAAATGTTCCTGATTGTTCCTATTATGTTAAAAATAATAATTGTACTCCTAATAATTCGTGTTAATTATTACAATGTGATTTATAAGAATAAAAAACTCTCTACGTTTCATTGGATGTTTTTTTAATATCTAAAAAAGCTCTGCCGATAGCATGCCGGCTACAACTATGTACAGCCAATCCCTATTAGATAAAACTAAGACACGCGCTGCTGCTGCAGACGCTGTGAGTCACACTCGCTAGTAGACCTGCAGTAGACCAGCAGCACCTGGCGCTCACAACCTGCAGAGGCGCGTGCCTCGCTATGCCCTCCACCCCGCGCCGCTGCTGCAGATGCTGTGAGTCATGAGTGTGACGCGGGGCGGAAGGCTTGGCGGGACACGCATGTAAGTTTTATCCAACAGGGATTGTCTGGACCTAGTTCTAGCCGGAATGATATCGGATAGACCTAGTTCTATCCAACAGGGAATGGCTGGACCTAGTTGTAGCCGGCATGATGAAGGCTAGACCTAGTTTTACCCGAAAACAATCGGCTCGTACTAGGTTTAACCAAGAGTAAGTGGCTACACCTAGTTCTAACCGGCTAAAACTAGGTGTAGCCGCACTTCGGGTATTAGCCGTAACTCCAGACGCCCCCTGCCGGAGGCTCTACGCGGGGATCGTTCGGTCCATGGCCCTTTACGGGGCGCCAGTTTGGGCGCCATCGCTAGGTAAGCGACCAGCGGCCAAACTGAACGCTTGCCAGAGGGTCATGGCCATCCGGATGGTGCGGGGATACCGCACGATCTCCCGCGAAGCGGCGAGCCTCCTTGCTGGCCTGCCACCGTGGGATTTGGAGGCAACAGTCCTTGCACGCATGCACGATTTGCGCGTGGAGATGCAACGCCGGGGCGAAACTCCGCTGCCACGACAAGTCGCGGTATGGCAGACAGAGTTCCGGCGGGATCTCAGGGTGGCATGGCGACTGCGACTGTCGCAACCCAGTGCTGGGCATGCCGTCATTGCGGCGGTAAGTCCCCTCTTTGAGGAGTGGTTGGAAAGAGGTCACGGCGTCCTCTCGTTCCGTATGACGCAGGTCCTCACCGGACACGGTAAGTTCGGGAGGTTCCTGCATCGGATCAAGGAGGAAAGGACGCCCGGGTGTCGCCACTGTGTGGACCGCCCGGAGGACACGGTGGAGCACACGGTAGAGGTGTGCCCCGCTTGGGCGGAGCACCGCCGTGTCCTTGTGGAGGCTATCGGCGGCGGTGACCTCTCGCGCCGGGCCCTGGTAGAGGCCATGGTCCGGAGCGAGGAGGGGTGGCAGGCAGTCGCCTCCTTCTGCGAAGCAGTAATGTTAGCGAAGGAGGCTGCCGACCGCGTGAGGCAACGGAACTCACGCCGCCGCCGCCGAGATCCCGATCCCGATTTCCGACCACCGTAGGCGCGGGCTCGCGGATAGCGAGCGCTGGGTAGCTCGCCGTCCGGCAGTCTGGTAATAATCTGGACCGAGCCTAGTCGTCGACGGCGCGTTCTGTTCCACGCGCGCCTCAAGGAGATGTCAGCAAACTGTAGGGGCCCGGTAGGGCCGAAGCCTCTAGGGAACACGGTATCCGAAAGGTTGTCACCGTGTCCCCCAGATCGATGGTAACGAAGGAACGGGGTAGGGGTTTAGTCAGTAAGAGTCTGACACGCCCTCCCGCTCCGCCCAAGAGTGGGAGAAGTCATTCTGATGATTTTCCCCTACCGGAAAAAAAAAAAAAAAAAAAGCCGTAACATATATACAACTGTTTTTCTTAAATGGAGTCTCCAAAAACTTATAAATATGGTAACGCTAATTGTGACAATAAATTATTTTTCATATTTATTTGTATATTTTACGATTAAACCAATTTTTGAGTTGTTAACCAGCTGTGTGAGGCAATCAAAGCAGCGTGTGCGATAATTGAGCTGATAAACTTAAGTTTACTAACGAAAGCAAGCAGTGTTAGTAGCAACAACATAATGTGTACTAATTTACTCCCCCAATTTGCTTATACAAAATGCGCTACAAGATAAGCGGAAGAAGTTTGCGTTAGCGTTTTCCTTGTATTTTCTAAATCGTAGTGAATTAATTACAAGAATTAGGTCACCATTTTTATGTCTTATTTAGGGCGATGTTCACCGACACCAAATCGACTGTTTTAGCAAATATTTCCTGTTCCTTATCGTCGGTTATTGACGTTAATCAGATGGTTATCTTAAACTTATGTCGGTGCACATGGCCCTAAGTATTTGTTATAACGGTAAAAACTAGTGATTCCACCTGTAATCGCGATGGCTTTCAAAACCTAGAAAGATGATAATATAACAAAGTAACGTAAGAAGCACTAACGGACAGACAGAGCGACATTACCTTTAATAATATGTTAGGACCAGCACTTTGCTGGCGACTTCGCCGGAGTATGTTTTCATAAAAACTTTAATACCCCTTAAATCTTATTTTGAGGGTAGTTTTAAGAAACTCATAATGTTTTAATTACTTTTTTATTAGAATTTGTGCCAAGTTTATTAACCCAAGAAATAAGAATCATCGACACAATCTTTAAATTCCCCTAAATTGTTTTATTGGGAAGAGTTCTGAAAACAAATAAAGACACCTTTTATTATTTACTTAATTTACTATTCGAACTAGCTTTCAAGTGTTCAAGTATTTACCCCTTTTTGGCTTCCTTAATCTCTTCATTTATTTAATATTTATTATGTGTTGCTAAATAATTTAATAATGTTTAAATTTCCAAAAAAAAATCTGCATAGTCCAGTAGTTTTGGCTTTGCTTTGAAATATCAGTCAGTCAGCTTCTCCTCTAACATATACATATATCTATCTAGATAAACACGAAGGAATAGCATTTTTATATGATAGAAAGTTCTCGAAAAGTATATATGATGTATGAAATATTTATCATTATTTATTTTAGTTACTGTCTAAAACAAAACAAATAATCAAAGAGTCAAAGAAACCCCCCTGTCAAACACAATCAATCTTTATTTACTGTAAAAGAACCTTGACTACTGAGGGGCGTTAATAATTACATTTTAAACGTGATTGCTTTCTATTTCGGTCGCAATGACGAATGTTCGCCGGTTCCTGCGAGAGATCGCGCCGTCTCGGCTGCGGTGTGTGGCTTGGCGCGTATATACTAGTAAATATTTACATAATGTCTCCGTCCCTAACGTCAGCGGTGGAAATCAGTGGCGTCGCGCCATATTGTTTGTTTTGCTATTCTTCTCGCATCCTGTATTTCGCGTTCTACGATATTTCTGTTGAGCAATAGGCAGTAAGAATATTCCTACAGTTTGTCGAGATTGAATATGTACATATGAATTTTGGTATTTGTGCTAGTGTAAGAGAATAGATAGCTGCAATCACACTAATATTATAAAGGCTAAAGTTTGTATGTATATTTGTGTGTGTGACTTCTTTATGATCATATGGACGAACAGATTTGGTTTAAAATTTGGTATATGATGATTTCGGTAAATAATGTCTCGAACTAGAACATAGGGTAACCATTTTTTTTCCCGAAAGTATGTGCCCTCAGATACGTTCATGCGGGCGAAGCCGCTATTAGAAGTTAGCATTATCATTAAAAAAAACAGAAGACTACGTGTATGATAATAATTTCATTCGAAGGTGTTATTTGAATAGACTCTCTATTGGCAGATTTTATTTCAAATTCCAAAGAAATGGAAGTCAAACTAAAAAGAATAGCAGAAACATAACAAAGCAAACAGCAAATTGTATCTTGTTCGATAAACATACGTACGTACAGCTGAGTTTTTGCTAACAGCCGCCACGTCAGGTAATAGGGGACGCTTCAGTTGAAAGTTTATTTTAGTTGCAATACAAAATGTCGTCACTTGCTTGATAAATGTCAGGTAAGTAGGTCAGCCGAGGTGTAAACGGGAGCGTGCAGCAGTTAAACAGTTTTATTAGTTCAATATTCATTGAATTCTTTATTCCTATCTCACAATGAGGATCGCTATTCATCGTTATCAATTTGATTCTGAAACTTTGTTCGAGATTAATGCTAAACTACACTTGCAATGCAAATACGACTAATTGTAGCGTACAATTCTCGTAACAACGTGTTCCGGCTAATAAACAATCTGCAGCAAACAGTAATATCTGTGTGTCGTGTCGGTCGTGTTTGACCATCCGCGATATGTGATTATTCATGAGCTCCGTTACTTTTATATTGACATTACTATTTCAGACGATAGTGAATGAAAGTGACACAGTATAACTCACTGCGGTCCGCCCGCGCTTTTCACGGAAGTTAAATTTGTCTGCCGAAACATCTCGTTGGGGTTTACCCTTTGATAACTTGAGTGTTACTCATTAGTTTCCCGACATTGATAAACTTGAGTGTTGGAGCGTCGTGGGGGGCTATATTTCAGTAAGGTGACCTATATAGGAGCGTGGTAAATGCTCTCGTGCTCGGTCCTCTCGCAAATTGCTCAAGTTTAAGCGCGTTAACCCAGGACACGATTTAGCAAATATCGCTCAGATGCAAATCCGAGTCTCTTGTGGTAATGCCGAGAGTTATTACATCGTTCGAACAACGCCCAACTTTGTCCATGAATACCGCCTGATTTCTGTGAAGGTGTGGCGATGTTGCGATGCCGCCGGAAACTACAAGTTATTGCTTCATATAGCTTAAATGTCGCAGAACAAGCTCATGCAATTTGCTTATCATGTTTACAGGAATGGAATTCAATTTATGGTTGATCAGAATAAAATATCCCAACAAAAATATGAACGTTAAACAATGCCAAGTTCTCTTTAACGGTTTCCCTTATTTATAAAAGAACTGAAATCTTACTGTACACTAAGTTCTTTCGAAGTTCTTTGAATCATATAGCTCCTGTTAATTCAACATTTCATTATCAGTAGCTGTAATAAAGATAAAATTGGAAAGTAGACTTTTGTTCTTCCACGCAAACCCACTCTACGCTGCGTGTATGTGGTGTGCATGTACAGAATTACAGGATTGTATTATTGTTTGTTAAAATTTTAATAAATTTTAATTTTCCTGTTCTTTATATCTTAACGTTGAACCTTATTTTTTCTATTATCCCAATAATTCGTGTTCATATCTATTTGCAACTTCTTTAGTCATTAGAAAATTCCGTTTTTTAGGTGAGATATATCAACAAAAACTTTCTCAAAGGCAGTTTCTATTCATTTGTCCTATACGTAGAGCGAGTCAGTAATATAAAAATAGCGATTTTTGGTGTTACTAAATACTTCATTTTTTTTACGTAATTGCATTTAAAGTTACGAGGGAGTAAACGTGTTTGTGTAATCTAACCCATTAACGCTGTACCTTTTGCTTTCCGAACTTGACTATTGCATTGCGACCTGTATAGAATGGAACCTTCATGTTGCTCAAGGTTGCTGAGTCAAACTGAGGGACCTATCAGACTACGTAGTAGGTATGAACATACTTGCTAAGGGTTTTAAAAATTCAACTCCTTATTTTTTATTTCGTAAAATCTGGACAGTTTAGCTTTCACTTCGAATACTTTGACATTCTTTAACAGCTCTAGTGTTACGATATCTGGGCCCAATAAAAAAGCTAAAGAGACACCGACCGCAAAAATATTGTCTCCGCTGTCGTCTAAAGTAAGTAGAAAGCCAAGATAAGACGGAGCGAGCATTGTTGATTTTAGTATTCTGCACGACTTTTAGGTAACACGTGAAAAAAAAAGAATTCCACCACTGAATTCAAGAAATGTTTACTGACGTTGTAAATACAATTGAAATATGAAAATGGGAGACCTCAATTATTTATTAATATTGCAGAGATATTCCGACTAATCTTTATGAGACGGGAGTCGCTTTATTCGGGCTCAAAAGGTTCTAATAAATAACAGAGCGAGACGAAAGGCATCATTTGGCTCATGGTGAGAGCCCTTCATGTAACAAAATACTTCTGGCTGTTGAGGGTTGACAGAATGAGAACAAAAAGCTCATTACTGGAGCTCCGGTCGGCTACTAATACTGGTACACTTACAATGAAATTACTTGCTACGTTTGCTACGGCGGCTACGACGGGCTACGACGTAGCGGAAGGTGCTACGCGATTTATGATATTGTTATTATAGTTTATTTCATGAATAATGTGCAAGGTGAGCTCGTTGTTTAAAGTGGCTGATCCTTTAGTGAACTAATATTTCTAGAGATCTTGCAACGAACGCTTATTTTAAGCTTTGGTATAAAATTTTGCATTTAATGCTATGCTGCTGTGCATATTTCATCGTAAAAGCAGTAAAGTTTAGATCTGAAATATTTTCCTCTGCACAAAGAATTTAACAGTACAATTATTGTGTCTGAGTGCACCGTAAACTGGATTGTTAGAAAAATAATTCGCTCGCTTATCGTCGCCGGTCGATGCTCTGTATCGGTCTGATCACGTATCGTTGCTCGCCGATCGCTCGGGGGCGCGCTGCATACAAACTGTCACGACGAACCAGCGTATGCGATTTTATTATTTGAAGTGTACGATCACAGCCACCCGCTCGATACACATTAGAAGGCCTCCGGCCCGTTCGGATACCGCGCACATTAATATTAACTTACCGACGCTACTCCAACTAACTGCACTCAACAAAGATGCATTTACTTCGATGTTTTCTTGGAAAACTCATTACATATAATGTCGCTATGATATATTGCTTCAGGTGCCTTAATGCACTAGTGCTGTATTTACGACATGTAACTTACATATGAGATATGATTAAATGTCAACTGCTGCGTAATGAATTTGAATTTATGTCGAGAGCATGGCTTACTTGGCCGGGACATTTCGAAACTTTCGTCTTAGCGAACTTTAAAGATATGGAAATATATGTACATCTTTTAAGTATATTTCGGGATTTTCCTGTATAGTTTTCCTGTATGAAAGGCGTACCTTAGAGGGCAGAATTCCGATGGGAAATCCACGAAATCAGGACATTTTGTTAGAAGAAAATATTCGGTAGATAAGATATTATTTGGCGATAAAAAGGGGATAAGGTTATGTATTTCCATGAAGACATTCCGCTGGTTATAAATGTGGGTGTAACGTGTTGTAGAGAGGTTATGTAGGTGATGTCGAGGCGGTTCCGCCTTGTGATAAGCCGCCGCGATCGACGGGCGAGCACGCGAGCCGTGCCGAGTCGTATCACGTGCACTAAGTACCTACATTACACACACTATCAATTACGTTGTCGTTGCTTCCTTTAATGGACTTCGATTACAGTTTGTCGTGCAGTTTTTTTTGTTGAGTGTTAAAGTAAAAGACATGGCCGAGAATGTAAGGACTGAAAACTTGGAATTAAAACAAATTGTGTATTCAATCTGTTACCTATCGTCCGTTTTTTATACCCTGAGACTAAATTGACACAGGTAATGTAAAAATTACTATAGGAGTAATGCCAGTTCTTTTGTTTTGTAATGTCATTTTAGCCTCAGGGTATAAAAAACAGACGGTATACTATACCTAATACTGATAATGTTTTCAAAGCTAGAGTGGATAGGCTTTTCATATAAATATTGGAATATCCGTTGTTTTATCGATTCAATACATATTGTTGATACTCTAATTAAAAACGAGTAACCAGCACATACGAAGTTATAATTGATCAGGTTTTTATCGGCTATATTTTGTTACCCTTTGTTTAGAAACACGCCACTTTATAATGTTCTGGTTTAAAGGTGGTCGGATTTTTCAGTGATATCTCCACAACCCTTTGTAATGTAAAGAATTGATTGCTATAGACGGAAGTAGAAAGAAGCTAGCATAAGCAAGACGGATCCAACACTACATGGGATCCGGAACATTTTCTTTGGTTTCTCAACCGTGACCATTCTGCGTTCGAATTTTAAACAACTCAAATTCCCTCAGCGTTTCACTTGACGTTCTTTTTACAGAATGTGATCCATCTTAAGCTTAGATCTCAAAAATATACTGCCTCGATCGAATGACGCAGCCAAGAAGGCGAGCAAAGGGATTATAATGTACATACTAGTTACATAAACAAAATTCTCTGCAGATGTGCGATTTGAATGCAGCTTGCACATCCCGCCGCTGCATAAGCAAACTGCTACGAAATATGTATAAGTACTTTATTTACTCTTTCGCTTGAAACTACATATTTGGTTTACAACTTATGTTTGTCGAAATATTATTTATTACAAGGAAGCTCGATTTACCGGTTAACGCATTTGGAGAATCACAAATATTTATCATACATGCTTATACACCGAAAGAAGAAAATATGTTACACGCTCGCATTTGACCCAATTACTGCCTTAATAAACAAATTCTTCAGAGAGTTATCGAAAGTAAATTAGGAGACTACACAGCAAAGATAGGAACGTCAAGGTCAAAGCTATTTATTTACATTTAATGCGGTACAAGAAAGTTATTTTTTTTTTGAGTGCAATGACAGATTTCGCTATGAGTTGTCTTGATTGATTGAGCTTGATATATAGAGGTGCTATAAGTAAGCAAACTACAAAATTTATCACAAAAGATACTTTTAAGAAAAATATTAAATCTTAAATTAAATTTTCTTAACCAAATATTAGGATTAGGAGATAACTAATAGCCACAAATATAAATATCAAATTTTCACAGTTGCACATCTTTTCGTTTAGGAGGGAGATGATCACGTTTACTGGTGAGGCAAGAGCTCGAATATGCATGCATTTACAGAAACCGATCAAATATTCAATGTGATAGGAAATCGAGCATTTGCTGAAATCATCGAAATTTTGTAGACAAATCTCGGAAATGGACAAGCAATTGCAAACTTAAGTTATTTAAAAAGGAAGTATTACATGAATCATCATCATCCACCTAGCCTTTTTCCAACTATATTGGGGTCGGCTTCCAGTCAAGCTGAATTTAGCTGAATACCAATATGTTATGAGGAGCGGCTGCCTACCAGACCTCCACAACCCATTAACTGGGGTAACACGGTACTTCATGGCAAAACTGGAGTCAGATTTACTGGCTTCTGACCATGCGTAACGCCTGCCAAAGATCTACAATTGACAGCTGGGACCTACGGCTTAACGTGCTATCCGAGGCACGGAGGAAACTCTTTATGTTAAGATGGTCACCCATCCACAGACCAACCTTGGCAAGCGTTGCTTAACCTTAAGATCGACCCGTGCAGGAAGTATTACATGATTATATATAACTATTTTCGGAGTGTTTTACATGATTCCGAAAAATGTTACGTCGAATAACACGTCCCTGTAAGTTTCCTAATCCGAAACGCGTGACAACGAATGCACGCTACCACGAAAAACTTGTCGCCGTGGCCATGCGATCTCGAATTACTTGATTCAGAAAATTGTAGTATCGAATATCACGTCCCTGTAACTTTGCTAGTAGGAAACACTTGTACCTACTTTTTGCTTTCAGCGTGGAAACGTTGTTAAGTGTTTGGGATTAGTAAACATACGGGGAGTGTATTTTTTAGTGGAAAATTATTCAATGATTTCTCCTGCTCAGGGTGAAGACGATTATAATTTAGGTGCCTTCAAGGCTAGAGTAAATAGACTCTTAATAAACTAGTTCACCTCACCATCAACGATTCGATCACTGCTTACCATCTGGCGTGAACGCGGTCAAACACAGTGTATATTGTTTGAAATTATTTTCATCAAGTCATATCTTGGTTCAAAAACTACATATTATTAGCTGCAGGATTATCGAAAACGTACCGTGACCCTAGAACTAAAGAAACACAGGTGGGATTTAAAGCAAAATTCTGACTCTCGCACCACTAAGAGCCCCCTGCTCTGAGTGGAGCAAGTGTGTTCCCATAAAAAAAGGAGTGGTCTATCAGTTCAGCTGTGCTACTCCATTGCTCTCACACAGCTGCGCTGTTTTCCCTGTAAGTACTCTTGGCATATTTCTATTTCTAGCACGCCAGAAATATTTCAGAATTCGGACGATTTTCATCTTTATTATATAGTTCTGGCACAACTTCTGGGTCATTTTCGTCGGTTAAATCGAGACGTCTAAAAAGGTCTTCCAATGTAAATCTAGAATAACTAATCTGCCTGCTTATTTGGGAAATATTTCTAGACTGGGAGTTTTATGCAAATTAAATAAGTTGTATTTAGACTTTATCACACGTTTTATATTTTGCATGTAAATGTCGATATTTATTGGGACATTAATCAATGAAATGGCATGAAATTCAGTTATACTACCACGACATTGATCGAGAAGTCAATGCTCACCAATATGATCGAACCAAATTAATGATTGTTTGAGTATTTACAGAGATACGGCAATTAACTAAGTGCTCCATTTGATCGTAAATGTAGTCACTGCAGTTACTCAGAACTGTTCAAAATCCAATGTGTTTATTACATAGACGGACTTATTGAAACAAGACATTCGCTACCAGTTAACCTTTGGGTTTAAAAAAGACAACAATAAACAACTATTGCACCCAGAATCACTAGGTACATAGTATATAACAAATTTGCTTTCTCTGTCCCGGTATCCCTATATACATAGCTTTAATTAAAAAAAAACTACGCAGCGGATTTTGATGCGTTTTTTTAATAGATAGAGTGATTTGAGAAGAAGGTTTATATGTATAAACATGCGTAATATAGTAGAGTAACACTGATAGCGACCCGCCCTGCACAAAATGCAGTGCAAAAGCACCCATGCGAAGCCAGGGCGGGTCGCTAGTCGCTAGTAAATAATATAAGTTTCTTATAATAATAAAATACATATTTAGATGTTAGATACATAACATTATAAACTAATAAATAAGTGTCAATCATTAAGAGAACTAAAAATATAACAACTATGACGAAGACCGAACTAAAGTTGAGAGGAGTTCAAGTAGTAAGTGGTGTGTTGCCTATTCATCTCATCAATCTTTTGAAGCTGTCCAAATTGTAGTACCGCGGAAGACCCTCTAGACCTCTATATTTCTTATGGAATAGGTGCGTTACTGTTTTATCTATACCATTGGTTTCCAACCTTTTACCAACTTTCTTTTAAAATTACAACTCCTAATACTCTTATCTGTACAGGGTAAAACTGTGGAAAACCTACGTGTGTCGAATGGGAGCCGAAGAGTCAAGTTTTGGTTGAATTTATGGATTTATTTTTGAATACAACATGTAATTGAAAAAATGTACTCCCTTATACGCCCCAATTATGGAAGTTATAGTCTAGGCAATTATGGAAGTTATAGTCTACATTTAAGCACTGTAATGAAAGTAGCGTTTTCTTTTTAAAGAAATTATTTATTGTAAATGTATGGTAAATATATTGCAATCGATGCACTGTAACGGTAGCGCATCGGTATTAGTAGTATGACAGAACAGTTGAAAGAGTAGTATCTACACACACTCATACAAACACGCCAGTGACGCAATTGAGGTTTATCAAGAAGTTATCAAACAAAATAGATCTCTATTCTTAATAATTCTAGATCATTTTAGGTTAAAAGCATCTATTTTAGAGACAGCTGAAATCGATTTAGTAGCCGATCCTGAACATAGTACTTTTGGGACGTGCGTTTATAATAAACATAATTGTTACATATATTGTTTATATAAGTATATCATATAAATACGAGTATGTACAGTATATGTATTTGGATCCCTGCATCCATTCCATAATGTACTATTTCTTCACTACTGTATTGAATAACGTCGTATGGTACACGTAAATAATTACCGTTCTTGACTCTTGCCACGGCTCGGTTCTTAATATCGCATCGACAGTAATCACCAACATCACACACTTGTATTATATCGTACTTTTACGCCCACAAAGTGAAGCACGACCTATTGGTTGAAAACCCTTGATCTACGAGTATACTGTACCATCTTTGCAAGGAGGAAAGCGTCTGATTAAATTTTGTACGTGCTGGTGTGATGTTGCACACGTCCTAGCAGATAGTGAATGGCGAGGTAAAAGCTAACCCCGCCGGCATCGAATAACACGTTAACGTTTATCTTAACGTAAGAGGTAGTAGTACTACCTTTACTATACGTAATACACACCTTACTTTATATACCTACGTGTCCTACGTAAGTATAACGTACTACTACTTCATCAGGATTACAGAAAATTTTAGAAACATAAAATTATAATTCATAAGTTAGCAAACATGGGTGATTCGTACGTAGATGTTTTTTTTTATATAATGAACTCCTCTCTCTATATTCTACCATCGTGTGCCCGCAAATAATATTCCAATTTCGTAAAAAGAAAGAATATAAAATTGTATCGATAATTTTTTGTGACAAAGCATCAAAAAACTAAAAAATGTTAGTCTAATAACAGTAGTAAAATTTTAATAATAATATCAAACACATGAATAGTGATAGTGTAACGGATGACAGGACAGAATGGAAGTAGAAAACGTGTTGCGCCGACCCCAAGTAATATGGGATAAGGGCAGGAAGTAGAAGAAGAATTTCAAACAGATGAATAAGTATGTCAATCAGGAAAAAGGATATGTGTATATTTAATTGGGTCCCTGGACGGTTTGAAAATACATTTGACCCGGTACGTGGCGCTACAATCGGGTTTTCCATTTTTTTCTGACGAAAATCCAGCTTTCGGACAGGACAACCCACTTGTATAAAAAGTTGATGCTGCATCGTGGCTGTTCGAATAATTTCACGCCATTTTGCCGTCAGTCATAAGTATAATATAATAGTTCAATCACAGCACCAACTGTACTTTGCAGGATCTAAACGAGGTCAATGTCAAAGCCATGTAGGTTGCCAAATACTGGGCAGAAAAAGTTTGATGAGAGCATCGATACGAAAAGAAGAAGAAGCACCAACTATAAGGTCAGCTAACATAAAAAATGGTAAAGAAATACTGCATTCGTTTCACATTATTTTTCATCAGCATTTCAAAACAGCAGCTAAAACAACAAACAAAAACAGATCTTAAAAAATGTGAAAGCAACAAGAATCCGCGCCTGAAGTTTCCCCATCGAAATCAAATGCGATGTAACCAGTAATTTCATTCTCAGCCACCACTCCGTAACCGTGCTCTAACGGAATACGAAGTAGAACAACATTGATTCTCCTCGTTATTGCGAGTCTCAAATAAAAAGGTCGATCCAATTCTGAACTAGCCTCCCGAGTCATCAATGTAAAACAATCAATATTTGCCGTTCATTTTCAATTACTTTTTTTTTATTGATTCTCCAGTTTTATTGTGTGTACTGCTTCATTATATGCAACATATTGTATTTGTCTAGGTCGTGAATCTGTGGATTTCTTTCTGCAATTTCATTGGAAATTATACGTTAATATTTTTACGCCCACATGTAAATATGTTTCTTCATATAAACTTCAAACCACCGTTTCCTCCCCATAGGATGTGAATTTTTGAAAATCCGCTCTTAATACTCGCCGCCATATAAGGAAACCTTATCCAAATTTCACTCTCCACGTCCCAGTAGTTTTTGCTGTGCGTTGATATTTCAGTCAGTCTTATTTTGCGAGTATATAATTATATAAATTTTGCCACGTTTTAAAATAGTAAAGTCAGCCAATTATTAAGACTACGCACTTTAGTCCAACGTTTTATCCAATTTGAGGTCGAATAAAAAAGCTGACTAAACGGTTCTAAAGGAGGTTTTACAGATAATCTACTACTGTTGAAATATCATATTTTTTAAGCGATTTCAGAAGACACCAAGACCCGTTTTTACGGCTCACTATGCTAATAAATTCTATTAACAGAGTGGGCTGTAAAAAACGGGTCCTGCCGCCCTTATAGATATCAGTATTGGTTTAAAAAAGTAACTTTTACGATAAACTTCTGATATTTTGATAGGTTTGGTCGGTCGCCCCGACCTATTCGAGGAGTGGGTGCTCATTGAATGGCTACTTGAAAATTGCCTTTTTTATGTGGAAATCATCTTAAGACTTCTCTCGCTCTAGGGGCTTTTTTTAAGGTTGGAAATGGAGAAGTCGTTAGAATTTTGCTGACTAAAACTAGACCTGGGTACTTCAGTTGCACTTTGCGGTCTTAG
This sequence comes from Mythimna separata, assembly GCA_030763345.1. Lineage (NCBI taxonomy): Eukaryota > Metazoa > Arthropoda > Insecta > Lepidoptera > Noctuidae > Mythimna > Mythimna separata. Next base: position 11,474,387 of record CM061180.1, read on the forward strand.
GCTACGTGTCTCCTTGTCAGAGATCCGGGAAAGCCAATCCAGAAATGCTAGGCCTTAGCGGGCATCGGTCTGCTATATTTGCTGATATTTCTTTTGGGAGCGCGTGAATCACTACGCGCTGTCGACGACTTGAGCTCGGTTCTCGATGTCCACTAGCCTGCGTCTACCGTGGCTGGTAATCGCCTCCACTCTAGGATGGAGAGGGTGTGACAGACTTTTACTGACTAAAACCATACCTATGTTCCTTCAGTTACCTTTTCAGTTCCAGGACCATGAATATACCTTTTCAGAATTAGTCCCATGACTTGGAATACTACACGTCATCGACGACTCGAGCTTGGTCTTTATAGGACGGGCGGACTCGAGCTAAACATTGTTCATCATCCACGCAAGTCCACGCCCACAGTGGCTGGAGATTCCTTGAAAATAGTCTGCGATACAAATGTATAATTAGAATAAAATACTTCTTACAATGAGGCTATTTAAAGAGGGCGTTCGATAAGATGCTATTCTAAGAATGGTTATAGAAATAAGAAGATTTATTTTTAGTCGATACTCAGAAAAGTATTTCAATTTACATTGTGATTCGTCGTACTGCCTAAATATTGTTCAATTTTATGAAAGCGGTATTGTGAGGTATCATTTTATGCCGAAATATGTGTAATATAATTTATTGGACAACCATTCGAGCGATGTTATTCGTTTCATATTTTAAATAAATACGTAATTAAATTGACGTGCGACGCATTAAGCTAATTGACTAGCGAATATGACACTACTGCGATTTCAGTTTGTTTGTGTAGTAATGCATTGTTGTTTTTGTACTAAATACCTAGGTAGTTTTATTTTTAGATGGGAAATCATTTTATGACTTCTCCCACTTTTGAGCAGAGCTGGAGGGCGTGTCAGACTATGATTGACTAAAACCCACTCGCATATTCTTTCTGTGCCTTTCCTTTCCCTTTCTAAAGCAGGCAGGCAGGGTTTTCCTTTCAAAAGCAAAGCTTTAGCCCCAGTAGGCTTCAACCCTGCTGGACGGTGAGTAGGGTCACCTTCCGGTAGTTCACTACTCCCCGTCCGGAAGCCTACAAAGTATCTAGGTAAAACAAATAAAAATCGTTATGAAGATAATTCGTATACGCAAACGAACCTGGAACACCATTGGCCATATTAATTGTTGCTATGGGCTTGCAGACAGTGAGCTATAGGTAGCGCGACGTCCAGCCGTCCAGTAGCCGTCCGGACTGAGCCCAAGTCGTCGACAGTGCGTAGTGCACCACGCGCGCCCCAAAATATCAGCAAAACCGTAGGGACCTAGACGGTTCGAAGCCTATTGGGGCCATGGATTCACTTCTAAAAGGAACCCCGGAGCCGTGGAACGGAAGGCAAAGAAAAAACATACGCGCACAACGAAGGACTGGAATAATTTGCCTACTGCGGTCGTCCCGTCCGATTATAATTTGGGTGTCTTCAAGGCTAGAGTCAATAGGCTCTTAATAAACTAGTGCGCCTCACCATCTACGATTGTATCACTGCTTACCATCAGGTGGGGTCGCAGTCAAGCATTAGTTTGTATAACTAAAAAAAAGCGTGTGTTCTAGTCCGTAAAAGTGTGACATGCTGAACCAAAGAGTGGGAAAATTCATTGGATGATTTGACACCTAAAAACAGCTGTTGTTGTTTATTATCTGGTGACGTAGCGATTAAACGCAAACATATCAATAAAAAAAAAACAGCAATAGCACCTAGCGAGTATGGTAAACAGCATTTTAACAAGGCACAGTTTTTATGGTCACATCCATAAAAATTGTGCCTTGCTTTTTTAATCTTTATATGAACATAAACACATTTTACAAATTATATGGTGTTTTCCAATTCAATTTCAACATTTTTATTTCACATAGGACTACATGGGCACTTATAAAATTCAAAAGTTAGCGCACGGTTCCAATTGGTCGTTTCCTATGGAAAAGAACCGGCAAGAAACTCCATGTTTACTCTTTTTAAAAAACTAACATGTAAATAGCAACTCGTATATTAGTTTCAAAACTGATAAAATAATATAGTTGGTATATACGAGTATTCTAGTGGACAGGAGACCGAAGAGTTTAGTTTCCAACCGTGTGGAAGCCGGTCCCACCTCTCAGATCAATCATTTAACTGCGAGCTTAATGAATTAGCTCCATAAGCCGCTGGTATACCAGGTCCTGAGCTTTGGAACAAAATATTCAGGCCGCAAAAGTTTCCAACTGAAATGAATAACAGAATCTAGTTAGTAATATTTGAATGCTATATTTGAATGTTTTTAGTCAATGTAATTTTGAGGTTTGGCGTGGATCTAATTGTTTAAAATAACTATATATATTTCACTAAATAAAGGAAGTGAAGGCCAAACTCACTAGTTTGGTCTTCACGTTGCCAATATTAATAGAAAATCTTGATGAAAATAACTGAAGATTTTAGTCTACACGTTATGGTCTGGAAAATAGTCGATTTCTTCTTCTATTTATAGAGAAATCTCTATTTTAAATCCACTTGAGTTTATAAGTTACTCGCTACTTTAATGTACATTTATCGTATGTTAAACTTTCGCGATATCTGGTGATAAAATACAACATATGTACTCGTATGTTACTGCAATTTCTCTAAAAGTAAAGTTTCCTCAAAAAATGTCTACTGAATTTTTCGCAAGGTCTGAATTATTAAGTTTTAGCTTACCTGCAAATAACCTAGCATGTCTTAGACAAGAAACTGAAATAAAGATGATCTGCTATCGGTAGCGAGCTAGACGAATAAATAAGGTAGTGAGTGAATTGAATATTGATTGTGGAATGTAAACGAAAACGTGAAAAAACTTATTCACTGAAACAGCTCTTGCCTATCACGAAAGAGCTTTAAATATAATCAAACACAAAAACTATTTTTTTATTTCAAATAAGCCTACATGGCCATTTATAAAACGTCTGAAGCTAGCGCACGTTTCCAATTGGTCGTTTCCTATGCAGAAAAAAAGGCAAGAAACTCCATTGTTGCTCTATTAAAAAAAAAAGATTGTTTCTACAATATTTCCATATAACGGTGTTTCTCATGAAATTAATAAGCTTATCAACCGAAATAATGTTTTGATTAGTCTTTGATTTGAAAGAAAAGAGAGTTAGTAATAGCGTGACGAGTAACAGACCAATTGGAAGAAAAAAACGTGTTTCAACGACCCCAAATAAAAAGGTACGAGGGCATGAAGATGATGATAAGTCTTATGTTAGAAGTCAAATCATTATTTGTTTATTTAATTAAGTAATAATTAATGAAACTATAATGATTACCAACAAGGAAACGCAAAAATATAATGGGAACAAAGGTGATAGATACTTTTGAAGAAATCTCTTCCAGCAAAAAAAAAGTTGGATAAAAAACTTTAGTTTAAATATGATTTGACGAGAGATTTACTGAAAACTATATCAATACCCGCAAAATAATAAAAAAGTTCTACTGTCTAAATACATTTCTGTTACATTCTTCTTACTGGCTTGACAAAATTTGAGTTTATTAAGAAACCGAGAATATACTGTTATTTTGATATAGGTATGTCAGGGAAAGATATACTAGTAAATAACTACTACGCAAATCGCCCAAAGTACTACGACACACCTGTACACGGTGTCAGTGTGAAATTGATGCCACTGAAGACAATTATCGCAAAATTGATAAAAATGAAACACCAACCCGCACTGGGCCCACGTGGCGGATTACGGTCCGTTCCCTTTCCTAGAGCGAAGGCCTAAATCCCAGCAGTGCGAACATTCTTTTTTTTTTTTAATTTGCTGTATACTAGTGCTTGACTGCGATCCCACCTGATGGTAAGCAGTGATGCAATCTTTGATGGTGAGGCGCTCTAGATTATTAAGAGCCTATTCACTCTAGCCTTGAAGACACCTAAATTATAATCGGACGGGAAAACCGCAGCAGACAAATTGTTCCAGTCCCTCGATGTACGCGGTATAAACGACGAAGCAAAACGCTTAGTCCGGACCGCCCGGACATTATAAGGCTGATTATGTGATAAGGCTAAAGAAGTTGTCATGCCGTCTACCAAAACTATTTTTAACCTTCTACCAAAACTCGAAAGAGAAATATTTAGTAGGTAAAGTCAGAGTTGAGACGTCGAAGTTGGGCTGAGAGTCCGCCAAATCCCGAATCTTTCCATCTGAAATAACTTTACGTAGGTACTAGAAAATAAAAGCTTTTGAAGTGGGTTTTAAGGAAAGAATCTTAGAATAATACTAAGTAAATCTATTTTTATTAAACATTGATCTTTTACGATTTCAAAGAAAATCTTGAGAAACTCTTGAGACTGGATAATAGTTTTTGAACAAACTGTGTATTTTTGTAGACATCTCAAATGGTTTAGGCGGAGAAAGGAATAGATTAGAAGTTTTATTCGCTTGGGTGAATTAGGTCTAACTAACTTTGGGAGGCATAGTTCACAAACTTAATGATAATATTTATTGAATGAATATTCTTTCTTCTTTGACCTTTGTTCTAATTCAAATGATTTTTATCAAACATAATTTTACATGGGTACTTAATTAGTTGTCTTCAATGGAGAAGAACCGGTAAGAAAGTGCCAGTAAAGTTATTCCTTAAAAAATGTGATTAAGTTTTATAATATTTCCATGTTACAATATTAATAGTTAATAGGTATTAGAAAACAGAGTAGACCTTTTTAATTTGTGTAAAAATATCAAATTGTAATTTTTATGTGTGCTAAAATAAATAAAGAGATTATAAATATTCTAGCCACTTTATTATGAAAATACTAAGCTCGAAATAGAAAGTTACTGTGAATCTGCAGAGTCTAAAGTATTCTCATATTCATAGAAGAGGATAGTCTCTTTATTTTTGGCTATAGAGCGAAACGAAAATAAACTTATAGATAAAAACAATCTATAATAAAACACTAGGTAATTAAGTTGTCAAGTGGCTGTGAACCTAATAATGTAATAAGTTATATCTCGGCTACTCGGTGTAATGATACATTTAACCGGAAGCATACCATTTTTTAATTAAATAGCAGTACATCCAATCATCCGAACTAATGGGTAACCCCATTAGACAGGAAACGCCAAGTCACTTTCTAAATCATGAAATAAATAAAGAAAACAATCTCATTCTCCGAGTAGGTATTTGAAGAAACAGTTTGGAGCTGAAGTTCACCCGTGTAGCGGATTACCCGCCGACATCACGTTCCTTGATGAAGGGTTCAATGTATAAAATATTACTCTGCGACAAAAGGGTGCCGAACTCAGGGCTTAAACGTGCACCGCGTGACTCCGACGAGTTCCATTACCTTCCTCCGAATAATTTTCGAAGCGGCCTATCTCCCTAATTATGCTGTTATGGTTGTAAAGGAAATTACGTAGTTACGCACTACGGCAATACTATTCGTTTGTAGGCTCAGCCCACGCAACTAGCTCGGTAATACACCGCATGCCCTACACGGCCTGTTTAATCTGACCCTTTTAGTCTCTAGACCCTCGCATGTCATGAATTAGATCCCTGCATTTTATAAGTACTATTTCATCCTGTAGACCTTCGTATTTATGTTCGCCTCGGCTCGTGCCTCACGCGTTATTTTCGATCCAGTTACCTCAGACATCTTTGTTAATTTGATAAATGTATGACCCTTGCTTGACTAAGTTATATCGAGCAGTGCCGGCGCCCAAGGCAACAGGAAACTGGAATAGTCGAATTTCCCGTAAGGCTGTGGCAATCTGTAGCCCTCCACGTATAGCTATAGTTATAACATAGGTATGCGCGTCACCTAACACAATTTTTGCCCGACACTTTCAAGGAATTGAAACAGAAGTGTCCCCGAGAGCGATTTGGATGTTTCACAGAAATTCAGTACCTACAGCGTATATCTTTTCTCGTTCCTGTTTTATTTCAGTACGTTGTCTTTTATTATCTAAACTGAATTGAGCGTGATCGTGAACGCTGCTCGGTGACGGAGCCGAGCGGGGACGCGTCGCGTCGCGCCAAATTGATTGGTAATCAGGAACGCAATCACTATACCGTACTCCGTGGGGTAACGAACGAACATATTGAGCAAGACGCATGTCGCGTGCAGCCACTGCACAAATATATTTTATTTAGTAAATAAATAAGGAATACTTTTTCTTGATTTAATATTCATTTAGTTTTAAAACGTACCTATCTCACCATGCCAACAGTTTGTTTTTTTGTAGCAAGCGTAGAACTTTAGATTTTCTGTTATCCCTCGAGAATCGTCTGTGCCTTTCGTAGTCACAAAGAATCTATGAGCAACATTTCAACGTAATCCAATGTTGTGTAAAGTTTTGTTTGTGTGTAGTGTAAGGTGAAACCTGTTCGTTTGTAACCGCCTGAGAATGTCGAATCTTTTGTATACCCGTATCAAAAGTTTGTCGCCCGAATGTTAGGAGAAAATATTGTTCAAAATAGTTTGGTGTTTGAATTTTCAGTAGTTTCAGACCCTCCTTACGCTTGTGTCACATTAGTTAATTACGTTTAACAATAATTATGAGGCGGCTAGTTTCTTTTAAAGGCTTCGTTCACGTGAAATGAGAAAATGAAGGCATACTTATTTCTGAAATACTAAGTATTCTATGTTATTCCAGGATATGCTATACTCATAAGCCAGATTTGGTACGAATTGGTTCAGACTTCAGACTTTTGAAATCTAAAATACATTAATATTTTCCAAAATTTGGTGTTAGCACGTTCCATAAAAACTAAAACAATAGAAGAAGCCAAGTGATATTTAACACTAGATTTATTCGTGTTTAGCAAGAACGGGCTACGTAGGTAGTAGCTACCTACATCTGCGTTCCAGGTAGGTAATGAATAAAGCATTTAATATTGTTTTAGGCCCCGAATCAGAGATACAATCACTACACTGTTTACTTGGGCTAAAATATAAATAGAACATCTGGCCTACATTCATGAGCTAACCTTAAATAGACCAAGGTGTGGGTTCTAAGCGGGCCGCGTATTTGATTAAGGTGTGTAACCTTATAAGCATATAAAAGTATAGTAGTGTCATAAAATTGTGGGCAAGTGTGAGGTCCCATTTATGAAGCCTTAGTTTTGTAATAAAACCATTAAAGGTACGTACAGGACTTAAGTTGTAAGTTAGCTGCAGGATCGATAGGCCAGGCCAATATTATGTCAAGGAGTCTGCATTGTTGCGTTTTGATGTAGGTTACAAAGATAACTGAACGTAGAAAACTTCTTTATAAAGTCCTACTTTATTATTTTCATAAAACTTTTTAAATTCAAACGTTGAAGTTGGGTGGGAATGAGCTTACTTGTCTGTAATACAGGAAACGCCAGAAAAATAGAATGACTTTTGCAATTCGGCAACGGAACCCTAAAAGCGAAGTGTGTGTTGGTTTCTTTCTGTAGAACAATGTCCTATATATAATGCTATTGAATGTCCCTCCATGTGGTATTCAGTTCGCTTTCAAAGGACCTGCGAGCCTCCAATGCCTCTATTGTTCACTTATCCTTGGATTTCTGGTGAGGAATCAATACTACACGATTCTATCGCAGGAGTGAAATCTGGGAACTTAGGGCACTTTTTTGTTAAGAAAAACTGTCACGTGAAGGTTACTTCTCAAAAATTATTTTGAGCCAAAAGTTGAATGGATATCCATTTATAAAATAATTCTATTCTATTTAATATCTTACTAGCGACCTACTGGGATGTTGCACGGGTGCTATATTGTGCATGTTATGTACATAAAACCTTCTTTTTGAATCATTCTATTTAATTTAAAAAAACCGCATTAAAATGCGTTGCGTAATAGTACATTATGATACAAGTGTGTAATGTGGGTCATTATCGTCGCGGTGGTATTAAGACCCGAGCCATGGCGAGGGTCTTAAGAGAACCAAGAACGATAATGACTAATTACTCACGTGTGTCATACGACGTTTTTCGACACACTTGCGAAGAAAAAAAAAATTAAAAATCAGCTTTATTTAGTAGGTATATGAAAAGTTTATTTAGAGAAACAGTTCGTAAATGTGCAGTCAGTAATGTTATAATTAACTATTTTTGTCGGTATAGCGGTCCCATCACATAGATTTTCTAATTGAAGGCGTACAGCAAAAATCATTTTCCTCATAAATAGTTGTTTTTGTAAAATTTGTATTTTATTTTTAAATATGGCGGCTAAAAAAATTACTAAACAACTGACGCGCGCATGCGCGAAAACTGGCGGCCATAGACTAGTTACTCTAGCTCTTGGTTTAGAAAAAATAAGAATGAGGTTGCTTATAAACAGAAAATACAAATTTGATGAAAGATTTAATTAATTAAATATGTTAAATTTTAAACAGTTTATTTAAACACGAAATTGCATGAAATAAGTAAGAAAAACACTAATTTATGCTATTGAACCCAATAACAAATGTTACTTTTTTTTGTCTTAAAACTCTTTTTGCCAAAAAAGAGGTTTAACAAAAAGGTTCTAACTACATTACAGCACAAGTGCATAATAGTAATCAAAATGTCACAGTTTGGTAATGAGCCCCTTTATATACCTAAGTGCAGTGCAATAATAGCCACTTTATGAGCAAGTGTGTCGAAAAAAAATTAAATGTCTATAAGTAGGTACAGACAGCGGGAAGAGACTTTATTTTAAACTATTTAGTGATGAAAACAAATTTTCAAGATGATAGGGATCAGAGGTAAAAGGTCGATCACTTCTTTAAAACTTGGCAATTATTCCACTCCATGAACCTTTACGCACATTTTTAGACGTCGCTTCTTTTATTAACATTTTCTCTCCTCGTGACTGATGAAGATTGATAGACGAGTAACACAAACTAAGACTTTTAGTTAGAATAATGTCGTTAAATCTAAACGTGTTTCCAGAATGAAGAGTCACTTTACTGAATTTCAAGTGTTTTAACCAAAATTGTTCTAGCAAGTTAACCCGTGTAGATACTTAAAACTTAAACAAAACTAACTCCCATTTGTTACAGTAAACAGGATTAGTAGGGATATAATAATGAGAATTACTACTAAGATCTTAAACGGCGTTATAATTAGTGTAGTTAATTTTCGCTGTGCCTCCCAAGTAAAGCACTTGCCTCACTTCAGTTGTTAGCATTAATTAACAATTTAATATTATTACGTCGCGTGGGTTACGATTGTACATCACGGTTATACCACAACAATATCGTAAATTATGAGAATAACCCAGTCTTATCATTCTAGAACAAATTAGCTCTTTACTTGACGCTTTTTTATACAAAATTACTGGGTTCTTGAAGGTTAAGTATGATTATTCGAAGTTATTATAATTTTTAAGGTTTATAGAAAAGAAGTAAGTAGGTATGAACTACAAACTTTGTAACTATTGATACCTCTTTGTATACAAAAATAAACCCCTATTTTCTTGCTTACGCAATAACTTGTGAACGACATAACCGAGTTCTATCGTCTTGTTTAATGTTTTCTAATACTTTGTAGAAGGTTCTTACGACAAAAACTAAAATTAAGAAAATTACACAAACATTTTTTTTACAGATAATAATTAAGACTTTTTAACCTTCGCACTTTTAACAGTTTAAAGCTAAGACAAGACAATGTCTATTCAGTCAACTAGTTATAAAAAAATAAAACCTTTTGATTCAACAGCATGAAATATTTCAGAGCCTGAAACTGACGCAATCATAGAGGTGTGAATAATAGTAAAATTGTTCAGTGCGAGCCGCGCTTCATAAATGTAGTTTTACTGAATGCATATAACCGTTATTAATTCTTTTCATCCAAAAAATATCAGTTCCCGGTCTTTTTGTACACAGTATAAATAAATGGCACAGTCAGCTTGGCAATACCAAGAAATACTAGCAGCTACCAGCGGTTTCGCCGATGCGTGGTAGTAGAAAATTATTCTACGGGATCATACTCCCGGGATAAAAAGTAATTTTTGTGCTATTTCAGGACATGGTCTACCCGTGTACCAAATTTCACGGAAATCTATCCCATAGTTTTTTCGTGAAAGAATAACTAACTTTCATATATTCATACACAAAAAAAAACCTACGCATTATTACTATTGAGGAATTTTGTATGTTTCAATATAGCATCAAAGGCTTAGTATATTTAACGAGATACAGCTAGACCATGAGCCTTTATTAATTTGTTGTAATACATAGTGGTTTCCTTTGATATAATTTTAACATGTGAAAACAGTTTTTAAGCGAGTATGTTTACATGCCGCGGTCGGCAGTCAATAATTAGTTCGTATTTCATTCTAACCATTTGTAAAACAGGTGTGTCTAACAAATAGTTTATTAATCGTAAATTATGGACACAAGGGAATATGTACACAAGTTATGTGTACACAAGTTCCGAAGTTCAAACTTACAACGTTCGGTAACATGGGTAGATTGACACCAGTTCACTCCAGTCTGTCTCTTTAGTTTTCTTTTCAGTTGTCCCTAGGGATGAAACTCGGATACGATAGTGCTGTATCTCAATATTGGCTTTCGTATTTGGATCTTTACAAAAAATAATATTTAATATTTATGCTAAGCGAATTCACTTCCGAAATCCGTAGTGATTGATAAAGGATAACTTTTTGTTCTTTTCTCTCTAACTTACTGTACCTTATCTGTTTTTTAGCTGTAAGTCCGCCATATCATTTAATTCATGAATCCCCGACCGGTCCTATGAGACCGCGCTGTTATTGTTTTACTATTGTGTCTCGTTTTGCGGGTATGTGATAGGTTAAATAACTAACTAAAACAATAACGATTAGTTAAATTAAAATATTAGTCAAATTAACTGGCTAAATTAACTATTCGAAGCAAATTGAATTTCTAACACATCTCATTTACAAATAAGCCAGTTTAACAAGTTCGCCATAAAGGCAACCCACAATAGATTTCCCATTAGCTAAACACTTTGACAAAGTTGTGCAAAAGTTGCACGCCTCCATAATCTTGTTACAATATGATTAACTAATCCGCAGTGTGTAAGGAGGTACAATAACATTATGGAGATGTACGCCGAGGAAACCCTCCAATATGTTCGAGTGAAACAGGGCCGCGCCACTTTCCCTAAGCGCTCTTGTGGGATCTTGAATCTCTCCGGCGCCAAACTTATTTCTGTATCACATCAAACTTATAAGTTACGAACGAATGAGTTTACGTACGGACTGGACCAAAGAAACTAGCTCATACGCTCTCTTCTCCATGTTTTCCTTTGTTGTAAATCTCTACTCATCATGTTTATTCTTTTTGTTATTTCGGGCAAAGGCATTTTGGAGATTTTATCTGATTAATTTTACAAAGATTTTCTCTTAATCCTTGATATTGTTTCTAAACCAGTTTAGTACGGCTTTTTTTTTAAATTGGAATTAGAATTGAAAACAGAATTGCATCGTAAAGCTTTAACGATGGAAGTGGCTGTTAAAAGACTCTTAAATTGTTAAGATGCTTATCCCGAGACAGGCAAGGCGAGTTTAATCGAATGTCAGTCAACTAGATAAGTGATAACAAATCGCTCGATGTGAAAAAGCTCTGGTTTTCAATTATTATAAAAAGTATACTTATATTTACGTTAAAATAGCATGCAATACAAACATTAGAGGAGAATAAAGCAGATTGGAAAGAAAATTAGTTTTCGCTTTATTATGGCCATAAGACTCTTAGGGTTTATTGGTATTGAAAAATATTTATAATATTTAACGATACACAATATTTCTGAAAACTTCTGTACTGTGTATGTATAACACGCTTGTGTTGCTTTGCTAACATCCATAATCCATTTTAAATTCACACTTCACCATAAATATTTCCCGTTTTGCAGGAAAAAATACGGTTTCATGTAAATAATATGTTTCAAATTAACGGAGTCACCGACAAACACGAGTCGGCTAGTTTCGTGCTGAGTAATGATATGCTCCCAATTTCGTGACTGATTACCCGCAAACGATAAAATAAATACTTACTAGAAAACCCTGCCTCCATTAGCTGAACCTATTTCTGTGAGCTTAGTTAACAAACATGTATGTATTCTGGCGAAGTTTCACAGAGTTTCGGAGTTTGCAACTGCCCACTTTGTCTGCTATCCACCGCATGCTCACCTATTTCCAAAAGTTTGGCTGTACCCTTAATTATGGGTCCATGTGTCATGAGGGATACTAAAGAAAGGAGACTGTAACTCGACCAATTTTATCATACAAATCTTGAAGTTTTTAGTGTTGAATTCAGAACTACAGTAAAACTTTGGTACCTAGCTTGTGACATGAAAACTTAAAGTGTTGTGGACGGGCTAGTGCAAGCTGTTCAAATAAGATTCCTCTGTAATATAAACCAAGGAAAGTACTCATGTGTTTGTGTCCATACAATGGGAGTCAACATCATATCTCATGTTGACATTCCTTATAAGAACAGGAAAAAATATTATGTACCCTGTAACAGCTCGCAGAAAAATATTCGTGGAAGTAAAGAGCTGTTTCCTAATGGAAAAACCTGTTTACCTGGTACTACGAAAGTACTGGTAAGTACTGTTTAAGCTTCAAAGTTTGGGAAGTTTGTACATTTTTATTTTGCATATAGCGCTTTAAATGCGCAGATTTTAATAAGGCGTCGTTTAGGGAACTAAACAGTTACCTACTTATGGTGTTTAGCTAACTTACCAACTATAAGGATGGACTGCTTACGTAGCTGGCCATTTTAATTTGTCCAATAGAAAAAAATATGTAAACGGACAAATAGTAAATAAGGTAATTAAAAGAGATACTTTTTTCAAAACTAAAAATATATAGCAAAACGGTTTATGTTTACTATCATACAGAAGTACATTTAATTTCTAAAGATTATTTCTTTCTAATATGATCCGTAATTATGGTAAACTTGGTCCATTCTTCAGTTCCAATTTTTGACGATGCGTCTATGCATTACGAGTAGGTATTTGGCGAATAACGCGAGTAATGGTATCTTCTATTCTTGTTCGATTATAAGTAAATGGTAATCTATATATTCTCTAGATTTTACATAGCCCTAAAGGAAAAAGTTATAGGGATGTGATGTCACATGATCTAGGTGGCCACCTCGTCGGTACGAAGTGCCAATTAACTGTTCGGTAAATGACTCTCGCAATCAAGCCATTGTTCCACGTGATGTGTGGTAAATGCCACCATCTTGTTAGTGTCCTGGAGATCAAGTTTCTCTAAGTGCTCGAAACACATTCCTCGTAGAACGCTGATTTCGCAATGCAGTTGAACAATTTGTAGATGCTACATATGCTGTGATAAATCTATCCATGATGAATTGCCACTAATATTATAGCGCAGAAAGTTTGTGTGCCGGTATATTCATTACTTCTTCATGCTCGAACGGCAGCACAAATTTCGATGAAGCTTGATACACGGGTAGACCATGTCCTGGAATAGCACATTGGATATTTTTTTTTACCCCGGAGTATGTTCCCTTTTTCCAAAAATTCCCGCGGCGTTAAAGGGCGTCTCTTGGAAATCTCTTCGTCTACGACTCGGGTTTGGTCCTTATCGAACGGCTGCACGGCGAGTTACGCATTGCTCGTCATCATCATCGTCATCTCTTACCACTTAAGCGGAGCCTTACTTAATAAAAACAAGTTAAAAAAATACTCTACACCAAAATGTCAAACACCGTAAGTATTCAAAACTTATCGGCCGACATTCATCACTCAGGCTCAGTATATAGTTAATTGAGCTTAAAAACAAAATCCATTAGAAAGTTGATCAGTTTACACGTTAATTAAGCACACTTAATGGGGCCCGCAACTGATCGAGGCCGCAGTTTACGCGCGATACCTTCAAGGGAAACTTAATGACTTCTACCATAGAATTAAGTAAAAGTATTTGTTCGTAGCCGGCATATATTCGTACTGCTTAAAAAGCAATTACTTTGGTGCTAATTCTTAACTTTGATATTATAAAGTTTTGATTTTTTGGTTTGTTTGTTTATTATGTTACTAGTTAATTCAAAAACTACAGAACTGATTAAATAAAAAAAATCCATTAAAAAAGTTACATCTTCACTTCTTTACTTTTAAGCGTGCGAAGCTGCTGGTAAAAGCAAGTATACTAAATATATTGAAGCTGCCAGCTCTCTGTGTTCTTGTAAACTTAAATCATTAAAAAAAAATACTCAAAAATACACGTAATGTGGCGTAATGGGCTTCCGAAAGAGTGGGACTCAAAATGAACATGGACAAAACCAAAGTCATGGTAAACATCCATGTAGCTCCCACTCCTATCAAGATCGGAGACTCTACACTCGAAGTTGTGGACGACTACGTCTACCTGGGACAGACGGTCCAGTTGGGTAGATCTAACTTCGAGAAAGAGATCAATCGTCGAATCCGACTCGGCTGGGCAGCGTTCAGGAAGCTGCACGGTATCTTCTCGTCCAACCTACCGCAGTGTCTCAAGACAAAAGTCTATGACCAGTGTGTGTTGCCAGTGATGACATATGGCTCGGAACCGTGGTCGCTCACAATGGGCCTCATCAGAAGGCTTAAAGTCACCCAAAGAGCAATGGAAAGGGTAATGCTCGGAGTTTCCTTGTGCGATCACATCAGAAATGAAGATATCCGCAAGTGAACTAAGGTTACCGACATAGCCCGAAGAATCGCCAAACTTAAGTGGCAGTGGGCAGGGTACATTGTTCGTAGAATAGATGGTCGATGGGGACGGAAGGTTCTAGAGTGGCGGCCATGTTCTGGAAGACGCAGCGTCGGAAGGTCTCCCACAAAGTGGACCGACGACCTGGCGAGGGTCGCGGGAATTCGATGGATGCGAGACGTACAGGACCGGTCGCTGAGATGATGATGATGATGACTCGTAATGTATTGCGGGATTGTTCGAAAGAGTTACCCTGGAAGAAGAAAAAGGAGCAGAAGGCAATGGAAAGAACACAGGTGGGTTTTAGTCAGTAAATGTCTGATATTCCCATTCGTTCCGCCCAGAGCGGGAGAGGTTACATTCACAGACTATTAACCCACCTCAGTTCCTTCCGCTACCTTTTGCGTTTCATGGCTACAGTAACAACTCTGGCAGTAATCAGGTCTAGTAGATTACATACACAAGTAAATAAAACCACAAGAAACAAAATCATCTTAAGTACCATACGAGGAAATACTTAACACCCTGCGTGTTTATTTTGGGCCCAAAAAAGTGTAATAAACCGGCTAATTCTCCCTGTTTTGTTAGGCTAGCAGTATTTTATGTCGCATGTCAGTTTTGGATTGATTTATTTCTGCTGTAGCACCCACAGCCTTCCTCAAGTCCTCGACACTGTTTAATGATTCATTTCTGAGTCTCAAAATATATCTGGCAAGGAACAATGGTTGGGAGAAATAAGCTAAAATTTATTGTGTGACGGACCGACGTTCGGTTTTGTTTCTATACCAGCCTTGAGAGATAATACTCAGTGATTCGTGCTATTATTATTAAGTGTTTTATTGTTCTCGTTTACCTCTTACATTGTTGGTGAAAGGGTGAACAGCCCATTGTATGTGAATAATGATCAAGTAAATAGGGTGTTACTGAATGTAAAATTTGAGGAAAATTGCCTTTTACTTAGATTTTGATTCGGCTCATTTTGTAGCTAATAGCTGTTGTGCTGATAGAATGGTGGTTCTGATTTTACATCACAAATAGAATGAAGATTCTCCATAGTATTGGATCGGGAAGTGCGGGCTTACTTTCTAAAACAATATTTTGCAATGAATTTAATTATGATGGCAGGGGCGTGATTCTGTACCCAGCATTACTGCTTTGTCGAAGAAGGCCACTGCCTGCTGTTTCTCCTCGCTCTGGAACATGGCCTGTACCAGAGTCCGGTACGAGAGTTCGTTGTCGCTGATTGCTCTCATGAGGAGACAGCGGTGCTTCGCCCAAGCATAAAATTCAACCGTATGCTCCACCGATTGCTCTTGGTGAACCACAAAACGGTGACGATATTGACGAAAAAATTAGATCTCTGAGTAAGTTGCGGTATTTCTTCTCAAGTTGAAGGTAATATAGTAATTGTAGAAGGAACGCAATATAATACACCAGCGATATAATTTATATTGACGAAAACATTTTGTGAGAGTGCTATATAAAATTAAATACAATTTATCACCAAACATGGCCGCTGTTTGTTCGTATTTCCCCCAGTTTTCCGGCTACATAAACTAAAACATTTCAGATTGCTACTTTCGCTAACCGGCGGCGTCTAATTAGTGGAAATTAATTCGACTTTGTTTCGGTGTTTTAACTATTTGTGTTAATGCTTTGTTGGTCTGCGAGTTGTACAGTCAGGGAGAAAAGATTTTACTTGTAGCGGAATTAAAGATTTTATAAATCGTTTCTTTAGAGCAGGTCGTCTTAAAACACCTTTGGTAGTGTATTTTTTTAAGTCAAATACTCGTAAGCTGCAATATCTTTAAATTACAGTAACAGGTCATCTACTTTCACACTATAAATATCAAATACAGGATATGGGTACTGCTAATTAGGTATCGATAACTTCAAATAGCCTTTTTACCGATTTATTGAATTAGCATGTTTGTTTATTGCTTTCATGAGCTAGAAAAGACTATTAGCATTGCCACGCTGCGCGCTGTGTGGCAGTGCTTATTTACTGCACAAGGTAAAAACCAGCCCTTGGGTTACGCGAAGTGTCAACAAGGCGTTTGAAAAGGTGTTTAAACAATTTATGAGCACTCGGACCCCATGATCCGAGAGTTTCAACCCCAAACGGTTTGAAAATATAACTAGCAACAAGATTATATGTAATATGTGCACTAATGTGCAGCTAATAGTGTCGATACATTGACACTATTAACTGCACAAAACTGCAGTGCACTGCTAAACAATGTCTTCATTTGTAAAAAGATATTTATTTCAAATCAGTTCGTTACGTGACTGTAGACCCTTCCGTGGATGACTGTACTGTGCCATGGAGTCACGTATTAACTGAGTTAAGTCCACATACCTACGAGGGCTCGCAGTACTGATGTTTTGATTGCCTTTGAAAATTAAGAGTGCCCTGTTGTTTGTTCCTTCGATTGTTCTTAATAAAATCAACAGTCATTGATACATGTTTGATATTTATGTATCTATGTATGTTTATGTGTATAGGAAGTTTGTATTCATTACGGTTTGTGTCGGTATCATACATATTTAATTACAAAAAACATGTTTCTACATTACAAACGAATAATTCATGTAAAACGGCGTGGTTATACATGTAAAATTGGAAAGTGGTTAATTATACCAGTAGCATTAATTTGATGTACCACAATAACTCATTTGAAATGCATAATTACAAGGAGCGAAGAATAATATTTCAGGCGTCATGATTCTCGACGAACTGAAGAAAATTTTGTAATCTTGTCGAATATAAATTGAATGAATAATAGAATCGGCTTTGTCGAAGGCTAAATTTCGTTCGCTGAAATCGCCTTCTTATGCTAATATTTAAAATAGACAGTTGGCCGTCCATCGATACAGGAGCTAGGCTTATGCAAGTTTCGAGCTGGCTCCGATCCGCTTGCTTTTAGCCCGACAAGACGTTTTAGATATTCTTTCTCGAGTCTCAAGTCAATATTTTATCAGTTTTAGTAGTCTCAAGCTACTGATAAAGTACGTTCAGTTTGGATCGATCTCAATAATGTAACACGTGTAAGAGACAGAAATAACCTGCCTAATACGTATATATTACTCGGCGATATCTTGTTGTTTATATCATTAGCAGAGCTTGGATTATATTTACCTAAAGTTCGTGGAAGTAAGAAACATGGTGTTGATATCCCGGTATCATAAATGAGACGACTAATTCCCGGTTATATATTATCCACACTATGTTACTTACTTCCACAAACTTAAATGTAAGTTTAGTTTAAGTGTATCCTCGACCAATACAGAACTCTGATCATTAGTCAGTCCAGTTGTGCTTCATTACAGTAATAATTTGACTTACGAGTATTTACAAACATTCATTACACTATTTTTAAATAATTCGTTTAGGGGTCTGAAAGGACAGCAGCAGACCCCTTCAGTCGACCATTTCAATTTGGCACACGATGCACCAAGCACCCTGGATAAACCCAACGGTCGGTATCTGGTATTGGTTTTAAGCTCAGAACTCCCGAGAAAGAAACCTCCTAAGTTTGCAAGCCGTGACCAAAAGTAGGCCATCGTATCCAGCCGCCTAACTTGAGCTTCCTAAGGTGTTGGTCGAGGCTTGTGGCAATTAAGCCATTGGTTGACACGTCTATCGTTACAATGATTGCCGAGTCCTCACCCGACGTGTCGACAACCTTGCGGGCCAAGTCAATATGAATTACTATTATTTATTCATATTAATATGAAACCTAGACACATATTTAGGGCGTCGCGTCGTCGTCTTCTTTTTTATCGACAACCAATTATTACAATAATGTGTGGTGAAGGCGTATTTCGTCCACACTTTCATGAACATTAAATAATAATTAAATATTATTATCCAATTTAATACCCTTGAAGGATAGTAGATATGTATTATACTAAAAACCTTAAAATTAAACAGGGTTGAAAGACTTCAAAAATTCAGGGTAAATACGATATAATTTTTCAAGGGGGGGTTGATAAGAATACTTGTGAGTGATTTAACCTATCAATACCAGCGAAACGAGACACAATTAAGACAATGAATTAATTCATGAATCCCCGACCGGTCTCATGCGACCGCGCTGTTATTATTTTACTATTGTTTCTCGTTTCGCGGGTATGTAATAAGTTAATTACTCAGATACCCGCGAAACGAGACACAATAGTAAAACGATAACAGCGCGGTCTCATAGGACCGGTTGGGGATTCAAACGTTAAATAAAGAATGTAAGCTTATTCTAAAGCAGGTATAGTTTCTCACCTGCAATAGCCCTTCCCAGCAACAAGGCGCTGAAGAGGATGGAGAGCATCCGCCCTCTCGCTCGCACCACCATCTCGCAGACCTTGCAGGGTCTCTCAACATCAACTGGTCATCATTGCGCACTGCCGCACTCGGTCCTAATGTCTCACCTCACTCTTATTTACACGGCACACATTGTTGTATTAATTTTGGTTTACACTTCACTTGGTTGATGTTTTTAATTTAGTACACTGTTAGCAGCTGTATGCTATATTAATTAAATCAAGTCTTATTTATTTAGCGGCAGATAAGTTAATCTAATTTACGCAGCCGCAAATAAAAACCAAATTGATGAGTAGGTGCAAGTATATAAAAAAAAAACCCTCTAACATAAAAATTAAATAGTAATTCCTAACTAATGCATAATATATGCAGGATGCTATCATACTTACAACTATTATACTACCAAGTACTTTTAAATTACTGCACAGGTTTTTCATCCAAATTAAGTACTTGTTATATTCACACTAATATTAGTAAATAATTAGTGTATCAGTGCATGGTTTATGGACTGAAATTATGAGTCGTAAAACGGTGGGGTGCTGAACATACACATGTCGTTAATATAATGCGAGAATTTATGAGCTTGCAACCCTAACGACTTTAATAAGGTGTAGAAGGCGAATGTTACCAGTATAGCTTCACAATTGTGCTAAGTCTTGTACAGTCAGCATCAAAAGTCGCTGAACACAATCAACATAACAAAACATTTTATTGTGAACAGATGAACGAACGAGGTGTTTTGTTATGTTGATTCTGTTCATCGACTTTTGATGCTGACTGTACCTAAAGCTACCTACTATAGTATGCTTTTCAGTCCATTTTCTGTGGAGTATGGTTGATTGCTATCCGGTATGCGTTAGTAATAATTTAGCATCGCCGAAGTTTCGCACTTAAATCTCCCGAGACTGACGCTACTAGAAGCGAAAGTTAAAATGTTATCAACCCCTGACCTGCGAGATTTTTATTCCACTCTTAAATTCGTATTCATAATTTATACAGAATCGGGAAGTAATCGCAAAATCTCTGAATTTCGCTGTCTGGTCACCAGCCAATGCACAGTGGTTGGATCAATTAAAATCCTATTAGTTATTATTTTGTGGGACATGATGCATAGTTTATTAAATAGACAATAATGATTGATTTGGTATATCCTTTAACCTCATGGCACGCATTACCGAGCCCGACTGTGTACACTTAGCTTTATTCAGTTTGACATCCGACATCCATATATAATCACATAACACCGTTTATTTACTGAAAACAAAAAGAAAACAAAATTATGTAGGCATAGGATAATCAAACTTGGGCAATAATTCAGGCTACGCATATTCCCTTAATGGTCACACGTAAACATTAAAGGGACTTGAGTTTAAGTGTTCTCTCAAGAAAGAATATCGTCGTAAACCTTGTATCTATACAAAGTGAGTGTCAATTACATGAAAAAGGGAACAATAAACATCCAGGGGCTCCGACAAAACTTTACACGAAGGTTAATTGTGTCCGCAGTATTTCTGTTGTTTCTCAAGAAGACAGTAAAAACTTAGGAGTCGTAAACATCGGTCAGAGGTAAGGAAACAGAGACCACAATGTCTACGTAAACTTTTTAGGCTGTACACAATATAAGGATTTCTTTTTACTGTTTTACAGCGCGAGAAGGGATGGTCGTTTGTCGATTTGTGTTTTCTTGGCTGTAAAAGTGTTGGCTGTAATAAAGCTGAATGTATATTTTTTATTATTGATAGGCTTGCGCTTGACCTCTATCTCGCCTAATGGTGAGCGACTTTCTCGTAAACTGAAAGATAAGAAAATTAACTTTCCCTCGAACTATCGGCACCCTCGCTACGCTTGGGCGCCAAAGCTCTTCTAGGGACAAAATAAATTAATTTACAGCCCTAGGGTAATAATGTACTATAAATCTACATGCAACACAAAAATACAACGGCGATGTCATAGGCATTCTCTACCAGCTGACCTAAGGTCACAGATATGTTGTGTGCCTAAGGTAGTGAAGAACAATATGGCTGGTGCTCAAAAATAAAAGAAAAAGTTATTAAGCAAATAAAGGTATAAAAGTACATAAACATAAACATTTAAAAAAATATAAGTACATATTGTAAATAAAACTCCCGCACAGCGTGTGTCTGTCTATATAACGTTTGAATCCCCAACCGGTCCTATGAGACCGCGCTGTTATTGTTTTACTATTGTGTCTCGTTTCGCGGGTATCTGAGTAACTACTAGACACGTCTTGTACTCATAAACTACTGAACAGATTCCTGCGGTTTTTTCCAAAAGACAGAGTGATTTATGAGGATGGTTTAAGAGTATAATATAACGTGCATATTATAGTAGAGAGAAGCCGAGAAATTCGAAGATTTGTAACAGCCGTGCGAAGCTTGGGCGGGTCGTTAGTATTAATATAAAGTAAGGGAAAGGAGTTTTTGAGACGATTGTATATTCAAGGTATTTTCCCTTTATCGGTGTGGTGTGGCAGATAATGACGTTATAACAACCGGGTGTCAGATGACGAGGGAAGTGAGGGTTTATGCTTCATTATCAGGTAACGATTATGGGTAGGAGCGAAAATCTGACCATCACTCTATCCAAGGAGTATCGTGTTGCCCAGTAATTAGGTTGTGGAGGTCTGGTAGGCAGTAGCTCCATTTAAAACACGTGTATTCAGCTGCATCTGGATGGATATTCATTGTGCGTACAGCTAAGGCGGAGTACAACCTGGGAATCTTTAAGTCAAGAGTAAATAGGTTACTTCTAGGTAAGCACGCTCCATCGTTGCTTTCCACCAGATGAGATAGCGGTCAAGCGGAAACCTACCAAAGATAATGTACCAGAACATCAGACCTATGTGGAGTAAAAAACATCTGAATTTGCCTCTGCTCTTTCTTCGTCGGAATTTCTAGAGAAAACGCGGTAAAACGTTTTAAACAAAGTCAAGGTTAACAAAGGCAGTTAATTATTTTTGCATTCTCTCTCTATCTTCCTTAAACCGTACTAGCTTTCGTCCCGTATTAACTGGAGCTAATTCTATTAAATTACTACCTTTAGTTATTTACTATGCCCAAATACACTTGACCTTTGAAATGGTTCACGGAGATCGTAGACAGGGTTCATGTTACGCTAGGTTTTGTTTGATGTGCTGCCTAGCTAATTTATGTATTAGCGTGTTTAGTAGGGAAAATCTTTATTACCTTTCGTCACTAACACACACGTTGAGACGTTATTAAAAAATACGAACACAAGTAGCGTTTTTAAGTTTATTTATGAAAACGTGTAGTAACTCACACTAGATCTTTAACTACTGTTTTTGATAAGGTCCGGTCGTCCAATGACTTCTGCCGTTTTAATATCGAGTGGGAGGGCGTGTCAGTCTTTTAATGACTAAAACCACACGAGTGTTCTATTACAACTCAGATAATTTTACAAATAACTAAATTTTTTTGGGGGACAAGTCATTAAAAGTAAAAGCGAGAGGCAGTGTCAGACTTTTTCTGACGAATACTCACCTGCGGTTACACAAGGTTATAGGCATGGCTAGGTTAGGACCTGAGACCTACAATTCGTAAGTCGGTGCCGTTACTACTGAGCCACCATTGTAAAGCGCGTTTGACAATTTATCACTTTAATTTGGCAATCATTTTCTCTCGTGAAGGAAGGTTAGGAATAGTGACTACCAGGGCTGCGGGTTGTTGTTTCAAAGAATTACTGTGGCCCTAAAACAAGGGGGCAACTGAAGGAATAGTTGTCGATTTTAGTAAATGAAGGTGCGTAACTCTCTCTTGCTTTGCTCTGGGTGAGGCGTAAGGGAGTTATTTGATGATTTACACCTAGCAAAAATGTTGATGTATTACTATGCGTAGAATATGATCATTTCAATTTATACAGGTTATTTTTCTTAAATAGATATTTATAAAACTGTTTACATTAGCTATCTACAGTTTCCCTAATAATGAGACAATTCAGTTCATCGTCAAGTGGCTGACATATCATGGCCTGACCTACCTACGCCCATTGCACCCAAATGAAAATTTTCACGATAAAAATAACTGAAAAAATAATAAACAAAAAAAAACTGGCGGTCAATTGCAATTAATAATATTGTGTTGTGAATATTTTGGTATCAATATTTATTTAAAACTATCTGCGAGTGACTCTGCCTGCGTGAAAATTAAAAATTTTCTCAAGGGACAGAGGGAAAAAGTACCTGTACAGCTATTCCAGGACATAGTCTACCCTTGAGCCAAATTTCATG
Organism: Mythimna separata; assembly: GCA_030763345.1. Lineage (NCBI taxonomy): Eukaryota > Metazoa > Arthropoda > Insecta > Lepidoptera > Noctuidae > Mythimna > Mythimna separata. The sequence continues at coordinate 11,497,641 of CM061180.1, forward strand.
CAAATTCCTTTAGTCGTTTGAGTGTGAAGGATAGAGAGACTTTGATCTCTGAGTTTGTTATGGTGTTTTTTTTTCAGCGTGGTCTAGCTAGGAAACACTAGCCTCATCTAGTTTAAATTGACATGCAAAAGTGTTCTTTTTTTTAAACTATTTGCAAAATAAATATTATTTATCATTTAACAAACGTTCACACTTGCACACAAACTTTCGTTTTCCTAATATAAGTGTAAACACAACAAAAGCAAGCTGTTACCTTTACGTTGCAGGGCAACAGGGAGTATTAATCACCACGCTTGCTTAATGGCCGCTGTGGCCATTTCGATTAAAATCCTGGTTTGTTAATGATGTTTTCCTTCACCGATGTCAGTTACAAGATAAGTAAGAAATATCTTATTTGTTACCCTTTTTGTTTTTTTTTTCTCTTTCCATAGCGGAAGAAGTCATTAGATCTCCACACCCTTTTTGGGGTGGAAAGTCATCAAATAACTCCAGACTTTAATTTGTCAGACTTGGGCTGATTAAATCCTAGCCAAGTTCCTTCAGTTACCAACAGTCTCTCAACCCCTATTGGTATCTTTATATCTGATTTTACAAATTTTAACATTCAAAGCGAGAGCGATGTCTTGGCCTTTCTTCTTTTTAATTTAACCATATCAAGTTTGAATTGGTTAATATAGATAAAGATCATTTTCACTTTACTACATGGAAGTAAGCTAGCCCAACTTAAAACTTAATTCTACCGTAGAGCAAACGTGACAAAACAAATTCCAAGTAACTTTGGTGTGTAGTTACAGTTACTATTAGTCGGAGCAACCCAGCCCCGACCAACAGCAAGTCGTGAAGAAAATAATCGTTAATCGGATTTATTGTTACGAAGAAAACAATATGTATCTCACAGGAAACATAATACTGTATGTATCTCAAGACAGAGATCACACAATGTTTCTCGGACCCTGACGGTTGTATCGATCTTCCGTGTTATATATACAATGTATAAAGAAATAAAAGTGCGTGGTTGTTACTTTCAGAATTGCCATTTAGCGAAGACAACATCAATCTACGTCTTAGTGTCTCCTCACTGATTCCTCAACCGACGGTCCGATTATAAATCTTCATTTACTAAAAATGGCGAAAATAACAGCTCTCATTTTCCGTTCCTTTTATTTATTTATAGTTACGCTCTTTCATTTAATTGATTAATTGTACCGGTTTGTTTGATATAGTGTTTTGAATGGCGGAAAGATTGTTTGTTTGCATTTACTAAATTAAATGGATCTACCATTTTATTTTCGTAATTTACTGAAAAATTGTATTTTTTCCATTAGCATGAGACTGGGGGCGTGCTCCAGGTTATATTTATCAGACACTCTTGCTAGTTGGTTATAAAAACATAACCCACCTTCTGGCACGGTGGGTTAAAAAGCGACGCCATAAATAAAATAATAGGGAATATGCATAAAAAATAAAATGGCCTGATTTTTTTTTTCCTAAACTTTTAAGGTCGTAGTAATACACTCAATTCGTTATTTTCTAATTTAATATGCATTTAGTTATTTAAAACGTAAATCAAAAAGTGAAAAATTTACGAGCGAAATTCAAATTTGTAAAACGCCTCACCATTGGTCGTATGAAAACGACCAATGGTGAGACGACGACGGCGACGACTTTGACGTCACAGGGCACAAAACTGACAGGAATGGTGAATTTATCTGGTGTACTTTTTATAGTGTTATACACATTGGTATCATGCATTATCTATAAAATGGCTTTTTTCTTCTTCCATGATTATTACGCGACTAAAACACTTTGTTATATATCAAACTAACTCTCAATGCAAACAATAAACTGACAGGACGTAACCTATGACGTCACGCCTCAAGCGCGCGAGAAATAGTAGCGTTTGAACTCGTCAAATTAAACCAATATTTTTAAGATTTTATAAAAAAGTAATTACTACTCTTACGGCTATGGCTTATTTTTTTTCTACATCAAAATGAAGTGAATATTGAATAAAAAAATTGCCTGCATATTCCCTATTGTTCATCAACTTCATATCTTATTTTAATATGCATAATGCTTTTTAATTTTATTTATATTTTTATATCGACAGTACAGGTGGACAAGTCCATAATTATGCTATTAAAGCTGCTCTATAGATATCACAGAATTAAAGAATATCATAAAACTGCAATAATAATGGCTGATATTTCTGTACAACTGTAAATATTTTTTATATTAACTAGAGTCTGTAACGAAAGCTAAATCGTCAACAAGTACATAAGATAACAAATCCCTTGAATTCGTTGATTGATACAATTTTACCCAAAAAGGTTCGCGACAGAGTAAAGGTGCGCGACACCGGAAATGTGTCAATCATGGCGCGGTTCTGGTATAACTAGATATGTAGTCGTATCAGTATGACACTGAGAAAACATTGAGGGAAAAGAAAATTTTAATGAAGAAATTATGTACAGGAACTTTTTTTTAATTATATAAAATAGTGTTTAGTCAATTGAACTTCTACACCGATTTGCGAGATTCGCCCTTATAATAGGCAGAGAGCCATAAAAATATTGTTACAACATGAAAAGCTCACCAATCATCATCTGCCTAGCCTTTTCCCAATTATATTGGGGTCGGCTTCCAGTCAAGCCAGATTTAGCTGAATACCAGTAGGTATTTTACGAGGAGCGGCTGCCTACCAGACCTCCACAACCCATTAACTGGGGTAACACGGTACTTCATGGCAAGACTGGAGTCAGATTTACTGGCTTCTGACTATCCGTAACGACTGCCAAAGATCTCCAAATGACAGCCGGTACCAACGGCTTAACGTGCTTTCCGAGGCACGGAGGAAACTCGTTAAGATGGTCACCCATCCACAGACCAACCTAGGCAAGCGTTGCTTAACCTTGAAGATCGATCTGTGCGGCTATTGTTATCTAGCCACGAGCTCTTCAACATGAAAAGCTCACCAAATCACACTGAAATCAATAAAAAAATGAATTGTAAAATAAATGAATTGAATTCAATACAATTCAATTCATTTTATAATGGATCGTAGGAAAGTGTTCATAATAATACTGGTGTTAATTTAATGTAATACGAACAGCTATGTTCCCTAGGGCATACAATAAAATGTTGGCATAGTGAGACAATAATAATATAATAATGCATTGCAAATTGTTTGACCATTAGATATTTATTGGAGTTACTTCTAACATTAACTTTGAAAAATACACAAACAAAAAAGGGAAACAAACAAAGAAAAGTCTATTTTTACATAATTACAATAATTTAGTTATTAAAGTCAAGAATTAGGTCATAGCAGTATCTAATAGCGTACTTTAACATAGATAAAAAGTGTCGGCTTCTAATTCGTCGCCAGCAAGCGATTACAGGATAATACAGCGGCCTCATTATTTCGCTCAGCCATATTATGGCTATACTCGTAAATTCAACAAATGGGCGATGGCGTGGCCTGCATTACGGACGGCTCCCCAAGGATTCCTTTCAGTGTATTAATTTTATTAAATTCGTTGAAAACAGTTAAGTTTTTAACGTATGCGTAGTGTCTTTAAAGTAGGACAGGTTATAGTGTATACACCCTCGTCATTGACTATCAATTTATTAATTAACTGGCTTTTACGCTACGCTCGCGTGGAAGTAGGTTTCTCTATACAAACTTTGGATCCCTGTTTCAACCTTCTAGGGGGTGAGTTTTGAAAATCCTCTGTTAGTCCCCGCCCCCGTCACAAAATGAAACCTTTATGTTTTTTTTAAAATTGATAAAAACTAGTGCTTGACCGCGATCCCACCTGATGGGAAGCAGTGATGCAATCGTACCTTGTGCAAAATTGTACATTCCTAGTAGGTAGTTTTGGCTGTGCGTTGATATGTCAGTCAGTCAGTTGCTCCTTTTATATATCTAGATTATAATCAAGATTCACGGTGAGAAAGCTCTAGAGATTGTTTCAGGATTTCCAAGGATTTTCAGACAAGAACGGAAGTCTGAGTCATAAATTCAATAAGGCAGTGCGGTCGCCAGTTGTACTTCAACTCAATATCTTAAATAAGTTACATAAATTGTTGTAGATAGAAGGTATTTGAACCACATTGTAGGAAGTGAGAGAGCTTTTAATTTATTATTTATGGAAATAGTAATAGATAGCGTTTTAAATATAAATACAAAGGAACTGCTTTGATTTTTTACACCATATTTTAGTAACCTACTACCCCTACCTATGTAGTTTTAATTAGTTAAGTGTTTTTATTTTTCATGTTCTATTCATGTTTAATAAAGACAATTTCATTTCTTAAAGGAACTGCCAATTTTTTAAGGAAATTGCTGCAGTAGCCCAAGAAAGGAGAAATTAAAAGGAAAGTAGATGATAAATAGTGAGTAAAAACAAGAGAAATCGTCAAATAAACCAAAACATAAATACAATTTAACCTCTAGAACCCCGGTGGCACGAAAAATATTAATAAATAATTTCATTAATTCAGTAATTCTTACAAAAACCAGGCAATAAATTATTATATCGTCACACACATATATTTACGGAAGAGTGTCAAGGTCGGAAATAATAATACGAGTTCCCATATTAGTGTACAGTATTGTACGACGGTCATTTACCAAATTGAAGTGACGCGTCGCGTGACGGACGCGACGGCGAGGCGTGACCGGCGCGGCGGCGGGGCGTCACCAAACCTGCGGGCACGCGCCGTACACGCACGCCGACGCTTTAGATCCCTGTCCTGTGTACCCACACTACCCTTTGATATATTATTGTACCTACGTATGTTTAGGGTGTGTTTAGATCTCATTTAGATTTGACTGTATGAGTTTCAGTTTGTTGTTTGGAAATTTAATCGCAGGACATGCCAGGCTTGCGGGATTGTTTGAAAAAGTTACCTCGGCTATGTAACGCAAAGGGCGACTAAAGAACACATGTAGGTTTTATTCAGTAAATGTCTGATACTTCACAGTGTCAGCAAAATTGACTGTGCCAGATCGGCTGGACTGGTAGCAACTAGTTTTCAATACATGATTATGCTACTCAGTAAATTTAACTCTCCAAACTTGAGTATGTAAAGGGTGATTCCGTCGTTTCGTGCAAATTGCGACGATCCGCGGAATAAAAAAAAATGTTAGATTTAACATATTTATTTTTTTAATTCGAGTTAAAAACGTCGTCACATTCATAAAAAGTGGAAGGCACTTCTTTATATTATTTACTTACTGAATATGGACAGTTGAAAATCAGTAACAGGATGGCGATGAAAACTGTCTGGATTGTAATGAACTAGGGTAACTGTATGTAACTTACTAACTAATTAATAATTAATTCGAAGTACATATACTAAAAATCGAATCGTCATGTTTTGCAGTGACATAAGGAACCCGAAAAAACATGTCTCATATAGATAATACACTATACATACTGGAAAACATTCATTAAAAAAAAATCTTCATTCCCTTCCAAAATTATTCATTACCTTCCCGCAAAAAAATGGACGGAACGGATGGTAATGCAGAGGAGATGAATGAAAAATTTCACCTTTTTTATTGATAACTTCGTTGCACAAAACATTAAATATTTTATCTTAAAACAGGTCTAATATGACTTTAAGAAATATACATATTACGTATTTATAATAATTTATTTATTACTGTACCTTGAGAAATCGAAGGAAGGTGATGAGCTGATTTACTGACGAAACACCGGTTACAATTAGAGGATCGTAAATATTTTTTTCCACAGTGCGCGCAACATCCACTCTTCTCTGTTACCAGGGCCGACTAACTAGTATAAACGCGTTTTGACGTGAATCGTAACGGAAAACGTCTCATATTCTCTTAAATTAAGAAGTTTGTGTGTACGGATGGTGATGCTTTTTTTTTATGACAATTCGAAAAAGGAGTTTTTTACGTATATAGATTGCAATAAATTGAAAACTAAATTACATAAATTGTAGTTCAGTCCTTTAGCTTTAATATTGGGTTTTATTTAAAGTCATAATTTCGAATTTAGATAAGTAAACATCGAAAGAACTGCCGAAGTCCCTAGTTGGAAACGGAGAGGAATGATTTTACAGGCAGTTTTAGATTTTTTTTTTAAATGTTTAATAAAAAATATGTAATATTAGCGATATTACTTTTAAAATTATTATATCTTTATTCTCTAACCAAAAATCAGTTCACTTTTTCTAATAAATACATGGGTATTTTCGTCTGGAATTGCTTTTTGCACAAAACCACGGAATGACCCTAAAGCAAGCTTGCCATAAAATATACCAATAGATTCTTCTCAAATATTCTAAAACAATAACACCTGAAAAACTACCTGCTCAAATAAGCTGACGATATCCAATCACTGTGGTACAGATAAGGCCCAAATTGGATCAGAGATTGTCATCTTGTCTATAGAGCAGGATCGAACGCATTCGTTTGACGATTGTTTGGTAAATTGGTGACGCTCTACGTTTGTTTCGGCTTAAAATATCGCCACGGCTGTACTGTAAGCCTGCTGTACAGTTCACACAGGAATTTTCCATTTCAAACTCCGTGCTTTGACATCGCTCCCCTTTGTCTAAACAGGTAAAAGGGAGAATTACTGGAACAAACTTGCAATATCATACAATGTTGGCTAAAGTTGACGTAAGTTTACAATTGGGATGGTTTTGTGAGCGCAGCAGTGTATGCTGTATTGTGTTGCGACCAAATGGTTATTTTTGGTGACAATTTATGACGTTATTTTGAGGAAGTTTTAATTGGAAATGCGTCAAACAAATACGAATTAAACGACCACATTTATAATGCAGAACTTTAAAAATTTTGTTTTAAAGTAAATTGACCACAATGACTTGATTCTCTGTTAAAACGTTAAGAGCTTTATAATATGCTCTTCGTCGAGTATGAGTATGTTAACAAGTAGCGAGAGAACGCCGCAGTACTGAGAACAAAGCATCGTTGAAAGCTTCACGAGTCCCCACTGCACAATTGACGGACCTACCAGTACCGGTATGATAACTGTGTCGTTTTGCCACCCTGCCTCCTTACCCCAGCTACCGTCTTACCCCAGTTACTGTCTTATCTTCATTACCCGTAAAAACGCCCCGGGAAGTAATCTCACTCTGAGTAAAACATTAAGTTGACAATGCTAACGCGATGTGATAACATTAAATCTTGAGAGTTGTTCTCGTTAGTAAAAGCCGTGTGAAACAATTTCATTAATAGCAATAAAAGGGCGTATGAGTTACGCCGAACGCGCTAATATTCCATTCCATGAGTCACGAGTTTATTTATAAACGAAACGCGAAATTCTAACAGTCTTATTCATAAAAATCCTCTAAAATAGGTTTAAAATACTTATTAGTTAAAATGCTCATTAGTACTAATAAGCCTTTTATAAAATTCTCTATTCATAAACGTTCAATAAAACCTTTATAGTTATGTTCTCGTTATGAAACACTTTAGCGTTGTTATGTTGTCGTTCTGATGAATCCATGGATGAAAAAGACAAAACCACTGGTATCCACGGCAAAAAACGTCACAAAAAAATGTAAAACGTCACCTAAGACATTTAATTTTGTTTGTCAATATTCATATTGCTTGTACAGTTCGTCCGCTATAAGTTGGCGAGTGTGAATCTGCGAATTTTGGCGTTTGAAATATCGTACAAAAATAAAGGTTTATAAAAATAAATGCCAATAACTGTTTTTAACAGCAATAAGAACTGCAAATTGCATTATTTTTTTTAAAACCTTTATTTTTGTACGATATTTCAAACGCCAAAATTCGGAGAGCCTAACTTCACACTCGCCAACTTATAACGGACGAATTGTATCGTGCTGCCGTGCAGAGGATATTCGACTCGTGTTATTTTTCGAAGAAAATTGTATTGCACAAAAAATGCGAATCACAGTTGGTTGAGACAAACCATGGATTTCTCCCCAATTCACGACGACTCCAACATTTTATAGATCAATTAAAAAGGCTAAGGTATTTTTGTTGAAACGGTATCGTCATTTGAACTCTACAGCTGGTAAAGAAAACGGATCACATCTCTTCTGGTAAATCTTTCGACGACGTAAAACATTTTCTATTCGTTCAATAGCATGTTAATGCTTGCAGAGCTTGCATAGCTAACGATTTCACTAAACAATTTTATAAAAAAAATAGCTCTACTTTACACCTCCTTACAACAAACCTCAAAACATACGGTTCGGACGAGAAAGAAAAAGAAAAGAAATCAGCTGTTGCACATTTGTCGGCCATATTTCTCTTTATTAAAGGTTTATAGTAGGGTCGAGCCTGTTATAAGTTACAAAGCCACTATTGAATACTTACAAAGCTTTTTAGCGTTATTGGACGTTTATGAATAATGCTTTTCGGGATTCTCATTATAACAAGCTAATAAACCTATTTTATCTTTTTATGAATAAGACTGTAAGTATTTTGTTTTCCAGCTCTCAGTCAAATTTAGATGTAGGTACGTGCTTACTTTAAATTCTTATTTGCTTTATAATTGTTCTTCTTAAATTATTCAAAAGTAAATCCATACTAATTAAAACCAAATTAATTTTATAAATGTGAAAGTGACTTTGTCTGTTACGCTTTCAAGGTTAAACTAAACAGATTTTGATGAAATTTGGTACGGAGTAAGCTTGAGCCCCAAGTAAAGACATAGGCTACTGTCCAATTCGCGGGCAAAAGTTAGTAATAACATTTGGTAACAGGAAACCTAAATATTAAATAACTATTTGGTGTATTTATTTTTATGTGATCATGATATTTTATTGCATGTTGGCCAAATTGATCAAAGCTTTTATTGCTAAAAGTTTAATCTAGTACAAAATTAACATTTATAGACACCAATACGAGGTCGATATTAAGTGATAAACCCTCAAACTTTGTTTTATAAAAGTACATTAGAAGGGTTCGGTAAGGTACAAGAAACCAAACATTTTAAGTTAAATGTTTCGTAAAAGTAAAACGTCCGAAAATATCCTCTATGCGAAAATTCTAAAGTAGCACGAAAGATTACAGGAAAATTATAGCGGTACTTTAATTCCGTGTAATAAAGTTTGGACAGGTACGAAACCCGCAGAGCCCAACTCACTTAACCGACTTTTTACAACTCGCCGTAGCTGTTTTAGTGTGTCATGTGTTACGCCTTTGCCCCAACACCGTCAAAAATATTCTGGTCATGGACGAGAGCAACAGCCCAGAATGTGTGAGAATAAGGAACTTTCAACACAAAAGGTAAGCATTATCTCGCAATGGTCAGACGATAAAAGTGAGAATATTATTCTTATTCCCTTTATTAAACTCCCTTAAAACTAATCTAAAAGTTTCGTAGCAGTAAATTCGCTGTGCTACGCGGCTACGGAAAGCGTAGGCCTGTGTTTCGTAGCGATTATGACGTTAAACATAACTCCAGGTATTCTTGAAAATCCCTTAATTTATTGTTGGCACGGCGGCAGATTAATGGTCTGGACTAATTATGCAAAATAATTGGAGCTAAGGGAAACAATGGCATGTGATGTATTCAGATTTCCGGGCTCCGTGCACGATGTGTTGCATGACTGAGTGATTCGTGAATGAATTCGGAATGTTAAAGATAAAACACTCCACATATCGATAATCTCGATTTTTACTTTCGTATCGTTTGACGTAAGCTCGTAAAAGTATACGAGATAGGTTTTCTTAAACCTCCGAACCTCGGACATTGCTATAAAAAGATTTGGCGAAAAAATCTGCCAAAGCTTCTTTCTCTCAAGGTGAAACTTAAACGAAATATTGTTTTTGTTGGTGCGGATACCGTTTTGGCGCGTAGGGAAAGTGTTTCTCATAAAACTTTGACTTTTTTCATTGTTTTCACCGAATACAAAAATTGGAGCAAGTTTTAATTGAAACTGGAATTGGAATATAGTGCTTTGTGAGATTGTAACTATGTAAATGTCTTGAAATTTTTATTAATATTTAATTAGGTGATCCATAAAATGAAAACACGAGAAGTGGACACAATAATGGAAATCGCGTATGAAAGAAAACTTTGGTGTAACACCTTTAACAAAACGCGAGCTGTGGTTTTTATGCAAATGTATGTGGCGCCAGTTCCTGTCATGAAGGAAGTAACAACAACTAAGTAATTATTATCACGACTACAATGCTAATATTCAATAAACAGTTCCTATTTGTTTCGAGTACCTGCCTGGTATGCGTTTGAGAATTTCTGTATGAACATAATTGTTTGTTAGCTTGTTGGAAAGTAGAAGCAATTGTTAATTACCACTGCATCATTCATGCATTTGAATGTATTTGTACCTACCTACCGATCTGCTAAACAAATTTGAATGTATTTGAATAAGCTTTGCTTTTTAAGTAAGTGAGTAGCTATAATATTATTTAGTACCTACGAATAATTATTATATTTGTGAAATTATACGGTAAAAGATTTTTTTCCGTAACCTCTCTCGCTTTTGGTGGAGCAAGAGGGAGTGTCAGACGATTACTGACTGAGACCCATCTGTGTCCCTTCAGACCCCTTTGCGTTTCAGGGCCTTTGTAATTCTTTCAAAGAATTCTACTGGAAGATATATTCGTTGGACTATATGACTAAGTAATATTTTCCTAAATATTTCAGAAATTATTGCGGATCAAACACCTATGTACATATTAGATTACCTGAACCTCTACTACGCTACCTACCTGTTACTGCATATATTTAACACATTGTTGTTGGTCGGCTCTTGCGGTTCCCGCATACATCATATCCGAACCCTGCGGATCAGCTATAAATATCCGCGGTATACATCTTCTTACCCACGTCTTTGTTATAAATAATCCCACATGTTAACGTACTTTTATACGTCAACCATTTTCCCGTCAATATTTAGTTGGGAAAATTTGTGATTCTAGTCTAGTAAGACTGGAATGAAACTGACTACTATTATTTTATGTCGGCCAAAAACCATCATGCTGTTTGATCCAGTGGCTTGATCAAACCAAACTAACCTTGTGTGCGGAAAGTTTTTGGAGCCAAATGCCAAAACTTCCCACACAGAGTTAAGTTTAAAGGTACAAAGGCAGGCTTGACAGAGTGCCTTAGGTATTTACCAGTCAATCTCGGGTGGTGCAGAGACTACGTGGCAGGTGTATAAAAAACAAATATTTAGAAAAGGATACAAACCTTATTTAGGTTCACGTACCTATCCAATTAAATATTTATATACGTAAGTTGCACCACCTCCAACAGAAAGCTATTCAGCTACACAATTAACCGGCCACAATAAAACAAATGGACTTAATTTTAATTTACAATAGGTTGCGGCTAAGAATAAGGCGCCGAAATGTGTCGCAAATGAGTTTCTTACTCAACACAATGGAGCCCTGTGCCGGTGGCGTGATAATGTTAATAAACCATTTTTATGACGTTTTCAAGCCTTTGCCTTCTCCTGCGGAAATAATGTTAGGCAGTTTAGTTTAAAGGCACAAAGGTAAGCTTGACAGGGCGCCTTAGGTATCTCTACCAGTCAATCTCGGGTGATGTAGAGACAATATAACAGGTGCATAAAAAACAAATATTTAGAAAAGGGTCCAAACCTTATTATTTAGTTTCACGTATCCAATTAAATATTTAGACACGTAAGTTGCAACACCTACAACAGAAAGCTATTCAGCTACACAATTAACCGGCCACAATAAAACAAATGGACTTAATTTTAATTTACAATAGGTCGCGAGCTAAGAATAAGGCGCCGAAATGTGTCGCAAATGAGTTTCTTACTCAACACAATAGAGCCCTGTGACGGTGGCGTGATAATGTTAATAAACCATTTTTATGACGTTTTCAAGCCTTTACCTTCTCCTGCGGAAATAATGTTAGGCAAGAAATTCGGAACAGACGTTAACCTACTTCTAACTTCGCTTGTTCCGAAGATTATTTGTTTGGAACTAGTCAAGGATAACATTTTTGTGTCATTAAGTAGTTCTGTAAGTTTGTACTTTTTTATTTTTATTGTTGATAAGCTCGCGTTTGACCGCTATCTCTGGAGATAGTTAGCGGTGATGTGGTCGACTATGGAGCACGCTTGCTTTGAAGTTCTAGCTAGGAAATTTAAAATCCGGCAGGGAATGCCATTTAATATAAGCATAATAAATGTGGTCCGAAAATGTTTTATAGTCTTCCGGCATATACACCATATACAGATAACGCGTTCGTCAAGTGGTCTGATGATAAAACATCACAAACATTAATATTGCAAAAGCGAAAGTTTGTGAGTTTGTGTGTGTATTCATAACTCCTCCCGTTCGAACGGCTGAACGAATTTTGATGCACACAGAATAGAACTTGTACCGCAATACTCATTCTTTCTATCGTGGAAGTATGTTCCCTTGAGACAATTTTCTACACTTACTCAAGTGAAACCGTTGGCAGTAGCTAATTAAAACATAAATTTAGCCGAAAAATGTCATAGACATCGCAAGCTTTTCCATAGAAGTTCGAAATTACTGATAACAAACTCTCGGATCTGTTCGGAAATGTTTCCACAGTAACGGTCACGTTCCATGTAGTCGGCAATCTTTATGTAAGCCCCTTCGTTAGTGCTGTTGTTACTTCCAAAACTGCCATTGCACACAACACATTGACACATGTTGCTGTTTCGAACAACTTTGTTGAAACATAAGCTCCGATATACAACTAGGTTTTGTTTTTTTTGGAAATAAGTTTCACATAATTAAGAGGGTTAATAGGTATGTTTTCTGACTTCGACTCTGATTTGTGCATTAAATTGTCAACCATGACGTAAGTAAACAAAATGTATACGCAATAGTAGGTATTTCTTACTTTCCACAACTAATTATAAGTAAGGCCTCACACGATTATTTACTACACTCCTCGATGTTACAGGTTTTTTCGAAATTAAATTCGAATGTACGAAAGTAACAAAATTTCAGTTGTTGTTATGAATTGTAGAAATTAAATGTCGTTCTACATCGAGCATAAAGTACATTGATTGTTAACTAAAACGTGTTTAAATACCGCTACTGCTGCACCGCATTGAATTAATTTTATCAATTATTTTTAATATGAATGGTGCACCGAGGAGTTGAAACTTGAGTTTGCAGTCAACACAGAATATCGTAAAACATAATGCAAACTGTGGAACAAAACACAACGGGGAAACATGGCGACCGACCGGGTGGCAACTACCTACTAGAATTTAGTCTGTGGAGTTACTGAAAACTAATAAAACTTTGCCTCGTGCCACCAAAGTCTGCTTCGTAGCAATAAGAAATAAATATCACAACGTCATATGTCGGCTTATAATTGGCCATACACGGTTGATGCTCACGGGTAACGAGGTACCGATTTAAAGATATCTGCCCGTACAATTGTTATTACGGGCCGCCGGACATTATACCGAATATATTTTTCACAAAGTAAGCTCAACTACAACTAACTATTAAAAGCTAATAGTCCCAATTAAATTAATTAACATACAACGTTATTGTGCTCAATCATGGCATTTAAAAAAACAGTGTTGTAATAACGAGTAGTTTGAGTAGTTTGGAGGAACAAATTATAATTCATGCTAAGCCTGGCCAGTAGCTGATTTGTAAGGCCGGGTTCGCCACCGGACGGTAGAGGTTTGGGATCGGCGATCCGATCTATAATGTGCGAGGAAACAGTGTCTTCGGTAAGCTTTGTTTAACCACACAATCGGGATCATGTTCTCATCGCTACATCAACAACGTTATGAACGCTTCGATCTTCAAAAATCACAAACCTCTATTGAACACAAGGAAATCACAATATTATCTCTACTAAAGCCTTTGGATTAAGAGTTCACGACCTTTCTAATACGGTTGTTGTTGATGAAGGATTTATCGATAGAAAACAATTTTCACGGAACACATGTGCGCAAATCGTGCTTAAATAAATGATAAAATAGCGTGATAAACAATCTACATGGCCATTAAACTTGACGTTTTGATAGAGAACAGGTCATAAGGAAGACTACAAAAACTTACATAAAAATAATTGGTGCAGTTGATTCCCAGTTTGACACGCACGTGATGTCGTAAATCATGTTTATGTGATGTTCATTATGGGTTCATTTATTTCAATAATAGATAATTTCGGGTACAAGGCCGGACGTCCTATGCAAATCAACTTTTGGGTAGCTTAATAGATCAAATATTATCTATGTCATCGTAAAGCTACTCTGTGTACGTGAACCAGTGTGTGGCTGGAAAATTAATTGGAGATTAGTCATGTATTTGATTACATTATACGTCACAACTATCTTTGCTATTCAGACGCCTATATTATGTACGCCTAAATTAAATTATATAGCAAAGCCTCTGAAAATAGATTCTAAAAGCTTTTATGTCAATCAGTGTTAAGCAGTAAGTGTGCTGCTAATGTGTGGCCCACTTAGTGTAAAACCATTGGCTATTTCTTTAATCAGTGCCAAGTTAAAGGAGACACGATAAGTGAATGGGCGCAATAATTGTGAGCGGGAATCGTCGCCATTCAGAGCGGGCGGTAATCAGCTATGTGCAGGATGATGATACAATAAAAAATACAATCACAGAGGGGGTGATGATAAACGTGCCAATTTCAATTTATCGCGACTAGGGCGTATTATATGGGCAGAAGAAACGACCTGAGTCGTAACTCGTACATTTATGTCGTATTTCACGAGCTACGTGGTAATGGCGCCACGTACGGCGTCAGTTGAACCTTGACAGGCGACTTCAATATGTGTATAGATACAGCACGGACAATTTAAACAAAATTACAGCTGGCCGCCAGTGTATTTTAGAAAGAGGGTGCTGTCAGCTCGAACCATATATTTTAAATTAGCCAGGCAGCTTTTCTTTAGAACAAGGCAGAAAACACCTCGATATATTTACCTGGCTCCTAAATAGAAAATAATACAATTTTACAAGTGTTTAATTTCGTTTCGCAAACAGAGTGTCCCACTTAAATGAAAAAGGTAACGAAAAAGGAATTGGAAATGAAATGGTTTTCATTTTATTTTTGGAACGTTAGAGATGGAAATAATCTGGTAGTCTACACATTATAAAAATGTGTATTGGTTTCTCGGAAAGAAATCTTGTTTATTTAGGTACGCAATAAGATCATATTTCACAAATATATTCTGAAGCCTATTTGGATGTACGAGTATGGTACCAAAATTTTAAGATTGCACTAAATGGAGCAAAGTAATTCAACAATTCGAAAGTGAAGTGATCAGGGATGCTGTAAAGGCACTGGTATGTAAGAAATGACGACCACCACCGTGACCTTACAATTGAATTCATTGCCATAATTATAGGCTTTTGATAAACTAAAGCGCCTCACCATCAACGACTGCACCACTGCTTACCATAAGGTGGGATCGCGGTCAAGCACTGGTTTATAACAATCCATCCACCAACAAATTCGTCAGCCCATGAACACAGACTTCAACGACACGTGTACGTTGAAACAATCCAGCTGTTAGACTACACGGACTTAGTTTAGACTAAAGAGGTCCTAAACCTTATGAGTTAGTGTAAAAAAAAAGTGATAAATGCTGTCCTATATATACAGTTGAACAAAGTGTTTTCATAAATTATCAGACTCTAAGAAAGTGTTTCACACTTGTCTAAAAGTGTAAAAGGACACTGTTCTTAGTTATGAGTTTATGACATAATTTAAAAGTACAAAAATAAATTACATTTAAATGGCATATTAGTATTTTGGGCTAGAATGTAATCAATTCACCGCGTGACAAATGGAAATCAAGTACCATCTTTGAAATGAGTGTGTTTTCTTATTTTAATTCATGAATCCCCGACCGGTCTCATATCGCGGGTGTGTGATAGGTTAATTATCGTGTACAGTGATACAATTGCAAACGTATTTTCTTACCTGGGACATTATACCTAAATCAAAAGAAAATATAGTAAGTAAATTATTTTACATCAATTAAGTTTGTTTACTTTTATTATCATACTAAACAATAAACTTAAAGACCTTAAATTACCTATCAAAAGGAGAAACTGACTGTTGACGAACTGCGTACTTGACGAATTACCGACTTGACCAATGTCGTGCCAACCGTATCAACGCATAGCCAAAACTACTAGAACTAAAAGTCTAAACTAAACTCTAAAATTTTGCACAAGTTTCCTTTTATGACGTAGGCGAGCACTAAGACAAGATTTTCCAAAAGTCATCCTTAAGAATATGAAACGGAAGCCAAAAGTTTGTATGGAAAAACCTACTACACTGCGAAGCCACAGGCATAAGCTATATTCTGTTCAATAATTCCGGAGACTAAAATTACATTTCAACACCAAAGAACTGGCGTCATTCCTATAGAAATTTTGACATTACTTATGTCAATTTAGTCTCCGGGTTTATTGAACAGAATATAGTTTCTTATATGCGTAAAGTAAAGGAGGTTGAAAATTTTATCGGAATGAGAAACTAGACGTAACGGATATCAAGGATATTAGTGACATTTTTATCTATGACTCATCAGCTTCTCATTTTATGAATCAGTTATATTTATTTACGTCAGGATCCCAGGTCCTGGACCTTTGGAAGACGTACTCGGGGCTAAAGCCGACTTACAGAGACCTTATACACTTTTCATGGAATGTGTAAAAAAAAAACAACTGACAATAAGCCCTAGCACAGCGCGCACAGCGCTATGCTAGTGCACCCAATGACAACCCGGTAGATGGGAAACTATTGCGACATAGGAAAAAATAAATTACTAGCTGACTCGGGAAACAGTTTTGCCATATAAATTGGCAAAGAAAATGAATGGCGGTGTGGGTAGCAGGGTAAAAAATATCCTACGTCCTATTCTCAGACCTTTTACAAAAAAACATAAATATCGGTGAAGCCATTTCGTAAGAGCTCAATGATACACACAATGCTACAAGATTTTTTTTAGATTAGGTTAAGAATTGCACTACCAGGGTACTACTGCTGCATGTGATCACAGAAACTGTATTTAGTTATATTGTATAATATCTGTACATTTCTCAAAGTGTAAATGTTCTTTTTGAGAAAATAAACTTCTTTAAACGGAACTAGATTTTCTTTTTTTTGTTCTTTATTCTTGCTAATAAAATAAAACTGGTTGCGATAAAGTTTACTCCATGCTTAGAAGGAAACAAAGTTTCCAGGCTATCGGTGTTCAGTAGTAATTGCAGTAGCGAAGGTTTTTTTCTCTTTGGTAGCTCCCGCTTCGTTAGTAAGCGGATGGTGGTGTGCGGATGACCGCTCTTTTGTTCCCCCCTTCCGGTGGCCAACGCTTCCTGAACAGCTATTATGTACCTTCTTTAATAAATCACCCTCATTACGCTGTATTTCAAAAGGTTTTTCGGTCAATTTGTATTAATTTGAAAGAAAGTGATCAGTCACTAATTGCTAATTTATTTAAGTTAAGACACTTCGTCCGAAAACGCTTTATTACTCGTAGATGCCTTACTATAAAATTTGTGTTCCGTCGTTCTCGGTTCTTAGAGCTGAGCACTTAGAATGATTTGCGTTATACGGACTGAGGACACATTGGAAATAATTGTGTAACGTTACAGAAAACTGTAATTCCTGTGCCTTCACTAGATTACTTCATGAAATAAATAAAAATCTCTCGTTTTTTTTTGTACTTTAAAAACAAATTCTCGATATGAGTTGAGCACTTAACTGAATTGATCTTGGAAATTTAATGTCTCACCAGCGAAAATATATTGCAGTGCGAAGAAACTTGTGGAAAAAGACATGAAATAAGCGCTGTAGTTCACCGATATGGCGAATTTTCATTTAAAGCACTCTAGCGGGTTGGGATTAATTTGTAGTTGGCACTTTGAAACATTTATTACGAGGTTTTTGTTCCACTCTCGCGATCCTGCCCCGAACTATTTATGGTTTTTGCTCTCGATTCGGAGATATTTGAGTTTTCAGGTATCGGTAGGTAATTTATAGTTATATTATCTGTATGATTTTACAAAAGAAACTGTGCGCTGCTAAATAAATAAACGCATTTTTTTTCGAATTTTCTTTAGTTTCATAAAATTTTCATTAGTTTTAAGAAAAATATCCGCAAGAAATACCTATCATAATTTACAAATGCCTGGAAATCATTTAAAACATATAACTTAAAATATACATTTATTCCCATTGTACTAAGTGGGTATATACTTTACTTTTTACGCTATACATAACACCAGTAATATTTTAAGTACGAGCTTTTGTAAATATATAAGTTTGTTTTAACGTAAAATACGAAACAGTAATCAAAGCAACTTAAATAAAATAAATCATTAGCAGTCAGCTTTAAGGCTTAAGTTGGAATAATTTATGCAGCGGCTGCCTAATTTAGCGCTGCGCCAAAAATTCGCTTACGAAAACGTTTTATGAAATCACCAACTTTCTCACTTATTCAACACTTTCAAATTTTTTTTTTTATTTAATTAGGACACTTTTATATTTTTATTATTTCATTTTAGAGCTTCGTGTAATATTTTATTTAGTTGTTCGAGAGTTGTAAGCTTTAATGCCCCACTTGTTGAGGGTGCAGCGCGGTCCGGTATCAACGTTCGCGCGCTCGGCGGAGCGTAGGCGACTGCGCTTCCCGCCCATTCATTGAACTGGCCTTATTTACCCACGTTCTCTCGATTCGATCTCGATTCGCTCCCGCTCGCAAATACTGCAACTGCCAAACGAATTGTACTTACAAACAATCCAATCATGGACAAACTTTAACTTTTTTTGGTTAGCCAGCATTACTATTTTTTTTTGTTGATTTTTAAGTGAAACATCTTTACAGTTTGGCGGTTAAGTACATACTTTTGTCAGAGTTTTCCTCTTGCTTGTAATTTTTACGGACGGTCTTTTTCAAATGATTCATAAGTGTGATATTCTTGCTTATAACTCACTTGATTGGTACAATGCAAACGTTTAACTTTACATCACAATACTTTATGTTTATATTACTTCAACGGGTGTTTAGTATATTAGTCGCATGTTTTTAAAACAAATATTTCTTATATTAATTACTTCTCCATCATTTCCCGACAGCTGAGCATTTGAAACAAATGCTTCGTTCCAAGTAGTTAACACGTTCACGATGTTATCAGGGAAGTAGTAACAATTAGTAGGAACATTAATTGAAACCACGTTAGACGTAAGTACGGGAGGTTAAAGTTGGTAATTTCGTCGTCTATTCTTGGGTAGTGACAGCCGCAGTAGATAGGCAATGAGTTGGCAAGGTATCCTGCACTGTCGACAATTCGACTAGCTATGTGCGAGATGAGATTTCAGAATTCGAATGTTCGACTTCTATTTTTCAAATAGTTTCGAGTTTCAGAATATGCATGTTTTTCGCGTAGAAGACGCTGGCTGTTAGGAAGAGTTATTTATCTATTTAAAGAAGAAAAAAATAATATGTAAATGGAAATAAATTCTTAGTTGCACTGTCAACAATAAATTCGACTAGCTGTGTGTGAGATGAGATTTGAAAATTCGAATGTTCGACTTCTATTTTTAAAATAGTTTCGTATTTCAGAATATGCATGTTTTTCGCACGAAAAACGCTGTAAGGAATAGAGTTATTTATCTATTTGAAGAAGAAAAAAAATACGAGTATGTAAATGGAAATAAATTCTTAGTCGGTTGGTTTTAGTTGCATAATAATAATGCTTTACGTATTTTGTCCAGTACAGCTGTCTTAGCTTTCATAATTTTTCACTTTCCAGACACTGCGGTATACGGTAGTTGTGCAGAAGTGTTTTTTATGTATTTTAATATCTTTAAATCTTGTTCCTTTTCCTGAATTCATTTGCTCTACTTTTCCCGCTATGGGTATTTACTTATTTACAACTGCAATTTTTCTATTCAGTAATGTTCAATGAATTTTAATATTATGTACTCTGTTGTTTACTGTAAGGGGTAATATTACTGAGAATAATTTTTAACAAGCTGATAACTAAAAAAATATGTTTATTTCGACTGATCCCGAAAAATTCTGTGACTGATATGATGGGTAATTATTTTGTGGTCCTCAGATAATATACTAATCTGTACATATGATCATCATCTTCTTCATACTCATCTTTCTCCTGATCCATATACGAATAAATGTAGATCTATGCTTTTTTTCAGGCGGGAAATCATCGAATACCTTCTCCCGCTTTGGGCGAAGCGGGACAGACTTTTGACTAAAATCCACTCCTGTTCCTTCATTGCCTTCATTTTAACTTGGATGTACGAGTAGATATATGCTACTGCTATCTTCGTATTTAGCGTCATAATTATCATTAAGTAGTACATGACTACGTTTTGCTTTTATGCTTAACGATGGCTCATAATCTTCAATTTTCTTCGTAAAGCTACGTTTTCACAGTCTTTATCCTCATCTAATCATTCTGCTTGTTATTTTTTATAGTTACGATTATGGTGTAAACAAGTCTTACTGGTAATTTGCCTTGATATCGCCTACTAAGATATCATCAGTGAAAGATTATTTAGAAGTTATATGCCTAAGAACTGTATAACTTCTCAACCTACTGTTTGTTGCTTTAAGTAGGTATCTGTACTTTTTGATGTAAAAACATATTATTATTATTATTTTATTATTAGTACGAGAACTGGGTCGAGACGGTGCGGGAAATGTCTGGAAGGATTTGGGGTAGGTCTTTGCCCAGCAGTGGGACAGTAAAGGCTGAAAAAAGTATCAATTTTAGATTCGAAGTTTTCCAAGTACGAATGTAAACGTTCAATCATTTTTACAAGTTCTATTATGCTAAATATAATTAGTATTATTATGATAAAATTCCAAGCAGTATACATTTATTCACAAACAATGTGAGAAACTGATTTCGTGTTTTATAGCAGTCATTAACATCAAGAACCTTTAAACAACTATAATTATAGCTTGATAAATGATAAAACTTGCCGATTACGCCCTAAAACTGCGGCAATTATCCCGCAGTTAGTTCTATAATAAGAAGTTTAGCTTGTTTGCAGTTAAAGTGTGGCAAAAGAATTTACAATTTGCAGTGATGTTGGGGAGAGCCGTGCCAGTAATTATGCGACTGTGAGACCGTGCAAATGGCAGCTCCTTCACAAAAATAAGAGAGTACTCTCAGCTTTCTTCAAAGAGGTATTCTTTATTATGTTTTATTAAAGAGTAAACTCTCTGCATTAGTTTGTAGCAAAGATGTTTTGGAGGTCCGTAACCATACGCAAAATTATCGGATCTCGGAAATACAAATAATAACCGTAACCGTAACCGAAACCGATTTAAATGACGAAAAGTCTAAATGACAGATTACGACAGGGTTATCCAGACTAAAAATAAAAATGGGATCTCGATATTTGTATTTTTCTTTACTTATTTTAAAAGGGTAATTTTCGTAACCGTATTTTTTACTACCTGAAAGTAACGGAAATAATGTCATGTCCATAACCGTATCCGAAACCGATATAATATTTTTTCTGTATCCGTATCCGGTTTCGAAATCCTGGTCATTGTTTTTAATTATATACTAATCAAAGTATAGTTATTAGTTATATCTATTTTGGTGGCCTTAGATACAACCCAGGCCGAACATGATAAATGCGGGTAAAGCCTGAAATGGCCTACAGTGACCCATCGGGGTTAAATATCGTTAGGCTAGTCTAGTTAACTGGTATAACGACGAGGTTTGAGATACTGCTATGGTTTAGGATCACTTTCGTGCCACTTACGAGTAGCTATTGAATTTTACTCAACATACTTGAAGATTTATGAGTAACTTCAACACAGTAACCAGAGAGTAGGTTTAGTAAGGAATTCAAAAATCAATACTAATATAATAAAGAGGTAAAGTTTGTTTTTTTGTTTGTATGAGGTAATCAGTGGAAGTACTGGTCCGATTGCTAAAATTTTTCACCAAGAGAAAGCTGCTGTATTTCTGAGTGACATAGACTATATTTTAAGTACGCGGGCGAAGCTGCGGGCAAAAGCTAGTAATAAATAAATTACGGAAAAAATACCTCCGAGATACCTATTCAGTGGAATAAATCAAACTATCACAATAATATTACAAAGGACTGTGTGGTTGTTTGTAATTTCTTCATGTTCATATGGATTTCAATGAAACTTGGTACTCGGGTCCATGTCCTGGAAGAGTACAAACAATAATTTTTATTCCAGGAGTAACAATTGTATGCTGGCAGTAGCTAGTATTCAAATAAAATATTAAACTGAAACAAACACACTATAAACAATAACGATACCGAAAAATATGAATATTTTTTCAATGAAATGTTGAATGAGAAACTCTGAATGTTGTCAAAAGCTACAGGCCCCGTGCATGACCACACCCCTGCTTCCGGGCTGGTCGCCCAGCTTCGCCGACGGAACCCAGCCCAACCGTGAGTATATTTGAAAATGTACCCTAAGGTCCTAGAACGCAGGCAAAGAAGGAACAGCTTTTAGTCAATATAAGTCTGACACGCTTTCCCAGAGCAGGAGAAGTCATTAGATGATTCCCCACATATAAAAAATCTATTGAACGATTCAAAACCTTCGCAATAAAAGTATCTACCGGTATTGGACTGTAATTACTTGCAATTTCTCCTCAGGTTTTGGTCAATGTAAGTCTGACACACTTTTCCGCTCTACCCAGAGCGGAAGAATACCCCACATATAAAAAAAACTGTTAAACGATTCAGAACCTTTACAATATAAGTATCTACCGGTATTGGCCTGTAATTATTTACAATTTCTCCAGTTCTTTTTTAATTATTGGTACAATAGCTTTCATCAAGTCCATTAGCAAAAAATAATGTGAAATACTTAGAGTAAAAACCTCTGTAAATTTACTGCAGGTGCTTAATGCTGAGACAGTTGTAGCCCAGTAGTTTGAGTTTTATCTTTATTTATCTCTAACCTGACCTTTTCTACCTCCTACCTCTCACCTCATGCTAATCTTGTTAGATTACACTTAATGTTCTGCGTGATATGCCATTCTGCGTCATTCCAACACCGAGCACCTACTCAGTTCAGATAATGTAGCGGTGATCCAACTAGATTTGTTTTAATAAAAAGGTTTGATATACCTGAACCTTTCATTTATCCTTCAATGCTCGCAGAATACACAGGTATCCTATTAAATTAATTTGTGCTTTTCGATGACTGAAAATAACACTCCTTTTTTGGGCAGACGTGTAATAATTTTAACATGGTCTTGGTAAATAAGCACAATGGAATTTAAAGCACAGAAATATTATTAAATCATCATATTTTTCGCTACCTACACTGACGGCTGCAAATGAATATTTATCAAGGCTTATATGAATGGATCGAAAAATGCTTTTACTCGTTTCAAATACACGTTTCAAATGATCGTCTATAAAGGTTTATTTGGCGAAGTTAATTTGATTGTCACAAAATGTTATGCCTTCGCCTTTACAGCTTAGTTTATTGTTATCAATCTCGGGAAATCGGCGATTTGCTAACAGTTTAGAGTCACGCATAACTGAAATCCGATTTGAGAGCCCGGCTTTGAATATTCATGTTGTTGCTGCGTTGTTTCATGCAATTTATTATACTTAATTCATTCATATACGTATTCGTGCAGCTTATGTCCTTATATTTATAACATATTGTACTCGTTGACCCGCTTAACGATCTCGTCTCCTTACTTTTTTATTTGGTTCTTTCTTTTTTTGGTTCTGAATTCTTACAAAAAGTCCGGTAGAAATTAACAATTCTTGTTTTTCTCGACTTTTCAATTTTCTAGTAATTAGGAAGGTAGGCACCAGAATTCTGTAAAGCACGCTCTACACTCGCTCGCGATTTTTGCTGTGAATTCACGCCGCGATTCGCGCCGTGCACTTCGCGTTTAAATGTGTCTCTCCACACTCGCGAAGTCTCGCAGTCTCGTTCGCGGCCTCAAAGAAAATGGATGACGACGTGATTCTCGCTGCTGCGGTGACGCTCTGTGCTATATCGTATTACAATTACCTATGTATTAAAAATAAGACACTAATTAAAAAGAAATGGAGAAAAAGACGCATACTTATTTAAAAAAAGAACGTCGTTTTTTGTCCCGCGACAAAGGTTCGCGCTTGATACACGGCGCGCGAACGCGAACGCAACTACACTCGCAGTTTTTCGCAGTAGCTGAGAAGACGCCATCGCAAGTGGTTGTGCATTATTGCGTACTTAGTACGTAACGTTCTTTTTTTAAATAGGTAAGTATGCGTCTTTTTCTCCATTTCTTTTTAATTAGTGTCTTATTTTTAATACATAGGTAATTGTAATACGATATAGCACAGAGCGTCACTGCAGCAGCGACAATCACGTCGTCATCCATTTTCTTTGAGGCCGCGAACGAGACTGCGAGACTTCGCGAGTGTGGAGAGACACATTTAAACGCGAAGTGCACGGCGCGAATCGCGGCGTGAATTCACAGCAAGAATCGCGAGCGAGTGTAGAGCGCGCTTAACAGTGTTTGGAATTTGGATTGCATTGAAATCGGTTGTAATTTTACAAAAACAAACACTTGGCATTGATTCTTTTAATAATAAACGAGTAAAACAAAGTCTTATTATGGTCTATCGGTTTAGGTAATTAACTAAATGTAAACAATCTTGGTATGTCTTTTTATCTAAAAGTTGTCTAAAAATTGTATGTAAAAATCTTTGCAACTAGGTATTTACCTAAATCGATGTTAGCTAATCAACTAAATTTAAATAATCTTTGTGTATATTATATACGACCTCTTTAATATAAAAAAGACATATCAAGATTGTTTACCTTTAGTTAACCACCTAAACCGATAGACCATAGTAATAACGGTTTTGACAGAAGCCAGTCAAAACTGGGATTAAAAAAATGCTGTTCCGACTCACCTCAACCTAGTGCTTGACTGCGATCTTAAGATGTAAAAAAATATGAAAAATATATTTCTAAAGTTTTCCTTCTAAGGGAACAAACCAGGTTTCGAAATTCGTATGAAGAAACCTATAGTCACGCGGGTAAAGCTGCATAAATAAAATAAATAGAGAAGACGCTCATCAACTTTTTTTATCTACATTTAATCTTAATATTCACAAAGACACTCACGGAAATGTACACGTAAACAAAAAAAATAGGTTTCCAGGTGAGAGTTGATACGATCCGTTTATTATCCGGAATTGAAGAAGTAATCCGGATCTAGTGGCCTTCCACAGAACCGTACAGCTGCTAATAAATTATGTAAGTCCGAAATGTACACTTTCATAGAGGATTATACGAGTAGGTAGTAGGTAGTGAGCCGGTTTTCGTGAATCGAAGACATGAAAATCCTTTCTAGGTTGTAATTCATTGAGCTGTTCTGCTTATATGTTAAATTGTATCTGTTACCGACTGTGTTATCTGATATTCTATTACTGTATAGAATACCTGAAACTTGAACTGAAGCATTATAGGCAATAAATAATCAACAAACAATAATAATACAATTTTTTTATTTTCTACCACAAAGTATTACCATATTTTTTTGGATTTAATTTTAGTTGATTAGTTGGTGGACTAGAGCCTAAAATAGGGAAACCCTGTATTTCTGGTCTCCAGGACACTCGCCCGCGGTTAGAACACTTAGAACCCAGAACATATAAGTGACTTAGAACATACTGTTAGACAACGATATATGAAACAAAAACAGTTACCACCAGAACAAGAAAAACAAAGAAAAAAATAAAAAGGTACAATGTATGAAATATTATTAATTTTATACTTTGCCTAGTTATTCTATACAATACCAAATGTGCAGCCAGTAATGTGAGTAAAAGAGAAAAGAAGGTGACGAATTTTTTATAGCCGCGCGGAAATAAAACCCTTACTTTAAACTCCGCTGACAGGAATAGGAGCTGAGTACCTGTCTTTTACACACATTGGCTCTAAGTAACAGAACATGTTTCATTTGCCACACAATTTATAGAAAGCTCTGTTAACGTTGATAAATATAGAAAATCTGAAATAGATTGTAGTTCTATATAATAAGCTATCTATCTACAGTTGCAGCTACTAACAGCCGAAACCAATAACCTATCTATCATATATCAGAGATAGAAAAACAAATGAAACAACAGAAACATGTCAAAATTTTGTATTGTATCATTTGTTTTACTGTCTCCGGTATGCCAAAACCGGAGGTAGATAGCTTATTGAAAACGGGCGTATAGATAAACAAATCTAATCCTTTTGCCCTTACTTGCTTTCCTATAACCTACCGACGGATAGCATTGCCTACCAAAGTTGTGGATGGATAGATAGAATCTTATATGTTCCACAACTTTCCACACAACGCCATTTAGTCCCAAGCTAAGCAGAGCTTGTGTTATGGGTACTAGACAACTGATAAACATACTTATATATTTCTAAATACATACATATTATAGATAAATGACACCCAGACACAGAACAAATGAACTCACTCATCACACAAACATTTGTCCTGGGTGGGAATCGAACCCACGACCCACGGCATAGCAGTCAGGGCCACTAACCACTAGACCAACAGGCCAGTCAAAAATTAGAAAAACAGGCCAGTCTTCTATCTATGAACTGCGGTATGTTATTGAAAACGGGCAATAAATAATAATAAAGAAAACTCTAGTTAGAAAGGCGTACAAATACTACTAGGCGTTTTGGCAAAGGTCCGGCAGTACTTCACACCGGGACAGCTTCTAATGTTATACAAAGCACAGGTCCGATCGTGTGTGGAGTACTGCAGCCACATATGGGCTGGAGCTGCAAAATGCCACCTGGCAGCTTTGGACTCCGTGGAAAGGCGTGCAAAGAGGCTAATTGGAGATATGGATTTGGCTTCCAATCTACAAAGCCTTGAGCACAGGCGCAGGGTAGCCAGCCTTTCGGTTTTCTACAGGATGCATTTCGGAGAGTGTGCGCAGGAATTGCATGAACTGATTCCGCCATCCCCATTCCACCATCGGACAAGCCGTCGTACGGCGGGTATCCACCCTTTCGTTGTCCAAACCTCTACGGTCCGGACTAAGCGTTTCGCTTCGTCGTTCATACCGCGTACATCGAGGGACTGGAACAATCTGCCTGCTGCGGTTTTTCCATCTGATTATGATTTGGGTGTCTTCAAGGCTAGAGTGAATAGGCTCTTAATAAACTAGTGCGCCTCACCATCGACGATTGCATCACTGCTTACCATCAGGTGGGATCGCAGTCAAGCGCTAGGTTATAATCATTAAAAAAAAAAAAAAAAAAAATCCTCTTACGTCCAAGAGATTTAGTAAAAGTAATTTATTTTGTTTTTTTCGGATAGTCAGAAGCCAGTAAATCTGACTCCAGTCTTGCCATGAAGTACCGTGTTACCCCAGTTAATGGGTTGTGGAGGTCTGGTAGTCAGCCGCTCCTCGTAAAATACTGGTATTCAGCTAAATCCGGCTTGACTGGAAGCCGACCCCAATATAGTTGGGAAAAGGCTAGGCAGATGATGACGTCCAAGAGATTTTTTGGGTGGGAAAACATCAATATGCCTTCTCCCGCCTCCCGCAAGTAGAGTGGGAGCGCGTGTCACACTTTTACTGACTGATACCCACTCCTGTTCTTCCTATGACTTCCTGGGTAGGTACTGGGGTTCTCTTTCGTACAACCCACGGCCTCAGAAGGCTTATACACAAGAGTAGTGTAACTATTTTGGATTACAATCAATAATGTATTCTATTCTATTCTTGTGTCTAACTAGTGATCCGCCCAGCTTCCAACGGTTCCAACGGTGTTGAAATTTGCGGGTTTTGCTCTACTATAATATGCATATATTAAACGTACATCATGAATCTATCAGTCTATGTTATGTTAGGATTTATGATGAATATCAAACGTTAATTTACGAGTAGGTAATACATTTGCTTATCCTGCAACCTTCATTTTTCTTTTTAATCGAATCGTTAGTTTTTTATGAGTACTTTTTTTAATGTGACAACTCGTTTCGGATTAAAACCACATTTTTTTTTCCTCCAGTTGCCGTTTGCGTTCTAGGACCACACGTAACCCTTTCAAAAGTCGACCCTTGATCTCAGTAGGCTTCGACCCTGCTGGGCCTCTATGATTTTGCTGACATTTCTTTGTGACGCGTTTGGAACAATCCGCGCTGTCGATGACTCGGGTTTGGTTTGGAATGTTACCAGACAGCCAGATGACGAGCTACCTAAACAGTACCGTTACTTTTTGGTATACAATAAAGTTTATTCTATTCTATTCTACCTATTGCTCAACGTCCACAAGCCCACGTCTACGGTGGCTGGTAGTCGGGGTCGAGGTCTCGGCGGCGGGGGCGTGAAGATATCCGTTCTCTCACGCGTGCAGCCGTGTCCTTCGAATATGCTAATATTACTGTTTCGCACGCCGCTGCAACCACCGCCTATTCTCCCTCGCTCTAGATCCTGGTCTGTACTAGGGCCCGGCATGGTAGTTTGCTATAATTCTAGGCAGGTAATGAATGTTCACCTTTATTATTTTGTTTTTATTCAATTTATTGTTAGTTTTCCCTAGAGATTAAACCTAAGACCCAGCAGTGGGAACATTATAAGGCTGATTATGCTATGCTTATACTTATTGTTAGTTTTTATGATTAAATGTAGCATGCACTACATGCATTCCTGATAAGACCTTTCTGGGAATTAAACAATACCAACATATAAGCACATAGGTAATTTCTTACAAATTGCATGATGCTCGTACCCTGTATTTATTTAAATACTTACAAACTGGGGAACTTTTTTTAATTACATTCTGGTAGCAAGAAACCAGCAAACTTTGTTTTAATTTATTCAGGTATTTACGATCTTAATAATGATTAAAGTGGGAATTCCTTCGTCGTAGAAAGGGTTTTTATGTTAATAGAATTTCTAAAAATAAAAAGTAAAGTACAATAGAAGTTCTATTTTGAAAAATCGTTTATTTTGAAATTTTATGACTACTACTTTGCTTTTTCCTGTGTTAGGTGAATCGTCTGGATAAAAATGTCTTTGAAATTATGCATATTTTTTTAGTGAAAAATCATCAAACAAAAATCCCTTTGTGAAAGTATACAATATAGTATAGTCACAAATTATTTTTCTTGTTCTCATACTACCTCGCTTTTTAGTCAGTTCAGGATGCTAGGTCAACGGGAAGTACCTTAGGTGTTGATTTCCTTACGAGTATTTTTTCCACTGCTCTAAGCAGAAGCAGACATGAGTACCTATTTGAAGTTAGTTTCAGCTTAATAAGCGTGGAGTTATTATTAGTATCTGAGAAAAACAGGGTCTTTGCCAGACGGACCGGCAATGTGATTCTATAAGGTTTCTGTTTTTGCCGACTGAGGTACGGAACTCTAAAAATAAGACAATAAAATACCTAGGACAGTGTTAACAGCTGTTTAGTATTCTTGCTTCGACGACTGTTGGGCTTGTTAGCGCCGACGCGAACTTCTCTCTGCCAAGTTCTCCCTACTTTTATGTGGATTCTTCCCACACGCATAAAACTTTATGTTTGTCAATAGGAAACATGTGAAAGCTTTGATTTCAGTGTTTGTGTATATGTATAATTATTCACAAACCTAATACTTTAAACAAGTAAGTATATAAAATGTTAGTTTGTGTTACTATCTACTGGATGCTGTGTTTCAAAGGCTTTTTGTCAAAAAGTGTATCGTTTCTGGAGGATAGGCAACGGTAGCGACACTGCGGCGATAACCTAGTTGTTATTGATTGTATCTACACCAAAATGCATTAGGTGCATCTGCGTTTGATAAAGAAGGCCTGCACACAAGGAGACTACATTTCTTCAGAGCGATCACTGTGTTGTTCCCCTTTTTAGGTGATAAATCATCCAATGACTTTTCCTAATCTAGAACGGAGGAGGAGGGCGTGTCAGACTAAAACTTTTACTGACTAAAACTCAGTCCTATGTTCTTTTTTTGCCTTCCGTTACAGGCTGTTTTCCCTCTTTTCATAAGTGAACCCATGACCCTGGTAACACACTGGGGTCATAGGTTCACCTAAAAATGACATCATTGCATGACTAGCGTAAAAATGTTAATTTACTGCCTCAACTAATTTCTAAGTCACAGACGGAGACATTTCTGAAACAGCAAAGCTTACAACACTATAAAATCAATCTTTTAAGTGATCATCCAATGACTTCCCTCGCTTGAGGGCTGAGCGGGCTGACTAAAACCACTCCTATATTCCTTCTTTGCCTTGCGTTCCAGAAAGGTTTTTCTTTCAGAAGTGAACTCATGACCCCAGAGATTGTTCCCCTAAAAATGACATCATTGCATGACTAGCGTAAAAATGTTAATTTACTGCCTCAACTAACTTCTAAGTCACAGACGGAGACATTTCTCAAACAGCAAAGCTTACAACACTATAAAATCAATCTTTTCCCTTTCCCAAAGGTAATATTAATGCAAACACTGAATACCCTCCTTAATGGATCTCTGTATAGAAGAACCATTAATTTTATTATTTGGGGAAACATGACGGGGCGTAAAACCCTTTCCCGCCGCCACCTATTAATATAATGAAATCAAACGATGCTCGCTGATTTTGTTATTCAACCAAAACGCCTATTTTTGTTTAGCTGTGATGAAGTTTTAATTGTTGACATTCATCGCTGCACCTGAGTGCCTGAGTGCGTTAATTTGTTTGTGTTACCGTTTATTAGCATTGTCTGAATTTGTTTCATGTTTATGCTTGTTTATTAATTAGCATAAATTGTGACCTTTCCCAACTAGCTTCTTTTTTAAAGTGGTAAATCATACAATAAATGAGTGGGAGTAGGCGTGTCAGACTTTTAATGACAAAATTTTGAAATTGAAATGTTTATTTCAGACAAGTATCCACTTTTATGTTCCTTCACTGCCTTGCTTTCCAGGGCCACTGTCATTTTCACATTACCTATTGTTCCCAACTCGCTTGGAGTCGGCTTCCAGTCTAGCCGGATCGGCTTGAATACCCATATTTACATGGGGGCAACACGATACTCCTCAGATAGACTGATGGTAAAACTTTTTGGTGCCTGACTGTATGTAACGACTGTCAAAGATCTACCAAAGACAACCGGGACCAACGACTTTATGTGCTTTCCAAGGCATGGGGTGTCAGTAATGCCCTAGATAAATTTAAAAAGGGGCATAAGAATTAAAAAAAAACCACATGGGCATGCCGCCTTAAAAAACCACTGAGCCACACGCTCCTATTTTTACGAGAAAATATTTACCATTGGACTTTCCTCATCACCTTTATGCTACTGATGGTTGGAAAATCATGTGGAAAATATTTCTGAGCCACATAATAATTTAGCTCAATTTCTTCCCAACATTGTGTTAACAAAAATTCTATTTATAAAAACGGTTACGTTGAACTAAAGCTCTTCACATGATCCGTATATACCAGCCTTCCTAAATCAGCAGTCGGTCGTCGAGCCTCCTATTTTAGAAGTAGTCCTTAGATAAATATTTAAATCGTATCTAAATATGTGTGGGATACGCCGCAAGCCGCAACTATTTATACAACGATAATAAACTTCCGCTACTACAAATATATCTTCAGTTTTACGGCAACTGTTTAATACCTAACAGTCGGGATGCTGAGGTACGTTCTTCAATAAAAAATATAATAAAATTTAGAAATTACACTTATATTTTTAGCCTAATCTTAAACAATCAGTACAAATACTATTAATAAGTTAACTTAACTATATCACTGATATGAGACCACATTTGACCAAGTTTTCTTTATCATATCGGCAGCCTTTTCTCCGATCATGATGGCGGGTGCGTTGGTATGTGCGCACGTGGGCCGCGGGATCACGCTGCTGTCTGCCACCCTGAGGCCCTCGACGCCATACACCCGCAGCTCAGGGTCCACCACAGCGTAAGGATCGGTATGAGGACCCATCCTACAAGTCGCGATCTGATGATGTAGCGTAATCACCATCGTCCTAATCGCACACTCCCAATACGCATCTGAACCCGGAACAAAAGTCCTACATGCGGGGTAGTCCGCGTAAAACAGTCTAGGACTATATTTATCAAATGCTGGTGAATTCGCAAGCTTAATCACATGTTTAACAGCTTCTAATATCGCTGCCATGTCCTGTGGATCAGTCAAGTAGTTGCCGTACATTTTTGGATGTGAATACGGATTAGCGTCTCTCAGTTCAAGGTAGCCCCTAGACTTAGGCTGCGTCAACATTATGACAGCTGACCACGTATCCGTGCCATACAAAGGTGAATAAGCGTTGTCAAATATTTTTTTAGAAAGACTCCAGCTTTCTCTAAGCGCACCTCCTGAATCTAAAATGAGAGAACCGCCCATACTTAATAATTCAATGTCTGGCACATTCTCTGGATCCTGTGATACCGATGTCTTCAAATAGCCAATGCCTTCAACGCCTCCCGTCGTTGTTAAAAGCCCGTCGCCGAATTGTAACCATTGTATAAGATTATTCAATGTTGCGACTTTAGGCTCTAGCAAACTGGCGTTAGTTGTATTTAAACTGAAAACAACTCCAGGGAATGCGATGTGGTCGTAAAGAGTCCTTCCAACTTGTAAATTAGCAAGAACAGGAATTCCTAGCGCTTTTAAATGTTCTTCTGGACCTATTCCCGAGAGCATGAGCAGTTGGGGTGAAGCTATTGGGCCGGCGGAAATAATAATTTCCCTGCGGCAACGCACGGTTCGCTTAACTCCGCCCTTGACGTATTGTACGGCGTACGCTCTCTTAGAGTTGGGATCGATGAGCACTTTGGTGGCTCGGGCGTCTGTGAGGATGTGCAGGTTAGTTCGTTTCTTATGTGGGTGGAGGAATGCTTTAGCGGCGCTCATCCGATGGCCTTTATTGAGAGTCGCTTGCGTGTAACCGAAACCAAGTTGGTCTGGCGCGTTGTAGTCGACGGTGGGGTGGCCGTTTTCTCGTCCAGCTTTAAGGAACGCTTCAACGAGTCCAGTCCTGAAAATAAAATATAGCTTTAGATGGTTACTGCTCCCAAGTCTTAGTTTTAATTAACTTAGAAACTTTGGATAGTTGAAATTAATAACAGTTGGTAACTTACTTGAACGGAACATTCTCGACTGTTAGCTCCCCGTCACGGCCCCGGTATGGTTCGTTCTTGTACTTTTTAAGTTCCGATTTTTCAGATTTTATATAATACCGCAAAACTTCGTCGTAGTTCCTGTAAAAATAAGTAAAGTAACTATTACGGTACTTCATAGAAAACTTAGGCTTTTACTCCAGAACGATTACATACTGTGATGCTAATAAATCTTGCTCTTGAGATTAAACTATCTATACCTACAAATCCAGTTTAAAATTTGGATTAATTTGCATCTGTAAAACGAATTTATAAACATTTTGAGATATAAAAAATAAGGCTAGCAAATCCAACGTACGACGTTTCCAATCTATAATTGGAAACGTGATTATCCTTGTAATATTAATTGCATAAAAAGGCAGAAGCGATTGCTGATTCAGATAACGTATTCAAATTTCATCCGATTCAATGATATTCGATTATAAGTTAAGATTCTCGACGTTTACCCGGACAGCGTACTTGAGTAATACGATTAACTGATACTAAACCTTAGTGATATCTAAAAAAAAACAGAGGCTGTAGGGTATTCCTAATATTAAATACCTATAGCTAGTGTGGGAAGTAGTTTTTCGAGTCTGTACGCTATTTTTCTAAACAATATAAATTATTTTCACACATTCAGATGCAAATATGGTTTTAGAAAGTTTATGGGTGGATTACATTTAATTATAGCACAGAAATCTCCATCTCACACACGGTTCACAGTGTTTATTCCACAATGTCTGAAGACGAAAATCTTATGACTAAGTAGGGGTAAATTGCCAGTGTTGACCTATGGCCTTGAAACGTGGTCGGTCAAAATGGGCTGAGGCCCATTAAGAAGGCTTAAAGTCATCCAAAGAGAAAATGTAAAGGGCTAAGTTCGGAGTTTCCTTATGCATCAGAGATGAAGATATTCGCAGGAGACCAAGTTTACCGACATAGCCTAAAGAATTGGCAAAACTGAAGCGGTGGTGGGCAAGGCACATTGCTGACATTGGACTATAAGATTCTGTAGTGGTTTGCCTTGGAAGCCCTCCCACAAGGTGAACCGATGACGGGTTGCAGGAGTCTGATGGATACGAGATGGACAGCACCTAGTGGAAGCCTATGTCCAACAGTGGACGTCTTTCGGCAGAAATGAAGATGGTGAAGACAGAAATCCCGATGTTTTGTCATGTTTCAGTAGCTATCTCGCGCCCGTGCGAAGCGCTAGTAGGCCGCGCGACAGTTATTTAATAATATTGATTGGGTTCTGAATATAGGAGGCAAGTTAGATCAAGATAGCTCACTGCAGGAATTTATATCGAGAATCTGAATTTCAGGTCATTAACCTTTTGGCCTAACTGAGATAAATCAGCCAAAGCACCCCGATTTCTAAACATAGTGCGCAGTGGCTTTTATTTTCAACATCTAGGAAGTCACAAAAGTGAAATAATAATTTTAACCATTTGCTCAACTTTAGAGTTTCAAAATAAATACTTATTTCGCAATTCAAAGTTTGTGGCTCCAATTAGCAGTTAATCTGTTACAAAAAAACTTATTTTCGACTCATTTGTTTGGTTTAGTTTAATAGCCAGTATCAAAAGTAAGAGGCCATTGTTTCTATCCTTTCTCCTTGCGTCGTTTATCCTCAATATTGAGGGTCACGGCCTCGGCGAATAACTTTGTTGCGGACAATATTTTGCCATGATGCGCTATTTTCGGCGAAGTGAGAAATGAATTTGATCTGACCAAAGTATTGGGCTCCTACCTCTGTCTTTTCCCTATCTACTTTTCTTAATAGCAATAAGTTTTGGCCATCGTTTAAAATGTGCTATAAAAAAAACTTAGTAGATACGTCTACTTGGTGGGACGTTGAGTCAGAACTGTTTGTGCTTGATAATAATTTGCACAAAGGCTACGAGAAATCCAGTGTTAAAGAATAACTAATCTAGTTTTGTAAACAACCGTAAGGACGATGTGGCGATACTTAGAGGGCCTGTGTGTGAACGTCTTTGAGCTGGAATAGTGATGATGAAAGATGAAAAATTGGCAGACAACGTTAGGCGGGAAAGCCAGAAAAAAATCCATAAAAAAATGACGTGTGCAATATCAAAAGTTGTAAGACGACCTAGATGGGTATTGTATCAGCTAGTTTGAGCTGGCTAAGCAAGTCGAAACTTAAAGCATTTTGTCAGAGCTTTATAACAATGCCTTCAGGATGTTGTTGGGACTGCCTCGCTACTGCAGTGCGTCGAAGATATTTGCGGGTGGACGGGTTTCACACGATTGTTCGCAAAAAAATGCTTCGCTGCTCAGAAGAGCGAGAGATAGTATTGACAGCATCTTGCGAACTGTAGTGAAGAGTTATAGCTCTCCGATTGTATCTTATGCAAAGGGTAATGAGTACTAACACTAGATAATAAGTTATTTATGCCTAGTTTTGTGTCCGATATTAAATAAATTCTATTCTATTCTGATTAGTCAGCAGAAACTTTTTCAAATTTACCTTTATCGGTTTATTTAGGTGGGGAATCATCAGAATGACTCCTCCTGCTACTAGGTAGAGCGAGAGGGCGTGTCAGACTTTTACTGACTAAACCACATCCCGTTGCTTCTTTGACTTCGTTCCAGGATCCCGGGTTTTCCTTTCCGAAGCACACCCATGGCCCCAGAGGCTAGGCGGTAAGGTAGCATTGACTATACAAAACAATAATCTGCAAATGTCCTTACCATCCGTAGTTTCCATCAGCAGCGATCCTGTCCCAGTCTTGCGGACGGCCTCTGGTGTACAGCATGTAGTTGATGACGCTGGTGCCGCCCAGTGCCTTGCCTCGAGGCCAGTAGCAGCGCTCGTCGTTACTTCCTGAAATTAAGAAAAAAAATTTATTGAAGGAATACATCGTGAAGAAACCGGTATATATTTGAACCAAAAGTTCGAAGACATGTGAAATTCACCAATCCAGGCAAATATTTATTACACAGACAGGATTTTCCAAAGTTAAACCCATTTTTAGAAAATCTTGTCTTAGCCCACTCCTACGTCTTAAAAAGCAACCACGTTCCTAGTTCCAGTAATTTCTGTTGTGCGTTGATATGTCACTCAGTTTCTATATATACCGTCGTTATATTTACCTACATAGATACATTATTTGTATGTATACTTGTATAGATAATATTATATTATTTCTCACAAAACAACGAAAGTTTCCATTAAACAAGCCCTTGTGTAGGGACAGCGACCTCAGTGTCAAAAAACGAAAGTTTAATTAACTTCATTGCTACAATTATAGCATTAAAATATTAAGGTACGACGCGGTAACATAATATAAAGTTTATGTTCATAACAGTTTAGTTTATGTATCGTCTGTGGCATCTTTTGGAAGGTTATTTAAACAATGAATTGTGAGACTTTTAACCTGTTTGTGATTTTTAGTGAAGGATATTATTTAATAACGATATTAACATAATTACGGACTTTTATAGTTCGTTAAATACTATAATAATGTAAAAATACCAATATATTAACACTAAAACTAAACTTCCTACTCCTATATATAAATTAATAGATAAGTGTTGACTGCATTGAATTTGAATTTTTGTATGCCAGACGAACGACTTTTTATCACCACGCTTGCTTAGTGTGGATTGGCAATTTCAAACCGAAGTCCAGGTTTCTTTTCAATGTTTTCCTTCACCAAGGCAGTGGTGTCTAGGTGCTAGAAAGTCACATTGGTGTTGGCTGGGTTGGAACTCGCGCCTTGGGGCGTTAGAAGGGAGTCATATAAACAAACGGGCCACCACGACTTATTTATTTATTTATTATATGCTTTATTGTAAGTACACTATTAATACATACAAAAAGGAACTAAAACTATAAAACAGGTACAAACAATGGGCGGCCTTATCGCATTCCGCGATCTCTTCCAGGCAACCTAGAATGGACAGAGATTGCATGGACAAGAAATGGGGCAGCCAATGGTGGTTGGCTTATATAAATTAATAGGTTTATATAAATTAGTTATAAATTAATAGTTTGACTGCTGAGCGTGATCCTGAGTTTTATTCTCCAATCAGGCAAATGTTAATGGGTTTAAATAATTCAGAAATCTTTGCACGATTGAATTGTGATAAAGAGCCAGTCTCCTTTATCACTCGTGTGGGATGAGGGCTACCTCCTAGGTATATTGAAGCACTTCGATGCACCTTAAGATCCACTGAAAGTACACCTTCAAGTACCGTAGTAACATTTTAGAGCTAACCACCGTTTTACATAAGAATATCAGAGCTGACCGCTGGCTGGGCGTTGGCTATTCAATACTGAATTTATTAACGTACAACAATGCGAGCAAACTTCAAGGAAAACTACTTTTTTTATTTTGCAACCGCGGCAATTTGAAATCCATTTTTGACCCCGTACTCGTTTACAATAAAACAGTCACAGAATTCGCCTTGTTTTAAAAACTCAAATTATTAATCAGTCTCACGAAATAAACTTATATGATGACTGCGTACTCATGAAAATCAACAACGTGCCTAAGTTAGGTTGACTGAGTGGTCTAAAGTGCCAGATTTAAATTCTACTTCCCGAAACAAACACCACATCTGACAGTTGTTCAAAGCGTTTCTGATAATTTGTTAATACGGTACGGTAGAAAAAGCTATCATAAATACTGAAGAGCTGAGTTTTTATTGACATATTCAAATTAGATAAGTCTTAATAATCAGATAACGGAAATTTTTTTCACTAGGTATTCTAGGCTCATGGTGAAAAAAATTGCCACCAGAAGTAATAATAATAATAATAAATTTATTGAACCATTGTTACAAACATTACCTTAATTAAATAAACTTAACTCAATACATGTAGGTTTGTAACTTTATACTGACTTCAGTTATGTAATAAACGGTGGTCCCCAAACTAGGCGGCGCCTGTATCTTGGGAACCGGAGTAAAAACTTTTGCTTTTTGCCAGAGGAGTCTTTATAATCGAAGGTACATAAAAGAAATATAAACATTTATAAAATATGAATCTAAAATTAAAACAAGTTAAAAAGGAGATCAAAGTTACTTAAAAACTAAAGTCTAAGAGTTAAGAAGATAAAAAGTAAAAATAAAAATAGAATTTCACATTGTGCTGAACATTGCACAGAATTAAGAAAAAAAGTGGGAGTGAGAGTGAGAGTGTGAGTGAGAGTGTGAGTGTGGTGTGTAAGTGTTAATGTCTGTGATGGGATTCCGAGTCTCAGTTAAATGATGTTAGGAGGTTTTCTGAATCATTATATGTTAGTTCTAAGAGCCATTTTTTGACTGCCTTTTTACAGATTGATAGGGAGAGCGTTTTTGTGTCAAAGGGTAAACTACTAGTGACCTTGTTATAAATGAAGGCGTGTAGGTAAGCAGGGCATCGCCTTGCTAGGAGAGAAGTAGTTCGTTGCAGCGGTATATGAAAGACACGTTTGGAGGTTAATGAGCGATAATCCGGGCGTAGCTTTATAGTTTTATGAATGCGGAGGAATGCGTTGAGAATATACAGTTGACGAACACGTAAAACTGGAAATTCACTGTACAAGGAGTCAGTAGGGAAAAGAAATGGTTTTTTTAAGAGAACCTTTATAACCGCTCTCTGAGCCCTTTCGAGCTCGATCATTGTTGTTTTCCCAGATCCACCCCAGATAGAAATACCATATTGTATAATGGACTGGCATATAGAGAAGTAGACTGTTCGCATTATGTTTATTGGGGTGCGGTCTCTTAATTTCTTAAATATATGTATAAGTTTCCTTACTCGACCAGAAAGGTGTTTGATGTGAGCTTTGAATGACAGATTTTCGTCAATTTGTAAACCCAAATACCGAATGGACTGAGTTCGGTCAATACAGTCGCATGTGCAGTCTGCGTGTGAGGTGTTTGGGTTGTTCCGACATGTATGAAATTTTAAAGTTAAGTTTGGATGCGGACTTGATGAAAGAGTTTTGGAAAATGGAATGTGTTTGGTTTTCTTTATGTTGAGTGTTAGTAAGTTGTGGTTGAGTGTTTGTGCTATTGTTGCTAAACCTTCTCCCGCAAGATGGTAGACCTGTTCCCAGTTTTCACCATGAAATATGATAACAGTATCATCTGCGTAAGAAATAAGTTCTGCGTTTTTTAGATTGAGATTTAGTATGTCGTTCATATAAATAATGAATAGTGTTGGACCCAGTATACTCCCCTGCGGAACTCCAAAATTTATGGGAAGTTGATCGCTAAAGTGGTCGTCAGATTTGACGTATTGTCGGCGATTTGAGAGGTAGCTATGAAACCACTCAAGCGGTTTTCCTTTTATTCCCATTGAGTCTAGTTTTTTAAGAAGAAGATTTGTTGAAATTGTATCAAATGCTTTAGCTAAGTCTAGGAAGACCGCCATGCAGTG
Source organism: Mythimna separata (assembly GCA_030763345.1). NCBI lineage: Eukaryota > Metazoa > Arthropoda > Insecta > Lepidoptera > Noctuidae > Mythimna > Mythimna separata. The sequence goes on from CM061180.1 coordinate 11,537,180, forward strand.
GTCACCTTTTTCAATGGTTGATGATATGGAATTAGTTAATAGTATAGCTGCGTCTTCAGTAGATTTGCCTTTTCTGAAACCAAATTGTCTCTCTGATATAAGATTATGCTTTTCAAGGAAGTTTACTAATCTAGTGTTGACAACCTTTTCCAGAATTTTTGATAGAATGCTGAGGAGGGCTATTGGTCTGTAGTTTTCAGGTTTATCTTTAGGGCCACTTTTGTGTATCGGGCTTACAGCAGCCACCTTCCATTGTTCAGGGAATTCTCCTGATTCCAGGCTGAGGTTAATGAGGTGGGTTAGGGGTGTTATAATTAAAAATTGTATTTTTTTAATGAGTTTCACCAATTTTGTCAGGACCTGGGGAGCTATCATTATTTAACTGATTGATAAAGTTGGTGCCCCGTGCCTCGGAAAGCACGTAAAGCCGTTGGTCCTGCGCCTGATCTCTCTCCGGTCGTGTCGGATTGCCGTCCCATCGGGCTATGAGAGTAAAGGAACAGAGAGTGCACCTGTGTTTGCGCACACACTTGTGCACTATAATATCTCCTGCGTACTTGGCTGATCTCTGTTAAGATTGGCCACCGTGATCGAAATTCGGTCGGGGGAGTATTATTTTGTATTATTAAAGTTGGTGATTTCAGTTTCATCAGTAGGGTATAGGAAGAATGAGAACGGTGACGTTGTTGGTGATGTGTATTTGCTTGTGATGGACATCTGAGTTTCTTGCAATTTCGTCAATATGGTGTCAGCCAGATTTTTACTAACCGAAGTGAAATAGGAGTTGCATTTGTTTAGAGACTCTACAGGATCTAGTGAGCTTGCCAATAAATCGGATGTATTGCATTTTCGGATACTGGGGTCGTACATTGATTTTAGAACTTTCCATAGCTTTTGGGAGTTTTGCTTATTTTCCTGGATTTGTCGACTTTCGTATTCAATTTTAAGGTTGCGTAAAATTTTATTACAGAAGTTTTTATATCGGCGATAGATTAATTTCTTTGTTTCGTTTGTGGGATCACCGCGTACTAACAGATGTAGCCGGTCCCGGTGTTTCATACATCTCATGAGTCCGGGTGTGATCCATGGTTGAATATTACGTTTGCTACGAGGAATTTTGGCTTCATATGTATGTGATTCAATTCGTTTTGCAAGGGTTCCAATAAAAGAATCAGCCACTGAGGCTAGACATTGTTGGTTGAGGGTATCAGTCCAATCAGTTTTGGCTAACTCTGTTACTAAGTCGTCCTCGTTTAATTTGAGCACACGGCGTCTTTTATTGCGGTTAGTGTATATGTTTTTTAGGGGGATATTTGCTATTACAATGTCATGATCTGTGATGGAGCTTTTACACACTATGCCTTTGGGTTTTGTATTGCATTTTACAAATATATGATCAAGACAAGAGTTTTGTCTGGTTGGTTTGGTGATAACGGGTAGTAAACCATATGAAGCCAGAAGGCATACGTAATCATGATGTTTATTACTTGTCGTGCTACATATGTCGATGTTGATATCTCCGGTGATGATAAGTGTTGAATGTTTATTTACGGTTTTAAGAAAAGTGTCAAGCGAAGCGATAAAATTTGAGAGGTTGGTAAAAGATGGTGATCGGTATAACCCTAGTATAGCTAATTTATTGTTGAGAATTAGAAGAAGGCTATCTGTATCCATTATATTACATTCAATAGCAGTTACATCGTAGTTTGTTTTTGTGTAAATGACTATCCCACCATTTTTATTGTTTTGGGTATTCGTTCTTGTGATGTTGTAGCCAGGTAAGTTGTCCAGTATAGAACCTTCGCTTAACCAGCATTCAGTTAGAACGATGGCGTCTACGTCAATCTCGAGTCGACTAAAAGCTACTGAGAAGTCATCGAAATTTCGTTGATAACTTCTGATGTTAAAAGAGAGTATTTTGAAGCTAGGCTCGGAATCATTTGTGTACAACCTGCAATCTTCCAAGTTTTCTAAGTCGTGACAGTCTATTGCAGTGATATCCTCTATATTTTGAATAAAGTTAAATGATGCCATGAGCATAGTTGCTGAAAAAAGCCGAGGAAGTACAGTAGCTAGCAGGTTTAGTCACGACGGTATGGTGTGGTGCGAATGTTTGCAGGTCATATTTGAGTAGGATTGTGGTGGTGTTAGTGTGATGGGTATTCAAAGTGTAAGCGCGTTTGCGAAGTGATTGGTGTGGTTGTGTTAACATATTATGGTATAAATTGGTAAACAATAAAAGTAATATTACAATATAAAAGAAAGTGAGTAAAAAGTTATTACAACTAGAAAAAATAAAAAGGTCCTGTTTCGTAGTCAGGTGACTCTTAATCGCGTAGTTCAGTTGTGGGAGAGGACCGGTGGAGTGCTGTAGACAAAGGGCCCAGACGGGACTCCAGGTCTTCGATGTTGCGTACATGAATAGGGGGGCTACCCTCCTCTTTCCGTATAAGAATGACGCCATTTTTGTGCCAGCAGAAACGGTAACCGTTTTGCTTTGAGGCCTGCTTAGTGACACGAAATAACTGCCGGTTTTCTTGTGTTAGTCGCTCGTTGTAATATATATTTCTTGGGGGCCCATCTATTTCCATGTCCGACGATGTCATCGTTTTTCTTATTTTGGCAGCTTTTAAGAACTCGTCACGCTTGTAGCGGCGAACAAATCTGACAACGAGGGGACGCGTAGAAGATTCAGCTGTAGCTTTGTTTTCCTGACGACGGGGTCCCACTCTCGTAACAAAGTCAATGTCCTGATCCTCCACAGTTACTCCAAATTTGTGTGCCATTACTTGGATAATGTGAAGCGGGTTCTCATTTTTGAATTCATTCACGCCACAGATTTCCAGCTCGTTCCGAATGGATGATTGGGCTTGCGAGTTTAATTGCTCACGAAGATTAGTAATTGTGCTGTTTAAGGAGATGATTTCCTCCTCACGCTTTTCTAGGGTTTTAATCCTTGCGTCATACTCATCTAGACGGCCGTAGCAATGGGTGAGGTGGTCGCTTAATTGTTTTATGTGAGATTTTAGTTCTTCCATATCACCTCGGAGTAATTTAATTTCAGATGTCAGTATGCTTAAAGTGTCAGTGCTGCCGGCGGACGCAGCAGTTGGCGACTCCATAATTGCTTTTGAAGAGTTACATGTGTCAGGCGACTTAAGTGACGTGTTAAGGGAATTAGACCCTTCTGAGCATGGAATATTGTTAGAAATTGCCTGCTTAGTGTGGCAAGATTGACATACCCAGCAACTTTTATTTTCCTCCGTTATTTTTGTTTGGTTTCCACCTTTTGTGCAACTGACGTGAAAAAGCTTGTAACATTTCGAACATTTAGCATTTGTCGATCTTAATGGCTTAGTGCATAACGTGCAGGTGTTCGCCATTTTATTATTATTTTTGTTTACAAAATTCAATAGAAGCGTCGCTAGTCGTACAGCGCGAGCGCTTTAAGCGAGGAGTGCAGCGGGCGGCGTTTAGTGAAGCACGATGACAGTACAGCGATGTTTGGATAGAAGGCGGGAGTTAGCGGCTACATTTCTCGGAATTTGCGCAGCTAGAGGGTTCCTAAATCGTGGGTCACTGAGGTCACGTAATCAAATCACTTTTTATTTAAGCTCAAAGTTTTTGTTTATAGTTTTAAGGAAAAGTAGTAGTGACACTGACATATCTGGCTGGATGTGAAGAATATCACTAAATACTAGACATGCGGAATGTAGCTCACTGAAAAGAAAAGAGAGATACAGCTCTTTTGATCAAAAGAGCTATATCACTCTTTTAGCTCTTTAGCTCACCGAACAACTCTTTTAACTCTTGAGCTCCTTGCGAGTTACAGATCAAATTGAGCCGCGCTACTTTACGCAAGTCAAATGAGACAAATAGCTCAATGGCTCTTTAAAATCTTTGAAGTTCTTTAGTTCATTTTACTTAGTTGCGAGCTATACTTAGATAAAATTAGATTTATTGGGTTGTTTTGTTCTTGTCACAAATAAATTATGAAAGCCAATGATTTTCCTTCACAACAAATCGATATTTTTTATTTAAAATAATCATTGTACGTAAGTCATAACTCGCAAAGCCACTGGTATACAGTCAATGAGCCATTGAGCTAAATGAACTAATGAGCTATTCCGTGAACGACTGAGCGACTGAGAGCTAGATTGAAATTAAAGAGCTAGTTCAATTTTATCTCTCATTCGCGAGCTACCCATCTCTACTAAATACAACTTACCTAAACAAATCCCAGGTTGATGCTCCATCCTGTACGGCGTCACGTAGTCAGTCAGCAGCATTGTGGACACCAAGGCAGGCACGTCGTTGAGGAGGCTCTCTGGCTTGCCAGTCTCAATGACCAGCACCATAGCCTTTGGCTTGTCTTCAGTAAGTCGGGCAGCTAATACGGAACCCGCTGTGCCGCCCCCGACAATGACATAGTCGTATTCGTCTAGCGGATATTTGTATCCTGAAAAAGAATTAAAAATATTATATAAACTTATTCTGAAAGAAATGCTATGTTTTCTTCGTAGGTTACAGACGAACAGTAATATTTTTATTTTAGTAGATGTTTTATTCCATTTTATTTGGGTGGCGCCCAAGCGGGGCACACTTGCACCGTATACCATCGTGTCCTCCGGACGATCTCTAACTTCCCAGAGCCGGTGAGGACCTGCCTCACGCAGAAGGTGAGAAAGCCGTGTTATCGTTCCAGCTACTCTTCAAAGAGGGAACTTACCGGACATAATGATGGTGTGCCCAATGGTTTCCGTAAGCTGTCAATATTGGTTGTAGCCGTAAGAACAAAGGTATATATAAATACGAGTATGTGACTGTGATGTAAGTAAATGAAGTTCTCAGAATAAATTACTCTTTTTTAATATTTTGACCTAGCTTAACTTAAAACGCGATACTTGTCGCTGGAAGGGAACCTTTTTAGTATCAACTTACTGTTGCAACCTTCACGTTAACAATAATGTAATTAAAACTTTAGATCCGACTCCGAAAATAAAACTAACGAGAACAATGAGATACGATTCTCGATAATTTTGGTGATACATTGTAAAACTGTGGTCTCGAATTTATCAGATTTCACATGAAATCTAGTTTTTTTATTATTAATTATTGGCTCGCGTTTGACCACTATCTCACCTGATGGTAAGCGATGATGTGGTCGACGATGGCAAGCGTGTTGCTTGCCTAGAAGGAACCTATTCACTCTTGACTTAAAGACCCCTAGATTGTAGCTATCAGGAACCACAGACCCCGGCAGGGAATTCCACTCTGAGCTTATTTTATAACAAATAACATTCGTTTACCTTTGGGTAGAGGATATGGATCCCGTAAGAAGTCCAAAGGGTCTTTAGAATCCGTTGGTTTGTAGTTGGAGACTATGTCCATCACGGTGTTCGCCACAACACTCTTCGCATTATAAGTCCCAAGGGACAAAAATCGTCTTTGTCTCTCGTAGTCATTTCCACTTAGAAACTCTTCTATTGCCTTCAAACCGTTTGGTTGCTTGCTACTTTCAGTACCATTTTTATTCAGTGGATAAGGCCATAGTATCCGACTTTGTCTGTAATCTGTCTCATCTTGGACAGATGCATATACTTCTTCATCTAAGTATGTACGAGCATGCGTTAAAGATAGAGTTGATATAACGAGTATCAGAAGTGTATGTTTTAGCCTCATTGTGTCTGGAAAAAAAAAATTATTATTAAATTTAAATTAAGGATTTAACCTATAGATACGAACACAGTTGTATTATTGAGGTCAGAGAATAAAGGTCGCTAAAACTCAGGCTACTAATCCAAATAATATCGAACTAATTGATTAAAAATTTATAACTCATAGTGATAAATGGAAAAGTATGCATTTTTCTTTAATTAATTTTATTACACAAAAAAATTGTAACGAACAAATAATAACACAATAGACACAAACTGTGTGCCAGACTTTTGTACTAGGATATATACTGAATCACATAATTATCATAGGAAAAGTTTCTATTTTTGTAAATTAATTTAATTAAAAAACATTGTAACGAATAAACAATAATTTATTTAAAACACAATAGCCACAAACTGTGTGCCAGACTCTTGTAATAGGATATAATAGTATCACATATTTATCATACGAAAGTATAATTAACATATGTCAACAAATAAATGACTTCTATCGTATGACGACACACAAGTTTCATCTATTATGGTAAAATAAAGAAACACTACCGATAGATAAAAAAACAAGCTATTGTATGTAAAGAATAATTATACTCTATTTAGGTACTATAAGAAAAGAAATTTAAAGAAACTTGTTTTACCGTCCGTTTAACCGATTTTGACTTTTATTGCGTTGGTGACATGAAAATGTTGGTATTGTAACCACTTGTTTTTGTTTTTAATGTCATCCTTATGTCTACACTACAATAACATAAGTTTCTTTTGTTATAGTAAATAGGGTATAGATATTTTTAGTTGCGCTATTGCGCAGGAGTTCATATGCAGCTGAACGAGATGCTATTAAGCGATAGTGTAATTAGTGGTGAGACGATGACGACACACTCAAGTGAGAGACCGCCGTACGTAAACTTAAATAATAAATTTATCAGTAATTTATAAATTAATTTAAATTATTTCCGTCCATGTTTTGATTTGTATTTTCCTTTTACTGCGTTAAGTATAATTTTAACATATGTCATTAATTTCATTTCATTAAACATTAACTGAGGCGGGAAATCATAAAATTAATTCTCCTGCTCTAAGGTGAATGCCCAAAGGGATAAGAAATATAATGTTTAAAGGTGTTTAATGTGGCCCAGTCTGAGAAAATAGAACAATGTCACAGTAGACCAAGGTTCCCATTTATTATCGGGAGAAAACCCAAAATAAAACGGGACATAATCCGCAGCATGTTTTTCTTCCGGTCACGCTATCCTTAACTCCCTTTCCTTTCATATAACTTTCCACACAATCCATCCTTCTATCATTTAGCCTTGCTCTCCATCTCTATTCATCAACATAACTCTTTTAGTAACAAGCGTTTCATCACTCTCCTCCAAATAGCCATACCAAAACAAACGATTTCCTTACATCTTTTCAGTAACTGGTGCCTATTGTAGTGGCTATAATAATTTTGTTCTAGATTATCTTCAAACCACTTCACATGGTCTTTAAAATAATCTCAATAATCTAACTAATTAGTATAAACGAAATATTGTAATCGTTTTATAAATTTTATTACAGTCTACTTCACAATACAGTTTCATACCTATTCTACCTACTTCATGCGAAACGGCCTTTTGAAAAAAACTAATAAAGTTTTAAGCTTATTTATGTAAAACTTTGTTATAAAACGCTTATTGCAACGCTCTATACTCCGCTGTTGCAACTCCAGAAATATAGAATCAGTGTAATTCAGTGGCAATCACTATCTTTTGCGAAGAAAAATTATGGTTGTACCACGAAACAAAGAAGAAGATGGGAATATGGGACGGCTCTACGAGTCTTCAAAAAATTCTCCTGAACAATTTTCGATCATGGTGGCCCTTCTCAAGGGAGATTTAACAAGTACGCAGGAGATATTATAGTGCAATAATGCCTGCGTAAACACAGGTGTACTATCTGTTCCTTCATCTTCATTGTCTGATTGGGGCATCCGAAATCCACACAATCCGAATCCGAATGAGTCACAGGCACATTACGTTCTTCCCAACTTTCAAATTTCAGACTGATTTGACCTAAGATTTGAATCCAGTATCTCACACTCAGCAGTCACGCTTGCGATCACAAGACCAACGAGACAGTTAATGAAGAAGCTTATAATAACAATAAGTCATCATTTGCCCTTAGATTTCTATACCTTACAGACTAGCATATATAAAGTTTAATTATATGCTAATATTATAATAAACAGGAAAGGTTTCAGGTTTTGTTTGTTTGTTAAGAGTTAACTCAAAAATTACTAGACCGCTTTCAAAAATTCTTTAATCATAAGAAAGTTACATCTTTACTGAGTAGCATAGGCTATTTATTTGCTACTAATGCGTGCGAACCCGCTGGCAGAAGCTTGTATATAATATAGCATATATACACCATTACCAACTTTAACAAAGCTCGTGCTACATTGTGAATTGGCGGCCGCATGGCTGGCTGACACGACAAAATCCTAAAATCCATGTATCGGTCACGCACGTGGCATAATGATGACAACTGTGCCAATCGCGATGGTGTTAGATACGGAACCTCCTTGCAGAATATATATGTACGGAACGCATGATACGAATAAACACGGCCACGAGGGAAACGAGGAATGTTTGATAATACCGCCAATTGGCGTTTCAACATTTAGTTTAAAAAATCTCTTGAAGCAATAAACTTGTTATGTGTTTGAAAGTTGATCTTACAGAGATTGTAGTATTTCATAAAGTGTGTCTAGATCTTTTTTTTAATAAGCTAACTCGTTAATATTTACCACCTACAACGAAATGTCTTTAAAATAGAATGTTTGGTTAAAATATTTGCGTACAGAGATACCGAGAAAATTGAGGAACCTTGTTAGAATTAATACACAACACATATACACGCACAACACACTACATATTACACACTATATACTACACAGATATTGTTATGTTTGTTATATCTGGAACATTGTTTTTCTTAATGTTAAAATGGTCAACCTGTTTTATGTTCCAAAATAAATATTGTTATTAAAAATAGTAATCGATTTAGAAAATAATATTTGCAATCAATACGAAAGTTCGCTATGGTGACACAAAAGCACGAAAGTACTTCTTCTTTTCTTAATTCTTGTATTCATGAATATATATGTATACTATTAAATTCTTACTAATAATCTATTTAAATAAAAGTAGAAACTGATTGACTGACATTTCAACGCACAACTTCTCCATACATTTATGTTTACATAATTTGACAAAATGTATGGAAGAGCGGTTTTATTTTCGTGATTTCAGGATTGGTAGCATAGTAAAAGTTGTTCATATTTTATGAGTAGAACAACCCCTTTTAAGGAAAGCCCCTCTGTCGTATCAACGTTGTATTATTTCCATTTGAAAATATTTTAATGACACTATATAGTTATTTTTGCTTTTCTTCTAATTTTAATTTTGTGTAAAATAATTCAATAATAAATATATGAATCTAAACCAACCTCATAGAGTTCCCACTGATGGGTGTCTTGAAGCAACTACTGCTGAATATAACTGACCCAGTTATTATAATTTAGTTAGTTTTATATTCATTCATGTGCATGTTAACCTATAAATAACGAGATTCAGATGAAATAATGAAGATTATTAAACTGTTGAAAACCTATTATTCCACTATTATAGATGATATATCCGTTTATCAAACTGTATTAAAATTGTTTGATTACTTTAATTCAATGTTAAACTGTGTTATTATTATTCTAGTTGTTTTTGTTAATTTATTCAGTTGTATGAAAATTAATATTTAATTATAGTTTCAGCACTTTGGTTGTTTGTAATTTTAATCACTAATTAGCTGATGCCAGCTTCTCCCGTGTGGACTCCACTTTAGGTAAGGATCTTTATTTTTTTTTATAGGCATAAGCTATGTTATTCCGTGAAGATGTAGCCTTCTAATGGTGAAAGAATATTTAAAATCGATCAAGTAGTTTTTAAGTTAAATCGTTACATAAACAAACAAACAAACGAAAAATCAAATCTTTCCTCTTTATAATATTAGTTTAGATTACATGTGCTGAATAGACACAAAACTGAAAACCACAATATTCTCGTTACAATCGCGAAGAACGAACCAATCGTTGTTTACTTCGTTTATAAACTTTGGCTTGTACACCAAAATATAAACTCTATGTATTTAAACGAAGTCAAACTGAAAGTGGTGACTTGGTTATGCACTTCGTGCTTATACAAGTTAACTAAACCGGTTCAATTAATTACAACAATACACAGTGGTTAACTTTGCACTTTACTGAGCTTTCGTCAGACAACGGTTAAACTTAGATGGCATGTTTTAATAAGTGACAGTTCGTGTTCAATTTGCGGTAAAAGTTTTAAAAGTTACTAACAAGTTGAGGTAATGAGTTTTTAATTTGTTTTCAAAGAATAAATTATAAATTTATAATAAGCTTTGTGTTTAATATATTTTTTGGCAGGAAAATATGCAAACATCGCAATAAACACTGAAATATTTTTCGATAAAAAAATATTTATAAAACGAAATATTTTTGAATAAACTAATAAAAAAATAATTTAAATATCAAATAATATGTCACTCACCTTAAACTTAAAAACTAACCGAAATAAATACGAAACTCCGAATTTCTTAATATTGGGTGACCTACACGTCCTGCCCCCGCAGAGAATGGTCGAGGAATGATAGTGGAGCATTCTTTTGAGTGGAAAGAGTGCGTATGCGCCGCCTTACCTAGACCGCGCACTTGAATTTACCGCTACTTTGACATAATGACCAATATCAACAAGAACGCAAGCATTTACCAAATCCTTGAAACAGGTGTTGTTTTAACTCGTATATTTGTTTAACAGTTCACGTTATATTTGATGCTAAAAATGGGAAATTAAATGTAAATGCATTTGTGTTGTTTATTCAAAGTGGCGGCTGTATTCACGTCATTGTGACTGTCTCGCTATGAAAGCATGTTTCAAGTGTAATTGACATAATATTTGCATAGTTATTTATGTAGCCGAACTATTTCTGTTTTTTTTAATGGTTGTAAGTAACAATTATAACTAACAATGTATACATAAATTCCTATCTTAAATTAGCCAATCAAAATACATAACTCAGTTTTAATATTTATTAAGTTTTTTTTTTATTTGAGCAACGTTAGGTCAAAATTCAACTGATTATTTCAACTAATACGCTGTCCTGAGTTCATAAGTATGAACACATCGAGTATTTTAGCAATCTTTAAATGTAATAATTAAGCCATTGCTACACAGAGCTACCAGTTACAGCTAGTTCAGTCACGATTGCTCAGGTTAACATGACAAGTCTGGTGCGAAAGTGCGAAAAAAAACATTTTCGATTATCGACCGCTTAGAAAAAGTTTAATTTAAATAATCTTTAAGAAATGATTAATGGTGCGGATTGCATATTTGGCACAACAAAAGAAAGTTTGGTAAAAGAGCACTATTTTTTTCCTCTCTAGTGTGATAATTAATTATACGTTTATGTATTAAAAAATATTTTTTATTAGCCTATTCTGCTTCACTCCTGGGAAAAGGCCCCCCTTCACTTTTCTTATTCCAACTATTTTCTATGTTTCTTCTAATCTCTCGTTTCGCAGGTTTGCTGGAAGAAATTTCTTTTTGAAATAAGCAGTACCATTGTACAATTTTTTATAATAATGTATCTTCATCTGTGTATACCTATGTCCGTATTGTGTGTACATTAATTCAATAAATAGGCACTAAAGAAACTGGAAGTTCAAGAGTATCATGTAAGGAACTTTTAAAGTTCATTACAACAAAGTTACGATTATATCGTGCTCATCAAATTAATGCTTAAGTAGTTCACAGTAAATAAACGAATGGTAAATGATGATGACTGTACTCGTACAGTCATTGAAAGGAGTGATCCCGTTAAGTACTAACAAAGGAGAACAAATACGAGTGCATATCTTAAAGGCTAACTATACGACAAACCATTTGCCAAGCAATTCCGTTACAGGGCATCGCACGCAGATCACAAAGGACGAGTATATCTGTGCAGGTGTTCCTTCCAATTATACATAGGAAGTTATGACCATATACGAGTAAATTAGATAAGAATATTCTCCAAGGAAACTGTGCTATATGCTGGTAAACAACGACCAACTAACGGTGATGTGGATATATCGCCATGTTATAGATATGTCTTGTGATTTATTACCTCTCATATTTAAGCGTCTTAACATAGATTTGGGGAGTAAAAGTAGAATATTACGGTTTATGTATTTAAAGATATAGAGAGAGTATGTTGTTAATATTGGGTAGTACCTATCAATTTTTGCGGTACTTCAAGCACCGTTTCTTTAATCAATATTGGCTTTATGTTCCAATGGTTTCCAATATCTGGTGATATTGTTCTATACTCAGTTTGTAAGTACAAAACTATTAACAAATGTCCAGCAGACTGTGTAGTATGTGTGTGTGTATTGGGTGTTGTGTGTGAGCTGATGACATTGAAATTTACATACACCATAACAAAACCTGCCCCGTTAAACCAGATCAAGTGGTTACGTATGAAAATGGTTTCATAATCTAACATCTAACGTTACGCTGCAATTAATACATGTATAAGTGCAGTAGATGTGACACAATATATAATAATAATCTAGTTACATGAAATTAGTCTGTACATAACCTACGGTAACATTTCTGCAAGAATTTTCGTAACGTATCAAGATGTTGTGCCAGACGGTTGCTGAGTCGTGAAATAGAATTAAAAATTCATATTTAATTAACTTTAACTTATATGTGCAAAATGATTTTTTTTATTTTATTTTGTTTCTTAATATATTACTTTTGGCAAATTTTGGCATTAGAAAGTTGATCGAATAGTTATCTGAATACCAACCCGGCTTAACATAGTCGTATGATATATATCTACTAAAGTTATATGATATCACACTTACAATATTATAAAGGCGAAAGTTTGTGTTAGTGTGTATGTTTGTTACTCCTTCACGTTCAAAAGTCTGAACGGATTTGGACGAAATTGTGCACACAAGTAGACTATGTCCTCGAATAGCATATCTAAGTTTTACGATGCTTTTTATTTCGGGAGTAATGGAATAATTTTCTACTTTCTTTGATTTAACTTACAATAAGAGCTTTTACATCAGAATAACACAAAGGCTTTTTAATGTTAGCCGTTTCAATCCCACTCCTGGGCAAAGGCCCCCCTCCACTTCTTCTATCTCACAAAATTTAAAGAGAGGGAAGTATCTACTAAGTACTGACTCGTGCGGAGCCACGGGCCGCAGCTAGTTTCTACACTTGAATCTAGCGAGATACTATGCATAAACGTTTGTTGTTATTGAAAAAGATAAAAATGGTCCAAACTTTTCCTACTTTCTTTTGATTATTCTAGTAAGAGAGAGCTAATGTAAATAAGTGTTGATATTAGGAAATCAAATTTGGCATTCTGCGCCTATAGAGAAACAAATATTTGCGATATTATTGGTCGGAAATGTGGTCCAGAAATGACAATATTCTTCTTTTCATTTGCTCTCATGTCTTCCTGGTAAGCGGGGTTAGATTTTTTAACTATTAGATGCCATTCACTTCGCTGATAAACATCGTCATCTGTAAGACTAAGCTTTTGCATGTCCTTTTGCTGTATTCTTTGTTAGCAATGTCAACGTGTCTTTGAAGAAATTTCATTTGATGATTTTACTCTTAAAAAAAGACGCCGGCGCCTACCTTCTCATTTCATTCGCGATGTGCCCACCGGTCTTACTGAGTTTAAAAAGATCATTAACTATAAGTTTTATCTTCTTTTTCAAGAGTAAATTGAGGTTCAACCGGTTCAGTTATTTTTAACATTGAACAGTGCTGTAGGCTTATTTGTAAAGAAATTGTTTGCAAAGATGTACACTGGAATACCGATAGGGCCATCAACCCGAACATTCTCTGATACTTGTTTCTTGCTGTGCGAAAAATTGTTTTCTTTCTTCCCACAACTATGTATGCGATGGGATGTACCTAGTACTTACCTATGCATTCTCAGCTTCGATCAACAATGTACTAGATTACCGATCACTACTTCAAAAACGGCCCGAAAAATACCATGTATAGCATGGTATTTTTGCTAAAATAACAATTGAAGTTAGTGCGGTCGCTTGAGAATACGGAATGAATAGAGTAATTTTTTTGTCTGCCTATTTTTATTTTTCCTTGTAGATTTCCTACTGATCCATTTCGCTGTGCAGAATGGATATCAATTGTTGCACAGGAAAGAGGAGAAGAATTTTACAAGCCTTGTAAAACTTCCGCCATATGTTCTATTCATTTACACCACTTTGACATAAACAAAAACTGGAAAAGGCGTAGATTACTAAAAACAGTCGTTCCCAAGTTACAGGTAAAACAACTATATTTACTTTCTTAGTATGATGAGATGCTGTTAAGTTACCTAGTTAAATAATAATTATAAATTATTATTTCAAATGTTTTTTTCTTTTTTTTTAAATTATGTACTATTTCTACATATTACTTTTTCACTTACATGACCCGTTTGTTACTGTAAGCTTTTAACGGAAACAACTTCCACTAATAAAATCTACTATACTAATAAGTAATAAGTCATTAACTTATTATTATCTTATTATAGTACGTCTAGTAAAACTAAAAAAACCGGCCAAGAGTGTGTCGGGCCACGATGTAGGGTTCCGTAGTTTCCCGTCCGTCACAATAAGTGTCCCCAACTTTTCAAAAACTGTTCGTCCCATCAAGTTCAAAATAATTTTCCTAGAAAGTCTTTATAAAGCTCTACTTTTCAGATTTTTTTCATATTTTCTAAACTTATGGTTCAAAAGTTGGGATACATAGTTTTTTAATTTTGGCGCGATTATTTCCGAAATTATTGATATTATCAAAAAAATATTTTAGTAAACGCCTATTCATTTTTGCATACCTATCCGACAATATATCACACGTTAGGGTTGAAATTAAAAAAATAAAACGATTTTTACTTTAAATGTACGGGGGCTACCCTAATAAAACATTTTTTTCCAATATTTATTTTTGCACTTTGTCGGCGTGATTGACATACATATTGGTACCAAATTTCAGCTTTCTAGTGCTAGCGGTCACAGAGATTAAGCGAGGACGGACGGACAGATATGGCGAAACTATAAGGGTTCCGTTTTTGCCAATTGGCTACAGAACCCTAAAAAAAGGAGGTTTATATGTATCATAATCTACTATTATATGTATAGATAAACCAATTTCTCTGTTTATATTGTTATGTGTAAAGATTGTAAACGCATAATTTTTTTTAATGAAAAACCGTGGAACTTTTTCTTTTTCTTCTCCATCGGAAACGATCAATTGGAACCGTGCACTAACTTCTGACGTTTTATAAGTGCCCATGTAGGCCTATGTGAAATAAAAACCATTTAGATCTTTGATTTGATTAAAAAAAAATATATACATATACTAAAACCACCTATTGTTTACCGGTCTTTGAAGTTTGCAACTTAAATAAAAAAAATACTTTCCAGAAAAAAATAATAATTTCGCGACTCCATACTGACTTTGTTCAAGTTTTGAAATTTGATATCTGTCTAATAAAAAAGTAGAATAACCACCCATTGTTATCATTTTATTTTAAACCTTGTTGCTAACTAATTAGATTTAATTTTTGAATAAATGTATTTGACCTCATTTAAAAGTGAGGTTTGAATTTGGAATGCCCGTTTTTTCATTTATTGAGTTTTACTTACTATCTAAGACAGAAGGTATTAAATGCAAATATAATTCAAACTTCATTAAAGTTTATGATTGTGTCTTAAGGCTTATAATTAACTGAAGTTATTAAATCTTTGAAACTTTTTTCTCGAATAAATAATCTCTCGAATAATAAATAGTTTTGGGCCACATATGTGACATGATTTTGTTCTCAATCCTTCATCTAGTACATTGTTGATCGAAGATTCTCAGAAGACAAAGTGATTTTAGGTAATGACTATCATGGTACCTATTAAAATCGTTCAATAATAGGCAATTGTAAAAGTAAGTACACTGAACAATATTACTTCGTTAATTGAGATTATGTTTGTCTAGATGGTTTTAATTTAGCATTAAATTCTTTTTTCATAAAAAAGGAACAAGATATTTTTAAAAATACTAGCCGTCGCAAAAATGACCCAGGAATAATTAAAAATATAAATTGATTAATAGGAAATAAGACAGATCAAGTAGTAATTAAGTTATATTTGGGATTTTAAATAATGACCTAAGTATAATTTGCATCCTTGATATTTGACCTAATAAGGTTCATTCACCTTTATATTTCTGGACGGAGTCAGAGGCATCCGAGGTTATTTTAATAGCAGCAAATCATTCGCTATGCAGACTCTTATGCTGAAGTTTATAATAAAATATAACTGAAATGGAAGATTTAAATCAGAAGTTGCTTCCAGATTAGATAGATATTTATTAGATAAATTATTTAATAAACATATTATAATGCAACATATAATTTTACATCTGTGTAATGTTAAGTTACCTACTTAAAAAAAAATACCAACCAATTTAAACCGAGTTCAACAAGGCGCAGCCGCAGGTCCTTGAATTAAACAATAAAAACGATACAATTACCATACATACGTAATACATATTTACTTTTACCAACTAGTCTGTCCAGTAGATAGGTACTATAGTATGTACTATATGATACTATAACGAGAGTAAGATTTGTACCTATCTCGCAAAACCAGTAGGAGCACTTTTTATTTTGTTTTCTATTATAACTCCGTGGACTAATTTCGCGCAGTGAAAGTGTTTGTTTATCACGCGGTCAATAAACGGGTTTCCGAGGTTAAAAAAAGTAGTATAAACAGGTTTGTAGCGTATAAAATAATAATTTGTATTTATGAATGAAATTCCTACTAAGTATTGTAAATTCGTATTTGTCACGTCGTTATTCCTCACATTATTTTCCCTGGAGATAAAAGGACAGACATACAATATAGAACACGTATATTATTAGTGGTAGGTACCTCTATCTACCTATATCTACCTAAATTGTTTAGGCGATAATTGTTTGTTAAGGCGCATTTTACAGCAGTTGAATTGCTGCTGCTATAAATCAGAAGTTAGGTATTATCTTTCTTTCCCTGGATCTCCGATTTAAGCATTTGCATAAATCAGAGAGTAGAGTTTGAGATATACCTACAACCTTGTACTCAACTAGTATATCTCAAACCCTATTTTAGCCCATAAACTTTTAAATTTGGCACAATACTCAATTTAGGAAATCACCCTTCAAATCTGCTTTCATGATTTCTGGCGGCATTTTCCTCTTTCATCTTTATCTAAACCGATATAAATGGATCATCAATTTATTGCAGCAGTTTTTTCTCTGCAAAGCTAAAGCTAAAAGCCAACCGGTGAAACCGAGCTTCTACCATCATAGATAAAGAAAAATGTCTTCGCCTGCCATCTAGCGAATGATACTAAAACCATTTAGTTGCTCCTCTGGCTACGATGAAGTCAAGGAAAAGCGAGTGTAACTTGACAAGAGGTAGCGTAACGTAGGTTAGTGGTGCGGAAAAGCTCGGATAGATGGCGCTGATTTACCATTTCAACAATGTAGAGCGGGCCTTCTAATTTTATTTTTTTACTAAAAAATATTATAAGCAATGTGTAATTGTGTATTATAGTGAGCTTGCAAAGAATAACTTTTAGACCTCTCATTGCCCGGACCCTAAAATTAAGGCAAAGAAGAAACATGAGTGGGTTAAAGTAAGTGTGAAACGCCCTCCCGCTCCACCCAGAGCGAGAGAAGTCATTATGATGATCTCCAAAAACAGACCTTTCATAAAATCTTGTGTATTGGACAAGTTGCGAAACAAATTCCGAAACAAATTGTAACTATCTATTCGGATTCTCACTTTATTATTTAACTAACCTCTGGGAATCGAAAGTGCGATTTAAATACCTGTATCCATTATTGATGAGAATTCTGCCGAGATAGGTAGGTAGGTATCGCTTCGATTCTTAGCTTTAAATCCAGCCCACTTATTCTAGGCACAGTGTTCGTAACAAGATAATGGATTTGGTATCCAGACAGGATCCTAGCAACGTTAATCAAATGAGGGTGTATCAAGATCTTATCGGGTGATTTTCATCTCAGAGAGCTACTGCTGGGAAATTAGTTACTAGGCCGGGGAGCGATCTATCGTATTTTATATAAAGCGGCCTGGCTATAAAATTGATCGCGGCTAGAAAGGTTGACGTCACGTAAGTCATTTGTTTCAATTAAGCGACAGTTGGCTAGCGTACCAGAATCCAAATATTTTCTTTTAGTTTTCTCTGTCATAAATTGCCGTATTTCTGTTTATGGACTTGGACTTGAAATTATCATAAATATATACTTTACGTAGGTATGTAAAAAAATAGTAGGTGCCAAGTTATGGAACTAGGTATTTAATGACCCATCTTACATGAAAATTCTTTATACAAGTGTAAGTAGGTATAAAGAATTTTTTTTTTATTAATATAGACTAAGTAATAGACTAGGGTAATCTTAAAGTTGTACTTGTACATTCTTCCAACCAGATGCTAAATAGGTTTTAAACTATTAAATCATCATTGTTCAAAACGGATTACTTTGAACTGTGATATCTTTGGATTGGTTAGGTACGAGTATTATCATCATCATCATCATTTCAGCCGAAAGACGTCCACTGCTGGACATAGGCCATAAGGCCACTGCATCTCGTCGTCGGCCAACCTTGAGGGAGGTCTTCCAACGCTACGTCATCTGGTACGTGGCCACCACTCCAGAACCTTCCGTCCCCATCGACCATCCGTTCTACGAGCAATGTGCCCTGCCCACGGGTGTGTAATGTTTGGCATAATAACAAATGCTCTAATTTCACTTGAACTAACGTTCATATGACATAATTTTCATATGACATAATATCAAATGACATAAATTCATATGGCCTAATGTTTCATATCATATAATATTCATTTAACATAATAACGTTTAGTATAACGTTCATTTTATATAATTTTCAATATGTATAATATTCTTTTAATATAACTTTCATTTGACCTAATATTCTTTTGACCAAAAATGTTTAATGGGCACAGTCCTAGCCTAACTCAAATGGCACTTAACCAAACCTTAAAATATTCTATGCATGGTCGAGGGTGAGGGGTGTGTAACGATTGACATAATAACAAAATATCTAACGTTCACTTGACATAATTTCATTTAACATAATTTTGTTTTACATAACGATCAGTTTGCATAATGAATTGTTGATATAATTTCATTTTACCTAATTTCATATGACATAATGAACATTTCCTATAATGCACATTTCACATAATATTCATTTAGCATATTATTCATTTACTATAATATTCATAATCTCTAAGTAACTTTTAATATAATTTAGAAAATCACACCTGCTACCCTCAACTATTGTTATCAGGAGAAACTGTATGCAATCTGGACTTTAGGGCACCCCGACTCGGTTATTTTTTATAAACCACCCAGAAGTAGGAGCCCCGCGAAGCGGGGCTCCGTCGACCAAGCCCATCCTCGACCATGCATAGAATATTTTAAGGTTTGGTTAAGTGCCAATTGAGTTAGGCTAGAACTGTGCCCATTAAAAAATTTTAGGTCAAAAGAATATTAGGTCAAATGAACGTTATATTAAAAGAATATTATACATATTGAAAATTATATAAAATGAATGTTATACTAAATGTTATTATGTTAAATGAATATTATATGATATGAAACATTAGGTCATATGAATTTATGTCATTTGATATTATGTCATATGAAAATTATGTCATATGAACGTTAGTTCAAGTGAAATTAGAGCATTTGTTATTATGCCATACATTACACACCCGAGGGTGAGCTTGGTCGACGGAGTCCCGCTTCGCGGGGCTCCTACTTATGGGTGGTTTATAAAAAATAACCACGAAGGTGATGGCGGGGTCTATTCGCTCGCTTCGCTCGCTCACACGACCCCGCCATCCCCTTCTAACCTAACCTATCCGAGTCGGGGTGCCCTAAAATCCAGATTGCATCCAGTTTCTCCTGGTAACAATAGTTGAGGGTAGCAGGTGTAATTTTCTAAATTATATTAAAAGTTACTTAGAGATTATGAATATTATAATAAATGAATAATATGATTAATGAATATTATGGGAAATGTGCATTATAGGAAATGTTCATTATGTCATATTATGAAATTAGGTAAAATGAAATTATATCAACAATTCATTATGTCAACTGATCGTTATGTTAAACAAAATTATGTTAACTGAAATTATGTCAAGTGAATGTTAGATATTTTGTTATTATGTCAATCGTTACACACCCCCTGCCCACTGCCACTTAAGTATGGCGATTCTTCGGGCTATGTCGGTAGCCTTGGTTCTAATGCAGATAACTTCATTTCTTTTGTGATCACGCAAGGAAACTCCGAGCATAGCCCTTTCCATTGCTCTTTGGGTGACTTAGGTGGTTAGGTATTTTAAATTCAAATAATCTTTAAATTAAAGATATGTTATTTTTTCTTTTATAATAATTATTTATTTATTTAACATTTTATGTACACACACACAAAAGAATTTGATAAGAAGAAGGAGGCAGAAAATAGTTACAAGAGTGATGCTTATTTCTAAAGAAATCTCTTCCAGCATACCACGAAAAGAGAGTTGGAAGAAAAAGAAATGTCTGTGGTGGTGTGTGATGTGGTGTAGTGATGCGTGTGTGTATAGTGTGTGTGTGTGGGTGTGTGTGTGGTGTA
The DNA here is from genome assembly GCA_030763345.1 of Mythimna separata. NCBI lineage: Eukaryota > Metazoa > Arthropoda > Insecta > Lepidoptera > Noctuidae > Mythimna > Mythimna separata. Next base: position 11,557,694 of record CM061180.1, read on the forward strand.
GTTTCTTTGGGTTATGTATTTCTTATAATATCACTCAATTATTTTTGTAGGTAATGTCTTAGGACCTATTAGGAAGAAGAACATTTCTCTTTGATTCAATCCCGTGCTTAACTTGTTCGATACCCTCAGATAGGCATTGGTATGGTATAACGTACTAGTATCTGCAACTCCAAGACTAAAGCGCGTATAAATTTCATTACTGCTGTTATTTCAGCTGGGAATAAAAAAAGATACATAACCATATTATAATTGCAGAAACAAAGCAATCTAATATACATAGTATTTTTTCTGCTATGTCTCTTAACGACCCTTGAAAGCAAATATCAACGCGGTTTGAATACCAAATAATTGGAATCAATATTGCCTACCGATAACAATAAATTACGATTGCCGAATTTATGCACGAAACGGAAACTTATTTTATTAATCTCTATAATATATTACAAAGTTACGTACATAACATGTTTTATGATCAATATTTTATCGTGAACCTCGGTGGATTGACTTTTTGCTGTCTTCAGACAAGACCCTTTGAGAAGGGTGGGTATCCGTTTAATCAGTTAATGCCTGACCCTTTATTTTGCTGAATTAAGGTCAATATGACAGAATAGGGATATATTTAAGGACTTCACTAGTGTACGGTATTCTATTAAGATTTTATGAGTAGAGTTGAGCAACGACGGTGAGAGCGTGAACGTTACTTAGCCTTTGTGCCAGAGGCGTAACTACTAGGATGACACCGGCGGTGCCCAAGTACAGGGCGCAGACACTTGAAGGGCGCAGAATAAGGCAGTCAAGTTTAGTGCAAAGTTTTGTATTACTTTGGTAGTTAATAACATAATATCTAACTATTATTTATTGTGTACCTTAAAAGGCTGTAGAAGCGCTACACCAGGAGTGCCAACTAGGTAGTGAGTGCTGGGTAACGTCACATGTCTCAACCAAAAGGAGAACTTTAGCCTGCCGCTCTGAAACTTAATATCTATCTAAACCAAATTGAAACTATCCTCGGCGAGGTAGGCGGAGTAGGTAGATAGTTTCGAGCTTAGTAGGTAGAGAAAGTAGATAGTTTCGAGCTTAGTAGGTAGAGAAAGTAGATAGTTTCAAGCTAACTTCTTACTCGTATAATTATCCTTATTTTTTAAAAAATACTTTTATAAGTCGATCAACTTGCTAAGATTCTATGTGTGTAAAAAGAAAATGTAGAGCTATAAAATTTTGTAATAAACAGAAAAAAGGTTATAGAATCTCGCCCCGGGCGTAGAAAAGGCTAGTTACGGCACTGTTTAGTGCTGTTAATTTCTGCTGAAAGTTACCGTTTATTAACTACTAACTAATTACTTACACCCCTAGCTCCTTCCTCTCCAAAAGAGGAGGCCTGGATCCCAGTACTAGGAACATTAAGGCTAAGAACTCACGGAGCAATTTTCACCTGTAGCCGTCGCGGTTGCGGGCCTGCAACTTCTGCAGAATGCAGATATATATGCAAAAATAGAAGCATATTTCCTGTGCGTTTTATGTTCATGGTGTTCCCGGTTGTTTGCGGATCCCGCTGCAATGGCGGGCGACTAGTAGAATTACGCGGGCCACGATTGGTTGACGGTCGCAGTGGCTGGCGGGGGTTACCGATTTCTATACCAAATCAGTGGATGGACCCTGAACTTTTCAGGCTCTTTTTTATTTCTCTGTGAAATAAGTATAAGGTAACATCGTTTCTGGTGTGAGTCCAAGATGGTATGGATATTAATTGCCCGATTTGCGATAATCGCAACTGTGACGTCTGCGTTAAAACACAAAACTTCGGTCTCGTGAGCTTGAAATAAAATAGCGGTTCCAGCACCGCGGCGAAGGCGGGTGAAAACCGCTTCGTGAGTTCTTAGCCTAAAGGGTTGATTATGTTAGTTAGTTAGTTGTCATTAAATATGTTATGTTAATAAATTATTTGGCTACATGAAACAAATGTCAGTAAAATGTGTAACGACACGTTTCGTCCTTTGGAATAGTTAGGTACATATTTATATGAACTTGATTGCTTCGTTTTTAATAATAATAACTGAATAAGTACTAATATTACGTAACCCTTGGCATGCCGATCAACTGCTTCCTGACATAGGTACACGAACAGTATTTTCGTCACTGAGGAAGCACAATTACTTAGCTTCTGTCAGCAGCTTCGCCCGCGTTAATGTAGGTTTTTCCACCCAATTCATGCCCTTAGCGGACGAGTTTAAAAAAAATCCTCTCGTAGCATGTCATAAAAGAAAGCTATAAGCGAAATGTCACTTCCCATTAATTTCGAGTGTGCGTTGATATGTCAGTCAGGCAGTTTCTCTCTATATAAATATATAGATAACAGAAATAGAATTAAAGCTCGTATCAGCATATTCACCCATATTGAATAAATATGTAACTTTACGTTGTTTTCTTCTTAATTAGTGCATACCCAGGGTATATACCACAACTTAATATCAATCATATCTTTTATCAAAACACAAAACCTTTATTATTTGGTGTTGATCTGCTAATGAATATCATTGTAATAATATCAAAGAGTCTATTCTTTTCTGAAGTTTTGATAATGCAAGATTATAATAGTTGTTTCAGAAAATTCTAAATTAGCTTAATTAGTGCCTCATTACTACAGTTCTTACAAAGGAATATTTTTCATAAAATACGTCTATGAAAACCATTGTTTAGCAGGAACTTTGAATAGGTAGAACTTTGAACAGTTTTTAAAGTCTGGAACAATCAAAAGCTTTTGAAATATTTCGACTACTTAGTAACAGGATAACTTATGTAATAATTAAACTAGTTCGTAGCAAGTTATTCTGCTATGCTAATCAATATTGTAGAAGTGTAGACATCATTTGGCTCAGAAATATTTCAGCCATTCGCACAAATCTTGAAAGGATTCTCAGAACATGATTATTGAGTTACCAAACTAGAAGTGGTATTCATACCTATTTAATATCCTCTTCAGCTATTGAAATTATAATTCTGTCGGTACAGATTATGAATATAACTCAAATATTTTGAGTGTACTTCTCGGAAAGGAGGAAAGTAAATCTAAGAGTTACGTCTAAGTTACACACACATCATAGGTAATACTAGGTACATATATGCTTTTAAATCAAAAGAACTTCATGTAGACGAAAGTTTAGATGGATGTGTGTGTGTGTATGTTTGTTACCTCTTTGACCTTCACGTTCAAACGGCTAAATGGAGTCCTTGAATATCACAGGATTCTTTCATCTCGGGAGTATTATATAGCTTTCCTAGGAATATTTTTCTACTTTCACGAAACACATAAAACTTGAATTTTCGTAGTACGTTGGGATGACTGTCGCGCGCTAATGAACGATCAGGAGCAGTCCAAGCACGAAGGTGTAACAAACACCTCCAAGTATCAAGCTCCTGAGTGCTTCAGAGAAATTCTTAATGGAAGAACCCTAAAAACACCTAGCTCAACCAGAGAATACAAAGCATTGAGCAGAGGCGCAGGGTAGCCAGGCTTTCGGTTTTTGACTGGATACATTACGAAGAGTGTGTGCTGATTCCGCCATACCCGTTCTACCATCGGACAAACCGTCATGGGAGTATCCACCCTTACGTTGTTCAAACCTCTACGATCCGGATTAAACGTTTCGCCTCGTCGTTTATGATGCGTACATTGAGGGACTGGAACAATTTGCCTGCTGCGGTTTTCTCGTCCGATTATAATTTGGGTGTCTTCAAGGCTAGAGTGAATAGGCTCTTAATAAACTAGTGCGCCTCAACATCGACGATTGCATCACTGCTTACCATCAGGTGGGGTCGCAGTCAAGCACTAGTTTATAACAATAAAAAAATTGAATCGTTGTACTCACTTGATCTACATCAGAGCAGTTACAATTTAAAGCTGATCTAGCGAACTTTCGTTCACTAGACCAACCTTAACTTCTCTTGCGGGATATTGCCATTTAATCACATCTTATTTAAATAAGAGAAGCATTAGCTCTCGAATTTAGTTATAAAAACTACATATAGCTATGCGTCAGCATATGGTCAGTAAGGCGCGTCGTGTTCCATGCGCACCTCAAGGAGATATCAGCAAAACGGATGAGGCCCACGTGGGACGATGCTTGCTAGGGCTGTGGGGATTGTTCGAAGGAGTTAGTATGACCCTGGAATGCAAAGGATGACTGAAGGAACACAATTGGGTTTTAGTCAGTCAAAATCTGTCAGAACGGGAGCGGTTCTAAATTATTTAACGGTTCTCTATGAAAAAAAATACAGTCTGTAGACAAGGGTTCTTAAAAAAAAAATACTAAAAAACTCAGCTTAATTTTGAACATTATTCTGCTGACGTCTTTGCTTTACCTTAATAAGAAAACTCTACAAACGTTCCTTACAAAATCTAGCTACTGCTATGTAAGCAGGCAAAGGTATTTTAAAATATAATAAACATTTTGGGAATCACCAACAAAGGCATCCAATCCTATCCTATTCCTATCAGACAGAACTCATTATTCCTATTTTCGTTTTTTTATGTTATTTGGACGTGAATACGGCACTTCACCATGCAATTTCACGGTGCCTTGAACGAAAGAATTCAAAGATACACAGATACGTATCAACTCATGAAATAAGGATCCTTACTTCAATGTACATTTGCTTACCTTTAAACTGAGTTACTAGAAAGAAGAAGAAGAAAGAAAGAAAAATTCTTTATAGCTACAGCATAATGCTGTAGGCACACATGTGTATAGTGCGACTAGTCCACAGCGCTGGTTTTCAGCGTGACTAAAGTCTCTTTTTAATCTCTGAGACTAAAATTACTTTACTGGGTTGTCCCATTTGTCACGACACAAAAGAACTGGCATAATTATTATTGTAAGTTTGACATTTGCCTGTGTCAATTTAGTGACAGGGATTAAAAAACAGATTTTAGACGAAGATTACGTTAAGCTTTTGAGCAACTAACAAAGCTAATTCACTATTAAAGCAGGGCACATAAATTATTACAGCTGTAGGACTTCACCTTTCATCAATTGTTGTAAAATAATAGAGTATAAGAGTTTTGAGGCTTTCACTGTTTCTCAAAACACAGGTTATAACCTAGTTTGAGAGGCAGGGTTCTAAATATTTTAGTACAGATTTACAACATACCTAAGGATTGGATTAAGTTCTCAATCTACTGTTTGTTGCTTTAAGTATCTGTACTTTTCGATGAATAAACATTTTATAATACCTACTATTAATACAGTTATTTCTTTATTTTATTTATCTTATTCTAATTTATGATTTACACTCTTAAATATTTCTTAAAAAAATATATAAAAAGTAGAAGTCCTCCGGGCTCCCAGAGATCTCTCAGGGACCACATGTCGATAACATCGTGTGCTAAGTGCAGATATGATTTATTTCTCTTTCTCAGCTTTCACGAGATTCTCGTCATTAGGAAGGGTGATATCGACTATCATTTCACGGCACGCTAATCGATCTACTTATTATTGTTATAATTATGATTAACTAGCTTTCGTCCGCGACCTTGTCCGCATGTTCAAAGGTAACCTATGTTCTTTTCCATGTCAAAGGCCATATGCATGCCAAATTTCATCCAAATGCTTTCAGCCGTTTTTGCGTGATTAAGTAACAAACATCCATACTTTCACATTTATAATATTAGTTAGGATTAGAACACATTTGACTAGCGTAACAATGGGTGTTTATGAATAAATCAACAAAACCAAGTTAAAGACTGAAACTAAAATAAACTACAAAGAAATTCGGCCGACAGCAGTGTTGTTACTGTTTGAGAAAGAAAAATTGCGTTACATACCTACCCCTATAGACAAGGGTCGTGTTTAGTAAAAGAACTCAATATTACTGCTATTTTGAGCTGTCACGAGCAACGTCCGACTTTTCGGATCACCGAGTACCATTTGTGAAATGAAATATTGCCGTATATGAGTGTCTATTTAGATGTCTGTGTACATATATTGATAATTTGTCAAATTGATTGATGAAAATTAAATTATCGCGATCCCACGGGACGCACGGGAGCTCTGTTGTTTCGATGCTTGGTATTAGTCGTGAGGGAATTTTGTTAATTGGTCACTATTTGGTTGAGTCGTATTTTGTTTCAACTCTTGGAGCACGTGCATTTTGGTGAAGTATGTAACGTGAGATATCTATATAATTAGATACAAGCTTCTGTTAGCGACTTTGCCCGCATGAAAATATATGTAGGTATAATAATAATAAATATTTATTCAGAATCAAAACTTTGTAGAACTATTCTACCGAGTTTTAACTCTGAATAAATATTCTCTAACTCTAAAAGTTAACCTTTTTAGCTATAAAGGTATGGCTATGTTATGTACCTGTACTAGGGTAAACCTGTATTACAGGTTCATAATTTTGAGGGAAAGGGCGGGCTAGGCGGAGACGCAATGAAAGGCGTCTGTTGTTAAAATGCTAAGTTATATTGTTTGAAGCTCTATTTATGAAAATATTATCTCCGCCTAGCGGCTCAGAAGCCGTCCTAACTTCGGTGACATTTCCAATCAATCTTCTTATTTTTCTATCAAAATATGCACACCTATGCTAGGTATATACTTATAGGTAAACCATAAACCTTAAGAACTGTCATTAAGAAAGTACCTTGCCAGTTTGCAAGTTAAAAAGAGCCATCATAGCCGTAAGCGACCTATTCAGATGTCACAATAATAATAATACATGACAAGTCTATGTCACTGAGTGAAATAGAAGGATTTTACTGGAGAAAGATTTTTTTTAAATAGACCAGTAGTTTTTGAGTTTATGCAGTACAAACAAAAATACAAATCCTTCCTCTTTATATTTAAAAAAAATATTTTTTGAAATACAACTTATTGACGCGGTTTTTCTCCTGCATTCTGAATCATAGCCACCATTATTTTCTTTACTATAAAAAGAAACTGACCTTTGACACTCGGCGCTTTTTAGATTCAATTCAATCAATGTGAAACCACTTATGATAAGTGGGCACCAAGTTTCCGCGTTTTTCCTTAACAAACATAAACCCTCAATCATCTATATTTAACGTCTTTATTGTATAACTTACGATGAACAAGGATTTCCTAGATTTTCTTTCTTAACATATTTTCGATGATCATTTATTCATGTACCTACAGAGTCCATGAAAGAATCAAGTATTTCTTACAATACCGCGTTCTGGCAAGTCTTTTCTTCGCTGCCAATGTAAAGCGCCCTTCAAACGGGATTTTATGAGAATCGTGTATTTACTGGTACCTATTAAAATGTTTTTGATTTAATTGATATTAGGTTCACCACTTCATAGAAATAATTTACCCAAAAAAACCTAATCTTAATCGTTACCGAAGCTAATTAATTAGGCCTGACTAAGAAATAATAATAAATAGTTTAGGGACATAAAGATTTTTCCTTTATGACATAACCATCCAACCTGGTTCATAAATTAGTGTTAACTTAATTATTATTATTATGAGCCCGTTGTGTCCCACTACAGGGCAAAGGCCTCCCTTCCATTTTTCCATTCATTTCGATTTTGAGCCACTGCTGACCAATCCTCCAGGAAGGAGTCTAAGTAGTCACGCCATCTCCTTCTGGGCCTGTTAACTTAATAATCTATACTAATATTATAAAGCGGAAGAGTTTGTTTGTTTGTTTGAACGCGCTAATCTCAGGATCTACTGGTCAGATCTGAAAAATTCACTGTTAGATAGCCCATTTATTCAGGAAGGTATAAGCTATATAACATCACGCGAGGACTAATAGGAGCGGAGCAGTAACCAAAAATGCGGGTGAAACCGCGGGGTTCAGCTAGTAAATTATAATAGGAAACAGTGTCAGAGATAAAGACTGCAGTAGCTTCTGGCGCAGTGTGGCTATGTCAAACGGACGAATGTATGCGGATAAGTATAAAACAGACTGATATATTAAAAACTAGCCGGTGCAAGTGGTTTCACCTGCTGTGTTTACTGCTCTGCTTTTACGGGTCGAAGCGTAATGTTATGAGTTCTCGTACATAGCCAATAGTAATATACACAGTTTTTTTTCAAACCAACTGGTAGTTTCATATTTTTCATAAATTAGCAGAAAATAGTAGCAGCAGCGGTTAGAATATAGTAAAGAAAATTATTCTGCTTTACTGAGTACCTAACTGGTATACAACATATTCCAGGAATAATGTATGTACACTAATTAGAAAATTAACGTTTGAATCCCCGACCGGTCCTATGAGACCGCGCTGTTATTGTTTTACTATTGTGTCTCGTTTCGCGGGTATCTGAGTAATTAAGTTGCAATCAGAATTCTGGCACTGTAATTTAACTTAAATGCACTTAGTTAAATAGGTAGGTCATGTTTTCGACACAAATTAATTATCCTGATTATAGGCAAATAATATTGGAATCGACCATTGCACTACCCAATTAGTGCACATTGTAAGTGCATCGGTATTAGTAGTCACCACACGCATACAAGCATGCTAGTGACGTAAACAAGAATTATCAAGAATTTATTAAAATATTATTTATAATTTTTTTTATCCTAAAATTCCTAATTGTTGGTTACAACGAGAGCCTGTCAATAATACTAATAAAAATTGAAGAAATTGATTGATTTCAGCTATTTTTAAAATAAATCATTTAAGTTTTCCGCAGTCGTTTCTGAAAATATAAGTTTCTGAACATACTACTTTCATCATGAGCATTTATCCTAACTAATATTATAAATGTTCTTTGGATGTTTGTTACTTAATCACGCAAAAACGGCTAAACGGATTTGGATGAAATTTGGCATGCATATGGTTTTTAACATGGAAAAAGACATAGGCTACCTTTTATCCCGATTCTATTTTTTCTGAAGTCCTCTCAGACGAAGTCGCGGGTAGAAACTAGTAATGTTATATGTGAATATTATATGTAAATATTAAGTTCATTTAATGTAAAGTTATTTACTTTCACTAAAACATGTCGTTTGAAGAAATTAATTAATATAACGATTCCACAAGGTGCAGATCCAGTACGTAATATTAATTAAAAATGTTTCTTCCACTCCTCGGGCGCAAGCTTTGATATAGTAAGAAGCCTTTTAAACCTAGTTAGTAGTTAGGTCACTGGCGTGTGGTAATTTAATTAATTCAGACGTATTGTGACTCTATGTGAATAATTACGAAAGAAACCACCGCGTTTTACTTGTATAAAGTTTTTAATTTATACATCGTAAACATATTTACCTAATTTAATTTTGTTGTAGGTGTTCTTACCTGGGCATGCTATAATTATGGCGGTAAGTCCTCTCTTTAAAAAGTGGCTGCAAAGACGTCACAGCGTCCTTACCTTCCGTGTGACGTACGTTCTCACCAGGTATGACAACTTCTTAAGGTTACTGCATCGAATTGTAAGAAACGCCATTGTGTGAAGCGCCCGGAGGACACAGTGTCACCTACACTGTGTTACCCCGCTTGGACGGTTCACCGCTGTGTCTTCGTGGGGGCGATTGGTGGCAACGACTTCTCGACCCTGCTACAGGCCATAGTCCGGAGCAAGCAGGATAAGCAGACGATTGCCTCCTTCTGTATAGCATTTTCTAATGCTAGCTAGCAAAGGAGATGGCCGCACGCGATAACGAACGGCCCTCGCACCCTATAGTCGTCGGCATCGCGACCCCAACCCCAGTGTCACTCTCACAACTCAGACGAATCTAATGACACCTTGTTTTGTAAGAGGCCATGTAGGCCTTTGTGAAATAAAAAACATTTTTACTTTGACCTTTCAATTAAAAATGCAACAAGCATTTTGACTCTAAGGCGTGCTTCAGATATATACGCTACTAGCTTCCGCCCGCGGCTTTGCCCGCGTGAAAGTAACTTTTTTTACATAAAATACAGCCTATAGCACTCAGGAAGAAAGCAGCTTTCTATCAATATATACATTTATGTAATCGAATCAGGATCTTCAGAGATTATCCCATACAAACAAAAAAACAAACTTTACCTCTTTGTTATATTAGTATAGATAACACTCGAAAAAACATAATTCTCTTCCTGGCACAGTTAGGTAAAAAACTGTAAGTATTCCATTTCGTCCGCATGTACTACTGGGCACCAAGGTATTAGTCGCACACTGGCGTATGGCGCTCCGAAGGCTAGAGCCGCCTCTGATTTAATTATACATGCATATTTAACTAGAGAAAAACCGTAAATTTGTAACACTCGTGCGAAGCGGAAGTGTGTTGCAAATTTTATATAAAGCTGACCATTGCCCACTTCACTGGGTGTGAAACATGTTTGTTGTAGAAATATTACTAATCAAATATAGCTTTGTCAATCAGGAAAAATGTTGCTTTCTGCCGGTGAAAGGTTTTCAAAATCAGTTCAGTTTTGCTGAGATTATTTCCTACAAATAAACTTACACACTTTACCTCCTTATAATATTAAAGTAGATTTATAATATAGATATGTGTAGATATGCATATTAAATTGTTGAACTGAAAGCTCAAACCCGTATATTTACGACATCTATTTATTACGGCTGCCGTATAATATAATCATATCGGATGTTATCTGCATGTATCGCACATAACACAACTTTATTATCCCTTCATTTTTGTATTTCCTTAAAAATCCTATTTGAATGCGGACAGCGTCACAGGCAGTACTAGTTCAAGTTTATTATAAGCAAATAATTTGTATTTCACTTCCCCTACTACAGTAACATTAGATTTTATGGACGGCAGTAGTGTATGAACTACGAATAAGATAAGATTTGTAACTGCCTCCGACTTCCTTACAGCAATCAGGGTTCTCGCGAAAAGATCACTCCGCTAGTTTAAAAGTTAATTCTACTATTTACACACGGATAAGGAAGAACAAAAGATTGCCGTAGTGTTTGAAACTTGATAAGCCACAAATAAACTTTTCTTTTCCGGCTTTTTATTTACTCATCGAAGCGCTAACAAAATGTTTGTCTTCGTCAGTTGAAGTATTTGAACTAATTACTCGTGTGTCAGTCCACTAATTGTGCGCTCCAGTTGGTACCGCACTAATATAAAAGACATATTCAGAGAGTGAACGCACACGTTGCTCCAAAGATAAATACAAATTGGAGTAATAAGCCAGTCTGCATGCCGGCGAGGTTCATACGCCGTAACGACAGCTTAACATTTTCCGTCGCAGATAAGGTGGCGCGTAATCCACGCGTCACTGAGATCACCTTAAAAGTTTTTTCCCACATTCGTCCCGAGTCGTGATAGGCCTCCATATCGAATTGAAATACATAAAATCGAAGTGCTCGACATAGCATCAAGCCGCGTGTCATACGCATTAAAGCGTAGTACATTTCAGAACACGTACGCGTGTACGTGTTCACCCGACGTTGCCCGCTTTACCCCATTTCCGCACAGTGAAGTGCAATTAGGAACTTATCGCCAGAGATACAGAGGCAACTTAGCACTTACCACCGCGGAGTCAGATATTACTAGAAGTGCTGTTTGCGCTTTGAACTACAGAACTGAGTTATACTTGAAGGTAGTAAAGTAAAGCTGCCCTTTGAGGACCATCCTCACTGAAAGAGCAATTTGTTTTGCAAATCTTGCTAACTACACTTGCCCGAATTCAATAAACTTTATAGATATGCCAAAGTAACTGCAAGAAAGCTTGACGATATTGCGGTTAATACGCTCTCAAGAAACTTGAATATTCTCAAGTATTTCAAATGGGAGCTGTCATAGAAACTAAATTGTAGACCATTTCATTTAGTTTCCATGTCGTACAGAATACTTCCTTGGGATTTGACCTGGAGGATACAGCTATGGCACAGTTATGGTAATGCTAAAGGAGCCACGCACTCGGGCAGACATATCGCGCTGGCTCTCCGAGGAATTCTCTCAAATTACTGCAGTGAGACAGTGCCTACTTAGCCGTGCTCACTTTTCTCTTTATCTACTCATGTAATATTTCTATCCCGAGTTAACTTCCTTACCCACATACATATAAAAGTGTATCAAGCTTCTATTAGACGCACATACTTGTGTGTATCAACTAACATTTATCTTACAACTGCTGGAACAATTTCCGACGACATACATCCTTGTTCCGTGTAATCTTATTATGAAAAATCTTTCCACCGGGCTATAAATTCACAACTTCAGATATAGTCAATTTCCTTAGATTGAAATCTACAAATATGGAGATAAAAACCAAGTTTCTTGGTTGGAATTCATTATTACTCCTATTTCGTTGCGAGTTGTCGGATTGAATCAATACATTTGGTGGATACGACATTTTAACTCTCTCGGGACAATTTCATTACCCGAAGCAGGATTATATTACAGTGTCTAAGTTCTATTTATTGAGTTCGATTTAGTTTTCTTTGTTTCATCGTCGGGAATCTGTTAGCCTAGGGTGGGAGCTCCCGTTAAACGGTTAAACATCCCTATTTTTTTCCTTTCAATTAAGTCTTACTTATTGTCAATATTTTATGGAAATGGAATCTCCGAATAATGTTCTGAATTTGAAAAACATGTTTTGTTCCCTCGGATCGTTAGGAGAATTTCCATGCTTCATGTACTTTATCTTCAGAGTTGTAAATAAATTGCAAAAAATGTTGCCAGCCTTACAGAACAGAACACGTCGCTGTTTCGCCGTAACATTCATAATTTAGGGGTTTTACAGTAATCGAGGTTTTGAAAGCTACACGTAAGGACAATACGACTAACAGCAAAAAGTAGAAACGTATATTTTGAAAAATTTGTGTAAAAGAATTTGTTTTTTTTGCCCATCATTTCTGCGAAAAGTGCAGTTGTTGTTGTGATGAAACCGATACAATATTATACTTCCAGGTATTGTGTTGAAACAATAAAACTCACTCTATTATTCATTCCGCGGTTTGTTCTATTGTGCGAGGACTAATTTGCACTGACTTTTTATATTCACTGAAAAGTCCGCTTACAATTCACCTTCAATACAAATGAAGGTATAATGCAGCGATTGGGCTGCTTTGCTTCGTGTTGCGGGTTCGATGCCAGCCCAGAATCATTTTTTGGATAGCCTACTGATACCTAATTGTTGCGGGTGTTAGTGTTTAGTGCATGTAGGTTTACGAGGATACTTGTATGTCAATACTAAAGCACCCACGACAGGATTAGACAGAAGTAAATCTAAGTGTGGGGCAGCAATTTATTATGCAAAATAAAAACTTACCTCTATGTTGATCTGGGGGGAACATGTGGTACTGGGGGGAACATGTGGTATTCCTAACGGTTGATACCGAGTCCCCCCCAGAACGAAGGCAACGAAGGAACGGGGTAGGGGTTTAGTCAGTAAGAGTCTGACACGCCCTCCCGCTCCGCCCAAGAGCGGGGGAAGTCATTCTGATGATTCCCCTACCAGAAAAAAAAAAAAAAAACCTCTATGTTGATGCGCGGGTTCGCGGACGGCGAGCACTGGGTAGCTCGCCGTCCGGCAGTCTGGTAATAATCTGAACCGAGCCCAGTCGTCAACGGCGCGTTCTGTTCCACGCGCGCCTCAAGGAGATGTCAGCAAACGGTACCCGGCAGGGCCGAAGCCTCTGGGGAACATGGAAAATCCGAAAGGTGTCCTCGTATCCCCCAGATCGAAGGCAACGAAGGAACGGGGTAGGGGTTTAGTCAGTAAGAGTCTGACACGCCATCCCGCTCCGCCCAAGAGTGGGAGAAGTCATTCTGATGATTCCCCTACCAGAAAAAAAAAAAAAAAAACCTCTATGTTGATGCGCGGGTTCGCGGACGGCGAGCACTGGGTAGCTCGCCGTCCGGCAGTCTGGTAATAATCTGGACCGAGCCCAGTCGTCAACGGCGCGTTCTGTTCCACGCGCGCCTCAAGGAGATGTCAGCAAACGGTACCCGGCAGGGCCGAAGCCTCTGGGGAACATGGAAAATCCGAAAGGTGTCCTCGTATCCCCCAGATCGAAGGCAACGAAGGAACGGGGTAGGGGTTTAGTCAGTAAGAGTCTGACACGCCATCCCGCTCCGCCCAAGAGTGGGAGAAGTCATTCTGATGATTTCCCTACCATAAAAAACCTCTATGTTGATTATTTCTCTTCTGATAGGCTTCTTACCTCCACTTCATACCACCGAAATATGCATGTTACGATGGGTGGGTAGAGTTAACAGACAGAAAGAGACGACTTAACGAACACATAAGGAGGAAATTTAATTCAAAGTAACGCTAGCTGTTACTGAAAAGATTACAGAGTCCTAAAATAAAGAGGTTTGGACATGTTACTCGCTGGCTTGATGACCATTTCATGAAAAAGTGCCTTTCTATAGCTACAAAGAAGATAGGGAGAGGTAGACCGTAGATTACTTGGAAGACAAATATCCGGAAGAACATACAAAAGCTTGACCTTACAGATACCAGTGAACTGAATGGTGCCGAAAGATTAAGAAAACTGTCCCCACGTAAAGGTAAAACGCGAGGATAAAAAGAAAGACAATTTGGTATGTTATATGATTATTGTGTTTATATACTCTAAGTTTGCAACTAATTTTGGTACCTGTGTGCAATGAGCTAAACAGATTTTTTAAACTTTGCTCCTCACTATGAATTACTCCCTTATCGTGTGTTCACAAACATGTAAACTCATATACATAAGAAACCCAGACCTAGAACAACCATTTAAACCATACAATTTAATTTAGGCCATTCAAATATTTATTCCGTGCGGGAATCAACTCGCTACACGCACCACAGTAGCTATTGCTGCTCAACCACTGCGCCATTGCGTATCGACAAAATTTCTATCAAGTTCATACCTACTTACCATTTACTTATCTCAGTATCTACCAACATTTTACTACGTAAGTACTGTAGGTACTATACAAAAAAATCTCAGATAAGACACACAAATCTTTTGATATAATTCAAGAAAATCATACTAGCTTCCCCTCCATGAAACATATCTCTGTAGAGACTAGAAGAATTATGTCTTAAAAGATAATTTACGCACTGTAACTGATGGAAGATGGCTTATAAACATATAAAAAGCTTTTTTATGACCTTTTTATATACGTACAAACATCACATGAGCTCCGTCAAGTTGACGTTGCCTCAAGAGAACGTGTTTACACCGAGTTTTCTTATATTTTTTGTAAAAGTAAATGTGTTTTCCACCGGCCAGTGACGGGCGTCAGAGAACACAATCTGATTTACTGGTTTATTTTATACTAGCTTCTACTAGTGGATTCACCCTCTTGAAAATAGATTTTCTCCGTAAAAAAGAATCCCCGTTTCATTACATTAACCTATCACATACCCGCGAAACGAGACACAATAGTAAAACAATAACAGCGCGGTCTCATAGGACCGGTCGGGGATTCATGAATTAAGGGGTGAATTTTGAAAAATATGATGAATATGCTTATTTCTAAATCCTTATTTTGAGGTCCAATTTTTTTTGGGTTGAGTGTTGATGAGTCATTACGTGAGTCAGGACTTTGCTTTTTTCCTATAAATAAAGATACGTTCTTCTAAATGGCTAGATGCCTTTTGCTATATAGGTAATGATATCGGTCTGTGACTATCCTGCTGCAGAGGAAATGACTCTTCTTAGACAGAGAAGGTTCGTGTTAATCGCCATGCTTGATCAATACTCAAGGACCTATTGCCAGGTTTACTTACGATGTTTTTCTTCAGCTGATTTCAATAAACTTGAAAGTAAGGAGTGAGCGAAATATATGTATATGTACATTTCAGATTTTTAGGGAAAGGAAATTATAAGGTGGAAAGGTACGTCAGAAGGCGTGTCAAAAAGGTTTTCTATTTAGGCACTATTAAAATAATGCCTGCTTTTATTTAAAAGGCGGACATTATCGTAAAACAAAGAGAAACATGAAAGTACATTAAGCGTTTTATTTACAGTTTGTATAATATCAAAAAGCTACAATCAGTACCGGTAATGTCGACGGTAACTTTGTTTGTTTTTTTTTATAATACTGTCACATTAAAATAATTACAGCAACATTTTGTCCTACATCGTAAAACAATGGAAATGAATCGCTTCATAAAAGTACCTTTGTCCTTTTGACAACATTAAACCAAAGTATCACAGATTTTGTAAACGTTCTAAAACAACATTTTAATATTGAACTACAATAACAAAGTAATAAAGGTACCTAACTACTTAATTATACGTACAAACTACTACTAGGTAGTAGTTAACAAAAAATATTAACATTTTCAGTCTAAAAAAAGAACCTATTTGAGACGCAAACAATTTTAATGAACGTAAAAGACTACGTCTTTAATAAAATCATAGACTCAAAAAACTCTAGCCTAGATCAGAATGTACAGTGTTACTTAGTATATTAAAAGGTAATGTTGACGCTTATTAATAGAGTAAATAATAAAGTGCACCTCGCGAGCGGCGGACTATCTGAAAATAAAATTGTCAACTGTAATTAAAACGAGAAGTTTTTAATTAATTAAAATGATGGTTACTGAATATCAGCTCAGTTTTATTGGAGGCTTGTTTCATTTAGTGTCGGCTTCGCGGTTTGGGACATTGAATTCATTTTAGCGGGTATTTTGTTAGTCCGCCAAATTGGCTTTGCGTCCATTTTCGGACACTTTTTATTCAAATCTTACTTCACAGGATTTCATTAGCTCGATTAAAAGGTTTAAACGATCATAATTACTCGCTTTTGCCAAATGTTTGAGTTTGAGAAGTGCATTTGTAAAGAAAGTGTGATTAAATAATAAAATATCTTACTGCTAGCTTGGTGTTCCATTGGTTTCTTGACTTCTATGCTTGCACTATGCGTTGGCATAAGACCTGTAAATGTCCATCTAGTTAAGAGAAGAATACATCGATCTTGTAATTAAAACGTAATAATTATAAGGAAACGATTAGTTCAAAATTGCAGATAAATTTTGAAAGGGAACCGATTAAAGTTTATATGCAAAGTTAAAAAAGCAGGCGGTAAAATCGTAGTTTATGTATGCAAGTCCGAAAAACCTTGTAACAAGTTAATCCAAAAAAGGACGCGCTAGAAATGACATAGAAGACACGAAGCAGGAAGGTTGAATGGCCATATTATCGAACCCAATCTAATCCCGCCCTAATAGGCCGGCCGTAGGATAGGCTACCCTGTGTATTGGGCGTCATCACACGTACTAATCACGAGCAAAACATCCAGACTTCCGAAAGATTTTATGGCTAGTATACCGTAGTCGTTAAATTCTACGATATTGGTAGCATTAGTATTAGCAACAACCCTCTATTGGACATAGGCTTCGTCATTTAATATGGCTATCCAACTTATATCCGCTGACTCGTAAAGATGGATGCTTTACATAGCTTGACGGTGACCTAGTACTTGTCAGTTTCAGCTCTCTTAAAACAATAAACAATGTAACTCTAAAAACTGAAGATTTTTCACACTTATAATACTGTGAAGTTCATAATAAATCGCATGAAATAGTAAACTTTTTCTTCTTGAACTCAAGTTTTATTCTATTTAGTTTATCTGTTTACAGTATATACTATTTTATCATTTTGTCTGCAAACTTAAAGTGTTTGCAATTACCGAGCGGCACATTGATAATCAAACTGTCATAATATCAATCAAAATGTCAAGAGACTTACCAGGATAATAAATAGTGGTTCTATTATTAGTATAATTAGCTAAGGGCAGGCTCAAGACGCAGACGAACTCCTCCCAGGGGCTGGTGACGTCATCGTCGTGCACCAGCGCTGTGGTCTCCACGGAGTACATGCCCCATGAGTCCATCCTCATGTCGGTGACTGCTCGCTCCAGTGGCACGCTGGAAAAAGAACAAGTTAGAACAACTGGACCTAACCTACTGGGATCCTGGGATGATGAGAGAGTGCAAGGGACCCTGGAATGAGGGCAAAGAAGGACCAGGATTGGGTTTTAGTCAGTAGAAGTCTGACATGACTGCGCCCAGAGCGGGAGAAGTCCCTTTGACGATCTCCCTTAAAAGTAACTTGACCTAAAGGTAGCTTTCTTAGCAACTGCGACTCGCGACCACGACTGGGTTGCGCGACCCACTGCTTAGTACTCATAGATTTTTTGACACCGGTCGCGCGACGCTGTTGCTTGGTTTGTTTAGTAGTCTATGCAAAATTGCACATTCATATTTAGGCAGTGGATCCCGCAACTCAGTCACGGTCGCGCGTCGCGGTCGCTAAGAACAGAATGCTACCTTAACAAAATCGTATTAAGCCTTCTACAATCATTTTGTAGGACTCATTAAAAGTACAACTAGGTCGTAGGTACAGAAAATACCAACTAACCTTTAAATTACCTTTGTCAAAGGAAAAAACGACTCCGGTAAAAGTAATGGTGTATGAACTTTATAAAGAACATCGTGCTCAAATTACATAAGAGAATATCAAAAGCCTAAAGAAGTATTGCCTTTGAGATAGTACTGGGACATTAACCTTATTTTTACCTTACGGCCAAGAATTACTGCAGAAATACGTCTGCCTATATTTGTCTGAAGGCTGGCTTTAATCTCAGCATTTCGCCATTCAAAAGTTTAATCTTTCAGAAAGTTTATAGCTATAAAATTTTACTGTGTCTTGAGGGAATCGAGCAAGAAAAACTAAAGCACGTCGGGTGAAACACGTCACTTGGAAATTGCCCCCGAGCGCGGCAGTTCGTTCACTAGTTCCGCCTTAAATTGGAGCAAAATACGATAACATTAGGTTGGTGTATTTTGTTCCGATACAGGACAAGCAATAAAATACAATTCATCAAAAGTACTATCGCAAAGTTTTTTTAGCATTACCGGCCTTGTAATGTTCCCACTGTTAGGACTCAGGCCTCCTCTCTAGGAGAGGGAATGGGCGGTATCCACCACGCGGGCCCAGTGCGGGTTGGTGGATGTCACAAGTCTTCGAATTTTTGGATCAATGGTGATGAAATAAATTACACAAAGTAATGCCCCACTGGCTGGGTTTGAACCCGCGACCAACAACTCGTAAGTCGGGGCCGTTACCACTGGGCTAAAAAAAAATTTGCGAAAATCGCAAAGTACTTACAATTAAAATAGAAATGAAAAGCAACCTTTACTAGCGACCAAACTTTGTTCAGTTCCAATTTGTTGCCTCGTAAACTAATGAGATCTGTAAGCTGTATCTGTTCCTATAATGAATGTGTACAACACTAATGAAATGAGCCTTAAACCGTGAATGAATTGAGCCTTAAGCCTTTGTACTGATATTTATAATGTATTTTCCTGTACTTTCTCCACGTGTACACATAAATAATAAAATAAATAAATAAAACCCATACGACAACATCATCAATATTACATCAAAATTCGTATAACAAGATCACTTGACCTTATCTCACTCATGAATTACTCATAAAATTACCGTCCGCCTGTCAGAAGATTTTTATATATTTTCCCCCCATTCACTTTCGAATAAATACTTTATACCTTCTTTTATTACTGTTCATAATTAACTTTTTTATTACGTTTTACAAGATTTATTTTTAATTTTCGTTATGTTGCTAAGCTGGGCTGGGAATGATGAACAGATTTTCTGATCGTTTGTTCCGTACAATCAGATTATTCCAAGAATGTATACTGCCCGTTTACTTGATGGAATCCCTAAGAGCCTTTTATGACACAAACAGGAACCATAATCTTTTATTAAAATACGGGAATTACGTGAAGCATCGGTAAATTGTAGATAACCGAGTATACCTGTTCAGAGCGTGTGTGATGGGATCGTCATATGTCAGTACGTGTATCAACTACCTTAATCCCGGCGCAGGTATATCAGGAGTGGATTCAATTGTTACCAATGCTATTAGTTTAAGCTTCGACGTTTGATCTCCTGATATGAAATACTAAGCGCGCCAAACACATAGCAAACTACATACCAATCGGTTTAATACTCACCCCTTCGATAATATTGTCATCACTGGTCTTGGATACAAGTATTCTGCTACACATTTTAATGTTACTAAAAATACATATTTCTTCTCTTGATCGAAATGAAAACTGTTCCCCGGACCTGTGGAGTAAAATAACTGTGAATTACACTTAACAATTTATTCTTTAGTAAGAAATTTAATATATAATTTACAAAATCGGAGCACGTTTAGGAGAATTTATTTCTGCCTACATTAGGTTAGCTCTTATACTTTTTGTAGGATTCAAGCAAGGTCATTTCAGCATCTTAAATATTAACTTGGGCTTTGGCTTTTTTTGTTTCACTACGTAATCTGTTAGTCCATATCTCTTTATCAATAACATGCATGGCTATGGAGATGACATGTCAATACTCAGTTTCCTCAAGCTACGGAATGATCTGAGGAAACAGGTGAGTGCGTGTAAAGTACGAAAGTGCTTACGGACTGTTTTATATTGTGAAGAAGAATGTTGTTAGGGTGTTTGGAACTGGTGGAAAATGTTCTAGTACATTGGACACGTATTGACTAAACTATCTATCATCATCGTCTTTGTTTCAAGGACGAAGACGATGATGATGAGAGATAGCGCTGGGAATGGTGGCAACAAAAATATTTTCGATTCTGTACGATTTTCGCTTGGGTTTTAAAAATATTTTTTTAAGTGGGTGCTTCGCTTTTGTAGTCCATCAATGATGTATGCTCATTTGCGTATTAATTGCTTTGGTGCATTATTTCGTAACAGAGATGCATCCTTGGTATCCTTGGTACGCAGGATGCGAGCCAGTTACAGACTGCCATCCTGAACATAATTGCTGACACACTGGACTGTCAGAAATGTTGCTCCAGTATTCCGTCGGGTATATTGAAGCAATGATTATTATCATTTGTGCGTTATGTTGTTGTTTTTGTCATCATTTTGTAACTAATATCTAAGTACATAACTTTATTTATTAAAAGCTTCTTCCAGCGGCTTCGCCTGCGGGGAAGTAGCAACTGATATAGTTATTTATTGTTTCGAGTACCGTAATTAGAGACATAACAGAAAGACAATAGGTGTGCGTCCGCTCGGGGCTCAACAGATTTAACTTATAAGTTTATTTATTACTAGCTTCTTTCAGCGGATTCGCCTGGGTGAATGTAGAAGATATATTATGCTTATGTCATTCACTAATATAACGGAGAAAATCTTTCTCTGATCAACCAACTGATCAACCTATTTGCTTTTAAAACCCACGTTCTTCAAAACATTTCTACACGGTATCATCCTATGCATATGAATGAAACGTCCAACCAAATGGAGCTTTACATATCTGACGGCCAAACTCGATTGTAGGGCAAATCGGTTTGTCCTGCGTAGAACTAATTCGTGCATAGGTCCATAGTGCGTCCTGATAAACTAGATTATCGCAGACGTAGCTCTAAGCCCAGCTTATTCGATTTTGAATGGACGAAACCAAACTATTATGCATTTTGAACTCACTCCGTGTATACACAGGTGTTGTTTTGGATAAATGCAAATAGTACAAGGATTGTGTGAGAAGTGATATGAAAGAAAAGTGATATTATGACAGCTGACAGGAAAGATCGGAACAAAAAAAGTCGTTGCACGTTTGGATTAGGGTTTCATGTAGAAGGAAGTGCTCTTCAATATGGCTCGCGTTGTAACTGCCTCTTCGTAAAAGGAAATATTTAAAAATATTATTATTGATATTAAGTAAAGTAAACGAAATAATTAGAACCTCCCAATCCCCGTATGTCTACAAACGTGCACCATTGACCAACTTATCACGTAGGAGGCAGATAAACGAATGCGATATTACTAGTATGACTCACGTGGCTCTGGAAACCCATTCATAAAGAAAACGTACATAGGACAGCTGTCCGCGATCACAAGGAAGAACTTGAAGCATGATACTGCTCCTACCCCAAAATACCCAGATAATGGGTTGTGGAGGTCTGGTAGACAGCTGCTCCCGTAAAATACTGGTATTTAGCTGAATCCGGCTTGACTGGAAGCCGACCCCAATATAGTTGGGAAAAGGCTAGGCAGATGATGACTGGGTGAGCAGAGGAGTTCCACCGAGAAAGACACAGCAACAGAAATCTTTAACGATAGTTAGGTACAGACTCACGTACAAGACAAACAACCCTATATAACGTTATGGTCCAGTGAAGGTGCAATTTATACGAGCAGGTTTTTACACCAGGTATTACACTACTAAGTACTCCGGCCAAGTACCGACCCGAAATACACGACGCGTGATTGCGAGTATTTTGGTTATATTGGAGAGTCTAATTACATACATAAGAGTCAGATAGAGAGAGATATGTCATATTAAAGTAGGTAATAGTAGTGTAATATAGTTTAATACTAAAAAAAATGTTTCCAATGATCTATAGAAAATATATTTTTTTGCACTTTACATAATTGTAGCTGGGGCAATAAAATTGATAAGTTTCATACTAAGAGATCACCTAGAGAAAAGAGAAGAATGTGTAGATAATTTTTGGTATAAAAAGTTAGGTAACTCCATTATACAAACCCATAGCAAAAAACTTACAGTATCCGAATTTATTACAACTGGAATAACTGGAAGCTACCCAAAATAAAAAATTGCCACAACCTTCCCAATATAGACCAATCACCTACCTGCGGCACATAAAATATTAACGTCAAACAACGAAAATCAACTCAAACAATATTGAGCGCCATAACGTTATAGAGGAAATACAGGAGGGATGCAAGATAATATATTGATTCTACTTTTCCTAATCTTTCAATCAAATCTCACCACAAAAAAAAATCTCCATTTTACTAATGTCATTTATATAAAAAACTGACTTTAACTGACTAACTATAGTCTTTTTTACATAGCATGAGTTGGGTGACAACAGGACGAAAATATGTCTCTTTAAGATGAGAGAAAAGGATAGATAGCTACATTGTATGAATCTGACAGCTGTCACCGAAACCATCCTATAACAAATTTATTATAAGATATCCACATAATACCTACCTACCTACCTGTAGTTTCGACTGTGACTTGTGCAGTGAGGTTTCCTTTTATGACGTAGGCGAGCACTTAGAAAGGATTTTCCAAAATTCACTCCTTACAGTGATGATAATGGGGATCCAAAGTTTGTATAGAGAAATCTAATGACATGCGGGCGAAGCCGCAGATAAAAGCTAGCTGATTATAAAATAATCTTTTTAATAATTCGTCACATTCTTGGTGTACAAACACTGGAAAACATCATTAACGCAATATAATATCACAGTACTGGAACTAAATTGTAATTACGACGCGCATTTATATCAGGAAGGGTATATTCGTACACCAACGTGATTCCTCGGGTCCCCTGTGGTGCTGCCTCGCACTGAACACTCTGTCTCACTTGCTGCAGCGCTCTCACGCCGAAATTGTTTCAACACGCTTCAGACCAAACTACAATCTTACACTTCGTTACTATACAGTTTGGTATAAACGAAGCTCGAATCATAACTGATGTGAAGAGACTAGTAGAAGCTGCAGCAGATTTTAGCCAAGACATTAACGTCATGCAGTGTGGTCTTGATGTGATATGAACTGAACAACATATAGTGATGTAACTAATGTCAGACTTCTCACATGCGAATGTTGACTTCCAAACAAAGTGTGCGCAAAATGCTTGAAATTTCATGTCAGTCAAGTTTAAACTGAACAGAACAGATCTGTTACAGACTGATTGAACAAAGCTAATCACATTAACTTCATCCGAAGAGATTTGTTATGATTTAAGGTTAGTTAGTATTATTGTATTTGTTTTTAAGTGAGAGAAAAACATTAATAAATATTTAGAGCTTTCATATTAATATTAAAGCGCTCTCCCATCCACTTCTACCTCAGAACCATAAATTATTTCTCCTTTTATTTTTGCTATATTCAATATAATTTATAATGGGTTTTACTCTGCTATAGTTCCACTTTTGACCGTTAACGAAGCTATCTGCACTGGTCCATAAAGAAAATTTAAAGTCGTAAAATTATATTAATTGTATTATCATTCTGTATTCATTCAATCAAATATATTATTTCCTTTATGTTTGTCAAAAATATTCGCCAAACATTCGCATGTTACTTGCGAATACGAATGTCAAAAAATTGCGAATAATCGTAACATCACTAGTACATCACGTCACATCATAGCAGGTAAGATACAGCCTGGTAATAAATAATAGAGTTACTGATGCTATAACAGCAATGGAATCGAACGATTTTCCCTTGTCACGTGCCATAAGAATGCTGAACATGATCGCTACTGAGATAGACACATCTCACTGCAGCCTGCTCAGGTTCACTCAAGTAGCACTTAACTGCATTGAAAATGTGTCCAATGATTTAATATTTTATGTAGTTCTTTCTTTGTATAAATGATTATTGTTTAGCATAATATTGTCGATACGGAGTAACTAATATGTTTTCTCGCAGGTTTGCGCGATGTTCACGCGATGTTAAAATCTCACGATTTAAAAGTTATTGCCAAACGTGTGAAGCAATTACACTAAAAAAACCTATAGCGCTCTACACGTCCAATATAACAAAGCGGTCAGGGGTCTGTTGAGACTTCCATGGCAGTGTAGCGCCTCCGATATGTTCGTCAACCACAGCACTGATGGCTTCGTAAAAGAACGGCCTCCCTCTGGTCGCGGTTAACAGTAGCACCAACAAGATTCTGGCCGTGGCGTGAAACAGAGCCGACAGGTAAATCCTGAGGCAGTGATCGCTCACACGTAACAGTATGCATCTGTATATGCCAATAGTGGGCTTACAAAATATCCGATTTCATCATTTCAGCCAAAAGATGGCCACTGTTGGACATCCGGCCATTATTTTCTGATCCGAAAAAGTTATACAAATAGTATGTTTTAAATGAAATTTAAACGTTTGCAAACGATTTCAGATTTAAGCATTTGAAGCTGATTCTCAAATTCTACTGAAAACTTGTCATTTGGCATTAAAGTACGATTTGAGACGCTCAATACTTAATTCAGAAACTCGACCTAAGTCTGTTGTACTAAAATTATCTCAAGCTGTAATTCATGTAACAATGCTTAGCCTAACTAGACTAATGTAGTTTGTTCAAGTCTGACCACTTACTTCACCTGAGATTAACATGCAGGCAATTACGGCCTCGGGCTACGCTGATTAGATAAATCAAGAGAAGCAATACTAGCCTACAGATATTCAGAGGAAAGGAAATAAATATATAGTTTCTGCGATTAAAATTCAAGAACCCCGCAAGACATTGAAAAATGTAGGTAAACAAGTATAACAGTAATAATCTAGAAGTAATGATTCGATTGCAAAAATGGTTGTTTGCAATTTTCTATATTTTAAATGGTGAACATAAAAAGAGATCCTGCCCTTTATTGTGATGTCTCTCTATCACTCAATGGTTTGGAATGATTGGAAGAAAAGTCCACTTTGAGCTAAGCCCGGCTATGTAGGTACATAAACTGTGTTAATCACTTATATTTTAAGTTGCATGGTGTACAATAAACATTTAAAGAAGTGTATTCTATTCTATTAATTTTATTTATTGATATAAAGTTACTGTCGTGGGAAACAGAATTCAACCTACAAGTCGCAAGCCTGCGGAGTTTTGAGTGTACGGGATTGTTCGAAAGACTTAACCCTGGACGTAAACTGAATGACCATAGGTGGTTTTCAGTCAGTTTTACTGCGAGAGAGCGCTCCTCTAGCTTCCCCAAGAGTGGGAGGTCTTATTTGATGATTTCCCACTAAAAAAAGCCGAGATGTCGCAAGCAAAATGTAGAGCCACACTACATTAAGTATTTCTTTGATCGAGCCCACTTTAAATGGTCGAGGCGCTTAGTAGATTAGTTTTTGAAGTAATTTAAATGTTTGAAATAAAAACTGGTAAAGTGCGAGTCAGACACAAATCATGTTTGTTGTATATTCCTATACAACCCCCACTTTTATTCTGTTTTTAGTATTTGTTGTTATAGCGGGAACAGAAATACAGGCCTATGTGAAATAAAAAGATTTTGACTTTGACTTTGAATAGTCTAGCTAGTGTTAGTAGTGACACCCGTTTGTCAGTCTGTCACAAGGCTAGATAGCGAAGTCTTAGTAACAGGAACCCGTTTTAACCTTTGGATATGGAATCTTTAAAAGGTAGATAATTAATATAATATTTTGTCGGTAAATGAAGCAATTGAAAATCGATTACTATTATAGTAATTAGGAGTATGTGTTAGGTACAATCATTGTAGCCACGAGCGCTCCATTCAGTTCACAAGATTATGCATATATTATCGAATATAGTCGGCACCTTATTATAATATCCCTATCGCTATCTCACAATAATATAAACAGTTCTAGTATAAACAACGTTGCTGAATATGATTTACATTCTATTAAACAAACCGATATTATTTATTCATGAGTGATTAAAATCCATATTTTGATAAGGTTCATGAAATCATAACCCATTGGGACTGGCTGTTATAACATTATCGTCGTAATTATACCGAATCCACTATTTTCATTTGACGAATTACCGGGTTTTGGAATCCCAAAGTACGTTGAGTAAGTTTAATCGGGTAGTTGTTCCAATCGTTTTTATTATTTATACCTACCATAAAGAAATATCCAAAATCACAAAATTAGAAACAAGTTTTCAAATGGAAAAGGTAAGTTAGAAAGGTGTTTTTAGGTAAGTTAGAAACCTCAGGTGGAAGGGAAAACTGTCAAGTAACAGAATAAAAATACACACATTGGAACGTGACGTCCTTATTTAGTAATAGTGTATCCAAAACAGATGGTGATATGTTTGCACCAATTTAAAAAGCGTCATTTAGTAACGCATTTTAGAGCCGATTTCAGCAAAAAGATTTCGTTTTAGTGTTATTGTTGTGGTTAAATATAAAGTTTTGTAGTTAAGAGAGTACATATATGTATTTTATGATCAAAGAGTACCTACCGATATATGTCGTAGCCTACTGGTTAAACTAGACAGTTAATTGGAAACCTAGACCGATCATTAAACCTAAATATCGATAGGTACGTGACGCACAGGTCCGTGTATTGTGGCGACACTCGGGGTAAGCTTCAGAGCCCCTAGCGACCACCAGCGATGTTTGATGTGTAGAAAATATTAAGCTTTACTTACCTCCAAATATTTACCGCTATTCTATTATGTACCTCTATTGACAGCGAGAAAAAGCGTGAAGAAAGCGCAGCATTTTTTTATAGTTCCGGACAATATTTCATGAATCCCCGACCGGTCTCATTGGACCGCGCTGTTATTGTTTTACTATTGAGTCTCGTTTCGCGGGTATTTATAGGTTAAAGCTAATTCATCTATTTGTAAATATTTACCTTTTCGGCACCTCAACATATATTTATTCTTGAAAAATGTTAGGTGTGAAATTTTTTTTTTTATAATTGTTTTTTATTTATAATTGTGACTTTTAGAAAATAAAATAATTGCCAAATTAAAATAGAAAATTTTGGTATTTTCTAAACAACATAATATGTATTTGTATAGCTAGTGGTCCAGTGGGGTTCTGACGCTTACCAATTAGGGGAGGCCTTTGTCCAGACGTGAACGTCTTTCAGCTTAAATGATAATGACGATGATTTAACTTAATGGCTGAGAGACAACCAGACTACTAGCCGAGTAATTGATTACAAGTGTATATTACAGTAAAAGAATATATAAGTACATGTATTATGCTAAAAGAGTTACAACACATCCATGCTCCTAATACCAAATAGAACAGAAAAATGGAAACACTGGAAGTCAATTTAATATCTCTCTCTCAGCAAAATATCTTTTCGTTCGAGACATTTCACGTTGACAGCTGAGTTAATTTACACCAACTACAAAGTAACGTTTTCAATTTGGACTCGTTTTTAGACGTTGGCTAAAGGTCATATTATTATTGTGGTAGACTACTTTATTGAAACTTTATTGTTTAGACTTTTGTTAATAAAAACAAGACGGTATTTTAATAATAGTAGCTACTTTAAAGGTTAAGGTTACATTTCGCACACGTGCGGTGATTTAGGCGCGTCGGTCTCTGTACATCTTATATAGCAACTAGACTTGTGGAGCTACATTAGATCCACGCCACGCCACGTCGTTCAACGTACAAATCAGGCGTGGACCACGTGTGCGTGGACAGAATGAAAATAGACGTTTCATTATTTATTAATATATTTTTTAAATAATATAAACTAGTGCAAGACTGTGATCCTACCTGTGTGAGTGATGCAATCGTTGATGGTGAAGAGCACTAGTTCAATAAGAACCTATTCACTCTAGCCTTAAAGGCACCTAAATTATAATCCGGAAGACCACAGCAGACAAAATGTACCAGTCCTTCAATGTACGCGGTATAAACGACGAGGCGAAGCGCTTAGTGCGGACCGTAGAGGTGTTAACAATGTAAGAGGATACTCAGGTTGTTCGATGGTAGAACGGTGATGGTAAAATCAATTTTACTGGGCAATATTTAGTATTTACTTCAACTTGTATTAGTGAACAGCTGCGTTAATAGGTATCAGGGATGTTTTGAAGCTCTGTAGCCGCAACTATTTATCGTAGGTCCGAAATAAAAAAATATATATGTATCTGTAACTGTAACTGAAACTGATATAAACGTTTCGGATAAAGGCGGTGTGTTATAATAGGTTACAACAGGGTTTTGTTTGTATTTACCGATTAAATAAATTTTATGTATATTGTATTTGAAATTTAAGCCAAATTATACTACTGGTATTACTTTAATAATTTTAATATCCATAACCAAAACTAACGAATAATCTAAAATAATTTTATTTTTTCCTTAAAAATTATAAATGTTTTGAACCTACGATGTACGTATCTTGCATTTATCCTGTAGACTAACATATTATTATATTTTTCAGATTCTGGATCATATAGGTACTATTGCGATTATAAAACATATGATTAGCTCCTGTAGTCCTCTATACCTACCTCCTACACCTACTAATACGATATGATAATAGTATTTGAGTAGGTACATATACATTATATTCATACATTAATTAAGTGCTAATAGGTTATGTTAATTACTTACTGTACACTAACATGGATCTCGTCTGACTATCCTCCGCTATAAAGGTGGACACCACACAAGTGTAGTTGCCGCTCAGGTGTGTCCCGGGGTTTATAATTTTAATGGCTCGGTAGGCTTGTAGCGGCTCATCTGAAAAAAAGACATTTCTTTTATAAAATTGGCATCATTTCTATATTCCTTGATTGGTTGATGGGTTTTTTTGAGGTATTCCACATTGAGCACCCGTTTTAATAGCACCCAAACTAATAGCACCCAAGGTATTCCACATTGAGCACCCAGTGATATTTTTAGCGGGTGCTATAAGTGGAATACTTTTTAATTTAATATTTTATTCCACATTGAGCACCTACAGATTTGAAGGCACTAGTGTTGGGACGTTTATGGACGTCGAAATAAAAAACAATCGATTGAAATCAGTCGAAGAACACTGATTTTAGTCGATTGTTTTTTTATCCTGGCGTTAATACCGGCTAAAGCCAGGGTCCGCCTTCCGCCTGAACTTCTTTCACTTTGCCCAATCTTCAACATCCTTTTCAGTGACCATTGACTCTAAGTGAGTTTCCATTGGCTCTAATGTCGGACACGACGACGTCCAGCAGCGCTTGCAAGGGCGACCACGGGACCTAACCACAAGGACAGCCATATTCATGCATCTCTGACAAACGTACTCCATAGGACGGCGCATGACGTGGCCATACCATCGCAGAGGACACTCTTGCAGTTTTTTCCCCACGAACACCAAGACTACCTCGGATGAATGAGTAGCGCATGCGATCGGATCGCGTTACGCCGCTCATCCACCTCAGCATCTTCATCTCCGTGACGCGAAGCTCCTGAGTTTGTTTGCTTAATTTAATACCGGTCAACACCCGGCCACCGTACAAGAGGAGAGACCGTATTATGCATTTATATATCTGCCCTTTGAGCTTCGGTGGCATTTTCCGGTCACATAGAATGCCCGTCACCTCGCGCCATTTTGCCCGAGGCACGCCTATACGTGCTTGGACATCGTCATCCACGTTGCCAGACTCGTGCAGCACGGATCCAAGGTACCGGAACGTATTGCACTTCCTGATCTAATCCGAACCTATTCGGATAGTATTTGCAGCCGCAGTTTTCCAGCGTGTCCTTCCAAACTTTGACCTTGAACTCAGGGATCAAAGTTTCTTTTAAAGTCCATGCACAATGTATTGGTCAAATCATATGCAATTTGTTCTGGTTAACGAGAGCGATATCATCGGCATCGTCAAACATCCAAGATCAGCCATGGAGGCTGATCTTGGATGTTTGACGTAACTACATCGAGCATAACGTCAAACCAGAGCGGGCTAAGCCCACGCCAACAGATATTGGAAAGACATTGGGTTCGCTAACAACGGTCTGGACAGAGGACACGGGATCGCGGTACATATCTCTAATAATGTCGATATAGGCTTCGGGAATGCTCTCGAAGCAGAGTACCCACCAGATAGCCTGCCGAGGTATACAGTCGAAGGCCTTCTGCAGATCTAAGAAGGCCATATGCAGAGCTCTCTGTTTCTCTCTCTGTAAGCCTCAGCCAGAGTTCGGAAGGCGAATACTGCGTCCGTGGTGCTGTTACCCGCCCGGAAGCCATATTGACACTCAGAGACAGTGCACTCGCTACGGAGCCGTGTGTCAATGATGTGCTCGAAGAGCTTCAAGGTGTGTCACATGATCTTGATACCGCGGTAGTTACTGAAATCCTGTGCGCTGCCTTTGCCTTTGTAAACAGAAATAATCAGGCTTAATCGCCACTGGTTTGGCATTTCCTTGGCTATGTATTATATTATGGCTGTCGTTAGGGTTAGGTCCCGTGGTCGCTCTCGCAAGCGCTGTTGGACGTCGTCATGTCCGACATTACAGCCAATGGCCTCACTGAAAAGGATGTTGAAGAATGGGCAAAGTGAAAGAAGTTCAGGCGGAAGGCGGACCCTGGTTTTAGCCGGGATTAACGCCAGGAATAAAATTAAAAAAAACAATCGATTAAAATCAGTGTTCTTCGACTGATTTTAATCGATTGTTTTTTTATTTCGACGTCCATAAACACATAAACGTCCCAACACTAGTGCCTTCAAATCTGTAGGTGCTCAATGTGGAATAAAATATTAAATCAAAAAGTATTCCACTTATAGCACCCGCTAAAAATATCACTGGGTGCTCAATGTGGAATACCTCGTTTTTTTTATGGTAGGTGAAATCATCAGAATGACTTTTCCCACTCTTGGGCGGAGCGTGTGTCAGACTCTTACTGACTAAACCCCTACCCCGTTCCTTCGTTGCCTTCGATCTGGGGGGGACTCGGTGACAACCTCTCGGATTACCCATGTTCCCCAGAGGCTTCGGCCCTGCCGGGCTCCTACAGTTTGCTGACATCTCCATGAGACGCGCGTGGAACAGAACACGCCGTTGACGACTGGGCTCGATCCAGATTATTTCTAGACTGCCGAACGGCGAGCTACCCAGTGCTCGCCGTCCGCGAACCCGCGCCTACGGTGGTCGGAAATCGGGATCGGATTCTCGGCGGCGGCGGTGTGAGGACCGTTCCCTCACGCGCTTGCGGTCAGCAGTCTCCTTCACTAGCTTTACTGCTTCGCAGAAGGAAGCGACCGCCTGCCACCCCTCCTCGCTCCTGGTTGATCGGTGCGTTCACAAATATATGCATTATGTACTCGAATAAACTGAGGAGCTCGTGGCTAGATAATAACAGCCGCACGGGTCGATCTTCAAGGTTAAGCAACGCTTGCCTAGGTTGGTCTGGGGATGGGTGACCATCTTAACATAACGAGTTTCCTCCGTGCCTCGGAAAGCACGCTAAGCCGTTGGTCCCGGCTGTCATTTGAAGATCTTTGGCAGTTGTTACGGATAGTCAGAAGCCAGTAAATCTGATTCCAGTCTTGCCATGAAGTACCGTGTTACCCCAATGGGTTGTGGAGGTCTGGTAGGCAGCCGCTCCTCGTAAAATACTGGTATTCAGCTGAATCCGGCTTGACTGGAAGCCGACCCCAATATAGTTGGGAAAAGGCTAGGCAGATGATGTACTCGAATAAACTAATATACACAAGACACCCAAACCTACAACTATCTGTAAATCAATTAAATTAATTATTTTCCGTGCAAGGATCGAACTCCCACACCCACACCCACAGCGCAGCAGTCAATCGCTGATACACTTTGCCAACCGTGTCGTCTCAGAGAGGTTAAATTGAGAGTATATATTTTGGCAATTATGGTTAAGTCAAAAATAATTGGAAGCGAGTTTATTTTCATAAACTGGACGCAAATCCCACATTGAGCATTACTGAGAATTTCTAGGGTTTCTCTAGACAAATTGCGCGACCTGATAAGTACTAAACTCATGGTCAGCTTTATGTTGTGGATTAGTTAGAAATTGCGGTCCATTAGCGAGACATTCTGCTGATATAATTTAAATTGTCACTTACGGGATATCTTCCGTGATTGGCTTTTATTTTGAGTTCCCGATATTATGACGCTGTTGCAAGCGCCATGATGAGTCGTAAGTGATAATTTAAATTATGAAATAAACCGTGATAGCCTAAAACAGTATTCTGCTGATCAATATGTGTGAAACGTACCTACAAATCACACTAATATTATAAAAGCAAAAGCCGGTAAGGTGTTTTTACTTGTTTGCAGTCGTACGGCTGAAGGAATTTCGATGAAACTTGGTACACAGGTAGACTATGCCCTGGTATATCACATTGGATACTTTCCCCCCGGGGTTCTCTTGGGGGAATTTTCTACTACAACGCTTTCGAAGCTGCTGACAGTATGAGTATGTGTATGTTTGTTACTTCTTTGCACTCAAATAGTTAAACAGATTTCTGTGAAACTTATTATACAGGTAGCCCATGCTCTACAATAGTACATTGGATACTTTCTATCCCGGGAGTATCTTCTCCTAACCACGCGGGCGAAGCCGCTGGCAGCAGCTAGTAATAAATATAAAGTAAATATGCGCAGTACTTATAAAAAATAAATCTGTGTTTATATTACCGTTTAAAAAGCCTTCAACTTTCTTAATTAAGAACTCCAGTCCAAACACAAAGTTAAAAGCATTTATTTCAAATAGATCATTTACAGACACATTTGAATAGTCAGGTCGGTCAGTCAAGAGTGTGTTTTGGGTTGGAAATCATCAGTATGACTTCTGCTGCTCTTGGCGGAGCGGGA
Organism: Mythimna separata; assembly: GCA_030763345.1. Classification (NCBI taxonomy): domain Eukaryota; kingdom Metazoa; phylum Arthropoda; class Insecta; order Lepidoptera; family Noctuidae; genus Mythimna; species Mythimna separata. Next base: position 11,590,956 of record CM061180.1, read on the forward strand.
GAGTGTGTCAGACTTTTACTGAATAAAACCTACTTCTTGGTTTCTTCTTTGCCCTTCATTCTAGGGCCCTAGATATTGCACGTTCCCAAATGTAGATTTCTATAAAGATGAATGCGCGAGAAACTCCAAGGAAACTCTTATAAAGCATATTATGAGTTTCATACAACCTTGGTTACATATTTTATTATGTGAGCACAATGTATGTAGATTATACAAAAAGTAATTGAAGCCACTAGCAACTAAGAAATGGCTAGTCCCAACTGACGACGCGTACATCAACCCCTCAGCTCATTTTCGAAGGGAACTGAATGATCCAACACGTGCCACTATCAGCGAGATATTTTAATAAGCATAACAAACTGTCAACTTCCATGCTCGATTATAGCAAACAAGTTACAAAAAGTAGGTGCTATTATAAACGTGCGTCTAACAAGTTCAATGAACTTGAAAAATATTATAACTACTGAATCAGTAGCTACCTGTTCGGAAAAGTCGAATAACAGGAAATGTTCAGAAAAGTTTTCTGAGTAATATTTACGTCTACGAGTAGGTATGACATTTGGATTATTTAGTATAATGAAGTCGGATATCGACTGAATTTATCGTGTCATTTATTAGGTACGTAGGCTCTGTGTTTTACCTTTTATCTTATCCAATTCTATTAGAACTTAAACAGTTAATAGACCGTTGACTAAATATCAGGTTAAGGAATAGGTACCAAGACAGACTCCAGGAGTCTGATTTAGCGATGGGTGAGTCCAAGCTGTTTTAAGAATCAAAAGAATCTCAGTCGGTAAAATAAACCATCAAGTTAACCATCGACTCGCCGTTCTACAAAATAATTGAGATGATTTTCGAATTGTTTCGAGTCAACAGAATCGACCATTAGTTTCCGATTGTTCGAATCGGTCAGTCTCACTCGAAACTCTAAACCACTGAATAACTTGCGAATGAACGCGCCATGCGCCAGTCACAAGGACCTGAAACTTTAGAGAAGGTTTTTTTATGACGTATTAATTCGATAAGAAAATATTTTTTGAAATTCTACCCCTAAGGGGTAAAAAGGGGACAGAACTGATGAAAGTGGTGTTTTACCGCAATTCATCCTGTAACAGGGTTAAAAAGGGGTAGATAGTTTTTTTAGGGGTTCTTTTTAGTGCTTTTGATTTAAATTAATTTTAATTTAATATTAAGCTCACATAAAAGCTGGTGCTATGCAAATACTCTAAAAAGTAAGAATGTCTCGAAAGTTCGAAATTTGAAATGGTAAGTACTAGAACCTGAAGGAAAAATAAAAATATTGTTTACAAAGAAATACTGCGGGAGGTGTAGTATTTTGATTTCGTTGTAAAAGATAATAATGCCCCCAATTTTGTTGGTTTCGATTCGTTGTAAAAGATAGGCCGAGCCCCGTGTTCGTAAAATAATAAAAATTTATATTTTATTTTAATTCTTTACTATTATATTGTTATTTTATTAGTAATCAAACATTTTAATCATTTTAAATTCCAAAGAAAAATTCGAAATTTGATACGTGAACTCAATCTCAGAGGCAACTTTCACATAAAAATATATAAACACTGTAGGTGAGAATGAAAAATGGATGTTAGAGCAAGGACCAGGTACCGTCGGACGAGCTCCTTCAAAAGCACTTCCACAGGGTGACTTTTAATTAATTGGCAATCTCTTAGAGGGTAAAAGTATTGACTCATGAATATTAACTATTTTATTATAAGATATATTCTCAGAAATTAAATCTGCTGTTCAGAATTTTATGTTCGCACTTGAGAAAATGTAAGGACTGACTTTTTTTTTTAATTTAAGAATTTGACCATTGAATCACTACATATAAAACGAAATCGCTTCCCTCTATCTGTTTGTCCCTATGTATGCATTAATCTTAAAAAAAAAACGGATTTTTAATGGATAGAGTGATTCAAGAATAAGGTTTATAATATATGTACAATACATGCATAATTTAGTACCCGTGCGAAGCCGGGGCGTTCATCATCTGCATCATCTTCAGAAGTCAGACTTACCCGAAATTTTAAAGCTCATATCGACTTTTCCTTTTAAAAGTCCAATAACTTGAGGTCTGAGCGGTGGTATCCACTGGTACACGAGGCCGGTGGAGCCGTTGAAGAACCACTTGATGACCAGGCCGGGGCCGGGAGTCTCGCCAGTGCTGTAGTCGCAGTCCAGGATCACTGACTCCGTGCCTAACTCCACGAGGGCTGGGACGTCCATACGTTTGATGTTCACTGCTATACATTCTGCGAACAATGATTTGATGGGTTAAATAATATAATATATGATTTAATCACAAAATCTCTATTATTTTCTATTCATTCATGAACCCCCGACCGGTCTCATTGGACCGCGCTGTTATTGTTTTACTATTGTGTCTCTTTTAGTGGGTATTGATAGGTTAAATAAACATTTTATCCAATAATGTTGTACGAAATAAGATTTACAATATATAAATGTTAAATCTAAAGAAATTATATGAACAGTCAGTATAGCAGCTATGCTTTTTGCTCAATATTTTATCTACATAAAAGGACAAATTTTTGATAATGCATTTGTTTTTTTTGCAATTACTTTTAATCATATCATTTTATCCCAAATGTATATTAAAATATTAAAATGAGCATAAATTATCTTTTTTACGCAAAAAATTCAGTGACATTTTTCTGCTGATTTACATACTCGTAACATGGGTCTATTTTTTCAGTTCAAAGTCTACATTTTTATCTTAAAATGTGCAAATCTGACATTAACTAAGAATTTTAGATTCAGACGGCTTGACATCGACGAATACATTTTTAAAGGCGTGTGTTCTGACAGTAATCTCGTCTTCAATGGATTAGAGACGCACAGATACGCACACGCAGCCTCCGGGCTGTATCTCGTTATGACAGTTTAAGCTCACCCGAAGATTTGTGACAGGCTAATAGATAGCTGTGGTATAGCAGCTAATATGGTTGTTTATGTGTTTAATATAATGTATAAAATATTTCATTTACAATTTTAATTAAGTAGGTACCTAATAATAGTGGTCAACGGACTTTGTAAGCGATGGCTAAATTATATTTAAAAAATATCTTTTCATATATCGTGTATTCATTCGAAGTTATGGTAGGTACCTACTTTTTCTGAAATTATTTCTTTTGTAATTTCAAAGGAAATAATTTCATGAAAAAAGTAATACGCTAAAGTTAGAGCATTTATTAATTTTAGAATAGAATATTAAAAGCAAGTAGCTCGGAAGTAATTAACATTTCCTAACTACAGAGTTAGATAGCTATAGAATTTCTTCAGTAAGAGGAAAATATGTTTTTAATAAGAAGTTTATTAAGAACTAATCAAAATGAATGAGCAAAGAGGAAAAAAACTTTCCAAAGATCGTTACTTTCCTTCATATTATTATACTAGAACGAACGAAAATTTGTTCACTGACTAAAATGTCCCATGAAAACATGATAGCCGTGTTTCTATATTAACTAGCTTCTTCCAGTGTCTTCGCTCACGTGGCAGAAGAAAATTATCCCAATATCTAATATTTTATTCCATAACATGGTCACCCCTTGTGCCAATTTTTATTAAAATAAATTCTACAGTTTGAGCATAAAGGAGTAACAAACACACACACACGCATACATGTAAACTTTCACCCGTATAATATAATAGTGTGATGTGATGTCACTTACAACCACGACACATCATCATCTGCCTAGCCTTTTCCCAACTATATTGGGGTCGACTTCCAGTCAAGCTGGATTTAGCTGAATACCAGTATTTTACGAGGAGCGGCTACCTACCAGACCTCCACAATCCATTAACTGGGGTAACACGGTACTTCATGGCAAGACTGGAGTCAGATTTACTGGCTTCTGACTATCCGTAACGACTGCCAAAGATCTACAAATGACAGCCGGGACCTACAGCTTAACGTGCTTTCTGAGGCACGGAGGAAACTCGGTATGTTAAGATGGTCACCCATCCACAGACCAACCTTGGCAAGCGTTGCTTAATCTTGAAAATTGACAACACATGCAAAATTTAAAATTACACTTGTAACCATAAACATTTTACATAAAATACCATAATTCTTCACAAGTAAATTAAATAATTCTGTAAACCACAAACATATCTTTTACCTATATGGCTGCCAAAAAAACAATTGGACCAATTGTATGAGCCGTAAAGTGTCTTTTAAGCGCAACGGGAAAATAATATTTATTCAATGGAGTGCAGATGCGTTGCACTGTCTACGGTTGTGCCGCATTTAAATTAATGTTGTGTATAATTTCATTACCATTTACTGTAATTGCGAGTATAATGAGTGCAATTACCATACTACAACGCTATGTCGATAATTCATTAAGTCTATCCATTAAAATTAATATGCAGAGTGAGCAATTAACCGATCTGTTAACAGCATACGGATCTGCTACGTTGAATTCAAACTCTAAGGAAAATGTAGTGTTAGTTTTTTTTAATTGTGAATATAGTAAGAAGACATACCTTTGCCTGTTTATTAATTAATTTACATTTAAAAATACTTAACTAACTATAATTACAAACTAAATTTAAAAGTACGTACAAAAGTATGTATATATTTATATGAAAAAAGGATAGTTGAATGGTTTCACTTGATCACCACTAATGGAAACAAAGAAACGACTTTGACGAGTTGTCATCGTTGACATCCCCTTCTCATAAGCCTCTATTATCGAAATTACAAAGAAAAACACCAACAAAATGACTCACTTTGAGGCCATTGTAAGGCTGAATCGATAATAAACTATTTAAGTTCACATAAAATAGTTATTTCAAGTAAATGTACTTTAATAGAACCCTCAAATGAAACGGTTTTTCATTAGAGAGATTTTGAAATAATCGGAACGTCATCGATCGATCCTTTGTGTCGCGCTCGCCTAGTTCACTGTAACACAATTAGGTATCACCGTTGGATAGAGTTAGAGAATAGACGGACGGGTTGAGCGACGACTAACACATTTCAAACAAGTGCTAACACGAGCATACGTATGTTTCATATACTCGTAGGTAGAACTTAGTATTCAATATTCACCTTATTTGAGCAAACAACGATCGAAATACAGTGTAATCTATAAAACTATAATATCTGTGCTCAAACTGTCGTACACTGTGATAATAACAGTTATTAACACATGTATTACAAAAAAAAATGTGATTTAAAAAAGCAGTTTAACGTAAATGTTTATTTATTTTTATTTGGAAAATGATCAGATAGTTAAGTCGGGCCAGGAACAATTTTCCAAATAATACCATTTACCAATTGTGTGCGGTGGTTTTGTGAAAACTTGTAAAAGCAATTTATTTTTCTCCGAAATTGAATCGGAAGTTACTGTACTGATTACAGTATGTATGCTACAAAAACTTTACACCAAGCACCATAGTTTGTTCAAAAACTACAGTGGGTGGCCAAATTATTAGGAACAGTACCTAGATTTCTTATATTATTATCAACTTCAATTGCGTTTTGCAGGCGAATGGTTGGTTGTGGGTCCAGCTAGTATTTTTTATTTAAGGATTTTATTGATTGAGATAATAAAAACATAAAATTTGAAATCAAATTCATTTATATATTTTTGAAAAAAAAAGATACGTAACACCAAATGTTGAAAAAGTCAACAAAGTTATAAATCTCACTTTATAAGCTACCAATGGATTTCTCTAAGATTTTTTTATTTGATATTATTAATGGCATCAGTATTATTATCTATTTTTTGATATAAAGCAACACTGTGAGATCGCGTCATTTTTTTAAAAGTGGCATTTATAACTTTGTTGACTTTTTTCAACATTTGGTGAATATTTAGAACCTTTTACCGGTGAAAAAAATAACACCAGCTGATTGCAGCCCTCATTAAAAAGTGGCCATTATGCCATAAACCTGCTACAGAAAGCCAGAACTAGCATAGAGATCATACCACGATAAATTGATGCTGTCATAAAATAGTAATATTCATCCATTCTGTAACGTAACTTTTTTTTTCAAAAATATATAAATAATTTTGACTTCAAATTTGATGTTTTTATTATCTCAATCAATAAAGTCTTTAAATAAAAAAGGGGAATATATTTTCTGTCACCAAACTTTATATTTGTCATCAAGTTGTATTACCTAATTAATAGATCTATCGCCACGAAATATTTTCGTTCTCAGATAAACAAAAAGTGTATCCAGGTATGAATTATCAAAAAATAAGAGATGGATCACCAATAAAATAAAACTTCGTTCTTATAATAATAGTTTTATTACAAAATTAATAGCTTTGTGCTCAGAATGGTAGATCTGTCGCCAAACTGGTAGATCTGTCGCCAAAATGGTAGATTTTTCGCCAAAATGGTAGGTCTGTCGCCAAATAAATCGATTAATTATCAATCCCTGACTGTAACTCCTTTTTATTTGTTATTTTGTCACCAATAAAGTAGTTACATTTTATTTCGTTCAGTTATTAAAATAATAGTATTCCTTACCAATTTAATACATCAATTAATAATTTCGGCGCGCTTTCCATCCTCAACGATGTGTCATAGGTACTCGTAACTACCTACGATGCCACGAGATGTCAGCAAACTGTAGGGGCCTGGTAGGACCGAAGCCTCTGGGGAACACGGAAAATTGAAAAGGTTGTCACCGTGTCCCCCAGATCGAAGGCAACGAAGGAACAGGGTAGGGGTTTAGTCAGTAAGAGTCTCATGCTGCGGCCAGACTATGCTCCTCGCGCTGCTCATCGCTCTGCTCCTCGCGCTGCCGTGATTTGCCGCGATGTTGCTCTCTCTCTCTTTCGCGCGCAAAGACCGACAAGATAGGGAGCAGTGGGCAGGACGAGGAGCATGACGAGTGGCATGACGAGTAACGTGGCCACACTATGTCTCTGCCTCCTTTCCTCGTTACTTCCCATGCTACTCGTCGAGTGTGTGGCCGCGGCATCACACGCCTTCCCGCTCCGCCCTAGAGTGGGAGAAGTCATTCTGATGATTCCCCTAACGAAAGAAAAAAAAAACCATAACGACCGGCGCCCGGGAAGGCGCTGCTGGCCTTTCTTGAGGAGCTGGGGTGGATCGAATAACACTTTTGTCCCACCCATACGCAAAATACGCGCTTTAGTCGTGGAGTTGCGGATACCAGCCCGTTATAATATACTATACTAAGTAGTAGACTCTTTTGGTTGAAACGATGATGACGACAACAATTATTTTTTTTGGAACTTTATGAAATTTTGTAGTAACACACTTGGTGATCTCTTTCAATTAGTTTGCTTAAATGCTTATTAGGACAAACCTATTATAATATGTACAAAAACAATTATTTGGTACTAGATCCTATATCTCCATGATTTTAGATGATTTATTGGAGAATTGAGTTTACATTGTTTGGTGACTACATTTTGGCGACAAATCTACTATTTTGAGGACAAAGCTATTATTTAGGAAACACAAAACGAATTAAATTGGCGACAGCTTAAATGATACCCAATAAAAAATATTAGCCGAACTACAACCAACCACTTACCTGCAAAATGCAATTAAAGTTGATAATAATACCTGTGGAGCCTCGTGGGGCCCGCCATTTTTTATTATTTATTTATTTATTTAATATTAATAAATTAATATAAATAATATTAATAATATAAACTGTTATTGCTCTGTTTCTGTTGCTTCTGTAATTATACTACTAGAGTACAATTTTAAATCGGCCGGGGTTTGGTGGCACACTTTTTTTCCAGCGGTTCTCAAAGTTAAAAGGTAATTACTTGTTTACTGGCACGTTTTTGTGCCACGGGGTTCTACAGGTTAATATAAGAAATCTAGGTACTGTCCCTAATACATAATATGGCCACCCATGGCATTTTATAAAATAATCTAAGCCCGTTTCATCTTTGGTTCGCTTCACAAGACGTACGACGCGGTGTTGCGCCGCCGGTACATGGTGGATATGCCGTACGTAAAAAAGTTGTGGGAACACATTATTGTACGTGCGTACTACTTACAGCCAAGGTGTGGAATTCCCTGTCGGAGTCTATGGTCTAGGCAAGCGTTCTCCATCGTCGACCATATCATCGATTACCTTCACGTGAGATAAAGGTCAAACGACAGCCTATCAAATACGTTCCATATTAAACACTGTTTTAGGCTATCACGGTTTGTTTCACAATTTAAATTGTCACTTACGGGATATCTTCCGTGATTTTTAATTATTTTGAGTTCCCGATATTAAAAAAAATAATAAAAAAAAAACACGGAAGATATCCCGTAAGTGACAATTTAAATTACGTTCCATATTTATTCTTTGGTATTGAACAAAAGTTCATGAACTAATTTAATCATAGATATACAGACAATAAAACTACTCCTGTCTAAAGTAGTAAATGCAGACAAGTGTTAATAAGAGTTGACAAGCGCTGTTGGTGAAGTAGAAAAATAATAGTTAATCTCCAACTTCAGTTTATATTATAATCAAACTATCTTTGCATATTATAATTTAAACAAGCACTGCACAGCATCTGTCTGTCTGTTGCGATAAACTCGTGCAGTTTTCGGCAATAGACTGAGTAATAATGAAGCAGATTTATATGTATAGTACTAGAAAATTTCAAAGAGTACACAATACTAAAAAAACAAAGATTAGGACTGACTCTTTATTATAACAAAAATGAATTCAAACATTCCTAATAATAATTTAATCATTTTATTTCATAATAACGTCATAATATTTTAAAAATCTATTTAGCTTATAGTATTGCATGGATAGTTTATTTTTATACCTTAAAATAGAGTAAGATCAGGTATTTAATAATATAATTAATCATTTATAATATCTCTAAAATTCCTTCTTGCCCAATGTCAATTATATAAATAACACCTGATCAAATGCATAGTAATCAGTCTTCCAATCAGACGGGATAAAGACGAAATGCAGACGGTATCCGAACATAATATGAAAGAAGCCGTATCGGACTAGGATCCCATCGAGATCAAAGAGATTAAAAAAATATATTATTAGGATCCGTAGATCCCAATCGTCTGCTTCAATGGCTCTTATGTATAAGAAATGTGAAGCATATAATACGAAATTCGTTCGATACGGTTTAATATCGAAAAAATCCATCTTTCTGTTAATCACGTTTCAAAGACGTACTACTGTATAGCTAAATGTTCGCTGAATACAAAAGATAGCATTATGTTGTGTTACTATCTTTTCTTTTTGGTTGAGCAGAACAAGTAAAACGTGAGAATACAGTTGGAGATACTTTGTAGTTTGTTTCTGCTCTAAAGACACGACATTGTGTGAGTAAAATCATATCGTGTGTTTACAACTTTAAGTAGACCAGTTGTGTATTACTCTTGGAACTTGGGTTTAACTAGATTTTCGGTATAATTAGAATAATTTGCTAGCATTCGGTGCATCGGGCTTTGTGCTAAACCTCGTGCCGCCACACTGATCCGTCTGCCTGCGTGTTGATTGAGGATTATCCCTTTAGCCAGCGACGCGGACTGTTAGTGGGCAGCGCAATGGTTAGTTGCGGCCGGCCTGACTGGCTGATGGTGATTGGTATCGGCAAGGGTCACTGAAACTCACCATCACACCTCTATTTTCAAAGCAAACCGTATTTTTTGTGAGAAATAGACTCAAAACAGTAAAGGGGATTCAGTTTGGGTGGGATTAACGCATAAGTGATGGATAGAAATAACGTATTGAAATTATTTATATACGCACCTAATCGACAGGATGAAAGTGCAAGCAAGGAAGGATAATTAAAATTACACTTTTTTATATTTATTTGACCATTGGGACTGAAAGGTTCCAGAGTAGCGAGGGCGTAATGGAAGACACAGCATTCGAATTGTAAGTTACAATAATACGAAAGGTGCTGCATTCCAACATTTTATTATTATCCCCAAGCAACAGAGAACACAAAGAAACGAATTGACAATTGAATACATTGGCGTAGAGGTTTATGAATAAAGTATTAATCTTAATGAGAATAAGGACACAAATTGATGGGGAGAACAACACAGACCTAATAAAGGAGAATCAGATTCATGTTGCCTTTGTGGAGCAGCGTTCGTATTTCAGTTGCCGCCAACAGAGAATAAGTTAATCTCTTTGTTTGCGAACGGTAATTATTTTCCTCTGGAATAAATTCTCCCCTTTTTAGCTTTTAGCTCAATGATCAAAAACTGAATACATTTCTTTGTGTCACTGCTAATTAATTATTGTAACCTTTCTGCCAAGAACGGCTGTTATTTTTATTTTTTTGATTTGTTTAGGTTAATCCGGCTTTCGTGATATTTTTCTTTGTTATTTTTTTACACAAAGGACTGTCAATTATATTTTGTGGTGTGTTCGGTGTAATTTTTTGCCTGCGTATAGGTAAATGTATTGTTTTGTTCTAATTGTACGGTTTGTTTTGTTTTTGTATAGGTAGTGTTTGACCGAGTCTTTTTAGGGAAAATGCATTGTTTTGAATTCTTTAGTTAATCATCACTTTAGTATTTAAAATGATCATCAGAAAATGGACAAAAAAAACAAATTAAAATAATGTTTAGATATTGATAAAGATCAATAGTTTGTTTCTTAAATCAGTGAGGAATCATTAAATGATTTCTCCAACTTTTAGTGGAGCGTCAGACTTTTACTGACTAAAAGCCATTTGTGACTGTTAACTAAAATCTTACAGCTGAACACAAATCAGACTATATATATCAAGATCAAGATAGTTTATCAAGGCTTCAGTCCTTTAGGCGGGTAGAACGGTGACCGATCTTACCAACACACTACCAGCTCAATATGCAACGTAGTCATAAACAAAGGGATTTACTCTCGAAACTGAAAGTTTTCTACTTCCTATGAAAACATTTACAACTTTAATCTTCCATTTAATTAAAACTGCACAATTTAACTTAGCTAAAATAATTTAAATTCATAATTTACTACGATACGGTGTTACGGAAGTTGCAAGCTAGGTTAAATATCGATTTACAATAATTAATATGCAGCAGGCTGCGAAACTGAAAGAGATTTTCGTGAATAATGTTAGTTTTGCTCATATTTCGGGGCTGACTCGAAACCTTAGCGGGTGAGATCCTGAATGTGCACGTGAATAAAGCCGGGCTCGCTTATAAGCATTATTCAGGAAAATCGTTTTCAGTTATCGTGACTTGTGCTCTGCAAACTATTATAGCTAGGTACGACGACACACGCGACGGTTAGATACGACGTGTATTTCTTTCTTTTTTGTACAATAAACTTAAAAAAGGCATTTTAAATTAGGTCAGCTGATGTATGGAAACAAGGAAGATAAAAGGTTTATTTGACACAACACGGGCACACAAAAACAATACGTTACAAATACAAAGTAATAAATGAAAATAAAATATAAAGTGTGCCTCAGAGCTGCGTCAAAAGTTTATTTGTACTCCTATATATGATGTGTACCAGTGGCGTAGCGTGTCATGTCGGGGCCCCGTTTAAAAAAATTGTTTGGAGGCCCTTATATGGGGGTAAAGATTTCTCACAAAAGAAAAAAAATTTTGTGAAATGAAATATTTATTTATCATAACATAATTAATTAACCATTTTACAAATAAAAATCAAATTTTAAATATTCACTCTCCTTGCCTTCTTTTATTTTTTTCCTTTTTTTAATTTTGTTATTTGTAAAATAAATTAGAAAGTTTTTATTTTATTTCCTTACACACTTTGGGGGCCCCCGTGGCCCGGGGGCCCCGTATAATTAATACGGCAGATACGGCGCTAGCTACGCCCCTGATGTGTACCTACTTAAATAATACATTAAAATAAAGTTTTAATATTCAATGAAATGTGCGACAAACAAGCTTAACTTACAATTGGGTTTTCTTACGATAAAAAGTGTGCAGATCAAAAATCTATAAAATAACAAAAAAACTTAAACTCACATTACATGATTAACCTCTACTTTTAACTGAAAAGTAACATGCAATATTTCAGGTTTTGAACTTGCGTTGAATGTCTTCTTAAATTCAATTTTTATTTCGATATCAATCAAGCCATTATTCTACATAAATAGACGACAATTATAACACGATGAATACTGATACAATACATACATTGCCTGATAAATTCAATTAAAATTAAAATCATACATTTTCCCACATGCTGCACAGTCTGTGATAGTAGATGACCACAACAGTCTCAACTTGGACTAATTAATACGTATAATCACACGACACACTTGTAGATATGTGGGTAGGTATATAAATGGGCATTATATCAATCAAGTGCACAAGTAGATAGTCGTGTTTAATTTGGTTCTGGTCTTGCGCCACAAATAGAAATTCGGTGGAACTTTGTCCATACCAGGAAAACTTTGATAGGAACTTGGAAATGTTAGTCTACAGTTTGCTACATTGTCCGCCTAGCCTCTAGCCCTACTTGTAGCTGTAGCTGATGCTCCGAGCATCTGCATGCCGGCTATCAATACCTAAAACTCCTTCCGGACAGATAAAGTGTAGGTCTTTACTTAAAGTCTGTTTTTAAATCCCTGAGACTAAATTGACACAGGCAAATTACAAACTTACAATAATAATGATGCCAGTACTTTTTAGTCTCAGAGTTTAAAAATAAACAGACTAGTCATTTCATTTTTTTTTTACGGTTATAAACGAAAAAAATAAATTGATATACAATACTAGCTTAAAGACGTAGGCGCTGGCACCTACGTCTTTGTCTACGTGAATGTCGATTATAGGAGCTTTTTTTAAAGTAAAGTGTTTTTTTAAGAAGAAATGGGGTGGGGTTTAGTCAGTAAAAATCTGACCTGCCCTCCCTCTGCCCAAGAGCGGTAGAAGCCATTCTGATGATACCCCACTTAAAAAAAAAGCTTACTTGGGGTTAAAGCTTGCTACGTACTTACAGAATCTGCTTTGAGTTGTTAAATAGTAAACAAACATGTCTTACCAATCCATGTATTCGTAAGTGATTGTTATTAGAATGATAAATATAAAATTGTGATGATCAAAGTGAATAAAATGTTTATATATCTCTTCAAGTGTATGATTTATCACACAAATGTGCTTTGAAAAACTCCTCCGCATCGCTGTCGACTGGTAATGTGCTCAAAAGGCTGGTGACATGGTCATGAATGTTTCGACGCCATATTTTGAGTATATTGTTTTTCGTTATTTATTTTTTTGTTTGAGTGTAACTTATAAATAAATCCGGTAGCTGAATGATATGGATGATTACCTTTGCTATTGGCAAGAAGTGGCTCAGAGCCGGGAACAATGAAAGGAATGGAGGAAGACCTTTACCCGGCAGTTGAATAGTATTGACTGCGTAAAAAAAAACTTACATATATACCTACTTGTTTTTATAAATAAGTAAATAGTAGGTGCACATAAATGTAATAAATACTATTTTAAAGATGATTAAGTAATCACCAAACCAACAAATATATACATAGATTAAGTGAGCAATCCGACTACCACTCATAACAGAGTGAAATGATCCAAAAAAATGTGTGTACAAATGTTATAAACCATTCAATATGCATGCATTACAAGCGTGCTTACTCAAGCAACGGGGAATAAACATTCTTTCGCAATAACAGACCCCTACGCCAATATGAATTTATTATACCGACGTTACAGTTAGATATTGTTTTCGTAGTTTATCCCTCTCAAATAGTCCATGAATAATGCAATGTGGCATAAGAGCATATAGCCTAAATATTATATATAGCTTGGTGGGTAGTTATAGGCTTTCAAGTAGATTGAAACCTCCATTGTTATTACACCCATATTACTAACTTTATGTTTGTTTATCCGTCGATTTATATTGTTTATCAAGCGATATTGACTTACAATCACTGTTATGTTAGGCTTTGGCTGTGGGTTTGCTTACGTGGAATTTGAGAAACAATATTTTATCGTAATATCTTAGTTCGAATCTACTTAGTCTTACACAACTTTGTTGTACACACGGAGGATTAAGGTAGCGTACATCTTCAGCATGACATCGGTGAGATCGAATATTCAGAAAGCATTGAAATATTCGGTCGGTTTTGCCGTCATTTTAAATCAATTAGAAGACCATCCCTTGTTTGAGAGGTGAAATAGAATGTAGAATAGAATAACATTTGTTCGAGACGGGCAAATACAAAGTAAAAGAAAATAAAAGTATAGAATGCGCCGAGCATGCCCAAAGCTAAAGGGTTATCTTTCATATCTCAGCATTTGCTATGCGTCAGACACCCAGCGCTGGTTTTCAGTTGGCACCCTGCAGTAATGCACGGATGAGGCACTTTTTTATGGTGGGAAGTCATTAAATATCTTTTTCCGCTCGGCTTGGAGCGAGAGGGGGTGTCAGATTTTTTGCGTACCTTCAGTTACCCTTTACGTCCAATCAAAGTACCTAATCACGCACCCCTTCCTTGCGCGGTATTTCTCAATACTGAAGGTCATGACCCTGAACATCTAATCGTGATATTATTATTGAAACTTAATATTCACTTGATTTTAATCTCATCGACATACCTACTGTGTGTATGTTTGATGGAAATAATCAGGTTTCAAACCCATGATCCACCCAGTCAATTTCATATATCGTGGTTAGTTAACATATGTACTTAAAAACAACCAATCAAACCACTTGGCAAGGGATTGAATTGGACAGCCTTTCAGCTAACACTTTAAAAAATAGTCCAAATACAATATTGACTATTTCAAGCACCCGTACCTGGCAGGGTTGGTGCGAAATCCTTTTTCCAATTGAACTTTTTCATTCCACGTTAAAGTAGTCTCGAAAGTGAAATAGATATAAGACAGAGAGAATCTTATTGTAATATTGTATGAAACCATTTTGAGAGTAGTTTACGCCCAGGTTCTGTAACGAAGGATCATAAAAAGATATCGATATCTGAAATCTAACATCCTACCGGTTCCTATAAAACTTCGCCAGTTACCTTATTACATTCTAGATATTTTAAATTAGTCTAGACGTAGCACATCGTAAACCAGCTTATTTTTATTACTCTTCAATTAAATTGTCTGATAAAGAAATTCTCTAAAATAGCTGGCCTTGAGGAATAATATTTACGACGGCTGAAAAGCATTTTTTTTTCTATTAGCTGTAATAACATTGCCTAGTTTTCGGAAGAAGAAACTGAAAATGTTGGTAGTACCTATTCGGAGGTACCCAGTCGGCCTCAGGTTACATAATGTTGTTTCAGTGGCTAGGAAAGCTTTTAAAAGTCGTGTAGGTAATTAGTCGCAGGCACCTACTTACTCAGGTATGTCATGTAATAACAAACTTTTGCCCTTATGAGAAACTCGTCAAGCCGATCTGTAACTTTGTACAGAAAGTTATTTTTGTTTTCTCCCAATAGTTTTATAACAAATATACTTTATCTTTGTCGTAATGTCACACTAGATGGCTATTAATATTATACTTTTCTCGCCAGTAGCGAAGGGTAAAAGATTTTATAAGAAAAGTCCGTAAAAAAATATGTGCGAACATTGTACACTGCCATTAGCATTGCCATAATGTGACCAGTCTTCTGGGCACAATGGCAGCGCGGTGTAACAGAGTACTTTGATGCTTAAGTGCCTTTTGTAAATGGTTTTAATTTTGTATTGCCATCTAGAAAGGAAAGCGGAAAGTACTCGTTTGTAAAGACCCTTCATCACTGTTGGCAATAATAAACAAAAATTCTTGACTGGAAGCCACAAAGCAATCTCGTCAATATTTCACGGCGACGTCGGATAGCGTTTCCGAATGCGTATCAATCCCTTTGTATTACACAGAAGTGGGCAGTTACGGTATTGTATCTCGTATTCCCGTAGATACCTACATACCTACGCTTGTCTACGTTAGGTACGGGAAACAGAAAAAACGAATGGTATCGTAACCAAAACAGGAAATTAACCGTCATATCCGCGCCAGTTCCGATTGCTTGTCGTACGGCGGACTACTCTACCTAGCCAGCGAGTAGGATTTATTTTATGATTTATATGCAAAGTATATCTAGATTCTTTTATTTTCTGAAGGAAGAATAGATAGAAATAAAAGCTAAAGAAGATATACCTACAGTTATGCATTCGTTTCCATTCGTTTATGAGCAGCCAGTTACGGATTCGAACCTAAACCCGGAATAGCAGTTTACCTTTGATGCGACTGTCGTTCACGAACTGAGTAAAACCTGCATTAAGCTTTTAAAACCGCACTTGTATCTGTTGCCCAAAGTTGTCTTATTTAGCAAACTAAGCAGCCAAACTGGCTATCAATTTAAAAAGTTAGACGTTACCTATCATGAGCTCAGCTTTAAAACTTGACAGTGTTTTGAAGCAGCGCTTACATAAGTTACCGAGTGGATACATCGCCGGCAACTTAATCACGTCCAAAAGCGAAACTTTCTTCGAGAATGAAGCTATTTGCATGATTTTGCATTTAATTGTTAACTCGTTAATTGTTTATTCTAGAAGTTAAGTTGAGAATGCGTGCGTTTTAGAACTTTACGCTAAGAAATTAACTTGATTATGTGCAGATCTATACAGGCGAGCTAGATATTACAAATAATAAGATAAAGTTTGTGTGGTCGGCGGTAGATCATCTCCAAATTACGCCGGTGTGGTTTTACAAAGAAAACACATAATGTCAAAATAAAAGTCATAAAAATAACACCAAAAGAATAATTACACAAACAACTGCCAAACTTTTTATGGACTTATTTTCGACATCGCGGTGTAATCACGGTTCCCCTTCCTGAATTTTATATTTGATCTAAAGGCATCGCACGACCTTTGTAAACGAATTTTAATAATTTCGCCGTAGGTACACATGAAAGCAGTGGAAACAAAAGGCGTCATTGTTACTCAAAACACAGCACAATCGCCTACAATCAGAAGGCAGGATGACGGGAAAATTACACACGAGCTAAAGTTTCAACACGCAATACTAAACTGATAGAAACAAGTACAACATTTACATAATAATGTGAGCAATCGATACCAACTTGAGCACACTATGAGGAGCACGAAATGTATTGAATAGTTCATAGTCCCGCAACACTTTGTGAAATGTTTGCCGGTTGTTTTCGCACTCGAGTCGAAGTACTTGAAGGGCGCTGTGACGCGACCGCCGCGCGATCCTGTGGTGGCGCGCCGACTGAAAACTTTCAAACTCTGCCTCATCCAGGACTAAGAGCGCATGCGTCGTTGTTCGCCTGTTGAGTTACTTTACAAGTTCCTTATTACTGTGTTAAAACATTTCGCCGACTTGCTTTTCATATTTGGAAGGGCTGTTTCCGTAGACTTGTCTTTAAAAGGATATACATGTTCGACGAAGTTAGACGTTGTTATTGCATTTTATTCAAAGTCGTTAAAAATTTAGGAATTTATTATTATTATTCTGCTAACATTATCAGTAAAAAAATGTATTCCTAAGGGAAATATAATAGTGTAAATATATTAGTTAGTTTATACTTATTCGTAGAACTCAATTTGTCTTTCACTGGGCTAATGAATCGAATTACCTCTTTATACAGAACGACCTACTTTAAACAACTGAAAGTGTTAATTACTCTTTGAGTTTTGATTAATTTAGTTTATTAATTGAGTGTCAGAATAAGTATTAATTTGCTACAGTTGGAAATTTATGTTATTTCAACTAAAGTTATGATCATTGCCTCCATCTTTATACCCTAAGGATTATAATTTGTTCTAATATGAATGTTACAATCTGAATGAATGAAAACTAGAACTCTATTTTGATACACTCTAACTAGCTTCTGTTAACTGCTTCGCTTACGTGAAGGTAGGTTTCTCCATACACACTTTGTACCCCCGTTTCACCCCTTTAGAAGTTGAATTTCTAAAAACGCCTTCTTAGTACTAGCCTACGTCAGAAAAGGAAGCCTTATGCGAATTGTCACGTTTCTAGTCCCAGTAGTTTTGGCTGTGTGTTGATATGTCAGTTAGTCCGTTTCTCCTTTTATATACCCGTATATAGATTATGACTTAATGAACCAAAAGGCTAAAGCCCAACTAAACAAATTTAAATAATTAGTACAGAGACAAGCAAAAAGTAACTTATACGACCTAAATGAAGCTGGATGAAACCAGCATTTTTTCTTGGCAATACAATTCGGGAAATCCTCCATTTTGGTCGCATGCCAATTGTAATACCTATCTACAGAGAAAATGAATTGTTATAAACCCAATATCCAGGAGGAGTGGAGTTGCGGGATCGGCAATATGTTTTAAACATTTTTATTTGTATCCTGGCTGTTGAGGAAAGTAATATCCCTTAGTACAAGAGCTTACTGAAAATAATGAGCTTTCATTTGCTCGTTGGTAATGCTAGCAAATTAGTGTATTTTTTTGGTACAGTTCTTTTTAGAACTGTGGTGGCCTAGTAATAATGGTCCTGACTTACGAATTGTATGTCGTGGGTTTAAAGCCAGGCGCTTTACTTTGTATAATTTATTTACACACCACTGCTCTCAAAATGGTGCGAAAAATATCATAAGGAAACCGGTAACCAGTGTCCTAAAACTTAAAAATTCGTTTAAAAGTCATGTGACATCCGCGCTGGGATCGCCAGGTGGATACGACCTATTCCCTTTCTTAGAGACGAGGCCTGAGTCCCAGTTGTGGAAACATCATAAGGCTGTTTATACTTTTCTTTGCTCTGGACCATGGTCTGTACCTATGCCTCAGACTTGTGCACTTCCACACCCCGGGTTCCAACTGCCGGATCCTTCCCATGACTGTCCCAACTAGTGCGACTTCCCCTGTGCCAAGAGAACTTGTCGTCAGCGTAGCACACCACGCTGACAATCAGGGAAGTCGCTGCGCAGCACGTAGTTGTACCCACCGATATTCCACAAGGGTGGCCCTAGTACCGATCCCTGCGAAACACCACACGAAATCCCACTTTTTCCCTTACGAAGGCTGTCTATACTAAATTTATGTACTACTTTTTAAAGCATAGAGGGGTTGCCTAGCATTGGGTAAACGTGGGCTTTGTAACTACTTGTAGTACAGGAACAGTTACTGTATTCGTTTAGCCCTGGTTAGGAGCACACGTCTTAAGTAATATTACTGAAACACACCTTCCGGATATAAAGACAAGGATACTAAAAGTTATTATTGAAATCCTTAAAACGATGTTTCTCTTTGGTGTCCATAAGATTTCGGTGAGTTTATCGAATTTTTGAATTGACCGAAGTAATGCGAATATTAACCTAAACAAAACAAACAAGTAACTTATAAAACATTAAGAAGATACTTTGATGAACATCATATCATGACCAGCTTCTCCATCACAGAATATTTAATATCTATCCTTAATAACTTCTTGTGCGCTTATCTCTGTCAAGTACCGATTTCAGCAATTACATCAATGGAGCACAGTTATATAGTTCAGCAGAATCAGCTACTTTCTAACAGCATATGCGCGGTGGAGTGAAAATGGTAGTCTTTAAAGGAACGGTATATAGTTAAACTAATAAATTATACCTACAAATCAAAAGGAAAGTTAAAAGAAAATTACAGAATCCTTAGTCTCTGTTAATTCAGTGCTTGCGCCGTATACTGAAAAATGCGTAGGCAGGTAATTGAGAAGTACACCTTCCTACGCAATATTTTTCCCGCTTATATCAAGTTCCTGAAAATTTTCCTGAGGCAATACAAGCGTATATAAATATCGAGACCAATTGAAAATATCTTGCCTATTGAATTTCAGCAGCTATATTCTGTGAAACCTAGCAGAACCAGCGTAGAACGGTGAGAAAATAAAACTGAAGTAGGTATTGATTCAGTTTCACGTTTCGATATCATCAAATATAAATTGTAAGTACTTTCTAGAGTACTAGGTCCGACTTTAAGCAGATTATGAAAGTTGATGGCTATATATAGGAAAGAAAAGACAAAGAATTGATAGATGGATTTTGTGAAACTTGTAAAAGATAATATCTTTAAAAAGGTGTTAATTTCCTAGATGATAGTTAATAGAGAAGTACGATAAGTTCAAAGTACAAAAACATTTCTAACCCTAATCTTATATGTCTAGAGTATTAGCAATGTTTGCGGACTTCTTTCTACATTTTGGGTATGTTTTATCCTATATGTAGAGTTATTGACCAATATATTTAAATTCGAGGAGCAGTGGTGACCCAGTAGTAACAGCCCTGACCTACGAAGACTTACGTTAAGCAGAACTTACACAGCCAGGCGCATTTTGTGTTATATCACCCATGCTTTCAAAATGGTGAAGGAAAATATCATCACATGTGATATCCACCAACTCGTGGTGGAGTACTGCCTATTCCCACTTCCAGAGTGGAGGCCTGAGTCCCTTAGTGTGTTCATTATAAGGCTGATTATGCTATAAATTGCATTTGAGATTAACGGCCGAAATTAATAATCAATCTAATCTAAAATCTTTCGATTGAAGATCGAAAATAAAATCCAGATATGTAATAAAGTGTGCCAATAAGCTATCCACGAACTGAAAGCGCAATCTTTAAAACCAAGCAATCCTGTAGAGGTCGGATCACTGATAATAGAGTGACTTCTTTTCGGAAATGACAGTTTGAGCGTGTCAATAACCAATCCGTTAAATTTGACATTTGCTTGGATCGATAAAAACAATCCAAATTGTGATCTTACAATTTTGGCAGATTTCATATTTGCTTTAGGTACAGATTTCATTTAATTTTGTAAAAATAGCAGTGTCGGTATTCTCTAGCTCCAGTGATAGTTACATTGATATGGAGGCCCTGTTTGAGTTATTAGATTGGGATAGCTCAGATAGTGAAGCGGGTGAAGAGCTGCGACGCCGACGCGTAAATTCAGGAAGGATGAAAAGGGTGAACTATGTGCAGAGTCTGGATGATGCAAACTTTACATTTAGGTTCAGTTTATCGAAATCTGCATTAATTTGTTGTTGACTGAAATTATGCGGTTGTCCGTGTAACCTCATCAAGGTGAGTTCAATAGTTAACAATATAAAATGTCTAGTAAAATAGAAAATTTGTATTACAGTAGATATAAAAATATGTAAACATGATTGCAGAAGTGAAAGAATTTCAATGAAATTTGGCACGCAGATAGATCAAATCTTACATTAACTATGATGGTCCATATCAGAGTATTTCCTTCTAATGCATTAATTTAATGTACCCATTTTATTGCCTTGGTACTTATGATCTAATAAAAGTGTATGTTTGTTTACAGAACATTTGGTGTTTGGAAACGTAGATTTCCAGTTGTGGCACTCACACTTCGTGTATCATTGCCAGTTGTTCAGGCTATATACCAGCTACTGCAGTATTACATATGTAGAAATAATAATATTGCAAACGTTCCTCCTGAGGAACCAAGTCAATGATACAACACATACGAGTGATGACAATAATAGCCAGAATACAGATGACCATGATATCCAAACTAGAACGGATCTTATTGCTAATTATTTTACTTAAGGAAATAAAACATTATGTATCGACATAAAAAATTAGTTTTATTATTTTTTCTTTATTATTTATTCTTGATTTGATAGTAGCTGCTATTTCAATGTTTTCTGGAATAAAGTATCTTAAATTCAGTAAAATCTATTCAGCTACATAAGTAGCTCAAGGTCTAAACCTTGTCCAGAAGAAGCGAATTCAAAATACGTGCGTAAATCGTATGCACAATGCCAGACCCTCGACACGCGCGTGATTCGCGCGTATTGCGCGCGAGTCGAGATACTAGGGACCCCTTATTGCGTGAATTGCGTCCAGTTAACGCGCGAACTCCAGAGCGAGTGCACGTATCCAGGGAAATTGAGCGCCAAAATTTTGAACCGGAATTTATTGTTGAATGCTCCTGCGTTAGTACGTTCTTTCTGGGCGCAACGGTTGCGCTTGATAACCAAGAGAAAATCGCGACAAATTCGCCCTTTCTGGACAAGCCCTTAAGAGCTAAGCAGCAATAATTACAAATCCAAAAGTAAATAATAATCTTTACCATTTCATAAACACTTTATGAAACGGTGAAGGTTACATTAAATTACATTGCATTCAACGGCTTATAAATAATTATTAAAGAATAACCATTACCAGTTCTTGGTGTAGGTATCACCACTACCATCACCATCACCAGCAAAATAAATACATATGTGGCTCCTTATCACCACCAAATGGCACATGTAGTTATATAAATATCAATCGCTTGATATAGAACTTCGAAAAAAGCAATTAAATAAGACCTTCTTTGATCCGGTTCATTCTTATTTTAGTACTGGCAGCAGTGACCAGACGCGGCGTCAACTTGGAAAAAACAAACATCCGTCAAACTACCACAGACTTAAAAAAATGGAGCCTTTTGAGTCCGTTCTACGGAGTTCGTTCCATTTTAACCAAAACATTTAGAATTTTGTCACCATTTAAATGTGCGTTTGAGTCTTATACAATTAGACATGTCTACAATAAAAAGTACCTACAATAAATTAGAACAACTGTTTATAAATAATTCTTTTATATTTTGTATAAAGTAACAATGATTTTGATCATAGCAATTGCATAAAACGGAATGAGTAAGAGGGAATGGATTTCCACTTATCTGCGGATTGAGCAACAGCGGGATTGCCTTTTTTCGATATTGGGACCTGGATTGGAGAGCGATCCATAGATCGGTGTATGTCTGCGATCGATTTCGGTCTTGGGTTACGGATTGAATATTAATTTCGGCCGTTAATGGTTGCGACAACCTTTCTACACACAAAAATAAAATAGCCTACAACTCATCCGCGAGACCAAAGTAATTACAATCGGGGCACATATACCTCTGGGGCATCCATCCTGGTTTTACCGTAGATGAAATGGATTCAAATTGTTATTGAAGCTGACTCAAAGAAATTTAATAAAATATCGACCCTTTTTAGTAGAAGCTCGTAGGCGGCAGTTTGCATTTTTGCAAGAAGAATTTTTATTTCCTAATCACAATGTGTTTTTTAATTTTTGTTTAAAAAATATGACTTACAACAGTTTCTATTAACATAATATTTATTTATATTATTTTACAGAAGGCTTGCAGACTAATGCACCAATAATATAAAGAGTTTAATATGTAAGTGTAATTGCAAATTATTATACGCAATTATTCATGTGTATATTAGTCGGGTTTTTTATTATTGCATAATTAATAATCATTCTGATTTATTGTCAGATTATACTAAAAGCAACGTTATACCATTAAAGTATTTTCATTTTATAATGAAATCTGTAGATTTTTTGTAGAATACTAAAACGCTTCATATTAGTAAGCATTGTCTGCGCATCTCTTTCTTTTGTACTTATGCAGTCCGAGAGAGACCGCGCTTTAGGTGTTGTAGTCATTCATAAAGTCATTCATAAATATTATCATCATCATTTCAGCCAAAAGTCGTCCACAGCTGAACATAGCCCTTCCCTAAGCGTCGCCACAACGACCGGTGCTGTGCGTCTCTCATCCATCGTATTCTCGCGACCCTCACCAGTCCTCCGACCTTGTGGGCGGCCTTCAAACGTAGCTTATTCCGGTACGTGGTCACCACTCCAGAACTTTTCTTCACCATTAACCACCTCTTCTTCGAGCAATGTGCACTGCCCACAGTGCCCACTGCCACTAAAGTTAGTTTAGCGATCCGTTGATATTTATAAACATTACACAAAGGTATAATAATTAATTTATTTGACCCGTGTGTGATCGTGTAAGCGACGCACCCACTCCAATAGGTCATTACACCAGGTCCCAACTGCGCCATTGTGCGATTGTTAGGTATTGCGGACTGGGTGATGCGTTGATTGATGTTAGGCATATAAATAAGGTAAGTGGTTTATTTATATGCTGGTCTTAAGAGGTCACGTTTGTGTCTTCAGGTTGAATTGGCTTCGGTTAGCGTGTGTTTCTGTTTGATTTTTGACGTAAATACGTCTTTAAAGTGCTCTATAGTTGGAAGGTTTTTTTTAGGTGGAAAAACATCTAATAACTTCTCCCACTGCCTCACTCATTCTGATTAAAACCCACTCCTATTTTCTTTATTTGCCTTGCATTCCAAGACCCCGGGTAACCCTTTCGGAAGCCAACCCGTGTAAGCTTCGGTCCAGCTGGGCTCCTACGGTTTTTTAACATCTGTTTGAGGCGCGCGTCGCACACTACGCCCCTTTACCGGATATAGTGGAAGGGATACAGTCTAATGATACAGCTACATATTGTACCGACATCTATGTAGCCACATTGGTAAATGCGACAACGTAATGTTACAGTCAAAATAAGAACAAATACAATCACCCGAAATTAAATATCGGGCCGGTCTAATAATAACACCCGTCTGGTCAGAGGAACCTCCCTTTTCAACCGAGGTTTGCAGGACTTCCTGTACCACCTAAACCATCGAACACCATTCACCATCCCCACGCTCCACAAAAAAATCAGTCATGCTTGACTTTACCTCAATTTTTATTTCAATTTCCAAAAATACCTTCTGGAAAGCTGGACAGGTTCTAATATTTTTACCGGTTGATCCAGTTCTATAAATCTGATATCAAAACCTAGCGAAATGCAGCTCCAACTAATGAATAATGTTGTCTTTATTTGCATAACATGCATAAATAATGCGGCAATACTCATATTAATGTGCATGAGAAAGTCGAAAGTCGATTCCGTCCTCTATTTAATATTTGACGAGGTTCGACGGTTAGCCGCCGCGCACCGCCGCCGTGCGGACGGTTGCTGACCCGCTGAGCTTAGGGCTGAGGAGATCCATCCTAAGCTTGCCTATCGAAAATCTGTTGTATAATTTATAATTTGATACAATTTTAGTCCATAGACGCAAACTGAAGTATGGATTTTAGCTTTGTGTTTTTTTTAAGAGACCAAATTTTATTGAAAAAAAAAACTAAACATCAAATCAAACATCAAACATCAAAAATATGTATATATGTACTTGAATTTATAATTCAACATAATTTTAGACCATTATCACAAACTAAGCAATATTGGCTTTAGTTTTGTGTTTTTTTAAGTAGCCAAGATTTAATTTGAAAAAAAAAATACAATACATTTTTGTTCTAGATAATTATCTCGAATTTTCATTCCAGTAAGTACATTAAGAAAACTTAAAAGAAGATACCTTTATCGATATTATTCGTCTGTTTTAAGTTTTCTAATAGGTAGGTACTTACTTTGTAGAATATTTCTGCCTTGTTTGTCTTTCCACTACCCTTGGTTGGCTAGCAGAGAAGGCTTAAGCTTTACACCTTTGAAACTTAGTACTTAAAAAGAGTTATATCAAAAAAAAAATTACTAGAAAAAGTTTTATTTCTCAAAGAAATGTTCAAAGATAACTTTAAAATGGAAAATTTAATTATTTATAGAATACTTTGCGAGAGAGTTTTAGAATTTATAGACGAGATAGTTCATAATATCAAAAATAATGTTAGTAAAACTGAACCACATTTTCTTACAGTTGACCTAAGCTTTTACCCTTTCCCGACAACCCTGAAACCTTTCATAAGTTTACTTTTTTAATAATGAAATGCAATACGAGTGGTAGTTCAATAAAACGACGGAACCCGCAATTTATGTCCGCATTAGAATGACTAACGGTGGTCAATAAGTTTAG
Source organism: Mythimna separata (assembly GCA_030763345.1). Taxonomy (NCBI): domain Eukaryota; kingdom Metazoa; phylum Arthropoda; class Insecta; order Lepidoptera; family Noctuidae; genus Mythimna; species Mythimna separata. The sequence goes on from CM061180.1 coordinate 11,616,643, forward strand.
GGACGGTGCATTAGTTGTATAAGCAAAGAAGTGGAGGCCCACAGCCCTAATCCATTCATCTGTCAATCCACATTTCTTTTTCCATCAATACGGATTCAGCGTAGACAGTAATTAGCTGAAAATCAATTGCTAGACTTCGAAAGAGGTTCTTTATTTTATTTCCTGTTGAATTCTGAGAGGTTGTATTGCCCTTTTTTAGCTGTCCCGCTTTAGGGCGGAGCGGGAGGGCGTGTCAGACTTTTAGTGAATAAAATCTGTTTCTTTTTTCTTATCTTGCCTTGCGTTCCAGGACCCAAGTTTCCCTTTCGGAAGCCAATCCATGTCCTGGCATGGGTTTTGCTAAGTAGAGTGAAAGGTAGTGGTAGATTATCACTGACTAAAGGCGACCCGTTTTCCTTCAGTTGCGCTTTGCGTTACAAATAAGTATTTTTCTTTCTTTTTATGTGTTTTAATAGATTTAACGAATTTAATTAGTAAGTCCATCTGGGTACATACTTAATGTATTGTTTTACGACCTGTCCAACTTTTTATAGGTAGTTGTGTTCCAGGTTGAATGCCATGTTCTAGAATAATCTTCCAAACTATTTAATTTGGTGTTGCAGACGCTTACAATTTGAAATAACAGAAGGTTTGATTAAATAGTAACTTCGTGCTATCGATACGCCGCGTTTAGTTTAGATCCTCTATTCGCTTTTATCATCGTTTTTTTTTATCTTTTCAATATTATTATTATTTTCTCTCTCTTTTATTGCACCGCCTTTGTACCTTATGTGCATTAAGTATTAAATAAATAAATAAAAGTTTCCAAGTTTGTTATTCAAGAAAATACAGTATTGTTTTTAATTAGAGAATTTCTAAGAACTTTTTGCACAAGGCTATGTTCTTACATTTTCCGATGAAGTTAAAAAATACTTAGCGAGCTAAAAAAAAATTAATAAAGCAGAAGAGTTTACTTGTTTGCTCAATCGCGTCTATCGCTGAAATTACATCGCAGTTGTATTGGGAAAAATCTATATTTATTTGAAAGTCAGACTTATGTCTAAAAATGTAGGCATATGAAATGACAATAAGACCCACGGAAGTCTAATAGTAATCAAAGGCGTGGGTGAAACAACGGACTGAATGTTATAAAGCCAAAAGTTTGTATGTTTGTAACTTCTTTACGCTCTAACTTCTGAACAGATTTCGATGTGTGTTCACCATGTCCCGAAATGCACTGTACTACTTTTATCCCGGGAGTATGTTCTCTCAGAATAATATACCACCACGCGGGCAAAGCCACAGGCAACAGCTTGTTATAATATAAATATGCGAAGAATAACTAAAAGAGATACAATACGACTTTTACGACTAACATTGCTAAAATAACAATTTATAAGTACAAGCTAACAAGAGATTTAAAACAATATTAGAAATTTAGATGAAGAAAACTTAAACCTAAGTATTGGAGTTTCTCTAGTTCGGTTAAATCTTCATTTACAATATTTGTAGAGCTGACCTCACGAAATCCTGCAAATTGAGTCAACTGGACTAAGTTCTTACACCTGTATTAGCCGAGCTCGAAGTCATAACGATGGCTTACATAGTCAGCTACAACTTTGCCTAAGAACCTAAGCTTTCGCCAGATGGCAATAACACAGATGTCTATTGTGCATCCTTTGGAATTGCTGGATTTTATTCTTGCAGTGGAGCATAGAAAGATAAGTTTTCTTTTTGAGATGGGAATTCATCCTATATCTTATCTTGCTCTAGAATGGGATGAGAGGGTGTGTCACACTTTTAGCAATTAAAACCACGCCTGTGTCCTTCAGTTGCTCGTTGTAAGCTTTCCTTTTCAGAAATTCCTCGTTGCTGTAGCGGTCACCGGCCCTGAGGTGTAGCTCGCCGTCCAGCTGTCCGGTAAGAACCAAGCCCAAGTCGACGGCACTGTTAGCGCGTTATGTTTCACGACCGCCGTATGTAAAACTAAAAGGGCCCAGGGGAGGCCGATGTATGTTAGGGCTGCGGAAATGTTCGAAAGAATTACCGTGGTCCTGGTACACAAAGGGCAACTGCAGGAAACCCGCTCCTCCTCATTGTACGCAGTTAGTCTACATTTAGTAAATTCATTAGCAAATATAAGCAATTTATTTAATTAAAATCTCCAAATTTCATAAACTTTTGACTTCGTTGATTTTAATTTAACGAAGTTTGGACTTTACTCACATTTTAATAAATGTCTTGTTTACTTACTTATATACATAATATAGCCTAATGGAAATGATTCCTTACTAGCTTTTATCCGCGGCGTCGCTTGCGTGATAACACAGGAAAGGTGGTCCTACTCTAAGTATGCGATTAGGAAAGTAGTGTAGGTGTAATTGACAGTCCTAACACTTGACGCTGACAGAACTACAGCCTTCTAATATAACTCATATAAATAAAAATATTAAACAATCAATCCAAAAATAAAACAGCTATTTACCCCTTTCTAGATTGTATCAAACTATTTTTCAATTACGACGAAATTAATACGTTGTTTGCAAAAGCTTCTGACGTGAGCCTTGAACTTATCTCGCCATATCTACTACTACCTACGCGTTAATCCCTTCAGTTTTTCAATTTAGTTTGAAACCATTGAGAACAAATAGGTTCTCGCTTGAGAATAGAAAAATCGTATAAAGGTCGGCTCTATATTATAGCTTCTTTTCGGAAGGGTTCTAAGGTTATACAAATGCAAACTATGTACGTAGGTACATACTTTACCTTACTTCTACTGTTTTACCTAACAGCCAAATATTAACTTTTATAAGAAATAAATTGTCTAGAAAAAACTGCATCTTTATGATGAATATAGAAACCAGAATACATTGATTTCTATACAACTATAAGATTAGTAATAAGGGCTTATTATACGTTGACGTGACCTGACAATTTAATTCCGACAAGTCCGTTCCATCATCGGACCACTAGAAGCACGGCGTTTTGGGAGTACATTCATAGTGCGTATAGCTAAGTGGAATCCCCTATCGGCGTATGTGTTTCCTGAAAGCTATAATACAACCTAGGGGTCTTTCAGTCAACAATGAATAGGTTACTTCTAGGCAAGTGTGCTCCATCGTCGGCTACATCCATCATCGCTTACCATCAGATGAGATAGTATTTAAACGTGAGCCTATCGCTAATAATAAAAAAGTAGAAAGAACTATGGCGTTAAAACAATACCTATTTTTATAATATGTCTACTGGACGGAGTTTTATTCGTTGGAATCTCAACTAAAATAAATAAATTACATCTTTTGTTATTACATACCTAGATTGTAGGTGACAGCTGTATATTCATACACTAGCTTATTTGGTAGATATTTTTTGAGATGGGATTTCAGTCCGTCTGGTCTGGAATACCTAAGGATGTCATAAAATTGTCCCGTATTTTTCTTGATACTATACAGTTATACAAAAATATTATTTGCAACGCACTTACTTAGAAAGTGACTCTAATTAATTTACGTTTTAGGTGTGTAATACCGATGGATTACCATTACATACGTACCATTACGATATTAGTGCGTAATGATGGTTATAACATGCGAGGCGGAATTTCAGCCCGAGCCGAAGGCGAGGGCGTAACTGAGCCGAGCATGTTATAACCAATACGCACGTATATCGTACGACGTTTTTTAACACATTTGCGAGGAAACAGAAAAAAAAACATTTAACATCTTAGTGTTTAGCGCCAAAGAAATCGAACGCAAATATTGTTTGGTAAAATGACAAAATGACAAAAATTACAAAAAATGACGAAAATGACAAAAAATGACTGAAATGACAAAGAGTGACAAAAAATGACAGAAAATCACAACAAATCACAAAAAATGACAAAAAGTGTCAAAAAGTGACAAAAATGACAAAAAGTGACAAAAAATTACAGAAAATCACAACAAATCACAAAAAATGACAAAAAGTGACAAAATGTGACAAAATGACAAAAAATAACCAAAAGTTACAAAAATGCCAAAAAAAGACAAAAGTAACAAAAAATGACAAAAAGTGACAATAAATGACAAAACATGACAGAAAATCACATAAAATGACAAAAATGACAAAAAATGACAAAAAGTAACAAAAAATAACAAAAAAAATGACAGAAAATCACAAAAAATGACAAAAAGTGACAAAAATGACACAAAGTAACAATAAGGGACTGAAATGATAATAAATCACAAAAAGTGACAAAAAATGACAAAAATGACAGAAAATCACAACAAATCACAATAAATCACAAAAAGTGACAAAAATTCCAAAAAATGACAAAAAGTGACAAAAAATTACAAATATCACAAAAAATGACTAAAAACCACAAAAAATGTCTAAAAACCACAAATAATCACAAAAAATGACAAAAAGTGACAAAAAGTGACAAAAAGTGACAAAAAGTGACAAAAAGTGACAAAATGTGACAAAAAGTGACAAAAAGTGACAAAAAAAGACCAAAAAAGACAAAAAATTACAAAAAATGCCAAAAAAAGACAAAAAATTACAAAAAGTGACAAAAATTACAAAAAGTGTCAAAAATTACAAAAAGTGTCAAAAATTACAAAAAGTGAAAAAATTACAAAAAAAGACAAAAAATTACAAGAAATGACAAAAAATGATAAAATATGACAAATGATAAAATGATGAGGCTATTCAAAATTTCGAACTAATCGCCGCGCACGAAATGGCAAATAATGCTGTTATGGAATTTGTATGGGCTATAACTTAACTATTTGCTTTGGTATAACACACGCGTTTTTTATGACCCGCTTTACATATCTAAAACCGGTGGAATTACATCAGCTTTACGAGCAACTGTGTTAAAATAGTACATTACGATATTAGTGCGTAATGATGGTAACATGCGAGGCGGAATTTCAGCCCGAGCCGAAGGCGAGGGCGTAACTGAGCCGAGCATGTTATAACCAATACGCACGTATATCGTACGACGTTTTTTAACACATTTGCGAGGAAACAGAAAAAAAAAACATTTAACATCTTAGTGTTTAGCGCCAAAGAAATCGAACGCAAATATTGTTTGGTAAAATGACAAAAATTACAAAAAATGACGAAAATGACAAAAAATGACTGAAATGACAAAGAGTGACAAAAAATGACAGAAAATCACAACAAATCACAAAAAATTACAAAAAGTGACAAAATGTGACAAAATGTGACAAAATGTGACAAAATTGACAAAAATGACAAAAAAATGACAAAAAATAACAAAAAGTTACAAAAATGCCAAAAAAAGACAAAAGTAACAAAAAATGACAAAAAGTGACAATAAATGACAAAACATGACAGAAAATCACATAAAATGACAAAAAGTGACAAAAAATGACAAAAAGTAACAAAAAATGACAGAAAATCACAATAAATCACAAAAAATGACACAAAGTAACAAAAAGGGACTGAAATGATAATAAATCACAAAAAGTGACAAAAAATGACAAAAATGACAAAAAATGACAAAGAGTGACAAAAAATGAAAGAAAATCACAACAAATCACAATAAATCACAAAAAGTGACAAAAATTACAAAAAATGACAAAAAGTGACAAAAAATTACAAATATCACAAAAAATGACTAAAAACCACAAATAATCACAAAAAGTGACAAAAAGTGACAAAAAGTGACAAAAAGTGACAAAAAGTGACAAAAAGTGACAAAAAGTGACAAAAAGTGACAAAAAGTGACAAAAAGTGACAAAAAATGTCAAAAAATTACAAAAAAAGACAAAAAATGACAAAAAATTACAAGACATGACAAAAAATGATAAAATATGACAAATGATAAAATGATGAGGCTATTCAAAATTTCGAACTAATCGCCGCGCACGAAATGGCAAATAATGCTGTTATGGAATTTGTATGGGTTATAACTTAACTATTTGCTTTGGTATAACACACGCGTTTTTTATGACCCGCTTTACATATCTAAAACCGGTGGAATTACATCAGCTTTACGAGCAACTGTGTTAAAAATATTTTAACGCCATTACAGAAAAAAAACAAGTACTAGTTTTACTGTTGAAGTATAATAGTTGATACAATTATTTTTCTTCACAATTATGTTGCACAACATACGTGATGATTACCGTCCTCAGCTCTTTTATAAACCTCGTCTTCAACTCAGGTCTGAATACCGCCTCAACGGTAATCACTAACATTAAACACTTAAATCATAATGTATAACAATTCTGAGTACTAAATCAATAAATCGAACAATAAATAGTTGAGCAAGTTTAGTCCTTATGGCGTATTCCCATGGTCTAAGTTGAGCTGACAAGCTCGCGGTACTAACACACCAGTGAATCTGCCTTTCTTTGGCTGGTATCAATGGTAGCATTCATTATCAGCGTCAGGACCGCTAGTGACTGAGAAGTGGAAAGGTTGTCTCGTTTGTTTTGGTATGGTCATCTGAAGAGGAGGGATGAAACGCATGTTAATAAGACATATGTATGTAGATGGATGGAGAGGGAGAGGGAAAGGGAGGCCAAAGAAATAATGAGGAGAGACACGAAATAAAAGGAATTTAGTGATAGTGAGGAAAGAAAAAACGTGTTGCGTGAACCATGTTTGACAAGGGCAGCAAGAAGAGGAAAGTCTTAAATATAGTAAATCTGTATGGCAGTTCTACCAACCGAATTGGAGGCAGCTTCTTGTTTAACGAGATACAGATGAATACTATATAGTATTTTAGGAGAAACGACTTCCACAACCCGTAATACAACTGATTGTAAGACTCTGGATTCTGTTTACCCGTGTAACGACTATCAAAGATCTGCCAATGATGTTTGACAACAACAGTATGCAATTTGTACTCAGTCAGTGTCCTAACCCAGAGGACTGAATGGGACAGCTATTACAATTTAACCACCCCTCAAACTGCATGTTCTATGAGGAGTTAATATTGAGACATTGTAAGCAAGCAATGGGCAAGCAAGGTAATCAATACTCATTTGTTTTATTGATGAGCAATGCCTTTGGCCTGAGTGGGACAATGCAGGCTGCTCCGTTATTGTTGCCTATGTTGATATTATCTTCAGTGTATACCGACCGTTTAATTGGTCACTTCCTTTACCTATGTTAGCGTGAAAGAATTTCATTATGATGCAATGTTAAGACTTTTCTTTTAAATTAGACCGTTTATTGGCACTTCTAAATTGTCACGGTCGGTTGGTCAGAAAAAAGAAATTATTATTATCTATTTATTTACAAAAATCTTTAAAGACTTTATTTGCCTAACTTAACATTAAAAAATTTGCGAACTCAAAATTAATATTAAGGAACGGGCTGGAACTTACTGTTATGTATTCAGAAGTTTTTGAATGTTATATTTCGTTTAGCGAGCAGATTCAGTCCTATTTGTTTGTTATAAGTTAATTTTACCCTGTAGAGATAATTATTCCAGGCTAGGAACCGTGGCTACAGATGCTTCAATTATTTGATTGTTTTTTTTTCATTCTCTTTTATCAACATCATTAAACTTTTCAAGACTACTTAGCTATGAACTTAGAAGAGTAGCACTGACTTTAAATTTCAGGCTTTACGTTTCAGTCAAAAATAGTAAGAATGATAACAAACGCACCTTGGTAATTTAGTAGGTACCTATGTCTCAAACTACAAACTTCATCACGATCTCTGCATCAATACTGTTAGAAAACAAATTTCAAAAACGACTGAAACGTATAAAAGACGTATCTCAATCCATCCAAACAACCTAGCAGTAAACCTGGGACTCCTAAATGGTCGCTAGGATACTAAAGAGAAAGATTCATCAAGACCTAATTTAGGAGGTTAGGTACAAGAATAAACGAGGTAGTCACTGACTGAGGTAGAGAATGACGTTGGTTTTGCAAAATTCGAATGTGGTACCTATAACTTAAATAGGAACATATAAAAACAATTGCTATTTAACAAAATTCTTATGCCGCAGTGAAGTAAAATACTGTTTATGTGTTACCAAATAATTAGCATTAATACGAGAATAATAATTACTTACATTAAGACGGTTTTCGTCATAAAACAGTTAACATGACGGAGGCACTTAAATTAAATAAATACTTAGCTACTTGCATAAATAGCTAGGTAAGTAGTACCACATGCAAACACTGCAATGTAAGTTAGATGCTTCTGATCATAAATGCTACGAACTTAAAACGTAAAAAACACTATAAAACAAATAAACAAAACAAAAGATATAAGTACACAAATTATCTTCTATCTATTTATGAAATAGACAGAAGTTAATTCGTCAGGTGACAATAAGGCAAAAAAAAACAAAAGCGAATCCTCATGGATCCAATGAGAAAATTAATTGGTACAAAAAAGTGGAAGCGAAGCAGTAGGGAGATACTCCCAGAACAATTGCATTTTATCCCCATAGCTTCCAAATTAAATTACTTTTAACTGAAACCCGATAGTAAATAAATAAACAAAACTCTGTATATTTGGGACTATAACACCGAATGCTTTTTCTCTACGCCAATATAAATTTCAATCGAATTTTGATATTTCCAATTACGGAAAAAAAAATACATACCGTGCGACACGCAGACTAATTGCCACGAAGCCGGCCCCGTGATGATGCATGGTTTATTTTATTTAGCCACCGCTAACTATTTTGTTCGATAAGCTCCAAAATAATATAAACCGTCAATACAATAATATCGATCCACATTATAGGCGTACATCCACACCGCGTACTCAGTAATTGACTTCAGGTTTGATATTCAGGTAATTGGCTGAACACAGGTACTTGGCCCGCTGCTTCAACCCTACACTTTGGCTTGCATAAATTATGAAAATACTAGTCCTAGTGGATAATTTTGTAGGTCTTAGTCTATAATTACAAGGAGCGAACTCGCTCGGTGCACTCGCATTACTTACACTCCAGGCCAGAATGAGCTTAGTGTAAGAAATTGAAAAAGTTATTATAAAGAGCAACTGGTTTTCTTAAGATTTATATTTATGCAAATATGAATATATTACGAGGTTTATGTAATATCTATGCAAGTTAATTTTTAAAGGTGTTAGTCATATTTTCCGATAGGCATTCAAGTCGATATGATGTGCACTCAATCTTCAGTTCGAAGCGGAACATCTAATATATAGTCCGACGCTTGCACATGTAAAGCCTGTCATTCGGGCCTGAAGTGTACGATATACATAAATAATACAAAGTTGCTAGTTGCTAGACGCTCGTTCCGTATGTCCACGGAAGGGACATTCGTCGAATTTGTAATGGATCTACCATTAATATCGTCATAATGATATCAACCACTTATCGTAAATTATACATGCTGGGTTTACCTGACGAACACTGACGATACGGAGTATTCATAATGAAGTTTATTTTTCGAATTCTCTATAGTGCGGGTAATAATGTCACTGTTTATCCGTTTATTGGCGTTTGTAGATTTTCATGATATGGTGTAGGTACCTAACCTAACATTACATATAAGTGTACACAAAGTAACGGTTTTAATTTAATCAAACACTTCCAAAATTAAGAGAATCCTTTCTCTGGGGTTTCCCACTTCTTAATTATGGTACAGTAACTTTACGCGCGAATAGATTGATCAGCAACTTGATACAAAAGCAACGATATTTTCGGGAACAACTCTATTACAACGAGTTACAATGTAACGGAGCCGATTTGGGACGTTTCTAATTTTGAGAAAATCCCCCCGCGGCTAAATAAGGGCAGGCCGAACGCGCTCTATCGGTCCGCTGGCTCTGCAAAAAGTTTGAAGGCTTTAATTTTGCCGGTTGTTAATTCGTGCGCGACCGATTCAAAGGCAGTGTCGGCTATTATTAAAAGCGTAAATTGTCAAACAGATGTCCCAAACGACTTTGGTTGCGTCCCGGCTGCGTTAAAACGCAATGAAAATTGCCGTGCTCGGTTTAGCCCCATCGACATTTTACATGACCCTGTTGATTGGCTGTAAATCAAATTAATGTATCAGTTAATTATCCCGTTACTAATATTAATTACATTATCTTTTAATTAACCGTTACATAGTTTAATCGTTACATTGTTAAATGGTTTCCAAAGCCGGCTTAAATCTTTCGCATAAACTGCAGCATCTCATAACTTCTACTATCTTATCAAAAACATTTTAACCAACTTTTAGATTAAATTATGAAGACCGTAATCACTCTTATCACCCTTCCTTAATCTGCTTTACCTTTAACAAAATAAGTGAAACTAAATTCGAGAAAATGTGCTTACTGAAAGCTTATTTAAATTAGGTCAATTAGTCGTGCCGGCGTTGCTCTGTATACCTATATAAATATACATTTGCCTACGTAAGTATTTATCCCGAAACCCGGAACAAAGTAACAAATAGGCAAATGTTTATCATTTTAATTGCTGAGTCAATAAAATCTTTGGAAAGAATTTTGCAGAGTCATTAGGGGAGAATGCGGGGGCTTTAGCTGTGTTCTGAAAGATCAGTGAATAGTTGACCGTGTTTGCTCAGGGTATCTAACCCCGTTCGTGCCGCACATGCGACTCCGGCTATTTAATATAGAAGATCTTGGCCACTGGGACATGTCGGACTGCTCAGACGCCCCAGTAACTTTGAAAGAACTAGTTCTGGAAGAAAATGTATTAGAATTTATTTTCAAGTTAAAATTATGATGTAAAGGTTCTCATAAATGAATCCATTATGACTGTTAACTATGAGAATTTCACGCGTGTTTTATTACTTTATTAATAATTGCAGTACTTATTGTATAGCCACGCCTCATGCTGAATGGCATGCATTAGCACCACGTGTGTTGTTCTCACCAAGAAATGAATAAATTATAATTTTCTACAGGTATAGAATCTCTCTTTCTATAACAATGAAACTAGAAAGTCAATGACTGTTAGCATTAATTTATTCAGCCTATCCTAATTTACTAAACCCCTGAATTGGAATAAATTAAGAATGAGTACAGATGAGAATTTTTGAAAACGAGCTTTCTCATGCGATAAATAATTGGTCAGGTCTCACAAAAGTTTTCAGAGCTAATTTAAAGTTACTTTTCATTGAGATAAGAGAGCTCTATGCTAGCTGGTACTATTGATAGACTAGCATTATGAACCTAACCTAGTTATATGTTATCAGTCCATTGTCTTTCTACGGGTAACGATAACCCTTCCTCTCAATTGACTTTTACGATAATCGGGGTAAATGCAGCTGATATAGATATTCAACGTTTTTCTTTACTCCCTTTTCATCTAAGAAAATATTCTACCCAACAGTGTAGGGAAGAAAATTAAAAATTCTCTGAGGAAATTATTATCTAATGTTTTTAAGGCTTCTTTCCAATAATTTGAAGGAATAAGAAAGATGTTGAAACTCGAGACGACTTTCCTGCTGTGGCTTCGGTCGGTGTTGATGTTAACGTACCTACTTTATAATAAAGCTTTCATATCTAGTTAATATCAAATTTTTATTTTATCTTAACTTTTTAGTATGCAAATTAATCATAGATCCCTTATTTGTATACAGGGTTATTTTTAAAACACTGGCAACCTCTCAGGACTATGTTACTATCGTCATAAGCAACAACTTTTGTTCTATGACTTTTAAAAAAAATACCTTATTTTAGTTCATCATATTTTCAAACAAAAATAAAAATATTTTAATTGACCGTTCTAAATGTTACAAAGTACCTGAAGGTTTGTTTTTGGTAAATGTATTATGTTTTGTAAAAAGTCATAGAACAATAGTTGTTGCTTATGATGTCAGTAATAGATTCCTGCAAGATTGTTAGTATTTTACAAATATCCCTGTATTATACCTTGGTATCTACTTATTTCCAAGATGCCATTCGTCATTCGTCAGTATTCGAGCTCGCGGGCGACATACAGCCTGAGGAGGTGCATTCATAAGTCGTTTTCAGAGGTGTATTTAAACAGTGTGGCCTAGCCTGTGGTCGCACCTGCCCAGGGGAATGCTCCGCGAGTGTTCCTCTGATAGACTGTCCTGGTCCAAATACACGTCTTTTTTGCTCAAAGCTTTGATGAGAATATTACACTAGAGTTCACACGTGGCAATCCTGAAGAGTTTTTTTCTGTAAGTCTCTGATGCATAAATAAAGCGATCCATTCAAAAATGCGTGAGTGCTCCTTGAAGAAACATACAGCAACAACTATTCAAATTAAGGATTGCTTTACGCTTTAGTAAACATATGATGACTTATATCGTGTGCAGCGACTCGTACCCAATCAAGAGCTCCTGTTAATTCGTACGGAAACGATGCAGGACTTTATTTCAATTCAAAAAACGCTCAATTAAAAGACATAATTATTTTCTTTTCACATTTATTTTTTCTAAGTGCCTACTTAAAGTTATCGTTAAGTAAATATATTAAATTAATAGTTAAGTGCAGAACATTCTTATTAATATTTGTGTATGCATAAAACGACATTTTGATATTTTTTTACTCTGTAAGTTGAAGTCAGATACGGTATGAAGTCAGCAGTGGACGTAAAGAACCTAATCTAAGTGGGGTCGTCGTTTATAATTGCCGCATTCTTCGTAACAATAGGGCAGGTAGGCACAGGCCTATCTATAAAATGTTCAGAATCCATTTGGCATCCGCATCAGAGAATCCATTTGCCTTTTAAGTGCTTTAATGATTTGTGCAAAAATTTCTCCTTCTTGGATGATTAATTTGCTTGATATTCGATGAATCATTATGGTCTTCAGTGGCGGCAATTTGTTGGGACGAAACTTTTGAATATGCATATTATTAAGCTAGGTGTCTTGAAGACTTTGTCACTCATAATCTTTTATTGTGCACGTAAACTAAAATAATAGTACATAATTCGGAGACAGAAAACTTTTCATAGTATATCTAAGTCAGGGCTTTAAGCCCCTTACCTCTAGTTCTTACATAAAATACTGAAATTCATGGATGGCACCTATTTTCTACATCCAAACATCTACGACTGCGTTAAAACGTAGATGGATGATCACAGCCATAAGTGTTAGATGGAACAGTCATAAGTATAATGTATTTAAATGTATGTATGTAAATCTACAAGCCGTTTTCAGCAAGTCCGTACGGCGACGATGCAGCCGTCGTGAAATAATAGTTGCCAGGTACTCTGAAATCAATCATATTTACGAACATTACTTTATGGAGGTACTGATTGGAACTTTTTAAGCGGCTTAAGTGATTCCTTATCAATAATGTGGAGATCGAAAAATGTTGTTGATTTTACAGGCTACAGTTATTAAAACATATAGTATTCTCTCAAACGAATTTTGATCACGTAGGCTGTTTGCAACGAAGATTAACCAAGTACGTTAAAGTAAATACATTTCATATTACACGAGAGAGTGTGTGCAACTACATGTGCACTCTCCATTCCTTTACCTTAATAGTCTGATGGGATGGCAATCCAGAGTGACCAGGAAGCCATTTACTAACAAACTGTAGGCTTCTACTGAATAAACCCCTTCACTAACACCTTTTGCCCATCCTGGAAATCGAAGCTAGGACCCCCACGCTTCATAATCACGCGACCAACAAGGCAGTTATCAAAAATTAACATTAGAAAAAATAAAATAATATATTTTTTAAACATAAACTTTCTTCAGAAGTTGCTTAATGTAATCGGTTTGCGAAGATTCTAAAGAATCTTTTAATGAATAAAAGATAGACTATCGGTGAATAACAGACTTTAGGTAAGTCACGAAAAATTAATGGTTTCTGTAGTACACATAGAAGTCAGATGATACTGGCACAGAAACGGGCAAGCCTGTGCTCAGATAGTGGTGAAGTCAAACTGTGTATGATTATGATATGACGGAAGCAAAGTCGCCAGATAAAGCTAGTACTGATGACGATAACAAATACAGTAAGTAATCGGTTTTGAAAACCCAGTCATCATCTGCTTAGCCTTTTCCCAACTAAATTGGGGTCGGCTTCCAGTCAAGCCGGATTTAGGTGAATACCAGTATTTTACGTGGAGCGGCTACCTACCAGACCTCCAGTACAGGTGTCAAATATTTGTAATACAAGCGAGCACATCATAGGCGCGTAAGTACGAGCGGTACTTATGTAGCTGAATGTTTAACGCGGGCCGCGGCGCTGCGCCAGTGGCAGTGGTTAGTGGCTCGCGTAAAATATAGCCAGCCACCGACCCGTTCAAACGAGGCATCGCACATTATTATTAATTGTTATTACTTCATCCGCTACTCGATATGTTTGCCCTTTTTCAGTTAGGTTAGGATCGTGTGCTAAAAATAGATCAACTTATTTAGATTGGAGTGAATCGCAGCCATATACCTAGGTACACACCGTATTACAAAAAAGAACGCCAGATTTTATTTTAATTGGCAATCATTATTATTAATTGATATAAACTAGTGCTAGACCGCGATCCCATCTGATGGTAAGCAGTGATGCAATCGTTGATGATGAGGCGCACTAGTTTATTAAGACTCACTTTAGCTTTGAAGAGTCTAGAAGAGAAGAATTATAATCTGCCAGATTAAAAAAGGTTGCTGTAAAGTATTGCGGCTTGCAGACGTTCAGCTGGATTGTAGTGGCAACGATACGTTCTACAAAGCGGCGGTTAACGGTTAGCTTTATTGTCAGTGAAGGGTGACTATAATTATGAAAAACCGATTTAAAAAAAGCTGGTCGTTGGATATTCTTGGGTTTCTCGTCAAAACTAATAATTGACAGAACGAAAACAAAAATTTAAAAACCCAATAATGTTTCCCGAGATCAGCCAAGTCATACAGACAAACAAATCAAACTTAAATTTACTTTATAGTTATGAATAATTATACTTACGCGTCGTCGTAATATTTTCCAAGTTCCAGCACAGTAGCAAGGCGTTCCTGTTTTGTATATCTTTTCCACACCCTGAATGATTTGGCATGGGACCCCAGCACAGACCCAGGGTTCTTGATGGAGTCGATCAGGAACTCCCAGCATTTGTGATGATTGCACAGATCTGAAACGATATGGTGGCTTGCTTATAGTTATGAACTTCTGGGGCCCTGGATTGAACTGGGGCCTTGGCTTGAACGAAAGAGAGCACCGGGGTCCTCGATTGAAAACAAAGAAGGAACAGGAGGCCCTCCCGCTCCTCCTAGAGCGAGAAGAAGAACAAGGAGAAGTCATATCGAAATCCCACTTTAAAAAAATGTAGTACCTATACGACTTGCGATTTGTAAGTGGTCTCAAAACGGTGAAGAAAAACATTGTGAGTAAACCGGCATGTCTTAGAACCAAAAAAAATCGGAGACATGCACCAAACCGCACTAGGCCTGCGTATTAGATTATGCCATATTAATTATCCTAGAGAGGAAGCCTGAGTCCCAACTGTGAGAACATTATAAGGCTGATTATGCTATGTTAATATGTAGTATCCATAGTAGACGATGAAAGTAAAAAGGGAATAGTCTCTATTCTTTAATCAGAAACTACAAATACTAGCCGTTAACTATAATCCAAAGAAAGCATACTCATGCTTGCTTGTTATCTAACCATCATCTCCATTATTCACACATCCATCACCAAGGTGAATTTAGTATTTTCAAATTTATTTCTATTGTATTGAATTTGTGTATTAACTAATTGATTTATGGTAAGTTGTCCCACATTGAACCAGGTAAATTTCAAAGTCTCATAGTGGGCTGGATGTTCAATCAATGCCTTTCATTTTTTGTGTATAGTTAGCATATTTATTTAGCTTCAATTTTGTAAAACATTAATTTCTCATATTCCTTTTAGTTTCGGTGTAAAACAGGTTTTTATGAAAAATTATTTTTGGTTCAATGTGTACCACCGGTGGTACACATTTAACCAGGGTATCGTCCACATTGAGAAACCTTATTAACGATGTCTTCTAGTTGAATTTATAAGGCAAATACTTTGTAATAATAATAATAATAAACAGTAATAATAAAAATCAGCCTTATATTTATAAAAATCACTTTAAATCATATGCAATTAAACCGAGAGTCTTAGTTTTATACATCACAAAACCTTTTCAATCAAATTCTTATCATATTTTAATAATAAAAACAAAAGTAACAGTTTTTAATTATAAAAACAAAAGTACCTTCCATAATATAACAAATTAAAATTAAATTAAAATAATTGTAAAAAATACTCCTTTAACGACTGGGGTGTACACAGTAAACCGTGGTTAAATGTGTACCACCCTCAGGTGGTTAAATGTGAGACACACCACGTTTTATCACTAAATTCAATATTTTACCGGCAAATCAATCTCTTAAAATCACGAATTATAGCGCTTTTAATTGCTAAATAACCGTAGAAAACAGTGTATATATAAATAAATTGATATTATTTAAACGAAAAAAGCTAAAAAAGAATGAAATTGGCAAAAAAATTTTACTTTTTGAGTCAGTTTTCTTTTGAATGCTCCTCACACAACCACTTTGCACGCGATCGCCACGCAAACTAGTGGGCAGGAAAGGAACGTAAATACCTCTCTTTCACTCATATTAGTGCGGTTTGGCAATGTCGCATTTTCGAGATTCGGCGGTGGTTCAATGTAGCTGCCTGGTTCAATGTGAGACACCCGACCCTACATAAAATTCCTTAACGTTATAATGTTTCCGTAAATAAAATTTAAACAATATTTTATCCAGTTCAGGAAGTTTCTATGTATTTTGGATTCAGGCGAGAGATACGAGGTGTCATAATTGTGTGTATCGCCCGGGAGGATACTGGAGTTTACGGTAGAAAATATCCTCACACCCAAGTCGCCACCACAGGACATGCCCTGGGCGTTGAGAGTCGCTGATCAATTCCAGGCCATAGTAGTCGCGTGGTATTCCAAGTGTGTCTAAAAGAGATGTCAGCCAAACCGTAGGGGGTACCTAAGTAGGGCTGTAAGAACTTATGAAAAAGTAACCGTGACTTTGAAACATAAATGGCCACCTGAAGGACTGGGGGGGGGCTTAAACACTCGACATCTGACACGACCTCTCACGGAGCGGAAGAAGTAATTTACTAATATCTCACTTAAGTATATTTAAATATTTCTTAGTCTTTTTTATAAGACACTTCCACTTTCAAGCTGGAACTACATAGCTGAGAGAGTTTACTAAGTTTTGTATTCAATTACGTTTTAGCATTAAAAAAAAGAAAACCATAACACGATCACGATCATACATACCTTCAGGTGAGAACCTCGGGTGGGACTTGTTATCGCAGCCGGGTTGCACAACAGGCCTCCCATTCCTGTAGTTGGGCCAGAAGTCAACCGTGCCCAGTTCTCGGTTGCTGCCGTATCTGTTCGGGTCTGAGTGGATGACGTCCACGAACTCAGCAGAATAAGGGTTCAACCGCTCAAACGGCATTTTACCGTCAAATATGATGCCTGCAGGGTCTAAGCCGGTGATCCTGTTGAAGTTACTGTCGCTTAATATGGAGAAATTATTGGGGTTCTTCCTCCAAATTATGGAGCACGAAATTATGGGTGCGAATAATATTGCAGTTCTACTTATTCTTGTTGGAATTTATACTGACTTTCATTGTTGTTATTTACCAACTCAAATATTTTCTCAACCAAAGTAACATTAAAAATGCGAACCCCTTCAGTCAACGACACTGACCTTTAAAACACCAAATATTGACCAATAAATCTTTCATTCAATTATTTGCATTAGGCTTAAATCGTACGTAAAATATGGAACAAACATAGTAAGCAAATATTTACCAAGGCAATCGGACTCCTTTCGTCACCATTCTGTTGCCAGTGATGCCAACAATATGCGCTCCCAGGGAATGGCCCACTAAGTGCGTCTTATTCAAATCCAGGCCGGAAGCCGACAGGTTCAGCAAAACGTCAGCGAAGTCCGCGCCGAGCTGAGCAAGACATCGTTGTACTCATTATAACCGCCATTTATATTCATAGTGGACGAAAAGAAGATTTCCTGTGCTTCACAGAACCATTATATTGCACAAACTCGCTTGTCTTTATTTTTAATGTAGGGCAAGCACACTTTTTGCTGCTACTTCAAATGTTATATAGAAGTGATGTTAGGATAAATAAGAACGTATAGACTTGAGAGATCAAACATAATATTCATTCAATGATATTCATTACCTAGGCTCGCTCCGAGCAGAAACAAAGGAAGCATCGAGACTGTCGACAGCACTTTGATATACTTATACAATTTAGAGCGGAAAAGAGTAGCAGGAGTGGAGGGATATTGGCAATAGAAATTGATACTTATTTATTCTTCAAAGTGAAATGGAATAAAATGAGATAGATTAAATAAAAAAGAACTGTGAAATGTGCAGACTTTGCCAAGTTAGAATACGTTTTACATTTCAAATAGATGTTTTGTACCTACAAAGTTTTTTAACTCACCTTTAGGGCATTAGGTATAGCCCAATTCAAGTAAGACTGGGGGATCGAGTTATGTATGGAAGCGGCTAGGCGGTCCCAGTTCAGAAGAGCAACATTGCTCTGTCCTTGCTCCAAATACGCTTTTATGACAGCAGTCACCGCAGGCCCGGTGGGATGACCTGTAAATTATTTTTTATTATTTCCTCTGTTCAGCTCTGACCTTAAGCTGATTATCGTAATAAGCGTCATGAATAATGGCTTTTAAGTCTTCGTATAGTGTTTCAATTTTTATGTTAAACGTGAAACTTTCGTTTTAATTTATTACTCAAAAGGATGATATATGTGATTCATATTAAAATATGAAGAGGTAGGGCCAAAAATCCTTCATTAAAATGATCACGGATTAGTATTTGGAAAGAATATCACTGTTATTATATTTAATTATATATGGCCTCATAAACCTTAATCTTGCGTATCTTAAGAAATGTGAATTTGCAATCTTGAGGAATGTGATCGGAATTAATTTAACGAAATATTTTAGGCCTATCACTAATACTTTCCTGTAAATCCATGGCAGTATATGATTGTGGTCTTGTTGGAGTCGTACCACGACTTGGAAAATATGCTTTGAGCATCTTCTAAGAGCACCTCGGTATAATTTTCGAAAGCACTGTAACGAAATAACATGATTTATTGTTATTTATGTTATACTTAGTTTATATCTTTAGTATTATAACTACTGTTAACACTTACTCATAGTACAATCTGAGTTTCGCTTGTTCATCTCGGTCTCCACAAAGTACTGTTAAAAAAGACATAATTCATATAATTATTGTTTCGACATCTAATTAAACATCCATTTGGTCTGTAAGTATACTCGAAGGTACGTATTTCATTCACTACAAGACCAAATGCGTTGTTTCAGAGTCATCACAATACTATTAACCTACCCCTACGTTTTTGGTAACAAAGTAATTGCCTACTATATAAAACCTACCTACTCTAATGTGCATATCAGTAATATTGTAATCATTAAGCTTTGTTAATTAATTAGCCTCAAAATTAATTTCCTTTTGCATATTTGGAAAATCTAAAAGAAATTGTTAAACAGAACCTTTCTAGTTCTTTTAGCAATGTAAGCAACACGTTTCATTTACATTTCTATTCATGATACATTTACCCTGAAATCGCGAGATGAGGTCGTGGAAAACCACAAAAAAGTTGTGAAGAGTAAGGGCAAGTTTCTGAATTGGGTATTTTGAGTTACGAACGTCTCAAACCATTTTGTCTGTATTACAGGCTAAAGTAGAATATAAAAGTGGTTTAGTTAAATGCTTAAATCAGAAATCCATGGTTGTCTACCTTACTACTAGAGTGGCCCAGAGCCGAGAACAATAGAAGGAAAGAAGGGAGGCGTTTATCCAACTGTGGGACAATTCCTAAATATAATATAGTAGATTATGATACAAGTGTGTAATGTGGGTCATTATCGTCGCGGTGGTATTAAGACCCGAGCCATGGCGAGGGTCTTAAGAGAACCAAGTACGATAATGACTAATTACTCACGTGTGTCATACGACGTTTTTCGACACACTTGCGAAGAAAAAAATATGAAAAATCAGTTTTATTTAGTAGGTATATGAAAAGTTTATTTAGAGAAACAGTTCGTAAATGTGCAGTCAGTAAAGTTATAATTAACTATTTTTGACGGTATAGCGGTCCCATGACATAGATTTTCTAATTGAAGGCTTACAGCACAAATCATTTTCCTCATAAATCGTTGTTTTTGTAAAATTTTTATTTAATTTTTAAATATGGCGGCTAAAAAATTGACGCGCGCATGCGCGAAAAATGGCGGCCATAGACTAGCTACTCTAGCTCTTGGTTTAGAAAAAATAAGGATGAGGTTGCTTATAAACAGAAAATACAAATTTGATGAAAGATTTAATTTATTAAATATGTTAAATTTTAAACAGTTTATTTAATCACGAAATTGCATGAAATAAGTAAGAAAAACATTAATTTATGCTATAGAACGCAATAACAAATGATATTTTTTTTTGTCTGAAAACTCTTTTTGCCAAAAAAGAGGTTAATTTGCCAAAAAACAGGTTAAACAAAAAGGTTCTAACTACATTACAGCACAAGTGCATAATAGTAATCAAAATGTCACAGTTTGGTAATGAGCCCCTTTATATACCTAAGTACAGTGCAATAATTGCCACTTTATGAGCAAGTGTGTCGAAAAAAATATTATTATAACATGAATCCATTTTGAAATCCACATTGTATGTGATTGTTCTCGCCATGTTAAAGAAGAGTACTTGCATAGGCAACAACCTTGTACCCAAAATTGTCTATTAGCAACTGGCTCCGAAATACATTCTTGTAGAATCGGAAGTACTCTAGATATGTGCTCGAACCAGTTCTCGATAATAGCTATATCACATTGTAGTGGAAATGTTACATCAGCACAGGGATATTATGGCTAATAAGCCTGATTCTATATTATGGCGGTAGCCTAAATCGAAATTCAATCCAAATGTCACGCGTGGCAGACGGGATGACGTCCCGTAGGAAAGATGAAAAGGAAGAGAGGAGTCTACAGAGGACATTATCAAAGTGTTGAAGGAGACCCCGATAACGTGTCGAGATTCGAAGTGAAGTCTTTGCATAAGCTGCACACAATTCGGCGGTCTCAACGGTCACAACCGATCACGTCGATCTCACCAGACTTGATCTGAGGGTTGAGCGTCAGAACCTCGCAAAGATGCCTAAGCCTGGCAAAGATGCAATTGAAGTGGGAAGCCGAGGTACCCGATTTAGGCAATACTATGTATGTAGTTTATACAAACCAAGTACCAACAACGCAGTGTTTTACGCATCGCAGTTAAGTTTCAAGTCAGCAAAATTTTACTTGTCGCCGTTATTGCTAGCGGTGCATAAACATGAACCATACTCCTCGCGTCAGCATTAGGTACAAGTGCGAAGTTATAGAACCCTGACTCTACCGCTGGTCAGGGTTCCATAAAGAGAAACCCTGACCAGCGGTAGCTTATTAATATTTATTTGTATCCGTTTTTTGTTACAAATCTTTTATAATGTTAATCTTATGTTTGAAAAAACAAAACATGCTCGAATCAGCCCGTTTTGACCTCCTTAAATATTCTATGCTTATGACCTTCGATCAACAATGTATAACAATTTTAAATTTAAAAACAATTAAAATGCATTATGGCATTGACATAATATTATTATCTCACCAATCAAAGAAGACCAAATTTTGTGATACCCACCTAACAGCAATGTGTAGCTTACTATTATTAATTTATGATATGTATTAAAAGATAACCTGTTTTAGATAATCTGTTAGATTACTTTGAACTGGTAATCTTTCGAGATAGGTTTATAGTCAAATATTATTTGACCCAGTTTTGTATTTAAGGTTTACCTAGTTAAAATCGTTTTTGAAAAAGCATTACGACGTAAAATAGATAGCAATTTGTTTACCCGCTCTACTGTATCTATGTATCTATAACTGCGCGTTAAATCAAAAATTTTGACGAAAATAAACAAAAATATTTTAATATTTAATTAGAGCTACTTTCACTAAAGGATAATAAACTAAGTGTTAGATAATATAAAACAGGTTTGTCAACATTTTTAACTAATCAACGGGTCTAAAATTGGACGGTTATCGGCTGATCAGGTTCTTTTTATTATCTTTTGCATTAGCAGGTATTTAATTTTTATATGCATTGGCTCAAAATATAATTATCTTCAAAATATGAAAGTGAGAAAATGACAGGCACTAATATTAACGTAGTACGAAATAAACTGTCGACTTCATCCAGCTAGATAAAGAAAATTTTGTATATACAACATCTAGAGGAAAACGAACTTGAATTACGCAGTGAGGAGGAAGACGATAGGAGCAAAGATAGAGCGATGATGTATAACATATCGAAATCCCGACGAGAACCCGAATACAAAACCTAAGCCGAAGATACATGGTTTGAAAATTTATAGGTACTCCATAAGTTTTCAAACCATGTAATAATAATTTCTTAATAATACATAAAGACTGTTAATCTCTGGGACTAAAATGATATTGCGTGTGTTGTCACACCTGTCTCCACACAAAAGAACTGGCATCATTACTATTGTAAGTTTGACATTTGCCTGTGTCAATTTAGTCTCAGGGATTAAAAAACAGACTTTAACATCAAACGCTTACCGGCTCCAATGGTAAAGAAAATAATAAAGGCACTTCCGAACATTTTGAGGATTTTTCACGGATTGTCCATTCGTTAGACTTGGAACTGTTTTTATATACGGGCTGGTATCAATGCGATGGCCTGTGGCGCCATTTTGCACTTTCCTTGACATCATCGTTGCTGATTAAGGTTTAGCGTTAACACTCGTACGCCGCTACATCCTTCGGAAGAGTTACCTTGGTTGTGTCATCGTAAACTTTTTAGTGCACGTGATGCGTTAGTATTAGTATCAATGCTTTCACTTTCATTGATACGAGTATGTATAGAA
Source organism: Mythimna separata (assembly GCA_030763345.1). Taxonomy (NCBI): domain Eukaryota; kingdom Metazoa; phylum Arthropoda; class Insecta; order Lepidoptera; family Noctuidae; genus Mythimna; species Mythimna separata. Next base: position 11,639,558 of record CM061180.1, read on the forward strand.
GGGGTAAAATGCTGCGTTGATTTTTAATGATTGATAAGTATGGCAGTATCAAACATAGCGTGCAGAACGTGATATTTTCAACATCATCTATCGCCGCTCAATATTTAAAAAGTTTAGCAAAATTTGACCTTCTACCATTAGACTAATCTGCCCAAACAAACGTTAATTTTCTTCTTCTGAAATCTTAAATCCCAGCACTCTCAGCCAAGAAATTGAAAGGTCTCAAAGTATTAAACATGTGTTTGCCTTTTGTCAGCATTTCAGTTGAATAACTCCCAACATATTGCACATTTTACAGCAAATTTTTCAATCCAGATAAAGTATTCTTTCAAGAAATCAGAAGCTAGAATAAGCCACTGCGGAACACACATATACGTAGGTATATAGTCTTCATCTAATACATTTCATACGGAATACATATCGTGTAGTGTGCCTTGCTCCTTGCCGGCTGTCTTCCTAGAAACATTTAATAGCAAGTAGCAAGCGTGCTAGTTTAACTTGTAAGCTAAGGTTCCAGTTACCTACTCTTGCAATTTAATATAAATTCCTTTCTTTGTTCCTTTTACAGTAGGTCTCCAGATGCCTTTCCTATTTTCCGCCAAATGCTCGCCTAACAAAAGGGGTATTTAGCTAAGGTCTTTGACTTGCTCGTATTTATTTTTTGCTGATTGGGTCTCCCTGAAATTCAGTCATCCTTATTAAGGTAAATTGTGAACGAGAAAGTTGGATGCTACCTACTCTTTCACACTCAAATAACTGAACGGATTTACATGAAATTTAGCACACGAGTAAACCTTGGTCTACCCATGTGTCAACCAGAAGTCCAGAACATGTCTTGATATAGCAAATGTGATACTTTTTATCGCAAGAATAATCTGCCGGCTTATTTTCTACTCTCACGTGGGCGAAGTCGCAAAGAGAAGCTAGTAAATTAATAATTCATCATAACTTACTTTCTCCTGTTTTTTTTCTCCAGGGTTGTTACTTATACAGACAGGTAACTTTCAGTACCTTGATACCTAATCGTTTAAAAAACTCATAATTGTGAGCATTTAAACTATGAAACACTGAATTCCAGATAAAAATCAGCCATTCCTTGCCTCTTGTAGAGTTATGTGAACCAAAAAAGACCTAAACAATTGTTTTTTTTTTTCATATAAAAATACTTTAAATAAAATAAATTGGACGAGTCGAAGAATTTTTAACTTTGACTTTTAAACAGACTGATGAGTTTCCCTGAATGTAATATTAGTAGGTATACCTACAACGAAAGAAAAGGATAATAAACTGTTATTACTAAATTCTATAAAACGGTATTTCCTGTGGAGTACTCTTAAATTATATACTGCCTTGTTTCCTTCATTCTACTTCAGCCTTCTTCGGTTTGCATCGATTTAACTCAAATTTTTCCAACCATCGCGTAGGCATCTCTTGAACATCATCGTTGACTTCATTTAAATTCCGATGCCATTGCTTAGGTAGGTGTGCTGCGCGGAAAACCGCACATTAAAAAGCGACTTGCATATTATTTAGCATGTCCGGGTTTACACTGTCCAAACTTTAAGGGCGTGATAGTTCGCTATATTTTATCTCTGAAATGATTCTACATGTGAAGTTTAAACCCAACCCCCTCAGAATGTTAGCCATTTTAGTACTTTGGTTGACTTTTTCGTAGCGTCCATACTAAAAGTCATGTAACTTTGCAATTTAACGCCCGATATCGTAAAAAAAAAGAAGATATCGGAAAGTAATAAAAATGCTGCATCATTTTAAAATAAATGCTAAATATGAACTTTACGTCAGAATTAACATTGTTTTGTTTTTATAGTTTTTCAAGGTTATTACAAAAAAACACCTGTGAGAACTACCTATTTTTATGTATGTGTCTCACAGATGGTACGTTTACCTAAATAATGTTACCAAAACCTTGATTATATTACAATTGGTTTATGAAATAGTTGCATTTCATGAAATTATCTGCTAAATCTGGCCAAATCGTTGAAATGTTATCGTTTAATGATATGTCATTTGATTAATCAAACGTAGTAATTTCCTTATTTAAGAACTAACTTATGTTTAAAAACTTAAACTAAACCCTATAAAGTTGGTCTGCATTCAAATTAAAATCCGATTGAAATTGAAGTCGTATGGATATCGTGGGCATAACTGTACCATAACTGCAGGGGGCGACTCGGAAGAAGAAGGTTTTGTTTAAACAGTGGCAAGGGTCCAACTCTCCGGAGGACAGGGAGGCATATGGAGCGGCTAAGCGCGCTTGCAAAAAAGCAGTAGCCAGAGCCCGCAGCAAAAGTTTGTCGCCCTTGTACGACAAGCTGGAAACTGCGGAGGGGCAAAAACTTATTTTTAAGCTGGCGCGTGCCCGGGAAAAAGCAACACGGGACATTAGTAAATGTCTCTGTGTAAGGGACGCCCAGGGTAAGCTGCTCTACGATGCCCCCTCTGTTAAGGAGAGATGGTGTACGTACTTCACGGAGCTGTCCAACAAACAGCATCCCCATAACCTTCCTCCCGAACCGCCTCCTAATCTTGGACTTATTTCCCCTATTTCCCCCGACGAAATTCGCATTGCTCTTCGCCACATGAAAAACCGGAAATCGGTCGGGCCTGACAATGTGCCAATTGAGGCATGGAAAGCGATGGGCCCACATGGTGTGGACCTATTGACAGACTTTTTAACCGCATCTTGACCACCAAGGAAATGCCAAACCAGTGGCGACTAAGCCTGATTATCCCGGTTTACAAAGGCAAAGGTAGCGTACAGGACTGCAGTAACTACCGCGGTATCAAGATCATGTGCAGCCACACCATGAAGCTCTTCGAGCGCATAATTGACACAAGGCTCCGTAGCGAGTGCACTGTCTCTGAGTGTCAATATGGCTTCCGGGCGGGTAACAGCACCATGGACGCAGTGTTCGCTTTACGGACTCTGTCTGAGGCTTACAGAGAGAGAAGGAGAGCTCTGCATATGGCCTTTTTAGACCTGCAGAAGGCCTTCGACTGTATACCTCGGCAGGCTATCTGGTGGGCACTCCGCTTCAAGGGTGTTCCCGAGGCCTATATTGACATTATCAGAGACATGTACCGTGATTCCGTGTCCTCTGTCCAGACCGCTGTTGGCGAATCCAGTGTTTTTCCAATATCTGTTGGCGTTCACCAAGGTTCGGCTCTAAGCCCGTTCTTGTTTAACGTTGTGCTTGATGTAGTTACGGCAAACATCCAAGACCAGCCTCCATGGCTAATGATGTATGCCGATGACATCGCCCTCGTTAACCAGAACAAAGCCCATCTTGAGCGCAAGGTCAACATTTGGAAGGACACGCTGGAAAACGGCGGTCTGAGACTAAATGTGGCTAAGACCGAGTACATGTCCTGTGGCGGCACGGATTCAAACACTATCCGAATAGGTTCGGATCTGGTAACAAAGACCGATAAGTTCCGGTACCTTGGATCCGTGCTGCACGAGTCTGGCAACGTGGATGACGATGTCCAAGCACGTATAGGCGCGGCTTGGGCAAAATGGCGCGAGGTAACGGGCGTTTTATGTGACCGTAGAATGCCCCCGAGGCTCAAAGGGCAGATATATAAATGCGTCATTCGGCCGGTCCTCCAGTACGGTGGCGAGTGTTGGCCGGCATTAAGCAGACACACTCAGGAGCTTCGCGTCACGGAAATGAAGATGCTGAGGTGGATGTGTGGCGTAACGCGATCCGATCGCGTGCGCAACTCATTCATCCGAGGTAGTCTTGGTGTCCGTGACGTGGGGGAAAAACTGCAAGAGTGTCGTCTGCGATGGTATGGCCACATCATGCGTCGCCCTAGGGAGTACGTCGGCCGGAGATGCATGGATATGGCTGTTTTTGGAGCTAGGTCCCGTGGTCGCCCTCGCAAGCGCTGGCTGGACGTCGTCAAGTCCGACATGAGAGCCAATGGCCTTACTGGGAAGGATATTGAAGATCGGGCAAAGTGGAGTAAGCTTAGCAGGAAGGCGGACCCTGGTAACGGCCGGGACTAACGCCAGGCAGAAGAAGAAGAAGAAGAACTGTACCATAACTGCATTTGAACTACTGATTGGCTGCAAGCCCGTATTAGTTACATCAAATAACACAGCTTTACGCCTTGATTACATGTTACTGCACTTTTAACTTCCATTTGAAAATTATTATTCGTTTTTGAGAAAGAATGACGAAGAAAATGAATGATGAAGAAAAGACGCCATGTTACATCAAAGCGAAATAGCACGTCTATCGGTGGACAACATCGTTAGGTATGTTATTTCAATGAGATTCGACCATATCATGAAATAATCGTGCGTTTAGATGTTCGTGTCGTTAAGCGCAGAGTATGTATTCAATTGGTCAGCGCAAAATATCATGATGTATCATGTAGTCAGGTAGCAGAGACATCGAAACTATTTCATTTTTTTTAATATTAATATTATACAGGTATTTCTGTTTCGCCCGCGTCTTTAAGGTCTATTGGTTGTAGCATAATGAATAACGCCTATAAGCCTTCCTCGATAATTAGGCTATCAAACACTCTTACTAACTCAATTCGAACCAGTAATCCTGCGATAAGCTCGTTCAACAAAATAAATTCGTCAACTTTATAATATTATAAGTTGTAGATAATAACAGCCGCACAGGTAGATCTTCAAGGTTAAGCAACGCTTGCCAAGGCTGGTCTGTGGATGGGTGACCATCATAACATATCGAGTTTCCTCCGTGCCTCGGAAAGCACGTTAAGCCGTAGGTCCCGGCTGTCATTTGTAGATCTTTGGCAGTCGTTACGGATAGTCAGAAGCTGGTAAAATCTGACTCCAGTCTTGCCATGAAGTACGGTGTTACCCCAGTTAATGGGTTGTGGAGGTCTGGTAGGCAGCCGCTCCTCGTAAAATACTGGTATATTCAGCTAAATCCGGCTTGACTACACTACAAGTTGATGAAAATGGCTGTATGTAGCCTGGCGACAATAGATACCAAAATACACAAGTAATCACCATACTGTTAATAAATTAGGCTAATTAAGGTTGCAGCCTAATTGCTAAATAAGTGTGCCGTGATAATGCCAGTGTGGTGAACGAATGGCGAGTAAAGTCAAGGCTACCTCTATGTGTAGCGGTGTGTTTGGATGGCGGGACCTTGGGTTGTACAGCTATTACTGCCAACGATTAGATTAGATTTTGGGTTTTTTACATCTTTCTTAACGGTTTTTTTGGATTTCTATGTAGTATTTTTTCAACTGTCATCCTAATTTAACTTTATTAATCAGTGGGCATTTCCTTAAAGTTAAAGAGCGATTGGTTATTGCGCTGCGTGTAGCAGGTTCAGTTCTCGCTCGGAATAAATATTTGCCTGGAGTTGTTTCGATTCTGTGTGTAGGTGTCTTGTGAATTTTCATGTTTATGAACGTAGTTATGATGAAGAAGTAATTCATGGAGTGGGGTAAGAACAAAAAAAATAATTGTCTCTAACCACTGCATAATTAAAGTTAGTGTAGCACACATATCCCTGGAACAAAAGGCAAAGAAGGAACAAAGAAGTGGGTTTTATTCAGTAAAAGTCTGACACATGTCCTGCTCCGCCCAAGAGCGGCACAAGTCATTCGATGATTTCCCATCTAAAACAAACGTACCTACATAATGTGTAGACACTAGACATAATTATGTTTGGCCTTGTTTTTTGCAGAGGAAAGGTTCTCCGTTTTGGGTTTTTACGGTTGAATTTTTGTACCTCTATGTAGTAACTGGAAAACATGACGTGGTAAACGTCAAGCTACGAAGAAAAAGGAATCTTTTCCATATGGATGAGGCAATTCTTAACCATTACGTACTGTTGTGTTGTTTCCACAAAACCACTGTAGTTATAGACTAGTTCTTGACAAAAATACGGATATCTCTAACAGTTTATCATTCGTTCACAACGGAAAAAAATAAATACATTTCCTCTTTCTCCACTTCTCCTGAGAGATACAGAATGTGTGTTAAATTCGCGGCGCAGTCCTTGAAGAGACTACAAGCACCTGCCTCATATATTTTACATTAACGAGGAGACTGATTGTGAAGAAAATTAGACCTAAGTAGAATTATTTAATTTTTGACGAACATAAAAAAAATACGAAATAATTGGGGGTATATAAGCAAGACTCGCAATAGAAGTGGAATTGATTCCTAATCCGAAGAAACCGGTTTAAAACCAAAATTTCGTATTGAATTTAAACAAATTATTTTTTATTGATGTCTGAATATATTAAAAATAAAAAAGTCATTAATTAATCGATTTTCTAAGTTCATTAAATCTCCCAACGGTCTTTTCAGTTACGCGAGACTGCTGCCGTTTCAAATAGTCGCCCGCGCAATTGAAGGTCAATCCAATCAATCCGAATGCTATTGCGATAGGTCCGGTATCGCGTATGACTTCATACATTTAACCCATTTCGTTCTTACTAGCGAATTAAACGACGCATTACACTTTCTTTTGCGTTTGGTCTGACTCAGACTCCCCCATAGGGAATGTATGCTATGTTGTTTCCAACTTTGGAGAGTTTTTTTTAGGTGGGAGATCATCCAACGACTATCGACAGCAGAAGAAGTCGTTGTCATAGTCAGACTTTTACTGGCTAAAACCTACTCCTATATTCATTCTTTGCCTTCCGTTCCAGGATCCCAGGCTGCCTGTCACAAGCTAACCCATGTCCTCAGTAGGCTTCGACCCTGTTGGGCCTCTAGTGTTTTGCTGACATCTCATTGACACACGCCTGGAACAGTACGCGCCGTCAACGTCTCGGGCTCGGTCCAGACTGATATCGGACAGCTAGACGACGAGCTACTCATTGCTCGTCATCCATAAGTCTACCCATACAGTGGCTGGAAATCGGAGTTGGGAACCCAGGACGTGAGGAAGTACGTTATATCGCACGTGCGGCCGCCTCCTTCACTAGCTTTAGGGTCATTTCACACTACGCTATAATATATAGCATAATTATCACATAGCATAATCTAATAATATCGCTCACTATACATTTATAATAAGATATAGTATAGCAAAGTGTGAACGTGTTCTAAATAAATGTATGGCGAGCGATATTGTTTCGCAGAAGAAGGCGACCGCCTGCTATTCCTCCTCGCTCTGGACCATGACCTGTGCCAGGGTACGGTGCGAAAGGTTGTTGCCGTTATGCAGTAAGGTTAGAGAGTGTAATTCTAAATTTAGACATTTACTATTTTTAGATATTTTATATTAACATAACCGGGCCTGCATCTTGAACTATAAAAGCCAAGGCTTTGTTTTTGTGGTATTTTCTTTCGCCACTTTATTGAAATAAATTAAACGAATAAAAACAAATTAAATAACTCAAACGCATAAATTACGCATTTATGCATTTTAGTATGTAATTTAAATTTATTTTTTCTAATCCTATTTAAATTATTAGATAAGTATATTAATTAGAGATGTGCCAATATAACGGGTTGGGTCCACGAGTCAACTATAATCGCTTGTAAAGAGGCTGACTAATCGACTGGCTCGGCGGGCGGCCATGCTGACGAAGTATTCCCGTCTCAGCACCCAGATTTTCGGCACTAATAGGTATTTTGGGTAGGTAATAACCATACAAAATACCAATCCAAAATATCTATTGTTGCCAAATCGGGAATAGCTGAAAAAATCTGGGTTTCGAAACGGGAATACTTCATGCTGATCACGGTTTCGGAGACATTCGATAATTTCCGAGACGCTCATTTTTTCAGCTGATTCACGCGCAAGTTGCATCTGCCACCTGCGTGCGCGTCGACATAATGTTTTGTTTACATTTGCCAAATGAGAATTTCTCGCAGTGGGCTGAAAAAAAAACCGCAAATCAAATCAAATGTTGTTGAAGTTTTATATTCGGTCGATCGAAGTCCTACCCAAAATTGGTATTCAGATTCAGAGATTATCAAATCTCGTTCAAGGAACACCAGCCAATTAAAAAGTCGTTCCATCAGGAACGACTTTTTAATTGACTTGAAACTAAACCATCTCTCAATAGCTTATCGCCAGTAAAGTTATTATGTATTCTACAATCATTATTCTAATGATTCACATAGCAGCTGAAAACGCGTCAACGACACTTCGATCGAACGACTTTAAAATCGGTGTCGTTCAAGCACGATTGATGGATGTGAATATGATAATGGTCTGAACGACTAAGGGCCGATTTTTCAATAGTCGTATATATCGTCTATTGAAAATCAGCCCTTAGTCGCTACGATATCGTTACAGTTTTGATTACGAGAATCCGGCTAATGGTACCTCAGTTGAGATTTGTAATCATGAACTCCTCCTGTAAACATTTTATTGTGGAAATCTACATTTATTTATTATTACTAAACTATCAGAACGATAATATGTCTTGATATGTCTTGAATAAGTTTAATAAATTATACACCAAAACGAATAAATAAACAAAATAATACAGTATTTCATAATGGTTTATACAATGCATATGCACAATGCAGTATAAACTTGACACAAATATAGAGTTAGATAAATACCGTAACGATCTGTTGCAATAGATTTAGACTATGATCGGAGTCGAATACTTTATTTATTAAATTAAAAACTTAATTTATTTAACTATTGTTACAAAACGTAATCTATACTAATATAATAAAGAGGTAAACTTTGTTTTCTTGTTTGTATGAGGTAATCTGTGGAAGTACTGGTCCGATTGCTAAAATTTTAAACCAATAGAAAGCTGCTGTATTCCTGAGTGACATAGGCTATATTTTAAGCTGCGGGCTAAAGCTAGTCTCTTATACATAGGTGCTACATACATAATTTCATGTCGGTAATAGAAGTTGTATTTTACCAGAATTATTACAATGGTCACCAAACCAGGCGATGCCTGTATCTTGGGGGCCGGAGTGGCGTTTAGCGTTAAAATAAATGGGTTGTTCCCGTTCGTCCACACCCCGTCGTCCACACTGCGGACGACTGGGAATGATGCGTTCCGTTCGTCTACACTGTGGACGAACAGAACGCAACATTTCCATATTCCCAGTCGTCCGCACCTCGTGAATGTTTCACATTTTAATTTTACACGTTGCCAATGTGTAATAGTACATTACGATATTAGTGCGTAATGATGGTTATAACATGCGAGGCGGAATTTCAGCCCGAGCCGAAGGCGAGGGCGTAACTGAGCCGAGCATGTTATAACCAATACGCACGTATATCGTACGACGTTTTTTAACACATTTGCGAGGAAACAGAAAAAAAAAATTAACATCTTAGTGTTTAGCGCCAAAGAAATCGAACGCAAATATTGTTTGGTAAAATGACAAAATGACAAAAATTACAAAAAATTACGAAAATGACAAAAAATGACTGAAATGACAAAGAGTGACAACAAATCACAAAAAATTACAAAAAATGACAAAAAGTGTCAAAAAGTGACAAAAATGACAAAAAGTGACAAAAAATGACAAAAAATTACAGAAAATCACAACAAATCACAAAAAATGACAAAAAGTGACAAAATGTGACAAAAATGACAAAAAATAACAAAAAGTTACAAAAATGCCAAAAAAAGACAAAAGTAACAAAAAATGACAAAAAGCGACAATAAATGACAAAACATGACAGAAAATCACATAAACTGACAAAAAGTGACAAAAATGACAAAAAGTAACAAAAAATTACAAAAAAATGACAGAAAATCACAAAAAATTACAAAAAGTGACAAAAATGACACAAAGTAACAAAAAGGGACTGAAATGATAATAAATCACAAAAAGTGACAAAAAATGACAAAAATGACAAAAAATCACAACAAATCACAATAAATCACAAAAAGTGACAAAAATTACAAAAAGTGACAAAAAATTACAAATATCACAAAAAATGACTAAAAACCACAAATAATCACAAAAAATGACAAAAAGTGACAACAAGTGACAAAAAGTGACAAAAGATTACAAAAAGTGACAAAAAGTGACAAAAAGTGACAAAAAGTGACAAAAAGTGACAAAAAGTGACAAAAAGTGACAAAAAGTGACAAAAAGTGACAAAAAGTGACAAAAAGTGACAAAAAGTGACAAAAAGTGATAAAAATGACAAAAATGACAAAAAATTACAAAAAAAGACAAAAAATTACAAGAAATGACAAAAAATGATAAAAATATGACAAATGATAAAATGATGAGGCTATTCAAAATTTCGAACTAATCGCCGCGCACGAAATGGCAAATAATGCTGTTATGGAATTTGTATGGGCTATAACTTAACTATTTGCTTTGGTATAACACACGCGTTTTTTATGACCCGCTTTACATATCTAAAACCGGTGGAATTACATCAGCTTTACGAGCAACTGTGTTAAAATAGTACATTACGATATTAGTGCGTAATGATGGTTATAACATGCGAGGCGGAATTTCAGCCCGAGCCGAAGGCGAGGGCGTAACTGAGCCGAGCATGTTATAACCAATACGCACGTATATCGTACGACGTTTTTTAACACATTTGCGAGGAAACAGAAAAAAAAAACATTTAACATCTTAGTGTTTGGCGCCAAAGAAATCGAACGCAAATATTGTTTGGTAAAATGACAAAAATGACAAAAAATGACGAAAATTACTGAAATGACAAAGAGTGACAAAAAATTACAAAAATTGACAAAAAGTGACAAAAAATGACAGAAAATAAAAAAAATGACAGAAATGACAAAAAGTAACAAAACAATGACAAAAAATGACAGAAAATCACAACAAATCACAAAAAATAACAAAAAGTGACAAAAATGACACAAAGTAACAAAAAATGACTGAAAAGACAATAAATCACAAAAAGTGACAAAACATGACAAAATATGACAAAATATGACAAAATATGACAAAAAGTGACAAAAACTGACAAAAAACGACAAAAGTGACAAAAAATGACAAAAGTGACAAAAAATGACTGAAATGACAATAAATCACAAAAAGTGACAAAAAATGACTGAAATGACAATAAATCACAAAAAGTGACAAAAATGACAAAAAAAGACAAAAAGTGACAAAAAATGAGAAAAAGTGACAAAAAATTACAAATATGACAAAACATGACAAAATGTGACAAAAATGACAAAAAATAACAAAAAAAGACAAAAAGTAACAAAAAATTACAAAAAGTGACAAAAATGACACAAAGTAACCAAAAGTGACAAAAAGCGACTGAAATGATAATAAATCTCAAAAAATGATAAAAAATTACAAAAAATGACAAAAAATGACAAAAAGTGTCAAAAAATGACAAAAGTTGACAAAAAAACACAAAAGGTGACAAAAAATGTCTGAAATGACAATAAATCACAAAAAGTGACAAAAATGACAAAAAATTACAAAAAGTGACAAAAAATTACAAATATCACAAAAAACCACAAATAATCACAAAAAATTACAAAAAGTGACAAAAATGGCAAAAAATAACAAAAATTTACAAAAAATTACAAAAAATGCCAAAAAAAGACAAAAAGTGACAAAAAACGACAAAAAATTACAAGAAATGATAAAATATGACAAATGATAAAATGATGAGGCTATTCAAATTTCGAACTAATCGCCGCGCACGAAATGGCAAATAATGCTGTTATGGAATTTGTATGGACTATAACTTAACTATTTGCTTTGGTATAACACACGCGTTTTTTATGACCCGCTTTACATATTTAAAACCGGTGGAATTACATCAGCTTTACGAGCAACTGTGTTAAAAAATAGTATTTCCTTCTATAATAAAATAAAAGTATGTTTATTATATAAGGAAATACTATCATCATATTTTCTTTTTATTAACTCTTAGACTAGACGTGAGATGACGGGGTGTGGACGACTGGGAATAATGCGTTCTGTTCGTCCACAGTGTAGACGAACGGAACGCATCATTCCCAGTCGTCCGCAGTGTGGACGACGGGGTGTGGACGAACGGGAACAACCCAAATAAATTAAAATAGTTCCGTAGAAATTATTTTTCGTGATAACATGTGTAGCGACATCTATGATGTCATAAAAGAACTAGTCCTGCATAGCGCAAGTAAAGTTCTACGTGGGATTAGAACATAAATATAAAGCAGTACAGGGCAGTTGCCTATCAGACATAACACCCTTCGGAGGACCCTCCCATTTCAACGGAGGTACTTTACTCGGTTCCGCATGTCCTCCAAGAACGTAATTAGGTATGTACCTACTTCATTTAGTAAGGTTTGGTTAACATTTTTTTATATCTAACTCTGTATTTATCTGTATAGCTATGTGCCTGGAAAAAAATATTGAAGGATTCTCAGTAACGACCTTTCACAATACTTTACTATCCAAGTCAATTAGCTCCGTAGAAATTGTTTTTCGCGTTAACAAGCATTGGAAGTCAAGTAGTATTGCAATGAAAATCGGCTTGGCTGAGACGGCCCATCGCAGTAATATGCATCGCAATTGTATCATCGTATTAGCATATATCGATATTTTGTGCGTAACACCGTATTTCTACTTTTTTCTTTTTTGATAAAAGGTTCCCTATTCTACTAATTATTCCTGTGCGTTCTCAAACGTGTAAACTCACATAGGTACTCAAGACACTAATGCATAGAACCAAAACAACTACAGATAGGTGGACATACAAATATTTTTTCTGAACTTAAACTTTCTCAATTATCGCCAACTTATTTAAAGCATACATACCTACTTACAGCGATTATGTTTGACTTGATTTGTAAGGCAAATTAAAGATGCTGTAAAAACCCAAAATGGAAGCTCATTTTGGGTTTCTACATCTTCCTTCACAGTTCTTAGTACCTGTGTGTAGTAACTTGTAACTACGTAGTATTTGTCACGCTATGAATATTTCCTTATGGTTGAGGCAATTTATAGCCATTGCATACTGATGCGCTATTTTCCTCCGAAATATCGTAGTTGGAAAACAGCTGAATAACCCTTCTTCTCAAGTAGTCGCGGATGCAAACCTGTCGATGGATTACGAATTTAAGAAGTTTAATTCCAACCAATGCTATTACGATAGGTCCGGCATCGCGTCATACATTTAACCCATTTCTTACATATTTGCGAAACAAACAGCGAACTGCACTTTCTTCTGTGGGTATTTGATCTGACTCAGACTTGTCCATAGGGAGTGTACGCTTTGTGATTTCCGACTTTGGGTGTGAAAGTACGATTCCAAATCGAGGTATTTGCATAAAACTGGGTCAAAAACAACTATAAAACTAGAATAAAAATTGACAGTTAACAATCGAGTCCAAGGTTGAGTTGCATTGATAAGAAACTAATTAGTTCATTTGGAACTTGATATGCCTGAACTTCGCTGCTTGCTAGACAGTTTGCTAGACAGTAGGTAGGTATCTCCAAACAAACCTTGCACCCCATTTGAACCCGTAGGGGATAAATTTTGGAAAATCGTTTCCTATTCTTTCTTTAATAATAATAATAAGCATTTATTTCACAAAAACAAGGCGCTTTGCACTGTATACATAATTTGAAAATTATATCAATACCAGCAATAGTATACTCTATCTTTTAAACTAGGACTAGCCTGTATCTTAAAAGATAGGGTTCAGCCAAATGGATTCCGTTAACGTAGGGTGGGGTGTCTCACATTGAACGAGGCAGCTACATTGAACCACCGCCGAATCTCGAAAATGTGACATTGCCAAACCGCACTAATATGAGTGAAAGAGAGGTATTTACGTTCCGTTCCTGCCCACTAGTTTGCGTGGCGATCGCGTGCAAAGTTGTTGTGTGAGGAGTATTCGAAAGCAAACTGACTCAAAAAGTAAATATTTTTTGCCAATTTCATTCTTTTTTAGCTTTTTTCGTTTAAATAATATCAATTTATTTATATGTACACTGTTTTCTACGGTTATTTAGCAATTAAAAGCGCTATAATTCGTGATTTTAAGAGATTGATTTGCCGGTAAAATTTTGAGTTTAGTGATAAAACGTGGTGTGTCTCACATTGAACCACCTGAGGGTGTTACACATTGAACCACGGTTTACTGTGTACACCCCAGTCGTTAAAGGAGTGTTTTTTACAATTATTTTAATTTAATTTTAATTTGTTATATTATGGAAGGTACTTTTGTTTTTATAATTAAAAACTGTTACTTTTGTTTTTATTATTAAAATATGATAAGAATTTGACTGAAAAGGTTTTGTGATGTATAAAACTAAGACTCTCGGTTTAATTGCATATGATCTAAAGTGATTTTTATAAATATAAGGCTGATTTTTATTATTACTGTTTATTATTATTATTATTACAAAGTATTTGCCTTATAAATTGAACTAGAAGAAATCGTTAATAAGGTGTCTCAATGTGGACGATACCCTGGTTAAATGTGTACCACCGGTGGTACACAATTAACCAAAAATCATTTTTCATAAAAACCTGTTTTACACCGAAACTAAAAGGAATATGAGAAATTAATGTTTTACAAAATTGAAGCTAAATAAATATGCTAACTATACACAAAAAATTAAAGGCATTGATTGAACATCCAGCCCACTATGAGACTTTGAAATTTACCTGGTTCAATGTGGGACAACTTACCATACATAACCAAAAACAAATGAAGACAGTGTCAATGAGTTGCAGTTACAAGAGAAGAAAAAGTAAAAATAATAATAATAATATTTATTTATTTATCACCACAATATCATAACAATTACAAAAACAAAGACACAACAATTGGAATTTATACTGTGGGAGACTGATGCCTAAGCTAGGCTTTTGGCCTGTATTTCAGGTCAACAGGTCTTCCCCTCTTCAAATGGATAAAATTACAAATTTACATCTAGGTTTGACTTCCGTTGTCATGTTTTATGGAGTTTTATGAGTATTGTGCTTTGTTTACGCGTGCACGCGTATGTGTGATGGTATGAATTTGTATGTGATAAGTATGAATCTGTGTATGATAATATGAATGAGTCTGTGATGGTAAAATAGTACACCCACATTGTTCTTGCTGCACAAACTATCTGCTTAAGCCCGGTACAGCACTGTTGCTGAAAGTTACCTACATGTCCAGCGCACGAGCATGTAGGTCACAGAATCTGTCTTTCCGAGAGGCTACAGTTGAGCGTTTGAACTTGTCCTTGGTGGCAGTGTCAGTGTTGGTAATTTGGTCAAGTTCAATGCTGCTAAAACCCAGATGTGTCTACTTTCCTCCAAAAAGAGCCCATTCAGCCCTACTCAAACTTTTTGGGGAGTAATCATGGCCGATAACTGATCATCTTGTTCTTATTAGTTGACGTTGACACCAAATCTTAATATACAATGTGGATATGACAATACGATCATAAATGAAAACACTGGCAATACTCATCATTACGAATAACTTTTAGTATGGGAGTTGGGACCAACCCAGAAATCGCGAAAAAAAATTCAGGTGTCCCGTACATAAATCGACAAAATGTACAGGACAGCTGATTTTTTTTTATCTTATTATCATATCGACATTGTATAGCCTTACATCGAAGCAAATGCTTAACTAGTTGCAAAAAAGCTCCAAAAGAAGATCCTCGCAAAGATCAGACAGTAGTTCATACCGGAACAGCTGCTCAAACTTTACCAAGCGAAAGTCCGATTGTGTCAGATTGTGTATAGATTATGTTCCTATCTTTAGGACGGAACTACTAATTCGTGGATATGGTAACGGCTTGATGCACTTAAGAAATTTGAGAGGTGAGCCAAGGGGTTCTTTGGCAATAATGCACTCGTCGGATCGAGGCGTCAAAGTCTTGAGCATCGACGCCCAACTGCTAGCCTGTCGGTTTTTTACCAGCATTTCGGGGAGTGTGCGTTGGAATAGCCTAATAATCTAATATCGCCAAGCCCGTTTCATCATCACACCACCACAAATTATATAACTATCGTCGCAACCGAAGAGAGAGCAAATACCAAATAAGGTGCAACATTTACCTCGTCTAGATAGACAACTGATTTATATAGCTCATATTTATTTTTAAATTCCCAATAAAAAGTATCTGGCTGGCTGGGGTAACGTTACCAGCAGGAAATCATTTTAGAACTAACTAAAAAAGTACCAATAATATTAAAAAAGGGCGCAACCATTACAGATGCTGGTCATTTTCTATAAAATTTAAATGACAATTTGCGATTTTTTCTGGTTGGGATAACTCACGTATTGAGTCAGTGCAAATCTACATGAGCGAATAAATTAGCCATTTAAACAATCTACTTTCCAACGAGACTGACTAGTACTCGACAAGTTAACCTTGTAAGGGAGTAATACATCTAATTAAGCGAACAGTTATCACCTTCACTGATTGACTGTAATTGACGGAATGCCGAGGAAAAGGAAATCAAACCACCTTATCTTTAACATACTATTTTATTCTTTATATTAATATCCTTCGCAATCACGTTATAATATTTATGATTACAGTTTAATTTTGGAATGGTATTTAATGTAATATAACGATAAGCTTAAAAATAAATAAAAATCATATTAACTGAATTTACAATGTTACCTATCATGCATCACGATGACAGATTTGTTGAAATAAAGGAACATGGCAAAGAGTTTAGATGAACGCGACTCTTTGGTTTCTCTGTTTCTTCTAGAATAGCGGACTATATTAATCTAAAAAGAAACATAAAAAATGCGAAAAAGACATTCACAATCAAAGAAAGATTTCAGCCTAATCAAATGAAAGCGTCAAACTCCGATAGACAGATAAAAACGTCATAATTACATCTTCACTTACAACTATGTTAATTTTTTCATCATTAAAATTGTTATTTGTACAAAATAATTCAACGAGTGTGATAAAATATAATAATTAAGTTAAAAATACAATACAAAAACAATATAAATACCTAATTATACGATCAATATATTGCTAAGTAATACAGATAACAACCTGCTAGTACTGACGCATCTCAACAGGATAACACATTATCAAAGCACATATTTTCCTTTATTATTAAACAATCAGAAACAAGAATAATTGCACCAATAAATAAAAGGGGAAATTGGGTTAAAAGTCAAATAAAATGAATATTAATGAGACGCAAGAGAGACGTGAAACAGATTATAAATAAAGCATAATATAAATGGAAATGAGAAGTTCATACAAGAAGTATTCGTATAGATAGGTCTCTAAGTTAAAACTTTTATTGATTGGCGCAATCCACAGGTACATAAACACTTTCCTTCAAATGCAGCCTAATTCGAGTATACCGTTCCGAGGCCAGAATGCTGAGAAAAGCAAATCCTTATATTATAAGTGAGTCTGGAGCTACTCCATACCTTATTTCATTTAATTTATCCACTAATGGTAGAAACGTGTGAAGTCGATAAAAATTGAAATAAGATAAATAGGTAAAACCCTTCAGCTAGGATTACTATGAGATATCTAAGGTATTGTTTTTAATATCGTTTATGAGAATAACATATCATTATCACTTCAAGCTAAATTCTATTGAGAAAGAGCAAACTCGTATTAAATCTACGTAAAATAACATTTGAAGCTCATAAATTATTTGCAAAGTCCATTAAAATGGTGTTCCAGAGCTAGGAGCTTTAGACCATAGGTATCGTGTGAGTTTAGTTTCAATATTCATTCACCATTTCCATATAAGGTACATACGTATTCAATTCATACAGAAGTCACTCCGGTTGGGTCCCAGTTTCCTATAAGCTACGCCTCCACACGGTGCTAAACTTATCTCCGGCAAGAACATGATCGCGCGGCGCGGCGCGGCAGACTAGTGGTCACGAGCACAGAGTCCGCTCGCCTCAGTACTGACGGTCGTCGTAGATGTAGATGGCCTCGCCGGCGGACTCCTTGAGCGGCGGCGGCGGGAAGTCCAGCTCGCCCGGGCGGAACAGCTTGGAGGCGTTGGGCGCGGGCGACGCGGGCGCGGGCGAGCCGCTGCCGGGCGAGCCGCCGCCGCGCCGCTTCACGCCGCTCGGCGACGCCGCCGTGCGGAACGACGACCGTCGCGCCAACCTGCGTACCAGAAACATTGCTTAGAATTAGAAGTCATCACAAATTATATGTTTCCGATGGATGCGAGACGCAAAGGACCGGTAGTTGTGGCGACGCTTGGGGAAGCCTATGTCCAGCAGTGGACGTCTTTCAGCTGAGATGAAGTTATAAATAACGAAAAAAAAACTAACGAGACACGTATGTAAACTAGACTAAGATATTTAAATATGTGACACTCGCTTCCCCAAAAGCTTAGGGATTATCTATGAAAGGTAATATAAAAAAACCTGAATGTAATCTACAAAGTATCTTTTTAAAAAGAAGCGTTAGATTCCTCCCACAAGTTGTACCGGTGTCCTGGTGAAAGTCGCGGGACACACAGGACCTTCGTTTTAACGACACTTGGGGGACGCCTATATCCTGTTGTCTTTCGGCTGCAATGATGATGATCTTTTAGTAAGCTCAAATATGACATTACCTAGAAGCCACCTCCTCAGGCGTCTCCTCGATCTCGAGCACCCAGCTGACGGAGTCGTGCTTCTCGACGACGCCCTTGACGGCGGGCAGCGGCGGCGAGTCGGGCGCGGGCGACGCGGCGGGCGAGGGCGGCGAGTCGGGCGCGGGCGACGCCGAGCGCCCCGAGTCGCCCGACGACGTGCGCGCGCGCAGCGGCGGCCGCTCGATGTAGCCGCCGCCCGCGAGCAGAGACACCACCTGTGCCACAACACGGAAATTGTCCTTAAATTCGACCTATTATGTAAGGCCTATGGGGCACTTTGTAAGGCCGGATATGTCTGCCGCATGTCAGACGAGCTGTGGGCTAAAAAATCTACTTACTGGACCCCATTAAACGCAAGACGACATCGTGGCAGACCGAGGCGAAGGTGGAGAGATGAGTTGGACAACTATCGGAGGGACTGGCCCGCAATGACTAAAGATAGGCGTGTGTGGAAAAGGGAGAGGGAGGCCTTCGCCCAGCAGGGTTGGGTTGATGCCAGCTTTGCTTAAGGGACATAGTGCCTGCAAGGTGTGTCAGGTTGACACAAATGGTTCGACTTAGGACTGAGGATTCACAAGTTTGATTGCGACTGATTTATAGTCTGTGGGAATGAATTTAAAGCTGTAGGTGTTTGAGATTTTTACCCTGGAAATCGACCTTTAATTTTATTCGTTTGCCAGAACGCATGCCTCCTAACCTTTTGTTCCGTTTGGCGCAATACCCGTCCAATGGAGTAAAAGTTTATGATGTTGAATTCTCTCTGGTGAACCCCCTCTAGGTGGATGTGATTTTTCACGTCATGGGTCTTAGTAGGCTTCATCGTATCTTTTCCGGTGGGTTTGATACGATGAGGTTTAAGCATGCCGGCGTTTAATCTTAACTTGGTTGACACTTAGCGGAGTGTCAGACTTTAGACGCGATTCGTTCGTCCTGTTCTTAAGCCTTCTCTTGTAAGAGAAAGACTTAACCATGTAAAACTTCCACCGTTAGGTAATTCTTCCGTTAGGATCAGGCAGGTAGGGTCAGAATATTCGAGCAATCTGAATAAAAGTCTCCTCCACCCATAGCCGTAACCTCCAATGTTTTAACTTATCACTGGTACCAATTTTTGAAAAGGAAACGGATTGACCTCGTCACACTACCTAGCACTACGACTTGTCAATTCCATTCAGGACGAGGACTTAATATAACTTATTAGATGGAGAAATCGAATCGTTTCTACGAAGATTTGTATAGTGACTTCGGGTGATCTCATCATATCACAACACACAGTGAAAAGTTTACCAAACAAGGTCAGAGAGTTAAAGTAAATAAAAGATTTTATCGAAAATAACTAGAAACCAAAAGTTCTAGGAAAATCTTCATGACACATGATTTTGCATATAGTAACGGTAATTTAAAAACGAATAAGGAGTGGAATTTCCTGCCGAAGTATGTCTTTCCTGATAGCTTCTGCTTAGGAGTCTTTAAGTCAAGAGTGAATAGGCTACTTCTAGGCAAACGTGCTCCATCGTCGGCCACATCATCTCTTAATATCAGGTGAGAGAGTGGTCAAACGCGAGCCTATGCGTTTTTTTTTTTACTATTCATAGGCTCTACCACTATCTCACAATAAATTTGTTCCTAAAAGGCTTTGTGCGTATGGGTGGAATTGTCATCATGTACATAGCGTGGTGCATAGCTGTACGTCTAATGGTCCGATGACAATATGGACTTGTCGAAATTAAATTGTGCAATTCCAGTGCACACTCCTTATGTGTAAACTATAGAAAACTAAAGACTGACCTGTGACTTCTGTCTAAGCTTGTATCGTAGCTCCTCGTTGAGCGCGGCGAGGCGCGCGGCGTGGTCGCGGTCGCGCGCGGCGGCGTCGCGCAGGCGGCGGTTGTCGTCGCGCAGGCGGTCGGTGTCGCGCTGCCGCGCCGCCGCGCGCTCGCGCAGCTCCTCGGCCGCGTGGCGCGCCGCCCGCGCCTCGCGCTCGCACGCCGCGCGCCGCTCGCGCTCCGCCGCGAGTTCCGATCGCGAATCGCGTAAAGATGCGACCTCCGCCTGCTTCAGCTCGATCACCGCGCGGAGTGACCGTACCTGCAGGAAGAAACACATCCATAATATAATTTCGTACTAAATAGATCGTTTACGTACATTAAGTCATGGCGATTTATTTAAGTGTTTGTAAACGCAGTAGAATAATTCAGAATCTCGTTTTTGTTCCTGAATAATGAATGACCGCCCTATTTATTTCAATGGCTCCATAATAATTATAACCGCTTTATTAATAGCCTCAGTTAGTAGTACTAACCTCAGCTGCCAACTCGTTGGCATCTGTGCTCAATTCCTCATTCGCAGCTAATCGCAGCTCGCAATCTTCCGCCTCGCAGCACACGGGGTCGCAGGCGGCGTCGCACATGTTGCACGACTTGTCCCACGACGTGTCGACCGACGTGTCGGTGGACGTGTTGGCCGACGTGACCGACGTGTTGTACGACTTGCTCTGCTCGATCTCCGCCCGCGCCGCTTCCAGTTGCGCGCGTAACGTGCGCTCGATTTCGCTGTGCGCGTGTAGACGCGCCCTACTCTCGGCGACTTCGTGTTTCAGGGATTCGATTGTATCCTACGAATAAAAAATGTACTTTACTATAATGTTTTAAATTAACAGGTTCCACTGGCCTTCGGTAGCTCAAGTGGTTTAGCAAGATTGTCATTGTGGTTTCTGAAGGCTGCGCCACATTCTTTGGCCTTCGCTGGCGCGGCGTGCCCAACAATAAAAACAATTGTTTGTAAAATAATTCCAGTAATACGAGTCGGTGCATAAATAAATATTAATTGCGATTTATTTAAGTCCTAAAGGAATGGTTAAAAAAAGCGCGGTTACCTTGAGTCCCTTGATGTCGTTGGCGAGGGTAGCGACCTCCTCGATGTGCTTGGCCTGGAGGCGCGCGTTCGCCTCCTCCTTCGACGAGACCTCCATCTCCAGCTCTGAGATCTTGCTCAGGCATTCTGCGACTGGAACCATCAACATTATATTTTAATATAACATTCATGAATTAATTTATTACATACCTTATACGGACTGCTTTAAAATATTTGTTCTTTGTTTAAAACACGCATTTAATTAATGCAAGTAATTACAAACTAGATTTTATTTTTGCTGATATTGAAAGACAAAGAAGAGCAAGGAATGTACAGTCAATAACCCAGGGAGGTAAACTACTCACTGCTCATGTTTTTACAAATCCACAATTACAATGCAGTAGAATTCAACAGGTTAAAAAAGTTATTTTTGTATTAGCGTCGTGGGAAACCGCTGATATGGGCAGCAACCTAGTGGGAATATTTCGCTTCTCCAAGGACATGACATGGCTACGCTCAAGTGAAGCCATATCGTCCTGTCCTCTACATCTCCCATCGAGCGTTTACCTGCGTACTTTAGCAGATCTGTTCACCTTAGACGCTTCACAACGCTAGATGATCCGGTTCCAGAAACTTTCAGCCCTTTACGACCTGTCCACACCACGTTTTTAAACGCGACTTTGACATGCGTTTTAGAAACGTGCGTCGACGGCACGTTTTTGTCCTACAGAAGGTCTAAAGGCTACGTCTGACTCGCTTGCTTAACGCGTCTGTATCGCTACAAAGACGCGTCAACAGCTCTTTTAAAAACATTGTGTGTACAGGACTTTAGACCATCTATTCTGCTAGCAAAATGCCAAGTGCAGCTCAATAGTGACAGATAGTGCTTTTTTAAGGTAGAAAGTCATCAAAATGACTTCTCGCGATGTGGACGGATCGGGTCAGGCTGACTAAAACCCTCTCCTATTACTTCTTTCCAGTGGCAGATAGTGCTGAGTACTCACTGGTATCGAGATCCTTCTGCGCGCGCTGCTGGCGGTCGCGGTCGGCGCGCGCGGCGCTGCTGCGCTCGGCGGCCGCCACGCCGCGCCATCGCTCGGCTTCCACGCGCCAGCTGCTGCCATTTAGTGCGTCCAACTGGAAACGTATCACCACCATTAGTATAACTGTTCATTGCACATGTTCTTTATTTTTATGATACATCTTAACAATTTTTTTCGAGTTAATGTGTAATTCGAGAATTTGCGAAATTTTCGCAAACGCGTTCAATTAGGGTTCGCCCAGTTAAATGTAACTTGCTTTTCTAATCAGCAGTAAGATACTAAGCTTATATTCTAGTATTGGATACTAATAGGTTCAAGTACATTGGACAAAAAGTCATGGTATTTTTTATACACGAATAACCTCTCAAGTGAATTCACTGTTGGGTCATCACTAACGCAAAAACCATGAGCAAACATCCATACTCGTAAAATATCAGGCCATGCAAATATTTATTCCAAGCTTTAACGTGAATCGAACCGAATTGGCCTCAACACTTTGTCAAATGTTTGTTGTGTTGGTCGGTAAACACAATAGAGTGCCTACAACTTATGTAAATCGCCGACCACATTCGTAAATCACTACGACAAGTGACGACTTTGTGGAAGTTTTACGTCATACGCATTGGCCGATACAAGTACAGAATTGTTTGGTACCTAGGTATCTATTATGAAAAATACTTACACAGTATTGTTTAATCTGTGATAAAGGTAGTAAGTACTGCTATGGTTTGCATATCTTTAGTTGTATCACTGTTAGCCTCTCTAAAAATTACAAATACACTCTAAAGATTGATTTTGCTGTAATAGAGCAAGCCACAAACGGGTTCCGATTTTTTGACTGCACCTAGCCTAAAAGCTTTTAAGTCCCGAATATTAGAGCTCGGAATAAACATTATGATTGTACAATACTCACTCGAAACACTAAATACTGGACTAAAACGCCCAGGGCTTCGACGCCTTTGGCTGCGTGCGCGAGCGCGACGGCCTGCTCGCGCGGCTGCTGCGGCGGCGGCGCGACCAGCGGCGCGGCCGGCGTGCGCACGGGCTGCGGCGTCTGGACGCGCTTGCCGCGGGGCCCCACCGCCGCTGCTACGCGCGGTGGCTCTGTGCGACAAAAGAAATATGAAGGTAAGTTAAAGTTGTTGAAATTATTGAACAATAAACTAGTGCGCCTCTTCATCAACGATTGCATCACTGCTTATCATCAGGTGGGATCGATCGTAGTTAAGCTCTATACTCCGTTTGTTTAGGTAGGTAGTTAACTAAAGGTAAACAGTCTTGGTATGTCTTTTTATATTAAAGAGGTCGTATATAATATACACAAAGATTATTTAAATTTAGTTTATTAGCTAACATCGATTTAGGTAAATACCTATTTGCAAAGATTTTTACATACAATTTATAGACAACTTTTAGATAAAAAGACATGCCAAGATTGTTTACGTTTAGTTAACTACCTAAACCGACGGAGTATAGTTTATATTATTAAAAAAAATACGGCGCTGACGAAATAAATGGCGTTCTTTCACTGTCTGCCCTCATAGAAAAACAGCAGCATGAGTTTATGTGTATGATGTTTGTAAGTTTTTTTTGTTTGGTTTTATCTATCTATTGTAAGCAGTGCTGACACAATAGTAAAGGCCCCGTCGTATAAATTTTACACGGACTCGAACCTAGCATGGCACTTAATTTTGTGTATTTTATTTCAACACTGCTCTGAAAACAGTGAAGGAAATATCGACATGTGACATTCACTAACCCGCATTGGGCCCAGATGGTGGATAACGGGCCATTCCCGCTTCTAGAAAGGCCCGAGTATTGCCCCAGCATTGGAAACATTATAATAAATAGTATAATTATGAGGCTGATTATGCTTTATCTACCTGCTTAAGTACATAACTTATGTTTACTTTTTTTTAGAGGGTATATAATTGTAGCCAATTTGTTGAGATTAGCTATACTGCCGCGCTAGCGATATGAGCAGTAAGTACGTTTTGCGTAGTTTTGAGTAATTGACGCGCAAAGTTTTTGTTACAAATTTTGTTTATATCAATTGTGATGGTTGAAACGTATAACCCAAATAAAGCGCTTTTATATTCTTCACTCAATAAGGTTGTATATTTATTTGAATAGTTTTAGATGACGAATTTCCTTTTATTATTAGTGTTAGTTGAAGCAACTGAAATAGAGCTGCCGTTATTCTAAACGAAATTTACTGGTTCCCGATAAGCTATCAAAACAGGTGTCAGCACATCTGGTAGAGCTCATTGCGCTGATTCGGGATCAATATTTAACTCATTTTGTCAAAAATTTGACTTACTGCTAATATCGCTAGCGCGGCAGTATACTCGTTCCTACATAGGCGATTTTTGGGATATCGATAAGTGTTCGTACTTCGGATTACGCTAGAGTTGATAAATTACAGATACTTAAGCCAGAACTAAGTACAAAGTTAAACGATCTATCTTCGTGAGCTGTAAGCACGATCTATATCTCATTGTTCAATGAAGTACACATGTGAACAAAACGGCTAGTAATACAAAACGGCTAGAATACGTATCGGTAAGTACGGCGGCCCCATTCATAGCCACGCGTCGATCGTGCTGGGTCAGAGATCAGCGCTAAGTACGCCGCGTAGGAGTGAGGAGTGACAGGTTGCTAGACGCCTACCTCGTCCTCTCTATAATAATACACTTCCGACGGTTGTACGACAACCTCGCTCTATGAATAAGTGCTATAATTTATTAATCGCAAAGGACGTACGTAAAGAGAAAATCTTTCATCCACTAGTTTTTTTTTGAGGTCGGAAATCATCAAGTAACTTTTCCTGCTCTCGGTGGAGTGAGAAGGCGTTGTCAGACTGACTAAAACACACCTGTATTTCAAATGCCCTTTGCGTTTCAGGGTCATGGCAACTGGGCATGAGCCCTTACACCGTTTTGTTAACATGTCTTAGTGGGCATGTAATACACCATGTCGTCGACGACTCGGGCTTGGTCCTTACCGCACAGCGTCTACCCACTGCTTGCCGCCCAGGCTTGCGGGCGGCAAGCAGTGGGTAGGGCCTGCGGTATAGCCAGCAATCGCCCTGGGAAGCATGAGGATGTCCGTTCCCTCACGGTTACGGCCATCTCCGTTGCTAGCATTAGTGCTCCAACGAACCGCTTGCCAATCTCTTTCATTCTGGACCAGGGCCGGACGACGAGTCAACATATGACAACAAACGCATATCTAGCATAGCAACTGCTTTTGGGTAGGTTGCCAGCGAATACATTAGTGTTTTTGTGGTTGTTTTATTCATACTCTAAGGTTGACACATCACTTGTAAGTCTGGTAACGGTCAAGAAGGGCTATGTTGGTCGTGACTCTTAGAAGAGCATGAAAATGCATGCTCTTTAAAAATATACAAGTGTTTATACTGTGTAATCGTTCGTTCGGGCACGAGGACGCATGTCACGATCCGACTAATCAGTCAATCGACCTCTAAAATCGTATTCCATGTATGAAGAGATGGTAATCTTCAGTGGTTCTCATTGTGGGGTTTTTTCATTAAGGTCGTGTAAAAATTAAAGTCATTCATCATCGTTTTCAGGGGCGAATAAAGACAATAAAGTTAAATTAGGGTACAGTGGTTTTATCACGGTTATAAAAATTAAATGTCACTTTAATGTGAACTGGGGTTTTTTTATGAGACTTTATTATAAAATACAAAAGCTTTGTCTTTTCTGCTTAGTAATCTTGTAACTACTTCACACAATAAACACACTTGGACCTTATTACTACGTGAAACTCCGAGTATAATATTTACGGCAGTTTGTCTTAAAATTGGTCTAGTTACTGCGCTTGCGCTGTCTACGCTAATAGAAGCAGACACGTCGTCTCTGTTAGCTCCACAATTACACAATTTGAGAATTCTCACAATTTCATCGAAATAGCAACTTTAAACGGAAATAAATCAATAATTACAGGCCGTTTTGTTTTTCCATCAAACGCGGTATTAAATGACATTGCATTCTTAAGGCACAGGTATTTAATATGCATACAAATACCCTTGGTGTGATTGTTATCCAATCCATTCATTCCTACATATTAATGCATCCAACACAACGTTTTCAAGATCAATGAAATAGATAGGAATAATAAACTGCGAAGTAACTTAGCACATACCTGCAATGGCTACAATATTTCAGAATTCTCGTTACAAAATTCCATTACGGACAAAGCGTCAACTGAAATATACAATGAGCCAAGAAAATATTTATCTTTATGAGAAATTCTTCACCAAACGTATTGTTAATTGTCTGTTATCCTTCGTCTCAGGAACTAATTAGCAGCGTTACATAAAACTCGGCTTTCTATATTTCGTGATGACACGGCAAGCCCTTAGCACTACCGACGGCAGCCATTACGAAGTGAAATCGACGCTGTTCCGCGCACGTATCTATTATTTGATATGAATATTTCAAACAGGCACTTACTAGGCAACATACAATTAAAATTGATGGTGCTATCAGTTTTAAATCATCGTTATTTTGAGGCAACCGTACGTACATTAACAGGTATCTCTGTAAGGAAAAATGAGTGCATAAATTCCGTTCCTTTCCGCATTTTATTCAACAGGCCACATAATCACAAGCCCATCCAATCATTTAATCAAAATAGGCCAACAAAAAAGCTGCTTTGATTTAGCAGATGTAAAAAACGCGCTCTCTTTATATTGGTGGCTGTTCCCACGCGCTGCGCTCGCTTCGCGCATCATTAGCTTCGGCTGACAGCGCCCATTTCCGCCACGTGGTAACAATAAAAGCTGCGACATGTTAATTTTTCAGTCCAATTTGTGACATTTTACATGTTTGCGACAAATCTGATCATAATATGGAACAAAGAATATTCAAATACAAAGGCAAGAAGAAATACGAAAGAGTTTAACATCCTCAAAAGAGTTTCTTTGCACTCACAATAGAGAATCCTTGATTACCAAGCAACAGTACTGTAGTTGGTGCTCTCTTCTAACGGACAAATGCCTATTATCTCGCCATTACACTAATTTAATCATGACTCTTCTGCCCACGACGGGGCTTGCAGGTACCACAACAACATAGGAGACAAATGACGACTTCTTAGCCACAAAAAAGATGAAGGAAGGAAACACGTAGATTTGCACAAGCACTAGACTAAGCAGATGCAATAGTTCCTAATTGTGCTCATAAAGCGTAATTATTGCGGATGATGTCTCAATAGCAATTTTGTGAATGGCCGGTTAGAGAGGGTCAAACAGCATGCGCGTGGGCATCAATTGGGAACGTTGAAACGTCAAATTAACATGCCTTAGGGCTGACATAATATTAAAAATACAATTAATTTACGACTGTGCCTCGTAAAGGGCTCAGTGATTCTTAATCATGCTCGTTTGACTGTGACTTTTGAATTGAGCGATATCAATTTAGGTTTTGACAGATTGATATTTTAGGAGAAATTTATTGACATTCAAACTAACAACGTTATACTGATGTTATATAATTTTAAAAATTCTAACTAGAGCAAATATTATTAAATTCCTCTATCCCTAAATACCAGCAACCCTGTAGGTACTCAGGATGCGTGTACCTATATTAGTCAAAGAACAAGAGAGCGCTGCGCCTACGCCAGGAACATAGACCGTTTGATCATGATTGCTGACATTTTTATGTACTTGACAAATGTCAGTTCTCATGAACATGATTCTGCAATAGTTATGTGATCTTTACGTACATAACTTCTGACATAAATCTTGCTTGTGAGGGCCCTTTCTAAATGTGAATAAGCGTTTTTGAGTAGGCACCTGTTATATACGGTTAACAAATCTGTTAGGAAACGGATTTAAGAAATACCGTCACGCCTTTATCCTACACCCACATTTCGGCAATGATTGTACCTATTTGCGTCTAGCGCCCGTGAAAGGGGGCAAGCGTAAAGGTTTTTCCGTACCCACGTAAATTCATCCAATAATTCTATTTAAAACTATGAAATAATAGTCTTACGAAATTAGAAAAAAAAAGCAACAAGCTGGTTTTTGTTTCTAAAGAACTAGAGAGAATTTAATTTTAAACCTAAATTAGGCGCATTGAAATAATCACACATTTAGCCGTATGGGGTCACTACTGACTCCAAAAAATAAATGAATACGAAATGGAAAAAATAAATAATCACATATTAGCTTACTACAATGAACTCCAATAAACAAATCATAACTTCTACGGTCAAGTGGGCTGCGGGAATGTTTGAACTGAAGGAAAATAAGTGAGTTTTAGTCAGCAAAAGTCAGATACGCACTCATGCTCCCCCCAAAGCGGTATCTTGATGTATTCACAACTCAAACATAAAGTATTGGTCGTTTGAAAATTATACCTTAACGTATAAGTATTCTACTAAGTCATGTTACAAGTAAACTTTGCAATTTAAAAGCACATAAAGTCGTAAAGCACAGTCAGTCATTACTATGATGGATTCACAAGCGATCGACTGTTTTGTATCAGTATTCCACTTACAGAGTAGGGTAACGGGTCTGTGCGGCCGTGCCGTGAATATTCTATTGCCTAGTACATTGACTACTTACTATTAAAAAGTTACGATCATATACGTCTTCCTGTAATATGTCAACAATAAGTTACGATAGAAACTTACGTTGTTTTTATAAGGACAGCGATTATTCAAAGTAAGAAGAATATTTTATTTGAAGTTGACTTTGTATTTTTGACAACCCTGAATAATCCCCCTAAACAAATTCTATAAGAGTATCACAAAAGCAATGAGTAACCGACCTTGCGAGGCCGATGACATAAACATCAATTTATATAAATATTATAAAATTGTTGTTTTGCTTTCGAGCAATTTGTAAATTATACGCAAAACTTATTTAATCGATAAATTACCTACAACAATTGTCTGTAGAAAATATAAGATTTTATTACCATTTATAATTTGTAAATGTTATGACGGATTTATTAATAATGTAATTACAATTTCGTGTTTCAAGTAGCTTAGTCGGTATAACTATAAAATAATTGAAGGTAAATGAATCAAAGCTGCATAGTTCGCATTCGTGACTGAACTATTTTTAATCAAGATCAATAGCATGGTCGGTAAAAGTAACTGAAGTCTGAAAGGATATTCAGTGTTGATTCGACCTACATTTCAAGTAACCGAAGCTTTTCATCAAAGCGTTCAGTCTTCAGTATTTTAAGTAAATATAGAATTATTTGAATTACGCATTGACGTATTAAGTAACGTTCACTTCCTTCCACGGAAAAGCGTTAATCGATGGTTACAATTGATTGGTTTATTAAAGGAACTGGTGAAATTAATTTTTCATTTTATAGTCTATAGCTTATGAAAACATCAATGAAATTACGATTATTCCTATTGTGATTGTATCTAACTTAAAGTCATTGGACGTGTACAATTTTGAAGAACCGCAAGCTCAAATATTAAACGTAAACTCGTCGAGTCCGCCTACCGAGCGCCATTACGAAAACCATTTATCATTCGCTCATCAAACGGTTGTTGCTCATTTCGTGGGTTCCGGATAGCAACAAATCTTGCCGCAATAGTTCATTTACACTGTTATTTGTACCGCGTACCCGCTCTAATAATACTATAATCCATTCGTTTGCGTCTAGCGTGTAGAGTAGTGAGAGAATCACAGATCTAATTTTAGTAGTGTTTGTATGTATGTCAGGGGGCCGCGCAGTCGCCCGCCCGCCCTAGAAGGGTCATCTGCCCAACGACAGCTCCGCAATATATCTTGCATTGCGCAAAAATGTCGCCTTCTTCACATTGTTTGTTTTTTATAAGAAACTTATCATAGTTTGTTGTTCCAAACGGTAAATCTTTTGATGGGAACATCTGAATTAGGTTCGACCTGAACATTTTATAGGTAAAATGTTTGCCTACTATAACTATTAATATTCTTGCGGGTGGGACATGGAGAAATTCATAATGTAATGAATTATAACCACACGACAAAAGCACTAACGTTTTATTGATATGAATTCTTAGAACTGTACAGTAGGTAACAGATGACGATAATAAACACAAAACCGATATGAATTTCTCTGAAATTAATCTTTGATCGCGAACAAGGAACCTACTAAGTCCAAGTGGGCCAAATGGGCAATATTAAAAAAAAACCAAGCAATGTTCTAGCGTGTGTAAATTATACCGTGCGACCCTATTGTAGAGCGAGATCAAAATCTTTGTGAAATCGCTTTTACGTATTTGTGATAACATCTTCAAATTGTATGTTTCAGCAAGGCTGTATATGTACTGTGACGTGACATAACAAGCTCATACATATATGTACGGCTTATCTGTTCCTAGAACGAGTTGTGGAACTCGGAAATGTGTTATGTGCGATATTTTCCATACCGGTGTAAAGGTGCGGAAAACTTCATACGGAATTTTTCCTGTAAGGCACGTCAAATAACTGTTTGAGTAGATTTTATCGACATGGAGGAGATTTAAAAGATGAAAATGAGAATTAAATAACGCTCTGGCACACGTTACGCTTATAATTGCGATCCCAAACCGGACAGGACAACCTTGTCCTGCCTTTAAACAAAGCACCTGCAACAGGCATCATGAAGGTCAGAAACTGGACCAAAATCTACTTTTACATTACATCATTACACTTTCCTTGGAGATCATTATCGCGCCTCCAGCGCACGTGACCTAGTCTCCGTCCACAGGTGTCTCTGCGTCATTTAGGTCCAAGAAAGTTGACCTATAAGGTGACACAATCGCAATACAAATCCGATTGTGTTTACGCCAAATCCGGGTCTCTTAGTTGGCGGACATGTCTTGTTTAGCGCAGATTCGCTGATATGTGGGTCCACCTTAATCACTATTTCTCACGCATTGCGCATACGTACGCATGACATTTACGTTTACGAATTTTAAATCACCCTACATTCAGGTTAAATGCAAATCTTGCCAAATCTAAACTGTTGTTGCCCACATTTTTAGTGTAACAACATGACAGTCTACAGCTGGGCTAAAAGCTCATGCTATGACTTCATCTTTTGATCTTTTTTAAGAGCCAAGTGTCGAGTCACTCTAATTTGTTATATCTAGCCTGCGAGGCTACTCTGCTGAATCATGGTTCCTCAGATATCTTTGGCCGCTCCCAGCGCCAGGCATGCTGCCAGGCTATCCCACTTTTGACAACGATTAGACTTCGCGATTAGTTTTCATTTAGCACTGCTGTTTATTGAACTCGTTAATTTGATTTTATAGTGCGTTGTCGAACCTTGAGTTTGAACTTTTGAATACTCGCCAAGGCTCAAGCTTGAGGATCGTAGGTCAAAACGGTAAGAATAGAAAGGCAAACGTCCAGCTTTGTAAAACGAAGTTTACAATAACGTAATCGTAATTATAGCCATTGCTTCGCAGATATAACCTGCTCAGAATTTTGTTTACATGCTCGCCTAATGTTTGAGAATGCTTACTTTCGGTGTTAAGTGGGTTTCATAAGAAGTCTGAAGGTGTTTTAGAAGTTTAATCACTTGAATTGTCCATAAACGATGATAAGTCAATATTGAGTAAGTTTTGTAGCACAATTTGTTGATTTCACTTTGCAACTATGATGTGGTCGAGTCAATGCGTATCTATAGGTATCTCAAGGCTGAGTAATCAACCAAGGAGTGGTACAGTGGGATTCCAGAACCAGATACTATCTTGATCATAAATAATATTGTAAACTGTGATACCTACAGTCATAAAATAACACAAAAACTGATCTCCATTTTAATGTTTTGAGACAACATCAAAATCAGGTAGACGTCGTAAAAACTGGAGATAGCACTAACGTTTCAGATTTATAGATAGAGAGCATGCGCACGATTGCGCTGTTACACACTCACGCACGGCAATCTATCACTTGCTCGTCTGTCACCGTCTCACCGAGCACCGTGCTGACCCCATTCCTCGGCTAACACTCAAAAAACAACTTCAAGAAGATAATATGATAGGCGATGTTTACGCATTTTACAACAACGACGTCGTCGTCAACGTCAGCAAGGCAATGATGTGATCATTGCCTTGCTGACGTTGACAGCAGTAGCAGTATTAAAATCTATCAAAACAAAAGCCAGGACTCATAATGGAATTCGTCACAATGGCCAATTCGCAAATACTCTAATAATGGTAAACCCCTCGACGTAAATCTGTCAGCGGGTACTAACGAAGTTGTAAAACTCATACGCTTCGCCACCTTTGTTCCCTCCGAGAATTTAAAAGGACACTTGCAAAGGAAGCTAAAATATACCTAAGGACGTCAGTGACAATTTCCTTATAGTTCTCAATCTGGGTCAGGATTATATGATCGGTAATTTAATGTAATATTTACATAAAAAATATTCAAATTAACGAAGTGGAAAGAAACGTTTCATGGCGCTTAGCTTGTGTAACTCGTTTTGTATTCAAAGAACCGCCGGCAGGCGTATTGATATCGACCACACAGCGATTTCGCAACACCTAAAAAGGAAATTACTTATATTGAGTTGTTGAAACGCTGAAGGCACTTTTATTTGCTAATAATGTATATGCTATGCATATTTTTTTTTTCTGCTTAATTAAATACTTTTTAGCTATGGTAAACAATTACCTAATATAAACAAATATGAAACTTCAAAGCTGCTAATAAGAATGAGAAGTTCGACATGATCTTTAAAGTCAAAGGCCATGACACCCGTACCGACATAGAAAACGGCGAGACAGATGTTTATTTGTATAAAATTGATATATCTCGTTTGATATCGCTTTCTCAATTAGTATTCTATTTTTATATATTTATTGATGAACTGTTTAGATAACAAATATGTTTTTCATGCATATTCCCTGTTGTGGCAGAAACACCACTCATGAATTCAAGGCAATGAATTTTGCAGTAAGCCCTCTATTAAATTTGTCATGTGTCAAGTTATATTTACATGCGGCGACTGATGACAGACCAGACATGCCATCAAACGAGTGCCCTTCAGAATCCAGCTCCGCAAACTTAACACAGTCCCACTTAACATGAAATAAACGTGGCCTTACTTTTAGTATTTTGTTTTACGACAATGCCGCGCGAACATCCTGTGTGTGCTCCCACTAATTAACTTTTAATAGGCATAATTTCCACACAAGTACTTTACTAATAGATGTCGGGAGTTAGGGTCATCACTCACACACTATAGCGAATCCGAGATGACTCGGAACAAATAAGTTGTGAAGCAGTGATCGAGCTGACTAGCTTAAACTTAGCGGACGGATGTTCCGCTGATGCATCATTTACTCTGCCTAAAAAACGTACGCGTGGAATTGACAACTTCCTCTTTCTTTGAATTTAGTTAAAATACACTGAATATATTCGATACAACCGTCATGCCGGTGATTTCTAAAGGGTACGGAAGGGAGTGATGTACTGTCATGCAATCACGGTTTCCGATGGCGAGACGCGCCATGGGTTAAGAGACCTTCCTAAACCAGCTTCCATGACGTTTTGCAGCTTCTACATACATAGCATTACTTAGTTTCGCAATTTCCGTAACACTAAACAACAATAAAGTGTTACTGAAATAATAAAACAATAGCTTCAATGAAAAAAATACACAATCGTATCTCCATTCGTGCACTCGTACAAAGAGATTATTTTAATTAGATACAGTTTTTGGTGTTATCACGTTTAATAAATTGTCGATTTTCAGGCATTGCAAAATATGCATTGCATAAAAGTTTACACTTAGTCAACGATCGATGCCCTCTCATACATAAGTTATTTCATGAAAAGGGGAAGCGCTTAGAGAGGTGTCTTTATTCACCACCGGCAGTCCCCACACTGCGTTAGGCACAGGTGAGTGACCGCAACTGTTCAGAGACACCTTTTCATTTACCGGTTTCTCCATATTTGGACTTGCAATAAAACAAATGATCATTTTACAAAAAGCAAGATGCACGTAAAGTCCAGATATCATCAAACATCGCACATTAAAAGGAGAAAGTCGACAGAAACAGTTGATGTCTCCATCGACGAGACGAGGCATCGTGCAAAACTTTATCGTAGCACGTTCCGCAATACCTGTGTTTTCGTTTATTTACATCTGTATTTACTTACGGACATTAATAGCTGTAATTACTGCGCATTGCAAGTGCTATATTAATAGCGTATTTATCATCCGCCAGTACCCTGTTCTTGAGATTTTAGTCGTAAACATAATCATCCGCCACCTGCACCGGTCTGGTGTCCGGATGGGATCAAACTTTGGGAAATCTGTCTGGACAAAACTTTACGCTTCGAGCTTTTTCAATGTTTTTATCAACTATGTATAAAAAACCAACACAAGCCTTCTGGGGCCCTGTTTTGAATGAAAGAGAACCGTGGGACCCTGAAATGAAAGCAAAGAAGGAACAGGAGTGGATTTTAGTCAATAGAAGTCTGAAAACGCCCTCCTGCTCCTCCCAGAGCGGGAGAGGCCGTATCGATGATTCCTCAATTTAACCAATCAGATACCCGCAAAACGAGACACAATAGTAAGACAAAACCAGCGCGGTCGCCGGCTACCGCTCGGGGATTCATGAAAAAAACAGTTGGCAGGTTCTTTGCGATTTATGTGGCTCGCTAGTTGCAAGTACTGGAGCTCTTTAATGTTGGCAATAAAGGATGAAACTTGTGTGTAGACTTAATATACTACAACTTTTATTACGTCGGCACACCCATTGGATCATAGAGTATATTACACTAAGCTACGCCGACCTCGAAACCTGTGACGAATGGCCAGGTATTGTGTATGTCTTGGCAACACTCCAATGCAAAAACGAACTGAGTAAAGCCGCCAAATTGTCTCTGTTCTATGAAAGACCTTCTGTTTTCTACAAGGAGAAGATTTTTTTATGTTTTCGCAATCAGTGAGTATAAATGGTCAATTCGCTGTGTCCCTCAATTTTTACGCAAGGCAATACGTATGAATTATCTAGTAAGGCTTTGATCAATGATGTTGAGATCACGAAATTGCAATATAGGTAATATCAACCGTTTTTGACTGTTTATTTTCGCGGGAAACACACCTATGCATATTTACTCGCTGAATTCCAACATCCTGCAGCTAATATTTCACTTGTTTGCAATATTTTAATTTATCTTATCATCTTCGTTGTTTATTACCGGTGAAATATTTTTCATAAGTATTTTGGGGTTTATTGTTCTCTTTATATCATAATGTCTGAAGTAATAGCATGTAACTAAAGCTAATAAATCGCAACAAGGCCCCACATAGGTAACCTCAGCATAAACTAACGTTATCAATCAATCAACATCCGTACTTTAAACAAATGCCACCATTATATTCGGTAAACAATGGTCCGGCGAAAACGTGCAATGCGGCAGAAAAAATATTCGTGGAAATTGACCTTGGCGAGGGCAAGGTCAAACGGAAACTTTCAAGTTTAAACCCTACAGAAGTACCTACGATGGTGAATGTTCCCGCCATGGTCAGCCAACGACACTTTTTTAAATGGACAGATTGTTGAGACGATGTTTTTTAGCACTGGTTCAACTACTCGATGTAATTCGGCAATTGCTTATATACAACGGTTACTTACTATAAACTTATGAATGACATTTACAATTTTAATTACGGCGTTTCCGGTCTGCAATCCATTTTCACTTCCTTAACATATCGCAGTAAAATGGAAAGCAAGTTATAGCAAAAAGAACATTATGTCTGTAATATCTTTACGTATGCACATATTTACCAACCTACTTTTCTAAATGCCACTGGATCTAAACACGCAATATTACAAGAGAGTTTTATAAGCCCGTACTGGCCAAAGCGGGAAGCTTCTTTAAGAGGATAAATTAACTCTTAATCCCTCTATTAAAGCGCCGCTCCAACGTTGACACTAATTTGACAAAATCCTTACGTTCATCAAAGAGTACTAACCTCGGCCGTCCACAAACATTTGTGAAGTTGCACAAACAACTAACTCATAATGTGTGATAAGTTTAATTCACTACACTTGAACAACACTTCACCGGCACATACACCCATCCTGCAGTGCAAATGTTGGCCCGAACATTCGCCAAGGCACGAACAACGTAAATAGACGTAACAAGGGACGTTCGGAACGTGCGTTCCGAGTCACGCTATGTGTTGAACTGACGTTTCGAGTCCGTTGCGGTATTCGAACGGTCTTCTTCATTAACTCCGATCAAGCAGTAGAAAACCCGGCGATGCGAATAACGCATTTTTATGTATGAAAAGATATTCAGATACCAAAATTATGTCCTCGAGCAAACACGAGCTTGATTTGAGAAGGTTTTTTTTTTAATGAGCGCGCTAAAATCGTTATGCATGCAGAGTACGAGGGGGATTTGCAAGCAATTATCACGCGTCTGTTGCAGTAGTGAGTGTAGCTACTAGCTACTAAGTATTGCATTGGTACAACGTACACGCACTCGCGAAACTTTTCCCTTCTGAACTGACTGAGTGACGGTTCAACGTACCACACGCCGTGAGGAAAGTTGAGGAACGAGATAGGTCTTACGCATTGACACACACAGACATAAACATTAATTTGCAAGTTTATTGTAAATATCTTTCCACGAAATGTAACGTTTCATAAATGTCAAGCTCATACACATGCATGCACTGCTCACTGCTCTTTACGCAGTAACTTGTACCGTTATTTTGTACCACTCTGTATTTTTGGATTAATATTCACTTGCATATGAGCTGAATGTGTAATTCAGCATTTCCTAATAGGATAACGTAAATTACTATTTCATAATATTATGCTTCCTAACTCGACGTTACTATGTCAATAAAGCATAGTAACAGCTGAACGGTGCGTACTGAAGCATAGCCGACTAGCCGGGCTGCGGACGCCACGCCGCTAATTATTACTAACTACAGCAGTCTGCACTTACGTATACAGGTATTAATTGTACCATTCGACAAACACTACACATGACCACTAATAAAACACATTATTTTCCGTCAAACGAGCGATAGAACGGAGAACACGATATGCCACCGAGATTAATAATGTCCAAGTCGAAAGGCCCCAGCGCAAGAAATAAAATGGCCAGTAGTAAGCATCGTCATGGTCAATCTACGATTTGGAGCACACTCCGCCGACTTTCTCAAGAAGCTCCATTGTCTACCGATCGAGTAAGCCACGGGAACAATCGGTTTATTCAGCTTTTAACGTGTTGCTTATCGCGTGTCACTAATAAGACATCGTTAGAGCGAGCGACAATTAACGCATACTAGTCTAGGCCTCGACAATCGCAGCGGAAACTATCGTGACGTGTACAGAATACGTCGGTGAGTGCATCCGTTAGTTCCGTATATGTATTCAAAGTCGTATTATACTCCTTGAATAGACTCTCGACTTTACAGTCATAGTCATAAGAGAGCCCAGCGCGGCTCGCCAAGATAACGGCATGGCTGCAATCCCGTGAATGCAATCAAGGCTTTAACTTAAGAGTACAGCATTTACTGGATGTTTACTGTGGTTTGTGCTAAGCGATACGTTTCATTGAACAGAGTCTTTGGCATTCATTGTGTTAAACTTCGTATGGGGGGACTATGGGACAAAAGAACAAAGACCTACAAAAACGATGTCAATCGTTTAGAGAATACAGAATGGGCGATTAGGAAAATTGAATACCTGCGGAAAATACATTTTAAAGCATGGGTTCTTTCTGAAGCCTACTAACACAGTTCTCTAACCACAAAATCTGCGTTTATTCGTTTATAATGATTTCAGCTAGCTATTTTATAACTCCCTAAGTAAAACTGTACAATTGCAGCAGAGTCGCGCTCCGCCGCCCTCGCCTACGCGTATACCATACATATGCATGGCTTGAAAAACTAACTTTCTTTAAACTTAGAATGTTTATTAGAATTTCGCAGATGCAATCTCTTTATATATACGCACCCATGCGTGTAACGCGCTTCTGTATTGAAT
The DNA here is from genome assembly GCA_030763345.1 of Mythimna separata. NCBI lineage: Eukaryota > Metazoa > Arthropoda > Insecta > Lepidoptera > Noctuidae > Mythimna > Mythimna separata. The sequence goes on from CM061180.1 coordinate 11,677,944, forward strand.
TCATTATTAACACGTGAAATATTGATCCATTCTAAACGACGCGGTACGCATGTATGTACGTATGCATAAAATTATATTCTGCAGTATTATTTTTACAGCATGTTGATACCTATCTTTATCCTTCTTTTATTAACCATCCCATACACGAAGATACAACGGAATCAGCATTTAGAGAAGAATGACTCCACACAACTAATCAGATCACACGTAGAGTTATTTCTTAATGACTAATTGAGATGAGAACCCACATCTTCTAAAGATTTCATCTGAAAACTAGTCCAGAATTTAAAGCTAATTAAAGTTTCAGTCAACACATCAAACTTCACTTTGGACGGTCAATGATTAGCAAAGGTTGCGAATTAAAACCATCATATTAAGTATAGACACGAGCAAGTAATAAAATAGAAAAGAAAAGGTGAACAAACTTAAAATTAATAAACGAAGTCATTAGCAAGGAAAGCATTTCCTATTAAAGCATCTTGATAATGTAGCGTCTTCGCGAATGTCGTCGCGTCGGCAGCCGTATGCAAATGATTTAGAAACTAATCGAGCCAATGACCCATTGTATGCTAACACTACGCTACTGATAGTCGTTCCCATGCCTGATAAGATTATCTCGATAAAACGCTGTTTGTTCTGACACACTACACGGCTACGTAGAAACCTACTTGTATTGTCGAAGAACAAAGGGAATAGATAATGTTACCATGGAAATAAAGAGGCCTATCTAGATTTTTCTGTTCTGCTCTGTGCATCTCTGTGTGATACGGACAACGGAGTTATGGTGTTTGCAGTGTAATATCACACTTTCCTACCATATGTGGTAGTGGTAAATGTATGTCTTTGAGCTTTACATCTTTATAGAAAGTTCTAGCTCTGTAACTGTATGTAGGTACTGTCTTAAACTTTCAATACACCCCATTTAGCTGTTGAAGTGGTGGCCAACTGCCATCAAATTGTTGGCATTTCTAACAACGAATAATTTGTTTACATCAACTTTTGGCACTAACTCTCTCTATACAAATAACACTAGTCCTTGTACTTGTTGCTCTAAAGGAAACGCAAAAACAAAGAACTTCTTGAATCCGTTTGCGAAAAGTTTCAAAGAAACTGCGCACGCGCATTAGTCTCGCGATTGTTTATGCCGTCATTGCTTTTGTCTCATCTGAAGGAATTATTTCAGTAAACTGAAACGGCGCTGTTACGTTTTCTGCCACAATTCGCTCACGCATCGCAAACCCAGTTTTCTAACATCCATCATCTGTTTGATTTCTCACGCACTAGAAAAATATAATTAGATGCGGGTACATAAAGTAATTAAGCACTTATTTCATTAGCAATTTGCTTTCTCATCAAGTTCAAGCTAGGCTTCAATCGAGATTTTCTAGACGTTGACATCGAGTAAAAGTGTAGCAAGTGCTAACTGCTTAGTTATGTCCCATTACCGGTTAAGAGCTTTTCTCGTTAGACTTATCTGCAGCTAAAGGAAACTGGCGTAATCATCACGTTTGGCGCTACAACAGTGGTTGTGGTACCAAACCCGACACTTAGGAACACGCAAGGCACTGCAAATGCCACAAATTCTGGCATATTAGCAGGTTGTCTATACTTACTTAACATGGAGAAAAGGCCTGTTATCCTGTTTCTGAAAGTCGACTCAATATACGTTGTCGACACATGTCAACTGATATTATGATTAAGTTTTGCGTGTTTTCTACAACTCGTCACAACAACTAACACGCTACTTGACAGCGCAGTCAGTGATCAAAGAGATCAAAGACGTGATGAGGCTGCCAGAAACCAGGGGTTGGAGTCAAACAAAGAACTGTAATTTGACGTGCGTCATTATTGTCCGATATGAAAAAGCTGTTCATACGCACTATCTGAAATAATGGTGACCTCACTGCGGCGATTTCCAAACTGTTTTGTATGAGTTGTGTGTAATTTCGATGTTAGACACGTCGGCGCAGGGGTTTATTGCGTTGCGTGACGTATATCAACAACTTATCGTAATGAACGGCTACTTAGCATTCTGGCTTGCTTATGCAGCACGTGGCGTGTTATCAATATGTATTATTGACGAGCAACTACAACACCTAAGCTACGGAACAGCATTGTAATAGCAAATGCTGCTACGTGAGCCCCTTGCTAAAAGCCTATGTAAAAAACTCCTCTTTTTTATACTGAAAAATCATCAAATAACTTTTTCCGCTCTGGGTGGAGCAAGAGGTTGTGTCAAACGTTTACTGACTAAATCCACCTGTGTTCTGTCAGTTGCCTTTTGCATTTCAGGGCCTCGGTAACTCTTTCGAGCAATCCCGCAGCCCTAAAATGATCTACTCTTAACACCAATTTTATATTTACTGCCTTTACATTACGCTGGTCAGTAGTGATTAAACAAAAATGTTTATGTTCTCTCCGGAAGCTACAATAACAAACAAAACACTATTCCATTGCTGCGACGGCGAACATATTAAAATGAAACTACACTTTCCAATTGGTCGACAAATGATTTCCAAGATAGCCATTAGCCATTTATCAACTGTCTTGTATTAAACACTACAATGATGATCCTCTATTTCAAATCCATTAAACGATGATTCATTGTCAACATCGAGCAGTGGACTACAAATGTCAGTACCCCTTGGTTATCCAACATTTGGCTCACCTAGGCGGTCGACTCGTCTCAGTCGACAAATCGGACCGTACTACAGAACATATTAATTTATAAATAGTGTTTAGAAAGAACTTCGCAACTGGCGTGGGACGTTCCCATAATAGCACAGAACACTAAAATAGAATGATGTATTTTTTCACAACTATCCTCGTATTCACACAGATGATATTTAGATCGCGTTGGTACAACAATGCCCTGTTAATCCGTCCTTGCGACATTAGATAGAGCAGATAGTCTAACTCTGAAGGGCTAATGAGAGACTATTTATAAAAAGAGGAGTTTCGTCACAACAAAGCCCAGCGAGCCATCGTGTTTATTTATTGGAAGATGTATTGGCATCATTCCTCGGCTTGTTTCACGACACGCATGCTGATGTGGGTCAACAAAAAATATAGATAAGCAGATTAAAACAAAACTCAAATATATTATGCTGTTTTATATTTTTTACAAAGTGGAAATATGTGTACAAAGCACGTTCCATAAGTTCCATCTAAAATCTTCCAAATTTATACGTTACGCAATCCCTACAATAATAAACTATAAACCCGAATCAGTTAATAAACAAACCGTTGAAGTGTATCATCATAAGAATACAAATTCCTTTCTACCTCAAATTAAGGCCCAAAATAGTGCTATAAATTATATAGTGAACACAATAATTTAGAATCGACGCACGTTCCTCGACGGATGTATACGAATGCCTCACAGAATTGGCCTCACCCACTCCATAACTCAGAGCAATTCTCACTGAAAACTGAATAAAGGAACTGGCAAGTCTAAACATCACTGAAACTACGATGCTGAACACGTACGAAACTTGAATACAACACTAAAATAGTTTGATATTGCATTAATTCTCCGAAAAGTGCTGCTTAACTGCTAATACTTAGATTGGCGGAGATTGTAATGCTTCAAATGCAGGCCGTCTAGTGTTTCCTATTGAGGGTTTACGGAATACAACATTTATGGAAGGTAATAAAATAACAAGACAAGATTACTCAATAACATATACGGAATTCCTTACTACTCAAGTAACAAACTGAGATTAATAAAACCGTTAACCATCTCTTTACAATTAAATTGAGTATTGACAACTCTACAGACTTCTCTAGTCTTTGCCTAGAGGTGGGAGATCAAACAAGCACTCAGTTTACGTTCTGCGTACGGCAACATTAAAGCTATAGAGCCGATACTATTTTTATGTAACCACATCAAAAAGCTTAGGCACCTCACCTCAAGAATGTTTGAAAGGAAGTAACAAAACTTTAAACTACCTCTTTTCTTAACGCATGTTTTACACATCATATAGCACCGACATAGCTATCAAAATCGACTTTAAGTCAAGATTAAATAAACAATACCTAAAACGCCATGCCAATGCAATGCCTGGCCATTTGATTAATGACTAATTGGACTGACAAGACCAGATAAACTTCTGCATGCGGGGTTTGTTCGGTGAGCCAGCACTACATTGTTAGAAGTGACATGTGGCTAAACCTGACTAACCGTTTCAACCCCTGCGTTAAACAAAAGTACCTCAGTACACAGAATTGCACTGTTGAGAAGACATTGTAAAAGGAACAAAATCAACGACTTCCGATACAAAAAGCTCGTCACTTCCCCGCGGGTTTGCTTCTGAGAACTAATGAAATGTACGTAAATAGTCCGTTGTCGCCGCTGGAACGGAACCGCGCGTCTGCGCCCAAACGGACCGCTAGACGGAGCAATGATTGATAGGGGTGACATTGAAAAACCTACCAATACACTTACGGGATATCCGTTTACTTAAATACAACACTATTTTACGGTAGCAATCTTGTCCTGAAAAACTTCGTTCGACAACCCTAGAATAATCAATACTTATTCTAAAATGTTTACATTTGCCAGTCTAAGAGCCCGTTCGTTCATAGAGCTGAAACAGAAGATACTTAGTTTCTATTTACACAGCCGCCGAGTAGATCGGCTAGAATCACACTCAATCGCATTATTGTAGACTTTCGAAAGTGAAGATATTAATAAAAAGGACAATATAAATTAATTCTGTTGAATATATCGAGTGATTGTGGTTATAAACAACGCAGCGGATTATAAAAGTTGTTCATAACTCAAATCTTGAACAATTTATCAACCAAATGGCCAGGGCCAACACGGTCCAATGCCTCCATAAACTTTTAAAATTGCAGGGCTACATTCACAAAAAGACATAATATGTAATCCGCACATAAAACGCGTGGTCAAGCGACTCGCACGCGTTGAAGAAAAAATGCCAGTAGCGCAGAGATTGTATAGTAATAAATTCAATTAGCTGCCTGATTAGCCGATAATCGTGGCAAGTGGTAGTGATACTTGAAACTTATATCGAATACCGACAATATAGTGTTTCACTATAATGATGATAAACGCCCGCATGCAAGTTGGCAGCAGTTAGAAAAACTCTAACGACAGAAAGTAGACGCAGTATCGCGTGGTGAGCAGCTGGTGTGGTGCTCACATACTCCCACATATGCATATGTATGTTACACACACTTTTACCATCACCCAGTTTATGTTTTTATTAGTTGCGCTAATGTTTTACGTAATACGCGATCAGCATTCACATTTACACCTACTGCCTTCAATTATTTAGCACAAAACAGAATTTCATAAAACTCATCATTCTCGTTATTGAAAACGTTTAGACATTGAATTAATTGTGACTTCACAATTCTTGTAACTTTAAAAATATTCAATTACCATTGCGTTAATTATAACGATAAGCGATAAAGTATTTGCATTTGTGAAACAATTCAGTTTTATTTCATGACTCCTGTTGGTAGCGATACCATTTGTCTATGTCAATTAGTATTAGTGCGATGCACGACTATTCGCGTTCAAATTAATGCATTTACGCTAAGAAAGCTGAAAAACAAGGGGCTTAGTATTACTCAACCAATGTTTACTTCTGCAAGCTGACTCAATTGAGCTAAACTTAGAACGCGGTAACAGATTTAAGACTAAATTATGTTTAGGAGAACAACGATAATCTCTTGTCTCTGAAAACAATTGACATGCCGTTTGTTATACATGTCTAATACTATTTTAGTTTTGTTATGGAAAAGCAATTCATGAGTGTTTCTCGTAAGTTTCGATTTCTTTTTACAAATTGTTCTGTTTATTTTAATACGCTGCAGGTTTTTGATCTCAATTCTCATTTCTAAACATGCCAATTAAACAAGATTATTCTACATCCTGCTTAGGTAAGTCCTAGTCTTGACTGCGAAGACTAACCTCGTTTCAAAACCAAGAGTCAGCAACCGATGTAACCCAAGACTTTCATGCAAAACTCTGATTATGCATAGATGATCGTAAGTTTAGAGGCCAAAAAAAATTGATTGAAAATAAATAATCCTCTCGACCAAATTTCGGATACAGTGGCCAATTTCAACGAAGTTTAGGCAAGTACGCAGGACATTATTATAAATGCATAAGCATGTACGCAAATACATATGCAATTCTGTGTTCCTTTACTCTTACAGCCTGATGGGACGGCCATCCGTCACAACCGGGGGAGAGATCAGGCGCGAGACTAACGGCTTTACGTGCTTTCTGAAAGCCTGGAGTTCAGAGTTGGTGCTGTGACACCCCCAACTCTGAACTCCAGGCTACTACAGAGTAATCCTAACGAAAAAACCCGAGAGGGCTTTTTGCCCGACCCGGGACTGGAACCCAGGACATCACGTTCAGCAGTCACGCTTAGCACAGGCTTGGCTAATGTTAAATAGCCCATTTATTGAGTAACGCTTTAGGCTAACATCACGCTACGACTAATAGGAGCAGAGCATTACCAAAGAAGCGGGTGAAACCACGGAGGAAAGCTGTTATCAATAAATTTTTTTTAACCTATTTTGGTGTTATTAATAAAATTATTTATTTATATTACTAGAGCAGTGGTGGCCCAGTAGTAGTTGCCCTGACTTACGAGTTATAGGTTATGGGTTCAAAACCAGCCAGGCGCATTACTTTGAGTTATATATTTCATCACCAATGTTCTCAAAACGTTGAAGAAAAATAGCGTTAGGAAACCAGCTTGTCCTAGAACGCTCTAGGCCATGCCTAGAGCTAAAAATTCAAAGATCTACCTTCCGACCCTGGGCCCGCGTTATGGATAGTTTTTCTAGAGAGGAGACCCAGCAGTGGAAACATTAAAAGGCTGGTTATGCTTATGTAGATATGTTTAATACATTACATCAATAATTCATTTAAATTAATTGAAAACTAGCTACTTAGCAGTAACCAGTAGCAGCAATTACAGAAACTAGTTGACCAAAAAACTAAAACGGTCATTTATCGTGAGTATTGCGTGTCGATTAACAAAATGTTGGTTAATGTGCCTCTAAACGACTGCTGATAGTGCAACACGGTCCCGAAACATGTTCTCTAGTTAGCGGCTAAGATAAAAGCCGGTCCAACAAGAATGGAAGCCATGTAGGTACTTCTAACTATCTACAGTTTTATTACATACTAGCTTTAGCTTCTGCCAGCGGCTTCGTCCGCATGAATGTTGGTTATAGCGGAGGTGAAGTCGAAATCAAAGACATATAAAAAGTAACCTATGTCCAATTGTCCATCTTTGGGACTAAAGGTAGCTCTGTACTACATTTCATCCAAAACGGTTCAGTAGTTTAACCTTGAAAGCGTAACAGACATACAGACAGATAGACAGACAGACAAAGTTACTTTCACGTTTATAATATTAAAATAATATGGGAGTACGTATTACATACTGTTTGGCGCCATATTTGATTAAATTATGTAAATATAAGAATTATGGGATTTTCTTATATTTAATTACGTTATGTAATGTGCGTAAGAGTAATCAATATTTAAATAGTTTTATGGTTAAAGGCAGTAACTGTTTAATTTATTTATACTGAGCTTATAGAAGTAGAGATGGTACAAATCATAATCTTGTTAGAGATTCGGGCTTATACATAACATAAAGTCGCGCATGTACCTATGCAATAAAATTCTAAGTACCCATTGCTATGGGTACTTAGAATTTGCTACCCACATTTCTGTTATATTTCAGTACCTACCCTTTAAGAGCCTAATAAGAGTAACCCTGAACAAATCTATTCTATTTTTGGGGGTTAGAAAATCACCAAATAACTTCTCGCGCTCTGGCTGAAGCGAGAGGGAGTTTCAGAGCTTAACGGACTAAAATTCCCAGTTTTTTCCTTAAGCTGCCCTTTGCCTATTCCGTATTTAATCGCCCTGGCATCTTTTCCCGGCCCAGAAATCGAATCTAAGAACGAGTAGTTCTTACAATCACTAAACCGTTATTGACAAATAATCTTATCCATAAATACCGTTCCCGTACATGACTTTATAGACTTACGGTACCTGCAGACTCTATATTAGGATACCTAGCTGAATTCTGTAAAGATTAATTAACTCTTATATATCAGGTATTTCCACAGAACACTTACAACTTAATGGTTTTAGCTATAAAGTTTATCGTCTTTGCTGTAACGGGTTGTCTATCTATGTAAATAACATATTAAACGAAACTAAAGAACTAATTAAGTGGTTGTGAAAATGTCTTTAAAATTTAATTAAGATACCTATAAAGTGATGTTTTATTCGCCGTAGGTAAATACAAAAGCCTAAAAGCTTTATAAACAGTATGCAGAACCCTGTGCAAAAATACCCGCTATCGGTTATTCCCGCTACTAATATACCTCTAATGGGTTTTCGGCACTTGAAAACTAGCCAGAAACGATAAAATGCGCATCTGGCTACTCAGACGCGTCCATATTGATATATTGCCACACTTTAATGTTTCAATTTGGTGGCAAAATTCAACTAATCGCTTCCGAGTTCTTGGGTATTCTGAGAAAACTTTTATTGATTTTCGTATGCTGCACCCATTTTTAAAATATCCTTTCTAAACTAACCAAATATGGCAAATTACATTTGAATCAACTTTTGGTCAACTTGTTCCAACATCAGATTTGGAAACAACGCTTAAAATGCGAAAGAAATAATTTGTTCGTAAGCGCGGAACATTCTCACGAACTGCTCAACCGATTCCGATTGAATTTATTATTTCAAAAAAACCTAAACGCGACGCAAACGCAACTGCTATCGAAAATAATTCAATTATTAATATAAACTTGAGACTTTACGTTCGTTAAACGAAGTTTCACGTAAACACGTCAATTTTACTGCCGCATTTTATAATTTCAGAACGGATATCGTGAACATTAATTTTGATATTTTCGTTCACGGTCATGACTTATCACTTTTTGAAGTAAAATACAAGATACTGATCGACTTTCCCAGGTGCATTTTAATCTTACATTTCATCAAAATTATAAAATAGCTAATAATGTTCTAGATTGAAATATTTTCTCACACAATCTAGCACGTTGGTCGTTGTCCGAAATTAACTCGATTTCACTTGCTATGTGTTAAACTGGCGTATACCATTGAAGTATCAGGCGAGACAAAGAAACAATGGAATATTAAGATTTATTAAGCATGTAGCAGTTTACGACTTTCCAAACAATCGGTTAGGCAGTGGTCTGAGCCTGTCGGGGCCCGGCTAGTTGCGCAATGGAGCGTAAGGCCTGAAGATCTAACGGTGACCTACAGAGCCTGCGACTAACAAAACCGCGCCCCTTGAAGATCCTTATCATGAGAAAAAGTTATGAAACATTTCCTTGTTTCATGCGAAGAATCTACCATCTGCTATGAAAAAGTAATTTTCTGTAAAAAACAATCAACCCACCTAACGTTACTCACAAAATACACATATTGGATACCTATCGATAAAACTTATTTAAATATTGTAAAACACTGGAAAGCGTGAAGTGTGCACACATATCAATGAATCAACACTAGAAAGTGAATATGAACAGCTAGTCCAACCATTTCACACTATTGTTCAGTAAGACTCAATAAGATCTACATTCTACGAAAAATAATTCAAATAATAGAGATTGTATAATTTCATAATGACAAAGAAAACGGGAATTGCGTAACTGCCGCAATATAAAACAATCAACCATAAAAAGAAAATTATTTTCTCAAATACATAACTAGTCACGATTAAGTATCTGAAGACAGTGGAATAAAGATACTTTAGGCCAGACAGTTTAACGAAATCGTGACTGTGACTGTTACAAATACTACTTAACTGTAGTTTGGCAAACTATTGTCGTCTTGGTCTGTAAAACTATTGAAAAGTGGAATGTATTATTTAATCTAATTACAACAATTTATCGTCATCAAGGAACCTTTTGATTATTTATAAGGCAAATAATATAATGGGCCAAGAAAATAAATATAATTGACATTGACCATTAAGCGGTCCCTAAATAACCATAAGAGACAAAGGAAGTATTGAAGATAAAAAAGAATGAAAAGACGAGACACGAAAAAATGCATTAATTGGTGACGCGGCTAAAACGAGAAGGCCCGAAATGGATGTAAGACTACACGAAGTTCAAAGCGTAACACAAGTGCTAATGGGCGGACTGCATTATTTATGTATTTATGAGATCTTTCAGCAATTAGGAACATTTCTATGTTGTCGATAGCAGTGTTAACCGTCCTATGTCATTGAATATTAAAATGTGGAATTGGTCCAAAGATCATAAGAGTTTGCACAACACTGGGTTAGATTACATAATATGAAATAGCGGGCACATAAATTATACGCCACTAGCCAACAAGCAAAAGCCTTGTAATACGACCACTTTGTAACCATTAACTATGAATGAAACTAACTGACACGTCAAATACAAAATAACTAACCAATTAGTAGACTGAAAATTTTGGTTGCGTTTCAAGGAACAATGAAGAAGTAGAGGAAGCGATAAATATAGTGTAGGAGTCCTCAATGACGATATTCCGGGAGATGCGCTTTGAGATGATCTTATAAAGGAAGAGATTAGAGGACGTGATGACAACCTAACTGGACGTAACGCTACATTACTTTAAATGAAAAATAAATCAGTTATTTAGTAGAAAAAGATCAGACAATATGACCATCATTTATCAACTTACAATGAACAATGTAGGTGGCATTTTAACTATAGACATAAAACATTTTTCAGATATGACATGACTTTTTAGTTTCCAAATTTTGAAACCAACATCTGGCTATAACACAATTTAGGATGCAAATTGGCCAATTTTTAAATCTTTGTCCTCCCACACTGTGCGCATAGGATATGCTTTCTTCCATTGAAAAAATAACCGCCTACGCGAGTGTATTGACACGATTCATACCGGTTTCATAATGTAAGGCGGAAATTTCGGAGTTTTGATTTGTTATATCACTGTAGTTGCAAACGTATCCTACATGCATAATTGTGTAAACGCAAATATGTTAATTGTAAGTAGTTCTAATGTTTATCGCTTCAACTACAGGTTCCTCATGTCATCGTTGAGTAAAGAGACTTTCATTACTCGTAACAAGCCTTATTAATGTATGAAACAGAGGAGTCATTACGATAATAATGAGGCATTGAGGTGTTCGTCTTGTTATTTTACCGTGTATTATGCTACGAATCTTAACTGCTATAGAAAGTTTCCGCAAAATAACTATCCACAGTTGGCGCTTTCACGATCATTGCTGTTTTACTCACTAACTCAATTGCTGCGTGTTACAAATACAATTGCTCGTTTCCTACAAAATTCACAGTATCATAAATGTACAAGTAACTATCGTTTTTGTACTATCCTACTTATATCCTACTAATATTATAAACGCGGAAGTTTGTATGTATGGATGTTTGTTGACTCTTTTAAGCAAAAACTATTGAATGGATTTTGATGAAACTTGGTATACAGATAGACTATGTCTTGGAATAGCATATTGGATACTTGGCTACTTTTATCCTGCTAGTATGAAAAAAACTACGAATAGATTATAATGAAACTAGAAAAATATAGCTTATACGACAGAATAACACCTAGGATATAAACACTGTTTTAGGCTATCACGGTTTGTTTCACAATTTAAATTGTCACTTACGGGATATCTTCCGTGGTTTTTATTTATTTTGAGTTCCCGATATTTCGACGCTGTTGCAAGCGCCATGATCGCGGGATGACTGGAGAGTGCGGGTGGATGGAAAAAATTTGCTAAGAGCAGACAAATCTGTCTACCCTCTTTCTTTGTCTCTTGCTACGCGCACTATTGCAACTCGACACTAAATCACGGCAAAACACACTCACTGTATCACCACGTTTTTCGGAGTCTTTGTTGTGATGCCGGATCCCCCTTTTTATCATGTTCACAACTGGATTCCACGTACTTGACAATTTGAAACCATCCTCTCGATTGAAATTTTTGTGTTTACTTATTTCAATTGCTTCTCTTGTCAGCCTGGGTATGTAATGTTTGTCCGTGGACCAGACACTTGGCTTGTGGAATTCGATCCAGTGATTGGGCCCGGACTGCAGCAGATGTTCAGCTATGGCCGATTTTTGCTCATCATTGTTTTTGACCGCCTTTATATGTTCTTTTATGCGGCATGAAACAGTTCGCTTCGTCTGACCTATATATGAGCTGCCACAGCTGCAATCAATTTTATAAACCCCAGGATGTTCAAAAGGAATTTTATCCTTAGGGGAACGCAGACTTTGTGCTATTTTCCTATGAGGAGTAAACACAGTCCTTATCGAGTATTTACTCAATAAACGACCTATCTTGTCTGTTACTCCTCTCAGATATGGCAAGTAAGTTGTTTGGCGCTCCACTGTGGATCTGGCGGTCCGCTTCTTTTCCGATCTTACTTTTTCCTCATTCGTTTTGTAGCCATTCATAAGTAAAACCTTCCGCACATGAGACAATTCATCCGTAAGGTGTTCAGAATCACAAAGATCAAATGCGCGATTTGTGAGTGAAGTGACTACAGACTTGAGGTGATGGGGGTGATGATGTGAAGTGGCGTGCAAATAACGGTCCGTGTGAGTCGGTTTCCTGTACACAGAATGGCTTAGGGTCCCATCACTCCTTGCAATGACCTTGACGTCAAGAAAAGCCAAAGATCGATCCCTTTCCACTTCCGCTGTGAAATGCATGGCCGTATGGATATTATTCAAGTGGTTCAAACATCTCTCAATTTCTGGTATTCCACCTCTCAGGATGCAGAAAACGTCGTCCACATACCGTTTCCAAAACTTGATAGGCACAGGACAGGTAGAAATAGCCAGGTCTTCGAAATGTTCCATCCATAGGTTAGCAACCACCGGTGCCACTGGACTACCCATGGCTACCCCATCAATTTGTTGATAAAATGGAATCCAGTTGTGAACATGATAAAAAGGGGGATCCGGCATCACAACAAAGACTCCGAAAAACGTGGTGATACAGTGAGTGTGTTTTGCCGTGATTTAGTGTCGAGTTGCAATAGTGCGCGTAGCAAGAGACAAAGAAAGAGGGTAGACAGATTTGTCTGCTCTTAGCAAATTTTTTCCATCCACCCGCACTCTCCAGTCATCCCGCGATCATGGCGCTTGCAACAGCGTCGAAATATCGGGAACTCAAAATAAATAAAAACCACGGAAGATATCCCGTAAGTGACAATTTAAACCTAGGATATAAATTAAAAAGAAGAAATTTAAAAAAATTGCTCTGAGGTGAAGCCGGGGCAGTCAACTAGTGCGATTGCTAAACAGGTTTCCAATTATTACCAAGACAGGCATATCATTAATGCGACTATAATGGAGAAATAAAACGACCATAATGAAAGAAGTAATACCACCCACATCGCTGGGCTATCGTTTATAAATGGCATTGCGCATCCGTTGTAAGACAGACACTTTAATGCATTAATGTCAATAATACTCGCATCTACACGTCTACTTATATTCGCAGCACCTATAGGATCAATTTGTTGCATTAGGTGTACACTCAATGTAAACATGGCCGTTTCCTGAAAGGTATTAAGGTCAAGGAACTTTACTTGCAGATGCATTCAACCATTTTTGCATGTAGACAATACAGTTTGTCCTTCATTTTCAACTTTCCAAAAATTTTACATGTAAAATTGCTGCTTTAGTAAATCAATAAATAAGTAATTTAATAAAGACAAAGAAACTAGTGAAAAATATATGTGAAAATATGATAGAAGTAGGTAGGTATATGAGAAGCTCGCCTTTCTACATGCATTGCATTTGTCAAATATTATTGTATTTTATAATATGTTTTGTGTACAATAAAGAATTAAGAAGATTGCGACAGAAATACAACCGAAAGATTACCTTTAACTTACATTAAACAAATCTGAAGGTGGTGTTTTTAGCTTAGTCCTGAATAATAAATATTTATTACACATGTACGTGTTCAATCATAAATCAAAGAGTATAGAAATGCATATTATTACAGGTACCTTTACACTTGCGGTATCCATTAAGCGATCCCCAATGATGCTTCTTAGCGTCCACACTTCCACTGCAGATATTCAGTTCACTGGAGAATATCTTGTGATGTATAAGACTTTTACTATTGTTTTTAGTGTCCGATTGAAAAAATGATACAAATTTATGAAGCGGGCTCATCGTGAGAAATTATAAATTACTCCCGCATTAAGCTACAAAAGTTAGAAACGGTCGTCACAAAACGAAGAAAATTCACCATGAACCTTGACACACTGTCAACAACATAAATTCACACTGGCCAAAAAATTTACAACTTTCTGCTAAATAAGGTAAAGTGATTTATGAAGTTAATAAAATGGCTAAGCACTAATTGTTGTTAATGAGCACGGCACGGAAGAGCTCGACGCTGAATGCGGCTAGTTTTTTGTCGCGGCCGTGCTGGAGCGCGGTGTCGCCGCTCTTACCTCTTGCCACTGCTTCGCGCGCACTTTCATCAAGCTGACAGGGACTTTCATTGGGCACCGCTGCCACCGCTCACCCTCTATGTGGTGGTTTGTCATGCTCTATATTTTCTATGATTATATTTTATGGTCGCTTTTCTCTCAATGAAACTGTGTTATTTGCGTAATTTTAAAAATTGTTTTGCATATTTCATTTTAGAATTTACGTGAGTTGTTTTATTTTATAAACAATAAAAGCAAGGAGTATCTTTTGTATATCAATGTCTCATAATAAGTATGCAACGCATTACATAATTATGCACCTAGCAATGTAATGTATGTTTTTTTTACGTTTTGAGTGTAAGGAAGTGTCAGACTTTTATTGACTACAACCCGCCTGTGTTTTATAAGTTGCCTTTTGTTTCCCAGGACGGTAGTAACTTTTTCAAACATTGCCACAGCCCAACCCTCATTAACTTTTAAGTCCGGAACTTATATTTTACGTATCGTATCCGATTTATCTGCATATAGCTACAGATATACAACAAACAAAAGAAAGTATTATAGACTTTCAGTCATCTGTTACCCTTCACTAATTGCCATTTATTACCACCTTCTACCAGGACGTGCCTGATCACATGTGGGTAGATATTACAATAGCCGAGATAATGATCACTGTGTGAATCCTATACAACTTTAAAACAGTTTCCAAACCATTATATAGCGTTCTTAGTATCTTACATAAGTTCTGGCACACGTAACTTGGTGGCTAAATTTTATTGTATTTGCTTTTTCTTTTAATTACACATAAAAGTGCACGTTCGTGGCCAGTGCTCGATAAAATGACGTCACGACTTTTTACTAACCCTGGTTCTACACATTAGGTACGGGCTATTTATTCTCCTTAGAATTTTTATTGCTTACATTTTCACCTGCACGCTCGCTGGTTAGATACAGAGGTTCATCTGTATTCTCATCAGGCTATGATAATTGTGTTGCGTAATTATAACGTCCATGAGTGCGAATGTAAATGTGAATTATAAGAAGCGGATGAGGTAATCAGACTACGGAATACTGATTATAAAGTCCGTCCTTGTGGTCTGCGATTCCTTCAAGATTATTCAGAGTTCAAGCTACTTAAAACTTACAAAGAATGTCCGTATTGTTATTTTAATAATTAGCTGACTGTGGGTTGTATTTCGTAACCATTCTTTTGTTCACATTTGTGTATGAAGACTGAATATTCACCTAAAATTTTGTCCCAAGTAATGACTGTTATTAAAATGGTAGTATCTAGGTAGGTACTTAATTGTTCTTCAATTGATATCGATGTTCTATTAAATACAAAGTATACCTCTCTTCAACCAAAATATACCTATACTAATTCTGCCCTAAAGTATGCTCTACTAGGTGGTATTAAAAACAAGTAGTATTTTTATTGAAGAATATTTTTTGATGCACAGATAAAAATATTCCTAATTGGCATGGCATACGATGATGTTTTTGATGGGCGAAAAACTGGGCGTTTGCTTTTGGAGATCAGGTTTCAGCCTGAATAGAAGACCTGTACAATAACTTCCTTGTCTATTAGCAAACACGTATTCTTGAAAAATATAACACCGAATTCCTAAGATAGGTACTAACGTATGTTGTATTTCCTAACTTCTCATATCACTTAAAAACATACAAAGGTAAATTCTCGGCACTATCTTTCAAACATGCTTAGTAGCTAAAGCCAGCCGTCTGATCACTGGCACACGTCGCCAGTCGTCTGCACGTGCCACGTGGATAGATAAACCAGACTTGACAGTAAGTACCTACCACTGCAGTAGCCGGCAAATAAATAAAACTCCTTTTAGAGTCGCTGCTGTAATTTTATAGTCCCGTTACATCGAATGTAATTAAAATTCGTTCCGTTTTTTACCGCATCTTTGCGTTTTTATTGCTTCGCTCAGTTTGTTTTATATATTTTTGTGGTTCGGTGCAAAAGCGTAAACAGTTACATCAGGCTTAAGCTTAATATAATGCATTGTGATTCTACCGGATCTTTGGAGTACTAGGATTAGGTTCTGTTTGTTTAAAATTTTCAAGTTCTAGCCTATTTTTCTTTCTGTCTTTCTTACTTAATAATTTTTTTATGAAGATATATACTCGTATATCTGAAAAAAGACTTTAGGCTATTAAATGTTAAACTCTTCAATCCTAATTTCCTATTTTTATGGCAATATAATTTATATGGCAGAAGTAATAATATCAATTATATGAAAATTGTTATTTTATAATGTTGCTTATTCATTTAATTAAATTATATTTTTAAATGAAACATTAAAATATACATTGTTAGATCCATCAGTATCTACCGAGCTACCGTTGCACGGTAAGCTAAAAATCGCCTTGTATACAGGAAAAGTTTTTAACCACTGCGTAAATTTTTTTTGGTGGCTCAGTGTAAGTAATAGAACACAGGTCGATCTTCAAGATTAAGCCACGCTTGCCAAGGTTGGTCTGTGGATGGGTGACCATCTTAACATAACGAGTTTCCTCCGTGCCTCGGAACCTACTATTTATATCTAGAATAGAATAAACTTTATTGTACTCCAAAAAGTAACGGTAGTATCTTAGTACATTTAATTTTATTGGATGTTGTGATTAAAAAACTGTTGTAAATTTAATTTGTACAGCAGTAAAAGAGCGTTAATTTTTTGTTACATTATATTCTATATATACCAACTATTACTTATAATTTATTATTTTAATCTACAACAACAAATCTTCTATCTATTTCCAAACTTTTCTTTGTAACATTAAATCGTTTCGTTAGTAATCGATTCTTACGTTTTCTTATTTTCAAAAATAATAAAACATTATCAGTGGTAATAAGCACGAATAATGGAATGCCATAATCGAAAAAAAAAAATATAAAAGTAAAAAAAAGAATTAACGTTATTATCTTTTTATTTAGTCGCGACTAGAAATATTTAATTATTTCAAATTGGTATCTTTCATTTGTAGAGTTCTTTATGTAATAGGTAAGCATAAACAACGCCACCTTCCTCAAAGCGTATGAACTAAATCATCAACGGTGACAGTGGCGCCACTGTATGAACGAGTTAAAAACTACGAGATTTCGTTAGCCCGAATGTGATTGGCCTTTTTTTGTAACGGTGGTGCTGCCATTTACCTGCGTGGTGCACAGTTGTCACAGTAGCTGCAGAGATGGCAGCACTAGCTTATATTTAGCAACAAGTTTAGATCCGAGACTGTAATAAAAAATATCTAACAGACGTAAGCGTTGTTAAAAGGAAAAACTTGAGATAAGGTCAAAGAAATATCGATTATAGTAGAAAACTTAATAGGAGGTAAGTAGGTCTGGCTAGCTTTGTAACAGAAATATGACATAGGATTAATATACGAAAGTTAACCTACTTAACGTAACACTGCTCAATAATTTTGTAGCAAGTGCGAAAATTTCGCGACATATACATACATATAATTTGAACAGCTCTACCACTTCGTCAATACCTACATAAAACCAACTACCGGAAACTTTCGATACCGAATGCAACATTATAATCTAATTAAATTTAAGTGCGTTCGATTAAGGAAGTGAATTAACTTTCCACTGACCTTTATTAGTAGGAAGGGTATTAGGCCTTTGGGCCGGCGGCACTCGGTGGGGCGCAGGCTTTCGGGGTGAAGGAGGCGGGGCCAGCGAAGTGCGCGCACGCACAGCCACTGGCGATGACGACAATTTCGGTACCACGCCATTCTTTTTAGCTGAAACATATAACATACAAATTAATAAACATATTTAGATCACAACTGTGCCAATGCACCTAATAATCAACAGTCTAAAGTATTACAGTATACATAGGAATCTATTAACCTACAAGACGAAATAGAAATCTGCATTTCTGCATACTAAATATACCAAGAGCATCCTAGATTCATTTCAATCGATTTACCAATGTTGAAAGCAAATATCAACATAATGGACAACGTGAATATCATAGTAAGTAACCATCAGAAAGCGAACAGAGTGATAAGGAAGCGACCCAGACTCTTGATGCAACAATGCAGAGTCAATGCAAATCAGTGATAAAAATAAACCGTTGCAATATTACTAGAAATGGAGACCTAACGACGATTATAGGCGATGTAATGGCAATTATATCATTTATATTGTTTGATTCACAGACAATAGGACGGACTAGTAGCATCAATAATAGAGTTGATGATTTAATTATTTTGACAAATTGGAGAATAGTGGTTTTTAAAACGGTAGATCTATTCAAATGGTCGAAATATGAAATAATTTGCGAATTAAGTGCTAAAACTAGTTTTAAAAACGTAAGATGATCAAAGCACGCTAATGAAACAATCTTACGCGTAGTGACGCGTGGCCCGTGTATTCTAATGCGCTGGAACTGATCGGACCAGTTACCATCTGACACAGTTTGCAAAGGACAACCTTTGCCAGCCGCCATTGTTTATACTTCGAAGATGTGTTGCGTAACTACACTTACGAAATCGGTTTTGTGTGCAGATTATTTTGAATTTGTTTAGTGTATGTAGATTCAATGAGTAGATTGTTTCGGCTTTGGCCTGTGGCTGCCATTATAGAAGAGACAAACTTATTTGCATGTGTCTACAGGTCAAAAACTTAAAATATAAACTTCTATCCGTCTACTTCTTCCGTCAACACTCCACAATATTTTCAACATAAAGTTATTTTAAAATACTCCATAGCTTTGACGCTAAACTTGTTGTTTTATGAATCTATTAATAGTCTTAGTTACAAAAAACAAATTGGTCAATATTTTGTTCAGATCTGTTTTCATTGAAATACCTAATAAGCCGTGCCAAATTGTATTAATTTGGTCAGATGGCCGCAGCTACTTTTAACTCGATAATTGGCTTCATTATGAAGATTAGAATGAAGGGCATTAATAGATGTAATGTCGGTAAGATTCGATCGTTCATTAAAGTGTACATGGTTGTTTCACTTGATGTATTTAATGATAGGTTTCATTAAGTCAGCTTATCCGCTCTACTGCTAGTCTACTATCTCATTAAGCTGTACACACTGCATGTTTTATGTAACCCCAAGACACTTGACTTCCTTCCTGCCAGTACCTGTCTATGAGTACATGGATACTTGTTTGGTAAACCTCTCTATAACTGTGAACACAAAATTAATTATAGGTTCAGGACCGTCTTTTGTTAATACCACTTAGTTGCCCGTTACGACATGACTTTGTTTAAGTAGGTTAGCTACTAATTAATCCCTTGCTAGTATTCCTTAAGTCTCTTTTGCTTTCAGAGGCTATTCAATATCTGACATTAATGTCGGTAAGCATTTCATTTTCAGTTGTCTTCTTATTTTTGCTTATGTTTAGTGGGAAATCAGCAATAACCCTTTTCCCTCTGACTGGAGTGAGAAGAAGTATCTGACTTTACAGACAGTTCCTTTAGTTGCTCCTTGCATTTCAGAGACACGAACAATCTAGAAGCCCTGGGCGTTATTATGGCTCTGATAGAGTCTTTGTTCCCCGGATGTAACTCTATACTCATTTTCATTTTGTTTTATTCATTGAGCTCAGGCTCTAGTTCATATTTTCTCGATATGGTGAGTCTACAAAGCGTTTCAGGTCGACCGGTCTCAAGCTTAACGCTTGGCTTGTCGCCGTCTTGCTGATTAGTTTTACTTCCGATACAAATAACTACATATCTGTGTCTGTAGCCGGATGGTAGTGTATAAACTATAAATGGCACCTTTCACGTCTTCTCACGGCTCTCGGCCGGCTCAGCCGTGTGTCATCAATCTACTTCAGCGTCAGCCACTGTTGTATTGTCATTAAACAGCAACTTGATACTTTTTTCGGCGAACGGTAGCCCTAACGACATGTGTCTGTCAGCGTTTACGGGCATCTATTTAAGTGCTTCTTTTGCACCCTCTGTTTTATAGACATCGGTAGGTATATGAATAAATTATGTATATGATTCAGACGATGACTCACCTTGGACAGTTTGGGGTTGCGGAGGGGTGGGCGGAGGGCGCGCAGGGGTCGTCGGCGTGGGAGCGCTCTCCCTTTTCTTGCCGTTCCCTGGAAAAGACAAAACATACTAGTAAGTATTCGTAAATTTAATAACTACGTACTCTGTTATCGTACGTTATTTGTACAGGAACATTAAGAACTTATGCAAATACAGAAACAATGGGTAGTTCTTTGTTTTTTACAAACATAATTATAATTACGACTTTACTACCGGACTCATCGAACGACAGCTGCTATTCAAACTAACATACGTAATTATAAATGCATATTTTATACAAAAACATATTTTAAACTTCCAGTAGATATCCTTTATTTTATTAGTTATTTGTTCATATTGAATGACTCGCAAATCTAAATATAAGTATGTTCAATTCAGTTCATTAATTTGTTTAACGACAAAAAGACACGCAAAAAGGTGTTTACGCAAAAAGTTCACCAGGAAAAAAGCATCTAAGAAGTTGAAATTACATAAAGTAGCCTTCCTAAAACTTGTGTAGTTATGTGTATTACCACACAATATACCTGTTCATTATCTGCATCACGAATCTCGTATCGCATAGAAGATATCGTGGGAAGAGCAAAGTCGAGAAAAATACGAGATAAGTAAAAATGCATGCAGAGAAATCTTTTATCAGCTTATCGCAGTACATGCTAACGTATATTGTGATAGGAGCCCATTAACTCGTGTTGGCCATTATAAATGTGTTCTTCGAAAACAAATAATAAATTACATACCTACTTAATATTTCTTCTCAGCATCATATTTTTTGCCATATACATATAGGCATAAAACGTTTTTGGAAACACATTCATTATGCGTAAAGTCAACGAGCATAATTGCCTATCGGTCTGTGTTTCCTGATAGTCCAGGGATCTTTAAGTCAAAAGTGTGTTACATCGTCGACCACATTTGGTGCAATAATGGTCAAACATATCAATGTGCGAACTTAATGTAAAAATGCATTCTCTACCAGTCAACCTTTTGGCCAATAAAAAGATAAAAACGACTACACTGAGAATTCGCAAAATTATCTTTACTCTTCCCTTCTCCGTAACCAAGAAGAAACTTAAGAAAATAGTAACGTCATTAGAAGTGCGGTTACAGTAATAGGCCTGTGGTTAAAACTGTAAGTAGTATCGAGACGATTGGTAGAATCCGCAATTTATATCGTCAATTACCAATAAGCGGTATTGCTAACATATAGCGAATTCATTGATCCAATCTCGACATATATTATCTAGCTTAGATAGAATTTTTCCGCCGCTGACGTGTACTGGAAAGTGTCTCGGTTGGTTTCTCCTCTACGGATGTTTTAATGTAGCGAGAGCAATTTGAGTTTTATTTTAGTTTTGTGCAATCGTGTGCAACTGCAGCTCTCTGAATGGTTAACAAAACTAACTTGGATTGCACGGCCAAATATTTTGCTTACCCGGTTTTTTTTTAGAGAGTGTAACATCGTCATGAAAAATGTATATTTAAATGTATTTTCTTTCTTTTTTTACTAAATAAATAATTTCAACATTTAAAAGGAAGTTTTTTAACTAAAGCACACCAAGGTTTCTTCAGTAGCCCTTTAAATGCGTTCCAGGTTCACGGTGACTTTTGAGCAATTCTGCAGCCCATCATTTGCTCACCCTTACTTTTTAATATGCAGCTTGCAACAGTTGCATTGCAAGAACTAGGGTCTACCTCAAAGAGGGTTGATGATTTTAGTCCAAAAATAAAACCGTTTAATTAACTTCAAGTCGATATTTGCTTCCCTGACGTCCTTTAATCTAAAACATTGCGTTTGGTTGTTCTGCAGTGCTGCCTACAAGTTGTAGCTTCGTAATTCGTTGATTCAAATGCAACTTTTATTCCACTAAATGTGATATTAGTAACACCTACAACAGCGTTATTAGACATCGAACTCGTGGGTTATCCACCGGACTTGCTTGTGTTGTAATATCAGTGATATTGCCAACCACCGGCTATCTGCGTCGCTAAACAATTTTATTGCTTGTTCTAGCCTCATAATAAACTTTTCCAGGCTTTGCAATAGTCTCATAAAATAATAATAACCTCTCATTTTACGAGAAATGCGAATAGTACAAGTCATGCCAGTTAATACCGAGAAATAGTAAAGTAAACAGCTGTGCCACTCCGTGCTCTGATTTCTGTATGTGACGAATTGTTAATGTTGATAAAGTAATATCATTTTTCCTGTATCTGGCTTCTATTGAGGTGGTCTGTGTCTGCATTGGAATGAATCGGTAATCGCCCATTGCGAGTGCGGCAAAATTTGCATTAACTGTTAATAAGCTATTCATTTAGAAGTTGAAAGGAACAGTTTGTAAAGGTATCTTTGGTAACATCATACTGTAGAATGTTTACCGCAAAAGTTACGTGCTAAAGGCATTAGCATTGACTAACACTAACAGGTACTAGGGGTTAGTTGGAAGTGGAACTCGTTAGCAACCACCCACGCAAAGTCAGCAGGGTTAAGGCCAAGTTAAGATGCAGATTAAATACGTCATAAAGTCGAGTTTCTACTAATCCTTATCTCTGACGCTTGCTATTTTCCCAATAGTGTATTTCCATAATGACAAGTGATGATAACCTTTGATTTAGATCATAAGTCAACTTATAAGAAAATAATGGCGTATGAAAGCTGATGATAACAAGCAGAAGATGCTTGACATCAAATTCAGATTTGGTCATTATATTTACTGTAAACAAATAATAGATACCCTGTTTTAAATATCACAGCATAAGCTAAGTGCCGCGACAAGTCGCGGCATGGCGGACAGAGTTCCGGCGGGATCTTAGGGTGGCATGGCGACTGCGACTGTCGCAACCCAGTGCTGGGCACGCCGTCATTGAGGCGGTTAGGCCCCTCTTTGAGGAGTGGTTGGAAAGAGGTCACGGCGTCCTCTCTTTCCGTGTGACGCAGGTCCTCACCGGACACGGTAAGTTCGGGAGGTTCCTGCATCGAATCAAGCAGGAGAGGACGCCCGGGTGTCGCCACTGTGTGGACCGCCCGGAGGACACGGTGGAGCACACGGTAGAAGTGTGCCCCGCTTGGGCGGAGCACCGCCGTGTCCTCGTGGAGACTATCGGGAGCGGCGACCTCTCGCGCCGGGCCCTGGTTCAGGCCATGGTCCGGAGCGAGGAGGGTTGGCATGCGGTCGCCTCCTTCTGCGAAGCAGTGATGCTCGTGAAGGAGGCTGCTGACCGCGAGCGCGTGAGGGAACGGTCCTCACGCCGCCGCCGCCGAGATCCCGATCCCGATTTCCGACCACCGTAGGCGCGGGTTCGCGGACGGCGAGCACTGGGTAGCTCACCGTCCGGCAGTCTGGAAATAATCTGGACCGAGCCCAGTCGTCAACGGCGCGTTCTGTTCCACGCGCGCCTCAAGGAGATGTCAGCAAACTGTAGGGGCCCGGTAGGGCCGAAGCCTCTGGGGGGAACATGTGGTATTCCTAACGGTTGATACCGAGTCCCCCCCAGAACGAAGGCAACGAAGGAACGGGGTAGGGGTTTAGTCAGTAAAAGTCTGACACGCCCTCCCGCTCCGCCCAAGAGCGGGGGAAGTCATTCTGATGATTCCCCTACCATAAAAAAAAAAAAAAAAAAAAAAGCATAAGCTAAGTTAGGCGCCTTGTTGTCATAATTTTCAAAGTCATAAGTCAAATTATTTGCCACAAACATGGTAATGAGGATGTTAAAGACAGTAGTAATAAGTTCCTCGTGTTAAACCAGTGATTGCTGTACAAATATACTCTTCCATTTTTCATATGCATTTTTAGTCTTTATACGATTGTTTGGGGGACTAATAAACGTTTTGTTCCCGTCTTTCTTCTTCACCTGAGAAGATCTATCATTTATTTATAACAATCTAATAATATGTATATATTTATTGGCGTGTGACGCTTCTAATACGGACTAGTGCATAGGTAAGGCTTCCTCCTGAACACCTGAACGCACATGTGAACAAGCCGTCTTGATTTACTGCGGATTTGCCGGCCCAGAATAATTTGTCGCTATTTTTATTTTAATAGACCGGAATACACCACTTTGTTACCGTTTTATTTTAACAAAGTGGTTCTTAATTTAACACAGCTACAGCTAGTTCCGTAACCTCTTTGGTAACCAGAATTTTTAGTTTTATTGTTTCAAGATTAGAATCTAATCTTGAAAGAATAAAAGTATAAGGTTAACTGTTGCTGTAACAGTTCATTCTTATTGCTAATACTATGAACTCTAAATCGAAAATCCCATAACGGCACGTTTTCTTATTTAGCTCATAGTTATCGGTTTCACTATGAATAATCAATTAACCATAAATTTCTCCTTATGTGTTCAAATTTGCCGATTTAGTCAAGCCTACCAAAAAATAATGCTAAAATAACATTCGAATTTGAATTAAAAACTACCTATTACGTTTCGTTACGATGTGTTACCATCGTCTACACTACAGCCAAATTAAAAACGATCACGCAATTTTATATTACGTGATAGGTTTTTGTTTTTTTGATTACGACTCGCTTTTAGAACAGTATACATATGTACGCAAACAGTGTTTATGCCATTATACGTGCTCCTAAAGGTCGTCAGATTTATAGATGCAATCAAATTGTTTCTGGCCTGTGTAAACAATGTTTTATTGATCCGCTCCCTTGGCCAGATTACTATATGACTCGCGTCTCAAGTTTATACTTCCATATTTATTCCCATAGGTAAAATACAGTTATGTTTTTAAGGCGGCAGGACCGACTACGATTTGTGGGTTTTCTAGAATTCTGGCTTAAATTGATCCGGAAGGTTTTTTAAACTTAATCATAAACAAGTAGAATAAAAAAAAATATAGAGCCTATGTCAGAACAAAACAAACAACAAAAAAATGTATATCTATAAATTAAGTTGTAAGCAGTGACCAAAATGTTAGTAAAAAGAATGAAAACGTTGTAAGGAGATTGTCCTTAACACATTTTCTGTGGCTGCAACGGTGTGTTGCGGCCTGTGGTTGCGGCAATCCCAAAAGTCCAACCTGAACATATGTACATGTATATATCCCAAACACATAGTCTGAGTATTTATAACAGTCTTTTCCTTAATATATCATCAATTATGTAGACAGTTGTTATTAAATCATTGAACTGTAAGTCTGTAAGTATTATTGTCTGTAGGTCAAAGGTTTTTCCCAACGATACTCTCCATTTCATTTTGAAATAAATAATAAATTGTCAGGAAGAAACAGGTCAACAACTTGTAGTGCTATTGTCCTGTGCGAGTATTTACCTCTATGACTTATTAATGATGTTCCTCATAGGAACTTGGTACCAGGTAATAATTGGGAGTATCAATACACTGTTTAAATTTATTTACATATGCTAGTTCTTCGATACAGGTGAAGGAACCTTACTTTGAATCATGAATTCAGAAACTTTTTGTTGTTATTTTTCAGTGTTAGACTCTCAAGCTATTAACTCAAGGTCAAAAGGTGTTTCACCCGAAGTTCTTGTGAAACGCAGTTTTTAGAAACCATAAATCATTCAGCGACATCAGAAGTGGACCTTGTACCTAAATTGTTACTAACAATGCGATTCTACCGAAATATTGTGACTCAGTTATAAAAACTATTCCAGTTAAATCATTAAACCTCATTTAAGTACACAAATATTTAAGATAAGCTTAAATTGGAGGGAATGACGAAGAGAAAGCTGTTAACATCCTTGATAGAAATAAGGACGATAACGTATAAACGTTAGACGCATAATGGACTGATAGTAAATGTCTTTGTATGGAAAAATAAATATATTATTATAGACAAGTATTTTTTAATTCAATAAATACTCCATATACCTATGTATATTTTAACAACCAAATCAGCTGTTTTATCTTTTGTGGATGGGAATGAACAAACTAACATGGTGTCATCTGTCGGAGGGTGGGGACGGTGCCGATACAAAATCTTGCATTCTCCTTTCTATTATAGTACATTACGATATTAGTGCGTAATGATGGTTATAACATGCGAGGCGGAATTTCAGCCCGAGCCGAAGGCGAGGGCGTAACTGAGCCGAGCATGTTATAACCAATACGCACGTATATCGTACGACGTTTTTTAACACATTTGCGAGGAAACAGAAAAAAAAACATTAAACATCTTAGTGTTTGGCGCCAAAGAAATCGAACGCAAATATTGTTTGGTAAAATGACAAAACATGACAAAAAATGACAAAAAGTGACAAAAAGTGACAAAAAATGACTGAAATGACAAAGAGTGACAAAAAATGACAAAAATTGACAAAAAGTGACAAAAAATGACAGAAAATCACAAATAATGACAAAAATGACACAAAGTAACAAAAAATGACAAAAAGTGACAAAAAATGACTGAAAAGACAATAAATCACAAAAAGTGACAAAACATGACAAAAAATGACAAAACATGACAAAAAATGACAAAACATGACAAAAAATGACAAAAGTAACAAAAAATGACAAAATGTGACAAAAAATGACTGAATTGACAATAAATCACAAAAGTTGACAAAAAATCACAAAAAGTGACTGAAATGACAATAAATCACAAAAAGTCAAAAATGACAAAAAAAGACAAAAAGTGACAAAAAATGACTGAAAAGACAATAAATCACAAAAAGTGACAAATCAAGATAAAAAATGACAAAACATGACAAAAAATGACAAAAAATGAAAAAAAATGACAAAAAGTGACAAAAAGTAACAAAAAATGACAAAATGTGACAAAAAATGTCTGAATTGACAATAAATCACAAAAAATCACAAAAGTTGACAAAAAATCACAAAAAGTGACTGAAATGACAATAATTCACAAAAAGTGACAATAATTCACAAAAAGTGACAAAAAGTGACAAAAAGTGACAAAAAGTGACAAAAATGACAAAAATGACAAAAAAAGACAAAAAGTGACAAAAAGTGACAAAAAGTGACAAAAAGTGACAAAAAGTGACAAAAAGTGACAAAAAGTGACAAAAAGTGACAAAAAGTGACAAAAAGTGACAAAAAGTGACAAAAAGTGACAAAAAGTGACAAAAGTCACAAAAAGTGACAAAAAGGGACAAAAAGTGCCAAAAATGACAAAAATGACAAAAAATTACAAAAAGTTACAAAAAATTCCAAAAAAAGACAAAAAAAGACAAAAAAAGACAAAATGTGACAAAAAAAGACAAAAAGTGACAAAAAATGACAAAAAATGACAAAAATGACAAAAAATGACAAAAAATGACAAAAAATGACAAAATATGACAAAATATGACAAAAAATGACAAAAAAATGACAAAAAATTACAAGAAATGTCAAAAAATGATAAAATATGATAAAATGATGAGGCTATTCAAATTTCGAACTAATCGCCGCGCACGAAATGGCAAATAATGCTGTTATGGAATTTGTATGGACTATAACTTAACTATTTGCTTTGGTATAACACACGCGTTTTTTATGACCCGCTTTACATATCTAAAACCGGTGGAATTACATCAGCTT
Organism: Mythimna separata; assembly: GCA_030763345.1. NCBI lineage: Eukaryota > Metazoa > Arthropoda > Insecta > Lepidoptera > Noctuidae > Mythimna > Mythimna separata. Next base: position 11,706,009 of record CM061180.1, read on the forward strand.
TACGAGCAACTGTGTTAAAATAGTACATTACGATATTAGTGCGTAATGATGGTTATAACATGCGAGGCGGAATTTCAGCCCGAGCCGAAGGCGAGGGCGTAACTGAGCCGAGCATGTTATAACCAATACGCACGTATATCGTACGACGTTTTTTAACACATTTGCGAGGAAACAGAAAAAAAAACATTTAACCCCACACACACACAGCACACTCACAGCAATTTTTGCTGCGCACTTATTGTGTGAGGAACATCTTAGTGTTTAGCGCCAAAGAAATCGAACGCAAATATTGTTTGGTAAAATGACAAAAATTACAAAAAATGACGAAAATTACTAAAAATGACTGAAATGACAAAAATGACAGAAAATCACAAAAAATTACAAAAAGTGACAAAAATGTCAAAAAATGACAAAAATGACAGAAAATCACAAAAAATTACAAAAAGTGACAAAAATGACAAAAAGTAACAAAAAATTACAAAAAGTAACAAAAAATTACAAAAAGTGACAAAAAATGACAGAAAATCACAATAAATCACAAAAAGTGACAAAAATGACAAAAAGTGACAAAAAATGACAGAAAATCACAACAAATCACAAAAAATGACAAAAAATGACAGAAAATCACAACAAATCACAAAAAATGACAAAAAGTGACAAAAAGTGACAAAAAGTGACAAAAAGTGACAAAAAGTGACAAAAAGTGACAAAAAGTGACAAAAAGTGACAAAAAGTGACAAAAAGTGACAAAAAGTGACAAAAAGTGACAAAAAGTGACAAAAAGTGACAAAAAATGACAAAAAGTGACAAAAAATGACTGAAATGACAATGAATCACAAAAAGTGACAAAAAATGACAACAAAATAACAAAAAGTTACAAAAAAACACAAAAAGTGACAAAAAATGTCAAAAAGTGACAAAATATGACAAAAAGTGACAAAAAATGACAAAAAGTGACAAAAAATGACAAGAAATGACAAAAAAAGATAAAATATGACAAATGATAAAATGATGAGGCTATCGAACTAATCGCCGCGCGCGATATGGCAAATAATGCTGTTATGGAATTTGTATGGACTATAACTTAACTATTTGCTTTGGTATAACACACGCGTTTTTTATGACGCGCTTTACATATCTAAAACCGGTGGAATTACATCAGCTTTACGAGCAACTGTGTTAAAAACAATATAATGAAATTGGTTAGTTATTTTCCAACGTTTACTCACCTCTGGTTCCAAAAGATCCGAACCTCTCTCGGTTTACCGCTATCTTGTACTTTTTGTCATTCGGCACTGGCAGTTTAGACGGATACTTCTCCGAGTTACTTCTGTATAACTTCTCTTTGGACCCGTGTGCTCCCATCTTCAATTTCTTCATTAATAGTCAGAACATTATATTATTTTTCCATCTTACTATTGTAATTAAGCACTTTTAGGAACTTTGTCAGGTTTTTTATCACTTTAAAGTCACATCATAATTGTTTTAGTATCATATTACTAGAATTTATTGTCGTCATCTATACTTGTCTGTATCTCTATAATATTACATTTTATTAGTTAAATACTTCAAAGAGCAATTGAATTAGAATTTATAGTGTCATAATTTAAGCTACAAAATCTTGGATAGGTTATTTTATTTTGAAAAATATGAAAGTGTATTTGCAACAACTTGACATTTACTCGTTATTTGTAACGTAACTTAAAAGGAAAGCAGACTTATTGTGAGTAGGTCTGAATAATAAACTTATAAAAGCTCACACGTGTTTGGTTTACGGTGGTCAACAAAGCCCATTCGCTGATATAATTATTGCAACGCTTTAATCTATTTCTGTAGGCGACTCAGTTCTAATGTGCCAGTGTAACAAGAGCTCCCACTCTGCTCTCGATTCTTTTATGGACAACTAATGAGACTTTAATAAGCGAAATCTGGAAGCTCTTCATAAAATGGTAATTTCACGCGTTCTGTCCAAAAAGGATTTTCTCTAAAGAGCTACCATTTGTCATTCAGCGTTACATTATAGCAGTCGTGATTTCTGCGCACAAAGCATCTAGCGAGAGACGCGATGTCATTAAAAGAAACATGCTATTTTCATTGGCTGTCGATTATATCCACAATAACAAAGAATTTATTGTTCATTGTAGTCAATACCTGCATAAATTAAGTCATTTCATCAACAAAAAGGAAAATTAATGATGATTTGATGTAAAAACGTGTTTTCGATTTTTCCAAAGAAAATGTTGACGAATAGCGCCATAAAGAGAAAATGTTAGTCGGCGACTTCATTTCCTACCGGAGATTATTGCGAGGTTCGAACTGCGTTAGATACTTCACTACGACTCTATATGGAACGGTTATAAAAAGAGAAAGATGCAAATAATGCAGTTTATGTAAAAAAGACTTCATTTTAAAATAGTAGATAATCTGTACCTGCATAATGAAAAAGAAACCGTGTTTGTAATAAAAATGAATCACTCGTCAGCTCCTTATCCGATGTGAGTTTTCTTTTCTCGGCTATTTTATAATTAGCTCGCGGCTAATTGATCCCAATTTAGCTCACGCTCACGCATATTTAGGGCGATGTTCACCGACACCAAATCAACTGTTTTAATATTAAAACGGCTGTTTTAGCAATATTTCCTGTTCCTTATCGTCGGTTATTGACGTTAATCAGATGGTTATCTTAAACTTATGTCGGTGCACATGGCCCTTATCACATTAACGAAATGTCGCTCTGATTTAACGTTATTTTGTAAGTACACTGAAGAGAGGGAACGTCAAATTATCCAAATTATTTAACGCCCAAAGTACCAAATGACTGCGTTATGTTTAGCATCAAAATAAACATCACAAATCATCAATCCAATTTGAAAACAAAATAAATTAAAATGTCACATATTAATATAATCTAAGTTTAGCAGTAATAGAGCGTATTAGTCACTCGAGAACATAAGCGAATGTTACCAGTTCTCTGAGATTTGTTGCTATTTCGGTGAGAGATGCTTTCAGGGTTAAATAACTTGGAGGAGCACTTGTGTCCTTTAGAGCGGCTGAAGGAGATATTTTAAACACGTCCAGTGTTGCGCGGTATATTTAGTTTATGGAGATAAATGTGTTTTAGTGCGCGGATTGTGTTACTAGCATTGATATGGAAAACAGAACTAACGGTGGAGCAACATTTTTCTGTTTAATGGAGGCAAATTACAACTCGCTTGTTGTTTTTGTAACCCATAATTACCTCAACGCGGCAGTTAAATGATTATCTTAGATTACTGATTTTATTAAGATCAACAGCGCGTAAATGATTGAAGCCTTCGCAACGTGCTGGCGGTCTTCACTCGCAGTCGTGGGCAGGGATGCACGCGGGCGTTAACTACACTTCACCTACGATAGTTTTGTAATTTTTTGTAACAGTTATAAGTTTTATATTCCGCTTCTCACATCACTTTGCTTTTATAGGAAAACAGCTCACTGAAGTGCACGTTTTCACACAATTGTTTTCCACATTTCCATAAAAATGGTCACGCGATGTTTGAAAAATATGTTTTGCGCTGCACCTCGTAAAAGATTTTAAAGGGAAAGCCATTCATTATTTTACTTTTGACTTCAACTGGCGCGATATAGTGCTCGCTAAAATCAAATACCCAGAAATCACAATTATATTCCCATCGAGTAAAAAAAATAAGTAACTGAAACTGACACTGAAATATCCAAACATCAACATAACTTTTAATTCAAACCAATCAAATACTGACGAACACTGAATGATATAAAAGGAACTTCAAAACGAAAGGAACCATATTGTTCACGAATGAGTGTTAACTACGTAAGTACATCAAAGACTGCAGAAGCCACTTAGCACCCCACCAGACTTTGCTTGAGAAATATGTTGCTAAAAAATAATTTGCATTTGAATAAAGTTGAAATGAAATCGTTGCGAGCGACAGTAGGTTTTGTCTATTAATCTTCATAATATACCTACCTACTTCTAACTCCTACGCAGATCATCAAGATCTTATTCCACAATAAAATACTCTGTGACCAAAGAAAGCTCTACTTTCTCGGGTGTTTCGGAAACCTAGATCTACATATTTATTGATATACGAGTATGTAGAAGACTTATAGTCGAAACAATCACTGGGAAAAACCTTGAAAAAAGAGTGGTTATTTCTACAAGGTCCCAAGTAAAGAGGTGCCCGGGCAACATAAGTAGATATTTATTAAAAAGAAACATTAAAGTTTTATGTCCAGATTTACACTGCCTAATAAAATGTATTTCCAAAATACGTTCACTTGAAGCCGGTTCGCAGTGTTGCGTCATTTTGGTGCATCTAAAGTAGGAGCTATCGTAAAATGGTAACAAGCTACGCTTCAATACCCTTCCACTTGCACACGATGCACGAATGTCTGGTTCCAGCAAAATCGATACTTTCGCAAATTACATGTGAAATTGTATGTCCCAAGTCTGAAAGGGTTGGGAAAATGCTACCATTGCATTGTTGTTACAAATTCAATTGAAGATTTACAGTAAGATAAAGGTTTTTGGATGTACTTGTCTAGTTTCTGGGCGGACAGGCTATTTTCTCTCAGTGATCACAAATCAGAAAATGATGCGTCATTCAAAGATTTATTACTTACAATAAACATTGAATATAGGGCAAATCTCAATAGTTTTCCATTTGTCTGTAAACATTTGGGTCAAAGATACGGCTTTATGCCCGGTTATTTTAGTTGCACCTATTATACCGGCCGAGTTGATGTAAACTGTGTTTTAACTTCAAAGATAACTGAATTACTGACAGAACATCGCACAAACTGTTGCGCAAATATACTCTATACAAATTCTTGTGTGTATTTATTAGCTTCAATAAAGTTGAAGAATATTAATAGGTTCTCGCAAAATCTCATACATTTCAAATTGTAGATTTAAACATACAACAACTTAATGCGAAACTTAAGGTTATTCTGTGCAGATAACATTTACTGCATCGACAAAAATAGCCTTAAGATGATGCCATTAAAACAACAAACATACGGTATGATTATTACCTAGGTGCAGTCGTTACGACGGACTCTGCGTGACGATGCTTAATTCTTAAGACACGCAAAGCAATCTATACCTTATTTGTAAGATTTTAAAGACTATTGCATGTAATAAATGAGATAGTAAACAGATGATCGCCACCAGCGAGGCGTGAATTAATCGTCTGTGTGCTGTTCTATCGGTATACGAAAATCATTCTGGATTCATTCGAAATGCTACTGGAAATAACTTTTAATATTGAAATCCTTATATAATTTACAAGAGGCGTTTTCATGTCAAACAAAAAAAAAACAACTTATCTTAAACATGGAAGCGATGGAATCTGTCAGTAAGATATTCAACCGTTAAGTGTGACACATAAATCTAATAGTTTTTAGCGTTTCTTTTCGTTTAGAGATAGAAAGTATGTATAACAACCGTAACTGTTGGTATTTTCTACTTCGCAAGTAACTTCTGGCATTTCAACTCGTGACATTTTGGTGAGTTTGACCTATCGACTAGCGGCCAGTTGAACCACCTTAAAAATAAACTGTTTATTTGTTCGATCTAAGAGCTTAACAACGGGGAATTAAAATGCCTGGCTTTTATGCCTGTCCGATCATTTAGCACCGTTATGAACACATTTAATTTGAATAAGTTTTCCGGTTTTGTACAACCAGTTTAACACGACGACAAAATAGTAATAAAAAACTAGTTAAAAGCTTAGCAATTACCACCCAGAAGAATCCGTACAAATAATGAAAATTTCGTAATACAAACACAATACACACACGTCTATCGCATCGTTTATGCTCCAAATATCTCCAAAAATAGGGCTAGCCTACCTGAAATCGGTCACCGATACGAACTCACCCATAAAGTAACTACGGACGACTGATTTCAAAACGGATGCTGTTCTGTTCCACGAGACACATGAACTACAACCTGAATGACAGGAGACGTTCAGGTATCTGCCCTAAGTGCACAGCTGTCAAGTCCTCAATCCGCCTGGTTAATAGCCCAGAAAACCCGGTCAAGCGAAACTCTGAATAGACCGAACAAATAAGACAAACACATCGTTATACTTGGATCTACACTATTAATATCCCATTCCATGCAATAATAATATTCACAAACTCCTATTGCAATTCCTATATCTCTTATTGCAAAACTGTAATGGATTTAATTTGAACGATTTCATACTTCGTTATTTTTAGCAGTTCAAGGAAGGGCCTTGAGTTTAAATAAAATATCATAGCCCTATTCTGCTTAATTTTAAAATATTATTTCTGTCGTTATTAAATAGTCTGATATAATATTATAAAGGTAGGCGAACAATTTGGGTCAACGGCCGAGTCATGGAGAAACATGGTGGCGATGGCGTTAACAGCTGGCGTGGAGTCGATCAGATAAACTTGTACATTTCGAACCTAGAATTTCAGTACTGTAATGACAGCTTTGTGTTGAACACCCATTCTATGTTGTATGACACGTGAAAGCTAAAATACACCTGACTTTAAAGAATCCAATTGTTCTATGCTCGCTGTCGTTGTAAGTAATTACATGAAATATCTACCGTTTTCTATTCTTGGTTAATATACTTATCCCATAGCAATATAATGAAATCTCTAACAATAGCGAGGACAAGTAAGTGAACTCGTGGTTATAATTAATTTCGGACGTCCTTAAATTCAATTCGCAATGCATTGCAATTTAACTGAACCAGTAAATGGAGTATCGTGCGTTTTCGTAATAAATAATCACATCATATCATAATAGCTACTGAAAATGGGGTCATTCCTGCCTACTGCAACAGTTTTGGTGGAATTTCGTAATATACCAAACCTCGCGGCGACTTCTGCTGGCTCCGAGCCAATTGCAGTCGACTTTAAAGGAACTGAGCTGCGGATGGTTAAACACCTTTTTTAACTAAGTTTTAAAACTTCTACGAAAAACTAATCTTCATAAAAGATATTTTAGAAGTGTTGAAGAAAGCTGACATACTAAAACTTAGTATTTTGCAATGACATATAATTATTAACATTCATCTGTTACCTCGGTTAACAATAGACATGCAATAAATACTGCAGCACTAAACGTGTACAGTTCAACTAGGTAAGAGGCTATACAAGCTCAGGAATTCAAACGTGTGTTTCTATTTAGTAAATGGCTATGCACGTTATAACACAACTGCTTTAGCGCAAGCATTTGTGTCAACAGTTATTATGAACAGCAAGAGATCCGAAAGTCACGGAGGTCAACTTCGTTAGTACTTATAGCAGTCATACTCTGTGTATGTAGGTGCTGGACTGCTCATAAACATTCAACTAGCAAATTGCTCGCTTGCACCCAGCACGGGTATCGCCAACGAGATTAAATCACTGCGTGAGGACACATGCTCAGATTAACATCCGGCACGTGATTGACTTGGGCGAGTAAAATGGCGCTAGGCGATCGGCGCCGACTAACATTTTAAGCAATAACAGTTAAATTCGATATGGAATATTCACTAGCAGTTGAAATCAATATCGTTTTTAGACGGGATATAAGCGTGAAAGTTTAATTTCTAAATTAAATCTGTGAAACAATTTACATTAATACCTAGCTTGGATGTAGGTAAAAGAGATAAATGCAGGTTTTTGACAGAAAACTAATTTTCTATCAAAACAAGTGAAGTGACATTATAGTCATACACGAATGTCAATCTACTAGCCTTATTACAATGTCTACAAGGAAAATAGAAAATTGTTTAATACAATTTAAATAAATTCCAGATACTTTTGAAAGGAATGTTCCAACGTCCCGTCCCATGTCTGAGAACGATCCTACGGAACGATCGAACTAAAGCAAAATAATTATTAGTGTCACGTAACATCGAATTATGAAGTCGCAACGCGTTCTCATTAGTTACGCGAGCTTGTTGCGAGGCGACCCTGCTGCAGACATACAGACAAAAACTTGTTATCCTAAATATTATGATTCCTGCTACTAGCAGAAATCAGTAATAGTAACCAATCATAATAACTATATTTTAATATAAAACTATCATAGTATATTTTAACATAATTTGTCATATTTAGGACGGTATAGTGGGTCAGCCACTATGACCACTACGTTAATCCGCTTAATATATTCTTACATTTGTATTTTCTCAATAAGTTTTGTAATAGATTCCATATTGTAAATGTGATATTTATGATCGATAAACTGTTATTCAATTCTGAAGATGAAAGCACTTCAAATGCCGTCTAGCTTTATGTACTCGTACAATAGATACTAATTAATGTTCTTCATCTTATTTAGCATAGCGTAATCAATACATTGTCTGATCCATGTCAAAATTCAAAACAGTAACTTACACTACGTAACTTTCTTAAACAAAGTGCTATTAGATTGTCATTCTTATCTGCTTATCTCATCTAAATCGGAGTCAAAAAATCACTAATGAGCATATTAAATATGCAATTAAGCACTACAAGGAAAAAAAGACACTAAATCGTTTCAACTCCAAATACCTACCGAGTAAAAACGTGACAGGTACGCCAACAAAACTGCGGACGGAGATTTGAGAGTAACATTTTGTTAGCACCAATCCATTGAACAGTAGAGCACATAATTGAACAGTTCGGCACGTAGCTGCGGTAAGCGCTGGCTTGTGACGGGTATATCAATAGGCGAGAACGTACCAAAGCAGACAACGCCAAGCAAGTTGCGGTGAGCAAAAACAACACACAGGTAGCAATTACTTTGCTTTCGAAGCAATGTCTGTGCTTTCATTCGTTCAATCTCACGATAGCAAACCTTACAAGGAAACTCCATGGCTCAGTATATCACTAAACTTGAGTTCGATATAGCTTATAGAAGCAATATCAAAACAGATTTTTTAACTAAAGAAGGAGTAAAGTCCGATGAGAAAACTGCTGATATGAAAGTTTCTCACTGCGCTTGTTAAGAACTTGACAACGTAATTGCTCTAATAGCTTGTTGATAACACCTTTCTAAATAATGAATATTGATACTAGAAAGATGATGGCACGCATGCAGAATACAGACCTTAATATAGTGTTTTAAAGAAACAACGTCACTAAATGAATTATGAATCTTGTATTCTTGATCAATTCGATTTCATAAGATTTACCTTTCCCGGTGGCACAGGCCTGATTGCGGCACTCAGCACCACACCGGTGCTTACAACTTCCCTTCAAGTAAAAGTAGTCCTGACACGAGCACAAATGATATCGGTCCGTTCACTCACTGGACAAAGAAGTTGATTTCCAACAATACGAAAAGGAACCTGTTCTTTGTAGGAATCACCTGTAACTATCTTGAACGAGGACCGGTTTACTGCGGTCAGAAAACCACAAAAAGATGCTCGTCACACTTTCGACTGCTAGGAATAAAAATGTGTACGCAATTGTACAATATTGTACGCCTTTTTAATGATATGGATGTAATTTCAGAGCCTGCAGTGTTTAACAGATTCTATTGTGGCATTGTTTTAAACATTCCCTGATGCTAGATAACTCGTACATGGCTTCTAACTGTTTGAAAAAGTGTGTAAAATAGTACAAGACATCTGGTAAAATTTTCAATAGCAATTTCGTTCCCAGTAACTCATACCGAACAGACACAAAATAACGATACAATCAACATTCATCATACGCACGATTGTAATGTCATTTCTCGGAATCGCAACAGTTTATAAATGAAGCAAGCGGCTTGTGGGAGGCTGAAGCAAACTTAGCACCAAACAATCACCGGGAAACCATACTGGGAACTGTAAACTGGTAACCGGTATACGTTAATTACTCAGATACCCGCGAAACGAGACACAATAGTAAAACAATAACAGCGCGGTCTCATAGGACCGGTTGGGGATTCAAACGTTAAAACGGTATACGTTTTTGTATCTTAACTAAGTGGCTATGTAATAACTAAATCGAATGGATAAAAAACGGTACCCCACCAATTTTCTATACAACATTATACGCCATGATTTGCATCTCTACGACACCTCAGCTTCTACAAGTCAACGCAAAAAATCTACAAACAATAAACATAAAACAATCAGATGACTCGCATGTTTTGCGTTTGTCGATATATTTAGAATTGAAAATAAATATGAAAGCAACAATTAAGTAAACCGATAATTTTGAATTTGTAAATTCTCTAATGACGAGTTTTATATCAATTTACCGAAACAAAAACCAAAATTTGTCAATTTTTTCATTTAAATTCAAAAAGTGATAAGACGGCGAAGTAACCAATTGTTCATGTTATGAAGTAAAGATACGTAGTCATTTATAACCAAACCTGACTTATTATCTCAAAATACCGAAAGGTTTGCTTAAAAAATCAACAGTCTATACTGTTGATTTTTTCATAATTTTAAATTTAGATTAAATCAACAGTCTAGACAGCTCTCATGCAGAAAAGCACATTCTGCAGAGCCCCGTTATAATAAAAGTTTAAAATCAATTAGATAGTTACAGAAAAAAAATAAAGAATTTTTATGTAATAAGCTACCATAATTTAAATTACACCTTGATTCAATTATTATTTCTGCGATTTTATTTTGACTGACATCTGTAATTTAAAGTATAATAACTATCATAATATGAACTTTTTGTTGTAAATTACGCCGTGATAAAACGTGCCGAAACTTTAATGTTTAAATCCAAGACCATTGTAATGTACATACCTACCATATTCTGACAAATAAATGATTATTATGATTTATGATTCAAAGAATTATAAATTCACACTTCAGTTCTATTGAAACAATGTATGTATGTTCAATAACAATATGCTTTGAAGCGAAGAAACATTTTGAATCAAACTGAAATTTTCGAAGGCCTTAGTTAATTCATATTTCAATTAATTTTGCAATTTAATCAAAATCTACTTCAACCTTCATTCACATAATTGATCTGAACTCAGTTTTAATTTGAATTCGGTAAATCTTACATGAGAATAAGATTTTCGCAATGAAGACCATTACGAAAATCTATAACAATCATCAAACCGTCAGTAGATATTTGTCTAAGAAGGCTTGAGATAGTCATACCTATCTGTAGTTTTGTAGAATATCTACAATCTTTAGGTGATTGATTAGCTAAAACATCGCATTCGATAACAATCACCATCTCTTACAGGATTTTGTCTAAGTACGAGTATTTGTAAGGATTATTGATTGGATACCCTAATGTCAACGACAAGATGAATGCCTTTCGAAACTCCAATCTATTCTAATTAGAAAAGATAGTATGGTAATCAGACAAGGTAATAATATTATATACCTATTGAAAATTATCAAGAACCGCTGGATAGAAGAAAACACTTTTTGTCTGAAAGTCATGAAAAAAAAGACAATGTCAAGATACGGTGGCAGATCTAAAGCAGTATTCTGTGGACCGTATCAAAATTTTCGAAAGTGAAATAGTGGACATGTTTATATTGTAATCTGATAGCGTTTTATGGTTCGAGGTTCTGGTGGGTTGCTTATATGAGCACGCAGTGGGCGACCCCATATTGTTTAACTGCAATCCTTTGATGTCACTAATGACAGTAATGATATAATAGCAGAACGCCGTGTCACGTAGGCTTTTAGGCCATGGTTTAATAGCATCGAATGTGGGTCAGACGAGACCTCATAGTTCGACTGAGTACACAGTGGCTGTTCTAGAATCGATTCAATTGAGACAGAATTGGAACATCTATTACAATATTACACAAAAAAAAGAAAAGCCGTTTGGAAACGGATATTATATTAATTTTTCAAATAACCTTTTTGATAGGCCTAAAAGTCATTGATCAAAATGATCGACAATCTTTGTAAAGACCCAAATATTTTATATTACTTTGAAGAAATAAAATCTATCATCTCGTAAAAAATATCAACAGTAAATTTCGTAACTCTTCAAATAAATGGAAGCAACTGAGTAAATACTGGAATCCTGTGGCTGATTTGAACAAAAACATAAACAGTACTGGATGACTTCTGATTTGTAGGCGTTTTGTGATCGTGCTGTTGGCTGGAGAGTCTGTAGGAGTTCTGTCAGATGTGGTTTTAACATCAATAAGTAGTGGATGGAATAGTTCGCACTCGGTTTCGCCTTCACCGACGGGGTCAACGATTCTCGACTCGTCAACAAATCCATCGACGAGAATAACCCGTTACACTGCATCGGCTTCCAGCGGATTTCACTCGCAAGTATCGCCTAGACCATTTATACTGTCTCCGCATTTAAACTATATTTTTAGGGTTAACCTTAAAAGTCTATCTTTGGAAACCTGTTCCGTTAATAATATAATTTCTATACCAAGCTCGAGCAAAGCTGCGACACGCATTCGAAATATAACCGTTATGATTTTACGAGTATAACTTAGCAGTCCTGAGTTTTAATTAGTTACCTAATCAAACGGGAAAACCGGCAGGATACTCCAAGAACCTATTAGTATTTCGATATTTTTCTTTCCTCTTTCGAATATTCTACATCAAATATTTTTAACGTATTCAGATAAGTAACGGTCATTGCTGCAATATTTATCTATGATGAGTAACGAGGTCAATACAACGTAGTACTCCTACGATTTACAAACTTGTTTTAACTAAATACCTAGATAAAGATCTCGTTACGTGCAATACTTTAACGTTACGTTTAATAACTGTTGTGATGTAAAAGTTTGAACGTGTTAGTAATAGCCGTTACTTCACACATGTGGTTTATGGTAAGTCGAATCGCAATTATTACATTCACTTGTTTTGTTTCTCAATGGAGAGTAATGTATTTGTACCAATATTGTACTACATCATTGTTGATAATGTTATCGTTTCAAAGATAACATTTCTAGAAGACCTTTCCTTCAACTTAACTGTCTGTCTAAACCTAAGCATATTTTGAAATTTTGCTAATCACATTGAATATGTATTAACACATTCATGTTAACATATGGCTTACATTTAGAAATATCTACTAAAATTAATGCACGATCCAAGGTGCAAATGGTAAGGTAGCAAACACAGCAATGCGGTTTATGTGAAATGTTATAATAAGCTAACTGAATGGCAGAGCCTGTCGCTTGCACTTGCGACATTATCACATTTTCCCCAGATGTCTCCAACAACTTCGTTGACTATACTTATTGTTATATCTACTTAGTCTTCCTTTCCAGGTTTATTTATTTTAAAACCTTCTATTATTATTTTGGTTTCTTTTTATTCTCAATGGTCTCATTCATTTTGGAAACCGTTAACTGATTTGTAAAGAAGTTCGAAATGCAATCGAAGACATTTTACAGAAAATTATCTCGTATTTTTAGATACACATTGATACTCGATAACTATGAAACGGATATTTGAGATATTTCAACATTCTTTCAAAAACATCTCGAGTAGATGTGAAAGATAAAATGTATCTATATCATGACTCTCCAATTTCATGCTTTCGAATCGAGTTAGCTGTGTCAATTAAAAAATTCGTACAATTACTTTTTGCGTGTAGAATATAGTTACCTCTAGATATTGTAAGGTAAGTACATTACAAAGCTTTAGTGAAAGGGGATATAGATCATTTTATGTCGATTACGAATCAATTTACACATTACTTAAGCGGTAGGTCACGATACGACTGATTTAGATATTTATTTTTGATTGTAACCGTTAGATACTCTTGTGTGACTGTAAGTCTGAGGAGAAAATGTGAAAAACTAGTGTCACCGTAAAAACAATACAAATTGTGATGTGCGTTTGTTTATAAATCACTTTTTAATTATGTGGTTGAGGCTTCGTTGCATGTGAACCGAGCATGTGCGTTAATGTACTTTCTATTTAGCCCATTATTTTCTGCTGTGTCTGCTATCCAACAATGAGTTACAATGATTTATGTAATACCCACCTACACTGTGTTAAATAATCGATTTCTAATGGGACTTGTTACTTGTATTAACTTACAATCGATATGCAGTTGCGTTTCATTAGCAATGATCTTTGATTCGTTAACTAGGTAGGTCGAGTTACATGCCTGATTCGAATATCAAAGGATTTCACCGAACCTTGTAATTTGATTTAAAGTTATTCATTTTATTTAGTTAATAGGTATCTAATTTTACTATCAAGTACGTAGTTATTTATGTCCCTTGTAAATCAAAATAAAATTTGAATAGTATCAAGTGTCAAGCTTACATTCAAGACAATGTAGCAAATGTTTTTTTAAAAATAATGGCCGGTGGCGTTAACTGGTTTAACCAGTTGTTGGTAGACTTGAAGTCAACGAAGGACAATCAAGTAGGTGTTATAAAACGCCGAGTGATTTACAAAAACTGAACATTTGCGTATGTTCTGACAATAATTTAGTAATAATATTTATTTCTTTTCTCTCATAAGTTTTAGCTGTACAAATACAGTTATAAAGAAACAAGTTTGAAGATAGGAGGGCAGGAGCCATACTAAGTAAAATCTGTGCTATTGGTCTCTTTGGTCTAATATATTTAGTTGACTGGAAATCCTGTCTAAACAAACAACAATGATTCCAAGTCTTCGTGACAGTCCACAAGGTAAACAACAACACTGTTACTGCAATAAACCAAAGAAAATGTCAAGTGCCACGTCAATTAACGGAAAATAAATAATAGGTAGAAATTTACATTTGAAAAATAATGATAACTTAAATTATGACACCACACAAAACAAAACTTGAAAGTGAACCGTTCACGTGACGCGTTGCATTTTACACCGTAGTGTTCTTATCATTATCAATGAATTAGTATCCCAGGTGCATATATCGTCAACACTTCACTGCCATATGACACATTTTCTTTGAGAAAATGCGGTATGCGGTTAACCTTAGTGTCGGAGGGGAATCCATTGATTTTTCGCGTTGCAAGTTGACGTCACGACACGACGGTCTGGCGGTGGCGGCGCGCGCCGGCTCGCGTCTCACCGGCGACTGGCAAACTGAACTTAGCCGAGAGGAAACGCTCGTTGCCATGCGGTCTCAACTCGCTTGCTCCCTTTGCTTGCTGTCAGCCGTAGTGTTGACCTTCCGCATCGATTGCCGCTTGTATTCCACAGCTGATTTTTAATTGGGGTAGGTGCGAGTACGTGCAAGGATTTCCCACAATCATATTTAAAACCTTCTCAGTTTTAAAAGAGAAATCGAGGCGGTTGTAATATCATCATTGTATAGATCATCGTGTAGTATTCAATAACCAATTATAAAATATATCGCTATGGTGGTTTTTTAAATTCATCCTTACGTATAGTCAGCAGAAAGTAATCTTCTTGATTTAAATAGGATATCTGCTTAAATTAAACCATGTCTTATCATTAGGTAGGTATCATACCTGCTTACTGAACAACATGATATTTTTTGCAGTTTTATAAAATAATTAGATGGCTAGATATAATTTTTTAATGAATTTCCAACGTGTTGATTTATCCACTTTTAGCCAACTGTGCAGCCATCTTTTACCATCAACCAGTAACTACTTGATATGACAATAACAGCGAATATACCAATCTTTGCCTTACAAATTATAGTAGGCGCAAGAAAAAGCTAAAATAACATTTCAACACAAAAGAACTGGCGTCATTCCTATTCTACCTATAATAAATTTGACATTACTTGTGTCAATTTAGTCTCCGGGTATAAAAAACAGGCGACAGGAAGATTACTTCCTTTTTCTTTTTAATTTTAAGTTTATAAATCAATGTCTCGAATCACAGCATATAAGCCAATCTTATAAGCATATAGGCCTTACACATTATTGTAGGCGCCCATGATTCTTACAATTTGGAGGATGTCTACTTCCGTTTTCTTTTTAATTGAATGTTTATAAATTCAATGCCTTAATTAAAATTTTCAAATATTAATTAGCTGGCTATAGTGAGCAGAAAGGAATCTTTATGATTTTCGAAAACCAAACCAAGAGGTTTGGTTTTCGAAAATCATAAAGATTCCTTATCATACCTACATGCATATTGAACGAAATGTCATTTCTTGAAGTTTCAACAATATAATATTTTAGATATCAAAACTTTATAGATTCTCAATGTGTAGATGTATCCTCTTTTAGGTAAGTAACTGTGCAGCCATTTTTTTTTCATTTACCAGTAACTGCTTCGTATGATAATAACAGCACATAAGCCAATCTTTGCGTTAGAAATTACAGTAGGCGCCCATGATTCTTGCAATTAGGAAGATTTTTCTTTTTAATTGTATGTTTATAAATTAAAATTTTCAGATCCTAAGCAGAAGAAAATAATCTTCATACGTATACTTTGATTCCATAGATTTGATTGAAGTCAATGATAATAAGTAAGTATGTGAAATAATGTTAACAAGTGCCTGACAGAAGTATATGCAATAGGTATGGCTATTCAGTAAATTTAAGGCGCTTGCAATACACATCAAAACTCATTGCTATAATAGATATTACAGGCGTTCAAAAATTGTTTATGAGTTTATGACCTTCTGGTTTTATTAGCAGTAAGAGTAAATATTAATTACTCAGATACCCGCGAAACGAGACACAATAGTAAAACAATAACAGCGCGGTCTCATAGGACCGGTTGGGGATTCAAACGTTAATGATTGTACCTATTTATATCGTTGAATTGCATCTATTATTAAAATCTTTTTTCGTTTGCGAACTCATTTTGTTTCAAGGCACTTGTACTCAAACGCTTACGTGTTAATTGCTATCACCAATACCCAAGGAGGTGCTAAATCTTGAAACCTTACAAACAAGGACAGCATATTGCCATGAACTCCACACGATACTATAGATGAATTTACACAAGAATGAGAAGCATAGACAATAAGCATCAAGTTAACATTGTGGCATGCCACTGTCACATTGAATATTCATACACAAATGACGTAGAATGAATAGGAAACTTTATAACCATAAATGGTTTACGAAGAAAATGGAAATTGCATTTCCATATTTTATTACCTTCAATAAGCAATTTTGTAGATATAATGGTTATTTTATTTAAGTATATTATCAAAAGTAACTCTAAGACTGTTTTCACATTATCCGATCCGATATCGGTATCGGACGCCGATACGATATCGGGGTAAGTAAAATGTATGAAATGCTGTGCTCCGATATCCGATATCGGGTCGGACAATATGAAAGACAGGTACATATCTCAAACATTTACCTTACCCCGATATCGTATCGGCGTCCGATACCGATATCGGATCGGAAAATGTGAAAACGGTCTTAATCAGTCCTCAGACATACATAGTAAGTGGATCTAATTTTAATGAGTTGCGACGTGAATTGTTTAAGAATTCACACATGTCATTGAATCACATGAAGTCAATGCTAGCCAACCTTGACGTAGAGTGGTGTGTCAAAACACAAACTAGAAGTATTGCGTCGTTATCACGCAGGTTTAAGACCGTTTTCACATTATCCGATCCGATATCGGTGTCGGACGCCGATACGATATCGGAGTAAGTAAAATGTATGAAATGCCGTGCTCCGATATCCGATATCGGGCCGGACAATATGAAAGACAGGTACATATTTCATACATTTACCTTACCCCGATATCGTATCGGCGTCCGATACCGATATCGGATCGGAATATGTGAAAACGGTCTTACGCCGATAGACGTGCTCTTAGGTTTGCCCACAGCTGTTTTACTGTGTGCGTAGATATGTTCTACTGAATTTCAGTGATAAGTCTCAGTAGCGACGTCTTTGTTTTTATCTCAAACGTATCTGTATCTCATAGATCTCATAAATCATAATATAAAATCTAACATCTGCCAGCCTCACATAGAAAATATATCTCTATGTCACTCGATGATAAAGTATTCTTTCTATATTTTAAAAATTGCCCCAGTCAATTTTAATTTTTTTCATAACCAACTAAAATATAATATTGACATATGTAAATACAAATGTTTCCTCTTTATAATTTCGATATTAATAGCTAAGAGGCAAAATCTTATTTCCATTTCGTGAACACTTTCCCACAAATAGTATGAAAGAAAAATAACTTGTAAATACTTCAAAACGGAGATCATAAGTGACTTTATAAGTCCTAAGTCAATGACTAAATTAGCCTGTGTTCTCGAAGAGGATACTACAGGTTATCCTCTTGACATTCTTTAGTCGCTTTATAAGCCGTGTCCTCATGGAGGCGATTGGCGGCAGCGACCTCTAGCGCCAGGCCTTGCTTCAGACCATGGCCACCCTAGGGCTGGAGAAGTCCTGAGATGATTTCCCACGCCCAAAAACAAAAACTTCAGTGTTTTCTACCTTACTAGCACAGACTAAAAGAGAAGGTCAATACCCAAAGTGGAAGCAGAGTTAACTGCCCAGTTACAGACGCACGTTTAAGTATCCATATCCTCAGGAGGCCAGGACTCATGAAAGAAAAGTAGATAACAAAAAAAAGGTACTCACTTAGCAGAGGGAAGCGGCCGGTGGAGTGTTTGCCAAGAGGGGTGCTGCTGGCGCTGATGTCGCTCTGCGAGCTGTGCAGGCTACTCTTGCCGCTGCCGGCCGCCGAGCCCAGCTCCATGCGCATACGCATATGGCGGCTACATACACAAAAAAATAATTTAAAGCCCACGATTTACAACCTCTTCGAAAGACAGTGCAGATGACTGGAGATGCACGCTGTGGAAGCAGAAACACTTAACTCCTCCACCCTCCATCAGAACAAGGGAGAGACCTTGGATGCGAATTATAGTGGCTAATCTGGAAATCTCTTAACTGACTGCGGATCCAGGTTGGCCGCTGTAAAAATTAAAAAACGCATTTGGTCAGAACCAAATGCGGCTTTCTCGTCCCATCCCAATTAAAGTTCCAGTGTGGACCCGCTGCACATGACATGCGTCAAATGCTATGCTGCCCATCATGCATAATTACCTACACTGTTCGGAATCCATACGAGGCCAATAACAGAGCCGTACAGGTTGTCAAATAATGGGCACCAAATATTTACGTAAGAGTACATCAAAAAGAAAAAGAAGAACTTGACTACTGATTTTACTAGTTTTGTTAACAAACATAACTGTATATGAACCGCTTCTTCCATATGTCTCTTTGTAGCTTTATAAAATTGATTCAGCTTATCCAAATGTGAATAAATAGAAACAGCGTTTCATTTAATTCTGTAATTGCATCTCAATCATGAATACTTTCTTTCAAATTCTTAATTACTCAAACTGTAAACAGTTTCGCCAATAACAACTGATGTAGAGTCTGTTTACACAAAGGCATATAAATATTGTATGTAATAATAAAATAAAACTACAGCAAAATGGTAAATTAGAAAGTAAACTGCTAATAAAAGATATGATGCAGGTGTCATGCCCGCTTATTTGAAGGAATTCCAGTCAATTTTAAATAAACATCGTAACATTTTCAAACGAAGTTTCCAATGTTACTGTGTTTTATTTTCTATTATACCTAGCAAAAAGATGTTACATGATCGTTACACAAGGCAAGTGTATAACACGATACTAATTATCACTTACCTTTTAGGTTTCACGTTGTTGTTTGTAGATTTTGAGCTTAACATTCTACTGACACTACATGAAGTT
The DNA here is from genome assembly GCA_030763345.1 of Mythimna separata. NCBI lineage: Eukaryota > Metazoa > Arthropoda > Insecta > Lepidoptera > Noctuidae > Mythimna > Mythimna separata. The sequence goes on from CM061180.1 coordinate 11,725,605, forward strand.
TGAGATCGTTGTAATGAAAAAGAGCAGTCCACTTTTGACTTTATATCCTTGAACGATTTGATCTTATAATCGTTCTTTGTCTCTATATTATTCTTTTTTGCCAAATTCTCTCTTCTTTCAGTTTTTTTTACAGTTTTCGGGCTACTCTGTACACTGTTATCGGCATCAGTCTTTCTGTTAGCTAGCATACTCTTCAGTTTGCTTGGCACATCACGCTTAGGCATTTTGTACTTTTTCAATGTAAAGCTTCTCTTCTCTTCTTTATTCTTATCTGTACATTTCATATCTTTTACACTGTTCAACGAATTTCTTTTGCTTGTATTTTTCGGTGTCTCATCATCATCGATTATGTGAGACGTATCTGATTTATGTTCTTCCAGCGTATCATGTAGTGGAGAAAAATAAGCGTTCAAGTTTCCTGTGCTAGCGTTTTTCTGACTGCATTCCGATCGAGTGGAAGGAGTAGACCCATCAGGTGACATATCATCGATGACATTTAAGAAAACAGGAGATGTACGATGATTTTCAAAGTCAGTGTACACTCCACTTGATTCCATACAAGAATCTTCGTTTCTGTTTACAATGAGTGGTGGATTACCATTTACTTTCTTTCCACCATAAAGAGCTCCATCAATAACCTGAGCTCGTCGATCACCTCTTTGCATGTGGTCATCTAAACCATCGGCATCACTTTCTGTAAAGAAATCTGAATCCGTCATAGGATCTGCTCTTCTAGCCACGGGCACATTCTGCCAGTCCATTTCAATGGCATCTTCACGATGTTCAATAGAATGGTCTGCTCCCCTGCTCACGGGTCTGGACATTTCACCATCACCTTGATAACCATCTAAACTTGTAATACTAGTAATACTTGTTATGAAACTATTGGAAACTTTGGAAGTTTCCATAGATTTTGGATAATCATTTTTTCCATCAGAATAAGTCTGCGAGTCATGTAGAGTAGACGCAGAAAACTGGGAGTATGTACTTATTTCACCATTTATTTCTGAACTGTCTAGCGGTAAATCTTCTGGAGATGGTGTTTGTTCAATTCTGTTGGTAATTAAAAGATTTTCATGCTTACAATCTAGAGCTATTTCTAAATTGGCCACATTCTCAGTTATAGAACTAACTGGCTCCAAAATACTGCTATGTATAGAAGGCATAAATTCTTCGTCTATTAAATTCGAAGACAACTCGTCCTTCCCTGTTGTTATATCTTGAGATGGTATATCATAAGTCCTTGAAGTAATGGACAATGGTTCTTGAATAGACAATGTTTCACTGCATTTATGTGCAGGGGAATCATAGGATGTTAGCGTATCTTCATTATTCATGATTGTTTCCAAGCTTACAATGGGAGCCAGTTGTCCTTCAAACGGGCACCGTTTATTTTCTAGGCTATCAAATCCATCATTTTGTATAGTCGATGCTGCAGAGTTACTTTCAGTCTTATCAGTTGATGGGGTATCACCATTATCTGGAGATATTTTGCTTTCATTAGTATCACAGAAAATTGGTAGACCCTCTACTGTAGGTGAAAAAGCGTTTTCTAAATAGCAAATGTCATCCATTTGGTCTGGAGTCAAAATACCCAAACTATCGTCCAGCGAGTTCTCCTCATTGGTCCTACTCAATGAATTTTCGTTAGGGCTCAAGTTGGATTCAAATAATCGTGGATGTACATGCGTTTTTAATTGCAAACAGAGATCAGATCTGGAATGTGTGTTAAATGTCTTTTTTGCTGGGAAGGTAAACTCGTTTTCGCAAGAGTATTCAAATTCTCTCATTGGTTTCTCGTCGAAATTCAATACGTTCGGTAGCCTGTCTGCACTCTTGTTAATTGGATTAATTAACTTTTTAAAAGTTTGTGAGTGTGTATCACCCAGTATTTCAGACTTTGGCCGGCTCCACACGTTCACTGCTGCACTTTCGTTAAATGACGTAGAAGGATCAGACTGTAGATCAAACAACAAACTGTACGGGCCAGACTCGTCTTCATCTTTCTTGTCAACCAAGTGTTGTGTTATATCATTAATTAGTCCCTTTGTCTTCTTATCGACATTATTACTATCTTGTTTTTTTGTTATCTGGTTCAATTTTTCACGCAAATCTAATATTCTCGGGTTTTGCTCAATTACTTTCTCCAAATTTAAGCTCATTTTTGGTATAAATGATGCATAAGCCTTACAAAAAACTGGTTCCTTTATATCATTTTTAATTTTTGTAACAGCATGAGACTTTTCTGCGATCTCGGCAGATCTCGTTACATCAAAGGATTTCAGCGTTTCCAAACTTTTCAATTTTGAAGCGGAGTAAACTCCTCTCAATTCTAACGTTCTTAGCTTGCCATTCTTATCCACAGGGATCTGAAACATAGACAAATATTCAAGATTAATTCAAGTGTCATAAAAATTTATTGTTAACACTTAATAGTAACACGGACACAATAAACCACTGATAACATCCAGCTGTCTAAAGAGCTAACCTTTTCGGTAAGTTCAAGATGAGCTAAAATAAATACGATTGCAAAAGTGGCAAACAAAACACCCGGAATACGGATTAGATTCCGAGTCAGTTATGAGGTATCTTTAATCTAATTAAGGTACCTATGTCTAAATGATTCATACAACCAATTACGCTAATGCTCTCAGCTTGGGCCTGTGCTGACTGCGGAGCACTCCCTATTGTCTGCTCACCACGGTTCAGAGCACGGTCACGCATGGTGCTTTCCATGCATACAAACTATTGTGGGGGGCACGTGTACTTACATCGCGTTGCAATGTGTATTTTTTTTCTTCATTGAAGTAAGGTCATTCTGTATAATGTAGGTCTAGGTAGGTATCTTTACTGTTCCATCACATCAGAACGAGTTGTTAACGCGAAACAAGCCGACACTGCGTTCTTACCACCCCAAAATAATCACCGATACTTATATCCACAAAAAACTTGATTTGACGCAAAATCACTATAAAAAACACAATAGAGAGGTCGTTACTCGCTGGCGAGGCATCATCATTCAACGTATACGATAGAGTATAAAAACATGTACATGTTATTGGAGCGCAAAGTCACGAATGAACACAACTACCAGGAATCTTTGACACCAGCTTTAATTCTGAATGAGAAGACAACCGGCACTTCTCACCCTGATTCCCCTCACTGGCACGACTGCTCATTCCCACTCATTATTGCACACTAACTTAGCCTAGTTAACATCGTCTTTATCGTTTAAAATTTCGTTCGTGTTTCCACGTCGAAAGCGGATTTCATACTGAACCTGTGAAATAATAACACCGATGTTTTTAGATAGATATACATGAGTATTTTACGACCAAGTTAAGTACTATTTTCGCGTTAAATAGCCTCAGCACCATAGCTAATGATACCAAGTAAAATGGTTCTATAGTTCGTACATTGAACGTTGCTCAACCGTCTAAAGGAATTAACTTTTCACAATGCCAACACTTCGACCATTTTCCCCCGAACAGTAATTAATACTTCAAATCGTTGCGTTAAAACAACACTGAATCAAACTACAGCGGGTCTTGTGTAATATTTTGTGCTTATTTATTTACCAATAGACGTTTTACAAATCGGTGACTATTCACTGGTATTAAAATAGTGTCGTGTTATCTACGATTGGTTTATTTTGCAATGTTCTTATCAGTTAACTGTTCACCAAAGTCAACGTTAACGCCTGACAGATTAGATATAGATACTTTTCTATAGTTTCACACATGTAACGAACTAACTACAAAACATTTAGATACCTAATTACCAAAATATTTTTCTTCATGAATAAGTGTTAATGTGTCCATGGTAACAATCAAATTATCTAAACTCATTTCTAAAGTAAAGTAAACTTGCCAATTATTTATTGCTTAAAAATATTAGCCTATAAGAAACATCAATGATGAAACTCTTAAAATGGAAGTGGCTACTTTACATAAATAAGACCGGTGTCCTCCAAACCAGGAAGCAATCCTGTATCTTGATGAACAGGTTAACAATACATATTTAAATTGAAAAAGTGTTACAGTTAGCTGGTATAATAATATTATTTTGATTACTACGTCTAGGTACGTGCTTCGTAATTGTAAACAAAACATTCTAGTCAAACGAGATGATTTATAAAACTGATGCTTATTAAATGAACAAGAATTTATGATCAGTGGTAATTTTATCACTGACTTGTAGGGAAATAATGCAATTAGGTACGTACGATTGTTTGTATGGTAAGGCAGATATGATAAATCAGGTGACTGTATCAATTAATGCAACCTTTCTATAGATAAATAATTACAATCCCATTTATCTACATATGTATGACAAACTGGTATTGTGTAAACAGTAAGAACATACGATGAAATATTGTAGATCCATATCAGTTTATCATCTAATGATTCATGTATGAAAGAAAGCACCTACATACGGTCGATGATAACTCCTAAACCAACAGAGAAAATCGATTGAATTAGACTGCCTTGAACAAATAGTGCATGCTTCAAAGCAAATTTTAGTTTTATAGCATAGGTTTTCGATTAATTTAACGACTATTAACATTGAAACTGAACGTAAGTCTACTACGAACTGCTGCTTTAAGTTTTTATTGGTCTTGTACTAGTTTTTTTGACGAAATTAGACCGTCGTTGTCATTTTGTCCGCATTATGACACTTAAGTACTCGCTGTACCAACTCGTGACCTTACTAGGTGATCTAATAACGGATGATGCTAATGTAAGTATCTAATTCAATCTCTAGCAATTTACCTGTCACTGCGGTTTGAAAAATGTAAGTAGATATTATAACATCTCGGATATTCCAGTGATTACATAGACGATCGGCAATAACTTACAGATTCATAAATAATGTAAGTAATATGTAACACGGAAATATTCGTTTGTTACAAACAGGTTCATATTCGTCAGTTACAAAAACTTTTTGGAACAAGTTAACCAAAGCAGTATTTTAACTGTTAGTTAGTTAGCCTTTTATGCCCTATTGCTGGGCGGAGTCCTTCCTATACCTTTTCCACACACGTCTGTCCTCTGCCATTGCAGGTTTGTATTTGTACGTGTACCTATTATTTATAAATTAATTTATTAATATCTGCATGCTTAGTTTACTTCAGAGATCCCCAAACTTTTTGTCTCATAAATCACCATGGTTTATCATTTCGGTTGTAAGTAGTGCCAATTATTTTATTGGAAAAGTAATTATAATAACATAATATAATATAATAATAACTCCTCCCGCTCTGGGTGGAGTGACAGGGATTGTACGACTTTTACTGAGTTCCTTCAGTTGGCCTTTGCGTTCCAGGGCCGTTATAACTCTTTCGAACAATCGCGCAATTGATTAGACTCGATACTTAGCTGGTTTATGAAATGTAAAACATTTTAAAAGTTTTATTATTGTTTATTATATAGCATTTTTGAAAATTCCTCAACTTCATATGTGTTTTGACTAATGTCTAATTGGAGTGAAATGTAGAAGAATCACAACTTTTTATATATTTATTTAAGAAATCGATATTAAAATAAACTAAAATAAAATTAGCGTACTTTGATAATAAATTCTCAATATTTGGCATATAGTGAGGTTTATGTTCAGTTTATTTCTTTCATTTGTTGGAAACGTTTGGGTTTACTTTTTTTCAGTTAAAATAAAATTAACAAACATGTCGGTGATGTCCATAAATATGCAGAAGGGGTGAAGTCCGTCCGGTGTACGGAAGCTTGTGAACGAATGAAACGATCTAATTGACACATGTCACTTTGACAGAATATGGGCTGACGTTTGCACGACCCGAAGAGGGGTAAAAGTTCCAACCGCAGAGACTCATCATCATTCATCGACCTCTGGGAGCTGATATAGACCACTTTGGGTATCATAGGCAGATGTTTATTAAACAATCACACCTCAACGTCTGAATGGATTCAATATGGAACATTGATAGCATGGCCTGGATTAAAATTTGGACACGATACACTTTTTATTGCGATAATACGATAACATTAACTCAACCTTGTATTGCTCCCACTGCCGAGACTCAGGCCTCTTCTCTAGGAAAAGGAATGGGATGTACCTAATTCTCCACGTGGGTCCAGTGCGGGTTGATAGATGTCACGTCTACGATTTTTTTTGGTTCTAGGAATGTCATTATTTGAGAGGGTCGTTACCACTGGACCACCAGTGCTCATGTAATACATGCTGTCTATCTAATCTAATTATGCCATTATATCCCACTGCTGGGCGAAGAACTCTTTTTCCCTTTTTCACACACGTCTGTGATGTGTCTTCTGGCATTGCGTTCCAGTCCCTTCGGAAAGGGTAAATTAAATCTCTCCACCTTTGCCTTGGTCTACAGCGGTGTCGCCTTGCGTTTAAAAGCACCCAAAAAATGATTCTTTCAGCCTACAGCTCATCTGAATTTAAGACCTCACCTCTGCATATATGTAACTCTTGCTGTGCCCGACAACAATGAATGTTTCGTTGGCAAATGTTTACCACCTAAGCCTACATTGTGGAATGCAATAAAGAATTGAGTATCTACCCCTATCTACTATGCAACTGTAATCAATTTGTGACAGGTAGATACTACAGATTAATTCATAGATAGACACGTCCAATAATGCTTATATCAATGGACAATATTAATTAACGATGGGTGCGTAAACGTATTGATTGTAATTATTAATAATCTCAAGTTATTGCATTACAGATAGTGAGATACGTTACACATATGAGTGATGTCAAAGGTGACTTGATATTATTGTATTTATCTGGGTCATCCAAGGTTTTTATTTTATTATTGAGATCTGTTTTTTTTTCAATTTTTTTGTACTTACCAGGTTCGTAAAAGTTTCTCTTTTTTCAATAAAAACATCTCCCCACAATAGAAATTACTTGGGTCTGTATCGTGGGCACTTTCATAAATATTTAAACCATAAAAATATTTTTTTCGAGGCCGAAGAAAAGACGGATGGATTGTGTGAAGAGTGATATGAAAGAAAAGGGAGTTAGTGATGGCATGGCGAGTGCCAGAAAAAAACATGTAACGCCACCCCCAAATAAAATGGGAAAAGGGCAGGAAGAAGAAGAATAATGATTATGAAAGACTTTTAAATTGGTACAGACGTACCAACGCAACGTACAGATTTGCACATTAGTGGTATTTTCATCAACAATTATAGGAGTTTAGCTATAAATATACCTTCTATATACTTAAATTACGTATCACGTATCTAATACGAGTATATATACTGCCTACGTAGCACGTACGTTTCTACAAGTAACACCTGGTACTTAAGTACGTGTTTAATATTATTAAACATCGAGAATTATTCTAATCACCCCTATTGTCTCAATCCCACGAAATACATACATATATTCAACAAAATCGGCATCTATAAGAAACACTGTGTGAGTACCTATTTCACCATCTAGGTTTGTTTTTCTTATAATAAAAAATGCCGACCACGATTCCTATCAGCAATTTACGCTTTGCAAAACATAGCACCCAGAGCGAGAGAAGTTACTGGATGATTTTCCACCTTTAGAAAAAACAATTTAAAAATAAACCTTACGTGCTACAAAATCTATGCACCGGCTTTACTGTTGCGATATTTTTGCTAAGCAATACGCAAAATTATCGTTTAAAAAAAAATATTTATTAAAATCTCTCACTTAAATAGATACCGTAACTAACTTGAGATATAAATATTTTTTTGGTAATATCACAATCCTATTAAATCTTTATGTAATGAAACATGAAATGGCTGTCTACTATATAAATAACAACGAGTGCAGACTGCAGGCAAACATAAAAATTAGAAACTTAACAACCTACCTACTAATTCACGAGTAGCTTGCTTTCGTGAGAACGTTCAATTAGTATATAAGAACTAAAATGAACTTATTCACCCGTTAGATTGTACTGTGGATAGGTATTCAGAATTTAAGATCGTGTGAAAATACTTTGAATCTTTCAAGAGGAAAACAATGACAATTTTTCTCAGTAATACAAAACATATTTCTACCTAGTTTACCTACCTACTTACTTAGGTATACCTCGTGTTATTTCTTCAATCACGTGTTGTTTATTAATTTGTATTTATTTCATCAGACAATCCTATGTTAATATGTATGTTTATAAAAATCTCATTATACCATTTAAACCAGTTCTATATTTTTTTTATATTAAGATCTGATAGGTATTCGCCGCTTAAGGTCAATATCTTGCATACCGAACAAACAAGTAATATATTTAAATTAATACAAAATGATAAACACGAAAAGGCCATTTTAATCTAGATATGGAAATAAAATCGAAGTATACGACGGCTACGTTGTCTTTAAATAAAGAACCATAAAACTACTATTTACTTATTAATTAAACCTTGAGACGTGACCTGCCTCGAAGTGCAAGTTTTATTTAAATTGATTATCTGTTTAGATACCTCACAATAGTAATCGTGTGAATTAGGTAAGACAATGCGTCTAACAATAATATTGACTTATTGAAGACGTAAAATTTCAATTCACTGAATAATTCATGACTGATCAATAAAATATAAGTCGCAATACCAGACTGAGTTTTATGGGTATAATGCCTGTCGTGACCTTGGCTATAAGAGGGTAGGCTGGCAACTTGCCCTTTGCTACACAAAGCTCTCAAATATTTCCAATAGATTCTGTTCACTGAACATGAACATACTTACAGGGTTATTGAAACTAGAAAAATGCAATAATAACTTTTTCAAACAATGGATATGTTATTAAAGAAGGATGGATTGGCAATCTGATATTTCTAAGAAACGATGATGTTTTTCAGTTCCTGAATAGGTACCTACCTACATTATTATTCAACGACAAAATGGAAGCGATAATTGTGGACAAAATAGAAAGTTATTACACGGTATGACATCACACGTGTCCAGTGACCCACTGTAATGTCAAACATTATCATAACTGCGTTAAATGCTGGTCATCATTTGCAGACCGCAGTCATTGTTACATAAATTAGAAATTGTTTGACTTTTCAACTTCCTCGGTTCACGGCAAAATCAACAACTCATTCTCTTCAGATGACAGGTTTTGGAATATTCCATCCGAACTTTGCATGCCGATAATGTCTTAATTCGATCGTTTTCAAATCAGCATCTTGATCAGTAGATTATTTTAATATACATTGGCATCTAAACTAGCTTTGGTATCATTATTACCTGAGAACTTTGAAGAAATAATAATGATAGCAAAGTGCAGTGACGCCATCGTCCACGCCATCGCCAGTCTCGCCAGGCCACTCACGTCTGATGTCATAAAGTAAAAAATGGCGATCTCAATATCCAGATTGTACCGTATTAATATAGGTACTTGGACTCATGTGGACATTAAAAATCTGACTTTCCCCTGTAGTATTCTACATTTGCCTTGAAAGTTGTACCTATTCTCAAGTCAGTGCACGCCAAGAAGGAAATGACTGCATTTTAATTTGCCTCTTTGTTACCCATCTGCCTGCTATATTATTTATGTATGGAGTAAAATTCCACAGCTGTTCTTACAACTTGAAAGTTAGCAGTTTTACCCGACAAGAGCGTAAAGTATCTGACCTAGAAAAAGTTCTAACCTGATCAAGGGCTGAAGGTAGGTAAGAACCTAATAATAGAAAAAGTTAAAGTCCCAAGATTGAAAATATTAACATCGTTACCTAGTTTAAGGTTCAAGACATGGCACAGTAAAAGGTTATCGATTCCTACATAGGGGTACTTAATATTCTTAAAACGATACGAGCACATCGATTTGACATTATAAACTTAGAACAAATGGACTAATGGAGTGACTTAAGTAGCCGCCTGGCATTAATCTTGCATGCCTTCGTGTAGACATGCTCAAGCAATAAAACAAGTTTTTTTCCTCATACGGTCTTAATCCTTGACCATCATTTCTTATGATTGAATCGCACACCATACAATAATGATGTTTAATATAATAATATATAAGGTATAGTTAATTATATAAAATTAAGTGGTTAAAATGGTCTTACAATATTATATTATACCAACGTAAGTTTTTATGTATTTGTTTGCATCTCCGTTACGCTCAAAAGGCTAAGTGGGAGTATGTTCCTTTGGAATAATTTTCTACTTGCAGGCTGCTGGCAGACGCTAGTGCTATATAGCAGCTACTAAAATGTTTATATAAGATTATTGACACGAACAGATTTATTCTAGCGTAGCAAAAATATAATAATATCTGTACCTACCTATATTTATAGCTAGTTTTGCGCGAATATATATATTTTTGCAGAATTCTTTATGCTGTCGTGGAAGTCTACACCTAGAGCTGCGTCAACAAGGAGAAAAACTTACAGTCTCAGTAGGTATTTCATCACTCGTTACGTTTCATAAAAACGAAAAATTTGGTTTTATTTGCAAAATTGTATAACTAGCTACTAGAAAATAAAAATATTCTAAATACTTTACTAAACTGTAGATTAAGGAAAAGTACCAAACAGAAATCTTTGAATGCGGTTCAGGATGTTTTATACAGTGTTACCTTGAACTTAATTTTATAAAATAAATTCAATTCTACCAGGAACTTTGTTCTTATTACTTCCTTCACATCGAAAACAGTAATTGGACATTGTTCTAGTTTATAATACCCTTCCGCTTTGTACAAAAAACTTTATTATAATTCCTAGTTGTTAGGTTATTGCCTATTTTTTTGAGGTAATTAATCTTTAAACATGTCTCCCGCTTTAAGGTGTAGCCAGAAGATGTATCAGACTTTAACTTACTTTTTTACTATATGCAATTTGCCTATTGTGTAAATTAAAGGGCAAATACAGGAAAATAGGTGGATACCTCTTAATTGGACATGGTAACTCTTCCAAACGTTCCCGCAGGGTTATTGCCCATAACGTTATAATTTACGCATTTTGTTTATCAAGCTGAACATAAGAAAAACTTATTTTTAACTTTTGCGCCTTATTTGCAATTTATTCAGTTATATGGTTTATAGACGATTAACCAAATCAAGAGAGAGCGAAATTGAAACCGTGGAAGGAGTTCTCTGTTTCCGTTTAATGTACGAGTAGGTATACATTTGTTAAGTTTTCATAAATTTTTAACAATATATTATATTTATCTTTTTTTTCGTTAGTAAAAGTCGCGACATTTTCACCTCTCTGCGTATAGGTAGGTACCTCGGCTCGGTCGTGAACACTTATTCTCCATAAACACAAGGCAAACATATTGGTGCCTCCAGCCAGAGTTCGTGGCAAGTCACGACTTCTCATTATATGCGAACACCTCCTTGTAAATATTAAAAATACCCAGACATTTTAAATGGTTATCTTCATGTTGAAAACACATTTAGATTTTTAAAACCAGTCTTAAACATATTAAATGCAAATAAAATCTAGAACATTGGTAGCACTAAATAAAACAAAGACTTAGTGCGTTATTAGGTAGTTAAATGGCAGTCTGAAATCGCGAAAGAATACAACAGAATACATATTAATTAGGTACTTTGATTGCTAAACCAATGTATTTTTACGAGAACTTTACACAATTTTACATACGAGGTGGGCAAATTGCTGTACGAAATATGATCTACAAGGCAGTATTTGAAATCATAAGCTATCTCATGTCTATCACTAAACCAATTGGTTTTATACATTACTTTAAGTTTTTATTGCCTACAAACAGGGTATTGATTACCCAAGTATTTCCGCCCGCAGTGTAAACTTTTTGCCATAGACATTAAAAAATAAAAGGAAAGGTCAGTGGCGCCTCATCAAGGCCTGTGTGTTTTAAAGAGATTTAAAACACTTTAAAATGCCGCAAGATGAGAAGCATACGGAAATCTAGCACTTTTAAAAATTATAACAATTTTAGTTCATAGGGGTTGGCCCACTGCATTGTACCATACCACAATCATACCATGCCAATACTAGGACCATTTCAGGCAAAAAAAAAAACATGTTTAAAAGTACGAGACTATGCCCACTAGACGGAATGGTCATCATACGCGGTTGTAACCCAACCAAGTATAAGTAAACCACTGTAAACTGCTTGTTAAGTGGTTTCTCTTGTGGTATTTAAAAATACCCTCGATTAAGGATTAAAATGTTTAAATAGTACTGTAATAATATTCCCAATAGTCATCTTTTTTTTCTAGTGGCCATTTGATAGGAGCCTGTTTTATGTTTACTTCCGTGCTTAATACGTTCCTACCACGGGCATGGTATGAGCTAGCTATGGCTGCAATTTGTAACCTAAGCGACGCAGCCTTCTGGTGGTAATGCTGAAGAAGTAGAAGTGTTTGGCATGTTGCGTCGTAGACACAGTTCATAGACCAATCTGAAGACAGGGAAGGTAAAGTAGACAGACAGAGAGAATAGTCGCATATACGATCTGATTAATATAGCAGGCTAGAGTTTTATGTAGAAGGTCCTAAATAACAAATATGGCGGGTAATGGGAAGGATCTACATTCAGCTCGATTTGGAAACGGATCGAAGTTGATGGCAAGCGTAAGTCAACTACAATTCTTAATTTCCTTACATATCCATGACAGATCACCATGCAAATATTATAACGAAAAAGGTACTTCAAGTGGATGATTTGGACATCTCTTCTTCTTCCTGCCCTTATACCATATTATTTCGGGTCGGCGCAACATGTTTTTTTCCATTCTTTTCTGTTACCCGTCATGGTATCATCAACACCCTTTTCATTCATATCAGTCCTCACAGAATCCATCCATCTTTTCTTTGGTCTCCCTCTTCCTCTCCATCCCTCCACATGTAAATTCATAACTGCTTTAGTAACATAATTGTATATATTATGCTCTTCTAATTTTATTTGTAGCAATTTCAGCAGTTAGTAACCCTCTCTTTAGTAATTCTGACTTGTATACGTTCATATTACAGATGGTAGCTTACCCTGGTCCTACAGACCCTAGCTAAACGTCTTACTTTATGTTTAAAGGTACCCCTATCAAACTTATTACACTGATGTTGTGCAAATGAAATTTTTTATTCATTTTTTTCATATTCGCGGTTTCAGCTAGTCAAAATTCGACTGTATCGATATGCTAATAGTCAGTCAAGCAGAAAGTCAAGCTCGTTCGAATTGTTTTTGGTTTTTTAACACGAACTTTTTGTGGTCTGTGTTCAAGTCCCGTACCCCCAAAAAAACGGTATTCTTTATTATTTTAGAATAGGAAAGTGCAATAAATGCTAACACGGCACCGCTACACTTTCCCTCGTATCACTGTTAACAAAGTAGGCAAAAACGTTAATAAATTATTGACGATTGCCAACATCGCAACGCAACTGCTGAAACGTGCAATCCATACTTACCGATCCGACACGATGCCATACGATACGTCTAAAATAATATTATCGTACCGGTTTATAGTCTGGTTCTTGATTGTATACATATGTAATTATTTGTTTTTTGATAGCCTCGCATTGAACTGGTCAAAAACCAGCCCGTAATTCTTTCCCCACCAACTGTGTTCCCACGTTGTCGTCGTGGTGGGGCTTGCGTATCTCTATGATCTTGAGGGCTATGCCGGTAGAGCTACTCATGCCGGAAGGCCTCAAGTGAGAGACCAGACCAAGAGGAACACACTCAGAGCGGAGTCCAGTCGGACCGCCAGGGAAGGCGCGCTGTCTGGCAGGCATCGCCATCAACAGCTGCTGGTGCTGTCAGTCAGCAATATCGGAGAGTGGGTTCGCCTCTGGTACGTGTCTGCGTACCAGACATGACCAAGATGGCGAACGTGATTATTGGGGACCCCACCCCATTATAAAAAAAAGGGGGAAAAATAATAAAATGGACGCGACTCTAAAGAGTTTTTTACCCCAGGAGGGTACCGACTGTCATGCAGTCGGAGAATCCCTCACCAAGCAGAGCTTGGTCTGCCCCTCGTATTCTGGGGGGGGCAAAGAGCGCGTCAGGTCCCCTAGGGATCTGTTACCGTCCTCTGTGGACGCATTGAGCCAGGGTGGCTCACTCACCGGTGACGTGGAGTCCCTGGGACCAGTTCCCAGCACATCCGCGGCGCCGGTTTGCACTGAACAGGTCGGCAGGAGTTCTGGCCTGAGGGAGGTGAGTGGAGACACGGAGTCGGACTCTGACGCCGCGTCTTCAATCACCTCACAAAGAATGGAGGTGGAGGACACACCGTCCAGGAGGAACGAGTTCCTCCTGAAGCGTCCCTCGTCTTCTGACGAAGCGTCAGCCCGCAAAATCTCCACCGCTGGGCGGGGATTGGGCCGTAAGACAGGAAAGGGGAGGGGGCTCACTGCCCAGGAAGCCACCCAGCGACACCAAGAAATTGCCAGGGAGGGGCGCCACCCCGGGGCAACCAATGGGCAGCCCGGCCTCACAGCGCCGGAGCCGTCTGGCAGCGAGCCAGATGGCATAGGGGAGGCAATAGCCAGATTCTCCGAGGTGGTGGCAGACGCCTTAACAAGCGTCTGCAATAAGAGGTCGAAGTCCTCGAAGGGGAAAACCAAACTTGAGGCTGAGACTTCAATTGCCAAAGCATTGGAGACCCTTGTGGATTCCCTGAAGACGTCCTTCAACGGGAAGATTGAGGGGCACGAGGAGGACCTAGTTGGTCTCCGAGCGGCTGACTCCGAGGCGGCGACCAAAGGAGGGCGCAAGCAGGGACAAAGCCAGTCCCAGCTCCCGCCCCAGCCGGAGAGTGAGGTGACCCTGCTGCGGCAAGAGCTAGCTGCCTTCCGGCAGCAGCAGCAGCAACAGCAGCAACAATTTCAGCGGACGGTACAGCAACAGCTTTCCGTCTTGGAGGGAATTGTGCTGCGCCCCCCGCTAACGGCCTCCGGTCAGCGGAGGGTGGCATCGTATGCCTCTACCGCCGCGGCTACGTCTGCTACTCCCAGAGCTGGTCCGCTAGGGCAAGCCGGGCGCGGAGCCGTGGCGCCGGCGCCTGAGGGTCCGGCCTCGGCGGCGAAGCAGCGGCAGGGGAAGACAGCCCCTGCCCCTCCCACAAAGGGCAAAGCGGCGTCTGCCGCGAAGGGCAAAGTGGCACCTGCCACGGTGGTAGTTAGGCAATCCCTGCCGCCTCTCCCGCCAACAGAATCTTTGGCCGACACGGATTGGACAGTTGTTGGGGCCAAGAAAAAGGCGGGCAAGGTGGCTAGGGCCGCCAAAAAACGGCAGCGGCGGCAGCGGCGCAAAAAGACGGCCACAGAGGCCAGGCTTTGCGCCCCGGAGGCATCGGCTGTAGTGATCACATTGCTGCCGGATGCGGAGAAAAGGGGCGTGACCTGGAAAAAGGTCATCGGGGAGGCGAAGCGGGCGGTGGACCTCGCAAAGCTCGGAGTCCCTGGGGGCTTCCGAATGCGGCTCACCGCGACCGGAGCCCGTATGTTGGAGGTCCCCGGGGCAAACAGTGGCCCCACTGCGGACGCCGTGGCTGACGTAATCAGGGCGTCCCTAGATGTTGAGGAGGCCCGTGTATCCAGGCCCACTAAGTGCATTGACATGCGCATCATGGGCCTGGATGACTCCGTGACGGAGGAAGAGGTTGTGGCCGCTGTCGTCGGGGCGGGTGGGTGTCTTACCGACCAGGTCCGGACGGGCACCATCCGTGCTGACGGCACGGGCATGCGAGCCGTTACGGTAAGCTGTCCCGTAACGGCGGCCAAGGCTATCACAAGGGAGGGCCGACGGCTTCTGGTGGGCTGGGTCTCCGCACAGGTAAAACTGCTGGAGCCCAGACCTCTGCGGTGCTACCGCTGCCACGTGGGGCACCACGTTGGGGCTTTCTGCAAAGCAGAGGTGGATCGCAGTGACCGCTGCTTTCAGTGTGGCCTGGCTGGTCACCAGGCTGCCGCTTGCAGCGCTGCACCGCATTGTTATGCGTGTGCGGCGGCGAACAAGTCGGCAGATCACCGGGCTGGGAGCAGGTCCTGCGACCCCCCCGACAAGGCTAAGGGTAAGGTCCGGAAGGGCCCTCATCCCACCGCAGACTCAGCCACCGCTGCTGCCGCCATCGCCACGGCAGCCGCTGTGGCAGAGCCCTTAAGGGGGACTCGGGAGGAGACTGTAATGGATTGCCAATAACGGCCCCACTACGTCTCCTCCAGGCGAACATCAACCACTGCGCCCCCGCTCAGGATCTGTTGCTCCAGAGCATGGCGCAATGGTCGATCAATATCGCCGTGGTCTCCGAGCCGTACTTTGTCCTGCCCAGGGAAGACTGGGTCCAGGACCTGAGCGGCTCGGTGACCCTAATTTCGTCGGCCGCCGCCGGTACCCCGCCTCTCGAGGCCGTCACGAGAAGGCGGGGCTGCGTGGCAACACGGGTCGGGGACATTGCAGTGGTAGGCGTCTACCTGTCCCCGAACCGAACTCTCGCCGATCTCCACAACTCCCTCATGGAGCTGAATGCCGTCGTCGCTGGGTTCGGATCCCTCCCCGTGGTCGTTTGCGGGGACTTCAATGCCTGGAATCTGGCTTGGGGTTCCCGGCTCACGAACCAACGGGGTCGGATGGTGGAGGACTGGGCTCTGGAGACAGGCCTGGTCGTCCTCAACCGGGGTTCTGTCCCCACGTGCGTGCGGATGCGGGGAGAGTCAGTGGTGGACATTTCGTTCGCCAGCCCCGCTCTGTCGCCGCGTGTCGTCGACTGGCGCGTAATGGAGGGGGTGGAGACGTATTCCGACCACCGGTACATCCGGTTTGACGTCTCCGCCCGGACCTCGACCGCGCCGGTCAGGGAGCAGACCCCGTGTGGTCCGCGGTGGGCGCTGAGGCAGATGGACCGGGACGCTTTCCTGGAAGCCGCGAGGGTACAGGCCTGGGTGCAAGCACCGGACAGACCTGTCGACATCGACCTCGAAGCAGAGTGGTTCCAGGAGGCAATGTCGCAAATTTGCGACGAGGCGATGCCCCGAGTCCATCCAGGACGTGCTCGGCGCCAGGTGTACTGGTGGTCGCCGGAGATTGAGGCTCTGCGCGAAGCGTGCAACGCCGCGCGGCGCCGGTACACCAGGTACCGCAGGCGCCGCATTCGTCCGCCGGATGCGGAGGCCAGAGAGGCGGAGCTGTACGAGGGGTACAGAGCGGCAAGGCGCACCCTCCGAACGGAAATAAAGCGGGCCAAGTTGGAGGCCCGCAATGTGTGGCTGGAGATTCTGAACAGGGACCCATGGGGACGCCCTTACCAGGTGGTGCGGGACAAGCTCCGCCCATGGGCTCCCCCGCTAACTCAGAGTCTCCGGCCTCAGCTTGTGGAGGGTGTGGTGGCCAATCTGTTCCCTGAGCGAGGGGAGCACTCTCCCCCGCTCATGGCTCCGCCATCTGCGGTGCCCGTAGCGGACCACACCAGCGACGACGACGACGATACTCAAGAGGTGACCGAGGTGGAGATGAGGGCGGTGGTACGAAGACTTAGTGTCAAGAACACCGCCCCAGGACCCGACGGCGTGCCTGGAAGGGCTTGGGTCCTGGCCATGGAGGCTCTCGGGTCTCGATTACGGGGGCTCTTTAGCGCATGCATGGAGAGAGGCCAGTTCCCCCTTCGCTGGAAGACTGGGAAACTGGTCCTCATCGCGAAGCCGGGGCGCCCCGCGGACTCTCCATCCGCGTACCGGCCCATCGTGCTGCTCGACGAGGTGGGCAAGCTCTTTGAAAGAGTAATTGCAGACCGCCTCGTCGGGCATCTATCACGGGTGGGGCCGGATCTTGCTGACGGCCAGTTCGGCTTTCGCAGGGGGCGCTCCACCGTGGACGCCATCATGCGCGTGAGAGCCCTCACGACGGGGGATGCGGTGACTCGGGGCAGGGTTGTCTTGGCGGTGTCTTTGGACATCGCCAATGCCTTCAACTCCCTGCCCTGGAGTAGCATCGAGGCGGCACTTCAGTACCATGAGGTGCCCGCCTACCTCCGTCGTGTGATCGAGGCCTACCTGTCGGATAGGTTCATCATCTATCCCGGTCACCAGGGAGAGTGGAGACGGCGAGAGATGTCGTGCGGTGTTCCGCAGGGATCGGTACTAGGACCGCCCCTGTGGAACATCGGATACGACTACGTGCTGCGCGGCGACCTCCCCGACGGGGTCAGCGTGGTCTGCTACGCAGACGACACGCTGGTCCTGGCGCGGGGAGAGTCGTACCAGGTGGCGGCCGAAACAGCGACACGCGGGGTTGCGACAGTCGTGGAGAGGATCCAGCAACTGGGACTCAAGGTGGCATTGCACAAGTCCGAGGCTATGTGCTTTCATGGCCTTCGGACCGCGCCACCACCGGGTTCCCAAATAACGGTAGGGGGGGTTCACATCGGCGTCGGGTCGACGATGAAGTACCTGGGACTCGTCCTCGACAGCCGGTGGACTTTCGAGGAGCATTTCCGACGTTTGGCCCCCAAACTGGACAGGACTGGTGCCGCTCTGAAGTGGCTCCTGCCCAACCTGGGGGGTCCAGACGCCCCCTGCCGGAGGCTCTACGCGGGGATCGTTCGGTCCATGGCTCTTTACGGGGCGCCAGTTTGGGCGCCATCGCTAGGTAAGCGACCAGCGGCCAAACTGAACGCTTCCCAGAAGGTCATGGCCATCCGGATGGTGCGGGGATACCGCACGATCTCCCGCGAAGCGGCGAGCCTCCTTGCTGGCCTGCCACCGTGGGATTTGGAGGCAACAGTCCTTGCACGCATGCACGATTTGCGCGTGGAGATGCAACGCCGGGGCGAAACTCCGCTGCCACGACAAGTCGCGGTATGGCGGACAGAGTTCCGGCGGGATCTCAGGGTGGCATGGCGACTGCGACTGTCGCAACCCAGTGCTGGGCATGCCGTCATTGCGGCGGTAAGTCCCCTCTTTGAGGAGTGGTTGGAAAGAGGTCACGGCGTCCTCTCGTTCCGTATGACGCAGGTCCTCACCGGACACGGTAAGTTCGGGAGGTTCCTGCATCGGATCAAGGAGGAAAGGACGCCCGGGTGTCGCCACTGTGTGGACCGCCCGGAGGACACGGTGGAGCACACGGTAGAGGTGTGCCCCGCTTGGGCGGAGCACCGCCGTGTCCTTGTGGAGGCTATCGGCGGCGGTGACCTCTCGCGCCGGGCCCTGGTACAGGCCATGGTCCGGAGCGAGGAGGGGTGGCAGGCAGTCGCCTCCTTCTGCGAAGCAGTAATGTTAGCGAAGGAGGCTGCCGACCGCGTGAGGCAACGGAACTCACGCCGTCGCCGCCGAGATCCCGATCCCGATTTCCGACCACCGTAGGCGCGGGCTCGCGGACGGCGAGCACTGGGTAGCTCGCCGTCCGGCAGTCTGGTAATAATCTGGACCGAGCCTAGTCGTCGACGGCGCGTTCTGTTCCACGCGCGCCTCAAGGAGATGTCAGCAAACTGTAGGGGCCCGGCAGGGCCGAAGCCTCTGGGGAACACGGTATCCGAAAGGTTGTCACCGTGTCCCCCAGATCGATGGCAACGAAGGAACGGGGTAGGGGTTTAGTCAGTAAGAGTCTGACACGCCCTCCCGCTCCGCCCAAGAGTGGGAGAAGTCATTCTGATGATTCCCCTACCGGAAAAAAAAAAAAAAAAAAAAAAAAAAAGCCCGTAATTCTTTGGCTATTATTGATTGGCCGTACGTCGTACCCAACATCATTTCGTGAGTGCAGACAATTTCTAGTATTCGTGGTGCAATGGAAATCGGTTTACAGTTTGAAAGTTCAGCCACGATAGCTTTCTACGAACTATTCGCACTGGACTGAAGCATGTAGTGCTATCGTTTGATTGCAAGCAATCAATTTATAAGTAATTAACTTAAATGTTCTATTGCCACCACGATTTTTTTTATTTCCTGTTCGGAAGTAACAACACTGAATCAAACTATATATGTTCCACACGCAATTATAAGGTATTACATTACGCGGTAATCATTTTTTCAAGCCGGAAAACATCGTAACATCCTCTGATTTCAAAGAAATAAACATTTAATTCGAAATTTTAACATCAGGCAGTAAGTACCAAACACTTATTATTGTACAGGTTTCAAAGCGTGCATCGATTTGGTCGTGGGCAAAAAACTCCGGCACTGTCCTGTCAACGACCTGTGCTTAACTTTTTGCCATGTATAACGTAAGCTAAGATTAGGGTAGCTTTGTATCATGTTGGCTCCACTTATTATAACTGTAAAGACAGCACGATGCGCACAATACAATATTGTTTATCATGGTACAAAGGTAATACCCTAAATTGATTAACAACTTCAATTTGCAAGCAATTGAATTTAATTAAGATCTTTGCCGGGTAAAATGAATAACACAGCTAGGTATGATCTCATGGAATCATAAAAACGCCACAGTAATATATGGTGGGAATTAAAACATATGGTAGATTTAAACAAACTCGTATGTAGGCATAGAGTAGATACAGTTTGGAAGTAACAAATTAATTAGGCATAAAAGATCTACGTATGCTGAAAGGGGTGGGTAGAGTGGGAACGTTTTACCAGTTCTGACAGAAGATCAATTAAGAAGGCCCTCAAACAAATAATAAAATTGAAGGTGAACCACAAGCAAGCAAGACAGATGCGAAGATGGCGATCAAAACTGGCACTGAAAAACCGGATGCCAAGATGAGAGCAGACACGAATTTAGTCTGATTCTGCAGTACTCAGGCTTTATGCTATACATGTTTTATAGTAAATGTATTATAAGAAGGTATTTTTTTAACCAATATTGTCAAAATTTAAAAAAAATGCTAATTTATCTCTTCAGCGGTGTATATTTTAAATTTTTATGACATTTTGACAAATTATGTTGCTCATACACTGTAGCTACACTATTTTAAATAATAATAGTACACTACAAATAGTAGTAGTAGTTCCTTAATAATAACGTAATGGAGATAACAATAAAATTGTAACAATTACAAATCTGTACAAAAGAGTAATCGATACTTGTAACAATATACGGCTTGAATGAAGCTGGACTGATGGGTGTTAAAGACGTTGTAGAAAACGTCACAATTCAATAAAGCCTTACATTATGATAAATCTAGGAAGTAAGATTTATATAAATAGGACTGAACATACAAGAACCTATTTGAGACCTCTGAAAGAACATAATAGATCATAACGAAAAAGTTATAGGACCCCAGAAACGCATATATCGCCTATCGGATGTACAGCCTTTGCTGGATAGGTATATCGTATCTGTGCAGCTCAGTCATAATATAGTCTAACAGGGCATTGCGGTTTACTTCTACTATTTCATCGAGTTATTGAAGTCGAAAAAGATTTATCGAGAAAAACTAGTTGTTATTTCCTATATAAAGTTCGGGCAATAATATCCGACATTGCAAGGCAATGACAACCTCAATGATACATTTTAGAGAGGATAGACATTCGATCTAAATTATTGTGCTCAAAGCCCATTTGTTGCTGGTCATTATTTGTATGGAATCTCGGTAAGTTGTACATCGATTGTAGCATCAAAAAACCTGCAAAATCTACCACATAACACGTCCTTGGCAGTGATTTTCGCAGCTACCTACCCGCACCACCACAATCCAAGTTCTAACAATGGCTCACTGCGATAACGCTTACCTTGGACATTTCGTCAACTTGTAGAGCTATCACTCTAAACACCTTTTCTCACTTCTCCATATTGAGCGTTTTTCTAAGGTATCGGATTTACAATTGGCAGTCGAACACAGGTTAAGCGCGGAAAAAATCGTGTCGCATTTTCGAGACGCCGTTTCGTGGCGAACACCCGATCAATACTGTCGGTCGGTCGGTATGTCGTTACCGGCGGATAAGGTATAAAACACAGCGTTCGTTACGCGTGCGCGCGCAATCTGTTGTTGACTGACACGGCGCATGTGTGTCGGATGCCGCGACCCCTGCCTGCCCAACCACCAGCGCCAGTCTACAGCAATGCAATACATTCATAATGTGGCTAAACAATCATGAAAATGCTGACAAGCTAATTACTTGTGCGATAATGAATGATAATGACTGATATTATTGATTGTGATTGCGTGAACCCTGCGTACCACAAGTTCTAAATCTAAGAGGATTATTTTTAAGAATGTAAAAATAAATGTCTATTGGATATCATATCTGTAGGTCCATGATCTAGTAGGTAGATAATTACATAATCATAGATTTTACAAATGTTTTTCAGTTGTAAAATAAGGTAAACTCTACGGTAAGGTAATCTACGACTTTGACAGTGATTACTGACCTGTTATTGTATAATAACTAACTCCAGTTTAAAAGGAGGAAGGAATAGAGATCGCGGGAATTTTCTGAAAAAGGAACCCATTGTTCTTCTAGAACACAAGCGCAACTTAAAGACAGATGGAGTTTTGGTCAGAAAAAGTCTGAAATGCCCTCCTGTTCTACCCTAAAACAGGAGACACCACCTTTTTAAAGTAGGAAATAATCTAAAAGGTATTATAATAGGGGTAGTGGCACATACGTATAATTCAGCATCAGCATCCTAGATGCTCTGTGTACAGAGTAAGCAAACTTTAGTTTATATTATAAGTTCTGAAATCTATAGATACACATGTTAGAAAGTCTCAGAAGATCTAGTCTAAAAGGTGGTACGTCGAATATTTAGATCTAGCCAAAAACGAAAGATAGACAGTGTGGGTTGACTAGCACAACAAAGTGGATCGATGACCTGGTGATCGTCGCAGGAATCTATGTCCAACAACGGATATTTTTCAACTGAACATAAATGATGATGATCGTGGTCTAGTCCCTGCTCATAGTCCAAAATATGCCCATTGGTAAATACCTGTGGTAAATACAAGATTCAGCGTCTGGGTTTACCAATGTAATGATCATCATCATCTCAGCCGAAAGACGACCACAGCTGGACATAGGCCTCCCAAGCGTCGCTACAACGACCAGTCCTGTACATCTCGCATCCGTCGCATTTCCGCGACCCTCATCAGGTCATCGGTTAATTTTAATTACTCAGATACCCGCGAAACGAGACACAATATTAAAACAATAACAGCGCGGTCTCATAGGACCGGTTGGGGATTCAAACGTTAAGGAAGGAATGTAGTGATACCAAAAACAAATTAGGTACAGTTCTTTTAAAAGTTTTGTTCCTCAAATCATCTTACTTTATATAATTTTTTTGTTGGTTTAAAACGTAGAATATGCTTCTCGGGAATCATCTCGAGCGGACCGTGGCGAGAGCCAAGAAAGGTAATCATGAATTTATTACTCACAGGTATCATACGACGTTTTTCATTACATTTATGAAAAAAACTACTACTATAAATTATAGTCTATAATGCTACCACAACAGTAGGTACCTAAAACTAGAAAAAAAGTGTCGTGGCGGTAAAAATTTGAATGTGTTTTCTTATGCCTTATAAGGGAAGGCTATAGTCTTTTGATCACATTGCCTAGTATTACATTATGTTTTCTTGCGTGAATAGTTTTTAAGGTGAAAGCGTCAGGGTAGCCCGCTAAATACATTTTTTTTACGTTTGCAATTTGCAGGCCCGTTGTATGAAGTTAAAAATATCTTTTGCGACTGTAAAACGTAACTAGTTACATAATTATAACCATCAATACAAGCCTCCAAGCTACACAAACACAGTGTAGGTACGTTTTTGCCCTCGAAAATATAGATAATAACTATCCGACTGTCGGAAAATCTGTCCTTAAATTACTTTTTTTACCTACACTAGGAATAGTATAGCAATTTGGGTTTCATAAGAACCTAAGCACTGGAACTTCTTATGCTTGTTTTCTTATTCTTAATCTCTCTCGTACCTCAGCTTGGCCGGTATTTAGTTATATTTTTTTTTTAGGTATTTAGGAACCTGATGGTGGCCTGTTCCGAGGGACATGAAAACACATGGCCTCAGATTTGTGTAGTTCCACGTCGTGTCCCAACTGCTGGATCCTCTCCACGACTGTGGCAGCGTGTCGGCTGCATAACAGACACTGCTTACCCAGTCGGAAAGGTCGTTGCACAATCTTTGCGGAACACTCCACGACATCCCTCACCGTTTCTACTCTCCGGGATGACCAAGGTCGATATGAACCTGTTTAGGGTGACGTATGCGTCTTCAATCTTTAAATAATCCTACCAAAAGCCAATGGTTGTTAATAATTTTCAGTGCAGCAGCAAAATGAAGAACTCAAAATGATTATTCCATTACGGAGATATGGCTTAAAAGGCTTAATATCCTAGTCAAGAAAAAAATATTTAAAAAATATAACAAATGTACCCAAATATGAGTGGGTAGCTAAACGACGTCCGACAAAAATAAAACAAAGTGAAACGATAAAAAATTACGATTCTAAGAAGAATAAATGAATTAGAAACATCTTGTGTACAAACAGTGAAAAATGGTGTCGACAACACTTACTATTCAAGATGTTATACAGATGATAATACCGTTTGGGGCAAATAGAAGTGCCAAGAAAGTAGATGTAGATGCTATTTTGCCGTATCTGATTCTTCCAGGACTGTTATTAATTGCAGCTATATCGCGGCCAGTAACTATTATAGTCATGGTGGTGATTGGGATGTGTGCTTTATATGTGCACTCCAGACCATTGCAAAAAAACAGGTAATACTTTTCTCTCACTTTCACTAGATTATAATTTTGCATAGTTGTTAGTCTCTCTTAGTCTACTTTGTGAAAGTCTTTAAATTGTATTTTTTCAACTAGATGGCATGTTAATACTTAAACTTTTCTCCCTGATACACACAGACATAATATACAAAACCTACTCTTTCCTTATAATATGTACAGGAAAGATGCAATATTTTTGCATATTTAGTAACTAATCGCCCTCAGAGTTTCTCCTCACAGTCCTGAATTAGGAAACATCAAACTAATCTATTTTAAAAAGAAAACAAAATAAAAAGTTCTTATTTTTAAATATTTCTGGAACATAGTTTCCTAACAAAGCTTGTTTCGGGTGAAATGTAACGTTGCATCAGATTTTTGTATTATTTCTATCAGCATGAAAAATGTGCGAGTTACTGAGTGCGTTAGGACTTAGGAGGTATGGGTAGATAAACAGATGTGAAAAACAAAAATAGTTCATAGAGAAAAAAAATAAATAATTTATTTTGATAACTACTGCCATAAGTTATCAACATGAATAATTTGTCCAGCCTTTCTCATGTCATATGGACACCAATGAATCAAAACAATGTATTTTATTTTTATTAATTCACTGAGTAAAAACATAATTTATGGTTCTTCGCTTGTACAACAAATTATTTCACTATTTTCAGGTCCTCATTTTTCTTTTCATGGACAATGTCATCTGGAATATATATGTTTATGATGTTTGAATTGTTTGTAACATGTTTCTATGAAGTAACACAATTGGAAAATTTTGTATTCCTGCTACTTCTGGTGTGCACATGTTATTTCTTCTACAAAATGAAGTCTGTGGCTGATTTTGAACTTGCCACTGGATCTTCTAAAGGAAAGGAGTACAGGTAATATTATTTTAATATTTACTTCCCTTTTTTGAGAATTTGCAAGAATCACTAATGAAATTTAAACTTGTATAGTTTATGCTATCTTTTTTTTCTCTCCTTATAAAGGCTATAAATGTGTAAGTAAAGTCCTATAAAACTGGTTGAGTGTTTGAAGTAGTGTTATACCTGTTAATCATGGCCACTCCACTCCAGTAAGCATTTCATTAATTATTTTGAATATGAGAGCTGAACCAGTATTCTATAAAATACTAAATGATTAATATGTGTTGATAAGAAGGAAAATCGCATAATTCATTAATTAAAACAAATAAAATGTTTCCTGTATAGCCTATGGGTTTTTTCCTGTTTTTGGAGTAACTACTGGGTCATAAAGGATATTTTTTTTTTTTAGTTTATTCGTCTTTGGGAGAGAGCTTTTTAATTTTAAAGAATGATTCCTAAAGTTTGACCATTCGGCTCTGTTAAAGCCAGGTCTAGGATCAGTCAAGCTCTTCTCCCTTCCCGATGGGGGCAGCGAGAAGAGCTTCACTCATCAGGAGTTTTTTAGTAATATTTGTATAAATTAATAACATTCTTTAACTTTTTTATTTTTTCCAGCCCAGTCTTGACCTCTGATTCACATTACTGTCAAATATGTCAACTTGAAGTCAACGAAAGATTTTTCCATTCAATATGGTATGTATATTGTCTGTCTTTATAAGAATTATGACTTTTTATTAAGGCTGCCCGCTCACGTCAGACATTTTGTAGGACAGATAATCATAATAAACTATAATTGTATATTATATACTTTTTGGAGGATGTGTGCGTTGCACTATTGGTATCAGTGTCATCATCATCTGCCTAGCCTTTTCCCAACTATATTAGGGTTGGTTTCCAGTCGAATCGGATTTAGCTGAATACTAGTATTTTACGAGGAACGGCTGCCTACCAGACCTCCACAACCCATTAACTGGGGTAACACGGTACTTCATGACAAGACTCTCCAGTCTTGTCATGAAGTACCGTGTTACCCAATTCAATCAATTTACCATGAGACGTTGCAAATTGTTAAATTTACGAAAATGTGGGCGTCAAATAATACAATTTAGTTCCCGTTTAGAATCCTATGAAGGTTTATAAATTTCCTAGGAAATTATTAATTTACGGTTTTTGGTATTTTTCGGTGACATATATAACACTTTTGCAATGTATGTGTTGTCTATTTATTTTCTTAAATTCAAGGGTGTCTTGTTTGTATAATGCTTGTTACCGGAAGCATTATACATAGGAGACACCACAATTATTAAACATTCAATTTATTGGCAGTTAGGGATTTGTCACACTGGATGCGTTCTGCGGCCTGCGGTCCGGTCAACGTTGTCGGTCGGTCCCTCGCCTCCGCCCCGCCGGGCCAACTTGCGTTCTTTGGTTGTGCTCGCACGGTCAGATCGCATTCTATATAAAATATATTAATACCGACAATGCTGTTCATACATGATGCGGGCTGCGTTCGCTTTGACCTGACCGCAGACCGCAGAACGCATCCAGTGTGACAAATCCTTTAAAGTATCACAGATAAGTTATATTATTATTATGACTTGTTAATTAAACATTGATGTTTTCTCTTCAGGTGGGACTGCTGTGTGCTGAGACCTAATTACATTTATTTTCTTGTTGGCCACATATTTGCATTTGCCACACTTTTCTATGGAACCAATTTGGGCCTCACAACAGTTTGTCAACCCTATATATTTTATGGAGATATTCTCATGCCACGGGATTGTGATGATGTCTATTATGATTTCGTGTGAGTATTCTATTTTTTTAAATTTACACTTAGAAATAAACAGAGAATCTCAGCGATTTTTATTTTGCGTGAAACTAGCAGTTTGTTTACGTGAATGATTTCATAAAAACTTTAGCACTGTTTAAATCGTATTTTGACGGTTACGGTTGTTGGGAAACTAATTATAACAGTCTTTGTTATTCATTTTGATTAGAATTTGTGCTGAGTTTCAAGTTTATTAACCCAAGATATTAAAAACTTCCATACCAATTTTTAAACTTCCTTATTTTTTTTTCTACTTGGGTTCTAAAGATAAATAATGACAACCTTTATTACAATTCGTCCGTTATACGTTGGCGAGTGTGAAGTTAGGCTCTGCGAATTTTGGCGGTTGAAATATCATACAAAAATAAAGGTTTTAAAAAAATAAATGCCTATAACTGTTTTTAACAGCAATAACAACTGCAAATTGCATTTATTTTTTTTAAATCTTTATTTTTGTTCGATATTTCAACCGCCAAAATTCGCAGAGCCTAACTTCACACTCGCCAACTTATAGCGGACGAACTGTATTTCATTTGGTTACTATTCGTATGCATATAAACGAAATTCCCCTTTCAACGCCGTTAAAGCGGAAATTCCAAAACCCCTTTCTAGTGCTTGTCTACCTCTTGTAAGGAAGCCTTATGCAAAATTTCATTCCCAGGCCAAGTAGTTACGGCTGTGCGTTGATACAATGATACTTGTACGTCAGTTAGTCAGTTTATTCTTTTATACATAGATTTACAATCTCAATTTTTTATTTGGCTTTTACTAACCCCAATCATTATAAATTTTCAGTGTAAATTAATATTATAATTTTATAAGTCATCTTTTTTATCTTAATTCCAAGAGTAGCACAAACGTACTACTCTTAGAATTAGTGTAGGCTAGTGTAATCGACAATATTATCTCCGGTTGCTTAGCTGTATAAGCGTACCCCAGGGGTCAATTAGAGGTCCAATATTTTTCTTAGTTCAGTTTTATTTCTTGTTATCCTATCTGTCATTTTACGTAACACAATTAATATTACCTGTTTCAGCTCGACAATATGCTTCGTAACCTGCGTCTATGGCTTGGGCTATTTATTGGTTATTGCGATAGTTTTAATTCAACAACTTCTAGTCTACATACCAAAATACAGCGGTAAGTAGAAACAAACACTAACTTTTAAATAGTTTATAAAAACTTCAAACAATTATTATCATCACAATTGTTTTCTTACAGAACCACAATGGAAAAAGCTAGTCAATGTACTCAACGTATGAGGGGTTTACATTGAATCTTCGGCAGACGATTTGTATATGCTTTAATTATTAAATTTCAAAGCATTCCCTTTTCATTGAGGATCAATTTCCAATTTAGAGACTGTATTTGAAAGTTTTACGTACTTACTCATAAGAACTTCTTTCACGAACAATGATTTTTTTACGAGTATTGTATTTCTGGGCATGTAACAAAATTTGCAATAATTGTACTCTATTATACGCCTGCGCGCAATTTTCCCATTCATCTTCAATATTTTCTATACCCAATTAACCCAACTCTAAAATATTTACTGTTATATCCATATTCTTTATCAATAATTGTGATAATATTCATAACTTAACGCATCATTACGCATTAGTTATTCTAGAAATACTTTCACATCTGCATCAATAATTAATAGAATACATATCAGAATTTTATAGTTTATTTTAATACTTAATAATAAAATAAGAGATATACACATTCTTCTTTCTTTTTAGAAAATATTATTATTTATTGTTCTTAAATAATTAAATTAAGTTTTCACTAGGTACGAAGTGCGAGTGTGACTTGTACTGTAAGACATTTTGAGATTTTCCAAATATTTTCCGTTTCTCACGAGGGCCGGTCTTATAGCGTTTAACGCACGTGAACTGTAGGCCCGAGGACAGTTATTATAGTTATTTTTTAAGCATTATCTTTTATGTTGGACAGGTCGAATAGAGACATTATTCGAAGTACAATTCAAAATTGTCACATAGAGCACAAACAAATACCAACTTAGCAAAATTACAGGCAGTTTTAAAAAATGCAATAACTCTGTGTTTAAATTTAGCGGACCCACTCGAGCTAGACCGAAAAAGCTATTAGCATTGGTTTGTTTGTTCAATGTACCTCACGAATTTACTGATAAGATCCAATGTATCTCAATAATTCTCTTCTTCCTCTATTTTGATAGAAATTACAATTAATCACCTCGTCTATCCAACGGTGCCCTCGGTTTCATAACACTCGAAATACTACCCTCATTATCTGGAAAACTTATTTGTTGCGTTAATCTTACTGCGCTCCAAAACCAAAATAATTGATGTGGCCCAAAAGGCAGCCCAACTGAAATGGGACTGGGCAGGACATGTCTGCCACATGCCCGACAAACTGTGGGCCAAAGTTGTAGCACAAAGTTGGTACCCTGAAACAGTACGACGGGGTCGTGGCAGACCACGAAGGAGATGGCGGGACGAATTAGAAAGATTCCACCAGAACTGGCAAGAGGAAGCGCGGGCTCGCGAGAGATGGAAGGAGTGGAGGGAGGCCTTTGCCCAGGAGTGGGACAGAACAGGCTAATAAAAAAAAAATTAAAAAAAATCTTACTTTACCAAGCGGCTACTAGTTTTCCCACAATGAGGGTAGTACGATAAGCTACGATTAAGATTATTTTGTATTTACAATAAAATGTTGGGTTACAACTAAATAGATACATATATAGAAATGCGCTTTTTGGCACATCCGATTCGTCGTCCATTACCTACAGCTACACCAATTTGAGACGCAATTGATAAACCATTAACTGACTATCTTAGGAGCGTCGTTTATGGACTAATGATTCAAGTCAGATTCCAAGAGTCTTTATTTATTTAAAGGCAACCTACAAAGCATACATCCCTATACATGCCAAAGATTCAGTATTCTTACATTTTATATTGTAGCCTTAGCCTTAGGCTGCCACGGCATGCATTAAACATAGAAACAGTTAAGAACTAACGTATCTATTAACGATAAACCAACCAATAATCATAATTATAACAACAAAAACAAAATCTGTATATTTAAAAATTTACAAATTCTAAATATTTGTTTATGATGATTTTGTCTTTGGCGTTTTGACTAAACAAAGAGAGAAAAGTATAGATAGATAGATAAATACTCTTCATTGTACACCACAAATAAAATTACAGTAGGAACTCACAAGAATGGGTGGTCTTATCGCCAAGAGCTATTTTTTACTGACGACCTTAGGATGGATTTGACAAGAGAAAATGATACGCAGGTAGTTCGTGGTGTACTATTTACATATATACAATACATAAGCAATAAAGCAAATATAATACAAACTATGTTATATATATATGAACGCAGAGAAACATGTACTTAATAACGTTCAAGAGAAGAGCTACGCCCGATGCCTCCAATGAGTGACGTATAGCACTTAGCAGTAGCCAACAAATTAATACGTCGAAAGTGTTGCTAAGATCTATTGGAAATTTAATACCAAGCGCATAAAATAGCACAGAAAATCATATAGTTTTATCGGGTGTACTATGACAAATCGAATAACAAATAATCGAATATCAATTTCATAGATTAAAAACATACCTACCTAATGTTTTTTTTTACTCTCAGTCAATATACATACCTGAACAAACGAATTAGTAGCTATTCATACTAAACCTATTATTATGTAATGTAATTAAACAATCACGATGTACCTTCTACTGATAAATATAATTATTACCTTTACGAATCTGTTTATTTAAGTATAAAATAAATTTATTTCAACTGTATATTTTCTGTTTTGCTTTATAAACCAACTGCTTACAACTGCTTTATATTTAAGTTTATAATAGTAAACTAGGTATGACACACTTATAAAAAATGTTTACATTTACAAAAACAATACTTAATCTTAGTTCATTAATTTTATAATGATACGCACACTGAATAAGTAGGAACACTGGAATAAAGATCAAGAAAAATTCAAATCTAAACTAGACAAAATCGTATAGCAGCAAGAGAAATAGAAATAAACTACTCTCTTTTCTTTGTACCTAAGATAAAACATTTGTACTAATCAATATCGGGGAAGATGATTGATGATAAAGGAGATCGTCTATTTGGACCAAATTACAAAAGTAGCAGGTCAAGAAAAAAAAACATGATAATCTGTTAGAACTTGACCCCTAGGGGCCTCGCCCACGGCCATTTTTGAATCGATGCAGTAGCTCGGCTGACGCGCGTTCGCATCGATACAGTCGCGATGCAGTCGGCTTACCCCCGCACACGAATTCACGATTCTCAGTAGCGATGCTAACGCGCGTCAGCCACGCTACAGACGTGATGCAAACGCGAAGCACAAAAATTAAGATTTTGTATGTAGGTAGATAGTAGCATAGTTTTTGTTTTTCATTCGCGCCACCCTCCCTCCGTCCTCTCCCCGCTATCGTCTGACACGGTCGCTCGTTAGCAGCGCTACAAAAAGTCGCCGTGGGCAAGGGCCTGCATCAAAACTGTAGTCCTTGGAATTATTTAATTTCATTAAAAAAATACATGTGGCGTACATTTTCGGTAACATTAAATTGTAAAATCAAAGAGTTCGAGCTTGGTACGACAGCTTTGTTGCCATAATAAAAAATGTTTCTGATAAGAAGTTCTAACAGAATATAGTAGGTATTTCTTGCCATGGCCGGCCACTTTTCGATTTGAACCATACATGTATGAACCGCGTATGTCCTTTGATGTCCTTTTAGTCCAGGGTGTAGTATGGCGAATGTTTCGAGCTTTACTTTAACCTTTTGGGGTTATTAGGTGGACACCAAAGAGAAACATCGTTTTAAGGATTTCAATAATAACTTTTATTATCCTTGTCTTTATATACCGGAAGGTGTGTTTCAGTAATATTACTTAAGACGTGTGCTCCTATTTATAACCATCACGCACTTTTACTTACTTTCGAACTTTGAGATATTAATGCGATCCTAATACCTTTGCTATTAACAGTTAAAACTAATTTTAAAAAAACTGGTTCTCCTTATTAGTTTTCATGCAGTTGGATAAAAAAAGCAAACTGTCATCATTAATCTTCAGGAGGCGTATAGTCAGGTACAACTTGTAGCACTTTCTGCCGCCATCTTGCTTTCCTAGCTTCTTGTTCCCTCTGCAGTGCGTTCAAAGCTGGTAATGTTCGCCAGCATGTGAAAGCTTTGAAGACGAGATTGCTGAAACGATATAAATGGCATAGATTTTAGTTCAATAACCTCGACGAATTATCAAATTAAGAGAAGACCTTATGCAATGCCTTGTGGAACACCTGCCCGAAATGTATGAACCAGAGGACATTATCTAGGACTTCAGAGATACAAGATATGAGTTTCTAAAAGCTTTGACTAAAATATAAACGTTTAAATCGGAGCAGATTTTGCACAAGTATAAAGCAAACATGTATACACATATTTGCTAGACATTTTTGTTGTTTTTACTACTGTGCTCCTTACTAACTTCTGCTAGCTGTTTTGCCCGGGGGAAGTTGATTTTTCCATACATACTTTGGACGTCCGTTTCATCCGTCCATTAGGGGGTGAATTTTAGAAAAATCCTTTGACACCTACATCATAAAGGAACTTCCGTATAAAATTTTACCGGTCCAGACACAAACGTTTGGGCTTAGTCAGAAATTTGCATTTACTTCTATGGGTGAATAATTCTGATTCTGGTGAAGTAAACCTTAGGTACTACCATTTCTAAGACATACATACCTGTTATGATACAAAACTGCTTTCTGCCACTTAGCTTCATTTTCCTTTTTTATCACATTCAGGCCTTCTCGGAACATTCTAAAAGCCATCTGCGTGAGGTATAAGTCGTAGTAGTCATCAGCTACTTGTTTCTTCAAAACTAAGCCATGGTGGTTCTAGATTATATGAAAAAGATAAACATTATTAGAAAACAAAATCTTTGAAATCTTACCATGCTCGGATAAATTAGTTATTTATAGACACCAACCCTTTTAAAAGCTTCAAACGCCTTCCTTAACAGTTTTTTACGGCGGAACTCTTCTGCTTTATAATTTCTTTCAATCCACATATCCTCAGTGTGCCACATCCAATGCAAAAATGTATTGTTCTTAAGTTGAAAAACATAATGAGCTTTAGCTTTTTCAATATTATCTCGCTTCATTTCTATTAGAATCCTCAAAGGACGTATGCCATATTTTGCCTTCAAAGTTTTCTCATAGTGCAAATCCGCCATAACAATAAGCGCCCTCAATCTTGAAGCCCACTGTTTCTTTCTAATATTCTCTATTTTCTCTTTCCTCCTTTTCTCTCTTAATTCTATAATTCTTTTCGCCTTTTCTTCCTTATCCATTTCAGCCTTTGCTAGTTCCGCCTAAAATCATATTTAAAAATTATAGAAAGTTTTTCTGAGATGATTTTATTACGTACCTCAGTTCGTCTTACTTTAATGGATGATTTTTTTTTAATAAAATAAACATTCAATAGGGTAAGACGAACTAATAGGTCTTTTTCAAGATGGAAAATTATCAAAATGACTTCTCCCGCTCTAAGCGGAGCTGTCAGACTTCTACTGACTAGAACCTACTCCTGATCCTTATTTGCCTTAATTCCAGGGTTCCGGAGTTCTCTTTGACTCTGCAGGTGAGCCCCTACAGTTTGCTGACAAACTTAAGACAATTTGATTTTTGCGGACTACCCTGAGAAAAATGAGATACCTACCTGTTGCTTTAATCTAATTCGTTCTTCCTCCATCTGTCGTCTCCGCTCACGTATTATTGCATGCTTTTCTTCTCGTTCCCTAGCTCTCTTTTCCATCCTTTGTAAAAACTGAGGAACTTTTAAACAGTGTAGTACAAGCGATGTATCTGAAAGGAAAGCAGGATTTATAGAAATGCATAGGTGTAAAATTTTGCCGTTAGTAGGTTATAAAAAGTGCCTAACCTTCAATTTCAGGTATCCTTAGCTCATTAGTCAAGCACTTTATCTTAGGTTTCAGATGACGATCTATTTCATAATACGTCCTACGTACTTCTTCTCTCATTTCATCAACAGACTGACGGGAAGCTTCTACAATCTTATTGTACTTAAGTTCTTCTATTAAACGATTCTGTTCTTCTAATTTTGCTTTTTGCAGAGCTATTATGTGCTTTTGTATTTTGTACCTAAAATATATAATACGAACATTAATTCTAGGCGATGGGAGTAGGTTGAGTCTTCACAGTCCACAGGGTTTATAGCTCCACTGGGTATATTCCTACCTTCTCCTCCATTTATAGGTATATCTACAAACTTTCGCAGTCACCGCATTATAAAACAAAGTTCAACGAATATTAAATTATTATTGTAAGTACTGGGATTTTTCCCAGTACATTAATAATTTAATCCTCTATTAAATGTCTGGACTTGTATTTTATTAACGCAGGAACGGTATGGGACGATGGATATCACATCATGCCTCATGAGTGTTCGGTTATGGGAAACCGGTTGCCTAAAGTTCTTTCCTTCACCGTTTGATATTCTTGTATCTTTTCAGAATGTGGTAGATCAGTGACAATAACCCCGATATAAGGGCTCCATTGTTTTTCGGGGGATCGAAACCAGGCTTTTATACCTACATATACTTCTTGCGTAGTTTGTTTTTTCACTCAGCTGGTGTAACAATATATTTTGTAATTTTTGAAATAGCTAAATAGATGGAAATTCTGTGAGCTGTAATGTAACTGAATGTTACATGCCTTCACGTAAAAATTGTAAAAGTAATTACAACATCTAAAGAAATATTATAACTTACCTGTGCTGGTATGTATTATAATCCTTTAATAACACTTTGGATTTGTTTTCAGATTCTGAAGATTGATTTATGTCCATCTTTTTCTTGGCTATTTTTTCAAAGAAATTATTCAAAGTTTCCTGTCTCTGTTCAGATACGTACTTTTTTCTGTTACTTACATAACGTTTCCACTTGTCTACAAATTTTTTCATGAGATATGTCTCCTTACTATCAATTTGTATTCGTATTGGTGTAATACTTAAAATATTATCAATGCCCTCAGAAGATTTAGAGCTTTTTAGATCGTCCTTAGTATCGATATTTGAATAGTATATTTCGCTTTTTGGAGTTTCAATCTTGTTGATTTCGTGTTCATCACCGATTTTCTGGTTTTCATTGTTTGAATTAGAAGTTATAGCCATCATCATCAAAAGGTTTTGCAAATCACTTGTTGGCCCGTCTACTTTTCTTGGACTTACATGTTGCTGCAAAACTGGTTTTCTCGACGGTTCCACATGAGGACTTTCCTCTAAATTTTGAGGACTACTTCTACATTTTTTACTGCATTCTACTCTAAAAATATCTTCATTGTTTTCATTTATATCTTTATTCAGATCTAATAATCCTTTGTTAACTTGCCTTGGTTTTCTGTAGAACTGAGTTTCTCTAAATATCTTTATGTGCTTTAGAGGTTTAATCTTCGGATTTACTCTGAATTCAGTATCATTACGGATTTCTAATTCAGTTAATTCATCAGTTAACTCATGTAAAAATAAATTATCCTCGGATTCATTCGTATTTAAATTTTGTTTATCGAATAAATATTCATCATTGAAACCATTCGATTTTAACTTCAAAGGTTCAAGGCCTTTTATCGTTACTCGGTTTTTTAAATTGATATTGTCGAAGTCATGTCGCAATTTTACTATTTCTTGATTAATGCTATGGCTTTCTTTTGTTCTTCGCATAGACTTCCTGTAATAAAGAATATTTTTTATTTTGGTAATAAGTTGGTTCTTAAAAGGAAGACGCAGGTCTCAATTTCGTGGATGAAAAAAGTGATGTTACATGTAACACCAAGCGTATAATGACGAATACGCGTCTATGAAGCTACGCGTCCGTGGACAGTAGGCATAAGGCGTGGGCCTAAAATATTCGAATGATTCAAATCTTGATCAATTCAAAAGTCACAAATGAAGAGAATGCCCAAGGCATTAAGTCCGCCTATGTTCTTATATGTTGCATGAAGTATCAATAAATAAGTAAATACAGTGGGTGGCCAAATTATTAGGGACAGTAGGTACTGTCCCTAATAATTTCTTATATTAGTACCTATCAACTTTAATTGCATTTTGCAGGCAAATGGTTGGTTGTAAGTCCGGCTAATATTTTTTATTTAAAGACTATGATTGAGTTAATAAAAACATAAAATTTGAAACCAAATTCTTTTATATATTTTTGAAAAAAAAAAAGATAAGTAATACGATGATTTCGAAAAAAGTCAACAAAGTCATAAATCTCACTTTTTAAGCTAACCAACAGATTTATATAAGATTTTTTTATTTGGTATTATTACTGGCACCAGTATTATTATTTTTGATATAAAGCAACATTGTGAGATCGCGCCATTTTTTTTTAAGTGATATTTTTTAACTTTGTTGACTTTTTTCAACATTTGGTGAATATTTGGATCCTCTTTCCGGTGAAAAAAATAACACCAGCTGATTGTAGCCCTCATTAAAGAGTGGCCATTATACCAGAAACCTGCTACAGAAAGCCAGAACTTGCATAGAGAGCATACCACGATAAATGGATGTTGTCACAAAATACTAGCAATATTCATCCATGTTATTACGAATCTTTTTTTTTTCAAAAATATATAAATAATTTTGACTTCAAATTTGATGTTTTATTATCTCAATCAATGAAGTCTATAAATAAAAAATATTTGCCGAACCTACAACCAACCATTTACCTGCAAAATGCAATTAAAGTTGATAATCATATAAGAAATCTAGGTACTGTCCCTAATAATATGGCCACCCATGGTAAATGCAACTTCAATTTTACATTGGCTGCGCTATTGTATCGTGGTAGTCGGTTGTGTTATGATGATTACCTTACCTAGAATGACATAAGGTATATTACTTAACTAGGGTTCTAGGCTGCGGAAATGTTCAAGAGAGTTACCATAGCCCGAAAACGCAACTTAAAGGACAACTGAAGGAACAGATGAATTTTAGTCGGTTAAAGTTTTGCGTCCGGAACAAGGAGCAAGTGTACTTGCTCCAGGAGCAAGAATCATTGGATGATTTCCCCCCTTAAAAAAGTATTGTTCTAAAATAGAATAATAACTATCATTTCCAATATTAATTGAAAAGAAAAAAACTGCCCTTTTCCTATTAACAGAATTTTTGTGAAATTCGTCGTATGTTTCTGTTACAGATTAGATCAGGAACTTAAAGGCATAGCCCATTACAAAAAATGTTGTGTAGTTTACAACAAAGCTCAGCAAATTATACATAAAAACTGTACCTTGTCCTGTTAGTGCTTTTAAGAATACCATGACTATGCGTGTCTTTTACCTGAAAAAATAAATATTTCATTTTACAGATTTGATAAAATTGAAATAATTCCCACTTATAAGTTTTACCTACGTCAAAATATGATGTTGTAGGAAAAACATATTCTTAACAAAATATTTATTGTTTACTTACCAATGTTCGTCGCATCTGCATCCGTAATACAAACTTTGTAGGATCATAATCTGGAGAAAGTTCATCCAGATCGCGATCATTAAATATGTCTTTATTTAGAATGTTTTCCATACTTTTGCAATATCATAATAACAAATTGTCTGGAAAAGGAACCGAGATATTTTTTTCAAATTAGGTACAATTTCTAGTGCAGTTTTGATTGTAAATCAATGATTTCGCGGTTGCTACGAAATATCGACAAAATAACGGAACGTAATCTGAACGGTATGTTACACGCTATATCATCTTTACTGTTAAAAATATATTTTATAAGAATTAAATAAAAATATATAGGAAGAACTTCAACTCTCTAGTATTCTCATTACATAATTTATTATATCAATATTAATGTTAAACAAGCAATAACAAAATTAATACAACTTTTGATACCAACCAAGGATAGCAATAATACCAGCAGCAGCATCGTACACATTATGTAAATAATGGAACGCGAATGACTTCACTAGTTCACTTTGACAATGACATATGTCTGTTTGACAACGTCATCGTAGACTCGGGGAATCGGCTATGCATATTTATTTCAGTTTATCTGAATTTGCCTGTATGAACTTCTTAGTATTTAAAAATAAATGTATTTACCTCTTTACAATGCATCCGAAAAGAAGTATTACATCAAGATACCTTCGAAGTTGTGCTTCTCTGTCGTGTCAGTACCATTATTTGCTTTTATAACATGTGTTGTCATAACAATGTACAAAGATTTTGAAAGCGCAAATCATACACATTGCAAAGTTCCCAATATATTCCCATCAATATCAGCATCTATAGGAAATTATGAACCTCAAAGTACAATATGGAGGACTGCTATATATTTACATGCGCCCATACGGTTCTATATACTATATTTAAGATGGAATTATTATGGAAGTATAATACTCGAGAGCTGTGCTGTGATAGTGAAATTAGCAGTATTTTTGAATATCATAGAGAACTTTGCTTTGTTAGGACTGACACATTGGACATCATCCAAAAACTACCGTAAGTATTGAATAATTTCTATTGATAACGACCTAAATACAATTTCTGTTTATCTAATAAAAGAACTAATAATATTATGCCCATATTTTCACAGCTTACCATGAAGTGTGTTTTAAAACTTTTATTGGAACATCAGTATTCTATATGCTCTTAACATGTATAATGCTTTCTAAGTTACGAAGAAGGCCCAATATAACACATAGAGAAAAGCATTCAGTCAAGTTAAAATGGAGAGCTTTTGTTGTGAATGTTAGTTCATTTGCAGCTGCTGCTTATTTCTTTCTAAGACACAACAGGCAGTGTGAGCCATATAGTAAGTATATTATAATTTAATGCAAAGTATGATGGCCTCTTAGGTTGGTTCATAACTAGTAATTTTTGTAAAAATATAGTTGACCACATAGGTGGAAAAATTAAATAAATAAAAGGCCAAGTTGTAATAACATATTTTATTTTTCTGTTTTCAGTTTATTCAATGTTTGGTCTATCAGAGTACATAGTGGTTATCAGCAACATTGTATTCCATTTGACGACTGCATATGATCTACAAATCAATTTTATATGCTTTACTAATAAAGGGATTATCACTGAATAATTGCAAAGAACATTTTATAAATATTGAGTTTTTATAAGGTTTGTAATAGTTTGTATATGTCTAGTTATGGATCATGTTGTTCTAGGCATGGTTCATGCTGTAGCAAACTGTGGGGCAATTTAATTCTATGTACAACTTAATTTATTGTAGCCTTATAATATAAATAGGTATACATAATTATTATAATCATAAATTCAAATAATATTAGGACTAAACTGTAAGTTAAAGTGACTTATTTAGCACCCAAAGTTACATTATTAATAAAATTTATAATTACCAACATTATTAATTTATTTTAGTGATTTTGCCAATTTCACTGTCTTCCATATTAAAATATAAATATTTCATTTCATAGTATGTTTAAAGCAACATTAAAAAAATAAATATAATTCAGGTCACATACTATCATTCCGATTTCATCATATTAGTTTTCCCTAAAGGCTCATGACCAAGGGCGTCGCCAGCTTATGACGAAGGGGGGGGCAATGGGGCAATATTATGGATGATAAAAAATATGAACGCTGAGAGCACTTTGGAAGTCTTTGCCTCGATGACGATTTTTTTTTCAAGTGGGGAATCATCAGAATGACTTCTCCCGCTTTTGCATGGAGCGGGAGGACGTGTCAGCTCTTACTGACTAAACTCCACCCCGTTCCTTCGTTGCCTTCGATCTAGGAGGACACGGGCTCACCTTTCGGAATTGCCGTGTTCCCCAGAGGCTTTGGCCCTACCTGGCCTCTACAGTTTGCTGACATCTCCCTGAGGCGCGCGTAGAACAGAATTTGTCTTTGACGACTGGGCTTGGTCGGGTTATTACTGGACTGCCGGATGGCGATCTACCCAGTGCTCGCCGTCCGCAAGTCCGCGCCTACGGTGGTCGGAAACTGGGATCGGGATCTCGGCGGCGGCGGCGTGAGGGCCGTTCCCTCGCGCTCGGCAGCCTCCTTCGCTAGCATTACTGCTTCGCAGAAGGAGGCGGCCGCCCGCCACCCCTTCTCGCTCCGGACCATGGCCTGTACTCGCCACCGCCGATAGCCTCCACGGGGACACGGCGGTACTCCTCCACCGTGACATCCGGGTGGTCCACACAGTGGCGACACCCGGGCGTACTTTCCTCCTTAATCCGATGCAGGAACCACCCGAACTTACCGTGTCCGGTGAGGACCTGCGTCATACGGAACGAGAGGACGCCATAACCTCTTTAAAACCACACCTTTCTTCGTTCTTCTTACCACCGCAATGTCGCCATGCCACCCTGAGATCCCGCCAGAACTCTGTCCGACATACCGTGACTTGTCGTGCAGCGGAGTTTCGCCCCGGCGTTGCATCTCCACGCGCAAATCGCGCAAGGACTGTTGCCTCCAGATCCCAAGAGGAGGGAGGGAGATCGTGCGGTATCCCTGCACCATCCGGATGATGACCATGACCCTCTGGCAAGGGTTCAGTTTGGCCGCCGGCCAAACCGACGCTCCGTAAAGGGCCATGGACCGAACGATCCCCACGTAGAGCCTCCGGCAGGGGGCGTCTGGACCCCCTAGGTTAGGCAGGAGCCGCTTCAGAGCGGCCCCAGTCCTGTCCAGTTTGGGAGCTAGACGTCGAAAATGCTCCTCGAAAGTCCACCGGCTGTGGAGAACGACGAGTCCCAGGTACTTCATCGTACGACACCGATGTAGACGCCCCCCTACCGATCTTTGGGAACCCGTGGTGGCGCGGTCCAAGGGCCATAAAAGCACATGGCCTCGGACTTGTGCAATGCCACCTTGAATCCCAATTCCTGGATCCTGTCTACGACTGTCGCAACTCCGCGTGTTGCTGTTTCTTTCGCTGACTTTTTCGCAACAGCAGTAGCTTCCTTAAATTTATAATTTCTTGCAGTTTATAATATAGCTGCATAAGTATAATTTGGCTTTGGTCGTTTTGGGGCTAGCTACATTTGATCTCTAGGGGGGGGGCAGCTGCCCCCCCCTGCCCCCCCTTGGCGACGCCCTTGCTCATGACTAATTAAAAATATAACAACAACAAAATGCATTTAAGGCTTAAAGCTTTGGAAGCATTAAAATCTCATCAAAAGATGTAAGTTTTACATAATTAAGAAAACTGAGATGTCTACTCATAACAAAAATGTATGCTTGGACTACAAGCAGCATTATTTGCATAGTGTATTGCAATCGATTCTTGTAACTATTATTTACTTAAACAGATTCTTCCATTACAATTTATATGCAAGTTTATAGGTATGTCTTTTTTTTTCAAGATTTAATTTTCAGTTGAGGCTGCTTGTTTGATTGTGAATTTGAACTGGTTTTCCATTTTGTCAGCTATCATTTTCGCTATAGCAAGGGATGATGTAGCCCCTGGTGAGGGTGCATTCCTACAATGTAACACTCTGCTTCCTATTGCACCTGATCCAGGTTGAGAATCAAACACAAAGTCTTCTACAAGGCTACCTGAAAACAGGAGATACATATTGGTAATGAGATTTAAATGAAATTTCACATACATAGTTATTTTGTTCATCAAATTCTATACAAAGGATACATACCGTCTTTAGCCATTGCCTGTGCTCTTACACCAGCCGGCCCAGTCTCCACATCGGCAGATGTAATTTCTTGAATATACTTTTGTACTTGTTTTACTTGCAATGATGTAAATATTGATCTGGTCATTTCTTTAATACCAAAGCCAGCATATTTCATTGCCAATTTACGAAAACCAGAAAATCCTATAATTTCTTTGAAATCTTTCATATCGAAATCAGTATATCTGAAAGTGAGACAGATTTAAAAATTATCCGGTCCATGTGTGTTTGTTTAAAATGTAAGTAGGTATGTGATATTCACGTAACACTTTTTTATAAGGAAAATTATTTATATTAGATTGTCTAAGATAAATGTAAATTAACCTTTAAATGCCCTTTGTGAGATAAAACTTATAAATTGACAACTATTGGATATTGCACAACATAATAATATACTATAAATAGTATTTTTACATTTGAGTTTAGTTTAATACAAAACCTATTCTCATTAGTGATGTCAACAGGCTTTTCCATATTGTTGTATAGTTTATGTACTACCAGGATAACTCCTCATAAATTTTACCAATTATGTAATTAAAATACTTACTTGTATCCTTCTTTACAATAGGCTAATATGGCATTAGGTCCAAGTATCACACGACCATCTACTCGAGGGGTAATATGGACCCCAAGAAATGGAAACCTTGGGTCAGGCACAGGATATATATTAGCTTTAGCTAAATTACTCTTACTTGGAATTAAGTAAAGGTATTCACCTCTAAAAGGGATGATCTTAGGCTCTTCGGGGCATCCTGTTAGTACTGAGATTGTATCCGAGTGTAAACCACAGCATGTGAGAACATACTTTGCAGAAATGCTTTTGGTTTTTTTATCTGATATGATAACAGGATATTCAGCATCCTC
This sequence comes from Mythimna separata, assembly GCA_030763345.1. Taxonomy (NCBI): domain Eukaryota; kingdom Metazoa; phylum Arthropoda; class Insecta; order Lepidoptera; family Noctuidae; genus Mythimna; species Mythimna separata. Next base: position 11,768,502 of record CM061180.1, read on the forward strand.
AGATTCTATAAATTCCTTAACTTCAAAATTGAGATGTGTGGTTCCACCACATTCAGTGAAGTCTTGAACATAGGAATCTGTAACTTCAGCCCAGTTCACAACTCCAGTGTGAGGTGACCATATCGCCTGTAATCCTTTACAAAGCGGTTCAATCTGTCTAATTTCATTACCTTCAAGAAGTTGTAGGTCTTTCACACCATTTTGAATTCCGCGGTCATAAAGATCTAGCAATGTAGGTACTTCTTGCCTTTCAGTGGCCACTATCAATTTACCAGACTTTAAATATTTTATTCCCTTTTTATCTAAGTATTCATAAGCCAAGTTCATGCCTTTGACACATAATTTTGCCTTAAGAGATCCTGGTTTGTAGTAGATGCCTGCATGAATTACGCCACTGTTATTTCCACTTTGATGGCGTGCAAAACGATTTTCTTTTTCAATTAATGTAATCTTCAACTGTGGATGTCTCAAAATAAGTTCTCTGGCAGAGGCACTGCCTACTATGCCACCTCCAATGACAACTATATCATATTTTTCTGAAGTTTGATTTGAATATCTGCAAGGAAATAAAAATAAGTTGCCTTTTGTAATTTATTAAGCAATCCAGTCCTAAAATAAAATATGTTTTGAAATTTTGTACACAACTATAAAATCTGGTAAGTAAATCAGGTATAATCACAACAATTGCAGTATTATACATTATTTTGTATAAACATTTTCTGGAATAACAACAGAATTGGTTATTAGGTTGGTATAATAAAGTAAATGAAGCTGCAATTAGCATTTCAAATATTAGTATGAGGAAGAGCATGTTCTTGGAGGGAACATCTCTTTCCTATACATAAACTAATGTTGGAGAGGGCACATTGAGTCTCCTATTTTTGTTACTTAAGTTTCCTCTTCCACCAGTCAAGAAAGATTTCTCATACAGGTTTGAAAAATTATTTCTATTTGTTATAAGGATAATGTTACTTTCTAATATAAGGAAGGAATGTGTATAAAAATGAATAATTATTTGAAGGAAATCTAATAATTGAAATAGCTTACCTCCGATATGTTCCAGCATGTGTTGAGACAGGTAAAAACTTTCTTGCAAAAGTACCAGTAATAGAAGTAACTGATTTTATTGCCATCATCTTGGAAATACTAATATGAGGATAAATATGCATAACTATGTCAGTGATTTAAATATACCTACACCTAGAATGTACGCACTTTAATAGGGTTTTTTTAAATAAACAAGATTAGATTTATTTACTTTGAACTTACGGAAACTAATATTAGCACTATAAACACGGTCGCAGTCAAGACATCCGAAATAAAAGTAACAAAAATGAAATAATAATCACTTTAGACAAGATTACATTTATGTACCTACTCAGTACTTATGAGAACTAATATTGCACTAAAAACACTTGCCGGTTAGTTATCCGATACGAAATTGATAAAGAAATATCAATAAAAAACGCGAAACACTCTTCCATCGGCTTTCGCTAAGCGTACTAACAGTATTTATAAAAAGACCTCAGTGCGAACTAAATAAACTTATGAATAATAAAAACAAGCAAATAAAAGTTTTCTCGAGACATTCAATAAGTAAATGTCAAAATGTGAACTTATTATTTTGTGAATATTTTGGATTGAATGCTAAGTCTTTTAAGCCATGTCTTTGTAACGAATAAATTATAGTTCATTTATTTACCATTAGAATATGTACACATTCTTATGTTTTTGTAGTATTTTGCAGCAAATGTATCAAGTCAACCGTCTCGGCAAACTTCGCTCAGGTAGTTGTGGTAATCCCAGAGACTATTGACACAGGCAAATGTCAAACTTACAAGAATGATGTCAGTTCTTTTGTGTTGTAATTGTAACAAGTGTGACAACCTATGTAATGTAATTTTAGTCACAGAGATTAAAAAGCAGACTTTAGGTTAATAAATAAAAGTCGCACACAATGCTTTCACCAAGAGCCGTTCCACGTCCACTCCTGCCGACAGTTGAGCTGATAATATCCCTATGTCCCTTCTCCTATCCTATGACGTGTAAACGTCACTTGCCCTTTAGTAGTATATCACAGTAGTCAACAATACAATAACATTCTCAGCTCCTGTTACTGAGATCACGGCTGTTTTACGCCCGTTTTGAATAACCTACCGCAGTTCATAAATAGATAGCTATCTCGGATAAACAGTAGATTAATGTAGTTGTCAATGTCACTTTGGTAGGAAATGCTAACCGTCGGTAGGTTATAGGAAAGCAAGTAAGGGCAAAAGGATAGATTTGTTTATCTTTAGTAGCTGCAACTTTAGATAGGTAGCTTATTGAAATGGGCGTTAATGATTCCACGTTTCAATGGAGATATTTTAAATACAAAACTTCACCACTTTCACATGAAAATGTCCACTAAGAATCAATTTGCAAATAAGTAAAACAGACTTCACTCGAAAAAATCCTGCTAAAAACCAAATTATTGTCAACCTTAAAACAAAGATTTGTGCCAAGTACGGCTAGACTCGAGTCAGAATGGATCCTTGCTTACTCAAATACCAATGAATTTTAATTCGTTCACCAGACTCAAGTTAAGAAGACAAAATAGATTGTGCTAGGTGACTAGATTCTATTTACATACATATTACATAAACATTACAATGTATGCATTCTTATTCGAATGGTATACACTATAATAATATATAGAATACGCAGAAATGGCTGAAAATACGTAGTATCCCAGCCAGAAACATTTAAGTAATAAAAAACTTAACTGGCAATTGTTGTGTCAGTCTGTCACAAAATAAATCCAAAATATTATTGTTTGTTTATTACAGTTTATTATTCTTTAAGTAATTACTTTTCCAACCGTTAAATACCTTTAATTGTCATGTTTCCCTCAGAAGCCTCGCGGTCTAGTGCACCACAATTTTGTATAAGTTGGGTGTCTTATAAAAATTGTATTTCTAACGGATTTTCGCGGTTTCAGCAGGTAGGTACCGTACTTAGTATTTTAAATCATTTTTTTTATTAATTAATATTTTTAAAGCTGTATTCTTCAGTGGCGCTGTATCCTTTTCTTGTAATTTGTTACCTTAGTGTACAGTTAATATAAATATATCATCACATCACCTCAGCAGAAAAATGTCCACTGCTGGACATAGGCCTCCCCCAAGCGTCGCCACAACGACCAGTTCTGTGCGTCTCGCATCCATCGGATTCCCGAGACCCTCGCCAGGTGGTCGGCCCATATAATTATATTATATGCCTAGATAAAAATGTCTTTTAGCTTTAAAATAAATTTTCCTTATCTATTTATTTATAAATTTCAGAATGGTGAATTTGTTGATATGACTTTAGCTGCTGAAGGGTATTTAGTTAAGGTTCACCAAAATATTGTCGCACTAGCCAGTCCATATCTTAAAGCGATGATACTATCTGCTTCATGTCAGCATCCAGTTGTATTTCTAAATGTAAGTATATATTAAATTGTTTGTTAAAGTATTACCTACTTTGCTTATGTTAATGGTTTGAATGCCGCATTCTTGAATAGAAGCGAAACATTATTGTGCCCTCCACACCATGTCTTTATTAGAAGACAATCTAATTTAACATATAAATAAAAATTATATGCTTTGTTTTGACCATACTTTTACTATTGCCTAAAACTGTAATTTTAGATGTTATTTCAATAAGGCTTAAACTGTACTACACAATACACATGTCTGTCTGTTGGAAGCTTTTATTTCAAATAAGAGGCTAAACTGTACTATAGAGGACTGTTTGTTGAAAGCTTCTATTTCAATAAGGGGCTACACTGTACTATACATGACTATTTGTTGAAAGCTTTTATTTCAATAAGGGGCTAAACTGTACTATACAGGACTGCTTGTTGAAAGCTTTTATTTCGATAAGGTTCTAAACTGTACTATACAGGACTGTTTGTTGAAAGATTTTATTTCAATAAGAGGCTAAACTGTACCATACACAACTGTTTGTTGAAAGCTTTTATCTCAATAAGGGGTTAAACTGTACTATACAGGACTGTTTGTTGAAAGCTTTTATTTCAATATGGGGCTAAACTGTACTATACAGGACCGCGTTAAGAGCTCAAAATGTTGGTCTTACATGACATATGAATTTTACATATTAGGATCTCAAACAAAAGAAGTATGATTCCTCTGAATAATGTGTTCCTTGCAAATAAATATTTTGCTTTGAAAATTGTGATCAAAATCCAAAAATTCCTTTCATTTCAGAACATAAGTCAAGAAATACTAAGTTTCATATTGGAGTATATGTATACTGGAGAAGTGAACATCCCTAGAGATGCAGCAACTGCTTTTATTGATGCTTGTAAAGCTCTCCACATCAATGGTGTTGAAAATTTATATTTGCCAAAGGTTGGTTTTGGTTTTATAGGTACATTACAGCAAATTAGGTAGGTAGATGTAAAAAGTTATAATAGCAAAGCTGAGCATCAGCTTTATGATTATTTATTTATTTATTTCAAATGCTAGCTATACTTACAGTATACACCAAAGCGTATAGCTAGCCAACAACTTACAAACTAAAGAATTTTGTGCACATAGTGATCATTTCTTTACTGTTACATAAGAAAATATCGAATTTCGGTTCCTGAGCAATCAGGGCGTCCCACTGCTAGCACTCAGACCTGTCTAGGAGAGGAAATGGAACATAATCCACCATGAGGGCCCAGTGTGGGTTGGTGGATGTCACATGTCTTCGAATTTTTTATTCTAGGACATGCCAGTTTTCTCAAGATGTTCTTTTTTTCACTGTTTTGAGAGTAGTGGTGAGGAAAAAAAATACACAAATTAATACCACACTACTTACATCTTAATTATAAACACTTTCTTCTTCAGCTTCATTGATTGAATATCAATTATATAGTGAGGTGATGAAACTAACTTAAACTTTTCAGAGACCGGAACCAGAGCGAGCAAAAATGGATATTCAAGTTCAAGTTGAAAGGTAGGTACTGCACGACCTTAAAATACTTTTTTTACTGGTTACACCAGTTGTTGCTTTTGACTAGTTGAAAAACATTAAGTAGTTCTTCTTTTCAAATCAATGGTAAAAATTGTTTGGGCCCTTTAAGTAGCAGTTAACTTAGCCATCTAGGTACTGGGCGAAAACAATAGGTACTGTAAATTAAGCAATAATATTTTTTCTAAATTTAGTATTTTGAAAACCTGATGTAATGATTTATTTATTTAAACTTAATGTTCAGTAGAGGTAAATAGGCAGTCTTAATGCATCAGAGCATTCTCTACCAGTCAACCTTTGGGTTAAAAAGAGAACACTGGTAGATCTGCACAATAAATAACAGATATTTCAAATAGATCAATTATCCATTTTTATGTGTAAATTTAAATATAAATTACATATTTATAATATTTTATCTTTCCAGAATACCAGAGCCGCCTCCACCACCCCCACCTGATAATAATTTTGCAGCACACATTACAATTAATAGTGACAACTTTAACGTGGAAGTTATACCAAATAAAAATGACACCACATACCACCTTAATACAGTACAACCCATGAATATTTCAATTGACAAAGATTTAATGAACTATCAAGTAGTAACAGATGCAAATATAGTGGAAAATGAAAATAACTTAGAACAAGAATTTCCACCCCTTTCTGAATGTGAACTTCCAAGCAGTCCATTAAGCAATAGAGAAGAACATCAAAGTAAAACTTTAGTAAGCAGTGATCATAGTACAACTACTCAAGATTTGCTAAATATAGAACCGAAATTGAAAGAAAATCAGTCAAGCACTCTTCCAAAAGACAAAGTCATTGCACCTAAATTAAGTGATAGAGGTATGTAGTTGTCTTGATTGGTTGATTACCCATATTGATTGATGTTACGAATAAGTTCATTGTTTTTCTAATGGTTTTGCATCACTTTTACTTCCAATGTTTAATCTATACAAGGCTCCAGATAAGCGTGGAATAAAGTACATTGACCTTTCGTGTGCATCTGGATTGAGGGCCCATTTTTTAAATCCTTACGAAACGAAACCAGATTTACAGGGAATTTAGTAAAAAAATAGTAAAACTTAGAGCAATGATCCATAAATTTCTAAAACGTAAACTAAAACTTTTATTGCTAAATAACGTGGGCCCTCAATCCAGACGCTTCGTAAAGAGGCATAGTCTAGATCTCGGAAACTACTATGTCTGGGTTAATAATGTTTATTTAGGAATTTAGTAAAGAATTTCTAAAATATTTTAAGAAATTCCCAAATTTCTAGAATGTCGCATTACAGATTTATAGCGGTTTATCTTGGGCCCTCAGATCGTAAATGTCATTTCTAGAGAATCTGCGAAAACTGAATTTATGTGACGAAATACATATCTACGACTTTAAAAGATGTTAGTTAGATACCTCTCTGAATTCGTAAAAAAGAAATAGTGACCCAAAAGTTAATCGTTAAAAAGTAAATGAGAGTTGAATTTTACCGAAACGTCTGAACTGAGGGCCCAAGATTTTCGGCTTTTCTGACTAGACTAAGGCCCTGTTTCACAATGTCCGAGTAGCCACTACTTGCTGAATAAATTAAAAAATGGAACAAAATTTGTATGAAATTATCTGCCAAGTAAGATACTGGAAACTTAATCATAGGTGGTGAAATAGGCCCTTAACCTCATAGATAAACGCAAACTAGTCTAAGATGTTCTACTATTTTTTACTAAATTTTAACGTATCGTCCGTTCTTCTAAGTGCTATACTTTAAGAGAAAATTGATTTTTAATTTTGTATAGGAAGATGTCTTGTAGGGTGACCATAATGTTTTGAATATCCTATACCTAGGGATACTTATATAAGGGAATATAGTGGAAGAAGTCAAGAGAAATAGGCCCGAATCCGTCTCGGCTGGGCAGCGGTGCGACGTTCGGGAAACTTCGCAGTATCTTTTCGTCCAACATATAATACCACAGTTTCTCAAGACAAAAGTCTATAACAAGTGCGCGTTGGCAGTGATGACATAATGACACTGAAAGCATTCAAGTGGCTTAGAGTCATCCAAAGGGCAATGGAAAGGGCTATGCTAGGTGTTTCCTTATGTGTCCGTTTGCAGCTCCGATACAAGTTTCGATTAAAAATCGGAATCGGGGGTAGAAAATCAATCAGAAATTCCTACCTTTCTGAATCAGAATCAGACCTCTGTTATATGTCTGATTTATAGTATAGGCCTAGTTGCCTGAAGCAAATAAATAAGAAAGAACACTTATTTAGTTTTAAAAATGTTTGCAAAGAGTCAAATTTTTTGTAGGACTGATAACCGTAACAAATTATAATCCTATAGTATATTCTGACCGACTTTTTGTAGGCCGTATGCGTTGCACTATTGCTATCGCTGTGTGTTCTATTTTTCACCTACAAAAAAACGGTCACCGATTATTGGACATAGGCGGGCAGCGTAAAATAAAAATAAAGTGGTCAACTGGTGTGTAGTATGTACGAAGTGTGTGGTGTGACAATCACTTTTTCTCTTGCATCTTGAGCAGCTACCATATTGACGGGTTGCCTATCGAACGACTCACAGAAGTCAAGGACCTGGGATTAAGTTTTAACACCTGATCACGTCACGCGGTGCTGTAAAAGAAGAGCTTATAGGAAACTGGGTTTTATGCTTCGTACAGTCCGTCAGTTCATGTGGGGGTGCATTTATCGCATTGAGAGTTAAATAAAACCTGTAAAAATAGATTTAAGATAAAGATAAATAAATAAATGTTTTAATTAGTTGTCGTATTAGTTGGCCAAGATCTGGAGTACCTACCAGAGATTTCAAAAATAAATGTTGGACAAAATCATTTTTTTTTTGGACTTGTCAGTATGTACCCTCGTACAATCCCCAGGGGTATATTCCTAGGTATAGGATATTCAAAACATTATGGTCACCCTACACGACATCTTCCTATACAAAATTAAAAATCAATTTTCTCTTAAAGTATAGCACTTAGAAAAACGGACGATACGTTAAAATTTAGTAAAAAATAGTAGAACATTTTAGTCTAGTTTGCGTTTATCTATGAGGTTAAGTCTAGTAAAAAAAGCCGAAAATCTTGGGCCCTCAGTTCAGACGTTTCGGTAAAATTCATCTCTCATTTACTTTTTAACGATTAACTTTTGGGTCACTATTTCTTTTTTTACGAATTCAGAGAGGTATCTAACTAACATCTTTTAAAGTCGTAGATATGTATTTCGTCACATAAATTCAGTTTTCGCAGATTCTCTAGAAATGACATTTACGATCTGAGGGCCCAAGATAAACCGCTATAAATCTGTAATGCGACATTCTAGAAATTTGGGAATTTCTTAAAATATTTTAGAAATTCTTTACTAAATTCCTAAATAAACATTATTAACCCAGACATAGTAGTTTCCGAGATCTAGACTATGCCTCTTTACGAAGCGCCTGGACTCTGGATTGAGGGCCCACGTTATTTAGCAATAAAAGTTTTAGTTTACGTTTTAGAAATTTATGGATCATTGCTCTAAGTTTTACTATTTTTTTACTAAATTCCCTGTAAATCTGGTCAGGCCTCCGTCACTCCATGTACTTGCGCGTTATAAGTGCCTACCGCCCAGCCGAGCGGTCTCGGTCCGCTTGCGGATCTAATTCAGTGCGGTTTTCGCAAGCGAAACGCGCGCACGCCGTTCAATTTTAATAGTGATGTTCGTTCGCACGCGTATTACGATGCCGTGTGGTGCCTTATGTGCTGTAGATGGGTTTAAATCAAGCAAAAGAAGGGATCAACACCTAACATTATTCCCTTTACCTGTCAAAGAACGACGAAACTTATAAAAGAAATATTTTATAAACGATAGAATTTAAGATTTTAAACTGTAATTAATTATAAATAAAAATTCTAACTATTGTTTACTTATTATCTTCTTACTGTGCCTGCAAAATTGTGCTGCTGTGCAGAACTTCATTTACTGTTTAATCAAATAATTACCTGGGCCACCAAGATACAGGCTACGCCTAGTTTGGGGCCCATGGCTACTTCTTATGTGTTCGGTTTGTTCTCGTCTTAATTATTTAATTCTTTAATATCCAATGAACTGTGTATGTCAATAAATAAATTATTATTATTAAATTATTATTATTATTATTATTATTATTAAATAAATTGTAATTATAAGTCAGAACATTCACAGTTCTGAATAACATAAACACAAAAAGTCATGTTAATTTAATTTTATCGAAGAGGCAGCCCTGCGATTGCTGCGGGTTCGCGCGGTGCGAAGCAATCACAATTTTACGCTTGAGCGTTTAGGCACATTTTAGCATGCAGTGGTTGCTGACGCGACAGAGTAGGCTAATAAAGCAGTAGGTATTGTAATTTTTCTACTGAGTGAAGTATCTGTTACGTCGTAACTATTTAGTAATCTGTGATCTGGTTTCGTTTCGTAAGGATTTAAAAAATGGGCCCTCAATCCAGATGTACACTGACCTTTCCCATTTCTGTGAAGGTACCCAAAAACAAACAATGAACTGTTTTTTTATTTCTAGAAAATGTAAAGGATCACAACAGATGTCGATTCAAGACAGCTTTAAAACTTTATTTCTGTTTTTGAAATCAAGAATGACAATAAATGTAGGAGAGTCAATGACCGTTACACCATGTTTATCTGGCGCCTACTAGTGCATTCATAATGGTAGCCTTAATGCATAGAACACGTTTTATTATAGTCAAGCTTTATTAAGACGCATTTTTGTACTTTTATCTGTCAGACACATTATCATTGGTCCTAATGTAATCTGAGCTTGCATCATTAAAACTGCTTTCCAGTTTGTTCAATAACCACATTCATTGTTACAGATAAAACTCAGCATTACTCAATTTCTAACCGTGGTTCATTACAACTGATGGTGAACCGCTTCATGTACTATTGCCATCATCAGTCCTGTGAAGGACGTAAGCGGCGGTGGAGATGCGTGGACTATAGGAAACTGCATTGTCCAGCTGTAATTGATACGTTAGAGGAGGATATTGTCGCCAGGTAAAAAAATATGTACTTACAAAAAAATATTGTTACTTTTTTTGATGTTCAATGAAGTTTATCCTACTTATTCTATTCTACAATTACAATTGCACGCGTTAGTAGTAACAATCCGGAGTCTTGACTTAAGTATATCAGTATCCCGGACCATGAATTCGAATTTCAACGACAACACTCTCTTACGCGGTGTCCTGCGTGAGCGACGAACGCGACGCGACGCAACACGGCGCGACGTAATGCGACGCGATGCTATACGCGACAAGTGTCCTACGTGATTTTGGTCATTACTTCTCTAATCATGGAGAACTACAGTACAATTTTGCTTGAAAGTTCATATTTAAAGTACAGACTTTTAAAAAAATATTGTAAAAAGCACATAAAGAAAACAAATACAATATTTATTTATCTATACAGGGTGTGGCGTAAATAGTGGTCCACCGTTAAGGATTCGATTTACCAGATAATTTACTATAACCTAAAATTTTAACCATTTTTACCCAAGGGTTCCGGAGATATAATTTTTTTTTCTTTTTTATTAAATTTTCTACATTTTGTTATAAATTTGGTTGTATTAAAAAAAAGAAACATCTTTTTCTTGTTCTGATTTCTGTTAATAACTGCTGAATACTAGAGCTATCGTTAGGAGCTCGTGGCTTGAGGAGCTCGTGGCTAGATAATAACAGCCGCACAGGTCGATCTTCAAGGTTAAGCAACGCTTTCCTAGGTTGGTCTGTGGATGGGTGACCATCTTAACATAACGAGTTTCCTCCGTGCCTCGGAAAGCACGTTAAGCCGTTGGTCCCGGCTGTCATTTGGAGATCTTTGGCAGTCGTTACGGATAGTCAGAAGCCAGTAAATCTGACTCCAGTCTTGCCATGAAGTACCGTGTTACCCCAGTTAATGGGTTGTGGAGGTCTGGTAGGCAGCCGCTCCTCGTAAAATACTGGTATTCAGCTAAATCCGGCTTGACTGGAAGACTGGCTCGCTATACCTAAATCCCCTGGATTTCTTTTATTGGGGCTGCCTAAAGGAAAAAGTTTATAAAGAACAAGTATTGAGCAATTGAGGACTAGAATCTAAACAGCAGTTAGAGAATTCAGCGCGAGCGGGTATGCTAGAAGGATTAAACGTTCATTTATTCGACGTTGCAGAGCGTTTATCGCTGCGAATGGGGGCCATTTTTAACATTTTGTGTTTAAATTTAATATTGTTTAACCATGTTTAAGATTTCAATAAATGATGACAAGTATGAATTGTTTTATTTCGCTTTGGCCAAAAAGGTTGGGTGCATTGTATCAGATTGCAACAATAGTGAAAAAATGTTATTGGCATTGCAGTGTAGTCATTTTTTTTAATGAAAATCGTAAGTAATAACGTAACTAAAACTAAAAATGTATTTTAATGAAAATCTTCCTTTCTTAGATTAAAATTGAATATTTTTCTGTTCACCAATAGGATCTACTATTATGATACCTTTTTAGAATCAGTATTTAGTAGGTATATTTTATAATTCATGGGCACTGAGAGTATAGTACATTTTTTTTACAGAAATCGCTCTTGAACTTACAGATAATGTAATAAATTTGGATTAAAAATAGAGAAGAATTGCTTTTTCTTCAAATTCTTGAAATGTTCCTAAAAAAAGACAATTATTCACGATAGCTCTAGTATTCAGCAGTTATTAACAGAAATCAGAACAAGAAAAAGATGTTTCTTTTTTTTAATACAACCAAATTTATAACAAAATGTAGAAAATTTAATAAAAAAAGAAGAAAAAATTATATCTCCGGAACCCTTGGGTAAAAATGGTTAAAATTTTAGTAGGTTATAGTAAATTATCTGGTAAATCGAATCCTTAACGGTGGACCACTATTTACGCCACACCCTGTATATATAAAAATGAAACCCGCTTTTCGTTGTCACGACTTGACATGAAAACGGCTTGACCGATTTGGCTGATTTTTTTTTTTAAGTGTTCCTTGAAGTTCAATGATGGTTCTTACGGAGAGAAAAATTCTAAAAAAAAAAAGTTAGGCAGGTAGGGTAGTTTAGGGTAGTGTAGGGTAGTGTAGGGTAGTGTAGGGTATTGTAGGGTAGTGTAGGGTAGTGTAGGGTAGTGTAGGGTATTGTAGGGTAGTGTACGGTAGTGTAGGGTAGTGTAGGGTAGTGTAGTGTAGTGTAGGGTAGGGTAGCGTTGGATATGTAGGGTAGTCATTTGACGGGAGCGAAGCCGCGGGTAAAAGCTAGTTTAATATAATATTTATTTTGTTTTGCTAGTTTATTTTTGATTAGTCTAAAGTAGTATGCGTGCCATAGAAAAAGATGAACTGTCAAGGAACTCTTCTTAAGGCGAAAAATTTTATAGTTCGTGTTGTCGCATCTGGTCGCCCTCAAAACAAATGCGCGTTACGTCGCGTCTCGCCGCAGACTGCCATATAGGCCACATGTAGGGTATGCCGTTGAGTTGATCGCGTTCGTCGCGTTCGCTGCGTCGCGTCGCGTCGAGTTCGTCGCTCACGCAGGACACCGCGTAAAACATGGGATTTAAACATTGAAAAAGTGAGGTGTGTGTGTGTCTAATCTTTCTTGGAATATAGGCGTAATAATATTATGTATGTTGAAACAAGGGCTGTTGCGAATATCAGCATTAGCATCCGCGTATTATTTTTTATATTATCAGCATCAGCAAAAATCGATACTAATTTTTAATGCACGTTGTGTACATTCACGACGTGCAATGTTCGTTGAAGGCAGGAGTCCCGCCGCCAACGAACATGACGCTGATCGCGATCCACTTTTATGCGTGATGGACCTTTGAAGGATTTAACCAATAATAGACAAATACACAAAAAACGCTATCACTTGATTTATTATAACATATGTATTTTATTAAAGTTATTAATTAATATCAGTAAGTATTAACATCCGCTGATATTGATCTGAAAAAATCTGTATCAGCATTATCAGCAACAACCCTGGTCTCAAACATTTTTTTCTTCATCTGACTCCAAACATTTTTTTCTTGTCATTCGCAGATGGGAAGATCACAGTCACCCAGACCACGACGTTAAAATACTAAGGAAATTTAAATCTAAGCGAGTGTATACTACACTGGTACAAGCCCAAGACAGACTTCCAGATAAACCTGCCAAGCAAAGAAGCAGAAAACGTGTTTTCACAAAAATGGACGCGTCGAAGTTATAAGGTGTTGCATTGCAATTCCTTTTGTCCTTGTCTAGTCATTACTGTCCCATTTAATCCGATAGAATTACTTTTTTATGTAATTGCCTAGCTATTCAATAGGGTTAGACGAACTGAGAGAGTTGTATTGATGATTAAAATCCCGTAAATAAAAGTGTTAAGGTCGTAAATCATATTTTTAATCGACACCTGCAAAATGTATAATAGTAGGTACATTATGATACAAGTGTGTAATGTGGGTCATTATCGTCGCGGTGGTATTAAGACCCGAGCCGTGGCGAGGGTCTTAAGAGAACCAAGAACGATAATGACCAATTACTCACGTGTATCATACGACGTTTTTCGACACACTTGTGAAGAAAATAAATTAAAAATCAACTTTATTTAGTAGGTACCTATATGAAAAGTTTATCTAAAGAAACAGTTCGTAAATGTGTAGTCAGTAAAGTTATAATTAACTATTTTGACTGTATAGTGGTCCCATGACATAGATTTTCTTGCGTACAGCACAAATTATTTTCCTCATAAATAGTTGTTGTTGAGAAATATCTCAACAACAACTATTTATGAAATCTGAAAAACTATCATAAAATCTGTGTTTTATTTTTTAAATATGGCGGCTAAAAAATTGACTTTTCTTAAACGCGCGCATGCGCGAAAAATGGCGGCCATAGACTAGCTACTCTAGCTGTTGGTTTAGAAAAAATAAGAATGAGGTTGCATATAAACAGAAAATACAAATTTGATAAAAGATTTAAATAATTAAATATGTAAAATTTTAAATAGTTTATTAAACACGAAATTGCATGAAATAAGTAAGTAAAACACTAATTTATGCTATTGAACGCAATAACAATTTTTATTCTTTTTTGTCTTAAAACTCTTTTTGACAAAAAAGAGGTTAAACAAAAAGGTTCTATCTACATTACCGCACATGTGCATAATAGTAATCAAAATGTCACAGTTTGGTAACGAGCCCCTTTATATACCTAAGTGCAGTGCAATAACAGCCACTTTATGAGCAAGTGTGTCGAAAAAATAAAAAACTTTCAAGAGGTCATTCCACAATTTTGAACTTGTATCTGCTGCAGTCGGCCATTGAGACTAGAAGAACGAGAAAACAATCTATTTGTTCCTATGCTGGGATGAGACTTAAGGCCCGGTTGTAGTGCTGCATGTAGGTATGATTTCGGTACCGCGTTCCCCGCGCGCAACGAGTCGATCGCGCCGCCTGCGCCTGCCGTGTGCGGCGCAGCGCGACGCGCGACGCACGGTGGGGTTCAAATGAATATTTTTGAATTTTATGTACCTACTAATACAAATATTTTTTGTGGTTTGTAATTTTTTTATACCTAATATTTTTCGAGTACATAAAAAGTTTAGGGGTCTATAAGACCCCTAAACTAACTTTGTATGAAAAATATTAATCGATTTTTGGTTTAATCTGACATGTTTTAATATTGTATTATAGAAATACCTATAGCAAAAAATCAAGTTGTTTACCAATAACTTTATATATTACTAGCTTTAGCCTGCAGCTTCGCCCGCGTACATAAAATATAGCTTATGTCACTCAGGAATACAGCAGCTTTCTATTGGCGAAAAAATTTTATCAATCGGACCAGTACTTCCACAGATTACCTCATACAAACAAAAAAACAAACTTTACCTCTTTATTATATTAGTATAGATAACTAAAATTCTACACCACTCTTATGATGTCATCAAAAATGACACAGTTACATTTGAAAAACAACCATGCTCAGTACGTTCTTACACATCGTAATAAACGCACTATCCTATATCACATTTTCGAAATACTAATATTATTTTTATTACGTAAAAAAATCGGTTTGGTGTCAAATGTTGATACTTATTGTTGTAATAATAATAGAGTGTTTCATATAGTGCTATTAAATCTAGATTAGTCTCCACTATGTTGTGATGGAAATAAACTGGCCTGATTTTATTGTAAGTGTATTTGAAAGAAACCAAGACTCTGTTCTTAGTACATCAAGTGAACATGAATCTCCAGCAAAACTGTCTACTGCCACGTCAACGAATGTAAGTCCAAGAAAACTATTTTGTGAATTATGACCTAAGCAAAAAAAAGAGACGTATAGAACATATTCATACAACTATAAATACAGAGGAAATATCTCATGCATCATCATCATCTGCTTAGCTTTTTTCCCAACTGTCTATGAAAGCATGATTTCAGCCCACCGTGCGGCGCGTTGCGGGCACTTTGCCTAGCGTCACAGAGTAGTGTAATGTAGTATGTCAGGTAAAACTTCGTTATTTTTGGGTATGGAAGAAAAATATAGTTGATTTCATGAATAGACGTATAACAAAGTGTTATAATAACCATACAAAAATTATAAAACACAGTAAGTAATTACTTAAACATGTTAAATGTTATTTATTTACTTTGGCATTTTTTTTTAAACCATAATATTACTAATAAAAAAAATTAAATTTGTTTGACATTTTGATTAATAAATTGACATTGTTATTTATAATCATTTGACTTGTTTATAATGTATCTTTCTGTATAATATGACTTGTAAAGAATCCCTTACCAATAAATTACTATGACTATGACTGACTAAAAATCGAGATGGTTCTTTACCTACTTCTTTTTAATTTATTTTTTAACTTTTTACTAACTGAACTAACTACCTAAACTAATGTACCTATAACTAAAAAAAAACAAAACTATTTCTAAAAGACACACTCAAAAACAAACAGAACTAACTACCTAAACTAACTAATGTACCTATAACTAATAAAAAAACAAACCTATTTCTAAAAGAAACACTAAAAACAAGAATAAACTAAGATAATAAAAATAGACGACAACGAAGCGTACGTAATTGATAAGAGGGGTAGCTCTGTGCGCAAAGCGACATGCGTCCGCTCTCGGTCGCGCCTCAGCGAGCACTGGCCGGTGTATGTCGACTTCGCGAGCCCGAAAAAGCTATTTTATTTTTATTAAAAAAAAAGTTTCACGATTATTCCAATTTTTTTTTTGCGATGCCCTTCTATTAACCAAGCTTGATTGTTTTATGTAATTTTCAATAACTTCTGTCACATAATCTCATAGTGAAAAATACGTTTGAAGTCGCAAGTTAGAGTCAAGTTTGTGATTTTTTTTTTATCAAGTCAACTTATTGATATCATGTTTTAGTTTTTGCCATGCCCTTGGTCATATGTTCAATTTTTATAAAATAATTTTTCATTGCGTTCTGTTTTATAGTTTAGGACTTCCACAGGTTCAAAAAAGTACAAAATGAGTGCAACCTCGCCTTAAGCGTCGAGTGGCAGTGAGCTTAACCAACATACGAGCTTAGATTGCCCTCAAAATACTATAAAAACATTAAAATGTAAATAAATAAATATACGAAAACATGGCTTAAAAGACTAGTATCTAACTCAAAAACATTCACATCAGAAAAAAACACATGACACTTGACCATGCACTTGACATTACAGTTTGCTTTATTTATCTGTGGAAATTCCTCAAGTATAAACGAATGCGTTTATTTTGATAAAAATAATAAATAACAAAAACTTGTGTAATAATTTGATTCCTGTACTTCGTATCGGATGAGAATTAAGCATATTGGATTTAAATTATTTATCTAATTAAGATGGTTCAGTCACAGTTCTCGCTGTCCTGGGATTCTTACAAATCTAGTATTTGCAGTGGCTTTAGTGCTTTGCAGCAGGTAAATTATGTTGTTTTTCTATTTAAACATACGTTATAATTCTAAAATGTTAAGTTTCCTATGAATTGGTCTCTAGAAATCACAAAACTAGTCAACTTCTAATACATAGTTCTAATGTGAAGACAAATTTTTATCTTTTATTGTTTTATGTCTAATTTTACTCAGCTTCATTGGTGTTCATATGTATTTCAGAATGGAGAGTTTGTAGACATGACTATAGCTGCTGATGGGCACTTTGTGAAAGTGCACCAAGTGCTAGTGGCACTGGCTAGTCCTTATTTAAAGGAGCTTATCACTTCAGCCCCTTGTCAACATCCGGTTATATTCCTTAATGTAAGTTACTTATGTTAGTAGAAATATATTCTGATTTATTGATTGCCTGGTAATGTTAGCAAGTTGTTTTAATATACTCTACAGATTAACTAATTACTGTGTTGTGAGTAATTTGTAAGATATTTAAATAGCAAATTCTTAGAAGTCTTTATTATAATTTGACAAATATTAGCTAATGTATTTAGGCCTATTTTAACTTTATCTAGTTATTATGTTGTATTGTATATTGGGTTGGTATCTGCAACTCAATAACTTAACTGTTGCACACCTGAGAACCATGTATTTATATAAACTATGTACACTTCTCTTATCCAACTTACCTGTTGCAGGTTCACAGGTTAAGTTTTTTGTGCTTTTCTATCTGTATTTGATGTCTATCATCATGTTTAATTGTTTATGTATACATAAACAAGTATTATCTAATAAGAATACTATGTATATATTTCAGAATGTTGCACATCGCACACTATGTTTGCTGCTAGAATACATTTATACGGGTGAAGTAGTAGTACCAGCTGACTGCCTTACATCGTTTGCAGATACGGCAAAGTCACTACATATTAAGGGACTTGAAAATATTGTAAGTATTACTTAGATAAATATTTAAATACAGCAAGGAAAACAATAGAAAAAAATACGAAACTTATTTTTGTTTCGAGTTTTCTCCATTTTTCTTGACATATTTGACACTATGATTGCTTACACACTTTTAATATATTTGATTACATGGAGTTAGACCGGTTCCTTGCCAGCACTGGTTTACATAGTAGCTATGAACCTACCAACATTCCAAAAATGGTTTTTCATACTTGATATTATTACCTGTCGCAGGGTACAGCCCAACAAACTCTGCCGGTCAGAGTGTCGGGGAGCATGCCGCAGTTGGATGACAGTGAAATATGCCATATGAGTGGCATGAAGAGAAGCATGCCTTCAGACAAGCTGGCACAGACGCCACAAGCTGTTGTACCACAGGTAAGCATTCTTTAAAACAATGTAAATACTTTACATCAAAATTGATTTGTTTTTATTAGTGCATGTATGTAGTATAAAAGCTATTAGAATAACACAACTATAACAACTAATGGAATATTTTTATTTGACATTTTTAACACTGTAGCTAATGAGGAAACTGTTTATCTTAAAATTTGTTAGCAGCACAGCTTTTATCACACCAGGCCATCGTTCATTGTGTGGTGATCTGCTTGAAATTATTTCACTACTTACAACTCGGAAATTAACATTTTTAATACTGATAACAAATAATCAGTCATTTAAAATAATACTAATATCAATTTTAATTCTGCAGGTCACATTACCTACATCAGCAAGAAAGATTTTCATAAAACAGGATCAAAACTTGTAAGTTTACATGACAAGAAACTCGATGAAATAATCTAAGTTACCATCAGGGGCGTAGCTACCGCCATATCAGCCGTATCAATTAGACGGTGCCCCTAGACTTCAGGGGCCCTGGCTGTAACCATAAAACTACTGTTCAAACACTCAAATTCTTATAAATAAGACGCTTACGGGCTATTGGCCTGTCGAATTGCCGAATCGTCAGGTGTTATTTGGGTTATTTTTGTAATAAAAACAATATAAAACGGAAATTGTTATTATCACGAAATATCTAAACCACTGGGCTTTATCACAATCAAATAAAACAGGGGGCTCCAATTTTTTTTTTACTATGCAGAGCTCCTTATGGATTAGCTACGCTTCTGGTTACCTTGCAAATTTGCTTACACATGCGCTTGCACACAAGCTGCTACACGTAACTGGGTCTTTACTCAATGTTAGAAGTGTCTTTCAAGTACGTTCTAATCTAATGTTTTATTTATTGTAAAAGGTCGAGTAAGCTGCCATCGATCTCTTCTATAAACCTCCCCGTGACCATAAGCGCGCCAGTCAGTACGCACCAAGAGGATCATCATCACGACTTCAGCGATCTCATGGACGAGTCTGGCGCGCAGGACGACGACGACATGGACTTTAAAATGGCGGAAACCAAAGATCACCTACGAGATAATAAAGATAAACGTAAGGGATTTTTATTAGTTTGACAGTATTTGATTTTAATATCATTTCATATGCTCTCGTCAATTTTGCTGTAACTGTCGATAATAAGGCATCCTATGTTTATTATTCAACAATATTTTATGTGAAACAAAAATAACACGAACAAAATATTGTGTGTGTTATTTTAATAAAGTACGAAATATCAAGTATCAGAAAAAAACCTCTTTCACTAGTTTCAATCTAGTGAAAGAGGTTTTTTTCTGATACTAACTTGATTTTCAACGGATTTGAAAAAAAAAAGTATTTTTATTATTATATATTATTCTTTATTGTATTGTACACCGCATAAAAAAAATACGGGAGAAATACAAATAAGGTTTTATCGTACAGCGCGATTTCTTTTAAACAACCTTTCTTTTTTCAATTTTCTTTGTTTAATAATTTAGAAAATAATTTAAAAATAATTTTAAAAAGAATTTGGCACAGCTGGGCGGTAAAATCGTCTGTACATAGATTAATCTTCGGGAAACAATACCATCAACTTTCGCTAGGTCTGCACAAGCCCGCATGTTTGTAGCAAGGTAGCAACCTTAATTATCAAAATTAAATTTATTTACAGCGTCATCGTCAAACCTTCAATTCACGGTGTCGATACGAGGGTCGCTGCAAGTGATCCTGAACAGATACATATACAACCTGCATTCGACGACCTCGCGCGCGGGCCTGCGGCGATGGCGCTGTGTGGACTACAGAAACAACAAGTGTACAGCATTTCTGGTGACCAAAGGGAACGTCGTACTCAATAGGTATGAGAAAAGATTTAACTTTGACCTTCATATAGTCAAGATACAGTAGGCGCAGGCTTGCGGACGGCGAGCAATGGATAGCTTGCCGTCCGGCAATCTGGTAAACATCCGGCCCGAGTCCAAGTCGTCGAAGGCGCGTAGTGTTCCTCAAAGCGATGTCAGCAAAACTGTGGGGGGCCCAGCAGGGTCGAAGCATCTGGGGCATTGGGTTCTCTTCTGAAAGGAAAACCTGGGGCCCTGGAGCAAAAGCAAAGATCGAACAAAGGAGAGGGTTTTAGTAGTCAGTAAAAGTCTGACTTTTCCCGCTCTTGGGCGGAGCGGGAACCTCCCGCCAAGAGCAGGAGAAGTCAACCTGCTGATTTCCCACCTAAAAAAAAAGATAGAATACTTTGTTGATGGCACATTTGACACAGTGGCATGAGATGGTCTGCTTACCCCCGTGCTTCGTGTCGCGATTTCAATTTCCATATAATCAATCATTCCGAGCCATGTTTATAAATGTTGCATCATTATATTCTTGTTTTTCTCGCTCATCTATGCAGGAGTTGATTTAACTGCTCGTTGATATGAGTTTCAACGCTGACGTCTGAAGAAAATAGCCTCATGTTATGTTCATTAAAAAAAAAATAAAGGGTATCATCCGTCCTTTTATGTAAAAATCAGCTTTATTAACATATTCAGAATAAAAGGTAACATTCGTAAATTGTTAATACTCTCAGTGTTTTTGTCAGATACCCTCGTTTTGTATGTGAAATGAAAAAAAAAAGAAACTCGACTGTAATAAGTTTAACCTATCACATACCCACAAAACGAGACACAATAGTAAAACAATAACACCGCGGTCTCATAGGACCGGTCGGGGATTCATGAACTAAAACTATTGCTATAAAAATTAACAACATTGTCCACAGGGCGAACATGCACAATCACTCGTTTCACGATAAGAAGATTCTAGCGAAGATTGAAAAGAAAGCAGTGTACTCAGCCATAGACGAAGTGGAAGGCTACAAAGACTTGCCGCTGGAAGGACAAGCCAACATCCTGTCCCTCGAGGAATTCGCCGACGATAAAAACGATTCGTCTAGTAAAGAATGATTATATGAATATTATAAAAGTTATTATAATAATTATGTTACAAATATTAAAATAGGTAATTTACTATTTGAAATCTTTGTTTTATATACCTCTTGCTCTAAAATAAGAAGGAAATGTCAGAGAATATCAAAGGTCAATGGACGGCTAAGATCAAAGTCAAAGAGTTTATTTGTGTACGCAGGTATATTTTAGGTGTTACAAAAATATAAGTAACTCTGTTCTGCCAAGTAAAATATCGGAAACTTAATCATAGGTGAAACAGTTCCTATAGTCCAGTCAAAATAGACATTCAAGTTTGCATTAATTCCCAACAAGCTGGATTTTTGTGTAGGCCTTGAGTATGTCATTATGAATGATATGTCAAAAGTCCCCATCGATCCCGTTTGTGCGTTGTTTTTTATTCGAGGTCAAAGGTCACAAATTTGCGTATATCTCTGAAAATACGAGAGCTATCGAAAAATGGTTCAGACAAAGTTTGTAGATCGTAAAATTGTCTACAAAAAAGATCTCAACACTTTTCTTCTACAAAGCATCGTTTTCGAGATATCGTGACTTTAGACCGCAGGAAAGTCGTATTTTAGTGTAACAATCACTGTGGTACGGTTAGCCTTAGCAGCAACGAAGTCATATTCATATTGAATGTGGGCAATGACTCTACTTGCTAGCTCATCAAAACCAGTCTGAGCTTCCTTCAAGATGGTTTTCTTGAAGTCAAAGGTTGAAACTTGAGACACACTTCGTAGAAGATGCTGCGCTTTTTTTTTAATTTCAGCCGTTTTATCTGCTTCATTGCCACAGAACAAACAGTATTTCTTGAAACAAAAACACGATTCACTACCTCAAAATCTAGGAGGACTAATCCCAGATGTGGTAGCTATCTCCGCCTCACGCTGTCTTTTAGCTGTAGCGATGCTGCTCTTCCGGGTGTATGCTTTACGACGACACTGCTTATGTGTCGTTACAGATGCTTTGCTCTTCAAATATTCATCGAACCCATCACCCCTTAGTATGAGTGCATATTCGTATTGTTACGAACGTGAGTAATTAAATGCCGGTTTACTAGCAGATAACTTTATTCACCACAAAACAATGACAAGTTAGTCCAATCAACAAATAACCAATCACTATAAACACTCAAAGTTCCGTTTAGTATCGCTTAGGCCGCTAGGTATCACTTAGGTAGTTCGCTCTGTATCGCTGACGAAATCAAACTGAACTCGCTTCTAGCCGGGGGCCCGTATTTATATGCGAAGTCATCGAAATTTCTCGATACCGACGTTTCAAGGACATTCTAGCACAAAATAGTCGCATCGTGAGGCCATAAATCATTATTATTACTCTCGTAAGTAGGTACTTATCTACCACCTTACATGCGAATTTCGACTCTATTGCTAATACCGGAAGGTACAAATTCCCTTATCCACCCACATAACTACCTACTGAATCTTATATAATAATAATAGTGTATGTCGGACTTTTCTGGAATTTGCCAGGCCTGAGTATGTACTCCTATTCTCGAAGCTTCGCACAGCAATGCGTTTTAATTATTTGATGCTACCCTTGGTTCCGTCGAAGATATAGCGTACTCAAATTTCACGGCGTAACAGTGCCCCCCTCTTAGTCATGCTCGTCCCGAGCATTATTAGATCCGTGATATGGCGCCAATCTATCCACGTGGACTACCTTAGGTTTCCCTCGTAACCCTTTCTTGATGCGGTAGGTAACGTCGTTGATCCTTTTTATCACGGTGTAGGGTCCCTCCCATCGAGCTAGAAGTTTCGGCGACTTCCCTTTTCGTCGAAGTGGGTTGTGGAGCCAAACCAGTGCACCTTCCTCAAATCCCTTGGCGTTGGCATTGCGGTCGTATCGAGTTTTCATTTTAACGCTGGTGTGCAGGCTATTCTCACGCACTCGTTTATGCACTTCATCCAATTGATCTTGGAGGTCACTTACGAAGTCCGTAACTGGCTTAGTCTTGTCAGGTGGCACGCCGGTTATGGTATCGACTGGAAGTCTCATCTCCCTGCCGAAATTCACTCTTGCTGGGGTATGGCCCGTGCTATCATGCACTGCTGATCGATAAGACATCAGAAATAGTGGAATATACCGGTCCCAATCTTTCTGATGGTCATCGACAACCTTAGCCAGGTGATTCTCCAGGGTCTGGTTAAACCTCTCCACCATTCCGTCCGACTGTGGGTGCGCAGGTGTTGTGCGTGTCTTGTAAATCCCCAGAAGAGTGCACATTTCCTGGAACAGCGCAGATTCGAAGTTGCGGCCTTGATCGGAATGGATCTCCAAAGGTGCGCCATACCGACATACTACTTCTTCGACCACCTTTTTCGCCACTGTCGTCGCTTCCTGATTGGGTATGGCGAAAACTTCAGGCCACTTTGTGAAATAGTCCTGTATCACCACTATGTATTTGTTTCCGTCATCTGTCACTGGGAAAGGTCCAGCAACGTCGATGGCAATGCGTTCCCATGGGGCTCCTACATTGTACAACTGAAGCTTGCCCCTGCTCCTAGTCTGTGGTCCTTTCACGGATGCGCATGCTGTACATTTCCGACACCATTGCTCTATGTCTTCTCTACAATTGAGCCAGTAATACCGCTGTCTCACTTTCAGTAGAGTTTTCTTGATTCCCAGGTGTCCACCAGAAGCGCCATCGTGTATCTCCTGAAGCAGGGGGACCACTTCACGTCGCGGTACTATCACTTGTGTGGTCACCTCCTTGCCATCGTTCGATTCCCATTTCCTACAAAGCACGTCATTTTCTAGGACTAAACTGTCCCACTGTGCCCAGTAGCTCTTTGTGACAGGACTATGTGACGATACTTCATTCCACTGAGGCCTAGTTCCACTACGCTTCCAGTCCAGTATAGGTCGAATATCGTCATCTTCTTCCTGGGACTTCTTAAAGTTGCCTTCAGCCCTAATTAAGTTCACGTGTTCCCGGGCTTCATTTTGCTGGCAATGTCTACAGTCCTCGTTACATGGACGTCGCGACAGGGCGTCAGCATTGTTATGCCCTTTTCCACTACGATGTTCCGTCACAAAGTTGAACTCCTGCAGCTGCTCTAGCCATCTTGCAACTTGACCCTCAGGGTTTTTGAATTGTAGAAGCCATTTAAATGCAGCGTGGTCTGTCCTCAACGTAAACTGTCTCCCTATGAGGTACTTGTGGAAATGTTGCAAAGTTTTTACAACAGCCAGTAGTTATCGTCGAGTCACGCAGTAGTTCCTTTCTGGTTTTGAAAGTGCCTTACTGAAGTAAGCGATCACGACTTGCCTATCTTCTTGCACCTGCGACAGCACTCCACCAATTCCTGTGTTGCTGGCGTCGGTATCGACGACAAATCTTCCATCTCTGCTCGGATACCCCAGTATGGGCGCTTCACATAGCCGTTGCTTTAGTTCGTTGAATGCTGACTCACAGTTCTTGTCCCAGATAAAATCTCGTTTATCCTCAGTCAGCTGATGTAAAGGTTTTGCAATGTCCGAAAAACTCATAACAAACCGTCTGTAGTATGTGCACAACCCTAGAAATGCACGTACTTCTGTTTTGTTCTTTGGAGCCGGCCACTGTTGGACAGCCTTTATCTTCTCAGGATCGGTTCTCACTCCATCGGCGCAGATGACATGTCCTAGGTAGCTGACCTCCTTCTTGAACAGGGCACACTTCTTTGGGCTTAGTTTTAGGTTAGCCCCCCGTACCCTGGTGAATACTTTCTCCATATTCCTCAGGTGTTCCTTAAAAGTGCGGCCCATTATAATGACGTCATCCAAATATACCAGACAGACGTCACCAAGAAGGCCCACCATGACTCTATCCATGAGGCGTTCAAACGTCGCTGGAGCGTTGCACAACCCAAAAGGCATGACGTTAAATTGCCACAGGCCGTTGCCAATTCCTGTACTGAACGCTGTCTTTTCCTTATCTTTCTTGCTAATTTCCACTTGCCAGTAGCCACTTTTCAAGTCAATGGTTGAAAACCACTTCATACCACTGAGCATATCCAGTGTGTCGTCTATCCTAGGCAAGGGATAACTGTCTTTCTTCGTTACATCATTCAGCCTTCTGTAGTCTACACAGAATCTGGTACTGCCGTCCTTCTTCACCAGAACGACAGGAGAAGACCATGGGCTCGTAGAAGGTTCAATTATTCCGCTATCAGCCATATCCTTTACCATTTCTGCTACCTCAGTTTCTTTAGCCCAGGGTATGCGGCGCGGTCTCTGTTTAATTGGTCTAGCATCACCTGTATCTATCTCATGCTTGACGAGACCTGTTCTTCCGCAATCTTTTCCCGTTGCAAAGATATCCCGGAACCGTAGCAGAAAATCCTTGGCTTGCTGTAGTTCCGAAACTGATAAATTACTCTTAGAATTTTCCAGAAGTTGCTGGATGTGATCAGGTTCACCTTTTATTGCGTCTTGTTTTACTGAAGATGTGTTGATTTGGCGGAGATACTTCACTTCTTCACATCTTCCAACAACACTGTTTTTCTTCAACTGGATCTCCTTTTTCCCAAGATTTACAATCCTGACCTTGGATCTTCCTTTCGTCATAACTAATGTCCTCGCGGTGATAAGTTCCGGGTGCCGGCCAATGTCTTCAACCATAACACATCTGCGTTGCCTAATTTTCTTAGGAAATTTAACTTCGACTAAGGTTTCCGTTCTTGGAGCCAATGTGGTATCCTTTAAGCAATAGAGGTTGCATGTTTTAATTCCTTGCAGGAAGACTTCTTGGTCTGGGAATTTCAATACTCCTTTATCGATATCTAAAACACATCGGTAGTTCCGCAGGAAGTCGAGACCCAGTATGCAATCGTCGGTAATGTTCGCAATTAACGCTGAATGGGTGTACACTTGATCACCGATTTTAAACTCGATTTCTGTATCACCGAGGACGGAGACTGGCTGGCCGGTGGCTGTCTGAAGTCGGTAGGCTGGGGTTTGTGTTTGCCACAAGATGGTGCGTTTCAGCAGCTCAGGTCTTATAATAGTCCGTGACGCCCCGGTGTCAACGGTGAAATTGCAAGCACGTTGATTCAGCGTTCCCTCGATGATCAAACTATTTCCGTTGTGGACTTGATTGATGGTGATGGTTGGGGCCTTCAGTTGACCAGCCAGCACCCGCCCCGCGGCCCTTAACGACTCCTCGTTAACTTGAGTTCCGGAGTCCACACTTCCCCTCTTCCTCTTGGGGCAATCGGTACGAATGTGCCCTTTTTCTCCACATCCATAACACGTCGGAATATAGCGGGACTTTGCCGACGAAGCCACTTCTCGGTAACGTGGTTGCGCTGAAGGTGAGACCACCACTTCCCGAACTCTGTGCGTACGTGAGTCTTGTCGTACGGCTTCCACTTCCAAAGCGTGGGCCATCGCACTCTTCAGAGTTTGGTGGTGTCCGAGTCGCACCGTAGCCCTGACTTCAGTATCCCGTAGACCGTCGATGAATGCTTGCACCAGATTTACTTCCACTATCTCCGGTGTCATCGACATGTATGCCCGCCGGACCAGCCGTTCAACCTCTACTCCCCACTGCTGAAGGCTCTCGTTCGACCTCTGCGTTCTCTCGCGAAGTTGCGCGCGGAAAACATGTTCGAGGTGCTTGTCACCATAGCGAGTGTCTAGTCCCTCCATTAGACGCTCCAACGTCCTGCCGTCTGGAGGAAGGTTCTCTAGGACCAGCAGAGCGTCTCCTCGTAGGGCCAAAGTTAACGCCGCGAAAGACTGGTCATCATCCCAGCGGTTCGTCTTGACCAGTGTTTGGAATTGGTACTTAAAAGCCGTCCAGGACGACGTGCCATCAAAACGCGGCATATCAAATTTTGCGGCTGATGCACAGTGTGTGTGTGATGGTGCGCTAACAGCAACGGGATCGCGTGCTTCGAGCTTGACAATTTTTTTATTGATGTCCAGCAGGCGATCTTCGTGGCCATCAATTCTGGTTTCGAGGCTATCAGCACGGGCGGAAACCTCCTTGACCTCTAAGGTGAGATTTTTCACTTTCTCGCCCAACGTGACGAGGCCGTGATCGATTTTCTCGAGGATCAGGTTCTGCTTAGCCTCTTGATCCCGGCGGGCTTCCTCCTGTTCGCGGCGGGCAGCTTCCTGTTCGCGGCGGGCTTCTTCCTGGTTAGCCGCGATTAGGTCCTGGAGCTTACGTTGGTTAGCCTCTTGTTCGCGGCGGGCAGCTTCCATACTAGCTTGCATGGCGGCCAACACTGCGGCGAGGTTCATTTCCGAGGATGGCCCTGTTGGCGCCTCAGCAGCTGCCGTTGCTCCCATACCAGCCCGATCTTCCGCTTCCAGACGTTGACGTGCAGCATCCATCTCCACTTGCCTCCTTGTTCGTGGTCCCTGTTCGTCGTCCCTCTGCAGTAATGGCATCTCACTTCTGACACCAGTTGTTACGAACGTGAGTAATTAAATGCCGGTTTACTAGCAGATAACTTTATTCACCACAAAACAATGACAAGTTAGTCCAATCAACAAATAACCAATCACTATAAACACTCAGAGTTCCGTTTAGTATCGCTTAGGTCGCTAGGTATCACTTAGGTAGTTCGCTCTGTATCGCTGACGAAATCAAACTGAACTCGCTTCTAGCCGGGGGCCCGTATTTATATGCGAAGTCATCGAAATTTCTCGATACCGACGTTTCAAGGACATTCTAGCACAAAATAGTCGCATCGTGAGGCCATAAATCATTATTATTACTCTCGTAAGTAGGTACTTGTCTACCACCTTACATGCGAATTTCGACTCTATTGCTAATACCGGAAGGTACAAATTCCCTTATCCACCCACATAACTACCTACTGAATCTTATGTAATAATAATAGTGTATGTCGGACTTTTCTGGAATTTGCCAGGCCTGAGTATGTACTCCTATTCTCGAAGCTTCGCACAGCAATGCGTTTTAATTATTTGATGCTACCCTTGGTTCCGTCGAAGATATAGCGTACTCAAATTTCACGGCGTAACAGTATTTTCTATGTTTAAAATAGCCATAATTCGAGAACAGTGCACCGTAGAAGAAAAAGTGTTAGATTTTTTTTGTAGACAATTTTACCATCTACAAACTTTGTCCGAACCATTTTTCGGTAGCTCTCATTGTTTCAGTGATATACGCAAAAAACGCAAATTTGTGACCTTTGACCTCGAATAAAAAACAACGCACAAGCGGGATCGATGGGGACTTTTGACATGTCATTTGTAATGACGCATCCAAGACCTGCACAAAAATCCAGCTTGTTGGGAATTAATGCAAACTGGAATCATAATTTAGTCTATTTTGACTGGGCTACTAAGACTTTTTGATCAAAGAAGGAAGGAATCTTTAAGTATTTTAAGTGAAACGCTGTAGCGACATCGGACCTAAAATCCAAAGTCCTGCATCGCGGTACTAGACACGCTTCTGATGTAGTGCGATTAGAACATAAATACAGAAATCAACTATTGGGCAGTTGCCCGGACCAGGCTCAATACTCGTCTGGTCGTAGGATCCTACTTTCTCAATGAAATCCGGTTCCCGCGGCGGGAAAATGAAAATTAGCTTAAGTTACAACATCAGGTAGTTGTCGGTGAATTATATATAAATTACATACATAGGTACTGCATTACACGTCACTTTTTTTTTCAAGTGGGGTTTCATCAGAATGACTGATGACAAGCGCTCAACGCGCGTTTACAACTACATACATTTTATTCAAACCGTACATACACATGCTTACGCGCGTTTTAACGTTTGAATCCCCAACCGGTCCTATGAGACCGCGCTGTTATTGTTTTACTATTGTGTCTCGTTTCGCGGGTATCTGAGTCTCGCCGTTTACGCTGACCGCTCTGCTGCGTCAACGAGGCGGGGAGTGCGGTATCGAATTAATACCTACATGCGGCACTAAAACCTGCTCTTAATATATGTCGTTGATTCCATCATCCGCTCTTGATTTCTATCGTAAAAATGAAATAGATGTATAATATACACTACTTATAAAACCGGGCGAATCGGAATCGCGCATTGAGGGTTCCGTACCAACTTACCAACGAAAACAGTTCAATTTCGGAATCGGTTTTAAAGATTATTCCGAATCGCAAAACATTTTTTTTCTTGTGACATAACTACAAACTTTTTTTCCTATATTTTTGCCATTGCCCAGGCGGGATGTAATTTAGCACTCTATTATATTTTATATTTAATATAAGACCTTGCCTTATGCTGAATTTCAGGATTCTAGGTCAACAGGAAGTAAGTACCTACCCTATGAATTTTGATTCCTTTGAGAGTGCCAAAATGTACGTTTTTTGCAACATAAACAGGCGTATCTTTTTTTTTAGTTACCTAATTTACAAGTTTGATTTTCGTAGACTTGAGTAGGTACCTATATTCTGTTCAATAATTCCGGAGACTAAAATGACATTTCAACACCAAAGAACTGGCGTCATTCCTATAGAAATTTTGACATTACTTATGTCAATTTAGTCTCCGGGTTTATTGAACAGAATATACGTGGTTTTAATTTCAACTCAAAATCTCCTCGAGTTCCCGAGATAATGGGTCTTACAGACAGACAACAAAGTGATTCTATAAAGGATCTGTTTTTTCCGTCTCAGGTAGTGAATCCTAAAAACTAACCTTCATTTTTATTTTTTAACTACTTGTTTAAAATTTGGTAAGATTATCATTTATATTCAGTACCTATTCAGTGTGAAGACAAAGAGGCGGTAATTAAGTCAAACGCGAGTTTTAATTTTAAAATATGATAAACGTACAACAAAAAGTGTAAGAAAAAAATTAGTGCATAAAAACGTTTTCCATTTAGGCAGGTAAACTGTTTAAAAAACAGTTTGCAGAGGTTTTTTTAACATGTGCTCTGTTATTCAGGTAGGTTCCTACTTTTTAAGTTTTTGATATAGAATGCAGTCACCTTTTTAGGGTTCCGTTGCCAAATGGCAAAAATGGAATCCTTACAGTTTCGCCATGTCTGTCCGTCCGTCCGTACTCGCTTAATTTCTGTGACAGCACTAGAAAGCTGAAAGATACCAATACCTATGTATATCAATCACGCCGACAAAGTAGTAAAATAAAAATTGGAATAAAATATTTTATTAGGGTAGCCCCCCCGCATGTAAACTGGAAAGTGTTTTTTTTATTTCAATATATTGTTGGATAGGTACCTATTCAAAAATGAATAGGAGTTTACTAAAATCATTTTTTGATAATATCAATAATTTCTGAGATAATCGCTCCAAAATGAAACAACAATGTGTGGCCCGACACGCTCTTGACCGGTTTTCTCGTTAGAATGCTGATGTAACACATTGTAAAGTTTATGCAGTAGGTAATGTATATTTTTCTTTATTTGTTAGCTTTTCGGAAAGCATCGCTGATAAAATTCTCAGCTCCATTTTACCGAGATCGCGCCTGTTTTAGTTATTCCACATGCTGTCGAGTTGTAGACATTGGATACAAAGCTACACAAATTGTGTATCGGTAGGTATACAATATCCACTTCTTCTTCTTTTCGAATCGTTGGTAAACTCGTTAAATAGGGCCCAGTAGGTAGCTACGTTAACTGCAGCATCGGTGGCAGTCATCAAATCCTCAAAAGTACAGGTGTATGGGCACTTGGAACAGTCCAAAGTGTGGCTCATGTTTTTATAAAGAACAATATCCACTAGGAAGCAATTAGTAATAATAATGGTAATGAGTAGGTATCAAAGCCACTGACATTGAGAAATCGTTGAAGGAGCGTTTATTTGAACGCCTGAAGAAGGCATTTAATACTGTTTAGGGCTGAAACAAGATGCCTTCAACGGTTGGGTCTTACCGATATTGATATATATACTCTACTGACTATGGAACTTGACGCCCTGGATAGGCGAGTTCGTAGTTCGTACACTGCTGACTGCTAAAGCGATTGCTTTAGCAGTTTGTGGGATTACCCACTAGACTGATGATGCTGATGTATCCTGCGGTAGCGCGAGGTATGCAGTCTCAGGGAATACTTCCTACTGCCGATTTGGGTGTGCGTCGAGATGTAGGTAGTGGCCTATACTCCGTCGGTTTAGGTAGTTAACTAAAGGTAAACAATCTTGGTATGTCTTTTTATATTAAAGAGGTCGTATATAATATACACAAAGATTATTTAAATTTAGTTTAATAACTAACATCGATTTAGGTAAGTAAATACCTATTTGCAAAGATTTTTACATAAAATTTATAGACAACTTTTAGATAAAAAGACATACTTACCAAGATTGTTTACCTTTAGTTAACTACCTAAACCAACGGAGTATAGTGAACAAAGGACACACTCCTCTCTCCTTGGCTAAGGAGAACTGGTGCTAACCAATAGTGCTAGATACCTACTATACAACGTATAACGTTTAATGCGCTAAACCTTAGACACCCGAAATGATCTTTAATTCATTTGACGTAATTCTGAGTGAGAAAAAAAAATAAAAAGTTTTATTTACTGTTTTAGTTAAAATTCGTATCTGCATTGCTATAAAAGCTATTATTGTGTGAGAAAATATTTAATTGGACGACCGACAACCATTTTTGTTTGTTTACCTATTTTGGCGGGTTTGCGCCGCATACCTATGATAGTTTGACCTATTAGGTAATAATTAGGCAGTGTAATATTTTTAATGAAGATTTTTTTGTATAATGTGACCTATATTAAAAATTGGTTCAATTGATTTTCCTCGTTGTTCTGATCAAACTACTTTCAAGTTTTGCGCATTTATGGAGGCATGGCAGAGTAAAGAACTTTGCGAACGTTTTTGCGGGTCCTTCATGGGCCCGAGCAAATGGCGCCCGTAGCCTGGCTGCGTGTCAGTGACCTCTTTTAGAAAACCGAAGTTTTATCTGTGCAATTATGGGCGAAAGTTATCATGACAAAGAACAGATGGTTATGGGGACGGAAGGTTCTAGAGTAGCTGCCACGTACCAGAAGACGCAGCGTTGGAAGGTCTCCCACAAGGTGGACCGACGACCTGGCGAGGGTCGCGGGAATCCGATGGATGCGAGACGCACAGGAGCGGTCGCTGTGGCGACGCTTGGATGAGACCAAGGTGAGGCCTACGTCCAGCAGTGGACGTCTTTCGGCTGAGATGATGATGATGATGAGGTGGATAGAAATGACTAGCTAGATCGCACGAGACTACTCTCAAAGTACTATCACCTACTGAAGCTTTTCTAACTTTGCAAATAAGATGCATGAATTAAAGTTCAGTGACTGCTTTATTTGTGCATCTTTTTGGCACAGTGCGGGAAAACCTACGAAAAAGTCTAAAAATACGGTATTTTATGTCATCAATCTGTCATGTAAATAAGGCTTAGCGTCAAAAAAAAACATAACTGGTAAACATAACATACGTGGTAAGCCAGTAACTAACTAATGAGCGAGCCTGAATAAATTACAAAAAAATGTTCACATTATTATTCTGCCGTCTGTTTACTAAAATACTCCTATCTAACAAAATCACATTTTCAAGCGCAGATATTTTTTAAATTATTGCTACTTGATATCTCGCATATCTTGTGGAGTACCCCCACAAGATATGCGAGAGTAATAAGTTTCTGGTATCAAAAAATAGGTGTGATTTTGCATTTTCAAATGATATTTTCCATATTGTTTTATAAAAAAGGCTAGCGTAGTTACTCAGATACCCGCGTAACGAGACACAATAGTAAAACAATAACAGCGCGGTCTCATAGGACCGGTTGGGGATTCAAACGTTAAAAACGCGTTTTTGCAAGTGGAAACTAAGTGCGCGTCTTCGATGATTGGGTCATGCCGCTTTATGCGCTTTACCTACTCTTTTGTCCGAGATAATCTACCTCTATTAGTTAGCAAACACTAAACAGTATTTTATTTTTTAATACCAGATTAGTGAAAATATTATTATCTTATATACCTAGCTAGAGTTTCGGTTTCGTAAGGTTCCGTAGCCAAATGGCAAAAACGAAACACTTATAGTTTCGCCATGTCTGTCTGTCTGTCCGTCCATCCGTCCGTCCGTACTCGCTTAATCTCTGTGACCGTTATGTTAGCACTAGAAAGTTGAAATTTGGTACCAATATGTATATCAATCCCGCCGACAAAGTAGAAAAATAAAAATTGGATGAAATGTTTTATTAGGGTAGCCCCCCTACATGTAAAGTGGAAAGTGTTTTTTTTTTAATTTCAACCCTAACGTGTGATACACTGTTGGATAGGTATTTAAAAATGAACTGGGGTTTACTAGAGCTTTATAAAGACTTTCTTTTGAACTTGATGGGACGAACAGTTTTTGAAAATTTGGGGAACGACGGGAAACTACGGAACCCTATACTGATCGTGGCCCGATACGCTCTTGGCCGGTTTTTAATGATGAAAATGGCTTAAAACTATTTCCGGGATACGTAGCCTCATTTTATTTTATACTGGTATTCAGCTAAATCCGGCTTGACTGGAAGCCGACCCCAATATAGTTGGGAAAAAGGCTAGGCAGATGATGATGTAGCCTCATTTTTTCCAGAGATAATCAAATTATTGTGATGGTTAAAGTATAAGTATAAGTCATCATCATCATCATCTGTCTAGCCTTTTTCCCAACTATATTGGGGTCGGCTTCCAGTCAAGCCGGATTTAGCTGAATACCAGTATTTTACGAGGAGCGGCTGCCTACCAGACCTCCACAACCCATTAACTGGGGTAACACGGTACTTCGTGGCAAGACTGGCGTCAGATTTACTGGCTTCTGACTATCCGTAACGACTGCCAAAGATCTACAAATGACAGCCGGGACCTACAGCTTAACGTGCTATCCGAGGCACGGAGGAAACTCGTTATGTCAAGATGGTCACCCATCCACAGACCAACCTAGGCAAGCGTTGCTTAACCTTGAAGATCGACCTGTGCGAGTGTTATTATCTAGCCACGAGCTCCTCCATATATAAAGTATAAGTATAAGTATGCAAAATATTTATCCATTAAATCGACATTTTTTTCTTTAACCGATGTTGCGTTTTTGATACCATTGTTATCAAAAACGCAACATCGGGCAATTCTCAGATAGGCACATTCTAGTTAACGGCCAGATCGGTAGTATTCTGAACCCTGTATGTAATTTCTACTGAACTGTAGTCATTTTGTAACTATCGTTGTCTAAACATTGTGAAGTAAGAAAACATGGAAGTGAGTGTATTTTGTAATTTAGTGCCAAACGAATTTAAATTATTATCTTGTTAATTTTATAACAAAAGACGTCACAAGCACAAAGCAAATTTCGGAAGCCGATATTTCTAGTTTTTTTTTAGATAATTCGTACCTACTAAAATTCGCGAGTAATTTTTATTCAGTGAACAAGTTACGTTATTGACGTGTTCTTTCCCGAAGGTAAGTCATGGCGTTAAAAATAAATATTTTTACATCCCTCACACGTGTTGGAGAAATTGCAAACCTGGAAGGTTATAGGACCACCTATAGGAATGACCAAATATTAATTAATTAATTTATTTATTTATTTAAACTTTATGTACAATGGTGGTACATAGGCGGACTTAATGCATCAAGGCATTAATAATACCTTAATCTACACATTGCTTTGGAATTGGCATGAACTTATATTTGAATCACTATACCTATATTTCCTATTAATATTTGTTGAAATGAAGGAGCACCTACACTGGTAATGCTACTACTACGGAGTTATAATAGAACAAAAAAATAACAAGATCGAAAATATCGCAGAACTAGATACAAAAAATCCTATCGATGGATTCGTAATCGATTACAAGTAATATTATTTATATCTATGTACTAGTTAAGTTATGTGTATGTTACGTTAAGTGGCGGCCACGAACCTGAAGACGCAGCGTTGGAAGGCCTCCCACAAGGTGTACCGAAGACCTGGCGAGGGTCGCGGGAATCCGAAGGATGCGAGACCCACGGGACCGATCGTTGTGGCGATGCTCGGGGAAGGCCTATGTCCAGTAGTGGACGTCTTTCGGCTAAGATGATGATGATAACTAGTTAGCAAAATGGTCTGAAAATCCTAATTTCAGGTTAAAACGATGAATTTATTCATTTGGATGTGCACTATACCCCTACTGGGCTGCTATGCTGGACCACTGACGAGCAAACACTACTTGGAGGTGCCTTCTGTGGACAGGTTCCGGGAATATCTTCGCATAGATACGAGCAAGGAAGAAAACTTAAGTAAGTATTTCTTTTTTATCAACTTAAGCATTTACAATATAATTCTTCTGTGTGTGCATAAGTCATTGAACTCTTCCTAACCTTCTTGCGTGTGTTTGAAAGAGTTTCTGGGTTTACATGTACTTACGCATTGTCTAGTTGACGTTTCGAGTCAATAGCTTATAGAATATAGCGTAGCACGCGGCTATAATTACGGCGTAGCACGCCTACGGGATTCGTAGCTCGTAGCGCTTTTGCGTAGCATCTACGCGGCTTCAACGCAACGTAGGCTGTTAGTTTATTTATGGCTATATTTTGTTCTCTTAACACAGTTTACATTATGTAAAGCATGTCTTGGGTCTTTATCTATGAAACTACCGTTTCAAAAAAACTATTTTAGTTACTTAAGTACCTATTATTACTTCAGAAGGCATTTAAAAGTAGTATTTTTTCTCTTTAACACAACTTGCACAATGTTTCTGTGGTTCTAGCATAAAATTGCTAACCATTTGAAATTCGGCGGATGCACGGTGTGACATTGATGAGTTGTAAATTATAAATCAGAGTGACT
Organism: Mythimna separata; assembly: GCA_030763345.1. Lineage (NCBI taxonomy): Eukaryota > Metazoa > Arthropoda > Insecta > Lepidoptera > Noctuidae > Mythimna > Mythimna separata. The sequence goes on from CM061180.1 coordinate 11,804,510, forward strand.
CGCCCTTTAAAACGAAGGTTTTCACCAAAACCACTATATTAAAAATCGGTAATAAGGTACTTAAATGAGTTTTAAATAGGATCTACCTACTTACCAACCAACCAACCCAATTGACCAGCCAACCCAACCGACCAACCAATCAACCTACAATCATCCCAACCAACCTATTGTTCACAGAATATGCAGTGGAGTTCTGGATCCGCCAATCGAAAGTGCTAGGCTTACCCTATGCAGTGTTTGTGCCAGCGGGGAAGCCGATATTCGTGATGACGCTGGAGGGCTCCGACCCCTCTCTGCCCAGTATTATGCTCAACTCGCACATGGACGTCGTAAAAGTTGATGAGGTATTTAGTCATCTCTTAGTACGTCGCTTTAAGTTTATCTGATCTCTTTCTTATAGGGCTTGATAAGCGTTTAGTGGACGGAGGGATGGAGCCTTTGCTCTGGTTGGTGGGCTTATAAAGATTATAAATTATTAAGCTCCCGCGGCATTCTTTTCATGCCTATAGGAACTCTGCAAAAACCCTATGAAGCTAATTAAATTTTGAATTGATATTTTTTGCATTCTTCACCTTTAATAAAAAAAATGACAGCTGGGTCAAGCCCAGCCAGGCTGTCATTTTGCATCGTGTGCAATACACAATAAATGTTTTGTCATGATCTTTTTTTTTGTATCAACATTTATGATTAGTTAGTCACTTTTAACTTATAATGCACACCTTCAGAATAAGTAGTTACTACAAGATAGTAATATTCCAGAATGAATGGTCACATCCGCCTTTCGATGCGTTCATGGACGAAAATGGCGACATTTACGGCCGCGGTGCCCAGGACACTAAAGACGTGGGGATTCAATACTTGGAGGCTATTAGGAGAATTAAGAAGAACAATATCACATTAGCACGCACTGTACACTTGACGGCAATGCCAGGTTAGTTTAAACATGGTTCAATGCACTAAGTGCGAGTTCTTTTTACGTTAATGCGATCGAAGTCTATGATTGGTTAAAATCTTGTAGCGAACCAATCGGAAACCCTTACGTCATTTAAACGTGTTGATCGTGTTAACGTAAAAATTACTCGCACTAGGCACTCTGACTCATGTTTCAGTTTCTATTACAATATCTTTTTGGTTGAATTTAGATATATTATTACGTATAATTTTACCTACCTTATCGCCATAGATGAAGAAACCGGCGGTAAAAATGGAATGAAGGCATTTGTGAAGACGAAAGAATTTAAGACTCTGAATATTGGGTTCGCATTAGACGAAGGCTTGCCAACCAGCGATGATACTCATCTGGCTTTGTTCGTGGACAAGAGAGCTTGGCGTGAGTACCTATTATAGGCGAAATATCCCACTGTTAGATACTTCCCTAAAGTTTTGTGATTATTCCCTGAAAAGGTCAGACAAAAGTATTTTTGATTTTAGTATGGACGATACTCAATGCTCGATGATATTGGTCATACTCGTATATATGGACTGGCCTGTTGGTCTAGTGGTCAGTGGCCCTGACTGCTATGCCAGGGGTCGTGGGTTCGATTCCCACCCAGGACAAATGTTTGTGTGATGAGCACGATCATTTGTTCTGTGTCTGGTTGTAATTTATCTATAATATATAAGTATGTTTATCAGTTGTCTAGTACCCATAACACAAGCTCTGCTTAGCTTGGGACTAGACGGCGTTGTGTGAAAAGTTGTGGAACATACATATACATACATACATACATACATACATATACATATTAGTAATATATCGTAAAGTGGATCAATGTGTAATTCAAAAAGATTAATCTGGTAGTATTGCAGGTATCTATAATTCTTAACATTATCTCCTTTTTTCTTTACAGAAATGGAGTTTTTAATCCGTGGTGTTGGTGGGCATGGTTCCTTCATGCCAGAAGGCAGTGCTATGGACAACGTAAGAATATTAGATTAATACTGACTAATGAAAGGATGATGGGCAGATTTGTATGGAGTTTGTCCCAACCATTGTAGCAATATATGATATGTAGTCAAATGTTGTATGTGCTCCCCTTATTACATATATTCACTTCTTTTTACTCTAAGTGATGTCCAAGTAAGGAAAAAATATTTTTGAAAACAAGCTAAAAAAACCATCCGCTCTTAGTAGAATGTTTGTCCTACATCTTTATGGCTATGCTGGTGTTTTATATGTATTACGGTAAAGGATAAACATAAGAAAATAATTTTTATTAACCATTATTTTATTATTTGTCAGAAATACACACACTTTTCACAATTTACATTAACCTACAAAATGCATTATCTTATTTATTCGTTACGATCAATTGGAATTATATCATCCAAAAATCTTGCGGGGCATTGAAAATCATCAGCCTCACAAATCCCAGGAACCAAATAATACTCATAATGTATGTACAAGTTAAGATGGTGCGATTACCTGTCAAACATGAACAGTAAAGCTGTGGCAAAACGTTTCCCTGTCAAGTTCGTTTTTACTAATATATCTTCTTCCACCTGACCTTAAGTCCGCCTTCCGGCTGACTTTCCTCCACTTTACCCGATCTTCCACATCCTTTTCAGTCAGGCCATTGGCTCTCATCTCGGACTTGACGACGTCCAGACAGCGCTTGCGAGGGCGACCACGGAACCTAGCCCCAAGGAAAGCCATATTCATGCATCTCCGACCAACGTACTCCATAGGACGGCGCATGATCTGGCCATACCAACTCAGACGACACTCTTGCAGTATTTCCCCCACGTCACGGACACCAAGACTACCCGGATGAATGAGTTGCGTATGCGGTCGGATCGGGTTACGCCGCTTATCCACCTCAGCATCTTCATCTCCATGACACAAAGCTCCTGAGTGTGTCTGCTTAATGCTGGTCAACAATCGCCACCGTACAGGAGGACAGGCCGTATCATGCATTTATATATCTGCCCTTTGAGCATCGGAGGCATTTTGCGGTCACATAGAACGCCCGTTACCTCGCGCCATTTTGCCCAAACCGCGCCTATACGTGCTTGGACATTCTCATTCACGTTGCCAGACTTGTGCAGCACGGATCCAAGGTACCGTAACGTATCGGACTTTGTGATCAAATCTGAACCTATTCGGATGATGTTTGAATCCGTGCTGCCACAGGACATGTACTCGTTTTTTGCCACATTTAGTCCCTGACCGCCGTTTTCCAGCGTGTCTTTCCAAATGTTGACTTTGCGCTCAAGATGGGCTTTGTTCTGATTATCGAGGGCGATGTCATCGGCATACATCATTAGCCATGAAGGCTGATCTTGGATGTTAGTCGTAACTACATCGAGCTTAACATTAAACAAGAAAGGGCTAAGAATTGAACCTTGGTGAACGCCAAGAGATATTGAGAAAACATTGGATTCACCAACAGCGGTCTGGATATTGGACACGGAATCATATTATCGTATATCGGTATATATATCTGATATTGTCAATATAGACCTCGGGAACGCCCTTGAAGCAGAGTGCCCACCACATGGACTGCCAAGGTATACAGTCGAAGGCCTTCTGCAGGTCTAAAAAGGCCATATGCAGAGCTCTTCTTCTATCTCTCTTATGAAATACCATAAATAACGCTAGCTTTTAATAATATTTAAAAAAACGTTAAACACCTGTAAGTTTTTTCTGACGCGGAATCCAACTTCGTGGTCATACAATAATTTGTTCCTCTAAACGATATCTACAAATTGATATATCACACAAAGTGCTACAACACTTGGGACAAATTGCCCATTATCCTTTGGCAATCCGAAGATTACCTAACCCCAATGAATTATGTCATTAATAGATAGATATGGTCATACATAGATACATATTTGGTAAAAGGCGTGGCAGATTAATGTACTTACCTATATTTGTTTGAATAATTGAATTATGTATAAGTAAGAATCCAAGGACATTCTACGATGTGTTTTGATCGCATCAAGTAAAAATCGCCTACTGAATCGTTTTAGCTATTTTGTAAATAGTTAATTTTTTCATCCTAAGATTCTTGATTAATTTGGGAAAAAACCCCTATTTTGATTCAATCTTGATTAGTCTTGTTTGCGTCACTAGAGTTTTTGTGTGTGCATTCGTAGATACTAATAAAGATGCGCTACCAGTCTAGTGCGTTGATTCCTATAACTAATTAAGTAATTACCCTAATACATCCCGTATTAGAGTGTGCATTATTCAAGTTTCATGGTGTAGATACGTATGCTTTCAAATCATGTATGAGGTTATTTTTGTTATGATTATAGCATAAGTTATAGATGTCAATGTAACGTGTGTATTATAACAATGTTACAAGTAGATATATAACTATTTTATAAAAGCTATCGTAAGCAGGATCGAAAATCTCAAAAAAGTATGGTTTACTAAATTTTTTAATACCGACTTATGAATTTGTATTTAGTTAGCCTAAATTATCTAATAACTAAAAAACAAAACACTGCAATAACCACTCAATAGCATTTTGGCTGTAAACTAGTGTTTTATTTCCAGGCTCACAAATTCATAAACGCTGTTATGGCGTACAGGGAGACACAGAAAAAGATCTTGAGATCCAATACTACGAGAGGTGCTGCCGGGTATACAAGTCTGAACATTAACGTCATTCAAGTAAGTAAAGATGTAACGCCTTTGGACATTTCGACTTCTCCGGGCAATTAGTAGAGATCAGCTTTTCAATTACCGACTTATCGTGTGAGTAATAAAGTCGGTAATCGAAAAACTGATACTTGCGATTACCGACTTATTTCCCAGAGACGACAATTTATGCGCTTAGTTTGAGTCTAGTTTCGAATAGTATATATCATCATCATTTCATTCGAGAAATGTCTACTGCTGAACTTATAAATAATACCTGCGTAATGTATTTTCTGGAAGATAATGTTCAAAGTTATTTCAATATCAGCCACTGTATGTGAAAGTGCCATTGTAAACTTTCTCTAAATTCTTCGGTAAATGTTCCAGGCTGGAATGGCTGTGAATATAATACCTTCTTCAGTCAAGATCATGGTTGATATGCGGCTTGCTACTGATGCCGATCCCGAATTGATGCAGTTTGTGGTAAGTCCATACAAATACAAGGTGATTTGATGAAAAGAGTCAGTAATCATTGTAGACAAATCTGCAACTTACTTTTTTTTACTTATTAGTACTTTTTTACGGCCCAACGGTTAAGGTGCTATGAGAGTTGACTAGTTGCTGTGGTTAAAATATGTTGCACCAACCGGGGTATCGAGAATATATAGGTATGCTTGCTAGCATGGCTTAAATTATGTATATCAAGAAACTGAGTTATTGGTATTTAATTCTGTCGGTGGCAAATATCCTGATTTTATGTCCCACAATAAACGTTTTTCTTAATTTTTTTGTTTAAAATAAACGTTGTCACACTTGGAGGGCTCTGTACGAGCATAATTATGTAAGTTTACATGTTTGTAAGCACACCCATGTTACAGGAATAATTCCAGGCTTAGAAGACTAGATCACACAAATATTTGTCCCGTGCAGGAATCGAACCCGTGGCACGTAGGCAGCATTAATGGGAATTATGTAAAGCGAGAGTGTAAGTTTAAGTATTTAGGGTACCTATTATGTCACCGACGACCTTAATGACTTAGAAGATATTGACAGGGAACATAGGGTGCTGGCAGTCCGATGTTAGTAACATGTTGACTCGCAGATCGGTATACGTACGTTGTAGCAAAATAGTCAAAATAACGCTTTTTAAAGCTTATTGTCAAGGTGCAGCCTGGGAACCAACTATACTTAGTGGAATATGAGCGCCCTGCGTGTCCTATAGAATAAGTGATCCATGTCGACGCTGCGCCTCTTCTGCAAAGTTGAATTATCAAGTATAACGCAGAGGCACACTTCCATGGCTTTCATGTCACCGTCAGGCAGAAATCTGCCTCTTTGCTCTACTTACAGAGTGCAGTCTATTACAACTCCATCCTGAGGACAATAGAAGTAGAATGACTCTCCTTTTTAAGGTGATGTTATTCGAAGATGTTTTAGAAATAATAACTTTTAAGTATGATAAGATCTTGTTTACCGAAATATGCCTGTAAATTCATTATTGACTTAATTTGTAACATGAAGTTGAAATTCCTACGTAAACAAGATTGTTTATCCGAAATAAAGGTTTTTTTCATGAGAGTACCTATACTATTTTCTAGTACGGATAAACAATCTTATAAATTCTGTTTCTGTCTAGAATTTTATAAAATTGTTCATTATTTTCCTTCTAGATAAACCAGTGGATGAAAGAATCTGGCAACAGCACCGAAGTGACGTTCCTTCGGCGTGAGACCAAGTCGGGAATCACATCCGTCGACGAAACAAACCCGTACTGGGTTACCATGCGGGATACTTTGACAAAAATGTAAGATTGTTTTAGTATATACTGTATCTACTGTATACTTTATTTAACCTTTATGCAATAAAACAATTTACAAAGGCGAACTTTATGCCTTAGGCATTCTCTACCAGTCAACCTAGGATGGTGAAGAGATAATATGGTAATTATAATTATTAAATCTTCCAACTCGAACACTGCATTTTTATACCACGCATATTACAATTCCATCATCATCATCTCAGCCGAAAGACGTCCACAGCTGGACATAGGCCTCCCCCAAGAGTGGCCACAGCGATCGGTCCTGTGCGTCTCAGGTCGTCGGTCCACTTAACAACTAGTGAAGTGGTGAACCTTAAAAACCTAAGAGTTTGTTTGTTGTATGTAGTGAATAATGTTCTGATTTTTCTTTCCAGAGGGGCTAAATTCAGACCAATAGTGTTACCAGCCACGTCCGACATGCTCGTCCTACGGAACATGGGAATACCAGCGATTGGGTTCACCACTAAGATCAATACGATCTCAAGATTGCACGCTAAGGATGAATATCAGAATGTGAAGACCTTCCTCAAGGGAATAGACGTTTACACTGAACTTATTAAGAATTTAGGCAATACACCATCTGTTAAAAAAGACCCTAAGAATAAAAAGAAATGTCAACACTAGATGGTCGTCTTCATTATTCCTTAAAGTTATTTATTTTTATAGGCTTCCCACATTTCTCTCAACTTACTTTAAGTTTAGAGTCTGTGCAAAACCGTTTTCCTCTTCCTTTGCGTCTAGTGCGCCGTCATGCTATCAGTGATTCCCTATTCATGTATTCATTCATCATGTATTCCTAATATAATCCATCTGTTTTTTCTTTGCCCAGCCTCATTCCCTCAATCCATTAAAAGAAGACAGCAAAAAAAAAACATGTGGGTTTTGAATTACAGCGATATATTTTTCCTCGAATATTTTTTTCCTCTATATTTATTGATTTTACATGATTCAGTTGGAGCAAAAGATTTTAATCTTTTGCTCCAACTGAATCATGTCTGACTAGTAATTAACTCATTTATGCAGTTCTAACATTGGCGTCGCAGAAACCCTGGAAGTTACAGGAGGTTGTGCGGGACGGGCAGCAAAACAGGTAGCCCATGTCCCTTTACAGGACACCACACCGGCAATGTATTTGAGACGGATCCAGAAAATCCAATCTAGCCAGATTGTTAGCGCAGTGGCGGTATTAGATACTATTCATAGAAACTATATGGTCTATGGTATAATTATATGGTATAAATAATTATTTTCATCATTTTCATAATTAAAAAAAATTCATAAAATCATACCATTTAGAGTCTTTTTATATTTCTTTGATGCGAATAATAACATACTTTTATTTTTGTTTTGATGAAAATGATAATAACATTATTTGGGATAGGCACTTCCGAATTTAGTTATAGGTATCTGTCATTCTTGATTTTTTTAAGCCATTAATATCGTTTAAACAAATAAAGGAACATTTAATTTCAGAACATTATGATGAAGAAATTTCTCGAAAAAGACAGATAACCTGCTTATTTTTGCCAGTGGAACATATGGTGTGAAGCAGGCAAAATCCTACTAAAACTAAACTGTTTATTGAAATCTGTGTGTTTTTCATTGAAATATAGGTATATCTAGAAGCTAGAGTGATCGATAGTGACTAAGAAACTTATTTCCTGGAACAAGTTTTGTAAAATATAAGTATTTCGTGTACGAATACGAATTTATCATTGCAATACAACTTAGTATACGAGTACAATCACCGCATTTTTAGATTAAGTAGGTACCTATTGCTGTAGCTGCTACCACGATTGCCGCACATATCAGGTAGTAGTCGTGATCTACATTACTGCAATTATAGATTAATTATATGACCTGAGCACGACATGAAGGCGACTTGATTCAATCTACAAGATTTTCAGTGGTAAGGTGTTAGTGTTTACTTGTTTATATTTTAAACATCAATTCATACTATTTTTTTAATACATTTCCTTGAAAACTGACTCTTAAAACACTACAATTAGGTTCAACATGTCATGTAAGTATAATATCATCCTCATTTTTTTTACTACAAGGGTTTTTTCTTTTTGATTTCGTTACGGTCAACGGGTTAGAGCATTTAACCTCTCTAAGGTCAAAGGTCAAAGAATTTGCGCCTCTTTGCTTTATAAAATAGTAGATTATTGCATCGAGCACAAAGTAATTTATTATTGCACCGAGTGCCTGATTTAGAGCCCGAGCGAAAGCGAGGGCTATAATCTAACAGGCACGAGGGCAATATCAAATTACTTAAGGCGAGGTGCATAATCTGCTTTTCTTTCAACTATTACCTATAGGAATAGTAGATAAAAGAAACTCATATCAAACAGTTAAAATAGAAGTTTCTATAACACTGTCGGCTTCATTTAGAATGTTTTCCGGAGTTAATGTGTCGCTAGATGATTCCATTTTAATTCGAAGCCGAAGCACTCAAAATCAGATAGTATCACACTTTATCGTTTCCAAAAATATTGTCAAAACAAAATTAACAAAGTTCCCGCCAAATCACTTTTTAAATTTCTTTCATTTTTAAATCAGAGTTAGCAGCAATCAATTTTTTTCGACACACTTGCTCATAAAGTGGCTGTTATTGCACTGCACTTAGGAACATAAAGGGGCTCGTTACCAAACTGTGACATTTTGATTACTATTATGCACATGTGCGGTAATGTAGTTAGAATCTTTTTGTTTAACCTCTTTTTTGTCAAAAAAAGTTTTAAGACAAAAAAGAATAAAATTTGTTATTGCGTTCAATAGCATAAATTAGTGTTTTACTTACTTATTTCAAGCAATTTCGTGTTTAAATAAACTATTTAAAATTTTACATATTTAATTAATTAAATCTTTTATCAAATTTGTATTTTCTGTTTATATGCAACCTCATTCTTATTTTTTCTAAACCAACAGCTAGAGTAGCTAGTCTATGGCCGCCATTTTTCGCGCATGCGCGCGTTTAAGAAAAGTCAATTTTTTTGCCGCCATATTTAAAAATAAAATACAGATTTTATGAATATGTCTGTAACAACAACTATTTATGAGGAAAATGATTTTTGCTGTACGCAAGAAAATCTATGACCACTATACAGTCAAAATAGTTAATTATAACTTTACTGACTGCACATTTACGAACTGTTTCTTTAGATAAACTTTTCATATACCTACTTAATACCACCGCGACTATAATGCCCCACATTACACACTTGTATCATAATGTACTATCGAGGAGCTCGTGGCTAGATAATAACAGCCGCACAGGTCGATCTTCAAGGTTAAGCAACGCTTGCCTAGGTTGGTCTGTGGATGGGTGACCATCTTAACATAACGAGTTTCCTCCGTGCCTCGGAGAGCACGTTAAGCCGTTGGTCCCGGCTGTCATTTGGAGATCTTTGGCAGTCGTTACGGATAGTCAGAAGCCAGTAAATCTGACTCCAGTCTTGCCATGAAGTACCGTGTTACCCCAGTTAATGGGTTGTGGAGGTCTGGTAGGCAGCCGCTCCTCGTAAAATACTGGTATTCAGCTAAATCCGGCTTGACTGGAAGCCGACCCCAATATAGTTGGGAAAAGGCTAGGCAGATGATCATAATGTACTACTGCTTTTCCTTCAACCTGCTAAGGTTAAGCGCGGGAAAGAAGTAAATTAAATATTACTCTAACCCATTTATTCATTACATTTGTGAAAAAAATAATCGAATTTAAGTTTTGAAGAGAATTTTATAAATGCGACCCCGCACCGATATATATTGTGAATGAGGCAGATGACGGTTTAGTTGGTATAGCCTGTTGCCATTTAAATCAAAACTAAAATGTATGGCTACTTTTGAAAAAAAAAATTCAGTGCTACTAAAATGCATCGTCATTTTGCGTATGGGACGTGTGGGGGAACACGTATAGGACGTGTGGGGATGGGATGGGAAGGTGATCTATGGATAGATCTTCAAAAATGATATTGAAATTTCTAATGTCATTTTGAATATGTGCCCCTCCTGTAACTAACTAAATTAAAATATCCTTGGGTCACCTTTTGTTACGGCGACGCTATTAAATTAAAATAAGTATTGTGTTTTTTTGCTAGCGATCGCTATAATCATCTTAACCAAACATACAATGTAGGGTGACTGACCCAAATGCTAGCACTGCACCAAATAATCAGCACTCCGCATAAATAGTACAATTGTAAGGTTTTCATCAAATAATTTGGGTTATCACTTTAATAGATATATAAGTAGATGTTTTTAGAATCCTACTTCTAGAAATAATAATACTTTCCAACTTCAAACTGGCGGTAATTTAGTGAAGAAACGTTCGTGTTCAGCAGTTGCTCTTATTTTTGCCTGTTCCTTGTGATCGAAGGTAAATTCACGTGTTTATATTTTATATTATTTTAGTTCTTTTAAGGGCTTTATACTGAAACTTTTAATTTCTCTGATTTCTTAGATAGTTTATGAGGATAATTTGAAATTAATAGTTTGATGTTATGGTAATATATTGGTAAAAAATGTGGTGCTGATATATGGATCTAATATTTTACAAATTCTAAATTATCAGCACTGGAGCTGATAAATGATAAATATTACGTAAATAAAATTAAAATTCCATATATTTTTTTGATTAAAAACTGTGTTATTTTATACTTAGATAGAATTCACTATTTTTTTGGTAAAGGTAGTTTATATGTCTTTGGAATCCAAATCTTAGCATGCTGCTGAATCCGCATTTGCAATTTGGCAGCAAAGTGCTGATAATCGATCAAAAGCATGCTGATAATTTGGTTCCCGTAGCATTTCATCATTTTTCCTTTTTTCAGACCCACCTACCATGAAACCAAAGGAAGTAAATACAACAAATGAAAGAAAATAAGTACACAAACGAAAATTTTTAAGAAAAATTATAATTACTGATAAATATCGTTTTTATATCATATAATTTCAATACCACTATCACAGTGCTGTTAATTGGCTCTCTGTATGCTATTAATTGGTGGAGATGGTGCTAGTAAATGGTGACATAGTAATTTTTTACTCTTACCCATCTAAAAAGAAATTGGATAAAGATAAACCTTTCTTTTTTTCAAATATCATCTTTCTGATTAAATATTAAAACTAGCAAACTCGTCATAACGGGTGAACGAGTATTTACAAATGAGATAAACGGGATTAAGTTAAGACTAACTCTTAAAGTGCTGATAATTGGGTCCTTTACCCTATGTGTAATACATTAAGAAATATAAAGTGTATTGGCAAAGTTATTAGGTAGCCAGAAATCAATCATAGAAAGCAAGTTTAGGCATGTCAAGTTCATAAAAGATTGCTTGCGAGTAAAATTACAAGAAAATGTAAATTCTGAAGGATTATGTAGAATTTAAATATTTAAGTTATTGTCTGATACGATGAAATTTATCGTTTTGAAAGACTTGTAGTTAAGTAGTTACTTAGGTACATAATAAATATATTTTGCTGACCACGTGTACATGATTATGTGCCAAAATAATGAAATGCCCTTGGAAAATGGCTAGTCCCTCCCAGAGTCGGTGAGAGTGCCCCTCTGCTCGAATTCTCTGCTCTACTGTATGGAACTATGGAACAACCTGATTGGCTCATGATCGAGTAGTGCTGAGTGTGCAGCTTTTGTGCGTGGGCGGCTTTTGTGGCTGTCACGTGTGACCCGTGTGTGGCGACCCTTATCGTGTATTAGATCCTTCATCAGGAACAAGGTCAGGTATTCTGGTATTTACATTCCATGTTGATTCTGGGGCTGAGTGTTCTGTTCTCATTCTCTCATTTATATTAACGTTTGAATCCCCAACCGGTCCTATGAGACCGCGCTGTTATTGTTTTACTATTGTGTCTCGTTTCGCGGGTATCTGAGTAATTAAGTCTGTTATTACTATTTCATGGCAAACGTAAAGTATAATAAAAGTATAATGTTCCTACAATAAAGTTATCAATTTCAAATACTAATTATAAACTAAAATTGATAACTCTATCGAGATTTTATTACATGTTTTGCCTGACATCTATTTGCGAAGTGATTATGTCAAATATTGTTGCTACAGGTCAGTTATTTTTACTTGAGGGAATACTTACCTACCTACTTCAATGGAATATAAGTGTAATTAGTAGTTAAATTGAAAGTAGATGTTAATTATTTAACGTTTGAATCCCCGACCGGTCCTATGAGACCGCGCTGTTATTGTTTTACTATTGTGTCTCGTTTCGCGGGTATCTGAGTAATTAAAGGGTACGATGAGGCTGACGTACCTTTGTAAGGTAAAAACCTCTAAATAAATAAAGATAAAAAAAGGTCAGTTATAGTATTAACACACGCTTGAATTTGGTACGACAGATCAAATCCATTCTTGCAACTGATGACCAGATCGGACACTTTGCTTTTTGTACGACTCTGCTCCTTTTATTTATTTTGTATTGTAGCTATAGTGTTGTCTATGTTGAATAAATATTATTCTAATCAATTCAAAGTGTAAGGATGGAGATCAGTGATTTATTAATTGAATACTTAGGTCAAGAAAATCGACTTTTTAAATTCACAATGGATCGCTTCTGTAAATCGATCTTAGAAACTTGAAATTGTAAGTCGATTTTTTTCGTGCGCTGTACTAAAATAACCAAAGATTTGATCTTTAGGAAAACGTTCTAAGTATAAGAACTTGATTTATTACAGAATCGATTCAAAGACGGACGGAATCGAATAATAATATGGTCGGCGCATTAAATCTATAGACGTATTGATTTGGTACAGAAGCGAACCAAATCCGTAGTCCGTTCATACCATCGAGCGAGCGTCAACAGTATTAGAGATACCATACCTACATGTTTGGAATGTTCATCTGCCTAACTATTCATTCCAGTTATCAGTTAACCTACCATAACCGCGTAACGCGTAATTGTAATTCGATAATATTTAAATTGAATGTGTATAAAAATGTTGTTACAGTGAAACTAGGATAACTGGAAACTCAAGGAACCTAGATAAGAGTTATTTTTATCATTTTCTAGCTTCTGCCTGCGTGACGACTTTGCCCGCGTCAAAGTAGGTATTTTTCTCCAAAGAAATTTAGGACCTCCGTTTCATTCCCTTAGGAGGAGAATTTTGGAAAATTGCTATAAAAGGAATCTTTGTGCTAATTTTCACGCCCCAAGTCCCAGTAGTCTATTTCGGCTCGGCTGTAGGTACGTCTATTTATGTAGGTATATGAGTCAGTCAGTTTGTCCTTTTGTAGAAGCACACACAAGGGTTTAAACTAACGTGTGACATGTCTCATTTTTAGAGCAATCGTTGCTGTCTGTCCGGAGTAATATTGAAAATAATAATTATTAATAAATTGTCTTGCTTACTGATGTTTCAGAGTTAACATACCCCAAGTACAATACACTCTCTGTATTTAGTTAAAAAATATCTGTTATTGAGGCTTATTATTCTTAGTAAAAGAGGTAATTCAGTGTGAAGTGTCGTGAACTCATTGCAATTATCAGTAGCGGTTTCACACACACCTAACCAAGGTCCACTAAACCAGGTTTCGCTGATACGCACTATGTGCGTCAGTACCTAACCTTTGCGGACAATCAGTGTTTAAGCGGAAGTCTTATTGAGAGCAGCTTGCGAAAACAATTTAAATTAATTTTATTTATAATATTTTTTGTTTGTTTGTTATAAGTTCTGCGTAAAGGCAAATCAGGGTGATAACATCGTTGACATCAGATAACTCTAAGTATAGCTGTACCTTCTTACCTACGTATCTGAGATCTACCAATGACAGAAAAATTTAAATATATATTTAAATATTTTTGCGTCAAAAAAATGTCAGTATTGTGAATGTTTAAAGTGATAATTATTATGTATGATTGATCAAGGAACTCGATTATTTTATCATGAAACCTTGTGGCGGTTGACCGGTTTCCGTGACGACTGAATAAGAATAAAAGAAAATCGCTCGCTGAAAGCAACGCCACAATCATTAACTTGTGGATGTTGGTACGCGCAGGCAGGTGAGTAAACATTGCTCTAATATAATAGTAGGTATTATTTATGTATTCCAAAGATTCGCAAAAACTTTTGTTTTACAAAAAACATGCGTGTAAAAATATTTGAAAAAATTCCAATAGGTACCTATTTAAAAACAATTATAGGTGCTTATAATATATTCTCATAAAGAAGAAGTGATGACTTTTTAAGCCAGTTATTAGATGTTAGTTGTGTTTAAACACAAAAAAAGAAACAAAATAACATAACATTGAAAAATTTTATTCATTGTTCTCGAGCCTTATCATTCAATCGCTGAGATGTATTTTAATTATTATTATTTTATTCTCACATACATAAACATGGTTAATATTTATCTATTAACATATTTAGGAGTCGGTAGGTGCTATTTATAACAAATTATTTGGAACTTTGAAAGTAAAATCGTTATTTTCATGACTCGCGGCCTGCCGACTTATGTTTTTATGATAGATGAGTATCATCATAATTTTATACCTTTTTGGTGTACAATAAAGTTTATTCTAAGAACATTGTTACCCTAGGGATGAAAGTAACGCAAGTATGAAAAAAAAAAAAAAAAAAAAAGGTATGAAGCTAATAGTTCGAGAGACTAAATAAGTCTATAGCCTGAGGTGAACACTGAGTTTCATTACGAATACAAGGAAAGTAAAAATGAAAGTAAAAAAAGCTTGTAAAACCTGAGTCGTCGTATGATTTCAGGTATCTTTCTTCTGTTCTGGTAGGTGGTAAAAGTTTTTTCACTACTACTTTAGCCTCTCCTCTTGTGAAATCATGCGTTATATCCATATCTGAATCTGATGAATTTATAGTGGTAATAAGTGGTAATAAAAACCTGTACTGTAAGTAAAATGTAAACAAAACTGCAACTCAGAAGAACTACAAAAAGATCTGATTACGGATTGTCACTTTCTCATTTAGTTTATTTTTGTGGCCGGCCGCCTACAAAAGCTAAAAAGCTATATCGGCGTTAGATTTCATTACTTAAAAAATAGTTAATATTTATCTTATATATTAAAAAAAAAATAAGTAATAGGTATCCTATATAAAGTAGGGACATTGTTCAACGGAAATGTGAAGGTAGAGCTATTTTTTTTTAGTTTGACAGCAATAAGTTGAAAGCAATTGTTAAGTATAACTTTCAACCCACTCCTTAGGCGCAAAATACATAAAAAAAACGCGCGGCGAGATAAATCCACGCCGTATCCTTTCTGTGTAATTTACGACGCATCTCTTTCATACATTTTGTATGAATAAAATTTGAAGCGACAAAAATCCGATCCACATCCGCATCACATCCGAATCTTTCATCGCTTCTGTGTATTTTGCGCCTTAGATCTACTTTCAGAGTATGAGAAATGAAAAAGTAATTTGAGTAAATATCCCATCTCAAAAAATAAGTATCTTCGTGATTTTCTAGTCTGGCTTTGCTCGCTGTTACAAGAAAAATAAATTTTGTTTATTTATACTTCCCATACGTTTCAGTCCGTAGGTAAATTCTGTTATCAATGCAGAAGCAAAAGAGTAATTTAACAAAGCCTAAGTACTCTGATAACTGAAATGCATTTTATAAGAATGATGCCAAGGTTTCTATAAAACATCTGGGCCAAGGTAGGTCAAGATTTCGTAGAAATTTGAGCACACTACACCACCACCATAGTAGCTGTCAGTTTTTGAACTGAACAAAAGTTACCGTGTCACCAAGTTCTAAATCTTAATCCATTCTAGTCTGTTATAGCTCGTATGTTGATTATGAAAAGTTTTTGCCAATCTGAAAGATGATTCTAGAGATTAGCGCATTTAAAGAACAAAAAATTCTTTTGTTTTATCAGTTTAGTACTTATAGATTCGCCTGTTCATCATCTTCCTGCCCTTGTCCGTTTTATTTGGGGTCGGCGCAACACTTCTTTTTCTTCCATTCTGTCCTGTCACTCGTCACTCCATCCATCTTTTCTTTGGCCTCCCTCTCCCTCTCCATCCATCCAAATGTATTCGCCTGTTATAAATTAAAATTCTAATTCAACTTCAACCCGCACTGGGCCAGCGTGATGGTTTACAGCCAATTCCCGCTTCCGTAGAGGAGACCTTAGATACTGCTGCTGGTAAGCAGTGGGAACATTACAAGGCTGATCATACGCTGTGCGTATGTTCTGTGATATGACTCAGGCTTTTGATTATATTGAACACAATATTTTGCATAACATTTCGAAGAATATGGCATTAAAAGTAACTAATGAACCTAAGTACCTACTAAAACTTTTTGAGTCATATCTACCGTTCCTGCTACATTTAGATTGACTGCATCAGTAATGATGCTATACACACCACATAGGTACTATATGGTGTAGTCCATTTTAAGATACGGCTCCATCTTTTGGAATAACTCGACTGATAGGTAGTGAACTAGTTTTCAAAACTCAAAAGCATTGCGAGTGAGTTAATATAGAAACCTGAGTGAAGTAAGGAGAGTAAGGGCAATAATAATAATAATTTATTTGACTGCAACATTTTGTACCAGCAAACACTTACAAACACACAAAAACAAAGACATATTGGAAAAAAACAAAAATATTATGTTATAAATGTTCGTAATGAATTCTGGTACCCAAGGAAAGATTTAACTTGTGTTATGGGTACCAGGATTCTCACATAAGTGTTACACCAGAAGGAACAAATTAGATAATTATCGGTCAAAAGCCAAAAAGTTCAAAAAGGGCACAGCCCTTTCATGTGTGTGAGTGGTGACTTGTAAAGTGCTACTACTACTACTATAACTTTAAAAGGTTTTCTGTTTCGTCATAGCTCTGCATCTGTAACCAGTCATATACCCTCGCTTTGCATTTGCGTAATGTGGCAGAATAAATGGAGTATTTCTTGTTACCTACTTATATTGTATAAGTGGCTTCTAATGCCGTAGAAATATTTCCGAGCAAGTGCCGTCCTACAGCTTTGAGTTGGGCATACCCTATAGCGCTGGCGCTTATTTCTAGTGCTAGCATCATACTTCAGCGAAGTGTGCTTACGCATAACAACATTTAATACATATAGCTGCCTAATGGAAAGCACTTTGCAGTCTCTGTATAGATTGAGTGTAGGATACCTAAAGGGTTTGCAGGTCATGACCTTAAGGACTGCCCTCTGTTCTCGCTCAAGATCAATAAGATATGTCTTGGCTGCACCTCCCTATACAGTGACACAGTACGTAAGCAATGACTGACAGAGAGCGAAATAGACTGTCCTTAGGGTAGTTTGGTCAGCAGAATGTCTCAATTTTTTAAATACATAAATAAGTTTACGGACCCGAGAGGTGACACTAGAAATTTGGGATTTCCAATTCAATAGACTGTCAATGTGCACACCAAGATATTTAATGACGGTCGATCTCGCTAATTGTGGGCAGGAACATCGTGGATTTGGTGCGTTCGGAGAACACGAATGAGCTTTTAAAGTAATTGTGTCAGGGGCAGGCAAAGCAACGGCTTGCGAGGAAAAGGGTAAGAAGGTGGTCTTCGATAAATTTACTGTGAGTAGGTTATTATACAGCCAGTTCATTACTGTTGTCAACGCGTTCTCGGCATGGTTCTTTGTCTCAGTCCAGTTATCACCATGTACGAGTAGAGCCGTGTCATCAGCATATGCAAATATTCTGCAATTTTTTAGGTAAAATTTGCCGAGATCGTTGACATAAATGAGAAAGAGGGTTGGTCCCAGAATTGAGCCCTGCGGCACACCATAACTCAATATTTTACTGTCGCTAACCAGTCCATCTACTTTGACGCTCTGTTCCCGATCAGCAAGATAGTCCTGGAAGATTCTGAGCGTGTCACCCCTGACACCAATGGCTTCTAGTTTTGATAGTAGGTGTGGAACAGACACAGTGTCAAAAGCCTTGGAAAGGTCCAGAAAAATACCCATACACTTCTTCCCGCAATCGAGGTTAGCCACTGTATAGTCTATAAATGAACTAACAGCATCTTCAGTCGATTTACATCTTCTGAAGCCATACTGGTTGTCGGCTAAGAGATGGTGTGATTCCAGAAAGTTAACTAACCTAGTATTGAGAATTTTCTCTAAAATTTTGGATAAAGCAGGTAAAACAGATATAGGTCTATAGTTTGTAACACTGTGTCTGTCCCCACTTTTGTAGATTGGATGTACCAGGGCTTTTTTAAAGGCTTTGGGGAAGCGTCCAGAACTAATGGCACTATTACAAACATGAGTTATAGCCGGGACAAGGGTACGGGAGCAGGACTTTAAGAGGCGCGACGTTATTCCATCCCAACCTGCTGCGGCATCCGAACGCAGACCAACAATATTTTTTTCTACCTCTGCCACGTCAGTTGGTAAGAGAACGAAGAAGTTGACAGGAGTACTGAATGTAGACCCTTTGTTAGAGGACTTATGGGCAAACTTATCTGCCAAATTTTTACTTATATTCGCGAAAAACTCATTTATACTATTAATTGAAGACATTTTATCATGGTTTGTATCAAGTAACTCGGTAGGCGAGGCTACATTTTGATGCCGGTGAGTTATATTTTTTATAACTTTCCACGTTGCTTTAGGGTTGTTTCCAGCTTTTTGAAGTTCAGTTTTCTCATACATTATTTTTAATCTCTTAAGCAGTTTGTTGCAGAAATTCCGATATCTGATAAAGGTAAGTTTAAGGGTTAAATTATCAGGGTTATTCCTCAGCTTGCGCAACATTTGGTACAGCGAAGTAGGCCGCTAGTAATCCAAGGTTTGAGGATTCTGTGCCTAGAGGGTATATCCACAGACTTAGAATGCTTTTCTATAACTGATCCAATACCCGATATCAGTAAATCTGCAGCACTGTTTGCGTCATTGACTTGTAGGACTGAACTGAAATCCATATCTACGATCTCTGAGATTACAGCGGGGTAATCAACTGCAATACATTTAACTTTCGATTTAGTAGGTGCCACTGTTGGTTTAATATCAAGAAGTGTTGGCTTATGATCAGTGATGTGCGTGTCAAAAACCAAAGTAGTTGTATCTAGATCAGTCTTGACCATTACATGATCCAGACAATTTGAGTCACGGGTGGGGTATACATGCGACGGCAGAAGGCCATGCGAAGCGGTTAGATTGAGGTACTCGTTAGCTTGTTGGTTCAGAGTGAATGGTATGATGTTGATGTTTATGTCACCCATCAAAACGATATTCTTATACGCGGATCCAGCAGTGAGCACAGAATTTAACCCATTAATAAAATAATCGATATTCCGAAAAGATGGCGAGCGATAAACAGCTACCACACATAGATCGATATTCCTCAAGTAACACTGCAGGCAGCTAACATCTGAAAACTGAGGTTCCGTTACCACGTGAGGCAAATCAGCTTTAACGTACACTATGACTCCATCATTTTGGTTCCTAGGCGTAGTTGTATTGTAAGCAGTGTACCCTTCAAGCGCTGGAATCGTTATGTTCGCATTCAGCCAGCGCTCTGTTAAAATAATAACATCACACGCAACTTTAATGCTAACCAGAAATACTCTAAGTCTATCAAAATTCCAATGAATACTACGAATATTTAATTGCAGGATTTTAACAGACCCATGAGGAGAAGTCAGAAACTGCGTACACACTTCAAGTCCGCAGACATAAGCTTGGGTAGCACCAAAGGAATCGATCTCACTAGAGACTGTGCTGACGTCAATCATTTCCAAGCGATTTTAAGCAGTGCGCATTAATGTAAAACATTTCGGGAATCTTACAAAAGCTATAATCAACAATTATGCAAAACCCAGCACGTGTAAAAAGCTATTTAAATTAGTTTTAAAATGTCTAAATTATTAGTCATTATTTCCTCTTTATTACTTTACTATGTTAATATATAACGTGACCTTTTTAATCAATTTCACGTAATATGACATTCTATAGTATGATCTCTTGATTTAAAAGTGTGCCTATTCTTAAAATAATCGTTACACGCCATTTTCCAAGGTAAACATGACGATCTATTTTTTGTATATTTTAGCATCTTGCAAGTTGACTAATTCTTGTGAATTGTTTGTACCTATTGTAGTTATTTGTAGGAGACAGGTAACCTATGGAATACCGATGATTGCGTTTTACACCACCAACCCGATACGGCTCTTTTATCATTCTGTCCCTAGATAAATAACGTAGTATGGGCTACCCCGATCCGTAGGAAATGAGATTTGAATTTGGAACGTCAACACCGGATATTTTGTAAAAAAAAATTATCTTATTATATTAACTCCTGAGAATTGCCATTTTTATCCCTCACTAGCGTTCGGGATACTATAAAAGACTTAGCAACCTTCGTTTCATTCGGAATTCGACATGCTGCTCGCGACTAAAAGACACTGCTTTCTCCCCTAGTCACATAATCTACTATTTATGGAGGGACACCAATATTATTGCAATCACAGGAGTGAACCTCCGACAAAACCTAAATAATAGTAACTTTGTTGACTAGTGCTTGATTAAAGTACTTACTTATGCATTGTTTGCTTTCAGGCTAATGACAGAAATGTTGAGGTCTCTAATTTTGCTGTGTGTCCTGTTCACAATCCACAAGAGCTTTGCTGGACCGCTCAGGAACCAATACAGTCTATATCCAGAACTTGGCGCGGTTAAAAGATTTCGGGAATACATCCGTATAGACACCAGCCAAGAAGAAAATATAAGTAAGTATTTACGCTTTTGTTTGATAAAATATCATAACTTTCTGTAAAACGTTTTAAATAAACACATTTGATACGGAAAAAATAAAATAAACTACTCTACTACTACTCTCCGTTTTAGATATTGCAAACACCCAAACAGACAAAAAGGTCTTAAAAGTTAAGAGGACGTTTAAAGTTAAGAGCTTACCGTCAGGTGAGATAGTGGTCAAACGCGAGTCTAGTTATTAATATTATAAAAATAGAATAAGTACTTATGTCAGATCGAGATTAAAGTCCGAAATGGTATTTTGAAGAGACGTTTGATTAAGCAGATCTGAACATTATTAGATAGGTTATAGCTGATTCAATATACATATTGTCAAAACCGCAAGACACTGACGACAACAACGTCCAAATATGATCATAATAAATTATTATACTCTGTTGTTTATTGCCAGCGGTAACCAAAGAATAATAAAAATTACGAACTTTGTCTGTTGTGTAGATATGATATTATTTACCTACCACAAGATAAAATCTAGTTTTTTATCATATGTAGGTAGGTACGTACCCGTAGTTTATTTTTGTTGTTAAACATAAAACTAGTTGCTGAAATCTTTAAAACTATCAATTTCACGTGACATCGGTGTCTGAAACATACGGACTGTAGACACGGCAAATTAGAGGTATAGGTACCTAATTCATTATACACCACTAATTTTTAATTAGTACAAATAGGTACTCAGGAGATCAAAATAGTAAAGCACTGCGCATAGTATTTTTAATTAGCAATTGTTATGATGTTATGAATGATTGATTCAAGTAGGAATTTACCAGTTATGACAAATTATCATGGGCAGTCTTTGGAATTCCGTTTTTTTTCTACTTTTGACTACACAGATATGATGGCTCCTGATCTCTATAGATCAGGGTTACAGCCCCA
Organism: Mythimna separata; assembly: GCA_030763345.1. Classification (NCBI taxonomy): domain Eukaryota; kingdom Metazoa; phylum Arthropoda; class Insecta; order Lepidoptera; family Noctuidae; genus Mythimna; species Mythimna separata. The sequence continues at coordinate 11,826,563 of CM061180.1, forward strand.
TATTTTTATACCTACTAATTAAAAATAGTGGTATTTACATAGTTTTGTAATGAAACATTGTAGACTCAAAAAACAAGAAACTCTCAAACTAGTGGCTGACACGTATGTTATAGGTGTAAACCTACTTATCTAGAAGGCGCGTGAGTGAACTATAACATAACTATTATGTAAATATCTATGCTTCTCGACCCTATGTTATCATTCATAGTAGGCACTAAATATCCGGTAACCGATAACAGACTCTTGTACTACCTACGTAAATGTTCTCAGATTGTATCTAACTACGAGTATTTAACAAACGTTCGTATTTTGCATATTTTTATTTTAAAATTTAATTGGTTTTTGCTGTGATTGAATGAAACGCTGACTCATTCTATCAGAACATTCAACGTTCTGACACTCAGAGATAATGTAGGTAGGACATTTTAATTAATATCTTTACCTGCCGGTATAATCATTCTGCACTCGACATTTCAACACCTTCGTGTAAATTAATGCTGGTTTAATTGTCTGATAAGGATGTATGTCAAAAATGCGTTTGTTCGATATGTGGGTCGCTTATTAACTACTTTACATTGTTTTATCATATTCAGCTGTTCACTTGCCATAATTATATGACGGAACACGGAAATGCCTTGAGTATACATATTTTTGTCACTCTGTCTATTATCACGTCTACGTTGATATGGAATGTAGTAGGTACATGCTACAGATCATTGACTGGGCTACAATAAAGCGAGATAGGAAAGATACTTTTTTTCTTCATCTTTAGGTTGCGCTTGCGCAGAATAGAGTTGCACCCTTGTTTTGAGAGACTAGAAACCTTACGGTCAGTGTCAATAAACATAAACACTGTCTAAAGCCAAAGTCAAAGCAAGTTTATTTGTGCACACAGGTACAATTTAGGTGTTATAAAAAATATAAGGAGACGAAGCAAGCAATTATTGAATGCAGTTTGTGCAAGTGTTAGTTACCTGTCTCGTTTATTATTACTTCTATTTTTCTATTGGTAAAAACTGCATCAACGTCGTTTGGAAGGTATTACTGGCTGAGTATACAAAGGTGGAAAGCGACTTTGCTTTATAAATTATTTAAAGACTTGATTAATTCGATTTATCAAACAGATAACAATCCGCTGATGTAGAACCATGAGGATGTACAACATACACTTACCTCTTTATTAATTGTTTACCTAATAACAATTACAACAAATAACTTTCAGAACATGCGGTGGACTTCTGGATCCGTCAAGCAAATGAGCTGGGTTATCCCTATGCAGTGTACGCGCCTGCTGGGAAGCCGATATTCGTGATCACGGTGGAAGGCTCCGACCCCTCTCTGCCCAGCATTATGCTCAACTCACACATGGACGTCGTCAAAGCTGACGAGGTAAGATATTTTCTTATCGGTGTAACACTTGTATCTAATGGCTAGCACTTAAATCAATTTAGTTTTTAATCAGTATTTTTGATTTAAACCGTTTTATACCCACTTGACCTGATTAATTGAAATTACTTTGATTGATTTAATTTTTGAAGGGTTTCGTCCTAATTGTTCCTTTTGTGTTTGTCAATAAAGCTTCGACGGTGTGTTACCTTTTGTAAGTAACTCATCATCAGCATATCATTCATTACATTGGATTCCCGCGACCTACGCCAAGTCACCGCTCTGCCTTGTGTGAGGCCTTCGAATGCTGGTACGCGGTTCTGGTACGCGGTAGCCTTGCAATATAAGTAACAGCTAAAAGACGTTCACTTACCTGACGTTGACTACCACTCAATTTCATTACAGAGTGAATGGACCTATCCACCGTTCGCGGCACATATGGACTCCAACGGAGACATATACGGGCGAGGGACACAGGATACGAAAGACGTTGGTATCCAATACATAGAGGCGATCAGAAGACTGAAAAAACACAATATTACTCTAGCACGCACTTTACACGTTACTCTAATGCCAGGTCTGTAAATAATCTTTTTTTTCCAAAGTGGAAAATCATCAAATAACTTGCTTCTGCTCTGGTTGGAGTAAAAGAGCGTGTCAGACTTTTACGAACAAACACCCTGTGGTCCTTCAGTTATTCTTTGTGTTCCAGAACCACGATAGTTCTTTTGAATAATTCCATAACCCATGCAGGCATCGGCTAGAGCGGGAGACGTTATTTGGTAATCTCCCACATAAAAGTCTTGCATGTTACTACTATGATATTTTTATGCTGGTAAAACGCAGGGTTTTTCTGGCCACGATATGGTATCGTGATCACAAAAACCCTGCGTTTCGATGCGGGAAATAAGAAACCATATTTATCCTTATTCATTTAACTTGAACACATTGTTTTTTTTATCACTGACGCAAACCTTTCCTCATTTTTGACGTCAAAGTGTAAACGGCCTCGATCGAACTATGTAGATACATGAACAAAATAAAAATAATGCAGGTAGCGATTAAGAGATAGCGGTACAGGTAGGTATATCCTGTACAGAACCACGGAAATGGACTTTTGGCCTTTGACTATTTTTGCTGCACAAATATAAATGTACATATTCCTTTCCAGAGGTATAGGTAGATACCTACTCCGATTTAACTGGTTGAAAATAGTTGCTAGTTTAATGTCCAATAGGACAGTAGTGTTCATATGTTAACTTTGTGAGAGCAGCGAGAGGAAATCTTTTTAATGCACTATTCGCATAAATATGCACTACGTAGAGTCCAAATTAAGACTGTAATGATGAATCTTCAGAAAGCTTTTTGTTGCGATGCAGTATCGATGCTGTCACGCGTTCATATCGATACTGCATCGCAACAAAAAGCTTTCTGAAGATTCATTCAGTTGTGATGCAGTCGTTAGCTGTTTGCCCTCGCCCACATCACGACTTTCAGTCGCGATGCAAACGCGCTTCAATCGCGATGCAAACGTGATACAGTAAGGAGACAACACGGTCCTGTGTTTGCATCACTACAGTCGCGATGCTGTAGCGCGTTGGCATCGCTTCTGTAGCGCGTGGCAAATGCGACTAACGTGCGTTAGTAGCAATGCTGTTGTGCGTTTACAAAACGCTCGACAGCTTCGGACGAGGGTCCTTAAGCATACCTATATTTTACATTTTTACAGATGAAGAAACTGGTGGTAAAAATGGAATGAAAGCTTTTGTAAAAACAAAAGCCTTTCAATCATTGAACGTTGGCTTCGCTTTAGATGAAGGACTATCGTCAAGGGACGATTCTCTTTTTGCAACGTATGTGGACAGGAGACCTTGGCGTAAGTAACGCATTTTTTTATCTTATCCGGTTCCGTCACAACTTTTTAACAATATTATCTTCTGTTTATAAGAAAACTAGTCCATGCCTAGGGGCCTCATTACATCAGGGGTGACCCTTGACGTCCATGTCGAAATACATGTGTATCTTGACAACCACCATCTCGAGTTACTTATATACTCTAGCATTCCATTGTTCTACTCGACTTATTTTTCGAGGCAATTTTTTTCGAGTCATTCAAGATAAACCAATTGAATTGTTAATTATCATTATTTTTCAGAAATGGAGTTTACATTGTACGGTGAGGGTGGACATGGTTTGGCGATGCCCGATGAGAGTGCTATGGAGAAGGTACGAATAAAAGCAATTTAATAAAAAATAATGATAAATAAAAACAAACTAATTAACTTTTTTTTTAAATGATAATGAATAAAGTTATTATTTTAATTTATTTGTAAAACTGTATTTTTTTAACTAACCAAGCGCTTTGATAGCGGTTTTATTCGATGTAATGTTTCCATAAAAACTTAAACCATATTTTGAACACAGTTTTGAAAAATTTATTCTATATTAGTAATTTTGGTTAGAATTTTTGCCAAGTTTTGAGTTTATTAACCCAATACAACCTTTATCACCCCCTAAATCGTTTTATAGGGGTAATTTAAGTTAAAGGACCATGGGACAATTTGGGCTCATTGTCTAACAGCGATATGATATGTGCCATTGTTAGACTTAGGTATTATTCTGCGCTCCATTGCCCTTACAAAATATAAGTAAATACCGGTCTATAACCTAAATATGTACTTACAACAGGCTCATCGATTTATAAACAAAGTCATGGCGTACAGAGAAACACAGAAACAAGTTATGAAAACGAAGAATAGCACCGACTACTTCGGATACAACAGTGTCAACATAAACATGCTTGAGGTAAGTTTCATTATTACTTACTCCAAAATTTTGAAAAATATATACAGAAATCATAAAAAAATTACACATATTTTGAGAGAAAAGCTCTTTGTGAGTCGGACTTGTATTGACCCGGTTTTTGATTCAAAAGAGGAGTCCGTGAAGTTTCTTGCAGGTTCTTCCTCATAGAAACCTGAGATCATTGGAACTATGTACCTACTGTTTGATAATTCAAAGAACTTAATGTACCTACTTGTTTGAGTTTCAGTTTATAAAGAGATAATTAAAGGTATGATGGGGTTCGCATATCTGGTTAGATAAAACCCCCAAAATAAATTAAAAAAAGAGACAATTAATCTTACACAGATTTACCAACTGTATTTACCTCATGTACCTACGATGTTATAATATCTTTGTCTGTTTGAACAGAACTAGGTCATGATAAGATTTATCTTTTCATTGACAAGGGCATAGATTTAGACATGAATGTCAAGTGCAGGGTAAATGGCCTACGTTCCTATTTTTTCACCTCTATTTCCTTTATTCTGATAGTAGATACACAAACACATTATGTCTTAGAACAAAAAAATTAGTCATCCGTGAACACAGGCCCGCGTTGTAGATTACGGTCCATTTCCTGTCATAAAGAGGTGGTCTGAGTCCCAGCAGTAGGAACATTATAAGGCTGATTTAGTATTATGCTAATACACACACATACCTACACAAGTCATCATCATCTACTTAGCCTTTTCCCAAATATATTGGGGTCGGCTTCTAATCAAGCCGCAAGCAGAATTTTACGAGGAGCGGCTGCCTACCTGACCTCCACAACCCATTAACTGGGGTAACGTAACACGGTACTTCTTGGCAAGACTGGAGTATACCTACACAAGTATATCGACGACATTAAATTTTCATAATAGTTCAATATTTCGTTGGGAAACTTATTTTTTTAAACTTCTTAAACAGTGGTGGTACATAGGCGGACTTAATGCATCAAGGCATTCCCTACCAGAAAAATATTATTAAAATTGTATTGTCCACATACTTTTAGTTAATAGATTTTTTTTCATTGCGGATCAAAAACGACTTTTGGATGATTGGTTATTTAAATGTTACAGGGTGGACTAGCTGTGAATATAATACCTTCAAAATTGAAAATGGCGATCGATTTGAGGTTGTCTCCAGACGCAAATGTCGATGAGATACAATCATTGGTAAGTTACGTACCTAACTGGCATATAAAAAAAAATATTAACTACACTTCTTTGAACGCAAATGACTATATTAACTGACTGAGATATGGTTTTCAGCGAAAACCGTAACCGAATGTTCGGCTTCTTTTCCAGTTTTGGCTCAATTCAAAACTGACGTGGTGATAGAAAAACTGCCAAAAGGTCAAAATATTGTCAAAATTGGCAACTACATGAAGCCTGTATGAAATTGCACATAATAAAAAATGAAATTTCATGTCACAGGCAATTTTTTTACATTTAGCTTGATTTTAACATTGTATTTTAGTATCTGTGTAATTGCGTTTTGTTTTAGTGTAGAATACACTAATTTTCCTTCCTTTTGGTTTTCTCAGTAAACGAAGGCTATCGCCATTGCAACCTACAATGTAAGCCCGCATACGACACGTAGTCAATCAAACGTGACATTCAGAATGTAGATAGGTGCAGCGATATGTCGAAATTAAAAAGGCCAAGCGCCGAGGACGCTAGTATCGGTTGCGATGAATGATTGGTGACTTTTTGGCCTAAACTGAAATCAGTTTTGAACACGTCATCATTATGGTGGTAAGGGTCTCCTCTTTGAGGAATGGCTGGAGCGGTAACACGGCATTCTCACCTTCCGCATGACGCTGGTCCTCACCGGTCATGGAAAGTTCGGGAGTTTCTGGTGTATCACCATTGTGATGACCGGTCCCGATTACCAGCCACCATAGGCGCAGGCTTGCGGGCGGCGAGCAATCGCTCGCTGTCCGGACGGTTACAGTCTGGACCAAGCATTGGCAGGAAACTGTAGGCGCCCGGCAGGGTCGAAGCCTACTGGTGTCCTAGGTTGAACGAAAGAGACCATGGGACCTTGGAATTAAGACAAAGATGGAACAGGAGTGGGTTTTAGTCAGTTGAAGTCTGACACGCCCTCTCGCTCCGCCCAGAGCGGGAGAAGTCATATTGATGATTTCACACTTTAGAAAAAGCCAAATTCAGTTTTTTTTTGCTCAAAACCGAAAAGTTTAGGTCTCTAAATGGAAAGTGAATCTTCGGTCGGTCACTACAAATTACAAGACGATGTGATAGGCTCACCGTATTTTACGAAATACGTACGGCAATGTGGCAATGTACCTACATGGTCGACAATTACCTATTAGACGTTCCACCCATATGCACAAAACTTTTTGAAAAAACTATTAGTTATTGTGCTTAGATACAGCTCAGGTGTTTAATTTCCTGCCAGAATCTGTCGGTATTTACTGACTGCAAGTGTACTCCATCGTAGACCAAGGGCCATCAGGTGAATGAGATAGTGGTCAAACACGAGCCTGTTACTAATAAAAGAATAATTATTACAGTGTTGAGACTTTTGTAAGGAACTTGTGGTACTTGAATGGCGTTGTTGGTAAACATATGTGTATTAAAGACGGAATCTAGGAATTACCTACTCCTGTATCGTGAGTGCACTCACATACACAAGACAGCCAGACCCTGACCATACAAATATTTTTTCTGTACGGGGATCGAACCCGCGACCCACAGCGCATTAGCCAATCGCTTAACCATTGCGGCAACCGTGCCGTCAAATTTTGGTTACGCTTCAAAAGATGCTTGTAGGACTTTAATACCCCGAGCGTCACATTACGCTCGGGGTCAGATTTCGAAAACACGAGGGTGAAACGTTTGAGCAAACGTCACGGAGTACTAAGTATTTCTTTACTTGTCTCACAGATGGCGTTAGCAGTACTTATATTTTAATTGGCCTGTTGGATTTTGTGATGAGCATGATCATTAGTTCTGTGTTTGGGTGTAATTTATTTATAAATATGTATGTCTTTAGAAATATATAAGTTAGTTAATCATTTTTGTCTATTACTCATACCAGTTCAGTTCAATTTGGGACTAGATGGCGTTGTAGAACTGAATTTGTAGATAGTAGGAGTTAACAGGCTTTAGAAAGTTAGTTTTTAACCGCGGTTTGGGAATAAAAAACCGTATTCTCTTTTTTCAGGTGGACTCTTGGATGCAAGAAGCAGGTAACAACACAGAGATATCGTACATCCGACAAGAAAAGCAATCTGAAGCCACTGCTGTGGATGACTCCAACCCTTACTGGGTCACGTTGAAGAGTACCTTGAACAATATGTAAGTAGTGTAACGCCTACATCTTACATTTATACTAGTGGTACAATACCTAACTTACTTGCAGCCAGCCTAGCCTAGCCTTTGCCCGCGACTTCGTTTATAAGAATGTTTTCGTTTGTGAGAAACTTTAACACTGTCTTTTGGGGGTAGTTTTGAAAAAGGAATAAAATTCTCTGATACCTACTACAGCTTTTAACACTTCCTTATTTACTTACTGGCATTACTATTTATGCTAAGTTTCAAGGGATAAAATGTTACAATCAAACCAATATCCCTATTTGGTCCCCCCTTAAAATTTTAATTTTCAAAAACCCTTTCTTTGTGCTTGCCTACATAATAAAAGGTGGCTTTGCAAAATTTCCTAACTCTATCGATCATGCACGCAACCCTTTGAGGTCTGCACTAAAATTAATGTTTTCATTTTGTGACTAGTAGTTGAAGTATCACGGGTACAATGAGCCGCAACTAGGACAATGTACTAGCATGACCCAGCTATCAAATGTTATCGCTTCTACACAAGATAAATATTTACTTACATAATTCAATGATATTTCAGGGGTATTAAGATCACGCCAGTTGTCTGCCCGGCGACTTCCGACGTGCTCGGTCTTCGCAACCTCGGCATACCAGCCCTTGGCTTCACCACTAAAAGCAATACTATCGCAAGACTCCACGCCAAAGACGAATATCAAAACGTGGAAACCTTCATGAAGGGAATAGATGTTTACACCGAAATTATAAAGAATTTAGGCAATCTACAATCTGATGATCCTTAGTTTGGAAGAGCCCGGTGATAGCTCAATTATCTATGTTTAGTTAAGTATCCTAAAATTATTGAATATTAATTTTAAGTAGCTAAATAAATTATGATGATTCTGGATTCTGGCTAGCCTTTTCCCAGTTAAATTGGGGTCGGCTACCAGTCTAACCGGATTCTGCTGAGCGGAGATATTTTATATAGAGCGACTGCCTATGTGTGCTCCACAAACCAGTAAATGAGTATCACAAAACTCTTTGACAAGACTAGTCTTAGATTGTAGTGGTGAAATAGGATCACACCTAGACAGCAATGAAAATACCGATGTATTCAGAATTGGACAACGTTCCGATAGTTACCACGACCTATGCAGAAGTAACATTTGATCTATGTAGATCAATAAATTCAGTCTACCACCAGGCACCACTGTCAAAGAGGATTATGTGTGCTTAACGCTAGAGAAACACAAGCAGAGTACAGAAAAAAGGCGACAGCCTTTGAAAAATGTGACAAATTCACAATTTAAAAAACGTAAAGGCAAAGCCAAGACAAGAGAAAAAAGGAAGATTCAAGCTTACCCCATTTATGTCGTAGAAGAAAGTTAACTCACAAGACAATATTAATCTACTACCAGCTACTAAAATTGCAACAACAGTTATTGTAAAACCTTTTTCTAGTAAATTTCATTGGCTGCTTTAATTATTCGCAAATTGATTTCAACTGGATATTGAAATGTAAATTGTAAATAGATAGTTTTTTATTTCAATTATGTAGAATCCTGTGGATTCAACCACAGGATTCTACATAATTGAAATAAAATGTGTCAATGAAACGGTCGCGATCTCAGTAAAAGAAAGATGCGAATTTTATTGTAATAGGTAATGTAAAATAGAAACAGAATAATGTACAACCCTAAAGTTTGGGAATAAATTATTATTTTATTATTTATTTTAATACTAATAAATAAGTTCTTCGTTTAATTTGTTTTTCCTAGAGTTCCTTATTTTTTAAGTTAAGAGCCAGAACCTATGATTCGATATCTTACTTGGCAGATAATTTCATAGAAATTCTGTTCGATTTTTAAATTTATTCAGGAAGAGTGGCTATTCGGGAATCGTGAAACAGTCTCCTTCACATAAGTTCAGAAAATTGTTGAACTACAATTTGTGAACTGAACCACTTGGTTAGTTTATTTTTAGTGTAGGGATATTTTTTTTAGAACAATACCAATTGACTGATTGCATTAGTTGAACCAACTGGACCTCTATCATGGTCAGCTGCCCTTCAGCAGAATTGAGTAATCGGGTGAGCAAGCACCCATAAATTATATAGGTAGGTACGTATCTAGTTTATTTTATTATAGAACCATGAACCGTGAAGGTGAAAAACATGTAAATTATAACATCTTTTAATTTAGGTAGGTAACCTCTAATGCTCTGTATTAATGTATAAATTTTAGGTGTTTATGTTATTGTAGTTAGTAAGTTGTTTACTTACTAACTACAATTTGCATTCGGTGTAAAGGACAAAAATAGAAATGTCATTTATTTTTGTAGTAGTTTGTGTTTAAAAACGAACGTTTTTATCGTATACAAATACATATACTCGTATATTGTATTTATCTAGACGAATGAACGGCGAAAAAAAAAACAGGTGTCCCATACATTTACGTTTGCATAAGTCGACAAAATGTTTTGCGATTTTTGTGTTGGTCCTATACTAAAAGTAATGATGAGTATTGCCAGTGTTTTCATTTAATGTCGTAGTGTCATATCCACATTGTATACTACAGTGCAACATCTCAGATTTGTCGCCAAAAAATAAACAAGGCACGCCATCAGCTGTAGTCTTTTTTACATAGCATGGGTTGGGTGATAGCAGGACGAAAATACACAGAACCGTGGGCTGTTGTTCACATGTCATGAGTGTAGTCTGGTATTTAGCTTACGATCGACACGAAGGAACAATCTCCCTGCGGTATTTCTTGACAATGTATAGTTACAATTATAATAAAAAAATGTTATAAATACTATGGTTTTGTTTTTTGTATGTATCTTTAAGATGAGAGAAAAGGATTATAGCTACATTGTATGAATCTGACAGCTGTCACTGAAACCATCCTTTACTTTATTAAATTTAGTATAGTGGCAACTGGGAGAACTAGACCGAGGAGGAGGTCTTTGGCCTATGGGCCTATTTTGGGTAGTTTGTGCATAAAGAATAAATAAACAAAATATAACAATTAATATTTTAACTAGAGTTGGCGCGTTTGACAGAGTCGAGGCGTTTGTATTTTGCTACGAGGTTGAGGACTCACTGGCCGGCAGACCTGACACTAATGCCTAGTTCGCACTAAGCTAGTAATTTAGTTTAGTAGTGAGTAATTTAGTAGCTAAACGCGTCTGAACACCAAAAATTTAGTCGACTAGTTTAATAAAGAAACTAAATAGCTACTAAATTACTCGTTACTAAACTAAATTACTAGCTGAGTGCGAACTAGGCATTAAGGTCCCACTTTGCGCGGGCTTGAACTCACTGGTGGGCGAGGCCATAAAGCACGCTGTCTCACTTGACATCGTGCCCGAAAGAGATAGTATCAGTGATGAGCGGTTAGACGCTAGTCCTCACGCACGACGCGACGTCTGCTTTGCACATAGCGCTCCGAACCATTCCGAATAAAAACGAAATTACACGATGCACACATGTCATACCGTTTCGGTTGTTGCGGTGTGTGCCGCTCGAATTCGAAAAACAAAAGATTTAAAATAATACCTACGAGCGTTTTCACATTATCCAATCCGATATCGGTGTGGTGTCGGACGCCTATCCGATATCGGGGTAAGTAAAATGTATGAAATATGTACCTGTCTTTCATATTGTCCGGCCCGATATCGGATATCGGAGCACGGCATTTCACGGCCCGATATCGGATCGGCGTCCGATTCCGATATCGGATCGGATAATGTGAAAACGCTCTTACGTACCTTTGTTCGTTTCTCGGCAATGAAAAAAAAAGACAAATTTTCATTTGTTTTCTTATTTTGAGACCCTTCTACTGCACAATAATGATCAGACACAACGCCCGTCTAGTCGCGCGCCGCGTCGTGTACCTCACTTCACATAGCGCTGTGGCGCTGCACTGAGTTCACCTTCCTATTGTCCACGGACGCGGGCCACATGACCGGCGTGCTGTGCAGCAGCAGTTGCCCGGATCAGACACAACACCCGCCTCGCTCAATTGGGCAGTTGCCTGACCAGACAAAACATCTCTCTGGTCGGATGACGCACTCTAAAGACTAAACAAAAAAAAACTAGGGCTGTTGCCCGGACCAGACACACCATCCATCTCGCTCAATTGGGCAGTTGCCTGAACCAGACACAACACCCGTTTCGTTCAATTGGGCAGTTGCTCGGACCAGACACAAAACCTGTCTCGCTCAATTGGGCAGTTGCTCGGACCAGACACAACACCCGCCTCGCTCAATTGGGCAGTTGCCTGGACGAGACACAACACCCGTCTCGTTCAATTGGGCAGTTGCCCGACCAGACATAACAACTCTCTGGTCGCAAGATGCCATCTAAAGACTAAACAAAAAAAACTTGGGCTGTTGCCCGGACCAGACACAACATCCATCTTGCTCAATTGGGCAGTTGCCCGAACCAGACACAACATCCGTTTCGCTCAATTGGGCAGTTGCTTGGACCAGACACAAAACCCGTCTCGTTCAATTGGGCGGTCGGAGTGGAGGGTGTTAGGTTTTTTCGTTACGGAATTTCTGGATTCAGTCCCCACGCTCAAGGCCCGCGATAGAAGCTATGCAATAGCTTAAAAAAAATACAGTCGAATTGATAACTTCCTTCTTTTTTTGAAGTCGGTTAATAAAGCTTACATATTATAGGTAGTCAACATACACGTCATACGAACGATATAGGCCGCAGTAGACTGAAACAAACTCAGACAGCCGCGCGCGGCGCTGTGACACGTCGTCCCCCCGCACCGCAACCGGGGGTAACTTTATTCAGTGAGATGCACGATAGTTCTGAGTAAAAGGCGTGCGTGATAAAATACAAAAAGGCCTTTGGAAGAAGGGGTTTTACGAAAAAAACCACTGCATCAATCAATTTCAAATAAAATGTATTAAATTCTTCGATAAATTTGTGGTGTCGGTACAGGCTTCGTTTTTGAAATTTGATGCTTCTTTTATTTCTAATTTACGCTCAAAGTTGTGTTAAAATTAGCCAAAAAAACGAAACTTTAGAAGCTCGTAACTTATATTGGCTTATTATTTTACAATTCTGCTTCCGTACAGACAAAATTAATAATGAGACAAAACGATATCATGTTTAACTTTGGATGTACATGGTCAAATAGTGGAGTAAAACCCCCCCGAAATTTGTATGGAAAAAATGTTGACTTGAGTCGCCTTAAAACCAGTTTGCATCGTGGACGTACTGGAACAGTGCAACGTCTTACCGTTTGTCTAACCTAATAATAGTTCAATGATAAATGATAAATGATAAATGATAAATGATAAATGATAAATGATAAATGATAAATGATAAGTGATAAATGATAAATGATAAATGATAAATGATAAATGATAAATGATAAATGATAAATGATAAATGATAAATGATAAATGATAAATGATAAATGATAAATGATAAATGATAAATGATAAATGATAAATGATAAATGATAAATGATAAATGATAAATGATAAATGATAAATGATAAATGATAAATGATAAATGATAAATGATAAATGATAAATGATAAATGATAAATGATAAATGATAAATGATAAATGATAAATGATAAATGATAAATGATAAATGATAAATGATAAATGATAAATGATAAATGATAAATGATAAATGATAAATGATAAATGATAAATGATAAATGATAAATGATAAATGATAAATGATAAATGATAAATGATAAATGATAAATGATAAATGATAAATGATAAATGATAAATGATAAATGATAAATGATAAATGATAAATGATAAATGATAAATGATAAATGATAAATGATAAATGATAAATGATAAATGATAAATGATAAATGATAAATGATAAATGATAAATGATAAATGATAAATGATAAATGATATTTATTTTGCAAATAGGTTTTTTCAAACACGTCAATTTTTTTTTTTGGACTTTTTTTTTTGTTACTAGATGAGGCCGGTGTTTCCTAACTGACTACCCTGAGAAGAAACACCGAAACAAACTCAGGGGTCACAGTCTCTTTTGAAGTCCGTACAACATGAAAATCATATGCGAACCATGCAGATTAGTGTCTGAGATGGCCTTTTGAAGAAAGAACCATGCAATTTGAGTGGACCTGTCCAGTCAGTGCAAGTCTGTTGCTTGCACAGACTTGCACTGACTGGACAATATTTTTTTTTTTTTTATTGACTTTGTCAATATTCGCAAAGCTCAAGTCAGGACTACTAAGGAGCTCAACGACTTGACGAACAATACCAAAGAGAGGCCACAGAAAACACTCAAATTGCCAGACATAAGTTAAAATGACTAAAAAAGAAAAAAAAAAGCAATCCACATAGTCCTCACATTCACAAAAAAGAAAAAAAATAATAATACAAAGTGTAATACTTAACAAAGTAAGCATTTATGTCAAACATAAATAAAAAAGAAAAAAATAATTAAAAAATGTCAAATTGTAAAGTAAAAATTATTTTAAAATGTCAAATTGTAATAAATAAATTTCAAATTGTAAAAAAGTACAATCGAAAACAAAATAAAGTAAGAAGATAAGACAACAGTTGTAGTGCGCACTGGAGCGGGTCAATCCCAAGCCTTTACGTCCTCAACGTAGTCCTTTACAGTGTAATAAGCCTTTTGGCAAAGTTTTCGCTTAACAAAAGATTTGAACTTATTAAGGTTTAGTTCTTGCATATGACTAGGAAGCTTATTATAAAAGCGTATACATTGACATCTAAATGAATCCTCTATTTTTTTGAGCCTGGTTGCAGGAACAACATAGTTATGTTTGTTCCTGGTATTAAAATTATGAATATCACTGTACTTTTTAAACATGGTTTTGTTTTTATGGGCGTACAAGATATTTTCGTAAATATACTGTGAAGGCACAGTCATTAAATTAATTTCTTTAAATTTAACTCTGAGGCTGGGAGTATCTGGGACTTAATTTATAAATTGAACGAATAGCCCTTTTCTGCAAAACGAAAATTGTCTGGATATCGGCGGCATTTCCTCACAGTAGAATACCGTACGACATGACACTATGGAAATAGCTAAAATAAACTAAACGGGCTGTCTCTACATCAGTTAAATTTCTTATTTGTCTAACAGCGTATGCTGCAGAGCTAAGTTTCTTCGATAATTAGTCTATATGTGGGCCCCACTGAAGCCCAGCATCTAGAGTTATGCCCAAGAACACTGTTCCATCTTCAGGACTCAACTCTTTACCTTAAACTAATATTGTAACCTAATATTAGATTAATTTGTGATGTGGATGGATGGAGAGGGAGAGGAGGCCAAAGAAAAGATGGATGGATTGTGTTAGGACCGATATGAAAGAAAAGGGAGTTAGTGATAGTGTGACAGACGACAGGACAGAATGGAAGAAGAAAACGTGTTGCGTCAACCCCAAGTAATATGGGATGAGGGCAGGAAGAAGAAGTAATCTAATATTAGATTTGAGCGACAGTTTTTCTTACTAAAACACACCCGTGTTTCAGTTGGCCTTTACGCTCCCGGGGCGCCGCACCGTGACTCTTTCAAACAGTGCTACTACTGGAACCACTATCTTTCCCTTTATATATTTGTAGGTACCTATACCTATGTATTACACGTGCGAATCAAAAACTTAAAACACTATTTCTTTCCTGTTGATTTTATTTTTAATATTTGTTATACCTTACTGTTTGATCAATTTGTATCTTGACAATATAATATGTAGAGATATTTAAACAGGTGACAGATGGAAGAGCTAATAAACGAAAATAATTTAAAATCCACGTACATAGGTAAAAACATGTCTGTACGTTGATGAATTACCAACAGATATGTATTTGGGAGCACAGAAAAAAAAAACGATATGGATTTGGTCAGGTACAATGCGGATTACTTTTTTAAAATTTGCTATCTGTAATCGGATCATCATCTGCCTAGCCATTTCCCAACTATATTGAGTTCGGCTTCCAGTCAAGCCGGATTTAGTTGAATACCAATATTTTACGAGGAGCGGCTGCCTACCAGACCTCCAAAACCCATTAACTGGGGTAACACGGTACTTCATGGCAAGACTGGAGTCAGATTTACTGGCTTCTGACTATCCGTAACGACTGCCAAAGATCTACAAATGACAGCCGGGACCTACAGCTTAACGTGCTTTCCGAGGCACGGAGGAAACTCGTTACGTTAAGATGGTCACCCATCCACAGACCAACCTTGGCAAGCGTTGCTTAACCTTGAAGATCGACCCGTACGGCTGTTATTATCTAGCCACAAGCTATCTGTAATCGGATATCTAGCCATAATCGGATGAGTTGCCTAGACTAGTTTTAGTATTGTTGGCGACATTCCAATAAATGATCCTTAATACAATGTTGTTGAATTTCAAGTTCTCTGGTGAAGATTCAGTATGTGCCATTTTTAGGGGTTTGATATTTTCTTGTCACTACAATTTACTAAAATTCTTTGCTATTTTATGTATGTGTTTGCTCAGTCTTTCATTGTATCTCTTGATGATAATTATGATTTCCTCTTTGAAAGTAAGTATCTCCAGGTTAAGTTATCAACAGGAGTATATCTCCGTATTCTGTCAAATCTTAATTTTGATTTGGTTACTACTTACCTATACAAAAAATATCTAGCAATTTGCAACGAACATTCGTATATCATAGAACACAAGTCCCTATTCACAGATTGATTTTTCATGTGGGCGTGAATGGCTAAATCTATTTTTGACATAAGTAATATTTATTACCTTCCAGAATTTAAATCCTTATGTTATTGACATTATCAGATGGTGTAATAATGCAATGTGCGTTTTTATGATTCCTGGCATTTTTTTTTAAATCTAGAGATGCAGTTTTAGTTTTCATGAACATCAGATCAGAGCATCAAAGACTCATTCACCGTGTATATCTTTATGATAAAAACTAGGAAACTGATAGAAGTGAAATAAAGACGTTTTCGCTGATAAACTATCAGATTTCAAAGATAACGGTGATCATTTTGACATTTGTTGCCTTGATAATGGAGAATGTCATGTGTACGAACACAGCTGGTAGGGAAGTCACAATAAGATCTCTAGTAACTATTTGCAAATACAGTTATCTTATTTGTTTACTATTCGTTTTTATTGTGTTTTCATGACGGCCAGTTTTAGCTGTTATTCGTAAGTTTATAATTTTTATATTTCTGTTTGTGCCTAGAATTAAAATGCCATATACTGTCATATTCATAGGATAGAATAGTTAAATATTTCTTATATACAATAGGCCGGAGGTCCGGTAATAGCTCGTCAACGGCGCGAATTGTTTCACGCGCGCCTCAAAGAGATGTCAGCAAACCGTAGGGGCCCGTCAGGGTCGAAGCGTAGGTACTGAGGCCTGGGTTGGCGAAAGTGAGCCTTCGGACCCTGGAATTAGGGCAAAGAAGTACCAGGAGTGGGTTTTAGTTAGTAAGAGTCTGACATCGCCACATCCATCATCCCACTCCGCCCAGAGCGGGAGAAGTCATTTTGACGAAAACGCACCTTAAAAATAAATACACAATAGATATCTAGTATATACTACCTACCTATGTACTTAGTAAGATAAAGGTTAATCGTATTTGAATGACTATAAGTCCTAATCTGTAGTTAGATTCATAGGTAGATATTTGTTTTGTATGACACCGACAATATTTTTTTACTGCTCACAATATAGATTTATTAGATGTTATTGAATGATTTATGATTGCAATTTATAATTTTACTGTGTACTATAATAATAAAAGACTACTAAAGAGGTGGGATAACGCATGCCCTTTACACTTCTTATTCATATACTAATAGGTACACAAACCACCAAGTTGCAGCTTCCAATCAGTCACCAGTCTTGTATTCAATGAGTGAGTACAGTAGTATTTAAAGATTTGGCACACCGTTCGAAGATTTAAACACAAAAAATTAAAGGCATTGATTGAAAATCCAGCCCACTATGAGACTTTGAAATTTACCTGGTTCAATGTGAGACAACTTACCATATATAAAATTTTGCTCGTAGGTAGGTACAATTTGCGCATCAGGAACTAATAGTAGATTATGTGACTAGGGAATAAAGCAGTGTCTTTAAAGCGAGGGCTTTTTAAGAGAGGATGTTGAATTCCGAACAAAACGAAGGTTGCTAAGTTTTAATCCCGAACGTTAGTGAGGGACGTATATAATTTACTCCCGAGCATTGCGAGGGAGTTAATAGAAAAAGAGTTAAAGAAACCTGAGTGACGTGAGGAATTCAAGCCGCCCAAGACAAAGACAGCTTCAACGGGAACGTGTTGGATACTCTACTTTTTACACCATCCGTGAGATAAATAAAAGTCTACTACGATTAATTACCTACTATTAATATTATATCGCATAAAACAAATTATAAATAAATTAAAAAATTAGAGCATTATTTACAAGTTAATCTCAACAATCACTCGACATGTTTCGAAATTAGAAACAAAAAAAATCACTTATTCAATATTCGTTAGTCTTTCTTAGAACTTCCTTAACCTTTTCCTCAGTAACCACATTTATTGTTCTTTTTTTTCGTTAGTGGCCAGCTTCCTTTTTGAATAGAGTTAGATGCACATGCATTTTAATTCACTGAAGGCGTTTTTTTTTTCAAAATATTGGTATTAGACGTTCTAAATTCAAAATATCTCATTATGAGATCGGCCATACTCCATTGGGAGATAATAGGTGATAACGAGTTGCTTTAAGCGCAGGTTACATGACGCATACTGCCATTATCGAGCAGGTGGTGTAAAAAATAATTACTCGTACCTACTTGGTGTTGTCATATCTTAATCAGAATATTTTTGGTGAAGTAATGAAGAAGTTAGTACCTAGACTGGCGAGTAGCGATAGCTACAGCACCATGAAAACTATTTTAAAAGTCATAAATTCAGAATATAAATAAATTAAACCTTTTCGGCTTTTTTTTTTCGGTAGGGGGGAATCATCAGAATGACTTCTCTCACTCTTGGGCGGAGCGGGAGGGCGTGTCAGACTCTTACTGACTAAACCCCTACCCTGTGCCTTTTCGGCTAAGAACTCAATAAGCGGTTTTCACCCGCGCCCGCAGCTTCTGTAGAGTGCAGATATGTTTTGACGACGCGTTTAACACCCGCAGTGTGTGCGGTTGTTCGCTGTTCCAGTTGTACCGGCGGGCAACAGACTTGTGGAACCGCGCCGGCCGCGGTCTCCCGCAGCCTCAATGGTTTGTTCCTCGGACGTTGTACAGTCGGTTGGCGGGCAATCGCAATGGCTGGCCCCGCCAGGTTGAGGAATGTGTGCATGAAAGAGCCAGATTTTGTAAGAGTCGTTGTGCAACCGCGTGTCTTGCGATAATTGCCAGCAGGTTTGCGGGAGAAAATTCCAGTCGCGGCGGCTGGGTTACCGCACAAAACTGCGGTTTCGTGAGTTTAGAAATAAAACAGCTTTTTCCTCAACCTCGGCGGGCATGGGTAGCAACCACTTTGTAAGTTCTTAATCTTATCCTCAAGTATCGAAGGCCTACGAGATCAAAGGCAGTCATGCTATTTGGTAAAGGTGATTTGTGTATAACTTCGGAGTGATTAAGACATAGACAAAGGGACTATTGTCCAACAATAATCTCTACAGTGATATAAATTCGCCTGCGATAAAAAGGTTTGATTGAATGGAAATTACTTAATGCAATGTATATAACCGACAGTTTGACATGCGTAGAAAAATGAGCAATAAAGAAAAATTACTTAATTGCAATATTTTCTTTGAAGCAGAACGGAACGAAATACCTTAACCAACGTAAGATTTGAATACAATGTTTTTTCTAGGTTAGCAGGGGCGTAGCTACCGCCGTATCAATGATACGGGGTCCCCAAGCTACAGGGGCCCCGTTATGTAAAACCTTGAACTCTTTTATTGAAGAGATGCTCGCTTCGCTCGTTCAACCATTTTCTACATAAGATCACAATAAAACATAATTTAATCTAGTTCAGAATACTTCAATAAACGAGCTTGTTAGTCACGGCCTTAGTGGTGACATGTATGAAATATATCCAGTTAGTGAAGTCATCTCTGCCGTGGTCTAACACCACTCTGTTTCACTGTGTCTGTGCTAACTTTGTAAAAAAAGAGGAAAAAAATATTTTTTTAAAGGGCCTTCCTTTTAAGACTCGCTACGCCACTCCTACTGAGGTACAGTACCTAAAGCAAATTCAATTGTACTTTGAGTTTATTTAAATGAATCGTCACTTTGTTATCTCTCGTTTATCTTTTAATGAATAAATTCGTTCGTCGTAAAGCCGGTCCTTTTACATATGTGAGTCTATTCGGCAAATTTGCAATAAATACGGTGAGATAATGAGTTACACAACAGTCCTGTGTCGACTGGGTGAGTAGTAAACGCTCCAAGCAGATATTTAGTAGACTTTAAAAATACAGAATTTTCATTTTTTACCAAAATATAGACTAAAATAATATTAATGGACTTCCAATTATTATTTTATAATTAATTATTATATAATTATTCAGTTATTTATTAGATGTCTTTATAATTCTTTACAATTGTTAATGGACAGGGTCACCTCGCTTCGGATAGTTCATTAGGTTAATAGCGGTTGAGGTCTGTGTTCGCTCGCTTCGCTTGCTCACTAGTAACCCCGCCATCCCCTTCGTGGTAATTTTTTTGAATCCACTCAGAAAAAGAGCATATTTTAGCGCATGATTAGTATTTATGGTGGACCAATAGTATATTTTAATAGAAAACAAGAATAAATTGAGGAACAGTTAAATACTACCCTTAAAAAATCATCCATTTGGTGTGGAATGCAATTTTTTCGTTTAGTGGCAGGTTACTATATAAAGCATTCGCTGATGGCACAATTTAATGATGTCTCTCGAAAATTCAGTAAATCTCAATTCATTACCAATGACATAATACTCGTATACTTAGCTATTATTTCCGCCACAATTTCCGCTACATATTTATTTGAGTACCTACTTGTTTGGTGAATTTCTTTTGCGAAAGATATTAGCAGTTTTAAGGTGTACACTGTTCGAGAGGTAAGTACTTATATAAAATGCGATGAAAAAAATCTTCACTTTTTGTATTTTTTTAGAGGTGGGAATTTGGGAAAGCATTAAATGACTTCTCCCGCTCTAAGCAGGAGCGCTAGGGCGTAATCAGTTTGAATCTGGGTTAAAATGATTCAATTTTTATTTAATGAGATGTATTGGTTATTAGAATTTCGACAATTTCGAGTACAAATAAACTTAGAAACTTTAAAATATTGCATTAGAATAACTTAAATCATCATCGATTTTTATGTAAAAAGTGTTGTCCGAAAACAATCTTTTATTGAGTAAAACCCACCATGGTTCCTTTATTTGCCCTTTTACGTTCTAGTAAGTAGGTAACTATTTCTGTAATACCACTTTTTATGTGCTTCTTTGAAAATACCTAAAATCATCATTTTTGGTTTTTATTTTCCAGAATGCAATAATGTTCGGCATAGTTTCCATAGTCCTGGCAGTGCTACAGCTGCAAGTCAGCTTTGCTGCCGGTGATACCGACTATGCCAGCAAAACCCCAGTGGAACTGTTCCAGGAGTACCTCAGGATTAACACCACTACCCATAATGATTTCAGTAAGACCTCCTTTTAAGTATTACTTCGATTCTTTTTTTTTTATATCACACTTTTTGTAAAGGTCAATTTTTATATCACACTTTAAATGTCAAGGAGCTCGTGGCTACATAATAACAGCCGCACAAGTCGATCTTCGAGGTTAAGCAACGCTTGCCAAGGTTGGGCTGTGGATGGGTGATCATCTTAACATACCGACCGAGTTTCCTTCGTGCCTCGGAAAGTACGTTAAGCCGTAGGTCCCGGCTGTCATTTGTAGATCTTTGGCAGTCGTTACGGATAGTCAGAAGCTAGTAAATTTGACTCCAGTCTTGCCAAAGTACCGGACCTTGAAGTACCGTGTTACCCCAGTTAATGGGTTGTGGAGGTCTGGTAGGCAGCTCCTAAATCCGGCATGACTGGAAGCCGACCGCAATATAGTTGGGAAAAGGCTCGGCAGATGATGACCGTTTGTAAATATTAATATCAGGATTAGAAAAAATAGAAATTATTTGGTTTTTGATATAGGATACGTACCTACACTTTGCTCTCAATTAACACTCAGTAACACATTGTCGTGGTTTTAATAATTACAATAAATTTCTCAGTTCCATTTTTACCGATATCACACCTGTTTCCATGTTGACACAAATACTGTCCAGTTGTGTAGACACTTACTAGAAATACAAAACTTCACGAATAACACTTACATCACAGTATTTGCTGTGAATAAATTAAAACAGAAAATTCACTCAAAAAAGTCTTTTAGTAAAAAACTCACTTAAATAATGGATTTTGATGGTCCTAATTCCTAAACCGGGCCATACTACATTATCTCCCTAGGGCAGAATTATGTTATGTGATGGTTGTATAACATACAAAAGGGCATTATCGAGTCGGTGGTGTAAAAAAATCTGACACGCCCTCCTGCTCTGCCCTAGAACGGGACAAATCATTAGATAATTTCCCAAAAAAGAACAGTATAAATAAAATAAACTAAAAATAATAAGTTCATTTAGCGAGTTATCCATACTCGAGCTCGTAGCAGAATAGATGTAATTGTAGTTTATCTGGTCTAATAAGAAAAAATAAAGAAATTAAATAATAAAGCAAATAAACATCACAACACACAACATATGTAGTACAAAACATAGTCGCCTCTCGCTGTCTGTCTGTCCCCTTGACGCTTAGATCTTTAATTAGATTTTGAGGCGGTTTTTTTTAATAGATAGAGTGATTCGAGAGTAAGGTTTATATGTCTAATACATGCATTATACAGCACCCGTACGAATTCGGGACAGGTCGTTAGTGAGAGATAAAATAGATCCTACTAATTTTATAAATATAAAAATGTGGATGTTTAATGATGATGATAATCACGCAAAAACGGCTGAACGGATTTGGATGAAATTTGGCATGCCTATGGGCCTTTTGACATGAAAAAGAACATAGGCTACCTTTTATCCCGATTCTTTTTTGTTAAACTTATATGGACCCAATTCTGAAGTCCTCGCAGAAGAAGTCGCGGGTAGAAGCTTATACTTAATAAAGAAATTTCAAATTCAGAAAACAATCATCTGCCTAGCCTTTTCCCAGAAATCAAAAATCAATGATTACCTATTTTACTTTCCAGCACCGGCTGTCGACTTCTGGAAAGCGTTAGCTGAAGCCGCTGGAGTACCATGTAATGTGTACGAGATCGTGGCGGGGTACCCCATAGTGGTGCTGAAGTGGGAGGGTACTGACGGTGACCTGCCCAGCATCATGCTCAACTCACACATGGACGTGGTTCCTGCTGATATCAATGTAAGTTACTCGACCGCAGGCTATAGCCGTTTATAATTTAGGTGTCTTCAAGACTAGAGTGAATAGGCTCTTAATAAACTAGTGCGCCTCACCATCAGCGATTGCATCACTGCTTACCATCAGGTGGGATCGCGGTCAAGCACTGGTATTTATAAAAAAAAAGATACGTTTTTATGGGTCGTTGCGGCCGGTGCCTAGCAGGGCTGTATGGATTGATGATGGCTGTATAGATATAGAGTATAGATTGTATGATAGAGTTACAGCAGCCCTAGAACGGAAACGGAACCTTTCGCTTGGAAACTCTGATACTGCCTCTCGCTCCAAGGTGGCAAGAACGAAACAATTTTGTTTTTCGTTGGCCAATTCAAACTTATTTTATAATATAGAGCTGTATCTACTTCTTTGTTTATTTTAGTGTTTTAAAACAAATAAAACAGACAACAGCCTTATCAAGACCGTTGCCAACTGTGGATTAAACTAATATTAGACCAAAATGTCTTATAAGGTACTTAAAAACTACGAGTACAAACATTTATCTAAAGTCTTTAGTGTTCCAACTAGTCGCGCGAGCCAAATATTTAATCAGTTTTATAACTGACTTTTACTATTGCAATAATAACATAAAAACTTTGTTGGTGGCGCAATTATCTGTGCTATAATAATTTCGTATGCCTATTGTACTGACGGTTGATATGAATTTACGAGTATATGACAGCTGTAAAGTAAATACTCGCATCCTGTGATATTTGTAGAGGCGTAGAATTACAAAAATATTGACGTAGGTAAGAATTTTACTAATATTTTTTAATCATCATAAATAAAACTGTTGTTTGTACCTACCTATATATGTTTGCCTACGAGTATTTATCAAGTTGCCAGGCTGAAGATACCTAATCGTAAACCTGATGATACCTCTTCACTAATCCAAATACCTATAGGTGTAGTAATATGTACTTCAAAACTGAAACTATCCGTATGAAAGTGGTCAGCCATAGTCAAATCTCAAAATAAAAATGTAGTTTTTGTACAAAATGAACATCAGCTGATCAAAATCTTAAAGACAGTATTTAATTTCGATGGGAGGCAGTTTTAAAATGATGACCACATACTTCCTTCTTTTCATCGTACCACAATATAAACCAGTGATATTTTCTTTTGGCCTGTATTTAACAGTGTGATGTGTAATTCCCTCAAGTAGCACAACAAGCTGTATAAGTGCTGTACAAAGGTTCAAATGTTACAAAATACTTTATCCGTGATACCGTGATCACTGTTTCATTCGCAGGAGGGTTGGACCTACGACCCCTTCGCTGCCCACATAGATGACAACGGCGTCATCTACGGCCGAGGCACGCAGGACATGAAGTCAGTGTCGATACAATACTATGAGGCGCTGCGCAGACTGAAGGAAAATAATGTGCAGTTCCTCAGAAACGTGTACATGACTCTGATGCCTGGTGAGTGACTATATGTTACTCATAATTTTAGCCGAATTTCCGGTAATGGGTAGCACGTCGTCCTACAAGGACTACAGGAGATTCTTTTGACAACTGTAAACTGTTAAAGGGATAGGGTGTATCAATCAAATCTCATGCGCAGGCCTGTCGTTTTAACACCTCATAGTAATGCTCAGACCCAAGTCGACGGTGCGTTGTGTCTCACGAGTGCCTCGAAGAGATGTCTGCATTAATTAAGTTAGAGTTAACGCTAGGGCCTATACCTCCCAGAGCAGGGCTGTAAGTAGGGTTGTTCGAAAAAAAAAAAAAACTTGTCCTGAACCGCAAAGGGCGAATGAAAGAAAACTAGTGGGTTTCAATTAGTAGAAGTCTGACTGACTTCACCCAAACCGGGACGAGTTAGAAATGATTTCCCACCTCAATGAAAAACGAAGGGCATGGGCATCCTCTACGTGTCACCACATCGACTGGTCTTATGTTTCTCACATTCAGCGGACTTTTGCATATTTGTATTAAGTCATTAACCATAAAACCTATTTTTTTCTTCAGATGAGGAGGTGGGAGCGGAAAACGGCATGATCCAATTTGTCAAGACAGCAGAATTTAAAGCCATGAACGTGGGAATAGAACTAGACGAAGGCAGTTCGTTCCCTCTGCCTGTCGTACCAGTCTTCTACCAGGACAAGGTTGTATGGCGTAAGTACTTAATTGATACTAATAATAAGATATTAGTCCGGCGGTTATTTCTAGGTAGTACGCTAGGTAGGTCTCTCCATCGTTAACCGACAATTACTATTTTTTTTGATTCACTGGCTATCATGGCAACTTTCACTTTAACAGTAATTTATTCTTGTCAAATTATAATTAATGTAGGATATAATAATTTTTTAATTCGATTATATTTTAATATAGAAATAAATTAAAAAGACATAAAGAATAATGGGTTTCTTATCAATGAGAGTTTACTGAAATTTCGTACACCAGGAAGCGCTGAGTCGTCTTGTCAACCTGGCACCAGGCACCTGTCAAAACACACATTTTCTACTTTAAATTGACGTCAATGTCGTTTTTACGCCATAATTTAACGTACCTATAATACTTCAAAACAATAACTACAATACCCAAAGAAACAAATGAACAAACAATTTTGAAAAAAGAACACATAAAAGAATATGTTACTTAGGTATTCTTTTTTTAAATAAACGGTTTGAAGAACATTATAATTTCAAGTCATCATAATTTTAACAGTTACCAAAATGTAACAGTTGTTTAAAGATTTTAATTATCTGTTTTACAACCCTGCTAAGCTAACTGCTAAAGATGACTTATCATAATTAAATATATTGTTTATTACAGAAATTCAAGTTGATTGTTACGGAGTTGCTGCCCACGGCTCCTCTTTTCCTGCTACAAACGACACCGCTACTGGAAAGGTATAAAATGAGATATAATAAAAGAACAACGTAATAAAGTTCAAATACACGTAATCATTCTTAGGGCCTATTTCACCACTTATGATTAAGTTCCCGATAACTTATTTGGCAGATAATTTCATACAAATTCTGTTCCATTTTTGAATTTATTCAGGAAGTAGTGGCTACTCGGACATAGTGAAACAGGCCCGTATTATATACATACTATACTACCTATCGCAAGCTTAATAGAAAAAAGCCTTATTTAAAAAAGAAGATATTCGAATTGTAGAAAATAGATTTCAATAATAAGACCCAATTTTAAAATACCCTCTTCTGAGTTGGGTCTCTTTTCTATTAGGCATGCGCTTATAGTCTATAAGTTTAAATTGAAACTTCGACTAATCCAAGTAATAAGTTAGTGCGTGTGTGTTTGGATTTGTTAGTGTTGTGTTAGTTACCTACTTATGTGATTGTTTTTTTTCTAGTGCCGCAATGTGATCGAGAGATTCTTCGCGTTCAGGGACGAACAGTATAAAATAGCCAGTACGACGCAGCCCAGCGAGTCCGGAGGCTACACTTCTGTTAATCTCAACAAACTGAATGTGAGTTTGTTTGTTCTTAGAGAAAAATACTGCTTCTATATCAGCGTCTGCCAGAAGCTTCGCCAGTGTGAAATTTAAAAATTATCACAAGGCAACTTTAACTTTTTACTTCTGGAACTAAAAGTATCCTATGTATGTCGTGCTATTCTATGGCATGATCTACCCTTGTGCTAAATTTCATACAAAACCGTTTAGCCTTTTCAGCGTGAAGGATTAACAACCTACATACAAAACATGAGAATCTTTTTACCGATTCAGTCAGTGATCGAATATTTATGTGTAAAAAGCGTGATAGGTACTCGTATTCTTGGACCTATTTCTGATATTATTTATTGATAAAACCTATTATACCAAAGTGTTAGAGGTCTTAAGCTAAGGTTAATTTGAAATTATTCAGAAATCCGGGGTTTAGGAAAAAGTTCACTTTGCTTGAAAAAAATAGATTCCTTCATCATTTAAAAATATTTTATTAGATTGATAGTTTTTTAAATAAAATCATTAGGCTAATTATCCGTATACATTTGCAGGCTGGAACAGCCAACAACGTGATCCCAAGCCGTGTGAGTCTCGTATTCGACATTCGCTTGGGCACCACAGTTAACGAGGAGTACTTCAGTAATTTGGTAAGTATGCTTTAATACTAGAGCCACCACTGCTTTTCCCCCTTCTAGAGAGGAGGCCTGAGTCCAAGAGTCGAATCGCTTCAGCGTTTATTGTCTCTAAATCAACCAGAATACCAACCATCAGGGGCTAGTTTTATTTTATGGTATTAAGATCGATTTTATTCGATGGGTTAATTTTTATTCTTCTTAATGTTGACAGATTGACCAGTTTATCGCCGAGTCGGGTGAAAATATAAATGTGACATACATCTCGAAGAACCAGCAGTCGCCTGCCACTATCGCCAATTCTTCCAACCCTTACTTCCAGGCTATTGCCTGCGCAGCTAAACAACTGTGAGTTATACATTTTTTTAAATATATTTTTTTACAAAGATTAGTTAGTCGTCGACGAGTGAAATACTGTCTGGCACAGAAAACCTTGTCAACTAAGGGTCGTATACAACGTTGATACGACAGAGGGGCTTTCCTTAAAAAGGCTTATTGTACCTACTTATCAATATGAACGATTTTTACTATACAATCAACCCTGAAATCACGAAAAAAACATCCACTGTTCCATACATTTTATCAAATTATGTGAACTTATGGAGGAGCGGATTTCGGTGCCACCCAAAAAATGTCTATGGCTTCTAACGAGGTAATCATAGGAGCCGAATAGCGTGGTAGACCAATTCTTTAGTTTTCTTTAATTCTGCAGTCGTTGACGACTCCTTGTATTTTTCACCAGTAACATCGCAATATTGCCGTCGGTACCCCCCGGCTCCACGGACGCCAGACACGTCCGCAACGCCGGCTACCCAGCCTTCGGCCTCTCCCCAATGCCCAACACGGAACTGCTCCTGCATGCAGTCAACGAACGCTTGGCTATCTCCACATTCTTGAATGGCATCACGGTTTACGAGAAAATCATTGACAACCTCGCTAACATTCCGGAATCTGAAACAGCCGAGGATAGCAGTGTGTATCTCCTTACGACTGCTCTCTGAAGTCCGAATACCTAGTTAAACTTGGAGTATTAGACTCCTAACTCATTTAAGGTGGTAACATTCTAGAAGTAAGAGTACACTAACAACAACCATTTATAAAAATAAATTACAATCTAAATGATAGGTATCATTTCTATTGTTATTGAAATCTAATCATTTCTTAAAATTGTAAACTTCGATGGTTAATGAAAGTGAAGATCGATCATCAACACTTATAAGAATGTATGGAGTTGTGACAGTTGGTCTGCGTTTTTGTGTTGATTTATTAAATAGATTTTGGTTTAAAATGGCTTTTCAATTTTGCCCGATGATTCAGGTTCCTACTTATTTATCAATTTAAAGTTTTGATTAAACAGTGTTTTGAAAAGACGATAAAAATCGATTTGCTACAAGCTCTGCCGGCGGTTCCATCAGCGAGAAATACGAAACTATTCTATAGAACTTCGAAATCATAGACTAACTAACTAAGTAATCCTGTCATTTTCCAGCTCATTTTCTTCCTGTGTTCCAAGTTATATATAAATCAGTTCAGTTAATAAAGCGTAGTTAATCAACAAAAACCTAGATTTTTACATTAATAAAATTTATATTTAAGGCGATATTAAATCTATATTTTGAACAAGCATTTATATGTGTGTGCAGACATTTGTGGGTATGGCGCGTTCGCCTCGCCGCCGAATGCGGCATTATGGGAGATTGTGAGTGAGCAATTAGGTACAAAGGCGGGACACGGATAGCTTTGACTGGATGTGACACGAATGAAAATATGTAACTTTGTATTTATTCAAATGTTAGTGTAAATATGATGATTGCGTCAGCGATAGATAACGTCATTATCGCATTGTATCATCTTTTAAACGGCAGGATTGATTGAATAACATTTTAAGAATATATGAAAGGGCCTTTGGATGAATTGAACCGGTTACCGGAAAGATCGCGAGAAATAAATCTATTTAAATGGTTAATTGAATAAAAAGGGGTTAACTAAACAGGATAACGAGGTTCAAGACGGCATAAGGCAAGGCAAGACGGAATAAGACGGAGGAAAACGGGATGCAGCGAGACAAGGCGAGGGCAAAACGCAAACAGTATAGTAAGTACAACGTCTGTTGGGTTATTAGTTTAAGGGCCTGTTTCACAATGTCCAAGTAGGCACTACTCACAGAATAAATTCAAAAATGGAACAGAATTTGTATGAAATTATCTGCCAAGTAAGATACTCGAAATTTAATCATAGGTGGTGAAATAGGCCCAATGATAATAATTAGGTTTAATACAGACTCTACAGACTTACTTAATTTATTACATCAAAATACCTGTTTACGAAATTTGTCTATTGACTAATTATTAAAAGTACATAATAAAACAGTTAAAATTTTGCCCTATTTCTGTTGCCTAACTAGGCTTATGGTTTGTATTTCGGATTTATAAGTATTTTTTTTAAGTTAAATCAAATTACTGCTTATAGTAGTAATATGATTAGTAAATAAATCCTAGGCATTTGATACAAAGAGATCTTCATTGATACAGAGTTCCTTAGGGTTAGTTTATTTATTGAGAAGAATAGTTATTAGGTACTCGCGACTTCGTTCGTGTGGAGTTCAAAAATATTGCTCTTTACTCTCCTTTTTTGGGGAAAATTATTAGTTATTACAACATTAGACTTACTTAAGAGAACAGGTAGCTTAGATGTGTGTTACATCTAAGCTACCCGTTAGTGAAAGTCAAAGACGGTACTAGGGTAACAAAAAGATAATAAAATGCCTACAGAGTTTAATTACAGTGTTTTTTGATAGGAAAGGTACTTAACCAACTTCGCAAAGCTCTAAATAATGTCCTATTCCAGCGTGTTAACTCATCGTACATCCAGCAAGGCTCTGTTTCCTCGTTTGCAGCTAAATCTTTAAACCAACAATCGCCACTTCACAGTAATGGGTGCCTTCCCACCCGTACGTGCCGCAACATTTTTAAAAGGACTTTTTCGCCAGCCGCCGCCGTTTTCTGTTTGCGCAGCAACGCGCGTCGCGGCCTCGCTCGCCACGGATTTCGCTATTGTCACGCTTTTACCGAACAAATGAATTCTCACCAATGATCGGGATTCGCTGTGTAAACCGTTTAGCGCACGATTGATGATTTTGTTTCTTTGTGTTTTGAGGGTTTTTTTTGGTAGTTCAGAGGAAGGGAGGGAATGAAAAAGTTAAATAGCCGTAGTAGGATTTTTTTTATTTAATAATTTACAGGAAACAAAATGTTTGGGTTTGTAGAAGGCAATCTCTGGAACTATTGATCCAATTACGTTAAGTTACTTGCTGCTTGTCGACTTGTAGGTGTCGAAGTAACACTTGAAGGGCATTTAGACCGCGTTTCGTTCGTAAATCTGCACGTCTGCTCTATTTTAAGTTTCAATACTACTTTATAACAAAAATAATAATTCATTTTCATAACTGTCTACCGCGAGACAATAAGACTCATAGAACCGGCGGTTCATAATATTATCAAATAGAGGTGTAACGCTTTATAATTATGAATGTTATATGAGGTCGGACCGCTGGGGGCGCAAAGCGTTAATTGAAATGAATTGTCGCGACTGTGTAGCCGGAGCGGCGCATCGGGCTGGCACATAAATCAGACCGCCCCGGGCCACCAGCTAAGTGCCTGCTACGAGCTACGCCGTAGCAACCGATAGACACGACAAGCGGACTACGCGGTTACGATTTTTATGCACTTTTTTTGTTAATGGTTTTATTGTTTTATTTTGAATTAGTTGTAGTTTTGAATTATGGTATAGGTGATAAAATAAAAAACATTATTCGTTAAATACATAATATTTAGAAATTGATGATATGTTAACCTACCATACCATGACTGCTTTAGGTGCCAATATCGGGTAATAAAAATCTGTCACCGGCAAATCAGCATCGACCCTGTATTGCCGAGGTCTGTCCAGTACACTGTATCATACTATGATCGTATTACGAACGTTTTAGACTCGTTAGGATTCTAAATCTTATAACTATGTTCCTTAGTTTAGCTAACAGACTAAATATTTTGATTTCTTTTTTGTTTTAATACAGGATTGCGGGAATTTTCTGAAAAGGAAACCCGTAGTTCTAGAACACAAAGGAAAACTGAGCACACTGGTGTGGTCTCTGATACACCCTCCCGCTCCTCCCAGAGAGTGAGATGTCATTGGATGATTTCCCACCTAAAAAATACGCGCACACGAATAAGGTCGAGAATAAAAACAAAATCTCAGTAAAATAACTAACATTTGATTGGCCAGTCTACGTCTTCTAAAGACATCATTAGAGCATGAAGCTCTAAGAGACATCGCGAGACGAATTAATTCAGCCAAATGCGGCGAACGCGGCGCGACGCTCAAACGGGCGCGATTTTTACTGGTAGTGCTCATTTGTCACCAGCCAGTGGCATTAGTCGCGGCGGCGCGGCGGCGGTGGCACCCAGCGCAGGTGCGTACCATCGCACCGCTAAAAGCACCGCACAGATGCGGAATACACACACTACGTTTTGTATGGAGTGGGTATCTGTGTTTTCAATTTCATGTTTCGTATTGGTACCTACCTAGCTTGGTTAAAACACCAAGTAGAATGTTATACTAAATTTGTTATAGGATGGTTTCGGTGACAACAGTCAAATTCATACAATGTGGCTATCTATCCTTTTCTCTTATCTTAAAGATGCATATTTTCGTCCTGCTGTCACCCACCCAACCCATGCTATGTAAAAACTGTTTTAATCAATGTTGGTGAAAAAGTTTTCTAATGTCTCCGCCACTTCTGACTTATCTGAGATGATCCTATTATCAATTTTTAGTGACAAATCATTCCGATCTCGTTGATTTGTCTTTCCAGTTTCCTTGTTTATTACCTTCCAGACAGTTTTAATTTTATTATTAGAATTTCCTATTGTCTTACTTATTGACTTAGATTTAGCTTGGGCGCAGACTCTTTTGAATATCTTTGAATAAAGTCTAACGCGGTTATGCAAGTTAGGATCAGACGTCAATGATTTTTCATAGTATAACTGATACAAAGTATCTCTGCTTTTTCTAATACCAGCAGTTGCCCATTCATTAAATTTGGATTTATTATTTATTTTAACTCTTTTAATTGGACAGGACTTATTAAATTCTTGGCATACTGTAGAAAATAATGTATCATAATTTACATTGGGGTCTTGCGAATCAAAATTGGTTGTTGAGAGACTACTAAGAACATTGTTATTAAAAGAATTTAATTTATTTTTAGTAAGCGGTCTAAACTCTGCAGTTGAATCTAATTGAAACTTCTTGACTAACTCAAAAGATACGAGCTGACCAGTATGGTCAGACCTCACGCCACTAATTAAGGATGAGTCTTTTATATTACAATTAGTAAATATGTTATCTATGCATGAAGCTGAAGTAGCTGTTATTCTTGTAGCTTCATTAAATATACATTTAAGATTAAAAGAACTAAATAACGAAAGAAGTTTACATTTTTCTGGTGAATTCAATAATAGATCAATATTTAAATCCCCACAGACAAAAACTAACTTGTTATCTCTAATGAGTTTATTTAGTATTTCTTCCATAGTTATCAAAAAGGATGTCAAGTTTGATGCGGGTGGTCTGTAGACACATAAGAAAGTTTGGCCTTCCACCTCTGCACATGCTACCTCACATATGCGATCAACCGAGCAAGCAGTGATATCTTTCCTTTCCTTATATCTGAAGGAATTACTACATAAAATCAAAGTACCACCCCCTATTGATGCTCTGTTGTACGCACTGGCAACTGAAAAATTATTAACATTAAAAAGCATTCTATCTGGTTTTAACCAGGTTTCACAAAAACATAAGATATCCATATGATATTTATCTATTAACATTTCCACGTCTAGAATTTTACCAGAGAAGCGATTTATATTCTGATGGAATAATAAAAGTTTATTGCTAGGCTTCCCTTTGGTCGTATCTACTAGTTTAAAGAATTATTATCAGTATTACTAGGTATCCTAGATAATACTGATTCGTCTCTTAACCTAAACCCAGTTAAATCATCAATAACTGTATGTATATTAAAAGCTAACAAAGTAGCCAATAAACGTCGACTTTTCATGGGAAGAAACAGATGTTCCCGATTTAAAATAAAATCTCTAACAAAATTGTTAGTGTCAAAGTATGTATAATAAACGGTCACTATGACGGCATGACAGAAGATGCATCACATTATTTAGCTTAAAAATTAAGTCATTTTCATGATTATTTAAAATATTAGAGTATGGCAGAGCACACAATATTAATTTACCTAATTTTAATTTTAGTAGGGTTTCAATACCATTAACAATGTCCCTTTTCGTTACGTTATGACTATTTCCAACCAAAAGTACCACTGTGGTCTGCTCATTCATTTGAGTATTTTTGATTTTATGAACGAGCTCATTAAAATGTAGGTTATGGTAACAATGACTCACAATGGTATGTTTGCAACAGTTATTTAATAGTGACCCGAAACCTGATCCTAATCTATCTGAGTACACCAGAATGTTACCTTGACTAGGGTTTAAGAATTCCGAACGATGAGGTACAAAATCAGAACCAGAAGGAATTTCACATTGAGACATGAGAGGTGGCGGAGTGAGAGCACAACTACAGGTGAGATTGTTAGTCAGTGACTCATATCTCTCTGCGTTGAACTTCACCAAGTCCACCAACTCACAAGCCTCCTGCATGCGCTCACTCAACATCTGTTGGCAAGACTCATACTTACAAAATATATCCTTTATTGTATTTTCCCTACTCAAGAGTTCCTTTTGAAGGTTCTCTATATCATTATCATACATAAGTTTACTTTTTTCTAAATTGCAATTACACTCAACCAGTTGTTTGTGTAAGTTACTACGTTGCTTTCTAAGGTTAATATTATATTTATAAAAATATTCTGTGACTTTAGGAGTTTCTTGTACTTTTTAATGTTTTTATTGATTTTAATGTATTTTTTAATTTTGTTGTGACTACTTAAAATGTAAAGTATACGCCTTGCCAAGTGTATAGTGTAATCCATTTCTGACGTCTGAGTCGCCCCATGTAAACTACTGATATTCAATTGCATCCAGTCGGAATGAAAACCGATTCCACTATGGTTGAAGAAGGCTTTGTAGACTAATTGATGTTTGCAAGCTAAGCTCGTGTTTATTTCAGTTTGGTTTGTCTAAAATCAGAAAAGAAAAGGTTTTCAGTACATACTTACAGTTTATTAAGATTAAAGCGATTTAAAACCAACATATTTTTTTATTAATCATTGATATGTTTTTTTATAAAATAAATATAACATATACATATGAAAATTAAAACCTTGTTCCAAAAGCTCTTAGCATAACAAATGCGCATTTTTGCAGACGTAAAATATTTGCGAGAAAATAAAGTGATAAAAATATACTAAGTAGTAGTTATAAATCATGGATACCTTTTCCTTACGTTTAAATAACCAATATACTTACCTACAGCGCGATGACAAGCCTCCACGAATTTAAGACCTAAACCGAGGTTGAAAGGGTTACAATACAAAATTGGTACTTTAGACTATAAAATACGTTTAAAACGCACCGGGAAACAAAATCCTTACATTTTTTGCTCTAGGTTGTCATATCCAATCCGCATTATCTTCGTACATCCACCACGCCCTTAATGACGCTCAGT
Source organism: Mythimna separata (assembly GCA_030763345.1). Lineage (NCBI taxonomy): Eukaryota > Metazoa > Arthropoda > Insecta > Lepidoptera > Noctuidae > Mythimna > Mythimna separata. The sequence goes on from CM061180.1 coordinate 11,861,306, forward strand.
GAAGTGTGAGAGTGTCTTGATGTCGAATGAGTTGTCGTTTTACAACTGACAGATCATCTACGTTTAGCGGCGGCGACGGAACGCGACATAATGCCGAGTGGAGTGCGAGGATTCGGTAATCAGCTCGCATACAACACGGTGTCGTCGCTGTGCTAATGTGTGACTAATTACCTAGGTAACGTAATTGATTATACAGACTTTATTCTTTTTATTAAGCCGCGCTTCTGGCTCTCTGATCACGACGAATTACCATCCAATCGGACTATGAGAGTAAAAGAACAGAGAGTACACCTGTGTTTGCGCATACACTTCGTGTGTGTGGCCGAATCTGTTGAGATTGGCCACAACAATCGACCAAAACCTTGCTAGTCACAAGCTAGGCTTATGAATTTTTATATTAGCCTATATTGTTTTCCACTATTGGACAAAGGCCTCCTCCTTATCCTTCCAAACTTCTCTATGTTTACCCCCTTTTTGCGTTTGACTCCTTATCATGACGTGTTAAAATGCGTGCAGCGTGCGAACGATACAACGAGAGGGACACGAGCTACACATACTCGTACAGCCTATAATAATACGAGTATTATAAAGCTGCATCCCTTTAACAGTTCAGTTTAGATCTTCAAATGGATCGTGTCAACAGCTCGTGGCTCTGATCGTTACACTACCTGCGCTACGTTACTACCTCAGTTCCTCCTTCACGCGCCTTTCCGGGTGCATTCGTACGATATGACTAGCCCTCTTTAAACTTAATAAAGAATAAATAACAAAATGACAAACATTTACCCAGTTTGCAGTGTTGATCGAACTTAAAAGGGGCAGTGTTTAACAAAGGAGTGGGCACGCGCACATTATTCAATTTTAAACTTTTCAAGTACTTTTCATATCGCACGGGGTGCCTCACCCCTTTCATTTGCTTTTTGTCACAATCGCATATGTTTTCTATTCTAAAATTAACAATCGTCACAATAAAATCCACAAAGAAATTAAACACTTCTAAACCACAAGTGTTTATGGAATATATTTTTTAAATTGCTTATGAAATGTGAAATCACTGTGGGAGTTTTGTGGGAGACTGACCGTGAGAAAAATATAATAGGTATTTAGTATTTAAAAAGTTGGTAGGGTCCAATAGTTTTTGGTTTTGGTTTTGCTTGCCGTTTACTTGCCACTTGTTATTATTTTTCACGAATACAGATCCTAAGTTCTCTCTTCCAACCGAAACCAATTCGATTCTAGCTCGACTCAGCTATCAATCATACTTAGTTAGGTGTTAATATATTTTTAAATCAGCTATAGGTGCAAACTTCTTGCTGTTATAACTTTCCTTTGTACTCGAACCTATTTGTAATGATAAAAAATATAGTATATAGGTACCTAATTACAAAAACACAGAAGTAATTTATAAAATACCCTGAAAATATTGCTGGTTGCATATTTTTCACCAACCTTTATGAACTGTCAAGACCTGTGAGAAAAGAATATAGACTTGCCCTTTTATAATTGCCTGTTGCCCATGCAACCGGTAGACAACCGGCAATTATAACAGGGTAGGGATATTCCTGGATTACTGGTACTCGAGTGTAAAGTGCTACCGTTTAGTGCGATGGCGTGCGGCCGCGGGTCGCATCCAGCGGGATTACGCCGACAACAGAGCTGAAGCGTGAGCAATGTGGAGCGTGTTCCACATTATCACATTTCCTAGTAGCTTTCTATCAGCTATAGGGAAATTACGTAAGTACCGTATAACTAGCCAATAAAAATTTAAAAAAAAATGTACCATTTATTTACTCAGATACCCGCGAAACGAGACACAATAGTAAAACAATAACAGCGCGGTCTCATAGGACCGGTTGGGGATTCAAACGTTAATCATTGATTTTTTTTTTACAAATAAAAGAGAATTCAGAAAGCACACAGGCATAATTGCCGGTTGCATATCCCTGGATTACGGGCACTCGAGCACCGTTTAGTGCGATCGCGTGGCGCCGCGCCGCGGGTCGCAGTCGCCGGATTACGCCGACGGCCGCGCTGCAACAACATGCTCCACATAATCGGGGGATTCACCTACAAGATATGGGGGACATTGGGGGTCGCTATTTGTATTGTATTGTGCCGCTAATAATAGATGTGAAAAGAGGACACGCGTGTTTGTATTGCGCTATTGTTTTTAGAAGAGAGAGATAAGCATTGCGTTTTCGTTAGATAGCAACCAAAGTTTATTATTGTACTACCTAAGTTTTATGAAATATGTATACTTAGCCTATCACATACCCGCAAAACGAGACACAATAGTAAAACAATAACAGCGCGGTCTCATAGGACCGGTCGGGGATTCACGAATTAGTGAGAACTTTATATTTCCAATTCGAAAACAAATGTTTACAATAAGTCGCAATAAGAATCAATATAAATTGACTATAATTTAAGTTTTTTCGAAGTCAAAGTCAAAGTCAAAATATTTTTATTTCACATAGGCCTACATGGGCACTTATAAAACGTCGAAAACTAGTGCACGGTTCCAAATTGGTCGTTTCCTATGGAGAAGAACCGGCAAGAAACTCCATGGTTACTCTTTTAAAAAAATACTATTGGGTTTACAACATTTCCATATTACAATACAGACACTTATGCGAGGACAGTTTAGACCAGTCAATATTGCACCCAAAACCACAATAAAGATAAAATTAGTCAAAAACTGGGTTCAAAAACGGTAGTAATTAAAATCTGTAGTCTACAGTGCCCACTCATTCACATTATACGAAAGATGCTATATAAATATAAGAACAAAAAAAAAAACAATTATAAAACTTATCAACAAATGAGATGCAAACACAAAAAAAAGAAAAATCACGACTTAATGAATTGAAGGTGATAGAGATCCGAATAATATAAAAATATTGCAAAAGCAATGGCTTAAGTAAATAGTAAATAAATAAAATAAAACAAACATGGAGCAGTTAATAGACATGTTTACACAATAATGCAGTTAATGAGTTACCAGGGGGCCACATGTGCAGAAGCAGTTAATGCCAAACAAGCGTGTCTTCGACGTAGTCTCTAACCTTGTAATATGCTCTTTTGGTTAGGACACGCGTAATATGGGTTTTGAACTTTCCCTCGCTAAGTTCAATAACGGACTTGGGCAACTTATTATAAAAGCGTATACTATTGACAAGGAATGACTTGCTGGTCTTCGCTAGTCTCCATTTAGGTAACACGATTTCGTGTTTCCTACGCGTATTTTTGTCATGTAAATCGCTTCTAATTTTAAAAAGTCCTAAATTTTTACGTACATACAATATACTTTCTAAAATATAAATATTTTTATAAGTAGGTACCTATGTAATTCGAGATATTCATTAAATACATCCGAATGCTACAGTGACAAATTTCCACGTGTATCAAACAACCATAATACGCGCATGCCAACCATGACGCACGCATTTTTGTTCATTGTCCACCAAAGAAAATTTTCCAAAGTTGCCATACATTTTAGTATTGATTTATTTGATTTAGATGACAACAAGCTATCGCAAGCATTTTTTTCTAGGAGGAGCAGAGGAGCTCGTGGCTAGATAGTAACAGCCGCACCCGTCAATCTACAACGTTAAACAAAGCTTGCCAAGGTTGGTCTGTGGACGGGTGACCATCTTAACAAACCGAGTTTTCTCCGTACCTCGGAAAGCACGTTAAGCCGTAGATCCCGGCTGTCATTTGTAGAACTTTGGCAGTCGTTACGGATAGTCAGAAGCCAGTAAATCTGACTCCAGTCTTGCCATGAAGGATCGTGTTACCACAGTTAATGGGTTGTGGTTGTGGAGGTCTGGTAGGCTCCTTGTAAAATACTGGTCATCATCATCATCATCTGCCTAGCCTTTTCCCAACTATATTGGGGTCGGCTAGTGCTTGTAAAATACTGGTATTCAGCTAAATCCGGCTTGACTGGAAGCCGATCTCAATATAGTTGGGAAAAGGCTAGGTAGATGAAATTATCGCAAGCATTATTTTTTAAAATAAATCCTTATTGCGATAACTAAAATAAAAACACGAAATTGCATTCTGAACCTAATTGCAGTACTTATAAGAAGAGCCAGTATTCGAGGAAGTTTATTCAAAAACTTATTTGCGAGACCACTCTGTGCAAACAAAACATTGACTATTTTTAAATATTTAAGGAAATTCCCTCTGATAAAAGAAAACTGTACGTGGAAAATTCCACAACCAATAAAAAGCTTTTTTTTTAAGTAAACTTTTTTTTGTATACTCCGTAACCTGTCTGGACAAATAACAAGTCACAGTCTAAAAATACATCAAAATGAAAGCCTTCTAAACTTATACTCGTAAGTAAAGCGAGGCGTAAACCTCACACGGAAAGTGTACGATCAAATAAAACCCGTACGTCTCGCAGACGTGTATCTTAGATGTTAGCATCGTTCATTAGACAAGCATCCTTGTCCTATTCAACGGTTCACGTGGCGACTTCGCTTCGTAGCTCGGTTCACATCAAAAGCTGCAGGACCGCCCCCCGCTCCCGAGCTGCGCTCTGATTGGTCGACAATGCCGCCCAGGCAATTAAGCTGCCTCGCTCACCCCGTGATCTAACTTGACATTTTAATGTTTACTGTACTGATAGTTCGTGAAAGAAAATTGTTTGTGTTTTTCTGTTTCTTGGACTTTTGTGTTGTTCGGTGTGTTTATTTGTAAGTGTTATATATTTAATTAGACTTATGTTTGGGATAAATTTATAATAAATTATATTGCTTTATTTATAGAATTTAAAATTGTAGGGTAAAAACTCAAATTCTTTGAGATTTATTTTCAAGAGGTAGAAATTGAAGCAAACTTTTAAGTCCTATACTTTTGTAAATAAATGATAAATCAGAACTTTAATACAGGTACAAAAATATAATCTTGGTTGAAAAAAACTGTTCGCGTAAACATCGCTTCACTCTATCACGTAATGCAACCATTATGTTCGTACGTAATTCAGTCAGATACGTAGCGACCGCTGCCCTGACAATGTAGCCTGTGGACTGGGACACAAGATGGGATCACACCCATCTCGCTCGCACTCCCGCGCCCTGCATACTGTCGTCCTGCTTTGGGGGTGGGACTCAATGTAATCAGGGGATGACGTGACTCGCGATCTCCGCGGCGGCTTCAAAGATCACAATTATCGGAGCAGTCTGCCGAAAGCCGCGACGGAGTGGTGAAGTCACCTAGATAAGTCATTACATACAAGTTTCGTACATATATGTACCTCACCTTTACTCATGAATTCCTGTAGCAGAGGACTGTTTAAATTCTGAAAGTGTGGAATTTAAAATATTACATATTGGTTTTTAAAAAAAGTGTGAAAATGATTAGCAATGTATTTAGCTGAAAGCAGTAGTGTTGGTTTTGCTTGAGGCTGCGGAACAACTGTCGAGCTGTCTGCCTTCTGGGAGCGACAACGGGCGCCAGCCGTGGCAGTCCGTAGGATGGGAACAGGTCAGCTGATTTGATTTTTCTTTTCAATCTGTCATTCTGTTTTGTTTTTACACGGTATCCGTTCTTCAGTAAATATCTTTCCAGCATTTTTTTGAATAAGTGTGTCCATATGTTCCATTAAAGTATGTCAGTTGAGTAAAATACTCGGCATTTTTTTTTTTGTTAGCTGGTTCTGTCCCACTCCAGGGCAAAGACCTCTCTCCAATCCTTCCATCGTTCTCCTTTCAGTCCTGGCAAAATTTGTCCAGTTCATCCCTCCAGCTCTTTCTTGATTTTCCGCGAGCTCACTCTATTGACTGTAAAATGTTGCAAATAACTTGACAGTATGAAGCTTCGGTATGAAGACACTCTGTGGTGTAAAGTTTTTTATAAATACCTAAATAACAAAATAATTTTAAACCAGTCACTTGATAATCGACGAAGAAAGAGTTTTATCATTAATTCACCCCTTTGGATACCCATTATTAACTAACTTCTGGGAAAATTATAGAACCTCATTTAGCACTTCAGAAGTCAGACAAATGATGACAGAGTACATGTAAATATTAAGAGTCCTTCTTTTTCTTTGTGTAAAGTTTTTTGGAGTTCTGAAAGAAAATAATCGATTCTGTTGTTTGAACTAATGTAGCACCTAGAAATTAAGCGACCTAACTGACTAGAAAATCTTATTTCATTCATTCAGTGAAAGATAAGCCACAACTTGAACTATATAACTGAACATTACAATCTTTTGACAATGTACCTACAGTCAGGGGTCAACAGTACACGCACTCTACCAATACTCTACAAGTTCTTTGTAGAAACATATAAACATATTTATTTAATACCTACTTTAGATTCTACACAGGTGGTCTGAAAAGTTTTCGACCTACCATAGATGCAAGACATTTTTTCTTACAATTTATTTTTCTTTTTTAACATTGTCTTTTTGTAACTCAATACATTTCTCCAAGTGATCTCTCTAACCCGTTAAAATAGTAGTTTGCGTTTTTCTCTGCAAAATAATTGTTTATAAAGGTGATTGCTTCTGCATTTGGCGAAAATCTATCCTAATTTAAAATTAAAAATAAGTCGCTTCGAACTAGACCTGGTGAGTACGGTGGATGAAGACTAGAGTGAATAGGCTCTTAATAACCTAGTGCGCCTCACCATCAAAGACTGCATCACTGCTTACCATCAGGTGGGAATGCAGTCAAGCACTGGTTTATGTGATATAAAAAAATGATCAATAGCAGCTCAAACCGTTATTCGTAGATTTTCGCCGTAGCAACCGTTGTGGTGTGAGACGGCGTTGTCTTGGTGAAAAAGGATTTTCTTTCTTTGCATCCTTCGTTTGCATCTCACATTAAGGTCGGAAACTATTCAGACCACCCACATATGATACAAATTAAATCGGTAATAAAGCGTAATAATCGTCGCAAGTAGCGCTACATAACAACACAAATAACTTCACAATGTACTACGGTGTCAAAATAAAGTGAAATTATGGAGTTCTCCTAAAAGTAGCCAAGCCACGGACAAGATTTTTATTGAGAAACTAGCGACCCGCCCCGGCTTTGCACGGGTGCCAATTTATCCGTGTTACTCTACTATATTATGAATTTATTATAAATATAAACCTTCCTCTTGAATCACTCTCATCTGCCTAGCCTTTTCCCAACTATATTGGGGTCGGCTTCCAGTCAAGCCGGATTTAGCTGAATACCAGTGTTTTACGAGGAGCGGCTGCCTACCAGACCTCCACAACCCATTAACTGGGGTAACACGGCATTTCATGGCAAGACTGGAGTCAGATTTACTGGCTTCTGACTATCCGTAACGACTGCCAAAGATCTACAAATGACAGCCGGGACCTACGGCTTAACGTGCTTTCCGAGGCACGGAGGAAACTCGTTATGTTAAGATGGTCACCCATCCACAGACCAACCTAGGCAAGCGTTGCTTAACCTTGAAGATCGACCTGAACGGCTGTTATTATTTAGCCACGAGCTCCTCTTGAATCACTCTATTAAAAAAAAAACCGCATCAAAATCCGTTGGGTAGTTTTAAAGATTTAAGCATGCATAGGGATATAGGGACAGAGAAAGCGACTTAGTTTTATACTATGTAGTGATGATAATATTTATTTTGAAAGTAGGTTTTAAAAAACAATTTTACACGTCAATTATTTCGTCAGTTTAAAAACTAGATAGGCTCGCAATTGACCGCTATCTCACCAGCGATGATTAAGTTGAAGAAGTAACCCTTTTGACTTAAAGACACCTAGGTTGGTAGGTATCGGACAACACAGACACTAGCAAGGTAAACCGCTTCTAACCTAACCTTTCCGTGACTTATTTTTTTATTTATTAAAACTGTATGCACTAATATGAAAAACTGTAGGACAGCGAACACAAAGCGGACTTAATGCCTTAGGCACTTTTTTCCTGGTTTTGGGTTTTTGATTACGGTAGCTTATCCAAGCTTTTTTTGGGGATCGGATCTTCATCATTTCTAGTCATCCTACACTAATAATAAAAATGAATGTCCGACGCTGCTTTCTAGTACGTATCACCAACACAATCCGACTGAACGAAAGATAGGAACGTTACATTACATTTTATTTTATTTTTATTTTAACTAGCAATTTACAATAACCGTGCGAACATCTTTGAAATTCTAGGCTTTTCACTACAGCAAGTCTGCATATACTCACACTTCAACCTTCCTCATGAATGAGTAGGTATCTGTTGGTAAAAACTGCACGAAAATCTGTTTCTGAGTTTATTGCGAAAGGAGTAACAGACGCGGAAGGAAAAATTGTTTTTATTTAAACGTTTGAATCCCCAACCGGTCCTATGAGACCGCGCTGTTATTGTTTTACTATTGTGTCTCGTTTCGCGGGTATCTGATTAATTAAGGATATTAGTCTGAAAAAAAAAACAAATAGAACAACAGACTCCTAAAATCAGCTTACACGACTATTATATCTACAATTCCAACTTAATACTACTTTGTGCAAAACCAAAACCTGTCACTATTTGTCAAATAAGACCGTCTCAAACGTCTGGCAGTAATAAGCTTAACATATACAATACCTACAATATGTAGACACAAACACATCATGTGTTTAGTCCATTGTTACTTAGCACACAAATAAGATCTTAGGAGATCAGTGAATCGGGCGAAACCCGCGTCCTTACAAATGTAACTTAGGGACGAACCCGAAACTTGGACCGCGCGCCCCTACCCCGATTCTTGTACAAAGGGTGCATGTAACTTAATCTAATCACTTAACGCCTAACTTATTACCGTTGTTTGAGTTTAATTAAGTATTTTACTTGTGTTTATCAAGTGTTTGTCAAAAAGCAAATATTCAAGATTTTACGAGTAGGTACTTTGTGATTTGTAACCTCTCAACAATGCACAGATTTCTTTGTTTTTATTAATTAATTTGTACGTTTTAATTTGAAAATATCAAGTACGTTGTGATGAAATTGGCATGGTCATTGCGACATAAATATAAGTAGGTATTCTATGTAACTCCAGATTATAAGACAGAATATGTCTGTAGTATTTCATTTAAACTTTCCTGTATTTTATTTTCTTTATGCACAGTGTTTTTTTTTCAAGTGTGTGTGGTACCAAATCCAAAACTAAGAAAGAATAATTAAAATGCTCAAAAGTTTCTCTAGCTCGATTTTGATGAAAACTGTGTCATTTATTTTTTTAATATACCTAGTTAGAAATCAAACACATCATTTAAAAAAATGCTTACTTTAAAATAATTCGATAGTGTCGCTAATAAGGGTAAAATTTTTGATTTTTCTCAAAGGCGGATTCTATACCTTTGAATACTATTCGCTATGAAATAGTTCCGGATTTTACCATTCACATTCACACCCACTTGAAAAATAGTCCACGTATATTCTTTTTTAACTCTACTGGTTTTCCGTCGGGAAAAGTTCGTTTACCCTTTGTGTAGCTTTTCTCTAACTCCATATTTATTACTACGAGTATGTTCAATATTTTTATTTCAATTCAGCAATGTCAAAATTAGATTTTATTCATAATTGGACATTATGAAGTTTTTAATAAATATTTATAAACCATCAAAGTTTGGACTGATTTAGCAAATTAACTCTTTACTCAGTCAACTAACATAATTCGTATTACAGTAATAGTCAGAGAGTAGATTAGTCAGTAAAACTGTTACTGACTAAACTTCACAAATGTTCTTTCAGTTGCCCTGCACGTTCCAGTGCCACGGTAACTCTTTCCGTCATAGTCTATCAACTGACCCGTTCATTTCAATTTCTAACCGCAAAATCATTTTAAAAATAAAAGAAAAACATCAATCACAAATATAATCTACTTAGCTAGATCCGCGTAAACATCACGAGGGCAACGATTAAGTAAGTATATTCATTTGATCGGCATTAGCAAGTGTGGCGTTTCACACGACCATCGTAATTTGTCGCGCGTTATTCAGAGTTCAGTGCGCGGAACCGCACGCATCGCTGCATCAGTAGCACACACGGATACAGCCGTGAATGTGCACGTTCTCATCAGTTGTTTGCTGTTTAGATGCTTTAGGAAATTTGTTAGAAAAACTTCAATGAGTAGATCTTTGAAGAAATGTTCATGTGTTCGTTAAGTCCATCCTAAGGTTGTCTGTAAGAGATTGCCCTGTGCAATAAGACAGTCAGCCGCCTTAAGTTGTTTATACGGTCGATATTATGAGGCGTACATTAACGTTTGAATCCCCAACCGGTCCTATGAGACCGCGCTGTTATTGTTTTACTATTGTGTCTCGTTTCGCGGGTATCTGAGTAATTAAAGTAAATAATAAATAAATACGAATATTTGCATAATGCCAACTGCATTGTGCAAAAATCCGTATTACCTACTGCACATGTACCTAATGCACATGAATTGGGATATGCATAACAAATATGCTTGTGTTTAGTTTTTCTGAAGAAACGTAATAAATTAACGTTTCAGTTTATTTCTGTTCCTACCTCTCTGCTTGTACAGTTAGTTATTAGTGTATGCCCAGTTTAATTCGCCGAACCACATGCATCACTGCTTCAATAGACACGCGCGAGTCGGTAGGTGAATAGGCAGCTTTTCACCAGTAATCTAACAGTAATACATAGGTGAGGGTGCAGCTTATGATCAGCATTCAGTAGAGTGTTCATGGTTTATAATACGTGATGGCTTAGCTGAAGAGGCTTTAGATAATTAGTTAAAGACGACTTCATTAGCGTTCCGCAAAACAAAAAGCACATGCGGATAAAGGAGAGAATAAATTAATGAAGGTACCTACAACTTTTCACCAGTCTTGTCCTAAAAAGTTTTTTGAGGGTATAAAAAAAAATATGTTTCACTCTCTCGAAGGGTTTTGCTGAAATAGTCAGATAAATAAGAGGTTGTGCAAAACTATTACGTGTTAATCTACCTACTGCATATCAGTTTAGAAATTCATCCAGAAACCGATCACCTGTGTTTTCGGAAAAAATATGACTAAAACCTTAATTTTTCCTAATAAATAGGATAAGTGCAGGTTTAATCTATCACATACCCGCGAAACGAGACACAATAGTAAAACAATAACAGCGCGGTCTCATAGGACCGCTCGGGGATTCAAACATTAATTTAAAAATTAAGAACAAGCATTAGTTCATCGGTAATCAGACACGAATAGGTATATGAATGTGCAGTTTTTCATCTGTATTCAGTTCTGTGCTAAATGGTGATGGCTGGATTAAAGATGCCTTAGTTGTTTTATTAGAGAAGAATCCCTAAATTTTGCGTAGAGTCGCTAGCATCACTGCTTCTGTAAGCATAAAGGAATGAAAAGGTAAATATGTGTGGTTCTTATCAGCAGTGTGTAAAGTATATTAAAAGGCTGGATTATATTGGTTAAAAAAAGTCTTTTGAGTGATCTTCTTACATTTATTGACATTCTTAATTAAAAAAACGAGAATAATATCATAAAGCTGTCTTGAATCGACATCTATCGTGTCCCTTTACTTACATTTTTAGTACCTAATAAAAAACGTTAAAGTATTGTACACTTTAACCTTTGCATAAACAAAATTCTAGTTGTTTTGGGATATTCTTTCCGATCATTACTTTTCACAATTACAAAAGCGTTTTCATCGTAATAGGATTGTAAACTACATACATAGGTAACTGATGACATCATGTTATGTAAACTATCCTAATTGCAAAAACGCCACTGAATTATATTATAGATTCTATATAGAATCATCATCTAAATAAAAATAAGAAGAAACGGTGTATTCAAATCCTATATTAAAATATTAAACGTTTACAATAGCCTTAGATATGTATCTGTCTATTATGAAACTGAATCCCATCACTTTCCATCCATAAAAAGCTTTTGAAAGTGCGCAAAAAAAGGGATAATTACGACACTTCGCGGCTTTCCTTGGAGGCTCTAAAGACGAACAGTAAAGTCGTCTAAGTCCGTTTTAACGAAAAAATAAAAGATCCTCCCTTGAAAAGGATTCATGGTATTAAGATGGAGGTCGCTTGTTACACCGAATTCGATTATCTGAAGTATACTTGCCCTTATAAAAATAATAAATAATTTATTTTCTCAAATAAAATAGACTTATTTATTATATTAATTACTAGCAGCCCGTCCCGGCTTTGCACGGGGTAGACAATTATTTATTTTTGGAAATTTTTCTACACCTTCGGTTACATTATTCAAATTTTACCAAGGATCCCTAATTTTTTTCAAAATGAAATGTAGCCTATGTCAAATTGGAAGAATGTAGCATTCTATTGGTGAAAGAATTTTTTAAATCGGCCCAGTACTTTTTGAGCCTATTCATTACAAACATACAAAAATAGGTACAAATCTTTCCTCTTTATAATATTAGTATAGATATAAGTATTTACCAGCCGATCCGACAAATGTATGGGTGAGGTGAGAAAGGTAAAAATACTTTACGATTTTGATTCTTGTACACAAATATACAAAAAAAAATACCGGACAAGTGCGAATCAGTCATGGCGATATAATTGAACTTAGTTTAGTTGTATTTACAACTAAACTAAGTTCAATTATAACTATTTAGTTTAGAACAATCCTACGGACATTCCAGTCAAAATATCTCGAATAGAAAGTAAAGTTCGGTGTGACAGAAGGCTGTGCAGCGCGTTAAGGAAAAGGGGGCGAAGGGGAAGGCTTCAGTAAACGGAACAAAAACACCGGCGTTATTAGCGAGATTGGTGTAATCTGACTAATCTATTTTGGGAAAGGGGCGCTCTGAGGTGCCGAGAGGTATCACTTCATGAATAAACACTTCTCTCCGGGTTAGTAACAGCTTTTGTAACTAAAGAAAATGTGGAAGGCAACGTTCTAAGTTCTTAAACTATGAATAAATGCGAGATCAGACGCGGCGAGCATAAAAATAATTACAATATTATGTATATTAATGTTAACTATAATGTGCATTCTCATTTGAAAGTAAATTGTTCCGATTGCTATTGTGTCTTTGAGTTGGTTGGAAAAAACTGTGGAAAAAACCATAACGTTTTTTTTTGTAATGTCTTAACAAAAGCAATTGGCTAATCAAAATGATAATGACAAACTATAAGATTTTTTAATTCGATATTTCTATGTATGTCGCATTGTTAATAACCCATTATAATATTAAACACGGTTATTGTTTTACAGAGTAAATAGTGCTTAATTGTATTAAACAAAAGCCTCCACTATATAGTTTTATTTTCACTTCCCGATTCTCCCTTAAAGTATTGAATATATTTTTATACAAATACTACACGATCTACGGCGTAGGCGGTAGCTACGGCGTAGGCAGTTGTGATATAATTGACCAGATCGTTGACAGCAGCCAAACTTAATCTTAGTAATAAATACTATTGTGAATCACGCATAAATTACTTTATACTTTTATTGCTAGATAATTATTTTTTTTAAACGATCTTTCGTCGAGTCGAAGTCGAAGCTTCAAAGTCTTGAGCATCGACGGCGAGTTCCTGGCCTGTCGATTTTCTATCGTTTGCATTTTGGAGAGTGTGCACAGGAACTGTATAATTTTATTCCACCAAGCCCGTTTCATCATTGGACCACTAGAATCTAGTGGTACATCTGATTTACAGCAATGTGCCACCGGTACATGGTGAATAGCCCACCCAAACGTTCAAGGCGTTTTGGGAATACATTTATTATGCGTACAATTAAACAGTGGAATTCCCTGCCAACCCGTCTCTGTTTCCTGATAGCTACAACCTTGGGGTCTGAATAGGTTACGTCTATTCAAGCATGCTCCATTGTCTACCGCATCATAGTCGTGGTCAACGCCTACGACATTGGGAAAAATCTTTATAATAACGACTCTATATTTTAACTTGGTCTCTATATCTATGAGACCAAGTCAACTTCAGTAGCCTATTGTTTGTTACCTTATTGATTGGAGCCTATATTTTACAATAATAATTCATTAAAATATATACTAATACTAATTTTGTTTCCAGGCGATCGTCTTCTCGACATCCCCTGCAATGTATGCGGGGACAGGAGTTCTGGGAAACATTATGGAATTTACAGTTGCGACGGTAAGAACACCATTCAGTTTCTTGATTCTTTGTTCAGTGCGTTACCTGTCGATACAAGTCTACAAGTACTTAAAGCATACACAAAAACACATTTGAGTTTATAATTTGTGTTCATAGTCGAAAATGGTGTTTTTTTTTCTGGTAGGGGAATCATCAGAATGACTTGAGCGTGTCAGACTCTTACTGACTAAACCCCTACCCCGTTCCTTCGTTGCCTTCGATCTGGGGGGGACTCGGTGTCAACCTTTCGGAATACCACGTGTTCCCCCAGAGGCTTCGGCCCTGCCGGGCCTCTACAGTTTGCTGACATCTCCTTGAGGCGCGCGTGGAACAGAACGCGCCGTTGACGACTGGGCTCAGTCCAGATTATTTCCAGACTGCTGGACAGCGAGCTACCCAGTGCTCGGCGCCCGCGAACCCGCGCCTACGGTGGTCGGAAGTCGGGATCGGGATCTCGGCGGCGGCGGCGTGAGGACCGTTCCCTCACGCGCTCGCGGTCAGCAGCCTCCTTCAAGAGCATCACTGCTTCGCAGAAGGAGGCTACCGCATGCAACCCCTCCCTGCTCCGGACCATGGCATAAACCAGGGCCCGGCGCGAGAGGTCGCCGCCCCCGATAACCTCCACAAGGACACGGCGGTGCTCCGCCCAAGCGGGGCACACCTCTACCGCGTGCTCCACCGTGTCCTCCGGGCGGTCCACACAGTGGCGACACCCGGGCGTCCTCTCCTGCTTGATCTGATGCAGGAACCTCCCGAACTTACCGTGTCCGGTGAGGACCTGCGTCATACGGAACGAGAGAACGCCGTGACCTCTTTCCAACCACTCCTCAAAGAGGGGACTTACCGCCTTAATGACGGCGTGACCAAGTCGAAAATGGTGTAAGGTATTGTCTAATTACTTAAAGGTTAATTCGAGAGGGTACAATATTTGATAGACTCTTTCTATACATGCTTACCTTTACAATGTTTTAAATTAAATCAAACTTTACTTAAACCTAGAGGAGCGAAGTAGTAATCAAAGACGCGGCACAGTCTGATAAACGCCTCTAAAATTGGACATCGCTTTTTTATTCTTCTAATCAATAGTATACACTGTTTTGAATGCTAGAGTAGAAATCCGATAATCGAATTCAATTTAGAACCAGAGCTATAATTTTTTAAATATTTTATTCTGCTTATGTATCTTTTTCTGAAAACATCAAAATTGGTTACTAAATTAAATGAAGCTGCTAATAACATTTCTAAGAGATAGTAAAGTAAGCAAGAGCGATGGAGTAATGGGAACATCTCGCTATCTCTTTTATTCGGGCATGAACCTTATGGCGCTGACGTCACATTTAAGTGGTGCATCCTTTTTCAGTTACTTGGCTATTTCCCCTACCACACGATTTCTAAAGTTTCTAAGTTACTTAACTTAAAAAGATTTGACATAGTACATTTTCATACAAGTGGAGTTTTGTCATCTCAACCGAGGTAAAATTCACCGAGGCGAATTTTAGCGCTTGAAAACTCGTACAAAAATAAAGGTTTAAAAAAAAATAAATACCAATAAAAGTTTTTAACAGCAATAACAGCTGCAAATTGCATTTATTTTTTTAAAACGCAAGTTATAACGGCTGCGCCGTAATATTTGTGGGGCATACAGAAAGTCTCTGGATCTGGCCACTTACAACAAAAGAAAAAAGAAACAATAATTTATTATTATAGAATTCGAAAATGGAACTCTTTGCGATGTTACTTTTTAATTTGCGAGACTGTCATATGTTTTTTTATTGTGGCATCATTCCGAAGATTGTATCTCGCTATGAAAATGAATCTCGTGAACATTATTGTTCAATTTTTTTTTTTTTATGATTTTCTTTATGGCTTAAGTCTACAAGAGAGTTGCCAGAGACTTCACTTCACTTGGCATTTGGTGATTTAGCACCATGTCGTAGCTTTGTGTATCAGTGGTTTAAAGAATTTAGACGTGGACGTGATCATCTCTATGACGAGAGATGTGAGTGAAGGTCGACCGGCGACTGCGGTTATAGACTCGAATATTAACACCGTACGACAACTTATTGAAACTGACAAAAAAATTACTTGCCAGCCATTTTATAGTGCATCTGAAGGTTTGGAAGCTTTGCACTTGATGGATACCACATGACTTAACGGAGGACCAGAAACGACTACGTATCCAGTCGTGCCGTAAAATGATAAAAGAAATTACTGAAGAACAATCATTCACTGTCTATAATATCGTGACAGGTGACGAAACCTGGGTATAATGCTTGGAACCCGAAAGAAAAAACCGTTGGACAGAGCGGATCTTTCCTTTTCAAGATCTGCCGACAAAAGTTGAGAAAAACCGAAGTGTTGGTAATAAATTAATTGCTTCTTTTTTCGGAATAGGTATCAGGACATTACACTACGGTATCGTTTGAAGATCAAAGAACAGTGACTACAGATTGGTGCGTCGATACATGCTTGCCCAGAGTCTTAGAAAAAGCACCATGATAACGCGTCCTCACATCCCACTAAGAAAACAGAAGCCTATTTGCAGGCATCAAATGTGGAACTGATGACACATCCGCCTTACAGCCTGGACCTCGCACCCTACGACTTCAATTGGCTTCCAAAAATTAAAGACAATCTTAGAGGCTCACGTTTAACGAGCCCTGAATTGGAAGTGAATGTGTCTATAATGCGGTTGAAGAGGTTCGTAAAGAAGAATAGTCCAACTGCTTTGTACAGTACTTTTAGCAAACGCAAAAAAAATGCATTAATTGCGAGAAAATATACTTTGAAACACAATAAATGTATAGTCTTATATCCAGTCTTATTTATCAGAATCCAGGAACTTTCAGAATGCCCTATAAATGCAGATATCGTAATTCTTATAAAACCTTTTTTGTTCCATATAATGCTGGCTTTCAAAATAATTCAGAAAAGCCTTTAAAACATATTTTTGTTTATTTTTCTTCTTTGTGGCAAATGGCGTTAAACATGTTTTTTTCTTGAAACTGCCACTGTTTTTTTTTTGTAATAAATGAAGGTTCCTCTATCAGATGCATTCTGTAAAAAAATTTCTTTGTTTCACATCCGTTTTCATTTAAAGTTTTAAGAAACAGGTTAAAATAGAGATCAGCCATTTTCCATAAATCCATCGACATACTTTCAAAAAAATTAAACGAATTGTTTAATTGCACTGATCACACCGGCGCACAACCGCGGCTATAAATTCCTTCTGGAATTGAAAAGTGAATGGGAAGTTCTCACTTTGTTCTTCAGAATAGAAATCGTTCGAACAATGGGTAGCTCGCCGTTCGGCCTTGTGGTAAGGACCAAACCTAAGTGGTAGGTTATGTTTCAAGCGAGCCTCAAGAGTTGTCAGCAATTCCTCAAAGAGATGTACTAATACTGATAACTGCGCTCATGAGATCATCCACTACCTATCATGATCCATCAGGAATCACGGTAAGCAGTGAGCTCCGTTACGGGTAGTCAGAAGCCAAAACCAGCCTCTCAAGGAATATACTTAATGGGTTATGTGGAGGTAAGATAGGGAGACAGTCTAGCAAAGGATCACTGGGCTGTCTGGAAAGGAGTGCAGCTGAATACCAGAATTCTTGATTAAGAGGCTATGACCACTGTAAGTGGGTATCTTGATATCTCTTTGTGAGACTAACGTCAAATTTTCTGACGTAGTGTCATAGGCGGAATCGTTACCCATCCATGGACCGACCTCAACACGTGTTGTTTTGTTGACTTGTGCGACTGTTGTTATGAAATCAAGAGCATACGAGTATATACTATGTATGTTATCTTTTTCTTAACTTCGCCAGTTTAACGTTTGAATCCCCAACCGGTCCTATGAGACCGCGCTGTTATTGTTTTACTATTGTGTCTCGTTTCGCGGGTATCTGAGTAATTAAGGTTTAGAAAGTACTTGGTTTTAATAGCCACTTTAAGTTACTTTGTGTTTAATTAGATTGCGGATGTTACACATCTCGACGTTTATGCATTTTTTGTTAGCAAATGTACTGAGTCAGACTCTGCAAGCTTCACTGAGGTGGTCAATACTACGATAAAATTGTCAGCTCCACATTACCAAGATCGCGGCTATTTCAATTATTGTACATATTGTATTCGTTAATTTAGTGGTATAGACACTTGAAATATACTACATCAAAACTACATCCATTTTACATCGCAATATCCATTAGGAATCAATTTGCAAATAATTAAAACATAAACAAACTTAACTCGAAAAAATCCCGCCATATTCCTTCGCATTTATCCTGCTACAGAGTTATACCTAATAAGAATAAGTTCATTCAAAATACAGGTTGAATATCTACAAGTTTTAAGAAATACAGGCCAAAAATGCCAAAAAAAATACGTATAACGCCATTTAATTTGTTAAAAAATAAATAATTAAAAATAAATTTATATGGCGATCAAATTTTTTTGACGACGACCGGTCAGTACTTCCTTTTTTTTAAGAAGAATGATACAATAGAGGTTTTAAATGTGGTTCAATAAATTAAACACCTACTTCTATTCTTATCGCCTGACCTCAAAAATCATTAAACTCCACCATTCTATCTAACGCAAAACAAAGTTTATCGCAAAAGTAAACACTTGACTTAAATGCCTCGGTAACCAGGTCAATAAAAATCCCAAATAAAAACTTTCTATATTTCTCTATGGCAATTTTTAATGGTTTTCTCGTCGGAGTTTTTGGCGGGATTTTGTTTTTGTCAAGTTATTTCTATCGGATATATCAGATGTACAAAATGAATATTATAATTAATTAATTTGTATCCTGGTGTTCACAAAATTAATAGGTAAATGAATTGAATTTGATATTGTGATAAAATATTTGTGCAGTTAATACTTAAAACATCATAGAAACAGGTGCGATCTTAGTAAAAGTGGAGCTGAGAATTTGATTGTAGTATTGACTATCTCAGCGTTTGTATCGGCATCAGTATTCTAATGCCATTTACACAAAAGGCAATATTGGTAAACTTATCGCACAAGAATACATAATTACATGAACATAAGACTAGGCAATATGATTGAAAAACTATAACCTGCATATTAAAAAAAAATGGTTCCTTTTTCGAAAAGTACGAAAATATTCATTGCCTCATTTTTTTTCAAGTGGTATTTTTTCTTAGTTTCTTGAGTTGTTTTTAGATTTGATTTTTTGATGTAATTTCGTGGCTCTCTTGTTCCATATCTTCAATAAAACCAAAATCATAATCGGGTACGTGATTTATTCAAATTCGGCTAGGTACAGTTTTTTAACGTCAGAATTAAGAGTTACCGTAAAGGCTCCCCCACATATTCGCGTTATTATCGGTCGATAATATCGTATGCGGTATTGCGTTAATGCGTCCCGATTCCTTTTACATTCCTTGCACACCGCTGCGTTTTTCCGTCCGATATTTCTTATGAAAGAGCGCCGTTATTATCGCAGATAACAGAATCAGAACAGAAATATCGCAGGACGGAGAAAACGTCCTACTTCCATGCAGCATTATTATCGCAACAGTGTGTAATAGTTTTGTATTAGGATGGTAATATAGTTATATGACCATCCTAATACAAAATGTACTAAAAACAGATATCGCAGTAACGCATGCGATATTATCGACCGATAATAACGCGCCTGTGTGTGAGAGCCTTTACCCGCCCTTCAACTTACTTAACAAAGCATAGGTAATTAAATAGATAATTAACTAAATCTAATGTTTGTGCAGGCTGTTCCGGCTTCTTCAAGCGGTCGATCCATCGCAACCGCGTGTACACTTGCAAGGCGGGTGGCGAGATGAAGGGCCGCTGTCCCGTGGACAAAACGCACAGGAATCAATGCCGCGCCTGCCGTCTTGCCAAGTGCTTCCAGGCCAATATGAACAAAGATGGTAAGTGAAATTATATGTATATGGTAGAACCTCTTCTGTCCTGTTCTCTGATTACGGCATTACGTGCAAATTTATTATGTATATTTTTTCTTACTTTGTTTTGTTTATGTTTTCTTGGACCCTTGCATGGCGGGTATCTACCAAAGTGCTACATAGGTTTTGTTGGGGCTCATTGTTGTAATATTTCGCAAAGAGACCATCTCGTCCAAAAAATCACATCTACCAAAACTATTTCTACTATGTATAAGCCATCAAGTTGTTAAGTGCATTCACTTTCGAACTACATAAATAAAGAGATACGCGATGAAACCAACATCATCATCTCAGTCGAAATACATCCACTTCTGGACATAGGCCTCCCCCAAGCGTCACCACAAAAATCGGTCCTGTGCGTCTCGCATCCGTGGACGACATAGTGTCGTCTACGGATGCAGCTAGCAATTTATTGTAAAAGTAAAAAGTATTTTAATTAATTTACTTGCTCGAAAATATGAATCAAGTTGTTAAATAAAACGTCAAAGGTTTGCGGTTTACGATTCATAATTTGTTATGAATTTTACCGATGTAGACAAAAAATAACACTCAAATCATCCTGGGCCTCTTTTAACCTATCACATACCCACAAAACGAGACACAATAGTAAAACAATAACACCGCGGTCTCATAGGACCGGTCGAGGATTCATGAACTAATTACTCGTTTTACTTTATTTAAATTGTGACTTGCAAAACATCGAGCGATGAATTCTAGATTTCTTCTTCAATGTTAGCTTTTACGATTAGCAATATTCGTGGTGATGTTGTGCTTTTGATAAACGCGAGATATCAAAAAGCCCCAAAGAAGAGGTTTGGTGTCGTCAGATGTGTTTATCTGAATGGCCAATTCAAATCTCAAAACAACAGATTGAAAATTTATCAAATTAGCACTAATCATAATTTCACGTTCTTGTCGAGGCATCGATCCATGGTTTGGTGACAAATAATTCTCTTAATGTTAACCTATCAATACCCGCGAAACGAGACACAATAGTAAGAACATAACAGCGTGGTCCTAGGAGACCGGTCGGGGATGCATGAATTAATAAAACATTTAATGATAAAGCTTAGTGACATTTGGCGCCACTTTTCGCCTACAAAAACTAAGGCATATTCACATTATGATATAATTATTATGATATTTTTGCTCCAACCATTATTTGACAATAACCACGCATAATTCTTCTGCTGAAAACAATCACTTTTCTCGTCGAATCGGTTTAACTTTCAGCTGCAAAAAGCGATTTCCTATTTGTCGCGAGCAAAATACTGGCATAAGTAGCAACACAAAAGCGTCGAACTCTCACCATAAGCAAATTGAAAACACACATGTACCCGTAACAATGGTTATCCTGACAATAGCCGGTCTTATTTGCCGTATACACGTGCTATCATTCGACACATACCGTCCATCAAGCTCGCAGCAGGTTGTTTTGTCCAGTATCCATTCGCTCAAATATTGAGTGAAATATAGCGTTTGCCGTCGGCCAGTTCAATTTCCGCAGTAGTTTCGGATCCTATCTGTCATTACGTCATTTCTATGTACCCAATATTGTGTGGGTGTTGCGATGTCAGCCTTTGTCCTCTTTATTTATGCGATTGTGGACCGAATATTGTTATTGTATACCGTTATATATCAAAATGGAGGTGCAATATTGTGTATGTTATACAAAATTTATTGGATCAGGTTGAGTCGTTGAACCTAAAGAACGTGACAATCTAGGTTCCTTAATTCTACAACCCACATAATTTAATACAGGTAGACGCTAGATAAACGTGGAAAACCGTCATTGACTGATCTACATTTAATGACATTTTTAAATTTAATACTACACCATGCTTTACATTTTCTAATGAAAAAAGTTCATTGTTTGTTTTCGGATACCTTCGCAAAGATATTAGAAAAAGGGTCAATGTACTTTATACCAAGCTTAGATATCTGGCATCTTGTACTTATAGTCTGTCACCCACGTGCCTCTGTGCAAAGAAAGATTATTTTGATTTGACAAAGAAAGTTCTTGCAATCCTCACTGTTTTTCAACCTTTAGATTTGAAAGAACTTTGGACCAATCTATATACCTACCCCGCCACAGACTATAACTGAGATACCAGTTCAATCTCCAATTCCATGCGATTGTATTTCAACTTGATATTATAATATATGACTCGATCTAAATCTAAATTCTCTCTAAGTAAAATCTTGTGAATAATTGAATATTCATAGAGCCCCATGTCGCCCGCAAGTCGGCGCCTCTCACCATGTGACGAAGCCTTTTAGTATCTACTCTATATACAGCGATAGATACGTCTTATCTCCTACAGGGCTGTCGAAGCTCTGATCTTTTTGATTAGCTGGAAAAATTATGTGACAAAATCAAACTTTCTAGTTCTTTCAACTTTCCGCGAAGCGCGACGTCTGGTAAAGACGTTTGACAAATACGAATGAAAAAATGTATTACCGTACCTACTCATAAACCAAGCTTCTTAGAATTGTTTTGATGTACGAGCTAGATAATATGTATATAATACACGCCAAAAGTGATCTTATAAACTGAGAATTGTAATCATGAAAGCCCTAAACAGCCGGAAGTAAAGCAATCACTTTTGAGCGTGGAACCCAATACAGAAATACGCTTGTACGATATGACTATATACAGAGAGCACAGTTAATAGAAATCTCTATTCCTAGACAGCACGTTTCGCCGAAAACTTTGTTGTTAGAAAACATTGTTTGTAGACATCTCGGTACATAGGAAGCACTGTTGACAGAAATCTCTGTTCATATATAGCACTTCGTGCCGTAAACTTTTTCATAGAAACCACTGTTTCCAGAAACCTTGGTTCACAGAAAGCGCCTCTGGAGAAAAATCTATTAATATTTTCTGCCTCTCTATACATAAAAAAACATGTTTATTTCATACAAAAATGCCATTTTAATCAAAAATGAAGCAAAACGAAAGCAATAGATGAAACTGAAAACAAAACAAACTCTTTAGCTTTATAATAGAAACAAAAAAGTACTCGATATAACTTAAAAAATATTGTTTATACACTAAACTTCAATATTATTAATTTTTCATATGCAAAATATGAGCTAATCCACTTATTAATTACTCAGATACCCGCGAAACGAGACACAATAGTAAAAAAATAACAGCGCGGTCTCATAGGACCGGTTGGGGATTCAAACGTTAAAGTCCATCTCACTTCTTTGAGAAAAGTGCTTTGCATTCTGTTCTACAATACGACGGGACGCAATGTGCATTTATCACATTATAAAAATAATTATCTAATTGGTTTCCGTAAATAGATAATAATTTATTGACATGGTTATAATTACATGAATTAATGAATACTATGTAGCGTAGCGGCTAACATAATGCGTGTCTGAATCTGAGCCAGAAAAGCGAAATCTATAGGTACTAATATTATAAAGAGGTAAAATTTGTAAATTTGTAAGTTTGTATGTTTGTAAGTTTGTATGTAGGGGGTAATCTCTGGAACTACTGGTCCGATTTGAAAAATTCTTTCAGTGTTAGATAGCCCATTTATCGAGGAATGCTATAGGCCTAATATATATACCATCACGCTACGACCCACGGAAACGGAGCAGTAACAAAAAATGCGGGTGAAACCGCAGGGGACAGCTAGTTTAGTAATATAATAAATATTAATAGATTTTTCTCCAGAGGCGCTTTCTGTGAACCAAGGTTTCTGGAAACAGTGGTTTCTATGAAAAAGTTTACGGCAAGAAGTGCTATCTATGAACAGAGATTTCTGTCAACAGTGCTTCCTATGTACCGAGATGTCTACAAACAATGTTTTCTAACAACAAAGTTTTCGGCGAAACGTGCTGTCTAGGAATAGAGATTTCTATTAACTGTGCTCTCTGTATATAGTCATATCGTACAAGCGTATTTCTGTATTGGGTTCCACGCTCATCACTTTTGAAATCTTTAAACACACATTTCAACAATCGGACACTAGATCCTCTTCTGTACAGCAAAAATAGATATATAATAAAAGCACTAATCAGTAGCGCATACTGTTTCGATGATACTAAACAGCGAAAACTCGGAAAAAACCGAAAGATGACCTTTCAAATCTTTTCCTCTATCCAAAATCAGCCATGAAGAATTCTTCCGTAACTTAGCAAATCTTGTCAGACGAGAAAGCAACAGAAGCACACAGCATTAGTAGGTAATAACCCTGAGGTAGGTAGCAGCGGCACTGCGGTGGCAGCGCAGGTGCTCCGTCGCTAATTTATTCACGAGCATCACTTTGTGCCGCCGCGGCCCGGATTACCTTTATATGTTTACTCGCTCGCGTAATTATACGCCCTCACGAAACTTACCCGCCGACGCGCGACGCGAGTTCCATTCCACCCGCTGCCGTATCTAAGTACATACCTGATGCTGTGATATAGCTATGTATTGCATATTAATAACTTTGTGTTTTGCAACTAGCTGTGGAACGGAGTGTAACTGCTTAACTTTTTATAGTCTTCCATGGTAATCAATTTTGTATTATCTTGTAATTAGTTGGTAAATCATGAGCAGATAAGGGGAATTTTAATTTAGTTTGATAATGAAAAACCTATGAAGTCTTTTTAAGCGAAAAAAAAAAGACTATGATGTCTCGCACCTGGCAGATGATTTGATTACTTAAATATTTAAACTCAACCTTGTTTATGATGAGTATTGATCATGAAAAAGTTCGGTATTTCATTTTCATCAACAATATCTGGAAAACAATTACAGCAAGCGTTCACTCGTTGATTACTATGAGTTGTAGCAAGTCATCAAATCCTCATAAACATAATAAAACGCTCAAACTTGCAAGCAGAAAAAGAAAAATCAGCACACCACTTATTCACAGCACGTAGTGCTCTGTGGTTACGGGCCTTAAATTGATGTCAGCAAAATCGTAAGGGCAAAGTCGATGTCCGCTACAACCAAGTGTAATTTCTGAAAAGGAAACCCGTGGTCCTAGAAAGCAAAGGGCAAATAAGGGGACGTATTTGGACTTTAGTCAATAGAAGTCTAACAAGCCCTTTCACCTATACCTTAGAGCGGAAGAAGTCATTGTACCATGTATGTTATAAACGATTGCTTACAATTTACATACT
Source organism: Mythimna separata (assembly GCA_030763345.1). Classification (NCBI taxonomy): domain Eukaryota; kingdom Metazoa; phylum Arthropoda; class Insecta; order Lepidoptera; family Noctuidae; genus Mythimna; species Mythimna separata. Next base: position 11,886,475 of record CM061180.1, read on the forward strand.
TTTTTCCACGAATGCAAATACGACTTGAAACCGTGAGCAATCGCAGACACGGCATTACGAATTCATTCGTCGTGAGTTCGACTGTTCGCTTCCCGGCCGCAACCGCAGAATAATGAATTAATTCCATTAATCAGTCAGGAGCAGCCTGCCTGCTGGCTTTCAGTTCACAGCTCACACAATTTGTTGAACTGTTACTTTGTTTCAAGTTAAATGTATAAGAAAATATAGGTCTGATTTTGATGAGAACTAGGTGTTGGAGTTAGTTCACAAAGTGGCTTTGTAGCTGTTACCTAATATCATTCTCGCAGATCATATTGTTTTGTTTTACATTACCCAGGCTCAATTTTATATAATTATACTTATATATATCTACACTATGAAATATAACAACTTAGTAAAACTGATTTTTCCTTTAAACCAGATAGTTTTTTCTGAAGTAACTATCACAGAACTATTTGCTAGATGGCTTATTGTCCCATTTATATTTTATTTTAGGTTTGGTCAGGTTAGGAGACTTCACGGGCTCTTGGTCGAAGCGGGAGGGCGTGTCTCAAACCACTCTTTTGTTCCTTTTTTGCCTTCATTTTAGGACTCCGTGTTTTCCTTTAGGCAGCCAACAGATAGCTTATACCCTGAATTTCAAAAATCACGCGGGTGCCAGTACCAAATATTCTATTTTTTGGACTACCTAATGAGAAAATGTAAGCAGAGGTCACATGAACTTTCTCACAGCGTTTAACTTACGATTTACATTCACAAAACATGTCAAACGAATACGTACAAAATCCATCAACATTTTCAGAAGAGCTAACACAAAAAGGTCACGTTCGTGTGGAAGGAAATCATTAAGTTTGCCAAGTCCAGCAGCCAGGGAGCCAATCAGCTAACTTCAATATCGTCGGCAAACAGACCGAATCGATGTTAGCCAATGCGTCAACACACCCGGCTACCTTTGTGTCCCTAACTAGACATTTGTGTACGCAAATCCGATGTGATATGGGTGTGGAATTAAATACTTGCTTTGTTGTTGTACCTACATGTTTTGTCGTTGTTTAAAATTGTACCTCCGCAATCAAATCTATATATTTTTGTTGAATTACAAAAATCAAAATTTATTTGGCTTTAATTAAAGTCTGAATTTACTAAATGTACCTACTACCTTCATGTTGCATTTTTGTAATATTTTTTAGATTAACACTGAAAAAAAAATACATTTTCAACCTTTTTATAAATATAATTTGATAAAGCTCAGCATAAACAAAGTTTAATATTTAAGTAACGTCTCTTTCAAGTAATCAAATAAACATAATCCCCAATTTAACTTTATAAAATTAATTTCAAATCGATCAGGGGCGAGCAAGCCAGGCGTTCGCTTCAAAGCTACCAATACTTTTAATATTCCTTGAAAAAGTTGAAGGGTTGCTATCTAAAAGCTTTTTCTTGAATGGCGTTTTGCGAAGTTAATCAGTTGTCATCAATTGGAAAGTTCAAATAACTCACTTCAATGGACTTTCTGTCTCTACTTTTCTCGAGATTGTACCTAAATAATATTTAATTGACAATAGAATAGGTGATACGATCTTTTCATTTTTGATGTTTATAAAAAATGTTGCAACTTTCTGCGGTTTCTTCTAAGATTACACTTATGACTTTGTGAAATAAAAAGATCTCTCCTGGTAGATACCCAAGTGTAGCTATTTTATGTATAACACCTTCTCGATCGAATCACAATTCCAGTGAGTTAAATAGAATTAAAATTGTATTATCAATTTTATAATATCAATTACCATAAAAGCTTGTTATAAAACCTGAGTGTCGCGAAGACGCGTCGCCTTCGGCGTCGGCTGCTACAAGGGGCAAACTTTTCAATTACCGCCATGTCGTGTTACCCCGCAGCGGGTTAAATTAATTCTCTCCACTTCACAAAAAGATTCACCTTACCCCAAACCACCCCTGTGAACCGACATCGGCCATCCTAACGTTTTTCGATTTTTCCCTGGATATATTCCAGAACCCGAGCCGTAACATGCTGACGTTTCGCAATATTTATTTTTAATTTAACGGTTCGCGCGCTAGATTTTGATTCTACAACGAGCTTACCTTTTTGAAGTTCTTTTGTGTTAAAAAGAGAATTTAAATGGTTCGTAACGAATTGGAACGAACCTTGCTACGTGTATTTTCTGTGAATGTTAAAACAAGGGGCCAGTTTATAAAACATTAAGCAAATGATGGATTAAATTAATATTACGAAATCTTTACTTCTATTGAAGTGTTTATTTAGGTTCCTTGTCTACATATATTCGTATCTAATAGATAGGAATATAATTATGTACTATATGTAGGCAACTCCTCTTATTAATAAAAAGCATTGTGTATGCTCTCACAATACATAATTAATGATCAGGTAATAGTCAAGTTTTATTGCGCACTTAATATTCCACTCGAAATGAATATTTATTGATGTCTAAAAGCGTATGTTGCGTGTGGGGGATACATCCCATCGGGAGCGTAGCAAATGAAGTAGATCGGCGATGTGGAACAGTGTTGAGGATTAGTAACACGTGTTCACGCCGGTGCAGCGCCAGCGTGCACTGACCACACCCGAGGGGGACGAACAAAAGGACCCAATTCTACTATAATAGCTACTTCACTTGTGTTTGCGGATATTTATTACCTTTAATTACATTCTAACTTACTTTTTATATACTTTTGTACTTTGTTGTCGTTCCTTTGAACTAGACGTGAGGCATAAATATTGGAACAGGTATGTGGATTAGGTATTTTTCGATACGGACCCGTACCTAATCCCAAGCGTCGAGGATTAGGTATGGCACAAAGTATTCGTACACAGTCTACACACTAGATATTCCCAAAGGTTTTTAAATGTGGGGCTAAGTTTCAATTTAATCAGCACTGGCTCGTAAATACTTTCAAAGAAAAATAAAAACTTTCACGTAATAATAACTATGACTAAAATGCATTCATATAATAATGTTCTGGTTACTATACCCAGTTATAAATTTAAGCCATTAAGAATGAAGGATAATTGTTATCACTACATTAGGCGTTAAAAACCAAAGTATTCTCGTTAATTTTTAAGTACCACTGGCCCATAAAAGAGGAAATTATTATAATTCTTCGTTCCACAATATATCAGAAACGGAACGTTCCGAATATTTTTTGCCCAATCCACATACGCTACAGAATATTGATATCGATACAAAATATTCGGATTAGGTAAATGGATTAGGTATTTTTTAATACTAGGATTAGGTGGAACAGGTATCGTTTTTACCTAATCCGTCCCATGTCTACTTTGAACTTTAATTGTTTAGATGTATGTTGTTACAAACTCATTTCTTTTATCTTGTTCTTGATTTGTGTAGAAACTATGAGTTAAGCGTTTTAAAATGGAAGTTAGTATTTAGACATGAAATTAAATTATGACCGTCGTTGACAAAACCAATAACCGATGTATAATTAATATACTTAATCATGAATTTATAATTACACATTTTCCAAGTATGTATCAATCAATCTATTGTCATTGATCCATTGCGTTGATTTCCTGGGAAATAGAAGCATACAATGCACGAATTACGAGTAGGTATACACATTTCCGATAACATATGAATTATACGTACCAGAATAGGTACCAGGGATACGTTATTTACCGTTTTAAATAACGCAGCATGTAAAAAAAAAACAATTTTATTGTGTATTTTTAGTTTATTATACCATTGTGTGAGGCGTGAATAAACGTTTTTTCGTTTTTCCAGGATTCCAGAGCTATTGATTCGCTCTCTGACAAAGGTTGACCTGAATAAAAACTCGATAGGTTTTCATCCGATTATGTGATTTATTCACCGCTTCCGTGTTTGTCTGCTGTCCCGACCAACTAAAATATTGCCTATATTTTGACAGATCAAGTGATTCAACCCTCGCCCAGGGGGTGAATCTCACCCGTCTAATTTCATTTTAATGTTGTGCGTGAACAAATTATTGCACTGTCATAGCGCATAAAACTAAAATGTTTAATGGGATAATCTGTTGCATCTGGTTTAGGGGTTATTTTTTGTTCACGTTTACGTGATTCTTAATTAATTTTCGCGTTGTACGGTGGGTGGGTTAATTGCATTACACACGAATGGATTAGTCGAGGTTTATTGATGATTGTTTTTGTTGTTAAATTAAGTTTGGTTTATCCCAAACTATTAGATTATAATTTCATTGTAATTTATATTATTGAAAATCCTAACCTTGTGCACAGCAATGCAATTTTATAAAAACAAAAACAAAAGTTATATAAAAATTAACATTACCCACTTACGATCGCGTTTTCAACTGAGCTTTTATAAAACGGTATAAAATGGAAAAAGTTTGAGTTCATCTGTAAACTTTATGCTGTACAGAACAAAGTTATTTATAGTGGTGAAATAAAGCGATGCGGTGCACTCCCAACTTGTTCAGTTCTGAAACAGGCTCGACGTTCTGAAACCGCGGCGCGGTAACTTTGCGTCAACTTTATGAAGAGATACTGTTTTGTTGCTCTCTTCGCCTTCTATCAATAACTACATCGGATTATATACTTATTTAGATTTACCATATTGTTCCTACAAGGATCAGGTGTTGTACCAACCGTGATGATGGTTATAAAATAAATGAAGTACTTATCCAATCTATCTATAGTGAAAACCAATTTTTAACCTGCTTTATTTTCAGAATAATCCTTAAGCAAAGAAACTAATAAGTAGGCCTCCTGATACGTAATTCTGTAGTCTGTAGGTAGTCAATTCTCATTTGCTTACCTCAACCGCTAAATCTACAATATTGTTGTAGAGAAAAACTATCATTATTTCCGATACAAAACATATTTATTGACAGGTGTCATAGTAGAAATAAAAGCAAAACTGGGTGTGTAGGTAAGAGCAGAACCCGTTGTCATCTCGACATTGTTGGACATCTATTATATGAGATGTTTGTCCGGGTCCCGGGCGGACCCCGCAGGGTGGAAGGTGAATAAAAACCTGGATATATCTCATATTTATGTCGGTGCACTCGAAAATATTCCCTGAGGTCGGTACTTGTAGCTAGCTGGCTTTAAAGAGATAAGTTCTCTGAGGCGGTCGCGGTAAGGAGCAATTTCGCGCGCAGGTGTGCGGGAGCGTGGGACAGCGCCCACCTGGCGCGCCCCCTCTGCCTCTTCGCTGCCCTCCGCCCTCTCTGGCTCGTTAATGATGATGTGCTCAGCCAGCAGACTATTTCACTTCTGAATACATCTTTCTCACTTTTGTTACTCTGTCCCTGTCGGGCGGCTGGCCGCGCTCGCCCCATCCTCTTCGTTCGCTGTTCGCCTGGTCGCATCCACCTAGTCAATTCGGCAAACGCGTATCTACTTTGTGTCGGAAATGTAATGGAACAAATGCGGCTGGAATTAACGTCGGAACGAATGTCGGAACACGGGGTCGTTCTCTCGCCAGATATTTTCCACACGATGATTTTAATGCGCAGCTATGAAGAGCTAATAATGTTTGTGGAAAATAAACACTAAGTAGGTATTTATATCTACACGAGTAACTGCTTGTATTTTGTCCTTTTCAATTGTATTTCCTTTAATCTATTACCTGCTTTAAAGATTAGGTTCACAAAGTGAATATTTAAAATAAGGTCGACGCGTAATGTTTTTTTTTCAACTGCTTTTTATTGTTGTTGTCTAAAAGCCTTTCAGGCTTTCATACAAATATAAAAAGTAATCCTCTAACATTGCCCTCTCCTCATTTTCCTCAATAAATCTATTTGTAAAGTCTGCGATGCAAAAAACAGGTTGTTTAACATCTTGATCCGCGTCGGTATTATCATGGCAGCGGGCTTGCCTTGGCGGCAAGTCGGCAGCTTCTGCACAGTCATGCTCCTTGAATGAATCACGAGGCTTAGAAAGTGAACACTTGATATGAACATCAAATTAGGTATTTCTGGGATGAAGATTTCATTTTGTTGTTAGATAATTATGTTAAAATAGGAAGAACGGCTACTCTCTAACGTTTTGTGGATTGTCAGGAGTTAAGTTGACGGAGTGAGAAGGTGCACCCATTGTCCTGTACCTTATTTATTATATAGTATACATGAGAAGTAGGCCACACACGAACAAGTTTACCTGGCACATCTTCAAGTGCGCTACAAACTTGATGCTAGGTAAACTGTGGATCGTGTGTGGCACCCACAGAAGATTTTAATGAAAGATCATTATGAAAATGAGTGATTTAAAGAGATACACAGTTTTTTTTCTCATTTGTGAGCCAGATAATGATACTCAAGACGTATCAAATCGAATTATATTCAATAATAGATATTTTTAATATCATTAGCTCCCAAAATACTTATTATTAAAGACTGAATAAGAATAGTAAAATTGAATGAGATTGTGAAACAAAATTCTTTTAAAAATAACTCGTATTTTCCGACAGTTGATTAGGTCAAAACCCCAGCTCAGCCAGGTTCCTCGCACTTAATGACTTAGTTAACACACTTGTTAGTTATGTAAGTGCGTCTTGGTTATGCCTGTTCAGTCAATAAACCTTTTGACCGCTCACCAATTCGGCTTCGTGAAGCTTTCATGAGGCAGGCGGGCGGCCGGGATTATTGGGTCATTAATCACGCCCCACACCGGGCTGCCTCCTCAGCGTGCCGGGTACGTGTCTGCCTGGCCAGGGTAGCGCTCGCACCTATCGATAAATAACCTGCTAGAATTGTGACTAAGTTTTTCTTAGGAACAAAGAGAATTTTATCGAGTGGTAGTGTGCTTGATGAGGTTTCAAAGTTGGCTAAGCATGTACGGTTATATTCTTTTATTAACGTTTGAATCCCCAACCGGTCCAATGAGACCGCGCTGTTATTGTTTTACTATTGTGTCTCGTTTCGCGGGTATCTGAGTAATTAATAGAAACGTTGAGTGCAGTGCAATTTATTAAACAGATTTTTGTATATACTTTTGAAATATGTTTTTGTCAGTTTACCTATTTATTAATGCTGATCTCAATGTTTTAGCGGGGTCACAAATAAAATCACGCACAGAATGCGAATTTTTTTCACCACGCATTTTTTTAAAAAGCAAAACTTTGAGAATGTTAGAGACACGTTAGTTACTTCTACACAGTCAGAGTAATATTATAGAGGCCAGTTTTGTTTAAGCTTTTAACAACGCAATCGAATGAATACACCTCTACTCCACACATTATAATGTACCAACGTGTAACAGAAACTCGGTAACCTATTTTATGAAACCACATCGAGAGGCAGCACCTACATCACTATGATATCGACCGCAGAACTCCATTTACACGGGCAGCAGCGTCGTGCTGTAAGTACATTATAGGTAACCTACCCGCACCCACCGCCCGGCAATATTGCCTGGTATGGGTGGCTCGCAGCCTCGCAACAAATGCTTTTACTTAGACCTTACGATTGCACGATAAACTGCATTGTAGAAGTAAGTAGATACATGGCATATTTTTGTTGCATAGATCTAGGTCGTATAAAAAACTTTTAGGGTAACTATCATGCAGAGATATATTTCATGTGTAGACTATGGGTTAGCAAAAAGGTTTAATAAACGCAACTAAGATTTTAAAAACTTCTAAAATAAAATAGAGGTTCGTTCTGATCTTATGCGTATATAACCTGTATTTACCTGAAAGCTATTGGCGTACATTACCTTTTTTTGAAAGGTGAAAATCACTCCAAGGGAACGTTTCCCCTTGTTCAGTGGGAAATCATCTAATTACCACGTCCGCTTTGCGTGGGACAAGGGGTAGGCAGTGTCAGACTTTTACCGATTAAAATTCACATGTTTACCTTCAGTTGCCCTGCACTTTGCGTTCCGGAGCCACGGTAACTCTTACAAACAATACCACAGACCTAACAAGAAGGGAACTTATCCTATGTCACAATCCGATCGGGGTTTACCTGTATTCCAAACATCCAAATCTGTTTAGCCATTGAAGCTTGATTAATTAATCAATTTCCAAATTCATAATAATCAAACATACAGATTTTAACACTTACCTATGATATAAATAAAGATAATAAGAATTATAAAAAAAGTAGGTACAACAGCACTATCGATCACCCCACCGGTTATTTTACAAAATACAAAAGTAGTAAAAGTAATTGACGTCCAACGGCCAATGCCTGCGGGTAATAAATAACATATACTTTTTGTATCAACTACCTTTTTGAAAAACATGTTTTGTTTGCTTTCAATTCGGTGAACGAGGGGTTTGTCGCTGATACATGTTTGAAGTTAAATCTCCCTTTTAAACGCTGCCAATGTGATTCACTGTGCGCCTTTTATATGAGCTTAAGCGATCGAGACTTAACTTCTTTTTGAACTTTTATGTGTTTAACTTAAACGATATTTATACAATAAGGAATATGCTCTACAATTCATACAGAAACAGACGCGGGAAGCGACTTTGTTTTTTACTATGTAAGTAAAAAACAAAGTCGCTTCCCGCGTCGGTCTGTATATCTGCAACTATTTCGTCAAAAGTACGCAATGGATTTTGATGCGGTTTTCACTAATAGAAGGAGCAATTAACCAAAAAGTTGTGCGTTTAATTTACACCCGATCGAAACAGGGGCTGATAATATAAAAGATTGTTTTTAAAATCTGCATTGTCGGCCACGTCATCGCTTACCATCAGGCGAGCAGTTGGTCAAACGCGAGCCTATACTTAGTAAAAAATAACTTCTTAATAATGACATTATAAAAATTTAACCTGATTTTTAGAAAAAGAAGTCCCATATAAAATCTTACGTTACACTCCGAGTGTCGTTTTTACTGGAAGGTTACTTTCTTTGAGGATTGGTTGGAGTGGCAACACGGCATTCACATCTTCCGCAGGACTCTGACGGATTATGTTTTAAATGGTCTATTTAAAATATCTGAAACAAAATTTTGATTATACATATTCTTTTCTATACTTTCGACGTATATAGAGAGATAGAATGTGATAATGTGACTTAATAATTGTAACACTTGAAAAGAGCACGGTATTTTATTTTATTTATTTAATTCAATAGTTACTACACAAGGTATCCTTCTGTCAATATGACCTACAATAGAAAAAAAGAATGTTACATTTAATTGTGATTGTAATTTATATGGAAGGATGAAAAAAGTTCTGTTTTACCAAATTGAAGAGTCGTACTTTGACCACACTCCAAACAAAAATTTTTACTGGGTTTCAATAGATCTTTCTTTACCACCACAATAAACATTTCAGACCAAATTTGGGTAGCATAACAATAATATCATTGCGGTAAAAGCAAATCTGCTTAGCGCTTTGAGCTTATCCGGTGGGCGCGTAGCGTCGTAGCAGCGTAGTCAACGCTACGACAGCTACGAACACCGCTACGCCTACGCATAATGCATACAGAGAAGTAGCGAATAAAATAATTTATTTTTATCTAATACTTTTTAAACCACAAACTATACCGAGTCATCAGATAATGAAAAACTTGTTACACATTTCGCCTTCATTTAATTAAAATCTCGCTTATCCGCGTCACACTGGAAACTGAGCCCCTTGGCTTAACCTACCCTAAATATCTGCGATTAGTGAATGTATACTTTGTAGCGAGGTCATAAAGTCGGTTTTGGGTTGTTGAAGGATAGTGAGGGAAGCCGATGACGTCGTGAAAAAAAGCACGTGTTGTGTTTGGGATTACATGCGCCCCATAAACAAAAGGTTAACATTGCATCAGACGCTCTGACACTGCAGGACACGCGATGTGTTTTATGAATGGCGGTAGTACATTTATTGTATTTTATGGTAATAGTTTTCTGCCTAAAGATGTTGAAAAGGAGTAGTAGTAGTAGTCTTCTAGTAGCCCTACCTAGCCAAGAGTGAATAGGTTACTTCTAGGCAAGCGTGCTCCATCGTCGGCCACATCATCGCTTACCATCCGGTGAGATAGTGGTCAAACGCGAGCCTATCTATACTAATATTATAAAGAGGTAAAATTTGTATGTTTGTAAGTTTGTATGTAGGGGGTAATCTCAGGAACTACTGGTCCGATTTGATTCAGAATTCTTTCAGTGTTAGATAGCCCATTTATCGAGGAATGCTATAGGCTATATACCATCACGCTACGACCCACGGGAGCGGAGCAGTAACGAAAAATGCGGGTGAAACCGCAGGGGACAGCTAGTCAATAATAAAAAAAAACCTGTTCGAATCTTTCTGTTTTGATGTAAGTATGTGCAATTGTGCACTACACAATATTTTTATCGAAAACAACTTACGACATTCTTCACACAAAAACTCAAAAAAAAAAACAAAAACTAAATGATTCTTAGGTATCAGAATTGAATGTAAAGAAGAAAGTGGCTGACAAAAAATATTTTAAAGATTAAGCTAGAGTTAAATCGTTTTTTAACCTAGCTTAGAAGAAAAAGGGGTGCAAATGAGTAGGAATAAAATTCACTAATGCCTTAAAAAGCCATTCTAGAGTCGTCATTTAATATTTAAAGTCCCCACTTACGTTCGTTGAGAGTGTCAGCTATTCGAATAGTGCGTCCGTCAGCATTTGTATCGTCTGCTAAGCCGCATAGAAAGTGAGCTAGAAAACCTATTTACAGAAGGTCAATTGACACGGCATTTCGATAACCTAATTAGAGCTTTCCTTTGCACTTAAATCAATTAGTTTATACGTTGTGTAATTTATGATTTTGTATTTATTAATTAATTCGTTGCTAAATAGGTAGCATACTCTTTATTCTTAATTTGATCAAGGCACATTAAATACCCGCGATAGCTGCGCCGACTAACGACTAAGTTGAATCTTGTTATACGTGGCGGCTTGTAAATTGCTCGCCCTAATTTAATCAAAGTCAAAATCAGAAGCATTTATTTCAAGTAGACCATTTACATGTACTTTCGAATTCTCAAAATAAATCTGCTCTCATATTTTATATTGTAGGTTGTAAGCCACCTAAATATAATAAAATAAAGTGAATCATGACTGTGGTCAATACGAAAAGGTCTACCTTTTCCAAACTTTGACGAAACAGAAGCCCCACCGTCTTCTATATCCAGAATGTCCCAACCATTTTGTCTTAGTACTTGTCGGTACGACCGAGCTGAACTTTCATTTGACCTCTCCCTTTTTATGGTGATGCGAGAGAGCGTGTCAAACTTTTTCTGAGTAAAGCCTATCTATTATGTTTTAGTTGCCCTTTGCTCTCCAGGGCCACGCTAACTCTTTCGATCATTTTGTAGCTCTAACACTGAGCACAGCTTTATCGATAACCCGCTGAGCGACAAGGGCTGCAATGTAGCCCATCGAAGTACTTGTTGACCAAATGCAGATAATTTATCATTTCTTGCTACTTGGCAAACTCAATCCATTTTACTCACGAATCAGAGTCATCCTTCTGACTTACATTTCGGCTGGCCCGATGCAGCGGTGGCGGCGCGGGAAAGCAGCGTATGCGCCGACATGTGCGGGCACAATGGCCGCATTCTCATGGACTCAGCCCCGTTAAGCTGATTGCGTGACGTCATCCCTGCAGGCCTCGTGCACATTGGATGTGCTGTTTAAACTATTGTGCATATTATTATAAATAAAAGAAAACAATGCTGGGCAACTTTTGGACGTTGTTTCATCGTGTAGCTTCGTTACAACATTGAAATGGGTAGCTTTACTTTAATATCACGTTGTTTAACTATTGGCCAATTTCGCAGCAAAATAAAGTAAGGACTTTGTAAAATGGTACCCTATCTACAGTCATTAGATTGACTAGGTAGGTAATGTAACATAAATCTGTCATAAAAAGTTCTGCTATTAGTCTCGTTAAATAACTTTACAGACACAGTGCAAATTACTCACGAGAAACTTCAAATTGCTTTAAGAACAGATGGATAAACCAAAAAAAAAAATTGATCCTTTAATCTTTTTATCGAGAGTCACTGACACTCATAACCTAACTTCAAAAGAGCCTTTTACCTTTATCGACAAACGAATTAGCACCCAACGATCCACAATAAGTCCCAAAAGAATTCTGAGTAGAAGAATAATCGCCACCTGATCGGTCAAAGGGCGCGTTGTATGATCGCGGCCCACGGCTGCACATTATACCTGCCTACGTACCTACACAGACGAGGTTCACGATCCCGGCTTACCGAGGGAGCGCTGGAATAAGCGGTTCATGGCTCTATAATCCTCCTGTTAAACAACTACCAAGTTACATGTAGTCAAATACTTTAAGTTCATCGCACGTTTTGTGTTTTCAGTAGGTATCAGCTGTAAAGTGTTGAGCCGCAATTTGGGTTGTAAAGATTTATTTGTTATAATGACAGATAGGTATATCTTTGTTATAAACCTAAGGGGAGAAGATAAGCTGATATTTTTTTTATCTATTTTTTTTAATACTTCCTACCTATCTAGATAGATAGATGGTTCATAGATATGAACGATAACATATATTGAGTACCTAGATTGGTAGATATCTAAAGGTCAAACTTCATTAGTGTTTGCGCAGGACGGTAGATAGGTAAACCTACTGATATCGGATGTTCTCAAGAAAAAAATCTTCTAAGTAACCAATATATTTGTCCACAATCTTACCTACAGTTATAAAGTTCCTGCTCTTAACATTGCCATTGCTTTATTTTCTTAATAATCTTTTTTTTTTATGCACCTTCCATGTTTTCTCATCACTGCCATTAATTGACTGGTAGAGGATACCTAAGGCGTTAAGTCCGCCTTTGTAGCTTTGTGTTACATGAAGTTTTAATAAATAAATACAGACAGCAGACATTTCTCATATTCAGAAAAGATCCTAAACAGAATCAGTGTGTAAATCGGTGCTCTATCTGAGCTAACGAGCCGAACTATGTAAGTGTATCACAGGCAGTCATGAAAACTTTTTGAGACCATTTAATTTACCTTTAGTGTTTTACGAAGACTTCTAGACTTATAGTTCACATAGCCATATCTCCCTTAGCGGTGCAGCACGAGCGAGGCCCGCGCAAGCCGAAGCTGCAGGCGGGCGCGATGGGCGCGCTCGGCCCGCCGGCGCTCGGGCACGCTCACAAGCCGCATGCGCTCAAGCTGTCGCCACCCTCGCCTTATGCGCCACTACCACAATCCTTCAACTTTCAGGTAATACTCACACGTTAATTGTAAACTCATTTATTATCGTTATAATCACCCAAACATAGAACTACATTGCACACACGTGGGCCACGTACGATCTGGGCAGTCAGTCTGCATATATTTTATATGATAACTAGACTTGTAGAGATACATTAGATCCACGCCACGCGACTTGGTTCTAGCACGTCGGTGGCCCACGTGTGGGTGATACACCTATAGATGTATTAGTTAGGAATAAGATATTCCACTTCTTATAACATACCTACTTATGAACGGTACAATGCTTCATCTCCTTCATCCTGAAAATTCTCCTCTGAATCAAGAAATGCTAAAAAACATCTGTAACGAAAAATACTGTCGATTTTCTTAAAATATGTGCCTTCTTTAGTCTTCTCAAGTAGATCAAACGTTTGAGAAATTTTTAAATAGTATAAACTATTGCTTGACTGCGATCAGCAGTAAGCAGTGAAGCAATCGTTGATTTGAGGCGCACTAGCTAGGCGCAAAAACTTTATAAACATTTTGGTCCCGACAGTTCAGTATCAGCGGCATGAGCGAGCCGGCGCCCCTGAGCACGGCCTCGTCAGCCGGCTCCAGCGGCGCTGGCGGCGGCGCGGGCGCCCCCAGTCCGCAACCGTTTGTGCCCGAACCGTTCTTAGCGCCCCCGCCTCCTGGCTTACTGCACATACTCATGTCTTCTGATAAATGCCAGGTAAGACACTTAAAGCATCTAGAGTAATTAGTGAGATACAGTAGAAGAAAGCTTTTCGAACATGCAATAGAGCATCCATAACACGCTTCAAAGTATAGACGAAAACCGTGTAAAAAATAGGTACTATGTATACCAATGCTTAGATGCCAGCAAACTGTTGGGGGCCGGCAGGGTTGAATGAAAGAGAACCTCAGACCCTGGAATGAAGGCAAAAAAGGAACTGGAGTGGGTTTTAGTCAGTAGAAGCCTCACTTCCCGTTCCGCTCTACCCGAGAGAGCTGGAGATGTCATTTTGATGATTTCCCACCTAAAAAAAAGTACTTTTCTGCTTTAAAAATGTCACCATGGCTCTAGAACGCAAATGAATGGGCGTGCAAATGAGTAGGAATAATAAGTATAAACTAACGTTAATAAAACTATATAAACTTTCGTACTTTCTTTAGGAACTGATGTGGAGCGCGAAACAGCTGCAGTTACAAGGAGACCCAACACTGCTTCGACCACCACCAAGTGCTTTTGGAGCACCCCTTGCCCCTACATGGGAGCTTTTGCAGGTAAGATAATTTCATTGACAAGGCAACAACCTATACATAGGTAATTGTAACCTAGGCAGTCTAACTCTGCCTTAACCTAACCTTCTTAATCTAGGCAGCCGCCTACACTAACACATTAAAAACATTCGCTTAATCATGAGTTCATGAATTGTTGGCTCCTAAAGCAGGAACCAAACCTTATCGAAACTATATTTTAGCTGAAGACAGAGCAATTGAATTTTAGTATACATGTAAGTTTTAAAGCTGCATCAATATGAACCATTTATTCCATTCTTCCTATGGAAATTCCAGTCTTCATAGATTGTGCGTAGAGACTTCAAGTCTCCTTGAAGGGGTGTAAACATTGACATTTGATAGGTGGCTTTTTGACTAAAGGGGCGGGCGCGAGCCGCGATTGGGCGTTCGCGGGGTGACTTATCGCCTTCAGTTGACTTACCCCGCCCATCGCCCTACGCGTCGCGACACTGGAGTCATCGTAGCTTGACTTATGTACACTTTGTTATGTTCGTCTAGTGCGCATGTTTGAAACAGCCATTGGCAGATACCTACTTAGTTGGACATTTACCAGATACTAAAATATAACTATTAGGTACAGTCAGCACCAAAAATCGATGAACAGAATCAACATAACAAAACATTTTACTGTGAACAGATGAAACAAATTTTATTGCGAACAGGTGTTTTGTTATGTTGATTCTGTTCATCGACTTTTGGTGCTGACTGTACCTATATGACAATGTAGTGTGCTCGACAAAAATAGAAAAGTTACTATCGTAAATCTTTTAGCAATTTGGCAGCGGCCGCGAATTACGAGTTGTACTTACATGTAGGTGTCGTACCTAGCTACGTTTGAACCCACGCACCCCTTACCTTGTGTAAATTATTTTAACACAACTGCTCTAAAAACTTTGATGAATGTGACGATGGAAATGTGGAAACCATTATAGACCAGTCAATATCGGCATTAACAGTGCCGTAACTAGGGCGGTGCTAGCGGTGCCCAGGCACAGGGCGCAGACTCTGAAGGGGCGCAAAAATGTCATATCTTTGGCCCTTTTTGTTTGTATTGTACTTCTTTCGAGGGGCGCAGTTATAGAAGCTCGCACCGGGCGTATAAAAGACTAGTTACGGCTCTGGGCATTAAACATCGCAAACACGCATTAACTACGATTTTGTACTAAGCAAATGCGATTAACGCGCATTAGTAACGATGCTGGACCGTGCGTTTACGAAACGTGCTTCAGCATCACTACAAAAAGTCGCCGTGGGCGAAGGCCTTTATATTTTCTATAAGTGAAACAGTTCATTGCTTGTTTTTCGGGTACCCACGCAGATATATTAGGCAAAGGTCAATGTACTTTATTTACTCAGATACCCGCGAAACGAGACACAATAGTAAAACAATAACAGCGCGGTCTCATAGGACCGGTTGGGGATTCAAACGATATTCCAAGCTTAGTTGGTGCCTTGTATACCTAGAATAAATGTTGTAGAAAGCTAAAAGTTTATGGATGTATGGCTACGTATGTATAATGTATATGCTACACTACCTACCTGTAGTTTCGGTATCCACCCATAGATAGGTACTTATCTATAAACCTCTAGATATACCTACTTACGATTTTCACCAGGAGACAAGTGCCCGTCTCTTGTTCATGGCCGTGCGCTGGGTGCGATGCCTAGCCCCGTTCCAAGCGCTGGCCGCGTCCGACCAGCTGGTACTGCTGCGCGCGGCGTGGAAGGACCTGTTCCTGCTGCACCTGGCGCAGTGGTCGGCGCCCTGGGACCTGGCGCCGCTGCTGGCTGCGCCCGCGGCCAGGGCGAGGCTGCCGCCCGATCCCTTGGCGGATTTGGAACTGAATACTTTACAGGTTAGTTTATAGTCTATAGTTATAATAAGTACTTATATAGTCCAGTCAATATTGACATCCAACATCGCAAACACGCATAGGTCTATGTTACCTACAGAACGTTTTTATTAAATCTGTATTTTGTTTCAGGAGATTCTGTGCCGATTTCGGCAAATTGGACCCGACGGCAGCGAATGTGGGTGTATGAAGGCTATTGTACTCTTTTCACCAGGTTAGTTTTATTTAACTACTGAAATACCTACCCACGGAATAAATAAAATGTAACTCGTATACCTTACCTCTATCGAAATCATATTTGTAACTACTTAGTTTAAGCATGTCATTACCGTTGGTAGTTGTGTTCATGAATTAACATTTTGACCGCCACGTTAAAAAAAGTTTGATTTCGGTGCCAAGCTACGGAGTCATCCTTTCTCTCTCGCGATCTGTCATGTAGTCGCTCATTTTCCTTGGTCATGGCTGTGGCCACAGAACAAAGTTTTTCTGTGGCTGTGGCGGTCAAAAGGTTTACATAACATACTTACATTAACTGTTTCTGTATAGATACGCCTGGGCTAAGTGAAACTCAGCCGGTAGAGATGCTGCAGGATCAAGCTCAGTGCATTCTTGCTGACTACGTGCGGACTAGATATACCAGGCAACCTACAAGGTAAATATAGGATTAAATCTCCATAAATTACGGAATTGTTAACTACTTTGTTTATTGCAATAGTGTCGTAATTTTGAATAGAGGTAGGTACCTACTTACTGAACAGTGCATGCAGTCTGCATATGCCTTTAGGTGCCTTTATAGTTATAGCCTGCCTCATTGAACTTAATTTTCTTTATTTATTCAATTTTGTATTTCTTGTTTATTATAAATTATGTGAGGCACAAATAAACTTTTTAAACTAGTAAATAAATAGAACCGGACCTACGTAAGTAAGACATACCGGAAGATGCAGCGTTGGAAGGCCTCCCGCAAGGTGGACCAACGACCTGGCGAGGGTCGCGGGAATATTTCTGTGCGGGAATCCGATGGAAGCGAGACGCACAGGACCGGTCGCTGTGGCGACGCTTTGGGGAGGCCTATATCCAGCAGTGGACGTCTTTCGGCTGAGACGATGATGATGATAATGAAATAAATAGATTAAAAGAACAAGCCAGTTATCACAATCGTTCTCGTGTTTAGATTCGGGCGGCTGCTCCTCCTGCTGCCGTCGCTGCGGGCGGTGCGCGCGCGCTCGGTGGAGCTGCTGCTGTTCCGCGACACGGTGGGCGACGTGTCGGTGGCCACGCTGCTGCACGACATGTACCGCATGCAGCCCGCGCCCGCGCCGCCCTTCCACGCGCCGCCGCCGCCCGCCAGCGACCATCGCGCCTCGCCATAACATTACCACAGGATTACTCAACTACCCGAGTTATGGGGCTGATTCTCTCATATTGAATAACATTCCTTTAAAGAAAATAAAGGGTCCTGACAGACAGACGGACAACAAAGTGATCCTATAAGGGTTCCGTTTTTCCATTAGGTACGGAACCCTAAAAACACCCTACCGTGAGGTAAAAATAGAACGTATAAGTAGGTTTTCAAGATTTTATTATTTTATTATTATTTAATAAAATTTCTTAAATAATAAATTTTATTATTATTTTTGTCTTGGGTTTTCGTATGGAAAATTGTTCAGTGTTATGAGAAGAATCACCTTGTTTTGTTTTAGCGGTAATAGAAATATATACCTACTCTGTGAAAATTTCAATGCAGATGTAAATAACTGCACATTCCAACCTAAATTGTCTCTACGAATTAATGCCTATTTGAATTTAATAATAATTCAGAGCGTTATTAATACGAAATTGTAGATTACAGTATATTAAAACGCAAAACCAATAATTCGATAAATCTCTAAATAAATTCCTATAAACAATCTGTCATTGTATAGTTAGCTATTATGAGCATTATAACAACGTTACATATTAGGATAAAGTGTACCTTTGTGAATCTTATCTATCTAGTCAACCTAGTCACAGTGTATAAATTTTGTAAATGTTATTATTCTATTTATTGTAATTAAAATAGGTACTTAGACTAAAGTTATATGCGCCATGATCTAGTCATGATTCCAAAAATTGTTTGAGGAAATGTTATAAAGAAAGAAACTATAGCATGTATGTACTTTTATTTGTATATAAATATGTTTTGATTTGATCAAGGAGTTAACATACACTGTGTGGTTTTATTTCAAAGACACTATGGTTCCAAAAATGAAACATTTTATTTAATGAATAAATGCACATCTACTATTACAGCAGAAAAAAATAAAATATAATTACCAGTAGATGAAAACATTGTGCTTCTTAAAAAAAAAACATAATAAACTAGGAATTCATATCTAAATTCATTTTATTCATTAGTTACACTGACTCTTCCCATAGAATGTACAGCTTCTACAGTGGAAAGGTCTTCATAGTCGTCGTCTGACGGCTTGACGTCGTCTTGTGGTTTAGCTTCCTCTTTCTTTGACTGTGTTCGGGGGAAATCTAATTTGCTCCATGCACCAGGTTCACCTTTTTTTAGTTTGATCTCGATTTTTGTTGACAGCATTGATGCAGTGCAGCTTTCTACACTTATAACCTGTAATATTAAAATAGATCAATTGTTTGATCATTCTCAAGACAAGTTCAAATACGAACAAAAACTAATATTTGCGTAGAATACTTACACCTCTAAGTTCAAGATCGAGTTCAAACGCTGCATCTCCTTGCTCTCGGAAAACCAACTTTGTGTTAAGGCGAATAGGGTTTAACTTCACAAAACTAAGTACTGGGTCGTATTTCTTGGCATAGACGCTTACAATTACGTAGTCAGGTGTTTGATGCCAATCCCAACGACATTTCACTGTACCAGCTGGAGCACCCTGAAAAAATTACAAGGGATTAAAGGAAATGCAAAAAAAACATACTACCATAAAACGGGGTGAATAAGGACTCAGGGGTGAAAAGGGTCAAATCGAGGAATGTAGTTACGAAGCCACAAAATAAAAAAACAAGAACTTTCAATTGCTACCTTCTTTTTCTTCTAAAAGTAGATTATATTATCTTCTAACTGACAGCACCGAAGCGTTGTGAAGTTAGTAAAAGGTGTCAAAAATCTTCTTTCAAATAAGACTGTAGATGTGAGGTTGCGGTAATGTCCCTTAAGTTGACAGTTTTTGGAAATTCTAGTTTTTTTGAAAACGTGTGGAGTTAGCCAACGACGATATAATATCTTTAAGAAGCTACACAAAAAGAGGTAAGTCTAGATTTTACATAGTTTTTGTTTAAATCGTTTTCTTTAGAACCTCTGGGATTGTTTATTTTTTTCGAGGTGAATAAATACGGTAACGGGGTGACAAGAGACGGCTAAAGTACAAATAGAGTCGCCTATACTTGGTAAATAGGGACATATGAAAGTTGATTAGGAACGGTAAAGTTTGAATAGGGTCAGGGCTGCTACATCATGAATTGAACATTTTATTGCATTGTTTTGCAGGATTTCACTTTATATTAAAATAAGGCATTTTCATTTTATTTATTTTAAACTTATATACAAGCATACGCACAAGGCGAACGAATGAGAAATAATAAGAGATACATAGGTACGAACTTGTATGATTTAAAAAAGTTTTTTGTTTGGTTTGTATGTGGCGCTATTACTCCGTAATTATCGTGAGACAACCCCACTAGTTTATCCCAAGTTACCCATGTCTCGTCCCAGGTCACCCCACTTCAAGTATGAATAGGGACAGCCTATATTTTTGTTAAAATATCTAAATTTTGACTAATTCTGGGGATATTTTTAACATTTACGAAAAGTATTAACTGCCGGAAACCCTTGGAAAGAGTTATCAATATTGCATTCGTCCTACA
Organism: Mythimna separata; assembly: GCA_030763345.1. NCBI lineage: Eukaryota > Metazoa > Arthropoda > Insecta > Lepidoptera > Noctuidae > Mythimna > Mythimna separata. The sequence goes on from CM061180.1 coordinate 11,906,661, forward strand.
ACATCGATTAATTTCAGTGACAAGTTCGATTTTGTCCCTATTCACCCCATTTTACGGTACCTATTATGAAGAGAGAAAGGGCATTCTCACGCCCTAGCCATAGGAGACGATCCGGGAGTCGCGAATCACAGGGCGTCCCCAGACTACCATAGGAGCGGGCTTGAGTATAACGGGTATTGGATCGATAGGGACCCAGTAAAGCCAATGCCCGCTATGTACACAGTTCCTAAGATTATAATACATATTAAAAAAAAAACTAACATTCTTTATTTTTATAAGGATACATATTTTACTTACTTCCTTAGTCCATTTATGGGTCCCAGTTGTACATCCAGGTTGGCTAAGGAAGGTGTTAAAGTCTGTAGTTCTCTTTTGGCAGCAGGACCAGAATTTTAGACCCTCATGGAAGACTGGGCAGCCTGGGTGGTAGGTGCACATACTATCATTTGTGTGGGGGCCCTCATAGGTCACACCACAACCTCCATTTTTGCATGATGTGCCAATTGCTACGCTTCTGTAAATAAAATAACATGCATTTTCACAACTGACTTGCTAATTATCCAGTTTAATGGATAATTAGCAAGTTTATTTATCATAAATACCAGTTAATTGTTTAGTAGACATTTAACAAATAATACACTTCTTCTTCAATTTGAATATTTTACCATTTTGCATAAATGACTTGATAATTTCTGTGTGTGGACATGCTGCTTTTCTCTCCTTCAAAGCTTTGAGAACAGTACTGGTGAAATAAATGATACAAAAAAAAAAGTAAAACGAGATGAGCCTGTAATTTTCCCCACCCTTTTGTCTTTAAGTTTGAATATACTCATCGCTGTCTTTAACCTCGTGTGAGCACATGGGCTTGTATGACTTTGATTAACTCAAACTCTTTAGCCAAAGCACAGATGTGCTTGCACATGTAATCATGCCCCTGTGGACAGGCCTCCCTTCTTTTTTTCAATTTTTCTATAGCAATCTAAGTGCAAAGCTTTATTTAGGAGATCAACTGATCTCATTATCTTCTTGGCCTAACCAATCATTTATTACTGGACTTAGTTACCCTTTCATTATAACAATGAGTGTATATGAGCACCCATCATCAGTAGAAACAGTTGGTGCTGACACATTTTGTACAGCTTGTTTCAAAGCATCAGCTATTTTTGGTTTCACAGTAACCATAGGTGTCTCAAATGGAGGTCTCGGCAACTGTGGTCCAACTACTGGTGCTCTTACTTCAATGACTTCCTTTTTATCCAAATCCTTATCTAAAGCCTTTTTTTCAGGTTCTGGAGGTTTCTGAAAAGACAGTTTATTATATTAATTAATTTATGTACACAAAAACACTTAAAAACAAAAAGAATAAATACAAAAAAGGGCACAAAAATGCTGATTATTGTATTAAATTTCTTTTATCTGGTAAAAGAAATTGTCTGTGACAACAGAATAGGGTTGGGTTAATATTTCAAATGTAAAAACAAACCTCATTTGAATGCTTCGACAATGTACATCCCTTGATATTGAGGAATTCAGTAAAGTCTACACTTTTCTTATTGCAGCATGACCAGCCCTTATATGCATCATGGAAGACTGGAGTACCAGGATGATGGCGGCATTCATCTGTGGGTTTACACACATAGGTATCAACACTTATGTATTCAACATAATAAAAAATAAAATAAGACAATGAGAACTATGTTAAGTTCTCTACCTAACATATTTCTCAATGTCTTCAAAGACGTATGCTTTAGGTACAGCATTATTTTAAATTATATGAACCTATTATAACTGAGTTTCCAATATAACCAGTATTGAGTCAATCATTATGGGTTCCCCTCCATTCAATACACTTTTTCAAGTCAGCAGCAGTGGCCGTTTTTGTGTAGTTACTAACATTCATATTATAAACTTAATCATCCTCATCAATTTGTAATTTCTAATTAGGTATCATCCATAAAAATAAGTCAGTAGGTATTTACTGGTAATATCCTCCCGGCATGGCTCTGGATATGGAAAAGTCTAGAAAATTCCCGTACCTTTGTCGTTCTTACTGAGGTCAAATAGCTGGCCGCAACCACGGTTATAGCACTGCACAAGGTTCTGACTTTCTGGCATTTTTATTCAGGAAATGAGAATCTTAGCGTCAAGACAACGTGCCAGGAATTCACGCCTGTAAATTCAATAGATGTACTATTTTTGTTGTAGCACGTAATAAGTGACAGACAACCATCGATTGTGACAATTTGACATTGACTTGACTGACGCTAACAGAAGATTGTTGCCACTCTTTACAAGCAATGTTATTACATTATTTGCAGAATAGCGCGCTCACTAAGCGAGCGGATTTTTTGGTTCTCGCACCAAAATTAAAACAATTACATAATACACAGAAGACTAATTGCTTACACAAGTTAAATTTGAAATTTAATTACTTTTTTAAGGACTCCAAGTTTAGGAAATGAATAGGGCCAATATACGAAAACCATAATAGTTTCCAATATAAATTGCTCGGTAAGATAGGTGAGAATACCATCTGAAGTTTTTTCAAGATTCATTCAAAGTAATCTTTATTATCTATGGCAAACACTTTGCAGTGTGGGCGTACTAAAGTATCAGAAAATAATCAATCAATTACAAAAGAAAAACTAAAAAAAATATCGTCATTTATATAATATTTTTAGTTTACCCTATTAAGTTATGTATTTTAGATACGTTTTATTTACCAAATAACTGTGCAAGATGGTGGTGCCACCAAATTAAAATTAAATGAAAAATCAATGTTTATTATTATTTAATTAAAATGTTTATTTCTACATAAATCAAAGAAACAAAAGATGTGTTTGAAAGTGTGAGCGGATCGATTTAGTTTTCTAAAATGAATTTGATGCGTAAATTGCGTGGGGCGACTGCTTCGGCATCTGCTGAGAGTGCCGAAGCTTCCAGCTCGTCCTCTCACGTCCAGCTCGGCCTCATGCACCTCAAAAAACTCTTCGCGGAGTATACACACCCTCCACAACCTCTTACAGACGCAGAGAAAGATGATAAACTGTACAATATGCTACCTCTTTTTTGTAAGGTAAATACATCTTGTTATTTAACTCCAGTAAGAAGTAACAGATTTGTATTTATTATTATTTCTATTAAAGACAAAGATAGTACTATTACTTATATAATTGTGTTCCTTTTGCAATCATAAGTACTATTATTAAGTAGACTTATATTATTGATTAGTCTTTCGATCAACATGAGTGAGCTAAGCATGTTTATCTTGAATCAGATAATTCATTATTTTGATAAACATCATTGTGTATTCATGAATTCAAAGAAGTTGTTTTACCTGGCCGGTATCAGATTTGTTGAAGATGTCAATCTACTGAAATATTATATAAAAAACAAATCCATATTTATGGTTCTAAATGTAATTTAACTGCAGCATCTCCAGATCATGCTATATTCATTTAATGCAATGAGTAATATAATATAAAATATGAAAGTTTTTAAATCATAGTACAATTTTTTCTTGATCCAACAAAACAAGCCGAACCAATAAAATCTTACAAGAATTTATTTGAAACCTAAGGCTTAAGCAAACAAAGAGATAGATATAGATTTACTTTCTTTCAAACCGCTAAAGCTCACCAAAATAATTTATTTTCAATAGGTATTTGGCACTAGTCCATCAAGTGAGATGAATGAAAAGTTCTGGGATATTCTATCATTCTGCCAGCAAGTTTCCAAGCTCATGGTGTCAGAGATAAGGAAGAGAGCCAGTAACCAAAGTACTGAGGCAGCTAGTTGTGCCATTGCTAAGTTCTTAGAAATTGAGAATTCTGAAGAGTCGAGCAATGGCTGGATGTTGCTGTCAACACTAAACCTCTTGGCTGCTGGTGATCAGTCTTTAATACAGGTACTCGTGTTACACTTAAATATTAACAGCAAAGCCCGCCTATAATATTCACACTGATAGGTCATAAGATTCCCCTTTATGAGAGTGTAGAATAATTTACTTACATACAATTGTTTATTAACAATTTTTGGAGTCCTAAATCCTTCCATAATTTATTCATCTTTAAAAACGAATCATGCAATTTTAATCAGCTTCATGCACTTTTGAAAAGTAAATGGATTATTTCTACTCTGTCTGACCTATTGTTAAATGCTTTTTTGTGCTGCTACAATTTATGTTAGTTCAAGGTCCTAACTAAAGTTGTCTTATTCTAATCATACTTAGACTACTTCACTTAAATTTTGTTTCTAGGTCATGACCACTGCATCAATACCTTCAACGTTAGTCAAATGTTTATACCTGTTTTTTGATCTACCTGAAATACCCGAGTCTGAGGCAGATGTACAAGATGGAAACAGTGACTTTACTCCAAGGGAAAGGCGAATTTTATTACAGAAAATATTTGTGCAGGTAATACATATTATAAAAAGAATCTACAAATAGTTTGAAGGCCAGTATTTTTTTAAACAAAATATATTCAGCAATGTGTTTATCTATATACAGAGATAAGCAATAGAATGTCATATACGGAAGTCACAGGCATTGTTAGTCCAAACATTATCACTATTGTGCTATTTTCCAGTAAAAACAGAACCATTACAAACAATAATGTAGGTACATTTTAAAAAGCAAACAGTGTTTGTTTAGTATAGTATATATACCTATATCATACTTTTAGAGGTATTATTAAATAAATGCTGAGTAAACAATACTTTATCTATTATTGAGTCATATTAAAACTAGGTTTATCCTCAATTAGATTAGACATATATTTGGGTTATACAAATACAGGTTTATCCCCCATCTGTTTAGGAAAATAGTCTATTCTTATGTATCAACAGGTAACTAAGCATGGTGCAATAATAATAATGCCTGCATAGTGCAATGTTTTATAATGCTATCTGGTTATCTTCAGTGTGTCCAGACTACAAAAATAAAGATGGTTCCTATATCTTGTCTTTTGTATGAGGAGTTTGAGCTTATTGCTAAATGGGGTTGATTTTTAAAGTAACCCTTGCCATGTTGGGCCCATGGATGGGGGACTGACCATCCATTGCATAACAAAACTCCATGCCTTAGAAAATATGACTAACAATTGCTCCAGTTTGTGATTAGTAGAGCTGTGACAGTTATTACAGTAGTCAGAAAAATCTAACAACAGTCATGTAAAGTAGTTAAATATTTTACCCAATTACTGTGTTGTGCGAGTCAGAGGTAGGCAGTTATTCCAATTCGGATTCAGCTGCATCCAGCAAAGAAAGTTTTAAGCATTGGCGATACCTTACCTTGACTGTTATGACTGTGATGCTCTATATTTGTGAAAAAATATTTTTATTATTTAAAATAATTAAATAATCTTAACACCCATTTAAGGTACTGGTAAGGCTGTGCAGTCATCCTTTCCCATGTGAAGAACTAGCAAGAAAAGATGATCTCAGCTTATTATTTTCTGCTATAACTTCGTGGTGTGCCCCTCATAATATTATGTGGAGGAAATCGGCCGCTGAAGTGCTAATGACACTATCTAGACACGGATTGACACAATCTGTAGTACAGTATATACATAGTAAGTGCTTATATTTTTTAAAGGTCAGTTTGAATTGCTTAGTTATCTCAACAAAAGTTGTTATTATCCCATCTAATCTATACTCACTTTGTTTAACAAATGAAGTTGTTAATTAGGTTAATGGGTCAACTTGGGTGTTTCTTAATTAATTGTTATGTTATTGCAGATAAAGGATGTGTTGCACTTTGTATAGAGAATATGCAAAGGATACCAGAATTGACGCCTTTAGAGGTAAATTATGATTTTAGCGATGCGCGATGGCGAGAGGTTTTATTCGATTGTGCAAACATCTCGATTATCGATTGTTTCGAGTTTGACTCGAGTCCGACTCGGTCTGTTATTGGCATATGGCGCGCTCTTTCGCGAGTTGTTCCTCGATGGTTTAAAGTTTTGAGTAAGAGTGACTGATTGGAACAATGGAAAATTAGCGGTCGATTCGTTCACTCGAAACAATCGAAAAACATCTTGATTATTTTGTAGAACGGCGACTCGATATTTTAACGACTCCGATTATTTTGATTGTTAAAACATCTCGAAATCGCCCATCAACTGACAAATTTTCTAGAACGAAACCTATAATTACATTAGTAACTTAATTATTTTTTCAGGTTGTAGAAATGTTTGTAGCAGTATTCTGTTTCCTAAAGGATTCAAGTGAAGTTAGTCAATTATTACTGGATGATTTCCGTACTTGCCAAGGCTACCTTTTTCTATCTGAATTTCTTCTAAAGTAAGTTTCTTAACAATACGGGATATTAACATTATTACTGTAAGCATGAGCATGTTCGGTATCTAGATTTTTAGATGTTACAGCATGTGATTGCACTTGTTTTATTTCGTTTTTTTTTTTATTTTTTACCTATGATTTGTTTTGTTTATCACAGACATGAGAGACAAGGTGTACCCGATTATTTGACATCTGGGTAAGCACTTCACAGTAGCTTTTTATTTTGGTATTTTAGGGCAGAGCCAGACTTATATCACACAACATACCTACAACTGCCTAATATTATTTACAAGAGTTGTAAGCAACCATGCTACAGTGGCAAACAAAATTGACAAAAAGGTAACTCTGGTATAAGCCTGGCTTAGCTCTAATAATGTGTTTATTAAATTTTTCTTTTTTTTAATAAATGTACTGCACTTTTTTTATAATTATTTTGGCCGTTTCAAATCTAAGCCCTTTCATATTCAAACTGTTCTTTATTAAATTAAAAAAGGTTAGAGGAAGAGCGTGTAAGTGGTACTGAGGCTCGGGCAGCTCTTCGGAACCTCGTGTTGATGATATCATCGCTGTGTGCGTGCGGCTTCTCCGAGCTGCGACCGACGCGCGCCAACACAGAACTCTTTCAACTACAAGGGTTCGTGTTACCGCAGCCCACGACACCGGGACAGGCTGTGAGGAATGTACAGGCGTTCCAGGTACGTGAAAAAAGATAATGGACAAATGCTAAACTAAAGAAAAAAGTTCAGTTTTCGTCATTCTGAAATCATCCTTATTTACACTATAGTTATGTTGATATTTGTCTGTGTAGCTATAGAATAACATGAATTGATGATGTTATCTGTTCAAATTGCAGGTCCTACAATCAGTATTCATGAAGTCTAACTCTCCAGCGCTATGCTGCACGATATTAAACGCAATATCAAGCGTGTATCACGCTGACAATGCCAACTATTTTATTCTTGAAAACCAGAACACACTGAGTCAATTCTCCGAAAGAATATACACTAAGAATGCTGAAATACAAGAGAAGTTCTTTGAGTTGCTGGAGTTTATTGTTTTTCAGCTGAATTTTGTTCCGTGCAAAGAACTGATTTCTTTGTCGTTGTTATTGAAAGCTAATAGATCGAGAACGTGTAGCATACTGTGTATGAAAACACTACTGAATATTTTAAAGTAAGTACTACTGCGACTTGCGTATTTGAAAAAAATAATAATTTAAATACTCATTATCTCCCATTATATTTCAGACATAACGCAATTTTCAAAGACGTATACCGGGAAGTGGGTATGCTAGAAGTATTCGTGACTTGCCTGTCTCGCTATGCTGTGTTTCTTAAAGATAAACAAATTCTTGATGACGAACGAAGCCAAAGAGCCTTGTCGGAGTCACCATCACACGACAAAACCCCGAATGAATCCCCGAAAGCTCCCGAAAGGAAGAAAAGGCAGTCGACCCGACACGATTCTTTGATTAGGGACCCTAACTTAGATGATGAGGAGGAGGAATTGGGTTCGTTAGTGATGGAAGGCTTGACAGCGCTGTTGAATGCTAACTCTAATAACTGTAATGTGTTTAGAGACTGCGGCGGCGCTAAGTGTGTGCATGGGATGGTTGTGTATGAGTCTTGTAGGAGTAAAGCTTTAGGTAAGTGGGCAAAATTACCAAATTTTTGTGTTGCAAATCAAGATCACGTATGCGATTCATTTATTGGTTAAGTAGGTACTTACTACATTGTACGCCATGCGGCTGAGTGACATGGCTATGTGATTCTATTCGAATTTACATAAACTTTGAATTATGATGCAAAAAGTAACTTCGAATATCGATACATTGATCATTGTCGAAAAGTCGCACGATAAATCGATATAATCGATTGATAAATCACATTAGTAGACTTGGTAGTTTTGGTCTACCTTTTTGACTGCGGTTGACTGGAATGTTGTACTAAAAATATTTTATTTTATTGCAGGTGTAGTAAGAGAATTAATAGTAAGCGGGTCAGGTGAAGAGGACATGTCTGCGTTGCTGTGCGGCATGCACGCCGCGCCGAACGACGCGTTACTGCTTAAGCTGCACATATTGAAGGCGCTGCTGGCTTGCTTGCGAGATTCGCATCGCACTAGAACTATATTTAGAAAGGTAATTTTCTACATCTTTTTTAACGTTCCGTACCTAAACGTTAAAACTGGACCCTAATACTAAGACTGAGCTGAACTTTTTCCCTTTTTCGTGTCAATTTGACTCTGAACAAACTTAATTATTATTATATACAATATTAATGGGTTGACTGGTAGAGAATGCCTACGGCAAATTAAGTCCGCCTGTGTATCTTAAATGTTGCATGAAGTTCAAATAAATAAATGTGTACCTACCTAGATAGCTCTGTTGTGATTTGGGTTCATTTAAGTAGTGGAAAGTGCAGGTGGTTGCGAAAGCTGACCAAGAACGTAAAAGCATAACCTGTGAAAGGACTTCACAATTCACTGTATTTGCGATTTGACCAAATTGTTTCTATAGCGGCCAGCCTGAGTCCACAATCGGTTCAGAAATACCTAGATTGGCCACTCACTGCAGTTTGTGTCTAGATGGCAGATTTTATACTTTATTATTGTATATATTTACTACATCACACAAGTGAAGTGCTAATTTGAAAGCAAAACTTGTGATATATTTATAAATTCAAGTGTTGTTTACGATATTATATGACGATGATATATTGGTATTTTCTAGCAGAGCCATCGCTCATCACTCATTTTCATGTAAAAATAAGGTTTTATTTAACATTCTATTGATTTTTAACAATAGCTACAGATATTTAAAAGAAGAAGGCATACAGCATAGACTCCATATATCGATATAGGGTTCTGCCCCCCCTATTTGGAAGTTGAAAATAAACTACAAAAACATATCAATTTTTATTTTCTTAATGTAACTTTTATTCTCACAGGTTAGCGGTTTCGTATACGTAACAAGTGTTCTAGTTTCTCTAGAAGGGAAACTAAAGGGAGATGAGCCGATGGACAAAGATATGCTACAGCTAATACACATTGTATTCTATACAATTAGCACGGCCATGAGGTTCGAGCCGGCGAATGCTAAGTTTTTTCATCACGAGGTTGGTATTTTAATATGTTTCGTATTTTTCATCGAATTTTCTGTAACCCTTTTTGTTTGTATTGTACTTTTGTGTATTATGGGGGGCAGTTAAAAAAGCTCGCAACGTGCGTATAAACGGCTAGTTAAGGCACTGTCATGTGATTTCTCTCTTTTTTTTTATTTTACTTTGACGACCAGGACCTATAATACGTAAAACTTGAATTATTGTTCTGCAGATATGTATGACAACTCTATGCGAGACAATACGCCTTTTAGGCTGCTTTATAAATGAAACGGAACTCCAAAATGATACAGAACCCGGCGACGCAGAGCTCTATGAAGTATTCCATGAAATATTTACAAGCAACATATTAGAAATGACGTGAGTATCTACAGCATTTTTTTAAAGTTTGTTTTAACTTGACAGCATGATATTTACCTATGTCATTCATGGGAACAAATTGGAGAAACAGTTGCGCAACTTTGCTGTCAGCAACATCAACAATAATGTACGATCGATAAGATACTTAGGTTGTTTACGCGGAACCTAACTATCTTGCCAGCAACACAGCAAAATTTCGTTTTCCCTGCAACATGTTACTCTAACAACATCATCATCATCATCATCTGCCTAGCCTTTTCCCAACTATATTGGGGTCGGCATCCAGTCAATCCGGATTTAGCTGAATACCAGTATTTTACGAGGAGCGGCTGCCTACCAGACCTCCACAACCCATTAACTGGGGTAACACGGTACTTCATGGCAAGACTGGAGTCAGATTTTACTGGCTTCTGACTATCCGTAACGAATGCCAAAGATCTCTTAAATGACAGCCGGGACCAACGGCTTAACGTGCTTTTCCGAGGCACGGAGGAAACTCGTTATGTTAAGATGGTCACCCATCCACAGAGCAACCTAGGCAAGCGTTGCTTAACCTTGAAGATCGACCTGTGCGGCTGTTATTATCTAGCCACGAGCTCCTGTTACTCTAACGTTGCGCAATAATGTTCCCAATTAATGACGCTTTATACTTTATACCAATCTTTATCTTTTCCTACAGTTTTCCTGAGAAAGTACCTGTAGTTTTTGTGCATGCGTGCATCATTCTGCGACTTTTGTACGATGTCGCTCTGGACTCTTTTGATAAGCCAACTTTCTGCGGATCGCTCAACGTCAAATCACCCAGTTTGACGCGACAGAGCTCTGCAATTAATGAAGTAAGTTTAACTCATTAATTAATTTTTCTTTTCATTGTTAACTGTTCGATTGTAGAGCGTTCGTGGCCTATATGACATGGGGCATGCACTAACAGACATATTTATTTCTTTTCCAATTAAATAACCACATTTACATTATTTTTCTAGTCAAAACCAGCGGGACGCACGGCCCCCCTCAACCTGTCAACGGGTAGTAATAACGGGGAAGCCTGGGTAATCCACTCAGGGGTGGTCATAGTGCTCGCTAAGCTGTTGCCCGCCCTGCCCCGGCCACCCGAACATGAAGCACATGCTAGAGCTATACGGGACTATTTAGCACACGTCCTGAAAAGTCTTGTTAGAAGGTACGTTCTAATATTGATAAGTCTTTGATGATCTGTTTCTACCACTTATTTTTGTCAAAGTAGCACACAATGTGAACAGCGGTACATCTAAAATGTTGGTGTCAAAGTTATAAAGCATTTATTTTAAATAGACCATTTACAGGCAATTTCGAATAGTCAAAGTCAAAAAAAGAAAGAAGATAATTGCACGTTCCAAAGCGTAGAACTCTATGGAGAAGAAAATGCAAGAAACTCCAAAAGAAAGAGTTTTCACTCTTTCTTGGTCCGTGCTGCACTGTACAATATCCGACTCTAGTTCCGATCAGAATAAAATAATTTCTGCTATTCCTCGCAGAATATATAGTACATAAATTTTATTCTGGAGATAAAAATTAAGACTAGCATTCCATTTCTTTAATATTCATTCATTTTAAAACTCAATAAAGTAAAGTTTTGTATTCCTCCACACAGCGAAAGGAACCAGCAAGTGATGTGTGGCGCGGGGCTAGCAGGGGTAGTATTGCGCGTGTGTGGCGCGGCTCTGCGAGCCGAACGGCATCCTCTACACGCGCCCGCCATGTATATGCTTGAGAGACTCGCTGCCCACGCGCTTAGACCTTCGGAACTCAGGTAAATGCGGCCATATTATTAGAAGATCATAACTTGCTGATATAAATGGGACTACAAAAAGGAGCAGTAAACATTGTGGATGGATAGCTGAAATTAGAGTCACAGCCTGGTTGCTGGCTAAAAGCATTTCCTTATGGAGGTTCTTGCCAGCTTAACGTTTGAATCCCCAACCGGTCCTATGAGACCGCGCTGTTATTGTTTTACTATTGTGTCTCGTTTCGCGGGTATCTGAGTAATTAATAACAAAGTTTTAATCTTTGTTAAAATTAGGTTTAATGATATGCTTTTCATCCAAAGAGGACACCCGCACCGACTAAAGCAGCTTCAAATAACCCCTCAGCCGTAACGCGAACCCATTGAGTCGCCGTCAAAAAAGTGCGCACCTGTAAATCGACTCACTATGTTCGACGTCCGTTAAGTCGGATTTATTGCGCATTTTCTCAGTATATAGTATACCTTACCTTTTCAAACTTACATAAACATCTAATAATTATTTTAACCAGAAGATTGTTTATTTTGACAACCGTATATAGTACCTAGTTGTGAGAGAATAGAAAGAGAATACTCTTGACTATTCTAGTTTTAAGGACAACATAATGTCGTGCTCAGAGATCAGCTAACTTGTAACAGGTGTTAATTGAATACATTACCAGCCAACTGAACAGAAAAGATTATTGCTGATATGTTAATTGAATAGTACACGCGCGTTTTATATGTACAGGTAATAGTAACCACTGAATGGATTTAAAGATTTGTTCTATTTACAGACAGCAAGTAGATCTGTATATAATCAATTTTGGTGCTGTTTTCAGTAATAAATTTACTTTTAATGTTGTAATTAATCACCACATATAAAAAATATACAAAAATAATACAGGAGACATATAATGGGAACTTCTCGGGCGATCCCAAAACTAACCTATAACACAAAAATTTTATTCCCTGTAATGTTTCCAGAGAATTCCTACGAATGGGCAATCCGTTAAACTGCGTGGCACCAGAGCCAGGACAGGTTTGTAAACCTGGAGGACCCGTACCACTCACTAGGATCAAGACTTTAGTGTCCATGACAACACCAAGAGATTACAGGTATATTCTCACTTTATACCGTCCTTGTCTATCTCTCACCTAAAATCTTAATCTCCAGCTGAGCTTTACAATAACATATTTTCTTTCTTTTCCCTCCAGATCTCAAAACTCTTGCACTCTGCCTCCATTTGTCGAATTCGACATGTCTGCCGAAGGCTTTGGGTGTCTTTACTTGCCAAGTATAGCGCCACAATCGGCCAATTTAAACGCTCTTGGAACGCAAGACACTGCCACTTTAGGTGGAATCGGTTCAGGTAGTTGGCGGCCCAGTGAGTTTTCTTTTCAAAATTTGTTTTTTTCGACTCGTGTTTTGATGGTGACGAACACTTTTTGTTTTAGGTGACCGCGTGTTTCCGCCGCAGACTGGTCTCACGTACTCTACATGGATATGCGTTGAAAAGTATTCAGATCCACGTTCGGATCCGCACTGTGTCCGCTTATTGACACTTGTGCGGAATATAAACAACAGTCGTGATGAACATCTGGTTTGTCTCACTATGGTTTTATCAGCAAGGGATAAAGCTATCATTGTGTCGACACAGGAGACTTTAGTTCCGCATAGTAAGTTGTTCTCAACCAAATGAATTTATATGTTAGATTGTAATGTGTCTTTTTGTCCTTAATCTGGCATAGAGGAGTGTGAGTAGAGGGTAGATTAAAATATAAGTGAAAACACTGATAAATCCAACTTATATTAATGAAATAAAATAATCTTCCATAGATGTGGGTGAGTGGGAGCCCGAAGGTTCAGGAGAGTGTGGGGCACGCGTGTGGTGTCCAGATCTACAGCATGAGGGACAATGGCATCATCTAGTACTCGTTCTCAATCGTGCTGTACTCAAGAACTCATCCTTCTCCTTATATTTAGACGGTATGTGTGATTCTTATTACATACATGTAAATTAATTTATTTTCGTTTTCTACAAAAGTATCTACTGGCTATGTGGTAATATCCCAGTGATAACTGTCCCTACTTACAATTTGTAGGTCGCGGGCTCAAACCCAACCAGGACGTATTACTTTGTGTAATTTATTTCATCACTTAGCTCTCAAAACGGAGAAGAAAACATCGTAAGGAAATCATCATGTCCTAGAACCAAAAATTCGAAGACATGTGACATCCATAAATCCGCACTGGGCCCACGTGGGTCCGCGCTGGGCTCTCTTTGAGAGGAGACCTAAGTCTTAACATTGGGAACATTACAAGGACGCTAATGGCGCAATTTCATTAGTCGATAGGGCCCACATGCGGGGTGCGGGAGATTTCTGGAACGCATGCCACAGGGCCCGCATTCGGGGAACCGCAGACGGTATAACGAACATGTTACTTTCATTGGTTGTTATCCCGCATGCGGGGACTCCCCGCATGCTGTATACCGAACGAGTTAACGACTAATGAAAATGCGCCATTATGCTAAAAAAAAAATACTGGCGCTTAGATAAGGGGGCCTGTTTTGGCCGTGCTTTTGCTTTTACTTTATAATGTAATCGATAAGTTTACCCTTAAATTATTGTTGTGCAGGAACCCACATGCACTCGGGCAAGCTGCACTACGTGAGCGCGAACCCGGGCGGCGGCGCGGCCACGCTGTCGGGCGCGTCCAGCGTGTACTGCGTGCTGGGCACGCCGCCGCACTGGCGCCGCTACTCCAAGCTCGTGTGGCGACAGGGGCCCGCGCTCCTGCTCGAAGATGTAAGTACCACTTATTGCAAGCTGCACTACGTGAGCGCGAACCCGGGCGGCGGCGCGGCCACGCTGTCGGGCGCGTCCAGCGTGTACTGCGTGCTGGGCACGCCGCCGCACTGGCGCCGCTACTCCAAGCTCGTGTGGCGACAGGGGCCCGCGCTCCTGCTCGAAGATGTAAGTACCACTTATTGCAAGCTGCACTACGTGAGCGCGAACCCGGGCGGCGGCGCGGCCACGCTGTCGGGCGCGTCCAGCGTGTACTGCGTGCTGGGCACGCCGCCGCACTGGCGCCGCTACTCCAAGCTCGTGTGGCGACAGGGGCCCGCGCTCCTGCTCGAAGATGTAAGTACCACTTATTGCAAGCTGCACTACGTGAGCGCGAACCCGGGCGGCGGCGCGGCCACGCTGTCGGGCGCGTCCAGCGTGTACTGCGTGCTGGGCACGCCGCCGCACTGGCGCCGCTACTCCAAGCTCGTGTGGCGACAGGGGCCCGCGCTCCTGCTCGAAGATGTAAGTACCACTTATTGCAAGCTGCACTACGTGAGCGCGAACCCGGGCGGCGGCGCGGCCACGCTGTCGGGCGCGTCCAGCGTGTACTGCGTGCTGGGCACGCCGCCGCACTGGCGCCGCTACTCCAAGCTCGTGTGGCGACAGGGGCCCGCGCTCCTGCTCGAAGATGTAAGTACCACTTATTGCAAGCTGCACTACGTGAGCGCGAACCCGGGCGGCGGCGCGGCCACGCTGTCGGGCGCGTCCAGCGTGTACTGCGTGCTGGGCACGCCGCCGCACTGGCGCCGCTACTCCAAGCTCGTGTGGCGACAGGGGCCCGCGCTCCTGCTCGAAGATGTAAGTACCACTTATTGCAAGCTGCACTACGTGAGCGCGAACCCGGGCGGCGGCGCGGCCACGCTGTCGGGCGCGTCCAGCGTGTACTGCGTGCTGGGCACGCCGCCGCACTGGCGCCGCTACTCCAAGCTCGTGTGGCGACAGGGGCCCGCGCTCCTGCTCGAAGATGTAAGTACCACTTATTGCAAGCTGCACTACGTGAGCGCGAACCCGGGCGGCGGCGCGGCCACGCTGTCGGGCGCGTCCAGCGTGTACTGCGTGCTGGGCACGCCGCCGCACTGGCGCCGCTACTCCAAGCTCGTGTGGCGACAGGGGCCCGCGCTCCTGCTCGAAGATGTAAGTACCACTTATTGCAAGCTGCACTACGTGAGCGCGAACCCGGGCGGCGGCGCGGCCACGCTGTCGGGCGCGTCCAGCGTGTACTGCGTGCTGGGCACGCCGCCGCACTGGCGCCGCTACTCCAAGCTCGTGTGGCGACAGGGGCCCGCGCTCCTGCTCGAAGATGTAAGTACCACTTATTGCAAGCTGCACTACGTGAGCGCGAACCCGGGCGGCGGCGCGGCCACGCTGTCGGGCGCGTCCAGCGTGTACTGCGTGCTGGGCACGCCGCCGCACTGGCGCCGCTACTCCAAGCTCGTGTGGCGACAGGGGCCCGCGCTCCTGCTCGAAGATGTAAGTACCACTTATTGCAAGCTGCACTACGTGAGCGCGAACCCGGGCGGCGGCGCGGCCACGCTGTCGGGCGCGTCCAGCGTGTACTGCGTGCTGGGCACGCCGCCGCACTGGCGCCGCTACTCCAAGCTCGTGTGGCGACAGGGGCCCGCGCTCCTGCTCGAAGATGTAAGTACCACTTATTGCAAGCTGCACTACGTGAGCGCGAACCCGGGCGGCGGCGCGGCCACGCTGTCGGGCGCGTCCAGCGTGTACTGCGTGCTGGGCACGCCGCCGCACTGGCGCCGCTACTCCAAGCTCGTGTGGCGACAGGGGCCCGCGCTCCTGCTCGAAGATGTAAGTACCACTTATTGCAAGCTGCACTACGTGAGCGCGAACCCGGGCGGCGGCGCGGCCACGCTGTCGGGCGCGTCCAGCGTGTACTGCGTGCTGGGCACGCCGCCGCACTGGCGCCGCTACTCCAAGCTCGTGTGGCGACAGGGGCCCGCGCTCCTGCTCGAAGATGTAAGTACCACTTATTGCAAGCTGCACTACGTGAGCGCGAACCCGGGCGGCGGCGCGGCCACGCTGTCGGGCGCGTCCAGCGTGTACTGCGTGCTGGGCACGCCGCCGCACTGGCGCCGCTACTCCAAGCTCGTGTGGCGACAGGGGCCCGCGCTCCTGCTCGAAGATGTAAGTACCACTTATTGCAAGCTGCACTACGTGAGCGCGAACCCGGGCGGCGGCGCGGCCACGCTGTCGGGCGCGTCCAGCGTGTACTGCGTGCTGGGCACGCCGCCGCACTGGCGCCGCTACTCCAAGCTCGTGTGGCGACAGGGGCCCGCGCTCCTGCTCGAAGATGTAAGTACCACTTATTGCAAGCTGCACTACGTGAGCGCGAACCCGGGCGGCGGCGCGGCCACGCTGTCGGGCGCGTCCAGCGTGTACTGCGTGCTGGGCACGCCGCCGCACTGGCGCCGCTACTCCAAGCTCGTGTGGCGACAGGGGCCCGCGCTCCTGCTCGAAGATGTAAGTACCACTTATTGCAAGCTGCACTACGTGAGCGCGAACCCGGGCGGCGGCGCGGCCACGCTGTCGGGCGCGTCCAGCGTGTACTGCGTGCTGGGCACGCCGCCGCACTGGCGCCGCTACTCCAAGCTCGTGTGGCGACAGGGGCCCGCGCTCCTGCTCGAAGATGTAAGTACCACTTATTGCAAGCTGCACTACGTGAGCGCGAACCCGGGCGGCGGCGCGGCCACGCTGTCGGGCGCGTCCAGCGTGTACTGCGTGCTGGGCACGCCGCCGCACTGGCGCCGCTACTCCAAGCTCGTGTGGCGACAGGGGCCCGCGCTCCTGCTCGAAGATGTAAGTACCACTTATTGCAAGCTGCACTACGTGAGCGCGAACCCGGGCGGCGGCGCGGCCACGCTGTCGGGCGCGTCCAGCGTGTACTGCGTGCTGGGCACGCCGCCGCACTGGCGCCGCTACTCCAAGCTCGTGTGGCGACAGGGGCCCGCGCTCCTGCTCGAAGATGTAAGTACCACTTATTGCAAGCTGCACTACGTGAGCGCGAACCCGGGCGGCGGCGCGGCCACGCTGTCGGGCGCGTCCAGCGTGTACTGCGTGCTGGGCACGCCGCCGCACTGGCGCCGCTACTCCAAGCTCGTGTGGCGACAGGGGCCCGCGCTCCTGCTCGAAGATGTAAGTACCACTTATTGCAAGCTGCACTACGTGAGCGCGAACCCGGGCGGCGGCGCGGCCACGCTGTCGGGCGCGTCCAGCGTGTACTGCGTGCTGGGCACGCCGCCGCACTGGCGCCGCTACTCCAAGCTCGTGTGGCGACAGGGGCCCGCGCTCCTGCTCGAAGATGTAAGTACCACTTATTGCAAGCTGCACTACGTGAGCGCGAACCCGGGCGGCGGCGCGGCCACGCTGTCGGGCGCGTCCAGCGTGTACTGCGTGCTGGGCACGCCGCCGCACTGGCGCCGCTACTCCAAGCTCGTGTGGCGACAGGGGCCCGCGCTCCTGCTCGAAGATGTAAGTACCACTTATTGCAAGCTGCACTACGTGAGCGCGAACCCGGGCGGCGGCGCGGCCACGCTGTCGGGCGCGTCCAGCGTGTACTGCGTGCTGGGCACGCCGCCGCACTGGCGCCGCTACTCCAAGCTCGTGTGGCGACAGGGGCCCGCGCTCCTGCTCGAAGATGTAAGTACCACTTATTGCAAGCTGCACTACGTGAGCGCGAACCCGGGCGGCGGCGCGGCCACGCTGTCGGGCGCGTCCAGCGTGTACTGCGTGCTGGGCACGCCGCCGCACTGGCGCCGCTACTCCAAGCTCGTGTGGCGACAGGGGCCCGCGCTCCTGCTCGAAGATGTAAGTACCACTTATTGCAAGCTGCACTACGTGAGCGCGAACCCGGGCGGCGGCGCGGCCACGCTGTCGGGCGCGTCCAGCGTGTACTGCGTGCTGGGCACGCCGCCGCACTGGCGCCGCTACTCCAAGCTCGTGTGGCGACAGGGGCCCGCGCTCCTGCTCGAAGATGTAAGTACCACTTATTGCAAGCTGCACTACGTGAGCGCGAACCCGGGCGGCGGCGCGGCCACGCTGTCGGGCGCGTCCAGCGTGTACTGCGTGCTGGGCACGCCGCCGCACTGGCGCCGCTACTCCAAGCTCGTGTGGCGACAGGGGCCCGCGCTCCTGCTCGAAGATGTAAGTACCACTTATTGCAAGCTGCACTACGTGAGCGCGAACCCGGGCGGCGGCGCGGCCACGCTGTCGGGCGCGTCCAGCGTGTACTGCGTGCTGGGCACGCCGCCGCACTGGCGCCGCTACTCCAAGCTCGTGTGGCGACAGGGGCCCGCGCTCCTGCTCGAAGATGTAAGTACCACTTATTGCAAGCTGCACTACGTGAGCGCGAACCCGGGCGGCGGCGCGGCCACGCTGTCGGGCGCGTCCAGCGTGTACTGCGTGCTGGGCACGCCGCCGCACTGGCGCCGCTACTCCAAGCTCGTGTGGCGACAGGGGCCCGCGCTCCTGCTCGAAGATGTAAGTACCACTTATTGCAAGCTGCACTACGTGAGCGCGAACCCGGGCGGCGGCGCGGCCACGCTGTCGGGCGCGTCCAGCGTGTACTGCGTGCTGGGCACGCCGCCGCACTGGCGCCGCTACTCCAAGCTCGTGTGGCGACAGGGGCCCGCGCTCCTGCTCGAAGATGTAAGTACCACTTATTGCAAGCTGCACTACGTGAGCGCGAACCCGGGCGGCGGCGCGGCCACGCTGTCGGGCGCGTCCAGCGTGTACTGCGTGCTGGGCACGCCGCCGCACTGGCGCCGCTACTCCAAGCTCGTGTGGCGACAGGGGCCCGCGCTCCTGCTCGAAGATGTAAGTACCACTTATTGCAAGCTGCACTACGTGAGCGCGAACCCGGGCGGCGGCGCGGCCACGCTGTCGGGCGCGTCCAGCGTGTACTGCGTGCTGGGCACGCCGCCGCACTGGCGCCGCTACTCCAAGCTCGTGTGGCGACAGGGGCCCGCGCTCCTGCTCGAAGATGTAAGTACCACTTATTGCAAGCTGCACTACGTGAGCGCGAACCCGGGCGGCGGCGCGGCCACGCTGTCGGGCGCGTCCAGCGTGTACTGCGTGCTGGGCACGCCGCCGCACTGGCGCCGCTACTCCAAGCTCGTGTGGCGACAGGGGCCCGCGCTCCTGCTCGAAGATGTAAGTACCACTTATTGCAAGCTGCACTACGTGAGCGCGAACCCGGGCGGCGGCGCGGCCACGCTGTCGGGCGCGTCCAGCGTGTACTGCGTGCTGGGCACGCCGCCGCACTGGCGCCGCTACTCCAAGCTCGTGTGGCGACAGGGGCCCGCGCTCCTGCTCGAAGATGTAAGTACCACTTATTGCAAGCTGCACTACGTGAGCGCGAACCCGGGCGGCGGCGCGGCCACGCTGTCGGGCGCGTCCAGCGTGTACTGCGTGCTGGGCACGCCGCCGCACTGGCGCCGCTACTCCAAGCTCGTGTGGCGACAGGGGCCCGCGCTCCTGCTCGAAGATGTAAGTACCACTTATTGCAAGCTGCACTACGTGAGCGCGAACCCGGGCGGCGGCGCGGCCACGCTGTCGGGCGCGTCCAGCGTGTACTGCGTGCTGGGCACGCCGCCGCACTGGCGCCGCTACTCCAAGCTCGTGTGGCGACAGGGGCCCGCGCTCCTGCTCGAAGATGTAAGTACCACTTATTGCAAGCTGCACTACGTGAGCGCGAACCCGGGCGGCGGCGCGGCCACGCTGTCGGGCGCGTCCAGCGTGTACTGCGTGCTGGGCACGCCGCCGCACTGGCGCCGCTACTCCAAGCTCGTGTGGCGACAGGGGCCCGCGCTCCTGCTCGAAGATGTAAGTACCACTTATTGCAAGCTGCACTACGTGAGCGCGAACCCGGGCGGCGGCGCGGCCACGCTGTCGGGCGCGTCCAGCGTGTACTGCGTGCTGGGCACGCCGCCGCACTGGCGCCGCTACTCCAAGCTCGTGTGGCGACAGGGGCCCGCGCTCCTGCTCGAAGATGTAAGTACCACTTATTGCAAGCTGCACTACGTGAGCGCGAACCCGGGCGGCGGCGCGGCCACGCTGTCGGGCGCGTCCAGCGTGTACTGCGTGCTGGGCACGCCGCCGCACTGGCGCCGCTACTCCAAGCTCGTGTGGCGACAGGGGCCCGCGCTCCTGCTCGAAGATGTAAGTACCACTTATTGCAAGCTGCACTACGTGAGCGCGAACCCGGGCGGCGGCGCGGCCACGCTGTCGGGCGCGTCCAGCGTGTACTGCGTGCTGGGCACGCCGCCGCACTGGCGCCGCTACTCCAAGCTCGTGTGGCGACAGGGGCCCGCGCTCCTGCTCGAAGATGTAAGTACCACTTATTGCAAGCTGCACTACGTGAGCGCGAACCCGGGCGGCGGCGCGGCCACGCTGTCGGGCGCGTCCAGCGTGTACTGCGTGCTGGGCACGCCGCCGCACTGGCGCCGCTACTCCAAGCTCGTGTGGCGACAGGGGCCCGCGCTCCTGCTCGAAGATGTAAGTACCACTTATTGCAAGCTGCACTACGTGAGCGCGAACCCGGGCGGCGGCGCGGCCACGCTGTCGGGCGCGTCCAGCGTGTACTGCGTGCTGGGCACGCCGCCGCACTGGCGCCGCTACTCCAAGCTCGTGTGGCGACAGGGGCCCGCGCTCCTGCTCGAAGATGTAAGTACCACTTATTGCAAGCTGCACTACGTGAGCGCGAACCCGGGCGGCGGCGCGGCCACGCTGTCGGGCGCGTCCAGCGTGTACTGCGTGCTGGGCACGCCGCCGCACTGGCGCCGCTACTCCAAGCTCGTGTGGCGACAGGGGCCCGCGCTCCTGCTCGAAGATGTAAGTACCACTTATTGCAAGCTGCACTACGTGAGCGCGAACCCGGGCGGCGGCGCGGCCACGCTGTCGGGCGCGTCCAGCGTGTACTGCGTGCTGGGCACGCCGCCGCACTGGCGCCGCTACTCCAAGCTCGTGTGGCGACAGGGGCCCGCGCTCCTGCTCGAAGATGTAAGTACCACTTATTGCAAGCTGCACTACGTGAGCGCGAACCCGGGCGGCGGCGCGGCCACGCTGTCGGGCGCGTCCAGCGTGTACTGCGTGCTGGGCACGCCGCCGCACTGGCGCCGCTACTCCAAGCTCGTGTGGCGACAGGGGCCCGCGCTCCTGCTCGAAGATGTAAGTACCACTTATTGCAAGCTGCACTACGTGAGCGCGAACCCGGGCGGCGGCGCGGCCACGCTGTCGGGCGCGTCCAGCGTGTACTGCGTGCTGGGCACGCCGCCGCACTGGCGCCGCTACTCCAAGCTCGTGTGGCGACAGGGGCCCGCGCTCCTGCTCGAAGATGTAAGTACCACTTATTGCAAGCTGCACTACGTGAGCGCGAACCCGGGCGGCGGCGCGGCCACGCTGTCGGGCGCGTCCAGCGTGTACTGCGTGCTGGGCACGCCGCCGCACTGGCGCCGCTACTCCAAGCTCGTGTGGCGACAGGGGCCCGCGCTCCTGCTCGAAGATGTAAGTACCACTTATTGCAAGCTGCACTACGTGAGCGCGAACCCGGGCGGCGGCGCGGCCACGCTGTCGGGCGCGTCCAGCGTGTACTGCGTGCTGGGCACGCCGCCGCACTGGCGCCGCTACTCCAAGCTCGTGTGGCGACAGGGGCCCGCGCTCCTGCTCGAAGATGTAAGTACCACTTATTGCAAGCTGCACTACGTGAGCGCGAACCCGGGCGGCGGCGCGGCCACGCTGTCGGGCGCGTCCAGCGTGTACTGCGTGCTGGGCACGCCGCCGCACTGGCGCCGCTACTCCAAGCTCGTGTGGCGACAGGGGCCCGCGCTCCTGCTCGAAGATGTAAGTACCACTTATTGCAAGCTGCACTACGTGAGCGCGAACCCGGGCGGCGGCGCGGCCACGCTGTCGGGCGCGTCCAGCGTGTACTGCGTGCTGGGCACGCCGCCGCACTGGCGCCGCTACTCCAAGCTCGTGTGGCGACAGGGGCCCGCGCTCCTGCTCGAAGATGTAAGTACCACTTATTGCAAGCTGCACTACGTGAGCGCGAACCCGGGCGGCGGCGCGGCCACGCTGTCGGGCGCGTCCAGCGTGTACTGCGTGCTGGGCACGCCGCCGCACTGGCGCCGCTACTCCAAGCTCGTGTGGCGACAGGGGCCCGCGCTCCTGCTCGAAGATGTAAGTACCACTTATTGCAAGCTGCACTACGTGAGCGCGAACCCGGGCGGCGGCGCGGCCACGCTGTCGGGCGCGTCCAGCGTGTACTGCGTGCTGGGCACGCCGCCGCACTGGCGCCGCTACTCCAAGCTCGTGTGGCGACAGGGGCCCGCGCTCCTGCTCGAAGATGTAAGTACCACTTATTGCAAGCTGCACTACGTGAGCGCGAACCCGGGCGGCGGCGCGGCCACGCTGTCGGGCGCGTCCAGCGTGTACTGCGTGCTGGGCACGCCGCCGCACTGGCGCCGCTACTCCAAGCTCGTGTGGCGACAGGGGCCCGCGCTCCTGCTCGAAGATGTAAGTACCACTTATTGCAAGCTGCACTACGTGAGCGCGAACCCGGGCGGCGGCGCGGCCACGCTGTCGGGCGCGTCCAGCGTGTACTGCGTGCTGGGCACGCCGCCGCACTGGCGCCGCTACTCCAAGCTCGTGTGGCGACAGGGGCCCGCGCTCCTGCTCGAAGATGTAAGTACCACTTATTGCAAGCTGCACTACGTGAGCGCGAACCCGGGCGGCGGCGCGGCCACGCTGTCGGGCGCGTCCAGCGTGTACTGCGTGCTGGGCACGCCGCCGCACTGGCGCCGCTACTCCAAGCTCGTGTGGCGACAGGGGCCCGCGCTCCTGCTCGAAGATGTAAGTACCACTTATTGCAAGCTGCACTACGTGAGCGCGAACCCGGGCGGCGGCGCGGCCACGCTGTCGGGCGCGTCCAGCGTGTACTGCGTGCTGGGCACGCCGCCGCACTGGCGCCGCTACTCCAAGCTCGTGTGGCGACAGGGGCCCGCGCTCCTGCTCGAAGATGTAAGTACCACTTATTGCAAGCTGCACTACGTGAGCGCGAACCCGGGCGGCGGCGCGGCCACGCTGTCGGGCGCGTCCAGCGTGTACTGCGTGCTGGGCACGCCGCCGCACTGGCGCCGCTACTCCAAGCTCGTGTGGCGACAGGGGCCCGCGCTCCTGCTCGAAGATGTAAGTACCACTTATTGCAAGCTGCACTACGTGAGCGCGAACCCGGGCGGCGGCGCGGCCACGCTGTCGGGCGCGTCCAGCGTGTACTGCGTGCTGGGCACGCCGCCGCACTGGCGCCGCTACTCCAAGCTCGTGTGGCGACAGGGGCCCGCGCTCCTGCTCGAAGATGTAAGTACCACTTATTGCAAGCTGCACTACGTGAGCGCGAACCCGGGCGGCGGCGCGGCCACGCTGTCGGGCGCGTCCAGCGTGTACTGCGTGCTGGGCACGCCGCCGCACTGGCGCCGCTACTCCAAGCTCGTGTGGCGACAGGGGCCCGCGCTCCTGCTCGAAGATGTAAGTACCACTTATTGCAAGCTGCACTACGTGAGCGCGAACCCGGGCGGCGGCGCGGCCACGCTGTCGGGCGCGTCCAGCGTGTACTGCGTGCTGGGCACGCCGCCGCACTGGCGCCGCTACTCCAAGCTCGTGTGGCGACAGGGGCCCGCGCTCCTGCTCGAAGATGTAAGTACCACTTATTGCAAGCTGCACTACGTGAGCGCGAACCCGGGCGGCGGCGCGGCCACGCTGTCGGGCGCGTCCAGCGTGTACTGCGTGCTGGGCACGCCGCCGCACTGGCGCCGCTACTCCAAGCTCGTGTGGCGACAGGGGCCCGCGCTCCTGCTCGAAGATGTAAGTACCACTTATTGCAAGCTGCACTACGTGAGCGCGAACCCGGGCGGCGGCGCGGCCACGCTGTCGGGCGCGTCCAGCGTGTACTGCGTGCTGGGCACGCCGCCGCACTGGCGCCGCTACTCCAAGCTCGTGTGGCGACAGGGGCCCGCGCTCCTGCTCGAAGATGTAAGTACCACTTATTGCAAGCTGCACTACGTGAGCGCGAACCCGGGCGGCGGCGCGGCCACGCTGTCGGGCGCGTCCAGCGTGTACTGCGTGCTGGGCACGCCGCCGCACTGGCGCCGCTACTCCAAGCTCGTGTGGCGACAGGGGCCCGCGCTCCTGCTCGAAGATGTAAGTACCACTTATTGCAAGCTGCACTACGTGAGCGCGAACCCGGGCGGCGGCGCGGCCACGCTGTCGGGCGCGTCCAGCGTGTACTGCGTGCTGGGCACGCCGCCGCACTGGCGCCGCTACTCCAAGCTCGTGTGGCGACAGGGGCCCGCGCTCCTGCTCGAAGATGTAAGTACCACTTATTGCAAGCTGCACTACGTGAGCGCGAACCCGGGCGGCGGCGCGGCCACGCTGTCGGGCGCGTCCAGCGTGTACTGCGTGCTGGGCACGCCGCCGCACTGGCGCCGCTACTCCAAGCTCGTGTGGCGACAGGGGCCCGCGCTCCTGCTCGAAGATGTAAGTACCACTTATTGCAAGCTGCACTACGTGAGCGCGAACCCGGGCGGCGGCGCGGCCACGCTGTCGGGCGCGTCCAGCGTGTACTGCGTGCTGGGCACGCCGCCGCACTGGCGCCGCTACTCCAAGCTCGTGTGGCGACAGGGGCCCGCGCTCCTGCTCGAAGATGTAAGTACCACTTATTGCAAGCTGCACTACGTGAGCGCGAACCCGGGCGGCGGCGCGGCCACGCTGTCGGGCGCGTCCAGCGTGTACTGCGTGCTGGGCACGCCGCCGCACTGGCGCCGCTACTCCAAGCTCGTGTGGCGACAGGGGCCCGCGCTCCTGCTCGAAGATGTAAGTACCACTTATTGCAAGCTGCACTACGTGAGCGCGAACCCGGGCGGCGGCGCGGCCACGCTGTCGGGCGCGTCCAGCGTGTACTGCGTGCTGGGCACGCCGCCGCACTGGCGCCGCTACTCCAAGCTCGTGTGGCGACAGGGGCCCGCGCTCCTGCTCGAAGATGTAAGTACCACTTATTGCAAGCTGCACTACGTGAGCGCGAACCCGGGCGGCGGCGCGGCCACGCTGTCGGGCGCGTCCAGCGTGTACTGCGTGCTGGGCACGCCGCCGCACTGGCGCCGCTACTCCAAGCTCGTGTGGCGACAGGGGCCCGCGCTCCTGCTCGAAGATGTAAGTACCACTTATTGCAAGCTGCACTACGTGAGCGCGAACCCGGGCGGCGGCGCGGCCACGCTGTCGGGCGCGTCCAGCGTGTACTGCGTGCTGGGCACGCCGCCGCACTGGCGCCGCTACTCCAAGCTCGTGTGGCGACAGGGGCCCGCGCTCCTGCTCGAAGATGTAAGTACCACTTATTGCAAGCTGCACTACGTGAGCGCGAACCCGGGCGGCGGCGCGGCCACGCTGTCGGGCGCGTCCAGCGTGTACTGCGTGCTGGGCACGCCGCCGCACTGGCGCCGCTACTCCAAGCTCGTGTGGCGACAGGGGCCCGCGCTCCTGCTCGAAGATGTAAGTACCACTTATTGCAAGCTGCACTACGTGAGCGCGAACCCGGGCGGCGGCGCGGCCACGCTGTCGGGCGCGTCCAGCGTGTACTGCGTGCTGGGCACGCCGCCGCACTGGCGCCGCTACTCCAAGCTCGTGTGGCGACAGGGGCCCGCGCTCCTGCTCGAAGATGTAAGTACCACTTATTGCAAGCTGCACTACGTGAGCGCGAACCCGGGCGGCGGCGCGGCCACGCTGTCGGGCGCGTCCAGCGTGTACTGCGTGCTGGGCACGCCGCCGCACTGGCGCCGCTACTCCAAGCTCGTGTGGCGACAGGGGCCCGCGCTCCTGCTCGAAGATGTAAGTACCACTTATTGCAAGCTGCACTACGTGAGCGCGAACCCGGGCGGCGGCGCGGCCACGCTGTCGGGCGCGTCCAGCGTGTACTGCGTGCTGGGCACGCCGCCGCACTGGCGCCGCTACTCCAAGCTCGTGTGGCGACAGGGGCCCGCGCTCCTGCTCGAAGATGTAAGTACCAGTTATACCGGCAGGGCCGAAGCCTCTGGGGAACACGGAAATTCCGAAAGGTTGTCACCGTGTCCCCCAGATCGAAGGTAACTAAGGAACGGGGTAGGGGTTTAGGCAGTATGAGTCTGACACACCCTCCCGCTCCGCCCAAGAGTGGGAAAAGTCATTCTGATGATTCCCCTACCGAGAAAAAAAAAGTACGAGTTATTGAGTTACAAAATAGATGAGAAATCTAAGGTACCTAAACTCGCAAACAAGTCTAATTACATCGCCAAACACTATTAAGTAATTGATCACATTAAAGGTCGTTAATGCGCAGTGTAATGTAACTTACGTTCATGTTAGTTGTAGCTGTGCATTTCACTTACGTAGCTATAATAAGAAAGTAGTATAATAATAAGTCAAAATACTCGTGACGCGGAATATACGCGCATGTGATGTAAATACAAGCTCCTTAAAATATAGTGTGTTCAGTTCTAAAGTGTTTAATGTGCTTACAAATTTCAGTACGTCTAGTCTCACATACAACCGTTCTTTCACTTTACCTATTCCAGGTTCTGCCAGCCCAGACCGTATCCATAGTGTACCAGCTCGGCCCACACTACGTGGGCACGCTACAAGCACCCTTACCGCCCGGACAGTACCAAGAGCCACTCGCGCCTTTAGTCGCCGAAGAAAAGGTCGTATTTGGCATAAACGCTCGTGCCTTGTCCCAACTCACCCTTGCCAAGATACGCAAAGTCTACAGCAAGAACGATAATAAGGCGATAGCGAAAATGCTCGGCATGTCGTCACATGAGAATGCGACGCCAATAAGGATATTGCACAACTCTGCCGGACACCTCATGGGCCCGGCGAGATGTTTGGGCGGAACCGTCGTTGGTTATTTAGGCGTCAGAGTATTTTGCCCGAAACCTGCTGCCATCATGGTGAGTGATAAAATTATATTATTTTTGTAAAACCACCAAACCAAAGTAACAGCCAGAATTAGATAAATTATTGGGCAATAATTTGTAGAATTTCAATAAAACTGAATGTCCGCCTTTGTACCATTATGTGCAAGATGTTTAAATAAATAAATAAATGTCCGATTTTAGAAAATACCATTTTCTTGACATTCTATGCATTAAAAAATTCGTCGTCTGCTTAGCCTTTTCCCAACAATATTGGGGTCGGCTTCCAGTCAAGCCGGATTTAGCTGAATACCAGTATTTTACGAGGAGCGGCTGCCTACCAGACCTCCACAACCCATTAACTGGGGTAACACGGTACTTCATGGCAAGACTGGAGTCAGATTTACTGGCTTCTGACTATCCGTAACGACTGCCAAAGATCTCCAAATGACAGCCGGGACCAACGGCTTAACGTGCTTTCCGAGGCACGGAGGAAACTCGTTATGTTAAGATGGTCACCCATCCACAGACCAACCTAGGCAAGCGTTGCTTAACCTTGAAGATCGACCTATGCGGCTGTTATTATCTAGCCACGAGCTCCTAAAAATGCACGCACTCAAGAATTAATTTAATTCATAAATTGCAAAGTTAACTCTCGGTAAAGAAGGTAGTACCCGCTGAAAAAAAACACCGTATGATTTATTAAGGCGTCAGTCAAATATCACCCCAAGTAATTAAAAAATTGAGTAATTAAATAATTAAAAAATTGAGTTCGGGAATTAATGTGTTGTTTTTTTTTTCAACTTTTGTCATTGCTGTTTTTTACATTTCCAGATTGATACAGTTGGTGGCTGCTCAGTATTATTAGGATTAATAGCAATGGCTCAAGATGTTGAATGTTTATACGCAAGCGTAAAGGCGTTGGTTTGCGTCGTAAGGTCGAATAAGGCCGCACAAGCCGAGATGGACCGGAGGAAAGGATATCAAACTCTAGCCATGCTGCTGAAAAGGAAAAAACAATTGCTCAACTCACATATACTGCATCTCATTTTTGGTCTAGTCGGAACTGTTGATAGTCAGAAAGAAACTTCTTCCATTCCTAACTTAACTGCCTTTCAAGTAAGTAGAAAGCCATTGGATTTCTTTAGTGATATTAAACTGTTAATCTTATATATTTTGTTTTTTTTTTTAGGATTTAATATGCGAGCTAGAAGTGTGGCTCGGCGCCCCAGGAGGGCTGATCAAATCCCTCTTAGAACACTTACTAGAACTGGCCACCGAGACAGCCCACAGAACGCACAACTTACGCACAATGAGAGAGCTGCAACTAGTCTCCAAACTCCTCTACATTATAAACGACGTGAAGGTCGTCAGCACAAGGAATGTCCTCATACAGTTACTAGCGGCCTTACTAGGAGGACAACCTCGACCAAGCGATCTGCTCTGTCTAGGACAATTCATGGCGTACACTCTACCACTGCCGTCGCAGACAGAGAGAGGAATAACTCCTAAAGAAAGTGACAGCGAGTGTGAGGGCGAACAAATTATTTTAAGAAACAAATGCTTTAACGTAATACATGGGTTGCTGTTTACGGCGAGGAATCTAGTGAATACGATTGTGTGTGAAGAGATATCGAGAGTTTTGGGTGTTGATTGGCTGCTCAGTTTCATGTTGGAGAATGTTCATCCGTCGACGGTCCTGTGGGCGTTTAGAATAATGGTAGTTCTGTGTTCCGGACAGGGACAGCAATCTGCTATAATGCAAAGGTACATATTTTATTTTTTAATCAATTTTTATACCCGCGCGCATAACTAAATAGCATGCGTATGTTCTTCATTTCCTTTATTTTACCATGATTTTGTCACAAGTGGGTGAAGCGCCACAAATGGTTTGTGTGATTAGGTGCTACCTAGGTAGCACTCTAGAGCTTCAAATACATATTAAGTGCAAGTCAATCAAAAATTTCACTACATATGTATCTGATCGTCTTCTTTATAACTTGGTCCAGGTTTAGAGAAGGCGTAGGCAACGGAGGCTGGTTGCGTCACACGGAGAACTTGGCGCAGCCGCAGCAAGCCGGCGTGGTGATCTCTACCACTGTGCACTCCAACTCGCATCTACACACATCTCTACTACATACTCCTGGCTTCACGTTGCTTGCTTGGTAAGAAACTTTTTTAAAGTCTTTTATTCAATGTAGTGAAGTAGACCTTTTTGTGAAATTTCGAATATCATTTTCTGTTGACTGTAGTCAACACAACACTGGATTATTTGGTTACTGGTTTGATTTACTTCACTTTGGTTTTGCAAGTACAGTGTAGGCAAGAATAAACCATCTCCTCTGATTTTGTGGTCATGACAGCTTCAAATCTATTAAAAAATTCAACAGGTATTTTAATGGTTTCCTTCCAGGGATTTTTGACGTTTATCAATACTATTTTTTTATGGCATTTTAAATTCTTACATACATAAAATGTTATAAAACTGTCTGTGTGTTTGAGATAATCCTATAAACTAGCAAACTAATTTTAATGTAGTTTTCACTGATAAACAGAGTTTTTTTTTTTTTAATATAAACTAGTGCTTGTCTGCGATCCTGCTTACTATCAAGCAGTGATGCAATCGTTGATAAGGAAGCACACTAGTTTTTAGTGATTTTTTAATTACGATGACTGACCTGGGGTGACTTACTGATAAGTAAATAAATCCCTGTTCTTTCTCAGGATGGTACCAGCGCACTTACAAATCCCGGAGCTGTACTACCTACTATTCGGTCTGGCGCTGGGGCAGCCGGTGCGCGGGCTGTGCGGCGAGCGCGGTGTGTCCGTGGAGCGCGTGTGGGGCGCGGCGTGGGGCGCGTCCGCGCCGCCCAGGCAGTCGCCCGCCGCGCTGGCCGCGCGTATTACCTTGTGTCCTGATGCTGTTGTTGTGCTCTTGGCGGCCGTCAGGGCGCTCGTGCACAATGATAAGACTAACGAACCTGAATGGCTGGCTGATCATCCTGTTGCTATTGTGCAGGTAACTTGACAATACTAATTCTCAATTGATTTAAAGTCATGTAACATGTTTTATACAGTATATGTATATACAATAATACAGTACAACTACACTCCATTCGCAATTAAATTAGACATTAGACTAAACACACTTGTTTACTGTCCGTTCAACTGACTTTGACTTCTATTCCATTAGCATAAAGATGACATTGAAAGCAAAAAATTGGTTACAATACCAACTATTTACTGCAACGGCCATTTATCATGACACCAACGCAATAAAAGTCAAAATTGATTGAACGAACAGTAAAAAACGGTGTATTTAATCTAATGTCTAATTTAATTGCGAATGGTGTATAATTTACATGAGAAAAAAGTCAAAATAAATGTAAAAAGCATAGGCTTTTTTTAACGTATCAATGTTAACCTATCACACCGTGGTATCTAATAATTGTTATAAAATTGCAGGTTCTTTTTTCACTGTACAACACGCTGCCTGATTTCGTCCCTATTATGATGATGGCGGAAGTTTTGACAGCTTTAGCAGCGATCCTCTTCCCGCCGAACTCACAAGACGATATAAATATGCGTAAGTGGTTTAAATATTATTACCATTTTCACTACCCTCACCAGGTGCCTCTTCCAGTACGCGGTCGCCGGGGTATTTTGTTTTTTTTTTATTACCCTTTAAATGGCTTATAAGGCAACTGATGAGGCCCCTTATGAGCGACTACGTGTCAGAGTTCGTTTCACAATAATATACCTGGACTATCCAACATGTTAAATATATCATTTATTAAATTCACTGCGAAAAATATCGCTGCGTATCTGTTCTCTGATTGACAATGACCTGCTAAAGCCCCAAAAGACTTTAAAAAAATATCTTGTTTTAGCAATATGCGAGAGCGGCGAGAGCTCTGGGGCGTCAACGCCTGGCTCTGAGAAAGAGGTTGTAGTGCCAGGCGTAGCGGGCGCGTTGACGCAACATCCCGTGCGACAAGGCGTCATGGACTTCCTACGTGTTATCGTGCTCGACTCGCTACCGCTCAACGTCACTGGGAAGACTGCACCGGTATGTCACACAAGATAAAATACAGCATGTCTAATGTCTAGTCTTACTTTGTCAGTTGCGTCTAGAAGACTTATTTGTCAACGGAACGTGTTGCGACGCTGAAAGTAGTTTTATCATGATTACGTACGTAAATGTCAGCATTTTCTAACAGAATACGGTCGCACACATTGTATGAATGGCGCTGACTAACAAGACTGTTGATCAGTATCAGAGGAATTCTTCATGCCACATGTCTCAAAATATTAGATATTGGCCGTAAACACTCAGAAGAAACGATAGATATTTGAAATTGTAGATTTTTATAAATTATCCCAACCGATACTGGTTTCCTTAGGAAAATACTTAGGTAACCATTCTGAGTGTTTTCCCAAGAAAACCAGTATCTCAGTAATAAGTCAGCAGATTTTTTTTTAATACGAGTAAACCGACCTAAACAACGCTCCATTTCACCAAACTCGCCTGTGTTGCACCAATACAATATTTGGCTGTTGTTTTGTTGTCTGGCTAAAATTTTTATTGTTGTTTTTTTTTGCAAACGCTACCTGTTTTATTTTTTAATAATGTATGTTGTGTGTAGTTTTATACAAGATGTTGCATGTTGCAATTGTCGCCAACAGAGATAGAATGTATTAACGTATAATCAGCAATGCCCTAATAAAGGTAGCTATCTGAGAAAACTAATTCTGAGTATCAGCTTCACTATTGGTTCTAGAACGCCGAAAGCGCGACTGACTCAGTGCCATCGACATTGTTTTGTACTCCATGTAACTCCGGTCCTGGAATATCCTACTTTTATAGCGTAAATATGGGGAATTTTATTATTATTAATAACTATAACTTCACTAATCATGTACCTACTAACGCTGCCATATTAACCGACCTCAATGCATCAGTACCTTCGTATATAATTTCCTCTGTGATAGTAACCGAGTACTAAACCAGTTTAATACGCATATCTCTTGCCTGTGGCACGCTTGTTCGTCGTAGTACACCCACGTTATGTCACACTTCCCTGCTTCCGCCAGCGCATACGATAGACAATGATAACGACGTCAGCTTCCTTGCACTCGGATGTTATGATACACATTACGTAAGGCTGACTCAATGTGCTGTGTTCTAAGTGCTTCACGCATAGTTCGTTATTAATTTCTATGTGGCACGGATCTTGGCGACTTACTTCAGAAAGAACAACCAGTCTATTATTCTTGTTAAATCACCATGACTTTTTCCAGGTAATCGATCTGGTTTTGGATGCTTCACCGCCAAATTCAACCAGCCAGCAACAGATTGAGTATCAAACGGAAGTTTTGACCACACTCATGGAGAATTTATTAAACACGGAACTGTTTGGATCGGAATCCAATATATCGAACGTTTGTTATTTAGCTGCTAGGCTGGTTGACAAGTTATGGCAGGGACAACTTTCACGGGACCCTCACGAGGTACGTCAAAACGATTAAAAAACAATACTTTAACAAGTTACTTTTCTTCTGGGAACATTATTTATATGTGTACTGTGATTACAGGTTTTCGATTTCATAGTAAAGCTAATAATGCAAGCAAAAAAGAAATCGTCAGTGATATCTCTGGAAGGATTACACCATTGTCTCAACAGAACTATTTTGTTCCTGCTATCTCGATCTACCGACTCTATAGCGGACCAAATGTCGGTGTTGGAGGCTTTACATAAACTAACAACTAACAGGTACGTTTTTACGGGGTAAAGAGATATTCTAGTTAGGTTTCTGCATCGCGTGTGTAAAAGGTTTTTCTTTCTTTTAAAATATTTTTCGATATACCTAAGTATATAAGTGCAGGTTGCAAATATCTGCACATTTTTTATTAGAATGCATATTCATCTCTGTGACAGTCACATACTCGCATACACCTGAAGAATGGTCTTTTGTTTGTCGCAGTATGTGACAGCGATGAGGAGCCTTATGTTTCCGTCACTACTTATCGCTTAGTTTTGCGTTCTGATTTTTTAAATGAGTGGTTTTCCCGATCAACCTACAAGGTTGTCGTCTGCTTAACCCACTTGTCTGTCGCAGTCTTAACAAAAATTAAAGCCTCCAGCTAGGACTTATAAAACACTAGGTCCGTTCCACACAGAGTGCCCCTGGCTTGCGTGGGCGCTCTGTGCAAGACGGACCCCGGTTTACTGTGTCGATAGGAAAAGATAGCAAGCAACAGGCTGCATTTTATTATTTTGGGGTTGTGCATACCGATCTAAAAATCTATCACACACAGCTACGAGCTTGCTGCCCCTAGAGAATATAATGCCGCGCCAGCGACTAGAAATGCAATTTCTATAAAAACAATTAAAAAAACTAAGATTCGTGGCAGCGACATGTTGTTGAGTAGTAGATTCTTCAGTCATAGCCCATAGCCACAATCAAAATTGTTACGGGCCGTTAATTTCTATGATTGATCGGTGAGATTTACTAACGTTGAAAGGGAAATGCGAGGCTTTGACAATACCGTCCCCAGCCCAGGGCGTCGTAGCATTTCGGTCCTCTGTGATGATGTCCAGTTAGGACAGGACGGGGGTACTTGCGTAAATAAACAAATTCACGCAATTGAACGCAACTTCTTCCGTTTACATTATCAAGCAGACGAATTTCCAAAAATGCGCGGAAGACCAAGAAGGAAATGGCGGGACGACTTAGATGTCTTCCTTGAGAATTGGCAAGAAGTGGCTCAAAGCCGGGAACGATGGAAGGAATGGAGGGAGGCCTTTGCCCAGCAGTGGGACAGCTTGGCTAGATATAATAATAATATTTATTAGGTATTTTGTGTGTTAAGTCACAATATTTTCTTTGTGTATAGATTTTGAAAACCTATTTTATTTGTCAGGTTACTCATATTCGGTGCGGGAAACCACGAGCTGGAATTTATAGGATGCCTTACCTATTGTCTACTACAGTTAAGTTCTAACATGAAGATAGCTCTCGACTCGCACATGCGGACGACTTGGCATGTCAATCCTAGTGGCGACTTAGAATCACGAGACGATAAACTGACTACACATCAAGGTGAGATATATATTGTTTATTTTGGCATTACTATTTTTCCACACTTCCAAAGCGCTTATATGTAATAACTAGTAGTAGCTGCCACAAGATGGACCAACTACTTGGTAAGGGTCGCGGGAAAACGGTAGATACGAGACGTACAAGCCCGGTCATTGTGGCCGAAACACGTCCACAGCCGATTATAGATGGGGAGGCCTATAGTCGGCTGTGGATGTCTTTCAGCTGAAATGCTGATATGATGACAGCTGATAAAAAAATCGGACGCTTTTCGAGTGCAAACGCCATGCAAACCAAACCAACCACCAAAGAATTCGAGGCGTTTTTTCTCAGCAAAGTTCGTCTTTAACTTCTATGGTATTAAGCGTTTCCATTACAAACAGGGCGTAACCTTATGGCCGGAGCTGCCCGACGAGTCTGGGAAGAACTGTATGTATGTAAGAAGCCTGCGATAGAGGAAGTGTTCAAGATAACACTAGTGCCGCCCATCGGCAACGCCCGCGCTCCCGACCTCACTGCCGTGAGGGAACAGCTCAATGAGAGCGCGCACAAGTTGTGGATCAACTATATCGATATTGAGAGGAAGGTAAGATATTGATTTTATTATAGAAGCCTTCTTTTATTTACACAAGGTAAAAAACGTTGTTTTGATCGATTGCTGTTGATTAGTGATGTAACGAATATACGCACATTTTTTGACAGTCGCATTCGCGAAATAATAAATGTAACATTCGTTATATCACCACTGTTGATTGTTGTAGTAATACTTTGCTATACAGATCTCAAACCATTTTCAAATCAGTAGCGTAAATTACAATTCTTCTTATTTCGCTCGAACGGTTATTTCATTTTAACTATTCAAAAGTGTCTGTAAAAAATTTGTTCCTGTAATAAATTTTGACTGTGACTTTGACTCCAGTCTATCACGATAAAAAAGTATATTTTTAATTTATCCCCAGGCTACATACCGTGTCCCATGGGAACTCCACAATCAAATCCAGTCAAAGATACAGAAGGTGACCGGCGGACTCACACGACTGGCATCCAGAACTAAAGTGAAGAAGGAAGACTCGGCCAAGCAGCGATCTAACCCGCCACGAGACCATGCACTGGCTTATATGCAGGATCACGTACAGCTTGTGAGGTAAGTAACTGTTCTGTAATAGAGTGCGTCTAATGAAAGCGCGACCTGGAGTTTTTGTTTTAAATTTAATTGGCAACATTATTCAGCCGCAATTGTAGGAAATAAAAAAAATTGTGAAGTGTCAAGACATGATTCCTACTGGTTAGTACTTAATACCACATTTTTTTGGATTTAACCTCTTTTTCTCAGGTCGCGCTTTCATTAGACGGACTATATTTAATCAGCCTTATATGATTCCCGCTGCTGGGACTCAGGCCTCCTCTCTAGGAAAGGGAATGGGCCGCTATGGTTAATTGTGCCAATATTTAAGTATCTTTATAACGACTCTCTTTTTTAGATTGTATTTAGCTCTTATACTGTGATTTAAATTGTCGATACCAGAAATATGAAATAACGTAAGGGCCTGTTACGTTATTTCATATATTCTAGTATCGTCGTGTTTTGTTGTAAATATGATCAGATATAATTGATAATTATCATAAATATGTCTATTTTACGACACGTAGATCACAAGGCCGACTATTCTTTACGACTTACGTACATGTTTCTAGAACTACTTTCTAGTTGATTGAAGAAGAGTAATTATTGGTACATAAACATAATGTATACTAATAATTACTCTTTTCCCTCCATCAAATAAAGATAAGGTTCATATTAACTGTGGGTCACTTACATATATTTACACATTACACGTAAACAATAAATATATACAAATCACCAGCATCTTATAAAGATAAAACTCGGTGAATTTTCAGTGCAAACAGAATTTATTTCGTGTAGCTCATTTTTCAAATGTTTAACTCTCATCCCAAAGCCTAGATGTCGCTAGTACACTCTGTTACTTATTTCGCGTAGCACCCCCACACTAACGTAATAAATGTGTGTGTTTAAACGCAAGCGCGTGAAACACAACAAGTATTATCGTTGTGTGCTACAAATTAACTCGTCTGCGCATCGTCATCCCAGCGAGCGGCTACGATTGGTCGGCCCAGAGGAGAAGTGCGGGGCTTAGTTCCGTTTTCTTACGCGCGCGCCGCCACTGTCATTCCGCCGTGGCGCAATGCGTATGATACATGTCTGACGAGTAAGAGGTCCCAAGTTCGATTCCTATCGTCTGATGTAATAGAAAGATTGCTTGTTTTTGTTTTCTATTTGATTTACCCGTTTTTTAATAGTAATGTTATAGTTACTCCCATAATAATTAATTATCTGTTATTTTCTTTTTGTTTTACTCATGCTTTTTTTTAATAGTAATGTTATGGTTACTCTCTTGTAAAAATTAAAATATTCGAAATATAATTTTGTAATTTTATACATATAAACTATGTATATTTACGAAATTAATTAACGAAATTTTTGTATATAACTTGTAATATAAATAATTTTATAATATATATATAATACATATATTATTTACGTAATATAATAATAGATACGTTATTATTATAATTATTGTTAGTTGACAATACTTTCATTGTCAACTTTTTTTTTATTTTCGCAAACATTCACTTATGAAATTATTATGGTTATTTAAAATAACATCAAACACTTACACTTAATCTTTGGAAAGTATATTTTTATGATATGGGTAGGTAATCAGTAATAATGTTCACAATAATCAAGTAGCTGTGGGTATAAATCAAAAATAAAGTAAAACCATACCACCAACCAATTCACCTATTCAAGTAATATTATGTAGCCAGCTCAACTCGTAAACAAAATAAAACTCGTTTACTACTCGATATACACACACACATATATATGTGTTTGCTAAGAATCAGATAAACAAATTCGCTTCATTCATTAGATGGTAATATAGCACTGATTATTAAGTGCTTGCTTGCCGTCAAAGGAGTATCGAGTTCGATCCTAGCCATTGACAAAACATTTTTTTTCTACTTTATTGTAGTATAATGATAACGAAGTTTAATAAAACTAAAACTTAGAATATTTGCTTTAGCGTTTGAATCCCCAACCGGTCCTATGAGACCGCGCTGTTATTGTTATACTATCGTGTCTCGTTTCGCGGGTATCTGAGTAATTAAAAACTAAGTGTATGAATATTATCATCTACCCACTTTATTAGTTATTTACTAAGAAATGAGTCGGATAATAAGTTAACCTGGCATAACGCTTTTGCCTATCACGATCGTGTGTTCTACAACTTACTCCGAGACAAAAAATAATTAATCGTTGTGGAAAGTGATACTTTTTACAAATAATAAACAACATGTCTCATTATTTTGTCTACACTTTTGAGGGCTGAGATATTAGGTATTATATAAACAAAATGTATCCATAAGTGAAATTTCGAGGAGATTAATGCTACCGGTAAGTAACAAATCCAAACTTAAAATAGGTAATGCAAAATAATTTAACATTGTTGATATTTGTAAGGTTTTAACGTAATTTTGTGATTGTTTACAGAGGAAAACTGTGCAGTTTTGGGTGCAAATATTGTTGCTACGTATAACGCTGACGGCTTTGCTACAACAAGAAACACTGCAATTATGCACGACGTGTCTATGACAATTGTTCGGCGCCACTTACTTAAAATTAAATGTCGCAAGCCCGCGAAAAAAATTTTACTGACGGCGTTGGGTTGGTTGGATAAGGAAGAAAGGATGCGGTTTGCAAGAAAATTTATAGATTTCGATTGGTGCAATAACATAGTTATATTTAGTGATGAAAAGTGTTTTAAGTCAGATAAGGATGGGCGTAAAATATTATGCAGAAAAAATGGAGAACGTTACCATCACAAAAATATTCTCCCATGCAGGTCTAGTGGTCGCATTACGTTAGGGGGGATGCTTCGTCA
Source organism: Mythimna separata (assembly GCA_030763345.1). Classification (NCBI taxonomy): domain Eukaryota; kingdom Metazoa; phylum Arthropoda; class Insecta; order Lepidoptera; family Noctuidae; genus Mythimna; species Mythimna separata. Next base: position 11,945,062 of record CM061180.1, read on the forward strand.
GCCCGCGAAATTCAAATTTTCTTACGTTTTTTGCATTTTGCAAGCCAGTGGTAGGTTATATGAAGTTAAAAATACTTACGCGACTGTAAAACGTAACTAATTATATAATTATAACCATAAAAATCATCAATACTAGTCTCCAAACTCACCTAAGTGTTGGAACGATTTTTTCGAGGTCAAAAACGTTCCTGCAACTAAGTGAGCTTGGAGGCTTGTATTAACGATTTTTATGGTTATAATTATATAACTAGTTACGTTTTACAGTCGCGTAAGTATTTTTAACTTCATACAACCTATCACTGGCTTACAAAATGCAAAAAACGTAAGAAAATTTGAATTTCGCGGGCTGACCTGAAGCATTCACCTTAGTTATTGGGGCTGGATGTCATCGATGGGTCCCGGTGAGTTAGTGGAGGTAGGGGGTCGCAATACCAGTCAAGGTTACTTGGACATCAAGAGTTACGATACCTATCATAGTTCATTTTTTAAAACATGTTGATTGATAACTTTGATAAGTAAAAAAAAAGACTAAGAAGTAAGCTGTAGGTAATTATACTGTTGTTGTATTATGTGACATGATGTTATTGTTATTGAGATCAAGAGTTGCGATATCTATCATAATTCATTCTTGATAACATGTTGATTTATGTCACTAATAAAAAACTTAAAAAAAAGTGACGTCCATCCTTGTCTGACTAACGGCCCGACTCAGGGACATTCATTAACGTTAATCATCACTTAAGAAATTGTCACATTGACAGTTTTACACAGTTTTTCAGTGAAGGTTTGACAATACTTAACTTTAATGGACGCTAATGAACCATTAGCTGGACTATGCGTTCGGCCGTTAGAATATTTTCACTTTATTTATTGTATTAAGGATAATCATGAACAGATTCGTTAATTGTGACCATTCCGTTTAATGTATGTAATTAATAAGTTGTAATAAACATAATTGGATCGTTATCGCAGTTTTCTTTGTCACAATATTTTCAAAATATTTTAATTATTACGAGAGTAACTATAACATTACTATTAAAAAAAAGGTCAAATAGAAAATAAAAACAAGCAAACTTTCTGTTACACTAGACGATTGGAATCGAACTTGGGACCTCTTACTCGTCAGTCACGTATCATACGCATTGCGCCAGGGCGCCGATAACAACAGTAGCCAATTCTTGCTGTAGGTACTTTCATAGTGGTATACGGCTACTAATTGCTTTTTGCAAGAGTGTGAGTGTAGAAACGACGAGTTACTTTGTAGCACACAACGATAATACCTGTTGTGTTTCACGCGGTACACGGCGCACACATTTATAACCTGCTACGCAATCTCCGCCGCCGTGTGTACAAAGTAGTCAAAACTATTTTGATAAAACTACTCGTTTACTACAACACATATTATATTTATATATTCCCATATCAAACAGATACATATTCACTAAAACAGCATACAAATATTAACGTAACATATTGGACACGCGCGCGCGACCAGTTTCATTCTACCCACAGAACACCTTGTTTTTACCGCCGTATTATTATATTCGTTTCTCACCAGTCACGATCTACGCTGCTTGAGAAACAGACCTGCGCCCGCGCCGATAAAGTTATTAGCGAATTGTGGGTAGACACAATTCGCTAATAACTTTATCGGCGCGATAACCAACTGCCGCGCGATGCCGCGCTGTGCTAACAAAGACTGTACTGCTATCATTTTACTTTTTGTGGTTGACTTGTTTACGCTTTCTTATTTATTAGTGTCGTTGTGTTGCGTCTGTGAAATAAATACCTGGAAATATGAAGAGGGACTATCATTTATTTAGTACTCCCCTGTGAGTACCAACACCACCACCACACACACACCACCCAAACGACCAAACACCACCACCCTAAGACGACCCACTGACCCTAACTTCCTTTTCTTCCATAACACTTGTCACAAAATCCATCCATCATCCAAACAATTTAGCATCGATCAGATAGTAACTCACGTCATATTGGTACAGACAAGCGTGGTGCGCAGTGGTGCAGGGCGCGTCGAACACTCGCCTCCACACGATGCGCTACGTGCAGGCGGAGTGGGCGGGCGCGTGGCGCGAGCTGACGCGCGAGCGCGCGCTGTGGGGCCCGCCGCGCGGCCAGGCGCTCGCCAAGTGGGCGCTCGACTGCACCGAGGGGCCCGCGCGCATGCGCAAGATGCTGAGGCGGAACCACTGCTTCTACATGCACTATCCCTACAGGCCTGACCTTGATGATCCTGATAATGTAAGTATAACCGGCGGCAGATAACTTGGCAATGCGCAGAAATCGTTTTTTAGGTCTATTTGGTGGTCAAGCGGGACGCGGGGTACGAGGTAGCGCCGATCCGGCGCGCGATTGGTGCAGCATTATAATAGTAGTATATGATTGGTGCGTTAGACGACTTTTGCCTTTGCACTGCGTTACGTCCTGTTCGCTCATTGGCTGTTTTGTGCACCATGCGCGAAACTTGCCAACGTATTTGCCGAGTATTATACCGATACATTGATTTCCTATTTCTTTTTTGTTGCAAAAAATATGTTTTTCGTCAATAGCTGAAACATATGGTACTTGAAACAACAGCTCAAGCAGCACGCAAGAGTTTGAAACATCAATAAACCAGCTGGTTTATAGCGTAGAGCTCTAAAAGGGCTGTAAAAGTGTGTAAAACAAATAAAGGTATTCACGAGCTCTTGTGGTTATACATATAGTACAGTAATAATACTCTAATAAATAACCAGAAGTGTACATGGCAGACGAACTGAAGAAGAGAAAGAAAATAGTACCTGCAATAAAATAGTTACTTCCTCTAAAAATCGTTCTTTCCAAAACTTATATTAGTGAACACGCTCACAAAGATTGTAAACTTTTTAGAAACAACTGAAGTACAAAGTAGCGCAGAGCTTGGACAGTAAGGAGTACTACCGCGTGTACCAACAATGGCGGGCGGCGAGTAACCTCGGCGAGGTGGAGGGCGCGGAGCCTACCGATATACCTGAAGCTACTGATGAGCCTACCACGTAAGACTACATGTATATTATAATCTATACTAATATTATAATGAAGAAAAGTTTGACTTTATGTTAGTTTGTTTGTATGTTACGATTTAACTATGATAAAAAAAAACCTTTCACCATTAGTAAACTACGTCTTCACTGAGTAAGATAGGCAATTTTTTTCACACGTTCATGCGGGCGAAGCCGCTGGCTGAACATCTTCATCTGCTTAGCCTTTTCCCAATTACATTGGGGTCGGCTTCCAGTCAAGCCGGATTTAGCTGAATACCAGTATTTTACGAGGATCTACTAGACCTCCAACCCATTAACTGGGGTAACACGGTACTCATGGCAAGACTTGAACCTAGTGTACAATATACATAGAAATTAATGTAGATAATGCTACTGTTTGGTCTAGAAGGTTGCGGTAGATTCAGTTTTATTTCAGTTTCTATTTAAATAACAAACCTAATGGGAAGGTTGAACACATTTGTATACTCCATTCTATCCAATCAGTTTTGTGTCATTTATTCTTCAAGAACTCGGTAACAACAGTATTTCCAACTTTTTGCAGTAGTGGAGATACTTCTCTTGATGTGGCTAACAGCGACGGTTCACCATCAGACCTCGTTAGTAGCGGCGTTGTCAGTCGCGGGAACAACCAATCTTCCGGGGAAGGTAAGTCGAAACAATTGAATATTTACACTTTTAAAAGTACGTAAATGATAATAAGCCTATTATGTCCCACTGCTGAGCAAAGGCTTCCCTCTCTCTTTTCCATACACGTCTGTCCGCTGAGGACATGGTACTAATATGACATTTAATTAAGTATAATTTATTCAGGTAATGAAGATGGACCGGATAATGAGGATGAAGACGAACAACCAACTCCGCCACCTGACAATCAAACTCTTCTCCGGCTTCTAGAACATCACGAAAAGGTATTGTATAACGATGAGTGCCAACTTCTTATAATCTAATTTACTTTTTCTCTATCTATATATATATATATAAAAGAAAGTCGTGTTAGTTACTCCACTTATAACTCAAGAACGGCTGAACCGATTTAGCTGAAAATTGTCAGGGAGGTAGTTTAGAGCCAGGAGAAGGACATAGGATACTTTTTATCCCGAAAAATTCGAAAACTTTTATTATACAAAACTTTTGGTCTTCTATTTATCGATTAGTGTACGGTGGGTAGGGTAGTGTAGGGTAGGTAGGGTAGTGTAGTAGGGTAGTAAGGTAGTGTAGGGTAGTTTAGGGAAGGTAGGGTAGTCCTTTGACGGGACCGAAGTCGCGAGCAAAAGCTAGTACTTGACATAGTATTACACACAGTGATTAAAGAATTCATATGCATACATGGCAAGCTTAACCAACAATGAATTTCCTCCCAGCAAACCTTTGAATGATAAAGGGAGATCACATTCGAGGCTAGGTTCCAGTATACAATAAAAATCAAATATCTGTTTAATATAGGAACTGATTGAACACTTATACCCAAGTATATCTATGGATATTTAAGACTGTTATATGCACTTTCAGACCCAGCTTCTAACTTCGCCCCTAACTAACCAAAAGTTCATTATGATAATTATTTTCAGATCTCACACATGTTCCGATGCGCAAGAATACAAGGCTTGGACACAACAGAAGGTCTATTACTGTTCGGTCGCGAACATTGCTACGTCATAGACGGTTTCACGTTACTAAAGAACAGAGAGATAAGGGATTTGGACAGTTGTCCAGATGACTATGAACCTATCTTGCCAGCCCAGGGTATACAGAGGAGCAATCAAAGGCAGTGTTCCAAGTTTTTATATGAAGACATTCGGTATGTATAACAAACTTTTTCGTAACCTTTTTCGACATTTTGATACTATTTGGTGCTATTTTTTTCTGTTGTCTTGTTACAGGGAGGTACACAAAAGGAGGTATCTATTACAACCGATAGCCTTGGAAGTGTTTTCAAGTGACGGCAGAAATTACTTGCTCGCTTTTCCCAGAAAAGTGCGAAACAAGGTCAGCAGTTTGCATTTGTTCTTGATGACTATTAACACATACTGCCTGGCTTTCTAAATTAAATATTATAAAAATGAAAGATAAGATTGTTTGTTTGTATATTACGATTTAACTCACTAATTACTTGAGCAATTTCAAAAATTCTTTGTTTAAGTATTAGAAAATTGCATATGCACTGAGTAACATAGGCTATTTATTTTCTACTTTCATGCCGGCGAAGCCGCTGGCAGAGGCTAGTCAACCGATAAAATTAATCCATCTAAAAAAAGAACTAATCCTAATTTTGGTCCGAACTCTAAACTCCTAGATCTACTTTTGTTTTCTTTTCTGCGTGCTATCTGCCATCCGTATTTCGAGTACGTGAACATTACCATTGTGATCTCTTCAAAGTGACAAGATGAATTTCTTGTTGTTTCCTTAGGTGTACAGCCGTTTCACAGCGCTAGCAACAGGCATGGCGGACAGCGCAGCTGGGTCAGTAGCAGGTCAAAAGCGCGGCGTGGCCGTGGAGCAGCCGGGTGGCCTGCTCGCCTCGCTCATCGGAGACACCTCCGTCACGCAGCGGTGGCTGGTCAGTTACCATCTCAATACTATATTATTAGGATACCGACATAGCCTGAACAATCTTTAAGTGGAAGTGGGTATGGCACGTTGCTCGTAGAACAGATGGTCGATGGGGACGAAAGGTTCTGAAGTGGCGACAAACACAGCGTTGGACGGCCTCTCACAAGGTGGACCGATAACCTGGTAAGAGCCACGGGAATCTGAAATGCTTGGTAGAGGCCTACATCCAGCAATGGACGTCTTTCGGCTGAAATGATGATAACTATTTTATTTGAAATTATGCCAGAGAAAATATATACCCTGCAGTGGGACTCAACAAGCTCATAACAAGAAATAAAAATAATGAGTTTATACCAGATGTTATGGTTTCCAATCAATGGAAGGAATGAATTTCGTTTTATTGTCTTTTAAAATTGGGGCTATTTCTAGGTTATGATAATCCAGATCGTTTTGTACTACAAGTCAGATTTTTCTTTTAATGTCTATACTATACCTACTAAAAGCAGATGACAATGCAGTACATAAAATGTCCACTTTTTTTTGAAGTGGGAAATCATCAAATGTCTTCTCTCACTTTGGGCTCACTAATACCCATCTGTGCGCTAATTTTCATTCTTAATGATCATGTTTTTTTTCAGAGAGGTGAAATATCAAACTTCCAATACCTCATGCACCTCAACACATTAGCGGGCCGCTCGTACAACGACCTGATGCAGTACCCAGTGTTCCCTTGGATCCTGGCTGACTATGACTCCTTAGAACTGGATCTCAACGACCCGGCCACTTTCCGTGATCTCACAAAACCTATGGGGGCGCAAAGTCCTGATAGGTTAGAGCAGTTTAGAAAACGATATAAGGTGAGTTGATTGAAAACAAATTATTATGATAATTGTACTTATTAATTTACGGTCTGCCTTTTTTGAAGTGGGCTCTGGGCGGAGCTAGGAAGAGTGTTCTTTCAGTTGCCCTTTACGTTCTAGAGCCACTGTAACTCAATCAATCCTGCATAAGTCAAGCAGTCTTTAGGCTGTTTTTGATCGACATATTATATAATTTTAAAGAGTCATCTTGAGATGAAACCGGTCAAATACTAGTTCGTCAATCCAGTTGTACCCATTGATCGTTAATATGAATGAAACTTGGCCTATCTTTCCGCAACTATAAAGCTATCTTTCCTTTGTAGGAATGGGACGACCCTCACGGTGAAACTCCTCCATACCACTACGGCACGCACTACTCGTCGGCTATGATCGTGTGCTCGTATCTAGTCAGGATGGAGCCCTTCACGCAACACTTCCTCAAACTACAAGGCGGACATTTTGATTTAGCTGACAGGTACTGTGACACTTTTATACAAAGTGTTGTTACTAAAAAATAATACTTTTTTATTTCATTTATCTTGTCACTATAGCCTATTTATTACCTTTAGTTATGAAGATAACTATTAATTAACTATCCTGTACGATAATCTTTAGAGGTCAAATTAATGCTTTTTTTTTAGAATGTTCCACTCAATAAAAGAAGCGTGGAACTCTGCGTCGCGACACAATATGGCTGACGTAAAGGAGCTAATACCGGAATTCTTTTACTTACCAGAGTTTTTGGTGAACTCCAACAACTTCGATTTAGGTGAGCACATATTATCTTAAAGTAGTTAGTCTATAGTCTTTTCCAGAAATTAACATTTTTATTTTCAAACATTGTCATGGGCTGTATAGTTTATAGTATAGCAAAATATGTTGGCTATTCTGAAGGTGGTATTCCGAACTATTGCGCATACTCGAAAAAACACGCAATACACGTCCATGGTAGGGAATGGTCCCGGGAAATCCCGATCCCGAAAATCCCGGGAAATCCCGGGATTTTTGTGTAGACTAAAGAACCGGGACAATCACACCTGGTCCCGGGACTTTCGGGACCTTCGGGACTTAGTTGAAAAATATAAACTTAAATTAAGAATTTGAGTTTCGGAGTTTATCGATTGATCCTCTTTATAATAAAAATGTAGATGCACTTATTTTTTTAAGAACCCATTATAATGAGCAAGACAGTACTAAATAATTGAACGTTTTCATATTTTGTTAATTTCATTATAAAGAATATTTCACATTTTTCAAAAAACTTGTCATATTTTATTATTTTATATTCCTTAAAGATAAGCGTCTCAGTGATATGATAATTACTGAATGCTGATGATGATTTGGTTTATATTAGAATTAAGAAAAGGATTTATGTTTTATTTAATTTTATGGAAAGTAACTATGTTTTTGTTGATTTATATTGATATATAATTTATGATAATAGCGAGCGTTAAATGCTAATTTGACTTGTTGTTTTCTTCTGTTGATTATTTTTTCAAAGAATAGTAAATGGTTCCGTTATCGTTGATTTTTTTAAATATATATCTTTAATTAATACAATGTAGTTTTCATTACCTATGTACATACATAAATACTAAAGACCTATTAAAATAAAAATACAAACAGTAGGTAAAGAAAAAATAGCCAAATGTCCCGAAAGTCCCGGTTCTCCCGGTTCCTTCAACAAGTAATCCCGAAAATCCCGGGACGCAAAAAGAGCACCGGTTCTTCATTCCCTAGTCCATGGTACATGCAGGCACGTCTTTATGGCCTACATATTTGGATCTCACTCTTGCCGCGCGCGATCGGAGCGCGTTGGGTCATCCAGAGTGGAACCATCCATTTACATTTATAGCAGAAACAAAACCATGAACCATTTGGTGCTATCCCAGGTTGCAAGCAGTCCGGCGTAGCCCTCGGTGACGTGGTGCTCCCTCCGTGGGCCCGCGGGGACCCGCGTGAATTCATTCGCGCTCACCGCGCCGCCCTAGAGTCCGACTACGTGTCGCACCGCCTGCACCACTGGATCGACCTCGTGTTCGGCTACAAGCAGCAAGGCGCGCCCGCCGTCGACTCCTGCAACGTGTTCCACCATCTGTTCTACGAGGGCAACGTGGACATATACAAGTGAGTATACTGTACTGTACAAGACTACGTGTCGCACCGCCTGCACCACTGGATCGACCTCGTGTTCGGCTACAAGCAGCAAGGCGCGCCCGCCGTCGACTCCTGCAACGTGTTCCACCATCTGTTCTACGAGGGCAACGTGGACATATACAAGTGAGTATACTGTACTGTACAAGACTACGTGTCGCACCGCCTGCACCACTGGATCGACCTCGTGTTCGGCTACAAGCAGCAAGGCGCGCCCGCCGTCGACTCCTGCAACGTGTTCCACCATCTGTTCTACGAGGGCAACGTGGACATATACAAGTGAGTATACTGTACTGTACAAGACTACGTGTCGCACCGCCTGCACCACTGGATCGACCTCGTGTTCGGCTACAAGCAGCAAGGCGCGCCCGCCGTCGACTCCTGCAACGTGTTCCACCATCTGTTCTACGAGGGCAACGTGGACATATACAAGTGAGTATACTGTACTGTACAAGACTACGTGTCGCACCGCCTGCACCACTGGATCGACCTCGTGTTCGGCTACAAGCAGCAAGGCGCGCCCGCCGTCGACTCCTGCAACGTGTTCCACCATCTGTTCTACGAGGGCAACGTGGACATATACAAGTGAGTATACTGTACTGTACAAGACTACGTGTCGCACCGCCTGCACCACTGGATCGACCTCGTGTTCGGCTACAAGCAGCAAGGCGCGCCCGCCGTCGACTCCTGCAACGTGTTCCACCATCTGTTCTACGAGGGCAACGTGGACATATACAAGTGAGTATACTGTACTGTACAAGACTACGTGTCGCACCGCCTGCACCACTGGATCGACCTCGTGTTCGGCTACAAGCAGCAAGGCGCGCCCGCCGTCGACTCCTGCAACGTGTTCCACCATCTGTTCTACGAGGGCAACGTGGACATATACAAGTGAGTATACTGTACTGTACAAGACTACGTGTCGCACCGCCTGCACCACTGGATCGACCTCGTGTTCGGCTACAAGCAGCAAGGCGCGCCCGCCGTCGACTCCTGCAACGTGTTCCACCATCTGTTCTACGAGGGCAACGTGGACATATACAAGTGAGTATACTGTACTGTACAAGACTACGTGTCGCACCGCCTGCACCACTGGATCGACCTCGTGTTCGGCTACAAGCAGCAAGGCGCGCCCGCCGTCGACTCCTGCAACGTGTTCCACCATCTGTTCTACGAGGGCAACGTGGACATATACAAGTGAGTATACTGTACTGTACAAGACTACGTGTCGCACCGCCTGCACCACTGGATCGACCTCGTGTTCGGCTACAAGCAGCAAGGCGCGCCCGCCGTCGACTCCTGCAACGTGTTCCACCATCTGTTCTACGAGGGCAACGTGGACATATACAAGTGAGTATACTGTACTGTACAAGACTACGTGTCGCACCGCCTGCACCACTGGATCGACCTCGTGTTCGGCTACAAGCAGCAAGGCGCGCCCGCCGTCGACTCCTGCAACGTGTTCCACCATCTGTTCTACGAGGGCAACGTGGACATATACAAGTGAGTATACTGTACTGTACAAGACTACGTGTCGCACCGCCTGCACCACTGGATCGACCTCGTGTTCGGCTACAAGCAGCTAGGCGCGCCCGCCGTCGACTCCTGCAACGTGTTCCACCATCTGTTCTACGAGGGCAACGTGGACATATACAAGTGAGTATACTGTACTGTACAAGACTACGTGTCGCACCGCCTGCACCACTGGATCGACCTCGTGTTCGGCTACAAGCAGCAAGGCGCGCCCGCCGTCGACTCCTGCAACGTGTTCCACCATCTGTTCTACGAGGGCAACGTGGACATATACAAGTGAGTATACTGTACTGTACAAGACTACGTGTCGCACCGCCTGCACCACTGGATCGACCTCGTGTTCGGCTACAAGCAGCAAGGCGCGCCCGCCGTCGACTCCTGCAACGTGTTCCACCATCTGTTCTACGAGGGCAACGTGGACATATACAAGTGAGTATACTGTACTGTACAAGACTACGTGTCGCACCGCCTGCACCACTGGATCGACCTCGTGTTCGGCTACAAGCAGCAAGGCGCGCCCGCCGTCGACTCCTGCAACGTGTTCCACCATCTGTTCTACGAGGGCAACGTGGACATATACAAGTGAGTATACTGTACTGTACAAGACTACGTGTCGCACCGCCTGCACCACTGGATCGACCTCGTGTTCGGCTACAAGCAGCAAGGCGCGCCCGCCGTCGACTCCTGCAACGTGTTCCACCATCTGTTCTACGAGGGCAACGTGGACATATACAAGTGAGTATACTGTACTGTACAAGACTACGTGTCGCACCGCCTGCACCACTGGATCGACCTCGTGTTCGGCTACAAGCAGCAAGGCGCGCCCGCCGTCGACTCCTGCAACGTGTTCCACCATCTGTTCTACGAGGGCAACGTGGACATATACAAGTGAGTATACTGTACTGTACAAGACTACGTGTCGCACCGCCTGCACCACTGGATCGACCTCGTGTTCGGCTACAAGCAGCAAGGCGCGCCCGCCGTCGACTCCTGCAACGTGTTCCACCATCTGTTCTACGAGGGCAACGTGGACATATACAAGTGAGTATACTGTACTGTACAAGACTACGTGTCGCACCGCCTGCACCACTGGATCGACCTCGTGTTCGGCTACAAGCAGCAAGGCGCGCCCGCCGTCGACTCCTGCAACGTGTTCCACCATCTGTTCTACGAGGGCAACGTGGACATATACAAGTGAGTATACTGTACTGTACAAGACTACGTGTCGCACCGCCTGCACCACTGGATCGACCTCGTGTTCGGCTACAAGCAGCAAGGCGCGCCCGCCGTCGACTCCTGCAACGTGTTCCACCATCTGTTCTACGAGGGCAACGTGGACATATACAAGTGAGTATACTGTACTGTACAAGACTACGTGTCGCACCGCCTGCACCACTGGATCGACCTCGTGTTCGGCTACAAGCAGCAAGGCGCGCCCGCCGTCGACTCCTGCAACGTGTTCCACCATCTGTTCTACGAGGGCAACGTGGACATATACAAGTGAGTATACTGTACTGTACAAGACTACGTGTCGCACCGCCTGCACCACTGGATCGACCTCGTGTTCGGCTACAAGCAGCAAGGCGCGCCCGCCGTCGACTCCTGCAACGTGTTCCACCATCTGTTCTACGAGGGCAACGTGGACATATACAAGTGAGTATACTGTACTGTACAAGACTACGTGTCGCACCGCCTGCACCACTGGATCGACCTCGTGTTCGGCTACAAGCAGCAAGGCGCGCCCGCCGTCGACTCCTGCAACGTGTTCCACCATCTGTTCTACGAGGGCAACGTGGACATATACAAGTGAGTATACTGTACTGTACAAGACTACGTGTCGCACCGCCTGCACCACTGGATCGACCTCGTGTTCGGCTACAAGCAGCAAGGCGCGCCCGCCGTCGACTCCTGCAACGTGTTCCACCATCTGTTCTACGAGGGCAACGTGGACATATACAAGTGAGTATACTGTACTGTACAAGACTACGTGTCGCACCGCCTGCACCACTGGATCGACCTCGTGTTCGGCTACAAGCAGCAAGGCGCGCCCGCCGTCGACTCCTGCAACGTGTTCCACCATCTGTTCTACGAGGGCAACGTGGACATATACAAGTGAGTATACTGTACTGTACAAGACTACGTGTCGCACCGCCTGCACCACTGGATCGACCTCGTGTTCGGCTACAAGCAGCAAGGCGCGCCCGCCGTCGACTCCTGCAACGTGTTCCACCATCTGTTCTACGAGGGCAACGTGGACATATACAAGTGAGTATACTGTACTGTACAAGACTACGTGTCGCACCGCCTGCACCACTGGATCGACCTCGTGTTCGGCTACAAGCAGCAAGGCGCGCCCGCCGTCGACTCCTGCAACGTGTTCCACCATCTGTTCTACGAGGGCAACGTGGACATATACAAGTGAGTATACTGTACTGTACAAGACTACGTGTCGCACCGCCTGCACCACTGGATCGACCTCGTGTTCGGCTACAAGCAGCAAGGCGCGCCCGCCGTCGACTCCTGCAACGTGTTCCACCATCTGTTCTACGAGGGCAACGTGGACATATACAAGTGAGTATACTGTACTGTACAAGACTACGTGTCGCACCGCCTGCACCACTGGATCGACCTCGTGTTCGGCTACAAGCAGCAAGGCGCGCCCGCCGTCGACTCCTGCAACGTGTTCCACCATCTGTTCTACGAGGGCAACGTGGACATATACAAGTGAGTATACTGTACTGTACAAGACTACGTGTCGCACCGCCTGCACCACTGGATCGACCTCGTGTTCGGCTACAAGCAGCAAGGCGCGCCCGCCGTCGACTCCTGCAACGTGTTCCACCATCTGTTCTACGAGGGCAACGTGGACATATACAAGTGAGTATACTGTACTGTACAAGACTACGTGTCGCACCGCCTGCACCACTGGATCGACCTCGTGTTCGGCTACAAGCAGCAAGGCGCGCCCGCCGTCGACTCCTGCAACGTGTTCCACCATCTGTTCTACGAGGGCAACGTGGACATATACAAGTGAGTATACTGTACTGTACAAGACTACGTGTCGCACCGCCTGCACCACTGGATCGACCTCGTGTTCGGCTACAAGCAGCAAGGCGCGCCCGCCGTCGACTCCTGCAACGTGTTCCACCATCTGTTCTACGAGGGCAACGTGGACATATACAAGTGAGTATACTGTACTGTACAAGACTACGTGTCGCACCGCCTGCACCACTGGATCGACCTCGTGTTCGGCTACAAGCAGCAAGGCGCGCCCGCCGTCGACTCCTGCAACGTGTTCCACCATCTGTTCTACGAGGGCAACGTGGACATATACAAGTGAGTATACTGTACTGTACAAGACTACGTGTCGCACCGCCTGCACCACTGGATCGACCTCGTGTTCGGCTACAAGCAGCAAGGCGCGCCCGCCGTCGACTCCTGCAACGTGTTCCACCATCTGTTCTACGAGGGCAACGTGGACATATACAAGTGAGTATACTGTACTGTACAAGACTACGTGTCGCACCGCCTGCACCACTGGATCGACCTCGTGTTCGGCTACAAGCAGCAAGGCGCGCCCGCCGTCGACTCCTGCAACGTGTTCCACCATCTGTTCTACGAGGGCAACGTGGACATATACAAGTGAGTATACTGTACTGTACAAGACTACGTGTCGCACCGCCTGCACCACTGGATCGACCTCGTGTTCGGCTACAAGCAGCAAGGCGCGCCCGCCGTCGACTCCTGCAACGTGTTCCACCATCTGTTCTACGAGGGCAACGTGGACATATACAAGTGAGTATACTGTACTGTACAAGACTACGTGTCGCACCGCCTGCACCACTGGATCGACCTCGTGTTCGGCTACAAGCAGCAAGGCGCGCCCGCCGTCGACTCCTGCAACGTGTTCCACCATCTGTTCTACGAGGGCAACGTGGACATATACAAGTGAGTATACTGTACTGTACAAGACTACGTGTCGCACCGCCTGCACCACTGGATCGACCTCGTGTTCGGCTACAAGCAGCAAGGCGCGCCCGCCGTCGACTCCTGCAACGTGTTCCACCATCTGTTCTACGAGGGCAACGTGGACATATACAAGTGAGTATACTGTACTGATACAAGTCTGCAAAGCTATACCCTACTTTCATGCAATACAAGTCCAAGATATAATAAATGAGAAAGAGCTTTTGTATACTTTTAACCCTTAATCCTACAATAGAATCAGTTCATGTATTATTTTTTCTCGACAGCCTAGGGTAACCGGGTATTATATTGTAATTTATTTTTCAGTATCGACGACCCTCTAAAGAAAAACGCAACCATCGGCTTTATAAACAACTTTGGTCAGATACCGAAGCAGCTGTTCAAGAAAGCGCATCCTAGTAAAAAGATGTCTCAGCGCAGTTCAACTATATTAGACCCGAACAATATAATACCGTCTCAGGGTATCACACCGCCGGAGAAACTGTTCTTCCACAATTTAGAAAACTTGAGGCCTTCATTACAACCTGTGAAAGGTAAGTCAGCCTTAAAATACAATAAATTATCAGTAACGATTATTATCATATTGAAATATAAGAAGAATTCAATGTCTTAGTTGACACCACTGCACTTTATATCCTGGAAAATCAAATTTGAAATATCTCATCGGCGCACCATAAATTTTGGTCACCCTACTTCTAACCTGCATATATAGGTATAGGTTTTTAGTTCTGTAGGTCGTTAAATTCAAACATTAGAGCTTTATTCATACTATCTAAATTTTCTTCGAAATCGTATCTATGATTAGCAAAAAGAATGGGACCTCTACTTAACTATGCTTCGTTTAAGAGAACTGCGTGGCCGCGCGGTTCTCCATGTCCCGACCGCGCGGCCATAGCATTTAAGTTCTGTAGGTCGTGAAATTCAAACATTAGCGCTTTAATCTTGCTATCTACATTTTCTTCGAAATCGTATTAGTGATTAGCAAAAAGAATGGGACCTCTACGTTTGCTCCATTTATGAGAACTGCGTGGCCGCGCGGTTCTCCATGTGCCGACCGCGCGGCCACGGTTAAGCCTTTATAACTTCCTGAATATTGAATCTACGAATTTGCGACTATTATTGTTAGTTTTTTTACAAATTCCTTCGAAATGCTTATTCGTTATTCTGCTACGACACTTTGGCCGAACAGTCGAAACGGACACGTGAGGGTTAGGGTACTGCGCAGCGAGTAACGCACAACCACCATACAGTTTGACGATATCATTGCTATGACCTACTGGAGATGAGAGATGATTTTGACCAAAGTCGCGGTTGAAGCCGCGGGGGACAGTTATTATATGTTGGGCCAGCCCAATATATAATAACTGTCTATAACGCGTATTTTGCATACTCGTGACAGCTAGTTTCTAATTCAAATAACACAGTGTGCCATTCTTCATCTTATTGCAGAAGTAAAAGGTCCAGTCGGCCAAATCCTGTACACAGACAAGGCAATACTCGCCGTAGAACAGAACAAAGTCCTAATGCCTCCGACGTACAACAAGTACGTGGCCTGGGGCTTCGCAGACCACTCGCTGAGGATCGGCAACTATGATAATGATAAGGCGGTGTTTGTGTGTGAGACGGTGGCGCAAGCGTGTGGCGAGATTGTGACCTGTGTGTGTCCGTCGGATAAGACTATTGTTACGGCGGGGACTAGTACGGTGAGTTGAAATGTAATAACATTATATTATTTGAAAATCTTGCCCTGATAACACGGTTTTGAGTGTGTTGAACTAAGGTAAACTCTGTTATGAAAACCATGCTGACGAAGTTTTTACATGTGACGAAAGTTTTAGTTATAAGAATAAAATTAACTTGAAACAATACCTCATTGGACCGATGACCTGGTGAGGGTCCCGGAAATCCGATGGATGCGAGACACATAGGACCGGTCGTTGTGGCGACGCTTGGGGAAGTCCTTCAACAAAAATTAATGAAAATGTTACCTTATTACTTTGGTAAAACTTTATTACTGTTAGATAGATGACTTATTATTTTTTAATCTGCTCGATGCTCCTCCCAGTCTTAAGAAGGCACCGAGCTTTTTATACGCAAAAACACGTTTTTATAACCCTTGTTTGAAGTAGTAAGTAATTAAATTAAAATCTAAGAAAATATGTTGGTATTATTGAGGATATATACTAGGCCGTATATACGATGGAAACACGATTTGATAAAGTTTGCTCGATAGAATAAATTCACAAAGATACCTCTAAAAACCACAATAAACGCTTAGTACGACGTGAATTCTTGACGGAAGGTTCTCAGATTTTTAATATTAACAAAACTACATGTTTTGTATACGGTATACACTTTATATTTTCAAAATGTTTATTTGTTTAACAATACGAAGGAAATACCTAAACTGGCGCGCAACCAGCCCATCATAACTAGAGCCGCCTCGCCTCCCTCTTATCCGCTTTAGTCATGCTTCGGCCGTCGAACGGGGAACCTGTGTCGCTTGCGATTACGCACGGGTTTAAAAAAGTTACGAGTAAAATTGTGTTAAAATTCACTGTAGGTACTCGTACCTATTTAAAATGAGGAATAAAGTAAACAAAACAAGGGAGAGAAGTGGTTGGCGAAAAATCAATGCTAAACGGTTGCATGAAAAAATGAATTAATATTCGTATACGTATACACCTACCTACATACTTATTTACCAATTATCTGACTTGGGTATATTTTTTTTTCAAATGGGATATTTTAAAAAACAATTATTTTATCTTTCTAGATCAAGATATTACAGACCGCGAATTTTGAAAATAAAGAGAATACTGAAAAAAATATATTTGTGAGTGAAAAAAAAATATCTTCGAAATATTTTTTTTTTTAGTTGGGGAATCATCAAAATGACTTCTCCCGCTCTGGTTGGAGCGGGAGGGCGTGTCAGACTTTTACTGACTAAAACCCACTCCTGTTCCTCCTTTGCCCACCTACGAAATATTTTTTTTTAGTTGGGGAATCATCAAAATGAGTTCTCCCGCTCTGGGCGAAGCGGGAGGGCGTGTCAGACTTTTACTGACTAAAACCCACTCCTGTTCCTCCTTTGCCCACCTACGAAATATTTTTTTTTAGTTGGGGAATCATCAAAATGAGTTCTCCCGCTCTGGGCGAAGCGGGAGGGCGTGTCAGACTTTTACTGACT
Organism: Mythimna separata; assembly: GCA_030763345.1. NCBI lineage: Eukaryota > Metazoa > Arthropoda > Insecta > Lepidoptera > Noctuidae > Mythimna > Mythimna separata. The sequence goes on from CM061180.1 coordinate 11,962,383, forward strand.
AAAACCCACTCCTGTTCCTCCTTTGCCCACCTACGAAATATTTTTTTTTAGTTGGGGAATCATCAAAATGAGTTCTCCCGCTCTGGGCGGAGCGGGAGGGCGTGTCAGACTTTTACTGACTAAAACCCACTCCTGTTCCTTGTTTGCCCACCTACGAAATATTTTTTTTTTTGTTGGGGAATCATCAAAATGACTTCTCCTGCTCTGGGCGGAGCGGAAGGGCGTGTCAGACTTTTACTGACTAAAACCCACTCCTGTTCCTCCTTTGCCCACCTACGAAATATTTTTTTTTAGTTGGAGAATCATCAAAATGAGTTCTCCCGCTCTGGGCGAAGCGGGAGGGCGTGTCAGACTTTTACTGACTAAAACCCACTCCTGTTCCTCCTTTGCCCACCTACGAAATATTTTTTTTTAGTTGGGGAATCATCAAAATGAGTTCTCCCGCTCTGGGCGGAGCGGGAGGGCGTGTCAGACTTTTACTGACTAAAACCCACTCCTGTTCCTCCTTTGCCCACCTACGAAATATTTTTTTTTAGTTGGGGAATCATCAAAATGAGTTCTCCCGCTCTGGGCGGAGCGGGAGGGCGTGTCAGACTTTTACTGACTAAAACCCACTCCTGTTCCTCCTTTGCCAACCTACGAAATATTTTTTTAGTTGGGGAATCATCAAAATGACTTCTGCTCTGGGCGGAGCGGGAGGGCGTGTCAGACTTTTACTGACTAAAACCCACTCCTGTTCCTCCTTTGCCCACCTACGAAATATTTTTTTTTAGTTGGAGAATCATCAAAATGAGTTCTCCCGCTCTGGGCGAAGCGGGAGGGCGTGTCAGACTTTTACTGACTAAAACCCACTCCTGTTCCTCCTTTGCCCACCTACGAAATATTTTTTTTTAGTTGGGGAATCATCAAAATGAGTTCTCCCGCTCTGGGCGGAGCGGGAGGGCGTGTCAGACTTTTACTGACTAAAACCCACTCCTGTTCCTCCTTTGCCAACCTACGAAATATTTTTTTAGTTGGGGAATCATCAAAATGACTTCTGCTCTGGGCGGAGCGGGAGGGCGTGTCAGACTTTTACTGACTAAAACCCACTCCTGTTCCTCCTTTGCCCACCTACGAAATATTTTTTTTTAGTTGGGGAATCATCAAAATGAGTTCTCCCGCTCTGGGCGAAGCGGGAGGGCGTGTCAGACTTTTACTGACTAAAACCCACTCCTGTTCCTCCTTTGCCCACCTACGAAATATTTTTTTTTAGTTGGGGAATCATCAAAATGAGTTCTCCCGCTCTGGGCGGAGCGGGAGGGCGTGTCAGACTTTTACTGACTAAAACCCACTCCTGTTCCTCCTTTGCCAACCTACGAAATATTTTTTTAGTTGGGGAATCATCAAAATGACTTCTGCTCTGGGCGGAGCGGGAGGGCGTGTCAGACTTTTACTGACTAAAACCCACTCCTGTTCCTTGTTTGCCCACCTACGAAATATTGTTTTTTTTGTTGGTGAATCATCAAAATGACTTCTCCTGCTCTGGGCGGAGCGGGAGGGCGTGTCAGACTTTTACTGACTAAAACCCACTCCTGTTCCTCCTTTGCCCACCTACGAAATATTTTTTTTAGTTGGAGAATCATCAAAATGAGTTCTCCCGCTCTGGGCGAAGCGGGAGGGCGTGTCAGACTTTTACTGACTAAAACCCACTCCTGTTCCTCCTTTGCCCACCTACGAAATATTTTTTTTTAGTTGGGGAATCATCAAAATGAGTTCTCCCGCTCTGGGCGAAGCGGGAGGGCGTGTCAGACTTTTACTGACTAAAACCCACTCCTGTTCCTCCTTTGCCAACCTACGAAATATTTTTTTAGTTGGGGAATCATCAAAATGACTTCTGCTCTGGGCGGAGCGGGAGGGCGTGTCAGACTTTTACTGACTAAAACCCACTCCTGTTCCTTCTTTGCCCTAATTCCGTGGTCCCGGGGATCTCTTTCGTCAACCCAGGCCCCAGAAGGCTTTGGCCTTGTCGGTCCCCTACAGTTTGCTGACATCTCTTTGAGGCGCGCGTGGAGCAATACGCGCCGTCGACGACATGGGCTTGGTCCGGATTGTTACCAGACGTCCGGACGGCGAGCTACCCATTGCTCGTCGCCCGCAAGCATGCGCCTACGGTGGTACCTACTAAGTATGTGATGAAAATATTTTATGCAGCTAAATTCATACTGAATTCTCGGTAATTACTCAGTAAAAAAATAGAAGCAATAAAAAGAGATAATAATATAATTCTGGAAGAACATTATGGAAACAAAGTTAAAAAGTTTTTACTTTGATTGTCTTCTACCAGAAATAATTGATTCAAGGCTGGACAGAAAAATGGAAATTCGTGAGCAACAATATATTTTAGACGCAATAGATAAGAAAGAGTCAGCAAAACGAAAAAAAGCTATGCCTTCCGCGAGTATTATTCCAGAAGCGAAGCGGAAAAAAGTTACAAAATAGTAATACACGTAATAATATTGTACGGCGGCACAGCGCAGTGACGCGCGCGCGGCTCGCTCGCTCGTTTGCCGGTGTGCCTCACGCACACATACACAGAGCGCAAAGAAAACCTAAAGTCGATTAGCGCTAGAAACTCGGTGCGCTCTTAAAAATGAAATCTTTAGTCATCGTTTATCTTCAGGTCGTCACAGTCTGGCAATACTGGGCTCGTCGCCGTCGTCTAGCCGTGAAGGTATGCTTATACGGTCACGAAGAAGCAGTGACCTGTCTAGCAGCGAGCCCGGCGTACAACCTCGTAGTCAGCGGCTCCCGCGATGGACAGGCTATCGTGTGGGACGTGGAGCGGGGGACGTTCATACGGCAGTTACTGCCGCCGCATTCCTATGGACCCCCTCCGCCGGTGTCTGCGTTAGCCATTGATGATCTTACTGTAAGTATTAGTTAACGTCCTGTTAAAATACATTGAATAGTACATATTTTAGAGCAGTTGTGGCCCTTACTTACGTGTAGCAGGACGCTGGTTCAAATCCAGTCAGGCACGAATTACTGATTGTAATTTATTTCATCATCACTGCTCTCAAAACTGTGAAAGAAAACATCGTGAGGAAACTGGCATGTCCTAGATCCAAAATTTCGAATACATGTGAATCCACCAACCCGTACTGGGCTCGTGTGGTGGATTACGGCCCATTTCCTGCATATACTGAGTGTCGGTGCTAAACAATGCACTGGGTGCAGCAATGATATACAAAAGTCCCCATTATTCTATAGTAATTTAAAAACCCATCCAAAAAGTAGAATATAATAATACAACAAGACCTCATTTGTACCAGGGCGACATAGCGACGTGCAGCGGCAGCTGGCTGTACGCGTGGTCGATCAACGGCTCGCTGCTGGGCGCCGTGGACACCATCGGCGGGCGCGAGCGCTCGCAGCAGGTGCTGTGCGTGGCCTTCAGCCAGACGCGCGAGTGGGACCCGCTTAACGTCATCATCACCGGCTCCACCGATGGCGTCGTTAGGGTGAGTTACGTACAAAGCAATGTGTTTTCGAGAATAGAAAATAACTTTCTTTTCAGGACAACTTGTATGGGTGACATAATGACTCGCTAACGGCCGAAACCAATAACCTATCTATCTCCAGTTTTGGCATACTGGAGATAGTAAAACAAATGATACAATACAAAAATTATCATGTTTTCTGTTGTTTCATTTGTTTTTCAATCTCCGATATGTGATAGATGGTTATTGGTTTCGGCTGTAAGTCTAAACAACGCTCGCACCTTAATTCGGGAACTATATAAGACCGACGCGCACTTCGTAGGCCACGCCTGATTTATACATAGAATTACGTTGCGTGGCGTAGATCTAATGTAGCTCTACATGTCTAGTTGTTATACAAAATTTATGGAGACCGACGCACCCAGATCAGCGTACGTGGTCCACGTGTACGCAATTTAGTTCTACCGTAGTTACTCAGCTACCCGCGAAACGAGACACAATAGTAAAACATAACAGCGCGGTCTCATAGGACCGGTCGGGGATTCAAACGTTAACACTAAATCAAGTCTTTGGTTTGAGGACCATTGAGAATTTAAAAAATTTCAATAAAAGAAATATATTTCGTAAAGTACTCTGGAAGTTTTACTGAGAGTCCTAGTTTATCCTGAATTTAACAATAAATCTTTCTTCTTTTAATAATTTAGATACATCAAAATTAATCCCTACCACGATATTCTTATTGCTCCCTAGATGTGGTCAATAGACTATTTAGCAGAAACAGCAGACGAACAAACAGAAAGTATAGAAGGTGGCAGCGTGGACCCGGCCTCAAGTTCTGTAGAAATAGACAAAGAGAAGGATGAACAGAAACTGTCCGTACAAGACAGCGAAGAAGTTAAGTCTGAGAGCGAAGTGAAGTCCGAAAGCGATCCTAAGACTGACGAAGTATCGGAGAAACCAGAGAAACCGCATGATCGGGAGGCGGCCATTAAACGGGTTGAGGAGTTGGTGAAACAAATGAGCTTGTCACAAGAGAAAGAAGGTTTGTATATTTATGGTTTCTTGTACATTCTCGCTCTCTTTCTATGGTCAAGAAGAAAGGTGTATTATTCATCTGCCTAGCCTTTTCCCAACTATATTGGGGTCGGCTTCCAGTCAAGCCGGATTCAGCTCAATACCAGTATTTTACGAGGAGCGGCTGCCTACCAGACCGCCACAACCCATTAACTGGGGTAACACGGTACTTCATGGCAAGACTGGAATCAGATTTACTGGCTTCTGACTATCCGTAACGACTGCCAAAGATCTTCAAATGACAGCCGGGACCAACGGCTTAACGTGCTTTCCGAGGCACGGAGGAAACTCGTTATGTTAAGATGGTCACCCATCCACAGACCAACCTAGGCAAGCGTTGCTTAACCTTGAAGATCGACCCGTGCGGCTGTTATTATCTAGCCACGAGCTCAAGAAAGGTGTATTATTGTAATCAAAAAATAAGATAATAACTAATTCTGAAAAGTTTTGTTATTAGGTAAAATAAAAATGTATTTTCTAAATCTTAAATATATTTTATAATAACCTAATATATATTATATTAGGTTATTTCTACAAAGTAATCCCTCCACAATTTTGTCAACACCTTTGACAAAAACATCATTTTTTAATGTTGGTCTTCTCCACAGGTTCCCTAACAAAATCAGGTTCAGAAAGTTCGTTATCAGACGCTTGCGAAACGACAAGCGCCAAGGAATCCGCCCGAAGACATGACGAAAAGGATACCTGCAGTGACAATGAAGAACCTCCACAATATGTGGAGACGAAAGAGGAGTCCATCGACTCTTGTGACGAAGCCAAACAGGAGTATGACAATGAGAAAGACTTGGACATTGAGAAGGACTTGATGAACCGAAGTAAGCTGCACAAACAAGGGCATGTCATGCTTAGGAGGAAGTCGAAGGGGAATCCATTGTATCGTAAAAGTAAGTGCAAAGAAAAGAATAAATGTTTGTGTTTTTTCCTGTACTATCCATGCAATTTTGCATCTGACTGTACAGCGAAATACAAATATGAAATGTGTTCGATAGAACAACGATTTATTTGTAAAAAGTCATAGTTGTTGTTAATGATGTCTGCAAGGTTGTTAGTGTTTTACAAATAATCTTGTATGAAGATTTGATAGATATTTTGATTTTAGTGTTAACTTTCCGTCTGGTTTCGACTTCGCGTCTTTCTGTCTTATTTTATTTCAAATACTTATCAAGCAATTATTTTAAAATAGAATCATAATCGTCAGAATTACATGAATACATGAGGTATTCCTTTTTTAAATAAACAAAAGTTAGGTTTGTGGCTAAGCAGAGCTACAACGCAATAAATAAATAAATTGAATGAACAGAACACAAACTTACTGCATGAACAGAGAAAGAGTAGGAGCAGTAGCAGCATTTTATTGGCAGTTGTAAGTTTAGTAACGTGTACTTACTCGTACAGGCGGCGGCAGCATCGGCGACTCGAGCGAGTCGTGCTCGATGGAGGTGGCGGGCGCCGCCTCAGCAGACAGCAGCCAGGAGGGCGGGTTGCGCGCCAGCAAGTCCGACACCAGCCTCACGGACTCCTTCGTCGTCGTGGCGCCCGCAGAGCCCGCTGCCGCGCCAAGGCCGCCTGCTAAGATACAGCCCGCTACTTTAGATACAGGTAACGTTTACTTACCTTATTTTTTTTTTTAGTAATGAAAGGCAAGACTTCGAGCTACAGAGAGATACTCATAAAAAGTGTGAATGGGACGTTAGAAATATTAAACAAAAAACTCCCAATGGCGCTACGATTTTGTTTCTTGTACGAATAACTTAATTACACGTGTTCCTTTAGCTAATAAAGCACTAAAAGTAACAAAAACTTACGTTTCTGACGCAGAATCAGGAATCAAATGGATCCGTCGCCTAGTGCTGCGCGGCAAGCTGACGATGCACACGGCGTACGAGCGGCGCGACAACGCGTGCCCCGCCTCCGTCACGGCCGTCGCCGCCGCGCGCAGCGGCCGCGGGCTCGCCGTCGGAGACGCCAGGGGACGGGTGAGTCGCACTAGACAACTACGTGACACAGCATCAGGTATCACATGGAGCCGTCGCCTAGTGCTGCGCGGCAAGCTGACGATGCACACGGCGTACGAGCGGCGCGACAACGCGTGCCCCGCCTCCGTCACGGCCGTCGCCGCCGCGCGCAGCGGCCGCGGGCTCGCCGTCGGAGACGCCAGGGGACGGGTGAGTCGCACTAGACAACTACGTGACACAGCATCAGGTATCACATGGAGCCGTCGCCTAGTGCTGCGCGGCAAGCTGACGATGCACACGGCGTACGAGCGGCGCGACAACGCGTGCCCCGCCTCCGTCACGGCCGTCGCCGCCGCGCGCAGCGGCCGCGGGCTCGCCGTCGGAGACGCCAGGGGACGGGTGAGTCGCACTAGACAACTACGTGACACAGCATCAGGTATCACATGGAGCCGTCGCCTAGTGCTGCGCGGCAAGCTGACGATGCACACGGCGTACGAGCGGCGCGACAACGCGTGCCCCGCCTCCGTCACGGCCGTCGCCGCCGCGCGCAGCGGCCGCGGGCTCGCCGTCGGAGACGCCAGGGGACGGGTGAGTCGCACTAGACAACTACGTGACACAGCATCAGGTATCACATGGAGCCGTCGCCTAGTGCTGCGCGGCAAGCTGACGATGCACACGGCGTACGAGCGGCGCGACAACGCGTGCCCCGCCTCCGTCACGGCCGTCGCCGCCGCGCGCAGCGGCCGCGGGCTCGCCGTCGGAGACGCCAGGGGACGGGTGAGTCGCACTAGACAACTACGTGACACAGCATCAGGTATCACATGGAGCCGTCGCCTAGTGCTGCGCGGCAAGCTGACGATGCACACGGCGTACGAGCGGCGCGACAACGCGTGCCCCGCCTCCGTCACGGCCGTCGCCGCCGCGCGCAGCGGCCGCGGGCTCGCCGTCGGAGACGCCAGGGGACGGGTGAGTCGCACTAGACAACTACGTGACACAGCATCAGGTATCACATGGAGCCGTCGCCTAGTGCTGCGCGGCAAGCTGACGATGCACACGGCGTACGAGCGGCGCGACAACGCGTGCCCCGCCTCCGTCACGGCCGTCGCCGCCGCGCGCAGCGGCCGCGGGCTCGCCGTCGGAGACGCCAGGGGACGGGTGAGTCGCACTAGACAACTACGTGACACAGCATCAGGTATCACATGGAGCCGTCGCCTAGTGCTGCGCGGCAAGCTGACGATGCACACGGCGTACGAGCGGCGCGACAACGCGTGCCCCGCCTCCGTCACGGCCGTCGCCGCCGCGCGCAGCGGCCGCGGGCTCGCCGTCGGAGACGCCAGGGGACGGGTGAGTCGCACTAGACAACTACGTGACACAGCATCAGGTATCACATGGAGCCGTCGCCTAGTGCTGCGCGGCAAGCTGACGATGCACACGGCGTACGAGCGGCGCGACAACGCGTGCCCCGCCTCCGTCACGGCCGTCGCCGCCGCGCGCAGCGGCCGCGGGCTCGCCGTCGGAGACGCCAGGGGACGGGTGAGTCGCACTAGACAACTACGTGACACAGCATCAGGTATCACATGGAGCCGTCGCCTAGTGCTGCGCGGCAAGCTGACGATGCACACGGCGTACGAGCGGCGCGACAACGCGTGCCCCGCCTCCGTCACGGCCGTCGCCGCCGCGCGCAGCGGCCGCGGGCTCGCCGTCGGAGACGCCAGGGGACGGGTGAGTCGCACTAGACAACTACGTGACACAGCATCAGGTATCACATGGAGCCGTCGCCTAGTGCTGCGCGGCAAGCTGACGATGCACACGGCGTACGAGCGGCGCGACAACGCGTGCCCCGCCTCCGTCACGGCCGTCGCCGCCGCGCGCAGCGGCCGCGGGCTCGCCGTCGGAGACGCCAGGGGACGGGTGAGTCGCACTAGACAACTACGTGACACAGCATCAGGTATCACATGGAGCCGTCGCCTAGTGCTGCGCGGCAAGCTGACGATGCACACGGCGTACGAGCGGCGCGACAACGCGTGCCCCGCCTCCGTCACGGCCGTCGCCGCCGCGCGCAGCGGCCGCGGGCTCGCCGTCGGAGACGCCAGGGGACGGGTGAGTCGCACTAGACAACTACGTGACACAGCATCAGGTATCACATGGAGCCGTCGCCTAGTGCTGCGCGGCAAGCTGACGATGCACACGGCGTACGAGCGGCGCGACAACGCGTGCCCCGCCTCCGTCACGGCCGTCGCCGCCGCGCGCAGCGGCCGCGGGCTCGCCGTCGGAGACGCCAGGGGACGGGTGAGTCGCACTAGACAACTACGTGACACAGCATCAGGTATCACATGGAGCCGTCGCCTAGTGCTGCGCGGCAAGCTGACGATGCACACGGCGTACGAGCGGCGCGACAACGCGTGCCCCGCCTCCGTCACGGCCGTCGCCGCCGCGCGCAGCGGCCGCGGGCTCGCCGTCGGAGACGCCAGGGGACGGGTGAGTCGCACTAGACAACTACGTGACACAGCATCAGGTATCACATGGAGCCGTCGCCTAGTGCTGCGCGGCAAGCTGACGATGCACACGGCGTACGAGCGGCGCGACAACGCGTGCCCCGCCTCCGTCACGGCCGTCGCCGCCGCGCGCAGCGGCCGCGGGCTCGCCGTCGGAGACGCCAGGGGACGGGTGAGTCGCACTAGACAACTACGTGACACAGCATCAGGTATCACATGGAGCCGTCGCCTAGTGCTGCGCGGCAAGCTGACGATGCACACGGCGTACGAGCGGCGCGACAACGCGTGCCCCGCCTCCGTCACGGCCGTCGCCGCCGCGCGCAGCGGCCGCGGGCTCGCCGTCGGAGACGCCAGGGGACGGGTGAGTCGCACTAGACAACTACGTGACACAGCATCAGGTATCACATGGAGCCGTCGCCTAGTGCTGCGCGGCAAGCTGACGATGCACACGGCGTACGAGCGGCGCGACAACGCGTGCCCCGCCTCCGTCACGGCCGTCGCCGCCGCGCGCAGCGGCCGCGGGCTCGCCGTCGGAGACGCCAGGGGACGGGTGAGTCGCACTAGACAACTACGTGACACAGCATCAGGTATCACATGGAGCCGTCGCCTAGTGCTGCGCGGCAAGCTGACGATGCACACGGCGTACGAGCGGCGCGACAACGCGTGCCCCGCCTCCGTCACGGCCGTCGCCGCCGCGTGCAGCGGCCGCGGGCTCGCCGTCGGAGACGCCAGGGGACGGGTGAGTCGCACTAGACAACTACGTGACACAGCATCAGGTATCACATGGAGCCGTCGCCTAGTGCTGCGCGGCAAGCTGACGATGCACACGGCGTACGAGCGGCGCGACAACGCGTGCCCCGCCTCCGTCACGGCCGTCGCCGCCGCGCGCAGCGGCCGCGGGCTCGCCGTCGGAGACGCCAGGGGACGGGTGAGTCGCACTAGACAACTACGTGACACAGCATCAGGTATCACATGGAGCCGTCGCCTAGTGCTGCGCGGCAAGCTGACGATGCACACGGCGTACGAGCGGCGCGACAACGCGTGCCCCGCCTCCGTCACGGCCGTCGCCGCCGCGCGCAGCGGCCGCGGGCTCGCCGTCGGAGACGCCAGGGGACGGGTGAGTCGCACTAGACAACTACGTGACACAGCATCAGGTATCACATGGAGCCGTCGCCTAGTGCTGCGCGGCAAGCTGACGATGCACACGGCGTACGAGCGGCGCGACAACGCGTGCCCCGCCTCCGTCACGGCCGTCGCCGCCGCGCGCAGCGGCCGCGGGCTCGCCGTCGGAGACGCCAGGGGACGGGTGAGTCGCACTAGACAACTACGTGACACAGCATCAGGTATCACATGGAGCCGTCGCCTAGTGCTGCGCGGCAAGCTGACGATGCACACGGCGTACGAGCGGCGCGACAACGCGTGCCCCGCCTCCGTCACGGCCGTCGCCGCCGCGCGCAGCGGCCGCGGGCTCGCCGTCGGAGACGCCAGGGGACGGGTGAGTCGCACTAGACAACTACGTGACACAGCATCAGGTATCACATGGAGCCGTCGCCTAGTGCTGCGCGGCAAGCTGACGATGCACACGGCGTACGAACAAAACAACAACATACATTCAAATAAAATCACAGTAAAAAAAATACAGACACATATATAAATAAAATGTCATGCGTGAATAACCTGCCCCTGATCATTCCCGGTGCAAAAGTGCCCAAAACATGGCCACATTGCCTCGCTGAATAGCAATGGCCATCCTTTGCACCAAGAACGACCTAGACCGGGATCTTTTTAAAAGTCGACGACGAATTATCAAAACTATAATAAAATTCATAATGAAAAAGCTCGTAGCGTTCCGTTCGTTCTCCAACTGTATTGTATTGTCCGTAGATATTCCGCTGGTCGGCTCCCGATATGTCAAGCGCGGCTGGAGCTAAGGGCGGCCCAGCTGATCACTGGATACGAGATGACACGGCGCCTTACTGTACACAATGCCAAGTACGTTACCTACTTTTATTTCTACATTTTTGTGAGTTAAGCTACAGACTTACAAGTTTTTAGACAAATATCAGTTAAACACTGTCTTAATTTCATTAAGATCTTCAAATGTATAAAATTTATAAATGTTACCGTATAATCACTACTTATATATTTACGCTGTAATATTTCTACACAACATTTTCTCTACTGACATCTCCAAAACCAGCATTTTTATCGCCACAATCTTAGGGTCAGCTCACACCGAGACGCGACGCTGCATGCACATTTTAATAGAGAGACTCAAAATAGAACTTTATTTACTACATGAAAAGATATACATTTCATTGTGAGAATTTAGAATACGTTGCTTGCAGCGGAATTTTTTTACATTCACGACGTCGTGTTGCCAATGATTTTACTATGCGCCTCGCAACGTTGACCTCTCAAAAATTTAAATACTGACTGCCTATAACTACTTAAGACGACGGGCGTTATAATATTTTGATTTTTCCTTACCAGGTGCGCTTCACGGCGCTGGAGCGGCGGCACCACTGCCGCGAGTGCGGCGCCGTGTTCTGCGGGCGCTGCTCGCGCTACGAGGCGCCCGTGCGCCGCCTGCGAGCACTGCGCCCCGTGCGCGTGTGCCAGCGCTGCCACGACAACATCACCGCGCGCTAGCTCACACCTACCACTAGTCAATTGACGACACGCGCACGAAAACATTGAAGTTTGGTTGCTTACTGCCTGTATCCCAGTTACTAAGGAGTCATTATATACCGAGTAAAAAAAGCCTCGAGAAAATTTATAATAACAGTTTATTATAAATGTCTTTAAGGCTTTTGCTAAAAAAAAAAATGCTATTTGTCGACTGGTGTACGTGAAAACATGCTACATTAAATTTTGCTTTCTTCAACCCATTTTAGTTGTGATTTAGTTCTTTGCAATGAAGATTTGTCAAGCATTTTGCTGCTCAATTCATACTGACTAGAATCTTGAATTTAAAAAAAATTACACAGTTTGCCGTTATTATGATGTAGCAGTAGATTTGCTAATTTAATACTTGCTGTATTTTATTAGGATTCAGACGGTAAGCCAACTAATCCTCAATGCGGCAGTGGAAGTGTTCGTATCTTCCGATTGTATTCGGAGCGACCATGACCGAGTCACCAGCCCAGCAGGTATGGGTATCCAATGTGTACAGAATTTTAAACTGAAATATAGGCTCCGACAATGTGTGCCTATTTATAATTATTATAATGATGAGTATGAGAAAATTAGTGGAACCTATTGGAGTATTATCTAAGATTCCTCCCGACTTATGAAATACTAACAATGATGGACTAATGATGTAACATTATTCACTGGCCTGCTTTTTAATATAATATACATCATTTTTGAAGCGCAATTGGCTTCTTTGATAAAAAAAAACCATATAAAATATTTAACTAATAACACAGACCCACAATGAAATGCCTTAAGTTCATATAGCTTTTCTATATTTTGGTGTTCAGATAATGTTAAAAATATATTTCAACAAAAAGAGAAATATTTCAACTGGACTTGAGAATGGGGCACAGGTATCATCATAATGTGGTATATTAGTATGATGGCTAGCTGTTATACGTTGATCAAGCGTAAGTAAAAAAAGACCTGATTTGTGGGTCTGTGTAATTGAACACTATTTAACAAATACCAAATTTTGCTTATTTAGCGTTGTATTTACCGCCAAAGTTATTTTATATAAAACTTTATATGCTTCTATTTGTAGCTTGGTTTTATATTGTATTTTATTTTAGAATCGACATGTTTATAAATTATTTTATTTATGGTGCTGCTTATTTTTTTAATTACTATTAAAACAGTATTAATACGATTAGGTAATTGTACAATTATTGTTTTTAATATTATTTAAGTTAGATCTCAGAAATCTCGAAGTTTATTAGTTTGTATTTCTTAAAATATTTAATAAATTATATTATTCAGTTGATCATATTGTTTTAAATCGAATTAAACGTTGAAGTCAAATTAGAAAGATATTACTTTTGAAATTGTGATATGGTACCTATTTAGTTTGATAAAGAAATTAGTAAACATCATCAATGTATAAAATTCATTCCACTTTCCAGTGTTGCGCTGGGATTTCATGTGAATATAAATTAGTGCTAGTCATATTTTTGTACCTATATTTTATTTATCTGTGAGTGTTATTCTTCCTCGCATTGAAATGTAGAAAATTCAGCAAGATATAATTATGTGTATTATTGTCATTGAATTTTAAGTTATGTTGGATCTTGTGTATGTAGCGATAGGTCCCGGCTTACGCATTTATATACAACATTCCTATTCGCAAAACGTACATGTTTGCGAAAATAATATAGCTGTCATACATCTGAATGTTTTACAATATAATCATAATAATTGTCTACTGTGCTGGAGCTATTTTAGGTGTATAAATAATACAGTTACTCTTACGATTTACCAAATCCCAAATGTATGCAATATAAAAACTAATGCTTTCATAAACTGTTCACTGTTTAAAGAAAATCAGGGTACTTTTGACTTTTTTTTACTAACAATGCATGTATGTGTTACCTACTGCAATACTCGAAAACAAATGAAAAAAAACTTATATTTACACTAACAATTTAAAATAAGTTGTTTTTACAAAAAAAAACTATTTATCAGTTTGTTTCGTACTGAATGGAAAAACATAATTCGGTTATGTATACGCCTTTAGAGGGTAAATTACTTTTACATGATCTCTATAATTTAAAGTTTAAATTATATCAAGTGCAGTACCAAAGTAAATCATAAGGTTTTCTGTTATGCTTTGGCGATGTTATAATACAAGTCACATATAATTACGCCTAGTTCACGATCATCAAAACTATAAAGGAACCTTTCCCGCTTGGCGACAAGAATTAATAGAAATGTATGTCCATAGAATAATATATTAAGATTAAAAAGTTGTAACTGTTCAAGAAATAACACCTTCACAAGTCTTGCCGAAGTAAATAAATATTGTATAAAATATGCATTCGCAATTTTCTATATTTTATAAACTCAAAAAATGAAATTAGAAAAAGATTATCTTGAATAAATGAAAAGATTATTATGAAGTTTGAAATACTATAATCTTGCTTTGAATACTGTAAGTTACGTAATTTATTGGGTCGTTTAGTGTCTGTAGCATGGTTAAAAAACTAAAACAATTAGACCGAATTTGACCTAACTTTTATACTGAGTACAAGTCGTACGCTACATCTATATTTTTGCCATTGGAGCTATTTTGTTTCGAAAATCTGTCAAAATATTTAAAAGCTATAAATTGTAGGATAAAACTTGAACAATGGTATAAAAGTTTGGTCGAGTTCGGCCTTAGTAATGTAAGTGGATGTTTCTTAGTCACCTGACCTGTCATGTATAGAAAAATAATTTACAGACAATATAATACGTTGTTTAGGTAGTACGTAGGCACTGAAGTTTATGCCGTTGACTAATGTATTCATGTACCCGTAAATGAATAAAGTGGTGCAGCAAATCAACTTGTTTGTTTTTATTGACAAACTTTCACTTTCCACAACCCTAAGTACTCGTGTAAGCGTTGCAGCGCCATGGTTTTTTTAAGGTGGAAAATCATGTAATGGCTTCCGATGGAGCGAGACAGCGTGTCAGACTTTTAATGATTAAAACCACGCCTCAGTTGCCTTTGCGTTCTATGGCCTCAGTGACTCATTTGAATTAGGATGCAATAAAAATGGGTGGAAACGGATATGATGGAGCTAGGATGCGATGCGACGATACTACAAAACCGTTTAGCTCTGTTAAATAGTACTGTTAGGCAATTAACACAGCGGCACCGCGCACCGCCGCGGATGGTGAGTACTATGAAGGGTATTTTGCCGTGTACGTGTGTTAGGCATCGACGGTTTTGTGAGTGGCCAATGCCACATGAGATCCGCTTCACCGCCTACCACGGCGGTGCGCGGTGACGTGTGTTAATCGCCTTAGCACTGGACCTTCATCGTTACTTGCAGGTGTACTCCCAGCCGACCTTAGATGTAGCATTGTACTGCAATGAACCTACTATTTGCAAATGAATGGGTTTTTACCACACTGCGACCGTGCAAAGATCTAGAATACTTACAGACTAACGTAGTCAAACTTTCATCAAAGAACAACTGCGGAAATGTTCGAAAGAGTTGCCGTGATCCTAGAAAGTAAAGGGAAACTATAGGAACACGGGTGAAAATATATATGAAACGTACATACGATATATTATCATAATTATTATGATACAAGGCAACCCCTTAGAGTTGATTTGCGTGTCACAATCTTTAGGAATTTTATACAAGGTACGATTATGGAAAATTACCTGAGCGGCGAAGAAGGTCATGAAATTGAGGCACTCCGAGAGGCGTTCTAGGGACCAACTGGCAGTAAAGTTGCTGAGGAAGTCATTAGGCAATAAAGGATAATGCAATTAATGCAAAACAAAGTCTGGAAGTCAACTCTTGGAAATGGACTAGATTTCTTATAGAAATTTCCAGACAATGCATGAGACAAGTAGGTATGCAACCTTCCTCGGAGGGTGATTTAAGTCGCAAAGTATTGACCATCAACGACTGCATCACTGCTTACCATCAGGTGGGATCGCAGTCAAGCACTAGCTTATAACAATTAAAAAAAAAAAAAGTTGAGATACCCTAAGAAGCTTGGCCTGCTTGAAGGCCCAAATGCCAGCTGCTAAGTAAGTGAATTGGCACTGCCGGATAATGCAAAGCTGTATCAGACAAAATCTTGGAGCTGGATAACGTCAATTTCCAGGAACTAACGCAACTTTGAGGAATTCCGCCTGCTTGAGGGTCCGACTGCAAGCTACTTAATTACTCAGATACCCGCGAAACGAGACACAATAGTAAAACAATAACAGCGCGGTCTCATAGGACCGGTTGGGGATTCAAACGTTAAGCAATTCAATAGGTATTGGAGATGTCAACAAACTTCCATCTGGGGCCATGTTCTCGTTTCAGAAAGGAAAACCCGGTACCCTGGAACGAAGGCAAAGAAGGAACAGGTGGCATTTAGTCAGTAAAAGTCTGACACGCCCTCCTGCTCCACCCAAGAACGGGAGGTCATTCTGATGATTCCCCATATCTAAAAAAAAAATCTAGGCGTGTGAGGGATTATGATAACTGCTTGGAGAATTATTAAGTATATTTGTCTAAAAATAGCACCAGTCATAGACCAGTCGGTGTAGGTACACCTCGGCATTGCAGTTTATAATTGACGCAAACTCTTTCAGCGCCGCGGCAGGTCTAGATTGAAGATAATTTGTTCCTATATCTGCTATCGTAACTTATGCTGAAAACATTAGCCTTTTGTAAAATTAGTACTACTTGTAAAGTGCTACTCATGATAGGCTGGGGTCAAGCAACGTCACCACACGTTTATAAAACTAGGAGTTTAGTGATAACTTGATAAGTAATGAACATAAAAGGTGACAGAATTTTACTTGACAAAATCGTATTAAAATACTCTTCGGTTAAAAATAAGCCGTAGATTTATCAGTGTTTTTTGTAAAAAAAAAAGGAGTGTTGATAGGATAAAAGTTAACGCCGCAGAAATTAATTTGAAAATAATTTTAGTTTACCCGAATAAAGCTTCCTGAACATACTTCTTATAATTGCACAATTTGCACATTTTCTGCTCCCACCTTTTGATCAGGTATTAGTAATGCGAGATAACATGATCCTACTCGCTATACTCCGTCGGTTTAGGTAGTTAACTAAAGGTAAACAATCTTGGCATGTCTTTTTATCTAAAAGTTGTCTATAAATTGTATATAAACATCTTTGCGAATAGGTACCTATTTACCTAAATCGTTGTTAGCTAATAAACTAAATTTAAATAATCTTTGTGTATATTATATATATACGACCTCTTTAATATAAAAAGACATACCAAGATTGTTTACCTTTAGTTAACTACCTAACGGCCGAAATTAATAATCAATCTAATCTAAAATCTTTCGATTGAAGATCGAAAATAAAATCCAGATATGTAATAAAGTGTGCCAATAAGCTATCCACGAACTGAAAGCGCAATCTTTAAAACCAAGCAATCCTGTAGAGGTCGGATCACTGATAATAGAGTGACTTCTTTTCGGAAATGACAGTTTGAGCGTGTCAATAACCAATCCGTTGATTTTGACATTTGCTTGGATCGGTGAAAACAATCCAAATTGTGATCTTAGAATTTTGGCAGATTTCATATTTGCTTTAGGTACAGATTTCATTTAATTTTGTAAAAATAGCAGTGTCGGTATTCTCTAGCTGTTTGAGTTATTAGATTGGGATAGCTCAGATAGTGAAGCGGGTGAAGAGCTGCGACGCCGACGCGTAAATTCAAGAAGGATGAAAAGGGTGAACTATATGCAGAGTCTGGATGATGCAAACTTTACATTTAGGTTCAGTTTATCGAAATCTGCATTAATTTGTTGTTTACTGAAATTATGCCGTTTGTCTGTGTAACCTCATCAAGGTGAGTTCAATAGTTAACAATATAAAATGTCTAGTAAAATAGAAAATTTGTATTACAGTAGATATAAAAATATGTAAACATGATTGCAGAAACCATGGAGTGAAAGAATTTTAATGAAATTAGGCACACAGATCAAATCTTACATTAACTATGATAGTCCATATCAGAGTATTTCCTTCTAATGCATTAATTTAATGTACCCATTTTATTGCCTTGGTAGGTCTACTTTTTTACTTACTTTTGATCTAATAAAAGTGTATGTTTGTTTACAGAACATTTGGTGTTTGGAAACGTATATTTCCAGTTGTGGCACTCACACTTCGTGTATCATTGCCAGTTGTTCAGGCTATATACCAGCTACTGCAGTATAACATATTTGTAAAAATAATAATATTGCAAACTTTCCTCCTGAGGAACCAAGTCAAGGATACAACACATACGAGTGATGACAATAATAGCCAGAATACAGATGACTATGATATCCAAACTAGAACGGATCTTATTGCCAATTATTTTTCTTAAGCAAATAAAACATTATGTATCGACATAACAAATTAGTTTTATTATTTATTCTTGATTTGATAGTAGCTGCTGTTTCAAGGTAACACAATGTTTTCTGGAATAAACTATCCTAAATTCAGTAAAATCTATTCAGCTACATAAGTAGCTCAAGGTCTAAACCTTGTCCAGAAGAAGCGAATTCAAAATACGCGCGTAAATCGTATGCACAATTGCACAACGCCAGACCCTCGACACGCGCGTGATTCGCGCGTATTGCGCGCGAGTCGAGATACTAGAGACCCCTTGTTGCGTCCAGTTAACGCGCGAACTCCAGAGCGAGTGCACGTATCCAGGGAAGTTGAGCGCCAAAATTTTGAACCGGACTTTATTGTTGAATGCTCCCGCGTTAGTACGCTCTTTCTGGGCGCAACGGTTGCGCTTGATAAGCAAGAGAGAATCGCGACGAATTCGCCCTTTCTGGACAAGCCCTTAAGACCTAAGCAGCGATAATAACAAATCCAAAAGTAAATAATAATCTTTACCATTTCATAAACTAACTTTATGAAACGGTGAAGGTTACATTAAATTACATTGTAATTTCAACGGCTTATAAATAATTATTAAAGAATAACCATTACTGGTTCTTGGTGTAGGTATCACCACTACCATCACCATTACCAGCAAAATAAATATATGGTTCCTTATCACCACCAAATGGCACAATATATAGTTAAATAAATATATCAATCGCTTGATATTGAACTTCGAAAAAAGCAATTAAATAAGACCTTCTTTGATCCAGTTCATTCTTATTTTAGTACTGGCAGCCAGCAGTGACCAGACGCGGAGTCAACTTGGAAAAAACAAACATCCGTCAAACTACCACAGACTAAAAAAAACGGGTCCTTTTGAGTCCGTTCTACGGAGTTTGTTCCATTTTAACCAAAACATTTAGAATTTTGTCACCATTTAAATGTGCGTTTGAGTCTTATACAATTAGATATGTATACAATAAAAAGTACCTACAATAAATTAGAACAACTGATAATAAATAATTCTTTTATATTTTGTATAAAGTAACAATGATTTTGATCATAGCGATTGCATAAAACGGAATGAGCAAGAGGGAATGGATTTCCACTTATCTACGGATTGAGCAACAGCGGGATTGCCTTTTTTCGATATTGGGACCTGGATTGGAGATCGATTCATAGATCGGTGTATGTCTGCGATCGATTTCGATCTTGGGTTACGGATTGAATATTAATTTCGGCCGTAAACCGATAGACCATAGTCCAGAGGCACTGCAACCGATTATTTTTTTTTCGACACACTTGCTCATAAAGTGGCTGTTATTGCACTGTATTAAGGTATATAAAGGGGCTCGTTACCAAACTGTGACATTTTGATTACTATTATGCACATGTGCGGTAATGTAGTTAGAACCTTTTTGTTTAACCTCTTTTTTGTCAAAAAGAGTTTTAAGACAAAAAATAATAAAATTTGTTATTGCGTTCAATAGCATAAATTAGTGTTTTACTTACTTATTTCATGCAATTTCGTGTTTAAATAAACTGTTTAAAATTTTACATATTTAATTAATTAAATCTTTCATCTAATTTGTATTTTCCGTTTGTATGCAACCTCATTCTTATTTTTTCTAAACCAAGAGCTAGAGTAGCTAGTCTATGGCTGCCATGTTTCGCGCATGCGCGCGTTTAAGAAAAGTCAATTTATTAGCCGCCATATTTAAAAATAAAATACAGATTTTACAAAAATGTCTACAACAACTATTTATGAGGAAAATAATTTATGCTGTACGCCTTCAAGTAGAAAATCTATGTCATGGGACCACTATACAGTCAAAATAGTTAATTATAACTTTACTGACTGCACATTTACAAACTGTTTCTTTAAATAAACTTTTCATATACCTACTAAATAAAGTTGATTTTTAATTTATTTTCTTCGCAAGTGTGTCGAAAAACGTCGTATGATACACGCGAGTAATTAGTCATTATCGTTCTTGGTTCTCTTAAGACCCTCGCCATGGCTCGGGTCTTAATAACCGCGACGATAATGACCCATATTACACACTTGTATCATAATGTACTATTATCAGGTAGGTACGCGAGTAAAACGTGCAGAGACATCTCTGCACGTTTTACTCGCGTACCTACCTACCTAATTTGTATTATGATTAGAAAAAAAAATCAAAAGCTCGATACAAATAATTCCTTTACTCCATTGTATTAGGTTTTACAGGAGACACCTATTTTCTCGAATAAAAATAAACCTAATGAAAGTAACTATACTCCGTCGGTTTAGGTAGTTAACTAAAGGTAAACAATCTTGGCATGTCTTTTTATCTAAAAGTTGTCTATAAATTGTATGTAAAAATCTTTGCAAATAGGTATTTACCTAAATCGATGTTAGCTAATAAACTAAATTTATATAATCTTTGTGTATATTATATACGACCTCTTTAATATAAAAAGACATACCAAGACTGTTTACCTTTAGTTAACCTATCACATACCCGCAAAACGAGACATAATAGTAAAACAATAACAGCGCGGTCTCATAGGACCGGTCGGGGATTCATGAACTAACTACCTAAACAAACGGAGTATAGCAAAACTATGATTCATCGACACCCGTACGGTATTCGATAAATCATAGCTCAAGATCATCCAAGGATTCTCGTATCCTCTTCCAATTCCTGCTACAATGCAGGAATTGGAAGAGGATACGAGAATTCTTTGGATTAATATAATATTATCTTGGATATCCTATCTTCGGAATGGTACGATATTATCAAATCTATTGAAACTTAAAAATATAACCTCAAAAACACGAATTACTTGGCAATAACATAACACACAAGACGCCCCAAAATAAAGTAGGCTACTAAACTGACTTACCAGATAATTGTACTTCAAATCTTCAAAATATTTCTCGTAAAAACGTCTCGTCGGGTCCGGCACTGTCTAACGGAGTCTTCATCATCTTCACTCGACCTTGAATTCGATTGTGATGACCTTGAGTCACTAGACGCACTTACGCGCACATTAACGCTTTTACAGTTGTAGAGTTTTACATAACCGAGCAGATTAGTGATATTGGTAGGTAACGGTCGTCCATTTTAAAAACGAACAAAATATAGAAAAATAAAACGGTAACTTTCTACTCGAAAGTTTAAACAAGTAGGTATTATAAAAAAAATACAATAATATGGCAGTTGTACGTTTTCTAAATTCAAAATCTAGCGACATACGCGCGGTGTTGAAAAAGAAGCAACAATGGCTTCCGCTTTCTTCTTTTTTTGTATTTTATTGCGATATCCTAGTTACATTTTTTTTTAAATTTTGGTCAGCTTCATTGACTCGTTTTTCTGTTGGCTACCAATGTTGATTCTGACTTGGAAACTAATGGAAATGAACGATGGGCAAGGGTCGTCCTAAAAAAAACCTCCTGTGTCAACGAAATTGTTTTTTGAAATTTCGAATTAAACACGTGTCTAACAGCTGCGTTGAAATCACTCACAATAAACTGATTTTTAATCACCGAGACTAAAATGACATTACATGGGTTCTCACAAAACAAAAGATCTAGAATCATTAGGGTTCCGCAGTCGCCATATCTGTCTGAACGTCCGCAGATAATCTCAGCGACCGTTAGATCAATCACGACAACAAAGTGGTAAAATAAAAAATGACAATTTTTTATTATTATGGTACCCCCCTATACGTAAAGTGGGGAGTGATTTTTAAAGTTAAAAAAAAATGTGACACCCCTTAACTTTTGAACCATAAGTTTAAAAAATATGAAAAAAACTGCGAACTGCGGAAACCCAACATATATAATCCGGTCTAGTTTTTACTCTCAAGTGGGCACACTTATTGTGACGGACTTGACACGGAACCCCACACTGGGCGTGGCCCGTTTTTTTATTATAAGTTTGACATTTGCCTGTGTCATTTTAGTCTCAGGGAATAGTAAACATACTTCAAAAACTAAAAGCAAAGGGATTCATTCAACAACGCCGTTAACGCATAATTTTGTTAGAATTTTTGATCCAGAAATTAGAAGTGAGAGGATAAACCAAAATTAAATTAAAATCGATTGTCAACTAAACATAATTTATTATTTTTTATAATATTTGAACTCTCATTATCTAAAATATCTACATATATATGCCAATATTTACATGCTTTAGACAAGGATAAAATCACTGTATAATATACAAATAACACCCAACAAATTAATAAGTCCGAAACAACGTGATTTTCATATAATTAAGTACAACTTTTTCAATAGTAAGTATATTTTATATAAGCACACGAAAATATATTCCGAAATGACCTACTCGTTTATAATCCTACGAATCTAATGTACTTGTATAACAGCGATTCAAATCGCCTTTTTGGTGCTATTCAAGGTATACATAATGTGCACATAGAGACACAGTGAAATGCTAACAGTATCATAAATATTTTGTTTTCATTTAAATATATCGCTAGATTTCGTTCATAGAACTACAAAACTTTCCGAAACATAATGCAATTCATTTAATGAAGTTTGATTTCTATCATAGACACATTTCAACAGGACATTCAGAACTTGTTTAAGATTATCCGAACAGATGCCTTTAAAGCTGCTTTACATACAACATTTAATTTCGGCTATAAGTTTAATATCTAGAAAAGTTTCAATAAGTTTTTTTTTTACTTTAAGTACTATTTATAGTTTTACAATTCGTAAGTACATACGTGCGTTTAATTTATGCAAGGCTAGCCAGTGATATGCATTATATCTACTAAATCTATCAATTACATCGTGTGTTATTTTCAAAAATAATCTGGAATGTAATGATGCAACAAATTAATTTGTTTTACAGTTATTGTGTTAAAATTTGCTAAAAGTAAATTAATTTTGGATATAATTGAACTAACACAAAACCGAGAGGTCATTTTAAGATGTGACAAAATTATTTACAGCAAATATAAAATTGATTTAACCATGTAATCTATACTTAAGATAGCTGGCTCAACGTAACAGAAAACTATAACATCATAACGTAAATTAGTAACTAAATTATTATTAAATTGTAAAAGTAAGTACGTGAATTTGAAAATGACTAACATGAAAATGATTTTTACCATTTGTTCGATCCAAACACCTACTGTTTATAGCAGCATAGAAAAAATAGTAATAAAAAAGTATAAAAAAACAGATCCACGAACGGTGAAGAGATAAATACCTTACAACTTTACAAGTATATACAAAAAAGGAAAAATATATCCAAAATCCTATATTACATAAAGTGATTTAATATTAAAATACTGCATTATTCGTTTGTTTGTTGTTGTACAGTGTTTAGTAATAATCCGCTAATACTGCATGGACGAATATTATGGAATTAATATAACTTACGTATGTATTTATAACACGAACACTTATACGACAGTAGTAGTGTGTGGCGCAAAAGCACGGTGCGGTTTACTATAGAGTTAAGTACAATAGTTAAATTAGCTAATCATCACACAAACATAGTTCTCATTTACTTCTCAAAATCAACAGGTTATATTGATACAAAAATAACAGTTATTCTGGGATCATTTTTTATTTATATTTGTATCAAATGGTTTGAACCTCTCTGCAACATTTGTACTCGCGCACTGGTCTCAGTGCAAGTCGTTTGGCATCACGAGACGTGACACGTGTATTGTTATATTTACGTATAAATAAGGATTGAGTATAACATACATTTTGGTCATACGAGCTGTTATATTATTTTCTTTAACAGTCATTCACTTTTATTTGTTCACACAAGTTTGACGCGGTGCCAAATTGTCAAGATTCTATGTTGACACCAAACTTTACTATACATGCTACAGTGTTCGATGCTAAGAGATTTGATAATATAGATGGTTATAATTTAAACATTTACGAACGCTAAAATACAACAGCAAGTTTATAGATTATATCAATTTATAGCATTTGTAGTATAACCAATGAATAATACGTATAGGATCCATTTAACAGGGCCAATTGTTGTGCTTAAAATCGTTTTGGGGCCCTGTATATTGTTACAGCAAGTTTAATGCCTCTCTAGGTTATAGTCGATTTAAAATTGCATCACTAAGTATAACAACATCGATAATATTCGTAACATCGACTCGAAGTTGTATCTCTAGTCACTTTACTAAAAGGAACATTAGTCTGAATCGTATTTCGAGGCTATACCTCATCATATTTTAAGTCAAAGTTTTCATAAACATCATTATAAAAATAACATCAGTAGTAGGATACTCGTCTTGTCTACCACAGAACAAGTATAAGTACCATTTTAATTTGATATTCTAGATAAGACAACATCAATCGATTATATGTAGTAAGTACAGATGTTTCCACTATGGCATCGTATCCGATACATTTAAATACTTGGCCGCCTGGCAAGGTTATTTATTACAAGTCCTACATAGACATAGACGACAAAAAGTGGTACATGTGACGACCATCAATGGATATAGAAGGATCGAAGTTTTATAACGCGCGCGACTTACGTGGACTGGAGTTTATGGACTCCTTGTCAGCAGGCACGACTAAAAGCCGCAAATAAGCTGAGCGTGAAACGTGGCGTGTGTGCCGGAGACGTGTCCACGTGCAGTGCTGCGTGCTCTAGTCGAACACGAGCAGCACGGGGTCCGCGCGCGCCGCGTCCTACAGCGCCGCCGCTGCGTCCGGCGGAGACAGGAACGGGTTGGTGGACGCCGCGCGCCCCGCGTACGACATGGCGCGCCCCGCCTGCGCCAGCGCGGGGGCCCGGCCGGGGCCCGTGCGGCCCTGCGGCAGCGGCGCGGGCACGGGCGCGCGGCCCGCCACGCGGCCCAGCCACGCGTCGGGGTGCGGCAGGCCGGGCGCGGCCACGGGCTCGGCGGCAGCCACCGGCTCCTCCGCGAGTGCGCGCAGCCCCGCCGACAGCTGCTGGCACATCGCTGCCACTGGGTCCGCCGATGTCAACTCCTGGAATTCAAATACAAAATTAAAATTCGCTCAGAGTACCATTAGCCACACCTAGATCGACCAAACCTACATGTAGGTCTTAGAGTATGTGTAGCAATAAGTAAGTATAACAGTGTTCTATGCGGTCAAGATTCGTCCACATCAACCTAACGTTGCCAGTGTTTTTTTTGATGGTCAACATTTTTATGTTTGTTTCACTTGTTAGTAAATAAATATTGGCCAGTAGTAGTACCTGCGGCGGCGGCGCTTCAGGCTGTGGCTGTGCTACGGGCTGCGGCGCGGCGGGCGCGGGCATGACGCGCGGCGGGGAGCCCAGCCCGGCGCGCTGGCGCTCCAGATTTGACGGTAACTCGCTGATGCGGAGCGACATCTGGCGCTTGAATGGAGAACTGGAAAACAATTTAAAATTTATACTTTAAATCTTATTTAATCTTAATACATGCCGCTCCATAAATTGTAGTATACTAGATATTGCAAGCTGCCACATCGGCCTGATAGAGAATTACCTATCCCATATGTTCTACCTACAATCTGCAGTTTTGAAGCTGCAAAACATTTCGGAAGGTTAGAAAGTTACATGTTAGTGATCCTCGACCCGAATCAACAATAAAAAGAGTAGATTTTTTTTTATTATTTATTTACGGAAATCGGTGTGTGTAGTGTGAACTAAATACCTTTAAAAAGAAAAATTTAATTAGGAGTTCAGCGATACGCAAAAAACAGAAGATCATGAACCTCACCTATTATTAAGATGCGCGAACCCGCGGAAAGAGCCCTGCCTCTCGAGCAGATGCGGCGCGGCGTGGGGCCTCTCCACCGCGAAGGGGTTGTGTGCTGCGGCCCGCGACGCGGCCGGGGCCACCACGGGCACGTTGCCGGCGCTCTGCACGACGGTGCCGAAGGGGCCCCCGATGTTGCCGGTGCTGGCGGCCGGGTTGCCCACGCCGCCCAGCGACCCCACGGGCACGATGACCCCACCGTTCCCGCCATTGCTGTTGTTGGCGTCTGCTTCTGAAGCGCGACGAGGTGTTATACCTGGAAAGGGAATAAGAACGATAATTTAACACAAATGGTTTTAAATAGTGAAGAAATGTTTGGAAAACATTAGTCAGAGTGACTTATATCGCCTTAGATGAATCGCAAACAAGTAAGTGTTCATTATGTAATAATAGTAAAAGAAAGCGGTGTTCTGTATGTAATAATAATAAAAATTTACAACAAGTGGTAATCGTAAATTTGGCAGATCAAGTTTTATAAAACACTCTCTTTATTACGTTCAGAGTGACATAAATCATTGTATATGTCCCTCGTAACATCTTCATGTGACATGCCAACAACAGATTTTTATACATTGTTTTGGTTTTGCACGTGTTTAACATTTGGCAGCTTCGCTGAGATAGTATTACAATACAATTCTCAGCTTTTTTTATTCAGGTGGCGCCAATGCCAATGATTCTATCGTTCAGTTGTGTAGACTTGAGATACAAAACTACACTACAACATAAGAATCTGCAGAAATCAATTTGGGAATAAATAAACAGTTACCGAACTTCAGTCAAAAAAAATCCTGCTCAGCTTCAGAATTTATTACTAAATACTTCTTTTTTTCAGGCTTCGAAGCATAAGCTAGATAATAAGTTATTTTCATATTACACAACACTGTATGAATCATTTAGTGTTCGAAATAAATTAATTCTAATTCTTCTTCTAATTAGCCAATCAAACAAAAACTACTTAGTTAAAAATACTAACCCGACTTCCGGAACGAGCCCTGCCTGGTGAAGGCATGGCTGGCGGCATCGATGCTCATGGAGACAGCGCACTCCTTGTCCCGGCGCTGCTTGCGCTCCAAGCAGGCCGCGAAGGCGCAGCCGACCGCGTGCGACAGTCGCTCGCCGCTGTCGCGCGACGCCAGGAACCCGTGGCACATCCAGCGGCGAGTCGTGCCGTCACGGCAGATGTAGCTGGAGAGGGCATAATGTATTAGTTAATACAGGGTTGCAATTTATCTGAAAGGTGGAATTTTATAGACCATGGTTTCCCACCTTTTTACAATAATAAAATACCCTTTGAAAATTTCAACGCCCCGTTTACATTAAATTTAATTAAACCAATTTTTAATGTTTGTCTATTATTTATCTAATAATAATCATAAATTACAGATTTAATTATTTCTCTTTCTAATCATATTAGTTATTTTAGTTGTAATTATTTTTAACGCCCGCCATTTGCTTATAAACCCACTACCGCCCCCCCAAAAAGCTCCAGCGCCCACTTGGGAATAGAATATAATAAACTTTGTTGTACACCAAAATAAGTATCAAATTATGCAGAAACTATTCTATTATGTGGAATCTATGCTATAGATGATAAATTAGGTACAGAAAACACTAAGGAAACTTTATACATATAGGGTGTACTCTAAAGTGGGATTGAAGCTAAAAGAGTCACTTTTTGGGTCTCATTAAAGGCAAGGCGACATCGTGGCAGACCAAGGCTAAGGTGGGTACATGAGCTGGACAACTGCCGGGAGGGAGTGACCTATAATGGCTGAGGATACGCATGTGTGGAAAAGAGAGCGGGAGGCCTTCGCCCAGCAGTGGGACATAATACGCTAACTAATTATATAGGTTGACATGATGGGTGGTCATACTGCTAAAAGCGTAGATAAGGGCATGTGACACAGGTTTGAAGGGATTGTTCGCAAAGTCTACTGAAGAAACACAGGTGGGTTTTAGTTAGTAGAACTTTTATACTCTCTTTCACTCCACCCAGAGCGGGTGGAATCTATTAGTCAGCGAAAAAAACTGGCGTATGATAGAAAACTTTTCAGATTATGGATGACTTGACAATGAAGATGAAAGAAAGGATACCTAGACGCACTGTATGAAAAATAATTCTATCGTCTAGAAAGTGAGGTCTACTTATGAGTTGTAACATTATGGAACGCAATAAAATATTGAGTATTGATATGGGACTAATAAAGAAAAGAAATATGGAAGGAAACAATACTCGAACCAAACACAAACAAATTAGAGTAAGAACTACAAAATGATGACATGGTTGACTTAAAATAGACCAAGAGAGTCAAAGACTTGTAGGAAAACAACTCAGAAAAGGCAATTACTAAAGTTAGCTGTGATTGGCTGCATTGATTTATTGAGAGAATGTTGGCGTTCAAAGTTCAAGGCAACTACTTACAAAGAAAAAAAAAGTTATCGCAGATTGAGCGAGCGTAAATTGATACTAGTGTCTTTAACAGAAAAGTATTCTTTAGAAGTCAATGGAATTTGCAAGTACCTAATTATAGTAAAGAATTAAAAAGCTAAATGTAAAATTATCGTCTTAAAAATGTTTGCTTAAACTATAATTTATCTTTCCAAATTCTATGTGAGAAAAGAATTTCTTTGGATTATGTCGTTTTGGAGAGTTAACTTTCTGAAAACAACCGACAAATGGGTTGAATAGGAACGCAACTTTGATTAGGATGTTCACTTTAGTATTTAATTATATTATAGATTTCTATAACAAAGCATCGACTTTTACAATGTTTAATGAATAAATTGGAGTATTAAAATGCTGGGAAAAACTATTAGACAACGTGAAAATCCCTTTCAATTTTTTTCTCCATTGGTGAATAGAGACAACACAGACAAAATAGGGTGCAATTCAACTGTAAATAATTATTTACAGTCAAATGTCATTACAATAGCATATTATAACATAACTACCTGAATCCCCTCTCATGGTTCCTATCAGGAGCACAGAAGGAGACCTTCTCAATGGTCTGGTCTACGATGAGCCCTTTCGTCTCCTCCTCCACGACGCGCAGTCCGTCGCCGCTAACGTGCAACACGGCCCGGACGGGTCGGCGACGAGAGTTCTGAAACCCCACGTTAATAAAGCTATCGCTAGGGAAGCTTGCCAGGCGATGAATATCAAGCAACATGCCGCAATCAAGTCTTGATGGATGAAAACTTTGTGTAAGATGCTTTGTTTCTTTCTTGTTGTATTTAGGGCCGATTTTTTTATGGTCGGATAACTTTTATCAGAAGAATATGGCTGTTTCACCTTTTATAGGTACTATGCAAAAGCGGTCAAATCGCCATTTTTATTCCTCAGTTGAAAGTTATACGTCTACTAAAAATCGGACCTTAGTGTAAATAAAGTATAATTATGTTAATTAGGTTTAATTTAAGCCTCAAATACACTAGGAGACAAAAGGTCCCCCAACATGACGAGCAACGCTGTCAAGTTGTCCAAAAATATGTCACCCGTCACGTGAATGCGTTGTAAAATATTGTGGGGCAAGTTTCGGGACACTGGGCAACGTTGCAGCGCAACGTAGATTGAGCGTTGCGCGTCATGTTGGGGGACTATTTGTACCCTAGTGTATCTGAGGCTTAAATTACAACAGATCTAAATAGTTTTCGGTATAATATCAGAATAGATACCCAAGGAAATTCTTTCTTAGGTAGGCCATGAGCTTTCCATCATTCGATGGGCAGTCAGATGAAAAATATAAAATATTGATGTCAGGAAGCCAGTCTGAGCGTTGTAGGTTAATTATGTAGGTGATGGTGAAGTGTTAATTGAAGGTCAGTGGTTAGCATATTTAGTTAGTTATAGTTGTTATAAACAAGCAAACCCTACACTCTTTAAAACAGGTTAGAAGTACAGTGATGAATAGCTAAGACTGTATTAGATATGTGCGTTAGTCCACAATAATATGTAGTGACACAGTTCAATGTTACTAAATGATCTTTGATCTCTGCGATCGTCTAGCTATAAATTGAGAATAGCGATGCAATCATAGCATCGAACGAAACGTAAACATGCCAAGATGCATCAAACAACGTCTAAACTAGTACAGAGGAAGGTGCGAGATTGTAGTATCGCATTGATCCGCTCGACGTACACCAACTGTGTGCAGTTGGCTGTACAAGGTCGGGAGAATATCTACCGTTTATTCATACTACGTTGCGAAATCTTCGCAGAGGCGACACACTTTATAATACAAGTGCCATACGCAGCATTCATGTTTCATACATTATTATGCGCGTATATGCAAATTATTATTTTCGCAAGATTAAAGAATTAGTTCACTAAATTGTTAGGTAAACACATGCAATCAAACTTCACTGATCAGAGATCACATTCTACATTTCCTAAGCTACGATTGCTATTTAACCTTTTCACCGCCAGTCGACAATAGCCGACAGCGCCCATCACCGACATGAAATAAATAAATTAATCCACCGACTGTTGAATTAGTTTTTCTTTAGCTGGCGCTCAGAGTAACATCGGATACGCGAGGCCCAGCGATAAAAAGGTTAAAACTCACCCTAAGCACCTTTAGCGCTTCCTCGCAGACTTGCATGCCGCGCGACTCGAAGACCTCGACGCATCCGAGGTACTTGACGGGGAAGGTGCAGGTGCCGGCGCGCACGGCGGCCTCGTCGGCGTGCCACTGGTGCGGGCGCGCCGACTCGGGCGGCGAGCCCTTGCGCCGCCGGAACGACTCCCGGAACGAGCGCCGCAGCCGCTCCATGCCGGCGCGCGGCGGGGACAGCGCCGTGCCCGCGCGCGCACGCCGCAACGACGCACGCACTGAAGACTTCTGGAAAACATACGGTCATACATTAGACACATGTCAAAAGTCCGGTCTGTTGACGCATAGTTTCTGGAACTGAGCTTATTATAATTCTAAGCTGGAAATACTTTTTATACAGTTGCAGCAAAGCGAGCAAGGACATTAGAGATGTTCCTGAAAGAACGTGGTTATTATTTTTGTGGTAGAGGTACGTGACTGTTGACGGTTTGCGCAAAGGCGGGGAAGACCTGCTGAACATTTTAGGAATATAAAGACTTTTTGCGACTACAAGCAGAGTGCATGCGTACCGTAGAACGTTTCGAAATCTAGAGAAAGAATTCGAAATGTTCTACCACACGTTCTACAACTGTTTCATTTCCATGATTCTAAATGTTTACGGTAGGGTCCCAGGTAGCGGTAGTCGGTAACAGTAGACGCCATGACACATCAACCGTACCGGTAACAATGACCATGCTTGTCATTTCCACAAATTCAATGGTAAAATCCGTACAATAACATCATTACAATGAATAAGTACCTCACGGACAATTGGTATTTAAGACGTAGCGCTAATAATATTGGTATAGTTTTTATTTGGTAATAAGGATAATTTGTAATTAAATTATTGTGAATAGTCATTCATAAGTTAGTATCACTACCTATACTTAGTCATAGTCCCAGTCCGACACAGGTCTACGTACGACAAGTGGAAAGTTATGAGTCTAGTCTCGGCTCGACTTACCCAAACAATTACTTAGAAGCTAGAGTTGAACAAATAAGAAATGGCAAATATTATAAAAGCTTGTCTTGTATTGTACAGACAGCATCCTTACATATTATTATTATGATGAAACAAGGTCTCTAAACGCGTCTGTCTGACTATTTTTACCAGTAGACAGACAGTGATTCACGAGGATAGTTAGGAAAATACATAGGTAAATACATATTATACTGGAGCAAAGTTCAAAGATTTCTAAAACTCATAGGGGCGATTAGACTAATGTTAAGATGAGCTACTAATTGTCTATTTCTATCAACTCTGCATGTGACATAATAAACACATTCAACTATTCTGCAATTAGTTTGTACTGAAGAAACAATGACTACAATGAATTACACGCTATTGAGAATTAATAATAACTGAGGAAATCCTGTAATAATAGAAGTGGTAAGAACGTTTTATAATATAGATATACAAGTATAAATAAAACAACGTGTATTCATCAGCACGTGCTCCAAGGTTCCGGACAAATTAGACAGGCCGCGTGAAATGTACGCCATACGTGCAACAAAGATATCAAATCAAATCAGAAGATATGTATAACAGTATCAACTCATTTGGTAACTGATAAGAATATAAAGCAACGTACAAAGCTAACAGCTGTAATTTTGGTGGTAAATTTCCTGCACCGTAGATTATAGTCATCATCTTCCTGATTTTGTCCCATTTTACTTAGGCACGACGCAACACGTTTTTTTGTCCCTTCCATTCTATCCTGTCTGTCTTCACGCTATCACTGACTCCCTTTTCCTTCATACATATGACTTCTAGTCCGCACACAATCCATTAATCTTTACTTTGGTCTTTGCATCCATTCACATCCACATGTATACTCATAAATCTTTTAGTAGTCTTTTCATCTCTCCTCTTCACATGACTATACCAATTCTAACGAGTCCATTTCAACGTTTCAGTCACTAACAGCACTTTCAAGTTACCTCTAACAAACTCATTCCTCACTTTATCCATTCTCGTCACTCTTCACATTCATCTTAACATTCACTGTACCTACCATAAATTCCTTTTTAAAAAAACTACAAGTTTCTACAACACATATTTGCAAATATCGCACCGAAGCTTGCTTTTAGAGAACCCAATTCTAGGTTAAGCTCGTCTTTGGACTTAACCTGTTCTCGTGTTACTACTTTTTCTGTACAGTAAATAATAAGAATCAACTGAAAGATACCAAGGCATCACATGAAGCTCTTCTAACATCCTCGATCGAAGCATATTTAGAGAATAGCAACTGGTGCCAGCAGCTGTCCTCTTATATGTATAAAAGGAGAAACTGACTGACATATCAACACACAACCGAAACAATTAGAACTAGGAACGTGAAATTTTACTCAGTTTCATTTTATAATGTGGGCGAGCAGTGAAGAAGATTTTTCAAATTTCACCCACTAAGGGGATGAAACGGGGGTCCAAAGTTTGTACGGAGAAACCTCCATTTACGCGGGCGAAGCCGCTGGCTAGTATGCTGATATTTTCTTGTGGGGTTTTAAGGTTTTTCCAGGTTTGCCTAATTTATTTATTAGTTAGAATTTCAGCAACGAATAAGCGTTGGAGGGTCACGCGATGCTCTGCTTCCCCTTATGTTCAAATGTCACATGTTTTAGGGGAAAAGTGACCGGCGTGCTATCAATTCTATATAAGTAGATATACCAATTTATTTAACCAGGCCAATTAATGAGTCAATGTTTTTCCCGTTTATGTCATCGCATAACTACATACATTATCCGATTTGTTACTAAAATCTATGTATGTTATTCACCTTTACTTTTTTGACTCATCGACATTTTGACAATATTATAGGTTAGGTTTATTTGAAATAAACCTTCTGATTTCTGAGCAACTCGACTAATACAGTTAACCTTTCCTGTGATTTTGTTGTAAATTATTTCTATAATAATAAATTAGCAAATGCCATTATTTAAACTTTTACTCGTTATTATGTTAATCAAAATTCAGATTATTTATCGTTTTATAATAAACTAGCAGCCCGTCCCGGCTTCGCACGGGGTAGACAATTATTTATTTTTGGAAATTTGGATATAAAACACTTTTTTTAGTGGCTTAAGACTCATTTTTCTACACCTTCGATTACATTGTTCAAATTTTACCAAGGATCCCAATTTTTTTTCAAAATGAAATGTAGCCTATGTCAAATTGGAAGAATGTAGCATTCAATTAGTGAAAGAATTTTTTAAATCGGCCCAGTACTTTTTGAGCCTATTCATTACAAACATACAAAAATAGGTACAAATCTTTCCTCTTTATAATATTAGTATAGATTGTGTGGTCGAATGTACTGACGTATTTTTAACCATTTCAAAGAGGTTCTATGTTTGGCTATCGCCTGTACCTATATCATTATTTTTTTTTTGCAATGTTCACCAATTATTCGGCCGATTACGAACCGATTTTGAAAATTCTTTTTTTTGCTGTTTGAAAGAGTGTTGCGTCGAATATTGAACTCAGAAAAATATAGTTATAATCTGATAATAAACTTCGGAGATATGAAATGGAACTCTTCATAGAATTATATCAGAATCCTAGAAGCAAGTACAATAATTGTTTTGTTTACACGTGTAGGTATTCGATGGCTGACCAAAGGAAGAGGGAGCATATCGAACTTATCTGATATTAACTGTTAATTATTCTGATAAGTAGTAACTTATCTGATGACTAATCAGATATTAGATAAATTGTGCATGGGAACTTCTTAAGAAAACAATTTATTATTTATCCGAACCACGTTTGAGCTTATTAGAATTATCATGAGATGCACTCTGGCTATAAGGTAAGTAACACCGCTGCCGAGCTAATCTGGTCATGAAGCCGGGACGTAAGTACGGGAACTGCGTTATAAAACAATCTTCCTATAATGTTTTGGCTTATTGGAACTATCATCATGAGATCTAGGTAATCTGGTCTTAAGTAGGTTTAAAGGCTATATTATTATTTTATAGATACCTTACTACGGAACTTGCACAATATTTAAGTTTAGCTGTGGAGTATCCTACCTAAAAAAAATACTTTTACCAAAATTAAAATCAACAGTCTTCAAAATGATTTTTTAAATTTTTAAGATCTAAAATGTTTTCTAATTACGGAAATTAGGAGGAGCTCGTGGCTAGATAATAACAGCTGAACAGGTCGATCTTCAAGGTTAAGCAACGCTTGCCAGGGTTGGTCTGTGGATGAGTGACTATCTTAACATAACGAGTTTCCGCCGTGCCTCGGAGAGCACATTAAGCCGTAGGTCCCGGCTGTCATTTTTGCCGTCCAGCCCCTAAAGCGCAGTAAAACATGGGTTTTTGTATTCAGCTAAATCCGGCTTGACTGGAAGCCGACCCCAATATAGGGGGGAAAAGGCTAAGCAGATGATGATGAATTACGGAAATTACGTTTAGCGAACATTTTTATTGTTTATTAGTCTGTACTCTGTAGTGAAAAAGAAATGACATAGGTAGACATTTATACCTAAGTATACAATACACAGCAGAACCATAACAAGAACAAATTATTTTACAATATCTTTTAAAAGACAATTAATTATTCAACTAGGTACATATTTAATTATCATTTTAAAGATACATACAACCACACAACTAAAAAAATCTTTTCTAATGTTTTATTGGTAAACTGTAGGTACTTATTTATAGTGCCTATTTTCCTTGAAATATTACGTAAGATTTAGATACCTAAACAAATTATGACGTAGGTATAATTAATTATTCATGAATGTATGGCGGATGTTTTAAGGAAAATGGTAATTGAGTAGGTATAGCTACTAAAATTGCTCCCATTTTTGATGCAAATGCATGTATCCATTTCTCTGTATTCGTTGTAAGTAAATGATCTACCTAGGTACCTAATAGTTCATTACAATTTTTCATTGTTTTTGGTCGTCTAGTAAAGTAGGTACCTAGGTACTAAAATTGCTCCAATTTTTTATGCAAATGCACATAAATTTCGTTGTATTGTTATACCTACTTAGTTATTTTTTTACTTTTTCATCGTTTTTGCTCGTTTAGATTTAAATCTTAAACAAATAAACACAGATTTCATTACCATAATACGCTTTGAAGATTGGTAAAATTCCCAGGCGTATTTACTAATGACAATGACACACTTATTAAGCCAGATGTGCACTCAATAATGAATCCATTATACCTACTCATAAGTATGTGCTTAAATCCCACTGACACTCGTCAATCTATCATCTGAACATTCATTAAATTATTTAAGATATTTTGAACTTTTACCCACTAACATAAAGTTCAAAATTGTATGGCAAGCGAATCATTAGGTACAGTTAAAAAAATCACCCAAAGCAGGATCGTCAACTGCATTTTTGTGTTGTGAAATCCTTTCATAGTTATAAACAATAGGTCGTACAGTTAGCGACAAAAGTAGGTTACCTAACACTATCTAAAGCTTCAAAAGAGATTACGAAAGTTAACTTGTCAATTCTAACTAGTTTAGACTTTTGTAGACGAATATCCGTCTCCGTAACTTGTTTTACAGAATGGGGTGGCACGTGAATAGAATAGAGATTTTGTTCTATTCTCTCCTGTTGATTTTCAAGGAGAACTATGTTCTAGACGAACATTAAAGAAAATATACCTGACTATGCGTTTTTTGGATCATTTTTCATAATAAGAAATCCGATGACTTGTAATAGGTAGGTAGGTAGGTACCCACTTATTATTGGCAAACTCTTTTCGCTGACCCTACAATTGAAAGACATGTAAAAATAGTCACATAGCACGAAAACATTTCTTGATTAGATAAGCACTATTTAAGCAGGTAACAAACATCAAATGTTCGATATAACTAATTAAATACAGAAAAGTATAATGTAAACAGACGTGTTTTTCTATTCGCAACAAAAACTAAGAGCTTTATGGACAAAAAACGTTGAGGATATAATGTCTTACACCTATTTATACACGCGAGGATGACGTTATTTCGCCAATTCCATTTAATGTGACCTACACACTCTCAGAGCCAACGAACTAAGGTGTAGCTAGATAGTGAAGTACAAAGACTTGCAGCCACGCACGGTAAGCACGCAGCCTGCTGGCAACTCGTCATTATCTGTGTATAACGTACGTGAGCTACAGGAACAATAAACGTTGCCCATAGCACCACCTACATATAGTTTAGTACGTATTCAATGACTCAAGTTGAATTAATGAATTGTAAATGAAGCATAATCAAATGAGTACCATTTTGAGGTCGGCATTGGCAGTCGCCTGAGCTGCCCGGTCGAATGGCTCGTGCGCAGAAGATCCTTGGTTCCCCATTTTACGGCAAGTTCCCACAGAGCATATATCTTCAAAACTTCACTCACGAAACACCAATTCACTAGATATTACAACTTCCACATCACTTGATGTCGTCACTATTCACATTACGACGAGCGTATCCGCAAACTAATATTTAACGGCTATTTCAACATTTCATTCACTAACATGACACACGTTGCCTAATGTAAGAGTATTGTCCTCCTCTGATAAATGTTCTATCCGCAGCACAGCAAGATAATAATTTCGGCGAAGTTGAAACTCAATAAACATAGCAAAGCCCAGAATAAATAGTTTAGATCTGCGGAATGCTGCAACCTTGTCGCTTGGCGCATAAAAACATTCGGTATTTGCGCTGGTGCCTCATTAATCACTTTACACGAAATTTGTTTTATTTAAGTAAATATGAAAATACCTGTTGCATTTACAACTTTGCATGTTGACAACTTTCGATTCGATCATCTAAGATGCGGTAGTTACTACAATACGAGAGTCGTGTGAATTCGTTAACAATAATTTTTAAAAACGGGGGTCAACTTTTCCCACAAACGATGAATAAACGCAGAGAGGCGCATTGAACCCGGTACCCGGCCGGCGCGGGGAGCGAGGTAAGGTAGGTAGCTGGGAACGACTGCCGATGCCAGCTGAACGTTATTTTTTCCCACAGCATTGTTCTTTGGACCGTAGCGAGTAACGATT
Organism: Mythimna separata; assembly: GCA_030763345.1. Classification (NCBI taxonomy): domain Eukaryota; kingdom Metazoa; phylum Arthropoda; class Insecta; order Lepidoptera; family Noctuidae; genus Mythimna; species Mythimna separata. Next base: position 11,999,842 of record CM061180.1, read on the forward strand.
AGAGAACTAATCCACTTTTTCTGAATTTGCACAAACACCTCCGTTTATAAACGTAAACACTGAACTTCATTTTGACTAGCAAATAATTTAGGAATGTAGAAGGAATTTAGGAAAGAGGCGCGCGCGCCGCGCATTGAGCGACCAACTGTCGCACTGACTAGTGACTGCTCGTACCGCGTGCGCCGCGCGCCGTGAATCGCACAAACCCTGCAGCGGAGTCCCCGTCCCGTCCCATACCTCGCCCCGCAGACGACCGGTCCTTTGCATTGTCAAGATTGACGACCGGTGAGATCATCACGCGAATAGCCAGTCTTTAATTCATACTCGATAAGTCCATAATTCGTTCCATCAGGTCAATAAAATCATCAAGTTTCAAGATCGTAGCCTTGACGAATCAATATTCTAAATGACTAAAAGTTATGTCATGCAACATTTTGGCAAGTACCTAGATGTGGAATGTTGTCTCCTTTTGTGAAATCTTGTGTTCATCTTAGCGTCGGGATCATTCGCCATAACAACAGCTGGAATAAGCACGTGCGGGTGGGACCGGGACGGACGCAGGTGCAAAGCTAGAGAGCTCATTGTAAGCGTTCAAAGTTGGAACATATGGCTTTGAACGTCGAAACATTTGAGAGCTGCATGCGTCTGCCGTCTGCACCATTTATTTATAGTTGATCAAAGCATCTGCAACAATGTGCTCGTTGTTTTATAATTTTATTTGGAACAGATTTGTTTACAGTTTGTAAATTAGGGCACACCGCACACATTTTCTTACGAAATAGTAGTATGTTATATGGCTTGGGAGCAGAAGTCTTCTGTAACCCATCAAATATTGGAAAAGTAGACAAGGATGCTTTACTTGGGATTAATGTAGATAAGGCTATTGAATTGTCCGTTAATATTACAAAATATAGATTTTTTACTATTTCGTCAACTAACATTACAACGAGATTGTGAATGCATCTCCAAGGATCCATTTCGACAGAATTAGCTCCATAAACATAAGGATGTTATTTAAAATTGCAGTAAGAAAACGCAAAATACTGTTTATTCAAATTTTAGAACGGATCATGATGAAACCTCTCAGGTGATTGGAAGTAAAAATTGTTATCCTTTCTGACTCACGTGTTGAGTCACTGCATGCCAGTGACTGGACGGATCCGAGACCGGGGTCTCAGATTACACCCGTTACGATAGTCATTATCAGCGAGGAAATCATATGGTTCAGCCTCTAAGTGTCGATTACGTTTGTGTTATTGTTAGAAAACAATTAATTAATAACAAACCTTGAGAGCCTATTTTAATTGCAGGTAAATGAGTAACATAATTAATCATGATATGCGTAAATAACAGCTAAATCAAATTTAATCAGATAAACGTTATGTTTGAGTAGATGTTTCCGGAAATAGATTTTGTGATTATACAAAAAGCGTTAGCGATATTTCAAATTCAATCGTTGGCAACGAAAACCATGTCGTTTTAGTATTCAGCTCCAGCTACAAAACGATTTAATAAAATTCTCAAACTTGTTGTAGGAGGAACTAAGGTACGTTATATCGGGTGTAACTACTTAAAATTACATACGTTTATAGAATAGCGAACAGCGCTTACAAAATTTAATGTAATTTGTACCCAGAGCTTCTATCAGTAAACCCAGACAGCCTACGCGAGAATTAACACACCTGATACAGCCTTGCTTTGGAAGATCGATAGGTATCTATTTTTACTCCGAGTGCTTCAAATTTTAAAATCAATGTTACCAAAGTTGCCGCTAGCGCGTTGGAAGCAACCGTCAGTGTTGACATTTTGTTTAGCTTTCACTACTGTTTAAACATTGAATTAGCGGGTAAGTTTTTAGGTAGATACTTTCTCAAGATAACCAAAATTCTAATCATCTTCCAATCAATGCCAGCAAAAAGTAGAACAAAGCGTCAGACAAAAGATAACAATAAAAACTAGGAAGTGAATAGGATTACTATAAGAACAAGGGAAACTTAAAGACAAAGCCGAAGTAATTCTGCAAACGATTTTTGATTGTTTACGGCTATACTACGTTACATTACGTGGAACAAAAGAAATTCGCAGCACCTCGTAATAAAATCTATCAAATCCTCTAAATTCTACCATAAAATCACAATAACGCAATCAAAGCATACTTTTATTCAATAGAAACATCCACATCAAACGTATGCTTATTATCATAATTATTCAAAGAGTCGCATCATATTTATGTGTCATTCAACTCGTAGACATTCTAGAGGAAACCCTACTAACCCTATTTGTAGTTGTTTACCTACTCTGATGCAATTACTATGTTACATAATGTATCTATGACCAACGTGTTAGCGCCGTATCGTTTGAAGAGGACATACCTCGCGTCAAGTTACAAATCAATAACATTTACTGTGCAAATAAATACGAATTTGTATAATAAATCAATATGTTAATGTGAGAATTGTAAAAGCAAACATTACTAAATTGCCGTAAGTTAGAACCTGTAAAAAGCAGTGTAGAGGACACTGACATTGTTCCGGCAGCAGCAACCGTAAAATTGCCAGCACGATCATTGTCTATTCGGCAATAATTTCCGCCAACAGTACCGTCCTATTCAATCTCAGTACCGTTACTTGACACTAGGTATCTACTCTAACATAGTTCACAACGCAATAACCCTAATTTCGGGAGAGGTTGAACTCTCAAACAATTTAAATAAGTATTCTAGAGCTATGGAGATTGCTGTGTTCTGGTACAATGTTTGATGTAATCTATTTCGCGCCAGTTTAAATACTCCAGTAAAGTACTTGCACAACGCAAACAAATAAATAAGAATTGACGTTAATAGCGCACAATGAACAATCAGTGCCAATAAACAACTACTTCTAGTTTTTTATGTGCGCAAATAACAATGATGCTGAAGACAAAAATGGATATTGCAGCTATTGCTGAATCTCAGTGATCTTTAGAGAAATTCACGAGGTAACTATAGGCATGTATTATAATTGTAGGATGGCTTTCCATAGACATAAGGTGTGTATTGTATACTATCACAGTAGCACAGATTACTAATAACAGTAGTATACAATACACAGAATTAAATAGTATCTACAATACATAATAGAGCAGAAGCTCTAGAAGTGGTGATTTGTTTAATCAAAATCAGGACAATTGGTAAGTGAGAAAAGTTGTAGAAAGTTTCCGTTCGAACTAATTCATAATATATCACAATGTAGTTTCCACAGTGTAGTTACTATATCCAATATTATGAAACAACGCATGAATTGATTTTTATGTTTTACAGTTTTAAAATTCATCGGAATGTTTTCGTTCGTCTCTCTTGTTCGGGATATTTGATAAGCTTTTACCATATTGGATCAAGTTACATGGGAAACTCTATGGAGATGCTATCCGCTTACACTTTTTTTTATTATCGGTTCACCCACAATATCTACTCGTTGCTCGCAGGAAATTCCAACAGTGCCTGTTACGCAAAGAGGTAAGCGCAATATAACAATATTGGTCCTAAAACATAGCCCTGTGGTACGCCTTTAATGCCAAGAAATATCGATATTTGTGCAGCTTCTTAGCTGAATATTTTTATAATTTTTGTAGTAGTAAGATAATGTAAAGTTAAAACTACCAATCAGTATGATAGATTTTGTCAAAGGATTGTTTGCCAACCAAAACCAAAATAGCTTTATTACTGAATTCAATGGTTACAGTACGACCGTTATAAGTTGGCAAGTTTGAAGTTAGGCTCTGCGAATTTTGGCGCTTGAAAACTCGTACAAAAATAAATGTAATTTGCAGTTGTTATTGCTGTTAAAAACTGTTATTGGCATTTATTTTTTAGCGGGAGAAGTAATTTTGATGATTGGTAAGGTAATCATCAAAATTACCTTACCTTAAAAAAAACTTGAGACAGTAAAATTCAGAAACTTTACTCCTTTCTAGAGCGGGAGAAGCCATTCGACGATTACTAACCTCAATAAAGTTGTATTCCCAAAACGTTACAATGTCCCAAAGTTAACTGTTTATGGATAAACGTATAACTCTGGAAACACTAGTAGCATCACAATAAAATCGGTTAGAACTATTAACGACACTTCTAAGAAATAGGAGTATACCAAGCCGAAACACACCCAAGTGGAAAGGCACCTAGTAACCACTAATTATTGACCAAAGGCCCGAAATTAATACAATGTTCTACGTGTTCATTATATAATGGGGATTCTCCTTTGCCCTTTAACCTTTTCAAGAAATAACGTGGTAATTATATATACACGTGTTGGATACAAAAACAGAAAATCAGAAACGAATATAGATACAAAAATATAGATAGGTACCGCACCTATTAACATAGCGACTAGCGACGTTATATTTTTTTATTTAAAAACAGCAAAAACAGACTTGGACGTTTATAATTTCAAGGTGAGCCATATTGAATCGGGTTGGACGGGCGACTTTGAAGCCGTTAATGATAAGATTTCATCTTAAAAATAACTACCACATGGACTGAAACAGAAATTATTTTACATAGACTATATACGAAATTCTCATGATTTTTAATTCTTTAATCAGAAATTAACGAATATCTTGATGATATTCGCAACTCAAATAAACAAAGAGTTTCTACACCCTAAAAACTAAATAGAAACGTTTCTATTCATACTCAACTATTAAACAACGGTGTATTTGAAAATGGCGATGTACATATTTGTAAAAACCAATATATTTTTTAATATAACGGACATAATGCTATCTCTGGCCAAGGTTGTGAATAAGAACGCTGGCGCGCATACAAAGTCAGCTCATCTTGGTCTACTTGCGCTGTATCTTCAATTCCTATAGCATTGTGATCACGTTTGTAACACAGCGGATGTCACGATCGTATGACTTGTTTGCAAATGTGGTCTTGTGAGGCTTTGTACCAACCAGTGTGTGAGCGTCTTTGCGATTGAACGGATATTTTCGTGATAACCCGTTATTAATTCTGTTCAAGCAACGTTAAATATTTGATCATTGTTAAATTCTCTGGAATCACAGGCGTTTGTGGACAATCAAAGTTTTTCACGTGTATGAAATTTCACTACAAAGAAAAAATAATATTTGACGTTCTTGTAAGTGAGATCTAAAGTGCAACCGACATTGACAGTGTGTTTGTGGAACGCATTAGAAATTGACTGTCAAAACGGCGCAATACGGAGACGAGGCAATGACCGCATGGACAATGTTTAGTTGGCGAAGATTATACAACGGCAAAGTGGCAGACTGTGGCGAAGAGAGTCGCATCGAGCTGCCAGCAGACACCAGGCAGCTGGTCTACAACGTGTACGTGTACTTCAGCCGACGGCCCGGGAGGAGTGCCAAAGCGGCGCTAACCAAGACAGCCAGCGCTACTATGATACCGAGAGACATAGTCGCGGAAATCGTAAGAGATAAATATCGCAAATGAAGATATTCCTTTACACATAATTCATGGGATTTAAGTATAATGCTATGTGCCATCAAAGACGTATTGTGACTGTAATTATATGGACCATTCACAACTGTGCATTACAGACAACTTGCTGTTTATGAAGAAACTGAGTACAAACGTGTTGCAAGTAATTAGCCAACTTTTTCATGTGAATCTTGTTTCTTTGTAGTTTCACTGGGTATTATTTACCAACAGTGTTCTTTGGTTTAGCTGATAAATTCTGCTAACACTGTATTTTTCTCTTAGTTAAATGGAAAGTTTATAAAAATAGTTAATGATTTATAATTGACGTTTGACATCTTCGTATTTTCGACATTATTATTAAACTAAAAATGCTGTTTTAAAAGCATAATTTATTATATGTGTATGTGTGTGTATACGTCTAACATGCCTATTTCTTACAATGGGTGGTCCATTTGGATCTAATAACAAAGCTATTAAAAAAATACGTAAATATGTTTTCACATTCTAATAGGTTTATGATTTATTGAATAGATTGTTTATGAAATATTACAATAGAATAACTGTGTTTAAAATATTTTGTGGAATAATGAGAGCCACCTGACGCGTGCCAATAAGGTGGGCAGTAGTGAGCTGCCCAAGTTAGGACTGTTAGGACTGACAGCAGCATGTCTTTCAGTCCTAATATATCTAGAAAACAATGATGATCATACTAATATTACAAAGGTGAAAGTTTGTGTGTATGTATTTGTGTGTGTATCTATGTTTGTTACTCGTTCGCGCTCAAACGTTAGAACGAATTTTTTATGAAATTTGGCACAGGTAGACCATGTCCTGTTCCTTTGGGATGAATTTCTACTTTCGCGTGACCTGGTATGGAAATATTTTCTTCGCAATTAACTTGGTTTTGATGTCATTTTGTTCGTCTGCTGCCAAAAAATTCTTAAGTTGTACTTTTCATTGGGATTAAGGGTTTAGGATAGGTATATCACAATTTATAGTTGTCCTTGAAAGAGAACGTAAACCAAATAATTATGTTATTTCGCTAAGTTTATCAGAGTGTAACGATCTCATTAAGTAATATCGTGTGAATAAGTTTATATTAATAGACTACTGTTTTATTAATAATTATGTCTAAGCAAGGTAAAGCAAAGAATTTTGAAAGTTAATTATAGTTCTTTCAACTGAGTGTAATCAAATACTTTACCACTATTGTTCGCTACTTACCTGTGTAGGCACTTACAGATAAATGCGAACAATCACTTAGCGTTATCCTGATAAAGTAAATAAACGCAAATGCTAAATATAATATTATTCGTAATTGGGTACTTACGATCAAAATAGAAGATCTTAAAGATGCGAATCGCTTTTATATTTAACAGAATACACTACACATCGCAGCACTGGGGAGAATTGCACGGAACTGAACTCTCGACTTTGTCACAGAGAGTAATCACTAAAAAACTTGAAGCAAAAAGTTGTTATGATGTACACAAAAAGTCTGGCGTACAGTATATTTTCCGCCTTCCAACAACATTAGCGGTTCACACTTCGGAATTGAAGACTAAACTAAAATTAATATAATGTTGAGGTGCCAAGTTCCGAGACGTAACACCAGTAGTGCACTAATTACTACACTGCACTATTTCAGGCGAGCGAGCGAGTTCACCACTCTAGTCCGATTCATATCGACGCTGCTCACTAACTGTGGCTGAAACTTTCAACACTTCACCACTACAGAAATTGCCGAAGGTCGCAAATCTAGCCGATAAACACGGGTGTCAGTCGGCTGAGAAACTCATTCATTACTGTCTTGAATAAATTACAAACATTAAACAAATTGTACGGACTGCGTTGGTTCAGGATAATGTATTCGGGGGCCCAAATAGTTTTAACTGTTAAAACCTAAGACAAACTGTTGTCGGTTTGATTTGGAAGTAAGCGTGGGTGTTGGTGGCACAGCTGCTGGCGGTTTTGTACTTTGTTTACCCACTGTTAGTCTCTTATAAATATTTGCACAAAGAGAAGGAGAGGAGCCCAAAATTAACAAAGATATGTATTTTCAAAAATTTTGGGCTCTTCTCTCTTAACAAAGCCCCTGTCCCTCAGCACCAGACCTCATTTTATAAGCTAGCCAAGTGCTTAACCTATCGCGCCATTATGAAACAAGCCCTTAGTGTTGTAAATTGGCCATGACCTTAAAATATAATATGAATGAATGAACCCATAACCCTAATTAATTTGCGAGTTCGCTGGATCATCGTACGTATTTTGTGCTGGATGTTGTTAAGTAATACACAAAAATGTTAATTGGGTCGAACACGGAATTTCTACATCATGATGTGGCAAACACTTTCAGAGAAAGATGTATGATGTGTGTACTTAAATTTAATTATGTCAGTTATACCCAGTTACACCTATATAAAGTTCGGTGAATTCCGCGAATCATAAAGAATAACGTACGTCACGATATCAACAGTTATCTTCCCCGCAAACAAACTGATATCGGAAACAGCAAATATGTTAATTTGTGAAAATGTTTGAACACGTAATTAACGTAATTATATATTACACTTTCTTTGATTAGCGAATATATTGTTCACCTACACATGCAGTTGCAAAATTACGTGCTGAATCCCTTCACTTTTATGTAGGCAGACTATGACTAACCGCGTATTCACCCATGTGTATTGATGTAGGTAAGTCTGCTTGCACAACATCTTGCGTTTTGATCGGTATGATGAATAAAATCTCTTTACATTACCATCTGTCTGGAACCAGGCCGCTAATAGCTCTGATTTTACTCCAGTGCCCGTCCTTGATATTTAAATTCTCGAAGGGCTGAATAACAAACGCTGACGCGCCAAAAACTCTTATATCATCTTCAGTTGTTTGTTAAATCATAACAATATCTATTCTATTTCTAAGTCCGTGAATATTGTTATTTTATCAGATTTAGTATAGCGTGTTTTTAAAACATGCTTCTGATTCATTCTGCTGTATTTTTAGTAGGTGCATGATACATCTAAACCTACACAAATTGAAAAATAATGACTTTTAATTCATCGAATATAGGTAAATATCTCAGTTCGCCTGAACCAGAGAGGACACTTATTTGTGTCAATAGGTTGATTGTAAAATCTATTTGCAGTGGGCGGGCGATCGTTCCGAGGCGCCGCCGATCGTTACCCAAGGTGAAATTCAACTGTTTTATGTTTTTTACACATACGTTTTTCTTTTGATGGCTTGTGTACCCAATGCACGATTATTTTTCACGTTACGTTTGTATACGGTTGTGAAATACAACATGCTGTGTTATTGTTGAGGGTATACCATTGTACCTATGAGGAATTTCATTCGTTTCTTGCGGTTTAGGACATGGTTTGGTTGGGTCGAAATCTCCAGCTTATGTTATCATATTCATATTTTCATGATGGCTTGCAGCCAGACTATTTGAGGTTTAGTATTAGCATTTCCCACTATGAAAATGTCATCAAATCATCATCGTAAAATTACATTTTATTTTTGCATTTTTAATCAAGTCGGAATCAGCATTTGGAACTTTGAAAATGTCATCAAACCGTCTTCGTCAAATGGAATTTTGCTTTCGCATTTTTACTCAAGTAGAAAGAGATGACGGAATCAGTAAATAGGACTTCAGAATACAACAAGGCATGGCATAAATATTTCTGAATAAATGGATATTAAGAACGCCTTTGACGAGTGTCTTGAGTATTCATAGTCGACGTTACATATTGTGGCGAGCCACGGAAGAATAATTTTTGTTCCAAGAATTTATAACTGCGGCACTCGTATATGTAGGTATTTGCCCTTTAGAGACAGACCGATTTTCGCGGATGTCCTTTTGTTGAAACGTTGAGATATGTGCTCCTCGCGAAAGTCGCCAATATATAGACCATTCTGTTACAATTCTGAGGAACCAATGAATCTAGTAGGTATGGATTGTTCGGCATCACCTTTAAAACAACCGATATCGATCATTCTTCGTATCCACTCAGTCCTCCATTCGTAAATATTTTAGTGCTCGTTATTTCTACAGTCGAGTTGTTACGATTAGGTAAGACCTAGTTGTTGTGGAAATGAACTTGTTTCTCGCAGTGTCTTACATTTATATATAATTTGAAGGTGACATACCGACTTTTACAATGCTGATTGTTGCCCTTCAGACCTCATATTTCCTGTTACCTAGCGCGTAACCACTTTGCGTAGTAATAATAAACTGATCTAATTAGTAGATGGAGCGAACTAACCTGTTACCATCCTACTTTTTCATGCTAGAGTTGATTGATTAATGAAACGTACCGTATTAGATGGCCCAGTTCAGGTTTACGACAAAGAGTTATTTCCTCAGCTTTGAAACTACTGAAATCCTTGACTTTGACACAGGCTTTAAAATATTGGCTGCGTTCGTTATACGTTTTAAAGCCGTGCCAAAAGCTTTTCAATCAGTAGGATGGTATCTATAAATAGAAATATTTAGCAAAATATCAAGAGCAAAAGAAAATATTGCACGCCTACGCGCGTAGCAACCCTATTTACATAACAGTCGTTAACGATATGGTATTCTGGCACTGATGAGTATTTTACGATTCCCGCTCAATACGCTCGAGTGACGTCTTAGTTCACGCGACAAGGCGACTCGACTACGTATTTGGAACTAAAGCCTATAAATCAGGACCTATACATATTTGACAGTAGTAGGTACATACTCCACATAAATATGTAGATATGGTGATGTAATACTTGCTCCACTTCATAAACGGCGAGAGAGCGGATATGAAAGCTCTAATTGATATTTTCCTATTTAATTTTGCAATTTTGCATGTAATGAACTAAATAGGAGTCCCATCCTGCTACTGCAGCTTTGAGAATTTTCGAGTAAACGCAATAATAACACTTTTTAGAGTAGGTACTCTAGATAAAATGTATTCATAATTTAGTGTAACATTTCACTTAATAAATCAAATTAAATAATAATAAATTACAAATATTTACTCATTTATTATTTTTAGAATGCAAATATGGTAAGAGTATTTAATACAATGCCTAAATATAAACCATAAAGCATGGAAAATTATCAATAGTGCAACTGATTTTATGACTTATTTACCTCGATCACTCTATAATATTTTAAATACTTATTAGTTTTAATGTTTAATTTGGCGTTAATAATAATAAATATTATATTTGCTGATGAAGTTAACGTTTTGACACAAATAAAATATTAGTGCCTATAGCAAACTTAGAGACATAATGGCTATGACTTGAGAAAAATATTATAGATACATAGTATTACAATTTTTTACATAACATCTATGGGTTATTCAGGCAATATGCCAGGCTGGCTCATTGAATGTAGACTTATGCGTTGGCTGCCATCCATTTTTGGTAACATCTAAATGTTATTGACTATATTACAATGGGTCAGTTATTAAGAGCACAAGGTTCTTAACCTTAGCAATCACTGACAAATGTTGCACTGACTGACTGGACTAGTCTACAGAACTCTGTGTAAAGTCAGTTTTTTAATCTCTGAGACTAAAATGACATTACGTGGATTGTCACACTTGTCACAACATAAAATAACTAGCATCATTATTATTGTAAGTTTGACATTTGCCTGTGTCAATTTCATATAATTTATCAGACTATAGTACTCAAAAAAAAAAAAAACGTAATAAAGTAGTAGTAATAAAGTTTATTCTATTCTATTCTACTCTCCTCAAAAGATCAGCCCAAACTCTCATTTGTCAGACCCTCCTATAGGTAAGATTGATCTGATCAAGATGTTAGGACTTCAATAAAAGGGGATCCTGAGGCTTTAATAAAAGGAGACCTCTGAGTTTGTTTCGGTGCTGATTTCAGCATAAAAGAGGAAATTATTTATCAATATTATATTGATATCTAATTTATTACACTATTTTATTTATTGCAGCATTTTTGCCTAGGTATTCAGGTATGTAAACATAAATAATTTTCCTCAATATTTGTTTACATCATATCTAGTTATGTGTTATTTTAATCCAACAATAATAGATTAGATAAGGAAAGAATTGGAAAAATAATAATAACTCAGATATCACTGACTCAACTTTTTAAATAAGTATTTTTAAATACAAATTAAAGTATTTGAAGCATATTTGGTAATGCAGTAGGACAACATAGGCTAAGAAAAAAAATGCACAACCTATTACCTTAACTAAATTGATAAAAAAATAATTAATCAAACATGGTACCATTAAAGTCCACAATATCAGAGATTACAGATAAAGATATCACTGTTTATTGTTGCTATGAAACAGGTAAATTTAATTTACCCTTACTCTGCAATTTACTTTATGAATAAAAACATTAATTGTGATAAAATAATATGTGCCCAGAGTCCAGACTATAATCATAATTTTATTCAAATTTAAGAATTTTTAGATGTTCCTCTGATCAACACCTTTTTTTCATAAGCAAATGAAAACCAACAAGATTCCAATAGGATTTCCTCTGCACCTGTTTTGCCTATAGTTACTATTTTAATTAATTAAAGGATTCAATAAATCATAGTTGCAATAAACGGCACTAAAGCATGACCTGTAATTGATACGGCGCGCTACAGGCGGATATCTTGATAGATATGATAACTTGCTTGCTTTTGATACATATACGTACTATTTACTTACCTAGCATAAAATGTAGACTATGCGGTGTATCTTTCACAGCTGGCGCATTATATAAGATTTATAAATACTCATATAATATAAGTTACTCAAAAGTGTTTTAAAACCGTCTTTCTTTTACAAACACTAGGCTTGCGATAAGCTTTCTAAAATATCTAAAACTTATCACTCACGTTTACAGATAGATACTTTACTGAAACGAATAGAACTGACTTTACTTTATAAACATGAACTAATCGAGACTTATTCCGGTTTGGAATGACACGGGAATTTAAGAAAACCAATATTTCGGATTTAAAAAGGCTTGACTGAAATAAAAGAGATGTCAGCCAACCAACCAACAGCCCTTTCTTCAGACGAGCCGACTAGCCGAGATATGAAATATTTTATCTTAAATGACAACAGGATAGAATATCACAAAAACAGCGAGAGTAAAAGAAATATACAGTTTTCATGCTAGAACTGTAATGATAATTTGGTACGAAACGAATCCCTGTGACGTCAATCTTTCAGTTGATAATAAAAAATAGTCAAGCACGAGCATCGCAATTTTGTAAAATCAATGTTTATTTCATCGAATCCATGTTGAGTTATTATTTGAAAATGGCTATTAATGCTAAATAATGTCCGTTTATTAAAGTTTTTAGCAGGTGTAACTGCAGAAATGTAGAGCTTAAAATAGTTGCAGTTCCAACCTAGTGTCTCCTGTTTTTAAAAATATGCATATTTTGTTAGAAACCCAAGAAATTAATAAAGGTGGTATCATGCCAGCGATTTTAATTTTGTTGGTACAATTAAATCGCAATTGCAACCGCAATTTAAGATTATTAGAGTGTAAGGCATGGCTTAAAAGCCTTAGTTTCCAATGTTCACCTGTCAACATTTTAAAAGTATGATGTGTCAAAAGCTAGGAATGTCAATGTCAATTTTATCTACGTTTTGAGGTTATTGTTGTTCTCGCGAATACAAATACTGATTTTCCGATTTAGATAATTCAACACTATAAAACTATAATATCTTAACGCTATGGACACAGTAGTGAAAGGTTTGCTTGACGAAGAAGCGGAGGAAGAAAAAAAGGTTATTTTCATTCATATTAGCACACACGTACCATTTTCATCTACGTTGGTTTCTAATACAATATTGTACATAGCAACGAGAGAAATGGAAGGTATAGTTGAAAGAGATGATTGGTTGTTGGTGGAGACCTTTGTCCAATAGAGGGACAAGTCAGGCAGACAAATAAATTATACGTTTCATTAGTATAATTTAAATGAAATTGATAAGGTGACTGATCTTATATGTTAGTGACTAACCCCCTTTTTCTCTTCTTTCAGGGACTAGTAATATTTGGTAGGGACCTGTCTAAAATACCGTGCTTCAGAGAAAGTTTTCTTTATGGTATTGCAACTGGAGTTGGTGTTGGCTTAGCGGCATTCATAAAAACTTCTCGGCCTATGTTATCGCAGCACATCGGTGTGGGGACCTTTTCCATGACCACTATGGTATACTGGTGTTATTGTAGGTACGCCTGGTCTAGACAACGATTTGATGCTCAGTTGTTACAAGATGCATTGAAAGACAAAATTCTTTATGAAGGAACGCAGGTAGAGAAGGAACTTGAACAAAAAGGCGTCTTAAAATCAGCTTAAGAAGTAAATAATGTGCATACTGTTTTTGTAAGGATCACAAATAATAATCATTTTCATTTTACAACAATAGATAAAGAAGAAACTAATTTGCTACACACATTAAAATTGTATTCGGAAGAATGTCTAACAATAATTTATGTTAACTGCTCTCAATTTCTGTAAATAACTAACAATTTAAGAACATATGGAATATGCATGAAAACAATATTTGTTATGTAATCAGTTAATAAATCTATAAAAATAGAAAACAATAAAATAAGATATAACAATTTATTAAAAAAAGTTCATCTCACTACACCAGATTTCTCTTTTTCTATGATGATGATGATTTTTTATTTAACCAATAAATGTTTTAATTTAGCAAGTGACAAAATTGTATGCATATTCTATAAAAATATAAGTTAAAAAAGATGAAGTCTTTTTTTATAAATATTGTATGAAAGAAAATATTCACTCCAAAGGTTATTTTATAGATAAGTACTGTTAAAATGATGTCTTCATATATATTTATAATGAGAGAGATTTCAGTAATATTAACAAAGTTCTAATATTGTAATAAAACTTTTATTTGTGCTTGTGTACAGAGTCAAAATAAAAACCTAGGTACAAGTTTTTTTTTCTATAAAAAACAACTTTTTATATTAAGACAGTATTTAAAATGTGTGACATAATTTGAATAATTTATGAAAGTAACAATAATTTATCTAGCTCTGAAAATAACATTAATTTGGTATTAAACTGTTCTGTAGTCAAGCTTAATCCATTGTCATCACAGTAACATGAACTTAAAGAAGCAGATGCTTATGTGTAAATTATGTACAATTTAAATGTATATTTTAGATTTTAGTGTAGAGAATAAAATGTTGATTATTACATCATATTCTTTTATTCCCCTAAAACTTTATTATTCTGAGTAAAAAACCCTGCCCTGCTGGGAGACCCCACATTCTTTGAAAAATGGATTCAGTTTTATTCTAAAATGTAGTTGAAGATGTCTATGAAATTTATGTAATTATGATGTAACTCTGAGTTAGAACAGCTTTACATATTAAAATATTTTTTCGTACACATACCTACTCGTCTTGTATTTTTTTTATAAGTAAGTACCTAAGTAATAAAAGAAACTATTTTTTTCTATAATATGCTGTCCAGTTTTTTGCGCGCCAGCATGAATCAAATTCTTTAATGCCCTTCGCGATTTCACCATCATATAAATGGAGTGAATACTACAATTTTTTTTTAAATATATTACGTACTAGCTTCAGTCAGCGGCTTCACCCGCATGAAAGTAGAACATAAATAGGTAGGCTATCTTAGGTCTTTTTTGTATTTATTAATGGTAACAAACAATAAAGCATATAGTAAAGTAGTAAGTAAAGTAAAAAATCAAATCATTTCTCTTTATAATATTAGCAAGAGAGATTTCTGTTTTCCAGATTGGACGACACATAATTGGTAAAATGCCTTAGTGTCCGCTAAGGCTGATCTAACTCTCATCTACTAATTCGCAAACATTTGGCGAACACACATAGAACATATGCAAACCACAAGGAGATTAAAATTCATATTAATATCTTCAGAAAACATCTGCTTACCCCGCGTCCATAACGAGCGCGATAATATAAAGCATAGGGAAAATAGGAATAATATTATTCATTAGCTAATGAAATTCTATTCGATACTGTGGTTTTGTATATTAGTAAGTGGCTTGCTTCAGTACAGACGCGTCGTCGGCGCGGCGGCAGTGACACGAGAGAAGCGTGTTCTATCGGACGCAGTTCGATACTCGCTAGTAACCGGTCTGTTTCAATCAATTGAAAATCATAATAATGGACGAGATAAGCAGTTTGATACCCGAAGATGCGCAAAGAACATTGGTTTTCTTCGTCAATGGGAAAAAGGTGAGTTAGTATTCTGTTGTTTTAATATTTAACAAATATCGTATTAATAAATGTGTAGATATTGTCGAGTTAAGTCATATGTACGCATACAGTCTAGGTCCGGTCACGTTAGCCATGGAATTCTGTTTATAAAATAGGTGCGTTTTTAACGTTAGGTACGTTATACTTTATATTTCTGTTTACATAAGTGATATTTATGCAGAATGTAGGTTTTAAGTACTTATGGTATTGCTAGGTACCTAAAGTGATACCTATTGGGATTCACAGTGTAGCGTCTATCTCTGCACGTCTTATTTCATTCCTGGGCTAATATTAACACAGGCCACTTGATAGGATATTTCCACAGGATAAGTATAGGTGAGTCCATACCTACATCGTAGGTAACTAAATGTTGTTTAATAACATAATAATACAATACCTACATTATTAAGTAAATTATGTTAGTAAGTAGGTGTACCTATCAAATACCTAACATTATTTGATTCATTCAAAACGTTGCCCCAGACTAAGAATAATTTCAGACTGGGAACACCTATCTGCAGCCATGCTAATATTTGTTCTGTGCGGAAATCGAACTAGTGACACTCGGCCTAGCAGCCACTGTGCCAATAGTGCTATCAGAAGTTGAGTTATAAACTGCCCAGTTAGGGCAGGTAGTCACTGTAGGACTGTGTTCGAAGTGACATTTAATGTTTACTTTTATTTGTCTATATTTTTCATAAAGCTACCTTATAGGTTTAAAAAAAGAGGTTCATACTTCGAGAGTAAAGACGTAACGAACGATAACCCTTCGGCAACCTGTTACAAAATATTTATTTGGGATCGGTAACCAACCTATCTAACCTTGATGTGATTGAATCCGCGTATGATAACACGGCCGGGTCATTCATACATCTGACGAAGTTACGTGTTTAGGTACAGTGTTTTGACGTAGGTAATGTAATCGGGCTTATGTCAAATCAATATGAAAAAGTCGAGGTTGCCCGCCCACGTCCAATAATCGGTGACCGATTTTTTATTGGAGAAAAATAGAACACACTGATAGCAATAGTGCAACGCACACGTCCTACAAAAATTTGGTCAGAATATGATATATGATTAAGTATAATAAATTTATTACGATTATAATGTCCTACGAAAAGTCTGACGTGGGCGGGCAGCCTAACAAATACCAAACGCAATCGAATCGCTTCAAGTTTCAGTCTAGATCAAATAGCATAAGTGTGCCTTTCATATTATCCCCTTTCACTTGTAGGTATTAAGATGGTTGAAGATATATTTATATGTATAGGTAGGTATCTGCTACATAATTATGTAGATATCTTTTAATAGATATGTAAAAATATTAAGTAATTTGTATTTACGAATTAAATTAGTCAGCAGAACTACGTAGATGTGATTACAAAGCCGTACAAAACTTAACGGGTTTCCAATATTAAATAAATACTTATCTAAATAGTCATTAGGTTACACAAATAGGTAGGTAGGTACACCTACATATTTTTTTAAAGATAATTTTAAACAAGTGCCTAGGTGTCAATTAGGTACATATGGGACTAGAACCTATCAAGTCTTTGGAGTTTCACCATTAATTTAATATGACCTTGAATTCACCGGCAAGTATATTTTATAATGATATATGAATTCAAGTTTACTTTCATAAAAATGTTTCAGGTCGTCGAGGAAAATCCAGATCCAGAATGGACTTTACTTTTTTACCTTCGCAAGAAATTATTACTTACTGGTACCAAGTATGGATGCGGAGAAGGTGGTTGTGGAGCTTGTACAGTCATGATTTCTCAATATTTGAAGACAGAAGAACGCATCAAGTATCCTTTTTATGATTAGATGGTCATTTTTGACCTAATATTTACAGCCCGGCTAGCTCAGTCGGTAGAGCATGAGACTCTTAATCTCAGGGTCGTGGGTTCGAGCCCCACGTTGGGCGCATCTTTTTGTAGTGAAAAAATTTGTCTTTTTGGTAATGATTGTGTAATCTGTTATGTAATATTTTGTAACTTTTAAAATAAGTAGGTATTGAAGCGACAAATTAAAAATCTAATTTAGATTTTTAATTTGTCGCTTGGAATTATTATGATTGACTCATTTCCATGAAGTGTTCAAGACGCCTTTAGGGGGGAGGAGGGGTTATTTAAATCCAAGTCATCTATACTAATATTATAAAGAGGTAAAATTTGTAAGTTTGTATGTTTGTAAGTTTGTATGTAGGGGGTAATCTCAGGAACTGCTGGTCCGATTTGAAAAATTCTTTCAGTGTTAGATAGCCCATTTATCGAGGAATGCTATAGGCTATATACCATCACGCTACGACCCACGGGAGCGGAGCAGTAACGAAAAATGCGGGTGAAACCGCAGGGGACAGCTAGTTATAGAATAAGCTTAATAGTATCCTTAACTATTTTATTTTACTATAGGCACTTTGCAGTAAATGCCTGTTTGACGCCTGTTTGTGCTATGCACGGCTTAGCTGTCACAACCGTAGAAGGAATTGGCTCCACTCAAGAAAGGTTACACCCTGTGCAAGAGAGGATAGCGAAGGCACATGGATCGCAGTGCGGCTTCTGCACACCTGGCATAGTAATGTCTATGTATGCATTACTACGAAATAAAGTCAAACTAAATTATGCCGATATAGAAACGGCTTTACAGGGAAACCTTTGCAGATGCACGGGGTATAGACCCATCATTGAAGGGTTTAAAACATTTATAGAAGGATGGGAAACTAATTATAGCCGAGAAGGTCAAAAAAATGCATGTTCAATGGGTGCAGATTGTTGTCGAAATAAGAAACAAACTGATAATAGTGATGAGCTGTTTAGTAAGTCGTCGTTCAAACCTTATGATCCAACTCAAGAACCGATTTTTCCACCAGAGTTGAAATTAGAGAATCGTTATTCAGATGAGTATTTATTTTTTACCGGAGAAAATGTTACGTGGATACGACCTCAAACACTAACCGATTTGCTTCTTCTAAAATCCAATTGTCCGGCGTCTAAATTAATTGTCGGGAATAGTGAAATAGGAGTGGAAGTTAAATTTAAGAAGAAAGTTTATCCAGTACTGCTATATCCTTCAATAATACCAGAAATGAACTTTTGTGAAGTCTCGAGTGAGGGCATCATCATAGGTGCGGCTACCACATTAAGTGAATTATCTAATTTCCTCCAAAAACAAATTGAAGAAGATCCTGAAAAATCTAAAGTGTATCAATCAATAAATGAAATGCTTCACTGGTTTGCTGGTGATCAAATCCGGAATGTAGCATCACTCGTTGGAAATATAGTAACGGCTAGTCCAATATCAGATTTAAATCCCATTTTAATGGCGTGTTCGGCTGTATTGAATATTCATAGCAAAAACAAGGGACACAAGAAAATTGTTATCGATGGAACATTTTTCAAAGGATACAGAAAAACCGCTCTTGAAGATGATGACGTTGTTGTTTCTGTTGAAATTCCATTTACTAAAAGCATGCAGTTTTTCAAAGCGTATAAACAAGCTCGACGAAAAGAAGACGACATTTCCATAGTAACATCTGCGTTCAATGTTACATTTGATCCCGTTACCAACACAATATTTGATGCAAAGTTGTGTTACGGAGGTATGGGACCAACTACCATCTATGCGAAAAAAACTTCAGAGTTAATTCTTGGACATCGATGGGATCAAGAAATGTTAAATCAAGCATTCGAATCGTTAACAAATGAGTTGCAGCTGGACATCTCAGCTCCCGGAGGAATGGCCGATTATCGCAAGTCTCTCTGTTTGAGTTTATTTTTTAGGTTTTATTTATATGTTTTACAATCACGAAAACCTGGTAGTGGCACTAATATCAACGGCAAAGACTTAAGTGGTATCGAGGAAATACTAATAGATCAACCTGATAGTGCACAGTGCTTTGAAATAAAAAACGACAAACAAGTTGCTTCGGACGCTGTTGGAAGGCCAATTACTCATACATCAGCGCTAAAACAAGCTACTGGTGAAGCTTTATATTGTGATGATATTCCTCCCATAGCAGGAGAGCTGTATTTAAAATTAGTTTTTAGCACCGAAGCACACGCAAAAATTAAATCTATAGATGCCAGTAAAGCTTTGTTGCTACCAGGAGTGAAAGCATTCCTATCTGCTGCTGATTTAGATAAAGAGTGTAATAAAATGGGCCCTATAATAAAAGACGAAGAAATATTTTCTAGTGAAATTGTAACTAGCCGAGCTTGTGTGATAGGAGCTATAATAGCTACGTCAGAAAGTGCAGCTAGGAAAGGAAGGGACTTAGTGGTTGTTACGTACGAGCGAATAGATCCCGTAATTATAACA
The DNA here is from genome assembly GCA_030763345.1 of Mythimna separata. Lineage (NCBI taxonomy): Eukaryota > Metazoa > Arthropoda > Insecta > Lepidoptera > Noctuidae > Mythimna > Mythimna separata. The sequence goes on from CM061180.1 coordinate 12,019,862, forward strand.
TTGGAAGACGCAATATCACTCGGGTCATTTTTTCCTGGTTACCCTCGCATTCTCCGCAAAGGCGACGCGACTGAGGCATTATCAAACTCAAGTTATGTAGTAGAAGGATACGTTAGAAATGGTGCCCAGGAACATTTTTACCTAGAAACCATATCTGCTTACGCCATTAGAAAAGAAGATGAACTAGAAATTGTAGCAACTGCTCAAAGTCCAGGAGAAATAGCGGTAAGTTCTAAAAATATTCAAACCGTATAAAGTTTTTAGCAATAGTGAAGTCTTAAAAACTCTACTGTTTCAGCACATAGCTTCCGAAGCACTTCAAATACCACATCACAAAGTAGTTTGTAAAGTTAAAAGAATTGGAGGCGGTTTTGGCGGCAAAGAAACAAGAACTTCTATTTTAGCTATACCTGTTGCCGTAGCTGCATATAAACTAAAGGCAGCTGTTAGAGCTGTGTTAGAAAGAGATGAAGATATGCAAGTTTCCGGTTACAGACACCCTTGTTTGGTCAAATATAAAGTAGGATTTACTGAAGAGGGAATAATAACTGGCGCAAAATTTGAGATTTACGGGAATGCAGGAAACTACATGGATATATCTTGCGCGGTAAGAATAAAGCATTCAATAAATCTAAGCTTTTAATACATGTAATTAGTTTTACAGATTTTTTTTACTTCGGTATTATTATATTGTAACTTATAAATATTATTTAATTTAGAGGCATTATTTACATAATAAGTATTAAATATTAACACACATGAAAAGTTTGCTACGAGTGGCTGTTTAATAGATTAGCTCACAGGCCTTTGCCTTCCGAACCACTTCAAAGTGTGACTGAGGATAAACTTGATAATAAAAAGTGAACGAATTTACCTAATTTAACCATTTCTATTTTATAAATTACAGATGATGGAAAGAGCATTGGTGCATGTGGACAATTGCTACTTCATACCAAATGTTGAAGTACATGGATATCTTTGCAAAACCAATATGCCATCAAACACAGCATTCAGAGGTTTTGGCGCTCCAAAATCAATGTTGGCTGCCGAAACTATGATGCGTCATATAGCTGAGACATTAGGAAAGACCTATGAGCAAATTGTTGAAATGAACCTTTACCGAGAAGGCTCATTGACTCATTTCAACCAGAAGCTGACGTACTGTACTTTGTCAAGGTGTTGGAATGAATGTATAGAAACTTCTAACTATTGGAAGAGGAAGAAAGACGTAGAGGAATTCAATAGGTAGGTTTTTTGATGTTTTGATTCTAACAATGTGTTTTTAAGATTTTGGTTTAAGTACCAAAAATAAAATGTCTTAACGTTATTTTTACGAGATATTAATGGATTAAAATTAATAATTATGAAAATCTTCAAACTTTTCAGACAAAACAGATGGAAGAAGAAAGGCCTAACCCTAGTTCCCACAAAATATGGAATATCTTTCCAAACTGATCTCCTAATGCAGGCAGGCGCACTTTTGTTGGTGTACAAAGATGGATCAGTCCTACTTTCTATTGGAGGAATAGAAATGGGCCAAGGACTCTTCACTAAAATGATACAAGTGGCCTCAAGGGCTCTAGGTATAGATTACACGAAAATTCACATTAGTGAAATGTCGACAGATAAAGTTCCTAACAGCTCACCAACAGCGGCAAGCATAAGTTCTGATTTGTATGGGATGGCTGTTGTCGAAGCATGCAAAGTATTGAAAGCACGGCTGGAGCCATTCAAAGCTAAAAACTCAACTGGCAAATGGGAAGACTGGGTGATAGATGCTTATTTGAACAAGGTACAGTTATCTGCAACAGGATTTTACGCTGCACCAAAGATAGAATATAATCCAGAGACAAATTCTGGAAATCTTTTTGAATATTTTACTTACGGAGTAGCATGTTCCGAAGTTATCATCGACTGTTTGACTGGTGATCATCAGGTTCTTCAAACGGACATAGTGATGGATGTCGGAGAAAGTTTGAATCCTGCTATAGACATAGGACAGATAGAAGGTGCATTCATGCAAGGGTATGGTTTTTACACTTTGGAGGAAATGGTATTCTCAGCTGAAGGAGAAGCACTTTCAAGAGGTCCTGGCGCTTATAAGATACCGGGATTCTCTGATATACCGAAAGTTTTTAATGTATCATTATTAAAAGGTGCTCCGAATCCACGTGCAGTTTATTCGTCCAAGGTATGTTTTCCTTAGCAAAAAAGTTTTTAAAGATAGATACAGGAACAGATAAATAAATAAAGATATATCTAATTTCAGGCTGTGGGAGAACCGCCACTATTTTTAGCCGCATCAGTATTTTTCGCAATAAAAGAAGCTATAAAGGCAGCACGGTTGGACAGTGGAGTGTCTCCAAACTTTGTGCTGGATACACCAGCAACATGCGCTAGAATCAGAATGGCTTGCGAAGATCTGATTACCAAACAGGTACGCAAATAAAATTATATTATTATCATTACTGCGTCACTTATTGTTCAAAGTATTGCATAATACATGTGAAGTTATTATTGCAAATATGTAAGTACTTAGATGCAGATCGTATTACGCTTTCGCACCAGCCGACGGCCAGTACGGCCAGGTGTACCATAGGGTAGTGTTTTGTGTCCTCAAATTTTCATTTTCTTTTTATTTTCGTGTTTAATACTGAGGGTAGGTAATCATGGCAGTTAATACAACTTTGTTCATTTAACAAAACTTTATCCCGCTTGGCAAAATCTCTAAAATTAATTTCGGCAGTAGTTACATTGAATTATGATAATTTTTGGGTTATTTTGAAACTGTAATATGAATTATACGTTTGTTTCAGGTGAAACCCACGATTACGAACAATGGGAAACCATGGAATGTTATATCATAGGTAATGCTAGTTTATTTAAAAAATACCTACTGTTTTATTTTAGCTGTGACAAAACTTACATAATACTAATGTATGTAAATGCTCATGTTTTATATAAGTAATGTATGTTTAGTGTTGAACTGTAAATTAGCATTTGTTATCGCCTTATCTGTTGATATATTACATTTAAGTAAATATTGTCAGTTAGTTGAAAAAGATAAATTGTACTGAATGCTTATTACTTTTATGTTTTATTTTAGACTAGCTTGTGTCAGCGGCTATACCCGCATTAAAATGTTCCCTCTTTTTAGTAGTGAGTGTAAAGCTTATGTAAGATGAAATAAGGTCCAATACATGGTGTACCCATATGCAAAGTTTCATTTAAATTCGTTCAGCCGTGAAGACGAGAAGAGTTATCAGACAGAGTTAATTCCGCATTTATGTTATGTATGGATTCCATCGTCACAGTTATGTTCATCTCTAAATATAGACTATTTATAGACTAGCATTTAAATGGTTAAGTAAATGAAATTGGGGAGTTTTATACACATCTGTAGGTCTTTCACTAATGAAACCATAATGAAGAAAAATTGCATTCGCATTCATTATCGCCGTACAGGCACTAAATATAGGTTATCAGGCAAGATTATTCCGATAATTGAAAACCGAATGCGTTTTGGAAATACTTATCACAATTTATGACTATCACTAACATTGCATCTTTTAAAAGAAAGTCCCCCTCCCCGTCTTATCTGTCTGTACGTACCTACCACGTGAATAACTCAGAAACGAATAAACGGATTTATATGCGGTTTTCATCAATGGACCTGAAATATGACGATGATAGTTGAAAAAGTGGGAAAAATCATGCCGACTGGGAGATTCGTTGGCGAGTTATGTGGTAGGTATACAGTTGTAGCGACATTACGTCATCTACTACATATGACGTCACAGAATCCTGCATTGAGCAAGCAAAGTACTCCGCGCGATTTGAATAGATACAACAGCCCGAAATCATCTATCGGGTAGTTGCCCACCAGATATAACACTCGTCTGGTTGGAGGATCCTCCCTTTTCAATGAAGGTACGTGGGATTTACTCTCTGTTCACATACCTCCAAATTGGTGACCCCGACGTGATTTGAACACGCAACCTTCTGATATATCAACGGTTTTTGAAGAATTATCCAAACAGTTAACTCTTCGCGTCAGAGATTATTATTAGCATTGCTATACAATATGGCAATGCCTCATATTTTTCTGTAATTTATAGAATTATTAAGCGGGAATTACACTAGACCAACGCACACGTGGGTTGTGCATGCCTGATTTGTACGTAGATCAACGTCGCGTTGCATCACGCAGCGTAGATCTAATTAGCTCTACAAGTCTACCATATAAAATGTATAGAGACCGATGCGCTCAAATCGGCGTAGGTAAGTGGCCCACGTGTGCGCGATGTCACTACATTACACTACACTTAGTGTACCTTTAGCAGCAGATTGACCGGAGAAGATGATGATAAAGGGAAGACTGGAATGCTATGGGCATTTGCCTCGCAATGCACAGTATTACAGTGTATGTATGGTACAGTACAACTCGATGAAAAGGAATTGGAAGTGAGTATAGTGAGTGATCCTGATCACTGATCAGATCATCATTCATCTCTTTTAAATAAGTGGCTAACAGGAGCGGTCGTTGTGGCGACGCTTGGGGGAGGCCTATGTTCAGCAGTGGATGTCTTTGGGCTGAGATGATGAATTATATGACGATGGACTATACAGCGCCACCTACATATTAACTTAATTATCAAACATCTTACAGAGAAACGAGATAAAAATTATCTGGTCAAATAAAAAAGAACAGCTGATATGAAACCCACATGACAACGTTGTCGGATAATTAATATTAATTAATAACGTTGTTTAAATATCGTAGTTTATTTTTTATTGTGGCAGATAAGTTTGATAGGTAACTACTTATTAGTTATTGATTAGAGAATCGATAAAAACCGCCTTGAAACTACAGTCTGTTCAATAAACCCGGAGACTAAATTGACATAAGTAATGTCAAAATTACTATAGGAATGACGCCAGTTCTTTTGTGTTGAAATGTCATTTTAGTCTCCGGGTTTATTGAACAGACGATAGTTATGTGTGCTTGGATTGACTAGTCTTTTTTGTTTTTATAAAGGTTTTGGATAGATCAATTTTCAGCTCTTGCTGTTTTCCTAATAGAAATTACGCATGTGACGTACCCATTTACCACCATTTATTATACAAAGATAGTATACATAGATTTCTATACTTGTAAATGGTTTTTTTAAGGGTGGAAATCATTCAATGACTTCTCCCGCTCTGGGCGGAGTGAGAGGGCCTTTACTGACTAGAACCTCACCTCTCGCTGTGTCGCCCTTTGCGTTTTCGTACTACGGGCTTCCTTTTCAGAAAATCTCTGCGGTCCTAACGGGCAGCGGCCCTACTGGGCTCCTACGGTTAGTTGACATCACTTTGGAGAGCGCGTCGATCACTACTCTGGGCTGTCGACGATTTGGGATCGGTCTGGTCAACTATTATACCGGACGGCCGGACGACTAATTAGCCACTGCTCGATGTCCGCAAGCGCGCATCTAGCGTGGCTGGTAGTCGAAATCTATGTTGCTGGGGCGAGTTCGTTAAAGAAGTGAGGACCTGCGTAGAGGTGAGTGTGGAGGTGAGGATGTCGTGTTGCCGCTCCAGCCAATCCTTAAAGAGGCCACTTACCGCCGTGAATAAATGTAATTGTAAATGTGATAAGTAAATATGATTTTCTAGTCCGTGTGAATATTTTGAAGGCATTTGGTAAGACTTACCTAGGTTTATCATCGTTGTCCTATTTTATAATTGTTTATTTTTTGTGCTCATTTTGATTTACATCCTTTGCCCTTTTTGCAAGGTAATTATTTACCGTGCAAAAAGGGCAAAGGTAAAGACCTGGCGGCCAGGGTCTCGCAACGGGTTGACCGCCATATGCCATGCAGGTTGATCGATTCGTAAGTATATACGAGTAAGTACATATTAGGTAGGTATATATGATCTGAGTTAGCAACAAAGGTCAGGCAGTGGGCACAATAATGAACATTGACCGGTTGTCTCAAATAGTCAATTGACGGAAGTAGGTTGTAAGACTTGTTTGTGAGTTAATCAGTGAGTTAGTAGGAGATACATATCCGTGTTGTTAAAAGGCAGAACGAAGTGGTATTAGGTTTGCAATAAAATCGAGTTCCAACCACCAAATCCCACGCACGTTTATTTATTTATTCTATGTGCACACAAACACTTAAAATAGAAAAGAACAAAAATCAGATAGGTAGGTGCTGCTTATTTTTAACGCAATTTCTTTCAGCAGACCTGCGAAATCAGTTGGGTAAGAGATTTAGAATTGTAGACGCAGTGTGTATGTGTGTATGTAATTTACGATGTTTTGATGAAGGTAATGCAATTTAGATATTCAGGAATGATGATCTATATGACAATGGAAAATAACTACGAAACTATTTACTGCTGACACTGCTGTGAGCAAATAATAAGAGCAGTGGTGGCCCAGAGGTGATTATTAAGACATGTATTTAGTTTATTTTCAGGCAATGGACGACCATAGATAAAATACATAAGTAATATAATAATAATATTCCACAACTTTCACACCACGGCATCTAGTCCCAAGCTATGCAGAGCTTGTGTTATGGGTACTATGAGACAACTGATAAACATACTTACTTATATATTTCTAAATACCTACATACATAATTATTATAGATAAATTACACCCAGACACAGAACAAATGATCGAGCTCATCACAAAAACATTAGTCTTGGGTGGAAATCGAATCCACGACCACCGCGCCATAGCATTCAGGGCCATTAACCACTGACCGACAGGCCAGTCGAAATATGTAGTTGTTTTGTTTTTATATTAATATTGAATACAAATTATAAAAATACTTATTTAGGCAACTACTTATAAATAAATATATCTACATGGTAATGTAGTCGGAGTCGTGTTGCGCTGCGTGGTGTCGCATTACCGTTCTCAGAAACGTCGATATATGACACCCACGACACCTTTCGGGTCAGAAGTTCTCTTTTCAGAAGGTCTGTAGCTGGTGGCTTGGAACCTACCACGAGACTACCACGAAGGCTACTACGGAAGAACTAGAAGTTGACTACGAGGCGCGTTTCCAACCTTACGACTTTTAGTGTCCAATTGGTCTTCACTTTCTAATACTCTACAACTGCTTATATCTAGGTACATCAGGATCCTAATCTTCAATATGATTTGGGCCTATGATCATTCAGCTGGCTGGTAAGGCCGATGGCCGCTAGGGCTACAGGGTATATCTGAAAAGGAAACCCGTGGTCCTCGACCATAAAGGGTAACTGAAGACTAAAACCACACATGGATGTGGTTTTAGTCTGACACGCCCTCCCGCTCCACCCAAGAGTGAGAGAAGTCATTAGATGATTTCCTGTCAAAAAAAATGCCAGTTTGCATGTTATATAATAAGTAATATAGTGCAAAATGGCATTGATAGCACTTTATATGTATAGCAGTCATTGATATGATTTTGTTTGCAAGGTAAAAAAAACCTAAGCAATATAGCTCATTTAGTCGACTAGTCTAGTATTATTTTAATTTCACAATTTTTTGCAATACCTCACCTTACTCCTGCAGGTTTTGATTTGATTCGAGATGTTAACGATGTTAATGAGTTCTTAACGACCTTGCTGTATCAAGTTCAGTTCAAATGACAAGTAACAGCCAAAGATTTCACAACTTGATCTTTTTATAACTTTAATAATACGTAATTATGGAGCAGATAACAACTTGTTTATTGGTTGTCCGTCCATGTGGATGTTTTGCGACTCTGCGCCTGCGCACTCTGTCCGGATAACAACAGGCGAACAAACGACCACGCGACCGGCGATCACATCATTCGTCAGTTGTGTTTCAAACCGTCACTTAGCTAGACGTGTCCATTTCCAAACAACACGCGCTTTTGTTACAAAAATATAAAGTTTCTACGATAATATGGGATTGTTGAATGTAGAAGATGAAACCGGTGACGTTTGTTCTGAGTTGGTTTTCTTTGTGAATGGAAAAAAGGTGAGTGATGTGCCTTAGTATGAGACGAGATAATATCTAAATTAGTTCTACCTACTGTTTGCGGAACAAATGGTCAATTAGACGTGCCGGTTGATAAAGTATCTACAACTTTGTAATTTGTAACAATTAGATCTGCACACAGCAGTTTAGACCTAGCAGTGCCATAATGTAGCTGTAGCTATCATAGTAGATAATGATGTACTTTGACGTTGAATTGTTTCGTTATAGATAAGAGATTTAGGGTAAATACATAACACTTATCTACGAGTATCATCAAAATATCAATGTAATTAAGGTGTGGATCCTTGGATTAAGGACAAAAATAACCTTCTATCTAAGTTATCGATAACAACAATTAAAATATTTCGTTAATAGCGGTAGAGAGTACCTAAACATTATAATTTTCGGCTATAAAGCGGCTAAGGTTGTAAAGGCACTTGGATTTAACTCGGGCTTAGTGCATTCATAACAAAGATAAGATATCATAACATAAGCCCTAAATACCATGATCTTTTGAAAAGCATATTTTATTATGCCTAAAATTTTCAGTATGGTCAATAAACGAATGATTGATAAATAATAATTGTGGAAAAAACTAGTTTCTCTAGCGACTTCGACTGCGATAAAGTAGAAAATTATTCCAATTATCGTATTATTCCCAGGATAAAAATATATCTTACTTGTTATTAAATTAAAGGATATGGCCTACCCGTTTATTGAATTTCGTCTATATCCGTTCAGTCGTTGGATCGTATAGGAGTAACGAATCTGATAAACTATATGTTTTAATGTTAGTATGATAGTATCCACAATAGTAGGTGTCTACTTTTAAAATGTAACAAACTACCATTTTCTTGATTACCTGATAACTAATTAAAAAAAAAACGAAATGCAGATAAATCACAATAACATTCTTACATCATTTAATCCCAATGTCTGTGAATTGTGTAACATTTGTGTTTAATTACATATTCAAAATACGAGTTTATAATTAATGCGTCATTCCATGTGATTTGCTAGATAAACACTAATACGAGACATAAGTTTTAAGATAGCACGTTTGTCTTGTCTTTCGAAGACCCTTAGGTCAGCTGGGGGTCTACAATATTTCCTATAGTTAAATGTATTATCTTATCGTCTCGCTGGATTCATAAGGAATATAAGTTACAGTAGATAATATATGGAGATGTTAAATAAAACGTATGATATTGCGTCATGTGAGGTTGTTTTATTTGCTCAGAATATAATGTTTGATTGGAGGGTTCGGCAGTATGGCCCTGATAGTACTGACCTATAACGCCCTCGCGGCGAATAATCACAATAATAAAGATGACCCGTATTCTGTAATTTATGTATATTATTATATTGTTTGCTTGTTCATATCGCTTGTATGATACAGTTAGTATGTTGCTGAGCAGTAAGCATGCAAAACAAAATAACTAGAAATACAGTGAAAACGAACCACAATGAGGCCATATTCTCACTAGATGGCGCTGAAACAACATTTTTAGTTTATTTTGTTTTCAGTGCAGCACTAATACCTACTCGTACGTCAAGGAAATGGCATTTGCTAAAAACTGATATAATGCATTATTGAAATTCGTCAAAAATTCATCTAATTCTGACTGTTCATATAGTATACATAGACTACCCGGAGAAGAAACTACTATTCTTCTCAGGATAGTCAGCCAGGAAGCACGGCCTCATCATGTTTAGATATATACGAAAATAAGTAGGTAAGTACGTGTAAGAGTTTGTGAAAGCTATTTGCAAAATATCAATTATGGCTACACTCGGGCCCGTATCGTGGCTATCACTTTGAGGATACTTTAAAAAATATATAGGTAGGTACCTAAGCTGGATCACAGATTTAATACATATAATATCAGCTGGATAATAGTTGAAATAGGTTCTCAAAAAATGTGCAGTAGATATTATTGGTTCACTATTATTATAACTATACACCGTATCATCGTACTAGGTCAGGAAACAAATGACGCATTGAGTAGAATGTGTGCCTGTCTATTAAACAAGTTTGTACATACTATATTACCTATTCATTGATCTATAAAACAAGGAAAACGTTAGAAGGAAATCCTGGCTTGCATGTGTCGTGTGATTAATGACCGACTATTTAATTCATCTTACTGTTTATTGAGTACCTAGTTAGGTGCTAATATTTCTCATTGTTTACAATGTATATTGAATAAAACAAGGAAAATGGATGGAGGAAACCCTATATAATAATAATATGTCTGAATGTGTTGCATATATGTCGTGAGATTAATGACCGATCATTTAATTTAACTCAGTCTATTTATATTGTCATTCAATAACAGAGTTATACCCCCCAAGTAGCGATACATGTTGGCGAGCGGTTTTATGCGATTGTTCGAACATCTCAATGGTTCTCGATTGGTACGACTTTGACTTCAGTCCGACTCGGTCTGTTATTGCAACTGGCCATAGAGAATATAACCACTAGAGAGCGCATAGCCCGATTTCTTCTAAGTAAACAACTCACCACGGCGGGCCGGGGGACGAAGAAAAATGCGCGGCTGCTATTGGTCCGTTCAAGGTCAAGTCGTGTACCTTTAATTTGATTCGCTTAAAAATCGGGAGCACGTGACGTGCATACTGCATTTGCTCCTGCCGCTTCTACTAGTTTTAGCATATGTTTGGTGAGCGCAATAGCATCGTACGCGCACTCCACCGGTTATTTGCTTCATGCAACTGGCACATGGCGCGTTCTTTCGCAAGTTGTTCCTCGATGGTTTAGAGTTTCGAGTGACAGTGACTGATTTGAACAATCGAAAAACATCTCTAATATTTTGTTGAACAGCGATTCGATGGTAGTCAACCATCGATTCGCTGTCCGATGAACGCTGACGATGGTTTATTTTAACGATTACGATTTTTTTTTCGATTTTTAAAACACCTCGTAATAGCCCATTGCTACACGCGAGTACACTTCTCCTTTGGAAGATAACAGAGAGATCTATTGTGCAGAAAGGCAGGTTGTCGTCTTTATGATTTATCAAAGATTTCTATTTTATGGAGTGTTATATGTGTCACAATGATAGCATTTAAAGATATGAATAATAACTAGGTACTACTGTAGTACGAACAATGATTTCTAATACTACGATTAGATCAACAATATTCTGTATAATATGCAAAAGGCAGTCCTAGCTCATTCACTTACTCATAAACCCTCAATCCGAACCCTTGGACCTAGATTGCTGCAATTTTGCACAGAGGTTCCTATTATGATGTATAAGTTACCGTTAGAATATGGAATTTGCGAATTAACTATGTTATCTGGGTACAATCCGTTGAAGTTTGTACTTAAGTAGCAGATATCTTGAATCTACTTTACCTGATTTATCTGCATATTAACGGATACTACATCGTTAAATCGCTGAAGATAGTAGCGAGACAGTTTTGTCTTCATTTCTACTTCGGAGTGGTTATAAAAACAATAACCACGACGGCTAAAGCGACGGTGGCGCTTATGCCTAGTTCGCACTAAGCTAGTAATTTAGTTTAGTAACGAGTAATTTAGTAGCTATTTAGTTTCTTTATTAAACTAGTCGACTAAATTTTTGGTGTTCAGACGCGTTTAGCTACTAAATTACTCGCTACTAAACTAAATTACTAGCTAAGTGCGAACTAGGCATTAGGTCTACTTCGCCCCCGCCTTAGAATTCTAACCCAACTTGTTCGTAACGACGGTTTACGGTATTTTATACTATTACCAACAATATACACAAATCCTTCCCGATTTTTCAAACTTCATCCCCTAAGTGGAAAAACGGGTTTCCGAATTTGTATGGAGAAAGCCAATATCGTATAAAACCAAGTCTCTCTCTCTGAGTGTTATTAGTGTTTGTCTGTTTATCCGCTTACTTCTCAACCACGCAGCAGATTTTAATGCAATTTTCACTACTTAATTTATGAATTACACCCACGTTAATTCATTAAGTACCTATTTCAATTTCGCATCGAAAAGTTATGTATTATATTTTAAACATATTAATTTTATCTTTTGTATCCTTACTTTGAACCTTTGAAATTTCAGGTGGTAGAACCCAATCCCGATCCAGAATGGACGCTGCTGTGGTATCTTCGAAAGAAGCTGCGCCTGACTGGTACGAAACTGGGCTGTGCCGAGGGAGGCTGCGGCGCCTGTACCGTCATGATATCCAAATATAACCGAAAAGAGCAGAAAGTAAAGTATCCTTTTTAATAACAATGAAACTAAAGGTTATCTATGGAATTAATACAAGTTAGTAAAGACTAGCGGTTGTCAGCGATTTTACTCGATTTACAGTCAGGAAATTCCATGGGTTCCTACGTATCTGTATAAGTGTTTAGTTAGTAATGAGGTGTTATCGGGGTAAGGGCCTGTTTCACCACCTATGATTAAGTTTCGAGTATCTTACTTGACAGATAATTTCATACGAATTCTGTCACATTTTTGAATTTATTCAGTGAGTAGTGCCTACTCGGATATTGTGAAACAGGCCCTTAAAATCGTAACTATGTCTGTTAAGTCTACAGTCCAATTACTAGGTGGCCCTAGCAAGCCGGTAGTCCATAGATGGTGGGCAATTGCCTGCCAGGGCTGCAGGATTGCTGGAAAGTGTCACTGAGAGGCCTCAGAATGCAAAGGTCAATTGAAAGAACACGGGTGGGTTTTAGTTTAAGTAAGTCTGAGACTCTCACTTCACCCAAAGCGGGAAAAGTTATTTGTTGTAGCGTGTAACCACTCGTGCCCTTGGTTCGCCATTCCTGCTATCTGTATATATTCAAATCTGTGCAGCTATTGAGACGTAATTGAACAAAGACACAGACAGACAGTATGAACTTTAGATCGCTGCGGTGGCGGTGTTTTGTGAATATGTTAATTTGGTTTTGTTATTCAATAATGTTGCGGTGATTTCTTTAGATAACATTATCATTGCGATATTGTTGCATGTAAAGTTTGACATGTTTTTTAGAAGCAATGCACAATAACATCTGATATTAACCATATAAATAGAATAGTATACAAACGATAATGCTAGATACGTTATCTTATATTTTACAAGTAGCATTATTCATGGATAAAGTGTTACATAAGCAACATTAACATTCGTTTTCATTTTAGAACACTGTCATAATGTTCCCTAACCTTAATATGCAGCCACCTCGCAGTGAACGCTTGTCTAGCGCCCGTGTGCGCTATGCACGGCTTGGCCGTCACTACAGTGGAAGGCATTGGGTCAACAAAAACCAGATTACATCCAGTACAAGAACGTATAGCTAAGGCACACGGCTCACAATGCGGATTCTGCACGCCCGGCATCGTCATGTCTATGTACACTTTGCTAAGAACCAACAGCACTATATCATACAACGATATGGAAGTCGCTTTCCAAGGAAATCTTTGCAGGTGTACAGGATACAGGGCCATCATAGAAGGCTATAAAACGTTCATAGAAGATTGGGAGACACACCGTGTTGCTAACAGCACAACCAATGGTTCAGCAAAAGGAGAAACCGGTGTCTGTGCCATGGGGAAGGACTGTTGTAAAAATAAGACTGATAACGAGGAGGAGAAAAGTGAAACCGAACATATTTTTGATAGATCATCATTTTTGCCATATGATAATACTCAAGAACCCATATTCCCGCCAGAGCTCAAGCTATCTTCTGTTTATGATGATCAATATTTAGTATTCAAAGGGCAGAAAACCTCATGGTTTAGACCAAAAGATTTAAGCTCGATAGTGAAACTAAAAAACAAATATAATGATGCGAAAATCGTTGTCGGAAATACTGAAGTCGGAGTTGAAGTTAAATTCAAACATTGTGTTTATCCTATTATAATAATGCCCAACTTAGTACCAGAGCTAAATGCTATCACCGAAAATCCTAATGGTCTAACAATAGGAGCTTCAGTTACCCTCATGGACATAGAGAATACTTTTAGAAAGTACATAAATGATGCACCCAAACATAAAACTCGATCTTTCGTAACAATCGTAGAAATGCTAAACTGGTTTGCAGGCAAACAAATAAGAAACGTAGCGTCTATAGGCGGAAACATAATGACAGGCAGCCCTATATCAGACTTAAATCCAATTTTAATGGCTTTGAAAGTCAAGCTTAATCTGGTGAGCGAAGACGGAGGACATCGTTCTGTTCTAATGGATGAAACGTTTTTCACTGGATACAGAAAGAATGTAGTGAAGCCAAACGAACTTTTATTGTCAATAGAGATTCCTTATTCTAAAAAATACCAATATGTAACAGCATACAAACAAGCTAAAAGAAGAGAAGATGATATCTCAATCGTCACTGCTGCAATCAACGTCGAGTTCGACGTTAATGAGTATCATACTAATTCAATAAAGTATATTAACATAGGTTTTGGTGGTATGGCTCCTGTTACCAAACTAGCACCCAAAACTAGTGAAATACTTAAAGGAGAAAAATGGAACGAAGTTATGTTAGAAAAAGCTTTTTCTTCTTTAATCGACGAGTTCCCTCTTAGTCCTTCAGCACCAGGTGGAAATATACAATTTCGAAGAACATTAACAATGAGTCTGTTCCTTAAAGCTTACTTGGCTATTGCTAAGCAAATGGCCAAAGATTCCATCCACGAAGATCATATTTTACCATATCATAGTAGCGGTGCTGAACAATTTCACGGTGATGTACCAAAAAGCGCTCAATATTTCGATTTGGTTGGAAATGAACAGGTTAAAAGTGATGCTGTTGGAAGGCCACTAACTCATATGTCAGCATACAAGCAGACAACAGGTGAAGCGATATATGTTGATGATATGCCCTATGCAGAAGGTGAGCTATACTTAGCTTTTGTTCTAAGCTCGAGAGCGCACGCAAAATTAGTTTCAGTGAATGCTCAAAAAGCGCTAGCTAAGCCAGGAGTCGTTGCATTCTTTTCTGCAAAGGATTTAACTCCTGAACAAAATGCTGTGGGACCCATTTTCCACGACGAAGAATTATTTATAAGTGAGAAAGTAACAAGTCAGGGGCAGACTATTGGTGTTATCGTAGCACAAGATCAAGCTACAGCCCAAGAAGCAGCTAGGATGGTGGAAATTGAATACGAAGATATTCATCCAATTATAATTACGATAGAAGATGCTATTAAGCATAATTCATTTTACCCACAATTCCCTAAAACCATATCTAGAGGGAACGTTCAAAGCACTTTCGCTGATAAGAACAACCTTATAATCGAAGGTCAATGCCGGATAGGCGGACAAGAACATTTTTATTTGGAAACTCACGCTGCATTTGCGATTCCAAAGAAAGAAGATGATGAATTAGAAATATTCTGTTCAAGCCAACACCCTTCAGAAATTGCGGTAAATATAACAATTTGTTACGATTCATTTGAATTGAATATAACTGTGCAAGTATTTCATATGTCATAATCTGTTTCAGAAATTAGTCAGCCATATTTTGCACGTGCCCATGAATAGGATTGTGGCCCGTGTGAAACGCATGGGAGGTGGTTTTGGTGGCAAAGAATCTCGTGGAATGCTCGTGGCTTTACCAGTTGCGTTTGCGGCTCACAAGCTTCAGAAGCCAGTGCGATGCATGCTTGATCGAGATGAAGACATGATGATGAGTGGCACGAGACATCCATTTTTAGTCAAATACAAAGTGGCTGTAACTAAAGAGGGCAAATTAATGGGAGCTCAAGTAAATATTTACAACAATGGAGGATACTCTATAGATTTATCTGGCCCGGTAGGTAGAATATTTCTTAAATATTTAACAATGCTCATTATTACGGCTATTAATAACAAGAACATTGTTTTTCCAGGTAGTTGAAAGAGCCATGTTGCATTACGAGAATGCATATTATATTCCCAACGCAGAAGTAACTGGACACGTTTGCAAGACCAATTTACCATCAAATACTGCATTCCGAGGATTCGGAGGTCCACAAGGCATGTTTGGAGCCGAGAGCATAATTGAAGACATTGCATTTAAAGTAGGAAAGACCTTTGATGAGATCCGCAGACTAAACTTGTACAGTGAAAATGCAATAACCCATTACGGCCAAACTTTGGAGAACTGCACCCTACAGAGGTGCTGGGACGAATGCATTCAAAAAAGTAAATTAGCCGAAAGGAGATTGCTTGTGGAAAAGTTTAACAAGTGAGTTATTTTTAACTAACTTTTATCACTTAGGTAATGTGCTTATTAGTCATGATAAAGCATAAGACAACGCATATGTAATAACTTCTTTTTCTTGATTTTCAGAGAGCACAGATGGAGAAAGCGCGGTATTGCCATTATTCCAACAAAGTTCGGAATTGCTTTTACCGAAAAATTGCTTAACCAAGCTGGTGCTTTAGTTCTTATTTATATGGATGGATCAGTTCTTGTATCTCATGGTGGAACTGAAATGGGTCAAGGACTTCACACAAAAATGATCCAGGTTGCCTCACGTGCACTTGGAGTAGATGTGTCTAAGATTCACATTAGTGAAACTGCAACAGATAAAGTACCGAATACCTCCGCCACAGCAGCCAGTGCCGGGTCTGACCTGAACGGAATGGCTGTGCTACAAGCCTGCGAAACACTTGTAAAGAGAATACAACCGTTTAAAGAAAAGAATCCCAATGGTAAATGGGAAGACTGGGTATTACAAGCTTGGCTCGATAGAGTCAGCTTAGCGGCGTCAGGGTTCTACGCCACACCTGACATCGGTTATAATATTAAAGAGAATACAGGAAGAGCTTTCAACTACTTCACGTTTGGTGCTGCATGTACAGAGGTAGAGATCGATTGCCTCAGTGGTGATCATCAAGTAATCAGAAGTGACATAGTAATGGATCTGGGTGAGAGTTTGAACCCAGCAATAGATATTGGTCAAATCGAAGGTGCTTTTATGCAAGGTTATGGATTGTTCACAATTGAAGAGCTTATTTATTCTCCAAATGGTACATTGTTCTCAAGAGGACCTGGTGCTTATAAAATTCCTGGATTCGGAGACATTCCACAGGAATTCAATGTTTCTCTGCTCAAAGGTGCTCCAAATCCTAGGGCGGTGTATTCTTCGAAGGTAAGCATGAGTTCTAGAGGATAAGAAAATTAGGCTTTCTATACAAAGTGATCATCGGTTAAACAATATTGTATGAAAGGTCAAAAATTTAGTTTTTGAAATGGACTATGACTTTCATGAATAAAGTTATTTCTATGGACAGAAGCAGTATTTCAAATAAATGACCATACATTTTTCCAGGCTGTTGGTGAGCCTCCTCTGTTTTTGGCATCTTCGGCATTCTTCGCGATCAAGGAAGCAATCAGGTCGGCGAGAGCGGATGCGGGGGCGTCTTTGGAATTCCGTTTGGATGCACCTGCGACCTCTGCACGTATTCGTATGGCCTGTGAGGATCACATTACCAAGAAGGTAAATGTTTTTTTAAGTTGATATTGATGAGCGAATCAAGTTTCTTCCAGTGACTTAGGCTCATTTTCGAGTTGCTTGGTGACTTTTTTTTGACATCAAGCAAATAGTTAAGATATTACACGGTTGAGAGGGCTCTTGCCGATCCGTTTAACATCATCGTCATCAGTTTAAAAGCTTGTTGTTTCATCCAACGCGATGTTCAAAAATAAGGAGGCTACTTAAAAAAAGTTTGTTTTTCTAAAAAGCTTTTTGGAAAAAAATATCTTGTCACAATGTAACCGTTATAAGCTTTACTACAGTCTGTTTTTTATACCCTGAGACCAAAATGATATTACAACACAAAATAACTGGCATCATTCCTATCGTACACTCTCTTACTAAGTTCGCGTAGCACCGCACACAAAAATTATAAATGTGTGCATTAACGCTACCGCGTGAAACACAACAGGTATTATCGTTGTGTGCTACAAATTAACTCGTCTGCGCATCGTCATCCCATCGAGCTGCTACGATTGGTCGGCCCAGAGGGGAAGTGCGGGGCTTAGTTCCGTTTTCTTACGCGCGCGCCGCCACTGTCATTCCGCCATTATACCGGTAAACGAAACGCACACGCAATTTTGTAAAAACTATATTCTCATGATTATACGCCTAAATTCTATCGAAGAAGTATTTTATTCATCACCAAAACAGTAGACGAAATTGGCCCCTGTTGTTAACGGCGCCATGGCGCAATGCGTATGATACATGTCTGACGAGTAAGAGGTCCCAAGTTCGATTCCTATCGTCTGATAAATATAATTTTGTAATTTTATACATATAAACTATGTATATTTACGAAATTAATTAACGAAATTTTTGTATATAACTTGTAATATAAATAATTTTATAATATATATATAATACATATATTATTTACGTAATATAATAATAGATACGTTATTATTATAATTTCTTTATTTATTTTTTAAATGCATATTAAATATATTTTTAAATATTTCTTACAAAAACAATAACAAAAAACATTTAAAAATATAAAAAATAGATGACCACCGATGGCGAAACCAGGGTCCAAGCTATAATAATTATTGTTAGTTGAAAATACTTTCATTGTCCACTTTTTTTTATTTTCGCAAACATTCACTTATGAAATTATTATAGTTATTTAAAATAACATCAAACACTTACACTTAATCTTTGGAAAGTATATTTTTATGATATGGGTAGGTAATCAGTAATAATGTTCACAATAATCAAGTAGCTGTGGGTATAAATCAAAAATAAAGTAAAACCATACCACCAACCAATTCACCTATTCAAGTAATATTATGTCTACAGCTCAACTCGTAAACAAAATAAAACTTGTTTACTACTCGATATACACACACACATATTTGTATATGTGTTTGCTACGAATCAGATAAACAAATTCGCTTCATTCATTAGATGGTAATTTAGCACTGATTATTAAGTGCTTGCTTGCCGTTAAAGGTGTATCGAGTTCGATCCTTGCCATGCTAGACAAAACATTTTTTTCTACTTTATTGTAGTATAATGATAACGAAGTTTAATAAAACTAAAACTTAGAATATTTGCTTTAGCGTTTGAATCCCCAACCGGTCCTATGAGACCGCGCTGTTATTGTTATACTAGATCGTGTCTCGTTTCGCGGGTATCTGAGTAATTAAAAACTAAGTGTATGAATATTATCATCTACCCACTTTATTAGTTATTTACTAAGAAATGAGTCGGATAATAAGTTAACCTGGCATAACGCTTTTGCCTATCACGATCGTGTGTTCTACTTACTCCGAAACCAAAAAATAATTAATCGTTGTGGAAAGTGATACTTTTTACAAGTAATAATTAACATGTCTTATTTGTCTACACTTTTGAGGGCTGAGATAGTAGTATTATATAAACAAAATGTATCCATAAGTGAAATTTTAAGGAGACTAATGCTACCGGTAAGTAACAAATCCAAACTTAACATAATGCAAAATAATTTAACATTGTTGATATTTGTTAGGTTTTAACGTAATTTTGTGATTGTTCACAGAGCAAAACTGTGCAGTTTTGGGTGCATAGACATGCAGCTGAAGGGACAAGCGATGCCAAACGTCCGGGTCCAAAAGCAATTATATACTTATACGGATGCCAACCCACTGCATCGAAATATTGTTGCTACGTATAGCGCTGACGGCTTTGCTACAACAAGAAACACTGCGATTATGCACGACGTGTCTATGACAATTGTTCGACGCCACTTACGAGCAGCAAAAATTAAATTTTACTGATGGCGTTGCATAAGGAAGAAAGGATGCGGTTTGCAAGAAAATTTATAGATTTTGATTGGTGCAATAACATAGTTATATTTAGTGATGAAAAGTGTTTTAAGTCAGATAAGGATGGGCGTAAAATATTATGCAGAAAAGATGGAGAACGTTACCATCACAAAAATATTCTCCCATGCAGGTCTAGTGGTCGCATTACGTTAGGTTATTGCGGCTGGATGTCATCGATGGGTCCCGGTGAGTTATTGGAGGTAGGAGGTCGCAATACCAGTCAAGGTTACTTGGACATCAAGAGTTACGATACCTATCATAGTTCATTTTTTAAAACATGTTGATTGATAACTTTGATAAGTAAAAAAAAAGACTAAGGTGTAAGCTGTAGGTAATTATACTGTTGTTGTATTATGTGACATGATGTTATTGTTATTGAGATCAAGAGTTGCGATATCTATCATAATTCATTCTTGATAACATGTTGATTTATGTCACTAATAAAAAACTTAAAAATCAGTGACGTCCATCCTTGTCTGACTTAGAATATTTTCACTTTATATATTGTATTAAGGATAATCATGAACAGATTCGTTAATTGTCACAATTGTCACATTCCGTTTAATCCATGTTATTAATAAGCTGTAATAAACATAGTTGGATCATTATCGCAGTTTTATTTGTCACAATATTTTCAAAATATTTTAATTATTATGAGAGTAACTATAACATTACTATTAAAAAAAAGGGTCAAATAGAAAATAAAAACAAGCAAACTTTCTGTTACACCAGACGATTGGAATCGAACTGGGGACCTCTTACTCGTCAGTCACGTATCATACGCATTGCGCCATGGCGCCGATAACAGCAGTAGTCAATTTTTGCTGTACTTTCATAGTTGTGTACGGCTTGCTTTTTTGCAAGAGTGTGAGTGTAGAAACGACGAGTTACTTTGTAGCACACAACGATAATACCTGTTGTGTTTCACGCGGTAGCGTTCACGCACACATTTATGACCTGCTACCCAATCTCCGCCGCCGCGTGTACCTGTGTCAGTTTAGTCTCAGGGAATAAAAAACAGACGATAACCGGCTGTAGATGTAGCTTGTCCAAAATAAAGTTTATTTTAATACTTACTTTTTTATGTTTCAGCTCGACGAACCAAAAGCAGGCACTTTTACCCCATGGAACGTCGTACCTTAGACCGCAGGTCACCTAGTCTATCTTCAACACAAGCCAAATCAGAGGTTGTGAAATAGTTGTGTAACATATCGTAATACTGATATTTCTATATACTTTTAATGTGTAAATACGTATCTAATATTGTGTTGGACGACTGTGTAAAAGACGTATAAAAACTCCAATTTCTGTTCATTCACAGTTGTTGTCTATTGCCATTTAAATTGGCGCCATTTTTTTTTGCTTTTAATACGTATATTTTTTATTATTGTCATATTTGTATGCAAAGAAAATATTAAAGATATTTTTTAATTTTTTTTTTACTATTATTTTTCGAATCTTTATTTAATACCAGTATGCAACATTGTTACTAGTATATGCGAAACCTCAAACACGTGTCTAGTATTTTTATGTAAATAATCTAAGTACAAAATTTCAAAACTATATCATGAAAAATCACAAAGTTATAAGCTTGTTGTTACCTGGTTGTATGTAGAAATTATGGTCACCGCGCAGCCTTTAAAATAATTTACTTAATCACAACTATGATTATCTTATACCAATCACTCACTACACTACTCACCTCGCAGTTACACCCAGTTTAGGTTCACCCACTAACACTGTCAAGCCTACGGCGGCGCGGTGGGCCGGTCGCTCGTGCTGAACGCATGCGCACGCACGTGTAGATCGTCTGACGGCATTTTGTCGACTGAGGGTAGAAGGGCTCAGGCGCTGTAGGTAGGTGTAATATCGCTGGGTGACCAACTTGTAAATATTTTAGAATGTTTTTGGGACAAAATATAACAAAGAGTAAAAATTCTTGAAATCGATTCAGGTAACGATTTTGAACAAAACAGAACAAAACTAAATTCAGTTTTCGCATAAACTGAAAATAATGTTGTGTTAACCACACCACACTCACGTTAAACACGGAGTTTCCGGATTGTTATAACAATAAAGACTGTGTCATGATAAAATTATTTATTTTAAAATCGTATCTAATAATTATAATACATTTAACTGACTAAAAACAACAAATATTCAATAAATTAAAGATTGCAATTCTTATGACGGATTATCTATTGACATTACAACACTAGTTTATTGCTAATTTCTTAGGTGGCAACTATCATTAGTTAACAGTGAAAGGCATACAATGTGAACTGTAAGTACATTCGAATTCAGTTAAAACAAACGTGCAGTTAATTTTATACTTTAGGAACCCACAGTTAAATCGTGAAAAAATATTAATTAGTGAATGTTCATGAAAATCAGGTACAAGAACAGAAGTAACAGCTAAACGCTTTGGTTCAGTATCTTTTTAAATGCATAAATAAAATGGCTACATGAATAAATTCGATAAAAAAATGTATCATAGCTGAATATAGAATAAAAAATTGAGCAGCACCAAAAAAACAAAAATAGAAATTGTAGAAAATAACAAAATAGATGTTTATTGTCCATTACTTTTTCAAAATATATAAAGTAGTTCGTTTTTTGACGGTTCCAGTATTTTATTTACATTATTTTATCATTAACTGCAGTCGGACCTCCTATTCAATTTTTACTTTTAACAGCAACTAAGGCATTTTTATATCCTGAGTGCAGGCAACACTGGCGATATATTTTTTAATTTTGGCGATTCGCGGCCCCGGAAGGTTCACTGCGATTTAACAACGATGTTACGATTATTAACAATTATTAGAACTATTTTGCCTAATCGAATAATAGCAGTCTTTCCGGGCATACTATGGCTCAATATTTAATTATTATATGTAGAAGATTTTACCGAGGCGCGTTCAGAAAGGTCTGATATGATTTAGTGCACCCCAGTCTCGGTTACGTTAATACCTAGTCACTAATGAAAAACTTGGTTGTGCATAGATACATGGAAAAAAATTGTTATTATTGAATATTGTATTTAAATACTAGCTACTAACTGAAGACGAAAAGAAATTAATGACTAAAAGTAGGACTGCAATTCCGTTATCATGGACCTCTTTAGTTGAAAACTATTTTAATTATACTCTAAATAATTCATAAGGAAAGTTACAGTTCAATCACAGTCAATTTTGAATTAAATTGCAATCTTTTCTGTGTCATTGTTTACCGTTTCAATTTCGTATACCATAAAAGAATGGTTTAGGAAAATTAGGGGTGTTGTAGAGCCGAATAAAACCCAAATGAAAACTACCCTTAAGCTGTAGATTTTGACGCATGTCATAAGCTATAAAATGTATATTTTTCACAACTGATACATTCGTGAACCACCGTAACCAATTTTGGCATCATCGCAACGTAATTATATACAAGGTAGATCTTGGTTTGTGTAACCTATTGAGACCGTCTCATTTATCCGATTCCGACGAACAACCTGACCCTGAGCTAGGACCTGAAACAAATGAACAAAATTATAATATTTAACTTGCATTTATAAAAAATAACTAAAATGACAAATATTATAAGAGGGACAGAAAAAAAAATGAGCTTAGTATCGGAAATGTTTACCTGTTTTGCTGTGGAGCTGTTATTGAAAAATAAAATAAATCTTATATTCATGTAGGTAACTTATATGGATAAAAAACGAGCGTTGGGGATGGAATTGTAATGCAAAGGTTCCCGAGAATGGTGCCGTTTGTTGGGAGTTACAAAGTAGCAAAATTGCTGTATAAAAAAATATGAGACACAAATAACACGAGGTTCTTTATCATAAAATCACAGATAAGCACTTAAATTCACTAAAGGTGTCAAAAAATAAAAGGCCGAATTTATGTGTTTTTTAAAATACTATACATAATTCATAATTATTGTGTCGTTTCTTTCAGGTTCGTTAGACTTAGAAGTTACATTCAAGGGTCTCTCTGAAATGTCAAAACCTTTCATTTTTTGATAACTTTATTAAACATTATTATAACTGAAATCAGAACCTGAGATAACAATTATGTTTTGGAACTTTCAAAAGTGGCTTAGTACCTATCATCTGAAATTATGATTTTTTAGAGCACTTTAGTTATAAAATGCGAGAGAGAGGAGGTTATTACCTGAATGTCTTGAGTATCTACCACGCCTGCGCGGCTGCCTCGACGGGCTGTCTGAGTTGTATTCAGTTTCCGTGTCTAGGGGCGCGGGAGCGGGGGGGCCATTCCGCGACCGCACGCGAGTGTCTTCGTACCTGATGAATTATAAACATTTTATTACTTGCTTCCTTAACAACTTCACTTTCATGGCCTTCCTTGCATAAACTTTGATTTTGTTATGCATAAAATCAGCCTAGGTAGGCTGATTACCTACCTTTCTATCTGAAATAATTTGAAATCGAATCAGTTGATCCCATAGGTCTTTTTACGAAATTATTACAACATTTTTAATGTTGTGCAAGACAGATATTGCGTAAAAAAGATATGACGTGCTTTACATGAAATATCAACTTTGATCTTCTTATTTTAGAACTATTAATTGAATATATCACGATAAAATATAATTATCACAACAATTTAGAACTACTCCACATAATAGTTCATTGCTACTGATATTGATTGTGTTGTATCTCAACCTTTGACATTTTAATCGGGTCGTTATGCGACATCGCATCATTTGAAATAATTGTTTTAAACGATTCCCAATGTCAAACCGCCAACTGAAGCAAAATTGTATAAAGTACTATGGCTACTATGGACATGGATAATAAAATGATGGAATATAGGCTCGTGCCATCAGTAAAAGTTAGTATATTATACAGGGTCAAATTAATATATCTAGCGAAACTAAGATTTATGATGAATCTTGACACTATAAAAACAAAACTACATCTGACCAAAGTCTTCACCAATTAACTGTTTTGATCGTGACATTGCGTCTGTAAAGCTTACCTAATAATACTGATTAATTTTTTAGACCCTGTTGATTTCTACCATGTTGGCAATCGAATTATAGCAGTTTGCGCGCAGCTGACGTGACCATTATTGGTGACACGACTCAATCCGATGCGCACTTGTTTCCACAGAATCCACCGCAACAGTGGATAACTGTTAATTAAATCTTTTATATGTGACGACGGGAGTTTTTTTATCTACTATATCCTTTATGTATTTTAAACTGTTTATTTTCAAACTACTTAAAAATAAAAAAGACCTTCAAAACTGTACCTTTCCCTCGATCTTGATCGTCGCCTCGACCTGGGCGAGTAAGGCGATCGCCTGGAACGCGGCGAGTAGCGACTGTCGGGCGAGTACCGCACCGTCTCGGGCGAGTACCTGCTGTCAGGCGAGTATCGACTCTCGGGCGAGTATCGGCTGTCGGGGGAGTAGCGCCTTTCGCCGTATCTGTGATATTGTAAATTTGTCTTAATTTAGAAGGCGATTTAGAAATAGATAAAATTAAACATTCAGCACCAATCAACTGTAATTTGTAGGTAATTTATAATAGAAATTTGTTTTGCAAGTATAGGTAGGCTAGAATTAGCTACTTGTAAATATATTTACGAAAGGGTGTCAACCGATCAACGTCTCAAAGAATACGAGGGCGGTTAAATAAGTACCTAGCCTCACCGCCCTATGGCGCCACTATCGAAATATGTTTTTTTTTACCATGTAGTACATTCCCTTCCCCTCCCAAATTTTGAAAGGAGCCCTCTCCTTTCAAAATTTTAGCAAAATTTTATGTTACGATTTGTTACAATGGCTGGTGCTGAAAATCAGCGCTGTGGCTCTGTCTTGCACACGAATCCCAGCATTGCATTGCTGAGCGCTGGCCTTTTTGCGCGGACGTGATGCATATCTTCCCATAATTTATTGTAGTTGTTATTGTTTTTTGTATGTTTTATTTTTTTTTTTATTTTTTTTTTTATTTAATTACAACGGTTGGTCAACCAATTACAGTAATTAACAAAGACACAGAGACAATTAAAAGACAATTAAAATGATAAACATCATAACATCACATACATTAAATCCTCTCGCAGTACTGCTGACATACCAATAAAATCATCTTCCATTCATCCGCAAACAGATCGTTTGTTGGATTAGAATCCAAGAGACCATTAAGTGCAGCCAAAGTGCGAGGTATTGGTGACTGAGCACGTGCAACAGTGCGACACTGGGGCACAGCAAAGAACCTGTGCTTTTTACCGCGGCAGTAGTTGTCAGGAACAAAGAACCGTGCCAACACAGCAAGCAGATCAGGCGCGTCGATAATGCCACGAAGCGTCTTGCAGGCGATGGTGAGCTGATCTCGTGCTCGCCTTACCTCCAGTGAGTTGTATCCGAGGCAACCCAAAAGAAATTTTGTCGGATAGAGGTATGGGTAATAACCGTGCATCCGCTTGTATAGGAACCTAAGGAACGCTTTTTGCACTTTTTCTATTAAAAGCGCATACGTACTTTGGTGCGGGTTCCACACGCAAGAGCTAGATTCCAGCTTACTACGCACAAGCGCATTAAATAAAATCTTAATGGCGTGTGTAGTGCGAAAATCACGGCAATTGCGTAGAACAAAACCCAACCTTTGGTACGATTGCTTTGCTACCGTAATCATGTGGTCGTGGAATGTTAGCTTTCGATCGAATGTGACTCCCAGGTCTTTCATAGCGGTGGTTTTTGTGATGGTGTTTCTGTCCAGATGGTATTCCAAATCCACAGGGCGCCGCATTCGACCGAAGGTCATAGCAAAGCATTTAGAGCTATTGAATTCCATCTTATTATCAAGGCTCCACTTGTGTATGGCGTCAATGTCTTGCTGTAGTGATAAGCAGTCTGACTCGGAGTTTATTTCGAGATACAGCTTCAAGTCATCGGCATATAATAGGCATCTTGCGTGACGCAGAACTTGTGGAAGATCGTTTATCATGATAAGGAATAATAAGGGCCCCAGGATTGAGCCCTGACTTACTCCGGAACTCGTATGATAGGTGCTGGATTCGTACATTCCGAGCCTAACAAACTGCTGCCGATCGCGAAGATAGTCCGCGAAGAAGCGGAGTAGAGAGGGTGAGAAACCAATTTTGCTCAGTTTCGTCAGCAGCATGTCATTGTTAACCCTATCAAACGCTTTCCGGAAGTCAAAATAGAGTACGTCTACCTGACGTCCGCGGTCCAAGCTAGAAGAGATATAGTCCACCAGGGTCAGGAGGTTGGTATCAACAGACCTCTTGCTCCTGAATCCGTGCTGCTCATTGCATAAGTACGTGTTTATTTGTTGGTAGATGGCATTGTGGAGGATGTTCTCAAAGACCTTCGCCGGGGAAGATAAAATTGCGATCGGGCGGTAATCTTCAACGGAACTTTTGTTTTGGGTTTTAGGAATTGGTGTGACTCTGGAAACTTTCCACTGAGAGGGATATTTACCAGCCTGCAAGGCTAAATTAAAAATGTGGCAAAGAGGATCGCTGAATATATTTCTTAAGTCTTTAATAATAAACGGAGGAATATTGTCAGGGCCGATGGAGCTGTTAGGTTTGAGTTTGTTTATGCCTTTAATAAGGTCTTCTGGGCACAAGGGAGGTATGCTTATATAGTTGCTGTTACTGGTATAGGCAGCCGCGGGTAGATGATCAGTATCAAGCCGCGGAACATCAGGTAGAAAAACGTCAGAGAAAAACTCAGCAAAAGCGCCTGCCGCCTTAGATCCCGAAAAAGTTATACCTTTGGATGTAATGTTAGGCTCAAACCCACCTTTGGACCGCAGGCTCGAGATGTATGTCCAGAAATTACGAGGATTGGTCTTAATTCTACACTCAATATTTTTCATATATGAGGTATACGCATCCGCAACACGGGCCTTTAAGCTTGCCCTGAGGTTCGAGAATAACGAATACGCGCTATCGCACTTGGTTCTTCTCCAGTTCTTATGGAGCCTCAGCTTGAGCTTTAGGTCATGGATGATATCGTTTGTATACCACACTGGATATCGTTTATTTGCCGACCTTTCTCTGTGCTTTTTAGGCATGCAAGCGTCGAAGAAATTATAAATGATGTCGTAGAACTTACGAGTGGCTATTTCTACATTTCCGGACTCTAAAACTTCTTCCCAAACATTCTCGCCAGAGAGAAGTAAATAGAGTTGATCAAAGTCGCATTTGCGGAAGTTCCAATCCTTGGCTCGGTTTATATTACTAGGCTCAATCGAATCTGAAGAATGTTGTCCATCAATACTTACCTCAATGTGCAGCGCCGGGTGATAAGCGTCCAGTGGCACTATTCCCTCGGTGGCGGTGACTACGGTTCTTGAGGCACTCATGTTCTCTTGGACCAAAACAACATCTAACATACCTCCATACAAATTATTCACAACATTCATCTCATTCATACAGCAAAAAGACAAAAAATAACAATAATAATTCTTAATATTTAACGAAGCACTATTTAAATTTAAGTCACCTAAAATGATAACAAGTCCTTTTAAATTATTTATATACTCTTCAACTTTACAAAACCATCCCATGTACTCGTCATCACTTGCACTGGGCTTGATATATACCACACATACGTGAACAGTTCGACCACTCCATGAAAAATCAGCCCACAAGTCCTCACCAGTGACCGTTTCGAGATCACGGCGACGGCGCAGCGCGATAGGTGCGCGAGCAGCGAGCATCACTCCGCCGCACGGTGTACTCCGGTCGCGCCGCATCACGTTCCAATCGCCGGTCGCAAGTTCTCCATCTTCAAAGCTCTCTGTTACAGCGATGAGATTATGTTCCAGCTGTGACAAGTTCATTCTCCAAGTCGAGAGTTTAGTCTTGAGGCCACGGACATTTTGGTACAGCACATCAAGGTTCTTAGTTCTGGTACGAGGTGGTTTAGGCACGAAATGTCTGTTGACTTAATCGGGCGCTATCAGGCGCCTTATGATTCCCATTACGTGCAATCCAAGTATTGACTCTAGCGTTCATGGGCCATACATCAACAGAATAACATTTTTCAAAATAAATTATTGGAACACCGATCTTATAAGACTTATAATTTCCCCTAGCCCGTAGCTCTTCGACCGTGCATGCGCCCGTGGGACATAATTTACGCACATAGTCACGAATCTCGTCGGCACTGGACTCCATATTCCATAAGTGCAGATATTTACGTGGCTCGACTGCTTTTAAATTAGTAATGTTGGGCCCAGCCACGCCACATAGCGACAAGGGCTTCTTGAATTTCTTTCCCGTTACTTTCGTCCAGTTTTGGTCGTCATCGTGGTTAACAGCAGGAAAAGTGCCACGGTCAGTGGTGATGATGTCATTGTCAGGAGCAACATGGTTGACAAAAGGAGAGGCGTGGTCATCAACAGAGGACGAGTCATTGGCAGGAGAGGTTTGTATATTTGTACTAAGTAGTTCTAATGTTTCAGATGTGGGTACTTTGGGGTCAGTTGGGTTAACCTGAACGTTTGGCTGCTTAGGGCTAGTATGTCCAGGGGCTTTATTAGCAGCGCTCTTTACCTTTTTGTGTTTTTTGGCTAGGTGCGGCGTTAGTGCTGGTGTAGCTGCTTCGGCCTGTAAAATTGGCTCGGATTGCTGTTGTGTGGTTACCGTGTGCGGTTGTTGCTTCGTTGTAACACAGAGAGGTTGCTGTTGATTGATAATATTTAGATGACCTGGCTGCATGGTGGTGCACTGCTTTAGCTGGGTGTTGAGAAGGACTATCTGGGAAGCAAAGTCGGTTAACCTATATTCGTAGTT
Source organism: Mythimna separata (assembly GCA_030763345.1). Classification (NCBI taxonomy): domain Eukaryota; kingdom Metazoa; phylum Arthropoda; class Insecta; order Lepidoptera; family Noctuidae; genus Mythimna; species Mythimna separata. The sequence continues at coordinate 12,049,423 of CM061180.1, forward strand.
GGAAATAACAGATACAGCTTTGCCAAGTTGTTCTTTTAATAACTCCATCTCCATTCGTAATTTACTCATTTCAAATGAGAGTTCCTGGAATTCCACCTGGTTTTGAGCGTCTTGGATCATGGGGGCTTTTTTCCTTAAGGTGACATTCGGGTCGCTTTCTTGCGTTAAAGTGATAACGCTATTATCACCTTTAGGTGAACAGGCACATTCCGCGCAAACCCAGGAAATAAGATGCCCTTCAGTCACGATCACTTCGCCAGAGCATTGGAGATGATATTTAAGTTTACATTTATCCAATGTACAGCTCAGGTATTCTTCTCCGTCAACGATAATGCCTCGACAGGCGGCACAATTTAAATATGTTACTCGGCGCTTATCGGAAATGCCTGGGCTGACAAGAATGGGTGAAGAAAAACTTTGATAAGTTATTGGAGGACTTTCAGGCCGGCAATGTCGAACTGGCGTATTTGTGTTATCAGATTTTGGTTTTTTAAGCAAACATTCCGGACATTTATAATTAGCTCTGACTTGAACGGTCTTCAGGCTTTTTTTTGGGAATATTAGCACACATCAGGTCATAGTATTTAAAGCAAAAAAGGCATTGAATGCTATCTTCTCCTTCCAAAGCGCTCAAACATCCAGCGCAGTTATTTGTTGACATCTCGCAATCATAAAATACACGTTAAACAACAAAATTCAAAAGTTGGCGGCGTGCAAATAATGCGCTTTAAGCAGTGCGCAAAGCGGTTAGCGTTTAATCATGCAATTAGGCGAGCACCGATGGAAGCGCTTAGCGGCGAACGCGGCGATGCAGCGGCCGCGCGAAACTCACGCGGAAAGAAGGTCTTAAGCACCGTGTATAATGCGTCGCTTACGCGTGCGAGTCAAATCACTTCACCACACACGAAACACTTTTTAGAATTCAAAAATTGTTTTGTTTATTGTTGTTTTATGATGTTTATTGTTGAACTGAAACTAGATATTGTAACACTGAGACTATTAGAGTTCTATGTGACGATATTGAACAAAATTTACTTTAAAAGTGCACTTTAAACTATAATTACTTAATATTGATTGAGAGCAAACGGTAAACGGACCGTTTACTTAGAGGGCGCGCGCGGTATGTTATGCGCTATTTCGGACGCAAGTTATTATGCATACTTTTTCTTTCTTTTCTTCTTTATGAGACTCATAAAGCGATGCCACACGATACGCGGATAGCGTGCTTGCGTCGGACTAGAGGCCAGAGAGTCGAAGCGGGAACGTGGTGCGGTGTGACGCCCGAGTGAGGATGCAACGCGTTGCCAGTGGTGCGCTAGTGTGATAAAATTATATTGGTGTTAAGGCGCAACGCCCTGGCAGCAATCGTGTGGTACCGTTCTAACGTTAGGTATATATTGGAGAGATATGTATTCCTGAAATAAACAACGTACCTCGGAGGGTGCGGCGAGGGCAGGCGGCCGAGCGGCGGCGGGCGCGGCAGCGGCGGCAGTAGCGGCGGCGGGAGGAACATTGGCGGCAGTGGCGGCGGCAACAGAGGCGGCTCGCCACTCTCCAGGGGGGAAGACACTTCTGCAACAAATAACATTAACACTATTGTATTTTGAAACGTAATATATAAGAGTGAAAATCGTCTCATCACCACCATCTCAGCTGAAAGACGTCCACAGGTGGACATAGGCCTCTCCCAAAGCGCCACCACAATGACCGGTCCTATGTGTCTCGCGTCCATCGGATTCCCGCGACCCTCACCAGGTCAACGGTTCACCTTGGGCCTTCCAACGCTGCATCTTCCGGTACGTGGCCGTCACTCCAGAACCTTCCGTCCCCATCAACCATCTGTTCTACAAGCAATGTGCCCTGCCCACTGCAAATTTGGCGATTCTTCGGGCTTCCACTGCTCAAGCTTAACAGTAGCTTTAGTGGTGTTCTTTAACAAATAAGTAAACTTAGTAGAGTAAGACATACTGTGATGAGGTGAGACGGCACCATCGGCCGCACTGAGCGCGGCGAGCTTGCGGCGCAGCGCGGCGGCCTCGTCGCGCGCGGCGTCGGCGTCGCGCTTGGCGGCGCGCGCCTCCAGCCACGCCGCGTGCGCGCGCGCCTCTACCTCGCTGAGCGCACTGCGACGCGACGACTCTTGTTCTGCCAGTTCTAGTGTTAAGGCGTCGCATTTCTCCCTGGAAAGTTAGTTAATGCTTTAACTACCTTTCGCGCGTATACGCGTATTATTTGCGCATTTTTTAATAAATCATCAAAATAATAATAATACGTTCCACAACTTTCCACACAACGCCATCTAGTCCCAAGCTAAGCAGAGCTTGTGTTATGGGTAGTAGACAACCGATAAACATACTTATATATTTCTAAATACATACATATTATAGACAAATTACACTTAGACAGAACCAAATGAACGTGCTCATCACACAAACATTTGTCCTGGGTGGGAATCGAACCCACGACCTACGGCATAGCAGTCAGGGCCACTAACCACTAGACCAACAGGCCACTCAAAAAATTAACTTCATTGTTAAAAAAATAAACATTTAAGCTTGACCTTAGGAAAAACGAAGTTCAATGTTCAATCAATTTCGTAAAACTACGTGCTTAAGCGTTTTTCAAGGTCATTCAGGTAGGTTGTACAATCGGCGTTGGAGGAGTTTGACAAGAAATGTTAAGGTTCATACTATTGTGCTATGTTAAATTGCTACAAAATTAATTGTGATATGATGTAAGTTTCAACAGTCTTTCGAGTAGTCCACAACACCACCCAATAATGGTGCCAGTGTAAAGCAAAAACCAAAGAGTAATAAGCAGAGTGTAGCACAAAAATATAGTTCAAAAGAGTATGACCGTAACCACTGTAAAATTTGCATTGCATAATAAACTCAAAAAACGTTTTTGGTTATTGAATGTGCCGCTCCGGTGCGTGTAGTGGTTTCTGACCCTAAACGAGTTTTGTTAACATTTAAAACACTAGAAAGGAAATATTAGTTTAGCTTACTTGTGTCTTTGTACTTCTTGTTGTAGAATTTCTATCTTCTCCACTGTGCTAGCCGATTCGCCTTGCTTGCTCAACCATAATGATTCTTTGGCGCTAAGCTCTCTGTAAACAAATAACAATACATTGTCACTAATGTGCTATTGTATACAAATACAGGCTGAGTTTCGAAAATGAGCGTGGTTCATGGGCGTAAAAACCAACAAAATAGTGAACCAGCTAAATTATAAAATTCTAGGTCTCATTTAATCAATGTCAGGGGTTTTTCTTCAGAACTTCGACGCTGTTACGCAAGGCGTAAAGGAGCTAAGCGAACTTGAGAATGTATGAGTCTAATGGAACTGAAAGATTTTCGAACAATTAAAAAACAACCGCACCCGTCTCAGTAGTCATTGTTTGTTTTTTTTTCAAATATCAGTTACTTTGAAGACTTATGTAGACAAGTTTGAGAATATAAGAACGAACGAGCTTAAATTGTTACTCTATACACGTACATTTTTAGCTAGTTTTGAGCAGGGTGAGGAAAGCTGCCCCAACCTGGGTATGTCCATATCGTGTTAGGCCAAACACGGAATAAAATAAATTAGAAAATAAATTATCAATTTGTCTATAAAATTGGATTACTTACTTCAGAAGCTCACCCTCCCTTTCCTGGAAGTATTTCCCTAAGACCTCAAGCCTCGTGAGTGCTTCAGTGGCAGATTGATTGGTAGTGGTTAGTGTTTCCTGAGTTGCCTTCAGTTCTTCAGCTAGACGTACCCTTTCTTTGTATTCTGTCTGTAAAAACAATGAATATTGTGATAAGAAGGGCAAATATGTATAAAGTAATGGTTTTAGATGGAAAATTAATGGAAATAAAATTGAGGCTTGGTTCGTAATGTATTATGGGTATAAAATAGTTATGACTGCTATTAGAAGTTATTACTGGGACTAGGATTATTATAGTAATGTAGCATATTATGGTGGCCCAGTGGTAACGGTCTCTATTTATAAGTTTTTTAAAGCTAGGCAAGCACTTTATTTTGTCTAACTTATTCCATCACAACGGCTCTCAAAACAGTGAAAGAAACATCGTGAGGAAACCGACATGTAATAGAACCAAAAATGTGGAGCTCTGCTTGGTGGATTACGGCCCATTCTCTCTCCCAGAAAGGAGGACTGAGTCTCTTGCAATGGACATTATAAGGCTATGAATGCTTATATTTTACAATCACATGCAATTGTTTTTTTAGGCAGACCCTGGCAATGACCGGGTTTAACGCCAGGTAGAAGAAGACATACAATTGTTTTAAAATTAGACTATTAACAAAAATACAATTATTGCCAAATGATGACATCAAACCATATGCAAAACTCATTCAGTTGTTAGCTGGCCTTAACGTTACACAATTACATTTGCAGCTAGATAATAAAATGATTAATCGTCTTACCTCAAACTTGCTTTCAAATGTTGTCTTCTCTTGCAGTGCTTTAGACAGCTTGGCTTTGATTTCTGTGTGATCTATAAAGGATGTTACATCTACGTCTGCTGACATGCCACTCTTCAGTTCTTTTATAGCTTCCTGAAACAAGACGTTTGATTATTATTAGACAATAGACAGTCATATAAAATCAGAGCAGAATTGGGTGACTAATGCCCGTTTTCACCAACAGCCCCTAAAATTTAAGTGTCTCTTAAGCCAATTTAATCACAGTTTGTACATATTTTTAAGTTATTATTCTGAATTAAAGTATGAAATCGAACACGTAAGTTTAAAGTTTTCATATTTTAATTCAGAATAATAACTTAAAAATATGTACAAACCGTGATTAAATTGGCTTAAGAGACACTTAAATTTTAGGGGCTGTTGGGGAAAACGGGCATAAGCCGAAAGACGTAGCGTTGGAAGCTTTCCCACAAAGTGGACCAATGACTTGGAAAGGGTCGCGGGAATTGATGGATGCGTGATGAACAGGACTGATCATCGTGGCGACGGTTGGGGAGGCCTATGTCCAGCTGTGGACGTCTTTCAACTGTAGTGGATGGTCATTTTAGCTTCAGTTCAATCTGTGACATAACGATTGATAATTGGTTGAAGATTATGTGCAATTTAGTTCTTCTGCTGTTCCACAGTAGGAATTTCGTATGTATCGTGGATGTTTTTACAAATATTTAAACTCACATACATAACACCCAGACTTGACACAACAATCTGTAGGCTATAGAAATAATTTAACCGCGCGAGAAATGAGCCACGGAGTGCAACAGCTGATCGCTCAGCCACTGTGTTAACTGTGTCGTCATTTTTTATGACAGCAGATTTCAAATTGAAACCCTGTAGTGTTGTAAATAGTACAATTGAAAATTGGCAATCCAATATATAGAATTATGAATCCTCAGAGCTGTTACATTTAGATGTTATTCTAGGCAAGTCTTTCTCAAAATTACAGGCGAATTAATGTCTCAGAGGCCATTTTAGCTAGAATAATTAGGTCACATCATATGGGTTGGCCTGACATAAACCGAGTCTAATAGTATTAAAGCGACTTACTTTTAGGGCTTCAATCTCGTGTTTTTGCAGCTCAACAGTATTGTTAGCTGCAGCTAATAGTTGCTTGATTTCATCTAATTGTTTCTTCTGTTTTTTAAATTCTTCTAATGCACTTTCAGCCGATACATACTTCAGTTGGAAGTTATCTCTTTCCCGGCTAACTGATATTAATTCCTCCTCAAAAGCTTGAATTTTTCCTGGAATAAAATAAAAGAAATTCCAGTTTAAGAAAATATTATATTGGTATTTCTGAATATGTTTCCAGAGTTATTTGAATAACATTTAAATATTATGTTGTGTGACCTTTACAGAGTACAAATAAACATTGTCATTCACCTCATGAGGAGTACAATAAATTATCTAAAAATAAATATTAATATTTAAAAATGTAAATTTTATGTAAATAAGTTGAATAAAGTAAATAACCATAAAGTATTCATCTGTTCTGTGCCTACTCCAATTTTTCTTTCTTTAGGAGAAAAAGTAAGGTATGCAAAACATGCTCCCGTAAAATATTTAAAACATGCTCCAGTAAAATATTTAAAACGAATATCTGAAGAAACTAACTGAACTACTTAAAAGAATGATCCAATAAAATACTTGCTGATAACACATTTATATGACATTTGTTCTACTGATCTTTTATGATTTCATTATTTTATTTATTGACCTGTTTACTGCATAGCTGTACTTATTCCGAGATTTAAAAACTGTTTTTACATGCTATGATAATTATAGCATATACATATATTCAAAAGAAATATACAGAAATATGTTTTCAATTCAACTGGTAGCCAGAGACTAGCATGTTTAAAGAAACAAAACTTAGGCATTATTATATCTGTAAGTATAGATAATGCCTTCTTAAATTAAGGTTCAACATGCTGGACACCAAAAATAGTGAAATTTGTCTTTTCAGAATTAAAATAATAGAATCAAAGTTAGGTTTACTTACCATTCAGCTCAACTATTTGCTCTTCAGAATTAGCTCTTTCAGCCAAGAGCTCACTGAGAGTATTTTCCACCTCACCCAGGGTATTCTGCAGCTCCCCAGCAGTATTCTCCGATACCCTGAGCAACTTTTCATTGTCATCTAAGGAATTACGTAGCCTATCGTTTGTGGCCTTCAACTCATTGATTTCTTCTTTTAGAGACAGTACCATGTCATCCATGCCAAATGAGCTGTCTTCAATGCCGGCCAACTTATTCTTAGTAGTTGTAAGTTCCTCTTTGAGGATCTCACACTCCTGAAAAGTGAAACATTTCAATGAAGCAAATGAGCAGGGAACAGGATTGAACCAGAATAATCTCCCATTTTGAGTCATTTTTGTTACTAACAGAAATTATGTACCATTATGACAAAAACTAATAATAATGTGAAAGAAAAAAACTAACCTTAGTTGTGAAAAGTAAATCCCGTTGCAGCGAATTGATTGTGCCAATGAGTCTTCCATCTTGTCTCCTATTATCTATGTAGTAATATCCTAACGTAAACAGAAGGACGGAACTGGCTGTGGTCAGGAGGAATGTTAGCAGACGGTTCCTGCCATCATTGGATGTGCCATCACAGTACTCATCGGTGAAGCATGTTTGACCTGCAAAGAAGAAAAAAAGTGTTAAAAGGTCCATGTGGCTGTATCAAACACCTGCATAGCCTGTAGAATAATTATAAGACAAGATATGATATCAATATCACTTAATTAAAAATCAATCAGCCTTAATGATTTATTTAAATGCTAGCAAATATATTTTTAATTACCATTTAGATAAATGATGTTCAATAGTAACAAAAAATATAAAAGAAGACAATTAATGCACAGGAAAAACATTTGCTATAATAATATCAAGTAGTATTTTGTAATATGAGCACAGTAAATATCTGAAAAGAGACTGCTTTCATACAGAATTATGAAAGAGATAAACTATAGATATTGTAAGATAAACTACTTCAGACTTCTATCTTCAAAATCATTTGCTATAACATAAAATTGTTATCAGATGTTGATTGTAAACACAGATAATAATAGTAATACTATTGTTTTAAAGTAGCAGTACAGAAGTTTACTAAAGTTGATCAATGTTATGTTAACAAACGGAGTGTTTAAAAATGAAAACATATTACAGTGAATAATCTTGAGTCTGTAGTAATGATTTCATTTTGTTATGTGATTACTCACACTGTTATAATTACAGTTGGCATACTATGTGAGGAAAATTAAAAGATAAGAATATAGTATTCATTGGGAAATATGCTTTGGTGTTGAAATAGTGCATGGTATAGAAAATGTAATAACACTTTCAGTTCCAAGAACATACAATAATTGATTTGAGTACCTAGAATCTAGAATTGTTGACTTGTGCCCAGTACCCGACAATCAAGTCCAAATATAAGTTCATTTACAACCCATATTCTATGTTGTTGGCAATGAAGCAAACAAAATAGTTGTTTAAATTATAAATAAATAAAATGCAAAATAACTTACCAACTGAAGCAAACAAAGCTTTAGACTCTTCACTAGTCCCCATAATAGAATAATAAGTAGAAACAAAATATTTCACAAAAGAAAATCCTTCATCTCCATCAGCCTTTTCACTCTCATAAGTGGGATACTCTGAACTGTGTAGTGGTTCTGGTGCTGCAGTTGAAGATGGCCAGATATCTGCTACAGTTGAGTACATGTTTGAGAAGAAACCTTCCGAGTTCTCATCTTGTACCGGAGCTTCAATAGGTGCACTAGTTGTGTCTTCTAGGGGATTTGGCAAGGCAGCAATGTCTTCAACTGGTTCTTGTGGGTTTGAAGGAGTATCTTCCGTAGGAGCAGGCTCTTGTATTTCATTGTTTTTGTAAGACTCATCAAGATTGTATGGAGCAGGGGTTGTGATGTAAACATATGGTGGTAGCTCTTGTAGTGGAATTTCAGTTGTAGGTGGAGCTTCCATGCTCATGAGTGGAGGAATTGTTTCTGGAGTTGGCACAGTTGTCATTTCTTCAGAGAAAATTGGTTGTAAAGTCTCTGTAGTTGTTGGCAGTTCTGCTTCCATTGATACAGGCAGTAATGTCTCAGTAGTTGGTGGGATTGGCTCAATTGTTTGTGGTATTTCCGAAGATGCTGATGCCATTTGCTCCTCTGTTGGGGCAGCATTTTCATTAGATTCTAAGCTTTTAACAAGAGGCAAACTATTATATTGGTTCTCTGCGTTTAAGTTAGTATAAATTGGTGGTATGACTTGGTTTATCTGACTAAGTATTGGGACAGTTTCTGGAGGTACTACAGGTTTGATGGTACTAGGGTTCACTACAGGATCATTAGTAGGATTTGCTACAGTTTCTGTGGTGGTTGTGGTTGGTTCAGTAGTAGGGATTACTTCAGGTTCATTTGTGGGATTTTGTACATGTTCTTCATTTGGGTTTACAAATTCATTCAAAGAATTACCGTTGGGCACAATATTTGTTTCAGTAGAAGTTTCATCGGGTGCTTGGACATTCTCAAGGATGTTATTGTGAGAAGATGTATTTTGTTCTTTGCTGTCACTCTGTTCTGATTCACTTATGGTATTTTGTAGATAATCTTGTTTCTCAGGCACTTCTATTGTAGATTCACTTTTTAATCCATGACTAACAGTAGGTAATAAAGTCTGTGGAGGTATTGTCTCTGGTGGTGTTTCTTTAGGAAGCTCTTGTTGCTCTTGTTGTGTTTCTGAAGGTTCATTCTGTTCAGCATTGTTATTGGTTTCTTCTGCAGCTGTCTCAGGAATTGCTTCTGTAGATTCCACACTTTCACTAACATCACCAGTAGCAGCTGAAGCTTCTATCTGTGCAGGAATCTCCAGTGGTGCAGTTGTTGCAGAAGGCTCCTCATTGTTTTCTGCTTCCAAATTTTCTTGTTCACCTGACTGATTTTCATTGACCACAATTCCTTTATCACTAATTTCATTTGGAACATTATCATCTACATTTTGATTTTGTTTATCTTCTGCACTGTTTAGTGAAGGAGTGAGATCTTCATTGGAAGAGGTTACAGGGGCTTCAGTAGAAGAATCTTCCTGAGCAGCAGTGACAGCTGCTTCAGTGGTGTATATTGTCGTACCTTCGAACACTTCATGAGGGTGCTGCACCTTATCAGGCTTAACATTCGACTCCTTCGGAGCCTCAAAAGGAACAATCTCTAGATTCTTTTCTAAAATTTTATTTTCTCTTAAAAATCTATTGTTAACAAAGCCAGTCTTGCCGCCGATGTTCACGAACCATAAGTCTGAGTTGGTACCAGCTGACTTCATATAAACAATAGCATCGGCATTTCCGCGAAAAGATAGTAGGTCCGGATCAGGACTAGTATAGCTCAGCAAAGTCTTCGCTTTAGAAATAGCTCCTGGAAGAGTTACAAATAATAAATGTTGTTAGAAAGTTTTCACACGAAAACTGACACTGTCTTGTAGTAAGGTATCTTACCATTACATTCTTTGTTAACACAATATACTCTGTCAGGAATTCTGCATTGTGACACTGAGATAAATAACGTAAATAAAATAAGTTTTAACACAATCATTTTCGCATTCTAATAATTATAATTTAATTTCTTATAAAATTCGCTAGACGTTAGGCCACATCATCTGTCAAGTCGATCGTTCGGTCGTTCTGTGTAACGCAGCACAGGGAAATGAGTTATAAGATTTTTGAGATTTGTGTAGTACAACGAAGATTTGAAAAAAAACATCTAAATGAAGGTATAATCATTCCATATGCCTTGATTACTGTTATTTAGGTATTTAAATATTGAATAAATCACTTATTTTTGATGAGATTTAAAAGTTACAGACGTTAAACGAAATGTAAAAATATTCGGAAACTACATTTTTAATAAAAAAAAACCCTGAAAAAATCATACTGTTTTTTAAATTTGATTGTTTTTTTACGCAATTTGTTTTCTAAATTATAATTAACTGGTGTTTAAAATCTTTGTACCGTTGAGTGTGGTAACCCTCGACCCATTGTACGTCACTACACGCTGTAACCGGCCCGCGGTAAAATAAATACAGATTGCCCAGTATATTCTTATACTTTAACCTAAATTAATTTAAATTTAGTTTAGGGTCTAAAATGATATGCGAATACATCATTTCATTTGATTATAGAGATCGTTCAGACTGTTATTTTTATCGCTAAAACCACATTACTTTAAAATCTTTTCCGAGTCACAGTTAGAAACGTTTTGGTACTGCATGGTAGATACTGCCATGCCAGAGATACTGAATGCCGTCAATAGACACGATAACGATTAATAAAAAATCAAATTATAAAAAATGGCTTAGTGTCAAAACATAATTTTCAAATAATTCAAATACTTATTGCAAAAAGATTTCATAATGGAGCCTAACGATCACGTGTCACTTATAGATCTATCAAAACAATTACCATTTGAAATAGGTAAGTTAAAACGTAATATTAAAATTAACTTGGTATTTATAAGCGAAGGACTTTGGAGACGGATTGCTACGTCACGGTCGCAGCCTACAAATCTACAATATCGTGTGGTTCCTATCGTTGGCGTCAGGATCAGGATGTTTCTTTCAGTGAGGTACCTACAACTACAGCTCTAGATTCTACTAGAAGTAGATTACTGCGATAAAAAAGCGCAGCGAAGCGAGCAGCTTGCTTCTTACCTACGTTGTGGAAATTGTAATTTTTATGCCATGATTCTGGTACCTAAAGGCAGCGGTGAGGGTTATCGCTGGCCATTGATGGTGCCGTAATAAATTATCAAAATTATCCAGCTTGCTGTTTCTCATTCAGTTTCAGGCTGCTATCCCACTGGCGTTTTACGAGCGTTGACGTCAATGTCGCGTCTGCGAAGCGTCACGCGAAGATGCAACGTTGACGTCGACTCTTTGCGTGAAAACCATTAACGTCCTCTGAACGCGACGTTAACGTCGCCCACATGATACGATTGCCAAAAAACGCAACGTTAACGTTGCGTTGCGCAAACGTGACGTTGATATCGTGTTCAGCGGACGTTAATGCTCGTCTCGAACGTGTGCGCAGCGTCAACGTCGCTCGAGTGACGCCGACGCTTGTAAAACGCCAGTGGGATAGCAGCCTTAGGTATAGTACAAAAGTAGTATGCTCCTACTTTATATTTTATAGATATTACAATTAGTAGTAGAAATGGAGAAACTACACATTTTTTTATGTTCCCGTCGCTTATGTTGGACTGTGATGTTGGTTTAGTGAAGATCGACATCTAGACAGTAGGTATTATTAGGTACCTATTAGGGAATGCTCTAATCGGGAGGAATTCAATATCGGAATACCATAAAGAAGTAACGCGTTAATTGAAATCAGTACAAAAAGGTAGGCAAGTATTTTGTTTTTCAGTTTTTCAAAATATTCATTTTTTTTCCTTCTATAAAAGATAATGGCTGGTTTCTTATACCTCAATAGACTTCTCATTATTCTTTTTCTCGAGTCCCGCAATTTGTCGTCGTCATCAATTTCTAAATATGCCTCTAAACTTGCACAAACGATATACTTAATTGAAAGTAAAGTAGCTGAAAAAAAAACAAATCTATTGGAAGGGGAAACTGTTAAGTAACAGAATAAAGATACACACACTGAAATGCGACGCCACCACCATTAGGGTTATGTAGGAGCCCGGTAGGGCCGAAGCCTCTGGGGAAATCTCTGCGGAAGGAACGGGGTGGGATTTAGTCAGTGAGAGTCTGACACGCCCTCCCGCTCCGCCCAAGAGCGGGAGAAGTCATTCTGATGATTCCCCACTTGAAAAAAAGGTTAGGTACGTGTATAAAAAGAGATAGCGAGATCACGCCCCCATTCTTCCTCATACCAGTAGGGTCGGGTGTCTCACATTGAACCAGGCAGCTACATTGAACCACCGCCGAATCTCAAAAATGCGACATTGCCAAACCGCACTAATATGAGTGAAAGAGAGGTATTTACGTTCCATTCCTGCCCACTAGTTTGCGTGGCGATCGCGTGCAAAGTGGTTGTGTGAGGAGTATTCGAAAGCAAACTGACTCAAAAAGTAAATATTTTTTGCCAATTTCATTCTTTTTTAGCTTTTTTCGTTTAAATAATATCAATTTATTTATATGTACACTGTTTTCTACGGTTATTTAGCAATTAAAAGAGCTATAATTCGTGATTTTAAGAGATTGATTTGCCGGTAAAATTTTGAGTTTAGTGATCAAAACGTGGTGTGTCTCACATTGAACCACCTGAGGGTGGTACACATTGAACCACGGTTTACTGTGTACACCCCAGTCGTTAAAGGAGTGTTTTTTACAATTATTTTAATTTAATTTTAATTTGTTATATTATGGAAGGTACTTTTGTTTTTATAATGAAAAACTGTTACTTTTGTTTTTATTATTAAAATATGATAAGAATTTGACTGAAAAGGTTTTGTGATGTATAAAACTAAGACTCTCGGTTTAATTGCATATGATTTAAAGTTATTTTTATAAATATAAGGCTGATTTTTATTATTACTGTTTATTATTATTATTATTACAAAGTATTTGCCTTATAAATTGAACTAGAAGACATCGTAAATAAGGTGTCTCAATGTGGACGATACCCTGGTTAAATGTGTACCACCTAGGGCTTTCAAATACCGGATTTTTTCAATACCGGTATCAATACCGATATTGGAATAGCTCAATACCGTGATCACGTGATCACGGTATTGAATTCAAGTTTTTTGTATATTTTTTTAATTTTTAAACTAGTACTTCTTCTTCTTCGAAACAAAATAATATTTAAATAAATAATGAAATTATTGGTTAAAAACACAATTTTTTTTTTGTTAATGCCAATAAAACCCACGAAAAGAGAGATACGAGACAGATTTTACCTTATAAGAGCGATATAACAGATGAAATAGGTGTTTCAGGTACCATTTAAGCAAATATTTTTTTCAAGTCATAATTTTTTATTTAAAATTTATGTAACTCGATACACAAAACTAGCAAATCCACAAAATTGTTAAAAGGATTTTTGTAGCATGTGGCACATCACTAGTAAGAGGATAGAGTAGAGAATTTTTGAGAGAGTTTGAAGATTCCAGTCACTTTTGGTTCTTTTTTTTGTAGCCATGTAAATAGCTGTAACATGAACAGCTTTAATTTCAGTCCGAAACTTTGCGAGTAAATTTTAAAAATCTAGATGACTTATGTCACTAATTTTGGATTTAAAAGTTCTCTTATACAATATACGTTTAAATAAAATTAAAATTAACGTCTACGCCTTAAGGCCGGCGCCCACTGCTGGCATGGCATAGTATAGCACAGCAGATTGTGCTGCGGCATGCCGTGGCATGGCAGGTTGTGCTTTAGCATGCAGTGTCATGCCACAGCATGCCGCGTCACGCCACAGAATGCCGCGTCATGCCACAGCATCCCGTGACACGTCGCAATATCGTGGTATCGAAATAAAATATCATGAACTCTAAACTCATCGAAATAAGATTCAAAATAACTTGATTAGTCTAATTGGCTGGCGTTGTGCTTTAGCATGTCGTGTCATGCCATAGCATGCCGTGTCATGCCACAGCATCCCACGGCACGTCGCAGCATCGTGGTATCGAAATAAAGTAACATGAACTCTAAACTCATTGAAACAAGATTCAAAATAACTTGATTAGTAATAAAAATGCTATGCTATGACATGCCGTGCTATGACGGCACTGGGCGCCAGCCCTTATACATCTATACTAATATTATAAAGAGGTAAATTTTGTAGGTTTGTAAGTTTGTATGTAGGGGGTATTCTCTGGAACTACTGGCCCGATTTGAAAAATTCTTTCAGTGTTAGATAGCCCATTTATCGAGGAATGCTATAGGCTATATACTATCACGCGCTACAATCCCACGGGAACGGAGCAGTAACGAAAAATGCGGGTGAAACCGCAGGGGACAGCTAGTTTTCTAATATTTGAATTGAAATGTGAAATGTTGGTCCATTTTTCAAAAATCATTAAAATGTCGATGGAAAAAAATCTACAAGGCATGGGTACTATGGGTAGTGTTTAGGGGGCCTGAAAGGATAGCAGATGACCCTTCCAGTCAACCATTTTAATTTGGTGATGTATGTATTTTGGAACAAAATATTTTTTTTTGACCAGCAATCCTGACGTTTGGTTGGCTGGTCACCTCCTTGTTTTAAGTCAAACTACAGAGTTTCCCAAAATGTATTGCGTCAATATTTTTTTTTTTATTTCTACATATTTACTTCATTAGTCTAATTTAGTTGTAACTTCAAACATATGTGAAATAAAGGATGTTATTTAGTGCAATTATTTATTATATCTATGTAGCAATTTGCGAATCAACTCTCGTAGACCAACACCACATACAACCAACCATTCTGACGCACACCCAAACAACCTGTATATTAAAGATTGTAATACCGTAATCACGGTATTGACAAGTCAATACCGGTATTGAAAAAAGACCAAAATATATCCGTGATCACGGTATTACGGGATCCCGTAATACCGGTATTGAAAGCCCTAGTACCACCTGTGGTACACATTTAACCAAAAATAATTTTTCATAAAAATCTGTTTTACACCGAAACTAAAAGGAATATGAGAAATTAATGTTTTACAAAATTGAAGCTAAATAAATATGCTAACTATACACAAAAAATTAAAGGCATTGATGGAACATCCAGCCCACTATGAGACTTTGAAATTTACCTGGTTCAATGTTTTTTTTTTTTTTTTTTTTTTTTTTTTTTTTTTTTTTTTTTTTTTTCCGGTAGGGGAATCATCAGAATGACTTCTCCCACTCTTGGGCGGAGCGGGAGGGCGTGTCAGACTCTTACTGACTAAACCCCTACCCCATTCCTTCGTTGCCATCGATCTGGGGGACACGGTGACAACCTTTCGGATACCGTGTTCCCCAGAGGCTTCGGCCCTGCCGGGCCCCTACAGTTTGCTGACATCTCCTTGAGGCGCGCGTGGAACAGAACGCGCCGTCGACGACTAGGCTCGGTCCAGATTATTACCAGACTGCCGGACGGCGAGCTACCCAGTGCTCGCCGTCCGCGAGCCCGCGCCTACGGTGGTCGGAAATCGGGATCGGGATCTCGGCGGCGACGGCGTGAGTTCCGTTGCCTCACGCGGTCGGCAGCCTCCTTCGCTAACATTACTGCTTCGCAGAAGGAGGCGACTGCCTGCCACCCCTCCTCGCTCCGGACCATGGCCTGTACCAGGGCCCGGCGCGAGAGGTCACCGCCGCCGATAGCCTCCACAAGGACACGGCGGTGCTCCGCCCAAGCGGGGCACACCTCTACCGTGTGCTCCACCGTGTCCTCCGGGCGGTCCACACAGTGGCGACACCCGGGCGTCCTTTCCTCCTTGATCCGATGCAGGAACCTCCCGAACTTACCGTGTCCGGTGAGGACCTGCGTCATACGGAACGAGAGGACGCCGTGACCTCTTTCCAACCACTCCTCAAAGAGGGGACTTACCGCCGCAATGACGGCATGCCCAGCACTGGGTTGCGACAGTCGCAGTCGCCATGCCACCCTGAGATCCCGCCGGAACTCTGTCCGCCATACCGCGACTTGTCGTGGCAGCGGAGTTTCGCCCCGGCGTTGCATCTCCACGCGCAAATCGTGCATGCGTGCAAGGACTGTTGCCTCCAAGTCCCACGGTGGCAGGCCAGCAAGGAGGCTCGCCGCTTCGCGGGAGATCGTGCGGTATCCCCGCACCATCCGGATGGCCATGACCTTCTGGGAAGCGTTCAGTTTGGCCGCTGGTCGCTTACCTAGCGATGGCGCCCAAACTGGCGCCCCGTAAAGAGCCATGGACCGAACGATCCCCGCGTAGAGCCTCCGGCAGGGGGCGTCTGGACCCCCCAGGTTGGGCAGGAGCCGCTTCAGAGCGGCACCAGTCCTGTCCAGTTTGGGGGCCAAACGTCGGAAATGCTCCTCGAAAGTCCACCGGCTGTCGAGGACGAGTCCCAGGTACTTCATCGTCGACCCGACGCCGATGTGAACCCCCCCTACCGTTATTTGGGAACCCGGTGGTGGCGCGGTCCGAAGGCCATGAAAGCACATAGCCTCGGACTTGTGCAATGCCACCTTGAGTCCCAGTTGCTGGATCCTCTCCACGACTGTCGCAACCCCGCGTGTCGCTGTTTCGGCCGCCACCTGGTACCTGGTTCAATGTGGGACAACTTACCATATTAGAAGTGATTGCTTACATTTGATAAATAATTTAAATTTAAATAGCTTTTAACTAACTAGAAGAGCCATAAACAAAAATATTTACGGAATAATAATAATGCCAACTGAGTTTTTAACAACAAATTAATTAACTCTACTTCGCCTTATGGAAATCATAACATAAATAAACTTTTCAGGGGTAACCGGCCTAAAAACGGCATCAAAATTTTGCTCAAGTAAAGACAAAAATACGTATTACTAGCTCCTGCCAGCGGCTTCGCCCGCTTATGAGTTCGTTCAGTCTTAGCGTGATGATAGGTATATAGCCTATATAGCCTTCCTCGATAAATGGGCTATCTAACACTGAAAGAATTTTTCAAATTTTTCAAATCAAAACCTAGTTCCTGAGATTAACGCGTTCAAACAAACTCTTCAGCTTTATAATATTAATATAGATTTTTTAATCTTAATCATTATCAGTCATGGCCTGTAAATTGAAGTAAAACTTAATTTATTTAAGTTAGGTACGAGTACATTGAAATTTATGCCTGAATCGTTGTTAGATACCAAGTTTCTAAATTGATAGCCAATTCTTTAAAATTATTTTGGCTATTTAAGTAAGTACGTAATCATTAGGTATTGCTTGAAGCAGGTGCCTATAGCTAAAAAAAAATGTTTTATATAGTTTTTATTGACATTACTATGGGTGAAAATGATGAATTATGTAAAAAATATTACTTATATTTTTTCCTTTAGCTTCAAAGACATTAAATATTTTAGTTTTAATTTAATAGACTTGATTTTATATTTATTTGTTACCATGATTGCGGAGGAGAGCTACGCTACGATACCTCCTTGTTTGCGAAGTTATCGATATGAAAGAGCAACTTCTGAAAAGGCAGAGTGTGTGGCTGAGTTCGAACTTAAGATTAACCTATAACCAAGTTGATGATCGTAGACCGAGGCAACACTAAACAGTTCGCCTAAAATCACTAAGATCGCGAAATGTGGGGTCGTAGAATTCTACATTTAACTTGGAGCGTTAATTTCGAACAATGGAGGTTGGTTGAAGAGATGTAAAATGACGTATGGTAATGGCGACGACTGCGACGGACAGGCTGAAGAAAATATGGAAGAACCGAAACATAATGAATTCTACGGTTCATTCAAACACTAGTCTATTCCACATTTCTGTAGATACGCTTCGGAGACATAAGCTCGAGACAAAAAGATTCAATGGCGCGTTCTGTTCCACGCGCGCCTCAAGGAGATGTCAGCAAACTGTAGACCCGGCAGGGACACGAAGCCTCTGGGGACATGGATCGGAATTTTGAATGGTAAGGGAAATTCTAATGTATATCCGAAAAAAAAGTCAAAAAGAAAAGTTATAGCTCTGGGGTCTCGTGGACCGAATTTCGCACCAGCACTTCTATACTCCAAGAATTAGGCATCGTCTTTTTGCATATAAAAATTTTGGATTCTGCGCTACAGGCGCGAGAGCTTCTCCATCAAGGGAGAAATGAAGGGTAACAGAAGGCGAGGAAGGTACCTTTAGGATGAACTGATCAAGTAAGTCGTTTGCGCCAGTGCACCAAGAGTCTTCCAATAAAGAGAAGTGGTGATGGATCGCAGAGTGAATCACATTTGTCCCTGCAGAAGCCACGTGATGAACACAACTACTCTGACAAGAGTGTCACGAGCATAGATGTTAGAAACGAGTGTTTTTGAGCAAGTGGACTGTTTATATTTCTATGGTCACGAGAAAGAAAAGAAAATTTTCAAACACGATTCAAGAAAAAATATCAAGTTATTATAGTTAGACCTTGCAATTCGCAAAGGCGAGTGAGCTTTACTCGTGGTTGAACGTGTATATAGGTATGCATACTGTGAATTGAACATGATCGAAAATACCTATCTGGGGTATTTAAAATATAGCATTGTCTATAAAAATGTACAAAACGACTGAATTACAACAAAAATATATTTTAACGCTTGTATGATATTAATAGAAATAGCAACACCTCGCTTAATATCTCCAATCAAGTAGAAATAATGGGTCTCCCTTGTTTTACCAAAAAAAAAAATTGCCAAATTATCACTACCCAAACAATTTTTCGCATAATTTCATTTGCCAAATTATTACTTAGCAAATAAACTCTTCAGAAATAAGTGTTACGCAAACCTAATTTTTGGCAAGTTAACGTTTAAGCAGCTTAACCAGAACCTACGACCTGTGACTTGGCAGTCTAACGGTCATATCCTTAGGCTATTATTTCTTTTAGAGATTACTTAAACACTCACTGACGGAACAGGAACAGTCCATGGCCCAATTGTTCTTTGGGTGAAAAGTTATTGGTCAACACCTTCTGTTGGTTAAGCATTCCCTGACGTAGTGTAATGTTGACGAAACGTTCGTGGACGAAACGTTCTTTGGACGAAAAGTTAATGGGTTAAAGATAATGTTGACCAACCGTTCATGGACCAATCGACTGTTGGTAAACCGTTTCAGTTTCGACCAGGGCATGCAGCTAAAAAGTAGTTTGTACTAACTAGTTAAAAACACCCTCTGTCAGAAATAACTGACTTTCACCAACACGAGTTGCAGGTTTTCTAAAAGGTGGGCGCTATTACACGTGTTATAAAGTTTATTAGGTACTTTATTATTAAGTGTCTTCTATAATTTGTAGGTACGTCAAGTGTCATATATTTATTTCGAGTAAACGGTCCCGATAAGTAAGAGAAGTTCCAGGAAATTTTGGTAACTTTAACTTTACGTCGCTTATTTTCCAAACTTATGGGTGTTTCTTGATAAATTGTTATTCCAAGGATTTATTCCTTTACAAGCTTTCAGAAAAGTATCAGTTTAAAATCTAAATAATAACAATTGTTGTTTATTAACGCCCACTAGGCCCAAAACATTTTAAGTAAGTAACAGAATCTTTAATAACTATATTACTAAATAAAACATTAGCCAGTGAGAAAATCAATAAATTAGGGTCTCTTGACCAGCACCGCAATGGCGTGAGCCAACTACGACGGTTCGTAATTGTACACCAATACCGACAGGATTCTGTTCGAACTCGACTAAAGTGAAGTAGATTTCTCACAATTAGCAATTATTGGTGGTGAGTTGAAAAAATCCAAAAAAAGCAAGTGATTCCATTCTAAGAAACGTACTCAATTAGTATCTCGGTCCTAGGATGGTCTGCTGGTTTGAGTCCTTGAGCATTTATGGTGTCTCATGTGACAGTTGATGTATTAGTTGATGTTTTTTTTAAAGCATTGTTGTTGAGGCCCTACAATAATGGTTGCAAACAATGTGGAAGTTTTGTTATTTGGTCCATACTTTCCGTTTATTATATCTCCGATATCTTTGTCTCTTCTAGAGTTGGAGACCAAAGGGTTGGGTTGTTTTAGCGAAAGAAAAGCTCAGCCCTTCTTGTCACGTGAAAATTCGTCTAGCTGTCTGCTGATATCCCGAATTCGATGAAAACTCTGTATGGCCCTAGTGTTTCAATCCCAAAGGGTCGGTGAAGTTGCTATATTTGCGCCTTTTTTAGTTTTCTGCACCTGCAGTAGCCGCTCAAGCACAGCCCGCCGTACTCAGAAGATGCGATGGTGCAAAGAGGTTGAAATATGTGGTTTCCTACACCAAAGGCCTACGCAATTTCTAAAGCATTATAGTCACCCCGTCTGTCATCATTCCATCGACACGTGCACTAACGTACATTAAGTTCTAAAACAGCTGGCAGGGACAGATATCGATGGATGATGGTGTAATGCTGGCGTTCTAGACTTGCACTCATACTGTAGGACAGTGCAGGATATACCATGATGTCCGAGGTGGCCCTTAACGTTTGCTGACATCTCTTTGAGGTGCGCGTGGAACAGTACGCGCCGTCGACGACTTGAACTCGGAACGGATGATTACCGGACTAACGCATGGCAACGGCAAGCTATCCATTGCTCGCCGTCCGCAAGCCCGCGTCTACAGTGGTTGGAAATCGGGATCGGAATCCTTTCGCTAGAATTACTGCTTCGCAAAAGGAGGTGACTTGCGTCATACGGATGAGGGCGCGCTGACGTCTTTCCAACCACTCCTCAAAGAGGGAGACTTACCGCTATAATTATGGCGTGCCCGACACTGGGATGCGACAGTCGCAGTTGCTATTTCACCATGAGATCTCGGAAATCTGTCCGCCACGCCGCGCTTAGTCGCGGCAGGAAGTAGGTGTGTTTTACAACTCATTTAATGCACGTAAAACGATATTTATTGCTTTTATTGCTAACATTAATCATGGATGACCGGTTTGTGTAAGCAAAATGACGAAACCAGCTGAGAATCGACACAGTGACCTATCACAATACACATTTTGTATTGAAACAAAATTTCTGCTCTGCCGAGCTGAGGAACTGAGTTTTAATGTTAGTACAGTGCGTTTGGTCATCATCTGCCTAGCCTTTTACCAACTATATTGGGGTCGGCTTCCAGTCAAGCCGGATTTAGCTGAATACCAGTATTTTACGAGGAGCGGCTGCCTACCAGACCTCCACAACCCATTAACTGGGGTAACACGGTACTTCATGGCGAGACTCGAGTCAGATTTACTGGCTTCTGACTATCCGTAACGACTGCCAAAGATCTCCAAATGACTGCCGGGACCAACGGCTTAACGTGCTTTCCGAGGCTCGGAGGAAACTCGTTATGTTAAGATGGTCACCCATCCACAGACCAACCTAGGCAAGCGTTGCTTAACCTTGAAGATCGACCTGTGCGGCTGTTATTATTTAGCCACGAGCTCCTCAGTACAGTGCGTTTGGTATTATAACGTAATAGTCGAAAACCCCATGAGATATTTTATTTAATACGTGCTTGTTTTGGGTGCCATGGCACCCAAAACAAGCACGTATTAACAGTTTATAAGAGGTACCTACCTACCTAGTATTTGCCAACCAAATCTCGATTTCTTCAGTATCCAATTACTTTCATGGCTTCGTTTTAATCTAAAATTTTCACTATTTTTTCACTAACAGTTTACTACTAGATACACGGCATACTTGACTACTCTCATTCAACAGCTGTTTAACAACCAATGGAGATCATCATAATTATCTCTTGAGTCTCACAGTTCTCACAAATATTCAGATATACTTAATATAATCATTACGATGATGTAATCAGAGGTTTTAGATCATCCGTTCCATTTCAGCGGGTTAAATCAATATTTTGTTGAACAATTTCTGGTGAAAAAATTTCGTTTCATCATCATCGGTGAAAGGACCTTAGGTTTTAGAAATAGTATTTTTAATCTTACATACTCGTACCACTGACAAGAGGAAAATAGTTATGTGACCACGGTGCGTGTCATGATGCTGACCTACTCGTATGCCACCACTGTACATGAAGTTTAAATAAATAAATATGTCATTAAAATGTCGCTCACGATGCTATTGGATAGAAGACTAAAAGTCATCCAAAGGGTGATGATGATGACCCTCCCCGGGGTTATATTTGAAGTTTAACTGCATTATCAAATCTGAAATAACGAGATTTGAGATAAGTAAAACGATTAATAAGAAAACAAAAGTTTGAATATAGTTAAGGAATATAAAGGAGACTTAAAAACTAACCAATACCTATCCATCTAAGATTCCGGGGTTCCGATAGTTACCCGATAGGTACTTACCCTAACCGGTAGACACCTACTAATAATTTGTTTCCCCAAAAATTGGACAGTCGTTGTGGCGACACTTGAACGAGGTCTATGTTCAACAGTGAACGTCTTTCCGCGGAAATTATGCTGATGAATTTATTTTGTTCATTGTATTTTATGTAATAGTTTTGTTTTTTTATAAAAAATTGTTAATAGGTCTAGGTGCAATACTACTTTAAGCTTTTTTTTGTGCGACATATTAACGGAAAAATACTGAAAAAATACCGTACTAAGTACATATTTCACATTCCCATACAATAATAATCCTTGATCGACTTGCAGACAAAAATCTAAAAGAAGAAATTTGTTTTGGAGAATCATTGATAATAAGTTGTGGACATTATGAGGGTGACCGTGAATTTGAAGAATCAAGCTCAGAATCAGAATGGTCATGTGAAGAAGAAACTGTGGAGCCAACAAAGGCGCCAGAAGAAGAAAAAGACGATAATACAACATTTGAAATAAAGGATTACGTCTCGGTGGAAAGTAAACCCGAAGAAGAAATAGAAGATGATAATGATTTTAGTTTTTATTTTTTTCCCGATTGTGATAAACCTCCTCCACCGCAAAATAGCAAAATGAGTTTAATCGTTGTTGATGGTTTGCCGAAACTAAACATAACTGCAAAAAAACAGAATTATTGTATCTGTAAAAAAGACAAAACGGGGCAATGTCCCTGTTTCACGAAGGTGGCTTGTCAATGCGGGGCCAAAACAGTGGCTGATTGTGTCTGCTCTCAACTGAAAGATATATGCGTTTGTACAGGAGAACCTAGGACTGAGTGCAAATGTAAAAAAGCTAGGGTTAATGTGTGCGTGTGTGACCCTGATGGTAGAATATTCCCTGAATGCAGTTGTGGTAAAATAGAAAAACCATGTATTTGTCACCCAGGTAAATTTCCCAGTCCTGTGTGTAAATGTAAATATAAGCCAAAATCTGGCGTTATTGAAACCAAACGTGAAGAACGCACAGGAGAAGGCTATGAAGTTGATGTAGAAGCCACCGGCTATGAAGAGGAAGGAAGTATTAACTTAATTGAAGAGCAACCATGTGATTGTCAAAAACCAGAACCTAAAAAGTCGTGCTACTGTCTTAAAGGCAAAAATTGTACATGCTTGGCTGAATGTATTTGTGGTGGGCAACGCCCTTGTTTATGTCTGCCAGAAGAGTCAGAAAAAGACACATGTGAAGATATCGCTTGTAAAAAAAACGATGAAAACAAATCGACTTGTAGTTGCGATGACCCTAAACAGTGCACTTGCGATAAAGCAGATGGTGCCGTTTGCGAGTGTTTTCCAGTACGAGTTTGTACGTGTGGGGATCCGGAAAATTGCAAGTGTTTCACTACTTGCGAATGCACAAATCCATGCATTTGTGATACCATTCCAGTTAAACCAAAAGAATGTATATGCCTGCAACCATCGGGAAAACCAGATTTTGCCAGCACTTGTCAGTGCATTCAGGAGAAAGGCCAGGCAGAAAAGACAGAGAGAAAAGTTCGTGCTGGAAAACATGGTTATCGATGGTGTCATGTAGTTCCTGCTGAACATACGTATTTTGATTATGCTTATGGTAGACATGACAAGGTCAATGTCGAAGAGGGAAAAGAAGGAAAGTTCGAGATTCAAGGCCTGAATGATAAAAAACCTGACGCTGGGGTCTGTCCCGTTCATGGCGTAACACCAAAATTCGAAAAAAAACCAAGAAAACCATCTTTAGATTGCTGCAGTACTGTCGGGGGTAATATATTTATTTCTCTTAAAATCGATACTTTTTAAGTTTGCACTTTACAGAATTGCATTTATTTTCTACTATTCTTTGCTTAAATATAGGACAAGTCTTATTTAGGCGCGATAACTGGCGTATTTTTTCAAATAGTAATAAATAGTAATGTGTTACAATTAATACACTAAATTTAAAATATGATTTATTATAAAGTTGAAATTTTTGTGGAACTACTTTTGATTGAAATAGTAGAGTCCACTTTCTCAACACCATTTTATCTATTTCGTAATACTGCAATTCATCATTAGATAGAACATTTGTTAATTAAAGCTTTTTATAAACAGGCATCAGCATTTGTGTTGAAAGTCTAGGCGAGGACAAAGATAAACTTCTCGTACAAGTGGTTTCATATTCGTCAAAGGAAGGTGCAAAAACTGGCTCAAAGCTTGTTAGCATTTTGGATTGTAACCTACACACTATGGAGGAAAATAGAGTCGAGTAAGATATTGTTACTGATATTTTTTGTGGCCCTTCTTCTGTGTAACTACAGTTACGGACTGTTTTTAATGTAATCGCATCGTATTAGACACACTAGTCACTGCGCTCTAAAACACAGATAGCTGACGTGATTCGAAAAATTGACAAATTTAATTGGAACTAGGCAAAATATGTCTGCCACATACCCGACAAATTGTGGGGCCAAATATTAAAAAGCTGGTGTCATGAGGCAGGTGGCGTCTCGTGTGGCAAGCCACGAAAAAATGACGAGACGAACTGGATAGTTTCCGCACAAATAGTGCCTCAGAGTTGTGGATAGAGCGAAGAATGGAAGTAGCGAAGGGAGGTCTTTGCCCAATAGTGCGGCAGAACAGACTGTCACAATAGTTAAGCCAAGATAAAGGTCATGATAAATAAATTGTTTTCTAGTTCTTAATTAAAATAATAATGATAACTTTTGTTTTATAACCACAGACATATAACTAAGAGAGACTTGACTAAAGAGCAGCGGAGTTATTTAGCTATATGCGACAGCGGTTATTATAACAAAGTAACTCGCGTATGCGGAGACAAGCATGTCGTGAAGCGATTCTATCACACGTTTGAAATGGCCCACAACTTTGTACTTGAAGGAGCAAATATTGTGTTCTTACGCTATCTCGCTCTACGACGCCACAAAGGTACTGTTCAGACTGACACTGTCATGATGAATGGGACCATCTGTCGGAGCATCTATGTGAGTTTTATGATCAAATTATCATTGTAACATAAATCATGAATTATGATTTTCGGCAAGTAAGTTTGTGTTGTGGTTAGTCAATGTAATCGTATGAAGGTACCACTCTTTTCGTGTTTTTTAAAAGACTGGTTTAATTTAGTATTCCCAATGAAATCATGAACGTTCCTCTTGAAATAGAATCACGCCATAAGAACCTAGTCGGTATACTAATGAAACGACAGGGCCAATTATTAAATAGATGTTATCAGATCGGTAGGGACTATGGAACCATAACTAATTCACGAACTATCTAGCGTGGTGTGTTAGTTTTAGCAGTTACGTTGACTAATGAATATTTCTTGCTAGACCGGTAATCTACCTGCATTATTAATCGATTTTACTAAATTGTTGATTTATAACTATTGGGTAAGGTAAACTGGGGAATTAATTGGTAATATAGCCGATATTGGTAATATTTAATTTACATTTAGATGGAGAAGTATTTTTGAACTTTGAATATGGTTAGGTATTCGAACACAAATTGAGTTTCTTAAAAAAAAACTGTAGGCATTGTTACTTAAAAACAGCGAGGTTTCTAGCGTTTTAAGGTCATATTTTAGTTAGACAGACTCAGGTTCTGAGATTCTTTTACGAATTCTAGTGTCATATTATTCGAACGACACAGTTCCTTGACTAGCAGTCTAGTTTCACGCGACAAGGATAGAACTTCTGATGTGTGTAGTTTCTCCATAGGTAGGTTTTTCAACCAATGCTAGTAATAAGTCGTACTGTTCGAAAGAAAGAGTTACCGTTGCCTGGACCACAAAGTGCAATTGAAGGGACACGGTGGGTTTTAGTTAGCAAAAGTCTGACACTCTTCCATTCTACTCAGAGCTGTTTAATAATTTCCCACTTCAAGTGACAATCTGTTAAGCATGAAACCAGCATCACAACAATATCATATACATAACATCAGCATACTGGTTAGATGTAGTTGTATGACTAACCGTCAAAACATTTTGTTCCCTAGATCTGTAAAGGTGTCAGTCAAGGAATCGTGAATGGCACTCCATTTTTCGTCGTCAAAGTGGAGAGGCATATTGTGGAACCCTCAGGATATGTTCATCAGACGTTGACAGTACTCAGTCTCAAAGGTATAAAACATTTCTTTTTTAATTTATAGAATGGCATACTGGCTCATTTGATGGTTGAACTTTTTTCTAACTGCTCGTAACCTAATGAAGCAGTTGCCTTCATTTCTTGGAAACAATTTTACTCTTTAATTGTATGTTTTTGGTTTGTTCAACCTTTTGTGTCTGTTTTCAAGGTTATACTATAAGTCACGAGTGGGCAGACAACTGCTACATCTTCCACATAAACCCGCTCCTACGCGTCGTTCCCGAAAAAGACGAGATAGAACAACACGAGCCTCTCCGTGAGACGTGGCGCAGTGATCTTCAGCTAATGTCAGACTTCTTGGATTTCAAGGTATGTTAGAACCCTTCTGATATACTATTCAAATTTCTAAACGGTCATCGCAACTCGTCTGACATCCATTTTCAATAAGCTATCTGACTACAGTTGCAGGTACTAAATATAAACAAAACTATCCTTTTGCCCTTACTTGCTTTCCTATAACCTACCGACGGATAGCATTTCCTAACAAGTTGTGGATTGATAGAATCTAAGTGTTTATCGGGGATAGCTATCTATGAACTGCGGTAGGTTATTGAAAACGGGCGTTATTTTTCTCTAACATCTTCATTACTTGTTGTAGTCATAAGTTTGTTACAGAATTCATCGTAATCGTTTTCTTCACGATTGTAACTATCCAAATTCATCCTGTCAATATGTAGAATTTAATGTCCTGTCCACAGAGTACTCGAGTATCGGAAGGAGGGCGCTACGTCACGGAAAGTGGAACCCTCACGGGCACTGTGCGGGACTACCTGCAAGCCATCCTCCTGCTCCGGCCGCAGGACACGCTTCACTTCACCAGGCATTACTTCGGCACAGTGCTCTCAGCCCTCGACCTCCCGCACGATGAGTTCTTCGATCCCACCTCCAAGCACGTCCGATATTACTTCTTTGAGGAGTGAAACTTTAAAACAAGGAAGAGTAAACAAATGGAGTTCGAATGAAAGACAACAAGCTATAGCCAATATTCTACAGGTTCCCCGTAGGACCCGCTTGCCTACCACCATCGCCATACAAAGCAATGAAGCCCGTGTGCTTCCGCCAAGTTATTTTCTTGATTATGTACGCATAGTGGCATTTGTTTGTTTACTTTATCATGCATTCAAAGTAGGTCTCTTTTCTATGAAAAATATTTTTAGAATTATGCTAATTTATCTAATTTATAGATTTTTATCTGTCCCGCTAACTTTTACAATATATATTTTGCACATTTCGATTTATAGTATATTATTTATTGTATGTGATGGGTACAAAGAGAGCCAATAATGTAGATATGGTATCGAATATCGTATTTTGCTGGTTTAGATCCTAAAGGTGAACAATCATGCAAGCTATTGCGGCATACGTTAATATGTTTCGATTTATTTAGTACATTTGACACTGTGCTCATCACTAGCGAAATTATTAATTGAAGTAGTAGTATGTACCTTTTTGTCAAAATTAAAGGTTGGAAAAATCTTTGTTATATTTTCTTGGCACTGGGTACCTGCCTGGCCTGCCTACCTACCTAGTTTAATAAACATTTTTTTATAGCATTCGCAAGGACACATATTAATACAGTATGTACGTGATATTAAACTATAAAATATGATATATTATGATCTGACAGCCGTATTGTCCATCACTGAATATGAAAAATACTATATCTCGAGCATTCATACCATGAATATGGTAAGATTTATGAGAAAACGTGTCTAATATTGCTCACTTAAGTATTCGTTGTAGTATATATTTTATACATATATTCAGCAGAGGGATTTGCGTATGTCACGCAAGATCCCTCCAAACAAAATGACAAAACTGCGCTGGAGAAGGCCCTGGGACACGAAAAGAATTTTAATTTTTGGTTCCTTTTGCACAAAGGAATTTATTATTAAGTCCCCGCATCACAGGCATACGATATTATGGGAAGGACAACCCCCGACGCTCACACACCTTTCTTTCAAAGAAGAATTTATGAATAAATTCGTTTAACTTTTCGATTACTTGACAGGTTGTCGTGTGCTGTTGCTATGGATATTTCATGGTATATTTTGATCCGAAGTACGTGGATACGAAAGTTTCGCAGGTACTATCTGAATCGCCAAGTTATTTGTGTAGTGTTTCGATATTTCATTGAACTGTTACACTTCTGTCCGTCCAAAGTCCTTCTTCCAGGTTAAGAACATTCTTACTCAAATATACCTAACATCATTGACTTTTTTTCAAGTTCTATTTATTATATAGGAGAAATTATATGACATCGTCATAATTTTCGTGAGCAAAACCTTTCATAAATCCTTCGACATAGAAATTCTCAGTAAATTGATGAATTTAACATCTATTGAGGTTTTAATATAAGAAGACCCTTTTCCCCATTATATTTTGCATTGAAAAAGCCTCTAATTTGTATAATAAACCTTACTTATGTGATATAAACTGAAGAATGAAGATTAGATATGCTTTGTTTGATGAGCCCTTAGATCACTATCTATTTTAATCAAAGATGTCAGTGTAACTCAATTTTGTTTACAATAATACTATTAGGCTCCATCAACTTAAGTCGGCTAAGCGTTAGAAGTTTAAATTAACTTGTTAGGGGCGATCGCGACGGCTATGTAGCTGGTAGGGCAATACAGTTTGCAAACAGGACTAGACGGGTCTCCTGCTACCATTGCATACAAATTGGCAACCCTAAAATTACAATATGTGAGCTGAATGCGCCGCTAGATATAATAATAGTTTCTGAATGTAATAATAGAAGTTTGCGTGGGCAACCGGAAGGGTAGGCAAAGATAATTAAGGTTAAAGTCGCTCGTAAGTATGCGAAAGCCTGTTTCTGCGCACAATAATAAAGTTAAGGACTATGCATGCCTACGATCTTGGGAAAGAAACTAGTACATGTTAAATAGTTGTGTCTCTATCAGTCGTTTGCGATGATCTCAAAAACTCCGCAATGGATTTTCATGCCATTTTCACCAATAGACAGAATGATTGAATGGTTTAAGTGCATATTATAGTAATTAGCTGTGGGTCTCAAAAACTTAAGACCCGAGCGAAGCCAGGGTGCATTGTTGCTGTTACACAATCAATGATCAAAAATAATGTTGAAGGCAGGCCTATCGACCATTGCAATAATATAATTTAGCAGAAGCATGACCGCAGTATGTTGTTGAGGCCACTAAACAAAGAAATGAATTTTGTTATAATTATCTTGTAATGTTTCTAAGAAAATCTCATTTCAAAAAAGATCAAAGCAAGCAAAGATGGCTGGTTCTATTTAGGAGCAGTTCCCGTTCTTTAGGCATTGCTGTAACAATTGTCATAAGGTGGGCATGGTGCAAGAAAGGGTCATTGGCGGGCATGGCTACAGGCAATTGTCATAAGCGGGTACAGCATCATTGGTGGTTGTTAGTTGGCTGACCTGACTACCCACACAGTTATGGTTGGAATATACGTGCCTGTAACTAGTACGCAAATATGCAAGTACCGTTTTTTTTAGGTGAGAATTCAACAATGACTTCTCCCGCTCTTAGGCGGAACGGGAGAAGTCTGACACGCCCTGTCAGACTTTTACTGACTAAAAGTTCTGTGTTCCTTCTTTGCCTTCGTTCCTATGGTCTAGCGTCTTGTGCCATAAATAATTCTAAATGGTGTACAAGGATGTGTCACTATGGTAAGCACGCATACTTTTGTGCAAGTTACATCATGTGTATTCTAGCCTTTACATAACTTAAAATAATCACGCTTTAGTGTAAGAGAAAGGTAGAGGGGTGGTCATTCAACAAAGGCTCCGGTTCAAAATATACGAATGTAATTTAAGTTCTCATTGTGTTGAAATGTTGCATAATTATACGTAACCGTGAGTTAGCGAGGGACGTATCCGTCATAATCAGCTTAAAGTGTTTGTCTGTGGGTGCGGTGAGTGCGGAGCGTGCCAGGTGACGGTAAGCTTCTTTAGATACGTTTGTGTTGCATTTTACTCACACCTTAGTCTATGGAAATGGGTACAGTTAGGTTGGGTACGACTTGAGTCACGAAAAGACCGAAATTGCTGAGGAAGTGTTTCTTTTGAAGATTTTTCATTAGACTTTTTTTTTAATTTGACATCATCTGGATGACTTCTTCTGCTGCTTGGCGGAGTGGGAGGGCTGTATGATTACCGGACTGCCGGACGGAAAGCTACCCATTGCTCGCCGTCCACAGGCCCGCGCCTACGGTGGTTGGAAATCGGGAAATTTCATTAGAACCTGTGGTCAGAACTTGATGTCAGTGATTCTGCACAGCATAGGACACTATAGCATCAATATCGCGGATTGGTTTTGGTTTATCTATAAGTCGGATTGGTTTTGCATTCTAATGGTGAAAATCTTTTTGTTCTAGTTGACTTTAGCAGCCTATACTTACCTATAAGAAAAAGTCTCTGTGCCTATCTGCCTGTATGAACGCGATAAACTCAAAAACTACTGAACGGATTTTCATACAGTTTTCATCAATAGAAGGAACGATTCATGGGAAAGGTTTAAGTGTATATTACATGCGTATTATAGTTAAGAAAAACAGAGAATTTAAAAGAGATGTAATAGCCGCGCGAAGCTGGGTTGCTATTATTTATATAAAATAAAACTAGAAACTGACTGAGACATCAACGCACAGCTAAAATTACTAGGATTTTTTGCACAAGATTTCCTTTTATGACGTAGGCGAGTACTAAGAGAGGATTCTCCAAAATTCAAGTGTTTGTACGTAGAAACCTACTTTCATGCGGGTGAAGCCACCAGTGCCGTAACTTATCAATAAAACACGCGAAATCAAATATCTCGGGGTTATAATAGATGAAACGCTCTCTTTTAGACCGCATATTGAAAGTCTAGTTAAAAGAGTGCGTAAATTAATCTATGTATTTAAGAAATTGCGAGCGATCACAGATTCAAAATTGGTGACACAGATTTATTTAGCCCTAGGACAATCTGTCATCCAATATTGTATCACCTCCTGGGGTGGAGCACTAAAATCTCTCTTACTGCCTCTTGAAAGAGCTCAGAGAGCCATCTTAAAAGTTGCAAATTTCCTTCCCTTTCTCTATCCTACAGATCAGCTGTACAAATCCTGTAACGTGCTTACTGTTCGCCAGCTTTTCATTATGCACTTAGTAATAAAACAGCACTCCATGCTTACCTATAGTGCCGAAATCACTAATAAGAGACGAAACGATATTGTTTGCCACTCTAATGAACTGTCAAAATATGTATTTGTAAAAAGATTTTTCACTTTTTTAGGTCCATTTCTGTACAATAAATTAAATAGAAAATTAAGTATCTATAAATTAAATAAGTATAACTGTAAAAAGAGGATCCTCCAATATTTACTAAGCATATCCTATGTAGAGACAGAAAACCTTCTTACTGTTAGTAAATAATACACGCCGTATCTTTATATCTTTAAATTTAGTTAAATTTTTATAATAGTCAGATTTAGTGTTAATTTATATTTTTGTATTTAAGCTCTCTCTAGCCTGAAGCACAGGTTCACCCTAGTTCAGGCAAATAAGCAACTGTGTTCTTTTTATTATTTAATGTACTGTATTGTAAAGATGCCCAATTTTATAAATAAACGATTATTATTATTATTATTTCATTTATTTTTCATTGATACATATTTTATACATTTTTAAATATTTTTACAAAATCTTAAAAAAAAAACATTTAAAAATATAAAAAATAGTGGCCCACCGGCATCGGGAACAGGGTCCAAGTTACCGGCGGTCAGGGCTCCTGAGAGAGGAACCTCCGGACAATACGCGCCGTGTCCAAGAGTGCTGCTTTCTGGATCAAACCTTTGATCCAGCTGCCTAACGAGAGCCTCCTCAGGTGTTCGTCGAGGCTCTTGGCTATTAAGCCATTGGCCGTCACGACTATCGGCACAATGATTGCTGTGTCCACTTCCCACATGTCGACAACCTCGCGAGCTAAGTCAAGATACTTAGATTGCTTTTCCTTCTCAGCTTTCACGAGGTTCTCGTCATGAGGGACCGCTATATCAACAATCATTGTGCGACGCTCTGTTCGATCTATCACCACTATGTCAGGCTTATTGGCAACAATAGTCCTATCAGTGATGATAGATCGATCCCAATACAACGTGATATTGCCATTGTCAAGAACTGGGTCGGGCACATACCTATAGTACGGTACTTCTGACTCCACAAGATTGTATTTAAGAGCAAGTTGCTGGTGGATAATCCTGGCTACGAGGTTGTGTCTATGCAAATAGTCTCCGTTAGCAAGATGAGAACACCCAGAAATTATGTGTCGGATTGATTCTCCGGGCAGGTGGCATGCCCGACAGATGTCAACCGTACCATCCTTCACAATGTATTTCCGGTAGTTGTTCGTCATTATAACTTCATCCATAATTGCAAAGACAAAACCTTCGGTTTCTCCAAAAAGATCACCGAAGCGTAACCAGGATACGGACGCTAATAGATCAACATCGGGCCCATGTAAGGCCCGGTAAAAGCGTCCGTGAAGCTCCTTACTCTGCCATACTTCCCTGCGGTCATTAGTATCCAGTACTATTGGTTTGCACCAGTTCTCCTTAGCCAAGGAGAGCGGGGTTAGGCCCTTGTCCACCGCCACTACAGCGCGATGCATACCCACGTCCACAGCCAGGAAATATTCCCTGAGACTGCATATCTCGCGGTTATGCAGGGTCTTGGCATTTAAAAAGCCACGACCCCCACACTTCCGCGGGATATACAGCCTCATCACCGATGACCGTGGGTGATGCATCCGGTTTGCAGTAAGTAGTGAACGGACCCTCCTATCCAGGGCGTCGAGTTCCGTCTGAGTCCATTTAAGTATGCCGAAAGAGTACATCAATACCGGCATGACCCAACCGTTGAAGGCGCGCATCTTGTTCCCACCTGATAAAAGACTATTCAGTACTTTATTCAGGCGGCCAAAGAAGCGCTCCTTCAACGATCGCTTCACGTCAGCAGCATTGATGCCTAACGCTTCCGACATACCCAAATACTTGTAAGTTTCGGTTGAACAGAGGGATCTAAGGTGTATGGAATCCGAGAGTTGGGTTCCCACGGATTCCACAATCTCCCCTCGCTTTACATGCATGACTGCACATTTGTCCACACCAAATTCCATCCTGATGGCACTACTGAAGGTTTCAGTTACCTTCAGTAGCTCCATCAGTTGCAAGTTGTTGGGGGCAAAGAGTTTCAGGTCGTCCATGTAAAGGAGGTGAGATATGACCTGACCACCTCTTTTCAACCGAAAGCCTAAGCCCGAACCCTCCAGCAATGTGCTGAGTGGGTTCAAGGCTAGACAAAACCACAGTGGACTCAGACTATCGCCCTGGAATATGCCACGCTCGATCCTTATCGGTTCACCATTCTCTTGGATTTGTCGACATCCTGGATAGTGAAGAACCGTTCTCCACTGCCGCATACACGACATCAAGAAGGTGCGCAGAGTTGCATCAACTTTATACAGCTCCAGCACCCTCATGAGCCATGTATGCGGCACCGAGTCATAGGCCTTCTTATAATCTATCCAACATGTCGACATATCCTTTCGAAAACTTATTATTATTATTATTATTATTATTAACTAGCCTTTTATGCACCCGGTGCGAGCTTTCAAAACTGCGCCCCTGAAAAATGCTCTAACCAGACTCTGAAAATAAAATGGACAAATGTGAATACAAATAAATCTATCTATTTATTGTTTACCAAAGTATATAAGTACCTACTTAGTATATTTCTTTAAGATAAAAATTATTTATTCAAAAATATTTGCTCAAATACAGAAATGAAACAAAGTATTCGATAGTAATCCAAGGACAGCCTTGGGTTACTATCGAGTACTTACTTTAAGACTACTTAAAGATTTACTTTCCGCGCTTTTCTCATTGCGAAGTCCTCCATTTTCATATGACAGGAGCCGTGCTATGTCGCGTTCAATCGACAAAATTGCTAGGCCAGACAATCTTTCATGACCCATCTTCAAGCGCAGGTACGTTTTTATTCATTTGAGCTTACTGAACGATCTCTCGCAAGAAGCTACAGTCACTGGCATCGTTAAAAATATCTTTATAACGACTACTACATTGGGAAACATTTCGGACCAAAATTCTGTGGCATTTCCATCCCCATGGGTCGACATACCGCGACTTGTCGTGGCAGCGGAGTGTCGCCCCGGCGTTGCATCTCCACGCGCAAATCGTGCATGCGTGCAAGGACTGTTGCCTCCAGATCCCACGGTGGCAGGCCAGCAAGGAGGCTCGCCGCTTCGCGGGAGATCGTGCGGTTTCCCCGCACCATCCGGATGGCCATGACCCTCTGGCAAGCGTTCAGTTTGGCCGCCAGTCGCTTACCTAGTGATGGCGCCCAAACCGGCGCCCCGTAAAGGGCCATGGACCGAATGATCCCCGCGTAGGTACTTCATCGTCGACTCGACACCGATGTGGACCCCCTTACCGTTATTTGGGAACCCGGTGCTGGCGCGGTCCGAGGGCCATGAAAACACATAGCCTCGGACTTGTGCAATGCCACCTTGAGTCCCAGTTGCTGGATCCTGTCCACGACTGTCGCAACCCCGCGTGTCGCTGTTTCGGCCGCCGCCTGGTACGACTCTCCCCGCGTCAGGACCAGCGTGTCGTCTGCGTAGCGGACCACGCTGACCCCGTCGGGGAGGTCGCCGCGCAGCACGTAGTCGTATCCGACGTTCCACAGGGGCGGTCCTAGTACCGATCCCTGCGGAACACCACACGACATCTCTCGCCGTCTCCACTCTCCCTGGTGACCGGGAGAGATGATGAACCTATCCGACAGGTAGGCCTCGAACCTATCCGACAGAACCTATCCGACAGGTAGGCCTCGATCACACTACGGAGGTAGGCGAGCACCTCATGGTACCGAAGTGCCGCCCCAATGCAACTCCAGGGCAGGCAACCAGTCGTCACGGTCGGTCGTCACGACGGGATCGGGAACGTGATCGGGATCGGGGGACCCGCATGGTGGCGTTCACCGTGGAACGCCCCCTGCGAAAGCCGAACTAGCTGTCCGCAACATCCGGCCCCACCCGCGCCAGATGCCCGACGAGGCGGTCTGCAATTACTCTTTCAAAGAGTTTGCCCACCTCGTCGAGCAGCACGATGGGCCGGTACGCGGACGGAGAGTCCGCGGGGCGCCCCGGCTTCGCAATGAGCCATCCATGGCCAGGACCCATACCCTTCCGGGCACGCCGTCGGGTCCTGGGGCGGTGTTCTTGACACTGAGTCTTCGTACCACCGCCCTCATCTCTACCTCGGTCACCTCTGGAGTGTCGTCCTCGTCGTCGCTGCGGTGTGGTCCGCTACGGGCACCGCAGGGGGCGGAGCCATGAGCGGGGGAGAGTGTTCCCCTCGCTCAGGGTCCCCAGCCACACATTGCGGGCCTTCAACTTGGCCCGCTTTATCTCCGTTCGGAGGGTGGGCCTTCCCGCTCTGTACCCCTCGTACAGCTCCGGTGCGGCGCCTGCGGAACCTGGTGTACCGGCGCCGCGCGGTGGTGCACGCCTCGCGCAGAGCCGCAATCTCCGGCGACCACCAGTACACCTGGCGCCGAGTACGTCCTGGGTACCTTTACATGTGTTGTTGTCTCAAGATTGCTTGAAAAATGCGATATAAATATAACTATAGATAGTACAGTAGGGAGTGTCTACACCATGTTCGCAATAAAACAAAATGTACCTACTAGCTACCATGCATGAGATAAAACTAGATACTAGTCTGGTCATTTCTGCGCCCCTCCAGGGTCTGCGCCCTGTGCCTGGGCACTGCTCGCACCGCCCTAGTTACGGCACTGGAAGCCACCGGCAGAAGCTAGTAAACTATCATTATTACATTCTCCCTCAATATTCCCTTTCATTCCAGGGAATATATTTCATAGAGGCACAATAATTTGGTATTTAAACTTAAGTTAAAAATATTTATAAATTATTTTTTGGAAAATACCAATTTTGTATACTCACAATATTATATTTCTTACTGAAAAAGGAGTACTTATCCAGAAATAATTAAATTCTACATAATACAATATACCCACAGATCGTACCGCAAAAAGCTTCGTCATGTATAATTACGAGAGGTATTAAATCGTGTACAGTTTTTGATAGGATCATTTTATAATTCCTGCAAACGCGGGTAGACAAAATAAGCTTAATTTATAAGACGCCTCTCACGTGTGTACATGTTCATGCTAAGTACAGGAGTAGGAGTGAATGACGGTTGACAAAATTACGGAATATCTCTCTTCTCGCGTAGGTACTACCTACACGTATTATTATTATGTCATTGCGCGTTTTTTAATAAATTCCCAAAATAACGTTTTTGGAAAAAATATTGTTTTGGGTAGACCTTAGAAAATCGAAGATATAGAGACCAACATTTGCGGCCGAATCTATTTTGTACACCCGTGTGTAGAGAAAGGTCTTAAACGTTTTTCAAAGTCATTCAAGTTGTACAAACGTAGTATGCACAATCAGCGTTTGAGATTTCTATTCTAGCTGTTGTGCGAATGTCCATGCAAATTCAAACAGTTGGTAGTAGAACTGCAATGACCATGTATTTTGTAGATTTTTTTTAAGCGGAGTTTAATACGTATCTATGTTATTTTAATACAATGTAAAACGCTCGAATAACTTTTTATACAATAAAGCTTCACAAATCTGCTTGTGTGAAAATCATGGAGATTAGCTGAAAAAAAATAGTATGAAATATGTTACTTTGATGTCACGAACACACATTTAATTTTTATTTATTAGCAGTATTTAAATAAATGTAGTTATAAATGAAGGATAAAACCGCTAATCTGTAGTTTACGTTGAAGAGTGCGTGTGTTACCACTTATATCAAACATAAAAGCAGCTATTAACCCACTTTCTACACTTATAACGTTATCGCGATCACGGTAACACGATACTGCATCTCGAAGTATCGACGATTTTATCTTGCTCTTTGACCCAGATTTATTGGACCCGATATTCATTTATACAATTTGTGTTCCGTAATCGAAAAATATTTAACGTTTTAATGGTCGCATGAAATTTGATTTTGAGTAAATATACTTCGGGGACGGAGCTTGTGTATTTAAATATACATACATAATAAAGATACTTTTCTGAGGTTGAGAAAAATAATAATGTTAAAAATTCGATCAGTATTTTCATTGCTAAAGTCTGTTTTTAAACCCTGAGACTAAATTGACACAGGCAAATGTCAAACTTACAATAGTAGATAATGATGACAGTTCTTTTGTGTTGTGACAAGTATGACAAGTTGACAACCCACGTAATGTCATTTTAGTCTCAGAGATTAATAAACAGACTTTAAATATTTCTCTGCATTTCAAAGAGCACGTTACTATAATATTCCCCCAAAATGAATACAAACCCAGTGCCAATCCTGATACCGAGCGCTCAGATGGTCAATTGGGGGCCAAAATTTGCCAAACACTATCTCATCTCGGTGGACTGCGGCCAGTGTCAATCTGACGATAAATTACGTTAATTGTCTACGTTTTATTGGACAGCCGATGCACACCATGGGGAATCGAAGTGAACGACGTCAACTCTATCTGATAATTAAATCGTTATTTCTGTAACTTTGTTGCCAATGCTGTTTCCTGAACTGACTTTGTAACTCTCAACTGCTCGATCACCTCTTAAAGTAACAATTTTGTAGCTATTTGAGTTTATGCGACAATTAATTTAGTTTTGCTTGCAGTTGCCATTACAAAAAACTACCCTGCATCCCGGAAAAACTAGGTCATATGTACCAAGCGTATTATCCTTTATTCAAAAAATGCAGTGGCCTATATTGCTGACAGGCCCGAAAATGAATGTATGCTGCATTTAAAATAACAGGCGCTTAAATTTTGACACGTTCGTGCCCTCCCCAACGTGGCCGTAAACCGCGAAAGTTCGTTCAGTGTAATAAAAAGTTAATACTTGGCGCAGGCGGGGCGGGTTGGATTGCGCATTACTTGCTACATTATAAACAAGTCTGCCTGTGACACCCCTCCTTTATGACCCCCTCTCGGC
Organism: Mythimna separata; assembly: GCA_030763345.1. NCBI lineage: Eukaryota > Metazoa > Arthropoda > Insecta > Lepidoptera > Noctuidae > Mythimna > Mythimna separata. The sequence goes on from CM061180.1 coordinate 12,088,078, forward strand.
GGACGGCATGCATAATTAAATCTACGCGGTCAAATTAGCAATTTGGACCCCCAACAATAGGACATAGTTCAGTTTAAGCGTCTTTATTGTCCAAACAAATTTATTCAACCATTACTGTGCTCAATTAGCGCACAGTAACTACACTGAAACAATTTCAGGACTTGTTTTTATTATGTCTTCGTTACGGCTGTTTTGTTCCGCTGTAAACGAATTTATTTTAAGCCATTTTAATAATGAATGAAATATCGTAAAGTTAACTTTGTACCCAGTGCAGTGTGCTCAGGGGCCGCTACAGTGATTAATGGATTCCTGATAATTGCACGTCTTCTGTTCTGTGCTTCTCACTTTTGAATTTAATTTTGAGATTAAACGATTCCTTTGTTATTTTATGTGGTTATTGATTTTGTGAAGAGTGATTGAAGGGACTTTTTCATATTTATACCTACTTGGTATAATAACATATAGCATGAAGATAGCAATATCGGACCAAAAACAACTAGCTTCTGCCAGCGACTTTGTCTGCGTGAAAGTAAAAATATTCCTGGGATAAAAACATAACTTGGTCTACTCGTGTACTAAATTTCATCCAAACTCTTTTAGTCCCAACGGCCTATAAACTTTCGCTTTATTATATTAGTGCGATTCAAGCGAGTGTTTATCAAGCTCCACAACTATTATTTTAGCATGAATTCATAAATATTTATGTTCTTGCAATCGAGCTTCCAATAAAGTGTGGCGTCGATAAGTATATGGAAATTCAGCAGCTGGGGCGGAGCAGGCGTGCGCGCCACTGATAACGGATTTAGGGCTGTTTTTCAATCGGTTGCCACCACAATCCTGCCATATTATTAGCGATAGATATCGTAATGCTCACACACAATCTTAAATCACTCGGCAAAATAAACAATTTGCGCGCTATGTATTTTACTAGCTTGGTTAGCATGGCAAATGATGTTTACTTTTGATTTTATGCACGTAGTTTACACACCTACATTTCAAAGCTACGCAAATTCCGTCAGTAATTTCAATGTGTAAATTAATTAAGAGTAGCGTTAAATAAACACTGGTTACTACGTATTCATATCATTATGATATTTAACTAACTAGAACGGTTACTCATCAAAGCTTTAGATCAAAATTTTATTCCGGGGACCTACAATTAATTTAAACTTTGCATTTAATCTTGTTGGCTGACGAAACTTTTGCAAAGTGAGATAAAGTATCACCTAAAACAGCAGAGTTCTCAGCATTATCAGAGATAACGTGGCGGACACACGGCCGCCTTGTTTGGCGAACAAATTAAGATGAAAACAAACTAAGAAGTTTGTTGAGAATAGGTCGTATACACGGTGGCAGCGCTCAAGAGCGCCGTAGCGGGGAAAAGGTTAGCGTTATAAAATGAAAACTTTATATTGGGAGAGTTTACGAGTTTTTCTCGGCTAATTAGATTTTTTAAATCTTTTAATATTAAGCTTAAAGGTTGAGATGCGGACTAGTGGTTATTCTTATACATTCCCTTTGTTGTAATAATACGAGTACTATTATGAAACTTTTTATGTTCCCACAGCTGGGACTCGGGCCTCCTCTTTATGAGAAGGAATGGGCAGAAATCCACTACGCTGGCCCAGTAACGGAATAAACTGGTCATTGAACTGATCTGACTGATCTATATATAAAAGGAGAAACTTGACTGACATATCAACGCACAGCCGAAACTACTGGGTTTAAGTAAGTAAATTTTTCACGAAGCTTCTTTTTTAAATATAGGAGAGCACTAAGAAAAGGTTTTTGAAAATTTACCGTCTATGGGGATGAAAGGGGGATCCAAAGTTTGTATGTAGCTATTTATTAAAATCGATAGACATTTAAATATGTACATATTGAATATAAAGTCAAGATAATAAATGAATCAGAAGTGTAAAGGAGCCATTGACAAATCTTTGCATTTCATTATAGCTATTCCTACGTGAGCCTGACCTTTCAGATTTATACAGTAATAATCAAAGCGTGTATATCAAAGCATCGCTACTGACCCCTCGAGGGAGAACCGCTTAATTTTACTTTCTAATTAATATTATAAAGGCGTTACACAATCGGGTGTCAAGGGAACAATTTTGCATAAAGATGGAATTTTGCATAGCTTACTGGAAAGGAAGAAGGCTGGTTTTACTTCCTTGCTGTGAATTATTTGGTACAAATAAAGACTTAGAAAGACGCGGTGTAGTTTGTCACCTCAAAAAGGGTTCTTTTGAGGAGTGGTAGTGATTTTGGTGTGCCCAGGTTTTTTTTCCAATGGGGAATCATCAGAATGACTTCTCCCGCTCTTTTGCGGAGTAGGAGGGTGTGTCGGACTTTTACTGACTAAACCCCAATCAGATTCCTTTGTTGCCTTCTTGAGGACACCGAGCTAACCTGCCTAGGTTAATAGTTATACGAAGTTATAAAGGCATTTTCTTATTAAACATGTCTATAAATTTAACGTAGTTTAAATAAGGAAAACGAAGGTGAAGTGTACTTGAAAATAATTATAACTTTGTAGGTAAATTAAAGGTTTAATTTTCCTGAGCTTTCCTTGGTTTGAGTCAATATATTTCATGCTGGAATTTTCCGTTACAGATTTACAATCTATTCCTACTCATTTGCTTATACGAAGTTTAATGAGATCTCTTCTCTTTATTAGTTTTGTTATCATTTATGTATGTTTGTCATTTATTAGTTTAATATGTAAATAATTGAATGAATGTAAAAAAATAAAAAATAATCAAAATCCTATTTTGTTTTCTGAAGAAGATATTGCTCACAGATATGCAGAGTATAAGATAGCCCAGCCTGAGTTCAATCCACCAATATCCTGGAAAATAGGCCTAATAAGTCTTAGCTGTGGAAAAATTAAAAGGCTGATAATGATGATTATTTATGAGTGAATCAATAGAAATCTGTACCATTCCTTGGACCAACATCTTGTTTTTTTAAATTAGGAACTGCAGTACCAAGAGCAGCATGTCTACGTTTGAAATAATATTAGTAAGTTTACCCGTTCAGCAACAACTGATGTGTGCACAAATGACACACCTTCAATAAAAGTTTAATTTACCTATCATTTGAAATGCTCATTCACGTAAACATTGTCAATAACAATTGACCATTTGAAATCCAATCAATCATTTAGGTTTAGTGATAGACTTCAGAACCTTTCTAGTTGCTACGACGTAGCTGACTACGCCGTAGCATGTGGTTACGAAAGCTACGCCCCGACCGACGCTTTAGTATTTGATTCTGTTTAATTTAGAGGAATTTTCCATTGAATCAATATTTCGTTTTCACACTATCGTTCGGTTTCACTTATTCGAATACGTTAAATATTATTTGCCATGCGAACAATTCTAAAATTAGATATCATCAAATGACTCTTCTTGCTCTGGCTGGAGCAAGAGAGTATGTTATCATAGACTTTTTTTTCTGTTTTTGACATTTCTGAATCCTGTCTTTTATTTTTTTGTCTCTAGGAGAAAACTATAACTGGGTTTGATGTACATTATTATTATTATTATATCTAGCCTATGCTGTCCCACTGCTGGGCAAAGGCCTCCCTCCATTCCTTCCATCGTTCCCGGCTTTGAGCTACTTTGATGTACATACAATAAAGAATTAAAAAATCTATTTAAACATTCTGTTAGTAGACCTGAAATTGATATTATTTGCCTACCAATAAAGGCGCTTCTGTCATGTAATAACAATGATATTGTATAAGCGGCAATATTGTCTCATATAGGCAGACTGCCTTACACGAGGATTCTCCGAAATGTAGGCCGCTGTCGATCAAAATATGTGGATATTAGAAGATTATAATATGCCAGAAATAATAATAATGGTATCACGAAATATTTTCCCCACCCGACAAACATGTTTATGAAATAGTTTCCTTGGAAGATTTCTTTAGTAATGAAATAATTTATGTATTTTTCCAGACTTACGAATATTGCCGCAAGTCTTAAAAATCTCTAAGATTAGTGAAGATAAGTTATAGGCAATTATGGCAACATTTGTCAGGAGACATACTGTTCTACGGAACCCTCGGTGCGTGAGCCCGACTCGAATTGACCGGTTATTTTCCTGATATTGAAGGCTTCATTGGCCCCTTCCTACACTTATGTGGATCAAACTATGACCAACCAAGTTAAGTAGAATATATGTATTTATTTATTTTAAACCCTTTATTACTTTACTGTACAAAGGCGGACTTAATGCCTTAAAGTCTCTTTTATATACCCTGAGACTAAATTGACACCAGCAAATGTAAAACTAACAATAATAATAATGCCAGTTCTTTTGTGTTGTGACAGGTGTGACCACTCACGTAATGTCATTTTAGTCTCATAGTTTAAAAAACAGACTTTAGGCATTTTCTACCAGTCGACCCTATAATATAGTTGGCTTATGATAAAATCGATATCTAGCTGTACGTGTTAGCCTCTTCTAGTCGGCTGATGTCAGCGTTCTGTTTGTTTAGCGACTAATTAGTCAAAGTTGGCCAACTTGGGCGTTTGCCGGTTTATTCAGGCGGACAGGAGCTAAGGTTTCCATCTTGCTCATAGGGACAACTACTTTAATTTGGAGATATATTGCGATTCGTGATTGAGTCTTGAGAGCGCTTGTTTGTATTAATTTAGGATATGACAAATTAACGTAAATAGTATTTCATTTCTGAAACCATTGACGTCACAGAAACAACAGAAAATTAAGTAGTTTGTTGGCATATGTCGCATTTATCGTATTATTAAGCAAATATACGAGTAAATTATTTTAAAGAAATCACTATTATACTGGAATTTTAATGGTTTTCCGGTTAACAAAACATCTGATGAAGTGTTTTATTGTTTGTCCCCCAGTAGGTTAGTACAGTTACAACGAAACATTATACAAAAAATACTGTATGCCAATTAATTACGCTTTTACATAATTATTTATTACAATATCTACTATGATGCTAGCATATAGATTTTTGTTCGATTTAAAATTTTAACGATATTTTGGCATGTTCATTTTGGTCCCTAATATATTTTAATATCCTGACTTCCACCGGGCAACGGCAAAAAAGTTCCGCAACCAAAACACAGATGGCATGATTAGTGCCTTGAGAACAAGTCGATTAATTTGTTGACATCACTCATCTAGCCGCCATTTTGAATTCATCTTTCCCGCAGCGCTAGTCGGCCGAGTGTGTTTTGAAAAAATGGGTGGCTTTATTGTGTGTCTACCGGACAACCGGCACAATAACGTAAGTATTTGATATATCGTAGTAAATTAAAGTGAAAATATTCTATTTAGTCTATATTTTTCACTACCCGTTAGGACCTAATTCAAAATATCATTATTTATTACCAGGGAGCGCAAATACTGATAAATGTCACTCGGACAACCGGTCACTTGGACAACCAAAACCGTTGTCCGTGGGGCATTTTGGTTGTTCTTAGGACAATAATAATAGAATCAGTATAAAGCAATACTTTGTCTTTCAATAATAATTAGTCACTGAAGAGCCTCTTACAAGGGCTAGAGCATTTATTATTTTTTAATATAAATTATATTGATATTTTGACCAATTTCAACTTTGTACTTCTTGACGTGTGTTAGCTTACTTACCTAACACATTTTTATAGTCCTTTATTCTATTTTTTTTTATTATTTTTAAATAATGGGTTTGACGGAAAAAGAAAAATCAAGACGCTATAGAAAAAGACGTAAAGCGCCCCGGAGAAATTAGCTGAACGAAAGAGCAAAAAAAAGCTACCATAGGAATAAAAAACTAGTTTCAAGTATGCTGCTAGAAGATAAGAAAACTGAAAACTGCAGAATTATATGGAAGCTGCGAAAACGTCCCAGAGAAACCGCCTAAGAGCTGATATTAATTATTAAAGAGCTGATAGTACTTATTACATTTTTAGATCTTTTCATTATTGAATACTTTATGGTCATGTTGATTCTTTCGTAAAAAAAAATATAATAAAACTGATTATTATTGTCATATTGATGTTTTTTTTACATAAAAAGAACAAATACAGGCGATTTCAATCCTAGTATCTCCTTCGGACTCCCGAGTATGTCCTGGACAACCATTTTGTCCCTGTTTCCGAAAGATACATTATCGTCATACATTGTCGTCATTGTCGTCGTTATACTTAAAAAAAACAGAAAGGTATACAAAATTTTCAAATATGAATGTAATAATTAAAAGTGAATTCATAAACTGTTAATTATTACGCTATAAATAATTATTATTTTATAAATTAAATGTAAAGTTCGTTACATTTAAAGTTTGTCGTTGTCCAGGTGACAATATTATTGGGAATAACTTATAAATTAAAAGCCACGTCATTTATTTATGGATAATAAATTGGAATCTATCCTATATTCAGTGAAAATAAAGTGACGGTTTACAATTTGACTGAATTTTAATGGTTCAGAAGCCTATTTAGTTCAGTTGTCCAAGGAACTGTTCTACCTAGGGTCATGTGGATTTCGGAGGCAAATTTACTATTTTATTAAAATAAATCTTTCTGCTCTATGTGTTTTCTTAAAATATAAATAATTATCTACTGCAAATATGTTAAAAAAAATTAATTCAGAAATAAAATTTAAAAAATCAAATTTATTATTGATGTACACTTAAAAGTTGATTGATCCATTACCACTTCAAATATAATTGAAAAATAGCATTTTTCATTTATTGTGTTATATTAAAATACGTCTAGGGAAGTAATTGTTTCCAGCCATCTATTTTAACCATGACTTATATCATCATCATTTGCTTGAAATGTAGTTGGTTTATTCGTAGTCGACGTATAACCTTAACCTTTAACTTCTGCCATTCAAGAAATATGTTGATGACAATTGGTTCTAAACCAATTTGATGGTAAGGTAATTAGAGCCATTTGTTGTACACTTATATTTTGAATAGCAGATAGTTAGATTGAAAATGATTGTCACATTTTATACATGTTATTCTACATGTAATGAACAAATTGGAGTATTTAAATGCTGGGAAAAATTGTTAGACAATGTAAAAATCTAAATTGTCTCTATTCACCCCGTTTGACTTATATATCTTATTGCTCGTGACTGTCCAAGTATACCTAGTACATAACATACCACGAAATAGGTTTATCGCAAATACGGTATACGGTTTAAATTCGAATCTGTCCGAAAATAAACTTTTCAATATCAGTAGGTATAAATAACGCAGTGTTGTTCGTTTTACCGATAGTTTGGGAATTTGGATGGAATTCGACAAACTCCGTTGCAGGTGCGGTTTTATTGTGTTAAATGGACGTGTGTGATAGATTGGTCCCGCAGGCTTTAAAGTTAATTTTCCAAATACATATTTACATAGGTACGAGGAAATGAGGAAATCCTTTGTTTATATTTAAGTATGTTTTTGTGGGGAACCCGATTAAAGTTTCAGTAGAATTTGAAAGACCAAGAACATTGTTTGATCACGGTCCGGTTCTGAAATATTCTGCTATACGGTACTTTTCCTTTTCTTCAATATATTTTTAACATTATTTTGATCCTGGGGTAGTCTTTGTATTTTACAAATAAAAATTAAACAAAAATTAGCGTAGTAAATTTATAGAAGGGAACATATTTCTGGGAAAAAAGGATCCTTTGTACTATTCGAGAACTTGGTCTCCAAATCCCTTTAGCAGTTTAAGCGTTAAATAGAGCACATAGTGTGACCAGCCCAACAAATAGGTTTATCATATTTATTTTAGGAAACTATAACAAATTAAAGCCTTGAAACTAACAACCCCGGCCAAGTGAATAAAATTTGTTTGTAAAAATACAACACTTTAAAATATTTTCTCTACTACTATTTGGTCTACAGAGATTATACCATTCGTTGTATAATCTCTGTAGACTTTCACTGACTAAAACCTATCCGTTCCTACAATTAGACTTTTTATTCTCGGGCTGCGCTGACTCCATCGAACAATCAAGCAAACCTGACAGGCTTTGGCTCTGGCGGCCCGTCCAGATTATGCTTACGCTACATGAACAGATTATAAATAATTTAAATTTAAATAATTTAATAATGATCAAGACTAAAACAAAAATATTGAAAATATAATAACACATTTCACATTAAATCTACAATAATATTGAATTCTGCGAATTGCTACTTAGTCATCAAAACAAAATCTTAGTATTAAAACTTTTACAAATTCTAAATATTTATATAAATATAAGAATTATGTCCTTTTCACACACTTAAAGAAAGCGAAAAGGACAAAAATCTCATTTCAGACTTATGATAATGCCTTATGTAAGACAATTTTGACTTTACGCAAAGAGTAAGACATATATTATCTAGTAATGCATCTTTATTTTGTAAGTTTCATTGTACAACGCCTTGGATATGCTCTGTAATGTTGTACAAGTGGTTGTAATACATAAATATCGATATCTACACTGGGTGAGCGTTAAAGTTCATATGTATTATTTTATTATTTTTAAGATTACTTTATGTATAGTGTTTATGGGCCTTAATTATTTATTATTAAAGGCGACTACATTGAACCTGCATCCTGTTAACAATATATGAAAAGGATCAGTAGGAGATCTGCTAATTATAAATTTAATGGAACAAGTGTTGGTATGATTGAGGTAATTAAAATTGGGTATAATTAACTCATAATTTGCAACGGCGCGATGGCAGTGCGATCATGCAATAAAAACACTATTATTATTATATTTTAATGGGTATTTTGTATCGTAATACTTGTTTTTAATACACGTAAGATCCGAAAGTGACTCTAATTGCACCGACTTTAGGTATTTATGCCGCTTGTAACCAAACCTTGGCTTGTGACATTGCCATTACGTACTACTGCGATATAGTAGTTGAAACCCTTTTTTAAATCTTTTACTGTTGAAGAAGATTATTATTCTTCTTATACTGGAGATTTAATAACCAATAGTTCTTCTTTGGGGCTTCGGATATAAATAAATACCTAAAAAACTGTTTCAATTCGGTAATAGTGTTCATTGAGGTGGTTGATTTCAATTAAATTATTCGACCGAAATTAATACTTAATAATAAATTGAACATTTAAAATTCAGTTAAATTAATTTCAAACAAAACGGAGTCTAGTTAGTACGCAGCTAACAGTTTTTAATTTGGAATAACGAGAATTATAATCTGAAGCTTTACTGAAATTGGATTGGACCAAGTTTCGTAGACGCAAATTCTTAAAACTTTCTTTTACGGCAAGTTAGCATGAGTTATTATTGTATTCTTTGTTCTTTATTCGTGAATTCTTTTACGTAGGTACATTCGTGTTTTTTTACGAAGACATTATGGCCGTGATTTTATTATTTTTCATAAGTTTCGTATATCATTATGAGTTGTATTGTTATTGCCTTTTTACAGCGCGTGGAGTGTTCAATAACAGTGGTTATTATCATATTAGGTATCATTATTATTGTAATATTAAAAATGGATTCGCATGTTTTTTTTTATATTCTATGCTTGTTTTACAAACTCCATTAAAATTTTTTAGGTAATTATATTTATGTTAGCATATTTTCATTTTGAAAATACGCAGGCTGATTAAAATATTTTGATAGATTGTCGACGTACTCGTATTACATAATAAATTATACAAGTTATTTTAATCCGTAGCAAAATTCAATTCACCGAGAGCCCTACTTACTCGGTACGCCTACAATATGATTCATGCCGGGATAAAAAATAAAATGCAATGCTGTAAAATATGCATATAAAATTAAATTAACAGCTGGCTGTGCCCGGTTTTATAAAACTAAACGTATTGCTAGTGAATACGGAGCCTTTCATATTTCCAATACATCGAATAAAACTAATTAATTCCGAACCGCTCGTCGCATGTACACGTATACGTTTATATATAATAACTACTACTTTTACATTTCTGTATGTTTGTTGAACTATTGGTTCACTTTGAACACTTAAGTATAAGTATTTAAGTTTGCCGAAGTAAGACCGAGACGTTATTACTAAATCTTGCTTGAATTTCGATCGATCTGGTTTTTAAATAAATAAACGATTGAAAACTTTTGAAAATCAAAAGAAAATCTTATCATATTTTGCAACCAAGCTGAAGAACATATTGTGTCAAAAATTAAAATGAATGAAATACACATTGAGATGGGACATGAGTTTTCTTTCGTAGCAGGTCGCGTTCTTTAGTTATTGTTTAACTTCATGAAAATAGCTTGGTGTTACGAAGAACGGTGAAGTTTATGTGAATAATTACAAAATTATAATGTGCATGTAATCAGTGGACATTCGAATTCGAAAATGACAATACGACACCTGAATGACATTCAGCCGATTCATGTATACAACAATTAAAGAACTGGCCGCTGAAACGCTATTTTATTAATGGTCTAACAATTAGTTGTTAGACCATTAATAAAATAGCGTTTTGGTATTATATACAGAACAGAGTGCATAATTTTAAATTGTTAGTTCTTATGTGGCGACATAGATGTCGCTTCAGGGTTCTTCAACACAGACAGGATGGCAATTCAAAGAAGATGACGAGGTCTATAGAGTGAGCGAGCAAAGCGAAAAACCTTCCAGTAAGTAAGTTTCCTGTATATCCTGCTGACAGAAATCAGAGCCCTGCGCAGCGGGGTTCTGCCGGTTTACCTTACCCACTTGCGACCGTCGTCAACATATTGCCGGTTAAAATTCAAAATTAATTTAACGCCTTGCCACAACCTCTGTCGTATGTCTAGGTTAGACAAGTATTAGAACATTATCGATTCCATTCATTTGCCTAGTTATTTGATTATTTGGCGGGAATATCACTCAGGCGGGTAGCTGAATGGCGCCGTTTAGTAAAAAGGCTAGGCTGTAAACTAAATGGTGGATTAAGCTAGTTGGGTGCGACATAACTCAAACAAGCCAGTAGCTAGTTGAGTGGTTCAGGCTAAGAATGACAGATTCCCGAAGTGACTACATAGTCTAAGGGCCTGTTTCACCACCTATGATTAAGTTTCGAGTATCTTACTTGGCAGATAATTTCATACAAATTCTGTTTCATTTTTTAATTTATTCAGTGAGTAGTGCCTACTCGGACATTGTGAAACAGGCCCTAAGTATAATTGCCTGATTCTCGAAATGTACAGTTCTATAAATGTCAGACACGCGCGCCTTAAGGAGATGTCAGCAAATTAATGACTACAAAAAACAAGCTAATTAAGTTTCAAATCACACAAGTAGTACCGTAGCCACTGACAGCAGGTATGTGTCGACAAGCAGATAAGGTAGCAGTCACAAAGACAGCGAACTAGCGCGGCTCGGCAGTATGGCGGCGGCTCGGCGGTATCTCAGGCGTGCCATCGACAATGACGCGCGATCCACGTAATCTCCGCTTAAGTCTAAGACGCTTGTCTGCTTACTGCCTTTTGTGCACTTGTTACAGTAATTTCATTTGTGCTTTTAAGTGCTAATGTTTAAGAATTTGTGTTGGTATTAAGTGCACTATGTATCTTACATGCCCTCATTTTTTGGGACGTATTTTTACACACACTGTCTGACAGATTTTTTTATTAATCACGACAGCTTTTAAATGTGAATGATTATTCGACAGAGTTACCGTGGCTCTGGAATGCAAGAAAGGGACACAGCTGAGTTTTAGTCAGTAAAGACTAGCAATCCCTCTCACATCACCTGGAGTAGTAGAAGTTATTTGAGGATTTCCCTTTCCTCAAAAAAAGGTAACAGTGGATGGATTAGAGAAGAGCTGTAGTATAAAAAAATTAAATAATCTTTTCAAAATTAAAATCCTTAAAGTCACAGGACTTTTCTATAAAAAGTATTATCATGTGCTATTAATTGATATCATCACATACATTACACTGCACGCACAATAACTCTTGCTAAAAATTACACATTTGATAAAAAAAAAAACACCGTGCACGAGAGTCGATGGTAGTAACTCGATAAATGTGGAAATCGGTGTGTGCATGAAAACTGTTAAAAAATCCCTGTCGTTGAAACACTACCGGCAGTTAAGGATGTGCTCTTAACTGGGCAATATGTACCTACTAATAAAACATGCTGCATACAACGCATTCAACGTCCATTTGTGAATTATTTCATTTAAATTTAAATACAGATTCGTTAATGAGTCTAAAACACAAGCATTTGTTGCATGCCCACTAAGGCCACCCGTTCAAGGGGCACGATCCAGTTCGGTTTTGAAACTATTCGACAGTGAAGCTTAGGAGCGAACGTGGTTTTAATCTTACAGGGGTAAATTTTAATGATGCCCTTACTGGAATAACTCCCGCATAAGGGTGAGTTTACACATACACATCCTTTGTATATGTAAAACAAATAGTTGTTTGTGCCCACAGTTATAATTTAATTCACGATACAATTCTATTCTATGTATAAAAGGAGGACTTATAGCTCGTGGAATTTAGGTCGAGTACCTGTGTTTGAATGCACGTACGTCGTACATATACCGACAATCCACTAAACCGTAGTGTTCAAGGTGTGTATTGTTTTTAATTGGTATTCGTTTTTACAATTCAATATCTGGATATGTAGCTAGAAAATTCAGTTTTATTCCATGATATATTTAGGTTTAGAGGATATATTGTTTTATTTTTCGAAAGTACACGATGTTCACGTAGGTATAGATTGATTGATGAGATTTAAATTGTATGATATGCAATGGAATCTTGCATAGATAGAATAATGCAAGTAAAGCAAAAATGTTGATAGGTACATATTGAAAGGTTTTTCAAAGATGGCTCATCACTTTACCTTCAAAAGTACTTTCAAACCTATTCATAATTTGTTCTGTGAGCGGCTGACAAGACATGTTAAAACGAATAAACAATGCCTAAAGTTACACGAGCCGAAGGAAGGGCTCAGAGCAAATTAGTCAAAATAGACGCAATAGAATTCCACCTTTTAATTAGCGTAGAAACATCGTTATAATTTGAGGTGTACATACTGTGTTCACCAGAAACCGATTGTGTTTCAGTAGAATTAGTAACGTTGTCATAATAACAAGGGTTTCCGCGTTTACCCGCCACACCCCGTCGTGAGGAACAACAAAAGGGTTCGTGCAGATATAAAACGGAGTCTTAGAATGAAAACTTTGCTATTGTTACTGCTGAGCCATGGGTCGCCGCATTGTTCAACTTATATTAAAGTGGGAGTTTAATACTTGACAGGATTACTGTAAGATGTGGTCACGAGGCTATTACAGCCTTGCCGGGCTGCTTGAAGATTGTAGATTAATATTACGTCACAATGACGGCGGAGCAGGAAGCATCCTTGTTATGATTAAATTTAATGAATCGCCTGATAATCTTGCGAAATTGCTTTGTAATTTTCTTTGTTCCTTCGTAGCTGCTCCGTGGTTTTTGCCACATATATTTACCTATTTACCTGTGTAACAAAATAAGTGAATAAAATGGCTAATTAGACAGGATGGTAGGTTATAGTAGGTTATTTACCTTTTAAAACACGTTTCTTTTTAAACGTAAGTCTTAGTTCTTATACCTACAATAACCACTTTTATAACTCATAGTTATGATGATAAAGAAAAGCGATGCCTAGAAGTTCTAGTTCTTTTCTACGTCGGGTTGAATCCATTATTTTTATGATACAACTTTATTAACTCCATTAACTGAGGCGGAAGGTGTCATAAGGCTAAGTTTAGTAATGACAAAGATAATATAATTATTGTCTATGCATTTCGCTGTAACGTAAGTTCGTTCGCAGTAAAAACTCATACATTCGTAATGTTACCACTAAAATAAAGTTCGTACGAGTGGGGAAGACTGGAAATCGAGCCAAATTGGACTCCTCGACGTTGAAGGTATGATATTCAAGTGGCATAACGAAATAATATAAAAGCAACCTGAAGTGAAGTCAAGAGATGCTGGGGCCGGAGTTTGTTCAAAAATTAACTTTACGTGACAAACGTTGTGAATTTTTTATTGCACTCTGGGAGCTTTTGCGTTGTTCTCAGGTATGTGGGATGGCTGAATAAGAAATCTTTGTGTTTTATTTTTAGACGTACCTAGGATAGGACGTCACAGTTTTTAGATGTCGAGGGGGGAATGTGATGCGTAACAATACATGATCTACATCATAATAGGTACCGTATTGTATATTGTGACCTATTTTATCTTTGAGAACGCTACATATATTTTTTCTACATAATCAACTCACGGAGTCATTATGCATTAGTATATGATCTATTTAATATTATAATCTCATATTCAATTAAGTATACTTATTGTATTCTGCGTGAGAATAAATATCATTAAATAGATTTTTCGGCTGAAATGAAATCGATTTTTGACTAGTTTTAAGAATAATTTGTAAACATAATAATATGAAAAGTAACTATTTATAGGAACCGCAGTTCCAAGGCAACTAATACGATCATGCATAATACCCATAACTGCCACCGTAACTCTGACAAATTAACGGTTCCCAGTAATTAGTTTAATAAAGTCTTGCCTAACGACGTTTCAACATTTAAGTTGTTTACTTAGTAACCTTCAGTTTAAGATGATTTTCTAATATAGTAGGGTTCAGCAGTCATAACAACTCATCACAACTAGAAGGGTTGCCTCTTGAGATCGAATATTTTTTTATTATTTGCAGAATATAATTATAGGTATGCCTATTATTATCAGGACTCTGACCTCCTTTCTAAAAGACGAAATGGTCGATATCAACCAAATGAGCATAGTGCAGATTAGTAGAAGAAGCATATCTTAATTTTTGGTTCTAAGACATGCCGGTTTCCTCTGGATGTTTTCTTCACCGTTTCGAGAGTTGTGATGAAATAATTTACACAGAGTAATGTGTATGACTGAGTTTGAAATCGCGACCTAAAACTCGATTAGTCGGGATTGTTAGCACTGAGCCACCACTGCTCCACCCTGCTCCCAAGTAATTTATAAAAAAGTTACACAAAAAAAAGCACCATGGTCACACAAAAACTTTTAATATAAAACTGTATTACTTTTCCTAATTGCGCCGTTCACACCTTACCGTCAGGCACGTCGCACCTGTGCATGCCACTACTTCCACATAGGAACTCCTTCGCTCGTCAACGTAGATAAAACAAAGTAGTGTAACTTAATTAGAAAGTTCGTTATTCATTCCGCTTTGATGAGACACCCTTCAAGGTAGACAGGCACGCGGTTGCAAACGAGCCATAACTTGATCTAATCTCTTTTGGGAAACTTTAATTTTAACTGCGAACAATGATAAGTTCGGTTTGGGAATTGAAGGCCCTTGAGAATACCTGTAGCCTTTATAAGTGGTATCTAATTACGTACTCATCATCATCATCTGCCTAGCCTTTTCCCAACTATATTGGGGTCGGCTTCCAGTCAAGCCGGATTTAGCTGAATACCAGTATTTTACGAGGAGCGGCTGCCTACCAGACCTCCACAACCCATTAACTGGGGTAACACGGTACTTCATGGCAAGACTGGAATCAGATTTACTGGCTTCTGACTATCCGTAACGACTGCCAAAGATCTCCAAATGACAGCCGGGACCAACGGCTTAACGTGCTTTCCGAGGCACGGAGGAAACTCGTTATGTTAAGATGGTCACCCATCCACAGACCAACCTAGGCAAGCGTTGCTTAACCTTGAAGATCGACCTGTGCGGCTGTTATTATTTAGCCACGAGCTCCTCATCTAATTACGTACTGTCAGCAAAATTATTGCTTTCACGGGCAAACATTTATCGTTCTTCTACTAGCGTGGACAATTTTAAAGTCTGACTGCAACAGCTGGAGCATTCTGTAAAAGGTACTTGTATGAAGATATAATTATGAAATGCGTAGAAAGTCCTGGTGACCACCACATATCCATGTTGGTAGCCCAGTGACAATAGAAAAAACCCTCGATTTATAAATAACGTTGTTTATAAACAACGTCTTTAGATTCAAATGATGATGATGACAATAACAATAATTACTATTATAAAAAAATATTTGAACCGAATAAGAAGAACACTTACAGGTTTACGAGTATTACAAAAAAACAAAGTTGTAGGTTAGTTCCTTGTACAGTTATTGCTTTTTTTTACTGTACCTAGTACAGAGTGGCTCACCTTACAATCTCGATATAAACAGGATGATGTGGCGGAAAAGTTTTATTTTCTCCCATTTGTTATTTACGATTCAAGAGATCCAACAACAACATTTCCTGCAATATGGTTTCAGCCGAAGTCTACGTATGTAGGTACTTTGTTTGCGGCAGAAATTATATTTTTCTGTTTTGCAACTTATTTTTTGAGAATATTATTTCAAGTTACGAGTTGCAGCAGTGTTGTGGGAAATAATATAGGATAGGCAGAAGCAGGTATTACTGCCGTTTGTAGCCTTGCATAATAAACTGTTTGTTATAATTACTTATTTAATGCTTATTTGTGTCCTTTTGAAATACTATGGCGGATTTTACGTTTAGTGTTTATTCCAGAATATGGAATTGAAGTCTAAATTTCAGTGTTGCCTCAGATTATAATGTTAAAACCACAGATAGAAAACAAAACGTGATAATAACCTCCTTTTGCAAAATTGATCAGGGTCCATTTCCACAAGCTTTTTTTAAAATCATGAAACAAATCTTACAGTTTGGCCTACAGTGGTCAAGTGCGAGCCTAGCAATAGTAATGTAATAATATATTCCACAAATAAAAATTAAGTTTCAGATTTTTCCGAACTTATGTTTGATTTATTTTGAAACATTAAATATATTTTTTTTGTTTAAACCGCAGTTGTTGTTTTTGTAGAAAATTGCTTCATGCATCAGCATTGTTAATGATTCTAGTAAAACACTGACTCGTGTAAACAATAATTCATGATAAAATTATCAATACAATTGATTTTCGAATTTCTGTAAACAAAGTGTAAATTGATATCAACTTCAATTAAATGTTTTCAATTAAACATTGAATCGAATTTTTACAAAAACAGCTGCGATATTTAACGTTGTATGTATATATATATATATATACATATATATATATATTTACAGCTTTAGTTCCCATTTGAGGAACACTATGTTTTTGTTTTCTTGCTGACTGAAATTATTATCACATTTAAACTCAGATTTCAGATACTACAAGTTTTTAGAGGTGTGTGGAACTGAGAGTAAATTCTCTCAAACCTCCAATAAAAAGGGAGGATCCTCTGACCAGTCGGGTGTTAGGTCTGCTGTAGGCAACTGCCTGATATATGATTTCGGCCTATTGTATATGCTCAAATCGCGCGGAGAACTGTATTTGCGCGGTGCAAGATTTCGTAGTTCATATTCGGCGCCATAGATGTCGCTACAAGTTTCTTGCCTTACTCGCATACTAAACGCTGAGAGATTCAATATTGAAAATCAAGTTATTTTTTAAGTTTATCTACAGAAAAAAAAACAAGTCCAGTCTATCAAGTTCTAAATTGATACTGGCTAAATGCACAAACTGTGCGGCCCAAGGAAAAAAATTAGACACTCGATCCTCCGGTTAGCAGCAGTTTTTTTAAACAGCATAATTATGTAAATTACAAAAGTTTACAAATTATTTTTAATCTGTAATAGATACGACCATCACGACCATGCTGTTTCGTAACATATGAAAACTAATTTTATAGTGCAAAAATTCTATCACGTATGTTGCATCTTAGTAAAGTTTCTCAAATATTCTACGAAAAATATTCTTACTGTACTGATATTATTATTTTTTTTAATTAATCATCCTTATCTTATTTTTAACATCATTTTCAAAGTAATAAGATGTAAGTACATGTAGTGTTTGTGGATTGCGGCTGTGTGGAAAACTGAAAATGCTGCGTAACTTGCTTGTTTATTATTTTCATAACTTCTTATTTTGCAACTTCAAATTTTTTAATAAAATAACTACGTGCTGTCACAGATAATATAATATACTAGCGTCCTGTCTTGTCGCTCACATTCAAGTCGCAATATCTACTCGGTCTCTTTCATACCCTTCTTTTTCTCGCTCTCACACTTTTACGCTTCATTTCACACATCATTCATTCGTTCCTTTTATCCATCCTATATACATGTAAGTATGTTAACTATATAGTAAGTTTTTTAATATTAGGAGACCAAACTTCTGATTTTGATGTAATCTAGATAGCTGAAATAGTTTTAAAAAATTAGTACGTGTTACGGATTTTTTTTAATACGGAATCATATTTAGCATGCAATAATTCCCTAATATAAACCCCTATAGCCACTTGGTTTCTTTTTGGTTGTAGACTAGTAGGTATTATTAGTAGATCACTTAAACGAGTGATGTAACAAATGTTAAAGTTATCAAATTTGCGAATGCGAATGACAAAAAATGTGCGAATATTCGAAAACGCGAGTATTTGTTACATCACTAACGTTAGATTTCCCACATTCGCAAGTTATGCGAATGTAAAAAATGTGCTTAAATTCGTTACATCACTCGATGAAATGTTGCTTAGGATGTAAGTAACTCTACCCTACATCGGCACCTAATAATGTTACCATATACCATTAACGCGTCCTACTTTTAAAACACCTTGTTATTTCTACAACCTAACTAACGTTTAAGTCTTCTCTAGTTAATTTTCCCTGGTAACCATATTACAAGCTAACTCATAAATAAATACGTACACGGTATTTATACGCCTACCATACAGTTATTAAAGTCTAGCCTACATTGTGAATTTATTATGAAAGTTTTAATTCCCGGACCAATACGTTTAAGTAAATAATTCCTGAAGGGATGTACAGTTTTACCTAAAAAGATTAATATGGTTAAGTTGGTTATGCATAATTTATTGTGCGCGATACCAATTGTTTTACGAAATTAATTACGTACCTGCTGGGTAACGTTACACTTGATTAGGTCAGTATGTTAACATTAGGAAATTATGGTACTATGTTCTTCATTAAATAAACAGTATATAACTATGATATGTCTTTTGGTAATTGATGTAGTTAGATAGTAATATTAGTGAAAATCTAGACAACCGATGGAATATAGTTGAGGTTTAGTTAGTAAAAGTCTGAAGCATCCCTCCGTTCCGCCCCAGACCAAGAGAAGTCATTAGATGACTCCCCACCTCAAAAAAATAAAGCTAACTAATGTATACTATACTAGCTTACGTAAGCGAAAGTAATTTTTGTGACAGTATCGCAATTTCATTAGTAAATGTACTACGTTGTATCGTTTAATTGTAACCTATATGTCTATACATATATATAGTGCACTCAGTAATAATTACTTCGTTCTTTGGCCACGTAAGTACATTGCACATCGAGCCAGATTCAATAACCGTCACGGTGCTGTTTTAATTTCTTAAAACCTGAAGCCCATATTCATTTGCTAGTTAGTGAGCGAATTTCACGTACTTTTACAGTCACGAGAAAATGTTATGACGTATATTAATCTGAGGGCATTTTCCGTACGTTGCTTTTAGTGTGATGAAAGTTGTTGCAAAAGTCCCTGGTGCCATATAAGTCCATTAAGTAAATGGATGGAAAGGAAATGAGAGCAGGTTTTTAATTTCGTTGTCATGTAAATACGTGATATTAATAATGTGCCTCTTGTTCAGTTACTATTTGTTAATTAAAGCTTTCTGAATATTAAAAACGTTTGGACATTAGTCATAATGTGTGTTGACATGTGTGAAAATGATATTTGTTTTTTTACTAACGAGTTTGTTGATATATTACTCGTTACTCGTATAGAAATTGTTCAACCTTTGTCTCATCATCATTTTAGCCGAATGACGTCCGCTGTTGGACATAGGCCTACTCAAAGTGTCGTACATGACCGGTCCTGTGCGTCTCGCATTCATCGTATTCCCACGATCTTCACCAGGTCATAATCGGCCCTCCTTGTGAGAGGCTTTCCAACGCTGAATCTTTCGGTATGCCGTCCCCCCTCTAGAATTTTTCAAACACTTAATCAAAATATTTATTTGCTAGAATATTGTTTTGCATTTGCACGCCATGTTATGGCACCATATGTTGATTCTGGCATAACATGTCATGCAAATGTAATCACAACCAGTGATCTCAAATCTAACTATCACATTAGGTATGGATTCTATTGACTAGTCTTCTAAATAGTACTTAATGGTATAATAGTCAATACTCAATACCGTACTTTCAATAATGTCTGCATATCCTTGAAATAGCAATAGATTCAACACTATTTTTATTAAACTTTTCGGCCCCATTAACCATCTGTTCTGCAAGTAAATTAACTGGTTCATTGCCATTTAAGTATGGTAATTCTCCGAGCTATGTCGATCACCTAAGTTTTCCTGTGGATATCTTCAATCCTGATTCGATCACGGAAAAAAACTTCGAGCCTTTTTGACCTCACCTTTGTTTCACCACAAAACTTCCCAGGGTAACGCATTTTTCTGATTTATTTGATACGGTTTTCATTTTTTGTATAGTTTCAAGATCAAAATACGTACATAAAATAGTCTTGAAGAGCTTAAAGCTTCAGAGCAAGAGCTGTTTAAATAGTCTCCCATAACTGTAAAAGAGTACGTCGTTTTCTTTTATTTCTCAATTAGCATGGAAATGTAGTTCCTCTTCTAAATACCGCCGTCCCGGCCTATTGCCAAGTTCCAGTAGTTTTTTCAGCGAATAGTATTACTGCTTAGTAGTAAATAGTTTACGGAACAGTGAGGCTTCGCAGACGCTGATGTGCGCTACCATTAGGGAAACAACTAGGGTTTCATTGTATTAGCGAGGCAGATGTCAGCTCAATACTCATCCACCTGATCTTGTATCTACGGCGACTTTGTTCCTAATGGAAAGGGATGTGGTGACCTACTTCCATCCAGAAAGCCTCCACAAAGTACAAATAAATGAAGTTATGACGCAATAAATATTGCCACGAAAGGTGATAAAAATGGCCCCGAGGTTACTAATCAACATTTTCGCGTAAACGACTTTCTGTCATCAAGCAAGATACTTGCATTTTTTCCCCGTTGTTAAATCTTGTTTAGGCAGCCACTTAATAAGTGAGCCTTGGGAAGGAAGACCACTTGAAGGTAACTTTTAAATTACGTCTCCGCTGCCGCTAACTTATTTACTCCTTATAAGAAGAAACAAAATATAATTCCACTTTTCAGGTCAAGAGATAATGGCCTTTGATAACAGCCTGAAAAAGCTTTCCGCTGTTTTGTTTCTTTTATCTTCAAGTTTCTGTGAAGTTTTCCACAAAAATTATAACTTGTGAGATTAAATAAAGAAGTTTTAATAAATTGCCCAGGGTTAGCTAGGATTAAGGCTTAGGTGAATCTAATTTCTCATTTTTGAGTGGCTATGGCGAGATTAAATCTTTAAAATTGTTTAAGAGTGGGATCCGCGGATAGGCAGCGCCCAGATTTAGTGCAAAACTTTCCGTTCGCTCCATTTATTTTATGTTCATTGCTGCAGATGTTGTGGTACAAACCTCTCTCATAAATTAATGTGAAATATTGCTATTTATATGTTAAGGAATAAGCCTACAAGATATAGGCGGGCAAGAAAATGGGAATTCGCAATAAATGTACAAACAAGTATTAGGTATATATGAGTATGTGATAACGATTAAAAGAGTTAGTGAAGTAGAATAACTCTCACTCACCATAACGATAAAAGCACGCATGATGGATGTAAAATATAATAGTAGTTTCGTACCTACCCGCGTACGTATAGGTAAATAATAATGAAACGTACATGCAACAATAAATTGGTGTTCATGTTAGACGTGCAAACGAACACCAATATATCGATGTGTCATTTTAATATATGGGCGCCAACTATCACGAATTTACTTTCCAAAAATCACAGTGCCATGAACTAGTTGTCATGCACGTTTCGTCCGACAGAATGCAGATATAATTGTTTTTAATGCCACTATAAACGGCGTATTGGATGAAAAAACAGAACATTCAGAGAAAAATCGCTGCTAAGGTATAAAATAACATTAAATATACGCGTATGTTGCAGTATTCGTCGGCATTTCGCAGTTTTACGCCCTGCAGCCAACATCACAAAGGTTATTATGCAAAATTTGTGCCAAAATGTATCCCTCGGTGTGCAGTTTTCGCGGCGGAAGCCGTGGCCTTTTATTTACTTGCCACCCGGATGCAATTGCAATTGTGGTCTGAAATTCCGCATGATAAATTGTCAACTGATTTCGGTTCAATTTGCTAATTAATGTTTGTGAGTGATTTCCACAATACATACGTAATGTCCTATCAATGTTTATGTTACGTGGAGTTGTTCACTGTTCGAGTTTTAGCCATATCGTTTAATTAAATGTACAGTTGGACCGCAATGCTACGTGGATCTGGAATGAAATTTAGCTAAATTTGTTATGTATTTTTGATAACTTTTTATTGGTTGTCGGGTATGATAAAAAAACACATACGCCGTTCAAAATGCAATTTCGGTACATAGATAACCCAGTTTGACAAACCGTGAAACATCGGGTAGCCATTTTCACGAATATCTGTTACCTATTGTGGTTTGTTTCCGTCATGTTTGGGCGCTTGGAGCGCATAGAATTTTTAATATAGAAGTTAGAGCTTTGTTTGGTAGACGGATATAACCTTTACATTTATCACTCAAACGGATTATTTCAAGGAATGCGGAATAAAAAGCCGGAGCGTTGTCGAAATATATGATGATGCTTTTTTCTGGGAAATATATATTTAAATGTTGTATGTTTCAGATAAAAAAGGAGAACATCCTACTGTTCTCCTTTTTTATCTGAAACACGCTCTCGAAAAATTACATACCTAAATATCGTAAATATCTTATTTACGTTATGTAAGTTTCTCAATTCTTTTTGATTTAAGTTTATTGTATATTCACATTGGCTTTTTATTTTCATATTACTCATATTTTTATGCTTGTCGGAGTAGACATCGTTATCAAATTTTACTGTAGTCTACAATCGACATTTTACACTAGTCGATTTTCTATAGAAAAAAGTAAATCTCACCTAAAATTTCGATATTAGTAAGCACGAAAAGGCTGCTAACAAACTATACTTAGTCAAATTAGCGGTAACCTACACTATACTCACGGGCATGGTATTGTGAGACGGTCTCCATAACAGAACCTAATATTAATTTGTTCGCAAACCGCGCCCCTGTTTCTGTCACCTCATTCCCTAAATTAATGACAAATAGAGTCGCACCCAGCGCCTCTAAATGTCACGGGGCGGTATTTTCGATGGCTAATTGACTCCGTTAACCCTTTGTTAGTGATGACGTTTGTAATAGCCAGTTAACCCATTACATGCTACACGCGAACATGAGCGAGGGATCGCTGCTAATTATTGCTTTGTCAAAAATGCCCTTGCTTTGTTATTTTTTTTTTCATATTTCGCGAGGTAGGTCAATGTTAGGGCTAGTTTGCTAGGCCTGCTAAAATGTTTGCGTAAGTTACTGGGGCCCTGAAACGCAAAAAGCAACTAAAGAACTTAATTGGGTTTTAGTTATTATAAATTTGACACTTTTTCTCGCTTCAATTACAGTAGGAGAGGTTATTTGATGATTCCCGACTCATAAACAAAGAGTGAAGACATTTGTAATAAGCCAGTTAACCCATTACATGCTACACGCGAACATGAGCGAGGGATCGCTGCTAATTATTGCTTTGTCAAAAATGCCCTTGCTTTGTTATTTTTTTTTTTCATATTTCGCGAGGTAGGTCAATGTTAGGGCTAGTTTGCTAGGCCTGCTAAAATGTTTGCGTGAGTTACTGGGGCCCTGAAACGCAAAAAGAAACTAAAGAACTTAGTTGGGTTTTAGTTATTAAGTTTGACACTCTTTCTCGCTTCAATTACAGTAGGAGAGGTTATTTGATGATTCCCGACTCATAAACAAAGAGTGAAGACATTTGTAATAAGCCAGTTAACCACGCGAACATGAGCGAGGGATCGCTGCTAATTATTGCTTTGTCAAAAATGCCCTTACTTTGTTATTTTTTTTTTTCATATTTTGCGAGGTCGGTCAATGTTAAGGACTGCTTGCCCTAGTAAGCTGGAATGTTTGAATGAGTTACTGAGGCCCTGGAATGCAAAAAGCAACTAAACAACATAACTGGGTTTTAGTTTTTATAAATTTGACACTCTTTCTCGCATCAATCAGAGTAGTAGAGATTATTATTTTGATAATTGCCGAATCAAAAAAAAGTGTGATGACGTAATGGGTTAACTGGCTATTACAAAATAGCCAGTTAACCCATTACATGCTACACGCGAACATGAGTTAGGGAACGCTGCTAATTATTGCTTTGTCAAAAATGCCCTTACTTTGTTATTATTTTTTTCATATTTTGCGAGGTAGGTCAATGTTAGAGCTTGCTTGTTAGGTCTGCTAAAATGTTTGCATGAGTTCCTGTGGCCCTGGAACGCAAAAAGCAACTGAGGAAACTTAGTTGGGTTTTAGTTATTATAAGTGTGACACTCTTTCTCGCTTCAATCAGAGTAGGAAAGGTTCCTCGACTCAAAAAAAGAGTAATGACGTTTTGTAATAGCCAGTTAACCCATTAAATAATACACGCCAACATGTAGCAAGGCATCGCTGCTAATTATTGCTTTGAAATATGAAAAATATGAAAAAAATAATAACAAATTAATTTTTTCATATTTTGCGAGGTAGGTATTGTGTTAAGGACTGCTTGCTCTAGCAAGTTGGAGTGTTCGAATGCGTTACCATGGGTCTGGCACGCAAAAAACAACTAAAGAACTTAGTTTGATTTTGAGTTATTAAAAGTTAGATAGATACAGACTAGATTGAAGCGAGAAGGAGCGCTTCAATCAGAGTAGTAGACTCCATTTGATGATTTCTGCCTCAAAAAATCAACGTTAGGTTTAGATCGCTCGAAAATTAGAAAGATTGGACGGAAGCATTTGCCAAGGATTAAGCGCTTTTAGTCGAGAATGTCGTAAAAGGCGATTAAGGGATTATTTCGAGTGGATTGGCAACAGCGTCTGCAAATAACAACACATTGTAAATAGTTACAAGTTTCTCACCTGCCACTTAGAGACACGCTTTTTTATTTAAGGTGGCGATAATGATTTTTCACTTCCTTTCACAACTGATGTAATATTCGCACATACTGGTATTTATTTGTATGTATGTATATATTTATCATCACCATTGTATAAGCCGAAAGACGTCTATTACTGGACAGGCCTTTCCCAAGCGTTGCTACAACGACCGGTCCAGGGCCTCCAGTCTGCTATTAGGATTTTATCTGAATTATCGATCATGCTCGACAATTCAGTTACAATTCTAATAGCCGACTTGAGGTCCTGTATATCGCATCCATCGGGTTCCCGCAACTCTCATGAAGTCATCGGTCCACCTCGGGGACTTGGCATTATTTTTATATATTAGACTTATTTATACAGGTTTATATTGTACACTGGACCCTACCCACGAATGAGACCTCGCTCTGTATCACTCAAATGTCCAATGAGAGAAAACTCATTGTTTTGTAAATGATTTGTCAAATCATATCAATATTTTTTTTTTTTGTAAAATTAAGAATTAAGATAATGTTTATTCACATTAAGTGGCAGTGGGCGGGGCGGTGCTCGCAGAACAGATGGTTGATGGTGACGAAAGGTTGTGAAATGGTGACCATGTACCGGGAGATGCAGCATTGGAAGGCCCCATAGAAGAGCGACAACCTGGTGAGGGTCGCGGGAATCCGATAGAAACGACACTTGTAGGATGCGTCGTTGTGACGACACTTCAGTCAGGCCTATGTCCAGATGTGGACTTCTTTCTGTTGAAATCCATACATTCCATAAGCACCAAGTTCAAATTTTGTACGGGTTTCAGGGCCCATGCTTAGCAGAGGACGAAAAAACTATTGCGATTATGATTTTAAAAAAGCTAAGTCACATTTTCTTTATTCTAGCTTTATAAAAATTCGCATTATAATAAGGTGTGCTATGTTAACGTGCAAATACTCGTACTTTTGTAACAGTTCATTTTACGCCTCGTAAAATACAACATAATATCTGCTCCGGTAATAAGTACCAACATAATACATGTGAATCATGTTTTACGACATATTTTATGCTCTAGCTTCTTTCATTTTACGCTTAAGGAGATAATTTATGTTATATGGAAAACATATTTCAGATTTATAAGAAGTAAGTGAAGGTAAGTTGTGAAGGGATTTGACAAATGATATTTTCTTCTTACATTCCGATTCCAAGTTAAGTGGAATTAATGGAGATGGAATCTTTTTTGGAATATTGTCTTTTTATTAGAGGAGTAAAATCGCAATGAAAAATTCCGGAATCTGAGGGATGGGAATCCAAAGGATGCGAGACGCACAGGGCATGTCTTCGTGGCGATACATGGGGGAGGCTTATGTCCAATGCTGGACGTCTATCGGCCGAAATGGTAGCGATGATGATGAGAAAAATGACTAAAGTTAAAACAACTGCCACGAACCGGAAGATATAGCGTTGGAAGGTGGACCGAGGGCCTACTACAAGACGGGCTTATGACCTGATGAGGGTCGCTGAAATACAATAGATACAAAATGCACAGGACCGGTCGTTGTGACGACGCTTAGGGGAGGCCTATGTCCAGCAATGAACGACTATCAGCTGAAATGATGATGATGAAAATACCTGTTTTGTTTAAGGTTCAAACCAGTATTTATTTTCGTAATTGAAGTCGGAAACCAAGGTAAATAGTTTAGATTCAGGTTAAATTGTGTACCGTTGCCGCAGTCCCGCCAAATCATCGATTTACGGTTGTCTTGATTGAAATTGCGTACGTTTGCTAACGTAGTACCGGCACATACTATTACCTACATGCGAGATTACACGGATACGGCGGCCCACTGCCGTAATGACGTCGAACAAGACGACAAATTACATTGTATTGGTTTGGTAACGTACATTCGAAACTGTGCTATCCTGATCCTAATTAAAATCCTAGTTGAAAGCTCTTCTAGATTTGCCCTTTAGTTTATGAAGGAAAAGTTTTATTATTAGTTACTAAGCTTTTGAAGGATATTGAAAGTATAGAGTTAATACCTTAGATAGGTACCTATGAACTGTTTTGTAACATTACCCCTTGTTTTTTTCCATCGAATAAAGATGTATTATTTTGCATTTGAAGGAAAAGAAATAAAAAATATATAAACTAAAACAATACACCTACACAACAAAACACTTTTACTTAACTCATTAAAACTAACAAAAATAATCTGAAACATAGCATCGAAACCAACCTCTCCGCATCACTGTCGACTTATACCTAATGTATCCATATGACTGGTGGTATTGCAACGCTGAATGGTAATTATCTTATCCTGTGTCTCAGGTAAAACGCCAGCGCTTAGGTCACGTAACAAGGCGTTTGGAAAGTACAAAATATAAAACTGTTTAAATTTCATAAAAATAAATATTATAATGGTTCCATAGAATTATACATCACAAATGAGTACCAAACAAATCCCACGTGTATTCCGTCAGCCTACACGTACACAAAAGCGCAAACAACAAAACACACCGTAAAACAATTCCCTGTTAATATTCAACAGCTCATTGCTCTTTTAATGGAATCATATTCCATAATTTATTCAAATTTGACCTATTGGACATAACAAACAACGGAATTATTGTTACATCATGCACAAAGTTCCGTATTATGCAAAGCATATATGAGTTTCATGAGACTATTATTAGCCATGAGGCGAAACATTGGCGGTGCGTATGCAAGTCCCCATCCAATTTGCCACGGCAATCAACTGTGTTAATAAGTTGAAGCCACGGTTCCACTCATCCAGATACTCAATCTCGCATATTGTTGGTATGTGTACAGATTTTGTTAAATATTCAGCCGCTTTGTTCGTGTTAAGTGGGTGATTTTGCTTTTGTAATATAGCGGGTGATGATTTTGGCTTGATTCCTGCTTGAATGGATCGATAAACGTAGGTTAATTACTGGTTTTGTAGTAATGGATACTATTGTAATAAAAATGAAGTAATCTGACATTTATAACTTATATTAAACTCCAATATCGCATAACTTCCCGCTTCATCGGGCTTATACTATACTTCAGTCTAACTTACGAGTATGTACAAATAAGTATTGTATAGTAGCAGCCCTACACAAACACAGCACTGTATTTAATTAGCAAGCGCAACCCTGCTGAGGTTGGGCGTCGCCGCATCAACTTGGTCGCACTCACATCTACCGTACTCTACGGCTCGTATAGCCTGTGCCACGTATAGTCTGTACAACTTCGCACTACAGTTATGTTCTCAGCAAACAACTTTAGATAACTACACGTTACTGTGCAGTTTATTCGTTGGTTGTAACTTAGATTTTCTCACTATGCCATATTGTATGTAAATATATTTAGTTCGAGTTTAGTTAGGTAGAATATTTTGAATTAGCGTTTTCCCACAGAAGCTAATAATACCGACTTATCGTCTATTGTAATGTTTGTCTATCGCTCAATGGTTTTCTGGGAGAAAATCAACTTTGAATTATGCTTGCTTATGTTTAGAAACTCTGTTCAATCAATTCGTTTACCAAAAATGTATAAAGAGGTAAACTAAAAGAAAGAAGCATTGATATGCACGCATATCCTTAACTTTGTAATTGCATACACTCATTGTGTGGCTATGGCAATTTCAGATAATCCGTACAGATTGCCGAATGTCGAAATAAAATTAAAAAAATTGAAGAATGTTAAGCAAGTCTCAAACTAATATGAAACGCTTGTAGATGGTTTCCTACGAAGATATACATACCTAAAGAATAGAGCAATGACCATAATAACCACACTATAGTCTTTTTTACATAGCATGGGTTGGGTGACAGCAGGACGAAAATATGCATTTTTAAGATGAGAGAAAAGGATTGATAGCTACATTGTATGAATCTGACAGCTGTCACCGAAACCATCCTATAACAAATCTATACTAATATTATAAAGAGGTAAAAATTGTAAGTTTGTATGTAGGGGGTAATCTCTGGAACTACTGGTCCGATTTGAAAAATTCTTTCAGTGTTAGATAGCCCATTTATCGAGGAATGCTATAGGCTATATACCATCACGCTACGACCCACGGGAGCGGAGCAGTAACGAAAAATGCGGGTGAAACCGCAGGGGACAGCTAGTTTAGTATAAATTGAGGCAAGTACATGATTACAAACTAATACGTGATTCAGAACGATTTGAATCGAAAATGATTTGTTTGTTATTTGCTGATTGAACATTCAGTATTTGGTATACTAATACAAATAAAACCGTTTGTTTATCGGAAGAAAAGTTCAAAAGGTGAATAGACTTTCTGGGAAATTATAAGGTGAGTTTTTCTTTACCAACCACCTGATAAAAAAAAATTGTATATGGAAAGAAAAACACACACATTCATACAAAGACCTTTGAAAAGATCTTCCCGGATACCATTCTGGACAACGCCTATTCAGGTAAATTCTTTGGAAGACTGTAAAGGTCCTCCTAGCATCGCTCTGAATGGTAGTACATAATCACTGTGTCACACAACCTTTCTTTAAGTTACTTAGTGGCAGGACAGCGTCGCCACTTTGAGCACCCGCGTCGCCGGAACCTGCCTCAAATAGTGACGATGAGCTTTCGGCTTTTTAGGTGATGAAGCCGTTGACTCGCCGGTACATCCTCCTTCAATCGGCCTCCTTCTGGACCATTATGGTCTGACAAAGGGAGGAGAAAAATCTTAAACCTCAGAGGCTCAAGCAATGCACTAGAAATCTAAATCACGTCCACGATGGCGGCAATTTGCCGTGACCTCACGCCCAATTCTATTCAGGTACTGACCGAAGCAACTGCACGTTTAGCATTGCGCATTTATCTATTACTAATTCCAATGATTAAATTTATAATTAAAGCTTTGTAATAGTTCAAACGTGATTGTGGTCGTAATTACGCCACATTCGTTTAGATATTGTGTACTCGTATTTACTATACACTATAATATGTATATAGGAATGCGTTTAATGAATGGTTATATGAGTCATCAAACATGAAGCACTTTCAGGGTTCGTAGCATATTCCTTGCACAGTAATTTTCGCATTATCGGCCTTGTAATGTTCCCACTGTTAGGACTCAGATCTCCTACCTAGGAGAGGGAATGGGCAGTAAATCACCACGCACATTGAAGATTGGTGATCTCACACGTCTCCGAATTATTGGATCTAGGACATGCCAGATTCCTCACGATGTTTTTCTTCACTCTTTTAAGAGCATTAGTTATGAAATAAATTACACAAAGTAGTGCGCCTGGCTGGGTTTGAACCCGTGATCTACAACTTGTAAGTCGGGGTAGTTACCACTGGGCTACCACTACTCCATACCGCCTTTTCACATGAATCCATTTAATTCGATATCGATCACAATTTAGATGTTGCTCAGCGTATATTACGTACCTTCAAAACTTTAATTACTAACAGTCTTCACGTGGAAAATTAGTTGACAGTCATTAGTGTGATGTTGAAGAAGCCATATCGACTTCTAATGTTGACATACAAACTATGTTCCCTTAGAAACTGGTCACGTTTCAGACTTTGATAAAAGGAGATAGAAGCGACGCTGTAATTATTCACAAATTGAAGAATATAACTCTGGAACAGAAATTAAACTTATTGATTTAGTCTGCCGAGTCTAAGGTAAAGTTGTATGATATAATTTGAAATTTCTTAAGGACATTTCGCGGAAGGTTGTCGGCTGTAATTATAATTCCTCCGTCAAACAATGTTACGTGGAAATTGTCATAATACTAATTGGTTCAATTCCTCAGAGTTGTTTTATCAAATATGAAATTAGCTTTAGAGTTAAGTGTTCGTGTTTGTACAGCATCTAAGGGTTTGATGAATTTTGTGTGTATTGTTTGTGTCGTTCGACATTTTGTTTTTGACGTTCAACATAATACATAACTGGTTTTAAAACCGTTTTTGATGTAAAAGAATTAGTCGATCTTTACTGTCAGTTGCCACCTAATCAGATTAACAGAAAATAATATTTATATATAGGTATGTTCAGTGCCGTAACTAGGGCGGTGCGAGCGGTGCCCAGGCACAGGGCGCAAACCCTGGAGGGGCGCAGAAATGACCAGACTAGTATCTAGTTTTATCTCATGCATGGAAGCTAGTAGGTACATTTTGTTTAATTGCGAACATGGTGTAGACGCGCCCTACTGTACTATCTATAGTTATATCTATATCGCATTTTTCAAGCAATCTTGAAAAAACAACACATGTAAGGTATCCAGGACGTGCTCGGCGCCAGGTGTACTGGTGTTCGCCGGAGATTTTGGCTCTGCGCGAGGCGTGCACCACCGCGCGGCGCCGGTACACCAGGTTCCGCAGGCGCCGCACCCGCCCGCCGGATGCGGAGGCCAGAGAGGCGGAGCTGTACTAGGGGTACAGAGCGGCAAGGCGCACCCTCCGAACGGAGATAAAGCGGGCCAAGTTGGAGGCCCGCAATGTGTGGCTGGAGACCCTGAACAGGGACCCATGGCGACGCCCGGTGGTGCGGGACAAGCTCCGCCCATGGGCTCCCCCGCTGACTCAAAGTCTCCGGCCCCAGGTTGTGGAGGGTGTGGTGGCCAATCTGTTCCCTGAGCGAGGGGAACACTCTCCCCCGCGCATGGCTTCGCCACCTGCGGTGCCCGTAGCGGACCACACCAGCGACGACGAGGACGACGCTCCAGAGGTGACCGAGGTAGAGCTGAGGGCGGTGGTACGAAGACTCAGTGTCAAGAAAACCGCCCCAGGACCCGACGGCGTGCCCGGAAGGGTATGGGTTATGGGATTGCGAGGGCTCTTTAGCGCATGCATGGAGAGATGGAGAGAGGCCAGTTCCTCTTTCGCTGGAAGACCGGGAAACTGGTCCTCATCGCGAAGCCGGGGCACCCCGCGGACTCTCCGTCCGCGTACCGGCCCATCGTGCTGCTCGACGAGGTGGTTAGCCCACTCTTTAAAAAAGTAATTGCAGACCGCCTCGTTGGGCATCTGGCGCAGGTGGGGCCGGATCTTGCGGACGGCCAGTTCGGCTTTCGCAGGGGGCGTTCCACGGTGGACGCCATCATGCGCGTGAGGCGACGAGCACCGCATCACGACGGGGGATGCGGTGATTCGGGGCAGGGTCGTCTTGGCGGTGTGACATCGCCAATGCCTTCAAATCCCTTCCCTGGAGTTGCATCGGGGCGGCACCTCGGTACCATGAGGTGCCCGCCTACTTCCGTCGTGTGATCGAGGCCTACCTATCGGATAGGTTCATCATCTATCCCGGTCACAAGGGAGAGTGGAGAGGGCGAGAGATGTGCGGTGTTCCGCAGGGATCGGTACTAGGACCGGCCCTGTGGAACATCGATACGACTACGTGCTGCGCGGCGACCTACCCGACGGGGTCAGCGTGGTCACTACACGACACGCTGGTCCTGTCGCGGGGAGAATCGTACCAGGCGGCGGCCGAAACAGCCACACGCGGGGTTGCGACAGTCGTGGACAGGATCCAGCAACTGGGACTCAAGGTGGCATTGCACAAGTCCAAGGCTATGTGCTTTCATGGCCCACGGACTGGGCCACCACCGGGTTCCCAAATAACGGTAGGGGGGCCACATCGGCGTCGGGTCGACAATGAAGTACCTGGGACTCGTCCTCGACAGCCGGTGGACTTTCGAGGAGCATTTCCGACGTTTGGCCCCCAAACTGGACAGGTCTGGGGCCGCTCTGAAGCGGCTCCTGCCCAACCTAGGGGGTCCAGACGCCCCCTGCCGGAGGCTCTACGCGGGGATCATTCGGTCCCAGGAAAGCAAAACGCAACCCAAAGCTCAAGGTAAGTTCGGGAGGTTCCTGCATCGGATCAAGCAGGAAAGGACGCCCGGGTGTCGCCATTGTGTGGACCGCCCAGAGGACACGGTGGAGCACACGGTAGAGGTGTGCCCCGCTTGGGCGGAGCACCGCCATGTCCTTGTGGGGGCTATCGGCGGTGGTGACCTCTCGCACCGGGCCCTGGTTCAGGCCATGGTCCGGAGCGAGGAAGGGTGGCGGGTGGTCGCCTCCTTCTGCGAAGCAGTAATGCTAGTGAAGGAGGCTGCTGACCGCGAGCGTGTGAGGGAACGGTCCTCATGCTGCCGACGCCGAGATCCGGATCCCGATTTCCGACCACCGCAGGCGCGGGTTCGCGGACGGCGAGCACTGGGTAGCTCGCCGTCCGGCAGTCTGGAAATAATCCGGACCGAGCCCAGTCGTCAACGGCGCGTTCTGTTCC
This sequence comes from Mythimna separata, assembly GCA_030763345.1. Classification (NCBI taxonomy): domain Eukaryota; kingdom Metazoa; phylum Arthropoda; class Insecta; order Lepidoptera; family Noctuidae; genus Mythimna; species Mythimna separata. Next base: position 12,121,432 of record CM061180.1, read on the forward strand.
TCGCGCGCCTCAAGGAGATGTCAGCAAACTGTAGGCCCTGCCGGGCGGCAGGGCCGAAGCCTCTGGGGAACATGGGTATTCCGAAAGGTTGACACCGAGTCCCCCCAGATCGAAGGCAACGAAGGAACGGGGTAGGGGTTTAGTCAGTAAGAGTCTGACACACCCTCCTGCTTAGAAATATACTAACAGTCTTATTCATAAAAAGATAAAATAGGTTTATTAGCTTGTTATAATGAGAATCCCGAAAAGCATTATTCATAAACGTCCAATAACGCTAAAAAGCTTTGTAAGTATTCAATAGTGGCTTTGTAACTTATAACAGGCTCGACCCTACTATAAACCTTTAATAAAGAGAAATATGGCCGACAAATGTGCAACAGCTGATTTCTTTTCTTTTTCTTTCTCGTCCGAACCGTATGTTTTGAGGTTTGTTGTAAGGAGGTGTAAAGTATAGCTATTTTTTTTATAAAATTGTTTAGTGAAATCGTTAGCTATGCAAGCTATGCAAGCATTAACATGCTATTGAACGAATAGAAAATGTTTCACGTCGTCGAAAGATTTACCAGAAGAGATGTGATCCGTTTTCTTTACCAGCTGTAGAGTTCAAATGACGATACCGTTTCAACAAAAATACCATAGCCTTTTTAATTGATCTATAAAATGTTGGGGTCGTCGTGAATTGGGGAGAAATCCATGGTTTGTCTCAACCAACTGTGATTCACATTTTTTGTGCAATACAATTTTCTTCGAAAAATAACACGAGTCGAATATTCTCTGCACGGCAGCACGATACAATTCGTCCGTTATAAGTTGGCGAGTGTGAAGTTAGGCTCTGCGAATTTTGGCGTTTGAAATATCGTACAAAAATAAAGGTTTTAAAAAAAATTAATGCAATTTGCAGTTCTTATTGCTGTTAAAAACAGTTATTGGCATTTATTTTTTTAAACCTTTATTTTTGTACGATATTTCAAACGCCAAAATTCGCAGATTCACACTCGCCAACTTATAGCGGACGAACTGTACAAGCAATATGAATATTGACAAACAAAATTAAATGTCTTAGGTGACGTTTTACATTTTTTTGTGACGTTTTTTGCCGTGGATACCAGTGGTTTTGTCTTTTTCATCCATGGATTCATCAGAACGACAACATAACAACGCTAAAGTGTCTCATAACGAGAACATAACTATAAAGGGTTTATTGAACGTTTATGAATAGAGAATTTTATAAAAGGCTTCTTAGTACTAATGAGCATTTTAACTAATAAGTATTTTAAACCTATTTTAGAGGATTTTTATGAATAAGACTGTAAGTAGGTACTTATATACTTTGGTAAACAATAAATAGATAGATTTATTTGTATTCACATTTGTCTATTTTATTTTCAGAGCCTGATTAGAGCATTAATTTTTTAGGGGCGCAGTTTTGAAAGCTCGCACCGGGTGCATAAAAGGCTAGTTACGGCACTGGGTATGTTATGATTCATATAAACATAGTGCTTGATTGCGATTTCACCTGGTGGTAAGCAGTGATGCAATCGTTGATGGTGGGGCACAATGGTTTATTAAGACCCTATTCACTTTTTAATGTTTTCAATACCTCTTGCTTTCATTTGTGCAACAAGCCTAAATGACAATAGGCGCTCATTGTACTTCAAATGACTGCTTTCTTTGAGAAAATACTTCTAAACAAATTCAGAGGCCAGGGTCATTTTTTGAAGAATAGACATTACGATTCAGTAATTGCACTGAAAAAATAACGGTTCTGGAAAACCATTAACTAAACATTAGTATGTACGTACGTACAGAGGTTATTTCTACGTCGGCTTCAAAAGTCGTTCACTTAAAGGTGAACGCTCAGAATATTGAGGCAGTTAGAATGTAAGCCAAAAATAATGATGTGCTTATGTGTAAGGTGACAAATTGCTAGCAGAGGTCATCAGGGCCTCATTCTTTCTATGTATAATGAGGTTATAATAAAACATGAGTGTAGCCGAACGATTGCTTATTCTAGGGACAATACTACCAAATGGATTTATTAGTTTTTATTTAATGAGATTATAACTCACTGTTTTTACATTTAACGAAACACTTATCTTTGTATAAAATATAGGTATAAACACTAAGTAAAAAATCCATAAGAACTAAATAAAAGTAATCTAAAGTATGGCTTCAAAAAAACTTCTCCGTATCGCTGTCGACTGCTAATCAAAAGTGTGGCGGCATTGCCACGCTGTATGACTTCGCTTATCATCTGCCAAAGGCAAAAGTCAGCCCTTCGATCTTTCGAAGTGTCAAAGCGGCATTTGCAAAAGTTTTTAAACAGTTTGTGAGCACTAGGGCTTATGGCAACCTAGGCAAAGCACGCTAAGCCGTAGGTCCCGGCTGTCATTTACAGTCGTTACGTATAGTCAGAAGTCAGTAAATCTGACTCCAGTCTTGCTATGAAGTACCCTGTTACCCCAGTTATTGGGTTGTGGAGTTTCCGAGGCACAGAGGAAACTCGTTATGTGAAGATGGTCACCCATCCACAGACCAACCTTGGCAAGCGTTGCTTAACTTTGAAGATCGATCTGTGTTCTATTACTTACACTGAGCCACCAAAAAAAATTAAGCAGTGGTTAAAAACTTTTCCTGTAGGTATAGTTGGGAAAAGGCTAGGCAGATGATGTGAGCACTAGGGCTCTATGATCCGAGAGTTTGAACCTCAAACGACTCAAAAATATAAGTAACAACAAGGTTATTATATTTCCCTCCGCATTCGAAGCCGTAGCACCAGCTTTCATTGTTTATTTTTATTTCTAAAGCTTTTTCAGGGCAAAAGCTTCTAAACTATGAAAAATAGAGATTTGCGAGTCAAAGGACTCGCAAGCTTGATTTAGGAGAAACTAAAAATTTGTTTAAGTTTTGCTCGAAAACGAGTTCTCAACTACTTTGACCAATTTTCTCTATTTTTCATCACTTCAGTTTTTTGCCTTGCACTCTCGTTTTGAAAACCATTCCATATTCATATTCTTATGTATATAGGTATGTCTACATACTTCTAAATGTTATAAAATCTAAGAATATGTAATCTATTCTGGAGTAAAAGATTGTTAAAAACAATTTTCATCCTATTTTCATTGTTAGCTACAACCTAGGGGTTTTAAAGACAAGTGTGAATATGTTTTTGTTTTTAGGTGAACGTGCTCCATTGCCGACGATCGGGTAAAGCAGCGGTCATGTGCGAGTAATCAACATCACAATTCTAGCCAAAAGAGGTTCACTATTGGACTTAGGCCGTTGCTACAATGATGTCTTGTGCGTTTTGCACCCATAGTATTCCCACGACCTACGGTCATCGGTACACCTTCTGGGAGGGCTTCTTAAAGAGCCTATCAATGATAATAATAATAACAAGTTAATAGAAGGTTTGTAAAAATATACTGACTTGCCTCGCGAGGATGACGACGACGACGACGATGCCTTGCCAATATTTGGGATGTGAACTCAGCGATCATTGTAATTGTTAATGGCTTAATAGCCACGAGCGTCGACTAACACCTTAGGAGGCTCAAGTTAGGCAGCTGGACACGGCTCGCATTGTTAGGAGGTTTCTTTCTCTGGAGCACTGACTACCGATAGCTAGGGCTCTGTCTGTACCCGATGCCGATTTTTTATATTTTAAATGTATTTTTTTCTAAGAAATATTTAAAAGTGTATTTAATAAGTTTAACCACAAAAAAACCTTCATAACATGTGGCAGATCAGAGAACGAGGCATGTTCAGTTTCCAGTTCATTTTCTACATCTTGTTCCATTACAATCTTATAGCTCATCTTTCTGCAATGCGAATGGAGTTGGCACCAGGCCCGGATGTTGGATTTACACTGCTGTACTTTGTTTTTTTGGATTGCGGCTAGCCTCTTCAATAAAATATTAATAAGGCCGTTGATATTTCGATTGCTTTACTGTAGAGTCGTAATTAGTTGGCTTGGTTGTTTTGGTAAAATAGAATAGAATTAATTTTATTGTACACCTAAATAGTAAGAACTTTTCCGAATTTTAAATCTGTACCCATAGATTTAAGATTCTGTGGCGGTCTTATGTGGTTTCGATTTTGTAATACATAGTTTAATTTGTTCATTAATTTTCTCTCACATTTTCGACTTTTCACTATATTAATCGTTGTCGTTGTCTAAGGGTTTTTAAATTCGGTGCTGTTAAACCATAAATATTTCCTCTGTACGGTATATGCCATTAGAGTTCTAAAACGTCTATAGATGTATTGATGAAAGAGATTTTACAATCAATAAATATCTACGTAGGTGAGAATTTGTGTGTAGGTACACTCAAATACGCACGCTTAGGTACATAAACGTGTTTCTAAAACTAACAAACAAATCTAAGTTTATTAATATTCTAGAAAATATTAAGTGAACTAACTTTTGTTAAAAATCTAGTGGGCACTACACATTCGTTAAAAATCGAGTTTGAATTTTTTGGTATAGTAAACATCGCTCTTACGACCTACAGTGAAAATATGAGTAAACGTTTTGAAAAAATATACCAGAAACTCCAAAACTGCTTCTCTTTGAAAACTGGATTTATATTCATATTTTCGTATACGATGTAGTAAATAAAAGGCATTGTTATATTCGGTTAATCTATACATGACTCTAGAAAAGCGTTGGGAAACGCTTCGATGTGAATGGCGGGGAAAGCTGGATGTTTTATAAGCCGATTTCAGACCCTATACATATTCTGAACGAAGAGACGACGATGTATAAGGCTTAGGCACTTATAAGAGACTACCACGGCATCTGAAACAACAAAGGATAACATAATATCGCGTATGTGTTCACTGAAGTAATAGGCAGGGTTGTGTAGTACATTCAAAGTTTATTCTATTCTATTCAAATTTTACTATCGTCTTCATTTTAATCAGGAACGATGAGCAAAGGTAATTACCGCGCATCTTAGCCCATAGATATATACTTTACAAAATAACGTGTTTATAAAGTAAATATAACTTATTGTTAGTAAATAAAACTTAGGACTGAGTATTTAAAATGTCGGTATACACTCTGGTACACTCACGTTACTTTTTTAGGTAATTTATTGTACAGCCGAACCCCCTATATTGCCGTTTTGCCGGTAGAACTCTGTATATCACTCTTGGTAGTTCTATGTCGTCTGGATTACGGGTATTTTGTCTTTGAGTTTTTGTATTATTTGTTGGTCCACATCTAGAATTTTTCGATTAGTCGTACGTACCAGATCACGTTTATTTATTTTTATGCTGATCTTCAATAAAAAGGGTACCAGAGAAATAACCAATGCCTGCCTGGGATTGTTCGAAATATGGAATCACCTTTCTAACGTAGCGCGTAGCTTTCTGCGCTATAAATCCCGGGTTCGAGATAATAATAACAATGATTTATTGTTCAGAAAAAATACACTTTTACATCAGATACTTCACTGGTGGAGACTAGGAAATCCTGTGTCGTTGAGACCAGGCTCTTTCATAATAGTAAAAAAAATATAAGATGAAAAAAGGATGAAGAAACAAATGACGAACGTCACAGCGAGCTGCAGAATTGTTCGATTGAGATACTGTGGCCTTATAACGTAAAAGGCAACTGTAGAACACACATGGGTTTTAGTCAGTACAAGCCTGACACTGCCTCGCGCCAGTTATTTGATGATTTTCCACCTTAAAAAAAAGGGTAACAATAAATATTCTTTGGAGAATTACCCAATATTCTTGGAGAAGTATCATCGCATGCCGTTTTGTTTAAAGTTTTGTCGAGTTCTAAATCTTTCAAACTTAAAGTATAGTTAAAAATAAAGTTTCGAAATATCAATTATTTGCTAAGAGTGCTTCAATGAAAATTTACATTCAATGTTACGAAATATCGATCAGCTTTTGCTGTTAACTGTACTTTGTTTTAATCTGCAGTAGGTAATAAGATGCCAATTAGATTTTGACGGTAGAACGGATTAATTTACTTGTTAGCAATAAACCGTTTATTCAGTATTAATTGGTCCCGACTGATGTGAATTTGTATTATTAGGTCCTAAGCTCGATTTATTTAGTAAATAACCATTTTATCATAACATATAGACGTGATCCGATTATAACGATATGCCAAACTAAGCTTTATTTTTGTTTATATCGAATCATGTTTAAGTCAAAAATTATACTGAACGAACTTAGTCCCGGTATTAAAAGTACCTTATTAGTTAGTGCCCTATTGGCGGGCAGAGTACCGGTGGGATCTAATAGCAATGTGGTAATAGCGACTCTCTTTGAGGAGTGACTGGAGAGGCGTCAAGCCGTTCTCACCTTCTGCATGATCGGACTTGGTAAGTTTCGGAACTTTCTTCACCTGATACTTACGGAAAATACTCTCGTTTTTCACCCATTTTACGTTTAGTTTTCCCTTTTTCTCTGATTTGAGATTTGTTTACAATCGAGGACCCAAGAGGCTCTACCAGTTTTAACCCTTTAATTACCACCCGACTCTTGCCAAACGATACTAAAGTGAAGCTAACAAACTTTGGTAGGTATGTACTCGTAATACGAGTAAGATAGGATATCGGTCAGCATTTTGATGAACGGTCAATCCCGGTTGCCATAGCAACGAAAGTCGCACCGCAGTCGGAAGCATAACAATCCGACAACCGGTTTAACCTTTAGAAGTCGGTATGATCCTTTAGTAATAGGGCTGAGAAGGTCAGATTTCCTCATGTAAAATGAAGATTATTATACTGAACGTAATACCTCACCGATCATGATATTGATGATGCGTTTCAATTAGACCCTGCGTATGCTTTTGTATTCTCATTTTATATTAACCTGTGATGAATATAGTTTAATTCTTTTAGACATTTTTGCAATTTGGTTTATCTTTTTTTTAATTCATTGTATGGTATGTTTTCGTACTTACTGTTTTAATATCCAAAACTTTTTATAATTTTTATTGACCGAAATAAAATTATTCGTTATGTCGTGTGTGAATAGAGTCAAATAACGTACTTACATATAAATATCCGCTGTCTGCAAATTTAATGATACTAATAAACAAATATCGTTGAGAAACGTTGTTTGTGTTTGTTCGAGATTATTCTTCTTCTTATTTCTGCTCTTGTCCCATATTACTTAGTGGTCAGCGCAACACGTTTTTTACTTTCATTCTGAATCACACATGAAAGAAAAGGGAGTAAGTGATAACTAAAACAAAGTTAGTTATCACTTACTCCCTTTTCTTTCATGTCACACCTCACACGACTCACGGTTTTATCTGTCTCAAAGTCTGCTTTTTAATTTCCATGAAAAACTTATCATATTAATCTGAATCTTTAAGTCTTTAATCTAGAATTTAAAAGCGCTTGCAAAAAACGGTTTTGTCTTCTATTCGTTAGTCCGTGTTATCTGAGGACACTAAAATGAAATCCTTTGGAGTGAAACGTTGTTGTCATAAAATAAAACGTAACTTTCTGTATTTTAATTTAAAAGTAAGGTTATCTTGATAGAAATTTGTTTATCTACTTATATAATGGTTTTTGACTTGGATGCTAAGACCTTTAAACTTTGTCTGCGTAAGGAGGAGTCCCTTTTAGTACTATTAAAATGTGTGTGTACACTATCTAATGTATTAGCAGTATTTTTAGTAAATGTATCGAGTTAACTTTGTTACCAAGCATCGCTTAAGTACCTAGTCAATCTTACAATAAAATTAGTTCTAAGCTATTTTTGAAATATATAAAAAATGGAGTGTAGGTATTACAGTAGCAATAAAAAAATAATACACTATACTCTCTTTTATTCTTGTTTTGAACCCATGAAATCTAGTGTCAACTAACGGTCCCAGATTATAGTGTTTCCAACCGAAAACTATTAACCTTGACCGCAACGAATAATGAGAACCAGTCCAGTTATTAAAAAGTAATAGCTGTTTAGGTGGCTGGAATTCTGATTTTAGACTCAAATGTTTATTGAAACCATTAGCCTCTGCCAGCAGAAAATAGGAAATTATCCCAAGGAAACATAGATACATCCGGACTAAAAAGTCTCCTATTTGCTATTACAGGACACGGTCTACTCGTGTGCTAAATTTCATACGAATCTGTTCAGCCGTTCGAGGGTGAAGAAATATCAAACACATACATGTACACGCACGTAGAAACTTCGCTATTATAATATTACTAGTTGTGCCCGCGCCTTTGTTCGCGTGGTTGTCAAGAACTAAAATGCGTCGCTTAGATAACTTTTAAAAGAATTTTGTAAATCAATTCATAAACGACGGAGTGCCGAGGTAATAAATATATTTGAAATTGGTTAATAAAACTGCTTAATTTCGTAATTAAAATTAAAGACGAAACTAACAGTTCAACACTAATTTAAACAACATTTTTTTTAGAACTGTTTGTAAATATTGGCGTCTTCGATCAACAATGCTGGCGTGGTCATTCTTATGACGTTAAATGTACAACGCCATCTATTGATATGGAACTAAACTACATTAGTTCTGTTTTGAGCCCTGAGATGGCATTGCAAGTATCTGAATTGCTTGTGTTGTACATAAGATATTTTACTTCTTGAACACTACAAATGTATAGAAATTATATGTATTGACTTCGTACATGTTACGCGATGCGTGCACAACTAAACAGCAAACAGACAAACCGACGAAAATCCAAAAATGCTAGAACTGGGTTCTTTTGGTTATCTTTTGACAACCTGATTGATTAACCTGATTATTTTTTTGGAAATATTTCTTTATACCAAAACGATTTTTCTACAGATTTATGTATGAAGGTCATTGTAGGTATATTAGACATAGGTACTAACCTACTCGTAGATAGTGTGATAGTGTTATGCGTTTGAAAGGAGACAGTTATTTTAAACGTGCTTTTTTATTCTGGAAAATTAACATATTATAACTATGTTGGTTTTAACTGTTAAGTACTGGGAGTAATTCTAATAAATCATCAATTTTACTGACTAAAACCCACCTTGACCCTTTTGAATAATCCTATAGCCCTTAATAATATTTCCTTTTATCTAAGTAATACAATTTGTGAGACAGTTGACGACTAGATAGATTTGTTAGGTACTGGAATATTGTTTTGTTAAGGTTTACAAGTTGGTTTGTAGTTATTGTAGGCTAATAGACAATTCCAAGAATTGATTTAATCTATTCAAATGTTTTGTTTCTAGGCGATACTAGTTTCCTCCAGATGTTTTCCTTCACTGTTCTCATAGTGGTGATGAAGAAATTACATAAATTAAAGCGCCTGTCTGCGTCAGAATCCGCGACATACAACATATACATTAAATAGCACGTAGTTCGCAGAACATAATTTCGATGGGGAATGGAAAAGGATTTCGAAATGTGTCGAGTGGTGACCGCGTACTGGCGCATTTTCATTAGTCGTTAACTCGTTCGGTATACAGCATGTGGGGAGTCCCCGCATGCGGGATAACAACCAATGAAAGTAACATGTTCGTTATACCGTCTGCGGTTCCCCGAATGCGGGCCATGTGAGACGCGTTCCAGTAATCTCTCGCACCCGGCATGCGGGCCCTATCGTCTAATGAAAACGGTTCCCCGAATGTGGGCCCTGTGGCATGCGTTCCAGAAATCTCTCGCACCCCGCATGCGGGCCCTATCGACTAATGAAATTGCGCCATACCGGAAGATGTAGAGTTGGACGGCCTTCCACAAGGTGGACTGATGAGTCGGTGACATAGGACTGGGTTGTTATGGTGACATTTGGAAAAGGTCTATGCCCAACACTGGACATCTTTCAGCTGAAATTATCATGGTGATGATGATGATGGTTATGTTCTAAGTCCAAGGAAACTTACTCGACACTAATCGACTCAATCGCCATGACAGCAGAAAAAAGCCTTAGTTAAAGTCAAGAAATAACGAGCTATAACTTTCGGGAAGAGTCGAGTGAAGGAAATAAATTTGTGACGAAAAGTGTGAGCGAGTGGTGTGGTTTAGCCCTAAAGGTGACGAATCAGAAAGCATGTCGTCACCTTGCAGATTAAAACTGTATATATACGTTTTAATACGGAGAACCTTACTTCGCGTCGGAATTTTCATAAGCGTGCGCTATCATTAATAATAATTAGAGTTCGCGGAACAATATAAGCTGAGTGGTTTGGCCTATTTAGAGATTTTAGGCCTCTATTCCGTATCGGTACACCTACAGTCCGTACCTTAATAATGATAGGCTTTATTTGTATGCATGTGTCATGTTGGTCGAAAGTTTGTCGTATTGGTTTGGTTTTTGTCGTATTGATCATGTATGTGTGACATAGCTATTGTCTCCATGTTGGCGTATTGGCTATGTATTTGTAATGTATTGCCACAGGTTGGTAATATTGGCCAAATCTTTATCAAATCGGTGAGTCAGTGTTTGCTACGGTATATAAGTAAATTCAAGAAGCATATTCGGTACACATGAGCTGTTTCGGCTGTCTTGTTTGAATTGAAGTTGTTCGCCGGGAAACTATTTGCATGGTTAAAGGAGTAGTTATATTTGCATTATTTGTTCTATCTTCTCGTATCTGCTGCAGTAGTTATATTAATTAAACGGCAGTTTCAGGAATTTGATATGCGGCTTTTGTTGTTTTTTGTAATAATACAGATGGGATCGCAGTGAACCACACATTAGCTTCAGAACTTGAAGAAATACTCCAAGATTTGAGCACGGCAAGTCTTGAGGTTGGACTTACAACAGTACGATACGTAGGGTCGAGGTAGATAGGCAGATGTTACAGTAGGTCAATGAGTAAACGTAAGTACTTAGGACATATTGTGTCCTTTAAAAATAGGCAAAACAGGAAAGACTAAATACGAATTCAAAATTCGTTCAAGACCTTCTGAGCCTTTAAATATTACTAGGTTTCAATGATTTAAAAAAATCACTAATATATGTCTCACATATTGATCAACAAAAATATAAAAATACATATTAATGTTTGAATCCCCGACCGGTCCTATGAGACCGCGCTGTTATTGTTTTACTATTGTGTCTCGTTTCTCGGGTATGTGATAGATTAATTGATATTTCATGATAATTATTCTATTTTTCAACTCTAAAGCTGTTTTAGAACAAATCTTTTGAATAGAATAAAATTCACCTCCATTCGCATAATATTTTATAGCGTTTACCGAAAGCGAGTTTCAGAATAGGGAAGCCGCTTTGACCACTCCCTGGTACCGCTTACACTCAAATTAAATTTACCTATATCGTAGCGAAGAGGCTTTTTGTCGATAGGTTATTGATATTAGATCGACATGGGCGCGTCGATGGCGGCATCATCAATAACGACCAAAGCATGCGTGTATGACCACGCAGACAAAGCTTTCATATTATACAATACATGATGGATATTGAATTCTAGAACGATCTTTGCATGTGAGCGTTACATCATAAATTGTAATAATGAACTGAAATAAGGCAATTGAATCTATTGTTGGAAGTAAAACCTACATGAGTAAGTATATGAATGTATTGGAAATAAAAAACTGTGACTCTTTCATTTGTACGTTAATTTATACACAAATTAAATAAGTTTCGGTTACTGAGCTCTGAAATATACTTACAATAGTGATCAGAGTTGTAGCGACATCTATGGCGCCAGATGTAAACTAAAGCACGAAATCCTGTATTGTGAAATTAGAGTTCTCAGCGCAATTTGAATACATAGAACAGCCAGAAATCAATTCACGGGCAGTTGCCTACGTCAAACGTAACACCAGTCTGGTTGTAGGATCCTCCCTTTTCAACGGAGTTTTGCGAGACTTTTCACTCTGTTCCGTAAACCTACAAAGAGGCCATTTAAAACCGAAACATGATTCATCCAATTCCAAAAAATCACAATAAAAGCGTAAACAACGGTAAAAACAAACGTTGCTATCGAAGAAAAATAAGTTATCACAGACTACGCAAAAATATTGCATCGCAGAGAAACATATTTGTTAAAACATTGTTGTATGGATAGATATGCAGCAAGCGAACCAACAACCCAGCCATATGAATCGAGATTCACTGAGTCTATTTGAATGCAAAATGAAACAGCACGCGAAACTTCTCATATGAACCACATCTCGTGTGAAACCCTACCGTCTAAGAATACCATCCGATTTTCTGCCAGCTTACAGTAAATAAGAAAATTCATTCGAACTGCGTCGTTAAACGTAATCGAGCGTCGTGGAAAGTATTAAAGAAGCAGACGCTATATTGCATAAGTTAAGATGTTACAATGGAAACTTTGAGTAGAGCACAAGTGTGCGCAATTCCTCTTTGGCAAAATACGTCCCTACTCATCAGAGGCAGTTACGTAACGTTTATACTAGGGATGGCGATTGTTCTTAAAATATCGATTCTTGAAACGATTCGAATTTATGTTTAAACAATCGATTCAGTAATAAATTGAGTTCAATAGAAGGAAATCAATGATAAATGATCTTTTATTTTATAAATAGGTTTTCACAAACACTTTTACACGTCAAATTTTTTTTGGACTTTTTTTTACTAGATGACGCCATCTTTTAGTCCTTAAGATCAATTCGTTGGTTGCTGGTTTGGTACTGAGTTCTATAAAGCACGGCACCTACAGATGATCTTACAGTGTACCTACATGGATTTCTGATGACTGTTTTTAATCCGATGAGCAACATTCATATAATGCTGAGCTTGAGGAAAATTGGTACTTTAAACGTTTTTATATAATAATGTGGTTGCATTCCGTAAGAAAAAAATCGAATCTGGATTTCTAGTATCTGAAATTAATTCATAGAATCGGTTGTTGTTAAGAACGATTAAAACATCGATTGTCTTGACCTACAAAATCGGTTCTTCAGTTAATCGATTTCAAAACGCCATCCCTACTTTATACGACGTTCTTACACCAGCGTACCGTTAAAATAATATTATGCAAGTTCAATTGTTTTTGATACTTATTTCAATTGTAGTAATTGCGTCTTACATTTGAGTTTTAGTGCTGATGCTTGAGATATGTTATATTAAATTCTGCGTTATTACTTCGCGAGCTACTCGTATTTTAGGTAGAATATTACAAATTGATTTAAGTGCCTTATAGGCACTACGTGAGCACTTTCGAAGTTATATGATTACAATGTCTCATGTATTAAGTATAACGATTTTAATACAATTCAATTAACTTTTATTAATTAATTATGATATGGTCGATGTTCGTTAGGTTTTTTGATATAAATGTGTCACTTTAATGAAACATTATAGGTACTTAGTGATGATCGCGCTTTTCTGTGTGTACATTAAACCTGAAAATCACACTTATATAATTATCATACTAATATTATAAGCAACCTAGGAATTTTTTCTCGAAAAGCTCATTGTGACTGGTAAAGTAGATGGTAAAAGGCCTCACGGGCGCAGCCCATTATGTTGGTCCGACCAGATCCACGCCGCTCTTAATTCCACGATTTACCATCGTAAACTGTTTAGACAGGAACAGATGGAGGAACATCATAAGGGCTAAGGTGATGAAGCAGGGAGGTCACGACCCTCAGCATTGAGGAATACGACGCATGGGAATTTTAAGTCAAGTGTGAATAGGTTACTTCTAGGTAAGCGCGCCCCATCGTCGACCGCATCATCGCTTTCCTGATTTCGCCTTCTCACTTGATGAGATAGCAGTCAAGCGCAAACCTATTAACAATTAAAGAAATATGCAGGCGAATGTATTTAATTGGTGTGTTATTATGTTTGATAGTCCTCCTCGCTTGTACGGCTGAACGGATTTAGATAAAATTATAAAAATACTTAATTAATAGTATAATTACAGTAAAACCAAAAGAAACCCTAGACTAATTAAAACAAACTAAAATATGGCGTCAAAAAACATTTCCACGTGTCAGTTTGTATCAAAGGTCATCATCATCATCATCAATAAATATTAATTCGATTACGACCAATAATACATTAGCTGAATGATGAAAGTAAAACAGATTTTTTAATTAAAATGACTTTACAAGGAATCTTTCATACGGAGAGTCAATATGCGAAAAATATTAATATTTATTTTTATATCCATTCACAATTTCAACAAACAGACGAAACATGCACTTTATTTGTTGAAAATATCATTTCGTAAAATTATTAAAATACTGCGAACAGATTACAGAAAATATTTTTACGAAAATTGAAAAACGTATTAAAGAAGAATATTGTTAAGAAATAAACGTTATTTTTATTATTATTATATTCGACATATTTGACTGCGAATTTATTTACTTTGAAACGTTGGAATAATAATTAAGTGTCGAAGTAAAAAGAAAAATCGGCAAAGTGCGAGTCGGACTCGCACGCGATAAGTTGTAAGTAAGTACCATCATCTACAAAAATGGAACAAAATCACTTTTGTCTCCTTAAATGATTATTTTATTCTAGTTTTTAGTATTAGTTGTAAATAATAACAGGTTACACGATATTTACCGATATTTTTTGTTTCATTAACGTAATACTTATAAACCTAAAGATTTTAAGCCGAATGTGCTATTATTTATATTTTTTAATAGAATTACTTACCGCTTCACACTTAGGTACGTATGCAATAAGGATGTAATTTTAGTTTTTTGGCATACAAACATTATTATCTCAACAGTAGGAGAAAACGACAATGGTAAATAACGAATCGCCTTGTTCAACTTATAGTTCAGTTGTAGTGGGTGAACGCAGTACTCGAGTTCGCTGTTACGGGCTTGTGACGCCCCACTGTTCCTCACCGTATTTTAGTTGCGCTCCTAAACAAACTCCACGGTAAAGATAAAGGCAGAAACTCCTTATGTCTAAGCTTTATAAGCCTATTAAAGGTTGAGAACGTTAATTATATACATTAAACAAGATTCTCAGAAAACACTAGCCTTCGCTTTCAAACTATGTCGTAGGTATAAAGCTTGCAAAAGTAAGCAAGAAGGAAGTTTACGTTTCCTGTTTGATTTTTGCAGAGTGGAAGCTCCCGGACTCGCTGTCACAGTCGATCCCTTTGTACACCACTGTTTCCTAAATCTTTGTCCTGTCGCACGTTTGAATTGTTGGCTTATTATAGCTTGCAGCTCTTTCAACCCTCTCTGTTTTTGTTCGTTGAATATTTTAGTCTGTTAATTGGATTATAAGATTTGAATAAGGTTTCTTTGACGGTCTTGTATGGATGTGAAAGCTAATTAAAATTTCTTATCGGCGCGAGCATCCTTGGATTATATTAAGTTGATTTACGAGTACTTTCTGTGGGCACGTGTAGAAAGGTATCTTTATATCTGGTTCCTAGGTTACGTCTCATTACGCCGAGGCTTTGTGTCTACAGGTAAATATTGGTGTAAGCGCAGCAGCACTTGTCAACTAAGTCTATAATGTTTGAACAATGTCAGCCCGTTCGTATGCAAACGTGGCTATTGCAAAACCTTGCGAGTGATTTTCTTTGTTGTTTAGAAGGAAAGAAAGAACAGTCTATATCTCGGGGGGATTAAATGTATAAACAAAGATATGGGTATAATGAAAAAGATTTTCGTTCAATACAGAGACAAACATCTTTGTGTTTCCACCATTGATATTCGGCGGGGCGGGATGGAAGTTGGTGCGTTTGTTTCGCTACATTTGGCGGCGACGCTCGCTCGCTACATTTCATTAGTGCCTCCTCCCTCTTCGATATTGTTCTGCTTCTGTTTATTGCGTGTACGTATAGATTAATTAATTTGCGTTATTGATTTTTATTACGACGAATAAAGGGATAACTGTGTGTAGCGACTGTTTATTGTATTATTTTTTTACTTAGTATTCAAAGCGTGTCTACTGCTTCGTAGACATTAAACATTGTTCTAGAAAGATTTTTCGTAGATGATGATTTGCATAAGTTATTTCAGCAGACTGGGTGTTTGCTAAAACGTACTTTTAAGTCATTTTTTTCAAAGTAAGATGAATTTATTTAAAAGCTTTACTTAAGTTTTTGATAGCATTACCAAGATTATTTTTTACTTTTTTGTTAGACACAATGAATTTCAACCGTAAAGCCAAGAACATAGGGGCCATCAGTCTGACAAATTGCCACTACCAATACCTAGTAACAATGTACATAAATCAAGTGTGGGCTTAGTTAATAGCCATTACAAACTCTTGGCCCATATAAAATGAGAGTCAATAGGCCGGCTTATGGGAGGCGTCGCTAGTAATCTCAAACTCGCGTACCGCGGTAATAAAAACACTCTAGAGCATACAGATCGTTGAATTACTTCTAAGCCCTTAAACTAACTAATTTATCTCGAATAACTTTGTGCAAAGTCGATTGTATTTTCAAAGTTTATATCTGCACCAGTAGGTACTCGTGGTTAATGAAGGAAAGCGAATTGTGTCCGACACAGTGTCGTCTTTTTTTATTTTAAGTACACCAATTCCAAATTAAAGGGTAAAATGGAACCCTATTACTTAGACTCTGCTGTCCGTACGTCTGTCTGTCTGTACGTCTGTCACCAGGCTGTATCTCATGAACTGTGATAGACAGTTGAAATTATCATAGATGATGTATTTCTGTTGCCGCTATAACAACAAATACTATAAAATTGACCGACAGTCGTTGGTGTAGCTAGTAATACTTTCGCTTAATTATGCGTCATCAATATGTGCGTCAGCAACATACCTAAATATAATTTTATTTGTGGTTTCCTTTTTGGATCTAAGTAGGTACAGTCAGCATCAAAAGTCGATGAACAGAATCAACATTACAAAACACCTGTTCACAATAAAATGCCATAAGTTATAGTCGCAACTAGGAAACAAAATAGCCTGTACACCAGAAATTTACAAAAGTCGTTAAACACGAGTATTTCAAAAGTACATGTGCACTAGTATTTCAAAAGTACATGTGCACTAGTATTTCAAAAGTACATGTGCACTAGTATTTCAAAAGTACATGTGCACTAGTATTCCTAAAGTCGCTGTACACCATCAATCCAAATGTCGCTGAACATCATGGTTTCAAAGTCACTAAACAGCTAATTTCACCTGACTAAACTAACTACTACTAAATATAGAAACTGCTGATATTGTTATTATAGAACAACATCATTGAATCAAAAGTCACTTAACAGCATTAAAGATAAAATTAGGTTAACAAAGTATATTTTTAATGTTGCCGTGTGTTAATATACTTTTGACGCTTATGTTGTTCAGCTACTTTTGGGACAGTGCTTGCTTGATCTTAATAATATATGTTAACATGTTAGTATCTATTTCAATACTTATTTACAAAGCAATTATATTTTATTGTCAGTAATCATACCAATCTATAATATGAAATAACATAAACATAACTCTAATGATCTACGAAGCGATTATTGTGACGGTACTTGTAATTTACTTTCTTACAAAACCTTCCTTTAATTTTTACTTTATTATTTCTATTCACATGACTTGTGATAATTTTATAGACCAGGGTCGATAATTTTTAAAACCAAAAAAAAAATAATAGTAGGATGAAACCCATTAGAAAAGGAGGGGAATATTATAAAAATGAAAGGAAAAATAATTTACGGGGGATCTGAGGTCAGGAAGGGGATGAGGTTGAGTTTTTGAGGGTAAAAAACGGTTTTCCTCGATTTCCGGCAAAACTAAAAGTCCTATCGAAAAAAGTCAAATGGCAAAGTTGTAGGTAATAAAAAGGTCTAAAACTTTTTTATTTACACTTTTTTCACATAACCTCAGAATTTATGTGAAAAATTCAAAAAATCAAGTTTTTGGTTTTTTATTTTTATCTTTTACAAAAAGTAAAAATTAAAGGAAGGATTTGTAAGATTTGCGCAAAGTAAATTACAAGTACCGTCACAATAATCGCTTCGTAGATCATTAGAGTTATGTTTATGTTATTTCATATTATAGATTGGTATGATTACTGACAATAAAATACACTTGAGAGTAGGGAATGCAAATCCGTCGTGTTTTGAAAATCCGGATTTTTTCAAACGGATTTTTGGTCCAATCCGGATTATCCGGATTTTACGGATTTTTCATGAAAATTAAAAAAAAAACTACTTATATTAGTTTATTAACATGATGTTTCCCTTTACATGATTTCCCTTCGCCGTTTTGAGAGCAGTATCTCTCAAAACGGCGAGGGGAAACATCGTGAGGAAACCGGCAAGTCCTAGAACCAAAACTTCTAGGACATGTAGCATCCAGAAACCCACACTGGGCCCACCTGGTGGATTACGGCCTCTCCAAGAAGCCCTTTTCCCAACATGTAAAGACAAAGAATGTATATTTTTTCCATTTTTGGGTTGGAAGTTATCCAATGACTTCTCCCGTTCTGGACAGAGCGGGATATCAGATTGTTAGTGACTAAAATCCAGTCCTCTTCCTCCTTCTTTTTCTTTGTCTTCGTTCTAGGGCCCCGGGCCTTCACTTTCACATAACCCATGGCAACAGTAGGCTTCGACCCAGCTGGGCCACTACAATTTGTTGAAACAAATCGTAGTGGCCCAGCTGATAGAATAAGAATAGGTGATCCTTGAGACACACTACGCGCCGTGGCAGGGTCGATGAGCTACCCATTGCTCGCCATCCGCAAGCCTGCGCCTACGGTAGCTGGAAATTGGGGTCTGGATCCGGGAGCTGGAGCGTGAAGATCATTCCCTTGCATGTGCAGCCGCCTCCTTTGCTAGCATTACTGCTTCGCAGAAGCAGGCGACCACCTGTCACATTCCTTTATCCGTACTCGGACCCGGTGTGAGTGGTCATTGCCCAAACGGAGCATACCTTTAATAATAGTCCTCCAGACCGAATTTTGATCACGGTGGCCTGATGCCTACTGAAACCTGGAAGACTGATGTATACTGCAGATATTATAGTGCACAAGTGTGTACGCAGATACTGGCGCACTCTCTGTTCTTATAATCTTATAGTCAGATGGGAAGGCAATTCAACACGACCGGAGAGAGATCAGGTGCAGGACCCACAGATTGACGTGTTTTCAGAGGCATGGGGGTATCATACCACCAACTTCCAAACTCCGGGCAGCTATAGAGTAATTCCTAATGGAAAAACCCAATAGCTTTGCTTGACCTCTAGTTCGAGTCCTGTACCTACGCTCAGCATTCGCCCTTACGAACCTAGTGTTCGTCCGACAAGACAGTCATACGTCACACCTTAACCATAAGTTCCACCGTGCCCTCCAGGCGATCGATCCGCACAATAATGACACCTGGGTGTTTCTTTCGCACAAATCCGGCGCACCACGTCCGGTGAGGACCTGTGTCATATGGTGTCATATGGCAGTGACGTCTTTCCAACCACTTCTCAAAGAGGGGACTTATAGCCATAATTATGGCGTGCGGTTGGTAATTAGTTCATACTTTTATCTGTCAGCATGATGACGCTTGGCGCCTTAAAAGACATTCAGTCTTTTTTGGGCACGCATGCATTGCAACTTGTCATACGGGTAGACCACGAATTATATTGGACCCACGTTACGATATATTTTTTCTGAATTTACTTGGTTATCCGTCTTCCACGCGGGTGAAGCCACGGGCAAAAGCTAGTGCTAAACTAATAATAAAAGTAGATAATATCATCGCGAATTAAAATTTCTTATTATTCAGAAAATCCGCGGATTTGATTTTCAAATCCGGATTTACAAGTCGAGTAAAAATGTGCGGATATCCGGATTTTTCGGATTACGGATAGTCCGGATTGCATTCCCTACTTGAGAGCAAAAAAATCGCACATGGCTTGTAATTTAGTTTAATGCTGATATCCCCTTAAATGTAAAGAAATGGAGTATAAATTATTAAACAAAATTAAAGCATACAAGGTTAACTTTACAAAAACACAAAATTAAGATCATTGACCTTCACGTAATTCACAAAAATCAACCATACATCCAATTCCCCAAATTCACGCATTCGCATTTCTCAACTTACACCTTTACCCAAAGCTACAAAAAGGGTATTTTTTTTAAATTTTTACTCTGTTTCCGTCAACGCGATAACGTCTCAATTGGAAACAAACGAATTTACTGGAAAAATATGGATACCACGCCCGCAGAAGCTGTTTAAGTTATTACCTTGCCCAAAACAGGCCATAAAACAAATGAAGTTGCTCCACAGCCAAAATTGGGCCGTTTCCCTGATCTTCGGGTATACCAAAGGTTTCAAGAGACCAGTGGGTACATTCGACGACCAGGACCTGGCCGATGGCGCATAGGTTCAGGGCGTGATGATCACTTTGTTTTAGCAAGTACTTTGAGAAATTGGCTATCGAAAGCGATTGAACTAAGACAAAAGCTTTTAGAAGTTTGCAATGTCAGTATAAATCAGCGGACAATTAGAAAAGGACTGGATGAAGCAGGATTGACTGCATATCATCCAGCAATTGGTACCAAACTGACCACAGCTCCCCTACAAGCCCGGCGACAATTTATCATGGATCACTTAAATTACGTGTTTGACTATTGGCCGGCTATGGTGTTTTCTGACAAGTTCAGTATGACTTACATGACCATGACCTCCCATGACCTCTTAGGATTTACAAAAAGTCATTAGGCTAATTTTATCAATGCTACATAAGAAATCATGTTGCTTTTCGAGGCGTTTAGGGGTGGCATAATGTTATACAGTAAAATTGACTTGTATTCATACACTGTAGCTAATACCTGCCGATATCCAGAGGGTTGATGGCTTCACGTTACGTCAAAAAAATGCTCGGAGAATCTGTGAAGCTGCTGATGCAGCTTATTGGTAAAAAAAAATCTTAACGCATGACAATATCAGATCGCATGTCGCTAGAACAGTTTTTCACTACATGGAAAACTTTGAAATCATCGCGATAGTCAAGCCTGTGCGTAGTTCTGATCTTAATCCAATTGAACACATCTGGAATGATCTTAAAAGAAGAATTACAGCAAAAAACTTGTTTCTTCGCGACTCCAAGAGCGTCAATTCATCATTGACGAGGTGTGGAAGGTTATACCATACAACTTCATGGTAAAATTAATACGGTCTATGAGACATCGATTAACAGCTGTAATTAAGGCTAAGATAGGGAATACACTTTATTAATAAACTGGTTAACCAAGAATTTTAAGTTTTACTCTCATTCTCTCTTAAGCAAAATTTGGTAATTTTACCCTTATGTTGGATATTGTGCTCTAAAACTTTTCAAGGGTATTTTTTTTCACTGTATTTCATATGATAGAAAGATAAAGAAATGGTGTTTAAACTTGTGTATACATTTCTTTCAAAATCTTTTCATATTCATGACAAAATCTGCCTTAACATAACAAGTCATGATGTGCGATTTTATTGCTCTCGAGTGTATAATTGCTTTGTAAATAAGTATTGAAATAGATACTCACATGTTAACATACATTATTAAGATCAAGCAAGCACTGTCCCAAAAGTAGCTGTACAACATAAGCGTCCAAAGTATATTAACACACGGCATCATTAAAAATATACTTTGTTAACCTAATTTTGTCTTTACTGCTGTTTAGTGACTTTTGATACAATGATGTTGTTCTATAATAAAGATAATAACAATATCAGCAGTTTCTATATTTAGTAGTAGTTAGTTTAGTCAGGTGAAATTAGCTGTTTAGTGACTTTGATACAATTATGTTCAGCGACATTTGGATTGATGATGTACAGCGACTTTAGGAATACTAGTGCACATGTACTTTTGAAATACTAGTGCACATGTTCTTTTGAAATACCAGTGCACATGTACTTTTGAAATACGAGTGCACATGTACTTTTGAAATACTCGTGTTTATCGACTTTTGTAAATTTCTGGTATACAGGCTATTTTGTTTCCTAGTTGCGACTATAACTTATGGCATTTTATTGTGAACAGGTGTTTTGTAATGTTGATTCTGTTCATCGACTTTTGATGCTGACTGTACCTAATCCTATCTTCTCCCAAGTCATTCAAACCAAGAGAAAAGGTTAAGAGACAAGACAAAGAAGTCCAAAAATACCTAGTATGGATGTGTCTGTCGACTTCTTTCACTTACGTACAAGTAATTTACATCACTGTCATCGATAAAAGGGTTAAGTCTCAGTAAATATCAGTCTCAGAGTCTCACTCCGACATTCATCTTCAAGAAATAAGTAGGTACCGAACGTATTTTTTGTCTCAGACTTTTGCTTGGTGGCTAGCAGTAACTTATAGTAATTTGTAGCATTATTATTGTAACATAAGTTTTACGTCAGAAACATTTATTGCTTTATCTACTTTATTTGTACCTTAATACAATTACTTTGGTTGAAAACATCAATATTCTAAGCTAACTGCTGCTAGCGGCTTCGGCTGCGAAACATAAAATTATTCCAGGTAAACGTATTCCTGAGATAAAAACTGTTATATCTTTACTTTTAATATTTTGACTGTTAGTCACAGAATGACTTAAAACGAACGTACTTATAGACTTTTATTAAAACATAGGCCTATTTGCGCGTGGGAAGGAAGTAACAAACGCATGCACACACTCGTTCACATACTTTCGCCTTTATCAAACAATATTATAAATGTGAAAGTAACTCTGTCTGTCTGTTACTATTTTACAGTTAAACTACTGAACCGATTTCGATGAAATTTGGTATAGAGCTAGCTTGAAACCCAAGGATGGACTTAGGCTACTATTAATCTATCTTTGACTTCGAATTTGTGTCCACTTAACCATCATTCACGCGAGCGAAGCTGCTGGCAGAAGCTAGTAATATTATATAGTAGCTGCTGTCAGCAGCTTCGCCCACGTTATAGTAGAAAATTATCCCAAGGAAACATACTCTCAGGATAAAAAGTATCATATATGTTATTCCAGGATATGGTCTATCTGTATACCAAATTTCTTCGAAATTCATTCAGTAGTTTTTTCATGAAAGAGTAACAAACATCCATACATAGATGATATTATTATATGTATAGTGTGTTTGATCTTACTGTCTCTTACATTAAACATATTCCTAAAACTTTGATATTTGTAGTTATTGATGTGGCATTTTCAGATTTTCTAGCGTCTGCCACTGACTGGACTGTTGGAGAATAGATGAGTAATTTCACTTTGACTGACACAACAATAGCAATTAATTTATCAAGGCGTATTTGATAGTGATGGGCAGCCATGTTGTCCGTTCGAGTCAGTGGAGAAGAAATCAGAACATAGTCGCGTTTGTTAGATCACTATTTATATAGAACAATATATACATATAATCAGCTTTTTAATGTGCCCACTGCTAGGACTCAGGCCTCCGTTTTATGAGAAGGGATGGGCTGTTCCACCACGCGGGCCTAGTGCGAGTTGGTGGATGACACACATTTTCAATTTTTTTGTTCTATGACATCCTGATTTCCTCACGATGGATTTCCTTTTCAGTTTTGAGAGCAGTGGTGATGAAATAAATTAAACACAAACAATACTTTTACAAATACAACCTGTTTCAATACAACCTCGGTAGCATGCTTTAATATTTTAATACAACCTCGAGTAGAAGAGTAGCTACAGCTATACTTCGGAACAGTATTAGTTATGCAGTCCTGCTTGCGGTGATAATTGGAACTAAAAAATTCAAAGCGACGTATCGATAATGTGTCGTATTGTATGTGGGCTGCACGTTACTCAGATACTTTGACGAACGCGAAGTGCGCATTCAATGCGGCTTACTTTTGTTAGCCGTATTGAAATCCAACTAAACGTGAGGTAGCCACAATACAAAACGGTGACATTTTGCAATGCGGCGCGCCAATATGTAAAACGGCGTGTTATGGCGACATAGGCTCAATGCGCGCCATAAGATCCATCATGCAGCCATGCACCGCTTTGTTTGATCATGATTAAGTTGTTACGGCTTTTGAATGGATCGTCGCGCGTGTATTAATCAGACTGCTCCCAAATCGTCTATTTTCATACCACCTTGGTAGTATATTTGTATAGTTAATATTTTAATACAACGTACAACCTCGTGTAAGACTACGAGTACTAATACGGAACCCTTTATGCGTGAGTCTGACTCGTTGACTGGTTTTTGCAGTGCTGCTTGCGGTGATTATTGGAGCTAAAAATTTTAAAGTGACGTATCGATGATGCACCGTTTTGTATGTGGGCTACACAATTACACATTACTAAGCTACTTTGACGAACGCAAAATGCGCATTCAATGCGGCGTACTTTTTTCAGCCGCATTATAATTTAACTAAACGTCTGGTAGCCACATTATCAACGGCGACATCTTTCAATCCGACGCGCCAATATGTAAAACGGGACATAGGCACAATGCGCGCCATAAGATCCATCATGCAGCCATGCACCGCTTTGTTTGATCATGATTAAGTTGTTACGGCTTTTGAATGGATCGTCGCGCGTGTATTAATCAGACTGCTCCCAAATCGTCTATTAATCAAGTTTAAGCATCTGGATGACAACGAACTGTCAGCTTAAGTA
Organism: Mythimna separata; assembly: GCA_030763345.1. Taxonomy (NCBI): domain Eukaryota; kingdom Metazoa; phylum Arthropoda; class Insecta; order Lepidoptera; family Noctuidae; genus Mythimna; species Mythimna separata. The sequence continues at coordinate 12,145,903 of CM061180.1, forward strand.
GTGTTTAGTTTACGACGTACTGTAAACAATCGCTTGCGGTAACTTGTCTCGGCTCACTGCCTTCATTGTTTAATGTTTACATGATTGTAATCATAAAGTTTGCTGCGTTATATTACGAATTCGGAATGGATTGTAATTACGCGTGTTGATTAATACCTAAATAATTTGATCTTGATTAGTTTCGGAAGTAACTCTATGTTGATAGAATTCGTGTAGGATATGTAGTTATAGATATTATGTGTGTATAATTTGTGTAAACTTTACTCAGTTCCAAGATCGGAATGTGACGGTACGGTTTGCGAAATGGTTGAGCGATTGACTGCTGCATATCAACGGTTCGATTCCCGGTCTATAGATCCGAGTCTGGGTATCTTGTACGTTTAAATATTGGCGAAGATATTATGTTTGTATAATTTGTGTAAACTACTAAGTTCTAAGAACGGAATGTGACGGTGCGGCTGGCGTGGTGGTCGAGCGATTAGTTGTTGCGCTGCTTAATGCAGGCGTAATTCTTAGGGTTGAGCAGGTTTTTCATTAACAAATCACACTTATATTATAAAAACGAAAGTTTGTGAGTGCCTGTACTTATGTTTGTATATTTATTATTACCTCAATCTCGATCGGCTACATGGATTTCGATGAAAATTGGGACTGTAGACCACGCTCATGTCCAAAAGTGTTGCACTTATTGGATGCTTTATATCCCTGAAGTTGGAATGATCCCTTCAGATAATTTTCTACAATTGTGAGTGGCGTGTTACTATTTTATTCAAACATTCATAGGTCTCTTGTACGTACAAGCTAATATAACGAATTACGAGTACGGCTATGCTACTAAAAAGTAAGACCTTTTCAAATTTACAACAAAACAACCCCAAATCCCAGCATTAATAGTCATCACACAAACCTCAAACCGCATTAGAACTGAATTGCAGTTCCGGTTCATAAAAGCGCTTAATATCATCTAAAGTTCAGCTTCAATTGATCGCAAGGCGCAAAAACGTTAAAGCCGTTATCCCAGTAAGCGCATTCGGCATTCCAAATCAACAATGACATTAACCCCCCTAGTGTGGCAATCAGAGAGTAAGTGGGAATTTCCGCGTCGTTTCATACGGCTCCCGGCTAAATGTTAAGAGTTGGCTGCCTATGTCTACGTACGTAGATAGCGCGCGTCCGCTCTGTGGCGACGCACTGACCGAGCGCCCGCCGAGCGCCGATACCCGCCGCTCGTGAACACGGCTCATTTATAAAAAAGAACCACTAACGATGGCCTAAGCATCCAACTAATTCAATTACAATTTAACGCTATTTCAACCTCGCATCACAATGAATTTGTACGAAACTTCTCAAACACATTTATTTATGTTTGTCCCGAGATTTGAACCCTGAAGTTATTACGTTCACGCATGACGCACAATCATGTTTTATTAAAAACTTTTCGAACGTATCGAAGGAAAAATCTTTTTTGAAATCCCCTTGTTAAAATGTGCGTGTGTAACACTGGACTATTGCACTTGTTTCTATTAATTAAATTCTTCTACTTTATTTATGAATGCTGACGCTGGATAACTGTGTTCCGCAGAATTCTATCTGAAAAGGTACTTGAATGGGATTAAGTTTGTATTAAATGGCCGTTTTCGTTTATAGAATAATCTGAGATAACGTACAAATGGTTTGTAATGTAGATACGGAACTTTTACATAAAGACAGAGCTTCAAACAACTTTAGTAAATAGATAATTATTTTGGGGTCGTTATTATTTCTATCAAATGATTCAGAGGCGTCAAAGTCAATACTTAACTGTATTATAGAACGATTGAGTTCCTCCACATAATACGAGTATATGATGGAAACTGTTTAAGTATATTCAATGATTCAAAAGGGCTTTGAATTTGCTTATTATGTTAGTACAGAGGTACCTTACGTAGGTACGTTTCGCAAATCAAATTATTACTTTCTTATTATTTGTATTGAAATTTCTTTCCCTTCAAATCATCAATATTTCAAGCAAAACTTTTATTTGGGTCACTGAAGAAAATTGAGGAAAAATTTCATTACGTTCATTCACATTTACCTTTTTCTTAGGAGGTCATTATTGGAGTTTTAAAAAGGTTCACCGTTTGTTCACTTTTATATTGAAGAAGATTATTAAAATATGGCAAATATTCCAATCAGCGGTTTGGGGTTTCCATGTTCCTTTGTACCTCTTTTTAGTAATAAAAACATGAGTAGGAGTACTCATGTTTTAATTTTGTTTAATGTTAACAGTTTAGTCAGCGTTTGAAATTAAAAATAGAATTATTAAATAATCTGTTTTTGCAAGAAATCAAGCAAACTTGTAACGGATTTTATCATTTAATAAAATTGGAAAGAAATTAGATGTTTGTTGATCAATCACGGTTTTTTAATGAGATTTGAAACACAGTCCTACGGCCAAGATTAAGCAAATTCCGTGCGATAATTTTTAATACGGGCCAAGCCGTTGGAAAAGACTATAATAATAACACAATTTAATCAGGTTGTAATGTAATACAGCTAACATAGTTTTTCTTAAATCTATGTCACGTTCTCAAATGTTGTATGCTTGAACTAGGTCATCCTGTGTTTCATGGTCAAACTGGTAAACAGCAAGATATTTCTAGTCAAGTTTGTACCTATAAATAAATAATGGATGTGTCTTTGTACATAAGACAGCAATCGGCTACATGGCCACTGATGACTTTATTTTTATACTACAAAAAAAAGGAAAATGACTTTCCGCTCATTATTTTTGTAGACAAAATTTTTTAAGACCTTTTTCTATTTTTGTTATCGGGTGCTATGGCAGTCGTAAGATCCTTGTTTGAGAAGTGGCTACAGAGGCCCCACGGCTTCCTCACTTTCTACCGGATGTCAGACTCGGTTGTGTCGGGAGGTTTCTGATCAGAATCAGTGGTCAAAGAAACGCTATAAACCATTGCGCAGATTGCCGGGAAGACACGGAGGAGCATACGGTAGAGGTCCACCCCGCATGGGTGGAGCAGCATCTTGTGCTTGTGGAGCCCGCCCCGGGGGAAGGCTATAGTACGAAGTGAGAGGAAAGCTGAAGTGATCACCTTCGTATTACTATACGGGCAAAAGAGGCGGTCAAAAACAGAGCCAGAGACAGAGTTCGGTCTCCAGAGACGACCTGGAGCCGTCGGGGGTCGCAAGACGATTTCCGACCACCGCAGCTTCCAGACAAAGAGCAATAGGTAGCTCGCCGTTCGGCCTTCTGGAAAGGATCAGGATCAAGTCGCGTTGTGATCAAAACTGAAAAGGCCTAGTAAGATGCCCACCATGGCTGCGAGAACGGTTGTAAGAGTTAGAAGAGCCACATATGCGCGTTTTAGTCAATAAACGTCTTACACGCCTTATTTGCTACACCTTAGTGCAGGAGAAGACATTTGATGGATTCCCACTTAAAAAAAGATTTTATACATATAATTATTGGACTTACGTGTGCCTGAAATCTTTATAAACACTGTAAAATCATAAACACTTAGTGAGCATGTATGGTCAACAGTAGGAGTCAGCTGTGAACTGAGTAGCGACAACAACAAGTAGGTAGATAGCGGCAGATTACTATTACTCACAAAACCTACATTGTACAAATCACATCACACAAACAAAATTCTAGCAGAATTGTGTTCAAACACTATTCATTGTCGCCAACACTAATCATTACAGAACGATGATTGGCCTGTTTGTAAAGCATAATACGTTCCAATTAATTACCACTAGAACAACAAGAGCGAAAGGAATGGCGTGCAATGGCGTGCGTGGCTTTCAGCGCCGGAACAAAGTCGCCCGTGCAACAAGTGACGTTTCGTCCCTAGCCACCACCTAAGGCGAAATAGCTTTTCCTTATAATAAAGTATCACCCAATAAATCTATCAAAACCCAAAAAAAATACCCCAGCTCTAAAATAATAACTAGCTCTGTCTACTTGGCCATGGTCTCAATTCAAATGTTTGATTTCAACCGCGTCTTCAGTTCTCTTAGTAAACAGTTCGTATGAGTTTATTTACTTTTCGCTACTTTTAAAAGAGAATGATCGTTGAGTGCGCCTGCGCGAGATCCGAGCGAGAGAATTGTGCGAGCGAGACCGGTGACAGTGGCACTCGCTTCGACCAATCGATTAGTCGCATAACGATAGCGGCTTCTTAAATGCAGATGTGTCGTGTATACCAACGTCAGTCGGCTAGCGGCAGGCGGCCGGGGCGGTCGGACATGGCGCCTGTGAGCCGGTTCCACACATACGCTGTTCTTTGTAGTGACTGTAACGTTCGGCCGGTATAAACGTTCGCGGTCGAATGTGATCACACATTCTCTTCGCCAGTGAGATGTAACGCTAATTATTGTCGGACGTACTCATTAGATAAACTTTTAAAAACTACTTCCAACTTACGAAAACGGCCTAAAACGTTAAGTTTAATATACGAGCGGACACTCGATTAGTGCTCAATTTAATTATGGAGTGAACAAAGAAAGGATTGTAGCCGGAAAGGTAATATATAAATTGAATTTCCCATTTAGAAAATTCTTATCAGGAGTTGTTGCATGAATAAATAACTGTGCCGATGATAATAGAAACAAACACGGCCTGAACTCCAAACGATTAGTAGTTTTATGATTTCTGTTATGAATGATAGGCTTCATTCATTTTCATTTGTTTGGCAAACCATAAAAATGCTTCAATATGACTTTAAGCTTTTTGGGCTGTTCTTATTTCTCGTAAGCTAAACGACACGCCTTCCTGGTTATTTCTTGATGTATTAGGCCAAGATAACAGCGTAATAGTTCATCAAATAATATTTATTCATATTTTAACATGTTATAGAAATTTGATTTTCATAAAGATAAAAATAAAACAAGACGGACATAAACTGAACGGTTCGTTCAGTTTATTTATACAGCAATAAATCATGTCCTTTTTATGTTTCTAATCACGTTTACCCTACATACTCAAATAAAAATATCTGTGTTTACATTTATAATCATCTAGAAATTCATTCAGAAAAGTTAGAAAGCGAACATCACAAGAGTGTGAAATTACGAACACATTCGTAGCAATCGTAGCCAATTCGTAGCACTTTCGTAGACGGGCGTAGCGGATGATAACATAAACGTTTAAGATATAGATTTGGCATACCTGTCGTATTGGCACCTTGTGGATGGGTTCGGGGGACGGTCGTCACCCCATCTGGTATCTCATAACCTCTTTAGTGCCCGAATGATATGGGACTTTATTTTAACGTGCCACGTGGACCGAGATTAGAGCGCCAGTGAACGAAATGGCTATCGAGAATCGATTTAAATGTTTGTTGTCATGTGCACGGAATGGAATCCTGTTGTTTATGTTTTGATATTTGCACTTAACATTAAAGTTCCCTATATCTAGTCGGATAAGACTGCTTTTTGATCACGTTATTTTTAGATAGTCAAAGGCTTCGTTTATTCGGATATTTTAACTGTTAAATAAATTGCTTTCTGTTGCTAAGGATTTTTTTGCTTCATGTTTCCTTTCTTATACGTGGGATGTGACGAATGTATCGACAATTTCTTGATAAGGAAATGAGAGAGTTTTCCTTATTTTATTTTTCTGTAAATAAGAATAATTTCATTGTAGTTACTACTTTGAGAATGTTGTTAAGATTGAGACTGAGCAGGAAACTGTTTGTAAAAAATGACAAAGGACCCATAGACATACCACAAAGTTGTCTCTAACATTGAACGCGTTTTACTTTCATGTCTTAATATAATTTAATATTTTTTTCTAATATATTATTTTTACTTTGGTATATATATACCGTTCGGCTGGACTGGAAGCCGACCCCAAGTTGGGAAAAAGGCTAGGTAGATGATGATATTATTTTTACGTTCATAAATTATATGGAAAATAACTCAGATATTACTGACCAGTTGGAGTTGAAATTCTAAATTATCCTCCAGAAGTATTTTTGAAGTAATTGTTATCTGAAGGATTTTTTTATAATAAAATAAATACAGAAATAAAAATATCCGTAAGTTTAATTATAAAAATTTAGAAAAAAAAAAGAAAGAAAAAATATGTTTAGATTTTTCTACAAATTCTTTCACAATTTGTATAATAGTAACAACGGACAAAAACCAGTTAAATTTTTATTCATCTCACGTAATCCCCGTATTTCCCTAAAAACTTCCTTCCGTCTAAGAATAAACCTGAAGAACAACAAAAATTTAATAAATAATAAAGAAAAGCATAGTTCTTTCCATAATTCATCAGGTTTTTATCAATAGCAGGTTCTGTACGTTGTATAAACAACAGGCATTCCTACGCGAGGGTCGAGGGCCGCCGGAGAGAAATTACAATAGGTACCTGCATTCCTCCCGGGCGGCCGGTATTCCATTCCTCTCGTCTTTATGCCAGCTATTGCTTCTTGGATTATCTGGCCTGCCGAGCTAAATTAGATAGGAAACGAAGGTACCAATATACGAAGGATCTCTTTCATACCTGTTTCCTTTTTATCTCGGGACAAAATAGTATTTTTTCCCCGTTGTTCGTTCATGGCTTCGGAATGAAAGAGAAACGTGGCGTATTTGTTGACTTGCTTCCCGCGGAAGTTTTAAGAGTCAACCGAGGGAAATCAACATGGTTTGCGTAAGCGATAGGCTCGCTTACTTTCGGTTTTTTATTCGCTTCTACTAACTAGATTTAGGAATGTGTTGTAACACATAGTAGTAGTGCAGATAGTGACTATCATCATGAAATTGTCTTTAATTTAGATAAAGTATCGAACGTACATTTTATTTGCTAGAAAAAGATTTTTTTTCTTTAAGTTGGGAGTTCATCAAAATGATGTCTCCTGGTCTGGGCGGACTTGGAGAGCATGTCAGATTTCTACTGATTAAAACCCACTCCTGTTCCTTCTTTGCCAGGGATCACTTTCGTCAACCCAGGAACTAGAAAAAAAATAACGTTTAACGTTCATCAATTTTTTTCCCTGCCCATAAAATATGCCGATGTTTGCCGTTAAATATTGAAAAGCCCAGGAAATCATAAGGAAGGAAAATGAGACTTAATACCAATTATTATTAAGAGTGATCCTGGGCTTATAATTCGCCACCCTGCTTTGCCCTGTAAAGGGGACGGGAACGGCTAAGGGATTATATCAGCTTCCGCTCAACACATTCCTTCCCCATCATCTTTTACATTGCATTTCTCGTGGAAATAAAAGTCTATGTGTAAAGGGATGAATATTGGAAATGATGGCTAATGAGTAGAATAAAATCGAGTAAACTTTATTGTACGTAAACCAAAAAAGTAATACAACTTCTAAATAAACTTAAATCTATGGGCACAATAGCAGCGAAATCTATCAGGCAATCTTAGGATGGGTTTAAATCAGCGACATACAACTTATAAGATGACACTATTGGTGGTTTGGTTGCGCTGCGTATCGCGGGTTCGATTCCTGCACGGAACAAATATTTGTATGGCCTATCATATAGATGTTCTGGGCCTGGGTGTCTTGAGAAATTTGATTAACAGGATAAAATTGAATTCCTTGATTGATTTTTTTTGTTAAATGTAAAAGGAAGAATAATTAAAATTAAAATAGATATTACTCAGGCGATTACTCCTCCTAATTTATTGGAAATTGAACGTAAAATTGCATAAGCAAATAAAAAATATCATTTTGGTTGAATCCACGAAACAGATTTTTTGGCGTTTTACAACCATTTTTTCAAAAGAAAAAAAGTCGGCCATTACCACTAGGCTACCTGTGGTGTGGTGTGGTGTGTGTGGTGGAGTTATATTTAAGTGCCATGATATAAGGAACGATCTTGTTGCTATTAATCGAAAATAAATTCAGACTCTGATATGTTACTTCGCCAGATGTAAAAACAATTACATTTTACCGACCCGGGAATAGAACCCAAAATCTCGTCTTAGTTTATATCACTTTCAAGAGACACTGGACATACTCGTACAAGGCGAAATAAAGATAAACATAAAACCGGCCAAGTGCGAGTTGGACTTACGCACGCAGGGTACGGACAATACGAAATTGTCCGTAGCGAAAACCATCCGTAAAAAAAACTGCAACAAAATCATGTTTGTCATATGGGAGTTTCTCTTAAATAATAATAATATATTTAATTCTGTTTTTAGTAAAATTTTTTACAGTGGCAACAGAATTTCAGCTGCCTAGCTATCGCGGTTCGTGAGATACAGCCTGGTGACAGACGGATAGCCAGTAATATGGTCCCGTTTTACCCTTTGGATACGGAATAAAACCTAAAAAGGAAGAAATTTAGCGCTTAAAAAAATGAATTCTCACACATAAGCCCTTGTATAGTATTCGTTTCACAATTCATTTTTGTCCCCACGGATAACATGTGATGAATGGAACTACACTTTTGTCATTTTTCAATTAAACGGTACAGCTCTGGCGGCTAATGTAATTAATACGCTGGCACCACTTTACACGGACTGTTAAAGTAATTTTTTTTATACCCGGAAATAAAATTCAGAGCCAGCCTTCGCTCGTCATATCGACGAAATTCCGTCGACTTTCGGCTGTCAACGACCTAGCGAATTCATTACATTCCTGATTTAACGAGATTATATAACTGAAAACCGTAGGCACGTTATTACTTGCAATGTTTTACGTAAAAACTTTTAGTTAATATTGTATTTTTCTTTCGTACCAGATCAAAGAATTTCCCTTTGTTTCATTTTCGTTATTCTGTGACGTTAGCTGTTTATCTTAAACTAGCGCTTGGCCCGCGACTTGGTTCGCAAGAATATTTTCCTAAAAATTTTAACATAAATTAGGGTAGTTGTAGAAAAGTAATAACACCATTCTTTATTATTAATTTCAGTTAGAATTTGGGCCAAGTTTTATTCACTCTAAAAATAAAAATCGTTCATAAAATCTTGAACACACTCTAAATCATTTTTGAGGGTAGTTTTAAAAAAAAAATAATGATCACGTTTATTACTTATTTATGTTACTATTTATGCTTAGTTTCAAGTATTTTATACCTACGGAATAAGATTTTGCAAACAAAGTTCCCCCTTTTCATCCCCTTAAAGGTTGAATTTCCTGAAATCCCTTCTTAGTGTTCGCCTACGTCACGATATTCACATTCCTAGTCCCAGTAGTTTCTGTTGTGCGTTAATATGTCAGTCAGTCAGTTTCTCATTTTCTATATATAGATGACGTATGAAAAGATATATTAACGTCACGAAGCCGGTGGATACGTAAACGGATATAAGAGTAAGTGGAAAATTGTTGAAATGTGTAGCTTTATTCGAAGATCTTATTGCTCTTAGGAAAGAAAGAAAGAAGAAACGCCGAGCATCATAATCTTTTCAAATCACATTTATTACTGTTATCAAAAGTTGATGAATACAACAGTATTCCTTTGTTGTGTCTTTACGATAGTCCTATATTTTGATTATCCGGGAATATTCTTGGACAACCGTTTCCCGGGAAGGTTGAGCGTCGCGTCGTGGTAAAATTTATAAGACATAACCCCAGCGGTTTACTTTACAGAATCATAAAAATGTTATTTCTCGTGGACAGCAGGAAATTCTGATAGGGTCACCGGGAGACGGTAGGGGATGAAAAGCTGTTTATATATTTATGTATAGGGTGTATTTAATAGCTCTGCTGGTTCCGACAACGTTTCAAGGATGAAAAATCTTGATCAAAAATGTACCAAAAAGAAGATTGAGAGCGAGAGTGCAGTTTTCAGAATATTGTATAACAGCATGGAACTAAGTTTTTTTTTTCCATTTCGCTATGTTAACATGGGTCCGAGAAAAAATGGTTCCAATATGATTTTAAATCGACCAATAGTTTAGTTCGTTGGTTAACCGAGTACGCTACGTGTACGGATGGAATAGCAAGCGCAAGCAACATACTCGTAACTTCAAAATTGGAAATTCCATACTACCGTCGATTTATGCTTAGAATTTTTTCTAACGGCCGGGTTATATCCGAAGGTAGAAAACAATGGTAAAAAATCTTAAATAACGTTAAATGTCTAAATATATAAAGAAGACATTATCTTTACAATTCACACTCAATAATGCGCACAGTACATGGTTTGGATTGAATAAATATTTCTGTGTAATAAACCATTTATCAAGGAAAGATGTATATTACGTTTTAAATAAATATATAAAAATTGTGACATATTATCACGCTACTACCTACAGGAGCGAATTAGTAACAAAAGACGCGAGTGAAATTGTCAAACTAGCTATATAAGCAAGTTGAACAAAGGTCAATTTGACTTCAGATAAAAATACTCACTCTTATCCACTAACAAAGAGTCACTTAAAAGAGGCAATCCATCAATTAAATATTATTAAGAGGTATAAATTAAGAGTAAACTTCTACTAAGAATTTACCTGTCGAGCTGAAAAGATTACTAATTTAGGAGATAATATGGTACCTAAGTAATCTAACCAACCGTAGTAAGTTGCCTCTTTGGCCAATAAAATAAGCGTGAGATATGTGATCTTACTAATAGTAAAAGACATTACTGAAGGTAACTACTTACGAAAGCTAATTAGTGTCGTCATCACTCGTTCTCTACCCTATTTGTGGCTTATTGACTTACTAGCTTCTGTCAGCAGCCTCGCCCGTGTGAAAGTAGGAAATTATCCCAAGGGTCTTTTATGTACTCCCGGGATAAAAAGTGGCTATGTGCTATTCCAAGGCATGGTCTGACGGTAGCTATGCTATCGAAATCTATTTGGGTGTGAATGAGTAAAGAATAATATCTACAATTTCATTAAATATATAATTTTGTACAAACTTTTGCTGTTATAATATAACTGTAATCCTCTAACTAAAGCCCGTATCTCCATTCCAGCTACAGTAGTTTTGAATTCCAAGTATTCCTTAGCCACTCAGTGCCGTTTTGTTGCGGTATCGGCACTGACAACTTACTGAGCATCTACATTTCAATGAGCCCGCATCCCACGCAACTCATACAGCACATTTCAATGAGCTCAGTTCACTGAAATGTAGGCAAGTTTTCATTAGTAACCGACAGAATTCATACCGAATAAACTAAACGAAACCATACTGCAGCGGTACCAGGGAGCGGTAAACCGCCAACCGCCGTAAAAAGTACCAAAATATCATACTTTAATAATGTATGTTGTATTTTGGATTGCTGAGTCAGTGAGTCGGGCTCTGAATTTGTTTTTCGTTTACTCCCTACCCCGAGCTCGTAGGTAACAATAAATTGAGCTGAGCTTTCGTAAACGTTGTCTATTCATCCCGGCGGAGTTTCTAGTAGATACTAATTTCCGATAAATTTGTGCGTTCTCGCGGGTGAAACGAGCCACGGGGAGAAATTTATAGCTTTTGAAACGGCGTTCACCTTTGAATTGAGCGTTAATCTTGTGTGAAAGACGCGACGTAACGACGAGATGCGAATGCTCGCGATCTTCGTGTTACTCACTCATTGTTTCACCAAGCAAGACTTTCTATAATGGTCCATAAATCCTGAGTCTTGAGCCGTGATTTTTAATCGATGACACATTTTTTCAACCGCAGCGCAAGTGTCGACGTATCGCGTCGGGAAAGTGAGGCGGAAAATTTGTTTAAGAAAGTAATTTATCACTTTCCGATGGATATATTTAAAAAGGGAGCCGGTTTGGCAATTTGCATATTTATTTGGCAATAAGTAAATTATTGGCAACACGTCGAGGGTTAATTTGGTTGGTGGCAGCCCTGCGCGAGCTCGAACTGCTTTCTCTGCCCAAGTCATGCGTAGTTATTTACCTGTATCTGATCCTTTGTCTATTTTCGCTCCACAAAGTTCGCTTTATTTGCTCTGCACGATTGGCTGCTTCATTCCGACATAACAAATGAAACAAAGTTATTACTAGTTTTCCGGATTACTTTCTTCACAAAACAAATCTTTTGTGTTAGATAAATCAGTGTTTTAATTTTCCTGTATTTATTTGTGGAAAGAAATATTGAATAGAAGTTTACACATAATAAAAATGGAACTGTGAAGCATTAATGACTGTTCTTGAAAAAGCTGTACCGAATTTATAACAAAAAAGTCGTCGTTATTTGCCAAAATATCGTCCTAAGTCGTTTGTATTAATTTTCATAGAAAGTACGCATAAAGTGCTGTTATGATAATGTCCATTGGTTGAAAAATGTCGGGGCGGGAAATGTACAATGCAAACGACTTTGGGGGCCTATTATTCGCAATCAAAGCATCAATATAAAGAAAAGTGATCCACGATATATGTTTGTTCCACTTTAAAGCTATTCAAGGACATCCCGCGGTGAGGAAAAATTCCCCTCTTTTACGATTTCACGCTACCTTTACACGAAATTCGTCTTTGTGGAAAACCTTATTTGAATGGATGATGGGAAATTGAAAAAAAACCGTTATAATATGGGAAGCCCTATTCACTTATGTATATTGGCTATGGGGATGAGACATTATGACTTATATTATGAATTAGATGATAATAGAGCGGGACTAACGCCAATTAGAAGAAGAAGAGAGTGGGATATCTCTAAAATAAATCCTTCCAATCTGTGTAAGATAAAATTCAAAACAATTTTTTTAAATATTACATACGTTTACATACAAAACGATAGCAAACAGGAAAGACGCTGTAGCTCAATTAGCAGAAGTACAAACACTACGGACAGCTAAACGGCTCGTCGACATGTCCCACAGATAAAATGAACAACGCCGTAGTGCTTGACAACTGTAATAAAGCAACCCAGTGACGCATTGTTTACGAACGGTCGTCGGTCGTCGGTGAGCCGTCGGATAGGCCTACGAGACGTCTTCTATGCGTAAAGGCAGGTTTACACGAGGTCTCTGCGCTGGCGCTAGTGAGATAGACTTGCCAGTGCTGGCTTCGCCCTAACACTTCTCTCGCTTTAAGGGGCGTGTTCGATTTTACTGACAATATACATACATCTGTGTCCTTCAATTGCTCTTTGTGTTCCAGAGCCTCAGTAACTGTTGCAAACATTTTCGCGGTTGGTTTTGGCTGTGTTTGAGAGTTTGAAGTTTTTCTTAACAAAGATGTCCAATCAAAACCACGTGAGATGAGGAAGTGGATAGTAGTCAATGGTTAGACCGGCGTATTCACGTTTTTCTTGTATTATTGATAAGTTACCACTTGACCACTATCTCACATGATGCTTGATATCGCAAATGACTGCCAGTACTTGCCTGGCAAGAAATAGGTTTACACAGGGCCGATACTAAGCCAACTCTGGCTGCCAGTCTCACGCGCTATCTCCGTGTAAACCTGCCTTAAAGCCCTGCGTTTGCATGCGACAGCGCTTTCGGGATACATAAAAGGATACGGACGGAATATTAGCATTGCGCTGTTATTCTACTACAGATGGATCCCTTTACACTTGTAACGAATAAAGATAGGGCAAATGTATTTGTTTTTGTAAGTTATCGCCCGATCTATTCGAATTTTGAAGCATGTTTATTTTTTGGTCGCTTGTGATTTTACAAGTCCCTCAAATTGGATTGGCGTTTCTTGAATTTTTTAGGCTTGTACCAAAAATAAGTGTTACCTTTTACGTTTTTGTGAAGTGGGTATGTTGTAGGAGTGGGTTGTAAGGGTGCATTTTTCAAGTGGGCATTGTTGAGAAATCCAAGACTACTCAAAGTATTGGCTTAAGTTGGTAGTATGTCATTACTTCCAAAAATATGTTTTTTATTAACAACAATATCAAATAGTGTAGAAAAACAGTGTCTATTTATTTTTTACAGACTCAACGGGTTCGATTCCGGGCTAGAAATCTTTTTTCAAAAATCCAATGACGCAGTTTCAATTTCTTATCTCAACGGGGGCCGCGGCGCCCACGACTCTTTAAAGTATTGTTAGCTGTTCGCCAACAGCACCCACTTATTTTAATTTATAAAAATTCATTCTATATAATAGGCCGTTTTAATTGCGAAGCCTTAGACATATTTCTTAAGAGGTGAATGGCGGATGTGAAACGTCTAAAGAATTCCATTCATACCGCGATAGGATCTGGTTTGATGTTTTTAATTGTAAATAAAATGGTAATATAAATTATAATAATCATACATGAATATTCTTATCATCAAAGGACGTTGTAAGATTGACGCTGGTCGGCTTGTGTCACTTTATTAAAATACAAATTTGCAGCCCAAGACGCCATAGGATTCTTAGAGACCTCTCAAAAGCTTTTGATTGTGTTAATCACGATACCATTATTTTAAAGCTAGAACATTTTGGACTAGATTCACTTGTACTTAGCTTGGTAAAATATTATACTATTGACAGGCATCAGCTAGTTTTAATAAATGGTGTCATTTCTCAGGGTTAAAAAGTAAAAATGGGTGTACCACAAGGCTTAATTTTGGGTCCTTTCTTCTTTTTAGTATATATAAATCATCTACCGCAACTATTAAAGAAAAAACCAGATGCAGTATTGTTTGCTGACGATTCGTCGTTGATTTCTAAGATCAATAGACATTTTCCAAACCTTGCTGACATAAGTGATGCTCTACAGCAGGTCCAAAACTGGTTTATTTCTAAAAAAATATTTTATTAAATGGAAAAAAACTAAGTGTAGGTATCCTATGCGCTATTCCAGTATATAATAGTCTAACAGTTTGATTTTTTTTATCCAAATCCATTCAGCCGCTCGAGCTTAAAGAAATAGACATACACAGTTACACACACACATTCTCATAAACATTCACCTTTATAATATTAGAGTGACAGTGTGAGACTTTTTTATTATTTATACACGTGGCGCTTGACCACTATCTCACAGTTCGAAATGAAATATTAATGAAAGTTGTGAAATGTTTAAATATACTTCTACTAAACTAAATAGTAACTTGTGTTGTTAGCCGGCGGCGCGGCGACGTCCGGAGACAGATGACAGCATCATGACGTGAACTATGTCCAATGGAAACGTTCGCGCCCCGTACTCATTTACTAACTAAAATGTTGGGGATTAGGTGTGAGCAAATTTTAGATCAGGTAGAATGTTTTGATTAGTTTATTTGCACCGACTGCCTGTTTCGTTGATCTTGTTAGAAATTGTAAGCGATACTGCTAAGCAAGAGGTCCTGGGTTCCGTTCCCGGGTCAGACAAAGTGTTATTTGGTTTTTCTATCATGAAATTCTAAGTCCAGTTGGTACCAGCCCTGAATCCTGACACTCTGTGGCACGTTGATCACCGGAGTAGTTTTTTTTTAATGATATACTGTGCTTGACTACAATCACACTTTATGGAAAGCAGTGATGCAATCATTGATGGTGCTATACACATTCAGGCTAATAGGTTTTGTTTTCTTCAGATCACGTTAGCTTAAAAGTTCACTGCTTCTTGGGTAGTGAATCTGAGTATTTGATAGATATTTCATGTGTTTCTAAGAAGAACAGTTTTGACAGACTAACTATAAAGTGACTCTACCAGGGTTCCATTTCTGCCGACTTAAATACGGACCCCTAAAAAACACAAACTCGTTATCCGCACGAGGCGTATTAAGCTTAATTGAAACCTAGTTTTTTACGTAAGTACAAATGCAAGCGAAATTCAAAACGTTTTTAAATATCCATTTAATAATTATAAACTCTGTAAAGCATCTACTTAGAATGGGACGCTACCTAAACGCGATGACGTGACATGAATACATTCCTTCTGAATGAACGTTTTAATGTGTCGAGATTTCAATTCAGTGTAGAAACAAACAAAAAGTGTTTACGATAGTTATCTGTAGCTTACATTTATTTTTTTGTACAGAAGTTTTTTACTAACAAGTCAATGATATAAAGAGTATAAATGTTAGCAGATAGCTTATAACAGGCCTCTTACTTAGATAAAAAGTGGATAAGAAGAAATTCATCATCATCATCATCAGCAATTCAGTCGAAAGACATCCGCTGCTGGACACAGGCCCCAAGAATAAAGTACATACAAGTTCATTTAATTAGTTAAGAAAGTAAAAGGAAAGGATTGTATAGATACCGTGGTCCTAGAACGCAAAAAGGAACTGAAGGACACAGGTAGATTTTAACCTATAACAGTTTGGCACGCGCTTTCGCTCTACCCTTGAGCGGGAGAAGAAATTAGATGATTTACCGCCTCAAAAAAAAGGTTGTCATGTTACAATTGCTGAGACGATGACGACTGCTGGAAAGCTACTTTATTGCTGAGTACCTTGTTGGTTTTTAATCTCCAAAAGTCTACATTTTCATAGGGATAGGATAAAGGAGAGACGCTTTTCCGTTCCTTTGATTTTTAATCTAAAATATCTTAAAGCTAAAACTAGTTCAAATGGCTTAAAGCCCTTAAACCCTGTATCTTGTTAACTTGTGACATTTTTACCAAGATTTTCCTGTTAAAAAGCCTTTTAGGTGTTATAGTAGTAGTAGTACGCAATGTTTTCAAGAGTCTATAGTGGAATGCCAACATTAAAGGTTGGCACGTTTTTCTAGGAATGGACTGTTCATGTAATAAGTATTTCAAAGGATCTGGTTCATGTTTCCTTACAGGCCCAAAAACACAGTAAGAGGAAAACCGCGAATGTTAGAAAAAAATATTTTTTCTTAATTTAAATTACACCATTTAAGCCCGCAAAGGCTGAGAACAGACGTGTGCGAAAAAAGGAGAGAGAAGCCTTTGCCCAGCAGTGGGATATAATAAGCTAATTAAATTCCACGGTTTTCGTGTGCAAATTCTAAACGTATTTCAGGGAACATACTCCGGGGATAAAAAAGTATACTAAGTGCTATTTCAAATTTTATCCAAATCCGTTCGGCCGTATAAGGGTGAAGGAGTAACAAACATACTCGTATACACCTAAAAACTTTTGCTTTTATAACACTAATGTGATTTTATGTTTCCGATATGAATGGCAGTGTTTATATCACAATGGGAGCTGCACACATTTCCCAAAAGAATACTTTACCATCATAATTATCTTTCACTCAACCTCCGCAATTTATTTATTTAAAGTACAACATTTTATTTATATCGTGAAGAGCTTGATCCATGTACCTACGATTCATCTACCTAGCCTTTTCCCAACTATATTGCGGTTAACTTCCAGTCAAGCCGGATTTAGCTGAATACCTGTACCAGTATTTTACGAGGAGTATTTAGATATAATAATCCATGTACGATTATTATATCTAAATTGAAATAACTAAATTATTTAATTCATTTAGTTTTCGTATAGCCTTATTACAAAGTTTAATGTAACAGGGGCGTCCAAAAATGTAAATATCAAATATTGTGTTCAGAATTTATCTTCCTACACGCCAGATTCCTGAAGTACATACCAAGTCACTGGCTATAAACTTAGTTTGGGAGCCAGTAGATAGGTAATAGGCAATTAGGCACTACAATTATATATAATAATACAATTAAATATTTATAAACGAGCTTCAGTCACCGGCTTCGCAGGCATGAAAATGGATTCCTCTGTACAAATTGGAACTCTGTTCTACCCGCTAAGGGGGGGAATTTTGTAAAATTCGCTCTTGCGTTGTGTACAATTTCTCGCTCCTAGGCCTCGGCCTAGTTTTGGCTGTTCGTTGATTTTTTAGTCAATTAGTTTCTCATACCATATACAAAATAAATATTATAATAATAATATTATTACAGAATGCCTCTACAACCTTATATCACGCCGAACCTAAACAATCGTTTCTCATGGAGGCTATTCTATTGCATCCAGCCCAAATACCTATAACTCGTTGCACTGCCAAAGAGGGCGGGGCCATTTTCCTTTGAAAGCCTATGACATATAGAGTAATAAGAGGTTTGTTTCAGAGGGGAGGGAGCGTCCCTGATGTAGACACCTAAGCTCCGAGGATGGATCACTGGGTGACGGCAGCCAGCTCGCTGCTGGCCTTCCTGCTGTACTATAACACCTTGGACGCAGGATTCGTTTATGATGACAGGTAATTTAGTAGAAGACATTCTTTTTATTAGTATTAAGTAAGAATGCATGTCCTAGAACAAAAAATTCGAAGACATGCGCCATCCATCAATCCGTAATGGGCCCGCGCGGTGGATTATGGCCCATTCCCTCTCCAAGAGAGGAGGCCTTAGTCCCAGCAGTGGGAACATTATAAGGCCGATAATGCTAACGCTAAGAAGAACACATTGACGATGGCTTTTTATGTATATAATACAAACTAGTGCTTGATTGAGATCCCACCTGATGGTAAGCAGCGAACCAGTCGTTGATGGTGAGGCGTATCAGTTTATTAAGAGTCTATTCACTCTAGCCCTCAAGTCACCTAAATTAATATCAGATGGGAAGACCGCAGCAGGTAAATTGTTCCAGTCCCTCGATGTACGCGATATAAACAACGGACGAGGCGAAACGCTTGGTCCGGACCGTCGAGGTTTCAAAAACGTAAGGGTGGATACTTGCCGAACGTCGGGATGTCCGATGGTATAAAGGTGATGGCCGAATCATCAGTACGGTTAGGCATAAGTAGTGACCGAGCCGACCGGGAAGCCTCGGCTGTTGCTAGGCTCGTGTCGTAGTATAGTTTTTTAATTACAATTTAAAAGGTTTCATTTCAAGTCTTCTGAAACTTAGTTTGTTTTTTGTTGTAATTACTAACAAAAACTTTTTCATTCTTAATTCAGGCAGTTGGGACGGGGGTGCGTTGAGTTTTTTCAATAACTTAAAAAAAAGTTAACGCATTCCACAGCAAAATCGTTTTATGATACAAATAATTATCGTTGTCTCTTGGCACAATTATAGTAATCGATAGTGGTACCTAACCAAAGACTTTAATATAATAATCTTATTAACTATTTTCCTAAATCCAGCTAGTTATAAAACCAGTTCGTTCTCATTTTCAAATTCATAAAAGCTGTGTCCGGACTTAGAATACGGGTTCCAATTCAATATTCACGATCATGTAGATGCAAAAAGCATTTGAATTTAGTTCTCCGAGGGTCAATGAGAACAATCTGGCCACTTTGGAAGGTCACCGGTAGTAACATCGAAAATATTTTTATTTAATTTATCTAATTTTCGATTCGGAAATCTTGCTACAAAAACCCTTTTTAAATGGAAACCTTTGAGGTGTGTCGGATCTTGCTGTGATTGCTTCAAATCGTTGAATCGCTACATTAGTCAATATTAATAACCAGTGCACACAAACAAGTTGTTTACTGCTTTCAGAAAATCGTCTTATGTAAACAAACAAATTACAGGTGTGCATATCACTTACAGATTTAGATATAGTCTACAAGTACGTACAAAAAATAATATTTTTAAATTTTAATTAAACTTTGATTAATTAATAATATTCTAAAATTATAATTTTATAAAGAGTTATGTATTATCCAAATCCGTGCAGCCGTTAGTGCCTGAAGAAGTAACAAACATACACAAACACATTCACAAACTTTCGCCTATATAATATTAGTGTGATTTCTAACAACTACGAGTGTCACTTTGCACTTTTAAATCCCGAATAATTATTGTGACAGGTAGAATAACAAAATCTATGTGTTTTATTTATTCCAGTAGTATTTTTTTAGGAAAAATGTTTGCGTACCTATTTTTTCACGGAAAATAACGTTATCAAGTTTCAATAGAAAGGTTGGTCGGATTTTTGTTGCTTTGTGTAGGTACCTGTGATATACGGAAATAGCTGCCTGTTTTTTATGAGAGTATAAGTATCATAAATACGGAGAAAAACGATTTAAAACCGGTCGTTGGCTGCTAACTACGTACTGTTAGCATGAAATTGTTAGAAAATATAATTTTCATTTGTCGTGTTTAGTCCAAACATTGAATTTCTAAGCGAATATGAAGAATACTAGCCGTCTCCCGTTGTTTTAATCACGTATTTGATTACTGCTCCGCTACCGTGGGTCATAGTCATAGCGTGATGTTATATTATGGTCTTTCTTATAAATGGGTAAAATCAAATAAAAAGGTTTTTATTGATTTTGCTATTTATGCACACAAATAAAAACAGAAAAATATAATAAAACAAAGATATCGCTTATTTTCAAAGAGATAGCAGATCTGCAAAAGGAGCGATTAAAATTCAATAAATGTGTAAATAGTGTGTACAAGAGAAGAAGAGTGTGTGAACAATTTAAATTGTTAAACCAACCGTGATAGCCTAAAACAGTGTTTAGGGTGTGTGAAATCGTAATCTGAATGATAAAATAACACATATACATAAATATTTTAAAAATACTTCTAGTGGTGATAGACGTCATATTTGTTATTAACTTACGATCAATAACTAATAATAAAATATTTTTTCATATCAAACGAATAGTTCCTGAGAATAACGCGTTCAATCTAACCAATAACCTCTTCAGTTTATAATATTAGTCTACGTCAATACAAAACATAAAGACTTTTAAAACAACATTAACCGTATATCAATCGAGTCTTTACATAAAAAGAACTACGCTACGATCCTCTTGAGGAATGCCACCAATTAACACCTAAATAAGGCTGCCACGGGAATTGAAGGAGCTGTAAAAAGGTAACCCGCTATTTGGCGAGAGCCCAGACTTGGGCATGTTGAATAATTTAGATTCTCCTTTGATCCCGTTGTCCCTGAGGGTATAAGGGCAGCCACATTATTGTGTTTGATTTATACTTTATACTTCTTTTGACTTCTTTGAGCGGTTAGCCCGCTTGAAACAATATTAGTGTGATCAGAACTTTGCTTAATTTTTTTCCCAAAATTCTTTGCGAAACATTATCTTTTCAGTTAAAAGTTATAATGTACCTAAATAGATTAGTTTCAAACTGACTGATTCCCCTGATGTTTGAGTTCGTAATAAGAGCACCAAGAGAACATAAAGGCACCTGTCTAAAAGCACTTATACTTATGTCATGTGTCAAGTGCGGTATTAACGAACACTACAACACAAAAGTTGGAGAAGTACATTTGGAGGACAGCGCTAATTTTCTCAGTGGAAACGTTCCAAACCGATAATCGTGATGGAATCGATGAACTTTGTTCTGGATCAGAGCTCGTCGAAAACCGCTCCACTGTTTCGTAATTGAGGGCTTACGTGACGACTGTGCACAGCTGGCCGCAACTCGCCCAACAAAAAGTTCCGCACTACCCCCAACTTTATCTCAATCTTAGTTTCGATTCTACTAGGGACGCGACTACTTTTTATCGATATGGTTATGAAAACCAATATAGGCCAATATTCTTGCAGGATAGGCTTTGATATAAAATGTAAGGGATTACGTATTTTGCTATTTCAGCCTTATTTGATGCGTGTACATAAATTGATATTCTTTCTATAGGAGATATTGTAAAGACGTAAAATGCTCCGCTTTGATATTGGAATACGATTTATTTAACAAAAAAAACCTCTACCGTTATTATAGACATTATTGTCTTCATTCATACGATTAATAGTACCTATAGGTATAGAGTTTGATAGACGAACAGAGTGAAAATGTGTACATTTTATTTGTGAGATAAATAAATATCGTAAAGGAAAACATAATTTTACAGGTTTTTTTCAACTAATTCTGTAAAACTATCCTTATTTATTTTAAGTTCATGTCTAATAGCGGTCCATAGGTAGTCTTAATACAACAAGGCATCTTTACCAGTCAAAAAAGACTACACTCTGAATAAATATCCACAACAAATAAACCTTGGGGTCATGCGATGTCGTCAATTACACACATATTTGAAATAGAATGAAGTATCAATAAGATTATTACTACATATATTCTTATATGGTTATACGTATATAGCCTGTTTATATGTAGGTAGGTATCATTCTCGTGCTGATGTGAAAACGAGGCAGTACCGATCACGGAATCGCTGGCATCATAAAGTGAAACGCCCATAACCAAAGCCTACTAAGATATTCCATATTTCTATTTTCATTTTTATTACGAGGCGTGGTACCGGTGTTGGCATTCTATGTAACAACGTAAGCCTGTGTTGGAATGTTGGCTGGTCACCGCGCCCGGACATGGTAAGAATAACTATGGGCTACGTCCTTTACATGACTTGCAAAAAACGGAACAAATATTTCCAGCCATGAATTTTCTCAGATAATTTTGAACATGATAAAATAATATAGATAGCTACTCTCTACTGTTCACTGGTTTGAAATTGCGAGAAATCATTTATTATCCGATGGTAACTAAGATCTTTGAAGTAGACCTTAAAAGCATTGATATAAATGTAAGTAGTTCCAGTTATTTCTAGATACTAGTGTCTACGGCTCCTTAAACGTCTGAGATTATTGGAATGTTCTATATAGCAGGCGGGGCAACGTTCTATTTTCGTATTTCCAGATTTATCAAAAATCGTTCAGCTGTTACTGGGTGATTGAATAAAACATCTTGCCTTCCATATTTACAACGTTAGTGAGATAACGTATTTGACAGAGCACGTGTAAGAACTAAATTTCCAAGATTCGTGTTTCCCTCAATAAATATATTTCCACCAAAACTGAAATGAGGATGTGCAAAACGAAAGTCATTTACGAACAAAATACTCAGAGAAGTTTTTATGTAAATAAGTGAAGGAAAAGGCGTCTTACTCACAATTTGCAATACAATGGCCGACTGTTAGAGATGATTTTTCCTTCTTCGCATAGTAAGCACGGTTTTGGTCCCATAAAAATATATTATTCAATCGGCTATTTCACCGGTTTTTCCTTCCAATTCTAAAATGAACGGATAAAATGTATGAGGGATCAATAGATAAAGGGATGAGTACCTTCCGTGGGTGTATGGTTGATGTCCACACACAATACGTCTTTCCTCATATAATTGTGAATCTGTTTATTGACAAAACCTGAGCCGAAATGTATATAAAGTATATACATTCTTATATATTACTCAGTTAAGTCAACATTTTACATTTAAATGTCATGTGTTGTGTATTTACCATCGTTTATTTCCATACATACTAGCCAGCGGCTTCGCCCACGTGAAAGTAGTTTTTTCCATACTTTGGACCCTTATTGCATCAACTGAATTTTAGAAAAACCACGTGTAAAATTTCATGGTCCTAGTCTCAGTAGTTTTGATCGTGCGTTGATAGATAAATGTAATTTGTATTTTTGGTTATAAGTTGGCACAAAACATCATCATCTGCCTAGCCTTTTCCCAACTATATTGGGGTCGGCTTCCAGTCAAGCCGGATTTAGCTGAATACCAGTATTTTACGAGGAGCGGCTGCCTACCAGACCTCCACAACCCATTAACTGGGGTAACACGGTACTTCATGGCAAGACTGGAGTCAGATTTACTGGCTTCTGACTATCCGTAACGACTGCCAAAGATCTCCAAATGACAGCCGGGACCAACGGCTTAACGTGCTTTCCGAGGCACGGAGGAAACTCGTTATGTTAAGATGGTCACCCATCCACAGACCAACCTAGGCAAGCGTTGCTTAACCTTGAAGATCGACCTGTGCGGCTGTTATTATCTAGCCACGAGTTCCCTCATAAGTTGGCACAAAACAGTTTTGTTTTATTTTTTTGTTTTGTATGGACTTGACCATGTGTGGAAAATTTTCTTGTACTTTAATTTCACATAGTTCAAAGTAATTATAAGATAGTTACGTAGCTATTTGATTGTCACTTCAATTAATGTGTATTAAGTTTTAGGTAGAATACGACATGGATACAGTAAGGAAAATTATGACAATCATTAGGAGCAATAAAATTATGTATCTGGTTTAGGGTAAAGCGATCGCTGAGTTTTTCATTTCCTCCACGCGTAAAATGTGCCCGGTAAACGTCCCGATTGCCAACGCAATCCGATACACTCTGTGACGTTCATTTCGTTAATAATTGCCTTTGCTGTTCAGTTATCAACCAGGAAACGTGCAAATTAAGAAAGCAAATAGAAAATTATCCGATTGCTTGCACAGGTCAATAAGCTTATTCCGTCACCCGTCAGGCATTCAGCCGGGTTGCGTCGCACATCAACCGGAAAACGTCAAAACACGGTTCGCAAAATCAATTTGAGAGGAGAAATCGGTACGTTAAAACATGTCCATTATTTAGACGGGCTTGAGGCGCCCTAGAGGAACGGCGGGAGCGAAGGGCGCGGGCCAATCGTTCGGGAAAACATCGAACGGATTCGGGCCCGATGAGCGACTGCTCACACAGGTAAGATGGTAATATTTTATTTAAATTAAGCAGTTAGGGACGGCTGTTTGAATTTGTTCTCCAGTATTAAATTTTGATGTGTAGCGTAAATAAAATTTGGAATCCTTTATTGCGTTTACTTTGTATAAATTAATAGAAAGCACTTACAGATTGGGGATGTTGAATTATGAGCTTTTATGTAAACAAGTTACCTTTTTAGGCTTTATCTTTATTTTGTCGTTACTCTGTCTTTGAGTCAACAATCTGAGTCTTTTGATACGTTATAACGTTAAGTTACTGGAATTTTTCGCGATTAATTTTATGTTGCTCGGCGGATTCAAAGACTTGGGTATCTATTGTGTATGTTTTATTGGTTACTACGTTTCTGTACCTATTGTTATCACACTAATATTATAAAGCTGAACGTTTTTCAAAGATTCAAAGCTTGTTTCAAATGAACCATTTACTTATTTTTGAAATATCAAGGTGTCAAAAATTATGTTAATTGCATATTTTTGCTACGGAATGTTTGTGTGTATACGTGTGTGTGTATAATTATGTTTTTTTCTCCTTTAAAATCAAATGGCTGAACAGATTGTGATGAACTTTGACCAACAGTAAGACCAATTTGTGTAGTCGCATAAAGGATTTATAATTATACCACTTTTTATCCCGGGAATATGTACGCTTAGGATAATTTTGTACTTTCATGCAGGCGAAACCGCTGGCAGAAGCCAGTAAAAGCTGTTTCCTCATTTTACGGCGATGGTTCGAACGTCAACAAACATTTTATTATAACACATTTTTATTTTTAAAAACGTTCCCGTTTGATATGTTTGACATAATAAGGGTCCAGTGATCCATCGCGATCCATAAATATTTTCCTATAAGAGATACGGAGAATTTTACGCGAAATTATTTATTCAAGCTTCAAATTATATAAATTGATTTAATTTCCTCGTAAGTATCGTGGAAATTGTTAACATACCTACAGAAATTTATTTCAGGATTTTAATAATGTACAGCTTGTATGTTG
Organism: Mythimna separata; assembly: GCA_030763345.1. Lineage (NCBI taxonomy): Eukaryota > Metazoa > Arthropoda > Insecta > Lepidoptera > Noctuidae > Mythimna > Mythimna separata. The sequence continues at coordinate 12,171,100 of CM061180.1, forward strand.
TTGAGTTATTATTTTGTATTTATATAAGGGTAAGGGGCGAAGGGTGGGTGTTGTAGGTCACGGGTCAAAACCTAGCCAGGCCAATTAATTTGTGTACTTTATTTCATCACCACTGCTCTCATATTGGTGAAGGAAAACATCGTTAGGAAACCGGCAAGTCCTAGAAAAAAAATCGATGGCATGTGACATTCACTCATCCACCAATCCGCGCGACAAATTTCGGTTGAAATGATGATAATGATGCTGCCTTAGAAAAACTGTCATAAGTGCGAAGGTTCTATTTAACTGATTTCAGTGTAGTTTTCTGAAAATTTTCAATGTTCTGCACAATTTTCTTAATTTTTCTTTCCCTAAGAACCTAAAAAGTATTCAAAAACGTAAAAAAAAGGTCTCCAGTTACGGCGTGACAAAGGAAAATAGACGAATATTTATATACATAGGGAGATTAGATAGTTTTATTTTTGAAAAAAACATAGTTAAAGTAAGCTAGAAACTGCCCTGTAGACGAAAATAGCAGATTTTCCGGGAAAAATCTTTTTCCAACGGTTATAACTTCGAAAATCGCTCGCAATTTCTCTTGATAAATAACTAACGCGCAAAAAATGTTCGCAGATTGACACGGGCTACAAAAATGTGTTAGGTATTGATCTTTTATATTTCATTAAAAGGCAGCCGTGCTGGGGAGAAGTTACGTTTGCAAAGTTTTTTAATCAAACCTGATGAAATATATACGATACGAAGGCGCTGGTCGTCAAGGTACCTACTTATTTCTTGGTGCCGTTACCTTCCGTGACAATCTACAAATTGACTTTACTTTAAAAAATGTTTTATTAAATCTCAGGAATAATCGACTTATTTATATAGTACTCGCTTCTGCCAGTATCTCCGTCTGCGTGTATGTTAGATAAAAAATATGTCCTTACTTGAAGTTCCAAATTAGTCTGTACCAAATTTCGTTAACGTCAGCATAGTTTACCACCTAGGTACTCGATTACTTAAAACAAATTTTATTTTTTCCGTGATTTAACAGTACACAAGTATATGTTCCCATAAAGTGACTTAAGTATTTTGTGACTACGAATATTTACAACCTAACTACGTATATACTTGTATGTTTATACAAAATCAAATACACTTAGGATAGGCGTCGAAGCACTTCTCCACATCACTGTCATCTGAGCTGTCATTCAGGAAATTGTAAACACTTTGTTTATTGCAGACACGCAGTTTCTGTTTGATTTGGTATTCTCATCATCTTCATGTTCTTGTTTATTTGGTATTGTTTTTGTTTTTAACCGACTTCAAAAAAAGGAGGAGGTTCTCAATTCGACTGTATTTTTTTTTTTTTTTTTTTTTTTTATGTTTGTTACCTCATAACTTGCGACTGGGTGAACCGATTTTTATTATTTTTCTTTTATTTGAAAGCTGGTGCTTCCCGTGTGGTCCCATTGTCACCATTTCAATATCTGATGATGGGATCTTGAAGAAATCGAGGGAACTCTTCAATAAATAACAGCAGATTAACCGCGATTGTTGCTATAGCATATCTAAGCATTGTTTACGCCACCACACAACATAATATCACGTCTCAACAACAAAAAAAAACAAAAAAAAAAGGTTAAAAAAACTATTTCGAAAAAAAGTATGTTTGTTCTGATGAGATATTCGGTTATGTGAACAAAACTCTTCAAATTTCTTGCGTCCTAATTACGTTAGCTGGTCCGTGGTCGCGGTACTGTCCTTGGGTAACCGTGACCCTGGAACTTAAAGGGCTATTGAAGGAACACTGTGGATGAGTAGGTATGACAGTAGTATGACTGTCAGTAAAAGTCTGACAGTCCGTCCCGCTCCACTCCGGGTGGGAGGACTCATTGGATGATTTTGCCTCGTAAAAAAAGGTGTATTATGACTTAGGTACTTATGTGTGACCTTCATTATCGGAAGACAGATTTCGTAGTCTTGTCATATCCTGCAATATCGTCGTGTGGTTTATTTAACAATTTGTTGGCGTCCAAATCCGATAAAACTATGCCTGCCAAACTTTTGACACGACTTAGTACGATATACTCCTTTGTTTTATTTAAACGGCGCTGTGTCTATGAGCAGCGCGTTTAGTAGGTCTACCCATACTCAAATAAGTAATTAGTGTCCATCAGATTCACTAAAAATCAAGAAATAAAAAACCATTTTAACAAAAAAAAACACCGACTTCAAAAATAAAAAAGTATTCCAAAACAAATGAATATGCACTAAAAAGTAAAAAATAATTGCGTATTTTTATAAGCTTACAATTATTTTTATTTTTGGAGTCGGTGTCAGCCAAGGAAACGCCAACAACCTAGCAATAATAATACCAACTTACTAACAATTAAGTACAACTACTTACAACTGGTGTAAAACTGTGATGTTTTGTAGTGATAATAAATAACAAACCTGTCTTAGTTGGCTGACACCGACTCCTAAAATAAAAATAATTGTAAGCTTATAAAAATACGCAATTATTTTTTACTTTTTAGTGCATATTCATTTGTTTTGGAATACTTTTTTATTTTTGAAGTCGGTGTTTTTTTTTGTTAAAATGGTTTTTTATTTTATCATTATATTGATAATACAAAACCTGTGAAACGTGCGTAATGATTCCACAGATATTGACAGTTATACGCGGTTCAGTTAAAATACGACATTATAGCAGGCAGTGTGAATGAATCACAGATATTTGAATAGACTATACTCGTAATTTTATTCATATATTGAATGAAAAAGATATTATCTTTTGTTTTCATTGCATACTGAACACGCTAGGCATCTACATTTTAAATGTCAATCCTTTCATTACCATTTTAATAAATTCAAGAAATTTTAATGAAATAATATACGTTAACGGTTTTTATTTTATTTCGCAGGCGGGCGATTCTCTCCAACCCGGATGTCATCGGCCACACACCTATCAACGCATTATTCGAAAACGATTTCTGGGGAACACCGCTCACAGACCCCGGTTCACACGGCTCCTACCGACCGCTGTGCGTCGCTACATATCGATTCAACTACGCTTTCAGTGGATTTAAGCCGTGGAGTTACCATCTCCTCAACGTTATATTCCACTGTACGGCAACGGCTTTAGTAGTGGTGACTGCCCGGCGGCTGCTGCCAGCGTATTGTATGAGAGTGGGCACTGCAGTCACCGGCATCGCTTTCGCTGCTCATCCGATACACACTGAGGCGGTGGCGGGCGTGGTCGGTCGGGCTGACTTAGCCGCATGCAACTTGTTTCTATTGAGTTTCCTGCTATACAGCGAACACATACGACTGCGCGAGGAAAGGCACAAGAAACAATGTCGGCATATAGTCAAAGACAATCTGATGCGACGACAAATAACATCAAACGAGCCGCCGTTCAGGCTGAGTTGTCACAGCTTGGTGCAACACATCATGATGAATGTTCGCAAGCTATTGCAGGCGAGTAAAGCGGGGCCTCTGAAGATGTTGGACGCTTGTGAAGTTAACGGCGCAGTGAGACTAAAGTGTCAGTTCAGTGGTGGTGTGAGTGAGGACTCCGGTGACCTGCTGCAGTGGCTGACGCTGGCGGGGACCCTTACGTTCGCCGCCGCCGCCACTCTGTGCAAAGAGCCGGCCATAATGGTTCTGCCTCTTTGCATATTCTATGACTTTCTTAAGGGCACTCGCTACGAGGAACCGTACTATAAGGTAAGGAATATTATTACGTTAAACACGCGAACGGTTTTGGTTTTTTATCTTATATGTTATAATATTGTTTTCGAGGGGTTTTGAGATTGAAAGGGTTCACCTAATGATTGCCGGGTGATTGATATTACCTCGTGGAGACTGATTTAGAAATAAAGCCATTATTCTCATGCTGATCCTGCAATAAAAGGAAGATAAATTGTGGAAGCTATTTATCTTTTCAAATTATGTGAAAGATTTAACGAAATCCGTAAAGGACACTTTTGGGTCAGATTTTGTCCTATCCCAATAAACCCTCAGTCGCAATTTAATATATATTTGAATGCAGAGCATGTACACTCAGAAATACATTGTTAGTAGGTACTCGTAAGGATCGGGTCCACGGTGGAAGAACAATAGTGGTATCGGGTGGGTTTTGGGTACACGGCTCGCTGCCTTGGTAATCAGTCCGGGGCGACGTGACGCTTCGTTTCGTTAGCTTTCCTTCTAATACTTAAGGATTTCAAAATTAAGTCTTCGTAGCGTGTCGAAGGCAAAAACAGATTTTTCCTTTCAAATTAAATTCCTTGTCTGGCCTAGTATTCAGCCTCGACAATACCGTCTGCTGACGCTGTCATTAGATCCCTACATGTAAAGGTTACAAGTGATGTGACGCAAAATAAAAGGTGGGACATGATACAAACACTGATGATCGGAACCGTCTAAGTTCCCCGTCCAAGTTTCACCCAGATTATCTTTGCTGCGCCCGACCAGGGCACAGAGAAAATAAAGTAATCTTTTGATATTCATTATCCGTATTAAAAACAACTAAAAGCTTCAAAATCACTGTTACTAATACTCGAAATAACATGCGGAATAAATAAATAGACAAGCGGAAATAAGGCACTACAAGGATGTGTCTTCGGAACTAAAGTCAGTACTAATCCAATTGGTATCCCGTGAACATCTTGATTGTTTCCAAGTCGTGATGTGAATGTTCGATGGAGGAGAGAGAACTTTGGACGCACTACCGTAATTAGTAATAGACAAGTTATACACAACAGTTTCGCGGCACGATATAAATAATATAGTGAGTTTTAACTTTTTATACTGAAAGTATATTGAATCGCATCTCTATCTGCGGTCAATGGGTAACGCTACCTATGCTATTTTTTTGTAGAATCACCCGCCTGTGGGTACTTTCTTCAGTTCCTATAATCCTTCTAGATTTTTCCTTTATATTTTTGCCATAGAAATGGAAGTAAACACGAGAATTTTGTAGTTCTTTAGAAATTGTACACCTATTTTATACAGGCAGTTATATGGCTAGCTGGAGTTTTTTTCATAAACAGAGCCATGAATGCTCAGATAATTGGCGATAGTCACACTAATATTAAAGAAACGAAAGTTTGTGTATTTTTTATGTTTGTTGTTTGTTCACTTGGATTAAATTTGGCACACGAGTGAACCATCTCCTGAAATAGGTATAGGTAACATAGAACATTTTTTATCCTACGACTATGATTCCTTGGTATAATTATCTATAGGGTCGGGTGTCTCACATTGAACCAGGCAGCTACATTGAACCACCGCCGAATCTCGAAAATGCGACATTGCCAAACCGCACTAATATGAGTGAAAGAGAGGTATTTACGTTTCGTTCCTACCCACTAGTTTGCGTGGCGATCGCGTGCAAAGTGGTTGTGTGAGGAGTATTCGAAAGCAAAATGACTCAAAATGTAAATATTTTTTGCCAATTTCATTCTTTTTTAGCTTTTTTCGTTTAAATAATCTCAATTTATTTATATGTACACTATTTTCTACGGTTATTTAGCAATTAAAAGCGCTATAATTCGTGATTTTAAGAGATTGATTTGCCGGTAAAATTTTGAGTTTAGTGATCAAAACGTGGTGAGTCTCACATTGAACCACCTGAGGGTGTTACACATTGAACCACGGTTTACTGTGTACACCCCAGTCGTTAAAGGAGTGTTTTTACAATTATTTTAATTTAATTTGTTATATTACGGAAGGTACTTTTGTTTTTATAATTAAAAACTGTTACTTTTGTTTTTATTATTAAAATATGATAAGAATTTGACTGAAAAGGTTTTGTGATGTATAAAACTAAGACTCTCGGTTTAATTGCATATGATATAAAGTGATTTTTATTATTACTGTTTATTATTATTACAAAGTATTTGCCTTATAAATTGAATTAGAAGACATCGTTAATAAGTTGTCTCAATGTGGACGATACCCTGGTTAAATGTGTACCACCTGTGGTACTCATTGAACCAAAAATCATTTTTCATAAAAACCTGTTTTACACCGAAACTAAAAGGAATATGAGAAATTAATGTTTTACAAAATTGAAGCTAAATAAATATGCCGACTATACACAAAAAATTAAAAGCATTGATTGAACATCCAGCCCACTATGAGACTTTGAAATTTACCTGGTTCAATGTGGGACAACTTACCATATATAGTATTATAAAGGAAGGTTACTTCTTTAAGCCGATTTCCAAGTACTTGGAACATTATATTCGAATTAACCTGGATCTCACGATACAGGGAATCTTAGTGTGAGTTCCAAGAAATCCCCCCATCTTAATGTATTTTATTATAAAATGAAATAATACTTAATTTACTAATAACAATAGGCCCTATTGTTATTAGTAAACAAACACCTTTATTCTTTCCGATCGTATTAATCATGATTTGAGCATTAATAAAAATGCACAATTTCAAGTATTCTATATTCTTTATAGTACTTACACTATATTTACACACAGGCGAGCTTAACCCACAATTGTCAAATCGAAATCGAAAAAATCAAAAATTTATAATAATAAAATAATGTATATCGATCGTTTTCTCAAGAATCTGGGTACAATTTATTTGAGTACATTAAAATCTCGTATTTACCCTTAAAATACTGCTCAAGTTATATTGTTGAAACTTAAAACCTTGAATAAATTAAGAAGTCTGGCACAACAATGGATTCGGCAGACTGTTATTATTAGAACTCGCTTTGGTCACTTTTCTATGCATTACTATAGCATTAAACAAATTCGTTACTAATGTAAGTTCCAACTCCATTATGTTTCCTTATTATTATAATTGTACGAATTCTTTAAAGCAAAATCTTTTGTGACAACTGTGCCACAAAAGATTTAAAATTAAACCAACCTTCGCTGAATTTATATTTTTAGTTCATCTTTATATATATAGTACATTATACATAAATACTTCATCCATTCGTTTCCAAGAAAACTTTAACTATATCTGATAACTCTGGTTACTTATCTCCTTTGATGATTGTACCTACAGACAGAACTAGACAATCTGTACTAGTTTTTTTTATTATTATGTATGTGACAATTTAAATTGTGAAATAAACCGTGATATCCTAAAACAGTGATTATGTATGTGCTCCTGGATGGCAAGGGATGATTTAATCGACGATGGAGCACGCTTGCCTAGAAGTAACCTGTTTACTTTTGACTTGGAAAGGGGCTCTATACCTCTTGGTTATGGCTATCAGAAAAAACACACACTGGCAAGGAATTCCGCTCCTTAGATGTAAAAAAAAATATCCGTGGGGGTCCATGCAGCATGGTCGAAGCCTCTGGCGTCATGGGTTTTTTTGTTGTTTCTGAAAGGTTGTTTCTGAAAGGAAAACCCTGGACCATGAAAGGAAGGCAAATGAGGAACAAGGAGTGGGTTTTAGTCAGTCAAAGTCTGACACGCCCTCCCACTCCACCCAAGAGCGGGAGAAGTCATTCTGATGATTTACCACCTTAAAAAAAAGCTGTAAAAATATAAAGTAGTATAAAGGCTACCTTGAACACAAAGAACTTTCTGGATACCAAAACCAGTATCCTATCACAAAGTGCACAAATGTCTTTCTTATTCACGTTTCTAGGAAACAATAGCGAATGTCGAGCACGCTTCAAGTCTATTGATCGATTACTGCACTTTGATGGCTTTCTCTATACGAATTGACTGATAAACGGACAAGTACTGACCGTTATGTAAAGCGACCTGGAATGAAAAGAGCTACTAAATGACATGTGTGGGTTTTAGCACGTAGAAGACAGACATGACCTCTAATTCTACTCTAGAGCAGGAGAAGTCAATGGATGAAATGTAACTTTAAAAAAAATTGGCTCGCACAGTGATTGAATGATTGGCTGCTCCACTAGGTGCATATACGAAGATATTATCTTTTTCTGGCCTCGCTTAGATCCTATAATTTTTTTAATTTTTTTTTAATTGTTATTATTTTTATTTAAGTTATTCGATACAGATTAGTTAGCATTAATTTTATTTTATTGTTGTTTGTCCTGTGCAGGTCTCAAATAAATGTATTTTTTTATTTTCTTCTCTATGTTTCCATTTTTATGCTTCCTCATGGGCTAATCTGCGGGCAGAAGAAGCTAGTGATTTTATATAAATCTTTCCACGTTCACCATTATTTTAAAGAAAATCCTTATTCAAAATTTCACGATTCTAGACCCAAGAGGGATAATACTGTTGCGGGATTGTTCGCAATACTCGTAGTTACCGTGGCCAAGAAACTTGCGTGGGTTTTAGTCAGTAAAAGACTGACATGCCCTCTTCCTTCACTTTTGAACGGGAGTCATTGAATGATTTTTGAAATAAAACAAATATCGCTCTGTCCCTAAGGTTAAACAACGCTTGCCAAGGTCGGTCCGTGGATAGGACTATCATAATATATCGAAATTCTTCCATACCTTGGAGATGACAAATTAAAGGATATGATGAAAGAAGCAAAATCTTTCTTAGAACCCAAGTGCCTAGTGAGAGTTTGTTATGCGTTAACGAAATTGACAGGTTTATGACGTTCGGCGCTCCTATTGGCCTGTTCCTAGCCCTTAACCAATCACAGAGCTAAACGCGGTAAATGTTTCGATCACGTTAACGTAAAAACCACTCGCTCAGCGCCCTGTTTACGTCTGGACAAAACGGGAAATAAAATAGACAATTCACATCACGGTGTTTTCCCTGAAGGGAATAATGCGTTGTTAGGGTTCAAGCCTCTTGTCACTTACCGGGAATAGGATTACGGTAACCGCACTAACATTAGTTCTATGATTACACCAATATTATAAAAGCGAAAATTTGTTTGTAGGTATGTAGTAACACAACAATTTTAAAGCCTTACCTTTAAAGTGGCTATATGTCGTATAGATTTTTTTATAAATATATAGTAGTATATTGCCCGACCACAAACTTAAGAAGCTTTGGTCGCAAAAAAAGTATCCAAACCGCATGGACGTCAAAAATGCATTAATTCTAGGTGAACGGAATGCGTACGGCATTTGTTTCAACAAAACGAGTGTATGGCATGCGTAATCTAGTACGAGTAGGTACGAGTACGTAGTACATTATATATCGACTAGCTTCTGCCAGCGGCTTCGCCCGCGAAAAACTAGGCTTCTCCATACAAACTTTGGACCGCCTTTTCATCCCCTTAGGGAGTAAATTTTGCAAATCCTCTTTTAGTGCTCGGTTACACCATAAAAGAAAACCTTGTGCACAATTTCACATTCCTAGTCCCAGTTTTGGCTGTGCATTGATATGTCAGTCAGTTTCTTCTATTATAATTATATAGATTTAAATGATGTCAACACTCTCGTCTCGTCTTGCGTAATTTCACTAGTAAATGTGATCCAATAATTGTAAAATGTTATGCTCAAATTGTGTCGCCCATAATCCCTGTAGTCAGTGAGTTGTCATACAACTGAGCTTAAATTCAAATTTCAAATAAATATTAATTGCGGTACCTGTTCAAATAATTAATACAAGTCTCTCTATTGATAATGGTTCACATTTCCATTCAGTAAATGACATATAATTACTAATGTACAGTAAATCAAAGCCGAAATACACACGATGTTCCATTGAAATGTTTGCTACGTTAATTGTCTTATAAAATATGTATTTAGCCATCTCCTTGACTTGACTTTCTGTTTACTTAGTGCGTAATGGCATGCAAATGGGATTAGCAAATGATTAATTAGTGTGGCTATAGTCACATAGTTACAGCAGCCTACGTGTTCATCTGCGTATCTGCGTGGTTCACACTTAGCTTACCTATGTACTGGCTAATTAAAGACAATTGCAGAGTGTTATTTTAGTGTACATCTAAAGCTAAAAATTTATTATGCCTATGTAGGCATGTACTAACTTGCTTCTATGCAGTTTGTAGGCTACGTGCAGGTCAGATATTTATTTATTTTTTATTTATGTACACCCGTAGAGACAGAATGTATTATAAATTTTGCTTAAATATAATTTAAATACTAATAATAATAAATAAGACCATATGGTCATAATTGTTTATCCTATTTTTTTTAAGTATGCCATCGTCAAATTACTAAAACCCACCTGTGTCTTTCAGTTAAAGCCACGGTAACTTTTCTAATGTTCTCCCAACGTTTCAAAGAGTTGCAATGCCTTAGCAATCGATAGACTATAAGCCAGTTCTCATCCTCTAAAGAAGCAGATAGTCGCAAAACTTATCTCATTGAACACTCGCTCGAAACATGTATATAAAAGAATTTACTGTTAGATTTACGAGACTGGGCAAACACGGCAGTGTTTCGGAAAAGCTTGCTTTTTAATTTTCCACTGAATGCATTCACACACCTGGGAAATATAACCAACCAGAGATAATTGTATCTCGCCAGCGATAGTGATGTTACGGTACTTTTGACTCTGAAAGCAAAACTTTCGGGTTACGAGTTTATTATATTACTCTCATGGTACTCGACGTTTAATTGTTTGATTTAACACGTTCCATTTTCAAATTAGTCTGTTAACATCTACTTTTGTATTTCGAATTGGAAATAAAAAAGTTTGAGTTCTAAATAAATGACAGTAATTGATCAGCAAACAAAATTAATAATAGGCGTGTATAATATATGGAAGTGATGAGTTTTTCACACAAATTGACCCCTGTCAGTTTCGTAATAGTCCAAAAAATATATGATAAGTTAATTTCTTTGTAGGGGCATAGGGGTTAGGCCTTTGGGGCAATGGGTTGGCTTCTGAAAGGAAAACTCGGGACATTAGAACGAAGGCACAGAAGGAACAACGAAGTTGGTTTTAGTCAGTAAAAGCCTGACACGCCCACCCGCTCCGCTGAAGAGTGGGAGGAGTCCGTTTTGATGACATCTCACCTAAAAAAAAAGTCAGTTTCTTTCGGCATCAAAGTTATATGTATTTTTAATATAGGATATAGGGGTGTCCACGTATCTAGGAAGGTAGGTAGTAGTCTTTGCTTAGAGTTAATATTCACGCGCCGCTGAGCATGGGAAAATTATGCCGCGCACCGAGTTTAAAAGCGGTTCGTTGAGATTAATGGAACTAATCTAGGAGCTCTATTGCTTTTTATTTTAATCTAGAATTTTAATAGATAAACCTATGGAGCGCTAGTCTTCGTAGCTTATGTTGTATGTAGGTTAAGTTAGGTTTAGAGTATCGTGTAGATAGGTGCAGATTTTATTATTAATAGGAATCAATTACTTAATTTTAACGTTACATTACTTCACATCACTATTGCAGTTTACTGTTTAAGTCACGATTATTTGAAAACTTTTAACAATAAAAACAACAAATAATACCTTACCTATAGAATAAACATATTATCAACATAATTGAAAAACCAAATTGTATTATATTTATAAGCTATTTAATAACCTTAAATCCGTAACTACCTAACTAATCTCATATTTTTACAACGCTGTTCTTTACCGTGTTTATTTTAAAAATAGCTGTGCGGTCCCACCCACGTCTTTGGTTACTGCACCGTTATTTTTGGTAGTAGCATGACATTTTGTATCCTTTCTTGTTGTATGGATTGTAAAACAAAATAAAATAGCCTTTCATTTTTGACTAAATAAAAAAAAACAAAAGTTAATCTTATACGGCGTTAAGTAAATTAAAAAAATAATCATAATACTGGTAATATCAATATCTGCTAGCTAGCTTATAATGCAAGAATTGCTCCGTAGAATGTATTATCTAACACTAAAATATTTTTTTCAATTTGAACCAGTAGTTCTCGTAATTAGTGCGCTCAAATAAAATAAACAAAATATAAGTATAGATTGATTAGCTCGATGTTATTTATACTAGGAGCTGAAGGTGGAAACACAGCTCACAGTGATTGCCCACCGTAATGAGGTGTCGGATGTGAGCTACCTACCTAAGTAACCGAAGATAGCTAGGTCACAGGAAGTTCACGACTGTGTGTCTGTTTCGCGATTGTAGTGTTTGAAAACGTGATTCTTAGGTTCTGGGTAGGTATTATTTATTTATTTTTCTTGGATGAATAACAAAAGACCTTTCTTCGTCAGTTCCTAGAATTTTACTTTATGATATTGATTCTTCATCTTCATTTCAGCCTAGTCGGCTGTTAGACAAATGTTTCCCTCGTTTTCTATATATTATTACATATAATAAAACAGTAAAATTGTACATTGTTGGCATTAATTGGCGCAAAAACCACTGAACCGATCCTGTTCAAATTTTGCATACATAATCCTTATAGGACCCTTAATGATATAGGCTATATTTTATCACGCTATTTGCTATGGGGGGTGAGCAATATTGCATTTTGTCGGTTGTGAACGAGTTGCCCCGAGTTCGAATCCCACCTACAATTTATATTTCTGTCAATGTTTTATCTTATTGTTTTTGGAAAAAAAAAATACTTTTACCATTTTTGCATAAGAAAATCAACATTTCTATTTGATTTTTCCCAAATATTTTGTAAAAACGTATCAAAACACGTTATAAAATCCAAGCGTCCACGAAATTCACATACTACAATGTTACATTAGTCCATTTAGCTGCCAATTTATCTACTGAAATGAAAATCATCACGCTATCATGGACGAAGAGCGGGGCAGTCATTTATGACATTTATATGAGAACGTCTATTTTGCTTAATTTTCATCGAACATTGCAGCGCGATCGATTAATGACTAGACTGGGACGTAACACGGTGGTGGTTCGAATCCCAAGAGGTGTTTTAGAAAAAGCTTTTTTTTATTTTTGTAACATTTTTTTTCACATATTTTTGCATTCTCACAATTTTTTTAACAAAAATATTACCAAAAGATATTATTATTATAGTTTAACAAAAAAAAACCCATGGAGACAAATTTTACAACTGCGGAGTTGCACCCCGTTTTCAAAATACAAACAATGACATCCTTCTTCTTCTTCCTGCCCTTATCCCATATTACTTGGGGTCGGTGCAACACGTTTTCTTCTTCCATTCTGTCCTGTCGTCCGTCACACTATCATCACACTATCATCTGCTCTTTTCTTTCATATCAATCCTTACACAATCCATCCATCTTTTCTTTGGCCTTCCTCTCCCTCTCCATTCTCAAGAACTCTTTTAGTAACGTGCTTTTAATTTCTCCTCTTCACATCACCACACTAAGACAAACGATTTCCTTTCAAAATACAAACATCCATTTATTTTTTTTTAACTAAAGGCTATTTATATTTTAGGTGATTTCTTCTACTCTAGGAAGGAGCACGAGGAGATGTCAGACTTTCACTGACCAAAACCCACACCTTTGTATGTTCCTTCTTCGCTTTGCGTTCCAGGACTCCGGGTGGAGGTGATCAGCAGTAACGACCTCTCACGTCCGGTCTTGGTATAGAGAAAGAAGGTATGGAAAGCAGTCATCACTTCCTTCCGCAAATAAAGCGAAGAAGGTAGCAGAAAGCACAAAGATGATGCCCTTGGCATTACGAGTCGCAGGGCGATTCCATGCTACCGTTAGCGCGGAGTTTTGGACGGTGCACTATTGGCATTTCGCTGTTGAATAAAGACTGGTCTTAGCCGACTGACGTTGCGTTATGTGCCACGCGCACCTAAAAGAGATACCATAAGCGAACGGCCCTAACGGGCTTCGATAGCTGGAAAATTGTTCGTATAGGGCATTTAAAGGAACAAAGTGGGTATTTTTTACTGCTCTGCATGCTCTACCCGTAAAAATCAAGAGTTTACAGACTGCGTTTGATCATCAGCATGTGAAGTCGGCTAGGTGAAAATACTCGCACACAAGAATTCGTTTATTATTTTCACTAAAGAAAAACATTTATTTGGTGTATTAGGGTGTCAGTCAAATACCGCACCAGAAAATTCCTGCCTCAATAAACAGGTCATATAAACACAAAAAAATGATGGTGATCGGTAAACACCCTATACATATGACACCTGGGAAGTGTCCAAATGGCGATGGGAGGGGCCTAAGGATGTCCTGTTTCGCACGGTTTCAGCCACGTTGCTTCACTCTAGGAGGTGACTGCTTTCCATTCCTCCTCCCAGCTCATACCATGATCTGAACTAGGGCAGGAGGATTCTGATTTTGACCCGCAAACAGTAGGTACGGTGGTAATCCGCCCTAGCGGGATAACTTCGATCGTAAGGTCCACCGTGTCTTCCCGCCGAATCTAAAACATCTACCTCCCGAAACACTCATGTTCGGTTAGGACCTGCGTAAAGCGCAAGGTGAGGACGTCATGACTCTGTAGTCTCTCTTTAAAGAGTGAATTTATAATAGTAATAATCGTGGTGTGCCAAAATTAGTCGCCCTAGAATGTAAATTGCAACTAAAAGAACACTGTGGAATTTAGTTGGTAAAAGTCTGATACTCTCTCTCGGTCCACCTAGAGTGGGATAAGGTATTTGGTGGTTACCCAACAAAAAAAGAGGCAAATACTAAAGGCGGTTATCTGCCCTAATTTGGATTTTTGAAGAACAAATCATTTTAATTTTGATTTTATCGCAATATGAACTGAACTAACGACTTTACCCATAGAGTAGGCAACTATTTAGCGAACTCTGCGGCTCTGTTGTTGATGTTTTTAAGGCAATTGACGTCGTGCAGAAGAAAAACCCGGGTGTTACCATTGGGTGGATCGCCCGGAGGACACGTTAGAGCATAAAGTACTGTTGGGCCACGCTTAGGTGGAGCACCACCGTGTCCTTGTGGGGACGATCGGTGACAGCAACCTCCCGCGCTGGGCACTGGTACAGGCCATGATCCAGAGCGAGGAGTAGTGGCAAGTAGTCCCCTCACGCCCCAGTCGCTGGGATTCCGACCCCAATTTAGAGCCACCGTAGGAGTGGCTTGCGAATGGCGAGCAATGGGTAGTTTACCATCTGGCTGTCCGGTAATAATCCAGACGGTCAACCGTGGGTATTGTTCCACGAGTGCTTCAAAGAGATTTTAGCAAACTATAGGTGCCCAGCAGGTTCGAAGCCTCTAGGGCCATGGGCGAGCTTCCGAAAGGAAAACCCTGGAACGAAGGCAAAGAAGTAACGAGGTAAGGTTTAGTCAGTAAAAGTCTGACTCACCTTCTGAGAAGTCATTCTGATGATTTTCCACCTAAACAAGAAACCTGGGCACGCCGTCATTGCGGCGGTAAGTTTCCTCTTAGAGGAGTGGTTGGAAAGAGATCCTCACGTTCCGTATGCCGTAGGTCCTCACCAGACATGGTAAGTTCGGGAGGCTCCTGCATCGGATTCAGGGGAAAAGGGCGCCCCAGCCAGACTTGGGCGCACTGTCTGGACCGCCCGGAGGACACGGTGGAGCACACGGTAGAGGTATGGCGGTTGCCTTCTTCTGCGAAGCAGTAATGCTAGCCAAGGAGGCGGCCGACCGCGAGTGCGAAAGGGAACGACCCTCACGCCCCCGCCGCCGTCAGGATCACGAGAACGATTTCCGACCACCGTAGGTGCAAGCTTGCGGACGGCGAACACTGGGTAGCTTGCCGTCCAGCAGTCCGGTAATAACCCGGACCGAGTCAAGTCGTCAACTGTTCCACGAGCGCCTCAAGGAGATGTCAGCAAACTGTAGGGGCCCGTGGCAGGGCCGAAGCCTCTGGGGACGTGGATCGGTATTCCGAAAGATAAGCTCGGTGTCCCAAAATTGAAGGCCACACGGGAACGGGGGTGGCGTTTAGTCAGTAAAAGTCTGACATGCCCTCCCGCTCCATTTAACAGCAGGAGAAGTCATTCTGATGTTTACCCATCTGAATTATAAAACCTAAACAAGAAACCTACTGGGGCTATGGTTTCGCTTCTGAAAGGGAGACCCTGGAACGTAAGGCAAGGAAGGAATATAGAAGTGAGTCTTAGCCAGTAATAATCTGACACGCACTTCCGCTTCACAGAAGAGCGAAAGTCATTAGATGATTTCCCAACTAAAAAAAGTACTAATTGGAGTTTTAACTTAAACAGTTTTATGTAAAATTAATTAATCAGATGTTTTCGGAAGTATAGGATTTAACGCGGACGAAGTCGCGGGCAGCTAGTTCTTTAATAAAAAGTTTCCTTTTGAAAATTCTTGGAGTATTTCCACAACGACCAGTCTTGTAAGGTTACATTATGATTTATTTATTGTTACGTAAATTACAAGAAACATAACAAAGGAAAACTTATATCTAAAAAAACATACATTTAAATAGGTACTTAAAATTAAAATCGCCTATCAACTGACTTAAAAAAAACTTTTTTCTTTTCTTTAAAGCATACTCCTTTAAAAGTACATTTATCTAAGCAACCCGTAAGTTAATAAGATATTTCTTTCATTGGATCTCCTTTGATAACAAAGTGGTGCCACAAAGACGGACTTAATGCTACAATGCATTCTCTACCAGTCAACCTATGGGTAAAAAAGAAAAGGTAATTTGTTCACTTTATTCTTTACATGGCTAGGACTAAGGAATGTGTGAAAACTGTTGATAGGAGAAAAAAAACAGGTTGTATTATTCTGATTTGTAGTAGAATTATAATTATTTGGTTCCATCGCATATCTACAGATCACATGGTCATTTTTTTTTTCTATAAAAATGTATTATTAGCATATCGGCCTTGTAATGTAGCCACTGTTGGGACTCAGGTCACCTCTCTAGAAGAGGGAGTAGGCCGTAATCCACTGCGTGGGATCACTGTGGATTAGTGGATGTCACATGTCTTCGAATTGAGCAGTTGACACGAAAATATATTAAGAGCTAATGTTAGTAAACAAAACAAATGAAAATCTTTGAAAAATCGAACATCTGAACGCATGTTTGTTTGCTAGAACTATTTTACTGCATACAGTCGTATCCAGCGCTCAAGCGTCGAAGAATTCCACCGGCCCGTCAATACGTTTAAAATGCTGTTAGAACTAGCTTACTTGAGTTAGGGTCGAGGTGCAACGTTTACGCATGATTAATGTAATGTGATGAATTCCGTTTAAAAGCGCACTGAGCTGTGAACCTGAACTAATATTATAAATTTTCATGTAAAAGTAACTCTTACGCTTTCACGATTAAACTACTGAATCAACTTTGATAAAATTTTGTACAGAATCAGTTTGAATTCTAAAGTAGACTATCTTATAGGTTACTTTTTGCTTTATAGTTCACCATCACGCGGCCGAAGTCATGGGAAAAAGTTAGTAAAATATAAACATTTAACGAATGCCAATTTTCCATATAACTAAAACTTTTCCAATATGCTGCATATTCTACCAAATGACCAAAACAGTTTTAAATAATTATTAGTGTCGCATTAGTAATTAGTAATCGCGTGCCTTTATGACATTAACTTTGATAATAGATATGAAAACACGGACGCGATAAAGCAGAACATATTCTACCGGGAACGTGGCAGAAAGATCAGAGAGCCTCCTTATATTATTTATTTCCTGATTTACAAAATATGTAGAATTGAGTAGTGTTAGTATAGTACGTATTTTGAACACATACCTGCTTAGGCCACCGGGCAATTTAAGGTTTGTTCACATTTACCACGACTACGCCTGCGTGGCGGTGTCCCTGATATTTCAAATATGAAAAATGTATGCAACTTGGTCGTCTGCCCTAGCAAGCAGGTTAAAACTTTGCACTCACATTAACACTACTCGATCTCATTTATATTATTAATCAAAATATAAATTAATAATGTCCCAGACATGGTTTAGAGGACTTACCAAGATGTGTTAAAATGTGAGTGTTGCGAGCGAGAAAGAGGGAGCGGGCTATAGATATAGGTACACCCTATTGAAGACTCAAAGCATTTATTTCAATTAAGCCCTTTGGGATTGTCAAGATGTCAGTCAGAAAAAAATGATCCTAATTGCTATGTAGGTTCATCCCTTTAACGACCTCTATTTTACGACCGAAACTGAACTTTCGGTCGTAAAATAGATCGAAGAGCTCATGGTAGCCCTACAGGTGTCTTGGACTAAAAACAGAAACAGAACTTAAATTGATAAACTATAAACCTAATTTGTGCCACAGTTTATTTTATATGTTTGAAAATAGGACCTTATCATCATATTTTCTAAAGCAGACCTATCATAAAAACATATTATGACCGAAATAGAATACCAAAAATATTTATAGTGTCTGGTCTGAGTTGATTGTGGTAGCTGTTGTAGGCACACCTCTATACGAAGTGATTGTATCGAAAATAGCCTAGCGAATAACCTTAGGAACCTGTGACACTGTCATGTAAGGGATCGGTTACTTCTCCAATTACATTAATATTTATTGTGTAAAATATTATGATCGAGAAATAGCCTTTGCTTGTGGTGATATGTGACTCTTTTTGTGGCGACTGAGCCCACACTCTTGGACAGATAGAGGATGATTAAGTCTAGATTGTCTGTTGATGTTATTATTTATTGATATTACTATGTTAGTGGTGGTCCATTATATGAAATCTGTTTCGGTCTGTTTTCGTTATTTATTTATTTTTGTGCAAGTGTTTAGTTTTTTTTTCTAATCTGTTAGGGTTGTGGAGTATGTTTTGTGTTGTAATTAATGAATGTTTTATCTATTTATTAAAAATCAGTATGAACAAAATGAGAGTACCTACATTGGCTTCTCTACCTAATAAGTTTTATGTTAGTCCAGGGGCCACCACAAGCTCTGAACGCGATCCATTTGACGACATAAGGAAAATTGTTAATGGGATAGAGCTATATAGGGTGCATAGCTCCATCACAGTTTCGGACCTTTGGTTTTCAATTTCTAAGTAACACCATCATAGTTGCACATCTAAAAACGTAATAATATTTAAACATACAACATTAGACCTACCAAAATACGAAAACCCGTCCAATTCTAACCAAAATGATGAAGCGAAATTCCCTTAAACAACTCAGCGGCAAAACAAATACAACCGCAAATAGAAAGACAGATATAACGCTTTATATTAAGTACGTATACACATATAGGTACGTACAGGGCGGGATTAGATCCGTACAGGCGTAGAGGGTAACCGTTTAACACACGCGTGCCGGAGGCGCTCGGTTTTATACTGCGGGCTAATTAAATTCAATTTTCGAATGCGGGCAGCCATGACAGAGATATTGTGGGACCGGTCCGACTCCCGGACGATTTTATGTTGAAATACTGGCAGGACACAGCCCTTATTACAAACTTTTTGTACTTGCTCAATCCTAACGTAAACGTTTGAGTATATCACATCGTGTGTGATAATTGTGTGTCGTTGTATTGTCACCAGACTACGCTTATCCAGTTTCAATACAAATTGACGAGCGCTCCGAACAAGACTGTATTGTAATCTGCCTATTATGATTGAGTTTATACTTTGTGCGATATCTTTTGGGGATGTGTCCTATCGGGCTCGGATGGCGTTTTCATTGATATTGATTGGCTGTGATTGCTTGTTCGGAACAATTGTGTCCTTTTGTCTGTCCGTTCCGGATTGATTGGGAATAGGATTTCTCTTAATTTGGTTCAAATGATAGATTTATCAATATGGTTTGGAATGATCAAATCATAGATTTTCCAGGCCATTCCCCGGCAATATGACAAGATAAAATTAAATTAAGATTTTCCTAGTAATCTGAACCGTACAGTTAGAATTCAATGTAATATGAGACGAAAATTACACATAGAGCAATTAGTTTCCTAATACGCTGAACATTATTTTTCATTGCTTACGGGCGTCGGGCGGCCCCGAATAGGCCGCACTAAGCTGCCTTTATTATTATAGTAAATAACTGCTATCCCAAATAAACAGGTTGCTGTTTTTCAACATAACATATTTTGACAGTTAAGTTTCGAGCATTCTCCGCCCTTTGGGTAGTGATAATAAGTTCACTTAGCGAAATTATGAGTTACAAGTTGCTGCTACCGGTTTCACCCGCGTGACTGTAGTGAATTAACTCAAGGAAACCTACTTTTGGGATAAAAAGTATCCTATATACTATTCCAGGGCATAGTCAACCCGGTTAGCTTGTGAAGAGCAAAAAACATTCACACACACATTCACTAACTTTCGCCTTTATAATATTAGTATGATAACTTTTAGTGTTATTTTGTGGTAATAACACAAATATAAAATAAAACCAACGTAAGGGAGTTGGAAGCTCTACGCAGCGTAGCATGCAAACGCTACGCGAATGTGTACTTTAAAGCAAGTTATGTTTTAGTTGCGAACTGTATTTCCTAAACAGTTGCATAATATAACAGCGAAACTAAACATTTTCATATTCCGCTTAGATTGCTAAAGTTTTCCTTTTAAATATCTTTCCTTAAAACCTCAACGTTCGTTAAAACTCTCATAAAAAGATAGGCGACCTTCCCTCCATTGTTAGGCTGACATACAAATTCTGGAGAAGTAATTAGGTGACTTTATAGGCACGGTTCACGAAAGAAATTGTTGACATGATTCATTTGCATGTAGATTTTCTGAATAAAAGAACTTTAATATATTTCATGCAATAGTGAAAGACACACCGAGGAGTTTGATATTTGCTTGCGTATCGCCGACATAGTTGGCATTCACGACCCGACATTCTCTCCGTGGTTGACAAGACCCTTCTGATTTTCGATTTAGTATTTCGTGTATATAGGTGTGTATGCGTATCGAGATGTGAGCAAAACAAACGACTATTTTCCCTACAGAAATGTTTTATTGGTATCTCCTACACAAGTTTATGCCATCTCATGCAATAAAGTGATAAAACAGTTAGCTAGCACAGCGCCCCGAACTGGCTCAGATATATCGACGAACAAATAAAACTGACATTAAAAGCGCAAACTTGCCGAATGTTTTGTTTTGTTTTTTTCGTCATAACTCCTGCGAACCTTCGCATTATGGATATGGCGATAATATTTCTCATCATGTACGCTAATGTTACAATAATATTCCAAGTTTCATTTGTATCTATACTCGTACGTGCTTACTTTGCACGATGTTATTTTAAAAACACAAAAATAGGATTGTGTTTTGTTTTACTCTGAATTCAAATGAGTACGTAACAACGATTGGGAGATTATTCACGGCTTGGTATCGCGTTCGAATAATGAATCGACTGATTAATTATCTTACTCATTACACATCAATTTATACCGGTGTCGCAATCACGCCTCTTAATGTGCACATTCATTAAATAAATTGTTTCAATAACCATGCACTTAACATCGTCACAAAAGCTCACTATGTAGGGAAGGGGTGGCTGTATAACCATAAAGCGACTGTTAACTGCGCAGTAGGCACATTGTGGCCAACAAAGTATAAATTCAGTAATAATGAAAGGCCGCTTATAAAACTAAGTAGATACGTAATATTCATGATATCGTTCGCCAGGAAAAATTAACGGTACGCTTAGCCAAATGAATATCGATTCAACGCCCTGCCCTCGCCTCATTTGCCCTGCATAAAATTAGTATTTGGACCTTTTCGCGGGCAGGCCCAATATTTCTCTCATGTTGAGGATTGAAGCAATTTTGTGTAGCTCTCAACATTAAATTAACATTTGGGCTTTTTCTTGGTCCGCGCGGCCGGTCGCCCGTCCCTAGCTCAGTATATTTCAGCGGTCGCGTAATTTGTGGCTCGTAAATGTTCTGAAATTGGTCATCCCTTTGGTTGAGGTGAATTTATTGCCTCCTCGGTCGGCCTGTCGAAAGGGGAATTAATAAGTCCCCTCTAATGGTGAAACGTACCCTCACCATCAATTTGAATGCCAATGCCCCAAGATTGCTGCGGCCCAGTAAAATGAGCCTGCACATGAAATATCTCACTTATAAATTCTTATTCATTTTGTGCTTCCAATAAATTGGATACCCGATGATTGCCTCATTTTGTTATAGTGCGTACATGGGGAATATTGGAAGGTTGACAGATACAAGATTGAAAGGGATATTATATTTGGCTAGCGTTCTCGAATATGTTTTCTATTTAGGTACAAGTGTTGTTCCATGACGCCAATTTTTGTCTTCGCTAATATCTCTCTTCAGAAATCATTCAGTGTAATGCGTACAAAATTGTAAGCATTAGGTTAATATGATTGTCATATCTTATTTGAAAACGTAACGTGATTACATAGCCACGAGCTATAGGAAGTTTTTGTTGTTTCTTCTCGGAAATCTGCTTACCCTGTAATTGAAAGGACCCCGAGCGTTCAAAGCGTTTAAAGTTCGGAAAGTTCACTTAGGCTGTAATTATTGTTTGTAGTCTTTACCGTATTATCATTTTAGAAAGTTTCAAATGGAAATATAATGAAAGTACAAACTTAATTGTTAATTTTCTTTGTGAATTTTAAACGAATCGATAGTTAAATAAGGCGTCAATGTAGATTGTAGGTACACCAGAACCGTGAATGTTTAATTCATTATTATTTAGGTGTATATTTGTGTAGGATTACGTGCGTCCAGCGCTAGTAACGATAATGAGTAAATAATGACCATTTCGCTGTGAACTGAGCAGTGATAAACATTTCTTTCGTGAGTAAAAACCACGTTTATTTTCACCTGTAAATGTGACTGCAAATGTGATTCTAATTCTCATTTCTGTATAAAAAACGGATTAGTAGTGCTATTAATGCTTTTGTAATACAATAGGTCGCAATAAAATTAGCGAGGAAAATATTTGTCGCGTGGCCGCACGAACGTGCAGTTCGTGTTATTGTGTCACAAATATTTTCCAATAAGTTCCAAATAATGGGTATTTCCCTAATGACGGCTGACACAAACCGAGCCAAGTTCTTTGTCGTGCAAATTGCGACTTCGACGCGATACATCACTATTTTTACGTAAAGCAATAAACAAACCAGGTTGTAAATAACATTGGTTGAACGCCTCCTTGTCTTGAGAGAAGAATAATGGTATTTTCTATTTCGTTAGGTTGTACTAGATATACTTATATCCGCTCGGATGGCTGCCAGCTGCGGCGGTCCGCATCCAGTTCTAGTGTCCCTCCCGTCCCGAAGATGTAAACTTACTACGCGCTGGAGGAGACCACCGCCACTACATTTTCAGCTCTAGGGAGAAAGCAGAACTGCCAAAGTAATAAATTCTAAACGGACGCTCACGTAGACTTTCTAGATATAGAGAAATCTTTTATTCTATTATGTTTTATTGGCTTTTTCATGCTGCAAGCTACCTGAGTATAGCGATGTATCTTAACAATTTTAAAGGTGAACTTTGTGAGATACGTATTATATGTCTAGTCTTCTTCGAACAACGTTAAGTTCTATATATGCCACACATGTCCAAATGTTGAATGCGCACGTACGTATACCGTTTACGTAATTTACGCGCCGCGAGTCCCGCTGCGCTTGTTTGTCCGTGACGTCGTTTTGCATTCAAATTGGCACATAACGACAGGACGCACACGACCCATGTACCACGCACTGCCGACATTCCAAACAATTAAGTCTCACGCGTGTTGTTCGAGCCTCTTCCATTCACAGTAACTCTGTGCGCCCGGCGGCCCTAAATCAAAGAGCCGTGAAGTCCCCCCCACACTTCCATATTTTCGCACCCCGACAACGTCGTATAATGGCTATTGACCAAATTTATCGACTTTCATGTCATATTCTCATCTTTATGCGGAGCTGGAAGCCTGGAATTGGCCTCACATAACATATGTGGGAAAAAGTCTCCGTGTTCTACGACACAATAAATTATTTTGATCTTTGTCTCGCACATAAATAATAGAAGTTATTGATATCAACGGAACTTATGGAATATAGCGACTAAATGGCATATTCAGGAAGGGAATTATATACCGATCGGTTTGATTAATTTGATTGAGGCTATGAATAGTATAATCAGACGTATTGTTGGCTATGTTTACTCTCGTCGCGTGTCCGTTGAGTACGCTTGGTTAGCGTGGAACGCGGATTGTGTTAACTTAATTCTAATCAAACTAGCACGTTTGCTGTAAATCCAACTACCACAAAAACACCTTAATACCTGGGACAATTGTTCGCTCACGTATGTGCCCATTCAAAAAGCGGAGAGAAACCGGCGTGAGCAATCACAAAAGAACGGAAACGAGGAGCGAAGAAACACTGTCATTAATATACGTTGTACGAATGTTGTGCCGCGCCGCGCCGTGCCGCTGCCGCCTCTTGTTTTTATTCAGAGCACGGAATTTAAGTTTATTATGACTGTTATGCAAACTTCGACGTAAATGGTGCGAAGCGAACAAAAGAAGTAAGCGATCGAGTATCGAAAGAGTCTAGTGCTTTACCCTCATATTTAAATCAAGAAATTTCCGATTTCATCTTAAACATTTCTGAAGTTTTTTCCTCTCAAAACTTTGATCGTCATTGATTCCTCGCCGCACTCACGTACCACTTTAATAACTGGTCGGTATTGTTCTTTTTAAAATAAAAAGGCAAGTTTTTTTGCTTTCTGAGGTATAAAAGTTTATTAGTAAAGTCTATGCATAAATTCTCGCCGGCTTCGTGCTGGGAACTTAACAATGGACTGGAATTATACATTTTATTCAAAAAAATTATTTGGTCCTACATGTTTCATGTCCGCCGCTTTTACACGATGCCAGACAAAATGCGGAATAAATTATTTCAGTATATTATCCTTTTTACGGCCTCGCCTCACGTGTGAAATTAAATTTATTTTTGAAGTATTTTATTAAATACTTTTTTAACAAAATGTTACTATTATTTTAATGTCATTATTATTTTAATGTTGTTCATAGCCTTTTAAAATGAAATAACCACGTAAATGTTGTGAATAACAGTTAAATTATTTTTGTACATCCAAATATTCACCATCATCAACATTTCAGACGAAAGACGTCCACAGTTGGGCCTAATAGGCTTTCCGTAATTATCAACGGGTCCTGTCTGTCTCGCATTTATCATATTCCCGTGACCCTTAGCAGGTCGTCGGTGTTGCGTTTTTCGGCACGCGGTCGCCACTTCAGAGCCTTCCGACCCCATCGACCATTTCTGCTGCGAGCAATGTGCCCTGCCTACTCCCACTTAAATTTGTCTATCCTTCGGGCTAGATCGGTAAACTTCATCAAAATATTATTTGAAATTTAATTGGTGAAATGTCAGGAAAATAATAGACAGTAGGTACAATTGATCGGTGTTCCGGCTACGCAGATGCGAACGGTTCGCAAAAGGTCACCAAGCTCGCCCGTAAGCCAGGCCGGACTGAATATAAGTAGACATACCTTTAAAATAACCGCCGACGTCATAATCATTATTGAAAACTTTTACAACAAGTTCGAAACACCCTGCTCTGGTAAGTTGCTACCTACGTAAAGTACGGAAATTTATTGCAGAATGTTTTTACTGGTTTTCGAAGTTCCTTAATCTAAAATCGATAGAAACGACGCCGAACAAAGTTGTGAATAGTACCTTAAGTTGGGTATTGAAGAAAGTCGGACCTTCCGTTCAACACCTGTGTAAAGGATACGGTCCGCTGATAAAGTCGCTAGCTCGGACGAGAAGCGGTTGCACTAAATGGAAACCTTTATACTTAAACTTCATATTATCTATTTTTTTACGTGGGAAATCATTCTCTAAGTCATAGCTTCTTTCGCTCTAGAGCGAGAGGGAATGTCGGACTTTTCCTGACAAAAATCAACATTGTTTCTTCAGTTTCCTTTTTTTTTGCAACGTCTAAGGTAACTCCTTCGAACCATCCGCAGCCCTAGCAGCCATTGGCCCTAACTGGCCCCGTCAATAAAAACTTCATATCTACAAATATCAATCTGACTGTTGGAGTCGTTTTCTAGTTAAATTGGATGCCGCTGGATATCAGCTGGCTTCTATTTCTAACGATTGTTAAAGATCTCCAAATAATAGTCAGGACCACCGGCTTAACTTGCTTTCCGAGGTACAGAGAAATTTCGATATGTTAAGATGGTCACCCAACAATACACCAACTTCGGCAAGCGTTGCTTAACCCCGACTCCTCCCGCTGTAGGGTTTTACTTTTGTAGTAAACCAACTGAATAACATAGTTGGGTTTTAGTAGGTACTACTGCAGTTGCTTTTTGCCACTCTCAGAAAAAAATCCCGTGGCGGCGACTGGGGCGTAAGGATGTCCGTTCCCTCACGGCAGCTGTCAATATTTAGCCATGTTCTCATATCTGCAAATATTTGAAAAATAATCTCGCAACTTGTAAACTTTTATGTGGGACCAAAATTCGGTCTTATTAAGCTAACCAATGGATTTATATAAGATTTTTTTAAGTATTTAGTATTATTACCGGTATCATTATCATTATTTTTGATATGTAGCAAAAGTGTAAGTTCGCAACATTTTTTTTGAAGTGTCATTTCTAACTTTGTTGACATTTTTCAAAATTTGTCGAAAATAGGTTTCTTTTGGTGGTGAAAAAATATCTCAATGAAATTAGCCGGACCTACAACCAACCATTTGCATGCAAAATGCAGTTAATGTTACAATAATATAAAAATCTAGGTGCTTTCCCTAATGATTTGGCCACTCACTGTAGGTTGTCAGTTGTAGAAATGAGCCAAGCTACATATTAGGTACTACGAGTTCTCCTGAAATATTCTTTTATTATAGCCGAAGCGCGTTAACGTTTCTATAAAAATAAAATCCCACCCGATTGACTATCTCTGATATTTATGACTTTTTTATGTTTAAATGGATACCGATTTTTGCCGGAGATAGGTTTCATATTTTAAAACAATAAAATGTCATAAATTTTTAACGATATATCTTTTATCTTTTTCACGTATCAGTACAATATCCACAATTTATTAAACATATCTTCTAGAACATTTCTTAGTTGTCATTTCAGATTATAGTAACTATTTTACGTATTAAAATACCCCTTAACTTTAAGTAAGTACTTGAATAACCCCTAAAAACAATACCTGGGCTAAACGGCGGCTTTATTTAATTTTAATAGTGACTTAAACGTTAGTCAGATCCCACTTAAATGGGGGAGATCTAGTGAAAGCTCCGTACGTGAATGTTTAGAGAGGGATACAAACCGAATAGATATGGTCGGGTGCGTCTCGTACGTCGGTCGAATGTAGCGAGCAAATTACATCACTCTATAGAACTGGGCGCCTGGTAGCACGTGACGCCACTTTACTACATGATACACGGAAAATGATTTTCCTCAAAATATTTGAAGGAAAGTGTTGGCTTTAAACGGGATAGTTTCTGTGACAACTGTTAATTGGCGTTTGAAAAAGGTACTTATTATGACATTAGTAGTTTCTGTGCTAATAATGTGAACCTTAGAAAAAAGACGAAATTACACCGCTTTGAATAACTGAGCGCCTAGTAGTGTAAGACGCTAATTTAGAACATGATAGGTACTTAGAAAACATATTTTCACAGAATATTTGTATTGATGGCCTATTTAATAAAATATATAAAAATAAATCTCTTCGTCTTTGAATGAAACTGTTTCAATGTAAAGTGTTGATAATAATGTGAATCTAGGTGGGTCGACCTAATTACATCGCTTCCAAGAACTGTGCGCCTGGTAGGGTTTCACTTCACTCTACACGCAAAATTGAAGATTTTCCTCAATACATACAGGGAAGGCTTTAAATTGTTTTCAGTGGCAAATGGTAATTGGCCTTTCTGATCGTAAATCTTTTGATATAAAATAATTTATGATTCCAAAAAATCTTAAAGCTGATTTTAAATTTTGTGTTGTTACTTAAATTATGATCAGTTATCTGTTAAATCAAGATCAGCCATGAGGTTCGAGCGCAGGATAGTAGAAAATATATAGCCTGCCACTAATTGAATGCTACTTTATGTAGCATTCAACCGGCGAAAGATTTTTTTAAAATCAGTTCAATAGTTTGTGAGTTTATTCATTAAAAACCAAAGCACAAAAGTACAACTCTTTCATGTTTAAAATCCTATACTAATGTTTAGGAACTTCATAACTTAAATTATTCATGTGGCTGTACTAGTCTCGAAGAAGTCTCCTTCTTAGCATGTCGATGACAAAAATAGCAAATTTTCTAAATTTAATACCTTTCGCGGCCCAGATTTCGGCCACAGCAATACTGTCCGTGGACTACTAACAGGGTATATGGCCAAAGTAGCGGTGGAAGTTTATTTCAGATGTGAGGTGAAGTCAGTCTCATTCCGAAGCCAAAAAAGGTGTATAAATAGTAAAATAATTGCAGCAAAAACACCATTGTTCCATTTACTGAATGCCACAAACAGTGGGAACAACAGATATTACACAGCTATAGTTTTAGCACAGAATTAACACAATAGTGTCAAAGTGTCAATAACAAGCCGGGGTAATCGGTGTAGCTTCACTGCATTAAAAAACAAACATTTTTGCTACGTTGAAACATGCCAGTATAGGTATGTGATAAAATTCTGCACAGTTTTGTATGTATCATTTTGAAATTATAAATGATGAATAAGGGATATCAAAATTTGAATATGAAATTACCTGCTATAAACTCAACGGAAGAGTTTAGTAAGAAAATCTTAAATAGCTTTTTCTTGAATTTTGTTTTTTAATTCAATTTGAAAAAAGAAGGAAACCATGCAGAGCAAAGTACTACACCAAATCATTCCTTATTCAAAAAATGTACAGGCCTTCTTTTTATGATTACTATTTTTTATCTGTGCCCACATGCCAGCATCGACATACAAATAATCCGATTTGTTTTACAATTTTGCGTACACACGCAAAGTTAACCGTTCACTATCAAGCCTTAAACAAAGTGAACATCGATAGATTTCTCTATCTGGCCGAGCACAAAGAGCGAAACGTTATGTACCGTTCTATTCTGCGTTTTCCATTGAAGCGGAAGGAATACAGCCAGACATTCCTTTATTTCGTATCGCGTTGAATATTCAAACAACATTAACAAGGACTAATTTGAGAATAATTTGATGTGGATGGTACATTATTATTCGACTGAAAACACAGGGAAAGTTTTGACGGTCTCTGCTTTTTTCTTTAGCATTGTCCTTTATTTTTTTTTTGTTTTGTTTTGTAAACTGTGAAAGATATTTTTAAAATGAGGTGGTTTGAGGTTTGCTTATTCAAGGATGGTTATGGTCGGTTAAATCATAAATTAGGTTATGTTTATCGACCGACTTAAAAATAAGGAGCGTACAAAAACAGTAAGCTAGAGTACAAAAAAGGAAAAGAGATATAAACTGACAGCACAGCCATTTTTGTAGTGGTTGAGTGATGGGCTGCTGCGTTGCGTGTCACGGGTTCGATTTCTACAAGGAACCAATATTTGTATTATTTGTCCGGGTCTTGATGTCTTGTGTACTCGTAGGTGAGTTTATTATGTTTATGAAAAAACCTACGTTACAGGAAAACCTGGGGTCTTGATACGCAAGGCAAATAAGGGAAGGATGTGGTTTCAGTCAATAAAAGTCTCCCTCGCCCTCCCGCTCTACCTTAGAGCAGGAGAAATCATTGACCCATCGATGATTTCTTACTTTAAAAAAATCTCACGATACAAAAATAATCCTACTGCGGGTCACCGCTTTAAAAATTACCCAAAAACAAAACTGACTGACCCATGACGTTTTGACAATGACAGTATCTTTAAGTCACTCTCTTTTATAGTTGACTGTACATTAAAAACGTAGAAATATTTGCTCCTTATTTTATAGTGTTTTCCAACGTTTTAAGCGCTTTCATTCTACTTTAGCGTAAAGCTCCGTGGAGTTAAATTATGTAAAACACGAAGTAATCAGTAAAACTAGTTTCAACTTTCATTATTTTTAATGAACTGAAATAAAATTGACACAAGAACTGCGGTTTCTTAACTGAGTCTACAGTTTGGATGCTGTTGGTTTGTGATTTTTTTAACTCAGTTTAGAAAATTAAGGTTTATGTTTATTGCGCTTGCTCCTTTACTATAAAGCCGACGGGTGACAGTTGGTGAACTAAAAATCTGACCATTTTGTAAGTTCTTTCATACATTTTTCTGTTTTATAAAGCAGCGTTTTTTGATAGTAATATACAAATATGTAATTTTATTTTAAGAAGCCCTGTGGTTCTAAAAATGCCACTTTAGTAGAATCGTTTTAGGATATTATGCATCATATTTTTTCATGCGGCAATATTTACACGGAATATGATTCTTATATGAAATGAATTGAGTATGATTTGAATAATTTGTGCACCCATTTTACGAATATTAGAAGAATTGCTAATGATCTGGCACTAGTAATTCCGGATATGATTTGTTTATAGATAAATTGCTCAATGTGCCTTTTTTAGATCCGCTGGTTGATAAAACCCAGTGTGAGTATGATATGTCGTAAAAATCTCATACCTACGTTATAAAACTAAAGGATTTGTGCTCGAGTATTCTATAATAAAAATATATCTATCTAACATCTGTATCCAAGCTTCAGTGTGGGAAGTAACAATTTCCATTATTATCACACGTCATTAAATATTCATGAAGAAAAATAGATAATTATGCTCATCGACGAAGCGTGACATGAAAACTTTATCACGTGAATACCAGAATAGAATTGTTTATTCAGTAATTAGGCCGTCAGTGTATATTTTTATTTTGTTCCGAAACAACGGAGGTTAACTTTCTATAGACAGCTACGCGACGCGATAGTGTGACAACGATTTTTGGTATAATTATTGATCCTGAACCGAGTTTCCTCCGTGCCTCGGAAAGCACGTTAAGCCGTAGGTCCCGGCTGTAATTTGTAGATCTTTGGCAGTCGTTACGAATAGTCTGAAGCCAGTAAATCTGACTCCAGTCTTACCATGAAGTACCGTGTTACCCCAGTTAATGGGTTGTGGAGGTCTGGTAGGCAGCCGCTCCTCGTAAAATAATGGTATTCAGCTAAATCCGGCTTGACTGGAAGCCGACCCCAATATAGTTGGTGAAAGGCTAGGCAGATGACGATGATTGATCCTGAACCGAAGTCTTCCGTGTACGTTTCCGTTCGTCGTGCCTAAATGACAGCCCTATGGAGGTACTTATAGAATAGGATAGAACTTTATAGTACACCAAAAAAGACACACAATTTATAAAAAAAAAAAAACTACTATTACTACCACTAAAACTACCTACTACTACTTCGATGACAAAGCGTACATACGCTACATAGTTAAGCTATAATATTTTATTGTATATAGTTTTATATACCTAATTTAATTAGTTTTGTTTTTGACATGTTTGATTGCATTTATTGCTATATTGGAATATTGAATTTTAATGAGCTGAATGTAATGATAAAATGTATGGTATTGAAATTTTATTGTTACTAACATAGTTGTTTTTTGCCAAATGTCATCCTCTCTGGCGTAAAGGGATAACAAATATGCACAGAAAAACTTTCGCCTTTATAATATAAGTGCGATTTCTTAATTTATCTAATATTCCTGTCAATTCATATAGATCAGTGACAGATTTATTAAAAAATTATAGAAAAAAATATATCAAGACTATGTAGTTGCATCGTTACGACATGATGGAGCTTTGAGTAGAGGGTATGCATTAAACCATATTAGAAAATTTTGTGAAAAACAATATTTTATTTGTAAAGTGATTATAATAAATTGATTTGTATGCTGTGTCTGTGTGAAGAATATTAGAACAGAATATTAAATCATACACACTTATTTTTAAAATCTGTTCGGTTATTGGAATAAATAGTGCGCCAGTTTTCTCACCAGAAATTCCTGGTCACCGCCACAATTATAAAACCAAAAGACGAAAATAGTGTACCAGCGAGTACTCAAACAAACTTTCACGACTTCACTGTGAATAATACAAAGTTCTGAATATTCTATTCTACGAGTACATCTACCTACGTATTTGTGCTACCCGGCCCCGAAGCTTACCTACCCCTTGTTTTGCACAATACTACGACTTGCTTCAAGAATCATATTTCTGTCTACAGTCTGTCCTTTGTCTTAAATAATATGGAGCTAGCAAAGAGCTCTAGTAACTTAATCCGAGCAAGTACAGTTGCCGATGCAAACGGACTCGGGAGTCTTTTGTAAACATTCATTATAATACAACTGGAGATGATGTACCTAGGGGCAGCTAACAACCGTGTACTATTGAAAATATTAGATATTGTATTAAGTTTTGCTAGCGGCTTCACCCGCGTCAAAGTAGAAAATTATGTTAAGGGATTGTATTCCCGGGATAAAAAAAAATGTTGTATGTGCTATTCCAGGACACAAACCACCCATATGCCACATCCAAATTCCTTCAGCTGTTTGAGCGTCAAAGAGTCACAAACATACACAGATATACATACAAACTATTGCTTTTAAAGTATAGATATCCATACGGAATTAAAGATTAGATTATGGAATGAGAAATTGCACTTGAAAATTTGTCAAAAGCGTGTTAGGTGGTTTGGTAGTGTAGTTTGAATAGGTTTTCATCAGTGAATCGCGACGTAATCTCAAAACGTCTCAATCGCAAAATGTCTATTGACGGTGTACCACGAGCTATTAAGGCGATCCATTTGATGACCTAAACTCAACCTAGAGATAGAGCTACGGTGCCCTCCCCTCTTTCTTGCTCGCATGCTTGTCACTTTAAGGTAAGGCCCCTGGTCTCTTTCATCATCAATCTCTCGACAAATTCTGTGAAAGAGTAATTTTGCGAAAGCAACATTATGAGTAAGAGACATTTTACAACCAGTGGGTTCAACAAAGGACTTTTATGTTAGCATTACCGCCAAACGCTAAATAAAATCTATGGCAACGACATTACCTGTCACGTCACTTTTAATATGATTTCTCCGCAGGCATTTAACCTGACCCGGTCTGGTGGAATCAGTTACGGGAATCCGATGGATGCGAGACGCACAGAGCTGGTTTTTTTTTCATGGTGGCGCTACAATTTGGTAGGCCTACATCTAACAAAGGACGTCTTTTGGCTGAAATGGTGATGATGATGATGACTCTTTGCCGTACCTTTTGCACTCAGCGCCTGGCGGTAAACAGAAAAGTAATTAATAGATATTTTGCGAAAGTCACTAAGCTCCAATCGCTTCACTCGACTTGTTTGATTAGTTATTTATACCTACGTCGATAATGTATTTCTAGAAACTGGAGATTTTAATTTCTGTTGAATATTGCTGAATAGATAATAAGTCTGTCTGTTCGTCATTTTTATTTTCTGTTTTGGTAAGTACACTAAAAGAATTCTATTTATATTTCAATAAAACATATTTATATTTAATTCATTTAATCCGTTTCGTTGTAAACCAAAGCTGAGTTCCCCTCGTCTTATCTCAAAGAATCTGCATACAGGATTTGAGCTGAATTAATTCTTTGAAAGTTTTAAACATTTTCTGAATTGTTGCCTTTAACGTTCACAGCTTGTCTGAGTAAACTTTTATTGCTTTGAAATTTCTTGAAAGATGATTCAACTTAATATTTATAGTACGTAGGCAATTGTTGATCTGAGGTTTGTAAACATACCGAAAAATTATGATTCACAGTTTTTTCATTATAGTGTTAAAATTATTTTCGAAATATTTTCAGTTATTTTAATATCTCAAAGGTAAAAATGAAAAAATGTGATGAACTGAACACAATGAAATGAACAAACGATTTATATATTATGTTATACTAGCTGCTGCCAGCGGCTCCGCCCGTATGAAAGTAGTTAATTGTCCCAAAGGAATAATATTGAAGATCCCGGATAAAAAGTATTCTATGTGTTTCAGGATGTCGTCTGTCCGTGTCGAATTTTATCCAAATTCATTTTTTCGTGTTTAAGAGTAAAGAAGTAACAAACACACACGAGTGACGAGTGTGTGTGTAATCACAAACTTTCGGCTTTATAATATTTGTGTGACTACCACAACTGTTGTTTTTTATTATTATTTTGGTTTGCACTCGATTACGTTTTGTGTCGTTTGTGTGGAATTTTCGGGCAAAAATCTGCCCGGAGGCCGCTGTAATCGCGCATTATAGTGGAACAATTTTGGATGACATCTTCGTGTAAGTGCGCTCAATTCCTCGAAAAATGGTGGCGATCGTTTGTGATTTGTCGAAATAGACCAGAGATTTCACGTAGCCTTACGAAAAAAAGTCGAGCGATTTAAGTCAGGCGATCTCGTTGGACAGTAAATGAAGGTATAGAGACGAATTGAACGCAGTGCACGGAACGTTGAGTGAACAGGCGGAAAAGAACACTGATTTTGATACTTTTAGCAATTTCGACATGTGAATCGTGTTGGTCAAATGAGAAAACTAATTAAGATAAACCACCAAAGTCACTTGTAGCTTAACCTATCACATATACGCAAATTGAGACACAATGGTAAAACAATAACAGCGCGGTCTCATAGGACCGGTCGGGGATTCGTGAACTAACTAAGATAGCAGCACCTTATGACATCATCATCTTCTCAAAGTATCTTCCTGCAATTGTCCAGTTTAATTTGGGATCGGCGCAACACGTTTTTACTTCTGCTCGTATTCTATAATGTCACAAGTCACGCTATCACTAACTTCATTTTCTTTCATACCCATCATACAATCCATCCATCTTTTCTTTGGCGTCCCTCTCCATCCATCCACATATAGGTATATTCATAATTCTTCATCACCTTCTCGAAACGGTGTGGGTAATTCTGAAAACAAATAATGCAATCTTTATTATTTACTTAGATTACTATTTTCGTAAACTTTCAGTTATATTGGGCACACGGAATGAGATTTTCCATACAAACGAAGTTCCTCCTTTTCACCCTCTTCAAGGTTCAATATGCAAAAACCCCTTCTTAGTGCTCGCTGACGTCATAAAAGGAAGCTTCGTCCATTTTAACGTTCATAGTCCGAATAGTTTTCAGTTGTGTGTTGATATGTCAGTCAGTTTCTTCCTATATATCTTTATACAGACAGATATAGAATATACCCGTAGATCACAGATGACATGATGTTCTGAACATGGCGGTTGGGGTGTACCTATAAACTTATATATTTTTACGAAAACATAGAAAATAGTGATTAATTTGGTTACTAGATAGCGTTGTTTTTGATGTTTTCTGGAGGTCTCAACTGAATTTTGATTAAATTTCTTCGTCTTATAGTACCAATCGTTTTTATTAATACACAACTTCATTCAGCAATCGTAAAGAAAACCTTTTTGAGCAGCTACAATAATGTGTTACCTATAATCTAATCAAACAAGCTTTACTTCTAAAACCAAGAACTCCATCGAGTCCACACCATGTTGTATCGCTAGCTAAGCTAAACTTATGTCATCACAGAATGATCAGTAATCCATCTTTCAAGCTTGGTGACTAAAGCAGAGACCCCAGGGACCGTTTGTTATGGCAGGCGCTTCCTCCTGATACGGATGATGGATGATAAGGAAAAAACGTGAAGAGGACTTTACAGAGAGTACCTACCATTGGATAAATATGTCGTTTTGAAGTGCGTTTAAAGCACGTAGTTAATTAGTTTCTATGGTAGATGCATTGCGGCCCTGTTGGTCTAGTGGTCAGTGGCCCTGACTGCTATGCCGGAGGCCGAGGCTTCAATATCTATTCAGGACAGTTTTTTTGGAAGATGAGCAACGACCATTTGTTCTGTGTCTGGATGTAATTTATTTATTTATTAAATAGTTTATGCACACAAACGTAGTTCAGAGGCAGACTTATTGCCTCAGGCATTTTCTACCATTATGTATTTAGAAATATTTAAGTATGTTTACCAGTGGTTTAATACTCATACCACAAGCTCTGCTTAGTTTGGGATTAGATGGCGTTGTTTGAAAGTTGTAGAATATTATTATTATATATTTGGAGTAGGAATTCTACGACTCACCAACACAGTGACACAAATATTTATTAGCACCGCACATCCGCTACCGTCGAGCGCCCGATGGTCACTGACAGTTGTCATATACATCATGTCACTATGCTTGATACTACCCACATAGCCAACGCACCGCAGTAGATTCTGAAGATTTTCAACGATACCTACTTAATAAAACCCTACCTACGAACCTACTTAATGGGTTTTTCATATAGTCTCTATATTATGTTTGGCTTCATTCGATTCCTCATGAGTTTTTTTTTTAAGTGAGAGATCATCGAAATGACTTCTTTCGCTCTGGGCGTAGCGGGAGGGCGTGTCAGACTTCTACTGACTAAAACCCACTCCTGTTCCTTATTTGCCCTAATATTCCAGGGTCCCAGGGTTCTCTTTCGTCAACCCAGTAGGTAGGCTTCGACCCAGTTGAAGATAGCACACATTGGTGTAAGCTAAAAGGTTCTCAAGTTTGTTTGTTATAAAGGCACTTTTAGACTACGACATTATGCACGGTATAGATACTCAGTGGATACATCGAGTGTCTCTGTATGAGTGTCTCTATACTAAATTTGTTATAGCATGGTTTCGGTGACAACTGCCAGATACATACAATGTAGCTATCTGTCCTTTTCTCTCATCTTAAAGATGCATATTTTCGAGCGTGGAACCCAATACAGAAATACGCTTGTACGATATGACTATATACAGAAAGCACAGTTAATAGAAATCTCTATTCCTAGACAGCACGTTTCGCCGAAAACTTTGTTGTTAGAAAACATTGTTTATAGACATCTCGGTACATAGGAAGCACTGTTGACAGAAATCTCTGTTCATAGATAGCACTTCTTGCCGTAAACTTTTTCATAGAAACCACTGTTTCCAGATATCTTGGTTGCGCCAAGCGCCTCTGGAGAAAAAACTATTAATATTTATTATATTACTAAATTTCGCTTTTCTGCCTCTCTATCCATAAAAAAACACATTTATTTCATACAAAAATGCAATTTTAATAAAAAATCAAGCAAAACGAAAGCAATAGATGAAATTGAAAACAAAACAAACTCTTTAGCTTTATAATAGAAACAAAAAAGTACTCGATATAACTTAAAAAATATTGTTTATACACTAAACTTCAATGTTATTAATTTTTCATGTGCAAAATATGAGCTAATCCACCTAAAAAGGCTAACTTTCTGTGAACCAAGGTATCTGGAAACAGTGGTTTCTATGAAAAAGTTTACGGCAAGAAGTGCTATCTATGAACAGAAATTTCTGTCAACAGTGCTTCCTATGTACCGAGATGTCTATAAACAATGTTTTCTAACAACAAAGTTTTCGGCGAAACGTGCAGTCTAGGAATAGAGATTTCTATTAACTGTGCTTTCTGTATATAGTCATATCGTACAAGCGTATTTCTGTATTGGGTTCCACGCTCCATATTTTCGTCCTGCTGTCACCCAACTCATGCTACGTAAAAAGACTATAATTGCAAAATTTATTGTGACACTATGATTAGTGTCGTATCAGCCGCTGTGTGAACATGTTGTGTCCAAATGTCTCTTTGAGAAGTTATGGAACAAGTTTGACATTTTTAATACATCGCACCATGTTTGAGTGCACAAAATGAGATGAATGAGATCACAGAGCCTTCTGTAGAAGGCCCACCAGAGCTTTGGAATGTTTTATCCAGTGATTATAAAAATAGAGTAAAAAATGCACGCAGAGTTGGAAAGTTTAGCAGAAGAGTTTAAAACTACCACGGTAGAAATACCTATACAGAAAAATTCATAACTTATGGATACCACTCAATAATGAAAGAAGAGAAACTGCTGTAAACTGATATTTCTTGTGTTTTTTTTTAATTTACGTCAATGTACCCAAATACTTCTTTGCCGTTTTCATCTTTGCGATTATTAGTCACAATTGTGGCATTAGCTATTAGACGCTGTAATTATAATTTGCAAAAAATGAACAAAGGTTTTTTTTGGAATCTAATGCAATTCGTCGCACCCCTATTTTTTTCTATGAAGTCCTAAAGGACCGCGGTTTAGGTCATGTCATGACCTTAACGTCTGAACGGATTTGGATTACAACTGGGCACGCTGGCAGGCCATTACTTAGAGTACTTCATCGGAATTTCATACCGGTAATACGTTCCCTTGGGATAATATAACTGTTTTAACGCGGCGTAAAGTATAAAATAACGTTTAAATAATATTGTTTGCTAGCAGTACACCACAGACTACCCCCTTTTTTATTTTAAGTTCTTACAGGCTAGCCAAAGGTTTGTGGCTGCATCAACCCCATGATCGTTACTGAACGCACTCTTTACATGCTCTAGCTTTTTTTTTACCAGGCATGTTGACAGTTCAAGGCGTCGGCTTGGATTTTGATTTCATATATTAAGTAAATAATAGTACATTATGATACAAGTGTGTAATGTGGGCCATTATCGTCGCGGTGGTATTAAGACCCGAGCCATGGCGAGGGTCTTAAGAGAACCAAGAACGATAATGACCGATTACTCTCGTGTATCATACGACGTTTTTCGACACACTTGTGAAGAAAATAAATTAAAAAATCAACTTTATATGAAAAGTTTATCTAAAGAAACAGTTCGTAAATGTGTAGTCAGTAAAGTTATTATTAACTATTTTGACTGTATAGTGACATAGATTTTCTTGCGTACAGCACAAATCAATTTCCTCATAAATAGTTGTTGTAGACATATTTATAAAATCTGTATTTTATTTTTCAATATGGCGGCTAAAAAATTGACT
The DNA here is from genome assembly GCA_030763345.1 of Mythimna separata. Taxonomy (NCBI): domain Eukaryota; kingdom Metazoa; phylum Arthropoda; class Insecta; order Lepidoptera; family Noctuidae; genus Mythimna; species Mythimna separata. Next base: position 12,209,671 of record CM061180.1, read on the forward strand.
TTTCTTAAACGCGCGCATGCGCGAAAAAATGGCTGCCATAGACTAGCTACTCTAGCTGTTGGTTTAGAAAAAATAAGAATGAGGTTGCATATAAACAGCAAATACAAATTTGATAAAAGATTTAATTAATTAAATATGTAAAATTTTAAATAGTTTATTTAAACACGAAATTGCATGAAATAAGTAAGTAAAACACTAATTTATATTTATTTATTTATTTATTTATTGTAACTTAATGCACATTGTACAAAGGCGGACTTAATGCCATAGGCATTATCTACCAGTCAACCTTAGGGTGGTGCAGAAACATTGTGTAGTAGGTGCAACTTACGTAAAACAAATAGAAAAAAAACGAATACAATCATAAAAATACATACTTATATAAATACATACATATAACCACAATTGTTATGAAAACTGAATCCAATAACTTATCGCTGTGATGATTCTACCAACTTCTTGCGAATGTGTTCACGTGCCATTATTTTAAAGGAGAGGCGACTGGTTGCCATCCTGATGTTCAACGGGAGCGCGTTCCAAAGAAATATCGCCTGTACGAAGAAGGAGGACTTAATAAACCCAGAGCGATGCGAGGGACACCGCAGCAAACGATTATGCGAAGATCGGAGATGTTTACTATGGGCAGAGCAAAGAAAATTAATTTGTGAAGTAAGATAAGAAGGAGAAGAAGGCTTGTCTAATAAAGAAAACAGGGTAGTCAAGGCCCTTAGTGCTCTACGCTCACGAATAGGTAACCATTTTAAGAGCGTGCGATGTTCCGATACATGGTCGTACTTACGAAGGTTGAAGACAAATCGAATGCAGTTATTCAAAAGGCGGTCAAGTTTATTGAGCAGATCTGCATTCAGGTCATAGTAGCACACATCACCATAGTCAATAATAGGGAAAATCAGGGACTGTACAAGCAATACCTTTATGTGGGCAGGGAGAAGATTTTTCAATCGATAGAGTGACCGTAACGTTCCAGTTACTTTCCTACTGACACTCGCAACTTGCTTCCGCCAGTCAAGGCAGGTGTCGACATGCAGACCCAGATCCTTAACTTCAGAGTCAAACGGAATCACAGTGCCGTCAAATATTACCGGTGGAATAGTTAGACCAACAAGCTTTCTCAAACTATGGGGGCTCCCCACTATGATTGCCTGACATTTTAGAGGGTTAACTGCCACCCCAAAACGGTCAGACCAGTTTTTTATTGATGTTAAGTCCTGGTTTAGCTTACTGATCGCATCCGACAAGTTGTCAACACTTGACTGACAGTAGAGCTGCAAGTCATCGGCATAAAGATGATACGCACACTGAAGCTCAGAAGTTATAAGATTGATAAAAATTGAAAACAAAAGAGGAGATAAAATACCGCCTTGAGGGACGCCAGCTGAAAGGTCACACCACCTTGATGAGGAGTTACCAGCACGAACAGACTGCTGACGATCCTGAAGATAAGAAGAAAACCACTCCAGTACCTCCCGAGAGACCATAAGATAAGAAAGGATAGACAAGAGGACTTCGTGACTGACGGTGTTAAAGGCATTCGAAAAGTCAATCAACACTAAGACAGTAACCTTAGTATCTTCCATTCCTCGCCTTATGTCATCAGTCACTTTTAGGAGAGCTGTTACGGTGCTGTGCCCGGGCCTGAAACCGGATTGAAATGGGCTGATAAGGGTGTTGCGATAAATGAAGTTGGAGAACTGTTTATGTACACAGGCCTCGAGCACTTTAGACAGGAACGGAAGGATGGAAATTGGACGAAAGTGACTGGGAAGTGTAGGATTGGAAATCTTAGGTAAAGGACGGACAAAGGCTTTACGCCACAGGGAAGGAAACACACCAGAGTAAAGAGAGAAGTTGATGATGTGGGATATAGCAGGAAGAAGGTGATCCAAAGCCGACACGATCATATAACGACTGATATTATCGCAGCCCACGGCTTTGGATTTAATGGATAAGATAATCTTTCTGATCTCTTCCGGATCGACTGGAGTGAAAACGAACGGGGTAATATTGGGACGCGTCAGACCATCAAGGTAATCAATAGTTTGACATTTGGTTAGACTATCAAGCACAGGAACGGTTGAGAAATGGCAGTTAAGCTCGTCCAAACCAATTGTCTTAGGAAGGTCTGAATGTCGCGGTTTACCGACACCTAGTGTTCCGAGGAATTTCCAGATATCGGCAGGAGAAGACGAAGTTATGTTATTAAGAATGTGGCGGCGTTTAGCATTACGTATCATCTGATTACAGCGATTCCTTGCAGTCTTGAAGTTGGTCCAGCTCTCCGTAGAGCGATCCCTTTTAAAGCACCGAAACGCACGGTCCCTCCGTCGCATTGCCATCCGAATATCAGAATTCATCCAGGGTGCAGGTGGACGCTTCAGCTTTACTTTCCTGACAGGCGCATGTGTGTCATACAATTTGGTCACTACACTGTTGAAGACACAGACTTTGCCATCCACTGTAACAGCGTCCTGCAATGGTGTCCAGTCAATATTTTCAGCATCTATGAGGAGTTGGTCATTATTCATCCGCGCAAAGGCACGCCTGTACAAGAACATGGGTTTGGGTTTGGGAGGTTTAAGAACATAGGACAGGTAAATAAGATCATGATGGGAAAAACCAGGAGCGTCAAGTTGACCATGTAAGGCCACTAGGGAAGGATTAGAGGTGAGGATAAGGTCAAGCCAAGTATCATCACCAACTTTATTATGATGAGTCGGTTGGAGAGGTACTACATGCAAACTAGCAGACTCGACAAGATGCAGGAGTTTACGGGAGCGAGAGGAGCTTTGGGCAAGGAGGTTGGTGTTAAAATCTCCCATGATGATGTGATGTGCATACTCTGAACCCAAAGATTCGAGTACCGATTCGAATTCGGTGAAAAAATCAAGAGTAGGGGGACAGTAGACGACGCCTAGAACGGCTTTTGCTCCCTTGACACAAACCTCTAAAAAAAGAAATTCAGCAGTATTAGTCGAAGAAGAAGAAGTTAGGATTTTAAAAGGGAGATCACTGCGAAGATATATAGCTACACCACCCCCTCTCCTACCGATCCGATCATTCCGAAGAAGTACGAACCCAGGGAGAGAGTAGGTAGTAGATAGAAGGTCAGGTTTGAGCCAAGTCTCAGAAATCAGGATGGCATGAACGTTATTGTTGGTGAACGTGTCGTACAGTTCATTGTAGTGGCTAGGGATGCTTTGGGCATTTATGTGGCAGACGTTAAATAAACGGTCTCGATTAGGATCGAACCTTTGGCGTAACGAATCGCCAAGGGTGTCCGTCAGAGAGCCAAAACTGACATCGCAAGAAGAGGCAGTAGAGTCGATAGCTGAATAAAAGGATTCATTATCGGAATTCATAAAATATAAATAAAAATAAAATAGATAAATAATAAAGCTACACAAACAGACTAGTACAGCGTTAGCATTTCTGCACCACCCGCCGGCTCACATCGTATCACAAATAAAATTAAAACCACTGAAATCAATTAATCACACAGATGAAAATAGTATATGCAAAGCCAACGATAAAAGAATATAAAAAAAAAATATATATGTTTATAGTGGATAGTGCCAAAGCAAAAATAACAGAATATATAACACCAAAAATTTTAAAAAGGTACCTACTTTGGACATAAAACTAAGAAAACGACAGTATTCCGAACGCACCTCAAAAACAATCCGTGAGACCCCGTGAACGTATCCGATCACCCAGGTTATAAACGTCAGTCGACAAAAATAAATATAACCTCAATCCTCTGTTTAACGTGACACTTAACATTATAATATAATTTTAATATTTGTGGTTAGCCATGTTAGATATAACAATTTGGAGAAAAGGAAACTTGATGAGGGTAAACAGCAACTACCCAAATAGAAAAACAAAAAAAAAAATACAGGTCAAAGAAAAGCTATGAATAACATTAAACAAACAATACGTAACTTAAAGAGGTTAATTGAAATCGGCATAAGATATTTATTAGATAACAATAAAAGGATTGCTCTGGTAAGTGACTATCCACTGTGTTGTCAGAAAGATGATATAAAATAATAAAAGTGGAAATACCATGGCTAACGTGGCTTCTTTTGCAGGTTATCACTTCCTTGGGCTTTCGGATACTTCGCCAACAGTGGATTTAGAACGTCGAAACTAGTGACTTTATGTTTACTCCCATCAGGGGCCTTAACAATAATAATACCGTCCTGCGTCCAACAATCTCGCATGCCGAAGTGAAGCCGCGCCTTCCCAAAGATGGTCTGCCGGGTCTTTGTCAGGAACTCCTTGACCGAAATGGAAGTGCCCTTCAAGCCTTTCTTCGCTTTCCAGACTGCAGATTTATCCTCATAAGATGAAAATCGCACCAGGATGGGCCTATGATGAGCTTTGCCGGCGACTCCAAGCCTGTGACAGGCTTTTATAGAGGATGCTGGCAATGAATTGGATACCAGCCGCTTGTTGATGACATCCAGGACCACTGCACTGGCATTCTCACCATCAACTTCAGCAATGCCCTGGAATACAAGCGCCTTCCTCCGGTGTCTTGTCTCCAACCCATCAACCTGCTTAGCACACTCGCTGATCTGACTCCGGAGCAGTTTGAACATGCTGAAGACCAACTCTCTAAAGGTGCGGAACTCGTCAGCAACTCGTGCCACTGTATCTTTGGCAGGTCCGGCGCTCTGAATTTGCGATTCAAGCTCCTCCATTTTCCGTAGAACGCAGTCCTCTAGGGTTTTCTGTGCTGATACAACCTCATCTAGTTGTGACATAATGACTCACAAGTGTCCAGTAGTAGTGAGAGTGATGATTCAGATGATAAGCTGGCAGGTGGTGTATAAAATTTTCAATAGTCACATAAGAGTGCTACAAACGTGAGTATCCTTATATTAGAGGTTATACACTGATCACGTATAAAAATTTATGAATTTAAATAATAATTGCTAATTAAAATAGAATAAAATAAAATAATAACTTTGGAGATATGTCTATCGCTTTTTTACACCTACCCGAAAAAAAAGCAATCAAATCAATTTATACTATTGAACGCAATAACAAATTTTATTATTTTTTGTCTTATAACTCTTTTTGACAAAAAAGAGGTTAAACAAAAAGGTTCTAACTACATTACCGCACATGTGCATAATAGTAATCAAAATGTCACAGTTTGGTAACAAGCCCCTTAGTATTAGTATTAGTATTAGTAAAACGGGCTGGTATCCGCAACTCCACGACTAAAGCGCGTATTTTGCGTATGGGTGGGACAAAAAGCGTCATTCAATCCACCCCAGCTCCTCAAGAAAGGCCAGCAGCGCCTTAGTGTTACCTTATCACGGAGGGTACCTGGGTCTCCAAAGTGCTTTGCCCTGTATCCTGCGACTACTGGGCAGCTTAGCAGCAAGTGCGCTGCAGTCTCGTCCTCCTCCATGCAAGCTCTGCAGAGTGGGCTGTCTGTAACTCCTAATACAGAGAGATGCTTATTAAGGGTCCCATGGCCAGTTGTGACGGCCGTTACCTTCCGTAGCTGAAGCTTGGTAAGTTTGAGGATCCGTTTTGTGAAGCGGCCATCGATAGAGGGGAGTGCCTCCTTGGCCTGCCTGCATTCACTGTGGTCCACCCACAGTTTGTGGTGTAGATCTCTGGTGCGTTTCCTTACCAGGTTGCGTAGGTATCCGAAGGGGAGCGGCACTATAGGTTCAGGCCCTATTACTGCCATGCTCGAGCCTCTTCTGGCGAGTTCATCCGCAGCGTCGTTGCCACGGGAGTCGCTGTGTCCTTTTATCCATTGGATGGTTACCTGGTTGTGTATCCCCACCTGGTTAAGGCGTTGGTGACACTCGTATATGAGCCCAGAGTTGACTACGTGGCTGCTCAGTGCTAACAGTACAGACATGCGAGCACCTTTATATACCTAAGTTCAGTGCAATAACAGCCACTTTATGAGCAAGTGTGTCGAAAATAGATTTTACATAACGAGCTATCATCATCATTTTAGCCGAAAGACGTCCACTGCTAGACATATTTAAGCCACCGCCAAGTATCGGAACAATGGCTGATCTTGTACGAAGGCCCTGTGCGAGATGTATCCTACCATATTTTGATACGTATCTGGTTCCCTCATCATCGATTACAAACAGCTAAACATAGAATTGGAAAAGCATTTTCCCAGAAGTTGTACCGCCATTGTACACAGTGATTTAAGTTTGTGTGTATAAGTTTTGTTACTACATTTATTTGGATATACAATAAAGTTTTTTATTATACATCATTATTTAATTACATTTCGAAATTCCTATTTCCGCAGTGTTTTAAAAGTAATACTGTTTACAGAATAAAAATTGTTTTGTTTTTAATTGCCCCGAGCAGGTCACCATTTAGTCGAGTTAGAAAGTTAAAATCTTTTATTTTTCTTTTGACGAACACTGTAATTATATTAGAAACGGCTTTGTTTTGAACAAGTTAAAATACAAAAGGAAATTGTTTATTTAAAATGTTTTGACCTTTGAAAAATACAGGACAAACTGTAAATGCTGAAATAGAGTTGTGCCTGGAGGAAAAACTGTCAAAATTAACAAGCTTAACAAAACACTGCTTGTAAAAATGCCTTTTAATTCTTTTTTTAACACCGTTGCTCGTAAAGCTGATGTAATTCCACCGGTTTTAAATAAATGTAAAGCGTGTCATAAAAAACGCGTGTTTTACCAAAGCAAATAGTTAAGTTATAGTCCATACAAATTCCATAACAGCATTATTTGCCATTTCGCGCGCGGCGATTAGTTCGAAATTAGTTCGAAATAGCAAATTCAAATTTCGAACTAATCGCCGCGCGGCGCCAGTCAGTAGGCAGCGCTGGCGCGCTGTTAAAATGGCGGGAAAGCAACAGTGTGCATTCACAGATTCAGTTTATTTAAATGTTTTTTTTTCTGTTTCCTCGCAAATGTGTTAAAAAACGTCGTACGATATACGTGCGTATTGGTTATAACATGCTCGGCTCAGTTACGCCCTCGCCTTCGGCTCGGGCTGAAATTCCGCCTCGCATGTTGTAACCATCATTACGCACTAATATCGTAATGTACTATTTCGATACATATGGGAAGTAAAGTAGAGCTAATGTATGTTTGATGTAAAGTCTACTTGGATCATCGTTTTAAAATCTATACTATAAAGCTGAAGAGTTTGGTTGAGCGCGCTAATCTAATTAATAATGTGCTAATAGTTTTAGTGTTAGTTAGCTCATTGGATATATGTATAACATCACGCTGCAACCAATAGGAGCAAAACAGAAACTGTAGGATAGGTAGTCATTTATTTAAAGAAATGCTTTATAATAAACAGTAAAACTTACACAATCTCTCAATTCAATCAAACAAAATCATAGATGATCTTGACAGGTTACTAGACCGTCATTAGAACTGAGCCAGCCTGGCCAATAGTGTAGAAAGCCACGCGCCATTCAAATGAAGGAAATAACTAACTGTGGTATTAGCCGCCGGTGTCGGTGCGGCCTCTGCGTCTGTGGTCCCTGTAACGAATAGGCTGTAGTGGGGGCCGTGACGGCTAGCACACACGTCTTTGTAGGAATCCGAAGACTGATCGTCTGTTGTTTTAGTTGAACTATTATTATTATTATTTTTTTGTTAGTCATTTCATAAAATTGCTTTAAAATAAACTGTTACTTTTACAAAATTTCTCTACTCAAGCAAAAAAAAAGCAACTAGATGATCTTGACAGGTTACTACACCGTCATTACAAGTGAGCCAGCCTGGCCAATAGTGTAGAAAGCCACGCGCCATTCAAATGAAGGAAATAACTAACTATCGTATTAGCCGCCGGTGTCGGTGCGGCCTCTGCGTCTGTGGTCCCTGTAACGAATAGGCTGTAGTGGCGGCCGTGACGGCTAGCACACACGTCTTTGTAGGAATCCGAAGACTGATCGTCTGTTGTTTTAGTTGAACTATTATTATTTTTTTGCATTTTATAATTGTTTTTTGTTATCGTTTCATAAGATTGCTATATAATAAACTGTTAAACTTACACAATCTCTCTATTTAAGCAAACAAAACAATTGGATGATCTTGAAATGCTACTAGACCGTCATTACAACTGAGCCAGCCTGGCCAATAGTGTAGAAAGCCACGCGCCATTCAAATGAAGGAAATAACTAACTGTGGTATTAGCCGCCGGTGTCGGTATGGCCTCTGCGTCTGTGGTCCCTGTAACGAATAGGCTGTAGTGGGGGCCGTGACGGCTAGCACACACGTCTTTGTAGGAATCCGAAGACTGATCGTCTGTTGTTTTAGTTGAAGTATTGTTTCTTGTGTGGGTGTAAGAGAGTATTGATGTACTCTTACATTCTACACCCACGTTTTCCTTGGAACTGTATGAAGTCACACGTGATAGAGGCGACTTTTGTGGTCAAGGTAGTTTATTTCTTATTAGAACCGGAACTGAATTACCTGAACTTATTAGTTCAGGTAATTCTGTTCATTCAATTTCATTGAATCTAGTGTCTTCGTAAGATACTAAAGTCAAGTTGTGAACCAAGCCGTTTGATATTACTCATTTAGCATTGGTTTTTTAATGTTGTATTTACGATGTAAAAAAAAAAACAAAACAAGACAATGACAAAAACATTAAAAGGATATTGATATAATCAAGGTTACTGAAAAATACAAAAACAGAAAAAGAAAAATCGTAACACACGTATCGTAACAATGCCTATGTTCAGTGGACGATCAGGACGGCTCTAACGATACATCATTTGTTAAGTTTCGATAAGTAGTTTAAGAGCTATGATGGAACATATGAACATACATAGTCTGTCAAAATTATAACCTTTCTTTGGCTATGCCGTAGTCGGGTAAAACAAAAGACAATCTGTTTCATTGTTGTGACTTAACCGGTTCATTGCTTAACACACTTAAAATGGCATTACATTGTCGAGGTGAATGCCCTAGAGTAGGTCGCAATGAAATTCAAATTTTCTTAAGTATTTTTTTGCTTTTTGCAGGTGAGTGTCAGGTTTTATGTTCAGTAGAATATGATTTGCAACCGATAAAAGTATGTATTTTTTTATATAATATAAACTAGTGCTTGACTGCGATCCCTCCACCAAAAAAAACAACACCAACTTTAATGAGTTATAATAATCAATAAAATCATCAATACAATTTTTTCAATAAATAAATGCTCCCTTGTGCTTATTACTACTATATTCCAAAAATATAACATTAGTTATATTCCAATGAAAATCTCAAAATTTTGTTCAACCTCTTCAAAGACGCTTTCTCTAATTGAGAGTTTGGCTAAATCTAATCATTAAATTAAAAATAGACTCAGATTTTTTTGACTGGGCTGATTTTCTAGTGGTTCAACTAACCTAAGGTATCACTCCTCCCTGTACCTCTTGCTGACTGCTATGCCGGAGGTCGTGAGTTCGAGTCCAACCCTAGACAAATGTTTAGAATAAGAATAATGTTTATTGTTCATTGTTACAATAAAGATATCATACCTTAAGACTATTACAAGATCATCAATATTATCTGTAACTATTTTAGTAAGCACTAGAACGTTTTGATGGTGGTCCCCAAACTAGGTAAAGCCTGTATCTTGGGGACCTGAGTGAGTGTTTGATAGACGAGTACGATCATCTGTTCTATCTGGGTGTAATTTATTTTTAATATGTATGTTTATATAAGTATGTTTATCGATTGTCTAGTAGGTACTCATAGCACAAGCTCTGTTAGTTTGGGACTAGATGAAGTTGTGTAAAAGTTGAGGAATATTATAATTATATCATAATTAGTTACCTTTTCACACTGGATTACAAAGACGCATTGCGCTACACAGAGCCTCAAAAAAATACAAAAGGCGTAAAATATTCTCCCAATTAGCCATATTGTTTTTAATTAGCAAAATTTTAATTTAACACCTCCTTACCCTATTCAAAGAAAAATTAAGAATACATTATGAAAATTTAAACATTTTGTCGTTAAAAAAATCTTCAAAGTATAATTTCGGAAGAATGACGTTGACACTTTAATGAAAAGCAAACTGGGTCAGTTTGTATCCATGACAGTTAAGGCTGGTCCTCATTTGGTCGATTTTCCCTTGACTCGCTACTAAATTATTATTAGAGTTTAGATTGTTTGATAGAGTTGACTTTGCTTCGTGTTACTACGAGAAAATTGCTGTATTATTGTGACGTGTTGCCTCCTCGTTTCTGAACTAATAATTATATTATTATGATGTCTTTTGTTTTGATGGGTTTTCTTTGATGTTGTGCATTATATATTTTTATACACTTAATTGTATACCAACAACATGAATATGAGAATTTGAGCCTTAAAAAACATACATTGGCGGCTTTATTTATATATTCTGGCAAAATGGAATGGATAGAGATTGCCTGGACATAAAAAGGGGCTGCACATGATGCAAATATTAAAGTTTACTATTATAAGCATTGAGTTTTCCAAACACGTGTGTTTGTTGTTTGTTTTGCTAGAGGCCAAACGCTGCTTCATAACGAGTTCTCAATAGAAAATTATATTCATAAACTCTCACAGGACGAGCAATAAAAATAAAATAGGTCAGCGTCGTATTGAAAAATATTTTACCGAAGTCGATAATAACGAATGGCGATCAAAGAGCAAAAGTATCGTGTGAATAAAAGTACCGCTATAAATTACAGCATCGGCGTGAGGTGAACCACGATATTATTATGTACGAGTGAAAAATTTCATCAATAATACCATTTCACTTTGAAATAGGAAAGAATGGATGAAACACAATTACTTAAACAGAACTCGACACAAGCGTCCTATTTCTTTCTCGCCTACTACAGTAATGGGTTTGGTGCTCCCTCTTCCCACTAGTGGTGTTGCTGGTACCGCCCCCCACCCCTCCCCCTACCCTTCAGTTCCCAACGCCGTCGGTGCCACCAACAATGACCTCGTATTTCAGACGGAATTGCTCAAACACGGAACAGAGAAAACTCAGAATAGCTCTCTGATATTTAAAAGATCATCGTAGGTTTATTCAAACTTTTATTTTTTTATATTCCCGCCTGACACTATTTTATTCAAAGCCCCATCAAATGGTTTTATTTATAAAAATAACTGTTTTGTTTTATTTTTGTCGGGCCCAACTTTTTATCAATGAATATTTTATTACCAACCAATTTTATTTAATTACTAACTTTTGCTCGCGAGTTCGTTCGTGTAGATGTCGAAAATGATTCTATTCAGTTTTTCATTGATTTGGTTTTATTACAATCAATAACTTTTGTCCGGGATTTCATTCGCGTAGATATATTTGTAAAATCTAAGTACATTCGAAGGCTGTTTTAGGTGCATCACACTATCTTAAGTAAGAATTAAACTATAGATCGTTGGGTGAAAGTATTAATTCTTATAATATTATTACTATTATGTAAGTACCTACTATGTTGGTATCCTAGGGGTGCGGTATCAGCATCGTTTGCCCTACTGTTGGGCCAGACAAATCAAAACTATTTGCCATAGCAACCGATGGTATATAGCCTATAACCTTCCTTTACAAATTAACTATCTAAAACTGAAAGAATATTCAAACTGGATGAGTAGTTCCTGAGCTTGAAGAAGAAGTTGTTTGTTTGTGCCTGACCAAACAAACAACTTCTTTATCTTTATAATATTGATACAATAAGTAATATAATATAGATTGGTGCGATGCCAATTATTTTTATATATCATTTGAAGTCTCTATGATCTTAATTTTAAGTATATGTATTTTAAAAAAAATCTAAAAGTAGAATTTCAACCAATAGATAGATAAAAAGCTAGCTTTCTGATAAATTATACAAAGAAGAAGTATTTAGGCATCTCTAGTCCTAGCTTTGTTTCATACTTAACTACGTAATACTGTAAAGGAGCTGTCATCAAATGTAAATTGTGAGCAGGAAACAGCTATATTTTCTTCATAGTATTGCCAACTTGCTCTACACTATTTGAAGCCAACTTTAGATTCAAATAACTTGAGGCTTAAAGAGTGGAATGGCGATTTATTGGACAATACGTCTTTATTGAGCCTGACTCTTGCTATATTATATTGCTATCTCTTAGTTGCTGACTAAATTAGATGAGACAAAATCATATTGGGGTCGACTTCCAGTCAAGCCGGATTTAGCTGAATACCAGTATTTTACGAGGAGCGGCTGCCTACCAGACCAGACCTGCACAACGCATTAACTGGGGTAACACGGTACTTCATGGCGAGACTGGAGTCAGATTTACTGGCTTCTGACTTTCCGTAACGACTGTCAAAGATCTACAAATGACAGAGGGGACCTACGGCTTAATTTGTTTTCCGAGGCACGGAGGAAACTCGGTAATGTTAAGATGATCACCCATCCACAAACCAACCTTGGCAAGCGTTGCTTAACATTGATGATCGACCCGTGCGGCTGTTATTATCTAGCCACGAGCTCCTCATTAGATGAGACAAAATGAAAGCTGTCAAATTAGTTCAACTAGTACTTACTACTAAATGACTTCCATAGAAGTTTTGGGCGTGAGTCAGAGCATGCCACCTGTAAACAGGAGTTTGTTATGTAATCTAGTTTGACAATTGTTAACTATTTACCGTTCTTTCTATCTCTGCGTGTTAGTAAAGGACAGAAAAAGTTAATTGATATGTAACATAAATCTTGTAATAAGTATTTCGAATTAATTTCCAGTAATAAGATTAAATTGTTGTATTATTATTTAATTGTAAGTTTGCATGCTGAAAAAAGTAAGCGTTATATGTACATGCAATTTATTTTTAATACCCTACTATTCCACATTCATACAAATAAAGATATTCTATTCAATTCCCATCAAAATAGCAAAAATATAATTAGATATTTAAAATCTCAAAACTCAGTCACATTTACTTGAAAATAGGTCAGCCCTTCTCTTTCCATTGATATTATAGGATGAAGGTATTATTATTCAGATGGGATGTAGAATTTTAACATGGCTGAGATTTCCCAAAGGCCGGGGGTGCGAGGCCAGACACCAGCCGCTCTGCGTCAAGCAAGGCCTCACTTTAGAATGTCGGATGCAGTGATGTCGCACTTGGAAATGTCACGTGGAAATAGACAAAACAAAATGGTGGGAGCAGTCTTTAATTAAATTTTAATAATTAGGGTTCTTTGATGATGTTGCCTGATATTTAAAGTATTTAATGGTTTTTGTGGTGATCTCATATTATATTATAGGACGTAGGTATTATTATTCAGATGGGATGTAGAATTTTAACATGGCTCAGATTTCCCAAAGGGAGGGGATGCGAGGCCAGAGACCAGCCACTCTGCGTCAAGCAAGGCCTCACTTTAGAATGTTGGATGCAGTGATGTCGCACTTGGAAATGTCACGTGGAAATAGACAAAACAAAATGGAAGCAGTCTTTAATTAAATTTTAATAATTAGGTTTGGCGTTGAAGTTGCCTGAATTTTGAAGTATTGAATGGTTGTTGTTTTCTTACTTGTTGCGATCTCATATTGTGTTTAATTTTGAAACACAATCTCCTGAAACTCGGATTTCAGGGCTACTAAATCAACATCATCATCATCATCATCATCTTTCTGCTCTTGTCGCACGTTTTTTTCTTCCATTCTGTTCAGTGACCCGTCACACTACCACTAACTCGCTTTGACATATCACTCCTCACACAATCCATCCATCCACATTAAACTCATAACTGATTTAGTAACACAAGGTTACTGAAGTTACACAAAATAATTGAAGCTCATTGATTTATCCCAATAATTGATTGATTGTCATACAGCCAGCTAACGTAGGTAGGTACTTAATATTAAATACGTTGCTCGCTTTATGTTCAAACACGAAATGAACGTGATAATGATTTGCATTATAAATGGGAGCTCGAATAACACTTAGAACAAATTGTATACAGTTAAATTGAATGATGATACTGAATTTTGAAACGGAATATGGGTGATGTGTCTTATTTTGGGTTTGAGAAAACATGCATTTCCAAATAAAAAAAACCGGCCAAGTGCGAGTCGGACTCGCGCACCGAGGGTTCCGTACAAACCTGCAAGGTTTACAAAGTTCGTTCATTACGACAATCGAGTCATAACTATGGTATTTTTATTGCAAAATGAAATTCATAACATTACAATGGGGAAAGATGGAGGAGCATAAATTTAAGACAAAGATCTCTTTATCGTTTAAGTTATCCTTTATTTTATATTAACACATATCATTTATCTATAATATAACTGAAACACTTACTTGATAGCTCTACGCGTTCATGAGGAAAAAAGTAATAAGTTTATATTTATTAAAAAATAAATATATATTTTGTAATGTAACTAAAAATTTAAGGTTTTCGGAATTTTTCCTTTATGTGTGCTATAAAACGTTGCTTCATGCCAAATTTCAAGATTCTAGGTCGACTGGAAGTACCCTTTAGGTTTTGATTCCCTTGCGAGTACTTGCGAGTTTCAAAATATGCAGCTTAAATTGCTGTTTCTTTTGATTGTGTTGACATAGAAGTTTGATTTTGTTACAGCTTAAAGGTATTATAGACTTGAGTATTTGGTATGAATTTCAATTTAATACCTCTACGCGTTTATGAGGAAATGGGTAGTAAGTTTAAAATTATTAAAAAAAAAATATTATGTGATGTAACTAAAAATTTATGGTTTTCGTAATTTTTCCTTTAGCTATGCTATAAGACGTTGCTTCGTACCAAATTTCAAGATTCTGAGTTCACGGGAAGCACCCTGTAGGTTTTGATTCCCTTGCAAGTGTCGAAAATTTGCGGCATAAACGGCTGTATCTTTTGATTGCGTTGGCTTAGAAGTTTGATTTTTTCACAGCTTCAAGGGACAGTAGACCTGAGTAATTGATATAAATTTCAGCTTCATACCTCCACGCGTTCCTGAGAAAAAGGGTCTTGACAGACGGACGGACAGACGGACAACAAAGTGATCCTATAAGGGTTCCATTTTTTCCTTTTGAGGTACGGAACCCTAAAAATGTTGTGATCTTTAATGGTATCTTTTATAATATTCCTCAACGTTTACTAGTCCCAAACTAAGCAGAGCGTGTGTTATGTACCAGACAACTGATAAACATACCCATATATTTCTAAATACATACATGTAATAAATAAATTACAGCCAGACACAGAACATATGATCGCACTCATCACCACAGACATTATTTTGTCCTGGGTGGAAGTCGATCTCCAACATAGTAGTCAGGACCACTAACCACTTGACCAACAGGCTAGTTAAAATTTTATGTCGTCTGATGTTTGTCGGTTTTATCTAGGAACACCAAAACGAATTTATGTCTTCTTATTTTTTTTGTTGGTATAAACTAGTGCTTGACCGCGTTACCACCTGATGGTAAGCAGTGATGCAATCATTGATGGTGAAGTGCATTAGTTTTAAGAGCCTTGAATACTTGTATTTCCTGTTTTGTAATTACGAAAGACAATAAACATACGAGTATGTTAGTGAATGTCATGACAGCTATTGCCCTGCTAAAACGCAAAAGCTATAGCAAAACTTTAATCAAGCTTCAGTATTCCCTTGTTTATCGATAACACGATACTGCGATTACCAAGCACTGTGCATAATTGGTAACGCAAGCGGGATTCAATTAACAACTTAATTAGCGAGTGCCTATTTAAATGGATGTCCGAATTTTCGTGGAATTAAATCTATTTCTGCAGACCAGTCTCAAAGTAACAGGTGGCTCTGTATGGCTTCCCTTAACTTAGTAACAATAAGGCTTAGTATTGCATCATCAGATTACAATGTCCATTGCTCTATTTATGTCTTGAGGGTTCTGTAGAGAGGTTTCAAACCAGTGATGGTTGTTATACAAACTGTCTGATTGCCGTTTTGATTTTAGTCGCAAGCGAGCATGGAGGTCATTTTTCGTATTAGGAAATCATCGTATATTATTTATTAAGGGCCTATTTCACCACCTATGATTAAGTTTCGAGTATCTTACTTGACAGATAATTTCATACAAATTCTGTCAAATTTTTGAATTTATTCAGTGAGTAGTGCCTACTCGGACATTGTGAAACAGGCCCTAAATCTAATCAAAATTAATAATAAAGACTATCATTATTTATTTTTCAAAACAACCTACCATCAAAATACGGCTAAGGCTGTTCTAATTATTCGCAAATTGATTCCTAGTGGAAATTGTGTTGTAAAATTGGTGTAATTTTATATCTCAAGTATCTACGCGCCTGGGCAATAAGTGGATTCCTTGAAACAGGCGCGGCTTTGGTAAAATAGAGCTAAGAACCATTATAGTATTGACTATCACAGCGAAGCTAGCTGAGGAGGCTGACTCGATACATTTGCAAGAATTTAAGAGTGTATTACATCATCATCACCATCTACCTAGCTTTTTCCCAACTATATTGTGGTCGGCTTCCAGTCAAGCCAGATTTAACTGAATACCAGTATTTTACGACGAGCGGCTGCCTACCAGACCTCCACAACCCATTAACTGGGGTAACACGGTACTTCATGGCAAGACTGGAGTCAGATTTACTGGCTTCTGACTATCCGTAACGACTGCCAAAGATCTATAAATGACAGCCGGGACCTACGGCTTAACGTGTTTTCCAAGGCACGAAGGAAACTCGGTATGTTAAAATGGTCACCCATCCACAGACCAACCTGGGTAAGCGTTACTGAACCCTGAAGGTAGACCCATACGGCTGTTATTAACTAGCCACGAGCTCCTCAAGATTGTATTACATCCACGTACTAATGGAACTCAAAGCAACTTAAAATGACGGAAAACTGAATACTTTCTTAACTTGTCACTGGCTATAAGCACAAAACATGCTAAGCCAAAATAAAAATAAATAATTGAAAAAATAAGGGTGCGCCTACCTCTTCCGGAAATAAAACCATATAAACACTAGTGACCGACGCGCGACGATTAAGTTTCATTAAAGATAATTGTCATCTCTGTATACGGCCGTTAGTCATTAGTTTGATGCAGTATGCTCGTGTCGGAAAACATTCGTATACGCCCAGTACTAATTACTACTGTCCCGACGTCGCTAATCACTCGACTATTAGTGTAGCCTCCTTATACTGGGGCAATGTGTTTTTCAAACGAACATATGTCCGGTATTGTCCACATAGTTTATTTTAGTTTGCTACTAATATTAACGATGGAAAAATGTTTGTTTAAAAAATTTATACGTTTAATGTTTTCATATTTTGTTATTTGATGATTTTTGTGGTGTTTCCGTATCTTATAAGCTTTATATCTCTATCATTGATTATTATTTTTGAAAATAAATATGCATTTTTTTATAAATTGGCTTGCGTTTGACCACTATCTCATCTGATGATAAGCAATGATGACTTTATCATAGATATTAATGACGAAGCACGTCCAAGAATACCACTCCTTAGCTGCACACACAATGAATGTGTTTCCAACACGTTTTGCACGTATGGGTCGAATGATTGATAGTTCTTCCCGTTATCATAGTGTAGTATCATAAAAAGTTTATGAATGAACCAAAAATGCATGTCTCAAACTAGACCAATATCCATGTTCTCGTAGATCATTCAATTTGTCTCCCTAGTATTCCTCAGGCTACACAGTACACAGTTTGCATATATGATTGTGTATTTTTTTGATCATTTACATTCTGATGAACAGATTTGGTTGTAATTTGCCACATGGGAGAAGCATGTCCTGTAATGGTTTATAGAAAACTTTTTATTCCGAGAATATGTTCTCTAAACTAATTTTCTAATATTATGCGGGCAAAGGCTACTAGCAGCAGCCAGTAACCTATATATTCAGCAAGGATATTTCCGAGCTGATATGAACGAAGTACTCTTTAATCAGACCTCTTTTATCATAAGACGTGACCCTTTAGGACGGATGGGCAGACAATACGTAGGTCCTTACCATGTCACGTCACGTTCCATCCGTCACTTGATTTGACATCAAACGTGTCGTATGTTCATCTTTTGTCCAACTTTTCTAACAAATCTTATATTTTTGAGCTATATTATCTCGTCTCAACACTGTCAAATTTTACGACGTGAGGTAGAAAAGGGTAACACGTAATGGACCTTTCTCGGGACGTATCGGTCTTGTCTCAATCTGTCAGAGTCCAAGTATAGGAGTGGAGGCTCCGTTATGACTTATGACCCATCTACCGAGTACCTGACTGTAATATTTATATTTTTTTTAGAGGTCAATACAAATCAGCTGTTTTCCTTTTTAAGCAGGGATGTATTTTTATTGTTTCTAGTTGATATGTATCCTTCCATCTTGCGTCACGTGCCCTGTTACCTGTTCACGTAGGGATCTATAAATGACAGCGTCACCTGACGGCATTTTTGTGGCCGAGTACTTGGCCAAGCAAGGAATTACATTTAAATAAAACTTTTACGGCAAAAAAGCTTATTACACGCTGAAATGAAGAATTTCACGCATGAAACAATTCACTTTTCTGATAAGTAATAATTTTATTATAAATATTTCTGCTTTTATTTATTCAAGGATTAAAATAATCATAGTTTCGATTATTACACGAGCGGAATCCTTGCTGATGTCGTAAGAGACATGTAAGCCCTTGTTATTCATATGTTCACCTAGGCATTATGCACAATATGTGTGGATGTCACATCAGCCATGTTCTGCCAGTATCGTCAATAGAATGCGCAAGTCCAAGAGCGTTTACCACATGTATTCAATCAAGAATCAAAGATGTTATTTCCAAATAAACCATTAACCATAAAGGCACTTTGGAATTGGTAAAAAGTCAATCAGACAGAAAAGTGATACTAATTGTACATTCCAAAGCGTAGATCGCTCTGAAGAAGAAAGTGCAATAAACTTTTTTTAAATTTGCTATGCCACGCCTTAATAGCGTTATAATATTTTGTAGAATTTATTCATCTAACTTAAATCCAGTGGAAGAAAGAATTAAGTTCAGAAGCGTACCTGGATTATTTAAAAGAGGCCAACACGAGATAAATTATTATGAGAGTGACGGAATTATCGAATGTCAACAGTGTTCAGGCGTTATTTCTCTTTTTAAACGTTGCTTCCTTATTAAACATTGAGTTGGAAGTAACAACGAGCTTTAAACCATTCATGTTCATGTTGACAAAAGAAGGCTTAGGGTGGACGCTCTTCACGCTCCATATTACTAAATTTCAACCGATAAATTCATGATTTGAAATAATATTGAAGATTACGCGATGCTGTCGCGTAATATTCAATATTGGTTATTTAAATTTATGTAGTTTTCAAATTATAGATTTATTGCTAGTACATAGTTAATAAAAGATGTAACACAATACAATATACAAATTATAATCTAAATTGGTGCGCGTTGTACTCGATCAGCGTTACATAAACGTGTGTAAAACAAAATTTTAATTGCCATTCTACGTAAACATAATCATATGTACGAGTATACCGTAACTGCTCTTATTGATGTCGTTATTCCATTTCCTCTGTATATTTAATTCCAACTATTGGCCGCTTCCTTTGTTTAGCTAATTGGAAACCCGCTTTATAATTGTGACACCGATTGCTCGCTGTGGTTATCATGACAGGGCGACATAACCTTCTGCGGTTTCTATTTCGGCGCGCTGCCGGCATAATGGAGCAAAATGAAATAAAGAGGGTGAAATTCGAAGGACATTCGTTGCTGAGTTAGTTGATAAAGAAATTGCTAGAACTGGGTTTGCAAACGAAATGCAAATGGGAGCGTATCGCTGTGCCGCTCATCTCCATACGATTAGTTGATCATTTGTTACGCCAGCCTGCTGCCACTTCCATTCAGCCGCTTGCCACCATTGCTGAGGCTGACTGATCTACAGTATTACTTAGGTCATAACTTTAACTGACATTACGCTTTGTGAACACATTTCTAGAACTTTGTGCGTACCGATTGGAAGTTTCAATCTAACGGGAGTAGGTATTGCCTTTATTGCGTGACAATATAAATTACGTTGAAGTCGAAAAGCTTTTTGGTCGTTTTCAGTTCGATGTTATACTCGTAGCTACTAACCAGAGAGTTTTCTTGTCTATTTTACTAAGACACTGATCAAAAAATTGTTAGAGGATAATATTTTGATGAAATGTATAGGTATGTGCTTTTGGGACAAACCTACAAGCATGATCTCACTAGATGGCGTTAACCCCATTCTTTTTTAAGGTGAAGGCATTATTAAGTCAAGAAAATTGTATTTTTTTAATCAGACATTGCACTATATTGAATTTAGTCAAATTAATGCCTCAAGATCAATCAATTAATATAGCTACGTCAGTGAATTTTCCATCTTAAGTACGGCAATGAACATCTGTTTTTTTTTTAATACACACATTTACGCAAAGACATGGCAAACAATTTCATGGATCTTATGTTTTTAAGCCCCTTTACACCCAAAGAAGTGACTGCCTCTTATGGCTTCAAACCGATATAATTGTGTATGTATGTATGTGTAGAGGCGAAATCTAATTAACATCGTAATGAAGTCGGTGATATAATGAAGTTGTCAGATGGAAGTCGACACACGACTGCGGGGAGTCGAGACTGTTTAATTTTTCGCTGTGTGATTACCATTTGCATAAGCTGCGAGCCTTCGGATACTAAATTAAGTTTTCTTCTCGATATTTTGTTTTATTTTATAACTTTTATAATAAGTATTGTCATATAATTTTTATCTTTTAAAATAATGTGATAAGTATTCTTAACTAAAACATTCAGGAAACAGTTTTGAAAATCTTGGCAAAATTTGAATTAATAAACCAAAGCAAAGAGATTTTTTAATACGAATATTATCTATATTCTATATAGGTTATCTTAGTTAGTGGTTAGGATATCCTTCTAAATAGGTTGATTTAAAAAAATAAAGTCTTCTCGACGAAGACATTATTTTTTCAGCATCCGTTTTAAATTACAGCTGTATTGTTTGTCTATGCGTAGTGTCTTACTAATAAATCCTATTCATCAATAATAAAAGAGTATAGGTACATACGAGTAAATTATAAGATTTAAATAAACAATATTTAATTACATATCTATGTACGAGTATATATAAGGAGAAACTGATTGATTATCATATCAACGCACAGCTATAAAGTATGTATGAAATCTTTGTTGCGAACGAAGCCGAAGGTAAAGTAATAGTAGTAACATATAACTATACCAATCATGGCTTCGCCGTTTATATATTTTTAGAATGACTGCGGAACAATGGGTGTAGTAGATATTATCATTATTTTATTTATAGGAAATACACCGTAATAGATCATTTGACACTACCTACACACAAAGATATGATTGCTTTGGTATCAATAAAAAAAAACACAATTCATTTCTAAAGCTTCTGTTTACAATCTCTCTTTCGTTACGCTTCAAGAACAATTTCTAGAAATAAATAATTTATTTTTAGTTTCACAAATAAACTTCCCAGTTTTTTGTTGTTTCTTTATTTCTTGTTTTGTGGGATTTCTTATTTCTAGAAATGTTTGAGTAGCAAATAATTTATTAACCTCTTGAAAGGTTCTTATCAATAGGGTTTGAAAGTTTTTTAGGCAAGCTCTAAATCTAGAAGATTCTTTTCAAATGTTATGTTTCTTTTTTCAATAGTTTGGGAGCACTTTAACTTAATGTCATATAATATACATTTGGCTTTATGATCAACTAGCTTTTGCGAGAGGCTTTACCAACATGATAGCAGGTTTCTCTATAAAAATTGTAAACCCTCGTTTTATTCCTTTAGGAGGGAAATTATGGAATATCTTGTCGTATTTTTTGTATACATCACAAAAGGATCCTCTGTACAAATTTTTTGCGTTTGTCCTAGAGTTTTGGGCTGGCCGTTGATAAGTCAGTGAGTGAGTCTGGTCCTTTACCTTTTGCTTTTACCTACACAAATACATATAGGTATTGGTATTGTCTCCTTTTTCAAATAGTACCGGGTGTACGGCTTTTTATTGAGGTACTGTTTGAAAAAGGAATCGTAGCCTTATTATATAGTAGAAACCTTAAAGTAAGACGCGATTTTTTCCACAATAGATTGTGTTATTTTTAGAATATCGATATCGAGCGCTTTAAAAATATTTGTTCGAAAAATTCGCAGCGTGGCATAGAGCCAGTCACGTTTGTCGCTCCGATAGCCTTTAGAGTAGAATTTAAAATCGCCATGTGTGTTTATCGGGTACTCTGTTGGACAAAAAGCTTGAGTTCCTTATTCGTTTCGAGCAACAGACAACTAGGAATGAGACCTTTGTTTTTATTTATTTATAATGTTATAGTCTATGTTTATAGTGTTGCGTACTTTTTATTTCGTTAGTTTTTAAAAACGTAGCCCTATACAAGGAATTAATCCCGTATCGTGCATGCTTTAAGCTTTTAAACCATTCTCACGATGACTATAGACAAATCAGGAAGGTCTTTTAGTTTGTCTAAGTTTTGAATTGTTGATCAACATTGCGTAGATGGGTAATTGGGTACCTTTTTGTTTTTTTTAAGTTACACGAATGCGGCCGCGGCGAAGGTGGTGTGACGATCTAATCGTGTTCACTGGTCAAACTTGGCCAGAGATGGCTCCAGACAGAGAGATTTGGAAGGAGAAACGGGAGGGTTTTTGCCCAGCAGTGGGACACAAACTAGTCTATAAAAAAACAGTATTTTTCATAATTATTATGTAGCAGGGGGTAACAACCTAGGCAATAGTAAACAATTTAATCAACTTGGCATTGACGTCATAACCGAAGTAATCAAAATAAAAGGTAAATTGATTCAAACCTAAAATCAAGATATACTTAATGCTCTTTTCAAAAGAAAAGTTATAAATTGAATACAATATAAAATCAATACTTAATGCTATTTTATTACGTATACCATATTTATAACTTATACTTACAAATCTAGAAGCCATTTCATAAAGTGATTGAAGCGTCTTTCTTTAAACTAGTTCTCTGTGTATCTATAATATACAAGGAGAAACTAACTGACTGACGTATCAACGCACAACCAAAATTACTGGGACTAGGAGCGCAAAATTTAACACAAGGTTTTTTTATGACGTGAAAAAATGAAAAGAATTTTTCAAAAATCACCCCTTAAGGGAATAAAATGGAGATCTAAAGTTTATATGGAAAAACTACTTTTACGCAGGCAAAGCTGCTGACAACAGCTAGTGTTGATAATTGAGAAAAATCTTTTGAGTAACAAATGAAATATTGGGATCTTTCTACGGCCGCATAACATCACATAATCAGCCTTCAAATGTACCCACAGGGACTCGGCCCACCTTTCATTTTATTATTTTTTTATTATTGACTTGTGTTAGATCTGAACTGTTAGGTCCGTGTTTTATAAAAGCCCAGTTAAAACCCTAACAAAAAAGGCAAAATTATTTTTATCGATGTCGATATTCTCGTTGCAGAATTGACTTGTGCATCACTATGTTTACTGACATTGTTGCATCGGCCAATCACAACCACCGTATTTTCCCCCGTTCCCCAATTCACAAAGGTAAATCGTGTGCCTAGACGAAATCGGTCTATCAGTTCTCAAATGGTTTAATTCTCTTTACGTTCGTTTTGCGTTAAACACTATCTCACCTGATCGTAAGCGATCATGTGGTCGACGGTAGAGTACGCTTGCTTAGAAGTTACCTATTCACTCTCGATTTAAAGATCCTAAGATCGCGGCAATTTTAAAGTACGCATTTTTAAGGTGACACACAGGCGAAAAAGGTCGTCGAGCCACAAGTCCGCGTACTTACTCGCACGTCTATCACCCACTTTACGTCCAACTGCAGTCCGCCACTATGTGCAGATTCCGGTAGGGAATTACACTCCTTAGCAGTACGCACAAAGAATTTGTTTTCACAATGTTATGTGCTTATGGGTAAGATGTACCACTATGTACTAAAAGAGGTTCTGGGAGACAGAATGGGCCATTATCCACTAAGCAGGCCCGTTTCAGAATGGTGGAAGTCACGCTTTTCAGAAGATTTCTTACCTTTTTTTAGTTCTAGAAGGTCCGATTTCCACATGTACAGTGGTTACGTTGGTTCTACGGCTAAATTCGTGGCACATCCCGCATCACAAATCGCGTTCATATTGATTTTGCCAGTCCATTGTCCATGAACGGAATTCTTAGAACGAGGACATCAAAGGCTATATGGATGAGCAATTATTTAATAATACCAAGAAGAGTAGTGCCAATCAATGCCGTCCTTCCTTGTACCTTCCTCATTGTTATGACGTCATAAATAGCAGTCAGTGGCGGACATGATCGGATGGAATAGAAAATGGAAATAGTTCTAAAATATTCTATAGAGAGTACATTTTCTATGAAAAGGCGTTGTCACTTGTTACTATGCTCCAGTCTATTGAAACCGTTAAGCTGGTGTGCGTACCGTATCAACAATTTTCTCGACATGACTGATATATTAGGTATTAATGTATTATTTCACTTTTAATTCAAAGTAGTTCACAGTATACTACATAAGTTGTTGGTTTAAACATTATTTGAGTCTCGAATTAGCACCTAAATGGTGTTATACATGATCATCATCATATGTCTAGCCTTTTCCCAACTATATTGGGGTCGGCTTCCAGTCAAGCCGGATTTAGCCGAATACCAGTATTTTACGAGGAGCGGCTGCCTACCAGACCTCCACAACCCATTAACTGGGGTAATACGGTACTTCATGGCAAGACTGGAGTCAGATTTAATGGCTTCTGACTATCCGTAACGACTGCCAAAGATCTCCAAATGACAGCCGGGACCAACGGCTTAACGTGCTTTCCGAGGCACGGAAGAAACTCGTTATGTTAAGATGGTCACCCATCCACAGACCAACCTAGGCAAGCGTTGCTTAACCTTGAAGATCGACCTGTGCGGCTATTATTATCTAGCCACGAGCTCACATGATATAAATGGATTTGTTGTTAGGTTATATACATTTGCTAATCAAACTAATGTTAAAAAGCTTGTTGTGACTCCATCATGCTCGAACAATTCGACTTATTTGAATGAAAAAATCACCTCGTGGAACGTTTTACAACGCTAGTATTTTTAATATCTATGTGCATCTTCTTAAATTACTGTAACTGTCGGACAGTTGTTTCTATTTAAGTGAAACTAAAAAATAAATGATGTCAGCCATATTTCACTTACCTATATTTACACACCGATACAATATTCGAGAGCTACCCCACAGGGCTGCAGAGCCAGATTGCGGAACAGCTTAAAACGTATCATTACGCTTATTTCCCTTGCGAACGCAGTGATACTTAATCGAATGTCAATCCTGGAGGCTGCCCCCCCTCTCAACTGGTGAATGGAGACCACTGCGTGACAGGTGACATGCCATTCCTGTGCCATTGTCGGGCTCAAGCTATAGCGTTTGGAGTATATCGCAGTTGAGGAATGAATTTGTGAAGATTACAACAGACAGAAATGGGATAGAATTGATTTTTTAATTTATTTTTGACAATAAGTTAATATTTAACTAGCATCCGTTGGTTACTTATAATTCTTAACCTATCACATACCCGCATAACGAGACACAATAGTAAAACAATAACAGCGTGGTCTCATAGGACCGGTCGGGGATTCATGAATTAATCCGTAAGAATTTATGGAAATACTAGCAACTGCCAGTGGTGTTTTCCGTGTGAAAGTAGAACAACAACAAGGAAAATATATCCTCTGAGATCAATCAAAATGATGAAAATGAAATGTGTTATATGGTCTACCTGTGTGTCAAATTTCATGAAAATCCGTGCAGATATTTGAGTATGGTGCTATAAGAAACATGCCTAGAAACACACTAAACATAAACGCTAACTTTTTCATTTATAACCAGCGTAATTAGTGTGTTACCTGACATTTTAAATGTAATTACGTATTAGATACCTAATCTACGTCCACACCACTTTGTGTTAGCCATTGTTCAGGTCATTTAGATTTCGAGTTAAACCTATAAAATAAACTGCAGATACAGGATGTATACTTAAAATGTGTTTGAATGTTAAATTTTACATAGTATTTTTTTTAGTTAAACTTATGGACGAAGAGATTTACTGAAATAAGAACATGGGTTTGCTGACGGTGAAAATTACGTAGCTCGCCGTCCGGTCGTTCAGTAATTGTCCGGACTGAGCGAAGTATTCTACGCGCACCTCGAGGAGATGTCAACAAAAAACATAGTGGTCCAGCACAGCTGAAGCCTAATAGAGCCTAAGCCATGAGTCCGCTTCTGAAAGGAAAATCCTGGAACGCAAAGCAAAGATGGAACATAGGAATGAGTTTTAGTCAGTTAAAGTCCCACCTAAAAAAACGTAAACTTGCCGTTCCAATTCTACGTCAAACAAGTTTATCGTCACCTCACACAAACTAGCAACTCACAATACAGCCTGTATACTCAAACAATAGTGGCTGTAGCCGAAATGGTATCACATTGTAGCCGCCCAACTAAGTCCTACCTGCCGTGACCGACATTACCATACTAATAATAATTAGTAGGCGACCGACTCTACGGATATAGCATGACTCAATACGAGCTGGTGTAATAGCTTCACCACTAAGGCTAGATTTAATATTGAAGTTAATAGTAGTACCTTGTATGAACAAGATTGTTTCAATCAATACACACCTCACGAAGTATTCAGCAAACTGTACCGCCCAACAGGGTCGAAGCCTCTGGGGTCATGGATTAATTTCTGAAAAGAAAACCTGGATTGAGTGAGGTATAGACAGTAAAAGTCTGATACGCCCTCCCGCTCTTCCCAGGAGCGGAAGAAGTGTTTTGATGATGCCCCATCTAAAAAAATAGAAACAATGTGAAAAAAATGTTTTAGTAACGGTCAGACGTCGCGTCACAGTAAATAGGGTCGGTAAAGCTGAAGGAAACAGGTACGAGATTTCTCCTAGTGTTCTAAACTTTAAATAAAATACTGGAAATGTATCTTAAGAGAATATACTTCCTGGATAAAAAGTATTCTATGTGTTATTCTAGGATATGGTCTGTATTGCACGTAGTGATACTTAATCGAATGTCAATCCTGGAGGCTGCCCCCCTCTCTTAACTCGTGAATGGAGACCACTGTGTGACAGGTAACATGCCATTCCTGTGCCATAGGAGGCCAGCTCTACGGATATAGCATGACTCAATACGAGCTGGTGCAATAGCTTCACGACTAAGGCTATATTTAATATTAAAGTTAATAGTAGTAAATTGTTTGAACAAGATTGTTTCAATCAATATACACCTCACGGAGTATTCAGCAAACTGTAGGGGCCCAACAGGGTCGAAGCCTCTGGGGCCATGAGTTAGTATCTGAAAGGAAAACCTGGGACTCTGAAACCTCACGGAGTATGTTTTAGAGCGGTCAGACATCACGTCACAGCAAATAGGGCCGGTAAAGCTGAAGTGAAATAGGGATGAGATTTCTACCTAGTGTTCTAAACTTTAAATAAAATACTGGCTGCTGCCAGTGGCTTTGTAGTAGTAGAAAAGTATGTTGAACGAATATACTCCCGGGATATAAAGTATCTCCAGGATATGGTCTCCGGTGTATCAAATTTCATCCCAATCCTTTCAGCTATTTGAGCGTGAAGAAGTAACACACATACAAATATACTTATTCACAAAGTTTCACTTTTTTGACTAGCTGTTGCCAGTAGGTTCGCCTGCTTGATAGTATAAAATTATCCTTCCTTCCTTTTAATTATCCTATGTGTTATTGGAATAGGTCGTGGAGGACGTGGTCTACCAAGTTTCATGAAAATTCGTTCAGCCGTTTGAGAGTGAAGAAGTAACAAGTAAACTCGATTACAAATTTTCGCCTTTATTATAGTTGTACTAGTGTGATATTAGTCAAATACTCCGAACGAAATGCTTTTTTTAGGTGTTATCTAATGAGTTCTCCCGCTCTTTGTCTGATACATGCTCGTACAAATATGGAAGTATTGCTATACATTTATTTCTTTGATGCACAAATGAAAAATACCAAGACTAGAAACAGAAAACAAAAGGACCAAATTAATATCTATTGTTAGCTGCAACAAAGAAGAAGATAATACACAGACACTTGTATCGTGCTCGGAACACGTGTCACGATCTCCTAATTATTGTCCGAGTGCTCGAAACAAGGATTCGCGGATATTGAGTGTAAATGGGAATTAAGCAATTACGACCGTCCACTTCAGCTGCCAAGTGGAAACTGACCAGACTCGGCTTGTTTTTCTTTAATTACCCATCTCGGGTGGCGTGCTTTCGCAGCGGCGCACATAAACAATGGGTACATGGAACCTATGCTAACATTTACTATAGGGACATATAAATGTCAAAGGTACACCATGTGTACCTAAGTATGTTTATGAAGTTTAGAATATATAAAACACAAAGGTATAATTAGTAGTTTTATTACTAATTCAGTGGTAAAATAAACTTTAATGTTTTAGTGCGGTGTTTATTTTCTCTTTGTAAGGGTCGTTCTGGTTCCCTGAGGATTCTTTAGAACTGACTCGTGTAAAGATGAGAGGGAAACAGTGAGGGTATTTCCATTTATTTTACGTAGTGGTTACTTTACTATACATTATAGCTTTTTAGTGGGGATTTCTCAATTCAATGCTCTCGCTCTGGAGGAGTCAAAGGGCAGGTTAGTCTTTTTAAAATCTACTTGTGTTCCTTCAGTTGCCCTTTATTTTTTAGGGCCATAGTAATTGTTTTCGCATTTCCGCAGCCCTAGCAGGCTATATGTTGGATTATGAAGACTATGTACTCGTTAATTTGTTACAATAATTCTTAAATTCAAGTTTTGGAACTGTTTTAAGTTTAGACGCTTACAATCTCTTTCATATTTATTAAACTGAATTATCGAAATCCTTCATACCTAATGGACATGATGATTCAGAATTCAGGGATTGGGATTTAATTTTAGGATTTTCTTTCTTTCTAATGGACAGAAAAGTTTCGCTTATCCCTTTGAAATCAAATTAAAATTTTACATTGCTCTTTGGTGAAGTTTGCCAAGATATTTTTTTACATCTAAGTTTTGTCTACACTAACATTTTAAGGAGGAAAAGTTTGTTGTTTCGCTAATAGGAGATAATCTCTGAAAATACTGGTCCGACTGACGTAGGGTATATTTTATGTACGCGGGTGAAGCCGCAGGCAAAAGTTAGTTTGAAATAAAGCACTAAGGTTTTTAGTCTTCTTTTTACCCTTGTCCTATGTTACTTGGCGTCGGCGTAACAGGTTATTTTTTTGTTCTATTCTTCTGTTATCCGTCATGCTACGAGTATCTTTGATAATTTTTCATTTACATCACACAATCCATGTTTAAGACTTGCCAATGAACTTTCTAAATGTTTAATACAATTTATTCGAATATTAAAGTAATTTTATCTGTTAACCCTTCATGGCTTAGCGGCTGAATGGGTTTAGATGAAAATTTGCACGCGTGTACCTAAATTATTCCCTGGAATAAAATCTTCTCACCAGAGAGCATGTAATTATGTTCCCTTGGGATAATTTTCTACTCTCACAGGGGCAAACTCGGTAGCAGAAACTATTTAGTAAACACATAAAACCCACGTATCAAAGTTAATTTAAACATTAACATTTCATATTTTATTAAAATCCATTACTTTTATTCCATGAATCTTTTAGTAAAAAAGGTGATTGATCTCATTCATTATTCATAGCCTTGAATATACGCCGATAGCCTTAACTATGGATGTGTCCTGTCATTTTCAATGCCTATTTATAAGTGCCGTATAGGCCTCCCCACGATTTATTTTCTGTTACATCAAACCTGTAGCCTAGGGACGTGTCAATTTGTGCCACATTCATGAAAAGAGGTCTTTGGAATTTATGATTTATTCTAGTTATTTATTTCATACCTGTTCACAGGTTCTGTTACTGATTGCCTATATTTTGTGTAAACGATATTAAATATATGTCCCTTAAGACAGGATCACCTTGTTTAAGATGTTTTCCTTCACCCTTTTTCAGATCAGTATTTATTATTGGTAATGATATGAATTACAAAAAGTAAAGCGCCTCTCAGGATTTTAACCCGCGACGTACACTTCGTAAGTCGGGGTCATTCATTGGTTTTTATTGTTGCTCATTTTAGTACTTTGTTTATTGGGCTTGTGGAAGGTGAATAATGGGTAACTCGAAGTCGCGCCGTTTGGTAACGGTTTGCACCGAGCCCGTATCGTCGACTTCACGCGCTTCAAAAACCTGTAGTAGGCTCCAGGTAGGTTGTAAGTATTGGTTCACTTCTGAAAGGAAAACCCGTCTTGGAACGCAAGGCAAAGAAGCAACATAACAGTGGGATTTAGTCAGAAAAACTCTCACACGCAATCCCACTCCGCCCTAGAGCAGGGTAAGTCATTAAATAAAATATCTCACCAAAAGAAAAATACTCAGTCTACGAGCATAAATAATTTAGCATCAACAAACACATTATAAAATGTCCAACCAAATTTCGTATCACGTAAATAAACCTTCCCTCATAATATTAAAGCGATGTACTGTTAAATACCCGCCACTGTTTTCGGATCAATTTACTAACAGCTTGTTTTAAGTTCCCCGTAACTTCGTGATAATTTTATGAGCGTTATACACGAAAGTTCAAGTGCTTATTGTAGCTAGTCAACTACGAATAACGTAGAACATTCCTATGTTATATACAGCACATAATATTTTTTATTAGCTTTGACCTACTTTGAAATTTATTAAGCTTTATGTCTCTTTTAAACTAATAAAACTTTAGGCCTTTATTGTAGTATATTTGTTTTCTTTTTTCTTTTTCATACTAGGTATAGGTTCTATAATAGGGTGGTTGGGTACTGGGTTCGAGCAAAGTTTTATTCGATTTTACAGTATGATTTGATCCGTTACAGGTTGGAATCTTTATTGTGGCATGATAAGAGTAATATGATTGCCATCTAGAACATGGTACTTGAACCCTTATTTGTCGCATGAGATACGAGAGCACAGGAGATATCACTCGAAATTTTAGTCAAACTCCGTAGCACTAGGTTCAAAACGCTATTTTTTTTTCGCCTGATATGTGGAGATAGGCGTTGAAGGGAATAAACATTATTTTTCGCCTTTCCCTTTCAGTTTTCTTATATTTTTATATCATAATTATGGCAAGATTTTTGTATATAAGTAAATTAGAGGAAGTCTGAAAGTGGCGCCAGTGATTAAAAAGTTGAAGGGCAATCGTTTGTCTTGGTACAGTCATGTCAATAGGAGGTATGAAACGCATGTTACTAAAAGAGTTATGAGTATGTAGTTGGATAAAGCGATAAAAGGAATAAAAGGGAGAAAAGGGAGTTAGTGATAGTAAGACGGGTGACAGAACAGAATGGAAGAAAAAAACATATTACGCCGATCCCAAGTAATATGGGACAAGAGCAGGAGGAAGAAGAATTACCTATAGCAAGTTATCTTCTCTCAGTAATCTTTTCAGGAATGCAATTAAGACGAATAGTTGAAAGCATTTCATTATCGGCAGCAGAGTCCAAGTTTAAATACTCTAGCGTTTAACTGTTACTGTAAACCGTTTGAGTATCTCTTGAGTATTTCAAGTTAAGTTTTAGTACAATTCTCTCGGTGTAAGTACAAAAGATCTGTCCTAGATCTGTCGGAGATTTACTCAGAATTTGATAAGACTGTTTCAAGAAGTTTTATAACTGTGTGCTTAAATGCTGAATAGATGAAGTTGGTAATAGATAGGTACTATTTAATTATTTTTTATATTAAAATCAAATCAATATAATCCAAAGATGCAAAATCATACTTTTATTGACATTAATAATAGAGGTTAAATAACTAAGCTAACTAATAGTTACAAACTTAAATAGCAGTAAGTAACAGATGACCCATAGGGTCGGAAGGTTCTTGAGGAGCGACTCCTTATCGGAGGACGCAACGTTGGAAGGCCTGACGGCCTCCCATAGGGCGGGCCGACAACCTGGTCACTGGAATCCGATGAAGGCGGAGCGTGTTGCTCCAAAGTCCAGTCCTGTGCGTCTTAGTGAGGCCTATATTGAACAGTGGATGTTACCTATAAAGGTGCCAGATAAAATTGGTACATAATAAAGTACATTGATCTTTCCCTAATTTTTATGAACTGTTTTTCATTGCTAGAAAATGTAAATCTCACGATAAATGTCGATTCAAATTAGCTTTATGTCTTTGTTTTCATCTTTGAAATTAATTATGTCAGCAAATGTACGAGGGTCGATGACCGTTATTTTATGTTTACCTGACACCTGATGTTTACCTTAACTAAACATAAATATTAAATTCAGAATACGTAAACCACTTTTAGTAACTGTCTCAACTCACAAATATTTGTAATATTTAAGAAATATTTTTTATATGTTCAATAGGCTCAGTTATACGAAAGACAAATTGCAAAATAAAGTGAAATCAATTCACCGATTTGAGAGCGAACAATCTTTCATCGTTCGCGTTCACCCTTCCCCTTATCCAAGTCTATCTCATCCCGAGCAGTGAGGATTACGTTTGTTTGCTCAGCAGTCGGTACAAAGCGAACACTCTGTTGACATTTACTGTCACGGTAAATACTCGGTTTACCATTATTTACCGAACGGACGTAATACCTACTTCTGAGTAAATACGTACCATCCAGGAAAGAATGAAACTATAATCATCTGTTGAAGTTTAAATCAGTAACAGAACATGTCTAACTTCCAATTAAAACTCGGAATTATCGCACGTTGAATCAGTTCAAGTACCGCTTGTTAACGTGTGAATATACTGCTCTGTTACTCGTACTATACAATTACGTAAGTGTCTGTTTCTTGAAGGCACAAAGACTGGAATTGAAGTAAAGCAGGCTCTGTTCCCATTTTCGAGCAAAAATATAAAACGTACTGTACATTCCCTAGAAGTCTAGATATCGAAAAGTTCGCCAGTTTACGGTCGGCATTATTTCAGGCGTCACGAACCAAGTTTTGTTTCGTTTAGCGCCCCTAATAATAAAATAGCTTATTGTCGTAGCCGTTCGTAGCACACGTAGAGGCTGTCATGTCGCGTAGCTACGCGCCTATGCCGTAGCTGTCGTAGCAACACGGACAACTTCGCTCCTTCCTAAAACAACTAGGCACGTGCTAAATTAGTTTTATTTTTTTTTGTTTCTAAATCGGAAGGTCAGCCGGCTTTAGTCAAAATAATGTTGTAGCAAAAATATAAATAATGAGAAACAAAAGTCGCTTTTTGTATTTTGTTTTAGCTTTTAGTTGGCTTTTAGAAGTTTTATGACAACGTGATTGTTTTTTTACGTTAGAAAATTAATTTTCTTTTCCACTTACTATTTATAGATTTATTTAAAAGCGAATATTTTTCCTGTCTAGAAAACAACCTGTTAATTCATGCCTGGTTTATTTTCAGGCAAGTTCAATGGAACTATCATTTTCCCTTGTTCCGTTAGGATCCCAGATAGTTTTGTATGTGTTTGACGTAAGTTCCCGAGCTATGTAAAGGCAGGTTGATGTGATACATAGATAAACGCGGTTAATGAACCTGCTACTTGCGTGAACGTTCATTACATTACAGATGTCGACGCCACTGTGACTTAGCATGTTTCAATCAAAGAAAATTAAACATTTCTTTTGAGTATTTATTTTTGGTAACCTTAATTATAAGGTAAAAATAATAAGAGAATTAGGTAGTTCGCTAGGGGCGGGTTTTCTTGATTTGTATAGTAAGGCCATTTATTTTTAGCCGACAGATAATCAAATATCTTCTCTTGAATATTCAGTAGCCCAAGTTATTGTTAGAATATAATAATAGACTAGAATAGAATACAATACACTTTATTGTACATCAAAATAGTTACAAAACTTAAATCTCTCTCACTGTTCCATCTTCTTTTTTTTCTTCTTTGTAGGAGTGAAGTCATATACAAAAACCCTGAGTCGATCCCATATTAAAACTGAAAAATATATCGAACAAAATGAAAATACTATAATATTTATGATATGTACAGTGTTGTACAGTGCTCAAACGTAAAAAGATAGTAAATAGACCGTATTTAAATTATCTGTACTTGTTAGCATAATAACAATATTATAATATTTTCAAGACCCCGCGGACTCGAGGCACCCACGCGTTACAACCCTCTTCAGTTAACAACAGGTCTTAAAAATATTCAATAAAAATATTTCTTGCTCTTATTTATGCTTCCTTAGTTTACAATATGATTCGAACAAGAGGAAAATCTGCGCGTGGAGCCGGGGGGCAGAGCAGAGTATAAATAATAAGAGCAGGCAGCCGCGTTGGAGACGGAATGCCGGTAAAGTTAAACTCCCACCAGACACGATTTCTCTCATAATATTATTTGCTGCCGAGACTACGTGACTCGAATTTTGCCAGTTACCTGCTTATGACGATATGAAATTTGTTCGCCACAGGAAACTTGCGTATTTACCTTAGAAATTGCAATGCAAGTTATGAAATATGAGATTATTGTAGCTCTCTGTGTTTCGTCAAAATTGCTTTATTTGATGCTTGTCGCGAGTGTCGTCTTATGCCGCTCAAACTCTGCGTTAGTTACCTAGGTATGTTATACTAAGGTACGGCATGCTTAGGTATGTAATACTGTCTATTTAGACTTCAAATATTGTGTTGCTGAAGTTATTCTTAATAATTAACGGCCTAGGGCTGTGGGAACATTCGAAGGATTGACCGTGGCAATTGACAACGAGGCAATTGAGGCAATTGACACGCCCTCACGTGACACGACCTCAAAAAAAATATTTCTATAAAAATGATGCAAGGTCCAACGATAGCAAAATAACAATTGTACATGACCGCTTTATAAAAAAAAATAAAGTAACCAATAAGCTCTTTACTTGGACTTTTATTGAAAAAAAAAGAAAGTCATTCACGGAATTGAATAATTCTCTTTATCGTAGTTTACTACTGTCATTCTTTTCTTTATTTTATACTTATACCGTGAAATACGAATAAATTTTAATCGTAGTCAAAAGAATATTCTCGGTCGGCAACGGGACTGGACACCTAGCTAGAGTGCATCATGTTTTGGACAGAATTAAGCATTGTAAAACTCAAACAATTTTTTATAAAATTTCATATAGTCTACATGGGCACTTATAAAACGTCAGACCTAGCGCACGGCTCCCCGGTTTCCTTTGGAGGAGAACCGACAAGAAACTTCATGTATAGATACTCACTTATAAAGTCTCTTTTTCTATTGTATAAAACACACACTTCAAGAGTACAAATATTAAAACGTTTGTGGAAATATATTACAAAATGAGACAGCGCCATTTTCTCGGTACGTTCACGTAGTTGTTGCCATATTTAATCCGGCACAGTGCATGTATCTGAAAACGCGAGCGGGCTCACTCCGAGGTGCAGCAACTTTCAATACAAAATGCATGTGTAGTCTGTTGTCGAGACTTAGACAAAGCGCGAAACAAAAACTTTGAACACATGTTTGAATAACCCAAGTCTAACATTAGGCAAAGTTATGGTACACTGACGGTGTTTAAATAAATACTCTGCTTTTAAAAGACAATAAGTATTCGGAGGAGAACAGGTTATAAATGCTTTCAAATAACTTCTCCAGCTCTTTGTGAAGTAAGAGAGAATGACAGACTTTTACTAACTAAAACTCACTTCTGTTCTTCAAGTTACCCTTTGAGTTCCAGGGTCACGGTAACTCTTTCAAACAACCCCGCAAGGGTGTATGCTTAAATTTACTACCATCAGGGAACGTATTCAAATTCAAACGAAGACGAAGTTACTTTCTGACTTACAAAATGTAAAGGGTCAAGAAGTAGGCCATGTTTTTATACGTAGACCTCTGTTGTTAGTAGAGCCCTACAATATGTTCCTCGCATAATAATTCGTTCTGAATAACACCGCCGCGACGGGCGAAGTGTGAACCTGTCTTATACGCATTATACTGTGGCGGTACAAAAATATTGTCATTCTCTGTCGAAGGCCTTGGCGGTCGGAATTAAAAGAGCTTTTTCCTGTTGTAGAAATTTCGACATGTAGTTATGAAGGTATTAAAGTTAATGGAGCCCTCGGCACCGTCGTCTACCTCGCCGAGTTTATGAGTTCATAGCCAGGGTATCTCTGTGGCAACGTTTTATTTGTAAGAAATCATTTTAATTTTGGAAGCCTCTCAGAAGATTATTTTTCAGAAAAATGTAAGAGGTTTTTCTTGCCAGTACTTTTGTTAATACATACGTACATATAAGTTGCTAAGTACCTACTGAGATTCTGTGTTCAATCGTCGCGTTTTTTATCTCGAGCTAGTGCCAAAAGACATAAGTTAGGACATAATTAATCTGAACGTTTTATTCTTAGTTGGAGTAATACGAATAAGTGAAAACATTAGGTAAGAACTTTTTGCCGATCGTCCCCGAGATTTTATGCAAGGTCGTTTTTTCGCAGTTGCAAACGGCATTTTTAATCTTAATCAAGCTTGCCAAATATAATTTAATTCCCGATTCAAATAAATGCGGGTATTTTGAATGAAGATTCGTTACTAGTTAATGCTGAGGGTTTTTCAAACGGACTGGCAAATGAGTCGGCATTTGCGAGGCGACGATGGCAATGTCAGCCAGCCAGTAAATTTTCCAGATAAGCGCAGCTCTGACGGCTAGGCCAAGCTCGCTCGCTTATTTCATTAAGTTATTTGCTTTGACTTCAACTTGCCTGATGAAATACAAGTCGACAATTTACGGGAAATATGTATGTATTTCATGTCTACGTACTGTAATACTGTAATGTATTAATATTATTTTTTTCAGCTTACAAATCTTTTCTGATTTAATAATGCTTTCATATAAAAATATCTTATTTTCTGTACATATCTCACATTTCCTTATTATTGAACCGACATGGAGTTCCAAATATGAAATAAGTAATTGCCCTTACATCGTTATTTTTCTTTTGTAAAAGACCTCAAACTCTCGTAATAGGTTAGGAAAATCACAAAGGTGAAAAAAGTCTGTTGTATTATTCAGCCTCTTTTCCCTCATTCGGATTGATTAATTTGTACTTCATCTAAGTTTCGCCGAGATTTCCGATTTGCTCCCTCGGTGGTGTAAATTGTGCTAGAAATCCGAAACGGCATCGTTAGTTCTGCGGGGGGATCCCCTGGGCCAGGTCGGGCAGGGGACGCGGTAACCTTCATAAATCTTTTCCTCGAGCTTCCCGCAAGTAACAAGCCGGCAGGCGCAGCGCCCCGGACGGCGCGCGGCGGCGGATCGAACCCACCCGCCACTAAATAACCGTGAAAACTTTCATAATAACACCACTTTAAGTAGATTAAAATACCTAACTGATCGTATATTCATATTAATCATATAGTGCCTGAAAGAGGGTCGGCGTTATGTACGTGCTAGTAGTAATTTAATAATCTAAGGGACGTCTCACCGCGATTCGCTCCTTTATAAATCAGTTTTATCGGGGTGCCTTCGCTGTGGCTTAAAATTATTAGTTCTGCGGACGGCTGTGGCACTTTGACTATACAATAGTTATGGCCTCTTTTCTCAAAATATATCTTTCTATTAATATCATATTTGTTCTACGCTTTGAAATGCTCTCTTCTAAATAGAGACTTGATATGTCATGTCGCTTCGTACGTATATCATTTTAACTTAGTTATTAGGTTATATTTGGACAATTCCAGGTAGTATATTTACATACCTAAAACACATTAAACATTTCACAAAATAACCTCAAAACAAATTACTCGTAGGTTTGTTTCTTTAGGCCTAGGAAGCTGACGAAATCTAGTATATAAACATTTTTTTTTGTTGGTGCAATTTGTCAACCGGTGTCAATATTCCAGACGTTCGAAGTTTTCATCCATCAAGCAAATTGTTCTGAACATAAAATTATATGATGTTGTTTTTGTTTTGCTAATTAAAGTAACTTTACACTCTTTGAACTCTCCATTTTTAATAATTACGTTGTAAATTTAAAAAATAGTTTAGTTGGAAATTAGCACCCTATAAATAAAATGATAGTGACCGATCTAGATATATCACTAAGATGTATATCGGCGCTGTTAGAGCCCAAGAGCCACAGTCCCGCAGTTTCCCACTAGTTTTAGTCACCTTACGACACGTTCTGGCGCGGTGGGGATTAGTTCTTAATACCGTCGTCCTTGTGCCAGTTGAGACGTGAGCCGTAAATACTCCTGTCATAGGGTTGAATCTCGCACAAACGCGATCAAATAAATCTGTGTAGAAAACCTGCTCGGTTGACGACTTGGTAAAATGGTCATTAATCTCTCGACTGTGAGATCGATTTGATTGTTGAGAAGTGGATTGTTTGTTTATAAGGATATGGCTTCATTTGTGTCTTTGTTGGCGTCGATTTAATTAAAATGGATTTTTATTTATCGTTCCTTTACTCAGAATGTTCGCAAATCAATTTTCTTTTCATTCTTATCACATATCCGACGGGTTATAAAAAAATAATATAATTCTATTAAATCGCGGCAAATTCTTCGACAGATATTAATGAAATATTGCTCCGAGGTAATCAATCACTATGGAGTTCCCAACAATATTTAGAAAAATAAAACTTCAAATACCTAACTTTCCTCTTTGCGTTTATGAATAAACTTTATTTTATGAATTGGGAATAACTTGATACTTTTAGATCCTTTCTTAAAAGTTTGACGTAGTCAACTGTTCACTTCTCACTTGAACGCTTCGTTTGTGTTTATTGTTTTTTTATTAAATTATATTTCTCATTGTTTCAGCATCGATGGCGGAGCGTTTGCGCGCTGGGCACCGGCGGCTTCGCGCTATTGTACTGGCGCTTACGGCTCGCCGGCGCGCCCACCGCCTTCGCCGCGGCTGATAACCCCGCGTCGCGAGACTCCTCCATCCTTACGCGCCTCTTTACTTTTGCTTATCTCCCCGTCTTCAACTTCTTCCTCCTTTTATACCCTTTTCATCTGAGCTTCGATTGGTCGATGGACTCGATACCGAGGATAACGACGCTGTTCGACGCCCGGAATATCACTACTGCGATATTCTACGCCGTCATTTCTAAAGTAACCTGGCGAACACTTACGAACGAATTCAAAAAGCATCAAGATAACTTGTACCGGGATGCAAAGTACTACAAAAAACAAAACTGTAAAATTAAGCACAAATGGAATTATAGTAGCAAGCAGTATAATAGAGGACAAGACTGTTATGAAAGAAAAAGCTATCATGCGCCGCACAAAGAGAATGTATCATCTAAAAAGCTATTGTGTCCGTGCACTGGCTGCAAACATTCACTGAGTGATGAGCACACGAGCGTGTGTCGCGCGAGCAACAACAACAACATAACGATGCACACGTCGAGCTGCATCTGCCCGATCTCGCTGACGAAGGCCAAGGCGAGCAGTGCGCACAAGAGCGTGTACCGCAGCCCGCAGGTCGCGCTGCTCATGTTCACGGCGTTTATGGTACTGCCGTTCGTGCCTGCCACTAATTTACTTTTCTACGTTGGCTTCGTAGTGGCGGAGCGTGTTTTGTACATACCGAGTGTGGGGTTCTGTTTGTTGCTGGGGCTGGGGGCGGGCGTGTTGACGCGGGGCTGGCACCGCGGAGAGACGCGCAGCAGGCTGTTCATGTTGGCCCTGCTGGTGACCCTGTCCGCCATGTGCGGCTACACAATGCGGAGGAACCTCGACTGGCGTGATGAAGAAAGTCTCTTCAGAAGCGCATTGCATATCAACCCTCCTAAAGGTGAGTAAAAACTGCACACTACCTGCATATTTTATGAGCGTTTTTGTCCCAGTGTGCTAGGGGAGTGAAGTGCTCACGCCACTTGAGACTGCGTTCATTGTATGGCCACAGTGCGTAGGTCGCGGCTCGTGACTAGTTGCTAAGCCTCGTTTACGAGCGCCATACTGACCTATTTCCTTTTCTTGCGTCGCAGCGGGAGGATGTCAGCTGATAGGTTGTGTACTTTTTAGTGTTCTGAGTTCAATTTAATGAAATGCAGAGTTAATTATGCTTCACTTTAGATTAGTTTATGCGTTAATTGGCGTTATTAGGTATATAACAAGGTGATTTAAAACTTACTTGAGTATTTTGACAGACTACAGCATATTCTTAAACTCTAGAGGAAATAGAAATGATGGTACATATAACATTTATTGTTGCACAGTTGTTCATATAATTTAAAGTCCAACAAAGTTTCAATTTCGAGCAGGCCAGTTGTAGAAACCGTTAGTCAACGTCGCGGCGAAATTTTGCGAGTTCACGGCATAATGTTGGCGCAGGGGAAGCAACACTTCCAGCGCGTACCTTTCTCAAAACTTTGTTTGAGTTGCTCCCTCGTTACAGCTCAAAACTAAGACACAATTAATTTGTTTGAGAGACAGCTACAAACTACCTGTCCGCATGTTAGTTCGAGTAAGTTAGAAAAGAGGTTGTCACGGCGCGGCTGCTTGGTCCCGAGTACCTGCCCACTCGGGAGCTGGTAATGTATTCACTACTTCCACTCACATTCAGACTCTTGACCTTTCTAGGACGCCATTAAACATGCATGCGCGTCCCAAGGGGCCCCGGGGCCCGCGCCTCGGGTTTCTGTTCACATCACAAACTTTCGCGCAAAGAGAAAAGTTTCGGCTGATGGCTCTCACTTTGCCTCCCTTCATACGACGAATGTTCGACTCAATCTCGAATATTATATTAGTTGTGTATTGTAAACGATTGCTCATGAATATTTGATTAGTTTATTTCATTATTGCATGTAAAGTGTCGGTAATTGGTAGGCAAATTGCTATATAACTACCTTTGTTGTAGGGAATTATGACGACAGATATTTTTTTTAATAGAGGTTTCATTTGTAACTTGATAATTAATATTTCATATGCATATTAGTTACAAAAGTAGTTCGTATGATATAAACCTATTTAAGTCTCGAAACAAAATTTTATGTTTTAGAAAATTATAACTCTTTGGACAACTGCCATATTATACACTTATACACTATAATATGTACGTACCTCGTTCGAGCACCTCACCCTTGCTCTCCCTTGGCCAGCCTCACAAACTTCAAAACAAAATACGTAGTTCAGTGTTAAAATTGGCGTGACTAATATAAAATATGGGCCAAAGTTACTGAAGAGGGAAAACAACAAAAGTTGCCAATTGCGACATTATTTACCTGACAAATAAAAACAGACAAACAATATAACGCAAATACATCAATACATTTGAAGAACTTCATAAATAATATTATCAACAGGTCTCCGAAGTCGGTTTGGTAAATATGTATATACTATTGAAAGGAAAGAAAACTGTAACTTATTCAGAAACCACAAATAAGATAACGAAATATGCTCCCCTCGCCAGAGAAACAATATTTCACCTAAATTATGACACTTTATCGAAGGGTCTCCGTTGTACAACTATCCAACTTGTTCACGATGGGTTTGTGAGGAAAAAATAAGAGGGCCGAGTTACTTTTTAAAAGTTTCTATCTAAGTTCTTCTTGTATTTTTACGAGATTTGAAATCACTTGTAAAATATTGAGGATGCTCCGCAGCTGCGGCCCAACTTATACGTTCTCATGGGAACCAAATTCTAGAAACGACAGTTCCACGAAAAAGAAGTAATAATCCGTTTAAATAATTCAATTTATTTCGTGTTGAAGTGCCAATTTAATATTTTGCCGAAGTTATTTTATGTTACATAAAGATGTTGGATTTAGATTATTTTTACGATGATTCATGTATTTTATAGACATCGTAATGTTGTCTAGGTTTACAGATCTTTTCGCTTTCATGCGTTCTGTATCAAAAAGGTTAGTTTTGTAGCATTTTTTTAGCTAAGGCCAGCTGTCAGTTACTCCATTTCTTTTAGTAACGTTTAATTAATACTTTATAGAAAAGTTATTTATTGTAACCTTAATATAAACGAAGTATAAATTATACTAAACCTAGCTAAGTATATACAAAATAAACATATAAAAAAACACAAAATATAATAAGGCGTCAAAGTAGACTTTAGTATCATCTGAAAATGTACCCAGAAGGCTTTTGGGGTTCCCACCTCAAATGCTGACGTGTGTGGCAAGGCAAAAAAAGGACATAGGAGTGGGCTTAGTCAGTAAAAGTCCCACGCCATCCTAGAGCGAAAGAAGTCATTGCCAACCTAAAAAAAACCCTGTTTTTTGTGTTCTACCTACGGAAGGTAGATACATCTCATTACTATACCTATCTAATGACAACAAAAAGTTAAGCGTTAGTTAGAATTCTCTCTTATTGCAGCTATCACTATTTTTCTTTCCATCACCCAAAGGTAGACTGGTAGAAAATGCGTGAGGCATTAAGTCCGCCTCTGTACTTCTATGTGCATAAAGCATTTAATAAATAAATAAATTACACCCGTCTTCTATTCTTAAACTTTTTCGTATTTTTCAATATTAAGTTTCGCGCCAATTATATGTTTTTTTACAATATTATGTGTATCTTATTATTTTTTATACATATGTTTGAATACAATCATAAAATACCTGTAACCCCTGTGTAAATATGATTTCTTACGGGTGGAATCTTGGAAAATATTATCTTAACAGAAACCGTATTTGTCTAAATAAATACCGTAAATAAGGTTCTTTAACTTTAATTTAGGTACTGGAAATTGTGTTCCTATAGTTACTTGTAGAAATAATTTGAAAGAATTTCATTTCATTACCACTAAATCAAATTTCGACTTTAGTGTAGTGTAAGAAGAATGATCCTATTGTATTTGGAACTTTGTCGGGTTTGACATTGTTTTTGTTGTTTTAAAATTTGAAAATGATCTAGAATAATAAATTCCAGTACTTGTAGGTTAGGCACTATTTACTTTCTTATTTTCGTTATATATTATGTTTAAATTAAAACTGTTCGTAAAAGCAAATCACTTGAGAACGGCTGTTTCAATTTGACTATTTTTCATCTTGAAATGGAAAACTCGAAAAGAAGCGCGGCTGGTAAATGCCGTTGGCGCCTGTTAGTTTTTTTTTTAAATACACCTTTATGGTAGAAAATGCTTTAAAAACAGTTTTAGTGGTACTAAAAGTTGTGTCTTTTTCTAGATTTTTCCGTTATTCTCCGATGAAATATAAATGAAAAGTCGGATATATGGAAACAAAATTCAGTAAATAAAGCTCAGCCTTTTTTAAATACTCAGAAACTCGGTATTGTATTAGTTACCGATTGTATGTCATCATTATTTTAGCCTCAAGACCTCCCCCAAGTGTCGCCACACCGACCGATTCTGTGCCTCTCACTCATCGGATTCTCATGACCCCCACCAGGTCACCGATGTAACTCTTTAGTAAAATATACTATACATGCTTTAAACCCGCGTATCTGCAGATATAGCATACGTTGCTCATTTAATAGTCCTCCAATGTACAATACGCGTATAAATAATAGCGCAGTTCCATTGTTAAACACCGCCGGCCGCGATTGTACAATGCACTGTCATAATAATACCCCATTTTATGAATTTCCTTTTACAATTGTACGTATCTTTGATAAATACTTCCGTGCGTATTTTACTTTATTGTCTTCTTATATTCCGGGAAATATGACGGCTTTTCTTTTCGTCGGTATTTAAAAATTAAATGAGGTGAATGGATTTGTGTGCGCGACAGTACGATCAACAATCAGTAATTTAATTGGGTATTTTCTGTGTTTATTTTTCTATATATAGATGGTGATTTTTCTATATTTTACTCTAAACACAATAAATCTTTTTCTGGATAATCATCTCCCTAGCCTATTCTCGGCTAACTTGGGGTCGGGTTCCAGTTTAACAAGATGAGGCTGACTATCAGACCTCTATAGTTCAGTTACAGAACAACATGATACTTCTTGGATAGACAGATCGATGGTCAGACTTTCTGGTAACCGTTTTGTGCTAATAAAACACTTATTATTGTATTATTACTAGCTTCTGCCAACGGCTTCGCCCACTCCTGGGTTTCCCTGTACAAAAACTTCAGATACCGTTTCATCCCTTTAAAATGACTTTCTTAGCGCTACATCTCTAAAGAAAACATGTGAAAAATTTCACGTTACTACTCTCAATAGGTTCGGCTGTGCGTGGATATATCAGTTAGTCAGTTTCTCCGTTTGTAGGTATAGATTATTACACAGAGCTTGATAAAAGATTAGCATAGCAAAGCATAGTAAATGCATAGCATAGTACCAGCTCACAATGCAGTTCATTCCTCAAAATTCTTTGTCATGACAATCCACCAAAGGCCTGTTTTAATGAGTAGCTACTTACAATGCAGTTCAGTAATTAGTTGGTTTTCAGAAGCCACTGACTTACGACCTACATCGAGTTTCAATTACTGTTTATATGTAGGTCAGTTTATACTGGGTATATAAGGTGTTGATGGTGCGTAGGTAATAATTAGTCGTTGTACAAAAATAGAACGACATTGTTAATGGTAATGACTTGTTCTATTTTCATTTATTTGAATTTTATTTTTTTTTCTGTATGACTTGCGGGTTTTCTTTATGTAG
The DNA here is from genome assembly GCA_030763345.1 of Mythimna separata. Lineage (NCBI taxonomy): Eukaryota > Metazoa > Arthropoda > Insecta > Lepidoptera > Noctuidae > Mythimna > Mythimna separata. The sequence continues at coordinate 12,254,317 of CM061180.1, forward strand.
TGCGGTAGTATAGACCAGTGTAGGTTTCTAATGTGTAGCGGAATTGTTCAAAATAGTTACTGTTAGATGTATAATACATGCACAATATCGTACTAAACATCAAGAATTTTCAAATTCATTGTCAGCAAAGGTACAATGAATGGCTTTTATAAATGAAACAGTAAAGGGCCCAGTAGGGTCAAGGCCTACTGATACCACGAAGTCTCGTGAAACTCGGGGCCTTAGAACGATGGCAAGTTAATAAGAATAACAACCCACTGAAGTTGGTCACTAGTATCATACAAATTAATTTGATTACTCACGGCCTGATTCATTGACTTACATCAAAACTACGCAGTCAATTTTGTACAATAAAAGTATGTACAAGAAATTTAGTTCCATTTTCATAACTAGATGGCGTTGTTCATTTAGACCGACTTCCTTAACGTGGTGTTAAGATTTAGGTACCGTCGATCACTCGGCCAATGAATGTATGTTTCCATCTGTTTTGGTATTGTGATCACATCAAGATTTGTTACGAATATACCATACTATCAAGGTATCGGAATTCCGTAAAGTATTGTTCAAATATATTATACACTTTGACGATATTAGTAGAATGTGAAACTCCGTCAAGTACAGAAGCTAATTGCTAAATTAATGACAGTCGTCTTAATTTATTCTGTTTTATGTAATTTCAGTTACGTTCACAACTTTTACTGGTTACTTAAAGTCGTATTCAGTGTCAATGACCTTAGCTGTGTTATGTTAAGGAACTTAGCAACTTAAATTAATCTAAGGTCATGGCTGTACTGAGGGCGTGTTGGAATGTAATAGGTAATTAGATTTACTATTTTGTTTTTATTAAAGTAATAACTTCAACGTCTAGGTTAAACTGTTGTACCTATTAACCTAACCCACACTCACTTGTATTTTCCTCAAAAGGCTACACACCTTTTGTCACCTTTAGGCCAGACACCTTTTTCAAACTCAGGCAGGCGACTTAAATATGTGTAATTTATCTCGTCACCACTGCTCTCAAAACAATGTAAGAAATCATTGTGACGAAATCGGCATGTTCTAAAATAAAATAAAATTCGAAAGCATTTGACATCCATCAATCTGCGCTGAGCACGTGAAGTGGATAAAGCTGTCTTGGGTTTGGGTGGTTTGAATTTCTTTCTTACTTCACTCAGGTTTTTACATTAACTCCCTCGCAATGTTCGGGAGTAACTATACAGATCCCTCACTACCCTTCGAGACAAAAAATTAGCAACATTCATTTTGTTCACAGTTTAAAATGCCACCTGCAACTAAAAGACACTGCTTTATGCCCTAGTCACATAATCTACAATTATCTTACAGGTACAGCCAGTAACTGCACTGACTGTACCGGTGAGATCCACAAATGTCAGCGACAAGGCTATGTTTATGATGCGCTCCGCACGCAAATTCGAAAGCTCTGCCGCATTCACTGAGGCACGTCGGTTTCAGCCGAGCCTGAGATGCCTCCTGGGACATTTACGGTTAACTTTGAGCTCGCTACAACGATGCCTCGTTTGGTATAGGTTGAGAATTGTGTGTGTTTAGTTGTGTTTTTTAAAGGGTTTTTTTTTTAAATCTTACAACCTTGTTTCTTTGGTTGGCCTTTGGGTTCCAGGTCCAGGTAACTCTTTCGAACATTCCCGCAGACTTTTTTTCCGTGGGATAATAATAATAACTTAATTTCTTAAGTAGAGTATAATAAGAGTGTTAATTATTCCAGTTACATGTTGCTGTGCCAACTGCTGTGTGTATATTCATGTGCCAATCTTCATCACAATCCATGCCAGTTATTCTTCTTCTTCGCGTTTCTTTTGATGACCAACATTGTGCCATTTTCTCAGTGCGTAGTCATTGGCAGCGCAGAGGTCTCTTTGGTTGCATTTTTTTGGCATAAAAAATAGGGATTGCATTTGCGGCACAGAGCTGTGTCCAATAAAGTTATTAATTTACGGCTAGCTTAAAAAAAATGTACAAACAAGTAATAATGGTATTATTGGCAAAAGTTTTGTAAATATTATTATTTTCATATGAAATTCATCAGTGAACTAATATAATAGATTCAATTACTTTTTTAATATCGTAGCCCTCTTAAGAATACTATATCAATTGCTAGAAAAAGTGGTCAACAACTGCCTAGTCCACTACTTAGAAGACAAAAACCTTATATCAGAAAGACAGTTTGGGTTTAGAAGAGGCAAGTCAACCGAGAATGCTGTTATATTGTTAACTAACACTGTATCCACTTATATTGAAAACGAAGAGTATGCCATGGGGGTTTTCTTAGAATTAGCCAGAGCGTTCGATACAATCTTTATTGATCTTCTTCTGTCGAAGTTAAAAGGAATAGTGGAGTCCCGCTTTAATGGTTTAAGTCCTACCTTTTAAATCGTCAACAGTTAGTAAAAATAGGTAACATTTCAAGTTGCTTACTCACAATATATTACAATAGCTTTGGAATTCCTAAAGGCTGCACTCTTGGTCCAATTCTCTTTGCTTTTTACGTGGACATTGTACTTAATTCTTAAAAAAGTAACGCTAAAATTATGTTGTACGCAGACGAGATGGCAATTGTATTTCACGCTAAAACCATTAGGTATGCCGTCTTGCTGAAAACGGATTGCTTACGATTGCTAACGTACTTGACAGCAACCGTCAATGTGAAAAAAGCGAAGCTTCGCCGTTTACAAAACTATTACTTCCAGTCTTCCACAACATTTAATACTTAAGTTCCACACATGCTGTAGCAATATTATAATCCTTCACTCATAGACTGATGCAGGAACAGTCTGTGAGTTTAGATCGCAGCTCCTCTCATAGATACTTTGGTAATGTATTAGATGAACATGTTGCTATCAAGCCTACGCGTACTTTCGGCTCGTGTCAGGAAACTAATTTATATTATGAAAAAGTTACGTAATCATACTAAAATCTCAGTATGATATATATCCTGTGCTTTGCCAATCAGTTTTCCAGTACAGTATTTTCGTTTGGGATAGTGCTGGTAAAACCAGTCATAGAAATAGAAAGGGGTCCAAAATCTATTATTAAAATAATGCTAAAAGATTGTTTCAAGTTCCCAACAAACCTACTTTACAATAAATTCTCTATTCTTTTCATAAAAACTAAACAATAAATAAATATTTAATGTTTTTATACCATGGCCATTACCGGTTAACTATATTTGACTTCGCATTCGTAATTCATATGCCTTGTTACCTGTTACCTTGAATGAAATTGAACAAACAAATGAAGTGTTCAAATAAAATAAAGTTGGTACATAAAGAAAAAGACTAACGTAATGACGTAGAAAATTTTATTCACACACAAACTTCGTGTCAAGGGTAACGCGTGCCCCTTTCGTGTCTACAAACAACTGGTGAATCAATTATTCAATTAATGGTTTAGAGAATACACATCTATCTGTCTGTACCTACATAATAATATGAATATGTATATAGTAGGTACACTAGCTTCTCGCCTCAGCTTCTCACTGGTGGCTGGCCCGCATGGTGGATTACTGCCCATTCTCTTCCTCCCCTAGAGAGGTGGCCTGCGTCCCGGCTATGGGAACATAATATGAATGTATTATATACTTAAACTATCCCCGCAAATCACTCTGTCTATAGGTGAAAACTGTATGAAATCTGTTTGGTACTTTTGAGCTTTTATGAGCTTATCACGTCCATACAGACAGACAAATGCAGTGACGGACTTTGTTTTAAAATATGTAAGAATATACTCGTAAAAAGGTTTAAAAACTGATTGATTGACATTAAATATATTTGGAATAAAGTGCCTGCAAGGCTGTTAAGTTCTCCTTGGAAATTTTAGACCATCTAATTTAGATACTTCATTAAAGTAAGCAGTACTTGCTTTTTGTTTTAGTAAGCTGTGCTGTGGCCCAATGGTAATTGACCCGACTTTCAGGTAATATGTCACGGGCAAGCCCTTTACTTTGTTATTTAATAACCACTGCTTTCAAAACGTCGAAAGATTGTGAGGAAACCTTTAACATGTTCTTAAACTAAAATATTTGAAAACTTGTCACATGCACCAAACCGCACTGAGCCCGCGTGGTTCATTCCCTCTCATAGAGAGGAGGCCTTACTTCCTGCTTTGGGAACATAATAAGGTTGATAATGGTATGAGTCTGTATAAAATAATTTTGTCATCTTCGTTTCATTTTCCAATAGTAACAGTCCTACTTTGGTTTAACTAATACAGCTTCGACTTGGGCTTCATCAGTTAACGTAAAAATAGTAACATTATTATAATTGTTCTGTGTACCTGTTAGTGGCTGTGAATGACCACCTTGTACAACCCGTCATCTTCTGCCGACAGTCAGAGACTCACAAAGAAAAACAGACCTTATTTGTGTGATGTTAAACCAAAGAGCGTCTTTAAAAGTAATACTGCTAGCGTCACATGCTATTGGAGCGGTTTTTGCATAAAATATGCTGCAACGTGCTTGAATTTGCTTACACATGGACTGATCCAGGTCTTGAACTCAATTTTGGCTGAGATATTTTTCATCGAAAAGCTTCTCTATTTTGTAAGAATACGATACACTATACATAATTTAAAATAAATTAATTTTGGGGATAAAATAAAGATCTAACTAAAAAATAGTCATCTCTCCTTTTCGGTAGCGCTCATCAGCGAATACTTACTCAAATACCTACTAATTTCGTCGTCGCTTTCAAAGCTGGATCCTCATTAAACAACCCGTTTACCTAATTAACGTTCAGGTACAAAGTTAGGGTATAATTTAAAATAATAACAACAGCTTACTCTGTTATATTCAGGCGATACTTGAATCTCCAATTTGAAGTGGCCTCTATTCTTCCTTTTATCTTTTAGTAACATGACCTACAGGCTAACTGGATCCAATTTGTCGCTGGCGGGTTCGAAACTGGCCAATCACAAGGCGCCTCGTATTACTCCGAATTTGTCGGGACAGGGACGGTGAGGTGATGTAATCGGTCTAAAGCTGGCTTTATCCAATACACCTTTTACCGTGATAACTGATCTACTGAACTGTTCGTGTAGTGGATTAACGCTGTGACCATCACGCAGAATATTCAATCAATTTCATCTAATGCTTGTTTGAGTTTAGCTACGTTGTTGGGATGTCAGTGTCCATGAGGTTTGGAGTTATATAATAATTATTATGATTACGTTGTTGTTTGTTGTAATGAAGTTATTAACTTAACTTTGAGCTTTGAACTTTATTTGATAGTAAAATTCAACTTTAGACTTTGAAGTTTCTATGCTAAAGTAAAGAATAATCGTTTGTTTGTTCATAACAATACTTAATCAATATTTTTTTATTAATATAACAAATATTACAATGTTTAATATAAGATAATATAGTTTTAATTAAAAATGGCAATTTAAAAGAGATTATATTATCGATCTCTGGTACCTACCTAAGCTAAGATTACACTCGTGTTATGGGTACCAGGGCTCACTCCATTGATTCTATTTCTAATGTATGCAAACACTGTTCAATTATTCATTGCAATTATTCGATTTCATTAATCCAAATTAACAATTTAATTATTAATTTTAATTATTCAATTCAATCCTTCAATACAATTACTCAATTTAATTAATCAATTCAATTACTCATTTCAATTATCGAAGTAAGTAAATAAAATTATTAAAAGGTAAATAAAAATAAAATAAAAAATATGATGAGAAGTGCGAACAGCGTATGTAATCTTTATAAATATACTTACACATCTAAATCAGGTAAGCAACATAGTAACTCAAGGATCTACTTAACGTCTCCACGCTTGTAACACAAGAAAAAATTACTAAAACATTTTGCTCCGTCTCGAAACATATGGAGCAGGTACTCTGAGTACAGTCACAGCCGATTATTCAAACATAATACGCCTTCCTACCAAAGGCTTTGTCACATCTTATTTATTATTTTTACTGTACTGTAGTACAGTTACAAACACAACTCCTAATGAGCCCGCTTTTTGCGGAATACATTTATTGTTGTGTATCTTTTTTTAAAGAAGTTCGCGTAATAAGTAGCTACAAATAAGCTTGGTATTGTTTTTTTTTAATGATGAAGTTACATATTGAGAATAAAATAAAATTTTGGAGAGCGAGGGTTTTATAAATATGTTATTGACAATGTCATTAGATTATAAATAAAGCTTTTTGTACATGAGTATGAGGATTTATTCTTGTTATAAGTTACTTATATTTTTATTTTAATGTCACAAAGATATTTAAAGGGCGAAGTATAATTTTTTTTTATGTGGGAAATTATCCAACGATTTCTCCTGGTCTACGGCGGAGTGAGAGGTCGAGTTAGGCTTTAAATGACTAAAACCCACTACTACATATATGTTCCTTTGGGAAATCAACATTAGATGATTGCTCCCCAAAAGTGCAACTATTATTTTTAGTTTTGTACGAAATGTAAGAAAACTCGTGTTTGTTTTGAATAGGTGTTATCATAAGAAATTTTTAAATCAAGTCTATTTTAAAATTATGAATCAAAGCTTACAGTTTTATAAAACACCAGCTTCTTAAGTAAAGACCCAATATTTTTATTTACAGTTCCCTTCCATCTACTTTCCTGGTCGCTAACTAGTGATTTATTTGTAATCTGTTTATTTATTTATTTAGACTAGGTAGTTAGAAAGTTGGAAACAAAATACTAGTCCGTTGAGTTTATGCGGGTTTAATCGCTGAAATGCAACCGAATTCAAAGGCTTCACAATCATTGTGTGAGTAATACGGGCTTATAAATATAGTTTTAGATTATTTGTTAGACAATCACAGTATTTTTCGAAAATATTGGGCTGTTATCTAGTAGATAAGTACCTAGCTAAGGTTAAAAAATCACTCCTACATATCAGGGGCTGAAGATTTTCCCGGAGCAGTATTGGCGTATTTTGCTACAATTCAATCAAAACAATCCCATTACTAAGTAGAGGCCTCTTAGGTACATCCCTTCGGTCTTATTCTTTGGTCATATCTTGGTACTGTTCTGTGCCTTCCATCTTTAGGTTCTCATCATCAAAGCCAAAACACGTCCACTGTTGGCTCCCCCAAGCGTCGTCACAACGACCGGTCCTGTGTGTCTCACATCCATTGGATTCCCACGACCCTCGCATTGCATGGATATTCTTAGTCAACGGTCATTTGAAATGCAGCTGACGTCACTTTGTGTCAATCTGTAAACTAAAATAGCACTGCAAAAAGAGGTATTGCTTTTGCAGTGCATTCTAGTTATTGATTCTAAATAATTATTCCATGAAGATACAGTTAGAAATGCTCTCACTGTCAGCCCGATTCTGAATATTTATGAAACGTGCCAAAAAGACCTAAATTGAGTACACTTTGTATCGCACTATCATGATATCCGAGGTGATTATAGGTCGATTCATTACGGGCCTATTTCTTACAGCACTTGGCCGGCCCCTCAGATGTTATCGCGTAAGCCAAGGTTTATCGGCGCCATCTTTGCCCCGATAGCAACTGGTTCGAGTAGACTCACAGATTAACGCCATTATCTCTTTCGAACTTGTCCTACGGCTACTTAGGTGTCACTAACTTACTTACCAGTTGTCCTGTCGGGATCTGATATCATTATATCAATTTGTTTACTATCAAGAAGGATGGTAACTCTTAGCAGTTTCCTTGTGACGAGTTCTGTTGTCAAGAAAGTTATTTTTAATCTTAAATGGCAATATAGCTTACACTAATCACATAAGACACGTCTCACGTTTTATAAATAACAAAAGAAATAAGAGACAGCATGCGGTCACTTCTAAGAGGTTTCTGAAGATATACTAAAACGTGCAAATCACTTTCATTTCGAAAGTTGCTGTTAAATAACGAAGAAACAAAAGTAGAAAAACAGATTCCCGAAATTGTAGTGTTTGTTGTATTGAAAAGTCGATTGTTATCCCTATCATTTGAGAAGTTGCTTCAACCATACAAGATTTTGTAAAATAATAGGGACAAATCTGAAAGTATGTTGTACCAAAAAAAAAACAAATAGGTTTGTAAATTACGGAGTTCTGAGGTAGCAAACACAAAAGAGCAGCCGAATAGAAAGTTTTATATTAGTAAAAATATTATAAATGGCTTTCAAAAACCTTTCATAAAGAACCATAATCACAAACCCGCCTACACAAAGCTCGTGTAAGAGATGTCCATTCATTAAGGAAAGGCGTAATTTAATCAACGGCATAACAATATGTTTTTCAATTTGTAACACAAAGACACGGCTCTGGGGCTCAGTTTTATTGAGTTTTGATTTGAAAACGAACAAAAGATGACCTCTACATAATAAAAGCGAAACTGGAACATTGGATATGGTTAGGTATTGAGGCTAAATGAAACATTTCGGCACAGGCCTTTATTACCCACACAGGGTTGTGTTGGTAACTGCTAAAGGTAATAAAAATGACAATATAATGTTTTTGCAAAAGCGTTCACAATTCTTTGTCTGTGACGCGCTATGCCCGGGAGTTGTGAAACAAATCTGACTGACTATTTATGGCACACGAAACAAAACATTCGCCTAAGTTTTATTACGATGGAGTGCTATTTCAGTGAGTCTAGGTAGGTACCTAGATCACAAAACGTGGCTCGGTTTATGGCTAACTAAATTCTGACTTTATTCAATATTCTTGATAGACAACTATATTAAAATGGTAGCCTGTTTAACGCCCATAAAATATATATTTTACCTTGTTTTTGATTGTTAAAGCTTCTTGTACCGAATGCCGTAAAAGTTACTTTAGGTCCAATGAATTAATAATAAGCCAGAGTAAAAGCTAATATTTCTGACAGGTACGACCGTTCCATCGTTTAGCAATACTAAAAATAAGAGCGAGCAAGATTTTAATAGCCCCGTAATCCTTGATAAGCCGACACCTGCCCGTGAACCACATGAAACGTTTTATTTTTCTCTTTCGAAGCAGTCGTTTACACAGAAATAGAGAAACCATTTCTAGTTATGCGAACTCGTTAGTGAAGTAATTAAACCATCGACGCAATTATTGTACCGTACTTAAAAACCAAACGTTATAGTGTTATAAATATATTCTTTCCTCGATTCCTTCAACGTTAATAATGCAGCTATAAATTTCGTTGTAAGTAGCGTATTGTACACGAATATAGACTAAATATATATGGGCAGGTACGTGGTGTACTTTAAAAGAAAAAATATGACCCAATAAACAAGCAAGCATACATAAACACCTACGGGTATAACGTCAATGTTTCGCGTATTTCGCGTGTAAGTGGGTACATAAAAAAGCTTTCAGACCGATATTCCAATCAGCGGAACGACTAAGTAACGCCGTGTCTCTTTTATATTTTTTCGCTCTATGTTTTTCTTACAGCTAATGGTGCCGATCGTAAATGGGATAAGATTTTTATTTTCTTTTTGATGTGCCCTATTTAAGGGAAGCACCCAGTTACACTTTTATGTAATCGCCTCTTTACGGATGAACACTCAGTAAACACACGTGAAATTGTTAAAAGTAGATACGATTTAGGGCTCCTAAGATTAGGGAGGATTATTGCTATTGAATCTCTCTCTTCAAACAGCCCAAATTCCCCGATAATTCTCGGTAACGAGCATTTGAAACAGTGAAAATTATTTTATGCGAACATTTTACGTGAAAGCGCGTTGATTTTTGCCGAAGAGCTAACGTACGCGGTCATAAATATAAAAGAATCCCTCGGAAATCCATTGCCTCTGTTTGATAATGTCTTTTGTTAGCATAAGTCCTCATAGGCCGCGGGATTCCATTTCTTATTCTACTTTTCAATAAACCGAATCTCCAGTGTTGGGTCATTTTATGTTGGTTCTTAACCGGATCAACCCCAAAAATAAAGGAGCCCTTCGATATCTATTGTTGTCCAAACCTGTTATATTAGCAATAATAGAAAGAGGTTTACTCGGCTTTGAACATTGCTAAACGGCAGAGTAAGGGCTCGTTATTTTTTAATATGTTTTTTTATTTACCTATTTATTTTATAACAATTACTAACTGTAGTTAAAACCGATTCCCATTTAACGAGTCAACAGTTTTTTTTATCTTTACCACTGCTGGGCAATAGTTTTCTCCACCTAATTCTAGGAATTATTTTTCGAACCACCTCAAAACAAGCCTTATTATAAGGCGTCCAGGTCTACACACCACCTCTTAGTAAGAGGTGGCGTGTAGACCGACGTCAAATTCAACAATCACGTTAGATATATATGTATAAATTTTATTTTATTACAATTAGTTCATGAATCCCCAACCGGTCCTATGAGACCGCGCTGTTATTGTTTTACTATTGTGTCTCGTTTAGCGGGTATGTGATAGGTTAATATTAATATAAAATTTCATAAATATCAGTCAAACCGTTTGGAGGAGTTCGATAGCAAACACGGTGACACCAGATTTTTTTTATATTAGACTAACTGACCTGTCAAAACGTTGTTTACCAAAGAAATATCTCCATTTAAAAATAAGGGGCGGAAATAGAGGGCGAAAAATATTTCATGACCTATATTTGAATTAATTTGAATTGATAATAATTTAATTTATTATAATTATCATAATTTATTCAGCTTTGATTTTTAATTTAAATACAACCGGACTTTGTAATTTTTTATGACTTATTTAATTTAATATTGTGTCATATTGGAATGCTTTGTGTATTTCTGTACTTGTATTTGTTTCAACCTGTGGCTTTGATACTCAAAACAAATATTACTTATTATTATTCTCATACCTCTCAAATCTACACATAAAATTTCGTAAAAATTGGTCAAGCCGTTTCGGAGGAGTTTGATAACAAACACTGTGACACGAAAAATATTAATTAATTAAAATTATTAAAAAAAAATGTTTCCAAAGTACATTTAACTATATCAACAAGTTGGCACACCTCTGTTTGTAACATGTAGACGACATGCAGATTGTAATGGATTATGCCGTAGTAACACAAGACATTCACACTTACGTTTAAACCTACCTACAAAGAACACGTTAACGCAAGTAAAACTTACACACTGTCACGTTAATTTTAAAATAATGAAAATAAAAGGAGAATCTGACATAACAACACACAGCCAAAACTACTGGGACTAGGAACATGAAACGCACAAAGCTTACTTTTATGACATGGGCGAGCCCAAAAAAGGGTTTTTAAATTCAACCTATAGGTTGAATTTCCTAAAACCCTAGAGGGTAAAAAGGAGGAATTTCGATTGTATGCAAAATCTTATTCCATATGACAATATACTTGAAAATTAGCACAAATAGTAACTTAAGTAAATAACAGTGGTTGTCATTATTGGTTTTTTACAGTACTATTAAAAGGTTTTATTGGTTGTTCAAGGGATGTTTATTTCTTTGGTTAACGTTTGAATCCCCGACCGGTCCTATGAGACCGCGCTGTTATTGTTATACTATTGTGTCTCGTTTCGCGGGTATCTGAGTAATTAATAAACTTGACAGATAGGAAAGACTATGATTATTAGTTTTTCAAAACTACCCGATTTTATGTAAACATTCTCATAAACAATGCCGCTGGCTAAGTACTAGTACTGAAAATAATGGAAATCCAGAAATGGTAGCTTTAAATACTATCACTTTAATAAAATGACGAAAATTCAAAATGTCATATAACAGTTATGTAGGCAATGGAAAATGAACTATAAATTAATGAAGTTAAGGTTGCTAATCCTGTAATAATATCCATAACGCCTATTTATTTGAACAGTTATGAACGAAAATGAGATCGAATCTCGTCCTAAAAGACATAAGCATAACTTTTATTATATGAAAATCTTTTTCCTCCATGCATAGGTAATCTATATGATTTTCTATTTTACCATAGCGAAGCTAATTCCATATTCATACTTTAAAGTCCCTTATAAAATTCATAGAGTATTTTCAGTAAAATATTTTACGGGTATATTACTGGCATGGCTAGGACGGGCTGAGTGGTCCTTGAATCGCATTTAATCGACTAAGCTATCGCATTCAGTGCGGTTAAGTACCCGGTCGTAATGTTGGCATTCCTGTGTGTTTTAGTTGCGGATTTAAAATGATTTGAAGAGACCGGTCGCATGAGACCGCGCTGTTATTGTCTTACTATTGTGTCTCGTTTCGTGGGTATGTGATATCTTAAAAAAGTAATTCTTAGATCGCCAAAGAGTAGAATACTTATAGAATTAAAATTACTTAGAAGCGGCAAAGGTGATGTAACTGTAAACTTTGCCCTAGACAGAGAGGTTTGGAAAGAGAAAGGGTAACCCTTTTGGCCAGCAGTGGGACATACAGTGGGCTATTAAAAAAAGAAGATTTTGATTCATTGTTTTTTATAATGTTGACTTAATTTCGATGACATTAATATTGACGAATTAAATCGATAATTATGGAAAAGGCAGTCTGATAATAATTGCTATGCTTGAAAACGCTGCTGAGTTTGTTCTAATATAATATATGTTTCATTATTAAAATTGTAGACTAGATGAGTCTGCCTGAGACTTCAAAAAATACTTAAAAATAACGTTCATAGAATTTGATGCAGCCATTCTGAAGTTATGCACTTCGCAATATACAGATTTTATAGCTTAATCTCGACGGACGTATGATATCACTTTAAAACAAAATGGCTAAAATAATTTAATCCAAATAATTCTGTTTGTATAAAGCAAAACACGCCATGTTAGTATAAAAAGGACGAAACACTCATTACAGCGGTTTTGAAAAGGGTCTGTCAAAAGATAATACATAGAGATAACTCGAAAAGCTTGCGTCCGATACTCGCAGGTACCAGGAGTTCAGACGACCGCAGAGCAGGCTAATGTTTATTCGGTAAAAGCGGATCGCAGTGCACCGGAGATGGGGCGCGCCGTGATAGCGCGGCCCAATCATAACCGTACATGACACCCGCCTAATAGACTCAGATTCATCAACGTAAAACGAAAAATTCGAAAATGTTCTAAAATAGTTCTAAAATCTAAAACGTGTATTGGGTTTCGCCACTCTGGATTGTAAAGTGTTTGTGACGGTACGTAGTACGATGACATGGCTTGTTTGACCAGAAGTTGAGTTTCAAAGTGAAGGAACGTTTTGCAAACCACTTAACAGTTTTGCTATTTAGTTTGCTGACAGTTTTAAAGTGTTAAGTTTTAGTACGATGATAGCACAAGTTTTTGATGACAAGTCAAATAATAATCACGAACGGTAATGTTCTTTTCTATTTTTAAATTTCCGTACTTACATCGGCACAAACGGAACCCATATAGAATCACATTGTTTTCTGTCTAACAAGACCCTTTTTCTCAGGAACGCGTGGATGTATGAGGCTAAAATTAATATCAAATAGTTAGGTCTGTTAACCAAAGCAGAATTAAAATAATCAAATATAAACCAAAGCATTCAAAAGATAAGGCCGTTTATGCTCCGTTCGGGCACATATTTTGTCACTCGTTAAGAAATCAAAACATAAGGGGTACCCGGTTCCCGTAGACTTGGAATTCTGAAAATTGGCCTGAAACGAAGTCTCATAGATGAAAACGGTTTGGCAGTAGCGTTCCAAAAAATAAAAAAATCTTTCGTTTCGGAAAAATCTACGAGACTAGGTTCAGGAATTCAACAATTTACATCACTAACTTTGTACCTTTGTACTCGGCTGTTTTTAGGGTTCCGTAGCCAAATGGAAAAAACGGAACCCTTATAGTTTCTCCATGTCCGTCCGTCCGTCCGTCCTCGCTTAATCTCTGTGACCGTTAGCACTAGAAAGCTGAAATTTGGTACCAATATGTATATCAATCACCCGACAAAGTAATAAAATAAAAATTGGAAAAAAATGTTTTTTTAGGGGAGCCCTCCTACATGTAAAGTGGAAAGTGTTTTTTTTTTTTTAATTTCAACCCTAACGTGTGATATATTTTTGGATAGGTATTTAAAAATGAATAGGGGTTTAATAAAATAATTTTTTTGATAATATCAATAATTTCGGAAATAATCGCTCAAAAAGTAAAAAAAACAATGTGTCCCTCCTCTAACTTTTGAACCAAAAGTTTAGAAAATATGAAAAAAATCTGGAAAATAGAGCTTTATAAAGACTTTCTAGAAAAAATATTTTGAATTTGATGGAACGAACAGTTTTAGAAAAGTTATAGTGACGGACGGGAACCTACGGAACCCTACACTGAGCGTGGCCCGACACGCTTTTGGCCGGTTTTTTTATATTCATGACATGACTGACCAAAGTCTGGCCCAATTATTGAGTCTATTGTAGGTCTAACATAAAGCCAGGATAATTAATAGGTGTTATTAATGTACCACATAACAGACCATAAACGTCTCCCTGTGTGAGCCAACACCACAGACCGCTACAACGATTGTGGCAATGTTGGCCATGATTAACTTGCTTAGATATATTATATTATGCTGCATATACTATAGTCCATTTCATAGAAACCTTGGCATCATTCTTTCACAAGAACCGGTCAAGAACTTTTGGAGAAGGTTTGTTACAAATATGGTGACACGAAATTTTTATAATTATTAGATATTATGGAAAGGTTCCTTGAATCTCACTCTCTCTAACTCTGTAAAAAATGGAAAAAATAGTCTCGTCTGAACTCTAGGTAGTTTACCTACCATTACAACGTTATTGCTTTACGCAAGATTTTATGATTTTCTAATAATAGCATAGTATAAAATTAATAACTTGTTAATATTATGTTTGACAACGATCTCAAGAGAATAATAATTCTTAAATGAATCTCCAAAATGTAAATTAATATCCATTATGCCAATCAACTCTCCTGAAACCAATCTATCGAAAATGTAATAAATCCACGGTTTTGATCGACAAGTATCTATTGAAAATTCATTAATAATGGTTATTAATTATATTCCTTTATTTGTTTCTGCTATCCAATTAATATTATCTTAAACTCCGGTAGTCAAGTCCTCATAACGTTCACTTAAAGTTTTTTTTTGTATTTTTAGTAATTCAAACTAATATCTATATTAATATAATAAAGAGGTAAAGTTTGTTTTTTTGTTTGTATGAGGTAATCTGTGGAAGTACTGGTCCGATTGCTAAAATTTTTTCACCAATAGAAAGAAAATATTTTATGTACGCGGGCGAAGCTGCGGGCTAAAGCTATTGTTTTATATTATCATATTATATGTGTTTTAATTTAGGTATTGGTATTAATTTTGATTTTTAATTTAATTTAAATAATAACTTTTCATATTAATAATAAGATTAAAAAGCGAACAAAGATATGACATAAAACAATAATATTATAATTATTAATAGACTTCCTAGGGGCCTTAATATCGATTTGTTCTGCATCAGTGTGGCGACTTTACGACGGAAAATAGCACAGACATTTTTTAATTACTGCTTATTTCTCTTGTAACTAATTAATTGACGTGCCTTCTTTTAATTGATTTTTTTGTATCTACGTAATTAGTTGCTAATTGCAAGCTTTCACACATAGGTATGTGTGGAAGCTTGCAATTAGTAACTTAGTAATACATATTACATTATTTAAATCATTGGTTTATTAGGCTGCCTTCTGTAAAAAAAATCTATTAACTTTAAGACTTCATTATAAAGTTAACCATTTTCCTTGCTAAAATACTAAATTATTTTTTTTCCTTAATCATTTAAACTAATTTTGATGTTTAGAAAAAGGTAAAGGGTACATTTTTCCTACAAAATTTATACAGATCCACGTGGCCAAAGCCGCGGGCAACGCTAGTACTTGCTAAGCAAATATTCCGTCTCCATTTTCTTGCTTTTGTTATAAATAATTCGGGTAATCAAGTTTGAAGCAGTTTTGTGTTAAAATAATATAATAAATCGGCTTAGTCTTGCTCATAAGTATGAATAATTAATGAAATTTTGTCGTCTGCTTCGTTAGTGGATTAGAATGATGGATCATGTGGGTTACTTTACATCCTTATACTTAATTAAGTTAGTGTATAAAACGGGAAGTAGGCTATAACTTGATTGTTTATATCCATGACAAGGTTGCAAGGTTTTTAATATGGTTTTGAGTACAATATGTTCCCTCTGCTGGGACTCTGACCTCCTCTTTAGGAAAAGGAATGGGCCATTATGCACTTCGCGGGCCCAGTGCGGTTTAGTAGGTAAATGTCACAGGTCTTTAATTTTTCCTCGAGGTTTTTCTTCACTAAAGACAGTAATTATTATTAAGTACTTGCTTCTGCCAGTGGTTCCGTCCGCGTAAATGTTGGTAATAGCGGACACGAAGTCGAAGACAGATAAAAAGTAACTTATGTTTAAGGTTCAAGCTAACTCTGTACAAAATTTCATCAAAGTCGAATACAATATGTCACACAACATAACCAGCCTCTATTACCTATATGTTCCCACTGCTGGAACTCAGAGTTCATCTTTGGGACAGGGAATGGGCCACCATATGCCACGTGGGCCCAGTGCGGCTTAGTAAATATAACATGTGTTTTATCACATTACTCTATAGATTGTTTTCATTTACAATGATAGTACAAGTATACTTACTCGTATTTGGAAGTAGGTTGTTGCTACGAGTATGTTTACTACAGTTCCACGAAATTGAGAAAATTGACTATAGATGTTTTTCTTCAGCATGGCAATAACGGTCATTGCTCTTTATCTACTATCTCTTAGTAGAAGGCCGAACAATACACAATTCATCGTTTTTCTTTAGTAAACGCTGTTGAAAATATAGGAAAAGAGTTCCTAGAAGAACATTGGGAAAGGATAAAGCCTTTCCTATTTGACTAGAGCCTATTTACACTGTTCTCATATATTAGAAGCGACAAGAAATAATTCATCGAGATGTTTGAGGTTAAGTTTCTTACACGTTATTTATGTATCATGGAATCAATAAAATTAAAATACTGAATCAAAATTAAAACACAAAATTAAAAGTTTCTTACACATTATTCATGAATGAATGAATGATTTATTTGCATGTGTAAGAAACTCTTCTTTTTCTCCATAAGGATCTACGCTACGCTTTGAAATGTGCAATTAGCATCGTTTTTCTGATTGACTGATTTCTCGACAGTTCAAAAGTGCCTTTAAATGGTTAATTTGAAGTAAAATCTTTGATTCTTTGGCCCAGTAGTTAGACAGTATTGAATGTTAAAAATCAAACGACTGTTGTAGATCACGGTAGATCATTCAAGACTTTTCTATATGTTTATTTATTTATGTATATGTTGTTGTCTTCCGAAATGAAATCTGTATGTTTATTACACACCATCTTGCGCGCGCTGGCGGACCGGTGGGACTCTCCGATGCTGGCTCGCTGGATACGGCTGCACGCAGTCGTATAGTGATTTGCCACCATCATCGGGGAGTCCACCCGGGCCTGCCTCTTATTTGTGTTATTTGTGAATTTGTTGATTTGTTACTAACACTAGTTTCTAAGTTCTCAACTGTACTAACACATATGGATGTAATCGTAAGATGAGTCTGAATTAAATGATTATTATTATTATTCCATTTATTCAGCATTTTTACATATTTTTTACAATTTTTAAATATTTCCTTAAAAAACAAAAAAAAAACATATATTATTATTATTTATATACATGTTGATTTCTTCCGGAAAGGGACCCCGATGTCCTGGAACGCAAGGCAAAGGAAAAACGTCCGTGTGGTTTTAGTCAGTGACAGTTTGACATCCCTCTCACCCTGCCCAAGAGTAGGAAAAGTCATTGAATGATTTCTCAACTCAAAAAAACAGAATACTATAAGACTACTATTGCTAAGGTCAGAGGTTGTATCTGTAGCTACCTTACAACAAAATGCATTAACAAATCGTAATTGAAACTGTAAAATGCATACTCAAAAACGTTCTGTAACTTTACAGAACCTGTTTTTGTTTATGTCTAAACCCTTTATATATTATGAATGGAATTTAGCACAGGACTAACAAAACTTTGTTTTTCACAGCATACGGCAACTTGGGCAGTGTGCTGACCACACAGGGCCGGACCGCGGAAGCGGAAGTAGCCTTTGAGAGGGCGCTCAAGTACCGACCAAATATGGCTGACGTGCATTATAATTTGTGAGTAATATTTTTAGCTGTATTTTGGTGTTATAAGTTTTTGTTTGTAAATAATGAGAAGTAGTGATGAATAGTTGTAGGTATAGTCAACAAAGGAGATAAGTAACCAGTGTCGTCAGATGTATTTGAAGTTTTTATTGAAACTCACTAATAAAATTGATTTTTATTAGATCACTTATTTCCTTTGATGACTGTAAAATTGTACATACCTACATTTTTAGCAGTTTATGAAATTTATTAAACTTGGAGTATAAGGATACCTTCGTTAGAGCAGGTTTCAGTCACTACACTATGACAATATCTAAGTCATGATCATGGCGCTTGCAACAGCGTCGAAATATCGGGAACTCAAAATAAAAAACAATCACGGAAGATATCCCGTAAGTGACAATTTAAATTATGAAATAAACTGTGATAGTCTAAAACAGTGGTTAATATCTAAGTGTCGCAAGGAACTAGAGAAACCATTCATTTTGTTTATTTCGTTCGTGATCGGCCCTGTAATACTGCACCTTTGATTTAGAATATTACACAGGCTACGAAACTCATTAAATCAACTTCTATATGGTATTCTGACAATAAGGTTATAAATACTATCTAATGAGTGAAATACTATGTACAAACATATTTTTAATCATCTTAATTACTCAGATACCCGCGAAACGAGACACAATAGCAAAACAATAACAGCGCGGTCTCATAGGACCGGTTGGGGATTCAAACGTTAAATATAACCAACGAAAGCTAATACGGATGAATGTTTATTTAATAACAAAAGACACAGGTTTGATGCGTGGCCCATATTATTCTAATCTCGATAACAACAAAAGTTTAATAATACATTCAAAGGGCCTGAGAGTACCCTTAGCGGAGAGTGAAATAATATTCGCCATGTCTTCCCCAAGGAGCTAAAAAGGCAAAAGGTCCGATCCCTATTAAGGACATCGGGAAAAGAAAATATTATAAAATATAATAGATGGCGGCCACACCGCATTTGCTTCCTCGTGTTTCTAAAACTGCCCTTGTTTGAAGTTTCTTCGGAAAACCAATAACAATTTCTTTTTTGATAACACGGAATGTCTCTAAAGGGTAAGACCGTTTTCACATTATCCGATCCGATATCGGTATCGGACGCCGATACGATATCGGGGTAAGTAAAATGTATGAAATGCTGTGCTCCGATATCCGATATCGGGTCGGACAATATGAAAGACAGGTACATATCTCATACATTTACCTTACCCCGATATCGTATCGGCGTCCGATACCGATATCGGATCGGAAAATGTGAAAACGGTCTTAGGGGACATTTACATTGAATTATTATTATTTTACCTTATTTTCGGTAAGAGGATTACATGCAACGATGAATGCGATTTCTTAATGAGGTAGCAATTTTACGGTGGCGACTTAACATGCCTCGGCAAACAAATTGTTTCGACTATCGTAAATTATTTTGTCATTTTCGTTAAGCATTTATCCAATTATTGGCTTTTCTTACAATCCAATTAAAGCTACAACGAAGCCTACATATGATGACATGGGTAGTTTATTAAATATAGACATACGGTAATGTGACTATGAAGACTGTGATGTTTTAAAACGCTTATTCGAAAACAATATGTCGGCCGGTCCCACAGTGTGGAGGGCGCGCTCGATCAATAGGCACAGAACGACGGGCCGTCCCATTAATTCACCGAGGATTCCACTTCTTGAATTAATCGGGTACGGAGCTCTCTGCCCGGCCACCTAAGCGTTGGGTTTCCGAGCAGTTTCACAAATTAACGTCAAGCCACACGATCATAATATAATTACACGAAGAGGTCAAAAGGACTGACAGCCACTATATATACTCGGTTTGATAAGATCTCCTTGGTGAGTGTTCTTCAATCTACGGTTTACATTTCAATCCGTCAAGTTCACGTTAAGTTCCGTCCCATTTTGGGTTGTTTTCTTAATTTTGAGATAAATCTTAAGGAAGATTGTATAGCTTTTCATCAGTATTCTGAAGGTAAATGTTGGAGTTTGTTGTCTTTCAATCTACTTATTCTTTAGTTACGTTTACGCGAAATACTTGGAAGAAATTAAGAATGTTAATCAAAGTAAACACGTGTAGGTTGATAGGCGGTTGAGCTGGTCCCTATTTTGCACTAAACATGTTGCTCGTAAACAGGCTGGTTTACGAGCAAGATCGCTTCAATCTCAGCCCCTATGAAGATAATAGGTATTGTTTAGCCTTCCATTCTGGTATACGTCAGCTTCTTAGCTTGTTTGAATAAAACCTTGTTAATATGTTGGTATAATAGACGCGGGACATACGGGCGTGCTTCGGAGCGAGCCAGCGACTATCGTAAAATTGTTTTATGTTAATCATGACAGTCTTGACTTGAATTATATTTATTTTACTCGGTTATTCTCGCTTGGATGTGGGTCGAAACTATATGTGAACGTTCTTTTAATATAATGGGTTATATATGTTTTCTGATATACTATTATCCAAAAATAGTTTCCCGCCCTGTATTCTTTTCTCCATGCTTCAATTTGAGATATTTCCAATACCAATACACAATTTCATTGTCAGCCCAAATAAGCTACAGGCTTCTTCCCATTAGCTACTATAGTTTAGTACGACATCCCTAGTAGCTGTAAGCCCCATCTGTAGGTAGCTATCCGTACGTGATGATAGCCGAGCATGCGTTCAGGCGTAAGCTGAATGGGCGAACATGGCACATCTCCTTATTCTATTAAGGTCATACGATATTACGCACGTGTCCGATATAATCTCTGGTACCACGCGTTGTAATCGAAAGAAACGCCATACAAAAGGCGTATTAAGAAAGCGGATATAAATATATAGAAAATGTAACGCAGCTGTGAATTAAAGTTGGGGTTGTCCTTACAATCGGCTGGTTTCTTTGATTGAATGAATAGCTGTTCTGAAAAAATCACAATAAAATGGTCACAATGCTTTGTTAGTAGTTACGTCGCAAAAGTGTATGTGATGAGATATTATAAGTACTGATCTAACGAAGAACATTGTTATCCTTATGTATTATAACATAAAGTGTTGTCTGTCTGATCACGATAAACTCAATAACCACCGAACGAATTTTCATGTGGTTTTTACTAATAGACTGAGTGATCAATGGGAAAGATTTGAACGTATAATACATGCATAGTATAGTCACTTGAAGGATTCTGAAACCAAATTCACATTTACGCCAAGATAAGAATTAATTTTGTTAACTGCACGATATAACCAAATTACCGAAAGACATGGAGGGTTCGAAGTCTTTTCCAACTTTAATAAGGCAATTAAAACCCAAATGTTAAAAGTTACTCAATGTTAATTTTACTTTAGTTGTTCTTTCTGCGTAAATCTATGATCAATTGGTTTTTCTCATAAATGTGAATATGTTATTTATTTTGAGTGAATAAAATCCGCAAAATGAAAACGCTGAGATACTGTGTAATGTGAGTGAGGGTATCATTTGAAATCACTAACAATCGGTAAGGTGTAGGACCCACAATACTACTAGTAAATCCTGTAAATAATGTCGTCATCTCCCAACTAGCTTGAGGTCGGCTTCCAATCTAACCAGATGCGGCTTAATACCCGTAGTTTACAATTTACATGGAGCGACTGCCTATTAGACCTTCTCTATTCATTTACTTACGGCAGTAGGATACTCTTTGTATAGACCGATGGTTAGACTTTCTGATGTATAACTACCAAAGACTTAAAAATGACAACTAGGCCTAACATCTTTACGTGCTTTCCGAAGCACGGGTGTCAGTAATATCCTAGATTAACTTTTTGGTGTACAATAAAGTTTATTCTATTCTATTCTATTCTATTCTACATCTGAATTGAAAAATTCATATGGGCTTGCTGCCGGTTATTTTGTATGTCTGGTTTCGAACCCGTAACCTCATCCATGAGATGCAGGTGCTTAAACACTAGAGCATCACGACACTATATGAATATTGAATAATCTCAAGGTGCTCTCAAAACGGTGAAAGAAACCGACAAGCCCTAGAAACCATACATTCGAAGATATGTGACATCCACCAAACCGTACTGGGCCTACGTGATGGATTGCTGTGGAAACATTGAAAGGCTGATCATGCTATTAAAAATGCCAGTGCTCAGAAAATGTTTCTAGCCCCTCAATCAACTAACTCGTTAGTCACCCTTAGTCGGCTGTACTCAGAGATAAGAATAGCCCCCCTCATTACCGTGAAAACAATGAAATTCACAATGATTGTTCTTTATAAAATAATTATTTGAAGTAGGAACGAAGTGGGGACGACGTAAAAACGTAAGCGTCATCTTGTTGGGGTGAATTATTACTTGGAGGTAGACATAATGGCCCCAGAGCAGCGATTTCTCGCAAAGATTAGATTATTCCAATTGTGGTGGCAAGAAATCACTTGAACGCATAACTTGTCGCTGGAGAATTTGTGTGGCTGTGCTATGTGGGTATATAGAGCCTACCTTGCATATGTTGAATGACTAAATAGTACACAGAATCTGTTCATGTGTGGGCTGTACTTGGTTTAGGCTTTGGTTGTAGAGCAGTGGTTGTCCAGTTTGTATCGCTCCCAACTTACGAGTTGTTGGTTGGGGGTTTTGATCTAGGCTTTACTATGTGTAATTTATTTCATCATCACTGCTTTCAAAACAGTAAAGGAAAATATCGTGAGAAAACGGCATGTCCGCGTGATGCATAATATGCTTTCATATGTATTTAGTGACAATACGTTGTATTAACAAATTAAATAGACATCCAAATTTTATTTCTATAAATAAATGTATAGCAAAACGATTATGAATGAAGAATTTTGTTCGCCAAGACAAAAAATAAGTTTTGTTCTTACTTTGTACTCGTATGTAGTAAGACTCTCTAATCTAATAAAACGGATAATTTATAATCAAACTGACTGAAAGACCAAAAATTTCCTATTCATATTATTATTTAAATAACGTTATTGTTCCTTTACGTCTCAAATTATTGAACGAGAATATTCTAGCTATTTGTTCCTACAAATATTTTGACGATATCAATTTCAGCACCAAGCAAATAGTTCTAACATTAAATAAACAGTTGTAATAATCTTTGGAACGGCCCCTTTTACATCGCGTCTTCTTAGGCCAATGACCTATATTAATAATCATCTACCTAGCCTTTTCCCAACTATGTTGGGGTCGGCTTCCAGTCAAGCCGGATTTAGCTGAATACCAGTATTTTACGAGGAGCGGCTGCCTACCAGACCTTCTCTTCCATTAACTGGGGTAACACGGTACTTCATGGCAAGGTTGGAGTCAGATTTACTGGTTTCTGACTATCCGTAACGACTGCCAAAGGTCTACAAATGACAGCAGGGACTTACGGCTTAACGTGCTTTCCGAGGCACGAAGGCAACTTAATATGCTAAGATGATCACCCATCCACAGACCAACCTTGGCAAGCGTTGCTTAACCTTGAAGATCGACCCGTGCGACGAGCTCCTCTTGACTTCCAACGACCTATATTAATCTCAGTATAAATTTCGTCAAAAGCAGAGACTTATTGACGAAGGAAAATACTACGTAGTGCCTTCGTATGAATAGCAGGGTACTGTACGCTCACACGAGGATTTGAAGCAACAAATCCCGAATCACTTGACGGTATTTGCAGTAGTGATGGACGTACACAAGTCACAATGTACTTACAGGGCTGTCAGTGAAAGAAATAGTTTCTCGTTCAAGTAGATTTGTGTGGACAGGCGTTTGAAGTGGCCAGTATGAGTTTTGTTATGGTTGGTTATCAGTGCCCTTGGTAAAGGAATTTAGCAGTAAGGGTGGAAAATCATTAAATAAGAGTAACATTTCACACTGTGGGTGGAACGAAAAGAAAGTTAGACATTTACTGACTAATTATACGATCTGGGTTCCTTCAGTATGTTCAAGGGTACAGTAACTCTTTCGGACAACCACACAACCCAGCACACCATATTTGTTAATTTTTGATGTAAATATATAAATATGGAACTACTAGCTTCTGCCGGTCGATTCACTCCCTTTACAGTAGAGAGTTGTCTCGAGGAAACGTACTTTCGGGATTTAAAATATTCTGTTAATTATTCCAGGATAGGACAATGGTCCAATGGTGTTCCTGGAAATGTCCAGGAATAATTATACTCCTTCGCCAAATTGCACCCAAATCCATTCAGCCGTTGCGCATGAAGGAGTAACAGACACAAGAATATATAAATATATAACTATATAGAACTTATATAAATATATAGAACTTTCCTCTATAGAATACTTATGTGAAAATGCGAAAAGAACAAGATTTCAAGTCAAGCGATGCAATAGGTTAATTGGATTAAGATGACAGTCCTGTGAGCGAGAAAGAGGGATGGAGCTGTACAACTTATATAGCTCCATCCCTTCAACAGTTACGTTTAGAAATAATCGTAAAATGGAACGCGTTAAGACCTCATGTTAGGGCCTCAGAACTCATTAAACTAATCACAGTACGTATCTAATACACAATTGACAATTTGTCAAATTAATTTCGCAGGGAGATACAGAATTAATAAGACAAACTAAGACATAGTCTCGATCTTGTTGTTCCTACTGTTTAGTAGGAGAAAAAAGAAGAGCCTGTCAATAATAATAACGAAAAAAGGAAATTTTTTACATACAAAAGCTTGCATTTAATGTCATCACCATTTTTGAGGTGTAAAGAACAGAGTGTTAAGTCTCCACATAGCTCTGTTCCAACTAGCCGGGTGCTATGCACAAAAAATAAATAAAGACGAAGTCGTACTTAAGCTACAAATATGCACAATGTTCGTGGTTAGTTCATCAAAGCAACAGATGGAACACCGATGTCCTACAGTGCACACAGCTAATAATCTCGTTACTCCATCTTCGCCTAAAGCAAATCTCCTTACCTTGCTAGACGTGACCTCTCTGAGACCTATCTTAGTGAATCAATGTAACTACGTAAACGACTGATTAAACAACATGTTCTGTTTGAGATATACCTACGTATACATGGGCTATACAACTTAGTGTGAATTTACTTTGATTCAACATGTAGGTAAACTAAATCCTAGTGTGTGGCAAAGTTATTTTTAAATGACTTTTCAGCTAGAATCCTTCACATAAACTTTATTATTTTTTGTCAAAAGATTTTCACTGCTGAAAAAAACCATCCCTAATCGTACTTCCCAACACACATGCCTCTAAATTGCCAATATTAGATTGATAACTATGAGATATCCACCCAAGATTTACCATTAAAAAATCCACCATTTCCTATATGCAATAAATGAAACTCAAACCACTACTACAAGACAGAGCTAAGCAAATAAAATAATGCACCAAAGCGAAGATCTACATAGAATATGCAATTTAAAGTAATTTCCCCAGCCATTGACAGCGAAAAGCAAATATAAATCGTGCATCAACCCTATGCAATATCAGTGCCATACTGAAGGCGAAGCGACGCGGGACTACAACGTCCCACTGGCGATAAGGCGTAGATTAAACCGGTGTTTGCTCACACACACATATTTAACATTCTCACCATCTAGACTCGCGACAACGCTTGCTTGGTATTTGCATACTTGTTTGTGAAACGATTTGGTCTAGATCTGGACGGGTCTACATGCAAATGCAATTTATACGGGACCATACAACACTTGCTACGAGTAATTGTAAATTCACTGGGATTTTTCTCGCTAACTTTTTCTGGTGGAAATGTAATTAATGTTAAATGTAGTTTTACGGATGTTAATGTTATTTCTTCGGAGCTTGGACGAAAAGTTTTGTTGGACTTGGAAGTTTCATGTTTTATGTTTAGATGTGGCGTATTTATGTAAACGTAAACATACAAGGCCAGGACTCGGAGAATGAGTATACTTATACAAAATCTAACATAATAAACCTTCTTCCTGAAAGTAGTATGTTCAAAATAGGCTACTGAGCCAATTTAAGCTATTTTGAAAATTACCTATTTTGATAAATTCGTAATAAAGCCTGATTGCGTCATTAAAGTGTATGTGCGTGCATGCGTAGTTACACTAGATACCAATGCCGATGCGCTACCAGTAGAGTGTGTCGATTACCAAATTATTTGGCTATAAAGAGGACACTTACCTATTTTCTTAAAAAAAAAAACTATCTATTTGTACCTATTTAAGTAAAATTTTTGTGCTCGAATTATGACTTAATTTTCTGATTGCGGTTTAAAAGGGTGTGCATTGTTTTAATTAGAAATATTATAATACGACGAATACAACATAGTTTTAATGCCACTGTACAATTAACTGATAAGATGAAAGGTAGATCTCCATTGCGCACACGTGAGCCCATCGGAGAGCATCGATCGGTCTCCATACATTTTATATGGCAACTAGTCTAGTAGAGCTACATTAGATCCACGCCACGCGACGTGGTTCTACGTACAAATCAGGCCTGACACACGTGTGCGATGGTTTAATATACTCATAGTTCCTGCTTAACATGCTAATCATAATCAGATCTTTCTACACAGGCGATATAAAAAGAAAAAATAAATACGCCGCATTTATCAAAGAAAAACTACGTAATAATTTAATCGCGTTTTATGCAATACATCACTTACTTAATTACCCGCGTCAGAATAACTCGGCCATGTTTAATTAAAAACTTCTTTTATTTCACGATGCATTTCAAGAATAAATTGAAACACAAAAGAATCGTGAATAACTCTTCAGGAAAGCTGGGTTCTATCTCCTTTCTCGCTTTTCCGTGAGTTTTCACAGAGAATCAGTAAAAATATGTTTAAAGATTCTGACTAAAAGAAGTGTTAGAGTGCAACAGTGAGGTAAATTAAAGCCTTTTGCCCACGGACGCGTAGCTTCATAGGCGCGTATTTGTCGTTATACGTTTGGTATACGCCTGCGTGAAGTTTACATAATATATGAAATTAAAAGCCGCATCTCAATTCGTGACCTAGGAGAAGTTAGTAGACAATCGTATTTCAATAATATATCTTAGTCTTTCATCTTTTAGTATATAATTTTGTTTCCTAGTGTTTGTTATCGAACACTGCTAAAACGGTTTGACCGATTAAGTAGGTCTGAAAATAAGGTCGTAGGATTTTTGACGCTCCTACTCCAACCCCATTTTTTTCTTTGAAATTTGCATGGACTAAAAATGCATCAGCTAGTAATTTATATATTTCATTTTGGGTTTAAAGATTTTTTTATAGAATTTATTCTTATAATTTCTCATGCCAACAATCAGGGATTAAAAAAATTCATCCCATCAATCATGTTATGATTTTTCATTCCAGTCGTACCCATTTGAGCAGTGATAAATAGTGGCTCTTAATGAAATATTCTCTCAAACAATAGCTCTATAGTCACCCCCTTTAATTTAACGCTGAAACTACAATACGGACAGAGATTCAAAGGATGGTGAAATAAAAATCTGAACCTTATTTGTTTTCTCTGTTTTCAAGAAATAAAACGGAGCAAAGGCTTTTTGCGATATAAAATGACTCCTGTCACACGATATTTTTTATACCGTTTAGGTTTTAATATGCCATAGCTACAGGTTTTGTCCGAACGCATTTTCAGTACGCCGGATATTTTAAAAGCATCAAACAAAAAATTACAGTAATAACAGTCGAGTGATGGAGTCGTTCTCAAGTGATGTTCTAGTCGTACATGTGGCAATGAGATATTTTTGGAAAAAATTACACCATCATAGTTGGCGCCAATAAGACGAGAGGTTTTCTACTTTGAAAACGTAACTTGTGACCAAAACGTGACGTTGACGTCAACTAACTAGTATCTAAAACATAAGTTTTTGACCAGACTTAGACTTAACCTGGACTTGGATGTGAGGTTTGAACTTTACGCCTCAGTGCTGTGCTAAATTCTCATTTTTTTTAAAGAAAGATTATGAAGAATAAAAACGTCATATCAACAGTGTAGTATCAATATATATATCATCATTTAAGCCGAATGACGTCCACTGCGGTACGTAGTCCTCAGGCATCGCCACACTAACTGCTTCTGTGCGAATGGCATCCGTCATCTTGTATCAATATCTAATATTTACAAAAGTATTATTTTAAGAAAGCTAAAAACCGTAATGTTCGCCGTTAAAAGTCACTTTTATTTCTTCTCTTTATAATATAACTTAAGATAGTACCTAATTACCTACGTAACTTCCCTTATTTCTTTTTTTCCATTTGTTATAATTTCATCATAAAATGTTTTTCTACTTCCATAATTATAATTTGCTTTGTGTCAATTAGTAACTTTTTAAAACAATGAGTTCTGAAATGTGACCTTTAAGGAAGAGTTTTACAAAATAATAAATTGTTTTGAATTAGATTTTTTGACCTTTGTAGGTATTGCCCTGATGTTACTAAAAGGAGATTTTTTCGCAGTTATTTATACATTAAAAATAGAAGGATTGAAAATACTGATTATAAGTATTAAACTGAAACGAAACCGAAGTTTCGTTATCAGCGACATTAATTCTTTTGTAAAGCCCACAGCATGAATAAATTCAAATGTCAACTCATGATTACTGATTTATGATACAGATATGGTTCATAAACGCGTAGATGTTATAGATCATTTTCTGTAGATCTAATCAATTTATGGGCAAGCTTACCAAAGAATTGGGGGTAATAAACTAAAATACCGGCAATGGTTTCGTACCGTCCCTAGCAAAAAACCGCAAAAAAGATACGTTTGTTGTATGGAAGGCCCAATTAAAATTTTTATTTTTAGTATACGAGTATGTTGTCATAGTGGCACCAAAAATACATCATCTGTGAAAATGTCGACTGTCTAGCTATCACGGTTCATTCGATACAGCCTGATGATACATGGACAGACAGACGGACGGACAGCTGAGTCTTAGTAAGAAGGTCCCGTTTTACCCAATGGGTACGGAACCCTAAAAATATAATATAGTCAAATCAATTTTGCTACCAATTCACAATTCATAATTACTGAACATCAAAGCAAGACGGTAAACATAACTCAGATTTAAACCCCATTTCGAACGCCCAAAATCGGCTAGTTACATTGATTCACCGCTTCGAGAATGCCAACAATGTGTCAGCGAAGTGTTGCTGATCCTCACACACAGAGATTGCAAAATTGTCCACTTATCTGCGTAACAGTATTATGCTCGCCACATACGCTGGGACTCGAGGGATTGGGTCCCACATCCGTCGGCTGCAATACGTGCAGCATTTATCAGTCTTTAGTTACATTTCTATATGATAGCTGTATATGGAATTAAGATTTTATGCCAGACTTATGGGGTAGTTCTTGTTCTGGTCTTTTAAATCATATTATTATGATTTAAAAGAGTGTTCATGGAGTTTTGTACTTCTTTTTCTTCTCGATTCGACAGTAAACTTGTAAAATTTGTTAAGTTTTTCGTTCTTCTTAATAGATATGTACACTTTGAAATGTGCAATTTATCTTCACTTATTTTTTGACTGACCTAAATTTTGGCGGAACCCTTCGTGTACGAGTCCGAATTGCACTTGACTGGTTTTTTACTTGATCGAAACATTAAACAGAATGTTAACAAGTACTTTTCACAACATTCCAAAGAAATAAACATTGGAAGAAATAATTATTGTAAAGCTTCCTTCAAAAGCAGACTCGAAGTTTAGTTCTGAAATATTAAGATTTATGTTATTCATTCATAAAACTTCGAATTACGATAAAATGAAATTGGGCCTGTCGTATTTATACAACCACGGTCAACGATTCGGCAAACTGAAATTTCGGAAGGCGAGTTAATGGAAACAGACAAATTGCTTATTCAAATAAATCTGGAGTAAAATATCGTTCCCTTTGTATAACGAGTTGGAGTTGAGCTGTGAATTATAGCAACAATAAAGATAGTGTTATAATGCGTAAGTTATAATTTAAGCGAGGGTGGTAAACATTAATTCAATCCACAATTTGTCACCTCGGTTGAATCGCGGAATGTCGGTATCGCGTGCGACGCACCCGGCTCGGCTTGGCGGGGACATCAGCCCCGTGTCGTGAGAATTGTGAGCATTCACTGCATAAATTACCTACAATTTATCCAAGCAACGTTTGCGTCGCCGTTCAAACGTGCCGAATTAAACAAACATTCCGTCATCATAATTTATGCAACGTTAACATTAACAAACCGTATCTGTATTTAATTTATCGCACCTACAAACGCGTGTGACTGCGTTACACCCGTCACGGCCAACGCTTATAAATCGTTTGTACTGTGCCTATATGTGTATGGGCTGTGTGTAGTAAGCCTAAGCTCATATACGACCTGTCACTTGCTAGGTGTTCCCTAATGAGGGCTATCGCGTTTGTATGGCGCTGATGTGGCGTGAGGCTTGTCAAACTGCACTGTTTGTAGGTTTGTGACGCGAGTTCATTTTAAAAAAAAAACAAGGTGTAGAACAGAGTTCTTGTTCATAGGCGAGCTTAGTTTAAAGTTGAGTTTTTTCCAAGCAAACCATTGCGTAATAAGAAATCACAAACTTTTTATATTTAGTTTTTTATATTTGTATTTTCTTCAAATCACTGGATTATGGCAGATTTGAAAGGAATGATTTTAATTCTAATTTTATTTCCATGCCCGTAATAAACTTTTAAGCTTTGGACTCTACTCTCTGGTGGCGCCAACAAGTGGGCACAAATACTCGTATAGCTCTCATTTCGTATATCGTATCGGGTGACTAAAGGGCTCTTCTATATTTAACATAGAAAGGAATGCCACCTTGGGTTGTCTGGAAATTTGAGTTTTGGTACGGTATTTAACGTCCTATATATAGAGCAAAACATAATTATTGATCGACGTTAGTCATCAAGTCGTCAGATCAATCAATTATATTATTTATCTTAGGAATATCTTATTGATTCAATTCATTCTTTAACTATCTTATGGCAGTGGATTTGCCTGCGCGAATGTTAAAATATCATCACAATTAATTAACTGCTAGAATATTCCGAACATCCAAATCCGTTTAGCCGTTTAAGCGTGAAGGAGATACTACCACACATACATACCTACATACAAGCTTTTATCTTCATAAAAATAATAATGGTGTGAACATCACCTATCGTGTAAAGCACAGGCAAACCAGGTTTGCTAAAATTTTAAATTGTTCCAAAAGAAAATACTACGGGGATGAAAAGTATTTTATGGGTTATTCTAGGACACGGCATATCCGTGTACCAAGTTTCATCAAATTCCAATCAGCCCTTCGAGCGTAAAGAAGTAAGAAACATACAAATAACGCTCTCACAAACTTTCGCCTTTATTATAGTGTGCAACTCAATTGGTTTCCTAATGACCACTACAGAAGAAACACCCGCACAAACATACCCAGCAACGTCATTACCTTATTTTATCAGCCCATCGTATTATGATCTCTGTTCCCTAATATTGGAATCAGGCCATAAACATCCACTTCTGTACTATAACCCGGCAGTGCCGACCCAAGGGAGCGTGGTCGTAATTACCCTACTTAGCAAGCGATTGCAGTATGATCTTATTGGCCGTCGAGACTGCTGGCGGCCATAATCCTGATACGATTTCTTAGTCTTTGATATAATGAAATTTGGTGCTGCGAAATAATTATTTTGAGTTTCGTGGTAATGAACTTTGTGGACTGAAAGATGGATGACAATTTATATCGTTTTTAAAACTATACGGTATGATATCGCAGTTCTGAGTTCGTGTTACTTCCTGAATGGAGTTTGTGTTTTCTGATGGCCACAATCTGGAGTTTTTTTGTCAAAAGTGAAAAGATTACTCGTAGACAAGCGGGATCCAATGTCGGTCCAATTACCGTTTACCATAGGTAAGGTAAGATAGTGGGCAAACGCAAACCTATACAAAGAGTACCTTGTTAGCTTTAAAAATCTCGCTCCGCAGGTGAAGTCGATGGATGATTTCCCAGCTAAAACAAGAAACAGGGCTCTGCTCCCATAACTTGTTTCTCAAAAATTGTGCATTTCAGTATGTACAAAGTAACTAGTATAGTAGTACACACAGTGAAAGAATTTTTGAAACAGTTCAATGCTTTCGGAGTTCCATAGAAACAAACGATGATACCTTTTGACTGTGGAAATGTTTAAAAGAATTACCGCGATCCTACAATACAGGATTATAGGTGGGTGTTAGTCTGTAAAAAAGTAACTTCATAATTAAACACCTCATAAAAACCTCTTGATAAAAACAGAGAATATTCACAAATTAAAAGCCACATTTTTCAATTGTAAAACAAACACACCATGTCAGTTTTATCATCATTTACAAGGTTAGCTACACAAAACAACGTTATAAAAACTAGCATAACATAAAATAATAACAGTAAAAACTTTTGTGTCCAACAGCTAATGAAATTACACACGTTTTCGTTTAATTTACTTTACATGCTAAGGGAACTTCGTTGTCACTGTAATGGATTCTAATCTGATGAATATCGTACACTGACAATAATTTAAAAAAGTAATTATTAGTATTGTAACACGTAACTGTAATAACATCAAATTATTGGACGAGGACATGAAATAGCTTTTAACTTAGGTTAATGAAGCGGGGCAATGGACACATTACAGCGATACGGAGAAATTTCTTTGATGCCATCATAAACCTTTGTCCTGTGTTACTTGGGGTGATTGGTGCAACATGGTTTTTTCTTCCATTCTGTCCTGTTTACCACCGTCACGCTTATACTGATTTCCTTTTCTCTCAACTAAATGTATCGTTAAGAGAGTCTTTCCTCACTCGTCTATTGTTAATATGTGCATGGTATAGAAGCATGACTTAAAAAATGTAATCTTTGATAAAGAAATAATGCGAAAAAATACCGATAACGCCAGAACGCTCTATTGGCATCGGGTAATTCCGTTATTTATCCAAGTATTTCACAAAACTTGTTCCTGGAAATGGTCATGTTTTTGTAAAAACCTTAAAGGTTTCTGAAAAATTGTTCGTTATTCAGAATCTCGATTAAATGTGCAAGGTTCCTATAGATTTTTTTATTACTATATTTTCAATGTATGAGTATATAATAATTATGAAGCGCAAAAAGCGCAAGATTTCTTTGATGTAAATAAAATAAATATGAATTGTGTTTACCAAAACGAACAAAGATCATCACCGACAGATATAATTCTGGCGCTGCGTATTTCAAAAAACGGTGTAGACTTTGTGAACCGGATATTATAAATAACCTAGGAATTTTATTTTTGCTTAGACACCATTTATCATTATCTTCCTGCCCTTGTCCCTTGTTATTTGGGGTCGGTGCAATACGTTTTTCTCTTCCATTCTGTCCTGTCAACTGTCACGCTATCACTGACTCCTTTTCTTTCATGTCATCTTTTTTAGGTTTCCCTTTTCCTTTCCATCCATATGTGTAATCATAATTCTTTTATGAGTTTCATCTCTTTTCTTTACATGGCCATACAAAGACGAACGATTCTTTTTCAACTTTTTGGTCACTGTCGCCACTTTAAAATCTTTCTCTAAAATACTAATTTTTGGGTTAGAATTGAAGTGTTTTTTTTTGTAATGAAAATTAGAGTGTGTGTAGTAATTGTTAAATAATTATGTTAATTATATTCAGAAATATTACGATCCATATTATTAAGTACCTGATTTTCTAAGTTATAAGTTAACTGCCTCGCCAAAAATGTAGGTTGGTGATAAATATATAAATGATCATTATACCAAAGAAAATACACAACAAAACAAATACTAATTTGTTTGTTTACATGTTACAACGCTAATTCTCTGAAAGAACTGATCCGTTTAGAAAAATTCTATAGATATAAAACAACACTTTTACTGAGTATCAACTAGTTTTAAGAAATAACTGGTTTTTATAACTGAAAGTTGATAATGTTTCCACTATTGTATGAACACAAACTATTGTAATTGTCTTCCTAGAATGTATATACAAACGGTAATCTAGGAATTAACTGCGAGGGCAAACTGCCTGTTACCGTGATTTTATCGAATCGATCTGTAAAATGGTTTGCAGTGAATTGTAACCGCAACTTTATTATTACTAACTAGTTTCAACGCGTTGATAGGAATCGTTCAATTAATATAATTATGCCGAATGAACAATAGGCATTTTTAAGATGGGAAATCATTCAATGACTTCTTCCTTCAAAAAATGTATGGTGGCTCTGGAACGAAGGAAAAATTCGTGTCGGGCCACGCTCAGTGTAGGGTTCCGTAGTTTCCCCTCCGTCACAATAAGTGTCCCCAACTTTTCAAAAACTGTTCGTCCCATCAAGTTCAAAATAATTTTCCTAGAAAGTCTTTATAAAGCTCTACTTTTCAGATTTTTTTCATATTTTTTAAACTTATAGTTCAAAAGTTAGAGGACACATTGTTTTTTACTTTTGGAGCGATTATTTCCGAAATTATTGACATTATCAAAAAATGATTTTAGTAAACCCCTATTCATTTTTGAATACCTATCCAACAATATATCACACGTTAGGGTTGAAATAAAAAAAAACACTTATTACTTTACATGTAGGGGAACCCCCCTACATGTAAAGTAAAAAGTGATTAGAGTAAAAAGAGACCCTAATAAAATATTTTTTCCAATTTTTATTTTTGCACTTTGTCGGCGTGATTAACATATAATTGGTACCAAATTTTAGCTTTCTAGAGCTAACGGTCACAGAGATTAAGCGAGGACGGACGGACAGACATGGCGAAACTATAAGGGTTCCGTTTTTGCCAATTGGCTACGGAACCCAAAAAAAAGCGAACTGTAGTGAGACTTTTAAAAAAAAAAGTCTAACAAGCCCCGTCTCCGCCCAAGAGCAGGAGAAGTCATTTCATTTTTCCCACCTAAACAAAAACCCATATGAAAACTAGTAAAACCCTTATCCAACTCTTACAATCCAAGTAGTGGGGTAAAAAGGCGTATTAATCGAAAGTTGTGCAGTTGGGTCGCTGAGGGACCAGGGCATTATGAACTGAGAGAAAAAAAAAACCTTTTCATCACGCGTTGTGTTAAAAGCCGACTGGCTGCGAGTGTCGCTGCTAAAATGTGTGAACGCCTATTTTACTCGTGCACAATATTTTTCAACGGAACATTGACATTCAGTGGAAAAGTGGTAGCTGTGCAACAATTTGAGGAAAATTTTCGACTGTACTATGATAGTTTTGTGAAAAAATGGGCACGGTTTTTGTAAAAGAAATTTTGATAGGTTTAATATGTATTTGTTTATATTTTCTGTCAAAATCGGCTTTTTCACAAATATAAATTTGCCCTTTGATCGTAATGTGTGTAAATATAAATATAATACGATTTCGTTATGAATGTGTCTGGTTGTTAACTATCAAACGTTAACTTTATAGAATAATTTGTACTTAATATCAACAAAATTGTATTAAAAGGGAGGTTTTTTCAACCCGACCCTTACTTTATAACAATTTAATATTCATTTCAGTAATATTTATCCTAATGAGACTGTAGCGATAACTATGACGCCACATAGGAACTAAAAAAAATGTTGCTTAGCAATATTAATTCAACCTTCGATCAACAATTGTTGATCGAAGGTTCTCCACGTGGTTAGGACTTATACAACATACCTAAAACAATTTTCGGGCAGTTGCCTGGCAGACGGTAGACATGAAATCCCACTGGTCGGAAGTTCTACACTCTGTTCCACATACTAAAAAACTATCGAAAACATTGCAAAAACACATAACATTGCATATGCTGCATTCCCCTATACGGGCAGAGATAAAATAAAAAAGAAACGAAAAATATCTTGCTGCGGAAACCGTTGAAAGGAATAAAAATTGCGATCGTAAACAAGCGGCGATACGGCGCTAATTTATAGATACTGCACCAAAGATAGTTAAGTATTTTGCTCGTTAGTGGTTAGAATTAAAGAGCCAATTTTATAGAAAGGAAAACGACCATTTTCTCTGCAATTTGCGGTATCAATATTATTGAAAACTGGCTATTACCAGTAGCATTGCTTTTTAGAAAGTAAAAAAAATATCACAAGGGAACAAATAACCTGAATAAAACGATAATTACATAGAATATATTTTGTGCCATTTCAGGACATTATCTAACCGTTTATCAAATTTAATCCACATTCATTCAGCCAAACGAGCGTGAAAATATTTCATCTTCATTATATTGTCACATAGTAGACACATTCACACATGGTAGCAAGTAGTATAAAATGTATTAAGTTTTATGAAATATAATTCAATGTGGAACAGATTTAATTTCTAACTATGAATATAATATATCCAGTTCAGACTATAAATAACGTTCCCATATAACCTCTAAATTGAAGCCAAAAGCAAGAGTTAGTTCGACTCAAAAGCTCACCAAACTTCTAACATGCAATCCCAAACTTCATTCTCCACACACTCACCACATTTCACATAATTAGTTGCATACTTTCATTTCACCGAATTTAATATTGTCCGACAAAGAGTCTGGATGTCAACACAGCGAGGTTTGGTAAGGCTGCACCAACCTCACAAAAGCAATTCCATTCACAATACCAACGTTACAATAATTAGAAGGGAATTAGTAACAAATTATTGCTCGCGAAGAGGAGGGTATAATAGCCCAGCCGGGCTGGATGGTTCTCATTAGTGTACGTTGGTCCCACGTAGAAGCAGACTCGTTGTGGGCTTGCATTATTCATACGGACAATATTGCACTGCCGCATCTATCTATACAGCTTTTATAACGTTGTACGGTTACATCAGGTGATGTTTCATTAAGGCTGACATTTTGCATTGTTCGCGTGTAATAATGCCGTCCGATTGTTTGATTCTGACTATGCGTGTGTTTTCGTGGCAGCATGTCAAAGACGATTTTGGATGTGAATTTACTTGGTAACGGATGGTTAAAAGGTTTTTTTAGCGTTGTGTTTTTACAAAATAATTACCTTTATAAAAATTTAAAGGTAATTAAACTATTTTTCAAAAAAAAACCTTTTATATTAAAATCCTATAAGAATCTAAAGGACTTACTTTACTTTTAATATTTAGTAGTATCCGATTAATGTTAAAAAAGGTATATACAATATGTAACTGAAATAATGCACACCCTTATACACACCAATTAGAAAATTAAGATACAATCGTAATAATTGAAGCATTAGAAATTTACTTAAATATACTTGCATATTGTGTAGCATCGGTATTGTTATCTACGAATGCACAAACAAACACGTTCGAACACATAACTTCCAGCATAGAAGTCAAAGCCACTAACTACTAAAATAACAATACAGGCCAGTCAAAAACATTCAAATACTAATCAAAAACATATTACACGTTGTCTCTATAATGATGCCATTATTAAACTACGAAGGCAATCTAACAGTTTGGCTCAGACCCCAAAAGTATCGCTGTTCCATTTTCATTCTGATTAATCAAAATACAGTATACAACAGCTGAATAGTGACGAAATTTTGGTGGAACTGCGCGCAACAACGTTTGATGAGCTATGAATTTGGGAACAGCAAATGCTCATCACTAATTAGCGCCAAATGTGAAACTGGGATCGCAATATTAATGTGGAATATGAAAGCGTCAAGCTCCGCAACTTCAGCTCTGGGTGGAGGCTGGTTCAATATTTCATACGTCATATGAATACGTCACAAAAGGTGACTCTGATGTGGCTGTGAAAGATGAATAGTGTGAATAGAACGGATGTACGACAAATAGGCACTGTTCAAATACTGCTCTTTATAAGCTTCGTCACCGTGGACTATTCACAGATTGTTATCGACATGTTTCTGTATCCTATCATAAATTCTATTACCTACTTTTACTCACAAAAGATAAGCGTAGGGATAATTATTTGTGAACTGAACAATGGCGGCCTTCAAACAAAACTGTAAACGGTAAAGAAATGTTTGAATACAATTATATAAAGGCTTCACGTGAAACCTTAGTGTAAAAAGTTTGTGGAAACTTTTCACAGTAAACAATAAATGGTCTACGGCGTAGTAATAAAAGACGCGTTTATTTTTGCTACGCCGTAGGCCAGTTACGTATCTACGATATTGTTATACTACAAAACTCTTTTAAAGTAACACGATAAAAGTATTTTGGTTTTTATAGTATAGCACTAGTCTAAATAATCTTATATGAACATTAATAAATTTATTTGGTTTTTAAAAAATCTTTTGTGTTCAAGTTTACTTGTTAGCTTTTTCTGTAATTAGTTGTACGCTAAAACTGCTAATAGAATCGTTTAGCAAGATATTTGAAAACAGAATAATTGAATAGACTCCAAGAAACCAAGAGAAGTAAATTCAAATTTGAATGAAGCCGCGGTGAATGAAAAAGGCAATTAGGGTTATTTGGGCATTTTAATGAAGTACTAAGACTAATTAATATTATAGGTAAATTATCTTATACATTAGACTTAATAAATATCTGCGAAGAAGATTCCAAAACCGTAACCGTGCCTATAATGAGTGTATCTTTGTTTCAGGGGGATATTACTACAGAACCAAAGACGTTTCAGCGATGCGATCAAAAGTTTCGAGAGAGCAATTTACTTTAGACCTTCAATGGCTCGTAAGTACTTGAGATAAATTAATTATTAAAAACAAAGCCTCTTTGGTATTTCTTCATAGCCCTTACTAATAATTTGATTGTCCTTTTAAATTATTTTAGATGAGGGCCGGCCGAGGCTTTATTCTCTTCTAATTTTGTTATTGTCTTCTTGGAAATAAAGGGTTTACAATATTTCCATTGTTAAGTAAATACAAGAACAAGTTTTAATGGAGTGTTTTGAACTAAATAAGCTATGGACAGTTGGAAATAAATATTTTAAATATTTTCCATCCACTTCGAACTTTGTAGTTGAGTTGTTTTCTGTTCGAAAGTTGTATGTAATAAACTAGTTCTGCTGTAGAACTGAAACTAGTAATAGGTCCCGCTATTATGCTTTCTATTTTGAATCAAGCTTTCTGGGATTTAGAAGTAGAATTTACCATTAGTATATCCATTCAGAGGACTTTTGTGAAGCTATTTACTTGTTTACGAAAAAATCTTTGTGGTTGCTATTGTAATTATTGGTTTTCCGTTCGAAAGAGATTAAAATTCAATTTTGAACTTGTAAACAAGAAATTATTGAGAGGTTCAGAGAACATTCATTTTGTCTTGAATTCGGTAATCAATTTTTTTCACTTTCTCAAATTTGTTCATGGCCCTTTGATCGTTTATTTCAAAAGATTCAATAATTGAATATTGTTTTAGTGGCGTATGTGAATCTTGGAACATCACTGATGGCGGACGGTCGCCTCGCGGAAGCCGCAAGCGCACTTCGGGCCGGATCGCGAGCCGAAGGCGTACGAGTGCGCGACCGAAGAGAGCACGACGCCGCCCGAGTGTCAGCGCTCGTGCAGTTAGCAGCCTTACACTCCCAAAGAGGGCACTGGCATAAAGCGCTTTCAGCATACAAAGAAGCGCTACAAATACTGCCCGACACAAACACGCCCATCGTTGGCTGGACTCGACATGTAAGTTGCAGCGTGTCGCATTTCAACACACGTTCAACAGTGTTGTCTCATGAAGTTGGCATTAGGCACGTGCCGATGGATTCTGTTCGTTGGAGGTTGGAGAATAACTGGCTGCAATCCAAGCTTTGTGGTACGCCCACATCGCCAAATAAAAACCTACGAAACTAGTGAAGATAATATTTGAAAAATTGCTATGCAGGAACGAAATTAAGGTGTCCATTTTCAAAGCATCGAAATTGAGGCTGATCCATTCTTCCGTAAAGCAATTAGTATGATATATGGTTAGACTAATTTCGCTTGTGTTGTTTGCAGAGTGTCCTATCAATGGTGGGCGAGATTTATGTTCAGCTCCAACAATGGCCGCTGGCCGAGCACAGTTTAGTGTCCGCGCTGGCGGCCGCGCCCCATCACGCCGGCACACATGTCACATTAGCGCAGATACTCGCCAGAAATGTAAGTTGCGCCACAAATTACCACTTAAAACGTTTAAGTATACTTACGAATATAATTAATATTGCTCTAGATTTTATTTTGAGACTTTCATTATATAAGTTCTGTCGCTCTGAGCTGAACGAGGGGGCGTGTCAGGCTTCTAAGGAGTAAAATTCACAGTAATAACTTTCTCACAGCCCTACTCGGCTCCTTAAATTTTACTAACATATTTTTGAGGCGCACGTGGGTGGTTTACTAATCTACATTTTTTTTTAAAGTCATCACGTCATTCAATAACTTCGATCGCTCTGGATGAAGTGAGAAGTACTTTCAGGTTTTTGCTAAATTAAACCCATCTAACTTTCGTCAATTGTCCGGTTGCTCCGGGGCATCGGTACCTCTATCGAAATATTGCGCCACTATCGAAAATCATTCCTACCAGTAAACATTAATTATATCATCATCGTAATATGTAAGCAAATATCACTAACTTCATATTTGAATTTGAATTTATCGCCCACAGCTCACGTACTCGGCTCTAACGTAATGTATTTAACTTAAACAGTATATTTGACCGTATAAATAGTAGAGGCCATAACAACGAGTTGTAATTGGAGGTTAACTTTAGTTCCTATAAAATGAAGCTTTTTGAGACAAAAATTGATAATTAAATCCAATTCCAAATTCAAAAATGTGCGTCGTATAAGTAGGTACAATCAACAAAAGGCAAAAGAGACCAGGCTGCTGTGGGAACAAAATAAAATTGAAAATCACCGATGACTTATCTTTTTTGTTGACCGTAATATAATACCTCGGCTTTAGCCTTTTTCACACACAGTCATTTATATACAACTCCACTCCATCCAACGCATTGTGGTTTTCCCTTATGCAAAAAGTTTTACCGATTTGCGAACTTTTTTTCTGTGTCTCGCATTGGCGTTGTTGATACTCGCATGGAAGCTGTAACTGACAGTTTGACTGACTTTACTTAGCATCGATGCTTTGTTCCGATACTTTTTGGATTTTTCTATACAAAGTTGAATTCCGACAACATTGTTTTCCGTATCTACATGGACCAATACAGTCGCTTCTTAGGAAGTACGTTTTATGTCGGTATGAAACTATAACGTATGTGTAAAAGATGGCATGTCTGAAAAGGAGGTAACTTGCGATGAAGTGAAATAAATATGCACGAAAAAGAAAGACATGCGGCATCGTTCCTCAATAAATGGTTAAAAAGAGTATACTTTAGGCTTTGAAATAGCGATTTATTCATGCTAATATTATAACTGTGAAAATTACTCGATTTTAATGATACCTGGTATGAAATAAGAAACCTCCGGAAAGGATATAGGCTACTATTTTTCTAACTTTAAATGCATATGTGCAATAACCGACAGTCACAAAATAACATACCAGGCTGGATTTGATTCCGTGACTTGCAATTTATAAGTCCAATGCTCTTTATCTACTTAGATTAATTTGCTTTCATTCAATACCCAAGTTGAGACGATTGTTGAACTACAGTTCAGTGAAAGGTGATACACAGTTTTCTAAACCTCAGTAGCGTTTGAGACAGCGATTGGACTGAAGCATACGGCTTCCCTCCCCTACAATTTAAAATCTGAAATATTAACGGTATTTTTTATGATATAATATAATATTTCCGCCCTCCATCAGCCTCCTTTCATCCCCACAAATACCACATAATAACAGCAACCGCTAAAATTCCTCTCTACTGCGGCAAGATTGCGGTATCTTGAGATTATTACTCCTTAAGGGCTTGCGTTATTACGCCGCATTGATCAATTATTCTCTTACAAGAATTACAACTCAAGTATCTTTCAGAACTAATCGCAGCGCCAAAAGTATTAAACTTGTCCAAGTGTCATTAATAATATATTTTGTTACAGGCAAGTAGGAGTATTGAAGCTGAAATGTGGTTTAAAAAAGCACTAACTTTAGCACCTAACGATCCATCAGTAAGAGATCAGTTTGGTAAGTTGCTAGACTTTTTGTGAAATAAAAGTTTTTGTAGTTTCATTTATGGCTATTACTCAATGACTTTTGCAGGCAAGATCAATGAATTCTGTCTTCAATATACAAGTTATATTTTTAATTTATTTTGTAAAATCAAAATTAAAAGTGTTAATGATAGGTTGTAGCAGATTTGACAGTTTAGATAATTATCTACACTCATATTACAAAGAGGAGAGGTTGATATTTTTGTTTATAACAAATCCAAAAATTACTGGACCGATTTTAAAAATAATTTTTCACCAGTAAAATACTACTTTATCATAGAGTTACAAAAGCATTTTTCTTCAAGAGCGATTCTGCTGGCAGAAGTTTCACGTTTACATTTCACATGTATTCTCCTTGTCTCAAACAGGTATGTTCTTGAGATCACAACGTCGACTTCGGGAGTCGGCAGAGCAGTTGGTAGCCGCAGCTCAGTTGTCTCCAGCAGACAGCGCGCGTGCAGCGTCGGCTGCGCGTGCGCTGCGGGACGCGCGACGTTGCCGCTCCGCCGAGCGGTGGTACGCGCGGGCGGTGCAGTTAAACCCTGATGTAAGTTGCACCTGGAATATGAATGACAAAAAGTGACAGTTTTG
Organism: Mythimna separata; assembly: GCA_030763345.1. NCBI lineage: Eukaryota > Metazoa > Arthropoda > Insecta > Lepidoptera > Noctuidae > Mythimna > Mythimna separata. The sequence goes on from CM061180.1 coordinate 12,297,064, forward strand.
GCTTGTGAGATGACCTGGGGCCTTATGTGTGAGCGAATAAGGGGAATTAAGTATTACCTATATAGCTCCATCCTTTTAACAGTTCAGTTTAGATTGTCAAATGGATCGGTCGTGGTAGGACCTCTGTTGAGATCAATAGATGGCAAAAGAACAGGACTGGATTGTGTGACGATACCGAATTCTGATGACGAACAGCTATTTCCAGGATAAGCCAGAAAATTTTCTTTGTTTTACATAAACGAAGCTGGCCGAAACAAAACCAGATAGGATTATTTTACAACTTGCCAATCGTCTTCTCTCTGACCAATCCATTAGATTGTGTGATTATGTAAATTCCCAAGAGTACATATCCCCATGGGATCCCTAGTACCTGACGCTTAGCTGAGTAGTCCATTCCCACTTAAAAGCTCACGGTCTGAACATCGGATTTGAAACAATCCAACCATATCAACTAACCCCCACAGAAACATATTCAACGAACTAAAAAAAATCAAGTTACCTTTAAATCGTGAAACGTTTTTCGCGTTGCATTTTTTACTGCCCCAATAATATCTAGCAGAGATTCGTATGAAAATCGCGCGTTCGATTCGACGTATGTCCGTTGAATTGATTTAGTATAGCCGCGGTATTCGTTAAATAAAGATTTAAAATGTATCGGTGCACAAAGGCCAATGGGGTATATGGGTTCAAATGAACATTCCTGTTTTTCTGTTTGTTTGTTAAACATGGTCCGATCAAGGTCTTGCCGACGGCTGTTTTCTTTGTTCTCCTTTCCTCGTGACCTTTGTGGGACCAATTATGTTTATTGAAATACGACACGTTTTGTTATTTGTTGAGTTTTTAGAATGGGACGTTTGTTTAGGTAACTATTGATTTGATTGTGAAAATAAACAGGAGACTGTGGGCACAGGATTGTAGAGAATAAAATGTGTACCTCTTCATAAAACTTTTGCTCAACATTTTCACTATCGAGAAGATACAGAATATAGTTAGAAATCTCAAACCAATAATTTTTGAACACTCAGGATTCTAAAACTAAAAAAAATACAGGAGTCTGCGAGCACCCCAGGTGTATAAACAAAAACGAATCAACAAGAACGAGCGCAGCGCGTTATTCCTTTTTGTTCAGCGCGGTGTGACCGCAGCCGCAGATTTGACCGCCTCTATATTTCTAAATTGTGAAAGGTTTGACTCACACGTCTATAACATTCAGCGTTTTTTCGTCAATAACTCAGTTACCAAAACTGTAGCCAGCACACTGCAACACAACAAAAACTAACATTTATTGACGTTTACCATCGTTTGGCTTCCAAATATTGATGTAGGCATAACAGAGTACGTACCCACATCACTTTACATCAAAGGAATTGCAAATGTTTACCGCTAAACATCACATAATCTCTGCTTTGGATTGGGTAAAGCATTCCGTTTGGTGTAATTAATTACCGGCTTGTACCAAGTTCCCGGAATAGCATGTCGCTTTGGTTTCAGGACGCCGAGTTCCACTCGAATCTTGGCGCTATCCTCCACCTCAATGGGAAGTACGCCGCAGCAGCCACGTCGTACCGGAGAGCGCTGCAGCTGCAGCCCAACGACGACATTACCATCACTAACCTTAAAAGAGTCAGAGCACTGATGAGTAAACAACGCAGAAAATAATACACTGAAACTTAGGCCTCATGTAAATCGTCACATCAAATAGATGAAATAGGATGTCAATTGCCAAACGTATTGTTAGATACCGAGTACATTATTTATTTTATGCGTTTGTACATACGCCACTAAATGTTTATTTACTCGTACCTACTAGGCTTTTTGCCTGTGCTTGTAAAATTATGAAGACCAAATCTTGGTAGTGTAACTGCCTACCTGTCATCTGAATCATCATAGCAAGTAAGTACAGATTCTAACCATAAAACCGTGTAAATTGATAAAATCGAATTTTCACACTTTGTCGATGTACTCATGAAGTTTTCCTTCAAACATGATGATAGTCATTAAGTATTAATATTTAAACCGTATATCATTATCGTAAAAGGAACATAAGTACCTTGAATTATTCAATTATATCCGTAATTATAGGTTTTCAAGCACAACGGTGAATTCTAAAGTGGTATAGTTAACATATTGTACTAATGTACTTTGTTTATTGTCTTATTATTGGGAAAAGCGTCGCTCGCCGCGTTAATGATATAAAATTGAAACAAAGTAGTTTAATTTTGATATAAACTAATGTGTTTTGTCTGCCATATGGTAATTTCCGTACAACTAATTTACCTCTTTCTTACAATTAAAGCAAAACTCTAAATCGCGCATACTTGTGGTTTCAAACGAATACACTGAAGGGTCTTAAGGCAACGTTATAGGAGTAGTTAGAAATTATTGTAAATAGACTTTTAAAATAAACAATTTTATACGTGTGCAAATATAAATCTATAAAAAGTGTTAATTCCCATTATTTCAATGGAAAATTATGGTACTCTATTGTTATTATTTTCGTCTTCCATTATATTTTAACTGTCTGTACCTTGTGAAATGCCGGACCTAAAACAATGGTTGCATTGTTATCGAAGTCAAAGGCTAGTGTATAAACTATGTATCATATAATATAAAGTATTTTTTTTGATGGACAATCGCTAGGTACTAAACAGGGTTCGTCTTGCAGGACTAAGCCTACTGTGAGATATTGCTTGTACATGCTGGGGTGAAAGCCAATACGTTATACTGGAATCCAATGGTATTACCTTCTAATTGTGTTGCAGCTTCAATACATCGACGGGGACCGATCGCCTTCGGACGGCCTGCCTGCCCCTTAATCTCTTCTATTATCTATAACATATAAATTATGGGGTCTCGGCCATAGTCCTACCAATTATGGATTTATAAAACGACGTTCCCTTTAAAACGTGTACTGATTTATTACTGCTAACGAGAATGGAATTGTCACATGTAAATTATGTAGATAGAAAAATTATATGATTTTCGTTTAAATGGTTCAAGATGGCATCGTATTTACGAGTAACGATTCTTATATATAAAAATTATTTTTGGTAGAACACGATTTCAGAAAATGGTAATACGTAATAAAATCTCTGGCTCAAACGTATATGAGCCACATTACTTGCAGCCGCATTGCTAAAGATTATTCGCGTCGCGAGTTCTCGCCTGAATTGTCATGTAACATTCATAAGTTACTGACAGCTTGCATTTAGAACGTGATAGGAATTGCAATAGTAGGTGTTATGTAGTAAATCAGTACACCGTTGACGAAACGTCGTAAAATACAGCTGGGGGAAATATGCTCGGGAATAATAAAATATATATTTTCAAGATTTACACATAGTTTTGTTATTTTTTTGGTATGATACAAATAGGATACAATTCAATGGTTGATTTTGAAATAATATAATCATATTAAAAATGATTAACCAAGCGAAACAATGTTTAGATTAAACTAGCATTTGCGAAAAAAGACTTAGGTTATTCAATTATTCTGTATATGTTAATGTTTGCTGCAATTTATCGTACCTAAATGATAAATTTGTGATCGAATAATTATTTTACGAAGTCTGAAACATATCTGTCGTGTTTGTATAGATATACAACCAGACATAATTGTTATTACGTATAAAAAATGGTAAAAAGGATGTAAATAAAAATATTTAAGGCGCATAATACCGTATAACGATAAAATGATTTTTACATTTATAATTAATTATTATTTTTGGTCGATTTTCTTCTCACACCTGTGACAATAAATGTAAATTACGCTTTGTAGTCATAGATAAATGCCAAACAAAATGATTTCAGTTTATTTAAGCAGACTGTTATGAAAGGTTCCAATTTAATGAAATATTTTAAAGGTCGTACACGAACGGCACGTACCTACTAAACATGATATTCCTAACAAAGTTTCACATCAGCGCTAATGGAACATGAAAAGTGATTTGTACATATTAGAAATATTGTAGAAGCTTGTGTAAAAATTGGTAGGTACTACTTCTGAGAAATTCTTTTAAATATTTCGTTGAATTGGAATCTAGATTTTTTATTTCACAAGTTGCGTGATTGTGTGTATAGAACAGGCCTAAAAAGTGATAAAACTAGAATTTTTAAAACTGATTATTGTAAAATAAAAATTCTCTCCCAATTCTAGCCTAACCTTTATAAATACAATCACGTGCGTTAAATAATTAAAATTATAATTTCTTCAAATTTGTTATAATATTATTAATAAAAAGAATAATAAATTGCAACGCGTAAATAACCATTGTGAATAAATTATTGCAGAATTGTGTACGCTTTTTACAATTTATAGCATTACAATAATATGAATACTTTTCTTCCTACTGTGCGCCCACCAAAACTTTTCATAAAGTATAGAAAACTTACTTCTGTTTCACAAATTATACTGAACATTTACCTTCAAAACGATTTCCTAATGAGCGTTCTTGTTCATTTACGACTCTATGAATAAAGTATTTCTTTTAACATTTTCTTGTAGACTATTTTCTAAGAAACTTCGTTTACTTTCGAGGCAAGATAAGCTACAGTTTTTATTTATCGTCGTGTTTACTAACTTTGTCTCAAAACGCTTTCAAGAAAGCTAATCAAATCTTAGAATTCTGAGTTGTATAATCTTAATAAAAACAAATATACGGTTTTTACTGGCTCAGAAGTTTTACTTAATGATTCCCTTAAATTGTTGTAATAAACATGAGCATAAATTCTCATTATTATATTTGGGAAATATAAATCTTTCCCAAAAACTACAGTGTGTACCTTCACATATTACAATTAAAACAAATTATGGGGATAAATAATTTGAAAAATGGTCTGACATTTTGGATTTATTGTAATGTCATTCTTTTCGTATTCTTTTAAACAAACCCTTTTAGTAGATACCCATAGTGATATGGATATCATTTAAAAGGATTTGATACTTAAATGATATGGAAATTAATTAAAAAGGGTTTGAGACCTATGCACAAAAAATAACTATCACATCTTCGCCATGAGACCGCCATATTGAATTTAGAATCCAGTCATTTAGCTAAGCTAATTTTCCAGATATATTCCGTTTGAATGAATAAACTGAATATATTTGCAAAATTACAGTTCAATGGGTTAGGGGTAACTTTTTTAAAATTTTATTCGCAAGATTTGACCTAAACAAACATAACATACAAACATTGCAAGTTAAATAAAAAGTTGGTTTAGTATGTTCTTAGACAAAAAAAAAGATAAAGCAGACTGTTGCTTGAACTCATGCCTCTCCTTTCTTCTTTGTTCTTTGACAATTAGGTAGTAATTATATTTATAAAAATCTGTTGTAATATAAACGGTGGGCGCAACAACTCGATCATCAATGTACTGGAAAACACTTTTTATATCATAAATATTATTTTCATAATAATAGTATTTAGGTATTACAATTATTGTACTTCCAATAATCGATACATGAACATTTTGTCGTAACATTCTACACCTACTATAATAGTAGGCATACTGTAAGTAACAATTGAGGAATTGTAATCACTATTGTTTTTATTAAATAGTAATAAATAGTTATGTATATTTATGGCGTTATGCAAGTAAACCTGCAAATTCCCAAAGTGATATTATATGTTGGTAATTTTGTAAATAAAAGCTTCAATATTTTATGTAATGTTTCATTTCTATTTGTACAAGATTTGTCCAGTCCTTTCCCGACCCTGGGCTCGGTTTCTAGTCTTACTGGATGCAGCTGAATTCCAGAATTTTCTGTAACCAGGGATCGGTCCAGTCTATCTGAACTCCACGACCTCTTTTTAATTACTTATTCCACCATCTTCAGGAGTCCGCCATATTTTATTTAGAACCTAGTGATTTGATAAAACGATACCCTTTGGCAAGACTTGTCCGATTTCTTGGCTTCCGACTATCCATACTCGTAATGACTAACAAGGATCTATCAATGACACCTGAGATCAACAATTAAATGTGACTTCCGAGACTCGGAGGAATCTTGGTATGTTAAAATGGTCACCGATCTGCAGCGAGCTGCCTCGGCAAATGTTGCTTAACATAGGAGTTGGGATTGGAATTGGTTTGTATGCAAAATTTTAATTCTTGATCCAATATACTAAAATCTTATCATAATAAAATTCGTAACCCAAGGAAACAAAAAAGTCAATATTCGTTTTTCAATACTACCCCCCTAAAACTATTAAGCGGGTGTAAACGGTTGTATGGGAGAATCGTTGGGTTAATAAACTTGGAATAAATCCTAATAAACGTGAATAATAAAGACTAACGACATTATTAGTTTTTCGAAACGACTCTCAAAATACGCTTTAAAGGACGTTAAAATCTTTGTGTAAACATTCTCGCGAACAAAGTCGCTGACAAAATGCTAGTTTTATCTATAAGCTCATTGTAATGTTATTGTAATGTTTCATTCTTCTAATCCAATAAATACATGCTCATTTATAATTTTATTAGCGGTGATAATATCGACAAAATGTTGGATTTAAATAATTATTTTAAGCACTAATTAATTAAATCAAGGCATAACATGAAATCCAATTTTCTGGACGAATAGACACATTGCATTTTGTACTCCCAGATTTTATCAGATACTAGTAAAATTAATTAGTATATTTTTTTTACATAAAATAGTTTAGGCTTTGTTTTTCAACATGACTTCCGAAATGTAAAGTTATTTTACACTTTTTTTATTTTTTTTTGTATTGAATTTGTTGTTTCCCAAACAATCCGGATACAAATGTCCAAAACGACATAATATTATAAAAGTATTGTAAATACATGAACAAATCGTTTAACACAGACATAAAATTGCCTTCCAGATTTCATTTCCAGGATACCGTCATCAGATCCTAACTTTGGGACCATGGGAGTCCGATAAATTAAGAACATTCTCAAAATCTCAAAATGTAACACAATTAAATCATAAAATAATAACAAAAACTTGGTAGCTCATCTTAAGTCCGTCCGGCAACCGTTCGGACTGAGCCCGAGTCGCCGATGGCGCGTAGTGGTCCACACGCGCCTCAAAGAGATGGTAGCAAAACCGTAGGGGCCCAGCAGGGCGAAGCCGAGGAAACACTTAGACCTGGAACGCAAAAGGCAAAGGAGCAACAAGTGAGGTTTTGGTCTGTACTTTTCTGACACGTCTTCCCGCTCCGCTCTAAAATGGGAGAAGTGATTTCAAAAATTCTTACACCATTAGAAAGCTACAAAATTGCTTTTATTTATTTGCTTTGTCTAATTTACTCAAGATGGATTGAGCCAGGCATGTTAGAAGAACGGTGGACTAAAAGAGCCACTTATTTTGTCCCATTAAACGCAAGGCGACATCGCGGCATACCAAGACAAAGATGGAAATACGAACTTGAGTGGTCTTACCGGAGGCACTGACCCACAATGGCAGAAGACAGGCGGGTGTGGAAAGTGAAAGAGATATGCGTTCACTCGGCAGTAATGGGCTAATTAGATTAGATTAAAATTTACTAATAACCTCAAAATAGGAGAGTATTAAGAAACTTATATTATGTTTATATTATTTATCGAGAAGTCAAATCGATTATGTCATTTTAAAAGACCGTAGCTGGTAAGTAAATTCAGTTTTATCAAAAGGATGTATTCAGATCATTTATAAACCTTAAATACGAAACATTGTTTTTTTTTCTATATGTAAATAAATAATAAAAAATTCAACCTTACAACACTCCCTAAGGATACGTTGTTATCTAAAACATCCGTAATAATATAAAAGAAAATATATCTCAATATCGAATCGAAATACAAAGTGTCAAAGCAAAATACAAAAGGAAACTGAAAATGAAGCGAATGGTAATGGCACTGGGGTGAGCGCGAAGCATGGAAAATAATGTCTCTGAGGGAAATTACTGCGAAGCTTAGGGGCTGCTCTATCTCCACACAGAAAAGGCGTGAGTGTGAGGGCTAAGTGTCTTTTTTCCAAGTTATTTGACGCGCCATTCTTCCAGTCATGTAGTCTCAACGAAAGACGCAAAAAATTACCAAGTGCAAACTCGGCTGTCGGCGAGAAATGTAATCACTTTCCACATTATCCCCAAAAAAGTTCATAGCCTGTTTTTATTTTTGTATGCTCTATAAATGTACTGTGACTGCAATATATCACTTTTTATCGTGCGAGGCAAATGGAGCTAAAACAAATTCAATATACGAATGGCTGCGTTTAAACTGAGATACAACATTTTAGTATTAAATAGTTGGATTCCAATATATTGTCTTAGCAGGGACAAGTTGCTAAGTCGCCGACTTCGAGCGACGGAGTGGATAACTGATCACCATTAATTGACTTTTGTTACTTGCTAGAAGGATAGTAACGACGTCTATATATATTCAAACTTTAATTCTATTTTCAGTAAAGTAACTGTATCTATATTACTTTTAAATTTGAACTTATACATATGTATTATTATATAATAACTGTATTCTGTCTTCATATCGTGTTGGGAGTGATGTGTCGTGTCGTTCTGCGTGTTTACTGTCTAGAATCGTTTTTTCCTTTGAATTCTATAATTATGATATTACCCACAAAACGAGACACATTAGTAAAACAATAACAGCGCGGTCTCATAGGACCGGTCGGGGATTCATGAATTAAGATAGATATAATGCAAAATAAAGCTCTAGTGTACCTTTCAGTTTGGAGAAACAGAAGTTTGGACGTGAGGAACAGAATGTAAAGTCCCACAAACCTCCGTTGTAAACGGAGGATCGTCAGACCAGACGGATATTTTGTCTGATCTGGGCAACTACCGATAGAACATTTCGGGTTATTGCGCGATGCAGGATTTCTTAGTTTAGTTTCTATGTCGCATCACTCCCCTCCGGAAATCAAAGATCGATGGTAGGTAGGTTTTTGTCTTTTTTTCCTGCATCTACTGTTCACGGAGTATTGGACTAACTTCTGTCAGCGGATTTCTCTGTGAAAGTAGAAAATAAATAGCCTTTATTACTTAGTGAAGATACTCAATTCAACATTAGACAAAGAAGGAATATACGAGTAACCCCTGTGTTTGTGGCCCCTGGGTTTCCCGTTACTGTGATCTTAGTTTTAGCGCACAGTCCAGTATTCCTTATACAGTCCATAATAAGAGCTCCATAGCTCACTCCAAATATCGAACCTGGACTTCTGCTGAAGATTAGTAAATTACACGCTTTATTTAAGGGTTTAAGTTGACAAAATATACCACTAAGTTATAGTATTTTGTAGATTCTATACTGATCGGTTGTCGATAGAAAATAAGACCAACCTCACTTACTACTTATTAACATGGCACACATTGGATTGCAGCCTCACTTCAGAATATCTAAGAAAGCCATATTTTGCATTATGACGTCATCAATGTCCAGGTGTGTTTAGCAGCCTGCCCAACAAAGGCTCCAGACATAATTATGTATGTCGCTTATTACGTAAGATATGACGATATGGGGCGACGTCTTAGCCAAACCACACGAGCTAATATGTACCGGTAGTTTCTCGAGTTACCTTACTTAATTTAATAATATTACACTAATATAATACTATGCAGGCGAAAGTTTGAGAGTGTGGGGGTATATTTGTTAGTTCTTCACGTTCGAACTGAACGGATTTCGTTGAATCTAGGTACACGTGTAGGTATAGGATGTCCTGAAATAGCACATAGGATATTCTTGTCCAGGTATATGTTATCTTAAGATAATGGCCCGCTACTACGCTGGCAACAGCTAGTAACTTATTACAATCCAAATTATTCTCTCAAACAACTCTAAATTCGTTTATTTATTTTTTCACACTTTATGCACATAAAGGTACAACTGTGGACTTAATGCCTTAGGCATTTTCTACCAGTCAACCTTTAGGTAATGCAGAGAAGATTAGTGGTACATGTTTCAAACAAGAAGTTTATGCTTAGATACATACAACACGTGCTAACAGGTAAAATATACACAAAAAGGACATCGCTAAGCAACAGAAAAATGTTAACCCTTACGTAAAATGTCCTTTAAGTGAAACGTCTCGTAAATCGTGGGACACCGATCTAAGCTCATAATATTTTAGATCTGTATTCCATTCTTTCAAAAGCCTTTTCAAGCGTATTTTTTAGGGTTCCGTACCTCAAAAGGAAAAAACGGAACCCTTATAGGATCACTTTGTTGTCCGTCTGTCCGTCCGTCCGTCTGTCAAGACCCTTTTTCTCAGGAACGCGTGAAGGTATCAAGTTGAAATTAAAACCATATATTGAAATTCGCGGTCCCTTGAAGTTGTGCAAAAATCAAACTTGTAAGTTGACGGGAAAAAAAGATACGCCCGTTTATGTTGCAAAAAACGTACATTTCGACACTGTCAAAGGAATCAAAACTCATAGGGTGCTTCCCGTTGACCTAGAATCTTGAAATTTGGCACGAAGCAAGGTATTATAGCACTAATATCGGGAAAAGTCTGAAAACTGAAAATTTTTAGTTACGTCACAAGAAAAAAAAATTGAAAAATCTTCAAGACTCGATTCGAGAACTAAACTGTTTTTATAGGTAGGTTGGTACGAAACCCTCAGTGCGCGAGTCCGACTCGCACTTGCCCGGTTTTTTTTTTTAATACATTACCCTGCACTGAAGACCTACTCCTGCATAGCGGGTAAGTTCTCAAATATTAGAGTAATGGAGTAGGAACTACATTAGACCGACGCACACGTCGGTGTCCATACATTTTATATGACAACAAGACTTGTAGACCTACATTAGATTAACGCCACGCGACGTCGTTCTACATTCAATACTGGCGTGGTCCACATGTGCGTCGGTTTAATGTAGCTTTCAACTCACATATACAACAAATCCGGACCTGGCAACGATTAGTAGGCCATTCGAGTATTTTATTACAAATTCAAATAGATTCTATCAAAGGTAAGGCTTCTTGAGTCTCTAATATTCACATACTCAACACACCCATACCTAGGACAACGATCCCTAGGCCATACAAATATTTTGTTCTAAATTCAAATGGTATTCTGTCAAAGGTAAGGCTTCTATAATGAGTGTTCTTATTACTAAATACCTTATAATAGAGACACCCGAACAATCTTTAATATTTTTTCATAAAGTTGGTACCTGTTTCAACTAAATGAACCGCAGCAAGCAGCCATATTTATTTTTTGGTCTTATATTATTGCGGTGTTGCTTTTAATTAAGAATTCCAACTTGTCAGGAGAACATTTTAATGAGAATGAAAATCTCGCAATTTTTCAAAAGAAAAATCGTGAACTATTATTGCAGACGGCTAGAAATTATTATAGGCTTGGATGTTTTCTTAACGTTTCTTAATTAATATTTTTATCTTACAGAGACCAGTAATCGTTTTATTAATAGACCTTCATTGTTAGTTTATTTTATTATTCTCAATTGCTTTATCAACTGGATACTGTATTTTCTCTTGAACTTTGCAAAGAAATAACAAGTAAATTGGATAATGTAATTAGAATGATGTCTCGAAAGGTTTGTAGAGTAGCGTGTCAAGTACCCACTCTCGGTTTCATAGTGAACATTCCTGGACTAAAATTCTCAAATAGTCAGTTCTAAATACAAAATCGTATCTCGGCTATGGAATTAGAAGTACTATTTATATTGCGCATACGTGGGCCACGTAAACCGATCTGGGCGTTTCGGTCTCCATACATTTTATAAGCAACTAGCCTTGTAGAGCTATATTAGATCCACTCCACGTGACGTGTTTTTACGTACAAATTAGGCTTGGCCCACGTGTATGTCGGTCTAATGTAGTTAGTTCCTGCTTTATTCTTACACTCGTTTGGCCCACTATATTGTTACCGTCAAAAAGTAAGTGTAGCGACGTTTATATACAACTAGGTAGATAAACTAGCACTTTGTCCACAACTTTGTTCGTAAGAATGTTTTCATAGAAACTTTAACACCCCCTGAACCGTCTTTTGAGGTTAGTTTTGAATAACTAATAATGAAACATGACAGTGTTTATTATTCATTTAAGTTAGAATTAGTGTTCTGAGAAGTTTCAAGTTCATTAGCCCCAGAAATAAAAATCCTCCGTGTAATCTTTAACATACTCTAAGCCGTCTTATGAGAGTAGTTTTCTGTTATTGTTTTACTATTGTGTCTCGTTTTGCGGGTATTTGATAGGTTAAATGATAACCTTTATTATTTATTTAGGTTTTTATTCCTACTAAGTTTTAATTATATTGACCAACAGAGTAAAATTTTGCTTACAAACGAAATTCCATCATAGCCATGTGTCACTCAGAAATAAAGCGGCTTTTTAACGATGAAAACATTTTAGTAATCGGACTATTACTTACAGAGATTATCTCCAACAAACAAAAAACAAACTTTACCTCTTTATAATATATGTTTAGAAGTGTAGACCAGTTGATCTGGCAAACGTTGTTCTACCATTAAAGAAGCGGTGGCGGTAAAAGGGTAAAAAGTAGCCTACGCTAGCTTCTCAGTCCTTTCAAATAATAATCGGTCCAACCGTTTCGTAGAAGTTTGATAACAAACACTGACACCAGATTTTTATGTACTAGATGAGGCGATTGTGAATAAATCCCTTGTATAGAATACTCCTCTATTATAAACATGGCCTTGCCCTTTATCCGTCGTCCAGCGCGCGACTAAAAATAACGTGCGTCAAGTTCAAAGTGTGTTTAATCAGTTGTGACAGTATTTTAAGATTTTGCGTCGTTTCAGTTTCATCAAAATAAAGATAATGTCAAAGCAATTTTCTTGTCAAAAGCGTGGCACCTGTCCTTTTCTGTCAGTCTGAATCCAACTCTCCCCGGATTCAGACTTCAGAAAAACCACCTGGGGTATCACCATCAGCACATGGAAGGAGTCTGCTGGGCCTATCCCGGAAGAGAATGTAATGAGGACCCATCTGAACCTCTTTGTGAACTCCAGTCGAGTCTAGTCGTCCGCAATTGACCGGAGAAGTCAGGGCGTTTTTCGTCCATTTTCGAATAACGACCAATGGTTCCATCCAGTAAAGACCGAGCCCGAGTAGTCGATGGCGCGTAATGTTCAAAGAGATGTCAGTAAAACCGTAGGGGCCCAGTAGAGTCGATGCCCGCTAGATCCACGAGGAATTTTTGCAATAGAAACCTGTGCTTCTAGAATGCAAAAGGCAACTGAAGAACTCCTTAAAATAAAATAAAAAATCCTCGCTGTGCATGATTACGGGACCGCCGAACTCCATGAAATTACACTATGAGCAATAGGAAAATGAGAACAGTACCCTAGAGACCTACATTTTGCCAGGTAGGTGTTATCTTACTCGGTATTTAGCCTAATGTACTACGTAATAGAGGACAATTACCAACTCCGGACTGTAATTGAGAAATTGGTGACGGAAAAGTTTCAGTCTAATACCTATTTTGTATGATTCTCGTGCTTTGTTTCATAGAAATCTATTCGGTTATAACGGCGTAAAGAAGTAATAGATAGACAGAGTTATTATTGGATACATAATAATCAGTAATTTCAATGACATATGCAAGGAATGTGATTTGGATCCATTCACAATTAGTGTGAACTCGGCCAGAAGGTGTTGGAGCCTTTTTTTCAAGTAGGTTGAAATAATATGACTGCATCGATACGAAAAGAAGAAGAAGAAGGTTTAATTGATTCCGTTTACTAGTTCTTTAAGTAATTGCAAACCAAGGATTTGTGCTGTACATTTGCAGTATAAACCTTTTTTATATGTATTATTATATGTCTATACGTGAGGACTTGTAATTAGCTTTCTAATGATTATAACTAGTTTCTTTTTTCTGTTTTCATTAGCTGTAAGTTCTCCATGTACTAAACAAATAAATAATATTAATATTATGAATAAATATTATCTTAACATGAATCGTGCTTAAGTGGTTTAGTATAACAGGTAGAGTAAACCTGCGCGCTTGCAATCTGGTATCATATATTTAATTTTATGAGCCACTACTTAGCCATAGTTAACTTACCAGCAATAAATTTATAGAGTAGGCGGCTCGGAACCGTTCTTTATGGTAATTAATAGGGACACTGTCCGGCGGCGGATGTCTTACAGCTGATATGATAATGATGACGTCCACATGTGTAGGTATCACGACATACCCCGTCATGTACTGTGGAACAAGTTGTTTGGTGGTGTAGTTTACGTCGTTGATATATCTCGAAGGGATTCTGTAACATGTGCGAGATTGTTCGAGAAAGTCAATAATAAAAATAATCAATTTATATTTCAGGTAAACAGTATCCATCACGCCCTGGAACGTGAAGGCAAATTTAGGCACATAGGTTGGTTTTAGTCAGGAACAACACACAACAACAGAAAACAGGAGACAAGTATTTGATGTATTATTTATTTAATTTAAATATATTTATTTTCTTGTTGTACAAAAAAGTATTTTGTACAACAAGAAAATAAATATAACAATTTAAGCCTTAAAACAACAACAATTGGCGGCCATGTCGCATTCCGCGATCTCTTCCAGGCAACCTAGATTTCTGATCTTAAAAAAGGGCTACGCATAAAATAAGTTCATTTTAGTTGTCTTTGCGTTCCAAAGCCACAAAAAAGTTTATCAATATTCCGGAACTATATTGGAAAAGTTTCTAAAACCTGAATATTTGCTTTAGTCAAGCCCATGTTGTTCTTGGCTCTACAGTTATCATTGGCCAATTTTGAGTCTGGCTACCTCTTTTGGAACTTGCGACTTAACATTTTCTGATATTTGGAACTTGGGATCCCCTCATTGATTCTTCCTCTGACATGCGAAAGTTGTGACCTGTCCAGTTCCACTCTTAACAGTTCATAGAGTTTCTGATGCAGTGTATTTTTTTCACTGGACACCAAACATTGGTTTTTATTGTGTGTATCATATAATATCATACTAAGATAAAAACCACAACTACAACAACACAACGTCATGTATTCCTAAACTAAGTAAGGCTTGTGCTATGACTACTAGATACCTGCTAAACATATTTATGTATTCCTAAATAAACGAAATACATATTTTAAATAAACAACGTTGTTTGAAAGAAGATGCCTACTGTCTTACAAGTAAGGATTCTAATAACTTGTTTAACTGTACTTCAGATTGCGGGCTTAGTTTGTCGAAACTAACAATTCTAGGAATGGCATTAGTTATAGACAACTTCAAGTAAATCTACGTCTAGACTAGGTTTACAATAGGTACTTATTAGGTAAAAAGGTAATTACGAGGTCAATTATGGCTGGTATATAGTGACCTCACATTAATCATTATTTATGTACCTAGACTGTCTACTCGTTTATCAAGGTTTCATTTTACGGAATAAGTATAAAAAAATATTTCCACTGGCTTTGAAACACAGGACTGATTTTTAGGTGACACATGTTTATTTTCTGATGAATACGTAATTATGGCGTTTTGAAATAGTAAAAAGCTGGCAATAAAACCTGATTTGTGTAGAAAAGCGTTAAATAATTTCTCTCACAATAAATAGAGCGAGAGGGTGAGTCAGATTTTAAGTGGCTAAAATCTACCAGTGTCCTTGCGTTTCAGGGATGGAGTTACTCGTTTGAACAATTCCACAGCCCTGACAGGCGTCAGCCTTAAAGGGTTTCGTCAACTCTGCTGACGGCTCTTTGAGTTACACGTGGAACAAAACGCGTCGTCGACCCTGGCCTGGTCATTATATGACAGTGAGACATAACACGTGCCTACAGTTGCTGGGAATCGTCTTACGTCTCCAGCGGTGGCTCGGCCGTGAGTACTCCACGTCCTCCGCATGTATGGTGATACAAGCGAAGGAAGTCCCTGGTAGAAAATGCCTAAGGCATTAAGTCCGCCTTTGTATCCTTATGTGCATTAAGTATTAAATAAATAAATAAGTATAGTCTTTATAGAAGCAGTTGACTGCTTCACGCTCCGTACCATGACCTGGGCCTGGTCGCCACTGCCAAACGCCTCCATGAAGACACGGCAGTGCTTTACCCAAACGGGGCAGACCTCTATCGTGTCTTTCGAACGATCTGCACTATGGTAATACCCGGTGAATTAATTCCTGTCCAATCCTCCAAAGTAACTTCTCAAAAAAACAGTATGCAGTGCGAGCCTTTGTCAGGCGGAAAGTAAGGATGCCGTGGCACCTCTCTAACCACTCCTTAAAGAGGGGATTTATTGTGGCGTGTGGCGAGGTCATATTGCATATCAGTCTTATCTTTTCATTAAAAATTCAGTTTAAAATTTTAATAACGAAACTTACAAATAATTAAAACTTTTTTACTAACTATGAAAGTTTTTTTCTTGTTTTAGTAATTAACAGCGTATTCCACTCCAGTACACATTGGCCCATGCTGGCTTCGCGAGTTTTCATCAAAGTATTCTTAGTACAACAGTTTTTAATATATTATAGCAAAACTTTGTGAGCGTGTCTGTATGTTTGTTACATCTTTACTCTCGGACAGCAGAACAGATTTGGATGAAATTTGGCTCAATCCTTAAAGAATTCCCAGTCCCAGTTCAGTTTGTCCCAGGAGTATATTACCTTAATTTAATTTTGATGATTTTATCTGAAGAATATCACTTATACGTTTCCACAACGTGTATGACGTAAGTAAGTATAGGAGGTAAGCAAGGATCGTACTAGTTGGCATTCTGCAGTGACTGCTTACCCCAACGGAGAATGGTGTGAATTTATCTATTTATGTCAAATTGTGTCACTTTTGCGGTGAGGATTCAAGGAAGAGCTGTTTACTACATAAATTCTAAGATAAAACGGAATAACTTGTGCTGCAGAACCCTGCGAAAGATAATTATCAACAGCGAGATCTAACGTCAGCTCCAATTTACGTCTCAAAGTTATATGGAAGCCGACGTTCTGAAGTACAAAGCAACTTCAGTATGCAACAAGTACATCAACAAAACTGAATTTACAATCAAAAGAAACACGGGAGCTCGTCACGGGCTCGGTTGAACGGCGTGTCACAGTTCATTAATATTTATAGTCGAGGGCAGAACCTAGGGCTACTGCTCTCACACCATGCATAATTTCACTTCTACGTCCTCTACAAATTTTAATTGCTCGAGCTGCTACATCGCAACTTTGTCCGAAGTTACAGTGACGAATATACCACCCCATTTGTTGTTTCGCGAATGCACAAAAAATGTTTGCGCTGCGTACAGCGGAGTGGGCTTCAGTTCGGTTACGTTCCACTAAACTTTTCCCGCACACGCCGCCGCTTTAAGCTTCGCGACTTATTTTAATTTGTTTTAGTTGAGAATTTATTGTGAACTTTTTTAATTTAGTGAAAGTCAACATAACGCGGTGTAATGAAGGCGAACATGAAATTGACTTTACGCGCCGGTATAGTAGTTTGCTGTCGTTAAAACGTCGTTAACTGGAATATAATATTCAGTGGAAAATGAAACATATTTGTATCAAGAAGTCACTTTATTCAAAATATATGAAAATGTTCAATACTAAGTAGGTAAGTAAGAACTTTTCAGATCTGGTGGGGAAAGAAACTTTCAAGTAGGAGAATAAAGATGCACACACTGAACTGTGACAAAATCTCCATGAGGTTAGAATGGGTTCTACTTGTAAAAAGTCAGAAGCGGAAGCATAAGAACCGGAAAGAACGCAAAGGTTTTAAAAAAATGGGTCGTTTTAATTTTTTTCAAAATATTAATAGCATAATTATATTAGCGATCATAAGTCACTTAATTAATTGCTTAATACCGGCGTGGGGGAACGTTGTGAACTGTGACGTTGTTGACGTGCCACGTCATCAGAATCGCTTGGAGAAACCGTCGCGACGGTTACTTTTTGAATTTGGTCGGATGTGCAGTCTTTATCCGCACTGGACCTGCGTGGATTATGTAGATTACGGTTCATTCCCAAGGTGCTGAGTATGCTATCTTAAGATTTTTTTTGGGAAATCCATCAAGTAAGTCGAATGCACCAAACGGGATAGCTGGTTTCTACTATTTACAGTACTCCAAAATCTGTTATTAGCATTAGAATTATTGTCCTTGTAATGTTCCCATTGTTGGAACAAAAGCCTCTTCTCTGGGAGAGAGAGAAATAAAAGTGATTGTAAAGGGTAATTGTATTTCTTGCCATGAAGTACCGTATTGCCCCAGTTAATGGGTTGTGGAGGTGTGGTAGGCAGTCGCTCCTCGTAAAATATTGGTATTCTGCTAAGTTCGGCTTGACTGGAACCGAACCCAATATAGTTGGGAAAAGGCTAGGTAGATGATGATGATGATGTAAAGTGTAATTGTTGAAAAGCTTACCAATGATGACCGAGCCACTAATTTGTCGCTGTCGCTTTTATACCATAATATTATATAATAAGTACCTACTCATTAAAGGAAACAGTTTGTAGATTCCAATAATTACGAGTCTTAAACTCTCGAGGCGGAATAAGCGAGTGAGTAGACGGTTACGTGGTACTCACTGTAAGCGCATTACTTACGTCAAATGTTATTCTAAATGAGTTTCAGTACTGCGGAGTGTATGTATACATAATGTAAAACCCCAAAAGTTCGACACACGACATAATTAGGAACCTCTTAAGTTAATTTATGGGAGATCAAATAAGTTATATATGGCTGTGTGTGCTCGAAGCTGCCGCGGGACGCAAAAGCCCAAAGCTTATTAAAAGCTGTCACAAAAAGCTGTCTGCGTCGGTGAGAACTCCCTTATGAGTGTAACCAATCTAATCTATAATAATATTGAGTTAACAAGCCGGCTAGTTTGTTGTCTATACTTCTTCTTCTAGAGTAGATGGCTTTCTTTTCCCTTAAAGTATTTGGGTCCAGTAGATTGCCACATTTACTCGTATAGTAGCCTCTGTGGGATTTTTAAGGTCCTCGGAAGTGTAAATCCGTCAACTTAATGTCCTATCGGTCTACTGCAGGTCGGGATAGCGTTCATCGGTTATTTCGTTTGTCGGAATAGTGTAGTACAATCAGTGTTGGGACACTTTGGGCCCACTAATAAGTAGGCTATCATCTGGTCACAGGCACCGCATTCGCATTGGGTGTCGAGAGGGTCTATAATCCCTTATTTTGTCGAATCGTATTTGCAACGGCCTACTTTGATGTTAGCTATACTATCTATTCCGTTTGAACGGGAAGGAGTAACAAATATACACAAATATATTATAAACATTTGCTTTTATAAAATTAGTGTAATATTTTGGTAGATCTGTAGACAGGTGTCTAAGTTATTTAATCGAATAAATAATGTTATACTTAATCTGAATATTTATGTCCTCCGAAATCATAAAAATTAATAAGTAAGTAGATTTCATCAAGATCAAAATTTATACGTGATAGATAAGTGTCTACTTTACCCTTGCAGCTTCGAGGCATATAAAAAGCGGGTGACTTAGGACTGAAGATGAGTATATTCTAAGCTGTAATTTATAAAAATGTTGTATAATTTAATGTCATATAATTTTAAATCACAAAAAAGCATTTATAGCCAAATAAATAAAATGTTAGTTGAATAATTATGACGTTTACAATATTAGTAATTGGCACATTATTTGGCGCCCCAAACTCATGATGCCGACGTTAGTTATACCTATTACCTACAATGTTGCATTAACAACAATCATAAACAACAATTTCAAGCACAGTTACACAATTAAATTATTCCCCAGCAAAATTATATGTGCATTTAAATTGCTAGGAACTGCGGTATCTCGAGAATCTGTGCCGTACCGCTTTGTCTTGGCGTATTGCAGTTGGTCTTAGCGCCTCACCGGGATTAATTTTAATCTTCTGCTACAATAGAGTTCCCAGTTAAAAAGTTTCCAAAGACTTTGAAAGCTCGGTTTTAGGTAAAAGTTTTCACCACGTAGATATCTCACAAAGCCGTTCGGCAACGCAACTCCAGGAGCATTAAAGGCCCGTACACATTTACACAGCACCGCATAATATGAATTCGCCACATGAAATGAATATGCATGCGATATTTAATGTGTGAATGACAACTGCGGTTAATTTGGGACAATAAGTGTCACATTTGAGTAAAAATTATATTAATCAACATTGTACACTTATTATTGTACTGTATTTATGTAATTCAGAACCTGGATTGATGCAATAACTGCAATTATGCATAAATTAAGAACATTCGACAAGTTATATACATCTTTTATACATCAGTTGCCTTGCATTTTATTAACAAACTTTCAGTCGCATCGAATCTGCCTTTTGTTTCCACCCCAAGCAATCCCCGTTAAACCGAAAGTATAAATCAGTTTCGCAAAGCATAATATTTGGAACAATACTGCAGAAAGTAATAAATAATACCTACAGGTAAATAAATCGAATGGCAGTTGCAATGAAAAATAGACGCCGTGAAAATAATATTTTGCTGTTTCAGTTGCGAGCTCGGGATTGTAACCCTTTTATAAAGAATCCTAGAAAATGGAACGGCCTTATGGTATAAAGAAATATTAAGGTATGAAATAGAGGTAGACCTCCTGAAACTTGGCTAAATGACATTATTAAGATAGAAGGTGAAAACTGAGTATCAAGAGTCAAAGATAGAAAGCTGTGGAGTAAAATGAAGAAGGCTTTTACTTAAAGAGGTTCTTAATGAGAATAAAAAAACACTAATTACGCTAGTGTGATATCTGAAGAGGTCGCATACGGTCATGGCTGTTATTAACTTGCAAACTGGCGAGGTAATTACGACTATATTATGTACTTTTTAAGATTTAAGTTTCATATAGCATAGTAATTCATATTTTGAAAGATGATTGATTGGGAATGTAACATAAGTCAGGATGAAATATGTAAAAATATGATTAAAAATAGAGCTTCTAACAATATAAATTAATAATAAACAATAGCAGCACTTTCATTGTGACTGTCCACCCCTTTATTTGATTAGATATGAAAATAAAATTTAATAAAATTAATATAAAATGTACATAATTTTTTTGATGACAGGTGATTTATTTAATAATGTACACACAGTACATCACTAAATAAATTACCTATATACATAAAAAGTGAAATTTACTGACTGACATATCAACGCACAGTCAAAGCTACTGGGACTAAGAGTGTGAAATTTTGCACAAGGTTTCCTTTGATGATGAAGATTCTCCGAAATTCACTCTTTAAGAGAATGAAATGAGGGAAAGGGAATCAAGTTCATGTTTGTATTGGATAAAGTTACGATCACGCGGGTGAAGCCGGTAACAAAGGCTACTTTAACAATGGACACCAACTAGATATGAATTTAACATTCACATAAAATAAGCCATACTGTTAACAACATCTTACAAATTGAGAATAATAAAACAAAAAAAAAAATCTTTAACATGTCACTTACGGGATATCTTCCATGATTATTTGTTGTTTTGAGTTCCCGATATTTCGACGCTGTTGCAAGCGCCATGATCGGGTTCATCCCGTAAGTGACATTTTAAATTGTGAAATAAACCGTGATAGCCTAAAACAGTGTTTAAAAAAAATATAATTTTTAAGATAATTTTTCTGAGTTTAATTTAAAATATGAACATGAATAAATTATCAGAATTTGCATAAAAGAAAAACAAATGCCCAAATCATAATAATAATTGCGTGTTCCGCGAAGTTCAATAAACTTAATTAACGACTGCAACGCTGAAAGCTTCGAATGAAGGATCTAGTAAACTGATCCGATTGCCAATCGTAGTGGTCGTATCAATTCCCTCGGGATCGCTCACTACGAGTATATGCGTATATGACAGCCTGTGGGGTATGGCCTGCTAGTTTACATTTTCAAATTGATGGAAGTAAACTCATCACACTTAGGTTACAAAGATGAAATGAGTGTGTGAGTATGTTTCATACTCGAACAACTGAACGGATTCTGAAGAAGCTGGGTACACGAGTAGACAATGCTTTTTATCCCGGGAATAAGTTTTTTTAGGTGTCTTAAACTAGTGCTTGACTGCTATCCCACCTGATGGTAAGCAGTGATGCAATTGTTGATGGTGAAGCGCACTAGTTTATTAAGCGTCTATTCACTCTAGCCCTTGAGACACCCTAATTATAATCAGACGCGAAGACCACAGCAGTTCCTTTAGGACAATATTTAACTTTCACGCAGCGCGGGTAAAGTCGCTGGCTATAACTTGTGAATGATATTTGGGAAATAAAAGTATGTGGTTAAAATGCTAAGGTTCCTCTTTTGTTAACGCTATATACGTAATGCACGTAAGTAGGAATGCTTCTTGCTCTATATTGAATCCCTCATTTCAACTCTGCAGCCGCGGGGTCTTTTCATTTTCCAACTTTTGGAGCAATTACCAAAGTAGTTGTAAAGTTTCACATCGGCCTCGGAAGATTTTCATTTGCAAGAGTGAGTTTTCGAATTACAAACGAGCAGTTTTAAAACACCCACGTACCCACATTTTTGCAGCTTCTTGCTTACAAAAATTTGTGGGAAATCCTCCTTTATGCTTAGCTGGCCGAATTTCTGCTGTATATTCTTGTTCTTTCTAAAAAACGAAGCTAAGAATATTTTAAAAGTAAAAAACGCTGTCTCATCTCTTATTTTTAATCTTAAAGAAAGGGAAATAAACAACAATACGGGTCAGTGAGTTTTTCGTAATACAATACTTTTGGCGGGTCAAAAGCTCGCGACACCGACCGAATATCCGATTTCAATAAATATCGTTAGCAAAGTTTCGTGCCTGCGACGGGATTTTTTTTTGTTTCTGAAGACGGAGGCCCATGCTGGCTGTTTTTGTATCTCTACTCCTTTCTTACAAGTTACGACAAAATTTATAAAGGGAATGTTTCTATAAATGCGGCATGAGTGAATACTATTTATACTAATATTGTAAAGAGAAAAAAAAAAAGAAAGATAGACTCAAAAACTACTGGACCGAATTTAAACATTCTTTCACATTTGTAATGATAAATTAGTACTTGTTGTAAAATATGGACTTTATTTTTTTTACTTACACGTGGGTAAAACCGCTGGCCGAAGTTAGTATAAACATTCCGTTTTCTATTATTCAAAACCGCATCTCAGATAAGCAGACAGACGCCGAAAGCGACTTTGTTTTACGCTATGTAAAAAAGTGTACGTGTCACCAAAAACCTATGCAAGACGTAACAATAACAACCAGCTAATTACGGTAACTTAAACGTGTCTTTAAAAAGCTTAATTAATATTATTGTAAATAACTAAATATGGAAAATAAGAGAGTCAGTGATATCGTGACCGGTTGATAGGACATAAAAAATTAAATAAAAAAAACGTGTTGCGTTGATTCCAAGTAGCATGGGACAAAAGCAGGAAGATTATGATGGGTTGGACGCATAGTAGTCACACCTATCGCAGCATCAGTACTATTTTCTTTTGTAAAGCTCACGTATATATCGTCAGTAAAATTGTAACGGTGCATAAATTAATCACGGCTATTTTTTTTTCACGGTTAATTGTTTTTTGTTAGTTAAAACGAGGCATTGCACGTGTTTGATCTTAAATAACCTAATAGCAACCTTTTTCCTAACCTTGCCATCACCAAAAATGACTTGTGCGTGCAATGTTGAAATTTCACTGGCGATATACGAGTATATACCAATATAAACATGGAAGGTTTACAGATGGTGATTTAATAGTTCCATTTCAATACATTATAATCAGTATCTCACGGTTTGCAATCTGTCAACAGTTTACAATCTTGAGAGGTAGATTATAATTTATTTATTTATTAACTCTTTATGCACACAAAATACAGAGGCGGACCAAACGATAATCAAACGGCATTTACAATTTTACCGTGACATATAAGCATTTTAAATAAGTATACATAGACTGAAATACTCGAGAAAGTTCCTACGCATATTCAATATGAATCTAAATGTCACCATATCTCTTTATGAAATACAGTTTAGGCAGCTTTACAACAAAGCTAATTAAATTAAAACCTCAAGCCTATTAGAGACGAAAACCAGCTTCAAATAACTGTTTACATAGTATAGATGTTTGTGGAATAATGAGCAATTCTCGAATACCACATCACAAGGCAAGTAAATGGCTAAACGTAATCCGCAATAATCTGATTGTCAAATGGCTGCTTGCTAAGTCATCGTTTGACTTTCAACGCCGGTGTGATACACATTTTCTAATAATAATAAATTATTTATTTGAATTTTGATAGAAGAACGTTTTGTCGAAGTACGTTTTTTGCGACGTTAACTGCGGTACCATTTTTTACCTTAAGTTAGAAGTTTGATTTTTTTACAGCTCCTAGGGACCAAGTCAGACTTTCGTTCAGAGTTCTGACTTGAGTAAATGCTTTTTATTTTACCTCGATACCTCCACGCGTTCTCGAGGTAAAACGTCTCGACTGACAGACAGACGGACAATAAAGTGATCCTACAAATAAGGGATCCATTTTTTCCTTTTGAGGAACGGAACCCTTAAAATACATTTATTGCTTGAATGTGCTACTGCTGGAAAAATACCCTTGCCTACCTATACCCTAATTTATGTAAAGTGATGTCTTCATAATCCTCGACACGTTGTTGACATTAGGGCTCGCTGCCAAATTAAATTGAGTAATTAGGCGATCAGAATGTGGTTTCGTTTAGGTTATATGTAACTATATGTTCTATGTTATACTCCGGGCAGAGGGCAATGGAGAGAACTCAATGTTTGTCTTGATAACAAACCAAGAATGAAGAGATTCGCCAAGGAACTAAGCGTACCAATAAAGCCTAAAAAAGCACCAAACTCAAGTGACAGTGGGCTGGGTACATTCTTCACAGATCAGAAGTTTAATGGTGTTGAAAGATTCTGGATCTCCTTTTGGAACGTGGTATACCACGTACCGAAAGACGCAGCTTTGGAAAGCCAGCTATAAGGTAGACCGATGACTTTGAAAAGGTCTCAGGAATCCTATGGATGCAAGATGCACTGTACTGGTCATTGTGGCGATATTTAGGGGAAGGCTATGTCCAGCAGTGGAAGTCATCCATCCACCTGTAGTTATATGTATACTTATACCTCTTTTGATGACATGCATTTCATTCGTTTATACGGCCACACTCATGCACCCAACACAATTTATAAAATACATTAATATTATGTTTTTTTAGAGATAGCACGCTTGAGCTACTTTAGATTCTGCTTTCGCATCAAATTTGTTTCTTATATCTTGTCTACAGGATTATATGAAAGCATGTGACGGGACAGCTTTTTGCCCGCAACGGGCTGGCGATGCAACTATCGCTCGTTTATTGGTAGCAATTTTTTACGAAAAAGTTGTATCGTTGTAGCTCCAGTTTGCGCATGAAATGAGACAGGACTGAGACAAAAAAGTTGCTCGTTGGTGTCCGTAACATCGCAAAATCTATTTATGAATATAAAAAGAAACTAATTGACTAACATATCTACGCACAGCCAAAACTATAGGGTCTTTTATGACGTATGCGAGTAATAAGAGAGGAAACGGGGTCCAATATTTGTTTGGAGAAACCTGCTCTCACGCAGACAAAACCGCTGGCAAAAGCTAGTAACAATCAAAAGAGCCTTTCAAGAAACAAATGAACCTACCTAATTTACACTTATCTGTATCAAAAGGCTATCGCTAACGATTTCCATGTAGGTACAAACACACAGACGATACGGTAAACGAAAACAAAGCCCCCACAAGTCGTAGGAAGCTTCATTACTCCGGCCGAAGGATCACAAAGCTAAGACAATCCCTCCTTAAATACCTACCTACCACCTACGCCTCGTATTAGGAAGGTTCTTATAAACACCAGCGGCGACCAACGATTGAACCTTAATTAGAAAAAATGAGAAAATTCTTTACATTATTTTTACAGTTTTCTTGGAACTACGATGTGGTTTATTAAACTAATATTATAAAGGCCAAAGTTTTTTATTTTATTTTATTAGGGACTACAAACAGCAGTGTATTAAATATTACACATGATTGGTGTACTAAAATAATAGAATTAATGTACTAAAATAAACACTACTCACGACGCCATCAATGTTGTGAGTATGTGTGTATATTTGTTAGTTCTTTATGTTCTAACGGCTAAATGGATTGGGATGGCACAAGGGTAGATAGTAGTAGTTTAGTATGTGCCCTTGGGACCAATTCACTAATTTCTTCTATATAGTCTTTATTTAATATTAAACATTGTTTGAAATTACAATGGCTGCATTTGTTAAAACAGAATAGTTTAAACATTAGCTTACGATGGTATATCATCCATATCATTAATGTAGAATTCCTGTACTACAAAAACGTTATTCTTCACGAAAAGACTTATTACATCCAATTATTAATAAATTCATTTACAATGTTTAAGGAACTTAAGGACTCCGACTCGGACAGGTCAAGTTAGAAGGGTTTAGCGACAGACCCCGCCATCTCCTTCGTGGTTATTGTTTATAAACCACCCAGAAGAACACATTTTAGTTAACAATTAGTACTTTTGATGGAACAAAAGCATATTGTGTAAAATAAAACAGAAATATATTGAGGAACAGTGGACTCTACTGGTGAAAAACGTATTTATTTTACGATTATGATCAGCCAGTTTGATAGGTACAGTTATGAAATAATTATAGAATAGAATAACTTTATTTCGGACATCAATGCCCATAATAGTGAAAATAACGAATAAAGAAAAACAAATAATATAATTATGTAATAATTATGCGTTTAGCTAAATAGCATCATTTCATGAAATGGCCGGTCACATCATGAAGTGGTCAAATCTAATAGCCTAAGAGCCCGTGAACGCCAGACCTACGTTATTTCATAAAAGCTGAAAATTTGTCAGCGCATGCTCCCAACACAGGTAAGAACGATGGACCATTATGTCGTTTGGGTTGCAGTGGTTTTGACAGATAAACGGTACCAAAGGTGTGCAAAATACCGGTCTAATTACGTCAAATAATAAAGGTTGATTTTTTGTTATTACCTTATTAAAAATCACGTTATTCATTGCCAGGCACTTTAAATTATATAATTGTTAACTTTTGTACCGATAGATGGGGTTGTTAGCTGAGTGCGTTATCTTAAATTTTGATTCAGAATTTGGTTGGGAGCATGCGCTGACAAACTTTCTGCTTTTATAAAATAACGTAGGTCTGGCGTTCATGGGCTCTTGCTCTATAAGATTGACTGCCGATCCGATTGGTATTTTTTTTTACCGTTAGATAGATGTTTTATTCCTGAGTGAAAAGGCTATATTTTATGTATGCGGGCAAAACCGCAGGCAAAAAATAGTTGTAAATAAAAATGAGGAAAAAGATAATACTAAGTAAACTGGTAAAAAAAATATTATAAAAATAATTTCCCTGTAGGTTTTATTTTAAATAGACTTTTCGACGTTTTCAATTAGAATAACATTCAACTGAGAAATGAGTTTTTTTTTTTAATCTGGAAATAAGTTTTTATTTTAGGTAGGAAATCATCAGAATGACTTCTATCGCTCTTGGGTAGAGTAGGAGGGCGTGGCAGACTTATACTGAATAAAACCCACTCCTTTGTCCCTTCTTTGCCTTCGTTCCAGGGCCCACCTTCATTTTCACATAATCTATGGCCCCAGTAGGTTAACCCCTTGGCCCCAGTATAATGGAACTAGGTACTCGTATAAACATATTTCTACTTCATACCTATCTACACAGTAAGCAAACATATTTATCTAAACTTAGTTATGTGTGAAGAATCGTTGAAAGTCTTCCCTTTATAAAGTTATGAAACAAGGCAGCCCGTATCATACAAAGTTTGGTATTATTTTTCTTAAATCTCATTTTCATATTTGTGGGAAAGATCTTGGAAAGAATGCGGGCTACTATCTCGCCACGTCATGTAAGAGACTTAAACGAGAAATTTTAATGAGAATTCCTCTTCTGCCTTGTTACAAAAATAATATTATTAGTTTTCTTGTTTAAAACAGATTTTCACCGTCTGCCGCAGACTGGAAGTTAAGGGACAGGCCACATTACAAAGAGTCAGTGTTAATTTTAACCTCAGCCCGTGACATGGCTATTTTGGCAATATTAATATTCAAGGGGAGGCGCTCCTGTCACAGTAGAGGGTTTATTTAATGATTTTAACTTATTTAATGAAATGAGTATTTAAAGGGACGTTCGGACGAGTGCTGAAGTTTCAGTAGAAGCGATTGACATTGACGGCAATAATG
Source organism: Mythimna separata (assembly GCA_030763345.1). NCBI lineage: Eukaryota > Metazoa > Arthropoda > Insecta > Lepidoptera > Noctuidae > Mythimna > Mythimna separata. Next base: position 12,325,290 of record CM061180.1, read on the forward strand.
TTTTTATTCGATCACAGACACTTTTTTACGGCGTAAAGTACGATCCCAAAATATTTTTCATTCTATTCAGTGATTTTAGTACGAGCACGCTTTTAGTACTCAAGATAAAGATACTTTTCAATACATTTTATTACTCGTGTATATTTTTTCATGTACAAAGTTGGGTGTTCGCTTCGCCCGCCAACTTCGTAGAAACCTTTGCAATATGGAATATTTAATCCCAGATCAGTTATGCAATTCGCTACAACTTCAGAGTTGTGCAGTGTGCAGAAACTTCAAACTTAATAAACATAGTTGACATTATTATGCATGATTGGAAGTGATTGATGTACAATATGATAATAATTATGTTAGTTCTACGCTATTATTCTGCTGCAAATATGTTAAAGTATAATCAGCTTTATAATGTTCCCATAGCTGGGACTCAGATAAGGAGAGCTTTTAAAGGTATAACAAGTAGAAAAGCCACGCATACCTTGTTGAATATAGTTCCGGTTAAAGAGAATCCCTTTACCAGGCGGGTGTTGTGTCTGGTCCGGGCAACTGCTCGATAGTTAATTTCGAATTGTTGTATTTGTTCTAATCACGTGGAAAACTTATACCGCGATGCAGAATTTTGTAATTTAGTTCCTAAGTAACCACATAGATATCGCTATAAGGAAAAGGCCCGTAATCCAACACTCAGGTCGTAAAAAAAGTCCTGTGTGAATCAACGGAAGCCACTTCTAGTTTTTGGTTCTAGGTCTTGCTATGCCTTATGATATTTGTCTAATATTTTCGTTTAGTTCTTTTTTTATTTTGTTCAGGTAATACAAGCAAACTACTGCACATACAATACTTTTTATACCAGCAGAATGTTTTCTTGGTATAATTTCTTCTATCAAGTGGGTGAAGCCGCTGGCAGCCGCTAGTATTATAATAATACCCAAGTTGTTCCTATGAGTGGTACAATATTTCAAAAGGTTGGCTATTTTATTTTAATATTAAGTCCCTGAATTTTCCAGGCGCTATACAAAAGTCAATCGTTCGGCTATATTGATTTACAATGTAAAATTCATTCCTTTCCATTACCATAAGCCGCTATCTTTACGTATTATGTTATTTTAGGATAGATTGCCTAGAAGGGGTCACCCTAAAAGGAAATTGAATTACTTATACGAGGGTGATATTCCAACAATTTATATTCAGTAAAATATAAATTATCGTATTCAAAAATAGCTCAGATTCGTATTTTTATTACGGTGATAAAATAAATTAGTTCGGATTTCTTTATGTCTGTTAAGTTTTTAGATAGCTGTGGATCGGTAAAGTCGGTTTGAACTTTTCAATTTTATGGCAACGCAGTCGTAGTTAATCTTGGTAATCTTATGAACCGTTCCACATAGAAGTTTCTTTTGTAGATGATTAAATTCATCACTATGAACGCTCGTAAAGTTCTTCGTTCGCATTAATGCAACGCGATTTTGCGACGTTTTTATCGCCAAAGTGGATCTATTGAACATACTGTCGTTTAAGCCACTTTTCTTGATTAATTTCTTAAAAGTTTTTTACTTTTCTCTATTTTTCAGACACGAACTTATCAATTGCATTAACTGGAAGTAGTAAAATGTTTTTAGTGTTAAAACTGTTGCAAACCTGTTAACGTCCATTTCTCACAATTCTGTAATGACTGAAATAAATGTTTAGGGTTAATTACCATGCTTGCTAGTGTTACGAGAAAGTGTTACCTGAAGAAATATAGTGAGTTTTAGTTAGTAAAACGCTGACACTCCCTTTCGTTTCGTCAAGAGTGAGAGGAGTTATTTGATGTTTTTCCATCTCAAAGAAGAGTTTGAAAATAGGACTAAGTAGGTACGTTATTAATTTTACAATTTAATTACCATAATATACTTAAAATCGTTAAATTTAGGTATATGAAAGATTAATATATGTATATATTTAGTCACAAGGTAGACCGATGGGTCACATGAATCTAATGGATGCGAGACGCGCAGTTCTGCTAGTTGTGGCGTCACTATTACATATGTCCTATCATCATCATCATCATCATCATCATCAAGTCAGCCGAAAGACGACCACTGCTGAGTCCACAGACATATGATATTTACCAACCCGCACTGGCCTAATCCCACTCCAAGAGAAGAGTCTCAAGTCCCAGCTGTGGGGAAAATATAACGCCGATTAGTTTTATTAGAGTAGTTATTTGCATTCTTCCATTCAACAGTATATTAGCTAGACACTTTCATTAAAAAGCAAGAAGATATGACCTACACTATGCCGCAAATTACAAAGCATTAAATATGAAATATTTATCACCATTTTGCGCCACAATGCGGGGCCGTCGCAAACTATTAATATTAAGTATAGAAAATTAAAATTGAAAAGCCGCGGTGGATGAAATGGAACTTCATTATAAAGGTCTCAACTATTTGCAAGGACGATTAGTATTCCTTTTTACACACGAGCAAGCAAGCTCCGTCCAACTAAATGTCGAGCACAACTTGAAGCGTGGAAACAAACAAGAATTCAAGTGGGTTTCTTGTTTCCACTTTATACAATACCTGTAAAATCTTCTTGTTATATAATTATATTCGATACCTCTATAACAATACAATATTTTTTTTTAATTCTGTCTGTTACTGTTATTTTAGAAAAATAATTAGGGTTTCAGCCAAGAAAAAAAATTCTTTACGTAACCAAATTGGCATTGTGCAAATTTTACGGAAATGACACGGATGAAGTAGACGGCACCAGCCAGTAGTCTCATAAGATTTAAATAATACAAGAACAAAATGACAAAAGCAAAATGGGTATACCGGGTATACCCACTCACCTAAAACCGATCTAAGTCCCAACTTGTTCCAACCATGTTTACATATTGGACAGAAGTTGTTTACCGGCCGCTGTCAGTAAACTCTGACAGCCGTGTGTCCGCAAGGGGCGCGGTCCCTCGCCGCGGGTTGTCACTGCTAATTTGCACACAATTGTTCATCCCGGACTGAAAGTATAGAAATGAGAGGAGATGTAGCCGAGACTCAATGTAACTCACTAATTGGACCCACGAAATTGTATTCCTGCCAGTCGTAACGATGGATGTTCGTTAAAACTTCACGTCGAATGGAAATGTAAATGCAGATACTTTCTCAGTGACTTTGTTAATCGCGAATCGTCAGGCGGACTTCGTTACGATTCTGTATAATTTCGTATAAATAAAAGGAACTCTACAGGAGTCGACCATGTCAACTTAACATTCATAAATAACTCTTGAATGGAGGTTGTTTTCTTTTGTTATATTCGACTGTATTCTTATGTCGATTGTTAGCTGTGCGTACGTTACTCCCTTCTTTTCTTCTTTGATAGCACCAAAACCAATTTTACCGACTGTTTTCTTTTAAAACCTTTTGTTAAATATAATGTGGGCTGCAAAATCATCAAGAATGAAAGTTCAAGTTATTTCTACCCATTTCCTTGGGTTCTTAGAAGTTATTGTTTTTATGGTCCGAAATTCATTCATCATTACTAATAGCATTCGTTTCAATAGGCCTACTTTCGCTTCGAACATCCACTGAACGATGTTCAAATTAAATTACAATACTCAAAGTTCTAAGGAAATTCATTGTCTACTTTTCAAATAATTTTGTATGTAAGAAAATTTTACATTGTGTTATCATAATTCTTAACGAAACACTACCTAACAAACTCGAACAACTTGGAATTGAACGGCAATGATTTATGAAATAGTGGTGGGAAGCAATTAGCAGAATTCAAGTTGGGCGATGAAAGAGATCGCGTGTGGCTGAAGGAAGATAGTAGTTTGGAGTAATTACGATTGTTGTGAGCGCCGACAATCACTTAGAAGCGCCTTATCTAAGGCCTACTTAACGCGCGGACTTGGCTATTAAGTCATAAATCGTCGGTTAGTCACGCAACGAGCTGACGATTTGGCTCCAAGCGAGTTATCTTCACCTTGGCATCTAATTAAGAAAATCTTTTTTTTTTCTTTCCCCCCCTTAATTGGAACCCTAAATTACACGGATACGTAGGGTAATAAACTGGGCGCATTTTTGGAACACGCTCCCGATTTTGGTAATGATAACAGCCGATTTGATAGCGAGATATAATATGAAATACGTGTTGTGTACATATTTTCCCGTGTAAGCTATTTTGATACAAATGATCGTGGTAATTACGTCGAAGCTAATTTTGATGTTAGAACCAGCCACAATTAAATTGATAGTTGTAGGTAGTTTGGTAATTATGAGGTGCTTTCATGCGTGAATCTCTTTGTGAAGTTTCTTGCAAGCGCGGTGGAGATATGTCGCCTCTATTGTAATATTTGGGCCGTACATAAGTGTGGGTATGTAGTATAATCTCTCAATTAACTCGGGTAGATTTAGCAACGTCCCGCTGGGTGGTCCGTCTCACTCAACGGATACTGGCTATCCATTTAACAATTGGACAGTCAGTTTGACACATGACAGTGTGGGGCACATCCCCTCGGCTCGATGCATCCCTATTTCCAGTGTGTCTGGCCGCGATATTACCCATTACGAAAATAATATTTGCTTTGCTGCTCTCTGCAGTTTGTTGTTTTGAATTCCTTTGTTTCAAGCTGGGTTTATTGAGTTTATAAATGTGTGTTTTAAGATCGAATAGATCTTGAAATATCCAACTATCCATCAATTATGAAATATCTATATTTAAGTCTACCCCGTCGTTTTATTCATGTTTTTTAGTTATTGCTCTGCTTCTGTGGGTTGAAGCGTGGTATTATAAAGCATATCTACTTTTTTCCATGAATTTGGTAAAAACATACCTAAAGAAAGATTTTTTCGAATTCGAGTATTTCTAAAGAGTGTCGCATTTATACAAACAGAAAACTTCTTCGCTTTATTATATTATAAGAATAAATTTATTGTATCTATGACCTAGGTGCTTACATAGAAAATTTATTTCGGGAGACGTCCCACGTCTATTTGACCTTTCAATTAATTAACAATAGGTGTCTAATATTATATAACATGATGTAAAGTAACAAGAAATTATAACGAAACAATATTACGAACAAATTCTCCAAACTGTTGATGAACAAAATAAAAACACCTTTATTAATAGTAGAGAATAATTAAACATAGCTGACGATCCAAATATTAGGTTTCAATTTTCAGTACTTAGGAGGTTTAACCAGTTGTGACGTCAGAAAGACAAAGCAACGAAGGTCTGCGGTAGGCTTACAAGTACTTTTAAATACTCTAGATATTACAGTTTCATTGTTTGGACAGAAAGGTTCCAATCCCGGAGCCTTAATATTTATTAAAGGTATTGACCGCCATTTGGATCGGAGATGGCTATTGTTATAGAATTATAATAGGCAAAGTTAGAATGGGGGTGGTTTTGGGGCTGTTTGTTAAGCAACTATGTACCTACTTACGTTTTGTTTGTAAGTTCTGGGTTGATGAACCTTTTGTCACATAGATGGTGAGGGTCGATACCTATACTTACCATTTGCGTTTTAGCATTACAATGGCGGCCATTGTCCCAACTATTTTTATAGTATTTTTCGAATGTGGTTTCGTACCGTGGTATTTTACATCTATTACTAATAAAATACTTGAAATTACATTTGTGACACGTCCATTGTTGCGATTTGTAATTTAGTGCTAAAATAGGAGACAAATGATTGTTACCAACCTAATATATCTTTGTTGTCTGCCAACTGGGTAATATGTAGAATCATTGAAATAGGCGCAATCTCGGTCAAATGCCGAGTGGTCTGACAATTCTAGTCATTTACCTACAGCCAAATATTGCAAAATCATTACAATGTGTTAGATCCATATTCTAATGAAGACCAATGTGCTTTTGTATAAGAAACTAAATTATTTCGGAACTCTGTTTTATATTTTTTTATTATATAGACAAGTTCGCGATTGACCACTATCTCACCTGATGGTAAACGATGATGTGGCCGATGATAAAGCACGCGTGCCTAGAAGTAACCTATTCATTCTTCACTTAAACTTTTTTTTACATTGACTCAATGCATAAACCATGCAGCACCAAACGCAAAAAAAATATATTCTTTTTTACACACATTATTATTCTTCACACAAGCTAAAAAATCCTTAACCACTTGTGCTCTTTATTTATTATATTTCTTTCTTAAGATTTTACATTAAAATTCTAGTCAGCTCTTTAGTGTAGAAGATCTATTATTTGAAACTTGAATCACGTTGAGCTATATCTGAAATAAGTATTATTAAGTGCTTCATATTTCTACAAAAAACTACAAAAATATTCTTAAATTATTACACCCGTTTAAAATAGATGTTAATAAATTAGTCTGAATAGAACCGCAATATTTCATGAAAAACTACTTATGTAAAGTAAAAACTTAAGATAATATCTAATCTGAAGAAGTGAATGCTAAGTAGTTTGAAATTATTTTATAAGAAACACAATATGAGAAGCGTTGCAGTTTCAAAATGTCTTTAGTCGAGTCGATATTTTGTTGTACATTGTGTTTTTTACCGTCTTGCATACGCAAGGCACAATATACTAAAACGAATAAAAAAATAATACTTTAAAACTATAACAATGACATAGTCAGTTTTTGTAATTATTTTAAGAACCACTCATTTTTGGATGTGGTCCCTAATCTAGGTATATTTTGTAAACTTGAGTTGTAGTAAGTATATCTACTACAAATCCCAATGTTATATCTAACATTAAATTATATACAACTTCGTGGTGTCTAGCGGATATGTTTCAAATAAATTAGTAAGGTGACGAGTATTCTGTGTGCCAAACCTATTGTCAAAACAAAACTGAATCATATGGGATCGACATGCGAACCCGTCACGTATTCAAAGTATTTTCAATTTTCGAAAATTGTTTTCACCAACTTAACCACAACCCACCAACTTTATTTACATTTGGTACCAAAATAAGCGTACAAAATAAAATAAAAGCAAACGCACTACCACATCAACACCACACAAAAATAATAATCATAAAAGCTATGAGAATATTCCATAAATCGAATATAGACTTACATAAAACTTTCATCATCCAAGAATGTGGGCTACGTAAAGTACTTATATTCCAACTCAACCTCAAAACAATTATTTCAAATAAACCATTAACGTTTGAATCCCCAACCGGTCCAATGAGACCGCGCTGTTATTGTTTTACTATTGTGTCTCGTTTCGCGGGTATCTGAGTAACTACCAGTCATTTTTGAACTGTCGACAATTTGGTCTGTCACAAAAACGATGCTGACTCTACATTCCATAACGTAGGTCTCTCTGGAGAAGAACGTGAAAGAAACTCCAAACATGTATTTCCTGGAACCAGTTTTGTGAAATATTCGAGGGAATGATGCAGTTACCGAATGCCAAAGAGCGTTCAGGTGCTATCTCTCTTTTTTCACGTTGATCTTTATCAAGCATTGCATTGGACTACGTTGGATGTACCAGCCAAGGTATTAAACTATGCTCAGGTTGACGACAGACCAGTCGGAAAAGGCACTCTTAACTTAAATTCGTGGAAGGAAGATACTATGAAATTATATTATTATTTATTGCGCTTTGAATACATTTAAACTGAACTACCTATATTCGAGAATGTTATTATGTTTTTACGGTTCTATACTAAAACTGTAAAATTAAAGTGCTCTGTTTTAATCTAGCAGTTTTAGTACGCAACTCTAAATATATGATAAGTTTCTTCAACTTAGTCATTTACTTTAAATTCTTGAGTCCCGAGATTTAATCGTTATGTTTATGATTATGTGATTTTAGAGGAGGTATTGTCAACCTTATATTTCTTACTCCATTTGGCAGGAAATTATGCCTGTTCCGATCTTTAGTTATCATCATCATCATCATTTCAGCCGAAAGATGTCCACTGTTGGACATAACACTCTCCAAGTGATGACACAACGAACGGCCCTGTACGTCTCGCATTCACCACGTCATCAGTCACCTTGTGGGAGCTCTTCCTAAGCTGCGTGTTTCAGTGCGCGGTCGCTAATTCCGAACCATTCGACCATCTGTTCTACGAGCAATGTGCCTTACCTACAGTGCGAGAGTACAGTTTTTATTATAAGTAGGTAATTAAAAAAGTAAGTATCAAATAATTACTTCTAATTAGTACAGAAAACACCTTTTGTGTAAAAATTAGAAGTAATTAAAGCCACCGCTTTGTCTTCAAATACAATTAAAAAAACTATTATACACTCGTACATACTTCAACAAGGATTTGAAGTATATCGTTTATTTACGATTGTAGTGGTGCCAGAGGGCGTGGTCTTCCATTCAGGCGATGGTTAATGTCCAGCCCAGGAGCGAAGTCCTGCCAAGAATAACAACTGAGGCCTTTGTGGCCGAAAACTCGTTGTATTTAAATAGCACTTATTCCCTTTTCCAACATTGTTCAAAGTTTCACAATAAATTGTACCCTCAGTGACGGTCGGTAAACTTTATTGTCGTTTATTGTAAGTATTCTGAATTTAAGTAAGGTTACGAATATATTTTTATGTGTAAAATGTGTACATAATTTTTATGTTTTGCACAATAATATTTAAAAAAGCACATAATAATAATGTATGTTTGTTTCTCCTTTACGGCAAAACGGATTTGGATAAAAGATCATCGGGAACTTTCCGACTTATTTTTCAAAAGCTCACGGACGCCAATGAAAACTATATTATAATAGGTAAAGTTGTCTACATACCTGCTTTAACTCTATGAAGTTCTTATTTCCCCCACTTATGGGAATGACGAAACTATGACTATTTTGGATTATGCACTAGGTATGAGCTATGCTAGCTATATGAGCATTCTACACCCTGACACCCTGAATATCACATATTTATATAATATAAATGCCCAATAGTTCCCAATGGATTGAATACCTACTTTAAGGATAAGCTACGAGTACTTATTTACACTAATTCAGAACAATAAAGAAACAGAATTAAGCTCCTTTTATAGTCTAAAATTATTCAACTTTAACTTATGATAATTATATCGATACAAAACTTTCATGAGGCATAAACATTCACTTCATGTTAACGTAACAAATCTTTAAAACATCTATATGATTTGGCATAGTCCATATAAACGTGATACCCGGCCCTTTCTTCCACCTTCATGTGGGGCAGGAATCTCCCGAGCTTACCATATCCAGGGACCACTTACATCATGCACGAAAACGATAAAAGTAAAGTTTCCAAAATGTCTGGCTCGCATGTCTTGAAATCTACACTAATATAATAAAGAGGTAAAGTTTGATTTTTTGTTTGTATGAGGTAATCTGTGGAAGTACTGGTCCGATTGCTAAAATTTTTTCACCAATAGAAAGCAGCTGTATTCCTGAGTGACATAGGCTATATTTTATGTACGCGAGCGAAGCTGCGGGCTAAAGCTAGTACTCAATAAAATACTTTTTATCTTGGGAGTACGTTCATTACATAACACATCTTATTAAAGGAGGTAAACCACTACAAGATCACAGAATGGTGTTGTTACCGACAACTTCATGTGACTATCCAACATGCTATACAATGTGTGTAACATAATAATGTTCCATAATATTGCTTGAAAATTGGACTTATATCAAGTGGAGAAGATTCACTAAACCATCATTAAAATAATTTCTCCCTGCATCTTTAAATAAATATCAAACAAGTCCAGCCATAATTATGATGATCTGGAGACAAATCATTCATCCAATCATAATAGCTGACGCGAGTTTATCCATTTTTCAGATTAATTATTTATTATTTTTTTCGGTATAAAAAAGGACCTGGTTAGGAATTTGCCTGCTGTGGTCTTCCCATCCAGTATTTGATTGAATCATATAAAAAAAATGAGTGATGTGTGTGTGTGTGATGGTGAGTGCCACCGATACTGCAATTAACGTAGCCACCTACTAGGCTCAAACAATCTAAAGAGTTTAACCTATCACATACCCACAAAACGAGACACACTAGTAAAACAATAACAGCGCGGTCTCATAGGACCGGTCGGGGATTCATGAATTAACCTTCGATTCGAAAAGAAGGAGAGATATAAAAAAATAGCTATATCGGCACACGTGTGACCTTTACTACTATACAGACGAATCTGAGTAAATGCCACTTTTTTCAACCTACAAGAGCAGATAATCCCAGTGTGTGTATTCCCGCACTAGTAGGTAGTAGTAGTATCGTGGGTGTGTTTATAAACATTTAAAATCTCATATACGAGACACATTGACCCGGAATAATCATTTTTGTAGGCCACAGAAATAACATTGCCGGATGAGAATTGAACCTGCGACACGTAGTTCAGCCCAATCGGTCAACAACTGCGGTGACTATGTCGTCTAGTCTACATTACTATTTTAGATGTATGTAGAACAGAGTGTAAAGTCCCACATACCTCCGTTGAAGAGGAAAGATCCTTCGACCAGACAGGTGTTATGTCTGTTGTAGGTAACTGACCGAGAGATGATTTCGGGCTGTAGTAAATGTTCAAATCGCGCGCAAAACATTAACTGCGTGATGCAGGATTTCGTAGTTTCATATGTGGCGTCATAGATGTCTCTACACTATTATAACGTACAAACTCCAAGTATGTTCATATAAACTGGTTTCAGCATTAACTTGGTACAGTATCTGCATCGCTCCACGTACCTGTAAAAGATAAGCATGACATACATTCCTGTTTCACTGTTACGTAATAACATGCATGCCCACAGTATAATTTGTAATTTTTAAAATATGTCGTCGCTTTTTGTCGTGGGAAGAATGCCAAATGGTAGCAAACGAGGTGCATAGGTACCTAGCCTGAAGTCGTGGTTTCCACTGGCAAATAAAACGTGAATAAACTACAATGCGTGTTTTTTTTTTGGTAACCTATAAGTGTTTGTTTATGGATGGATTGTGTGAGGACTGATATGAAAGAAAAGGGAGTTGATGATAGCATGACGGGTGATAGGACAGAATGGAAGAAAAAAACATGTTGCGCCGACCCCAAATAATTTGGGATAAGGGCAGGAAGAAGAAGAAGAAGTGTTTGTTTATGTTTGCTCTGAAGTTGATATACTCTATACACCGTGTGTACAGACATGGACGCACAAACGTATACCATGGATCCAGTACATGATTCCGGACCCCTCAGTAGTGGAATTTTTCGTCGGCACAGTCGGTGTATACAAAAAACTCTTGCTTTATATCGAAAACAGATAACGCTATTGAATCCAATTATGAAGGTACCTAAAGTGGGCGGCGGTGGTATTCAACGATAACAAGTCCAGAAGCGTTTGACTAAAATAGAACATGATGTTAAAAACGATAACGATGAAAATTTTAAAATAGCACTGGCTAACCGCCTAGCGCGTCTTTTATGGACACACCAGAAAATAAGGAACCATAAAAGACTTCAAACTGCAACTGCACTGTTATCAACACATAAAATTACATAAAACTACCCGCTTTCCTTACATTTCTTGCTACTCCGTACTCAGAAAATGCTAGAAAAACAAACACTGTTTTTATCTAAAAGATGAATCACTCACTTGGAAAGCATTGTAATGGAGTTTAATTCCAATACAGTGTATTTACCTGGTTTATTTGTCGAGGTATCGCGTGTACCCGGGCGGGGCCCTCCCGTCGCCCGTGGCGAGCAAGGCAATCGGAAGATTGATAAAACATACGGCAAACCCACAGATAAATTGCTGCTGCATACAAACGAAGCAGATTTGTTACATCAGAGATAAGTTCATACTGTGTTTGTTCTGATCGTCCATAATACAGTGTTTTAACATGAGTTTGAAACCGCGCAATAGGGATTCAGTTCGGGGTAGCGAAACTTAAACAGCTCCTCAAATGAATAGGCAGCAGTTGAAATTAGTTCGGGTATGATGTTAATAGTTATAACGCTTTCAGTGATATTAGAAACGTTATACACGCTGAATTAATAGTCATCATCGTTTAACAGAATGATTTGATCACCATTTTATTAAATAATTCATTACCTGACATAATGGTTCGTTATTAACAGCCTAGGTCGTCATAAATCTGTTTTTATTCGTAATGAATAACATACTGCGTAGTTATTTACTGAAGGTCTATTTTGGGTCAGATTCGATTCATAATTACTGTGATTTTACACTGTGATGTTAATGTAATATTTAATAAGGTTGTCTGTACGAAAAAGGTACTCGTAGCAACAGTTCTTTGATCCAAAGTTAGAAATTCATGATTTTATAATGAGGCGAAGTTATAATGACAATTAATTACTTATTTAGTACATTGGTTTAGTAATAAATCAATTGTTACATTTTCAGTGTTGTTACTAAGGATCGTTCATGTATTATGTATAGCGAGGGTTGTATCGTAGGACTACAAATGAAAGTATCTAAATATGGCGAGATTCAAGGGTATACTTGGTTATATTATGTGTATGGGGTTCGATTAGGGTCGACAAGCCTCCGTCCCTGTCGCCTCACATGATGGATGGGGCCCACATCAGATTTCGGATAGTTTTTTCAGCATATTATATTTTACTATGAACTTACAAGAGTCAAAGTTCCGAGGTCACTGCAAATATCACTTTGCTCATTTTTTACGGACGATAACGTCATGTTTATTTTCATCTTTTTTCTTCATAAAAAGTCTGTTTTATCAGATACTAAAGTATACTAAAACTGGATGGATAGAAAATGGTTTAGTATCTACTTTTACATTTTGTATTAAGCCAGTCGTTTGTGAAACATACTCGAGCGTTCGTTTCATGAACACCCTTTTTAATAATGACCCAAATACAAGCAGAGTTTCGACTGCCTGAAAACAAATATTTATTCAATAAAAGGGTAAAAATCCCAAGAATTGGCACACCTGGGAAAAAAGCTTGAAAAAAGAGGTAGGATTATTTTTAGGGTGGGAAAATATTAAATAACTTTCCCGCTCTGGGTGGTATGAGAGGGAGTGTCAGTCATTTATTGACTGAAACCTAGTATTTTTTTTCCAGTTACTGTGATTGGCCAATCATGAGAGACTAGCTTCTGCCAGCAGCTCCACCCGCATGAAAAAAGGTTTCACCATACAAATTTTTTACCCGCTTTTCATGTGCTCAAATAAGTCATAAAAGGAAGCCTTGTGCAAAACTTCACACGCTCCTAGTCCCAGTAGTTTCGACCGTACGTTGTAATCTCAGTCAGTCACTTTCTCCTTATGTATGTACAGATGAGCTGTTAATTCAGCATCGATATTGCGGAGACCCAAGTCGAAAGTAAAACATAACCATGTACCTGTCTGGTTATGTAAATTAGGTACTTCCCTCACATTTACATACGTACATACCTTTCAGTGGGTTATTAAACACGCCGTCGCTTGAGTAAACATCGTAAATCACACAAAACTAGGGGCTTTGTACACACAATTTGCGTTTCTAATTTCCTACTAGGTACGTAGATATTGTTTATATACCTTCGCTGGTCACATTATAGTAATAAATTTATAAGTGACATAATAAACTTTAGTAATAAAAGGTTTTTCTTCATTAAATTTTTCGTAAACAAAACGTAAATAGGAAAATGTTTTATGATGACACTTTAAAAGGCTTTTAATCGTTTTAGTAGTTTTATTTTCATGCATAAAAATTAATAATTAGTTAGAGTAAACATCTAAACTGTGCACCATGCCTTATCAGAGAACAATGGCCGTCGTCTCTAGCTGGGATGAAATAGAACACATTGTGTTGCTTGAATGGATGGCATGGAACACCCTGTATATTGAAAATTGCCGCGTAATGACTACAATACACGTGTTGTTTGACTACCCGCATGCAGACGAGAATTAACAGAATATTACTAATTCATATGAACCTTCATCCATAAACTATAGATGGGTTTCATAACTATCGCTATTGACTTTCAAATGGAGCGATAATAACGCCAGTGACTGATTAGTTTTGTTTCGTTACACATAATCGTTCATAACTTTCTACGTCTATACTTTTTTAATAAAGATTTGAAGTTACTCGTAGTTCGATGAAAAAATAATCAGAGACTCGGGAAAAGACAAAGAAAATCTAATTACGGAATAATAATTGCTGAAAATTCATGAATACCCAGGGAATATGCTTAAAATAAGTATAATGGCAAGGGCCTGCTAAATTTAGAATAAGTAAGTACATTGACCTTTTCCTGATATCTCAGCGTATCTTCGAATAAGCAGCTTTCAAGTTACGTCACTTCATCGTTGATAAAAGTAATAAAAAAATGTTCGTTTGAGTTAATAAATATTTTATGTAGTAAATAAAAATATTAGTATGCAAGTTCCTTATCGAAGGGATTCATCACGTGATATTTCAGTTGGCGGTATGCTTGGCGCAGTGATTGAGCGATGAGCTGTTCTGCTGCATACTGCATGTTTGATATACGAAAAGAAAAAAATAAGAAAAAGAATAGAAATACTCCTGACAATTCCTATCCCTAAAATAACGTTGCTTTTTCAACAATTCGTAATTTTATAGTACGTTATTTTCGTTGGAATCGACTCAAATCGGCTAATTCAATAAGCAAAATACAAAGTTTATTTGCTCAAAAATATTTCAGTATACAAAAAAAGTTTAATCTTTCACGCTTATATAACTAAAAGGATCTCTCTACTTAAACTAAATTAAGTGTAAGAAATGTGAACAAATACGAGTACCTATCGCATTAGGAGATCGAGTGCTTTTAGTCGAATGAACATAATGACGAAGATACATGGCCCGACTGTTTGACGCGCATGTTGTCCTTTTAGCGTGTGACTTGTCTTGAGAGAAGAATAAGAAATTGTTTTACAAGTACTCTGGGAAACGTGGATTTATTCTTGTAGTTACTTACTTATATTGCTCAGTTTAGTCGGAAGGATCGAGATAGTAAGTTTATTTGGGGTATATCTTTATGTACTGTTCCGCTCCCTTAGGTTTGAGCGTGATGTTATACTCGTATGCCTATAGCATTACTCAGTGTCTTTTATTAGCCATGCAATACTAATTTTTCAATTCGAAACAGTTGTTCTTGAGATTAGCACGTTTAACCAAACAAACTCTTCAGTTTTATAACGTTACTAGGTGACCCGACAGACGTTGCATTGTCTAAGCAATGAACTGTCAAAGGTGCGAACTGAAATTTTCTGCATCATTATCTTAATTTTATTTTTAAGAAGAGTGGCAAATAGTTTTCAACCAAGTTATTGTTGTCAAAGTATTTTGGAGTGATTTTAGATCGGCTTTGCAAAATAATACAGGAGCCAAGTGATAACGGCCCCAACTGACAAGTTGTCGGTCGTAGGTACGAAATAAGTTTAGTTTGGGTAGCTTATTTAAACACCTCTAGTCTCAAAACGGGGTAAGAAAAATATCGAGTGGGATCCGTCTTGTGCTAAAACCAAAATTTCGAAGACCTGTGTCATTCACCTACCCGAATTGATTTCGTGTAGTGAATAACAGCCTCTCCCAGAGAAAAGGCTTCAGTCCCAGCAGTGAGAACCTTATCAGGTTGATTACGTTTATTTATATTTATTTACAATTTATACATTTTCATGTAAAACTATTAACTCTACGCTTACCAAGAAAGATAACTAATGTCTTTCAAGTTGGGATATCTGTCGGTTTGAACTTACGTCTGTGTGTCACAAACTTATATTGATGCGTGAAAATAGTCTGCTCGTCCTAAAATTTTGCGGTTTAGTCCTAAGTATCGTAGGTACTAGGGTGCCCAGTCGTAAAGCCTTTTCCAATAAACACGTACCTCCATATATTTAAATCGAAAGTTAATACAAGAGAACATCTCAACTAATATAAAAAATTATGGAAGAGGCACTTGAACGTTTAAGTGTTTTTGTTTTGGTATAGTAGTTAGGTTATAAATCGTTCATAATATATTGTTTAAGGCATTTATGCTACTTTAGATTTCCTACTAATTATTTAATTTCATGGTTATCCAAGCGGCGCAGAGTGACCCCCGTCCAACGTAGGTGATGGCTTGCGGTCGAAGAGCAACAGATAGCTCACTATGCTCCTCACTACTAAGGACCGACTCAAAGTCGTCGACGGCGTATTATGATCCACGCGTGCCTCAAAGAGATTTCAGCAAAACCATACGGGTGGCCAAATAGGTCCGATGCCACTAGGGCCACAGGAAATCTCTACAAAAAGCGAAACCGTGGTCCTAGAACACAAAGGGTAACTGAAGGACACAAGACCTGGGTTTTAGTCATTGAAAACCTGACACACTCTCTTGCTCCACGAAAAGTAAATGGATGATTACCCATCTCAAAAAATAGACTTACAAATAAGTCAAGTGTAATCTAATTTCATTGGACCACCTAGGCCCTAGGTAATCCCAAAACGGTAAACTGGCCACAACTAAAGAGACCATAGCGACACAATCCCCTCTCATCTAAAGGTGTGCCCCGCTTGGGCGGAACACAGTCGTATAATGGTGTGAACGATCGGCGGCATTAATCTTTTGCTCTAGGTCCTGGTTCAGGCCATGGTACGGAGCGAGGGGGAGTGAGCAGCAATCGCCTCCTTCTGTGAAGCAGTAATACTAGCGAAGAAGAGGTCGCACACGTAAGGGAACTGACATACTGGACTGGATTAATTATAGCAATCTTTCAATTTATTTTTGTGGAAATAGATCCCGAGTATAATTATTGAGATCATCAATCTAATGATAATGTATAATTATTTAGATTATTGTAAATTGTCATCAATCCCTGACGAATAATTTACGAGTATATATCTTATTCAATGTGAATGTAATATGTATTTTGAGTATCTTCTATGTGTTATTTTGTTTTCTTGTTGTATGTGAATAGGCAATGTTTATTATAGTATAATATATGATTTCATCTATTATACTACAATATGGTATGATATATTTATAGTAAAATTACAATCAGTTGTCTTTGAATCAGTTTTTTTTTGTGTTTTTGTGTTGTGTTGAGAAGGCAAAAACCCAAGATTTGGTTTCCTTCGTTTCTATAAATATAAAAGCGTAGGCCCGAATCATTTGTGCGTTTAATTTATTATACTTATCAGATTTATTATAAATAGCTGTTTTGCAAAATCAAAATAGGCAAGAGGTTGTAAAGTGAAGTGTTCCATTTATAGCAATCTTACTCTATTTATTGGATCACGTTTAATTATATCGCTATAAGTGAGTCCTTCTCGGAATGGCTATCAGTATAATATTGATACAAAGGACGTTGTAAGGAGAAAAATGAATAATAGGAAGTTGCAAAACTCTGTTAATTTGCTGGAAATTTATATTAAGTGATGTACCGACTAGCTTGTCCATATCTTTAGCCGGTAGTTCAAAAAATGTACACTCGTATAGGGTCCATTATGATGAGAAACCATATAAATATACACAAAGAAAACATACATTTACAAATAGAGTAAAATTGTAAGTTTGTGTGAGGAGGTCATTTTAGAAAATGTTAATCCAATTATAAATTACCTGATATATGAGTATGTCGCTAATAAAAATTTTCACTATTCCTAAGGACTTATTCTTTTAATCAATGTAAATTCAAAGATAAAGATATTGCCCAATGCTAATGATGGCCAAAAATTATTTTGACCTGACCCTTTTTACAGACAAATTAACCTTTATTTTGAGGTTTGAGAGCTTATCAGACTTCTACAGACTAAAACCAACACTACCTGTGTTCTTTCCGTTGCCCTGTGCGTTTCAGGACTACAGTAACGCTTTCGAACATTTCCGCAGACTAAATTATCCCCACAGCTTCCATTTTACATGCGTGTATGTTACTGATAACAAACAATTAACGCACTCCCCATTCATAACTGCTTTCGCATTTCGGAGTCAGTCAATACGGAGCGTATGACGCGATATCGGCTCAACCATTCGTCCGCAGTATTGGTTTGATAGCGTTTTATTTCCAGCATCGACTGACATCATCGACATCAAAAATGATTGGTCAATTTACATACAGTGGCGTGCAGCTATTTAAGAACGGGTGGGAATTGAGGGATGAATGAACGGACTTGCATATAGTCCGGTCAATTTAGACATCCAAGGTTACAATAATTCGCACTTGGCTGAAAATTGGTAGGATTGTTCAATACACTATTATAAAGGAAATGTGAAAAGTCCTCATCGATCCGGCACGTGCAAAAAAAAATACACGTGGTCAAAGGTCACAAAAATGGGTTTTTCGCGATTTTCAGCAAAATGGTAAGTTTTATCATAAAATTAGCTCAGACAAAAATTGTAGATCGGACAATTATCTATAAAAATGTCTAACTACTTTTTTTCCTAAGAGCCACCGTTTTTGAGATATAACGATTCAAAAAGTTGAAACAGTAGCAAGCGCAACCTGAGAAAAAGAGGTTGAATCCAAAAAAAATGTATGTGGTATTACTAACTAGTAGTTGTGAAGTGTCAAGACATGATTCTTCATGTCTTGACACTTCACAACTTTTTTTATTTCGGACAATTGTGGCTGAATAATGTGGCCCATTAAATCAAAAACTCCAGGTCGTTCTATCATTAGACGCACTCTAATAGCATTGAATGTATTCGGCATAGTAAAATAAAGCAGGTATACGACCCTAGCCACGCAGAAAATTGAATGGGAGGCAGATGTTGCTGAAGGTTACACTGGCGTAGAAGATAAGGGAATAAGTTTTTTTTTACCCTAAATTTTCATATTTTATATGTGTTAGTCACACTGACCGATAGAACGATATTTATGCTTGTATTACTGCTTCAGTGATCTACGAGTATATACGTGGTGTACTTATTCATATTTTGACGATTACAACTCTTTCAATATTTTGAATCGTTATATCTCAAAAACGGTGGCTCTTAGGAAAAAAGCATTTAGACATATTTATAGATAATTGTCTGATCTATAATTTTTGTCTGAGCTAATTTTATGATAAAACTTACCATTTTGCTTAATAACGCGAAATACCCATTTTTGTGACTTTTGACCGCGTGTATATTTTTTTGCACGTGCCGGATCGATGAGGACTTTTCACATTTCCTTTATAATAGTGTATTTAACAAACCTACCAATTTTCAGCCAAGTGCGAATTATTGTAACCTCACCCCAATTAATTAGTCTATTTTGACCGGACTAATCGGTATTTTAAGTGCATGTAGAGTTGATGGTTTTGAAAAAGTTTAATTGATCATTTGTTTTTTCAATAATAATCAGGGTCTTTCTTCGGTATATGACTTAAAGCAAAGAAATAACATTATTTATGTTCCTTAATGTCAGTCACTGGAGGATCCCATCGACCATCTGTTCTTCAAACATGGACATTGACCTGCCCCCGGCCTCTTAAAAGCCCAAAGAATTCGCTGGACCCTAATTTTCCTGATTTCGCAAAGAATATCTGAGCATAGACATCCCCATTGCCTTTTAAATGACGTTAAGCCATCTGATGTGATCGTGGGCGACCATATTTCTGAGCCATATTGTCATCACTGGCAACACACAGCAATTATCACATAAAATAATTATGATCAGAGGTACGAAACTTGCATATCGAATTGCACAAAATAACCTCGTTTTGCAACTAAAAGTAGGCTATTAAAGTGATATGATATGTACCTATCTGAGTAAAAGTTAGCTAGCGAGTGCCCGAGGCACATGATTTATGTAACTACACAGCATAAATTCTGCTGGACAGATCTGTAGTGAAAAATTTGTTTATTTTTGTGAGACTAGCCTCGTGGACACATACAGAATAGTTTAATATTATATGGATTTTTATTCGTCCTACGTCTTTTTTATGAAAGAATTTCTTTTGACGATTTGGAATTCGAGTTTTTTAGTTGGGCTATTATTTGAGCTTATCGAACCTTACCAACGCGTTGCTTCTCCTGATCACGCAAAAAAATCTCCACGTACTGTAACTGGTTTATGCGTGTGTGTGTTACTTAGTTAACGTTTGTGTTTAACGGATTTAAATGAAATTTGGCACAAGGAGCAGAAAACTTTCTAGAATAGAACTTAGAGAGACTATTTTTTTATTCGAAAAGTATGTTTCTAAATGGTTGATATATATATGGAAAGAGCTAGTAGCTTTTTATTATTATTGTTCGCCTCGCGTTGACCACTATCTCACCCAATGGTAAGCGATGAGGTGGTCGTTGATAAAGCACGCTTGCCTAAAAGTAAAGTGTTCACTCTTGATTTAAATACCCTCAGTTTATAGTAAACAGGAAACAGACTCCAGCAGGAAATTCCACGCTTTAGCTGTATGCTGACTGTTCCTAAACACGATTTGTGCGCATAGATGGAATATCCACTATGTACCGGAGGTGCATCACCATACGGTATGTATGCAATTCCGTTGCACTTTCCCCGAAATGAAGCCGGTAGAAAACCGACAGCCAACTGCTCAAATTTTTAAAGCTTTAGCTCGACGAGTGCATCATTACAAATGCTCCTCATGGGTAAAGTAAATAATATCTAACAATAACATTGTAAATTAAAGAAAAGTAATAATGGTGGTAATAATAATGACCAAGTACTGTATATTTCGGGTGTCCGGCTGTCCGGTGACCACCCGGATTGAGCCCGAGTCGTTGACGGTGCTTAATGTTCAACGTGCACCTTAAAAAATGTCAGCAAAACTGTAGGTATCCAGCAGGGTAGAAGCTTGCTGGAGCGATGGGTTGTGCAAAAGAGAACCCTAGGGCTAAAAAGGAACATAGAAGTGGGTGTTAATCAGTAAACTTTCTACTCCACACTCCACCCTAAAGCCATAGAAGCCACTGGATGACTTCCTACCTAAAAAAAGGCAAAAGCTTTATCATAACCCATTCAACTTAACCTAATTCCATAGATCGATAAGCTTATAATTCAGTAAATTACTTATATGGCCTGTACTTTAACAATTCACTTACATTAATTAAAGTGATTAATCTACTCAATGTTTGGACATGTAGCCATACCCTTTTTTCCCGTCCAGTCCTGTTTTCATAAAAGTAACGCTTATTAAATTGGATTAAGTTGAAAGGGCAATAGCCGCAAGGACACGACGAAACATGCCATAACAATGCTGAACGAGCATAATTAATTTATAAAAGCGTTGTTGACCAATTCGTTCAATTATAAAACCACTGTTATTTATGATGGGGCAGGAAAATACTCTTCGTAAAACGTGTGCTTATATTTTGGGTAAAATTCGTAGAAATTTCAACAATGTGTAAGTATTTGAAATTGTGTTTCTGAAACGGTATTATTAATTTTTCGATGAACCGAATCTGAAAATAGATCCTAATTGAAATTTAATATTATCGTTTAAATACTAATATACATAATGTTTTTGGTTTAAATAATAAGTTCTTTAAGCCCTGTCTTCGTGTAAATCAAGGTGCTTTGTTTATCAATAAAATACGGATGTAACACATTAGGTATATGTTAATGTAGTATTTGGCTGCAAATATCAGCCTTCTAAGCAAACTTGACTGATTCTCAACTTTATTTGACCAAAATCGTGCCTTTTTCAATGATTCCTAACAATGTTAGCTAGTTGTAGACACTCGAAAAACACAATTATAGTAATTTTACATCTAATAGGAATTAATTTGTGACGTTCACTCGAAAAAAAATCCGGCAAAAATTCCATCAACATAAATAATGCTACGCCGTAGCACCCAGCTACGACTTGCGCTACGGGGTAGTAATTCCTTGAACGGGTGCAATAAACTTCTTTCATACGCATCGTGAGATCAGTATTATACATGTGTGGATATGTGTACGTGTGCGCTTTCCGTTTACAGATTGCAATAATGCCCTAAGGCTATGAATACTTTAAAAGGCGTAAGCGACTATCGCGAAACATGAGCGATGTACCTACTTTGCGTAGCAGTGACTTTCAACTTTTAGTTACTAATCATGATGACGTTGCTGTAAATAAAAGGAATTCTCGGTTTTACCGCATACATGTGAAATATTATAATGCGTGAAAAAAGATACAGTTAAAGACACTCACAACTTTGTAAAATGTAATACATATTGTATAAATGAAATGCTGATGTATTCAAGTAGTAAACTGTAATTGTATTTGTCAAATACAAGAGCACGCGTTATTAAAAAAGTTTTTAGGAGGAAGTGTAACAAGAGGCAGTGTCGCCATTATATAAAAATTAATACAGTGTTGTAATTTAACCATATATGAATATAATGTATTTTTAAATCATATTGAATACATAATAAATGAATCAAAAATCAATTAATACAAATTATCGTAATAAAACTTGTATTTTCAGGTTATACCTATAAAAAACAAAAGATACGTGCTTTCAGTTGTCTTTGTTTCACGTACATTTTGTGAATAATATGGAAATATTATTTTATACTTACAACTACATACAAGTTAATATATTACACGGTATTATAATAATGCGTTTTAATTTTCTGACTCAGTTAAGCTGAAATGTAACCGATAGTAAGCAGACATATCGCCGGTTTTTTAGGGTTCCGTACCCAATGGGTAAAATCATGACCCTATTGCTATTACTACTCGGTCTGCCTACATCTCATGAACAGTGATAGCTAGACAGTTGCAATTTTCTCAGATACGAGTAATGTATTTTGTTGCCGCCGCTATAACAACAAATAATAAAAACAGCATAAATATTATTATTTAACTGGAGCTCCCTGCCATATGATCAATGTGATTTTTTTTCAAATTCTTTTGTGAGTATACTGTGCCTAGCGTATAATAGAGCGATGTTAAACACGCTTTCTCTAACATTGTGGTACCTACCTAAGAAGGTATTAGCTTACCCCATGCCGTTGTTCTGTTCTATAGCTCATTGTCTAGAAATAAACATAGGTGTAATATACGAAGTTATTAATGCTTGAGTCGTGTGTTTTCATTTTGTTCGTATATAAAAAAAATGTGGTTTGCGTTGACAAATTACTCTCTGCTCCGAGTAGGAATCAAACTTACTACACGCAGTGCAGCAGTCGATCGCTCAACCACTGCGCCAACGGTACCATTAAAGCGATTAAAACAAGAGAATGTTATTCCCCTTAAAAGTCACAAAACACGTTCTAACAAAACAGCACCCGAACTCCTAACAACTCCCTAATTCGGATATTTACTTAAATTTCAAGGATAAAAGGATCAAAAAGTACTTAAACATGTACTTAACGAAAATTAAAATAATTACGAGGGGGTAGTATTCGGAGGGCATCCATTAGGTCGTTCCGACCGGGGCGTTACAGATAATGCTGGCAACGCGGGGTTATTGTTCGAAACAACAATGGTGGCACTTACGTGAGCGCTCTTATCTCGTCAACCACCTCGTTTGTACCGGCGGCCGGCCCAGCCGCCAGCCCACCTGCATAGCCGAGATATTATTTCGAGGTGACATTAGTGTAGGCAACACACGGTTAACTACGAAGCGACGTCGTCTTTCAAGGGTTAAGATTAAGTGACTTTCTAGACGTATTCGTATGTATACGGTTACTTAATTGTTATTAAGTGGGGAGTTATATGATATTTTAATGTCGTATGAAAGTCAACGTTGTGTGAATACTTACAGGGTTTGTTGTATAACTGGTAAGGATTGGGAAGACTTTAGAGCTAAGGGAATATTACTACGTAAGAGTTAGTGTGGCTTTGAATTCGTTATTGTTTATAGGCTCGCGCTTGACCACTGTCTCACCTGATGGAAAGCGATGATGTGGTCGATGATAAAGCGCACTTATCTAGAAGTAACCTATTTACTCTTAACTTAAAGATCACTGCTTTTAAAAGACGGGGAATGAAAACATTGTGAGGATATTGGAATGTCCTAGAACCAAACATTCCAAGACATGGCATGAGAATTACGGCCCATTCCGAGTCCCAGCAGTGGGAACATTACGAAACCGCTTATGTTATGTTATGGTAATCCTAGCCGGAGTAATGAATTAATTATCGAACTTACAAATCGTATTTCCAGTCAAAATTAAAGTTCAGTTGGATAACATCACAATATATTCGGGCACTCGCTTCCAAAATCCCGATCAGAGAATCATATATTCATGTTAGATTCCGTTGGACTAACTCGGTTAGGATGAACTCAATTTCGTGGAATGTTCCTCTTGACTTCGAGGAGCTAACTAGTACATTAGGTATGCATGATACTTGGCTGTCTCCGATCGTGTGGTTTCGTTGAGATGTGGTCTCTTTTTTAATTATATGACGAAAATACATCATAATAGTTTTCAGTTTGAGGTTATGTCACCAAACTCTATTAAATTCTTCTATCATATCCTCTGAAAAGTGCTGTAGACGTGTGAAAAAGTGCAAAAGGGCACTCTTTTTAGTTTTAACATAATCTGTAACGTGTATAAAAATAAGTTAGAGTGCGTCTAATGAAAGCGCGACCTGGAGTTTTTTTTTTAATTTAATTGGCAACATTATTCAGCCGTGATTGAAGGAAATAAAAAAATATGTGATTTGTCAGACTTGATTCTCCTACTAGTTAGTAATACCACGTACATTTTTTTTTGGATTTAACCTCTTTTTCTCAGGTCGCGCTTTCATTAGACGGACTATACAGTTCAATAGCTGAGTGTAATTAACTATTAAGTTCCACCATGCATCAGTGGCTCATCACCATACGTGTTATATTAACTATTCATAGTTATTAAAGTTATAACCCTCTATAGTTAATTAATTTGATAGAGTAATGTTTATACTAGTGATTTGAACTTTCTTACGATAAATTACTCTTTAAAATGTCTCAAGTACCACCCATTGTGAGCTGTTAGCCCTGCAACCAAGTTTGTAAAATAGCTGAACACATCACTCGAATATTATAATGGTAAAAGTAAATATATGTGTGTGTCTATTTTTTTATTACTCTTTCATCCAAATACAGCAGAATGGATTTCGATGAAATTTAGCACACTGATATACTATGTTGTGGTGTGGTATCATATGTGATACTTTTTGTCTCGGAAAAAAATTCGTGAACAGAGTCGTGAACAGAACCACTGGCAAAACCTAATTTTATCATATAAACTATGTAGATTTTGTCGACAGGAGAAAAGCACAACTTTGGGGAAGAAAGAAAAAGTGACTTAACAAATCTCTAAACCCGGTAAATAAAATAACAACACTTTTTTAAAAGTTCTTTATTTCATCTCGTGTTGACAAACAAATAGCACACGCGACGAAATGAGTAACTAGAAAAGCGACGAAATGAGTAACTAGAAAAGCAACTCAATCAAACAAAACTACTTCTTTCCCGTGTAAACTTTTACTTACGTGCAATAAACGTTCACGAGTAAACACTGCCATTCAGAAATAGCACGGATTTTTTGATTACAGCGAAAGCGGTAGCCTGCGAAATTCAAACTTTTTTTTTAGTTTACAAAGCAATTCAATAGTGATAGACCAGAGATTCCCAACGGGGGCAGTACTGACCCCAGTGGGCACTGGAGCTTTTCATAGGTGTAGTAGCGGGTCTTAAGGCAAATGTTAACCGTTTAAAATGTTTGTAATCACGACCACGAGTAGCACGATTACAGAGCGATGCACGAACATTCACACATTTTTGTAGTAGTACAACTTATCCTAATGATAGTGTTAAATTAAATCATAATAATAAACAACTAATGAACCAATAAATAAACAGTTCACAGTCTGCACGTGTAAAGCGACTGGTAAATCAATACCACCGTATTGATGATTGAAGTTATAAATTATAATTTCGCAAATAAGTACGTGTTACGCCAGCCAATCATATTTTAATCAACTTACAAATTGACATTGACGTATAAATTCAAAAAAAACCTGACACTTTAACCTTAAACGTTTTAATTTTATTCAAAACTAAACTTAAAAACGCTACACCTTTTTAACAGTATGTTTAATCAGATATATTCACTACTTCTATACTCTACATCTACACTATGTACTCGTACCGCGATTGTACATTCGAACTGAAAATTCTCACTCATGAAAACGACCTGCAAGTGACAAGCGACCGACAAAGAGAAGCAAATAAAAACATACCGCGATAAAGCTGCCTGACGGACTGCGCCCCGCACCTGCCTGTTTGTAGGTCAGAATTTACCTAACACCTCGAAAACTTACCCAACGTACGTAAGAGAGCAAATTCAACGCAATTCTATGTGACTTTTGTAATATTTTACTCTAAAAAATACAAGTGGAGGCGTAATGTCTTTCAGTAGAAGGCGTACCTCTCGGGATTTCAACTTTCAAATTTGACGTCAAAAATTAATATTAAAGGACAGAAAAGTACAAAGAAAATAGTCAGTTTATTACGAATTTTTATATTGAACTTTTATTTCAAAGTCAATAGAACAATAAGAACGTCTCACTAATTATTTATTTAATATTGTTTTATGAAGTTCTTTTTTAACAATATTTCGAGAATTACGTAAAACTGCGCTCAAATATTTCGTACAAAAGAACTTTTAAATTAAATAAAGCAGATCTACCTACTTAGGAAAGTGGGACTTTGAACAAAATCGTGTATCCACAAAGGCAACAGAATATTTATTCAAATATGAGTACGAGTATACCTCTCGTTTTAAAGAGATGGGGCTGTGATTTATATGTGTAGCGGTAACGTGGGAATATAATCGCGAATGAGGTTATGAAACATAGTACTTATCGAATATGCCTTTGAGCATTTTCCATTTGGTTTCAGCACAAATATATTTTCACATTATTAAAGTTGTACCTACAACAGAAAACCCGGTTTTCGAACAACTACCAACTGAGTAATATTTGTCAAAGGGATTGGGTACTCATTAAAAAGTGTTTAACCGTAATTCGCAGAAAGGTCACATTTGAAAGCTATAGACACAGTAAATGGGGTTCTTTTGTGAAAACTATAATTTAAATACTCTTTTAATTAATAACCGTAAAATAAGCCTTTGTCATTTTGTCATTTTGTGCTCATATTAAAATATATTTATTGATGCGCATTTCTTTAATTCTCTCTCATCTAATAAAAATATGTAAAACATCTAAATAAAACATGAATGTTTATAAAATAATAAACATATTCTGCCTAGTAAAAATGTGCAATATTCATTATCCACATACATTGCTTCACAGTAACTTGACACACATACATATAACACATATTTTGCACCTATTAATAGACATACCATGCATGCTCTTTTTTTGAAGTGAGAAATCATCAAATAACTCTTCCAGTTCTGGGTAAAGTGAAAAGGAATATCAGATTTTTACTGACTAAAACCCTTCTTGTATTCTTTCAGTTGCTTTTCCATTTCGGGGCCACGGCGCGGCAGCCATTTTTTATAGTATTTTCCTATCGTAGTCAACATTCAACTCATTGTACTAAAACTTGCAATACAGATAAGAAAATAGTAGAGATCTAGCTATTAGACATTTAACCACGAATCTCGCATAATTTTAGAACCTTAACTTGGTGTCGACAACAAAAAACTCATAACACGAGCGCTATTGGGTTAAACTTAAATCAATTAATGTTAAATATACAAAAGATAATCCCTTAATAGAATTGGTTTCGATTGCATTATAATTAGGTTATGACAAAACGAAGACACAGTCTAGAACAATCAAATAAGGTGTATTTAATTGTTCTATACTGTGTGTGTGTGGTTAGATGAGCGCATTCGTGTCCCTTTAACCCAATAACTTGGTTTATTAATGACGTTAAGCATCATTCAACCGTACTAAAGTACTAAGTAAGTGTGTATAAACAAAATAAGGTTGTTAAAGTGTCAGTTGAATAGAACCTCTTGTGCGGATCGGACACAGGGTTTGTCCATTAGCCTGATTACGGTCGAAATGTTCGCCCTCGGGGGAGGCTGCGGCCACCAGTTTCCCTTTCTCTCCGGCTGGACGTAACTATTAAAGTTCGTCTCTTGCTACCAGATATGTAGTTCACATATGAGATTAAAAACTGTATATAATACTATATGTACGTAACCAGAATAATGCACACCCAAATTATAAAGTTGACTTACAATCGCAATTCAAGCACTGATATTTTGCATAAATGCGATTTTTTTAAGTAATTTGTAAAGTCACCTTAATTATAGGAAAATAATATGGAAATCGACGCACTACATTGGCAGCGTATTGGTAATATATTAGCACTCACAAACAAATAACCTAGTGATAAAAATCTTGTCAAGTTAGTCAAGAAGTCTAGTGAAAAATTAGATTTTTCAAGCATTTTTTAAATAAAAATTAATAATTAAACTAAAAAAAACTATTTTATTAAAAGCTGAAATTGATTCAGAAGCGGATTGTAAAAATAGGATGTGCGTTAATTATGTTACGTGTATAATTTATTTTATACATGCATGTTAAATGATTATTAATGGATTATATCTTTGATAACTGTCTTGCTCGTGACTGTTTAAAGCCTCTACAAAGCCTTCTGGACTTGCTTACTGGTTCAAGATAATCTTACAATAGAATTCTAACAAAGTGTTTCTAGCTGAATGAAACTGGAATAAATACATAATTTAGGCACTCTCTATTCCACAAGCTTTATCTAACGCTGAGAACAATAGGGCGATAATATAATAACACTTATTTGAGATCTAACCAGCGCACACAATGGGGGACAAACCGACTGTAGGCACTCGTGAGCATAGTGGAAGCCGATAGACGGTAATACACACTGAATAGGCCCCAAATGCCTCTTTGGTCTATAGAGCTTGTGTCTTGTCATTTCACAGTGGTCGAACACTCCACGCTGATAAAGACGTATCTATAGTCAGATATCCTAGCTAAATTAGTAGCTAGGCACTCAATCACGCTCCAGTTACCTATAATTATCGAATTGCACAACAAATTAAGTGGCTGACGCATCGCATTCCCTTTGAGACTAATTAAACAATAATTTGTGAGCGTAACCGAGTTTGGTTCCATACATTTGATAGGAAATTACCGGTGAGCTTTGGTGATACGAAAATGTAAATGATACAGTTTGTAGATTTCATATGAATCATACAGAAGAGCATATCAACTGCTCTTTTATTGCATTATGTGTCCCAATAGCCAATATTGTTAATTGCATGAACGAGTAATCCTGGGAACATCAAAACGATAGTTTACATGTGGTCGCTTTTGGGTTTCGAAATTAATAAATAACTCCTTGATGATGGAACGAACTATTAAATTAAACTATACCAATTCGACGCTCAGTCTCTGAAATGCAGTCGATAGAGGACGGACAGGGTAAAGACTTTGGAGTCTTGAGTTGAAGAATGCATCATTGCCGATGATCCTCTTGGCTCGTTTCACTGGCTTATTCACGTAAGTTTTGCTTTTACAAAATACAGTACGTATGTCATTCGATAGCAAACCGGACAACGCAGTATTTGACAGACACTAGGAT
This sequence comes from Mythimna separata, assembly GCA_030763345.1. Lineage (NCBI taxonomy): Eukaryota > Metazoa > Arthropoda > Insecta > Lepidoptera > Noctuidae > Mythimna > Mythimna separata. Next base: position 12,354,702 of record CM061180.1, read on the forward strand.
TTGAAACAATAGAGACGCGTCAATTAAAATCAAAACAATACGTATGCCAGTGTCGAAAAGAAAAACCACAGCAAAACCACGATTCTCAGAATACTCTCATAGCAACAGTGCGTAAGTTAGATTTTTTTGTCAAAACCGAGTGTCAAGCTACTAGACAGTTTATTTACAATCCTGAAAAGTTGTCGATTTTAAATTTCATGGTGTTGTGCGACGTTATACAGGAGTTCCGTGATAAAAAAACAACCTATTATTTTCCATTGCAAGCTAGGTATATATGAGACTATTTGACAAGTCAAAAAATAAAAAGGCACCTCTCGCGAACACGGTACAAAGCAATGCCACTGGCACTTTTGACGTTTGACACTTGTTACCATCATCTTTTTTGCCGGAATTGGTTCATTGGTCAGTATGTGAACTGCGCTGTGAAGTTTCATCACACTCGTAATGTTTTAAAGGGATAGAAGTGAGAAAGTTTTTATATTTTTTGGTGGAAAATCATCAGAATGACACGGGTGTGTCAGACTTTTACTGAATTAAACCTACTCCTTTGTTCCTTCTTTGTCTTCGTTTAAGGGCCACTGTTCTTTTAGAAGCCAACCCGTGGCCCTTGAGGCTCCGACCCTGTTGGATCCCCACAGTTTTACTGACATCTCTTTGAAGCGCGTGTACGCCGCAGTATGCGCCGTCTACGACTTGGGCTCTGTCCAGATGATTACTGGACTACCAGACGGAAGGTTAGAAACAAAATTTAATGTTTACGTAAGTTTTCTTTTCAAGTCAATATTCATTGCAAAAGATTTCAAGGTTTTTAATTGTTATAATTGTTGTTTTATAATTATTATGACCTTAATTTAATGTTCTTTATAATTATTTTTGACATAGTAATCAAACTACTTCTTTTTTTTAATTCTCTAGAGGGGGTTTAGCTAAATATTGTGTTTTATACCATTAATGATTAAAACCCAACTGCGTCCCTCAGTTGCCCTTAGCTATTCAGAACCACCGTAACTCTTTCGAAAATTCCCGTGACCTTAACAGGCATCAGATTTAATTATACCTAATATTAGTAACCTAAAGTAGGCGGTGCCTATATCATGGGGACCGAATTTCAATTTAGGTATGTTTACAACTTTTTATATAACTCAAGTTGTTACTAATATAAAATATACACTCAGGCGTCGAAGTACTCCTCCACATCGCTGTCATCTGGAAATGTGCCCAGAAGGCTGGCGGCATTGCCACGTTGTATGGCAATGCTAATTCTTTGGGCGAAGAACGAACCAGCCCTCTGGTCCCGCAAAGTGTCGATCAGACGGCGTGAAATATCTTTAAAAAGAAAACGCGCACTCGGACCCCATGACCCAAGAGTTTCAACCCCAAACGGCTCAAAACTGTAATTACCAATAAGATTACAGTATTTGCGCCGTTTGAGGGACTCAGCAGCCGCGGCGGCAGCGCCGGCAGTTGTTACTTGAGTTATATAATACAAGGAATGATTATTAAAGTACAATCAATAAGAAAAATAAAACTCCAAAATTAAAATACAATAAAAATGAGATCAAAGTGAGTTAAAAACGAATGAAAAAAAAATTGAAAGCCAGAACTTGGTAAGTCATACAAAAAAAGATTAAAAATGAGGTATGGATGTGAGTGTAGTATGTAGGTGTTGTATAGTTTTCTGTGATGGATTTCCGAGTTAAACGAAATGAGAAGTCTTTCTTGTTCATCGTATGGAAGTTATAATTCTAAGTAATATTCAATTTTGAATTAAATCCACGAGTTGAACAAATATGTACTTATGTATGTTTTCGTATGTTGCCTCAAAAAGAGTATTATAAAAATAATTGATACTGATAGTGAAGTAATTAGCGAGACCTTCAAATTGAGCTCAAGTTCAAGAGTAGAAGAAGATGTCTTCTACCAGTCAACCTTAACCTTTGCATATGGTGGCCAGAGATCGCTCTGAGATCCTCAATGCTCGGGTCGTCTCCTGCGATTCCCCCGGCTGGATCGTGATGATATCCACACAACACTGCCTACACCTCAAACTACAAACACGCGACCTGTATTCTATTATCAACCCGTAACTTTAATAACACAGCATCTAGACAAATTGGACTTCTTACAAGTAATATTGGAACGTCTCCCTAAATTTCTATTAGCCTGAGAAGAACGAGTGAAATTTTGTTCGACACGAATTTACTGCAGTTCATAAGGAACCGGGAGAGCGATGCCTGTCATTACTCATGGGCGTGCCTGGAGAACATTCTTTACTTAAGTTGCCGGTTTTATGCCATATATGTACGTACCTAGTTTATATTCTCTATTAGGTCAGCCTGACTGATAGCTGTTCTTGTTTACAAGGTCCAATGAAATAGGATACCATGTATCAACGTCATCCAAATCTTGGCCCGAAAAATCCTTCAAATAACTATGGAAATCCTACTATTATTATGAACGCGAAAGTTTGAAAAATATGTTAGAATATTTGTTACTCTTTCACGCAAAAATAACTGAATGGATTACGATGAAACTTGGTATATGGGTAAACCATATCTTGAAATAGCACATAGGATTTTTATCTCTCTTTTTATCCAGGGTGTAGCATCCCTTGGGACAATTTTCCACTACCATTCAAAGGCGAAGGCGCTGGCAGCAGCTAATAATAAATATTACGTTTCTCTATTCAAGTGAAACTAATTTCTTACACAAACATTAACGTAAAAGTTTCTGTCGTAAATTGAATTAGGTTATTGTTGATTTCTGTAACAAAATTTAATGGCTTTCTATTTGACGCAATAATAGTAATCATTGAACAGTAAAAATATGAAAGTCTCGCCATCAGTTTGTTAGTTAATTAACGAAATTGAGTACGATTGATATTGCCAGGGTTTTCAAAATGGCTCCATTCATTAAACAAGATATTATTATAGTAAAAAACTAACCAGAAATTTGGAAAAATGTGAAACAATAAATCTGCTATTTATTGACATGGAATTAATTGAACTAAACTTTTCTATAACATATAGTATGTATGGAGTCTATCCTGATCTATTCAGGACAGCCACCCAACCAGTAATTAATTACATAACTCCAACGCGGACAAAAACTTGATAATTGCCTTCATTACCCTTTCGAGAACACTCGACTGAAACTAGCACATTAGCAACGCGTATGCGAACGTTTGTTTCATAAAATATTTCTGAACCGAATCACGGACAAAGTAAGCGATACGATTCTAGCGGGAACTCTATGAATAAAATTATCATTTTGCAGAATTGATTCTGGAACACAGTAAAATACTCGTTCTATACAGCCTGCTTATGAGTATCTATCCATTTGACTTCGGTATTATTATATGCAATTGGTACACAGCCATCGTATGTATTGCGAATTGGACTGTATAATTAATTATGGCTCCGTGTGGTTAGGTAATCAGCTGTGATATTATTCTGTACGACTGTCCTTCTACTTTGCATTTATTTTCTATCTAAATGTTAATTTTAAACGGTTTCCATCATTACATGCACTAAATTAAATCTAAACGTGACAAAACGAAAGCTATTTGTCATTTTGTTGAAGAACAATTTCGGCTTTATTGAATTCAAGATATTTTCGGAACCCCCAAAATAAATCACCCACAGTTAAAAATATCATCTGTCATTGGCATCAAAAGTTGACTATAATAAATTCTAACCTCAGAATCAAATAACATTTTCAATTTCACCGGATACGAGGCGTGTTGATCGACAAACAGTAGGATTGACTGAGTTTCGCCCGCCAACCCGCTAGGTATATTCGGCAGCTTGAAAATTGCCATCATATTTCAGTGTCAAACGTGCCGAGCCGAATAACTTCCTTAGGTATTACACTCAAAGTTTATGCGAGGAAATCAGTCACGGATGTAAACAACAAGTACATAAGTTCCTAATAGTGATGCACACTTAGATCAATTGGAGTAATAAGTTATAATTACTCTTGATAACAGCTGGTAGCGCGTGATTGTTAATTATTTATAATGATATTAGTAGCAATACATTTTAATATTTAAAAGAGAAGTTAAGTATTTTATTTTAATGAAGCATTATGTTTGGCTTCTTAATGATAGACTACGAGCCAATGTTACTGAATATTGGAAAAATTGTTAGAAAATCTCCCGCCCCGTATCGTCCGTAGCAAAAAAAGAAGCCACAGCAGACTCAATTTTCTTTCATCGTATTAATATGCAAATGAAGGACGAGTTTTATTTACGGACAATTTTCAAGATAATAACATGTGTCGAGCTCGATAGCAGAAAGTTTTTGATTAAAGAATAGCGACGATATTTTGTGAATATTCAATGTTCTGCCGATATTGTAACATGTCATGAATATTTAAGGATTTCTAGAACTCATACCAATTAATTTACCCAGCCTTTTCCCAACTATGTTCGGGTTGTTTCCAGTCTAATTGTATCTAACAGTAAACTAGTAATTTATATAGTTTGTTTTTAATCCCTTAGACTAAATTGACACAGGCAAATGTCAAACTTACAATAATAATGATGCCAGTTCTTTTGTGTTGTGACAAGTGTGACAACCTACATAATTTAATTTTAGACAGACTTTACCTATCTGACGCGTCTGCCTGTCTTTTCTTTTAAAGTTTAAACTAGTGCTTGACTGCGATCCTACCTGATGGTAAGCAGTGATGCATTCGTGTATGGTAAGGTGCACTTTAGTCTCGAAAATACCCAAATTATAATTGGATAGCAACCGCATCTGACTACTACTACCTAGTAATTGGGTAACAAGATACCTCTGGGTAGACTGCAATCAGTTTTCCTGGCTTCTCAATTTTTGTAACGAATGTCTGTGGTGTACAACTGACAGACTCTGCTCTAAAGGCTTAAAGTACTTTGCGAAGCACGGGAAAATCAAGACGGTCATCCATCTATACACCAACCTCGGTAAGTGTTGCTTAACCCCAGAGGTTGACTCGTGCATCTGTTATTATTTTACCTACAAAATTTTACTATTACGTGTTAAACGGTTAAACTACAGAACCGATATTAATGAAATTATTTTACGAAGCAAGCTAGAATTCCAAGGATGGACATAGACTTTATATAATAATAATTTTTATCTGTCTTCGACTTCGCGTCCGTTATAACCTACATTCACTTTGACGAAGCCGCTGGTAGAAGCCAGTGTTTATGAAACGAGAGCAGTTCCAAGAAATCGATTAATTATCTTTACTAGATATTCTAAAGGCAGCCGGTGAAAGCATGTCCATGGCAGCTACGTCAAACGGCTGGCTAAGCAAAGCGGTACACTATCATTAGACAGATGGGTCTAGGTCTTGCCTAGAGAATATTATGCTATCGGACGAGAATGACGCCTCTTTGTAGCGTAACGTTTGGAACACTGGGGAGTTCCGGACTAAAGGCTTACTAAGTATAGCCGGAATATTCGAGCACTGTGAATTATGTTTTGGAAATGACTATTTCGTCAAACACAGCCAACTGGTGCAGTGTGAACATGAATATTTTGAAGATCAATACTAGATTGTGTGCATGATGGTTTCTTTGAAAAATCTAATGGATATCTAGTATTTTGGATCGACTTTTTTGGTCTGGGGGTCGCAAATATTACGGTACACATAAAGTCCTGTTGAGTCCTTACCATTATCATTTCAGCCAAAAGACATCCACTGTTGGATATTATGTAGGCAGGAGGATATGACCATGTCATATTGGATACGAACATAAGTAACTATCTGACACTAGAGTAATAGCAAGGGTTATCATGTTACACAGTTACTTACTAATATGGTTATGGAGGTCAGGTAGATAGACTTCCAAAACCCTCACCAGGTCATTGAGGCATCTTGTAGGAGAGTCATCTTCTAACGCTAATATGTCTCAAACTGTCTCACTAATATTATTATCTAGGCAACAATTCAAATATGTGCGTGTAACCATCCACGCACAACCTGCTCAACCGACTTGGAGCAAATTTGGCATACGGATAAACCATGTCCTGTAATAGGACACAGGATTTTTGTCTTGGACGTATATTCTCTTGCAATAATTTTCTACTTTCTTACAGGCGAAGTCGCTTACAAAAGCTTCTTCTTAATATTAATTGTTACCCCATAAGCCTCAGACATGTTGTGAAAAGCGATATTTCAGCAAACTGTCACTGCTAAGTAGTGCTGCGATCTTGAAAACTTAATATACGACGTCTGTTTGTGACTTCAAGTGGAACCGTTCCCTTGCAATAATCGTACGTAACTGCTATCATAACTGGTTTTCTTTTATTTTTATAGCATTCTTCAGTTTTGCTAACTGTTGAAAAATGTACGGCTGTAACGGATAGTATCTTGATATTGAGTGTTTTCAAAGATAAGTCTGGAACAAGATAAGTAATGTAAAAAGAAACATTTTTAAAATCAAGTCTTAAATATTATCCGCCATATTGGATTTATTGTGACGTTTTTTTTTCCTTTCTTCTCAATATACCCTTTTAGTTGAAATATCATAGAGTACATATAAAAATAATTAGTCAGCCATTTTCAGAAGTGGCTACGGGAATTTTTTAAAGAGTGCTGTAGCGTAGTACTTGAACGCAAAGAGCAAGCAACTTTTTTTTAGTTATAATGAATATTAAATATTTATCGTCTTTTTTTCAAGTGGGAATCTTCTGGAAGACTTCTCCCGCTCTATGGTGGAGCGGAAAGGTGAGTCAGACTTTTACTGACTAAAACTCACTTCTATGTTCCTTCTTTGCCTTGCGTCCCAGGACCACGGCGTTTCCTTTGAACGACCCATGTTTTTACACCAGTCTGAACTTTTATAAGCAACCCTACTACATTATAAATGTAAAAAAAAAACCGTAAATATTTTAGTCTATAAAATGTCCACAAAACGTCGCAACCACAAAATGCTCCTTTTAGCTAATAGTGCATAAATTACAAGTGGGACATTAACAGTTACTATACAAATACTTAAACTATTCTCGGTAAAGTAGTTTAAATGCTCCTGCAAATTAGTCATGCTGCGACGGGGCGGAATCTCCCGCCTACTCGACCCGCCATTGCAGCGAGCACTTTTTTCATTTAATTTACATGATTACTGAAACTCTTCACTATTTTGTGAAATTATTTTGAATTTTATTTTAGTTACATTATATGTAGAATGGCAAATTCCGATGTAGTATGCAACTTTTTTTTGTTACAATCTCAATTTTAAGCCAGTTTTTGTCTTATTTGATATTTATTGAATTTGCTTATAGTTCCAATTTGATGTTGTTTAGTTTATAAAACTATTTATAATTACTGTCTTAACGTAAATAAACGTATTCTAAAGCTCCAACATAAATTGAAAAACTACCAAATTATCTGAAGATTGGATGAAGAACGTGACAAAAACTAAAGTATATATAACCAGCAATCTCGTAAAAATATACTGGTAGTAGATGTTATCTAGTTACAATATTGTGGAACCTGTGTAATATTATTATGATAAAATATTTGGATATTTTCATTGTATTAAAAAGATATCTTTGATTAATTGTATATATTTTACTAAATTGTAGTAGAACCATCTTTCTTTTGTATTTGGAAACTACTTAGCTTCTGCTAGCGGTCTCGCGCGCTTGAAAGTAGGTTTCTCCTTACAAACTTTGGAACCTTATTTCAGCTCCTTAGTAATTTAAGAAAATCCTCTCTTAGTGCCTGCCTACGTCGTCTAGGAAACCAAGTGCAAAATTTCACGCTCCTAGGCCTTGTAATTTTTGCTGTACAATAATATGTCACTCAGTTAAAAAAAATCGCCCACGTACCGGGTGACTGAAGGAACCCGGGTGGCTTTTAATCGGTAAAAGTCTAACACTCCATCCAGAGCAGAAAATTTTATTTGATGACTATAGACCCTCAAAAAGAATGGTTAGATCAAAGTCACATTACAATAAAAAGTTCTTCAAAAGGTCTAAGAACCATACTTTATTATTTCTATCTCACAGCTTCTCCTTCAACTATACAGTTTATTCAAAGAAGACGATCTTATTGATGTTAAATTATGTAAAACCCAACCGAATAAAATTGCTAAAACCAGGTTAAGATACTTAAACGTGAACTACTGCCACGTGTTGGTTTTTTTAAGTTAAGCTAAATGTATTTACATATTTACAAGGGATAAACTATGGGCCTGTTCTTTCCTAAGTGGATCAAATTTGGAATAAATGTTTCTACTTACAGAGGGCCAGTGAAAAGCCTTTGGGGCCTCTTCTATGGAAACAAAATCGGAGGTTTAAGGTGAAAGGAAGGGCATGGATAAAATTATAAGTACCAACCATTGTTGTTACGTTATTAAGGGCGGGTTGCGTCTCTTGTTTCATAGATTAATGGTTTAAGGATCATCATCAAGTTGCTGTTTCCCAAGGTTTGGCTGTTATATGTCCAAGATACCTTAGCATATTATGTTTGCCTATCTCAACAAAAGACCCTCGGTTGATTACTGGACAATTACGAGTATAATTGTGTATAACGAGTAGGTACTTTATATTGTCTAGCTAAGCTGCCTAAATACGTTCTGCGAAACAGTAATACGAGCGAACAAGGTGGCCAAAACTGTGGTACATCCTAATGTCCCAGCCGCCGCTGCAGGAGTAGGCCTAGGCGTCTAATTGAAGCGATTTCCAGTCAACGTAAGTATGAGTTTGCGGAGATCGAGTTATGAGTAACTCATCATCCAGCAAAGACCAAGCCCGAGTCAATGGCACGTTGTGTTTAACACCCATTAGATTTCTTAAGACTACAGGACTGTTCGAAAGAGTTTTCCCTCTGACTATTCGAAGAAATAGAGGTTAGTTTTTAGTCTGTAAAAGGCTCCACCCAGAGCAGGTGTTAGTAAAAGCTATTTGATGATTTCTTATCTTAAAAAAAACAAGGCTGCCGAAATAATACTGACCAGTAATAGTGAAGTATTTTTGTCTGTCAAAATAATTTTTACTCTGAAAAGACTTCCCCTTAAGGCCGAACTAACGTAGTTAAACGTGTAAGACTGACGTTTTAGAGTTAAATCAGGCGAATATTAAGAGAAAATTCGGGTTTACGTCAGTTGGGATCTAACACGAACGCTGGAATATCCTTAAGCGAAAAGCTGTTGGTTGAAAATATCTTACATTATTTGAATCTAGGCAATCCCTTTTGATGTTTCCTTTGAAATCAAAAGTAGAACAAAGACACCCTGTATATTTATGACAGTGCTTTAAGCAAATCTGGCTATGATAAACGGTGGCCTACATTGAATTTATTTACTAAACCGTAAAGTTGTATTGTTTAACAGTAAATTTTAATGAAGGTATACAATTCATTTTCATTTAATGTTGTTGTTTATTTTTATCGTTAACTACAAAATAGAGTTTCTACATAAAACGTTAAAATGAAAACCAATTACATAATATACAATGATATTTTTCCAAGTATGTCGGAGACGGTTTCCAATCTAACCGGATACTCTAAATACCTATTTACCTGGACTGACTACATATCTGATCTCCACGACCCAGTACCTGAGTAATACGATAGCCCTTTTTTTAAGGTGGGACATCATCTACCAATGGTTACAAATCTACACATGACACGGATCAACGAGTTAACATACTTTCCGACGTACGAAAAATTACTCAGTATGTTAAGAAGATCACCCATCAACAAACAAACCTTAGCTTAACTTTAGATATCGGTTTAGAACTACAAAAAATATGTAATGCTTAAAAAAATAAAGCTAGAAATAGCGTTGAATTTTATTGAATAAATTCCTAAAGGTTGAAGAAACCAGCCGCTATTTAAAAGAGGGTTTATTATCATTCACTGATATCCAATTTAAACATGTGACACTCAAATTCATAGCCTTTTGAGTGAACTGATGAAAAACCATTTCTTAAAAGATTTTTTCAGAATTGAATTTCAATAAGCCTTCGTAATTTGACTTTTGACTTGTATTATTAAAATGAATATCACGTATCTAGCTAGGTTTCGATGCGTCATCGGCAATTTAAATCACATTAATTATTAATATTATAAAAGCAAAAGTTTGTAAGTGTGTTTTTGTGTGTGTGTGTGTCTTTATGCACATGTCTTTATGTTGAATTCACACAGATAAGCCATGTGTGTGCGTGTGTGAGCATACGTTGGAGGTGTGCCCCGCTTGGGCGGAGCACCAGCGTGTACTTATAGAGAACGATCGGAGCCAGAAATCTCTCGCGCCAGGCCATGGTTGAGAGTGAGAGGAAATGAGATGCGATCACCTCATTCTGTGAAGCAGTACCAAATGCTCAAAGGATATGGCCACAACAGTGAAGAAATGGACATTCTCATGCTCCAAGCATCGAGAGTTGGCGGATGATCTCAGGTCACCGCAGGCGTGGGATTGCCAACGACGAGAACTGGGTAGGTCCGGTCATCCAGTAAAGACCTAGCCCTAGTCGTTGACAACTCAAAGAGAGGTTCAGCAAACCATAGGAGCCCAGCAAAGTATAATACTCGAACCCAAAAGGTGACTTAAGTGTCGTTTTAGTCGGCAAAAATCTGACGAACGAACGAACATCACATGCGTACATCGAAGGACTGGAACAATTTGCCAGCTGCGGTCTTCCCGTTCGATTATAATTTGGGTATCTTCAAGACTAGAGTGAATAGGCTCTTAATAAACTAGTGCGCCTCACCATCAACGACTGCAATCTGCTTACCATAAGGTGGGATTGCAGTCAAGCACTGGTTTATGTTATATAAAAAAATGTTGCCCACCTCATAGGCCCTAGAATATATAGCACATTGGATTATATTCTCTTGAAATAATATTCAACTATCACGCGTGCGATGCCGCTGACAGAAGCTAGTATATCATTTTGAATTAAGAGTATATCTACATGTGCCATCTACATACACGTACCTAAATGATTTATGAAGAAACTGCGACCAAACCGTTTGCCATCTGATATCATCATAAAATCCGCCTTTAACCAGATTTTAGGACGTCTTAAAACTGAACAACGGCAGTACATTAATCCCTGAGGCTTACGATACCTGCTCATAATTTATACTCACGAAACTTGGCACTTTATTTCAGTCACACCCACGTTCCATTCTTGGAATTACCTGTATGTTATATTAGTACTTACTTCTTCACTTTATTGCAGCTGCTATCACTCACAATTGGGTACTTCACAAATATTTTTCGTCAAAAAATAACTTTCTCTGAAATCAAAAATTGATTTTTAGCAAAGCGTTAAAAATTAAGGAACTTATATGTGTGTTAGAAACCATTAAAGAAATAGAAACTGAAAACTGTTACGTAACTGAAAATAGATGTATAAACTATGATGTGACGTTACCGCTATTTGGTTACGAGCGTAGGAAAGAGATAGCGAGATTTTCCCACAGCGCACCCACTCTTCCACAAATAAATATCCCACAGATAAATATTTGTTAGCACATAAAATGCTTATTACTGCAAAAAAAATCAGTTAAGATTTATTTGTTGTTCATTTATTTATTGATAAGACATCTTTAAGTTTAACTCACTAAAACATACGCAAACAAAAATCATACATAGCTTAGGCATAATGAATTGGTCACTTACAGAGGCAACCAAAAACATCTCAATTAGTTGTAATGACAGAAAACATTAATTGAAATAATAAAAGTTACAGGTTTAAAAATATAGTTCAGTAGAAAATATAGTCCAAAAATAAACAAAAGCAAGGTACCCAACTTCTAATAAAATCTAAATAAAATGGAATCATGTTATACAACTTACGAGTCTGCTGTGAGACGCAATATATTCGCACTCGACGTCGTGCCGTAGTCTAGTGCCTACTCGTATAGAAAGACAAAATTATATTATTATTAAAAAGGTTCGCCGGTAAGCTAGAAAGCCTTATAAGATGTTCCACGTGCCAGGCTAAATAAAAGGCCAAAGGGGTTGGGTTATTAGAACTGGGTCTTATAAACATTTCCGTGGAATCCACTAACCTTCTGTGAACTCCATACATAGCACTTATCGTCTATGAAATCAAAACCAATCCTTCCTAGCTATACATAGGAATATATAGTTTTTATGACCTAGAAAATTTTACTTTTTCAATTCTCATATTAGGGGAGCATGCCACTAGCTCGCCGTCCGACCGTCCAGTAAAGACCGGGCGGTCTCCGAGTCATCAACGGCGCGTAGGTGTGCCATGTGCGCCTCAAAGAGATGTCAGCAAAACTGAAGAGGCCCTGTAGGACCAATGCCCGCAAGGGCCAGGGGAATTTCCGAAAGGGTTACCGTTACCCTGGATCTTAATGGGCACCCAGGTGGGTTTTAAACAGTAAAACGGTTTGACACGATCTCACGCTCCAGCCTAGGGCGGAAAAACTCATTTGACGATTACTCACTTCAAAAAAAGGGTAGCAGGTGATTTCGAATCATCTTTACCAGATATGTTTGTAACCTATCCTTACAAGAGTAATTTTATTTAAAAAAAAAACAGCCAATTGCGAGTCCGATTCACGCAAGAAAGATTCCGTACCATATATAAAAACACCAAAAAAATCATGTGTGTTATATGAGAGCCCTTTAGTGTTCAAATTTTATCTTTCTGACTATCACGGTTCATGAGATACCTCCTGGTGACAGACGGATAGACAGACGAAAGTACAGCAGAGTAGTAATAGGGCCCTTATTACCTTTTGGGCGAGGAACCTTAAAAAAATTACAAAATATATCTATAAAACCACACTTCCAGTGTCTGTGAGTCAGTTTAAGAGCTGATAAGAATTATAATGATGATTATACGACACAGTAGCCACCCTCCGCCTATCCACTTCCACAACAATATTAATTTTATGCTCCCTCTATGTAGTCGTTTCCATTAGCGCTGGCGTACAACCTAGATTTTAATTATAGGCTATTCTGGAATATAAATGGCTAATTGGGATCTGAGAAAGCACTCATATCGTATTTCATGGCCTTTCCAACTAACTGTGAAGGACCGTTGGGGCCGCAACCATGCCAAATGTACTCGAAATTCACTGGCCAAATAATGAACTGGAGACAAAACATTTGTAAAATTCAGTAGAATCATTAAATCTGATGAAATAATTAAGCAAGAGTACAATGGGCCGGCGTTGCTTGTTCTCGTAAAAATGCAAAGTTAAGGACGGGTTATTACAATTACTAGCAAATTCTTGACACTCGAGTGTACCCGTCACTTTGTTCTGAATAAACTCGCTTAGTTCCAGTGACTGTTAGCCATTTTACACAAAACAGGTTTCAAACAACGATGCCCCTTTTGTTCCGTAACAATGAAAATACTTGAATGTAAACTGAGAGTCTTATCACGGAACCCTTATTTGTTTCTCAAATCACTGTTCTTGACTGTACATGGTGTTTTCTCTTGTTCGTCCACTTTTTGATGACGTCCGATCGCGAAATTGTCTAAGATTGTTCTACAAATTGTCTTGCTTGTAACAAACTTGAATATTCTCCTTTGAGAGCATCCTGTATCTCAATCCAGGGCGCCAGTAATGGGACTACGCTTTGTTTTCAAGTAAAATAGACTTGCTTGAATATGAATATTATACATAGACTATTACAGATTTCGAAGTTGCTACTAGACATTTTCATTTAACTTTTGGTAGCACAGGTAATGTATTTATAAAGTGTGGGTTATACTGAATTGAATTATTGTAGCAAGAGTATTTCGTTGAAATACTTTGCCCCATGCTAGGAATGAATCCCGTATCGTGGGTGTGTTCAAATAAATGTAAACTTGCATACACAAGACACTCAGACCTGGAACACTTATCTATATTTAGGTCATGTAAATATGTTGTATTAGTTCCGTCCTAGAATCAAACTTGCGACATAGAACGCTACAACCGATCGCTCCGCCACTGAGCCAACTGTACCATCAATAGTCCGGTCAAAATAGACTAATTAATTGGGGTGAGGTTACAATAATTCGCACTTGGCTGAAAATTGGTAGGTTTGTTCAATACACTATTATAAAGGAAATGTGAAAAGTCCTCATCGATCCGGCACGTGCAAAAAAATATACACGCGGTCAAAGGTCACAAAAATGGGTTTTTCGCGTTATTAAGCAAAATGGTAAGTTTTATCATAAAATTAGCTCAGACAAAAATTATAGATCAGACAATTATCTATAAATATGTCTAAATACTTTTTTCCTAAGAGCCACCGTTTTTGAGATATAACGATTCAAAATATTGAAAGAGTTGTAATCGTCAAAATATGAATAAGTAAGTACACCACGTATATACTCGTACATCACTGAAGCCGTAATACAAGCAAAAATATCGTTCTATCGGTCAGTGTGACTAACACATATAAAATATGAAAATTTGGGGTAAAAAAAAACCCGTTCCCTTATCTTCTACGCCAGTGTAACCTTCAGCAACATCTGCCTCCCATTCAATTGTCTGCGTGGCTAGGGTCGTATACCTGCTTTATTTTACTATGCCGAATACATTCAATGCTATTAGAGTGCGTCTGATGATAGAACGACCTGGAGTTTTTGATTTAATGGGCCACATTATTCAGCCACAATTGTCCGAAATAAAAAAAGTTGTGAAGTGTCAAGACATGAAGAATCATGTCTTGACACTTCACAACTACTAGTTAGTAATACCACATACAAAATTTTTGGATTCAACCTCTTTTTCTCAGGTTGCGCTTGCTACTGTTTCAACTTTTTGAATCGTTATATCTCAAAAACGGTGGCTCTTAGGAAAAAAAGTAGTTAGACATTTTTATAGATAATTGTCCGATCTACAATTTTTGTCTGAGCTAATTTTATGATAAACCTTACCATTTTGCTGAAAATCGCGAAAAACCCATTTTTGTGACCTTTGACCACGTGTATTTTTTTTTGCACGTGTCGGATCGATGAGGACTTTTTACATTTCCTTTATAATAGTGTATTGAACAATCCTACCAATTTTCAGCCAAGTGCGAATTATTGTAACCTTGGATGTCTAAATTGACCGGACTACAATAATTACTACACTGATCACATGTTACTTGTGCGTCATCAAATAGCATATCTAATAAATAAATCACAGGTACTTTCACAAAATGATTTGGTCACAACCCCACACACACACACACAGACATACACATCCCGTCACCTTTAATCTAGACCCTTTATCAAATCTCCCCTTAATCAAAACATCGTCGACACTTATGACTTAAGAGCCACCTTTGTCTCCTAACGTTTCTCTCGTTTGACGCCAGGGGCGCTATCATCGCGGTGGATAAGTGAAAGCGCCCATCCCGCCATTGAAGACCCGCTTACACGACGCCCTTATCGCAAACGTATCGGAAACGAGTCTTATATTAACCTATTGGCCGTGGACTTGCTGTGTATCCCGTTTTGTTAAGCGGCTTGCTGTGTTGACAATGTTGTTGAATGCATTTTTACTTCTTACTGAATGTTAACTCTGGTTTTAATTTTTTTTTTTATTTGGAAATCATCTTCCGCATAATGACTTGTCTCTCTTCTCGAGCTCACTGTTTGGACCTCACGCCTTTACCCCACAAAACGATTTCCGCCCACTGTTGGCGCAGGCTTGCAGACGGCGAGCAATGGTTAGATCTCGTCATCTGGCCTTCCAGTAACACATAAGAACCAAGTCCGGTTCGACAGCGCGTTGTGTACCACACATGCCTTAAAGAAATGATCATCAAATCTGACAGAGCCGGTTAGGGCCAATGCCTGCCGGGACTGCGGATTGTTCGAAATAGTTACCTAAGCTGTCGCAAAAATGGCTACTGACGGATTACTGTGGATTTTACTTAGTTAAAACCTGACACTCCCTCCTGTTCCACGAAGAACGGGTAAGGAAGGGTTAATTTGACGTATAGATGAGAGCAAGGCACAAACAAAGTGATGTAACCTTTAGGAGAACTAATATAACCTTATTATATTATTGGGTCTTTACTCACGAAATTGTCGTTTCATGAAGCTGCACAGTTTGAGCGAAGATTTATTTTTAGATTAATTTGAAATTATAAGTTCAAATAGGCATTTTATTTCCGTTTTTATTAGTTATTCATTTTTTTTCGGGTATATGTTATCGCTGCACCCATTTTTATATGACGATAATTATTAAAGTTCACAATGTGCAGTTGGATAAAACCCAAACTTACTGATAAAAACCATACCTGTGTCCTTCAGTTGTCCTTTTTGTTCTAGGACTATAAGTTTCTTCTTCGGAAGTTTCCCATGGCCTAGCAGGCATCATCCTTGCCGGCCCTTACGGTTTTGCAGACATCTATTTGAGACTCACGTGCAACACTACTCCTCGTCAACCACTTAGGATAACTCAAATATCATAGATAAAATAATCAATTACATGACATTATAAAGGCAAATTTTTTACATAGGCGTGTGTAAGTTTTACTCCTTCACGCTCATAAAGCTGAACGGGTTAAGATGAAATATGGCCCACACTTAGACCATGTCCTGGGAAAGTACATAGAATACTCTATAACTCTAGATCATGTTCCCTTGGCATATTTTTTTTACTTTTACGCAGGCCAAACTTGCTAGTCTATAAAATATACTTACGAGTATATTATTTCTTAATATCATTGTGTTAAAAGACAATTGACAGTAACTTAAAGCACAAAGTAAATTGAAACAAAATAGACTATTTGCCCGCGTTCAACTGGCCCAACGAAAATCAATAAAACGTATAAGCCCCTTTACCATACTGTACCACTGCCAATATCGGAATTCAATTGGGTCCGAAGCGCTACAGGCCTTAAACTTGCCGTTGTCAAGTCATAACGGTCTTAATGCCTGAGTGCTCGAACTATTGTCAAACAATTGTTCTAACTATTGATTTGGTTTTACTTTGATGAAATTGAAGTTGTTAAAAAAAAATACGGATCGTACCTTCGTTTTCTTTTGAATTTTGTTGTCGTGGTTTGTCGCGTTATTTATTTTGATTTATGGTGTCACTTTATGCTGTCATTTAGGTCATGATCATTATTTCAGTCATTAAAAGTTGGTGGCTGGGTATTTGGGAAAGAGTTAGCATGGCACTGCAACATAAACGGCAATTGAAGGAACACGAGTAGGCTTTAATCAGTAAAAGTCTGAGTCTCTCGTTTCACCCAAAGTAGGACGAGTTATTTTATGGTTTACCGGTTTAAAGAAAAAAATTGCTAAATACAAACCTCTACCAACCATTACAACAACGTCCAGTCCTGTACTTCTCGCATCTAGTGGACTCCCGTGGCCCCTACCAGATCCACCTTGCAGAAGGCCTCTCAACGCTGAGTCTTGCAATATGCGTTCTCTCTGCCGAACCTTTTACCCCATACGTTTGGCGAACAATGTTCCCTGTTTACTGTCATAAATTTTGACTGTGAGTTCGTACAATCAATGCCAAACTACCACATGTTTGTACCAAAAGATTGGTCATATAATAGCAGATATTTTTTTAATTCGTCTAATTTTTTTTTCGTTTTGCCTGACCCTCTACTCACCTTCATTTCATTTTCTTAACATTTCCACTGAAATCTACATAGAATAGGTAGTCTGCTTATTGAAATACAACTAATAACAATCGCTAATAGATATTTATAAAAGCAGGGTTTTTAAAAGCTATTGTAATGCGAACACAATGGAAACGTGTTAGTTTTCAAATTAATGTTCAAGCTTTTATTCAAACATAATGGAAATTGAACTCTTTTATGGCTTCAATGTTAATCGTGGTAAAAGGTTACCTACTTTAAAAAAGGATCAAATATCTTTCCATACTTTTTAATGTTTCTTAGTGGCCTCGTTTTTTAACACTACGTAACGTATCTCATTTGATGCTAAGACCGTTTTCACATTTTCCGATCCGATATCGGTATCGGGCGCCGATACGATATCGGGGTAAGGTAAATGTATGAGATATGTACCTGTCTTTCATATTGTCCGACCCGATATCGGATATCGGAGCACAGCATTTCATACATTTTACTTACCCCGATATCGTATCGGCGTCCGATACCGATATCGGATCGGATAATGTGAAAACGGTCTAACCGCTGATGTAATCGAACTTAAAATACGCTAATACATTTACCAATTCATTCTTGATTCAAATAACCCAAGATTGTAGCAATCAGAAAACACAGACTCCGGCAAGGCATTCCATTCCTTAGTTTATGCTACAAAGAGTATTTACTTTAAACCATTCGAATGGAAACAAAATATAGCTTGGCCAGAAAGAGTAGAAATTAAATAAATATGAACTAAAATTTTCCACGTATAGCAACTCGAAAACCAATGTCAAACAACAGTCAAAATACCAAAACAAAGAAAGTAGTTTGTGAATTATTGCTATTTTGGTATATATTAAACGTTTTAGTCGGTGAATTGTTATTAAAAATGTGCAAAACGATAAAAGGTGGTGCCAGAGAAGTAATTTACAATGTTTTTAAACGATGTTTGGCGAAGTATTATGCCGGAAAACTTCTAACCGAGTTGGACAATCTTTACAAACGAGTTGCTGATATGCCAGGTATTCATTCACTCTAATTTTGTATAATATATATAGTTCATGATCCAAGTTACAGTTAACATCAGTTAGGCCTTTAAAAAAATCCATATCATCGACGTTTTTTACGGATTTAACATAACATTAGTTGTTTGTTTACATTTGAAAATTTCTTTCACAATGACTTTATTTTATAGAGCGATTGCATTTTTTGATCGTCATCTACGTCATTCTAAATTCATATTTTATTTTGATTCCAGGAAAGTCAAAAAGCGGTATCCGACGCATAATAAACGGAAGTAATAAAAACGATGGCAAATTTACAACACCAGTTTAGCAAAATGTCGTAATTTTAGATCACACGCCTTACACCTCTGACTGGAGCCCTAATGATTTTTTTACATTCCCCAAAATCAAAGCAGTCTTCGTGGTCAAGTTTCAGCTCAACAAAGAAGCTGTTGACGAATATTTGTATTCGTCAACAGCTTCTTCGGCCATTTTGACTATCCGATTCGGCAACCGTTCTCCTACGATCGATTCGCCATTCCCCACTTCGGAGTGGAATAAATGTTTTAAAAACTGGTTTTGGACGCATGCAAAAGTGTAATATTCTTTGAAAAACAGTAAATGGTAATAATCTATTAGATTGTCTGTACTTATTTCAAACGACACAACTTAAAGGGCAGCCCTATTAATAAAGATGTATAAACTTTCCTAAACTTTTTTATTTATCAATTATAAAACTAGACCGTACCACTTATTACGCATCTAGTTTAATGATTTTCCCTATTCTCACATTTAAAAAAATACTTTAAGTATCAAGATCGTTTATGAAGTAGAATAAATGATACCATCTAAAAGCATCTAAACGATAGTTGCGACCTCAATTTTTTTCTACTCTTTCTGGCCAAGCTATATGTGACTTTTCAATTTAGGTAACAACCGAATGAAAACTAGAACTCGTTTCGATCGATGTGGCCACACGAGGTACCTAATGCAGTAAAATAGACAGGAACGAGGTACAAATGAAAAGCAGATGCCAGATGGGCTGTCTGCCAGTTCCGTCAATTACTCAAATAGAAAAACACGCTGAAACCATCGTGATCAACTGCAAAATTCTTTTCCAAACACGTCGAACATTTTCTTATTCGCAATAACAGACGGAAAATAACGTTAGGATCTTGGCAAGTATATGTAAAATTAATGGAAACAAGAGGTAAAACGCTTCCAGATACGTATTAGCCTTACCTGTTCCTGTGGCACGCTGCCAAATCACGCTATTCATTGAATATGCTCTTACTTTTATAAGAATTTTAGTCGATCTCTAAAAAGGAATATGTAAAGTTATTAGGGTTGGGTTTTCGTAAAAAGGCGATCACACCTCTTAAGGACATCCGTTACTGAGTGACGGCTTATTTTCTATGGGAGCTCATGGCCAGGGTATTATGTATAAGCTGGTGACACAATACAGGTAAGCTATGCACTCGGCGTTATCGAATAATGTGAGAGCGAGCACGTCAATAGAAGGCGATTGACCAGGATCGCATGTATAAGGCGATAGTGAAAATTCGCTTCGGAATTCTGTGGCTTAGAGGAAATTCCTTTCGTTAGTTGCTTTAAGCTTATCTGGAACTTTAGTGTACACAGTGAAGGATAAGCCACTACTTTCTCTATATGGAAGTCGTAACGAGTTGGTAAGATATTCAATGGAAATTGGCTGGAGCATCTTTCGCTAAAAGACTTTTCATACAGTGAAAAGTTTTGAAGTATAAAGTGGGTTCGTATGTTAAGATAATAATAATACTATGAAGTAAATATTATTATAGTTTTTGACAGGCTGTATACGCACAATGATATGGAAAAATGAGGTCTTTGGTTACAAATATCTTCATACTTAAGAGAATACAAAATGCTTCTAAAAATATATTTTTTAGTTGAGAAGTCATACAATGACTTTCCTTGCTCTAAGATGGAGTGAGAGGACGTGTCTGACTTTCAACCCACCTGTGACCTTCAGTTACCTTTAGCATTCCAGGACCACGGTTACTCTTCCAAAAATGTCTCTCTCGTCTAACTTTTCCACAATCCTAGTGGGTATCGGGCCCCTACGATTTTGCGGACATCTCTTTGAGGCACTCGTGGAACTATACTCGTACATACCGTCGACGACTCCGTCTCGCTCCTTACAGGACGGCCAAACGGCAAGCTGCCCATTGCTCGTCGCCACTGATCGCTCTGCGATTCCAGATACCCGATACCTACCTGTGAAAGCCTGCAAAAAATAAAAAAAAACGAAGCCAAGTTCTTTGTATGAATTAAATATCTATAAAAAACATACAGGCTAATTTAATTATCCCCTATTCTTTATCGTCTTCGAAAGTGACTTTGATACAACGCTTTTCGTTGTATCAAAGTCACTTCTAAAGAGTAAAACTAAACTTTAAAAATATCAATTTTTCTCTTGGAAATTCACACTTTGTTCACACAATTTTCTTCTGTCAAAGTATGGTACAAGTGGCCTGGTATTCTGATAGCAAACTTTAAAGTTACATAATCGAGGTGTGGGTGTCTTATGTTGCCTTCCACGTAGGGACCATAAATGGGAATAAAAAGTATATTTTTGGAGTAAAAACATAGTACAGTGCGCTCTGAATGTCAAGTGATGAGAGTGTGGGGCACATTCATAATGCCTTCGGTCTGCTGTGGAATGTAGATTAGGGTTCTCGCATGCTTACATAACTGACTCGGAGTCGGAGCCGCATTGACTGGCTAATAGACAGATATTACAAATATCTGTGGAGTTCTTTGTATGGACATTTTATTCATTTTATGGCATAGGTATCTTCTGTGAAGTACAAATGTTACGTAACTCGTTTTTGGTGGTGTGAAGTTCTATACTATTGACAGTTTGATAAAGGATGCCGTTTGTTTAAGAAAAATCATGTGCATCGTTTCAATCAATTGAAAAGCACAAAGCTAATCAGTATTTTTTCCAGTTACGGATTATTTTTTCATAAATTGGTTTTCATCATTTATTGCTAATATTTTATTCTTCTTTTAATTTGTTTAAAAATATAATACACGTACCCAATGCAAGTTTTCCAAGTCCTTTATGGCCACAGACTTTTTAAAAAGCTTTTATTTCGATACCGAAAACACTCTACATTTTGAAAGTACTTTAAAGTTTCGACGATGCAGATTATTAGCTCAAACCTGCGGCAGAATAAATAAGCTAACTTTCTAAGAATTCGCTAGATATAGAATACCGATCTGTTTGTTCACCGTAGTTGAAATGTGAACTGGGTCAACAAACTCTGCAGGTATTTAAAAGCTATGTCTTTGCTTCGACGCAGCCAAAAGGTAAATTATGTGGTTTATTCAATATGGCTACAAATAACAAAGTTGCCAAACAAATTCGGGTTATTTTTCTTGGTTTTATTTTTCAGTAGCACATTGTGAAGCCTAGGTTAACTGACCTGGATCAAGTTGGATCGCAAACCAGATATTTTATAACGCCAGTCGTTGTGAAATGTTTGTCCTAGTCCGATCTATTATATAAAAAGTTGGTTCATGGTATTGATTGCGGACGACGAGCAATGGGTCGCTATCCGGCCGTCCAGTAATCGTCTGGACCGAGCCCCAGTCGTCGACGGCTTGTAGTCTTCCACACGCGCCTCAAAGAGATGTCTGCAAACCGTAGGGACCCAGCAGGGCCAAAGCCTACTGAGGCCATGGGTGGAATCTCGAAAAGAAACCCCATGTTCCTCGAATGCAAAGGGCAAAAAAAGAAGGTGTGAAGGTGTGGTGGTGTGGTTTTAATCAGTATATGTCTCACACAGCCTCCTGCTCCGCCCTAAAACGGGAGAATTCCCTGGATGTCTGGATGTCAGTTGGAAAGTTGGTCACTCGCTCTCGCTCCACGCAGAGCGGGAAAGGTCATTTGATGATCTCATCTTCAAAGGAAATAATAGTTAGGTACCTTTACTACATAATATCCATTAGCAGATGCAAAAAAGCAAACTCACCTTCAATCTTTTATATTTCAGTTCCCAGACATTCCAAAAGTAGCAAAAACTATATTCCTCTTCAACACAACAGTTCCAAAGTTTAGAATTCCAAGTCAATAACGTTGCAACAGTCCGAGTTTGCCGGGAATCCGAGCCAGACATTCAACAATACATTTTTTAAGCAATTGATATTCGCATAGCCATCGGGCTCCCAATCTAGATGGAAAGCTCCCCAGTGCCCCGTTTATGCAGTCCGACGCATATTGCAGTCATTGCCAGAATAGAGCCCACAGCAACGCGTTACTGTAACACAGACCATGTATTACGCCAGTGAAATATCGCAACTGCATCGAACACATCAATAAAGTAAGCCTATTGAAAAATAAAATATAACTCCATTGTTCCATTATAAAAATATGAGCAAACATAAATGGTAGTGCCAATTGCCGTATGGGCTTTATTTTTTGTAACTGAATGAGACGATATCGTAAGTGAAATGTCAGAATGTATGTTATTTATTTCCATGATAATTTTATGTGAAAAACAATTGCAAAAATAAACAATAAACAGTGATTTACGCACGAGTCTACCATGTGGAATTTTCGGAGACGTCATAAATGATACACTTGAACTATGTACAATTGTACAATATTTTTTAACTACATCCTAAGTTTTAACTAATATTATATTACTCTTTTATTATGCCTGCGACTTTGTCCGTGTGAACGTCAGCTATTGCGAATGCGAAATCGAAGCCAGATAAAAGGTATCCGATCCATCCTTAATCCGTACCAAATGTCATCAAAATCGGCTCAGTATTTTAACCATGCAAGCGCGACAGAGTGAATTACTTTCACATTTATGATATTAGAATCAATTAGCTACATTTCTGTGCCAGTCCCTATTCCCGTGATTCTTTTTTACATAGCTTCGTAGTAGGATAAAAAAGAAACAGAAACGAGTCCCTGCGAGGATTTTAATCAGAGTGCGATATAAATTATTAACTAACCGCAGAAGTTCGCCGGCAAGCAGAATTTGTTAAAAACTATGTGTTATGCAGCACACTCCTGACAGTTTTCCCATGGCAACCTCATTACTACGGTCTTGTTTTTGTTATATTTAATTTATTTTCCGCCATGTTTTTCCCAGATTTTGTTTAGTTGAAGCTTCATGTTTATTGCAAAGCCTGCTCTATACTTGTTAACCGAGTGGTCTTCCATGAACACATTTTGACTTGTTAACGTCAATATGTATTCATGAAAGACCACTAGCTACCTGGTTTATGGCTACCGACGGTTTAAAAATACCAGAAACCGTACTGTAATGCGTCCATATCATTGACGCATCACTGGGTCGAAGCCTACTGGGGCTCTTGGTTGAACGAAAGAGAACTCCGGGATCCTGGAACGAAGGCAAAGTAGGAACAGGAGGGTGTTTTAGCCTGTAAAAGTCTGACACGCCCTTCTCAGAATGGGTGAAGTCATATTGATGATTTTCCACATAAAACAAATCACAGTACAGTCTGATACGGTGATTCACTTGTGATACGGGATAGTACAATTCATTCTGAATAATTCTTTCTTTTTCTCACCCTGCTACAATCATAACTTTATTAATTCGTTATTGTAAGCTTTCTGAAAGAAGCCTCAGATAAATTAGGGAACAAAATATCCCCTTAATTTGATGTGCAGCGCTCAATCTATGTGACACTGCAAAGTTGCCCAGTGTCCCGCAATTCGTCCACCTATATTATATGGTCCTCCATGCAATCACAGGTCGAGATATTTTGTTGGACAATTTGACAGCACTGCGCGTCACATTGGCGGAAATTTTGGTCCCCTAATATATCTAAGTCTAGATGTTTAACTTGATAAGCTTCTTCAAAATCGGCCTTATTGAAAAAGAAGAACAAATAATGGCTCCCAAGTTAATGAGCATACAGCCTTGAAAGATAAAGACTTTGTCGACAATATTAAAGCGTTATCTACAGTTAAAAAACTATAAGTAGAATTATATACACATTTTTAAGTTAGACAATATTTTTATTTACTATTTTTTATACAGGTGTACTTACATTTTATTTTATTTTATTTATTTGTGTTAGTGAAACCAGTGAATGAGTCGTTGGTTTGTCAATATAATTATATAAATAAATAAATAATTCATAGACTTCAGGTTGTAGAGTTTATATTTTCAGTTTATTTGATTTTCAAAAGCGTTGTACCTATTTTTTTAAAAACAAGTAAAGAAACAAGTTTATTACCAAACCTAGATTTGCTTATTACTCAGATTATAGTTCCATAAAAATGAACCACGGTACTACGATTTTATGAATGGACTACCTGAATTACTTTTTTTATTAGATTATATTATTTACTGAGGTGCCCCATAATATTATGGCCGGTCCCTAGTTATTTAATAAATAAAAATAATGATACAATCTAAAGTTTTACGACCCCCGTGGGTATGAAGGGATGGGGTAGTCCTGATAACACCCCGAGAACATAAAACTCATAGCTGTTACAAAAAGCAATTTGAGCTTAATTTTTCCTAAAGTTTTTTTTTTATTAATATCCTACAGATTTTTATTAAAAAAAAACAAAGATAATTCTTGCTTATTAATAATTAAAACTGTTCCGTCATTGAATATTTTTATTTGTTCTCGGTTTGGTCATAAAGTTAATACATGAATCCCCGACCGGTCCTATGAGACCGCGCTGTTATTGTTTCACTATTGTGTCTCGTTTTATGGGTATGTGATAGGTTAAATAAGTTCATTTTAAAGTAAATGGAAATTTGATAGGGAAGAATTGGTAAAGAAAAACTTGAAACTAAGGCACAACGGCACTAAATCGTATGAGACAAGGCCAACAAGTAATATGAGACAAGACCACTAGATAACATGGAACAAGGCCAAGTTATATGGCACAAAGGTTTCAAATTAAATGAGACAAGGCCACCAACTAACATGAGACAAGTTCAAGTAACGTGGCACAAGGATTCAGAACCATAATTATGAAACCAAGCCAACTAGTAGCACTAGACAAGGCAAAGTAACATGGCACAAACGTACCAAATCATATGAGACAAGGCCAACTAGAAATTTATGCCAAGATCAATTAACATTGCACATGGGTTCCAAATCATACTTTGAGATAAGGCACCAAAAGGTACCAAATGATATGGTAGAGACAAGGCCACCTAGTAACATGGAACAAGGCCAAGTAACATGGGATAAGTTTAAATCATATTAGACTAGGCCAATAAGTAGTAGTAAAATGACACAAGGATTCCGAACCATATGAGATGAGGCCACCAAGTAACATGAGACGACGCCAAGTAACATGACACAAAGATTTCGAACCATATGAGGCGAGGCCACCAAGTACGAGGTCGAGTAAGATGGCACAAGGTTTCAGAACCATATCACGCAAGACAACCGAATAACATGAGACGAGGCCAAGCAAAACCGCACAAAGGTACTGAAACATATGAGACGAGACCACTAAGTAAAATGAGACAAAGCCAAATAAAATGGCACAAGAGTTGGTGCTGAATTATATGAGATAAGACAAGTAATATAGGATAAGGCAAGGAAGACAATGATGATTGAATAATGTCAAGTATCCATCTTCAATGATGTAAGTAAACGACTGTGCTGTTTGTCTACTTACTATTACTACTCCATTTGCATGTAGGCATCTACAATGTAGCCGCTTCATAAGCTATCAGTCAACAAGCTCGATTATTATTACAAGCTCACTCTAGTAGAGCGAAGACTATAAAATACTGGAAGCGTCTAGCTTTAAATAGTTTTGCAATTAAAAGTTTAGTGCTCCGTCCATAGTGTGGACGTGAATTAGCATAGCTATTTTGTAAGTGATTGAAATTATTTCAAACCGACTAAATATAACGTGGCAATGTCGCCAGTCTTGTTTTTGATGCCATGTTTTAGTTAAGGTTTTTTTTATTATTATTTGATGAATAATAAATAAACTAATTTTAGTAAATAAAGTATTTTTTATGTAAATTATCCTTGTAAATTAATAAAACATTTGTAAACCCATATAACCCACCGTTACGGTTACCATCCGTAGAATTTTTCAGATAAGCAAAGAAAGATAAAAAAAATGCAGTAACTTTTTACTGCAGGATCTTGAGATAGAATACCCAATCATCGAACACTACGTATGTTAAGTGCATTATGGCGTTTTTAGATCACTATCTCTTAGCTTGCTCACGGTGTTTTCCTTATCGTTTTATGATTTCCTATATACAAAATTGAACTTTATTGAAAATATTTTTGTATCAATTTGTTAAAGTTGTTTTTCTTTGTTGATCATAAAAAATTTCAGATTCTGATTAACATTAATTCTTGGAAAAGCCTGTTGCCATAGAACTAGCCGCCAGTTGTTAGCAGACAAAATAAATAAACGCTTAACCAAAAACAATAATAAATGCCGGAATTATTTAAGCGTATTTTAATGATAAATGTTATCAACACAACAGCACCACTGTATTAATAATTAATGATCATGCCGCGGTCGCTTAATATCTAGTAAATAATAATAAATATATGCTGTGGTGTACCGGAGGATTAAGATCCTACTTCTAGGGTTGTGGTGTCCGCAATGTGGGTTCTAACCCGTTTATGGAATCTTCAATTCAGAATTATGTGTGCTTTGCACGCCTTTGCGAGTCTTACCTAACCTGTCCAGTTGGTTATGAATATTTTAGAACGTTTGTTCCACTGCGGTACCCATCTGGTAACTTGCATAGGCTTAAGGTATTCAGCCACCTGCCTAGCGCTTGTCGGTGCGTTTTCGGTCTATACCGAAAAAGCACCGACAAGAAATTCAGAGACTATTCAGACTGTTTAGACTATTTCAGAGACCAGTAGTGGCCGAATGGTGACCCAGACTTACAGATTAGACATCGCAGATCAAAATCCAGGAAGGTGGAATAGGAAGCAGTCGCCTCTATCTGCAAAGCAGTAACGATATCAAATGAAGCTGGCCGCAACAATGAGGGAATGGACAGCCGCCGTCAGAGAGGCCTGAAGACGCCCCTGGCAAGGGCGATTTCCGGCCGCCGTAGGTGGCACCGGACAACGAGCTAAAGTATCGACGGCGCATAATGTTCCACGCGTGACTCAAAGAGACGTCAGCAAAACTAAAAGAGTCTATTAAGGCCGATACCTGCTGTTTGAAAACTTACCGTAACCCAAGAACGCACACGGCAAATGTAGACATACAGATAGAAAATAACCAGTAAAAGCCTGATACATCCTAACGCTCTACCGTAGATCGCGAGAAAGAATTCGATGATTTACCACTCCAAAAAATAGCCGTCGCTTTACTTTGTTTAACCAAGAATTCGAAGTTACACGAAACCTACCAAACCGAAATGGGTCCACATCGTTGAAGATGGCCCATTCCCTTTCCTAGAGTGGAGGCCTATGTCCCAGCAGTGGGTACATTATAAGACTCAATAATTATGTTTATAATGAGTAAATATGAATGCTTCTGATATAAAATTACTCAGTCATAAATACATAAAAGCCCATGATACAAATCATTAAAATGCGGTGTAAATTAAGGATTAGGCTTATGTATAATGAAATAGTTTTGTTTTGTCGTGTCTATTTAATTTTAAATAATAATTAATTGATGAAATTGGAAACGAAATTACAATGCCAAAATTAGTTTCCACCAACGCTTATTATAACACAATATTATTATTATTTATACGAGTATGTTGTTTTAAGCTCTATGTTATTATTTTTAGAATTTGTATTGCTGCATTATAATTTGAACAATATTGGGAATTTGTATAGCAGTTATATTAGTTTATGCTCTGGGCTGACTGTGACATAACTGTGACGACCAGACATATTATGGTTTTTTTTGGAAGGGGTGTCATCAGAATGAGTTCTCCCGTTCTTGGGCGGGGCTGGAGGGCTTGTCAAACTCTTACTGACTGAACCGATCTGGGGGACACGGGCCTACCTTTCGGAATTTCCATGTTCGACAGAGGCTTCGGCTTTATCAGGCTCCTACCACACATATGGTGATATATGAAAAAAAGTTCCACCTTACCGCATGAACAGAGAAAGAGAAGGAGTAGTTGTTAAAGGAGAATGCCACGGGGCAGGTCCCTTTTGTGCTGTCGTGTACCTGTTTGGAATAATAACCTTAATAATATTGTTAATTTTTTTGTCTGCAAATTATTTTTTATATAATTTTTCATAAACTAATGGAATTAAAGTAAAAGAGACATAATTCCATGCTCATGGTGATGTTTAGTCTGTCAATTTGTAATAATAACCTAGATTTTTAAAATAGAAAAATAATTATATCTCCTGAACCAGGGTGGCACATTGAAAAAAGGTTTCCAATTATGAACAAGCTATGTTTTTACTATTAGGTAAAATAAAAATCTTCAGGGCACAAGCATTTTCCACTGGGACCCAACTTCCCACAAAACGGGCATTCTCCTTTATTAATAGGGGATTTAGGTGTTGTCTGCACAATGCCTCGTACGGTGAGCGTAAGAAAATTGGTGTCACAGATTGGAGGCATAAGATGGGTTGTGTAGGATGTTAAATAGGAGGCACAAAATCCAAGCGTTCCTGCGAAGACGGCTAGAGAATCATACACGTGATCATACTTTTGTAGACCAAAAACAAACCGAGTGCATAGTTTTGCAGTCGCTAAAACTTGTTTAATAGCACGTTAGTAGGTATCCAAGTAGTAGGCTTTGGTATAATCTATAATCGATGAAACATTTAATACTAAACATGTAATTGTTTAATTACACGGGAAATCGCATAAAATAAACAAATAAGATACTAATGCATACACTTCATCGCAATAAGCTCATTGTGATTTTTTGTCGTATTGATTCTCTATTTTTAATATACAGTTAATTAGTTAGTTAGCCTGTTGTGTTCCACAGCTGGGCGAAGGCCTCCTCCCTCTCCCTTTTCCACATACAATATAAACAGGTTTAACAAAAATGTTTTACCAAGTGTAAAATGCACTGGTGCGTCACAGTAAACAAAATGTCATAATTTTGTTACAAGCGCCATTATAGTATCACATAATATATACCTAAATGAGTCGCTTTCTGAGCAGGTATTTTTTTTAGGTAGGAAATCATCCAAGGCTTTCTCCCGCTCTAGGTGAAACGGGAAAACATGTCAGATTTTCACTGGCTAAAATAATCCCTACGTTCATTCTTTGCCTTGCGTTTCAAAACGTTTCCTTTTCAAAAAACAAACCATTTCCCGAGTAGGCTAGTTGTAAGAAAATAATTCATAATATAGATATCTTAACCATTTATTTTATTTTCACATTCACAAAGAATAAGCCACTATCGGCTTTTCAAAGATTTTATAGTTCTCTTTGCTTCACCTTAATCCTCAGCAATTAATGTAAATTATTGTGAGCCGAGAGAAGATTATAGCTTCCATTTGCATTTCCACAATATGGGCTTAAAGATTTGGTTTTATTTTTCTATTTTTCACTATGGTTAGCAACGAAAGGGAGTGTCAGACTTTTACAGACTAAAAACTAAGCCTACTGTATTTCTTGGCCGTGGTGACTCCTTCGAATTACGTAGCAGCCATGGCAGGTATGGGCTGTCACTTATATACTGAGAGCTCTTTTGTGAATCACCTATTCAGAATATAGGATTATTTTGACGACATAAGTACTCTCAACGGTAAAATCATTGCAATCATCACTCGATTTTGTAGTAGTAATAAAATACTGTAGACACCTTAACATTAAACAAAATAAACAAGTACAAAGATTATATC
Source organism: Mythimna separata (assembly GCA_030763345.1). Taxonomy (NCBI): domain Eukaryota; kingdom Metazoa; phylum Arthropoda; class Insecta; order Lepidoptera; family Noctuidae; genus Mythimna; species Mythimna separata. Next base: position 12,385,077 of record CM061180.1, read on the forward strand.
AAAAGGACTCTGCGTAATGCCATAATGATCCCTGGCTGCCGTAGACGAGAGCATTTAGACTAACTCACCGTCCGGGTGTCAGTAACCGTCCGGGTGTCAGTAACCGTCCAAACCGATACAATGTCATTGACGGCGCGTAGGGGTTCACGCGTGCCTCAAATAGATGTCAGCAAAACCTGGGCCCGGTGTCCGCAAGGACTTCGAAGAGACGCAGAAAAAGACACCTGAGGTCCTAGAAAGCAAACGGCAACTGAAGGACATTAGGTGTAATAGAAGTCAGTAAAAGCGGAAAACGTGATTGAATAATATTCGAACTCAAAAAAAATCCATCTAACGCGTATTCGAAAAAAAAAACCATCGAATAAAATCAACACTGGCGACGAAAAAGTAAAAGCAATGTAACTCAACAAGTCTTGAAGAAACGTTTCGACTAGATAAACACGAGTACCTAGTTACTAGTTCGTAGTGACAGGTCGACGTAAGGGTCCAATGAAACCAATACCAAATATGCTATCAAGATCGTGTAGTACATGCTCTCATGGAGGTGAAGTCATGAATAACGGGAACGAGAATATTCGGTACATATCGGTAACATTCGATCTAGACGGACAATATTTAGGTCCGATTTATTGACTGGTTTTGTTATGAAGGTTCATTTATTTTTAATTATATTATTAAAATGATCATGTCATTTTCACTGTTTCATTTCATGTCGAACTATGTTAACTGACTGAACGGTGACACAATATGGCACTGTTTCGTCACTGTGAGTATCTATGTGAGTAAAATAAAATAAGTTTTTTTTCTTCTTTCCCTTGGGACAATTTTTTGTAAAAGGAAGCATTTTGCTTCCGTAAAAGGTCCGGTAGCAGAAGCTTGTTCTAAATATAAAATTAAAGTGCTCTCAACGAGCAATGATGGCACAGTGTTAACGGCGGCACCGATTTACAAGTTATATAGGTCGTGGGTTCAAACCCAGCCCGATCAGAAATTGTGTAAAAAATTTCATCACCACTGCTCTAAAAACGGTAATCGAAAACATCTTAAGAAAACATGCAGGCATGTCCTAGAACCAAACAAAATCGAAGATATGTGGCATCCACAAACCCGGATTGGTCCCACGTGTTGGATTACGAGCCATTCCTTTTCCTGGAAAGGAGGCCTGGGCCCCAGCACTGAGAACATTGATTATGTGATGTATATCCTCAATGCGCTATATATAAACTAAAATTATCAAAAGTCAAGGTTCAAACCTCAGGAAAAAATACGCAGAAGTCCCCAATGAATTCCCCATCAATATATTATATACCAATTACTTAATACGAATGGATTACTCCATTTCCTTAACAACCGGCACGCGATCATAGAAAGCTTTCAATTTTATTTCATTGGTGAAATCAATCTGAAAATGTCGCAAACTAATAGAAAAGATCTATAAAAAGACATATTTTTTTAATAGATTACTTTCAGAATTGGCGAGATTCTTATTTTATCTAAGTACTTGATCTTTCTTTAATTAAATAGATGGTCGTTTTGGTTTGGCCACCAATTACAGAAAGATGCGGCGTTGGAAGCCCTCACACAAAGTGGACCGATGACGATGGTGTGGGTCAAGAATCCGATCACTGCACGGTCTATGTTGATTAGTCTGGTGTCCTCTTGTATTTTCAAATTAGTACTACAATAATATTGTTAAACGAATCATCTTTTAAAAGAGTAACCAGTTAGTTTATCGCTAGTTCTTGTCCTAGGAAACGACCAATTAGAAGCGTAGCCGTATTAGCTTCTGCCGTTTTATAAGTGCTTATGTAGTCTAATTTATGTTAATTAAATATTGTTAAACTTGACACACAGGACAATCTATAGTCTGGAAAAAATACGTTGGCTGTAACGGCACGCCCAGTAGCGCGGTATACGCGCCCAGAAAGAAAGTCAAGTGTGGCTTAGTGAAGCATCACGGCATGCCAAATGTCGTTACAGTATGCGCATTAATACAACTTTCTCTACAAATATAGATATAACGAATATCTATATCTACGAATACCTATAGAAATGGCATTCGTAGACAAAAGCAAAAATACGTAATAAAAAGTGCATACACAAATTTTAATAAATCGTAACCCAGTTCTATACGGCAATACTCTAGACTCTAGAACATACATATAAGATGTACCAGACAAATAAACGATCAGCCGTTCCACTCCAACACCATACACTACATCAATTCTACAAAGGGGTGCTTCCAGTATCACTAAACCACGTTCCAAGGGATAGATCGCGTGCCGTCGGAGATTTATAACTCAATCCGACAATCAGCGAAACGCTTAACTAGCTGACGATAAGGTGTCGGCGAATGATTGCGTCCGTCTATTTGCTGTGAAATAGGAACTATTGACTGTTAACCGTTAAATACGATTTGGGGATAGATTATGATGTTATTTTGAACTGTTGCGCTGCTATTGGTGGTGGATTGAGTAATCTGTCTATCTGTCTTTGATTGCATGTCACTTGATTTGTGGTTTAAAGTCTTGAGGTATATGCGGGTGGCATTGAATAGGAATGACAAATTGTCACGGTGAACTTCGCACTATTAAACTGGGCACTTACAAATGTCTGTATCTACAAAATATAGTCGTTAAAATTTCTTCATATATCAAATAATTCCTCGCGTTCAGGATTCACGGTAGTAAAAGATACTCAGTTATGTACCCGCTCTATTCCCGGGTATATAATTCCCGCTTCAAAAAAGTAACTTGATGTTTGATAGACATAGAATACCACTGACTACTGTAGCATGGCTAGTCCCAGAATGGAACTCGCAACGAATCGACAAAAAATATTGATAAAGCATAAAAGACTTTGCATGGAACAGTTTTTTTTAATGACTGGTGCTCCGAAATAACTAATAAGATATTGTACGAATGGGACATAATGGGAATGAGGCGTTGTGCGTGCGACTTTGTGTGAATGAGGCATTTTGCGAATGGGACATTTTGCACCAATAGAACTTTATGTGAATGAGACATTTGGTATCAGATCCCTTTTAAAAAACAATAATGAGAAAAGGGTCACTGACCTCATCCAGTTTAGTGTCTTTGACGGTGGCCTGAATTTTTTTGTGGAGTCAGCCAAACTAGTAGTGGTTTGACAGAGATGTAGATCCGTAGCTGAAGGTTGATATAGATAGGTAGGACCTTATAAGTATTGTATTTCACGAAGACGATTTTTTCCTGAATATGTGTTCATTATTTTTGTGTCCGTAAGCTACTTTCAACACCCACTTTGGTGAGGTAAAGCCATTTTACCTACCACTTAACGTGATAATAATTCCCTATGAATTAAAAACCTATTAGTCACCCTCAAACTAGTACAAACCTCGTATGTTATAACGAGTTTATTCACCCGTACCACTTGATATTCAAGTGTATACCTATGAGACTTACGGTTTGACATATCGTACACCTTGTGTGTAATGAAAACATTCAGAATGTCATCGTTAACTAGTACTATCTTTAATCAACTTGTTTCTAAATTGACAGGCTTTATAAGGATTCGCACAATAATGAACGCACATTGTGAAAGTAGTATGTTCAAAATTAGCTCAACATCATCATTATCATCATCATCAAGGAGAGGCCTCAACCTTAACCAGCAGTGTGACACCAAGTAGGCTGAACAAAGAATCAGGGAATTTTATACTTAAACAATATCAGAATAGAAGTAACTTTCAAATCTATGTTAAAGGAATCCCTTAAAAAAGCAGGTGACTGTATGGTAACATGTCGACGAGCAACGGGAAGCTCGCCGTCGAGCCAGTCAGGTCGAGTAGTTGATGGCGCGTAGTGTTCCACGCATGCCTCAAAACCGTAGGGGCCCAGTAGGGTCGAAGCTTATTAGAGCCATGGCTTTATTTTCGAAAGGAAAAACCTGCACTTCTGAAATGCAAGGCAAAGAAGGAACATAGCAGTTAGTTTAAGTCAGTAATAGTCTGACACGCCCACCCTAAAGCTCCCGGTCATGGATGGATTACCCACCTAAAAAAGAAGGGAAGACCTCAACTTCAACGTACAGTACGTCCCAAATAAAATTAGGCTGAAAAAAACAAGAAAAAACAAAGTTAAACCAGAAGTGTGAAATGAAACCCTAAAAAGTAGTGATTTTATGCTCGTATGGTACATGGTATATACGTAGAGAATGTTAAAAATGTATCGATAAACAACAAGATTTAATCAACTTCATCAAAATCGAAAACCCTGTACAGTTTTCCGTTCAACAAACAATACTTTCAGTACAATATTTGTAATAATAATGGAACAGGAAAATAAACGTACACTATCGACTTATTCATCTTCGCATCCATTGTTCCACGTTGTTAATATCCGTCGCGGAGCAGACAGCGGAATTAAAAAGAACAAGGAAATGGAATGTACCTACTAACCTACTATAATTATAAATTATTGTTTATACCTGTTTGTTGTATTGTTTGTACTACAACAATGTTTAGAAGAGTAGATGAAAAGGTTCTGGTTAATTATTGCTCTGCTGCATTCATTAAAAATCTGTCGACGAACTCCATCCTCATTTGCGGACGTGATTTTTGTTTTTTTGAGATGGTAAATCATCCAATGATTTGTCCCGCTTTAGGACAAGAGGGCGTGTCAGACTTTTACTGACTAAAATTTATCTGTTTTAACTTTTGAGTTACAGGACCATTACCTTATTCCCCGTAACCCTAGCGGGCATCGGTCCCACTGGACTCTTATGGTTTTGCTAACACTTCTTTGAGTCGCGCATGGAAGACCACGCGCCGACGACGACTTGGGCTCGGTCTTTATCGAAAAGTTTATGCTATACTCGTATTAATTAAGGAACGTTTTCAAGGAATCAAAATAAAATTTCCAATGCAGTTTTCTGCTCTGAACCGTAGCTTCAAAACCCAACCACTTATTTCGGCTTGATAAAATTAAAAGGGAAAGACTAACAAACAGTTATAGGTACAGCCCACTGTACCTAGGTGAAAACACCGTGTAGACAAGCGTATTTGAATACGCTTGCATGGCGCTTTTACAATTCCTACAACACAAAATGGTCACACGATAACGGTGACAAATGTAACTAGAGATACAATGCTGCAGGGGAGCCTTTGTTTGATAATCATAAGCGCAGCTGCAAAAATGTACAGGAGGTTTGAGGTTTGAAAAACAGGTCTAGTATGTTTCATCATCAAATAACAGTAGTTTCAGAGATTTGCTGACTAAAATCCATTCCTATATTCCTTCTTTGAATGCGTTCCGAGGCTCTAGGGTTTTCCTTTCAGAAGCGAACCCACGGCCCCAATAAGCTTCGACCCTGCTGGGCCTCTACGGTTTTGCTGACATCTTGTTGAAGCGTATGGAACACTACGTGCAGTCGGCAATTTGGGCTCGGTCCAGAAGACTACTGGAAGGCGAGCTACCAATTGCTTCACAGAAGGAGACCACCATCCATTCCTTCTCGCTCTAGACCATAGTATGGCCATAATCGACTCACAGAGTTATGATATAGTATGACTGCATGATCTATTTATATTATAGTGCCATATTTCATTGATCTAGTTGTGTTCTGTATGGGAATAGATACCTAGTCTGAAACTCTCGCCCTCTCCACCCAAAGCGAGAAAAGTCATTTAATGATTTCCTACGTAGAAAAAGGGCTACAAACTTTACTGTTATTCCGATTTAAAGAGTTCCTAGAACTTTTAAAAGATAGGCGTTTTCGGAGGCTGTCCTTTATAACTTTTGACGTCTAAGAAGTTACAAAAGACGGAACGTTAATTTGAATAAATAGATTTTGTTCTTCTGTCTAACTCCTCAAGTTCAATAAACATAATTGGATATTTACAATTTTGAGGAGGGTATCTTAATTAAGGTAAAATAAATTATTGGTTCGACACAATAGCTTGTTAGCAACGTTAATAAGAATAGTTCGCTAATTGAAGTGTTATTGTGTTGCTTGTTAACAACGGATCGACAATGTAGGTATTGGTAGTAGGTAATTTATGAGATAGGAACGGATTTATAATAGTCTGATTTTTTATTATTAAGCCTAGCTTTACATGTTAACCGGAGTATTTTTAGAAGATATACCTACACAGTATTTTCTGTAAGTTTAATTTGTATTGTGTTTTAAAATTATTTCGAAATATATCTAGGGTATTTTAGGAATGTATCCAGGGAGTGAGTTAGGCATATACCTAGGTTGTTCTAGAGAAAAACATTTAGCCATTAGCACTTATGTGTAAAAAGAATATTTGATACTTAGGTATCTCTAAACAAACATCATCATCATCATCATCTGCCTAGCCTTTTCCCAACTATATTGGGGTCGGCTTCCAGTCAAGTCGGATTCAGCCGAATACCAGCATTTTACGAGGAGCGGCTGCCTACCAGACCTCCACAACCCATTAACTGGGGTAATACGGTACTTCATGGCAAGACTGAAGTCAGATTTACTGGCTTCTGACTACCCGTAACGACTGCCAAAGATCTACAAATGACAGCGGGGACCAACGGCTTAACGTGCTTTCCGAGGCACGGAGGAAACTCGTTATGTTAAGATGGTCACCCATCCACAGACCAACCTAGGCAAGCGTTGCTTAACCTTGAAGATCGACCTGTGCGGCTGTTATTATCTAGCCACGAGCTCCTCTCAGCTCACGAGTATCTCTAAACAAACAAATAACATTAAATAATACGTATGTACGTAAGCATTGATTCGACTATACTATTCTAAGTTTGGGGCAAGATACGACGTGCAATTTACTTTTTTAGAATTTAGATTGAAGAACTTTAATCTTGAGGACATAGGACATCACCCCATATGGATTAACTTGCCATGACTGAAGATATTGTTCGACAGAGTTACAAAGGCCCTAGAACTCAAGAGCCAATTAAAAAAACTAAGGTTGATTTATCTAGTAAAAGCCTGACACTCCTGATACTGACGATGAAACATACTGGATTTGGTTTTCAAACCCAAAACCTCCTGTACATTTTGCAGGTCCACAGCGGGAGGAATTATTGGCCAACTGGAGTGACCAACAGTTAAGCGATAAACCACTGCGGAAAACTGCACAGTCGTGTACGTTTTCATAAAAATCGGAATAAGTTTCATAATACAGAACCACGTCCATGCCTTCAGCAACGCTCACAGAAATAGGTACTTGAATGCAGTCACCAACTTTATTCTGCGGAAAAACCTTAAAAGCCTTAAAAATGCGATAAAACTTAGCTTAGGTAAAAAAAGTATATGCGTTATTGTAAGTCGCACTTTTTTATATTTCAAGATTGCAGACAAAAAACCTTTAATCAAAAAGAACTTTACGACGAGATTCCAAGTGTTACAAACTACCCACTCAAATATCTTGTTTGTCAAGTAAAAATAAAAAAGACATCGAACGACGAAAGCAACAGCAATCTCTAGAGAAATATCTACAATCTTTTTAATCAAATCTGAAGTTCTAAACACGTAAACATGTTGTAGGAACATCTAAGTTATCACCTTTGCATGCATTTTACAATTCCCCCGGGAGCAATATGCTCTACCTACATTAACGTGAGAGCTAAGAGTGGAACGCTATTTCTTTGCTTTAAAAATGTCACTGAAGTAAGTACAAAATTTTAAATTTTTCGTCTCAAAGTATTTCCTTTGGTGAACATTCATGTGTAAAAGATGAACATGAATTTTACAAAATTCAAAAATGATTTTCTAACAAAATGCATGGAGATTTTAGGTACACAAAAACATTTATACGAGTTCGATGTTAGAGGTTTTGGAAAAAAATTGAGGAACAGCTCAAAAAAAAAACAAATGGCATTATGCTATTTTTCGAATTAGGCGCGATCGAAGTCGCGGGAACCGGCTAGTAGCATCATATATTTATATGACTTTATCCTTGGGTTAGGGAACAGTACCGCTCGTCGCATTCCTGACGTCCTCTCAACATAGTTTTAGCAGTCGAAGTGCGCGTCGGTTATACCGTTTCCAAACTTCGCCGTACATAAGTGCTTGGACTATTTAGTCGCTATAATTTAGTCTCGAGCTTGGCTGAACCCCTTGACCTCGAACCCACTAGATAGCCAGTAATATTCCGTTCGGCGTAAGTACTAAATACCTTACTTGTAAGTACCTAAATAATACGTTTAGGTATTTTAATGTAAAATGTATGAAATTAATGTGAGTATTGGAAAGCAATGTGAGTTACAACCAAAATGAACATGAACATTTTAACAGAAATGAAACTTAAAACATTTAAAATACGCCGGACTCAAGTTTTTAATTTTTTTTATGCAGAGTTCGAATCACCCTTTCACCCTTATCTTCTATAAAAAGTTTAACCAATTTTCATTTATCATCAGAGACAACAGTTTTGTAATATACGTCTTACGAATTCTTTCATTTGACCCCACTTCGCCATTTTTCGTTCCCGTTTTCAACCTCCATAACTGGTAAATGGTAAAACTCACTTTTATAAAATACTAGCTGCTGCCCGCGACGTCGTCTGCGTGAAAGCTCTACAGCACCAAAAATACTTAAGATGTCGCTATAGCATTATAAGTAAACAACTTTTAAAATAGCATTAAAATACATGTTTTTTTTAAATATCAGTCTTGCCATGAATTACCGTGTTATCCCAGTTAATGGGTTGTGGAGGTTTGGTAGGCAGCCGCTCCTCGTAAAATACTGGTATTCAGCTAAATTCGGTTTGACTGGAAGCCGACCCCAATATAGTTGAGAAAAGGCTAGGCAGATGATGATGGTGATGTATGTGTGGAATGTATTCCATTCCAGGACACAAAAGTGTAAAAATACGTACAAAGATATCGTACCTTACAACACTTCCCTATAAATTACGTTGCCAGGTGCCAAAATGTAAAGAGAATCAGGACTGGTGACGCGGGAGCAAGCACCGTACAGTTGCCTTTGTGAGAAGCAACTCGTCCTGAGAACTGTACGCGCTTGAACTGGAACGGGAAGTTGTCAGGTAGGGGGGAAATGCGTGGTATAAATGCTGCCTCGCCGATGCCACAACCATAAGAATTTCTGCTCCAATGGTGTGTCTGTGGAGTGAGACGACTTTAAGGCAAGTCTCGTTACACAGCTCTGGAGGAGATAGGTTGCGAAGAAGCACAATTGGGACACTGACCTTCAGCTGGATGATATGCACTGAAAGTCCACTTGCTGACAGGGTGTTCAGAAATTCCACGGGATAATGTGTAGCGTTATCTTGCTCGACAACAGTGTAGTAGTGTGGTGTAAACCACATCATTCCCCTCAATTTCCCAGAGAATGCATTCGTTAATTGCTGCAGCCTGATCATTTATGGGCATCTAAATGGCCTACTCACACAGCCAAGAATTCTACTGGTGCAGTATACGACTGACATCCCCGTACACACAGCGAATGAGTTCTTCTAAGCTGGATACTATTTTTTTGTATCACCCAAAGGTTGACTGGTAGAAAATGCCTAAGGCATTAAGGCCGCTTCTGTACTTCTACCAAGAGAGTGTACCACTCTACCAAGAGACTCTAGCAGCACCACCTGTCCACCTCTCTTCTTGTGTGCGTTTGCCATGACTTAGAAGGACATCGTAAAATTCCTGAACACGTGCATTGTCTCCAAGCTGAGCATTAAAAATTAGCATTTCTAATTGAACTTAACTTCAGGTGGAATACGCGAGAGATCAAGTCGTGCCTGTCGTACGAAGCCTATCCTGCAAGGAGTTGAGCTGTTATTTCAGGCTACTTTGGGTTGGTAGTGATGATAGTGAAGAGGTCCGGGCGACCAAACTTTCGCACGTAACAAAATGCATCTTGGGTCCTCTCGTGCATGTACCACGGACCTTTTGTGAAGGTGGAGGGGAGAATGACCATGAATGAGCATTTGTATTATTCTGCATAGAGATAGACGTAGTTCTCAGCTTTGAGCTTTCTTTGGTTGGACCTTATAAATACCAAACGCTCTGTCTCAATTTTGGCGTACATGTCCTAAGAAACTGAGTAAAGAGCGTACGATAATGGCGGAGATAAGAACCGTTGTTTACCCTCAGCTGGATCAAGAAGCTGTAGAAATGCATGGTGGATGTTTTTTTTATGATTTGGGGTGCCTGTCTGGGGGTCTACATTATAGTGGGCAAAATGGTAGCCGACCTCTCCGCGACAGAACTGAAATGAGAGAATATTGAAGAGAATCGTACGCACGGTGAGCCTCGCTGATCTTTCGAAGCCGGTCATCATACGTGCGTAAAACGATGTATCTTTTATCACACTCCTGATCGACTAACACAACAGCTACCTCATTCGTCGTTGGAGCATTATACCATCCTGGATGGGCTGTGATCGGCCTTCTATCTGCTCTGATGACAAACTTAAAGTGGTTGCGCTCGTTCTCAGGCACTGACGCGAGGGCTGCTTTGAAGTTGCTAATTTGCGGATTAACGTTATGCAACATACTTTGCAATCCTTTGAACAGACCAGACCAAATTGAGGATGTGTCTACTTCAACACTTGCTTGTTGTTCACCAAACGAAGTCATCTGGAAGGCGCTGTTATAAGCTTGAATGTATTTCAAAAAATGGCTGGACTTCGAATGCTCGCCATTTAGTCCCCTTTTCCATTTGCGGACTTGGCAGTGGGTACAAACTTCTTCTAAGGCAACCATATCTCCATGGGCGGCGTAGTTAATCACGATATTGTAGATAAATCCACTTCCTTCTTTATTTAGCCGTTTGCTCTTCGATATCGTAAACCGTGGATTCATCATCAGATGTCGAAAGTTGATTTATGTCACGACACAGGCGATCTTATTCTATTTGTGCCGCACGCTGTTCTCTTGGATTCTGTCACGTTCTTGCGATAAATGAGCTTCAATGTCACTTCATCATCAATGAACATCTCTTTTTTGTAATACTTAACACCGCATTTTTTTTGCCTTCCATCTATGAATTTTAAGAATAAAATTTTCAATTCCAAAAAGTGTTAATATGTAACTTGATTTGATTTTTATGAAATGTCATAGATGGCGCTGCTTTAAAATTTCTTTTATACTACTAACATTCATTAAATTATGTTTTTCTGCCCAAGTTACTTAAATGGCGTAGTTTTTATATCGTAAAGCTAAATAATAGCATTGCTTACTCAAAAACAACATTTATATATGCGTCATTAGATTACATGCTGCCACATAATGCGTAATAAAAATAAAGATTCACAGCTCCTCCCCCGTAGGTGATAGCGTGATAATATGTAGCCTATTGGTTTTCCCGACCTCTCAGTAATATTCATGTAAAATTTGAAGTAAATCCATGCAGTACTTTTTGAGTTTAGCCCGGACATACAGATAAACAGACAAACAGACAAACAGACAAACAGACAAACAGACAAACAGACAAACAGACAAACAGACAAACAGACAAACAGACAAACAGACAAACAGACAAACAGACAAACAGACAAACAGACAAACAGACAAACAGACAAACAGACAAACAGACAAACAGACAAACAGACATGAATTCTAAAAACTATATTTTTGGCTTCGGTATCGATTGTAGATCACGCCCCAAGTATTCTTTTTAAAAAATATTCAATGTACAGTTTTGACTTTCCTACGATTTTATTATATGTATAGATTTCTAAGAACAAATTAGTAAACCTGCCTTAAAAGGATGGATAAAACAAGAACTTATGAGCATACGTGTGGATAGATGGAGAAGGAGAGAAAGGCCAAAGAAAAGAAGGATGGATTGTGAGAAGATTAATATAAAAGAATGTCAGGTGACAAGACAGAATGGAAGAAACAAAATGTGTTTCGCCGTACGCAGGAATATTGCAGGAAGATGATAATGACGATGACGTATTCCACACGCAGTGGAAAAAGTAATTTGACAATATCACACCTCCAAAAAAAGAATGTCACATTAAAGTCAAAACAATTTTTTTACAGCGCACTTAAATTCATACATCCTCATGAATTTATTTAAGTAATTAAATACAGTACACTTCATAATATCATATTCGACCTCGTCAGCACAAAAGGTTTTACGTCGCGTAATTAAGTATCTTTGAAACACTATAGGCGTTAGAAATGAGCTTTTTAAGCCTTTAATTACTCAAGTTCTAAAATGTGTCGTGCTATAAAGTTAATTAAAGATTATTTAGGTTCACTCCATGTTATATGATAGCTATGAACTCGAGGCCAAAGTTTTTTAGTAGCATTAATGAATTACACATCACACTCATAAGTTTTCAGCATCAAATTACTGAGATATTAAATTATAAAATTATGTACTAATATTTTGCCAGCCATTTATTATTATAATTCGATAAAAAATAAACAAATACCTGTGTCATACAGGGTTTTATTTTAATTAGAATTTTGATTTAATTATGAATGAATGAAAATTAGGTGAAATTTGGAACTCGTAGAGTGATCGACGTCAATGACCTCTCGTTTTCGCCTCTGCTTCAGGCCATGGACTGGAACGGTAGGCGATGCGAAGCAGTGGATGTAGCGGAAAACGAGAGAGAGAGTATATATCTTCACATAGCATTCGCGGCAGGAGATGCTGAAGAAGCGGCGTCGGTACTCGTAGTGCGATTCCTGTCATGGTTGTCATAGTGCTTGAGCAATTGGCGCACGGAATAAATAATTGTATGACCTAGAGGAATAAAGAGAAGGAGGAAGGAAACCCGAACCTTCTAGTTCGTGTCTGGATGTCTTGTGTATATGAGTTTCAATATTTGTGAACGCAACCTCGATACAGGGGCAATTCCTAGCATGGGGTAAAGTTTAAAAAAAATTAATCGCAAAAGTAAAAGCCTGCCGCTCCTTTTTCTACTTAGAGTGTGAAAAATTATTTGATTACCTACCTACCAAAATGTGAAATATAGGATTAAAGCGAAGACATGTTAACACAACGTTAATTTAATGCCAGATAGTAATAATTCTTTATTATCAAGCGAATCAGGCTCATTGATACAATATACTCGTATAAAATATTGTTAAAATAATAAATTAAGTAACTTATCTATTAGCATCGTTGAGTGGGCGAAGTATCATGCTGAGTCGAGGTGTCAAGTAGCCTTCCGAGAAAACGCCGAGACGCGACTCCCGTCGGCCGAAATTCCTTCTTCATAAAAGTTTCCATATGATGAATTGGTACCCACACCACAAAAAAAAATATCTTGTGGCGCGACTCCAACTTTTGAACTCTCTGGTTAAACTTGGTCTTCATCTTTACATGCGCCGTAACATCCTCTACCTTCGTAGAGTGATGCAAACCTGACGACCAAAGATGCGTAGATGGAAAAGTGAGGCTCAGCAAGAAGTTGGAAGCAAAAGGACCCGTCAATGCTGTACCGCAATGATTGCGATAAGCGGGCTAAATTGTTCTTTACCACACGAGTGAAGGCAATAAATGAAAGCTATTGGTAGTCTAGCTTTGAGTTCTTGGCATTGCTGTCCTAATTCTGATCTTCTTTTATTATCAATCAAAGGCGTGCACCTGATGTGGCACACGGCATCTTTGTTCGAAACGATTTTGTCGGTTTCTGTCAAATTGTAGGGTTAGTACTTATCACAATTCTTCATGCATCTATCCTGAATATCTTTGAAGCGTAGAAACTGTCCACCGTGCTTTTGTTATTATTCCTGAAGTTCAGAATAGAAGATACGTTTTGCTAGTCGTTTTTTATGCATTCCTTAGATATCATGCTCAAACACCTGAGTTGAATAAGATATTTCATAAAGTAGATCTCTATGCCCCGGATCTTGACTTGCCTTGCTTACGTTTCTAACGTGATCTGACCATCAAATGTTCTTAATGCTTCGGATGGAGTTACAATGTAATGTGTGCAATCTCCGTTTAAAATGCCCATAAAGACACCATGTTTCTCATGAGTACGTTGTGAGACCGAAGGAAATTGAGCTACAGTTTGGTGAAAGTTGCCGAAGCAGTGCTATTTCACTGATTAACCGCAGCGTCGAGGTTTCCTTTACTTGTGACAATGCTACCAAGATATCCGAAACTATCCACTTGCTTCAACTTATTACTGCCAATTAAGAAGTCTGGAACCGAAAGCAGGTCTTCTACGCCCATATTTATAACTACAATTTGATTGATGTTTATTGTATGAAGTGACTAAACCGCATTGGGGCCGCGTATTGGATTGCCGTTCACTTCCTCTTCTAGAATAGAAACCAGAGTCTCAACAGTAGGAAAATTATAAGGCTGATTATAATTTTAAAAGTTCAAACAGTCAGTAGTTTTATCTGCCTCAAAGCACATATCATTTTATACCACACGGGTAAAGACGCCAAATCCATATTAAATTCCATTTGCCACTAAGTTGACACCCACAACAAAGTAGTGACAAAGACCATTACTTTGAGACAGAAGGGGCAGTCCGTCATAAAAGTAATTCGACCATCAAATTACTAACGCCCCCACTTTTTCAGAACACTTACGTACATTTCCTCTATGGAAAGTCGTAATATAGCACTCCTTAGGGAAATTTCTTCTATTGCCGGCTTGTTTTGTGGAACTGACGTTTGTTGGCCAACTGAACGTACCAAATGAAACAACTTATTATTATTTAACGGTAATATGAGTTGACTCACTGAATTGGACGGTGAACAACGAATTTAGTGACTATTTTTTCTGCAACATTAAGTTGATTCGTTTCTGTTTTTTATTTCAGTGGCACAAAACTTTTTGGGCAAACATAAAAAGAAATCTACTGTAAACCATGTTTTCATACCGGTATTGATTGTACATTTCTTAGAATTTCTTCAATGCAGCATGCAAACTTTCTTAACAATGTGTTTTATAACAAGTCTCGGGGGATAATAATGTGACGCTACAAACACACGTGTTGTATTCCTGCAACAAGAGTTGCTAGCGCTTGTTACGAAAGCTTTATGATTTCAGACATTATAACCTTTTATTCGAGACGAAATAACATCGAAAACAAACAACATCTTCATCTAACAACAATAAAAAACGAGATAAACACACATCCAGCTTATTTGCTTATAAAGAAGCATCTAATTTTCGTTAGACACCTTTATTTTACATAATATTCATCTCGATGTTCGTTTGCAAATAACATAAATGTCTGTGTTTATGTCTCACATTCACTTTGCTATTCACGAGAGAAAATTTTAACTTAACGACGGCAATAACGGCCTTGCCGGGGCCCATTTACACCTCGACGTAATATTTCCACCTGCGCGTGAACGGAAGCACGAGGTAAAAGGGATGTATCTACTTTTGCCACCGTTCACCGCGTTTTTACCCCACGCGGCGTACGCACGCTTGAATTGTATTTTATTTGATAAAAGTTTTCATTTTAATGTTTTCGGGTTATTGCCGCCGTTAGAATGTAATATTAGGGACCCTCGAATTTCTCTTTTAAGTAGGTTCAGTAACATGTTTTGTATGATAACGTAGAGTTTATTGGAGGTGTCTTATTTTCGTTTTATTGTTTGCCTAATCTGAGCCAGTTTCTAAATGTTTGTTTTTATCTTTGGTCTGGCTGCTTTTTGACAAGTTAGTGAGATATTTTTATTTTAATACGAAAATAGGAACTTATCTCCTTAGAAGAACTTGCGGACGAAGAGATATGGGTAGCTCACCGTCTGGCCGTAGGCTAATCGATTGGACCGGGCCAAAGTGATAGCGCGTAGTGATCCACGCGCTCCTCAAAAAGATGTCAACAAACCGTAGGGACCCAGCAGAGTTGATGCTAGGACTGCAGGTATATCTGTGAGAATAGAACACAAAGGATAACTAAAGGACACAGGCGTGGTTTAAGTTAATTAAAGTCTACCCAGAGCACGAGAAGTAATTGGGTGATTTCCCACCTAAAAAAAGTGAGCTGCACACATTGCATGCTAGCTAAAAAAAAAATTGCAGTGGTAACCACGTATCAGAATACGGTCGGTAATGACCAGCAGCTACAGCGGTCGCTGTAGCAACACTTTAAGGAAGCATATGTCCAGGAGAGGACGTCTATCGGCTGAAATAATGATGACTTGTACTCGTATTTACGTAGACATTATCGTTTAGGTTCTTATGTTACTATTGACGTTACAAGTTATTTCATCAGCTGCTATGAATAAAATAAGGGTTTATCAAACGAATCTGAATATTAAATTTAAGTATTTTATTGAAATAATTTACCGTGAAGGTCTAACATGATCTAAAATTTTATTTTGCACAATTAAAATGAAACTTCAAAAGTTTTTCTGCAAGTTACATGAAACGTCTTTTGTAAATAAAGCCTAATGGCTCGCATTGAACTTATCCAATGAAATACAATTGAAAATTCTAGAATCCAATCAAAAGCAATCTAAAAAGACAAAGCTTACATGTCAGTAACTAATGTTTTCACTCGTCTTTACGAAATTAATTATCTTTGTTCTGAATGAATGATTAAATTCTTATCTATAAAAGAAGATAGTTTTATTTAATCTTCATGTACCTACGACGAGGTAGTACCTACTTCTAGTAGTCCATAGGTGGACTTAATACAACAAAACATTCTCTACAAGTCAACCTTCAGGTTAAGAAATACTACATTGTGGTAGGTTAAATAAATAAATAATAGATGTTTCAAAATAGAATCTTCATTCTATTTTTATATTTGTAAACACGCCCACGGTACAGGATTAATTTCTAGTGTGAAATAGTTTACTTTGCCAGCGGCGTTTGCGAGAAAATTTAATAAAAACTTTAAATCCTTTAAATGAAAAACCTTTATTATTCACTTATGTGACTCTGTGTGCTAACTTTCAGGTAGATATATACGGAATTTTCAAAAACCACTTTAGTGCTCGCCTACATCATACAAACACATCCTACATAGTTCCTAGATCCAGTAGTTTAGGCCGTGTGTTGATAAATGTCAGTCAGTCAGTTTCTCCTTTTATATCTACAAATAGATATAAATTGCATATATGAAATAGTTGCTATACAACTGGCAACAACTCTATCTTATTTTAGAAGTAATTCCCAATTATTTCCCAAAACCGCAAGATACCAAGCTACTCAACGGAAATAATTCCCTTTGGCATACAATAGAGTGGGTAAAGGCGGTCGGGCAAAGTTTGGTGGTTACGACAAGTAGAAAAGTGGCAACATTAATCTGATCCCGGGCAGCAAATAGCTCTCGAATGCGGTGGCCGAGTGTAATGCACCGTGTGAGGACTAGTTCGACCAGAAACTGAGCGGCTGCGACCGATGTGCTCCCTACACGACCCGCTGGTTCAGCCAGTTAGCTGCTAAGTAAAGAGATCATAAGCATTTCAATTAACAGTTTCCAACTTTTTGTCTCTGTTTTTAAATTATCCCTTTTGGTTTCTGAATCTGAGATGAAATACGGACACTGTTTCGGTGTTTCTTCTAGTCAGGTCTAGTCTGATCTGATGGGTAAAACTCGCCTCATACCATATCAGAAGTTATCTATTCTCAGAAACAATGTCCCCCCCCTCTAACTTTTGAACCATAAGTTTGGAAAATATGAAAAACGTCTGGAAAGTAGAGCTTTAAAGAGACTTCCTAGAAAAATTATTTCAAACTTGATGGGACGAACAGTTTTTGAAAAATTGGGGACACTTATTATGACGGACAGGAAACTACGGAACCCTACACTGAGCGTGGCCCGGCACGCTCTTGGCCGGTTTTTTTAATTGATCTTTTTCATTTTAATAATAGTTTGTTTTTTTTTTGTAAACAGTATTTGTTGTGTGTGCTTTTTGGATGTGTTGCAAGTGTTGGATATAAATGGTCTTAAACAAAGGTTGTTATTATTATTTACTATAAAAAACACATCACAACTATTTTCCCACATTAACTTTGACCACAATAAAAATAAAATATCGTTAAATTCGGAGGTCTCAAACGGAAAATGTCTAAACGTGCAGAGCGGGCGACTTATCTAAATCATAGCACTATGTGCCAGTCCCTGGGTTTGTTTGATACACTAGCCTTACGTATTAAGGACCTATACCTACTTGATCCAATTATATTTTTGTCAGACATTCACTTATGTTAAAGATATAAGTATTAGAACAGCTAGAATTGCTTAAATATGGAAAATGCTTAGTAGAGGTACGAGTACATTAACATAATCTCAAAAGAACTTTTTACTCACTTTTTAATACATTCATTTTGCTAGCTTTCTGTAAAACTGAAATTACATTTTTAATGTTTTTAATTTGTTATTAAAACTTTAAATTTTGTACAGATAAATATACACACACTGTTAAAAAAATCACAATTTCTCTGCATCATTTTCGACTAGAAGTGTGCCCGAAATACTGGCAGCATTGCCACATTGTGTCGTCGTATCAGGTGAAAGACATCCATTGCTGGACATAGGCCTAGTCCAAATTTTACCACAATTACTGGTCTTGCGCGTCTTACATCCATCAGATTCCCAAGACGCTCGTAATGTCGTCTGTCACCACGTTGTATGGCAATAATTATTTTCCGGCCGAGGTTAAAGCCAGCTCTTGGATCACATGATAAATCTTTAAATAGTGTATGAGCTTGGTCATGAGTATGGTCACGCCGTGGGGTCCGAGTGGACCCCACGGCGTGACCAATGGTAAATTTAATGAATAAACAGTCGAATCAAAACGTATTCCATAGTCTGAACTTATATGAATGCAATACTACTCCAGTTTTCATTACATCTAATCAAAAAAAATTATGGTCAGAATTAAAAACATCTCAATACCAAAATCAGTTCAAAAATGCGCTCACTCACATCTATCGGTACAGTACAAAGGACTACAGCCAAAATACTCCCACTGGTCTTCTCATTCAATGAGAATGCTTTGTGGTTATGAGAGACACGCCACAATGGAGACGGATTATTTATTTATGGATTTAAATAATAAAGCTTTTAATCCTTTTCATTTTCTTTACTATATGTTTATTAGTCTATGTTTTCGCTTTTTTTTTAACAGAATGCAATGTACTATTCATATGCAGTATGCTGAATGCATAATCAAATTTTTCCCAATATTTAGACCAATGTTTAGCGAAAATAGAATGCAAAAAACTCAGTTTATGTCTCATATAAGCAATAACTATCGCCAGATCACTGCGCCAGCCATGCCGTCTTGTATTACACTACGCACCTTTCGAAATTTGCCTTATCAAAAGGCTTAAAGTCATCGAAAGGGCGTGTATGAACGAATCAGAAATTTAGATGTCCGCAGGAGAATCAATATTACCGACACAGCCCGAAGAATCGCCAAACATAAGCGGCAGCAAGCAGGGCCCATTGCTTGCTGAACATGTGGTCGAAAGGTTTTGTAGTGGAGGCAGCGTGCTGAAAGGCGCAGTGATGGAAAACCTCCCACAAGATGGACCGATGAACTTGTGAGGGTCAAGGGAATCCGATGTATGCGAGACGCGCAGGACTGGTCGCTGTGGCGAGGCCTATGTCCAACAGTGGATGTCTTTAGGTGGAAATAATGATGACTTTTCAAAAATAAAATCTAAACTGGTTAAACGTTTTTTCTTTCTCTCTTTCAAGTTCAAGTAACTGCACCCAAATTTACTCAAAACCCAAAGTATTTAATTCTGACAACGCTATTTTTTAACTTGTTTGGGTTGAGATATAAAGTGGTAAATAATGTGGACCCGTTATAAATACGAGCACCAACGCTAAACAAGATCGCACTAAAAGGGTAACCATGTTATAAATAAATAATAATAAACTTAATTCATTGCTCCTCTGGCGACACCTTGGAACGCTCTCGGCTCTTAACACAGGCATAGTTAAGCACAATTAAAGTTAATATAACTAATATTGCTAATAATGTTTTTTGTATCTTTAATTGTGCAGATATCCGTCTCATGGAAAATCATTTCACTTTATTTTACGTCTAAATATAAAAAGAGACATGTAACTAAGATTATTACCGACCTCCGCAATGGCTTGACCGACTATTATTTAAAAAAAAAACGTATCATAAGACCTAACAAGGTCGTATGATACGCCATAGATTATTTTTATCTTTCTATCCTAACACTTCATATTTTATTTGATAATTTAAATTGGCAGAACAACGTGTTCCGAGTCAGCTACGATTTTTATAGTTTACCATCTGTCAGTGCTTTCACCCGCGAAAAGTTAGAAAATTGTTTTGTTTATTTCAACTGTTAGTTTGATTTTAACCAAATTTTTTTATGAAATATTTGATGAAGGCAAACCAAAAAGAAAGATTTCTTTGAAACCATCACAGTTTGTCGACCGTCTGCGTCAGCCCAATAGTACCAAATATAATATGTATAAAAGTCCAACGACATCTTGCACAAAAAAAAACCCTCTAAACGAAATAATTCTGTCCTCTGCAAAACTCTATAAATATTCAAAATGTTCAAACTGCGTCCCTTTGAGCGAGTCACACATGTCATGTCAAATATTTCATTTTTATTCGTAATTTATCGAGTGACAGTTAGACATCTATTCAGTATCAAATATCATGTAGTGTCCAACGCGTGGGTGTTCATATTCGCGACACCGCTGACTCAGCGTGATCCCATCTCGTGAAAGGCTCGCGAACGGTCACGTACAGGCTTCAATTTATCAGCTATCAGCCGATGTGGTCCCTATGTGGGTTTCGCGAATATTTTACATAGTTACTGTATATAGAACATGTAGGTTCCGGCGACACTTCATAAAATATGCCTTAGCGTAGGGCCACCACACGTTTGGGATTTTTTTTAACCGTTGCGTTTGTGAACGCGATATAAAATACGTACCTATATTATTTTATGATTGCCATCTGTTCAAAATATCATAACACAATCAATTATTAGAAAAAATATAAAATCTGTGTTAGGGATAAATGAAGCGACTATTTAATATTATTATTCCGTTTATTTATCTATATACACTTTTATTTATCTATCGCGAACACAATCTAAGCTACCGGTGGTCAGAGCTTCTAAGAAAGGAACCTACTGACAATGCAAACCGTGCCCAAAAGTACCGCTTTTTGTATCAGGTCCTTGATTCAGTCGCTTCACGAGAGCGTCCTAAGATGTTGGTCGAAGCTCGTGGCTATTAAACCATTGAAAGACACGACTTTCGGTACAATGATCGCTGTATTATTATTATTATCTGTTTAAAATAGAACCTAAAATTAAAATTATATTCTATTTTGAAATTCTTTTGTATTATCATTCGCTCATGTTTTAACATTTACGATTGGGCCCATAGGCATCGTAGAACCATGATTACTTGTACACATGGCACTCTGACAATTCCATTTCGTGCACATCCGTCCAAACTGATTTGAACGCGACGTTTAGTGCAATCACAAGCTAAGTTTAATAAATTGATTCCGGATTAATTCATCATCCTCGCAAATGGAAAGTGCAAATGACGTTCCAGAAATTGCCTGACAAGCCTTGCACATTGATGCGTTAATGAGCAATCATGATTTCCATAAGCAATTAATGCATGATTTTAGATTGGATATGCTAACTGCACAAGACATGACATGTTTAGATCAATAATCAGTTCCTCTGTTTGTGATGGACACGTTTCAATGGACCATATAGCTACGATGTAATAGGCTTAAGTTACAATAAGCATAATCAGCCTTATAATGTTCTCACTGCTGAGACTTAGCCTATTCTAGGAGAGGGAGCGTATTCTACCACGTGGTCCCAATGAAGGTTGGTTAAAATAACAGGTCTTTGAATTTTTGGTTCTAAAACCTGCCGGTTTTCTCACGACGCTATCCTTCATCGTTTTGAGAGCATCTGATACAATCTTTTCTATTTTGAGAACTAGCTTCAAAAACATTGAATACCTTTGCTTTTTCCTTGCCATTCATCTTAATAATTCGCTTCTCTGCGATGATAATGTCATACTATCAAACATTGATTGTATACTTTCTGATAGGTGTGTTTATTTCAGATATATCGCAAAGCCACCGCCTTCGCACCACAGTGCTTACCACGCCACGCCACGTCCACGGCACGTGTGTTTGTTGCCTCTCTCGATAGGCCTCCTACGCAAACACGAGCCGAGAGCAAACAGTTTATTTATGTAATACGCTCGCTCGCTCCGAATGGCAAATGATTTTCTAATAACACAAGATGATTTTACGCTCAATAACACGGACTATGCAAAGTCAAGTTTTGTTTAAACAATGATATTTAAACAGGTTTCTAGTAGTCAGTTTATAAGCCACGCTTTGATGCTACTCATTGCACTTCTGTAAAGTACACTTTGAAAGTAACGAAGTTATAATGGCAAGTCTTAGTTCAGGCTGAGCAAAGTTTGTTGTTTTACGAATATCGTCTTCGAGCCAGACAATGAAGATCCTGTTAAACAATTTAAGCTTATTAATCGCAGAGAATTGATTACAGTTTATAATTTCAAGGGAAAATTGTGCTGTTGCGTCGCAAGTAACTAGGTATCTCATCCTATCTTTTTCCAGAAATCTCAGTAAAGCAATTATCTCGAAAAACATTAATAAAATGTGCTTTATAGTACATCACCGTAATTGCCTGTGTAACCATCCGATAAATGATGTAAATGAAGTTGTGTAAATTCGCTAAATGGTTTTGGAGCAGACTTCTAGGAAACAACATATGATACTCTTAATTTGGGCACAGCTTCATCAAAACTATCGCTCAATTAACAGCCAACGAACAGTAATTAGTAATAGGCAGATACACTGAATCCTCCGAATCCCATTGGAATCGTTAGTAGTACGAATTCAGGCTCGCCGATAACTTTCTGCAAATGAGTTTATTTCGACAGGCTTCGTTTGGCACGGGTCGTCATTTTATAGATCCGACCCGATAGTTACGAATTCTAATTTTGGAACAATTTACGAGTATTTGCACAAATTTGAAATTAATTTATGTTACCGCTTATTCGGTTTGGGGCCTCATAAACCGTAGACTATATGATTTCTAGATGGAATGTTATAATCAGTGATCTTTGCAGAATAACATTATGATAGTGGGATGATTTATATATTATCACCCGTTCGAAGATGTGGCAATAAGTAGAAAGACCTGAAAGGTCTTTTCTAAAGTCTTTTTTAAGTTTTTATTAGATTCTATCTCCTACTGTTTCTAAGTAGTAATAATATACCTATCTATACCTTATCCGTCACCAGTCACTTTTAACTTGACCGAAAAAAGATTTTGTCAAACATATTTTTTTCAACTAATACCAGATTATCTTCACCAAGATTCTGTATCATTTATTTATTTATTTTGTAAACATACCTATGATCTCGAATTTTTGATACACGTGTTCGTTAAAATTGGTATAACAACCATTACAATATGATATTTGTGGAAAGGAACAAACTATCTGGAATCGATTTACTGTTTGAGCATACAAATTATCTTAGCAAATAAATGGGTTGTATGTCGAGAGTTATTTCATGTTTAACTTAGAATTAACAATATTTTTGTATTAGAATTTAGGTCATGTTTAGTACTCGCAAGCAAAAGGCCACTCCTGTAGTTCCATTTTGTCACTTGCCAATGATGGTATTTACTCCCTTGAACAGTAGTAAGTCTAACATATTTAAATATTCATAAATTACCTTTTATGCCTATTGGGAAGACTCAGTTCTGTCACATTTGACAAAAAAAAATAAAACATGCAAAAAAAAAAACATTATGTCTTAAATTTATCTGAGGCAACATTTCATTGATTAAAATTTAAAAGCTTTTTTTCCTTCAGCGCACAAAAAATAAATTTTAATATAATAATTAGAATGACGTAGAGCAAGGAGCGGCCATTAATAATTCTGTCGATAAAGCATTTCTAAATTCAAAGATCCAATCATTTCAAGTTCGACGTATTTCAATGGTCCGTAATCGCCATTCTCTGAACTTTGGAAAAATTCTTTATTACTCCTGTTCAATATCTGGGATAGTACACATGATCATGTTTTTTAGCAAACATTTGTTTGAAATTTTCTTGTATTGAGATTTTAAAACGATGTACTGGCATTCTTAGAACTCATTTCATAAGTAGACCCATAGCCCCGGAAGGTGTAAGCCATGCTGGACTTCCTAGGTCTGACATTTCACTGACATCTCTTTGAGACGCGCGTTTGGTCTGGACAACTACCGGACTTCCGCACGGCGAGTTAATCATTGCTCGTCGTCCGCAAACCACTCCTCCTACGCCTATGGCAGCTGGTCGTCAGGATCAGGATCTCAGCGGCTAGGGCTTGAGGATGTCCGTTCCTTCACGCGTGCAGCCTCTTCCTTCACTAGCGTTGCTGGTTTTGCAGAAGAATGCGACCACCATTCATTTGCCCTTACTTCGGACCATGACCTGAACTAGGACCTTTATGGCAGCTGGAAAAGGATTTTTATTTAATAGAGCGACCGTGACGTTCCCAGACCTGCTCCCGCCAGACGAGACAGGTGTCAACATATAGACCCACATCTAGCTTATTGTAGCTACTAGTAAGAAATACTATACAAAAGTAGGCACCTTAAGCATTTTTTTACCATTCGAATATAGGGTGGTTTTCTTACGGTGGGAAATCGTATAATGACTTCCCACTCTAGGGCAAAGCAATAAAAGGGCGTATCGGACTTTTACTGACTAAATCCACACCGATGTTCCTTCTTTACCCTTTGCATTCAAAGTAAACCCCCAGTAGGCTCAGCCCTGTTAGATCTTTACAACCTTAGGGCGGTAGAGAAACAAAAGACGTTAGGTGCAAGTTAATGGATAATATGTTTGTACAAAACTTACGATTTTCTGGAAAAAACATGCATTTATTTTTCAATAGTCAGATTCTGTACTAATTGCGTAATACTATATTTTTACATACAAAAGTCAGTAAAAAATGTAGGTATGGTACCAAAACTGTTCGATCCCCAGGGCAGCGTTCAAACAAAGGGTAACATGATTCCTTTCCAGGGAAAATATTCAGCAGCAATAAACCAACCCCACAAAATATTTCATCGGGAAACGAAACCGCCAAACTCTGAGTAGTCGTACATACCTATATCAATTTGGTATAATATTTTGAAAGGTACATAAATAAATAAACTAATTTACCTAATGCGGGTAATACAGACAATCTAATAAAGATTAATAATTCATACGTAGGTGGAATTTTACACGTACACACGTACATTTAAAATTGAACAATTAAACTACAGCCGTACTTCACTCGCGTTGAAAAATAAATCTACATTACACAAACGAAATTGTTGATTGTAATCACAACTCGATACCCAACTCCCATAAAGTGTAAAATATGTAGAGCACAATAATTACAAAAGAGATCGATAGCGGTGTAGTGCGAACCTGAATGTTTTATACCTCGCTTGCTGAAATTTATGACCGTGTGTCTCCGCTGTTATTACCTTACGTTGAATAAGCAAACAATTTGCGAAGTTTGTTGAAATCAAGACTCGTTAGTACTTTGCTCACGGCCAATCAGCGTGAAGAAAGTCATTAAGTTTGATTGGAAGTTATCTTTCTTTGGCTCGAGAGTGCTTAGCAGGCTGAAAAAATATTGGTAAATTATTCAGAGATGCATTCAGAATATTTTTGTTCGATTTCCGCGAAGCCTGCCAGAATTTTAATTGAGATCTGATTTCCTCCATCGAAGCATGATGGTTTATTGAATATTGCTCTGTACGCAAAGAATTCATTAACAAAATAAATAAACGCGTAATTAATCCTGAAAGATGGATTTTCAGTGGAACAAATAAAAAGTAATGAAAAAGAGCAGTAGGTATTTAGATACACAATCCCAGGAGCTAATTAAAAAAAGTTAAAGAAGTATGCCAGGGAAAAAATTAATAACGAAACTTCCGAAGGGGAGTCAGAAAAAAAAATGTTATTGAGTTACGTTTCGCTTAACTAATTTAGGTACAAAAGGAAGCTTAGCTTGTCCGACGGGGTAATGTTCCGATGTGACCCTTATCAATTCGCTGGTGTCCGTCTAGCGAAAGCGTCATCCCGACCTTTATTATGTATGTACACATCTCACAAAAATAACGTGTCACTCTAATAACGGCCACTGGGGTGACTGGGGTACAACATGCCTGCTAATATTTAATATGGAAAACGGTTCGCTTTGATAATTTCTGGGATAAAAGAAAGAGTACCTCAAATTGAGGGTACGCGACGTAGGCATACCTATTTTCGTCTGTAGGTAGATGGGAGCATTCATTTATTTGGTCACGTAGGTACGGGTTTTGGAGTATAATCTGATCAGGATCCTTTTTGAAATCACTTAAATTGTTGGGACTTAAGCTCTCCGTGTTGCCATTATACTATAATTAGTAGATATTTGCTTTGTTAGATGTTGCTAAGATCAGGCCATCGTAGGCAAGGAAAAAGGCACGAGTTACTCGCCTCCCGAAGGCGAGCAACTCGTAGCCCGCCGTACAGTAAGGACCAATTCAGTGATTACCGGGCTTTGTGCTCCACGCTGACATTTCTTTGAGGCACCTCAAAGAAATGTCAACAAAAGTGTCGGGGTCCAATAGGACTGATGCCTACCAGAGTTGCAGGACTGCTCGAAAGCGTTACCTTGACATGGGTCATGGGCAAAGGGCACCTGGAGGAATACAGTAAAAGTGTAATCAGTAACAGTTTGACACTCTCTCTCACCCAGAATCCTTGAACTTATTTGATGAATCCGCATGTAAAAAAAGTTGTAGCTAAGTAGTTGAATAAGGTACATTTTTAATGTGTTTACCTTAAAGTTACTAATATTTTACGAGTAGGCTCTCAGATTATTTTATTCTTAGTTCTCATTGAAGACTAAAATAAAAATTCATATTCACATTTAATATGTCAGTTATTTCAGCATCCGGAATAATAGGATCTGACAGTACCTATGTCTTGTTGACCCATTTATTATAAATAAAGATTTTATTTTTCGTTGTACAGTACAATACTATGTGACCAAAGCTTATATATGTATGTAGACACCTAAAATTATTTTGGTAGACGTCAGATAGTAGTTTATATTTCGTTCGGGTTATTTGTCTACTGAATACTAAATTATCATGAAAACACTGTTAAGTTGTGTACCCAGTAAAACGCTGTTTAATGTTTATTTCATTCGTCTTTCATTTTATTGACTAAAACATTAATCTTAAGTGTGTTGAAGTGGGTTACATCTAGATATATGTTAGAGTTTCCGTCAAAATTAACTTTAATATTTATAATAAGTGTTGAATTTTAATATCCGCTGTTTGACAATCATGTAAACGTTAAAGTTATGTCAAAACTAGCTGCTGCCAGCGGCCTTGCTCGGGTGGTTGTGGAATCGAGCCCTGAATGCTCCATATTTTTTACGTTTTTTTGCAAATGGCTGTTAAAAATCGGATAGAAGCCAAAAATATAAGTATTTATATTTTAATACTAATAATTTTCACATAATATATGCGTTAACACAATTATGCTATTTAAAACCATTAGCACAACTCTCGAATTTAGAGAATAGCTAAAATACTGATTTTAATATCTATTCTTAAATAATTCTTCTTACTTGCAAATAAATATTTTAAACAATATAATGTTAACTTAACTACATATATATTAGTAATCTGAAGCATTCAATTACGACCAAAATTGCTCTTTGCACCATTTAATATAGTTGAATATCTTAGGATATTTTTTTTTTTTATGAAAAGTACGCGAGCAAAAAATATGGCACAGGGGGCGTGGCAGCAAGGCCGGGGCGACGTCGAACGCGGTCTCGAGAAAAACCCAGTCTAAAAATTAACTCTCTGTGGATAAACAAAAAGAAAATTAAAATTTGATATTATTAGTATAGTTTTGTTGGAATTGGTTCAGTGCCAAGGGCTCTCTGGTATAGGCCGCAAATAGATATTTGCAAGAATTTCAGTAATTGAACGCCCTCCAACATCTATCAGGCACAAGTTATCAGACTATTGATATTAGTGCTACACTTACACGTGCAAAGTCAGGGCGGCTTGCCAGTACCAAATAAAAAAGAAGTAAAATATTTTAATATGTTGCCAGTACGGCAGTAAAAATATCTTTAATCTAGTTTATGGGTCATATAAAAAGAGGCAAACCCACAATTTTACGTTTTTAATTACCACTTTCCTCTAAGGGGTACAAAGTTTGTAAATGATTCAGATAAACAATAATTACGGCCGTTCCAAATTAGGAAGTTAGAAGAAGTTTACGATGCTCAGAGCAAACATGAAACTCAGTCCGGCAAGCGCCTAATTAGTTAAGTTTATAAATTTGTTACCTATTTGGTATGCTAAGTGCCCTACAGAGGAGCTACAAGCTATTTTTATTAGACTATAAAATACTGAAACCTTTTTAAACGAAAACTTTGTCTAATTGTGGTCTTTTAACTTTGCTAACTATAAATTTTGCGTAAACGAAAAATACGGGTTCATTTTTAAATTAGGCTTTCGTTCGGGATTTTTTTAGAAAAACCTTAAGAGCCTTGGCTAATTAATTCTATTTTTTAATAAAGAATAAGAGTTAATTTTCAAGTGAAATAACAAACTATTTCATCATCTGTACAAATATTTTACAGAGGAAAATTATAAAAAAAAAATCTTTAACATTTATGTTTATCTAATGCTGCGCAGTTGTTCACACGAGGTACCAAGGTCCTGGGACGCAAAGGGTAAGTGACAGAAAACTCCTTCTCACGATGTTGTGATGGCCCAATGGTCAAGGCGTTCAATGCATGAGAAGGTTCGAAACCAGTTACCAGTATCAATGTGAAGTTTTTCAATTCATAGTGTACTTTTCTTGTAAAACACTTTAATGATACACCATGCCTCGGATAGCACGTAAAACCGTTGGTTCCATCTTTGGTAGCCGTTCAAGGTAGTCAGACGTCATAAAGATTGACCATCAGTCTAACTAAGGAGTATCTTGTTGCCCAGCAGTTATTGGTTTGTGAAGTTATGCTTGTTACTATTTCGTAGAACTGCACTAATCCTACTCCTAATACCTAATCCCTAAGACATCCATTCACTTGGCTTGTTTGATTAACTATATCAAAATTCAGTCAGCACAACAGTTTCAATAAGACCTATTTTTGTTCAATACAAATGCAAATTTTCTTCAGCTTACCTTTGACATTGACATGAATACGAAGTATATGCATATTTTGATTTAATAAGCCTCCCATGTGCGTGACTTTATCTTGATTTTTTTCTTATTTCATTATAAAAAAAACTCAATTTCCTGCGACACCAACGTGTGAATACAAATCAGTGGATTTACATGTCTTGCTAAAGAAAATATATTGGTACCTTTTTTTACGTGCAAATGACTCATCCTACTCTGGGGGGAGCGAGACTAGCTCAAACTTTTATTGACTAAAACCCACCTGTGTTCCATCAGTTATCTACCCATTATGGACCAGGACCACGGTAACTCTTTCAGACAGGCAGCTGTAATATATTGATAACAAATGTGTGCGATGTTGGTTTACTTGTTGGCCTAAAATACCTACTTGATTGTTTAAGACCGCAAACGAAGTTTGCCCTCGTAACAGAAGAGATCCCTTTAAACTAGTTCTGAATGATGTACCAAGACTTACCAAATACAACAAAAACTGCCTGGCAATGTGTGTACGTATTTATAACCATATTCCTAACCACTTTAAAACATTGAGTACGAGATTATTTAAGATTAAATTGCACCAGTGGTTAAGTGAATATAGTTTTTATAATTTAAAAGAGTTTATGGACAAGAAATGTTGATTTATTGTCTCCCTACATTTTTGCTTGTACCTAACTATGTAAATTATCATAAATTTGAAATTTTTGCATGCTGTCTTAAAATAGCTAAACATGTTTGTACTGTTCTCATTTTATGTAACACCATTTTATACCATGTTTTACGCAAATAAATAATTTATTATTATTATTATTATTAATTATAACTCATATCAATATATATTTTTTTAAATACTTCACCTTATAAATGATCTACCCCAACATCGGAGGTGGGGGGGGGGCGTTCACAAGCATATAAACTCGCGTACATAAGACACCCAGGCCCAGAACAGCTAGCATATTACATATGCTATGTTTGTGTACTTATTTTCATACAATTTTATTTTTATGCAAGAATCGAACGCGCGTCACGAATCGCAGCAGTCAATCGCTTGGCCACTGCGCCAATCGTCCTTTAAAATTCTAATGTATGTGAAATTACAGTACCTATATGGTAGCACTGAATACATATTTAGTAGATATTCGGTCTATATTCAAGGCGCGTTCGGATTTGGCAAATGACAGACAAATTGGCGGGCTGTGAACGTGACGCATGGTAGCGACACACGCTACCCAGTTACAACAAAGTGAGCCAAACTCTTAGAGTTTGACTTTGGCAGCTCTTACTTCGCCAGTTTGAGAAGTCGACTCGAGTACATTACCTACACCTATTCATAACTCTTTGTGATTTACTTGAAACAAGTTGGAGTTGAGTAAAGAATTCTGTAACTTGGCTTTAACGAGGGCCTTTACCTTGGAAATTTATACGGAATTTATAATTGCGAATGCCAAAAATAGAATCTTATTCAAACTTAGTCTGGACCGTTTTTTAAAAGAAAATATCCTGTCTCTTGTCTAAAAATTGGATTATAGAAAACGTTTAGCTCAAGCATGTTGTCGTGTGCCTGAAAAAAAGATTGTCTAGATAACGCGGAGCTCAGCGGGAATCTGTTATATGGACAAGACATTTGAAACCAATATAAATGTCCCCATTTTGAAAATATATTGAAACGCGTTAAGATTTCAAGTCTGTTTTTTTTATTCTAGAAGATTACTGTAAAACTATGAATACATTAATCCTGTGCATTAATATCTGTATCCTGAATAAATAATCTATAATCAATAAACGTTTATTATTTTATAAAAAGATAGTTTTTTTTTTTGTTGGTAAATCATCCAATGACTTGCTCTAGGGTAGGGAAGCGAAAGTGTGTCTCAGACTTTTACTGACTTATCCATACATTTGCAACTTCTTTGTCTTGCGTTCCAGGCCCTCAGGTTGACCTTTCGAGAGTCAACCCATAGCCCCAGTAGGCTTCAGTCCTGCTGGGCCCTTCGGTTTTGCTGACATCTCTTTGTGGCGCCGCCGCCAGGTCCCGGCGGTTCAGCATCACTGCGCAAAAGAGACGGCCGCACCGTTGCGTTTCGGACCATAAGACAGAGATAATGCTTTATCATTTTAATCCAATTCATTTTAAATCCAAAATAATGGCAACATTTTAATTTTTTTTTTTTTAAATCACGTCCCCTACTCAAATTAATTATAGCGGACCCCTTGTGTGCTGAAAACGTGGCTGGAAACCAATCTACTTCAAAATTAACATTTATAATTGAATTAACATTTTTTCATTCGCGTCCCAGCCGGCAACGCAATGTTAGACTTAGACTCATCAATCATAAATATCATTGGTTCGCTTCATCACTTATTCAGCTCGACTTTGTTGTTCGGAGCCGAGCTTGTGACATTTTTGTGAGATTGTAATTATTTTGAGTGGTTCTGGCCAGCTGTGACAAGGGTAGCAGCTTGAAGAGAATACACACTATTACAAGATGACGCTGACTCACTGACTCGTGCCGTGAGTTTTCGTTTTCGAGTCCGTGATTTTTCGTAGTAGTTACGACAGAGGAAACTAAAAATCGTGACTTGAAATGATTAAATACTTTAGATTAGTAAGACGATTGATTGACATGCAACAATCACCGTTAAATATGAAAGATAAAACAATTATGGATGATTGATAAAGATTGCAATTTTCATAACTTAATGTAATATCGTGTATCTATTTACATAGAGCGTACATGGTTCTTAAGATCATTAGAACGCTATATTATTTCTGTCACCACAACAAAATATAAAGTACAGCAATCCCTGTTCTGATTTAAATACTAATAAGAACGTTGACGTTGCAAAAATTAATTATAATTTTGTCTGAAAATTGCAAACTCTACTAAAACTTAGGAATCTTTAAATCAAGAGTGACTAGGTTGCTTTTAGGCAAGCGTGCTTCATCGTCGGTCACACCATCGCTTACCATCAGACGAGATAATGGTCAAACGTGAGCCTATCTAAATATATTAAAAAAAATGTTCCCTAGGCGAATTATCCCGAAATACAGACTTGGCCTAGCTCAAACGCGGTTGCACAATTGCACATGTTCTTATTCAATTGCAAATATGGTAAATATGGACATACATTCTGATAATTTTCTTAGCAGGCTATTCACGTTAAAAACTTCATTCATAAAGGAATTCGGTCAGCCATCATCATTGTCAAATTAATGGTCAAGATGCATAGAACTAACCAAGTGAAATTTCAATTTTTTTTTTTAAATACATAAACCTCGCTGTGGATTTTGATGCTCTCTTTATTAATAGAAAAAACAGTAAACGAGTAAGTTTTATATGTTAAACTTTCACCCGTATAAAACTGCACATAATAATGGTTGTGTTTCTAGACGCGATAAATTCAATTTTTTTTTTGGCTGGATGTTGCGATTCATATATCCATACCTTTTTTGCACATGCCTATCGAATGAAAGGGACTGAGCTACCCACGCAATCATTTGTGAAATAACATTTCGATGACACCCGCATTTTTCAATGATGTCGCTTGACTGATCCCGTTCGTGTTGCATTCGCAATTAAAATTCGGAAATCGAGTGAAATTTGGTGTTTGTGTCCTGACAACATTGTATGGGTAAAGCGTGGGCCAAATGGATGTAATCCAGCGTTCCAACAGATGACCTTGTTAGTTTCAATCCGTGTAGACAGCAAATGTAATCAAAACTGACAATCAACACAATGGTTGGTTTGATTAGTTCCCACCAAGATGACCTTGGTTTAAACACTAGATTACATCTATGTGGTCCACCTTTACAGCTGCGTCGAAGACTAACTAGGTATTGTGTCAACCTTCTTTTCAAGGGACGAGTCGTTCTGACTTATCTTTTTCTTACAGTTCGTCTATCTCTCCCACTACAGCAACCGAATTTCAATTAGTTTGCAATCTTTCGCCTAAACTGTACGAACAATGTTACTTTATCCAGGCCATCTTAACTTCAATCATGCGTGATAACCGATACGCCATCGTTCCCGGCTAAAATATGTATACCTTAGGTATTATCCTGCAAACGGGGTGTAGGCCTACAATATGCTCTTCTGAACATCCTTTGTTCGCCAATGGCAATATTAGGTCTCAAAGCCATAGAGCGAAGCTTATCGCCATTTATCGGCAGTTCCTATCTCGGGCCACTTCTCGGCATGCATAAAGCTTTAATCACACTTTACTTGACTCTGAAATACAATCCTGAACAATGGAAGCTATAGTGTTTACTGCTATTGTTCATTAAGTCTACCTATATTGATTAAATATCTCAACAAAAACAATCCCTATCCCTTTTCAAATTTGTAATACCTAAGTCTGCTCATGTAGAAATAAGTAAACTATCTATATAAAACAACAAAATTGAATTTTAATAAACTCATCAGAAAACAGTTTGGATAAATATTCACTGATGCAGAAAGCTGAAATTCTGAACGAACTATAAAAAAATATGTTAGGACATATTTGAAATATGAAGATAATTTCACTTTAATACCTATATCGCCAGTCATTTAATGGTTTTACAGTTTACTGCACTGATTTCAATAAGGGATCACTAAACCTCTCCCTATTATATGAAAATAAAAATATGAATAGTTCAGAGCCTCCTCATTTATTATATGATTTATAGACTTTCAAAGGCTTAAAAAGCAGCTTTCGCTTTCAGTGATTTATTATACTGCTTCTAAGTATTTGTGGAATAAAACAGAAAGGTATTGAAACGGTCGACGATCAATATCTGTCAAAGTGAAAAAATTCAATTAAACGAGCTCGCGAATTCTTTCATTGGATAAACGGAAGGCGTGAGAATTGAAAATTATGTGAAAAGATTTTGCTATACACGCTCGGAGTGGTGTTTTGTTGATGAAAATTCTTTTGGTTATCGATTTTTATGGACAATAAAGAATATCTGTATAGGAACCTGAGCGAGCAATTTTTCATTACTGAATACTGAATCCGTATACAGCTGTGCACTCTGGGCTTTGTTTATTCAATGCCGTAATACATAATCTATGAAAACACTTCACTTTGAGTCACGTCGTCCGTGTCCATATCTTATATCTATTGTTTTATATCTGGTAAATAAAATGCCTTTTACGTCGTATTAGATTGCGAGCCCTTTGTAGTGTTGTCATTGTTAATATAGTAATAAGACAGTCGATGAAGGTCAAGGGGCGAAGGCCTATAGCATGGCGTCCTCGGATGAAAATATTAGAAACAAAAAATTGTTAGATGAGACTTGATTATATTTTGTTCGGTATACATGTCGAAGGGTGAGTCATTTCCCCTCAGCGGTCAATCTCATTTTCCTCGTCATCTATTGTACGAGTGTAGATGTTTAGGTACTACAATCGTGCACAGAGAAAGTTCTTCACAAAACTGTAATGAATTGCACAGTTTAATCAGCAAAAAATCAAAAATGTTAATTAACTCAACTGATTAACGGAACCCAGTGAGATTAGCCAGCATGACACATAGATAACAGGTCTCATTTCAGTTCACCTTTTCGCTTACTCGCCGAATCATTCAAACATTCGGATATCACCGCTCATTCCCGCCAAACTCACTCAAGCACAGACTGAATGAAATGAACGAAGCTTGACATTCCGTATGAAGTCACTGCCTTAATTAAACGTCAATCTGTGACATATATTTTATATGTAAGGCCAGTTTGATGACCAGTGGCCCTACTATGAACTCTTTACGCGATCTATTTGATGACCTATATTGAACTGTTACAGGGATGGCGCTATTATGATGTAAACTGTATCATGGTAAAGCCCCTGGTTTAGGTGTTGCTACATTAAAGATTATTATGAGTTTGGCTATAAAATGATTTTTGGCACTAATCATCATCTTTTCATCTCAGATTTTATTTTGCGATTTAATTAATATTTCACTCATCTTATACCTCTCACAGTCCCTTAAGACATTACTGTAGCTATAAAAAATACAATATCTAAGCGTAGGGATATCAACATTTGGATTCTGTTCAATATTTTTCCGAAAGAAAAAAAAACGATGTCATCGGAATCCATAACATTGAACGAACACGATAAAACATTAGGCAAGTTTATAGCACTTTTTACAATACTATAAAGCTTTCAATTTAGTACTGACATGTTTAACGACTTTTTAAATTGATATTGAGTACCAGCTGTTGCATTTCAATAGCTGCAGCTCCAAATTCTCGCGCGCTACCGAACTTATTTGGCCTCGGAGGTACGTACGATATATTTCCTTTTTTTCGATAGGTCGTGACTATTCAAAAGCGTTCTGGGTGACTTCGCAATACTTTTGAAGTAGGCAAGGGAAAATGTTGAGCTAAATAAAACGTAGTGATGCAAAGCTTATTTTGTTTTAGGATTATCTACTGAATTTACTTTGAGGAGTTCGTGGCTTAGCAGACGTGGGTTTGCGGATGACGAGCAATGGGTAGCTCGCCGTTCAGTCGTCCGGTTATGATCGACCAAGACTCGTCGATGGCGTGTATTGTCACACAACGTTAACACACGTCCAAAGTCCAAGTCATGAATAAATTACTGTAGTCCTGGTACGCTAAGTTTTCGTTTAAATCGTATCAAGTTTAAATCTTAGATATCAATTGCAACTTTTTTTTTAGAAGTATGCAGAGAATATTATTTTGTGCATAAGGGCTGTCTTTGAAGCTCTTAGAGATAATTCATGCCAAAATTCTGGCCTTGCTGATGTATAATATTGTTGCTTTCGTTGAGTATATATTTGATAGTCGTTACCAATAGTCAGCAGGAACTCTTTTGCCAAGGGGCAGGGCCGATGCCCGTCAGGTCCATAGAATTTTAGAAAGAGTTGGCCCTGGAACACAAAAAGCAACTGACAGATACATATGGAGTTTAGTCTCCTTCCGCTCCACCCTAAATCGGAAGAAGTCATTTGATGATTTCTCATCTTAAAAAAAAAGAAAATTTTGTGTTAAAAAATTACTGAGTTTTCAAATAGCCAGTTGTTTCATACAAAATACGGGTAATTACTTGCATTCGGTGAGATTGGAAGCCAACTCTAACATGTCAGATTACACACATTAACACACTCACGCAAATTTTCAGTCTTTTGTAGTGTGGTTGCCTACTCAACGGTTTGGAGACCTTCCTAGAAGGAGAGTTTTGGCTGAAAAGTGTCGTGTATCAACAATTCCGTGAAAAATTTCGACCTCGCAGCGAAACACGACGCCGTCACTTCGTTTGCAATAGTTTATAATTTGTCATGTTTTCATTTGTGTTCGTATTCTCTATGGGCTTTAGTCGCCTGATAGTAAGGGAATATCACCATTAATATTATTTGATTATTATATTTGTGAAAAAGCAAATAAATAGATCTACATGATTTAGTAGTTCTTCTCACACTCTTGGGCGGAGCGGGAGGGTGTATCAGACTCTAACTAACTAAACCCCTACCCCGTTTCTTCGTTGCCTTCTATCTGGGGGACACGGTGACAACCTTTCGGACTTTCCATGTTCCCCAGAGGCTTCGGCCCTGCCGGGCCAGTACAGTTTGCTGACATCTCCTGGAGGCGCGCGTAGAACAGAACGCGCCGTTGACGACTGGGCTCGGTCCAGATTATAACCAGACTGTCGGACGGCGAGCTACCCAGTGCTCGCCGTCCGCAAACCCGCGGCTACGGTGGTCGGAAATCGAGATCGGGATCTCGGCGGCAGCGGCGTGAGGACCGTTCCCTCACGCGCTCGCGGTCAGCAGCCTCCTTCACTAGCATTACTGCTTCGCAGAAGGAGGCGGCCGCCTGCCACCCCTCCTCGCTCCGGACCATGGCCTGAACCAGGGCCCGGCGCGAGAGATCGCCGCCGATAGCCTCCACAAGGAATGATTTAGTATGTGGCTTCTCTTGAGTACTTTAAAAAAAGGGTCAATCCACAGTTCCTAATACTACATACATAGAAAGACTAATAGGTAGCATAATAACTAATGTACTTACTATTTTTATCTAGCATTGACCTCTAGTCTTTTCAACGGTTACGTCATTTGCTTTTACAAGTAAACCAGTTGCTTTTTATCGAGTGTCACCTTCACACTTTAATTAATTGGATATTGTTCTAATGACAGTAGGCACACGTGTAAGGTGTGGGAGTCATTATATGATGGATATGAGTTGCCGTATAAGGTCTTGTTCACACTATCAATCAAATAGTACTAAGCCACCCAATGGGCCTTAAACATAAATTGTGCTGAGGTCCGCACTTATGATTTATAGTTTACTAACTTTTGTCTGTGGTTTGCCTTGCACTGGAGGAAGTTGGTAAATGTGTTTAATTGGTAAAAATGTTTACTGCTTAGATCTTTCTCAGTTTGGTAGAAGAACTAAGAAATTTAATGCTTTTCATATAGGATTAGTGAGTATAAAATACATTTATAGTGAACCGATGGCAACAATAAGACCAGCGCGTTTATTTCATTTTGGTAAGGGTGATTTTTGTATGGCCAATTTTACCTTTGATGTACGATTAGTATACATAGGTCCTTTACTTGAAAAAATGCCATTTTTTTAAATCTTTCGATTGATTTGAAATTTTAAGTTCAAATAAACTTTATAATACAAGTACGTCTATTTTTTTTTTACTATATAATAATAATTTCATGTTTTTTCAGGTTTCGTTTTTTCTTTACTATCTAAAAAGTAAAATTTCAACCGTCTAGATATCATGACATACAGCTTAGTGACTGACAAACTAACAGAAAGACAGTGGTACTCCTGTATCGTTAGCATGCTCACAAATATGTAAACTCACATACACAAGACACCCAGACCCGGAACATGTATCTATCTTTGGGTACAGAACCCTAAAAATCAGCCAAAACTAGTAACAGGTTTACTCCTTATAACTCGTGTAACTTGTATCTAAACATAGAAATGACGTGCACAAAATATACCTCTATCGGTATATTGTGCCTAAAGCTTAGGGGAATAGTCGAGGTCAATTTGAAATGAGGTTGACACCTTGTGCTATTCAGCTACGGTAGACATCAATTAATATGTTTATTTAATTCCTTGACGTGTCTAAATACAGTACATTAAGCTGGCTTAAGACCATGTGGCATTTGGTCCCAGTAGTGACCAATTGGGAACTGTCTTGGTTTCAGGATGAGGGTTTCAGGACTTTGTATAAATGATATTTTTAAATAGTTTAGAAAACCCTTTAACACATCAATGATTTCGTTCACTCTAGCCCCATCTAGAGTGGAATAAAACCTGACGAGAAAAAGACAGAGAGTGTCAAAGTTTTACTGATTCAAATTCAGAGCATAGGTATTCTCTTTCAGTTACTTTTAATTTGTAGTCCGGGTCTACGGTTACTCTTTAAAACAATCCTGTAATGTATAATCTCTCTATCAAATCTCTATAATCAGTGAAAGAAAACAATGAGAAAAATATCATCTGTTTTATTTTTATTTTAATACGTTCCACTAGGATAAAGAAATATGATATTTTGTATCTACCAAGCAATATATTTTAATATCATCCCATCCAGTTCCCCTCTCAGAGAAGAAGCTTGACTCACAACAGTGGGTTTTTTCCATATAGGCAAATCATATTTTTCTCTACAAGTCAGTATAAAATAATTTCTTTATAAAAAAGCAAAAGTCAATGGTGAAACCTCCAAGTATACCACTGATTAAAAACCAATTGATGGCAATAGATGGTACTGAAAGATTAATTGAAATACTGTGAAATAATCAGTTACTTTGAACACGCAGCTCGAACTAGAACGCCCGTAAATGATGAGTTTGCAACCGTTATTACTTTTTCTATTACAATTTAAACTTATTGCACAGAACTACACCTATTTCAATGCAGTATACTATTGAGAAGTTTGTAACCAAATACATAACTACAACAACACGGATCGATCTTCGAGATTAAGCAAAGTTGTCGAGGTCGTGGATGGTCACCTAACCAGGACCAAGATCAAGATTTTTCTGTAGGTACTTTGGAAGGTATGTGAAGCCACCTGAGTAATCATTTGTATGTCTTTGATGGTAATTACGGGTAGCCAGAAAACAGAAGTAAGTAGTTATAGCGCAGACGCATAGCGTTGCAGAGTTACATGTCGTAGTCAAAGTACGCAACGTAGCAAAGGCGCGTGGCGTAGTTAAAGTACGCAAGGTAGCAAAAACGCGGGACGTAGCAGAATCACATGGCGTAGTAAAAGTACGCAACGTAGAAAAGAAACGTGGCATAGCAGAATCATAAGGCGTAGTTAAAGTATACAACGTAGCAAAGACGCGTGGCGTAGCAGAATCATAGGGCGTATTTAATTTATGCAACGTAGCAAAGGCGCATGAAATAGTAAATTCCGCGAAACATAGCAAAAAAGCGTGGTGTACCGTAACACGAGTAACGTAAGTGGGCCTGGCGTCGAAGTAAACACAGTTAATTATTGTATTTTAGCGAGTAAAATGATGAAAGGGTGGTTTTTCGCATTTTGTGGCTTCATTATTGAACTAAAGTATCACCCTTGAAATGGATACTGTTGCCCAAATAAATAGCTCTTTATTTATTCGGTTAACAGCTTCCACGTGTAACCCGCGCGCGGTATTGTTGAATAACCATACTTATTGATTAATCATTTTCAGCTGGTGACTCTTATACTTTTACTTACTTTTCTATAAACGGTGAAGGACAACATCGTGATGAAACTGGCATGTCTTAGAACCAAAAATTCTAAGACATGTAACGTCCACCAATCGGCACTGGGCCCGCGTGATCAATTGCGACCGATTCCCTCTCCTGGAGAGGAGGCCTAAGTCCCATCAATGGGAACATTACAAGACCGATACTGCTAAAATAATGATAATAATAATGCTATTTTTACTTATATAAAAGAAAGTAGTACTTGATACTTATACTATACGATAATCAAATAAATATTCATTATCGAATTATTTATCGATAGCGGCCCTTCTGATATTCATTCATAGCTGGTTAATATTGATATGACCACTAGGAGTATTGATTACAATATCAAGTGATTAACCCAAAAATAAACTTACACACAATATCAAGTGACCAGCTTTACATTATCACACTCATTTTATATACAGACGTATAATGTAAAACTACAATACTGATGATACTGAAACCTAGTTTTCTACAGAAATTGAATTTTCCTATTAGTCGGTCTCTATTAAACTTTCAGTAACTGCCCACATTTTGGATATATTCCCGACTATATGAGACCTAATCCCATTTAAAGTTCGCGCAACTTTTCCCAATCAAAATTTCAAACTATATCAAAATCTGCTCATTTTCAGAATGACAGATTTACATCGCAATTTATGTAGATAGTAGAATAGAAACATAGTAATATATTACAGTAGAATCGTAGGAAGTACGAATATACATTGGTATTACTTTAATTTTTGGACGTAAGTGCACATTTGGACGATATTAATGCGTCGCCCGTGAATAACGTGAAGCGGTTCACACGATTCTGTCGGCAAATGGCCCATATGTCTGGCTTAGCGGTGTAAACGCCCCAAATAATAACATGGCAATATTGCTTCGAGCTCAAACTGTGCGAAGGTGACAGTGTACTACTGCGGAAATGTCCGTCGTTAGCATTTGTTTTTATGTTTTGAAAGGTTTATGTGTTATGTTGTTATTAAAATGAGATTTTCTTAATTAATCTTTTTGATATGTTTGGATGGGCTGCGGGGCTGTTTGTAAGGCTTTCTGTGCTTTGTAATGTAAAGGATTACTAAAGGAATATAGGTTTTTTTGATGTTGGAAATTCTTTAATAACTTCTCCCACTCCAGGGTGAAACGAGAAGGGTGCGTCTGGCTTTTACTGACTAAAACCCACCTGTATCCTTAACTAACTTTTGCGTTCGAGGGCTACTATCACCTTTTCAAACATTCCCGCAGTCGTGACAGGCATCGATCCTACTAAGCCGTTTCAGTTTTGCTGACATCTCTCTGAGGCGTGCGCTATGATATGTTGTTGACTTAAACATAGTCTTTACTAGACGGCCGGACGGCGTGGCCCTTGCAAAGGGCATTAGAAGGAACACTGGTGAATTTTAGTCAGTAAAAACTACACTCTCTTTCGCTCTATCAGTGTGATCAGCTGACCCCAATATAGTTGCGAAAGAGCTAGATAGACGATAATGATGATGATTGGGGTCGGCTTCATGTCCAGCCGGATTTAGCTGAATACCACTATTTTACGAGGAGCGGCTGCCTACTAGACCTCCACAACCCATTAACTGAAGTAACACGGTACTTCATGGCAAGACTGGAGTCAAATTTACTGGTTTCTGACTATCAGAATAAACAATACGTAATTAATAATAAACTCAGCAATTAAAACGAGATTTCTGGATCATGAAGTCCATTCAATTAAACAGAGATATGAGTTAAACCGTTTGTAAAGTTATGCGTTTCACGAGCGAATGCAAATAGCAAGGCTACCCGTTCAGAATTAGCTTAACTTGTTTATAATTTACACATGTTACTAAAATAGTTATGGGTATGCATGT
Organism: Mythimna separata; assembly: GCA_030763345.1. NCBI lineage: Eukaryota > Metazoa > Arthropoda > Insecta > Lepidoptera > Noctuidae > Mythimna > Mythimna separata. Next base: position 12,426,798 of record CM061180.1, read on the forward strand.
GGATGGATGGAGAGCGAAAAGGGAAGTCAAAGAATAGATGGATGGATTATGTGAGGACTTATATGAAGAAATAAGAAATAAAAAGTGTTTAATTGCATCAAACAAGGCGTGTACCATTAAAATATGAAAATAAAAATTACAACGTTATAGTGTATTGGAAAGATATGCGTCACATCTTTCATTATATGAAAGAAAAGGGAGGGAGAGAGTGACGGTTGACAGAACAGAATGGAAGAAAAAAAATTGTTACGCTGACCTCAATTAAAATAAGAGAAGAGCAGAAAGAATATAATGAGTTTACACAAACCACTGTCAAAAACAAAACTTGCAATGTAAAACCCGAAAGAAAAAAAAATAAGACAGCGAATACTCGTTAAGTGCAGTTGCGACATAAATATCTGGTTATTGCGCGTTTTGAGTGGTACCCGCGATCCCGACACACTTCCTGAACTAACAGCCTCCGAGGCTGTAAACGTCTCCAGCGCCTGACTTTCGGTGATTTACTCCAATTTTATGTGTCGCTTCTACTCTGGATTTATATTAAATTTATTTTATGGTACAATTTTACAACCTGAACATGTTACGATGGCCATATACGTCGTAGTGTTCGAACACGTATTTAAACCTAGTTGTAGCGTTTATTTATTTTTAATTAGTTTACTTTAACACGTAGCTATTTAATAGAGCTTAATTAGGCAAGTAACATCCTACAAGGATAATTATCTGCTGTTGTAAAACAAGGAATAAATGTTATTACCCTGTTCTGTCTATTTGATGTTATTATGCTTGCCTCACCATCGTTCCGGATATCGAATAAGGCAATTATAATACGTACAAAATTGGGACAGCGAGCGAATTCATTTCTTGTTTTCAGCGAAGCATTAAAAATTCTGTTAATGGAAGGAAAAATCCGAATGACATCGTACAGCTGCGGACAACGGGAACTGCTGGTAACTGGAATTATTTCTCTTTAACAATGGTACCCGAGGTTATATTATTGTTTGGTCTGAACCATTGTACGAAAGTAATCAAGTGGAAAAGCAAGAAGTTGTATTGCTCTGGTTGTGACACGAAGCACTCGACTGTCACAATAATAATTATTAATCCCGGTTATTCACAGGGGACAAAGCTGCGAGGTGAAACAAGTTTTTTTTTTTCTATTTATATTCAGACACGTACGCAAACTATGTGACACAAATGGCTGTGTATAATGTCTCGGTGGGGAATATGTTACATTAAATTTATTAATGTCAGGCGACCTTAGGTGTTAAGTTCATATGCTGGTGGAGACGCCTACATGACTTGAACTCTAATAACGTTTTCGAAGAACATCGAAATTGCTCAGAACAAGTACATTAAAGTTGAGCCTAAAATGTTTTGAGCTTGGAAACAAAGGCTGAAAATGAGTTTATCTATCAATTTGTTCGTAATTAGGTTACTGTCTTCGTGGTTTGATCAAAAGTTTTTATGCGGGTAATTGTTTTTGACGCAGAACGATATGATAAAATTAAATAAAATTCACGAAAGCATAGTAATAAGAGGATTGATTTTACAACGAGAGTAAGAATATTATTAGAACGTAATCCAGTGTATAAGCTCATTTTGTCGCTCAAAACAATGCCTGATAAAGTCGAACGGCAAACATATTAAAGTATTAAACTCAACGACGACGTTTTGCATACAGAAGCTTTTGTTAAACATATGTAGGTACAGGATATGATTATATTTATGACCATACTAGCTTGTACCAGTGGCTTCGCCTTATAAAACATAGAAAATTAATCATGGTGTGACAAATTAAATTATTTTCTTTCTTTCCTTGTATGAGCTATTCCACGATTTGGTCTAAATCGTTCGGTCCAAAGGAGTTTGCCCGTTTTGTAAGGGAAGTTGGGTCCCAGTGGCAAACTGCTTGTGCCCTGAAGATTTTAATTTTACCTAATAGTAAAAACATAGCATTTTCATAATCGGAAACCTTTTTTCATTTTGTCACCCTGGTTCAGGAGATATCATTATTTTTCTGTTTTAAAAATCTAGGTTATAATTACAAATTGACAGACTAAAATTCACCATGAGCATGGAATGATGTCTCTATTACTTTAATTCCATTAGTTTATGAAAAATTATATAAAAACTAATTTGCACACAAAAAAATAAATGATATTTTTATGTTATTATTCCAAATAGGTACACGACAGCACAAAAGGGACCTGCCCCGTGGCAATCTCCTTTCACCCAAGTCCGTTCAGGTTTTTTGGAGTGAGAGAAGACAAACATACACTCATACACAGAAGGTTTTGCTTTTGTGATATCCTTTTTTGCATTTTTTTACAGCAATGGCAAGTTTTGTACTTGATGGCACAGAAACGACTGAACGAATTTCGATGAAATAAAACACGAGAAGACCATAATATCTTTTAACCATATCTCTTATCCATCTTATGAGTATTTTCTGTAGGGATAATTATCTTCTATCACGCGGGCGAAGCCACTGACAACAGCTAGTTGTTTTATAATGTTCATAACCTTGCGGTCTACCAGACGACACACTCAGAGTCAGGTTAATTATGATTAATGTTACTGTAAAATAACTAGGTAAGCTCTACATAAGCATAGAACATTTTAAAAGGACCACTGATGAAGCCGTTTCTAGGCATTTCTATTCAGCTTTTACAGGATTTATGAAAATATATATTAAAAGATTAGGGTATTGACATTTTGGGCTAGTACCTAAGTATTGTCTTGTCGACACAAAGGTTGTCTGGAAGACATCGCTATTAGTAATAAGATAAGCTAGCCTATTGTCCATTTTTAATCTTAGATTTAGGTATCATTATTTATGCCTTTTGCGATGAAGATACGAGGTACTTACTTCGTCATGCTCTCTAAAATAAAGTTGACGAAAAAAAGGTTGTTTTTTCTCATTGATAGGCTCGTGGTGGATCACTGTCTCACTAGATGATAACTGATGATGTTGGTTGCCTAGTAACTAACCAATCCCTCACCAGCCACAGATTTCAGGTGTCTGCAAAACCTTAGGGGCTCAGCAGGACCGATGTCGAAAGCCACGGGAAAACGTTTAAAAATTATACTGAATAAAGTAGTCGTCGTCATGAGGTCTTACTGAAAAAAAGGCACCATAAGCTACGTATTACAAAGACTCGATAGCACACAAACGAATATTATTGTTTGTTTCTGGCCCTGAAAGCGGTATCTAACATAATGGTAGTACATCATCGTTCAGAAAGTTATAATTATAGTAGAAAATGTAGATAAGCGGCTATTGCCAAGTAGAGAGAAAGACGAACGACTTTCACAAATAAGCGTTTATCTTTATCTCCTACAAAACTTAGGATAACGAGTAGAAATGTAGACGAAAACATGTTTATTTGGAACTAAGTAGACGTGGTAGGGTTGTTTTTTTTATTTGTAATTTATCTGATAGTATACCTATGTTAAGATAAAAGAAATGAAATCATGAAAAGTTTAATAGTGTTCTTGACAGGGGCGTAGCTACCGCCGTTTTAGGCGTACTAATGATACGCCCCCACCTGGCCATGTAAATATGGACATGTGCAAAACTCGTAACATTTTATCCATAAACTTAATTACTATTTTTTTTGAGCTAGCCCTTAGATTATGACAAATCACTTTAATCTTTCGCGAACCGGTTCGTTTTCTAGTTAATATAGACGGAACCTTTCCGCTACAGATGTTCTGTCTCGGCTGCGTTTACTGTCTCTGTGCTTCCAGTTCGTCGTTAGTGGCACCCTATTTGAGGCTAACTACGCCCCTTGTTTTTAGGTACATAACCAATGTCCAAACATTCATGGTTTTTTGGTTACAGCAAGTAATTACTACAAGTTTGTTAGCAAGCAAATTAAAACAAAAGATCATTTTCAATTGAATTCTTATTGAGGTCTTTTTACATAGATAAGAATAAGTAGCTATTGTAGCCAAAATTATATGAATCTAACAGCTGTCGCCCGCACTTTTCTATAGAGTTTGTATTTATCTCCTTTAAAATAAATATGAGCACCACGACAATAGTAAAATAGCTTACACTCAAGCCGTAACATACGCGCCAAGAGTCATAGCCTACTTTCTAAATAAATGTAACCCCATATTTTAACACAGTATTAGAAATTAAATATTTGTTCTGTGAGCAGCGCCATCTAGTAGGAAGCGGGGATAGTTTCGGCTATTCTCAGAGGAGCGGGCTCGCACACCCTTTACGTTAATACTTTGTTACTTGAATTGGGTAAGAATACGTTAAGGAAACATTATAACGGTAGTTATTTAACTTAAAAATCGTGTTTTTGGTATATGTTATGAAATTGACCTTTTGAAAATGAACCTAAAAAATAAGTGGGAATTCATTCAATAAAAAATGACTTCTCGGTTCTCGGTTTCTTTCGTTGCCCAGGCCCCGGGTTTCTCTTTCACGCAACCCATGGTCCCAGTAGGCCCCTACTGCTACCCATTGCTCACCGTCTGCTAGTCTATGCCTATGGTGGGACAATAAAGTAACCTATTGAATTAATTTACACTAGTCATGTACAAAGTATTAAAACTTTATGCATAGATACTTACAAAGGCGGCACTTCGGTATTTTCTACCATGATGGAACATGGCAGATGTAACTTCAAACAAAATTATTATAAATTCTTGTAATACCTACTCGTAACACTCATGATATGATATGAACAGAACATATAATAACTAAACTTTGTAAATAGATAACAAACTTTTGTCTTAGTGCCTAATTAAGTACTCAAAAGAACTGCTATTGAAAAAGAAAAATGTTGGAGCCTATTTTTATCGCAAAAGTTAACTTGGACCGTAACATTTTCCAATTACGAAAATATAGCAGCAGTGAGCGTAACTCACGAATTCCTGATAATTCCTTTAATAAAGTTTGACGCGCAGAAGTTCGAGACATCGAGTCATTAAGCGACCCATAAAACCAACTACGAAGAATACGGCAGTTAGTCGGCTTAGCGGCGATTAACTTTGGCAGAAAATTAAAAGCGACGACGAAGAGATAATAAAAGCAGCTGGTGAAAATACGTGACCAATATGTCCTGGGGGGGTTCTGGGTTGATCTACAAGTTTATGTACCTCACGTCCCGCGAGTTTGCTTTGCCAACGTGCCATGGCTACCTTACTGCTTGCTTGGCTCGCTAGCTCCGCTATCGAATCAAACTTCGATCGCTCTCAGCATACAATGTCAACTATGAGTCGAATACGGAATCGTGCGTATTGCGCTATAATCACATTGGTTTAGTGCACTCTGATTTGTTTATTTATTTTTCATCAAATCAAAACTCTCTATCTATATAATCTATTCTCTCTCCCTGAGTCTCAACAGTTGGTACATTACACGGCGAATAATGCTAATGCTAAATCAAAATTATCGTTGCGTGTAAATATTTATACAACTGTAAAAAATCTGGGCAGGTTGGAGGCCTGAAGCCCTATTACACAAGTTTTCCTAGAACAGGCTCCAATCTCCGCAGCATCAATGTAAACGTATTCTTCACAGTTAAGAATGTAGGTATTGTATTTTATGAATTGTTATTTTTGCATTATGTGCTGGAAAAAAATAAACGCCTGAGAATCTGTACTCAAAACTGAAGGTAAGAGAGCCAGGATTCAGGGAGGGGAATGCCCAACAGTTCGCCACAAAACTGTTCTGCGAATTATCTTTGCGAAATCTCTCTTAGACTGTCCCCTAACCCTAGGCATCTAACGGTAAAGCAAACGCTACCGATGCAGACCTAGGGTTTATTGGAGCGCGCAAGCCTCACCACGAATTGACGTCGTGGCATCGTATCGACGTCGTAGAGATAGGGCGATGGGGTTACGAGTATTATTATTGAATCAATAATAGATGATACATTATAAATATGAGTGCGAACGAAATGCTTATATTCCAAGACATTTTTCCCAGCAGACCTACAAAAGGAGAAGAAATGCAGAAAATAGTATTTAAAAACAAGACAAAAAAAAATGAAAAAAAAATGGAGCTCTATAATATCAAAGTTTGGGTAGTACTTTATACATATATATATATCACTGTTGTTCGTCTTCTCGATGGCTTTTGTTTCCCTCAAAGTATTTGAGCCCAGAGAAGGTCACTTTTACAGCCGCGACAGGGGCATTTGAAAAGATTTTTTTTCCTCCAAGAGCAGGTCATCATCATCTGCCTAGCCTTTTCCCAACTATTTTGGGGTCGGCTTCCAGTCAAGCCGGATTTAGCTGAATACCAGTATTTTACGAGGAGCGGCTGCCTACCAGACCTCCACAACCCATTAACTGGTATAACACGGTACTTCATGACAAGACTGGAGTCAGATTTACTGGCTTCTGACTATCCGTAACGACTGCCAAAGATCTCGCAAATGACAGCCGGGACCAACGGCTTAACGTGCTTTCCGAGGCACGGAGGAAATTCGTTATGTTAAGATGGTCACCCATCCACAGACCAACCTAGGCAAGCGTTGCTTAACCTTGAAGATCGACCTGTGCGCCTGTTATTATCTAGCCACGAGCTCCAAGAGCAGGTGAAGGGACACTTTTGGCACTCTAGCAAGTTCCACACTGTCAAAAATTTACTATAAAGTAAACTGATGATCACACTATTACAACAGATATTTTGATTAATAACCAATTAATGTCAAAAGGACGGACCAATTCCTCGCCTACCGATAAAGAGAAATTGGTTCATAGTCAATTTCAAAGTCAAATTCCATGATTTATTAAACTTAGACAAGGCTGCTAAGTTTCAAATTCAATTCTATGGAGAGAACTTTCCAAACCACACAGTTTTCTACCGTAGCCTTTCTTTTGCAAAAACGTTCTAACCGATATTGAGTGAGGTAGGAGTTCCATTAAAGATTTTTTCAGTTTGGTTTGGTGGTTGGCTATTTTTTGGCGCGAAATATCAACACTACGCCGCACCAGGGTAGCGATCAGAAATGTGGCTATGCAACATACATAGATGTATGTATATTTTCACACAGTTTCAAACTTATATTTTTTATCGTTATAACAAAAAATACAAAATGTTGTTTATAAAGTTGCTCGTATGTACTCAAACAAATGAATACACTTTACGCCAAAGTAGGGAAAACAAGACGGCCAACTTTTAAATTGTTACATTCATCAATCATTCATACGTGTTCCCGCTGAAACCGAGCTGTTCGCCTGATGTAGCTAATTAAAGTTCTCGATGAAAAGGATGAGACGTGTTTTCATATTCAGGACCGAGAGTTAGACTATACCTACATCATGCAAAACCACATTCGTCTTAATTAACTCAAATCCTGCGTAATTAAAAGGATCTTATCAGCTGCGGTGGAAATAGGCTCTATTCGTCGTCCGGTCGAAACTATGTAAAGTTTTAATTAAGCCATTTTATCAAATATGAAGGGTGTATAGGATGTAGGGAATCTTTCCCCGAGGGTCGGCGGTGAATGAAAGGGTGCGATGACTATCGGAAGGCCACGGTTTCAATCACGCCAGAACTTCGCTCGTTAGACCACATACACGTCAACAAATGCCATTCATAACATTTCACGCATAGCTCTTTCATGTCGGGCCGAGTTGAAAGTGCCCCGTCAACAGTATACATCGATATTATATACATTAGCCGAGCGTGGGTGAAAGGTTTTAAAATATAAAGCGGGAATTTTTTTGTTTATTTTTATGTCATCTTGACCTTACATTGAATGTCGGCCTACGCCTACGTCTAAAAGAAAATTTAAAGCTGGTTAACAAATTTCCTGAAAATGTTATTAGGTATAGACCTTCCTAAGGTTTGACTAACAAAACTATTTACCTATTTCCCTACATTACTATAATAATATTGGTTATGCATACATCATATTCATTAGTATTCGCTACAGTGCTATAATAATATGTCTTAATTTAAAGTCACTAGACTTTGAAGTTAATAAATAACAGATTTAATTTAATAGTCAAATATTTCTCTTGAATATAAGCAAAGAAAGTAAGGCCTCCCACAAGGTGGACCGATGGCTTACTCACCAGGACGTCTGTCCACCTTGTGGTAGGCCGTCCGAGAGGAAGATGTCGTTCGAGGATGTCCAGCGATAGACGTCTTTTAGCTGAAATGATGATGATGAATATAATTTTAATAACTCTATCCCTCTTCAAGCCACTAGAAGAAAATTATTAAAACAAACAGTCCTCAAGAGAGACAAATGCCAACAAAAACATATTATTAAGTTCTATTTGTACACTCGACAACACCCTGAAGAAAATAATAAGGAAAAACAGCAGACGAATTAGGACATTTTCCGCAAGTGGGGAGTTACTTGGTCATTTCTTACTTATTTATAAAAATAGTAGAATAGGTAGCTGAAACGTGTACCGTAGACGTGATAAGTTAGCGCCGATAAGAGTTTCTTATTTGTTAGCGTTGGAAGTTCGCATTAAAAAGACGAATGTGGGTTCGGCGCAAACGATTTAATGGCCATATTTAAGGTTGGCCTCTTGATCCGCTTACAAAACGAATTGGTTGCGAAATTGCTTTCTAAATTGGACTAGTTCGGCGGTAGACAATTTGGCAAGACATTTGTATTCTTACGGAGAAAAATAGCATATACCTCGAACATCTGATAGTGAACGTCGTAGGTCTGTCATCCTTCGAGTCACGCAGTTGGGCCCGAGCCAATCATTCGATCGAAATGAAATATTTCGTAGCAATTTAGGGAGTTAATGAAAAAATACTCCCCTTTTCTCATTTAGTATGTTCATGTATGTATAACGATCGGAGGGTATTGGATTTGGTTCGCTGTGACGTATTCCCCTGCTGGCATTGTACAGCGTCATATTGCTTTCAAGTAATTCATGCAAATGTATGGATTAAATTAATTTTCTCAATCGTTTTATTTTTGGTGCGTCTGAAATGGAACAGGCAGCTCATTTATTTGCACTTGGTAGGCTTGATATTTTCTTTGTTTGAGTGTGTATTATTGTAAGTAAAATAAAAGCCGTACCACGAACTGTAACTGTACTCCGCGCTCGCTACTCTTAATGGGAATAGCAATGTTAACAGTTCTCGCTCATTGTCTATTAATTGGATGCCACGGCAATTTGCTCATCGTACTGTTTTTAAAATGGGTATTTTATTGTTCTCTCTTTTATTTAAACTGAAATTACTCCTCATTCATTAGGACGAGAGGACGCAGCGCACTCCACTCCATTTTTATTTTCCATTGTTGGTTTTCAAAATTAAGCCCCAGTAACAATTGCTTTGTTAATAAGGGTTCCACGATTAATCTGCTTTATTTTTTCTTTTCGACGAAACAAGAAAGTCTTCGGACAACATTAGAATTTTTTACTGTTCTAAATTAATCAGAGCGAAATGCGTTTTAGCTTCACTCTGTGGGTAAAAATGGCGGAACGCGTTTCCTCAAATACTTTGTTTGGCAGCCGCCATAATGAGATTGAAGGCTTTCCAGTTAATGAAAACTACATCAGCTTTGCTTGTTTTTTCAGACGCTGCGAGTGGTACAAAGCGCACGTGCAAAAGATATGAAATCCTTTGAACATAAAACAGTAAAACCGGTTTATATATGGAATACTTAGAAATATTAATTACTCCTCTTCTCACATTGATAATGAAGGTGTAATATTCAGGATTTATATTCTCACTCGCAATATGATTTCAAATCGTGATCTCAAGTGGAACATGCCACGTTAAACTCAAATAAATTCCAGCCTATTGTTTACAAGCTCCATTATTAGTTAAATTTCAAAGCAATAATGCTGTGCGATTTCTGTACACACGCTAAGTTTCGTAATTACTTTGGCCAGGCATTAATACCGACCCACATGACAATACGCGGTAGATAGAATAGCAAAGTTCTTATTACTGAAAAGTTTTGTGGTCGCAGTTTAAGTTTTAATTACAAGTTGTTATGGCGTAATCTGAGTGTTAAGAAACTTTGTAGGTATTCAGGAAGTATTTATATTGTTGGCTAGCTGACCAGTGAGCATCTTTAGTTATCTTTCCGTGGTTCCTACTGAGTTTTTTTTTCTTATAGATGCTCTATACTAGGCATTACTATTACTCCTGTATCGTGGGTGCGTTTCAAACATGTATACTCATATACACAAGATACCAGACTCAGAACATCTATCTGTTTGGCCATACAAATATTTGTTCCGTGTGGGAATCGAAGCCGCGACCAGCTGCGCAGCAGACAACCGCTCAACCACTGAGTTTGGGCTACGCGTTGATATGTCAGTCAGTTTCTCTTTTTATTGGGTATACTTTGTAACTAATCAATGCGGTTCACAAAAATCCTTTTACTTTCATGTAACTAGAAGCTTTGCTATTAAGAAAAAAGAAAAAATGTTATTTCTAGAAAGGCTCACTATTTTGTAAAAGTCATTGTCAAATAGTTAGGTACTGTTTCTCAAATAGTTTTCTTGGATAATTTGTGGAAGAGACATATCTTTCATTAATTATTTTCTAATTCAATTAAAAACTATCTTCAGAATGAGAGAAAATTTTCCGAAATTCACTAAAGGATTTAAACAGAGGTCCAAAGTTTGTACGGAGAAACCTACTTACACACGAACGTAGCAGAAGCTAGTTTATTTACATAATACAATGTATTAAAATAACGCCGACGTCACTCATCAATATAAATGATGGGCAATTTATTCGTCGTCCGTTTGTACAAATACGGCCGCATCACGCTCTCATAAACGAGCTCAAATATTATCCTTTAACAAATTACCACATTGTCTGCCTGTAAAAGAGTAAACAACATTAAATATGAAACGGTGTAACTAAGGTCGACGCCGCAGAATCTTTGTTAATGATCCACTAGAGAGCACAGAACACCTTTTACACACAGCTTTGCGCTTTAATCGAGATTTCGCTAAAGGAAATCAAGCTTCCGTAATCCCAATCGATTTTTTTTAATGTAATCGCTCCGGGCCGCAATTGGGCTTTATTTTAAGTATTTTTCTTAATTGAAAGTTCTTTCATTATTACGAAATAATAATATGGGATTGGTGAGTGCCTTCGGCAATAACGAATACCGTGTTTTTCAGGGTTCCGTACCTAAAGGGTTTAATGGGACCCTTTCACTAAGACTGCTGTCTGTCTGTCACTAAGCTGTATCTCACGCACCGTGATAATTAGACAATTTCCGCTATAACAACAAATAAAATAAAGGGGCTCTCAAACAACAAACGTGATTTTTTGTCATTTTTATAGTTCGAGTTCCAGTCCGACTCGCACTTAGCCTAACTTGTGTAATGGATAAAATCGCGGTTACTTTTTTTACGGAAGCTTTTATTTTGTTCGAAACTAATGTTTATTTAAAGCTATGTATTTTTAGTTATTCAGGTAAAATGTGCACTATTTTTTTATTGATAACTATTTTATTTGAATCTAAAAATAGGTTGGTAATTAAATAAACAACGATTGTTCAATAAACGAAAATATAGATTCGCTTTTATTTTTCAGTTGTAAATAGTTAGATAACTCCTCTCGCCGTAGTTGGAGTGAGTTAGTAAAATTCTAATACAGGTAGTATTAGATGAAGTATCAGACTTTTATTGACTAAATTCTGCCTGTGTTTATTTAGTGCCCTAGTCCAAGTTAGATCTAATTATTATTCTATACCATTTTTTGTTCTAGCATGTTATTTTATTTAATAAACGGTTATAGTCCTTCGCATTCCAGGGTCACAGTAACTCTTTCACCTCACCAAAACAAACAAATTGATACGTATCCATTACAACTGACAACATCTAGATCGTTATTATCATCTCAATCACATTCCTATGTAAATTAAATCAATGTCTATATAAAGGGCGATGGCAAACCCTTGATTGCAAGACTTTGCACGCAATTCGGCAATAAACTTGCAGCTACGGAACTAAAATTTCAACGCAACTTTATTTTTATCAAAGGAAGTCGTTAGACGGTATCTGAACCACCTCGCACGTATTAACATACATAATTATAGGTAGTTTAACAATTGGAACTGTGCCAACTCGATCCAACTTAAATTATTCTACTATTACAGTTTTTAGGTTTCCGCTACTGAAGGAAACAATGTGTTTTCTGAAAAATTTTCGACATTAGGCGTTTGTGAAGACAGGAATTTATTGGCTTGATTTATTACCGTTATCTGAATTATAAATTCTTAGTTACGGTTGTTTGGGTCCATAAAGCCGAGTTGGGCTATACTTACGCATCTAGCCTTTAATTAGCAATACCTCACGTTCCTTTGTCTGGCTATGTAATTTTGGATTTTTTGTGAAATACCTTTTTATTTCTAATTTATTAGCGTCATGGTTTGAATACCTACATCTAAACTAATATTACAAAGAAGAATGATTTGATTTTTTGTTTATAAATTGTATGCTGCGATTTAACTGTAAAATTACTTAACTGATTCAAAAAAGCGAGCGAAGCTGCTGGCAATAGCTAGATTAATTCACAGAATACCACAATCAGTGGTAAACATTATATTTGTGTGAAATAATTATATTTGTATTTTAAATTCACAAATTACAGATATACCCGTAGTTTCTATAGATATATTTTTTACATTATGAAAGGCTAAAGTTCAGGCAAAATAGCAGACTTTCAGAGGTCATTACTAGATTAGTTTTAAACAAATTTAAGATTTGATTTCAATTGAAACCTAGATATTATCCACAAGATAATTATGTTTAAAAAATATACAGGGAAAGATGTGTAATAACGTCATAAACATGTAAGAGGGGATGTATGGAAATGTATCTCGGGTTGACCACTCTTAACTCTCAATCTGGGTTTCCAGGTTCTTTAAATGGATAACGACAGCTGACCTAATTTTTTTTTTACTACTAAAACTTTTTCAGTGAGATTAACCTTCTGTAGGACAAAACAAAGAGACTGTATATTCCCCTTTATTGTCAAGTACAAGCATTCTGTCGCTGACACTTCGATTTAGTACGACCCTTGGTTTGATAAAAGTCCTTTCACCGGTCCACCCATTATTTAAGTACTTGCAAGCAAATAACAGCCTATTTCGCGATAAATAACTTCATTTGTGAATGAAATTTATTTTTATCATAAAATTTTACTGCAACGATAAGACCATGCTACAACTTTACGACTTATAATGTACTTATTTTAATACACTATATGCTTTTTTGATACTTAATGTAAGTTTATGCAGTAATGGAGGAATGAAAGATTTATTTCAAGATATGATTGATAGCAAAAAGTATACCTATACATTACAATCTAATACGAAAGCACTTAAGGGGCATGTCATGCGTCAATCCGTACACGGACTTACGCTCGCTATACGCCGCATATTTTTATTTTCACTCATAAAGAAGTCATTCGATTTGCTGAACTTGATACTTTAATAACCGTAAAAGAAAGCAAAAAGCAAAGAGAATGTTTTTGACTTTCGAAGTCCATGCACAGAAGGAAAAGTTATCCTCAAATACAAACACAATCTACGATATTACTTCTGCAGCGTCCCTATAAACGCAATTCCAGGAAAAGAATTGATGCTAAGTGTCCTTTTCGTAACGTAACAAAGAGCCTGAAAAATAGCACGTCTGAGGAAAAGGAGGCAAAGTAAATTCACCAATTTATTGCTCAGCCTCGGGTTCTATATTTGTTGCAAATGAAGACGGGAGCGAGGTGACAATTTTAGGATGCTGGAGCGAAATGACCGTCTGGGGACGACGGCGGCGGCCTAGGCGCGGCTCCACGGCTTAGACCGCTCTCACCTATGTACGGTCTTAAAAAGTTGACCTCACACTGGCCTTCTGAATAAAATAAACATTTGAAATCACATGTAACAGCTACTACCCGCGGATCCGCCTCTGTGAAATTATATTTTCACAAAAGGCGGTCCTCAAACAAACATATAATTTATCGTTTACATTTCTTTTTATGATTTCGTTAATTTTCTCTTTTGTGCATTAGACGTATGCAAAACAGAGAGTAAAGTACCAAATATCTCCGTTAAAAAGGGAGGATTCTCCGTCCGGTCCAGGCAACTGAACGACAGTTGATTGTAGACTATTTTATATTATATTCTAATCGCGTAACTCTGATAAGGCGATGCAGGATTTTGAAAATTTTAGTTATTGTTTGGTGTCATAGATGTCGCTAAATACCAAATAGCTATAGCACATATTGCCAAAATTAATCCTTTGTCAAACCAGTGTGAGTGTGCGGGTGATGCATTAAACGAAGCCGCGAACATTTTCCTTTGTCCGGGCCCAGCACGTAATATCGGTGATTAGGAATTACGCCGGTAATTCAGCGCGGCGCAAGTGAATAAATGTTATTTACAACTTTGTTTAACGCGAAGCTATGCGTGCTCTCCCCGGGAATTTCCGCGTAACTTTCAATTTGCCACGCACAGAGTTCTTCCTCTATTAGTACGTTGATAATGTTTTTTTGCTTTTAAGCAATTATCGTAAATATTAATGGGGTGGTTTTTAATACTCGAGACTTTAAAAAAAAGTGGTAAATTAATTTGTTCAAGTATTTTTGTTTAATTTTACTATTTATGTGCAAGTAAAACAGGAAAAGATAATACATAATAGATATTAAAATTCTTCCAGCAGACTTGTGAAATTTGTGAATGGAGAAATGAAAGAAATATAGACAAATAAGTGTGTAGAAAGTAAGAGAAGAGTACTGCCACACTATACACACAATCGTAAAACTACTTAGTCTTTATACGATTGTGTGAGGCGCATTTTTTTTTCCTTTCTTTTGTAGCACTCAGTGATAGTGTAATTTGCTATCGTTAAAATAATGTTCTTAAGCTGATTATTATTCTACTTTCCTTTGTAACATTAATATTTATAATCATAGGTAAGTACCTACTTATGGTCCCGAAACTTGGCATTTCATAAGAAAACAAATTGAATAAAAATATTGTCGGTCGCAGCGCCACCATACGGCCGTTATAAGTTGGCGAGTCTGAAATTAGGCTCTGCGAATTTTGGCGCTTGAAAACTCGTACAAAAATAAAGGTTTAAAAAAAATGCAATTTGCACTTGTTATTGCTGTTAAAAACTGTTATTGGAATTTATTTTTTTAAAACCTTTATTTTTGTACGAGTTTTCAAACGTTAAAATTCGCAGAGCCTAACTTCAGACTCGCCAACTTATAACGGCCGTACTGTATCCTACTTAACAATTCAGAAACCCACTGAAAATTTCAACCGAAATCATCAAGCCATTTAGGAGGAATTAGGTGAACAACACACAAGAATTATATGTATAACAATCAATTTAACTTCCTTACAATATTAAATAAAATAAAATAAAAATTCAAAGAAATATCTCTCTTACTAAGTTACATAAGGTACAGTCTGTAACAGAATCCCATTATTAAAATGTTCCGTTTAAGCTAGGTAATTCCGCGTTCAGTTTGCTGGTTCAATGTTGGTATTCAGTATGCAACCCGCATTCTATTTGCGAGACATCCTGTTAGGTTACCAATACATCTGGGCAGTGCTGGCTAGCGAACCGATGAGTCGGTACGTGCAGGCGGTGACAATGCTTGCTCACTGCACCAAATACACTTTTCGTGTAGACTGTACCGATCGCTTACTGGGGGACGACTTTCGAAATGGTTTTTTGTTGATTTGACTTTTGTTGTTTCTAGAAATGAGGTGTTAATTATTTTAATTTAAATTAAATAGATATGTGTTAGACTCTTAGCTCTCAGTTTCTATCTGTACAGCCAAAAGACGTGCACATACGTGGACACAGGCCTACCCAAATTGTCACCCCAACAACCGCTCCTATGCATCTCACATCAATCAGATTCCCGCAATCCTCACCAAGTCTAGTGACACTGAGACAGATACACAAAGTAATTTTTACAATACAAACAATGAAATAACAATATTGATATTTGGTTTATTTAATAAAATAAAATGGGCGAAATAGGTAATACAAATAAAGTCTGGAATTATGAAGAAAGCCATAATTGATGGAGTAACTTCAATGCCTCTGCTGTAAGGCTACTTGATGGATGGTCCCCGTGAGGGTAGTTTCAATCAATACATTCGTTAAAATAAAAGTTAAAATAACAAAAACCGAATAACTTTTTCAAATTAAGATTCTCCGAAACAACAGTCATAATGCAATACAAAAATATTGTATTACTTTTTACTATATATTTGCTTTTTCGTATTCATATCATCAATACGAAAAAGTAAATATTTGTAATATTAAGTTTAATAAAAGCTCTTCCGTCGAATGCGGGAATCGAGTACAACAAACTTATTCGATTTCATGTAGCTCTCAGTAATGAAATACCTACATACGAGTTCTACGATTGTAGTGTATATCCAATATCAAGTTGAAACTCATTTTTCCATTACCAGGGGCGCAGGAGTCCGGAAGATATTGCTAATGCGACGTATATTGCTTCGGTCTGGTTTGCTAGATATTGGAAGTTAGGTCTTGCCTGGCTGCATTCTATTAATTTTCCCTTGTTTTTAACAACGGACTTTCCGTGTATTGGATGTAGTACTTTTGAGGAGAGTGCGTTGGTATTGCGTAACTTAATTCTCGTAACCGTGCTCGATTATTTACCTCATCATCGCTTACGATCAAGTGAGTTAGCGTCGAAGTGCGAATCTGACGGTGAGTATTTAAAATAAGTGAGGACAGCCCCTTAAATCCTCATTTGCGACTACCAATATAAAATGTATGGCGTATTTTAATATTACTTTTTTTTCCATGGGATGATGATTAAACATTTCACCCGCTCTTGGGTGGAGTGAGATGACATGTCAAACTCCTACAAACTGAGATCCAATAGTGTCTTTTGCGGTCAAGGGCTCCTTCGGTTTTCTTGATGTCTCTCTGAGGCGCTCTTGGCGGTCGTTATACGCCGTTTCAGCTGGACGGAGAGCTACTCCTTCTATTCAATTTAAGATTTGACATTGAATTGAACTCAAAATCTGTTTATTCTACATAGTAGACCTGCGCCTACAGTTACGCGAACGCGAAAGATCGCTGCCGCCGATCGCCTCCACGAGGACACAGCGGTGTTCTACCCAAGCGGTTCAGATTTTCACTGTATACTTCACCGTGTCGTTCTTGGATATTAATTTTCTTACCCACTCAATATTCACACATAGTGAGCTACTAAAACATAGCTCTGTGACTTGAACCTAACTCTACTGTACCTCACATTCAACTAAAATTGAGTAATCGAGTTACATGACCGAGACAATTGAGTACCTAACCGTAAGTAATTGAACATCACTTAATTCTAGCTGACACAAATAGGCTACCTAGAAATAGGAAGCAACCATAAATCAATATCTTCTGAAAGGAAAACCCGGGACCCTGTTAGGCCAAGCAAAGTAGGAACATAGGAGTGGGTTTTAGTCAGTAAAAGTTTGACATGCGCTCTTGCTCCGCTCTAAAGCGGGAGAAGTCTTGGGATGATTGGGGACCTTGAGCCTAAGTTGTGTTGCACTGCCGGGCAAAGGTCCCCTACTTCTTCCAAACCCCTCTGTCTTGGACCAATTTCTGGCCAAGTTTGCCCCGCGAACATGATCAAAACGACCTCAACTGCGTAAAATGACTTAGAGATGTCCCTCAGTCATTTTCGACTTAAAAACAAAGTCTATCTAAGTCTTGAATGCTGTTTATTTTCTACGCAACATATAATTATGCTTATTTTTTATATTAAGTATATCTTATACATAGCGTTTAATTTTTATCGTAATAGCAAAGTGACCTTTGAATCCGATTAAAAACGTTGTGAATATAGTGCAGCTTCAATGCTGCTTTTTTTGCTTAGTAGGTACAAAGCTTATTTAATTAAAACCACGAACTGCAGTTTGTTAACGTTTTTTCCCTCATACGTATAAGTTTCGATATCTGTATTTTTATGATAAAGGCAACCAATTAACTGGAAGAGAACCGCAAAAATATGATATATTCAAACGTAAGTTACATTTTATTAAAATTTCGTGATATAGTTAATCATCAGATGATCACGATCCGACTGCTGGGACTCATGTCTTCTATCAAGGGAAAGCGCCTAAACCAACACCGGCAGGCCCAGTGCGTTCTCATTGCAATTAGCCATAATAAAACAAAGACCATAAGATATGATAGAGCAGTGTATAGAAAGAAAGACGAAAAAGGAAAACGAATTTATTTACGTCACACATGACGCATATCATAAAATAACAATGTCAAAAACAAAACATAATATATTGGGAAGATATGCGTGCTTATCAATTTTATTTGAGAATAATTTAAACAATATCCGTTCCAAAACAGCGAGCCTGGATACAATGATCTCCTTTGCCAATAGGCACTTAAACATAAGATCGATTGTAACTTACATTTGATGTTCATTTTCAAACACCGCGTAGGAAGTGAATGTGGGAGTTAGAATCCGCCCACATAATAATTGAAAGATCAATGAATATTCCCATCTTTTACCCTGTTATGTTCTCTTGTTATACATGATCTACTTTTTGCCAAGTCTCATCTAAATCCATTCATCCCTTCAAACGTGAAACACAAACATACAATACATACTTACAAACTTTCACTCTTTTTAAACGACTTAATACTAGAGTGTTTAAATAATAAAATAACTCTCGTTGTATTGTTAGGAGAAGTAAATAAATATTTCAAAAATGGTGTATATTATTATATCTGATGATGATGATGATGATGATGATTATTATATCTGTACAACATAACATAACATAATTAACGCACATCTTTTTTGGGGGTACTTTTCCATAAATTTTAACCAAATAAGCGAACACAAATGTATATAACAGCTGATTATTTTTTCTTGATTTCAGGTCTGGTCTCATATTAAAAGTTGTTCATAATGATGAGTACAATGACCCCCAAAAGGATGTGCGTTAATTATGTTACATGTTGTATAATAACTAGCCTCTTCCAGCGGCTTGATCCGTGTGGATGTTGGTTATTGCGGACGCCAAGTCGAAATCAATCAGTCTTCATATTTTCTATAGGTTTATTTATAGAGACCTACTTTCCATATTATTTTCTGAAAGATGTAGCATTAGAAGGCTTCCGGCGAGGTGAACTGAGGGAGTTCATTTAATGCTAAAAGCGGTCGGTTCATGTCACGACGGTGTTTTTGAGGTTAAGAAAAGCTTGGAGCACAGGCAGCATCTCGATGTTCAATGGGATGCATTTTGGAAAGTGTGCGCGGGATCTACATGCTTTGATTCTGTCATCGCCTTTCTACCTTCGGACAACCTGCTCTACGGGGAGTGTTCATAGGTACTTACTTTGTTGACGCGTCTACGGTCCAGACTAAGCGCTTCTCCTCGTCGTTTTTACCGCGTAAATCGAAGGACCGGAGCAATCTGCCTACTGAGGTCTTCCCGTCAAATAATACTGTAGATAGAGCCTTAAGACTAGAGTGAATAGGCTCTTAATAAACTAGTGCGCTTCACCATTAACGATTGCATCGCTGCTGCTGTCAGGTAGGATTGCAGTCAAAAGCTAGGTTATGGCAGTAAAAAAAATAACTTCTCCTTATCTTAGTGAAGCAAGAGTCGTATCCGACTATTACTGACTAAAACCCACTTTATTCCATGGTAGCCTATTGCGTTCCAAGGCTATGTTAACTGTTTTGAATAATCTGGCACCTGTGACGACCCAAGTGTCGGCTCGCCAGTTTTTTTTATAACTACCACAACGTTGCCCCATACTAGGAATTACATACAATCATCAGTCACCAAAACCGAGGAGCTCGTGGCTAGATAATAACAGCTGCACAGGTCGATCTTCAAGGTTAAGCAACGCTTGCGAAGGTTGGTCTGTGAATGGGTGACCATCTTAACATAACGAGTTTCCTCCGTGCCTCGGAAAGCACGTTAAGCCGTTAGTCCTGGCTGTCATTTGGAGATCTTTGGCAGTCATTACGGATGGTCAGAAGCCAGTAAATCTGACTCCAGTCTTGCCATGAAGTACCGTGTTACCCCAGTTAATGGGTTGTGGAGGTCTGGTAGGCAGCCGCTCCTCGTAAAATACTGGTATTCAGCTAAATCCGGCTTGACTGGAAGCCGACCCCAATATAGTTGGGAAAAGGCTAGGCAGATGATGATCAGTCACCAGGACCAATATTTATAGGATCAGGAACGCAGTCTCGCACAAGCAGAGCAGCAGCCAACCACTAAGCCACTGTGCCGAATTTGCCATTGAAACTCCTTACTTTTTTTTTCAAGGGAAAGAAAACGATTGTAGTTAAATAAAATCTAGTTAAGTTGATTATACTTAAATAGTAAGTAGCAATAAATAAATGTAGAATTAAGAAGAATCTTTTCAGCCGAAAGACGGACATAAGCCTTTGGCAAGGTCGGCGGTTCCGTGCGCCTCGCTTCCATCGGATTCACGCATTCATAAATTAGGTTCTTATGATAGTAAAATACATACAATTTTGTGCTAAAACTATAAATTGATAAAAAAGCTTTTTTATTGATCATCATCATCATCATCTCAGACGAAAGACGTTCACTGCTGGACATAGACGATATTTTTATTGATATTCAATAATAATAGCTGAGATTGAAGCTATTATTATTGAATATCATTTTTACATAATTAAACCGAATTCAAAATATAATAATTATGATGAAGACCAAAATGAGGATGAGATGACTTCAAGTAGTAGTTTAAAATTTAATGTTTAAAGGAAAATTTACATTTAGCTAGTGATTGATGTACATAGCACCGGTATTCATAAATACATAAATATATTAATAGTTAACACGTAGCTATGTGTCACACTATCAATAAATTACCCGAGTCATGTCAGTGAACCGCATCGTGTCGTGGTGGATCATTTTCAAATGCTCGTAAAGCTGTTAAATCCTACGTAAAACATAAATACGCACATCTATTTGAGTACTTTTACCTAGAGAGCATGAAATTAATATCAACTAGAGAAGTCATTACTAATAAATATTCCGGACCACTAACTCTATTATAAATGTAGTTGTAATTTCTCTAAGATCAAAATGATATTTAAAAAAATATTTAAGAGACGAGTTCAAGTAACAAAGAGAGTCGAAATATGTCTATCAGTTTAGATACATGTTACGAGCAATCTATATAATCGAGGTATTCTATACAATACCTAGGCAATATATAGAATACCTGAGGCTAAGCTATGCGTAAATATTATGAAAAATATTTTCCTTTACAAGCTATACCTAGGTAATGTATACAATCCCTAAAGAAGTGTCAGGGTGCCCTAAAATTACGACTCCTTCCCTACTCTCGTCTAGTAGGTACACACATTACCTGTTGTGGATTGGCAATTGTATAGAATACCTAGGTAAAGTATTAAATAAAAATATTTCATGCATTACCTACACATTTTATGTACTCTAAACGTTGGCTAGGAATTGTATAAAATACCGGATTATTTAAAAAAAAGGTTAGTATTAAATATTATAATGAAATTGTCACTTTCTCGAGATAACAAGAACAAAATTGTAAACGAATTTGTTAAATATGTAGTTCAGGAATACTAGATCATGAAGAATTTTGCGACGGAATACAAATACCTTTAGCAATTGTGAAATTTGTAGAGTAGACAGTTTTGCAACTACAGTTATAGAAAATACTCTTGATAAACAAAATGGAACTATGAATATTTGTGAAACATAGTTCCATTTTGTTTTTCCTTAGTATTTGATTACAAGGAAAAACCAAAATGGGACACAAAAATATCTGATCAATAATAAACAACAACTTGACCATATGAAAAACCAACTACAGCAGGACAAAGCAGCTACACAATTAAATAAGAGAACTTTTGCCCCACTGTATCATTTTGGTCCATCGAAGAAATTGATATGCGTTTTCAAAACATCCCCATGACAATCCAATCACATCGTCGTTCAGCTTAAACCTGGTTACTATTTTCGGACCAACCACCCCATAATATAGGTCGAACTTAACTCGCAGCTCTTCACAATTATTTAGCAAGAAACCCTTCAACATAATAACCATTTATAACTCAATCTACGCCGTTGTTAAATCGTGTAATAGCTATCCTGGCTTAATAGTTTCGCAAAGTGGTTTGTTTCGCAACACTAGTAGGTTGTACATAGATTTATTTCCCTATTTGAGACCCAAATGTCCTCCCCGACGAACATCGGACGCCCATACAAATTGAAAATCAATGAACCACGGGATCCAATTTAATATAGACTCCTATTCATCTTCATATCACTCAATACTGTTTTGTAAAGGGTTCGCAATTTTAAACGATACTCTTTGAGGTTTCACAGCAGAGCAGGAGTCTAGGTTTCAATGTAGTTAGGCTGTATTCATTTGTCTATTAACACCCACCAATATATTTCCTATTACCATGAATATGAGAGAGAGAGAGCAGAGCAGTGGTAACCCAGTGGTAATGACCCGATTTACGAGTTAGTTTTAACCCAAACTCCAGTCATTAACTCCGTCCCAGCCGGAAGAATTACTTTGTGTGATTTATTTCATCACCACTGCTCTCAAAATGGTGAAGAAAAATATCGTTAGGATATTAGACATGTGACATTCTCTAATACACCACAATAACCTAGGAGGGGACTAGCAACCCATTCCCTCTCTATAATATTATATTGTACTATATATCGAGGGTATAGTGCTCAAACCCAATAAGTACGAAATTGACACTTTTGAGATATTCAACATTTAAGTTTTATGGGCAAAAATACTTATGTTATTCAAATAATATCATTTTAATGAGTAATTAAGATTAAGAGGAGCTCGTGGCTAAATAATAACAGCCGCACAGGTCGATCTTCAAGGTTAAGCCACGCTTGCCTAGGTTGGTCTGTGGATGGGTGACCATCTTAACATAACGAGTTTCCTCCGTGCCTCGGAAAGCACGTTAAGCCGTTGGTCCCGGCTGTCATTTGGAGATCTTTGGCAGTCGTTACGGATAGTCAGAAGCCAGTAAATCTGACTCCAGTCTTGCCATGAAGTACCGTGTTACCCCAGTTAATGGGTTGTGGAGGTCTGGTAGGCAGCCGCTCCTCGTAAAATACTGGTATTCAGCTAAATCCGGCTTGACTGGAAGCCGACCCCAATATAGTTGGGAAAAGGCTAGGCAGATGATGATGGTAAAAGTGGATACGTTGAATTAGTGTAAAACAGTATTATTAAGTTTCTTAGGTAGTCCATTTTGTCGTAATAAAAATATAAGTTACAAAGGTTACCGACTTATTGGGTTTTAGATCTAGAGAAATTAAACATGTTATGTACTTTACCTATTTCGAGGAGCTCGTGGCTAGATAATAACAGCCGCACGGATCAATCTTCAAGGTTAAGCAACGCTTGACAAGTTTGGTCTGTAGATGGGTGACCATTTTAACACAGCGAGTTTCCTTCATGCCTCGGAAAACACGTTAAGCCGTAGGTCCCGGCTGCCATTTGTAGATCTTTGGCAGTCGTTACGGATAGTCAGAAGCCAGTAAATCTGACTCCAGTCTTGCCATGAAGTACCGTGTTACCCCAGTTAATGGGTTGTGGAGGTCTGGTCTGGTAGTCAGCCGCTCCTCGTAAAACACTGGTATTCAGCTAAATCCGGCTTGACTGGAAGCCAACCCCAATATAGTTGGGAAAAGGCTAGGTAGATGATGATGTACTTTACCTATTTCGCCGAAATTCATTTTTAAAAGTTGGACCTCCTTCATACTTCACACGTCAGGCAAATATACACCAAAAATACTGGGTAAATGAACAAGGAATTTAAACGACAAAAACGTACAATTAATGTAAGCATGCTCCCGCAAATTTTTTATGAGTGCTGTTGTAAACAAATACGACGTTTGTAGTTTTTGAATCCGTCTACGATCTTGCGCTATCAGTACTCGTTATCCAGCTGAAGGTTGGTGTCCTGATTTTTTTCTTTTATTATCTTCTGCCAAAACTGTGTATCTCTGCAGAGAAATGTTATCGGAGCTAAAATTCTTATGGAAAGTAACTCTGTCAAAAGTCTCGCAGTCCTAGCAAACATCGGCCGTAGAGGGCCTTATCATTTGCTGACTTCACTTGGAGTCACGCCGTTGACTTGGGCTTGCTTTCACTCGACGGCTCGATGGCACCATCACAAGCCCGTGCTTGCGTGCTTGGGAATCTCCCTAAAGCTTGACACCCGGAGCATCACGAAGCGAGAGGATATCCTATCCCTCATATTTACAGCTACCTCCTTCGATCGCATTAGTGATTCATTGAATGAGATCACAGTCTGACATTTTCTCCGCCTTTGTTCCAGGGTCCCAGGTTTTCCTTTCAGAAGCTAACCTATGGCTCCAGAGGCTTCGATCCTGGTGTGCACACAGCTGTACAGTTTTGCTGACATCTCTTTGAGGCGCGTGCCGATGACGACTTGGGCTCGGTTCGGATTATTACCGGACTGCCGGACGGCTAGCTACCCATTGCTCGCCGTCCGCAAACCCGCTATGCTGATTGGAAATCGGGATAGGAATTCTGGCGGCGGGGGCAGGAGGACCTTCCCACTCGCGTGCGGCTGCCTTCTTCACCAGCATTACGGCTTCGCAGAAGGAGGCGACCGTCTGCTACTCCTTCTCGCTCCGGAACTTGGCCTGTACCAGAAAACCAATGCAAGAGGTAGCTGCCGCCGATCGCCTTCACGAGGATGCGGCGGTGCTCCGCCCAAGTAGTTCCACCGTGTCCTCCGGGCGATCCACACGGTGGTGACACCCAGATGTTTCTTCCGCTTAAATCTGATGCAGGAACCTTCCGAACTTACCATGCCCGGTAAGGACTTGCGTCATAAGGAAGGTGAGGACGCCATGACGTCTTTCCAACCACTCTTCAAAGCGGGGACTTACCGCCATAATGATGGCATGCCTAATAGCCTAACCTTTCACTAGGGTTAAGCAGAAACGCCAACTGCTACGGCCCTTGCAAAATACTCTTTCTGCTCATTGACGTTTGTACATCTGGTAGTAATACATTACGAGTACACAACATGTTTCCTCTTGGTCATTTGTGTTTTTTCTTTTAAATGATTTTTGTTAAAGTTAAATAAAAAATTTCGATGCTTTCGGAATTAATTACAAGCACAGATTGATAGTACTCTTTTAACTTCACGCGGACAAAGTCGCGGGTAACAACTATACTCCGTCGGTTTAGGTAGTTAACTAAAGGTAAACAATCTTGGCATGTCTTTTTATCTAAAAGTTGTCTATAAATTGTATGTAAAAATCTTTGCAAATAGGTATTTACCTAAATCGATGTTAGCTAATAAACTAAATTTAAATAATCTTTGTGTATATTATATACGACCTCTTTAATATAAAAAGACATACCAAGACTGTTTACCTTTAGTTAACTACCTAAACAAACGGAGTATAGTACCGTACCATATAACTAAACATAACTTATTACTTTTTAAATATAATCGAACAATAAAACCCGACAAATACATTTGTTTTGATTTAGCTTTTGGTTTTTGTTGTTTTTTTTATCTACGTATTTAAAGGTAAAACCCGATAAATACAGATAGTGACTGTTGCCTCGAAGCCGTTGGGTGATTTTAGTTGCAATTATTGAACACTCAATGCCAATAATAGGCTTTATGTGGTTTAAGCGCGAAATAAAAATATGATGTAACAAGATAACACGCTTTATAGGGTACCAGTTTTTAAGTATTGACTAAACACGGTGAATTTATTGGGTTATTACCTAACGTAACTTTCTTTCTACTGCGAATTCCACTTATTTTATTAGACCACTGGAAAGAGCGTCAAAAATGCATTAAGATGTACTAATAAAACGATTTTTGATTTTCCGACACTTATTGGGTTTGAACACTATACCCTCGATATGCAAATATTATTTTGCTAGTACCGGCTCTTAGTGAAAATGAAAAAGCGATAATTTAAAAAGCTATTTAAACTAAAGCTGTGAAAAGACTTATCGCAGATGATATATATTATATAAGGTGGAATGAAATTATCTGCCATCGCTGCTAGGGAAGACCATATCGTGATTATAGATTACAATAGTGAAGATAAATTAATGATAATATGTCATAATTTTTTTCATACAAGAAATAGTACGTATAAACATTGACTCTATTCTGCATAACGACGACATCATTCACAAATTACCTACGCGCGATGTCACGCTTCGTCAATGAAAACTACTGCTATCTCTTTCCATCTGTTGTGTGAATGAAAACTGATAACACGACCTAACCTACTACTAGGTACCTACGCAATAAAACGCCAAGACTTTAAAAGTGCAATTACTTACCAGCTACCGCATTCTTCCCAAAAACCTGACGTAAATAAGATAATAAACTTTCCATCACACTTAAAACAGGCTTTGGACTGTCAAGTTAGTGTAAGAATCGCATTGTTTTTCTTATTATTTTTAAACAATAGGTAGGTACCTACTTAGATTAGTTCATGACTCCCCGACCGGTCTCACTCATGCGATCGCGTTGTTATTGTTTTACTATTGTGTCTCGTTTCGCGGGGATGTGGTTAATATCAAATAACGATAAATTACAGTAACTTGGCGTGTTTAAGAGTTAATCATCTTAT
The DNA here is from genome assembly GCA_030763345.1 of Mythimna separata. Lineage (NCBI taxonomy): Eukaryota > Metazoa > Arthropoda > Insecta > Lepidoptera > Noctuidae > Mythimna > Mythimna separata. The sequence goes on from CM061180.1 coordinate 12,453,446, forward strand.
TTACAATAATTGCACGGTATTTACACACTCCCTACTTACTTATCTACAAAACTTTTGCACAAGTCCACTTTCACGATGCACACAAATGTATCACGCTTACGTACATGTCTCAAACCTCTCCTGGTATAAGTTTACTGCATGGAGTAATACTAATGGAGTTACACTCGCGGTAGCACAATACCATTTCACGATATTCTTGATTGGAATATCGTCGCGCGTCGTCGTCGTCGGAAAGCGCGCGCGAACTCCCGTCGGTCGCTTACTTCCGAGCGGGCGGAGGTCAACTGACTAGGCGGCGGTCAGCTGAGCGCGTGCGACGAACGCAGTAGTACGGAGCGAAGGTGGGGGGCGCGCGGGGCTGCGCACTGGCGACTCAGTGGCTACTGCGCAGGGCGGCAACGTGGCGGGCGGCGCAGCGGCATCGTTTGACTAGTGATGGGTCGTTGAAGGTTTTTCCGTCAACGAAACGTTAACGTTGAATTGCGTTTGTCAACTAGTTAATTTCGTCAACGAGTTAACGTGTTACGAACGTCAACTTGCATGAAGGATAAACGCCTAAACGCTTTTATTTACGTATCCTGTTGTAATGTTAATTTGCGAATAATTTGATGTAGTTTATCTAATGAAATTAGATACCTAGGGTTCTAGATGATCTTTCCTTCATACTTTTTTTGGGCTTAGGACTGACTGATTAATTTGCTATAAAACTCAAATTATAAAGACATTGATCAAATTACTAAATAAATATCAAATCTTGTATTCGTTATTTAGAGTTCAAATTATTGTCATGACTATCGCGTCGTAGCGGGAGTTTTATTGTTGAAGAAATGCAATTTACGTACGTTGAAAATAACAAAACGTTGGGTTCATTTTCTCATTTCGTCAAACGAGTTGAATTCGTAAACGTCGTTGTCTCGTAACTCGTTGACGAATTCAACGAGTTGATTTGTGCACGGTTAACGTTAATCCCGTTAAAGAGACATCAACGTTGATTCAACTAGTTCGTTGATTCAACGCCCATCACTACTGCGCATTGGCGAATCAGTAGTGATGGGAATTAATGCTATTTCGCATAAATTTCATTAGCATGCGAATTCGTAAGTCTTAGCATGTTAATTGCTATTGCTATGCTATTTGCTAATATAACGATAAATGATAATAAATATTTATATGAATTTTGTTATTATACGAATTAAAAGCGCGTTCGTGAATAACGTGCGTTTAGTTTGCTCGCCGATAATGTTTTATTTCTGCTAGCATACTTGCATTATGTTGTGATTAAGATAATGAATTAATGATCATATTATTAAAAATATTTAACAATTGAAACCTTTTGATGTTTAAGATTTCGTGAACTTTCCTTCATACTTTATCCAGGCTTAGGACTGGTGTTCATACAATACATAATCCATGATGACCGATTTTATTTTCTCCAGCAACATTTGAAAAATAATCCCATATAGGGTTAGTTCGGTGAGACATTTTCAAGTTTAAAGTTTATACCTATTACCTATACGTAAATTATTTACACTAAAATATTTATTTAAGTACTTAACACAAAACCTAAAATTATTATTTACACTTTTATACACGGCGACTTCTCACTACTTTAAACTAGGTACACTCTGTTACTTATTTCGCGTAGCACCCCCACACTAACGTAATAAATGTGTGTGTTTAAACGCAAGCGCGTGAAACACAACAAGTATTATCGTTGTGTGCTACAAATTAACTCGTCTGCGCATCGTCATCCCAGCGAGCGGCTACGATTGGTCGGCCCAGAGGAGAAGTGCGGGGCTTAGTTCCGTTTTCTTACGCGCGCGCCGCCACTGTCATTCCGCCGTGGCGCAATGCGTATGATACATGTCTGACGAGTAAGAGGTCCCAAGTTCGATTCCTATCGTCTGATGTAATAGAAAGATTGCTTGTTTTTGTTTTCTATTTGATTTACCCGTTTTTTAATAGTAATGTTATAGTTACTCCCATAATAATTAATTATCTGTTATTTTCTTTTTGTTTTACTCATGCTTTTTTTTAATAGTAATGTTATGGTTACTCTCTTGTAAAAATTAAAATATTCGAAATATAATTTTGTAATTTTATACATATAAACTATGTATATTTACGAAATTAATTAACGAAATTTTTGTATATAACTTGTAATATAAATAATTTTATAATATATATATAATACATATATTATTTACGTAATATAATAATAGATACGTTATTATTATAATTATTGTTAGTTGACAATACTTTCATTGTCAACTTTTTTTTTATTTTCGCAAACATTCACTTATGAAATTATTATAGTTATTTAAAATAACATCAAACACTTACACTTAATCTTTGGAAAGTATATTTTTATGATATGGGTAGGTAATCAGTAATAATGTTCACAATAATCAAGTAGCTGTGGGTATAAATCAAAAATAAAGTAAAACCATACCACCAACCAATTCACCTATTCAAGTAATATTATGTAGCCAGCTCAACTCGTAAACAAAATAAAACTCGTTTACTACTCGATATACACACACACATATATATGTGTTTGCTAAGAATCAGATAAACAAATTCGCTTCATTCATTAGATGGTAATATAGCACTGATTATTAAGTGCTTGCTTGCCGTCAAAGGAGTATCGAGTTCGATCCTAGCCATTGACAAAACATTTTTTTTCTACTTTATTGTAGTATAATGATAACGAAGTTTAATAAAACTAAAACTTAGAATATTTGCTTTAGCGTTTGAATCCCCAACCGGTCCTATGAGACCGCGCTGTTATTGTTATACTATCGTGTCTCGTTTCGCGGGTATCTGAGTAATTAAAAACTAAGTGTATGAATATTATCATCTACCCACTTTATTAGTTATTTACTAAGAAATGAGTCGGATAATAAGTTAACCTGGCATAACGCTTTTGCCTATCACGATCGTGTGTTCTACAACTTACTCCGAGACAAAAAATAATTAATCGTTGTGGAAAGTGATACTTTTTACAAATAATAAACAACATGTCTCATTATTTTGTCTACACTTTTGAGGGCTGAGATATTAGGTATTATATAAACAAAATGTATCATAAGTGAAATTTCGAGGAGATTAATGCTACCGGTAAGTAACAAATCCAAACTTAAAATAGGTAATGCAAAATAATTTAACATTGTTGATATTTGTAAGGTTTTAACGTAATTTTGTGATTGTTTACAGAGGAAAACTGTGCAGTTTTGGGTGCAAATATTGTTGCTACGTATAACGCTGACGGCTTTGCTACAACAAGAAACACTGCAATTATGCACGACGTGTCTATGACAATTGTTCGGCGCCACTTACTTAAAATTAAATGTCGCAAGCCCGCGAAAAAAATTTTACTGACGGCGTTGGGTTGGTTGGATAAGGAAGAAAGGATGCGGTTTGCAAGAAAATTTATAGATTTCGATTGGTGCAATAACATAGTTATATTTAGTGATGAAAAGTGTTTTAAGTCAGATAAGGATGGGCGTAAAATATTATGCAGAAAAAATGGAGAACGTTACCATCACAAAAATATTCTCCCATGCAGGTCTAGTGGTCGCATTACGTTAGGGGGGATGCTTCAGGTCAGCCCGCGAAATTCAAATTTTCTTACGTTTTTTGCATTTTGCAAGCCAGTGGTAGGTTATATGAAGTTAAAAATACTTACGCGACTGTAAAACGTAACTAATTATATAATTATAACCATAAAAATCATCAATACTAGTCTCCAAACTCACCTAAGTGTTGGAACGATTTTTTCGAGGTCAAAAACGTTCCTGCAACTAAGTGAGCTTGGAGGCTTGTATTAACGATTTTTATGGTTATAATTATATAACTAGTTACGTTTTACAGTCGCGTAAGTATTTTTAACTTCATACAACCTATCACTGGCTTACAAAATGCAAAAAACGTAAGAAAATTTGAATTTCGCGGGCTGACCTGAAGCATTCACCTTAGTTATTGGGGCTGGATGTCATCGATGGGTCCCGGTGAGTTAGTGGAGGTAGGGGGTCGCAATACCAGTCAAGGTTACTTGGACATCAAGAGTTACGATACCTATCATAGTTCATTTTTTAAAACATGTTGATTGATAACTTTGATAAGTAAAAAAAAAGACTAAGAAGTAAGCTGTAGGTAATTATACTGTTGTTGTATTATGTGACATGATGTTATTGTTATTGAGATCAAGAGTTGCGATATCTATCATAATTCATTCTTGATAACATGTTGATTTATGTCACTAATAAAAAACTTAAAAAAAAGTGACGTCCATCCTTGTCTGACTAACGGCCCGACTCAGGGACATTCATTAACGTTAATCATCACTTAAGAAATTGTCACATTGACAGTTTTACACAGTTTTTCAGTGAAGGTTTGACAATACTTAACTTTAATGGACGCTAATGAACCATTAGCTGGACTATGCGTTCGGCCGTTAGAATATTTTCACTTTATATATTGTATTAAGGATAATCATGAACAGATTCGTTAATTGTGACCATTCCGTTTAATGTATGTAATTAATAAGTTGTAATAAACATAATTGGATCGTTATCGCAGTTTTCTTTGTCACAATATTTTCAAAATATTTTAATTATTATGAGAGTAACTATAACATTACTATTAAAAAAAAGGTCAAATAGAAAATAAAAACAAGCAAACTTTCTGTTACACTAGACGATTGGAATCGAACTTGGGACCTCTTATTCGTCAGTCACGTATCATACGCATTGCGCCAGGGCGCCGATAACAACAGTAGCCAATTCTTGCTGTAGGTACTTTCATAGTGGTATACGGCTACTAATTGCTTTTTGCAAGAGTGTGAGTGTAGAAACGACGAGTTACTTTGTAGCACACAACGATAATACCTGTTGTGTTTCACGCGGTACACGGCGCACACATTTATAACCTGCTACGCAATCTCCGCCGCCGTGTGTACCTATTATTATTTACAGTTACAGATAGGTATCTAATGAGTTCACACTATTATCAATTTAAGTACAATAATTAGCGTCACGAGAGAGAGTAATTTTAAAAACTTAACTCTTTAATAAGTAAATAAAATAATTGTAAGAATTGTAAGAGTAATTTTAAAAACTTTGACACAATAAATCACAATACGACGCGCGCCACGCACGTGTCACACAAATTATTATTAAATAATTCCACGCATTCATACAATATACGACCCTAAGTACGATCAAATCAAAGACAATAAGATAATAATTGCTAAACCTAATTTTTCGCATCAAATGCACCTGCTAAAACTGCTAAAAGTCACATGAAACAGATAGATTTAGTTTTTCCGTGGGTGCGAGGGAGAGCGCACGTTGCTAAGTTGCTAATGCTGTTGTGCAGTGCTGCGCGCGCCGCGGCATTATCGTGCATTAATAGCATGAAGTTATAAACGAAATACGAAGCAATGAATTCACTTAGCACTTCACAGAATTTCGCATCTACATTTCATTTGCTAAATGCTAAATGAGCATTCGCATGCTAATAATGAATGCTAATGCTAATTAATCCATCACTACGAATCAGTGCTCGCCGCGCATGGCGGTGCGGCGGCGGCGTCATCGTTTGATATTGAATCGCAACAATGTAGGTATGAACGTCGCCGGCGTTTTTTGTATTGAATTTGGTGCGGTGCGGTAACAGCTTATTAAGTCTACGGATTGGTTTTATACTAATAAATAATTTTTCTTTCTTTTTTTTTAAATTCCATTAAAAAAACGTCGGCGACGTTCATACCTACATTGTTATCTCGTTTGATATGGCCGCCGTGCGCAGTCGATGCGCGCGCAGCCCCGCGCGCACTCACCTTCGCTCCGTACTACTGCGTTCGTCGCACGCGCTCAGCTGACCGCCGCCTAGTCAGTTGACCTCCGCCCGCTCGGAAGTAAGCGACCGACGGGAGTTCGCGCGCGCTTTCCGACGACGACGACGCGCGACGATATTCCAATCAAGAATATCGTGAAATGGTATTGTGCTACCGCGAGTGTAACTCCATTAGTATTACTCCATGCAGTAAACTTATACCAGGAGAGGTTTGAGACATGTACGTAAGCGTGATACATTTGTGTGCATCGTGAAAGTGGACTTGTGCAAAAGTTTTGTAGATAAGTAAGTAGGGAGTGTGTAAATACCGTGCAATTATTGTAAATAAGATGATTAACTCTTAAACACGCCAAGTTACTGTAATTTATCGTTATTTGATATTAACCACATCCCCGCGAAACGAGACACAATAGTAAAACAATAACAACGCGATCGCATGAGTGAGACCGGTCGGGGAGTCATGAACTAATCTAAGTAGGTACCTACCTATTGTTTAAAAATAATAAGAAAAACAATGCGATTCTTACACTAACTTGACAGTCCAAAGCCTGTTTTAAGTGTGATGGAAAGTTTATTATCTTATTTACGTCAGGTTTTTGGGAAGAATGCGGTAGCTGGTAAGTAATTGCACTTTTAAAGTCTTGGCGTTTTATTGCGTAGGTACCTAGTAGTAGGTTAGGTCGTGTTATCAGTTTTCATTCACACAACAGATGGAAAGAGATAGCAGTAGTTTTCATTGACGAAGCGTGACATCGCGCGTAGGTAATTTGTGAATGATGTCGTCGTTATGCAGAATAGAGTCAATGTTTATACGTACTATTTCTTGTATGAAAAAAATTATGACATATTATCATTAATTTATCTTCACTATTGTAATCTATAATCACGATATGGTCTTCCCTAGCAGCGATGGCAGATAATTTCATTCCACCTTATATAATAATCTACTTTTATACATAAGATCAAAGAGGTAGTTCATCAGAGAGGAGTTTTATTTATCATATATAGAATAGCGTTTGACCACTATCTCACCTTATGGTATGCAATATTGAGCACGACGATGGAGCATGCTTACCTAGAAGTAACCTATTTACTAAGACTAGTACGCTGTAGCTACCAGGAAACAGACTCCGTCAGGGAATTCCTCTTCTCAGCTGTACGCACAATAAACGTGTTCCTAGAACTCTTTGTACGATGAGTGGGATTTTAAAGTGAAGTTGCTAAGTTTTTAATTAGCTGTAAAACCTTTTTAGATGAAACCGAGAATAACAAAGCAGCACTGCTTACTTACCAACGAATGCTTTTTCTCCTAGTTACTCCTCTGATGAAGTAACTGAACTTTAAATGTGGAGCGTTCACCAAAGGCAGGGAACTATTACAAAAGTAAGAAGTCTTAGGGTGCTCTTCCACCGAAGATGTGCGAGGTAGTTTAGCAGTGCGAAAATGCGTCGAGGTACTATGGATAGTTCTACCGAAGATGCACGAAGAGTTTGTGCGGTGCAGCGGTGTAAGGATGAGTAGTGATGCTATGAAACGAAACGGTGTGTAGCCGAGTGTCTCGAGGACGCATAGCAGACTATTAAGCTGTGCATGGACACACACATTACTTGCATACGGTCCTCGCCTATACCTTTAAGATATTTTCCTCAACAACATCACTCGCACAATTATTTTTGTCTCTACCTGTACTACACATTTTCGCCTCGCTACTTCCCACGTCATTAGTGTAAATGCATCCTTACCCAGTCCGTACTTTTGACTGTGGCAATATGAATGAATGAAACTTTGAATTTCGAAGAGAACGAATGAAGAGTTGAACAGCGAATGAACGGTGGATTGTAATTTATGACGTTCGATTCTCACCCGTCTTGGAACACTTTACATTAGGGGACATGGAAAATTGAGATCTGACTGGTTCTTATGTATTTGACATGTCATGTGTGGTATATGTGTACTTGAATGTGGAGCAAAATATTAATAGAGAAGTATGCCTTAGTTTTTAAATATACGAAGCCAATTAAAGCGTGGATAGCCAAGTTTGAAATTGTGAAGATTAATGAAAAATACTGGGACTCCTCTAAGTATTTTTAGACTAAATCTGCTTTATCGAAATTTTGAAACATCAAAGGAATCGAACCCATAATTTGTAGAACACAAAACACTCGCAATATGATTACACCATCCGATGACCGGTATATAGATATACTTGTAAACATAGTACATACATTGTGTACATGCTAATAAATAGTTACATAAAATTAACTACTAAAAATTACTGCTGAAAACCTACTAACAAACAACTAAACACTTAAAAATGTATACAGGATTTAACCAGTGTCTTAACTCTCATGAGTAGTCTCGCAAAAACTATTCATATAACTCTTAGAACAAACACACACATATTGGTTATAAGATCAATCAAACATTTTTATCACTTAACAATACTTTTGACTCAAAAAAAAGTTTAAATAATTAATTATTCTTTTAATATAAGTCTTCCATAATATCACATTTTGTGTTGAAACACAATCACAAGAAAATTAAATTTTGCTCGCATCAACTGTCTGGAAAATTTCGTCGAGTCATCTCGATGTCATATTATCGCCGGCTTATATTAATTAATATTTTGGCGTTAAGCGCAATCACGTCCCCTGTAGCCGTCAACGCATTGATGGCTCGGTATCTCCTTGATTAAATATCGCAGCTATAATACTGAACACTGACGCCCAAGCCCGCCACTCTTTAGTCCTGTCACGCCCGTTTGATACTCAAGGCATGAACAGTGAGCCAATTAGGAGCCTATAATTACTATGTTAATTACAGACACTGTTCTTGTTTCTCATCTTGCTATTCCGACCGTTGCGTTGTTATATAAACATAAATTCTCTCCCTCCGAAGTAAGCACTAATTAACAAGTGCCAGAATGATTACAGAGCAACTATTTACATTGAAATGTGATGCGAAATGTAAGTTTGCGTTTTACGTTGCAGTGGAAATAATTGTTAGTACTTTCGCTTCTGCTCGCTTTATGTTAAACGACTAATTAGCACAACTGTACTAAAAAAAGGAAAGAATATTACAGTAGTTGCATTTAAAATTATGTAAAACCATTTCTCTTTCAGTGTTAATAAGTGTTGGTCGTATTTGTGTCGTAGTGCTCATTTTCAGAATGTCGTAGCACGTAGCAGCTGTCTACGCCGTAGCACCGTAGCGCTACACGCGTAGCATCTTCGTGGCTACATTAGTGTGTGGCGAGCGTATCGGGTAAATGCCAGCGCTATCGTTTGCAACCTGTGCACTGTATTTTAAAATATAGGTCGTTATTAAAAGCGTTTGTAGATGTATGCAAAAGTGGTTTTGGTAATTGGAATCAGAAAATGGAATTGAAATGGTAAGATAATATTCGATGTCATGAAAATAATATTGTTAAAGATACATACACGGATAAGGTGTCAGAAAAGCGTAATGTAATCTAATCCACTTTACCAATAATCCGAGCCAATTGACTTCACCGAAATGCTCATACCGAGCGTCAGTCTCACAACTATGATTGACACCTAATAAAGTATCTCTGCTCCCCCCATAAGCTCACGCAAGCGTGAAAATACCCACCAATCCGTTTACACTACACAAAAGATAACTCCATTTTCTGCGAAGAAAATGTATTCGATAAGTTTTGTCGAGTTTCGATAAGTCACAGAATTATAATCGACTAGCTTTGGCTTGCGACTTTGTCTCCGCCTGTTCATTTTCTTGGGTATTATTTTTTTACGTGTAAATTGACCGTCAAAAATAAAAATTGCTTTAATTACTTTCACACTATATTAACACCAGACAGTAAAAGTCCCGTCAAAACTGGATCAGTTATTTCGGTAGGGTGTCGAGAAAACATTAAAAGTACGCACAAAAAGCTAATACTAAAGCATTAGGTACGTATTTATGTATTTTTCTACAGTGTATCATGTCTTATTTTTGTGATATTATGAACATAACGCTATGCTATAATATTATATGTATAGCAAAGCATACATACATCAGCCTTATAATTTTTCTACTGTAAGGACTCAGTTCTCCTTTCAAGAAGAGGGAATGGACCGTAACGTGATCTCAGTGCAGGTTGATAGATGTAACATATCTTCGAATTTTTTGTTCTAGTATGTATCACAAATGTTTTCCTTAACCGTTTTACATTTTTGACGAAACAAACATACACTCTTATTCTATTTATTTATACAGATATAATACTGAACAGAGAGTATCGATTCAATTAGTGATGGGGTAACTTCGGGGAAAGCCTCGGTTAACAGACTGTAATAAATGTTGTGGAACTTACTTTCTCCGCCATTTCATTTCATTCGGTATATTTGTTAAGTTATTACTTTTTACATCAGCTTGATGGCCTTCTGATATATTATAACGGTCGTATAGTGTAATAGATCTTACCAGTGGCTTTATCTTTAAAAGTCGAAAATGATCTGAAGAAAACATATGCAATCCCGATAAAAATAATGGCTCTTGTCCTGTTCCAGGACATGTTCTACTCGTGTACGAAATTTCATCGAAATCTTTTCAGCCTGAAGAAGTAACAAACATATGCACTTACAAACTGTCGCCTTCATAATATTAGTGTAATAATATTACTGATAACTTTTCTATATATTTCATCAATTGACGCTAAAAAAAAATGTCAGCCTGAGTTTGTCCGAGAATCTGCCATCACTCTTTAAGGATAACAATTAAATAGGTAAAAGAAAACAAAGAGATATTGAAGCAATATACAAACACAGTATTAATTTAATCAACATTACATGAACATTCTAGCTAATAATAGAACTGGCTAGACATGATTACATCGTTTGCCAACCATTCAAAGGAATCTGACGTAATGTTATATAATGGTGAACTAATTTACAAAAAAAAAAGTTACAGATATAGGTAATCATATCATGGCTCAATTCGACAAATACTTCTTTGGTATGTCATTAAATATTTACAATAAGAAGCTATTAACATTTTAAGCACTAAATACAACCACCATAATTTAATATAAAATATAAATTCCGTAACTTCTTAATCGATGCCTTACACAATCAAAGATTGTTTAATTGATTTCATAATTGTGTACTTTTGACCTTTATAAAATAATTATTACCTTTCACTCTATTGATTTTAAATGTTTGGAAGCATGACAATATTCATAATTATTATTGTTTACCTGTTTGGCAGAATTAAATGACATGGCGACGCTTGATGCTTGACTTCTAAGCGAGCGTGTTCCATTGTTGGCCACACCATCGCTTACCATCAGGTGAGATACGAGCCTATACATAATTATAAAATAAATAAATAACTGCAATTTATTGTTAAGCCTTAACATCTGGTTAAATCTATTCCATACACATTAAAGATGATTTTAAATATTATATTATATGTTTCGTTTACTGTGAACTAAGGTTCACATTAATTAATTTTAAAAAAACTCCAATTTTATTTTATTCATAAACAATTTGCATTGTGTTAAATCCAGGCGTAACTAACATACAGAAAAAAAGACAATTCTGAAAATTATTGGTTAATATTCAAATACGGTTTCAAACTGTTCCAAATAATATATCCACTCTGTTGCATATTGACTATGGACTAGTGATTATTTTCACATCGTCAATTTAGTTATCAGTGATTGCCAATTGACCTCCACAACCCAATCACTGAGAAATAATGTATGGGGGAGCGAGAGGAACATACGCTGTGACTTTACTCATATAGTCTGCTTTGCTTAAAACATGTGCAGCACTATTGCATTACTAGAATTTAAAATATACTGAATTTCTGTTGTATGTGTATGGCTCTGCCCGTATAATGGTAAAAAAATTGTCCCAAGAGAACATAGGTACTTCAGAGATAAGAAGTGGTATGTACTATTCCAGAGCAGGTCTACCTATGTACCAAGTATCATCAAAATTCTTTCTGCCGTTCAAGCGTGAAGAATGAAGAAATAACAAACATACTTTCAGTTTTATAATATTAGTGTGATACGAGTGATATTAACTTCTGCCTACGACTACGCTCGTGTGAATTGTCAAAAACAATTTTTTTTCAATCCCTATTGACATCCTTGGATTTAATCCTTCTTTAAAATACCCTTCATTATTTCTTTGTCCTAAATTCCAACTCTCTAGGTCCAAGGGCTTATCCTAGGCTTTAATGAATCAATCAAAACTTTTCATTTCATGTACAGGTTGAATTTTTTAAGTGGGCCTTAGTAACCCCGAGATCCTGGAATTAGGGCAAGGAGGGAACAGGAGTGGGTTTTAATCAGTACAAGTCTGACACACCCTCCCACTCCACCGAGAGCGAGAGAAGTCATTTTGAAGATTCCTGACCTTAAAAAAGTGACAAAATTAGAAACTATGTTGAGTAGCGAATGCAGGAGGCAAAACTAACTCTACATTATTTATTTTAAAACAAAATTGGGCCTAAGACTCTTTCCAGTATTTTTCGTCATACGCTATTCCTCATAGTTTTCATGAGATTTGACCATCCAAGCCCACTGGAATTCAGCCCGTGTATATACATACATAGATACTCGTCTGCTTCTTCGTCCTGCCCTTTTTCCATATTACTTGGGGTTGGCGCAACACGTTTTTTCTTCCTTTCTGTCCTGTCACCCGTCATACCATCACTAACTCCCTTTTCTTTCATGCATAGATACTCTAATAAACAATAAAATTCCCAGCAATAGTATAGTTTCAGATTGTAATTATTTAGACATCAAGTAAGATTGAAACCTATTACAAAAGTTAGTCTTATTAATGATTAATCGCAGTTAGTAAGTTTCTGTAGTTGGGGAAATCTTATATTACTTTTGTTGGAAAGTGTGATTTTATTCAAGGCTCATCGCTACCCACACCCTCAATTTTTCATACATTTTGCGTAATACCTAGAAAATGTTTATTCAATAGAAAATATATTTCTTAGATATTTTTCTTTATTATTCTTTATACACGTCAGACACGTAAAACACACTATGGCATTTGGTCACTGCTTCAAAATTTATTTTTGGGCTGGGAATCATAATTCTTTTTCTAAAAATAAAGTAAGCTTTGACAGTTTCGTGGAAAACGATCCAGTCTTTTTTTTGGGAAATTAGCCAACACAAACAGACCAACAAAAAATTTTAAGACGCTTGGGGCTTCTACGACCCGCGGTGGAGTTCTTTCGACTGAAATGATGATGATGATACATTTTTGTTTAGATATCAAATATAGATACTTTAGAGGTATGCGGAACACGTTGTAAAGTCCCAAATATCCGACCTGACGTGTGTTATAACATTACTTTAAATGATCGATTGTCTCTACAAAAACTATAAAAAAGGACATAACGTTTATCATTATTTCCTAAATAATTTCCCACAAGTAAGTAGATGTAGCCTTTCTTAAAATTAGGCCATTTGATTCGATTCAACATTATTCACATTCAGGGCCTGCCTACAATATTGTAACAATATCAGTGACCCATTTGCTGTCAGAAGACGAAAGCGCCAGGTATACCGGCCATTATTTAGTTACGTTTACGTTGTCATTGCACCACGTTTGTATGTACATACTTATGTAAACACGACTATCAGTTTACGTTGTTGTTTGTTCGGTAAATAAACAAAATAACATGATTTGAGTACAGCCCATTATTCATTTGCGTGTGACAAAATTCATGATGGAAAATGGTAGTTTGTAGATTGTCATGCATTATTGTATTTAGTATAGGTACCTACTTCTCTTCTTCAATTTTAATTTCTAAATTCATAAAAAGTCATGTCTTACAAAAAGTCTCTAAAAGTAAGGGAAGTAGTTTTGAAAAACTGATAATCTAAATATTTATTATTTATTTCGATTCGATTGAATTAGCTGTGTCGTTAATACCGCGTACATCGAAGGACTGGAACAATTTGCCGGCTGCGATCTCCCGTCCGATTATAATTTAGGTGTCTAAAAGGCTGGAGTGAACATGCTCTTAATAAATGAGAACGCCTCACCATCAACGATTGCATTACTGCTTATCATCACCTGATGATAAGCAGTAATGCAATCCAACCAATTCTTACTGCGTTCTACCTAGAACGCAGTAAGAATTGGTTTATATCAATTACGAGAATGAAAATTCATGTATGGCAAGTTTCAAGTTGTGTTAAGTGTCCATGGAATACACACCTTTAATCGTAAATCTTCTTGTGGAGGCAGTTTGTAAAAACAAATAGCGACGACTTAGGTTTACATTCATGAAAATTTTCAAAGACTTTGGCTCGAGGAATGAGGCTTAGGTACATACAAACAAAATTCTGTTTTTCACCTCATTCATGGTTGAATTCTAAAAATTCCCTTCTTAGTGCTCAACTACGTCACAAAAGAAAGCCTTGTAAAATTTTACTCACCTATCCTCAATAGTTTTGGTCATGTGTTGATATTTCAGTCAACCAGTTTGTATATAGATAGATATAATATAATCGGTAAGGTGTTTTCATGCAAAATAAAATATATCAGAAAAATGTATTCAACATTCAAATGTTTTTACTCTCACGATATGGAAGTGTGAAGTGCGATACCTTTACACGGCAAAGAAAGTAAATATTTCAAAAACTTCTAAAGGTTTCATGTGAATATAAACTACCTCTGATAGAGAGACGGGGAAACGGGTATTGTATGGGTTCCGCAGCACCCGAGACCTCGAAAAGTACCAAGAAAAAGATGTGAAAGCTTGGGTAATTTAACCGCGGAAATCTTGGAAACGATGCAAAGTTTCGCGAAGATATTGTGAATCTCAGAGACTTCTCAAAACTTGGAGCTCTCTTACTTGTTGTATTTTCAAGAAGCAATATTAAAAAGTACAACAACTTTCGAAATATACAAATTATATACGGCATGAAAAGCTGACTTGCTATCCGAGGTGGAGTCATAAACCCTTATTTTTATGGAAGCCGTTTTCGTAGTTTCTGTTTGGAATAATTATAAATGGTAATGTACAGCCACAATTAGTGCCAAGCACTGCTTGAAACCACGTTGGCATACATTTCGTGGCGTAAAATTAGATAAAACTGCGGTTATAATCAGTCAGGAGCGCACTTTCTTTATGCAATACAGTGTATTTTATAACGAGTTGAGATGAGGCGACGTCGACAAAGGCTTCATTAATTTCAGTTGTTTATCTAAAAAATCTGAATAGAGAATATTTGGTGGACTTTATTCTTATGCCTACCACCTACCTGTACTATCTATTATCATTTTAGAATAAGGTATTAATTATTATAATGGCGAAAGTTTGTATGGCTGATATGGATGAAATTTGGCACTCAGGTAGACCATGACCTAAAATAGTATATAGGATACTTAAACGCGGGAGTATGTTACTCGGGCATAATCACTAGCAGAACTCAGTAATTGGCAATAATTAAAATAACTAATATAATTTTTAATTAAAAGAATTTAATTAAAAATGAAATTAGTTGTCTGTCTAATCACGCAATCTTAACAAAACTAATAGAATACTGTGAGCATCTCCAAGCTAGTTTTCAACAATATCACCAAACTCCAGTTTAATCCCGTTCACAAACACCTCCAAACTTAGAATGATAAGCTCAGTGACACATGCATTGTGTATTGTGATTCATAATAAAGTAAGGTGGAGCGGCAACCTCGGTATATAGAATAGTTAAACAGCGTAGAAGTGAAACTCCGGTTACGCACTTACCTGTCTACGATAGGACCTCAGTGGGTAAAACGGGCCAAGAGCGTGTCGGGCCACGCCCAGTGTAGGGTATAAGTATCCCCAACTTTTCAAAAACTGTTCGTCCCATCAAGTTCAAAATAATTTTCCTAGAAAGTCTTTATAAAGTTCTACTTTCCAGATTTTTTTCATATTTTCTAAACTTATGGTTCAAAAGTTAGAGAGGGGTGGCCGCATTGTTTTTTACTTTTGGAGCAATTATTTCCGAAATTATTGATATTATCAAAAAATTATTTTAGTAAACCCCTATTCATTTTTGAAAACTTATCCATAAATATACCACACGTTAGGGTTGAAATTTAAAAAAAAAACGCTTTTTACTTTACATGTTGGGGGGCTACCCTAATAAAACATTTTTTTCCAATTTTTAGTTTTGCACTTTGTCGGCATGATTGACATACATATTGGTTCCAAATTTCACTTTTCTAGAGCTAACGGTCACAGAGATTAAGCGAGGACGGACGGACAGACATGGCGAAACTATAAGGGTTCCGTTTTTGCTAATTGGCTACGGAACCCTAAAAACGGAACTCTTATAGGATCACTTTGTAGTATATGCGTCTGATCGTCTATCAAGATCCTTTTTCTCAGGAAAATATGGAAGTATTAAGCTGAAAATAATATGAAATACTCAATTCCGGTAGCCCTTGGAGTAGTAAAAAATTCAAAATTGTAAGTGAATGCAATCTAAATATAAGGCCGTGGATACTTCGTTTATGGCGCATATTTTAACACTCGCAAGGGAATCAAATCTATTCATCTTGTTGACCTAGAATCCTGGGTATAAAGCAAGGTCTTATAGCACGTTTAAATTATAAGCCTAATACACATCACAAAATCCATATATGTGTAAGAAACTACAAAAAAGATAAAAAAATAGCAGTTAAAATTAAAAAAAAATTACAGGGATAAACGTAGCGAAATGGCTTCAGCTCTGTATAATGTAAGATGCCAATTTATAGATGACAACCTAACGATGATTTCAACTGCAGCCTGCAAGTGCCATAGGCTCGTATATGTAAGGCATGCTTCAAAGACTCAGCGTAGCCCTGGGGGGTTACGCGAATGACTTTTCTGTTACCTTTGACATTACCAAGTAACCAGGGAGAGGAGAAGTTACGTGACAAGTAACGTGATAGGTTCAATTTGTACCTACTTAGCTTTTGGCGAAAATGCTAACAGAAAAGTCATTTAAGCCTGCTGGTACAAAAATTTTATCCATTATTTGTTGTTTATTTTCAAGTATTAACCCCTATAAACATTATTCTTTTATTATTGAATTATAGAAAATTGTTACTGTATAACAAATAAAAAATCAGTAAAATTCTGACACTCCCTCTCGCTCTACCAAGAACTGAAGAAGTTATGTGTTGATTTTCCACTCACAAGCAAAAAGGTCGCAAAAGTGCAAAGCAAAAAGAGTAAAGGGGTATAGGGTTCGTTTGGTTCAAATTCATATGGTTCCAATTGATCACGTTCTATGGAGAAGAACCAGAAAGAAAGACAATGGTTACTCTTTAAAAAAATTGATTGATTCTAAAAGCACAATAAAACCCTCCCCTCGAATATGTACTCTCTCTACGAGTATAATTCAAAGGTATACTGGGAGGAAACCTCATTGTTGAGTTAAGCTCGCCTTTTTACATGAATTGTCAAATCACTGTTTAATTACTCAGATACCCGCGAAACGAGACACAATAGTAAAACAATAACAGCGCGGTCTCATAGGACCGGTTGGGGATTCAAACGTTAATAATAAGTTTTGTATACATTAAAAAATGGACCAACGAATGAGTGGATGGGATGGAGGTGGACCGACGACCTGGCGAGGGTCGCGGGATCCAATGGATGCGAGACGCACAGGACCGGTCGCTGTGGACGTCTTTCGGCTGAGATGATGATGATGATGACAGTAAAAAAATAAGAATAAACTCCATAGTTTTTAAGAAAACAAAAAGATTGTACAATATTTCCATGTTACAATACCAATATGTATGGGGACAGTGTAGATCGGTCAACTATGTACCAAAAAGGTACAATAAATCAGTAATCTACGTCTACGGTGTTCGATTTCAGTTTACAGTTTCGCATCTGTTCTACATGTTATGTCTTCATCTTTGTCCCGAGCCAGTGGTATAAATCAAGTGGCAGGATTGTACATCGCACGCCGGCTTAATCGCACCTGCAGTGTCGCTTGAGCATAGCGTTTAATACATAGTGATGTATGACGTCATTTATTAGCCACTGAACGCGGTGTAGTTATCATATGATATGCGCCTTGATTAAGTCCCTGGTTTTTTTTTAAATTAAAGGGCATGGATACTCGACGGGATGCGGGAATATTTCAGTTACAGTGACATTGGAACGCAAAGAGCAATTGAAGGAACACTGGTGAGTTTTAGTCCGACCAGCGTCGTCCCCTCGGGGCCATCTGGTAGTCTTCGTCTTGAATGTCCCGTCAAAGAAAAGGGAGAAGTCTCCGGACATCCAGCCAAAACTACTTTAAAATTACTAACATTTAATAATTTAAAAACCTCTGGGTTATTAGCCAAAAACTTTTTTTAATGGGCACAAAAAATGTACCTATTTCGAAAAACATATTTGTATAACGGTTCTCAGTATTTGTATGTAAATAGAACTTTTTGTATATTTTATTTTAATAATAAAACAAACGTATAACTGAGAGCAAAGTTTGAAATAAAACCAGTCAAAATTACTTTGGACTAATTAACTGTAACATGTACATAATATCACTTAAGTTATTTTATCTACATCATCATCACTCAATTAAAATCCACTGTAATTTACATAAATAATAATATGTGCATATTACACTATGTACGTACGTAACTAGTGACTTGCTTCAGCTTGGCACGGGTGTTACAAGTCTTCGAAATTCTAGGCTTTCCTCTATTACAAAATGCTTGTATTATAGATACACTAAAACTGTTCTCATGAATCACTCTATCTATTAGTGCAAACAAGCATTACGATCTGTTCAATAGTTTTTTAGATCTACGGTCCGGCCTAAGCGTTTCTCTCGTTTATACCGCGTACGTCATCCCATCTGATTATAATTTGGGTGTCTTCAAAACTGTGAATAGTCTCTTAATAAACTAGAGCGCCTCAACATCAGATGGGATCGCAGTCAAGCACTAGTTAAACAAAAATATATTTTGAATAGACAGACAGACTTAGTAGAAGATTTAAGGATATATATATCTACGTAAGTAATAACAATTCAATAATACCAGTTAGCATTGTTGTTGATTATGGAACCTCTCCCATAGATGGCGTATTGTAATAATCGCCGCGGTTGACAGAAGGATTGATTAATGTACACTGGTGGACATGTTATTAACATGCAAGAGGATATTACTGCCCAGCCTACAAATGGGATGACAGTCAGGGATGCTGTGCCATCGGCGATAATCTCGCGTTAAATCGCATTGAAAAATAGGATCAATAATAATAGAGACATTTTCATTTTTATTTTGGACAAACATTGCCAGTTCTAGGAATTCGGTGGGTTCGATATTCGTGTGGGTATCGTGGATGCATTCACAAACATGTAAACTCACAAATACCAGACACATAATATACCTAAAAAGATGATAATGATATTATTTATTAGTAAAACAATGGCATTAGTCAAAACAAATCTTGAAAAATAAGAATAGAAAACTTCAGTTAAATCTTTATTCACTTGTAATTGAAGAGATTGAAACGCAGATTGCAGACAAGAAAAACAAAACCACACCAAATTACCAAGCTACAGTGATTGTAACTACATTTGCACGCCATGTTAAGACAGGATATGCTGAAACTTTACTATAGCACCTTTTGTACCTACCGTGTTCTAGCGAATAAATATTTTGATTGATAGATATGTAGAAGTACGAAATTTTAACACGGTGGCTAATCTCAAAAAAACCTATGATAGTACTATTTGCTAACCCTGAATCGAATCCAGGATCGACAGTTGCGCTTGAAATCAATTCATCAACGAGGCATGCTTACGCAAGCTAGCCCTATAAACATTTTTTTGTATCATGTATCCAAACGCATCTCACACATTATAATCCTTCATATTGGACGACAGTATTGAGCCAATCATACTCCAACTTCCCATATCCGCATATCCCATGCCGGCGAATGAGAAAGCTTGTTCGCCGCTAAGCCAATCAGGAACATTTCCGCCCGCTGCAAAAATGGTCGCCATTTTCTTTGGTTGACCGCTCTCTTCGTCTTCAAGCATCCGCCCGCACAGCACCACCGCTAAAAGTAACCCGCTGATCCAGGAAACCCGCGGCGCCGCGGTGATCTAATATCTAATCCTCCTAATTAACGTGTTGGCCGACACAAAGACACAAAGACACAGTGACGCAAAATATAACCGATCTGTTAATCGCGAGTGAGACCCTCCGAGAGCGCGTGTGAGCGTCGTCATCCACCCGGCAGTCCGTGCATCAACCTGGCTTCCAGATCTCCAAGTAAGTCACAATACTCTTCCCATACCTACTTTCCTTTAGCTCAATTTCTGTGTCCAATATAATATCGTCCAACGTAAAAATTATTTTCCCGCTAAACTTATATAACGCTAATCTGGTCCTTCGAGCACCGCAATTCTAAAACTTACCATAAGTTAAATGGTCCTTCGAGCCGGATTCATAGAATCAGCATTCATAGGTCTCATACCTAGGATTTAGGTTGAATAGGTACCTACTTATCTAACCTGAATTCGTAAAACCGCCATATTGAACGCATACTATCGTTCTTACATTCCCCGCTAGGTACATACCTACATCATTGGGAACTACTGTACCAACTTAATAGTTCGCCTGTTGCATTGAAATAGCATAGGGAATTATTAAAACCGCTAATTATCGTGAGTTAGTTCGGCAAACTTGCCTATAACATAAACTCAACCGCAATAATTTTCTTTCACCCGCTACTTAAATAAAAAAAAAATATAAAATATTCTTGAAGTCTACCTACATAAACCTTAATTATTTTGTCCGCTATAGTTACTAGAACTATTCCAATATGGAAGATCTTCAAATAAAAGTTAAAATACTGCAAGCTAAAAACCAAGCAATCTTTGAGCGTTTATCGTCATTGTATGAAATATCAAAGAAAATAAATACGACTAGTATTGAGCTACGTTCGGCAGAGACGTTTATGGCAGACACGCAAATAATCTCAGTTACTCGTCAAGAGTTTATTTCTAACATAGATAAAATAAATACATATTCTTTACAAATAAATCCTGATCATAAAATAGATTATAATAGTCAAGTATCTTTTGACGGCGTATACACGCGAGTAGAGAGAATACGCTCACTTATTGAAGCGAAGTCCTCAAGGTCATTGAAGGACTCAGCCTCTACTGATACCGCTTCGCAGTCAAAGTACTCAGTCAAGCTGCCACCAATTCAGATTCCGTTTTTTGATGGTAGAATTGATAATTGGCCTGTTTTTTATGAATCATTTAAATCAAATGTCCATGAAAATTCAAACCTTACAGATTCTCAACGTGTGCAATATTTAATAGGTAACCTAAAAGGAAACGCATTGCAAATTACCGCCGGAATTATTCCGTCAGGGGATAATTATACGTCTATCTGGAACAGTTTGGTTCAAAAGTATCAAGATAAACGAGCATTAGGCTCGCACTACATGTCTAATATTTTAAATATCAAACCCGCAATTAATAATTCCGCCTCTTTAAATAGTTTTATTGAAAGTTTTCACGCGTCTGTTTCGGCACTAGAACAATTAAAAATTAAAGACCTAAAGGATTTCATATTATTAAATTTAGCTTTAAAAAAGTTAGATCCCGCTATCATACATTCATTTGAGATGCATATGAGAGATGTGGAGATTCCTACTTATACGGATTTCGTTGCATTTATAAAATCGCAAGTAAAAATATTAGATAGATCTACTTTAACTCGGAACGCATCCATAAGTAACAACAATAATAAAAATAATTCTTGTCGTAGCCAATCACGTGATAGTACAGTACATACATTTGTTGCTTGTGACAATAACCAAACTTGTATGTATTGTAGTAGCAAGGATCATTGGAAGCTTTATACCTGTCCAAACTTTCAAACAATATCGGCCGGTTCGCGTTTGGATTTTATTAAAAATAAACGCGGATGTGTAAACTGCCTTAGTACAACGCACACTGCCTCGCAGTGTAAATCTATACACACCTGTAGAACATGTAACAAAAAACATCATTCTCTTTTACATTTGGAACAAATTTCACAGCGGCGATCGATATCAGCTGACCCCGTATCTAGTTCCGCGCAGTCACAACAGGTGGCGCTTTGTGCATGTTCTCGCGTAGGAATAGAAACTCCACGTACTACGATTGTTTTGTCAACAGCACAAGTCTATGTTGATAACAAACATAACAAATCCGTTTCTGTAAGGTGCTTAATAGATAACGCTTCGCAAAATAATATAATTACTACAGCCTGTTGTAAAAAACTGCAATTAAATATTATACCGCTTTCAAATTCATTTATAAAGGGTGTAGGAACCTCTTCGCGGCCTATCATAGGTTACGTGGAGATAACAGTTACTGCAAAAAATAAAACAAATTCCTTTAAAATAACCGCTCTTGTTATTGATTGTATAACTGATAAATCACCATCTCACTTGGTTGACACCTCTGCTGTGCAACATTTATTCGAGTTACCGCTAGCCGACCCCCTGTGGCACGTGCCCGGTGAGGTTGAATTACTTCTAGGGGCAAAACTGTTTCCGTATTTATTACTTCATAACAGAATTCTCTCACCTACCGCGCCGTCAGCTGTTGAAACCGTATTTGGATACATAATTATGGGTGAGATACCCTCTAGTTTATATAATAACAATAACAGTCTCGACGATTTAAATACCGCTTCATGTTTTTCTACCGCGTTAACAGTAGATGATTCTCATTGTTTTTTGTCATTGGACGAATCTTTGCATAAATTTTGGAATATCGAAGAAATACCTTCAAAATCTTTTATGAGCCCCGCTGAACGGGAATGTGAACAGCTGTACGCTTCTACTGTGTCACGTGACTCCAGTGGTAGGTACTGTGTTGCCTTACCATTCTGTAAAAATCCAGAATCACTCGGAAATTCATATGCTGTCGCTTATCGACGTTTAATTAACTTGGAAAAAACTAAGCTTCGCGACCCTTCTTTGCGCGCTAGTTATAACGAAATAATCCAAGAGTATATCGATCAAAATTATTTAACTGAAACTACACCTAGTTCTGTTGATCAGACTATAGGATATTACATACCGCATCACCCTGTTATTAGGAATGATAAACAAACTACTAAGGTGCGCATTGTCCTTGATGCGAGCGCTAAGTCTCATAATGGCGTTTCATTGAATGACTTACTGCATACAGGTCCGAATTTACAGGCTGACATATTTTTATTACTTTTAAATTTCCGTTTGTTTCCTATTGCAGTTACAGCTGATATAAAACAGATGTATCTTCGAATTAAGGTTATTGAGGATCATCGAAAATATCAAAAAATATTGTTTCGATTTAATACTACTGAACCTGTTCGCGAATTTAAATTTAACCGTGTTGCCTTCGGTCTCAAGCCCAGTCCCTTTCTAGCCATGCGCACTGTGCGCCAGCTTTCAGAGGATGAAAAACATCGCTTCCCGCGCGCATCCATTGTCGCTTCTCATGAGCTTTACATGGATGACTTGGCTAACTCGACCCCTACTCTAGAAGAAGCCAAGATTCTCTCCGCTGAACTTATCGCCCTATTTAAAGCTGGGGGCTTTGACCTTACTAAATGGGCAAGTAATTCCTCGGAATTACTGGAGATTATTCCACACTCCAACCGCTCTTCTATTAATTTCTCTGACGGGGATAATTTAAAAATCCTTGGACTCAAATGGATTCCTTCCGAGGACTGTTTCACCTTTACTACATCTGAGTTAGATAAAGGTTGTACTAAACGCGTCATACTTTCCACTATTGCCCGTCTGTGGGACGTTCTCGGTCTAGTGGCTCCTGTAGTTTTATTCGCGAAATTACTCATAAAAGAATTATGGAAATTAAACACAGATTGGGATGAAACTCCACCCGATTCTATCGTACTTCTCTTTCAAAAATTCAAAGAGCAACTGCCTCTACTTTCTTCTTTAAAATTGCCGCGTCATGTAGCCGTTACTATGGGTTGCGTGACAAATATAGTAGGTTTTGCTGACGCCAGCTTGAATGCGTATGGCTGCGTTATATACTTACATGTCACTGACACAAATGGTAATACACACGTAAATTTGGTGTGTGCTAAATCTAAAGTTGCACCTGTTAAGGTCGTATCTCTGGCTCGTCTAGAGCTTTGCGCCGCTGTTCTTTTGTCTAAACTAATTAAACTAGTTTATGACACTTACCGCTCTCGCACCGCTATTAATAAAATATTTGCCTTTTCCGATTCTACAATTACACTTTCATGGATTCATTCCTCACCTCACAAGTGGAACATTTTTGTTAGTAACCGCGTCGCTAAATGTCAAGAAAATCTTGATCCTAAACATTTTTACCATATTAACGGAAAAGAAAATCCTAGTGACTGTCTGTCTCGAGGTCTTCTACCCGAACAGTTACTAAACCATGATTTATGGTGGCATGGCCCTGAATGGCTTCTGCGACAAACTGATGAGTGGCCTATTACTCCGTTTGTTTCCTCATGCAGCGAGCAATTGCCTGAGTTTAAAAATAAATCTTTAACATTAATATCTACCGTATCAGAACTTAACTTGATATATAGCCTTTCTCAAAAATTCACATCGTTACATAAAATATTGCGCATAATTGTATACATTTTGAGATTTTTGCATATTATTCCTTACGACAAGTCACATAAGACAATTACTGTCCGTGAATTGGTTGCCGCTGAAATTTATTTAATTCATTGTATTCAACAATTTCATTTTTTAGATATTTATGACGAGATTAAAAATAAAAAACTTCGCTCACAGTTTAAGAAACTCGATCTATTTATAGACGAGCATAACATAATTAGAATTGGTGGCAGGTTGTCAAATGCGAACCTTCCTTATGAAGCTCAGCATCCCGCGCTTTTACCTAAACATGATAACTTTACACATGTTCTAATAGACTATTATCATCGCATTCATTGTCATGCCGGTGTAAGCCTTCTTACCTCTCTGTTACGCCAAAAATATTGGATCATCTCTTCCAGAGGTGTCGTCAGACAAAGGGTACATGCTTGTAACTTTTGTTTCAAAGTTTCTCCTTCTCACCCCAGTCCAAAGATGGCTGACTTACCCGCTTGCCGCGTACAAGAGACTAAAGCTTTTGTTCATACTGGTGTGGATTACGCTGGTCCCATTAAAGTAACCTTATGTCGACGCAGAGGCCAAAGAGGTCAGAAGGCTTACATATGCTTATTCGTTTGTTTCGTTACCAAAGCAGTTCATATTGAATTGGTTACCGACGTGTCATCGGACACCTTCATTTCAGCTTTTAAAAGATTCATTTCCCGCAGAGGCCCCGTCTCTTATTTATATTCTGATAACGGAACAAACTTCGTTGGAGCCAAGGCTCAATTACAAGAACTACTTGCTAACCGCTACCGCATAGAGTGGAAAATGATTCCACCCCGCGCCCCCCACTTTGGAGGGCTGTGGGAATCAAATATTAAATCTACTAAAACGCATTTATATCGTGTTATCGGCTCTCAACTTCTTACTTATGAGGAGCTTTCGACTGTTCTCACTGAAATTGAGGCAGTTCTAAATTCCAGACCGCTCTGTGTCCTGAGTGAGGATCCGTACCCAGAACCGCTTACTCCCGCTCATTTTATAATGGCTTCTCCGTTAACTACGTTGCCTGTCGTAAACGTTCCCGAAACGACGAAACCTCTAACTTGCCGCAAAAAATTGCTTGACCAAATGGTTTGTAGCTTTTGGAGAAGGTGGCGTTTAGAATACTTACATAACTTGCAAGTTAGGCAAAAATGGTTGAATGCCGCCGACAATATTAAGATTGGTACAGTGGTTCTCATGCATCAGGATGATGTCCCTCCTCTACGTTGGCCAATGGGCATAATCACCGAGATTTTTCCCGGCAAGGATGGGATAACTCGCGTCGCCATGGTGAAGACATGCAGTGGCTCTTTCAAAAGACCCGTTGTTAAACTATGTCCTTTACCTTCTCAATAATACCACCGCGTAATTAAACATCTAATTTAGCTGTAGTTCACATATTTTCATTATAATTTTTCTCTTTTGTCCAAGTTAATTTAATTTCAATCCGCTTTAATTTGACTCCTTACTTTTTGAGTATACTTCATATCCTCGAAAGCCGGGCAGAATGCTTACGCAAGCTAGCCCTATAAACATTTTTTTGTATCATGTATCCAAACGCATCTCACACATTATAATCCTTCATATTGGACGACAGTATTGAGCCAATCATACTCCAACTTCCCATATCCGCATATCCCATGCCGGCGAATGAGAAAGCTTGTTCGCCGCTAAGCCAATCAGGAACATTTCCGCCCGCTGCAAAAATGGTCGCCATTTTCTTTGGTTGACCGCTCTCTTCGTCTTCAAGCATCCGCCCGCACAGCACCACCGCTAAAAGTAACCCGCTGATCCAGGAAACCCGCGGCGCCGCGGTGATCTAATATCTAATCCTCCTAATTAACGTGTTGGCCGACACAAAGACACAAAGACACAGTGACGCAAAATATAACCGATCTGTTAATCGCGAGTGAGACCCTCCGAGAGCGCGTGTGAGCGTCGTCATCCACCCGGCAGTCCGTGCATCAACCTGGCTTCCAGATCTCCAAGTAAGTCACAATACTCTTCCCATACCTACTTTCCTTTAGCTCAATTTCTGTGTCCAATATAATATCGTCCAACGTAAAAATTATTTTCCCGCTAAACTTATATAACGCTAATCTGGTCCTTCGAGCACCGCAATTCTAAAACTTACCAAGGCACCTACTACGCAGGCTCAATGAAAGAAGGCACGTATCGTGCAATGTGTCGCTAGTTCGAATCTCGCAAGGAACAAATATTTATATGGCCTACAAATAGTAGTCGCAGAGCTAGGTATCATGTTTATCCACGATACTGGAGCAATTATTTATTGGTGTGGAGCAACGTAAAAAAAAGAAAAGTAAATGTAATAAAGACACACTCAGACGAGACTTATCGAAGGCTAGACTACTCAGCATAATATATGCATAACATAAATTAAAATGTTACAATAACTGTAGCTAACTTTACTAGTACAGTTACATAAATATCTCTTTTGTCGAGCACTATCCAATTATACTGCGTATACAAAGGAATTCATCATAATTGGAAATTAGTTAAATATTCTCATAGTGTAAAGGAATTTCGTTGAAGGAGCTTAATTTGAAAGTCAAACCTATTTCTAGAAATTCAACACGATATTGTCCTGTGGTGAACTAATTGACGTTTACTCGTACTGGCTCAGTTGGATCATCTTAAAACAAAGCAACAGCCCTAAAGTGTACACGCTAAATGAAACTACACCCAGATACAAAACAAATGATCATGTTCATCACACAAACATTTGTCTTCGATGGGCCTTGCTTTTTTTTTTGTTAACATATTTGTAAAATTGCCACTGTTACGTGCAAATAAAGAGTTTTTCTTTCTTTCTTTCTTTAGTCAGAGGGAATTGTTCATTGAAAGACACATTACTTAGAACTTAAAAAGTTCCACGTGAGAATCGAACCTACGACACAATTCGGTCCAACCACTGTTCAACTAATGCGTTAACTGGAGGATCATATATGATACATTAAAGTATTATGACATCGTATTCATCCTAAAATAAAATTACAAGGATCGTTCTAAATCAGTTTTCATCTCACTAATCATCCCTTTTCCAACCAATCAAGTGCAGTAAAGAAACATTACTCCATCTCTCTTACAGCCTATTCTAAAAACCTCGTAATAATCGTAATATATCGCGCCTCGAGTATCACTTACGGAGCTCAAAGCACCCAAGAATACGATGCTAATGAGAAACAGAATCTGGTTATTATTAATAATGTAAGATGCGGTTATTGTTTAACGACACATTTCGGAGCTCGGTGGCTAATATCGTTAGTGTATGAGGAGGCGGCGCGGGCGCGTGTGTCATTACTCTCCTGCTGTACGTAATCTCGCCCCGGATTAATACCAGCTGCGGTGTCTCACAATATTTATATTTTTAATTTCACGCTACTCTGCACACAAGGATTATACTACAATTTGTGTTAATATTTTTGGTACACTGCCAAACTTTCATTGCGCTCACTCAGGCACTATCACAGTCTATTGAACCCAGGCCGCACCGTGACGCGATTCGCCGGCAACCAGTCGCACCCACCACTACGTGCCACACTCCTGATGCCAACCCAAGCCACAACTTTTAACTCCCTTGTTTTGTTTAATTAAACTTTGAATTTATCTGATTAACTTATTCTATATTATGATTTCATGTTATAGCTGACGCAAAACTTTCTCCTATTCAAGCAAAATATACCAACAGAATTATGTTGTTAACTCTACAAACATCCCAACTTTCAAAAGTCTAGCCACAGTAAATAAGCCGAACAAACCTTACGAAGCCATTACTGAACCCTTCATTTATTTTAGCATTGTGTCTTTTACCGTCTGTAAATAATAAAGTTTCAAAATTTCTGCACGCTTGTTTATGAAAGCTCACCAATTCATTACTTTATTTGTTTAATAAAGCTCGAACGGGCACCGCCTGTGTACATTGGGATATAAATTACCTTTAATTTAGGTGAACGATCCAGAAAATATGATGATGTAAAGTTTTCATCAAGCCTTAATAAAGGCGAGCCGGGCGTTGGGGTAACTACGTAACAAGGCGCTGCACCTACTTGTTATGAAATTTTGTATGATAAGATTCAGGTGTAATGGAGCTTCGGGGCGATTTTACTTATTACAGTATATTGGGCTCGAGTATCGCACGCGGCTGGAAGAGTCCCGCCGGCACAAGACACACGACCTAGTGAGCGTTATGTTCGAGGTAAGTGGCGGGAACCATGTTTTATGTGTGATTTAACACGGGTTGGAGCTTATGGCACTTCACAGATAGCGTAGCTAGTGAAGAAAGACTATATACTTACTCGTAACATAAAATATTCTGCTAGTTTTTGTCATCTAAATGTATTTTTTTACAATTTAAGGGAGAAAGTCTGCTACAACAATAAAAAGTATAAATATATAATTTTATGAAACTAATAAACCTTACATGTTTTATTAGTGTATACAAATCAGATTAAATATGTACCAATTGATTAGCTAGATAACCTGCAGGTAATTACATCACGCGATTCTATTATTCAACAATTGTCAAGCGATAGACTATGTATTATAATGTTAATTGATGCGCAATCAGTTAATTGATTAATGTTTCCAATATAGCATCAATTGGCACTCCTAATTTAATTAACCCCGAATAAGTAGCTGCTATAAATCTAGTCAAAACGAAACGTCCTGACGTTAAATATTTTATTAACATGTAATAAAATTTGTTATGCCAAAAGCATTGTGCGGCGCGCTCAAAGGAGCTGTTTCTTTATTTAAAGTAATATTCCGAAGTAACGTGCACAGTCGCTACAAAACATAATGATTCGAATGTATCTCTGTCGTGAAACTGTACCTCAGGGAACCGCGAGTAATAAAAATTCCGGCATGCGCGTTACAAGTGTGCTTTCGAGAAAGTAATCCGCGAAGAAATACAGCCTCTACCTACTGCTTCCACATTTGTAACTGGGAAATCTCCATTTCTCTTTGACTACCAGTCGTTTCAAAAGCCACTGGGTCCCTGGTGTGTCGTGTAGAGGCGACACTCATAAAAATTCGCCGTGCCGAAGTTCCCTGTAACGTGTGACACTGTTCAAAGCGTGCGCAGTGTTGTATTATAATTTTATAAGCTACTTAGAAATGCGTGTGGACGATTCCGTTTCATGAATGTCACATTAAATTAAGTATTTGGTTATATCAACAGTTTGGGTGTTTAAATTCAAACGTATGTACCTATTGTTACGGTATTAATTGGACACATTACAATTGGTTACATTTAACAGGTATTTAATCTAGTGCAATATCATGTTAATAATGTATTTATTATTGAGTGGTATCATCATATTCAACGACACGGTTTGTGCAGTGGTTTAGCAATTGTCTACTGTGGTACATGTCGTGGGATTGGACGGCGAGCAGCCGACTATTCGTTGTCCGCAACATACTGATGTACCGGTAAGTTACGTCTCAATTGAAAAAAGTAACCATGAAGTTTCTTGCCCGTTCTTCTCCATAGGAAACGACCAATTTGAAACCGTGCACTAGTTTTTGACGTTTTGTAAGTGCCCATGTGGGCCAATGTAAAATAAAATAATTTTGAATTTATCAAAAAAAATTACCAGGGCGGTATGGCTAAAGACAACGCTTTTAATCCCGATCATACTTCACCAAACACTATTATAACCTTCTTTAATTACACAGCATTAACTCTTAATCAATACGCATACGTCATGTTATATAATTAGATCGAATAACGCCAACGTGATCGTTACATTTTCGAATCAAAAGCAAACATTTCATGTTTATTACTGGCAGCCTTAATTAATTTCTACGTCTTGAAAATAATGCGAACGAGCGACGCAATTAATTATTGTTTAACATCCCGTTTGTTGCATTAAATCGTAGTTGATCGCTCGGCTCGTTAGCTATATCTCTTCCAATCATAGTCGATAAATATTAATGTTTTATGGCACTATCTTTTATATCGAGTCTCTTCGAGAAAATAATTCATTAATTTATTTCACTTGGGTGCCGTAGGGGATGACCAAATGTTGTTATTTCTAGAGGATGTTACTCTTTCTTTTTGTGGTACAAGACCAGCAAATTACTGCTCCTGAGTAGAGCGACATGGCGTATCAGATTTTTATTGCTTCAGTTACTCTTAGTGTTCCAAGATCACAGAATCTTTCGGACATTACACACAGACATTTCGGACATTTCGGACACATACACAGCCTTAAGAAGGATCGACCCAGTTGAGCTTTCAGTTTTGCTGACATCTCTTTAAGTCAGAAGATGATATTCTACGTACATTTTTCTTTTGCTTGTCCTATGCGAGTCTGAAATAAATATCCTTAGGTTTCTGTACCCAAATGGTTAAAACGGAAACAATAGCAATACTATTGCTGAGACTCCACTGTCCGTCAGTCTGTCACCAGGCTGTATCTTATGAATCATGATAGCTAGACAATTTTAATTGTCTCAAAAGATGACGTTGTCGCTATAATAACAAGTATTGAAAACAAATATTTAATTGAGGTACAACAAACATTACTTTTTTTACAGTATTTTGGTACGGACAGTACGGATCCTTTGTGCCCGAGTCCGACTCGCACTTGACCAGTTTTTTTTCTTTTACTTCTCAAATTGATTAAAAAAGATTCAAAAGTGTCACCTCTGCCTATTCGCAAATCTAAGATCATATCAACTAGGTATGCTACCGTTAATCCCCCAATCCCCCTACCAATATCAGTTCAATTAACAATCTTTATTTATGAGGTAATACGCTACTAAATCTTCGTGTCTTGGGTCTTCCTCATTAATAAACAAAGCGGGGTGACATTGAATGGCGACCCTTCGCGTAACGACCGCACCCTATGTGCCGGTTATAACTCCCAGTTTAGGTGTAGGCTCGTAACGCCGTCATTTGTTAACATATTTGATTAAAACCTGTAATTCATTAAAATTATTAATAAGCAGCTCACGTGTGAAAGGATAATTGGTATACTTAATGCCCGGACGGAGGCGTTATGTTTAGGATGTGCTTGTGTGTTATCTTTAGGGAAAATGTTATCAAGATTGACTATCAGCTTGTGTTATGGTACCATTGTAGAGCGTTGGAAGGCCTCGCACTAGGTGGACCGAAGGGTCGCGGGAATCTGATGGATGCGAGACTAACAGGACTGGTCGTTGTGGCGACGTTTGGGGGCCGCCTATGTCCAGGGGACGTCTTTCGGCTGAAATAATGATGATGATTATGACTAGAGCAGTGGTGGCCCATTTGTACATCGTGGGTTCCAACCTCAAACTCCAGCAGATATTTTGCTTTCTATAATTTATTTCATTACCATTTATTAAACCATTTATTTTAATAGAACCAAATATTCCAAAACATGTGACTACCAATCCACACTGGGCACGCGTGAATCACACAACCCTTCCCATTTTCTAGATAAGAGACTTGTGTCCCAGCTGTGGGACTTTAATAAGGGTATGTAAAAAAGAAGAACCTTAGCACTGATTAAAGCTATGTATTTAGAATACCAAGTTTCGTCGTGACATTTTCCTTCACTGGAGTGAAAAATGTGTATTTAAAAGTGTATGTTTCCAAAGCTCGTTACATGGTGTACGTTGATCATAAATTAGTAGGAACATCATTAATTAGTCTGAAATCCTGCCTTAATTCCTCTAATTTGCCTGGCACGTTTGTCTCCATTTTTTACGTTTCGAGATTAACATAAATAAACAGCTTAATCCTTTTAATCTTATTAAATTATTCTTACTGTTGTTGTCTTAAAAACGATAGCCATTAATGGAATTGAAATTTATAGAAGCTAAAGACATTTTTTGTGAATGCAAATTGAATTTTAAAAGGGTCAATGATATCGTCACAAATGTCTAGAGAGTGATATTTCATCTATCTCGTCATCGCAGCCAGACATGCACCATGTGTTCAATTTTAACTCGTAGTGCAACGTTGCACTGATCTGTCTTCAAATACGTTTGTGAGCGACTTGCCACAATTTGAACCCTATTCCACAGTAATAAGACGTAGACAAGTGTGCATGCTGTACATCGGTCTTCCGACGCTCGGATCGCAATTAAGTGCTTCCTGCACGTTCGTGTGGCGAAGGAGGAGTCAACTAATTATGACACTCTTTTCCTTCAAATTAGTGTCGTTTGGAAGCCCCGGAATACACAATAATTAGCCCTCTGTCACTTTGCTTCGTGTTTGTCTATTTTTGTCTCCGTACTCTTATATAAAGCAGTTTAAACAACTAGAAAGATTTCCAACCAGATTGCTAGTAGAAATGTTTAAAGATATCCTCGATGGTATCTTGGTTTTAAAATGAACATGAATACATTTGTTTTTGTTGGCTAATAACATGTTTATTTCTCTATTCCGTTGAAAACTTTTAGAGCTTTGTGATACAATCCTCTTTATTCTGACCGTAAATTATATACGAGTATTTACTTGTTTTCTTTGATGTTATTTTTATTCTGAATTTGAATACGTACGTATATTTGTACAAAATACATAATATATAGTGGGTATATTAGTTATTAAAATGATGACAACCTTAGATATTAATTCTGGAGTCATATCAGCCGAAGGCGTCCACTGTTGGACAAAGGAGTCACCATAGTGACCGATCCTCTGTGCCTTGCATACATCGATTTACCATGACCCTCGTCTGGTGGTCGATCTTCGTTGAGGGAGTCTTTCAACGCTGCATTTTCTATAATATAGTTGCCACTTCAGAAATTTTAATCCCCATAAACTATCTATTCTGCGAGGAATGTGCCCTGCCCACTTAAGTTTGATGATTCATCGGGCTATGTTGGAAACCATTTTCCTGTGGTTTTTTTTATTTCTGGTACCAAACAAGGAAACTCCGAGCATAGCATTCCACCTTTGGGTGCATTAAACCTTCTGATAAGGCCCACTGGCAACATTTACTGGTCACAGACATTTTTGTTGAGATACTGAAGATAAACTGTAAATATGATACATATTCTATCTGAAGCCTAAGTCAGACACTATAATTCTATTATTAAAATAACAATCACAACTGACTAGTACGTCTTCCAATTGCCTTTCTTGACGAAATGAATCCGCTAGTCCTCTCAGACCCAGTGTTATTCTACCAGAGCTAGGCTATTGTGCCCGAATTTCGGAGACCTTAGGCATTAGTTATGTATGTATGCTTGCCCAGACTATGTAGGCAATAGGTCTACGGTGCAGCTGTTGCAAATGATTTTCTTGTTTTGATTTTGGACTTGAGGATGATAGTTTAAAGACAAGAAAACGTAATTGTCGTAAAGACATTTTTTTTAGTTGGATACTATTAAATAACTTCTCCTGCTCTGGGAATTCACAGACTTTTACTGACTAAAACCCATCTGCGGTGACTCTTTCGGACAATCCTGTAGACTTAGCATTTTACTCGTAAAGTTAGTGTTGTTTTCAACCGTTCAACATTTTATCGAAATATTCTTTTTCAACTATCAATTTTTTACTTACGGACTATTCCATGAAGATAAATACCTGAAAATGGATATTTTCAATTTTTACATTTATGTTGTATTGTTCGCATTTTATGCGAAATCCGCTTTGTATAACTATGAATGCAAATGTTATAATTCACTAAACAGAACATGCTCGACACTTGTACGTCTAAAACGCGGCTCCATTCTACCATTTTATGTAATTGGATAGACAATTCAATAACGCTTTGTTTGACCAATCACATCCTAGAATTTTACTCATGTACCCGACACTAACAGTGAAACACACATGAACTAACACTATCATAGTAACAAACTTTTTTATAAAAACGAGAAGTGTATTGTTTCAGTTACATGACAAAGAGATAGCTTTCAGTTTTCGGTATACCCGGAACATTAAGGTAATGTTAGCTCATAATAAAGTACTAATGAACTTCGTAAAACAAGCGCTACAATAGCGCACAGCATAGCATATATCCACACAGCCAGGAGTTGTCAAGTTTGTGAATTTAGCATGTAATGCCGCGGGCGCTGGCGCAATATGCCTATTGCAGCTTTAATGCCCTGCGGTTTGGATTCGGTCCACGTACGGAGGTCACTATAAAAGTGGTCGGGCCCTGGCGGTGTTCAAATTGTTTTCATCCCACAAACTCACACGGTACAGTTAACATGGCGACCAAACACAAACTTAATTTATTCTAAAGTTAGATTAGATTCTGTTACTTTGTGTGTAAAACTATAACTGAAACCGACACAAATTATTTTGTTTCTCGTGTAACGTAGTTTATCGTTCGCTCGCAGTTCATCGAAAAACTAAAAGGGTTAATCAACCGTGCCTAATCATGTAACGATATCTTTTATCGAGTTGCTCACCGACAAAATAAAAATTCATATTTTATTTTGGCGCGGGCGTCGATGTTAAAATATTCAAATATTCTGACGGAACACTTGAGCCTCTAGCTTCGGGCCGACATTTGAAAATGGAAATAGACCTGTTCGTGCCTACAAGGGAAATCGTATTCGACATTTGACGCAAAATGATGATGCAAATTTCACGAAAATATTATGCGCGGTTAAGTATCAATGGTTGCGGCTCTGAGCGTTCGATTTGTGAGCTGTTGGGCTTTATCGACAAGATACACTTTTGTAGACACGTTGCTAACTGTTATCTGTTTTCAATCAAAGGGAAGGGAAAAAGATTTATGGCATTTTTATCGCTAAGAAACTGTTTCTTTCCTAATATTGGGAGCTTTTTATACTTTTGCTAAACTTTTTCAGCTTAGTTCGTTCTTTCGCGTGTATTAGGTATGATAACACCTTATCTAAATAAAATAGCTTCAGCCATTTTATAGGTTTACCTACAGTAGATTATGTAAGACTATCTAGTCTTTCGAGCGTCTAAAATGATAAAGGTGTCAAGTTTATTTTAAATTGATGCCTTTACATTTATTTATTTCTTTAACAAAATTATTTTTAGTTTTTTTATTTGCGTGCTAGATTTCCTACTAGCTGTCCCCCTGTGATTTTACCCGCATCTTTGGTAGTAAACTTCGCACCTAGTGATCGTAGCGTGATAAAAATAGTTTTCCTTGGTTAATGAGCTATCCAGCACTAAGAAATATTTTAATTTGAACCAATAAATTCTAGCCTAACAAAAACCAACTAACTTTTCACCTAGATAAACATTTAAACTTGTCATTAGGTTGAATCATCAATAATACGATTTTCAATTCTATATAATTATCATTAAGCATATAAAACTTAAATTCACCTCCCTTCCCTTCAAACTCTTCCGTTTAATCATATTACAAATTCAATTTAAATAGACATATCTGTATTGAAATATTTTCTTAGCTAGTTCCTAGATCTCAGTGTCTTCGCGTGCAATATATACGAATGTAAATATATCAAGTGCTGCAAAGGCTAACCAAACGAGTTTGTAACGACTTGAGGTGCATCACTCTGAATTTGAATTTCATATTTTGGCACAGCATAGACAGTACTTGAGGCAAGGTAGATATGTGAACGTACTTATGTAGGAATATGTGTTCGTTTACTTTACGAGTATGTATGCTCGAGGTGCGTTTAAAGTTTGAGTTAGAGTTAGTTCTAGTTTTAGTTTCTAAGCTGTTATGGCCTTTTTTTGTTATGATTTACCTTAGGTTTTTTTAAATGACTGTCTAATAGCTAATGGCATTCATATTAGGATAAGACAGGGTTTTTTTTATGGTAGGGGAATCAAAACCGCAAGACAGGGTTGCGGTTTCGATATCTGGTCAGAGGTTATATTTACTTTAAAACAGACATCATTAAAATAGAACCTCTTCAATGTCCAACCACCATTTCTATTGTCTAAAGACATTTAATCCCTTTTCCATGATATTAAGTAAGGAATAACGTGATAACAATAGAGTAAGTACACGTGGTTCAACCATCTTGGGTACCTACCAAGCCGTTTTAAGTTATTTAAGTTCTAGTATGTGAAAAAAAGACGAAGCTATACAGGCTTAGCCCTATCCCTTTTTCTCAGAGTAATGATGGCATTTAAGACGCTATAGTAAAGCCCTGAGCTGAGTAGCAAGCAGAAGAGACCGATACCCGCAGCATCAAACAATGGAGGCCCGCAGTCAAACTGTAATACCAACTCTACTTATTAGGGTCAGTGCACACGGGCAACTTTAATTGCTTGCTACTGAGCGATATTGGTCAAACGTGACGGCATGACGATGTCAAGCAATTCCTAGCAATGCATGGGAGTACTTCTGGGAACTTTTTTCTTATGAAGAGCCTGCAACCGCTATGTCCTGGTCTACCTTCATCACGACCACTCGTAGTCAGATACATCTTTTTTGACGTATAGGGTTTAGCAGAAAATACAACTTTTTTGTCCGTCCGCAACGGCCTTAACCTTAGGTTTTACAACCATTTTGAATTAGTTTAAACCAAGCCGAAAAAAAATTGGTTGCCATTTACGAGATACGCTTCGTCGTGTATACCGCGAACATTGAAGGACTGGAATAATTTGCCTGCTGCGGTCTTTCCGTCCGATTATAATTTGGTTGTCTTCAAGACTAGAGTGAATAGGCTCTCAATAAAGTAGTGCGACTCACCATCTACGATTGCATCACTGCTTACCATTAGATGGGATTGCAGTCAAGCTCTAGTTTATAAAACTTAAAAAAAGATAGAAAGAGCCACAACACAGCTGTTCAAAGACCTTCATTAAAGGATTTTCAGAAAAGCTTCCCGTCATGAAATCAACGTTCGGGTTACTGTACTGTTTTCCAAGAAGAGCTTAAAGCAGTTATATTGACAGAGCTACGTAAACTTATATGGGCATATGCAATTACGAATTATGGCTCATTTTATTTTAGTAGGATATATTTTATGAGTCATATTTTGTTCCCTGCATATTTCAGTCTGTTAATGCCATACAACTCGTATAAAATGAAGTTATTACTATGCCCTTTCAAATGGTATATGCCACAACTTGATGCAGCTTTGTGTCAAAACCGATTATTCTATTTTGTTTAAAACAAAAAAAAACGCTTATGAGCATACATTATTTTGGTACGGATTTTGTAGGCTTTTACTAATAGGGCAAGTCTGCCCCATAAATATAAACAAAAATATAAATTTTATATAAACGACTTTTTTACTAGGCTATAAATTTACTACACATTAAATTTACTACACAGAATATCATGGAACAGTTTAAAATTATATTCATAAAAATTGAAACAATATTTTGGAATTAAACTGGTATTTATGCAATTATTGTTCCAGTAGCTAAGATATTTTTGACGCGCATTAATTGCCTAAAAATTGCCCGTATAATCGCCCCTTAATACCCACCCTATTATACATATGCTATTATTCCTAGTTATAATTTCTCCGTCTCTAGTTGGAACTTCGTGTGAATTGTTAAATTCCATTTCTGAAAAGCTACTCTGTGCCACAGGCGTCCCTACTTCCTAACTAGAATTTAATTATGAATA
The DNA here is from genome assembly GCA_030763345.1 of Mythimna separata. NCBI lineage: Eukaryota > Metazoa > Arthropoda > Insecta > Lepidoptera > Noctuidae > Mythimna > Mythimna separata. Next base: position 12,491,452 of record CM061180.1, read on the forward strand.
TCTGGAGTCTGTGGGTACTCACAGTTTGGCACAAAGCATTAACTTGCGTAAGGCACATTGTCCACTGGGGCGGCAACTGGCGTAACTGCTGTAACCGTCACTGTGTTAGGGTCGTTATTTATGAGAGGTAAATAAATGACAATACACATTGTGTACCAGGTGGAACAATGGCGGAGTTTGCTAACATTTTTTTTACTAACAACTATAATTCAGCCTCCTTCTGCGAAGCAGTGATGCTCGTGAAGGAGGCTGCTGACCGCGAGCGCGTGAGGGAACGGGCCTCACGCCGCCGCCGCCGAGATCCCGATCCCGATTTCCGACCACCGTAGGCGCGGGTTCGCGGACGGCGAGCACTGGGTAGCTCGCCGTCCGGCAGTCTGGAAATAATCTGGACCGAGCCCAGTCGTCAACGGCGCGTTCTGTTCCACGCGCGCCTCAAGGAGATGTCAGCAAACTGTAGGGGCCCGGTAGGGCCGAAGCCTCTGGGGGGAACATGTGGTATTCCTAACGGTTGATACCGAGTCCCCCCCAGAACGAAGGCAACGAAGGAACGGGGTAGGGGTTTAGTCAGTAAGAGTCTGACACGCCCTCCCGCTCCGCCCAAGAGCGGGGGAAGTCATTCTGATGATTCCCCTACCAGAAAAAAAAAAAAAAAAAACTATAATTCAGCCAACCTTTGCAAACGTTTCGTGAATATTTAAAAATATAAATATTCGAAAACAGTCGAAACTTCATACATATGAAGCACACTTGTTTCTTTTCCAAATATTAACAAAATTCCACCGACCCATAGTCGAAAACATAAATAAAAACTGTGACAAATACACTGACTCTTCTGGGAATTAAAACGAAACGTAAAAATAGCTTCATAATTCTCATATTTCTGATGTTCATTCTGTCATTAAAAGCGGTAAAATATTTGCTCCGATATGATTTCGATCTCTCTACGGAACCATTGAATGCTTTTAAATGATGTTTCTGAAAAAGGTACGGTGGCTGTATCAGGCGGGCAGCCCGGCCCGGGGGCAGTTTCCCCAGTCATCTTTTTCTCACGGGTATTAATAGCGATTTGAAACAGAGTTGGGTGATTTTGCATAATTTTCTCAATGATCTATCTGTTTGCCTAATGGAATTATCAAGTATATACTGAAGGATCTACATCACTTCGTCGCTATGGGCTGAATTAAATGAGACTAAGGTTTTTATTTTCTGGTCCGATCTAATTCTGTTTTTAATTTTCCTCGTGAATTTTCACGTCAGGCAACGTACGTTAGAGAAAGCAGAATGCACGAGTCCAAAGTTTTCTTTTTTAACTTTATTGGAATGTTACTTTTAAATACGTCCCTTAAACTCCAATATTTGTTCCATGCGCTTTTAATTCTGCGTTCTATATTTATGTAGGTAATTTGCTTACCTAGATAGATATACTGGCTCACGTATTTTAACAGCTCATTCGTCTGGTCATGGATTTTGTCTTTGACAGGTTTATCTCAAATTCTATTCGTTTACTGTTAGAGGCACTTCATTGCAAGCCACTGCAAATTTTCGAAAGCAATACGATATCTTCTGCGAATCTTAGGTGGCTTAGGTATTTGCCATTAATGTATAAACCGCGCCTTTTCCAGTTTAGCTTGCACATTATTGTATCAAATACAGCTGGAAGAAAATCGGAGATAATGTCTATAATGGGTCGCCCTGCCTTACTCTTTCAAATAGGAAAGGTATGACCAGCAGGTTCCAATTTCACTTTGCTGGTGCTGTTGCCATATAATTATGTATCTTATCACGTCTATATTTGTTCTCTACTTTTTGAGTATGTAAGGTTTCGCAAATATGTATGAAATTATATCGAACGCTGCATGATAGTCGATAAAGGCGATGTATAGAGGTCTTTCCCGATCTTTTTCAAAAACTAATTTTAACGAGTGAACGTGGTCTATCGTGGAGAATCCATTGCAAAAACCCACATAGTGGGACATGCCCACAGTGCTGGTCTTCAGCGTGGGTCGGTGACGCTGTCAACACAAAGATGTCGGAACGGTATCACTATACTATACGATGTTGTAAACGTTTGTTAACTTATATAGAGCGTTAAGTTCATTTTTTGGGTACGGTATTTATTTTTGTTTTTGCCTTCTCTTACTCATAAAACCTTATGTTTCATAGTGGGTGGGCTAGTTGATTTTGCGGTTACCCGAATTTGTTTTAGGCACTTGTTAATGAGTCTTAACAACTTTTAACAAAATCTGTTTTAGGCAAGTTTGACAGCTGATATTTTAGACTATTTTGATATTTAATTATTTCGTCATCACTTTTTAAGTTAGTTTGTTGACCGTTTGAATATATCACTCTACTTTTATAATTGTGCTAAGTAGTCTATCGTCTGATAAAAAGTTCAAATTTAAAGTTCCTATATTTTGAAATATTTTTGGTTGGTTAGTTGTTATATTATTATAGTCTATTGTGTTTTAATACTGTCCGTTTGGAGGTCGAACATAATTGATAATGTTAAGTATATTTTTTTATTTTTTCTGTCTACATTCTTTTCCTTGTCCATAGCCAAATCTTTTTGCTATAAATATTGTCTTGTACGTTGGTTTGCTTTAAAATTTCCCATTACTAATAATTTGATTGGTTGGTATAAACGGACTCTATAACTTTATCTCTTGAATTGTATAATTCGATTATTTTCTCTTCGTCCACTGACTCTATATGCGCGTATACTTGTTTCATGCTTATGCTCTTTCTGTAACTTCAGTGAAGCTCTGTACGATTTGTTTTAGACCTTTATTTGTAAAGAAACCAAACAGCAGTGTTTTCCTGGAGTTTCTCCCAATTAAACAAAATAAAGTCCTCATATTCTTCTATTTTACTGCCCAGACGTTTTTTTTTCATCTTTCACCCTCTTTATGGCTTTTTGCAAGTCAATCAGGTACTCGCACGATGATAGAGGCCTGACATTGTACACATAAAGTTTTTTTTAAGACTATTCTTTTGTTGTGTATCCGTCGTATTTGTAACCGTCTTAGTATATGCAGTTTTCATAGTGGTCGTAGTATTCGTGGCCATCGTAGCATCGTAGTTTGCGCAGTACTCGTAGTTTTCATAGTAATTATAGTACTAGTAATAGTCACGCATTCTTAGATTTAATATATTATGTTTTGAAATTTAAATATTGGTACATTACTATATCGAATGCATTATGTATGTTTTAGAAAAAAAACGGAGACAAGTGACATCCATCACTGCTTGTGAACCGACCTGGGCCTACATAACGTAGTACGACCCATTCCCTCTCCTCGAGAGGAGTCCTGTATCCCTGCAGTGTGAACATTTGAAAACCGATTATAGTATGATATTCAAAGCTCTTTTTTCTTATTGTATTAATTGCATACCAGTAGCTACCCATAGTTCAAAATAATACGTTATCATTGTATCTACGCCGTAGCTGATGCTACGAAGCTACTACGAGGGTTATATCATAGCAAATAACAACACCGCTACGCGTCAAGTCACATTTCTTCAACTTGTTAGGTTATTTCAGGTTTCGAAATAGTAAATGTAAAATTGCAAAAGGTACTTAGGTAGATAGACTACTATGTACCTAACTAGTATCTGCTTTTTTAATTTTTAATATTCAATATGCTTTTAAAAAATATACAGAATAACTTGGAGTTAAAAGCTTAAAAAATACTGGATGGTTTATTAAACAGAATCTATTTTACTGTTTTTCCGTTATCACATCAAAATGCAAATTAATTTAATGAATATTAATTGACACGCCTTAACCCCCCTCGGTGGTAACCGGAGATATTTATTGATTGGACACTGTTTCAACACAGCAGACCAATGAGAATATTTCTATTTATCATGGACATTTTAATCGCAGAACAATCTTTTTTGCCTTCGCCCTATTTGGGCAGGCTGAGGTCTTAGACCATACCGCCTCGTTTTAGTACAGTCACTTTGAGTTCTATTAGAATGCGGGTGTAACATAAAGTTTTTGCAGTATTTGCCAGCAGATACTCGTATATCGAGTTAGCCTTCTCGGCTTACTTTACTGAGTCAATACTAGAATAAAATCCTAAGCTCCATTTTACCGAGATCACGCCTGTTTCACTGATTCCACATATTGTTCAGTTACGCTCGTGAAATACAGCAATTTTAAATCATGAAATCTACTAGGACTCAAATTGTGAATAATTAAAGTTGTCAAAAAATAAAAGGCTCGTTTTGACATTTGTCATCACGACGTGCTACTATAAAGTATGCGCAAAAACAAATACTCGCAATATTTTTCATCATAAATATTTTACACACCAAATATGTATGTATTTTTTAAAACTTTTTATGTAATTGATTATTATTATTTTATTGTGTCTGTCAATTTCGTTCCAAGTTTTATTTTACGTATTGAAAACTTTAAAACGGTCACTGAATTTCACTTGAAAAAATCCCGGCAAAAGCTGTACATGCAAATCTATGCCAGAACCGTGGCCAGAACTCTAGGCCGAACAATACAAACTGACCAGACTGACTTTTCTAGATATAGAAAGAAAATACTAAAAAACATAACGGCTAGTATCTTCTTTTTTTATTTTCTTCTTTCGATATTTCAAAATCGAACCTTCAGTGCTAGACCAAAAAGGTAACTCTCACATAAAAAAGTATTTAAAAATGTAACGGCCAGTAGGTATCTTTTTTTTTAATTTTCTTCGTTCGATATTTTAAAATCGAACCTTCTGCGACTGCTAGACCAAAAAGGCTACTCTCACATAATTAAAAAGTCAGTTTAATTAAGCGGCACACAGTTATAACCGGCGGCCGTCCCTAGGGAGTGCTTATGAACATTGCTATGATAATACTGCCACACTGCCACTAGATATATTAGATCTTTGTTGGGCAGGATATACGAAATAATAATGTAATGAAATGTGCTAAAACTGCACTATCAACAAGACGATGATGATGATGAATAAGTTTAGCAAAGACTAATCCGTACTTTCAACGGATTAGATTTTTTATTTTTAGGGAACGAAAGCATATTAAAGTAAACAATTTTATTGCCGTGCGTATTGCTAGCATTTCCGACCCGTTTAGTAGCTAAACTTTACTTTTCAAATGTTCTGTGACTCTACTCCAATGGTGGCAATGGAGTTAGCTAAATTTTACTTACTTACATTATAATAAATTATAATTGTGACGAATTTATATTTTAATTTAATAGTACAATTATTTTTTTTCTTTCTTAATAATTTGTATGTTAATTGACAAAACATAGCGCACTACCTAATTTTTAAGATCCTGTATATGTTTATCACCTATGGTATGGTATTTTTTGCGCGAACCGAACATTAGAAATAAAAATCTACAGTGAACGTTAGGCTAACAGCCCGCGCGTATTCGCTACTATACGCTTGGTGTATGCCCGCGTGAAACTTACATACTCTTACATACTTACATTACAAAGCTCTGTCGACGAAACGACAACGACACGACGATGGCACGACGCTGCGTGTTATGAAACTCCGCGTCCGAGGACAATAAAAACCTGAAATTATTAATCTAAAATGATACCAATTTATCACACGAATATTAATAAAGACAAAAGTTTATACACAACATGTAACTTAATAAATAAACCTGAATTAGAATCGTTCAACAATTCGATTTTAATCATTTACAAAATACGTTTTTAGGGTTCCGTAGCCAATTGGCAAAAACGGATCCCTTATAGTTTCGCCATGTCTGTCCGTCCGTCCTCGTCTCTCTGTGACCCTTAGCTCTAGAAAGCTGAAATTTGGCACCAATATGTATGTCAACAAAAAAAAAATTTGGAAAAAAATGTTTTATTAGGGTAGCCCCCTACATGTAAAGTAAAAAGCGATTTTTTTTTAAATTTCAACCCTAACGTGTTATATAATATATTGTTGGATAGGTATTCAAAAATGAATAGGGGTTTACTAAAATCATTTTTTGATAATATCAATAATTTCGGAAATAATTGCTCCAAAAGTAAGCGCGCGCGTAGTAGCGTCCCCCCCCCCTCTAACTTTTGAATCATAAGTTTAGAACATATGAAAAAAATCTGGAAAGTAGAACTTTATAAAGACTTTCTAGGAAAATTATTTTGAACTTGATGGGACCAACAGTTTTTGAAAAGTTGGGGACACTTATTGTGACGGACTGGAAACTACGGAACCCTACACTGAGCGTGGCCCGACACGCTCGTGGCCAGTTTTTTTTCCTATTTTTATAAATTGTTGATAAATCTTGATTATATCACTTGAGTGATTGTGGGGAAGTGCCCCAATATCGATGCGCTACCATTGTATACTCGTACATCAATTCTCAAAATATTATTTGCCTACAATTAGCTTATTTCTTAATAAAAACAGTAGGCACCTAATTGCATTTAAGTAAAATTGTAGTGGGCAGTAGTTACTGTCCACTCCCTCTCTTACAGAGGAGGCCTGAGTCCCAACAGTGGGAACATTACAAGGCCGATAATGCTAATGCTAAAATTGTAGTACTTGAATTGATTGTAACTCAATTTTCTCGTTGCCTTGTACCTATTTTCTGTCTCCTTCTTATTCTCCATCCCATCTCTCCCAGATCTCCATCTCATTCTTTTATGTGTGTACAGAACTGTTAAACAAATAAATAAAAAATTGTATAAAGGCAATATTCCAGTGACGTGTCAGAGCATGTGTATATTATGTGTAAGCTTGTCACTCCTACGCATTCAAAAGTTAGAACGGATTTGAATGATTTAGCACAAGTAGACTGTGTCCTAGAATAGCTCGTTAATACTTTTATCGTGGGTGTAGTTTGCCTTGTAGCCATATAGGACTTTAACGTGGGCGAAGCCGCTGGTAGAAGCTTGTATGAAATAAATAAATTAACCCATGAACGTCGAGTACCAAACACGAGATGCGACTTAAGAATCTGACATTTACGTGGTAATAGAAAATATTACCATAATAACTACGAGAGACGAGATAGTAGTTTTTGTACTTTACAGCGCATAAGAGGATGCAGTAGCCTGCAGTCTTAAAATAATCCTTTAATCGCCTTAGTTCTATAATTATGTTTGTGAAAACTAAGTTGGTGTAATACGCCACAGACTTATTATGGGGAAAACATTGTTGAAAACCTCATTTTGATATTCACAAATTACCACATATACTATGCGGGCTACCGCAAAACCGAATCGGGTACCGCAAAGGGCAACTGAAGGAATACATGTTGGATTTACTCAGTAAATGGCTGAAACTCTCTCTCGCTCCAATCAGAGATCGTTTTTTACGTAGGACAACATCAAAAGACTTTTTATTTAATGATGTCCTGAAGTACCTATATATAATTTTATTGTTTCTCTTGTTTTTTTTTTTCTATGTTTTAACTTCGTGAGTACTCCCTATATTCATAAAACAGAAACACAAAACATCTACAAAATTTACCCTAATATTGTTAACTATAATCATAGTCACGAGTTTTCTAAATTGTTTGACTAACTCAACTCTTTGGTGGTATTATGCAATAAAACAAAACAATTTTTCTCCCCTTTGACTTTTTTCAACGCGCCTAAGCTATGCGTCCTAATTACCGCGGACATGGTTTTTGAATTAGGCATAACACAGAAATGTACTTTAGGCGACGAGTGAATGTTAATCATGTGTTAGACTGGGTAAAATAGCTGACATAACGTGCAACTGAACATGCTTTATGTTTAGGCTTATTACGTCTAAACTCATATAATAAACAAGCAAAATCCCTTACGCCCATGCCTCCTATATTTATGCATACGAGAGTTTAACGACTTTATGGTCGTAACGTATATTTTTAGTCATCTTTTTGTTAGGTCGAAGGAGGTCTTTAAAAGAGCCAAGGATGGTAATCATCAATAACGTGTATCAAGCGAAGTTTTCCAACTTATTTGTGAAAAAAAAAATTAATTACTTTTATTGTTATTACATTATAGAATATTAGTATTATTAGTGAAAATGTTGAATTTATTATTTAATAATGTAATTCAGCTAAAAGTTACTTGTTGTTGAATAAATGACTATGACTATTCTTCAACAATAAAAGTAAATTTGTTCTGTGACATGGCGCAAAAAATTAAATCTGTTTTCACATTCTCGCGCATCTTAAAATGGTAGGCATAGACTAGCTAGATTGCTTTAATAAAAATAAAAATGAGGTTCTTTATCTACAAAGAAAAACAGATGTTATCTGCATGAACAATTTCTTTATTCAACATGTACAAGTTAAAATGGTTTATTTAAACACGAAATTGCATGAAATAACTCTCTCGCGAACATATCTTGAAAATCTGTCTGAGGCTATCATCACTCTAAATCGTGATCTGGCCAGCATGATTGGAGAAAGAAGTAAAACAACAACCAGTCACACACAACCAGCCAGCCAACCAGTACCAGTACAATCAACCAGTAGGTGGTTGGACTGTTCTGGGATTGGCTGTTTGTGGTTGCACACACTTTTTCTTCCCATCCATGATTATATTGATGCCAGCTATCTGGACCTTACAGAGGAACACCTGGATAAACTTGAGTAACTTCAAAATTTTTGTTTAAAATATTTTTTTAGTTTGAGTAAATATACATTCGTGTGAAGTTTAAGTCAATCAATAGTCATATTCTTTTCCTTCTATAATGTTCTCATTTTTCCCTTTACGCCTCCTTATCTCAAAAAAAAAAAAATTCTCTGTAATTCGCACACAAAACTTCTAAATTGCCAATGCATTCCACAATCGTCTTTGATTAATCATTTACAGCCCAGGCTGCTCGTCTGTGGAATGAATTGCCAGACACAATTAGACGCGCTCAATCGTTGCCTGTTTTTAAAAGGCTCGTTGTAATTCAGTGCCTGTGGGTTGTACCTTGGAGTCTTTTTACTATGGCCGAAATTTTAAAATAAAATATGATACATGTGGCTATAAAATGGAGAAAATTACTAAAAATTATGATCTTTATTTTGGTAAAAAAAAAATTAAGATTACAATACTGCCGGACTTATCAAAACGAAGAAAGGAAAGATTTTTAGATATTTGAGATACACATAGATTCGGAATCCTTGTAATGAGCTCAATATGTGAGTATGCTAAAATTACTCATAACTAATACCTACTTACTGCACTTTTAATTAGCGCGTCAGAATAGATAGTAAGTATCTCAGGAGTTTTGAATATTAAAAAAAAACATAATAATATACAACAAAAGCAGTTGCCGAGACCAGACACAGCTCTAACTTGTTCAGCGATTCCCTTCTCTTTCTCAATAGACTATTCGGGACTACATACCGTATCATACATCTATAATAGGTAATTGAGTTTCCATGAAAAATCTGTAATTTTAAAAGGATTTAATAGTCCATTTATACAGCCATTACATCTAAAGGTGATCAAGTTCCAGGCTAACCATTTTCGGTTTAATTTTGACATGAAATACACTTACACTTTAGCACTGATTTACCTCTGTTAGTGACACCAAGCAAACCTTTATATCTAGGATTGGTACTTTCGATTTTATCGTCATAGTTGTCTGTATACAGGGTTATTTGTAAAACACTAACAACCTTGCAGGACTGTATGACTCCATAAACCACAATTATTGATTCTTCACTTTTTCTTTCTTCCACGATTTTTTATAAAACATTATACATTCACCAAAAAGTAACCTTCTATATTTCGTTATTTTATCTAATACATTTCAACTCTGTATTTTGCTGTACCTAACAACGCCTTCCGCGCACTGTTTTTCTCCCTGCTTCAGCTCCCTGCTCTCCCCGCTATAGTAAATATTATCGCATGCTTCGCATAGACTCCGTGACATTTAATTTAACGTTCAATTTAAATATTTTTATTTTTTGTACGAAAATATGATAAACTAAAATAAGATAAAAAAAAATTTATGATACATTTTTAAAAGTCATAGAATAAAAGATATTGTTTCTGATGATAGTATTTTACTAGGATAGGATAGAATTTTAGTTGTCAGTATTTTACAAATAACCCTGTATAGTAGATTGAAACAGCGACTGTATTTGACCTCTGTTACCGAGACTTTACTTTGAAGAATATTTTTTCTAAATTGTTTTCTTTGAATTTTATAGGCATTGACCTTTGTAACTGAGATAACCACAATTTACGAATTGAAACTTTGGTCCCTTAAAGTCTCAGTTATTCAGGTTTCACTCTAACTGCTTTCTGATTTCTGCTACCCAGATATTCGGTAAAAATTGATATTTCAAAAAAGCGGCTGCAGTAATTTTTTCATCGTTCTCAACACCCCAAACGACTGTCATAGATATTCGTATGACAATCGGTATGGTGTTCCCTGGTCCAACCGCAGCTGAAGCTGAAATTCGACTATAGGTATCGATTAATTTGAAGATTTCAAAATTGATACCTTTATATCAGACGGAGAGACGGACAGACGAATTGACGAAAAACCGGAACAAAACCTTAAGGGCCCAGCGGGGCTGTAGCCTACTGGGGTCATAGGTTGACTTCTAAAAGGGACACCTGTGGTCCTGGAATGCAAAGGAAAACTGAAGGGTATAATAATCTGGCTTTAGTCAGTAAAAATCTGACACGCGCTTCCACTGTGCCTAAAAGTAGGAGGAGTCATTGGATGATTTCCCACTTAAAAAAAAAGAAGAGTTAAGCAATAGTGACGATTTTCAGATTATAAATTTTCATTTTAACGGAACATTCATAACAAGTTTGTTACTCGTGCCTCCATTTTTATAACGATAGTTTACACCAAGTGCTGAATCTTCTTAAAGCTTAAGCGTGCTGAACCGAGATAAGAAAGTAAAGACGAGGTAAAGATTTCCCACAGAAAATAGTTTTTCCTCTCATAAAAGTCTTTCGTACCTAGCTATCCTATGAATCTCAAGCACTTAACTCAGGATTAGGTATACGGTGACTATAAAAAAAAAGTTTTTACTCCGCTTCGTGTGGAGTTAATATCACTTGGCAATGACTTTGAGGAATCCGAAATGTCTATCACCAAAACTGAAACGAAGGAAGTGTCGTATACCGAGTTCTAGTCTTTGACTTTAACTATATTTCACTTGTAACGAAATGAAACGAATTTGGACATTGGAACTTGAAGATAACGTGAGGGTAAACGACACTTTTCTCGGGTCCGACCTCGAGTTAAGAGGGTATCGTCGGAGGAACGAACGTGTGCGTATGTTCATGGCATATTATTTACGAAGTAGACAGATCGCTCGGACGAAGGTTTTACGTAATCAATTTATGTAAACGAAGTATTGTAGATGTTTATTTATTTAGTAGACAAACAATGTTATTTGAAAAGTGTTTTTATTAATACGTAAAAACTATAAATTTTTAAAATACAAACGAAGACTCCATTGTTATGAAAAAAGGTACCTAATCACATGTTTTGTAATCCTACTCTCACCTTGAGAAAATAAATACACTATTTACGAGTATATTCAGCTGTTGATTGTACACAGGCTCACTGTACGCCCTACTAAGCTGTGTATTGTCAGTTAGGTGTGAATGAAAAGTTGAAGAGGTATGAAAGAGCAGATCTCTGCGTGCTCGCTAACAGTCTGCGGTTGACAATACGTTTGGTGTGATCGCGACTCGTGGCCCAATCTTAGCATAGTATTTGTCTACATAAAGGTATGATGTTTATCTGTTCTTAGTTTTTTCATACTTATTAGTAGTAGTTTTATTAACATTATCACTTATACAAATAGTCCGATAGTCGCCTCTTAAGTCACCCAGGCACTGAATTATGGGATGATATTATTCTTTACGTCCGACACCATACGTTTTTTTTTTCACGTGCCAGACACTATACGTACGGTACCTACTGTTCAAAGTGACGTTACAGGAAAATGGCCAAAGTCACGTTCTGTTGTTTTTTGTTGGTGACCTTTTAAATAATCACTTCCAAACAAAAAACAATGATAAATCATTTAGTAGGTAATAAGGTACATACAATATAAATAAGCTTTAAAAATATTAAATAAATTTTATGAACAGTGAGGGTTAGATAAATAATGACTTTTCTATTAGCGTTCAGCCAAACGCGACGCACAAATGTTTTATGCTAATGGCATTATCTAAAATTCATTCATTTTTCTAAGGGCGCAGAAAATGAAAAATGAAATATAATGCAATAGTTGATAAGTAACTCGTAGATGTAGATAGAGGGTAGATATTGCTTTTTGTTCATTTTAGTTCAAAAAGCTCCCGCAAATCAATCCTGTTATTTTTCCACTTGCAAAGAACGCGAATATTTTTCGTTCACTTTTGTCTCTAAAACCATAAATAAGTACGATACCATGGCCACTCCGAGCGGAGCCGGGGCGAGTGCCTACTTACCAACCAGAAAGCTTTAATGCAAAATTGGATTTCGCGGTCCATTAATTTTCAATTTGCGTGATTGCAATTTTGGAGGTTTGCTCCTCCCAAAGACGTCTGGATTGGGGACAGAAAATAACAAAAAGGATTTAGGATGAGATTGGAATGAATACATTACAATCCTACTTCCCTACTTATTTATCTGAGACATCGTCCTGTTCTGTTTCATCCTGAGTAAAGCTTAACTGAATTCTACGTATTTCAATAATTATTTATATAAAGTTTCACTTTAATTTTCGCCAAATACTTATTCGATGAAACAACAATTACTTTATACTCCTGATCACGATGAGCGTTTCAGAGAACTCTGAGCTATTTATTCAAATTATTAATTATATAAAGCGCTTAATAAGATTTTAACGTAATTATCGTTAAAAGCACCTCCTTTATACTTAAGTCGACAAACTATTCGATGTTTAATACTATTAATAACGTTAAAATAACATCATTTTGATAAAATTGTTGCAGAATACTCCGTTGAGTAAATCTATTAAAGCTGTATGTACTCAGAAGATGTAACGTATTATATTCAATTATAATATTGTTAGGGATTAACTCGAACATTATTAATAATACATAACCACTAATTCAATAAAATAACTGTAATGAACATAATAGAAACTATGCTGTGAATTGTTTCATCTACGAGTATACTAATATAATAAAGAGGTAAAGTTTGTTTTTTTGTTTGTATGAGGTAATCTGTGAAAGTACTGGTCCAATTGCTAAAATTTCTACACCAAGCTGTTGTATTCCTGAGTATATTACATAGGCTATATTTTATGTACGCGGGAGAAGCTGCGGGCTAAAGCTAGTTTTCTATAAAATCGCAATGTAACTACAATATTCGTTTGTTTTTCCAAACAAATAAAATACTTGTTTTATGAAAGGCTAAATATAATAATGGTAACTTTTTTTTGGACCCAAACTGTATTCAAAGGCTGGACAAAAGTCCTTCGGAACCTCTCTGGACAAGTTGGCCCCACGAACATGATCAGATCGCCACACCACCTTCGCCACGATCGACTTCGATGACGTCATCCTCTCTCAGGTGTCTAGAGAGAGACTGAATGGACTTAATACCAAAATAATGCAATGCAGTACTAAAATAAATAAACAAATATTTTCTCTTCTATTTCATTGGTCCAATCATTTCAATCTTCTGGACGCCTAATCTAAAGACAAGGGGGGTCATTTCCTCAATTCTATCACAGACAAAAAGTGTGTATCTGTTCTCGTATTTTATTTCTCTTAGTAGGTATACGGTCGCCGATGTAGTTATGTTCCGAGCCATTTGTTGGAAGGACGTTTAAACGGCGAAAAAACGTGACAAGAAAACAGAACTTACACATTAAGCTTTCTTTATTGTGCGCCTAAAGCTTCGTTTTGTTCTGTGTTCAGATTAAAACATGATATTTATGAGATACGAACATAATCTGATTATTGAGTTGTCAATGTAACAAGTATTGAATAAAATATCGATGAAGCTCAAGCTGGTTTTAAGAAAGATAATTCGCTGGTAATGCCTTTTAAATTGTTTTAGCGAGGTGATTTTTATGGCCTTTTATCTAAAGCTGATTTTGAATGATGGGTGCTATTATGTGAGTCCTTTAAAGATTTTTTTTTAATCTTAGTTAATTCTATAATCATGCACATTCTGCTGCAAAACAGTAATATGTGTGAAAGAGTTGGTGAAAAGCGTGAGGGAGATTACATACTAAAGCCCTAGCCGCCGCAAGACAAGTTCCGAATGACATGCACGGGCTTGCAGACGGCGAGCAATAGGTAGCTCGCTGTCCGGTAATGACCAAGCTAAAGTCTACGGTGCGTCGTATTCAATGCGAGTCCAGAGCCGAGCAATGAGATGTCAGTAAAATGGACGGGGCTAACTAGGGCCGATGCCTGCTGAACAGCCTCCCGATGTACTCAGATTAATATTTTTAACATCTACGCGAACAATGTCGTGGACAAAATAAACTATAGAAATAAAAAAAAACCAAATCAATCAAACAATCCTACTACAATAATTTTCGACTTCTATGCAGACGAAGTCACAGACAAAAGCTAGTTGACAAAATAAAACTAACCTTACTTTACTTATTTATACAAAAGAAGACATAACATTTTAGTTCATGGTATAAAACAAATTGGGTTTCAACATTGACACAGGTCTAGTAACGAGAATTTGAACAGTGTACCCTTGATCAGAAGTTAACGTGGGAGTACCTATGAATAAAAGAAATGGCAGTCAAGTGTGAAACGTGATAGCTTGATTAGTTTTCTATGAGTTCCATTACTTAAGAGCTGCGGGATTACTCGAAAAATCTGATATTTGTATATCTGTAGCCCTGGAAAGAAAAGAAAACTGAAGGAACACGTGTAGGTTTTAGTCGCTTTGGATGGAGTGGGAGGGAGTGTCAGACTTTTACTTTTAGTTGGTCTTCGCGTTGTAGAGTCGCAGTAACCTGTGGTATTGTTCGAAAGAGTTGCCGTGGACCTGTAATGAACAGAGCCACTGAAAGAACACAGGTGGATTTTAGTCACTAAAAGTCTTGTGCTGGATTTCTCAACAAACAAAAGCTAAAAAGAGCTCCTCTTGTTTAGTTAGTAGAGTTACAAAAATCCTGGTTACACATTTCTTTTCGCCTCATCCCTTTCTCATTCTCTGTTCTAATATATCGACACATACCTACATGGCTTACGCACGACTAGATGTGCATTTTATTAAACCGACCGCTGTGTTTATATTTATCTTTACCCTAAGAAAAGAGAAGTACTTACGGGTCCACTGCGGGAGATAACTACCTAATTATTTTTTTAATTTTCTTAGTATACACCTATGTATGTATCGTATATACCTTATCCTATACATCACTGTATGATGATGTGTGGTTTTGTGGGTCTACATTTTACACCAGGGATGTTACCAGATCTGGATACGGATATAGGAATAATATTATACCGGTTTCAAATACGCACACAGATATGAAATAACTTCATCCGCTAGTTTCGGATAGGATACGGTAACGCATATCAGAATTTTAAAATTATAACAGTAAAATTAGCAAATACCTAGTACAAATAGCAAGATTTGATATTTATTTATTTATTTTACAGTATACAATGTGTACAAACCTTATAATAAAGAAGAAGAAGAAAGAAATCGAAAAATAGATAGAAAGGTGATGCTTATCGCAGGCATGCTGAAAGAGATTTCCACAGAAATCAGCATACGTGGAAAAGAAGATTTTTTATTTCTATCATTTGTTTAGTCAAGCAAAATGATCAAAATTTTATCGTAGTCCGTTATTTCGAGTCCGCATTTATCCGAAATTTTTATACCCGTTTCGGCAGCCCTGCTCTACACCACGCATTTGACGCACTTGACCTTTCCGAAGGACAAACGTCATCCGATCGCGGCATAAAATATGTCTGCCGGAGCCTTTATGACACGTCCACTCGTGTTCACCCGATATACCCCTTTCGTTAATCGACTCCCATTCACGCTTTTCTACATGAATGATTCACTGAACCGTTATTTTATCACTTTTCAATGTGTTCTATAAATCGGCGTTCATTTATTTAATCATTCGATTTTAATTCTAGTAAGAGATGAGCCTTTATGTTATTTTTTCTTATAGTCTGAGGACTGTCTGTGTCTTAATTAACGCTATTAAAGGCGGTTGCCATATTCAAATTTTACATAGTTCTATAGAAAATTTGATTTCAAATATGATTTTCAATCGTAAAAGCGATTATGTATGAACCTATATTCGATTCCGATCCAAACTCGTGAAAACATGGTCCGGAGTAGTCGTAGAACTATTTCTTTGCTAGTTTATGCACTAGATACAACTGCCGTCATCCGTGAATCTCCATGCCGGCCCGAAGCATCCAAACCCAATAGGAGCTGAGAGCCGAAATCGATCAAGTTACACTCTATTCTCAGTCATTGTAAAATTTCCTGCTGTTTTGACGTAATACCGCGTAGTGATTATCAAAAGCAGAATTATTTATTTCTGCGTGTTCGAATATACAATAGTTCCCAGAAGTTCACGCTGATTGAAAAGCCTCATGATCATGGACGTGAACACTCTCTATTGTAGTTCCGCGTAAAATGACGTGTGCCAAACGGTGGCCGCTAATTTGCTTGGATTTGGATCAAAGATCGGACTAGTACGTAAGTAATATACTATGTGGATATGACAATTCGACTATAAATGAAAACACTGGAAATACTCACCGTTATGAATAACTTTCAGGATGGGCCCAACCCTAAAATCGCGAAAAAAAACCAGCTGTCCCGTACGTTTTGTCGACTTGTGCAAACGCATGTATGACCTTTGTGAGTACCTGACATTTTTTTCGCGATTTTAGGGTTAGTCCTATACTAAAAGTTATTCATAATAATGAGTACTGCTAGTGTTTTCATTTATTGTCCTATTGTTGTATCCAAATTTTATATGAATTGAGTCAATAGCCTTCCAATTCCGTAATCACCCGTCAGAGATGGAGGTAATATGAAAAGCACTACTTATCCGAATTCGATCCGAAATTCCTATTCCTAGAATTTTCACTGGTTCGGATTCGAATCGGATCGGACATAGTGCGAAACTGCTCTAACACATATTTATATATTCATGGATTTATACATAATTATTAAAATCATCAATACAACCCTCTCAGTTCAGTTAACCCTATTGAATGGTTATTTCACGAAACAGTTATACAATCGGAGCCGGGTGGATGGTTTAATTTATACCTCAGTAAAGCCATATTTTTACGGTCACTAATCTTATTTTCATAAACATAAAGTCTGTTCCGGATCTGCAAAATGTGTAAACTAACAATACTAATACTTATGTTTTTGATCATGAGGGGGCTCGAAGTTCTAAAATATAGGTTTATCTACATCTATGACGTCACATAAGAGCTACAAATCGTGCATCGCCCAATTAAAGTTCTCCGCGCGATCTGAATAGATACAACAGTCCGAAATCATCTATCAGACAACATTTTGGATGTTTGAAGTACTCTACAAATTACAACTGTGGTCTTTCAGTTGCCCTTTGCATTTCTGGACCGGCTCAATAAAAAATCTGTCTATTAACTTTACATAAGACCTTGTATCATTCACCATATTCGTATTATACACGAAGCTTAAACAAAGAAATGCCTTATAAATGTTTGTTACTCTCCCATTTAATGCACTACACACAAGGAATAACGTTACTACAAAAAACTCGCCCCTCAACTCAAAAGCTACTACCTAATCGTCTGAAGTTAAACACACAAAAAACTTGTAAGTAACTAAATAAAGGACTTCCTCCAGAGTTCCAAAGACATGATCACCTTGTTTCAAAACATGTCCGTTTCACCCTAACAGGTGTGCCAACTGCAGAACATAAGATACCTTTTGTCCCGATCATCACTGTCTCGTACAGTCCGCTTGTTAGACGGCTACTACCTACTGAAGTTAAATCGAGATACTTTTCCTTTGAAGCCGAAAAGATTTTCGATGAAAAACTACGGTTTTGGGTTTGGTAACGTTATTGTGGGATTTATTTGGTGCAAGACGATGGCTGATTATTAAACAGCCTTAGATAATAATTATAAAAAAATAAACATGAATCTGTGATTCGGCTATTAATGAAGTCGCAAATAAAAAAAATGTAAAAAAATAAACGTTATTATTTTTTATCTGTAGCTTTTTACTATGCAATATTTCATCTTTTACATTACGATGGCACTTATGAAATTAGTTACTCTATAGAATTAGCTGTTTATCTGAGCCAGTGATGTATTTTCCCAAAGGTAATATAAATATATTTCCATTTTAATAGACGCCCAATTCAAACAGTTTTTAGAGCTCATAGTTGTTAAAGTTTCGCTCACTCGCTCACCACTTCAAACCAACTGAAGTGCCGGGAGAAGGGGGAACTTCGAAAAACGTTCATTCATCAGGAAATAAACGGTCGTCAGGTTACTGAGTAATATACAGCTTTTAATAAAGCCTTACTCAGAAATGGACATTATTACAAAACTTGTTCGATGACCGTTATCAACAAACTTATTGCTTTCATTCGACCGCCCCGGATCAATATCACCATCAACATTAATTATTACGACCATCGACGTGAATTTACACTATTAAATTTAATTTGATTTGAATGTTACACAATGTTATACTACTCGCAAATATTTGTGAGCAGGCACTTGTGGCGACATAAACTTCACTTGTCGACGCCAATAACAGGTGAAATGGTGTTTCAAAATGGAACTCGGCAGAGGCTTTCCATCACTTTGTCAAACAAATTGAACAGAACAGCGGAGGTGTGTTATGTTCAATGTTCAATACGTTACAACAAAAATAAAATAGGTACGGTAATATTTTTTGACTCGTTTAAGGAAGCTTTTCACGTCTTCCACTTTTTCCGCTTTTACTGAAATTGAATATAGGTACCTGACAAACATGTTATCCCATCATTTAACTGAAAAGACTTTCGAACATCAAATAAGTAAAAAAAAAACTGAAAAGTCACTGGATATAGTTATATTCTTTGCAATCCTTTGTTATATCTAAATCTTTATCTGCATATCAACTCATTCAGAACCTCAATTTACAATGAAAATAGCATTAAATAGCCTAAAGTCTTATAGGGTTCCCACAGCTGGAAATCAGAACGCTTCTCTAGGAGAGGGAATGGGTCTTAATCTACCATGCGGATCACTGGATCCGCGTGGTAGATTTCGACTCATTTCCTCTTCTGGTGGATCACCCATTTAGTCATTTCCCTCAGCATGTACTACATTTTAGTGGATATCACTGTGTCACATGCCTTCATCAAATCTTTGGTTCTAGTCCAGTCAGTTTAGTTCAGTCCATGCTGATCATAAAATTCTCCGTCATCATTTTAAAAGCGGTGCTAATGAAATAAATTGTACAAAGTAATTGCCTACCTGGGTTTGAATCCACGTCTTACAACTCGTGAGTCAGGGCTGTTACCACAGCTATTATATGTAAATAGGTACTAACTTAAATAACACATCAATTGACAATACACAATCCCGTGCAACTACGCTACACTAGCTCATTTCTCAGAGAACAGACGCCACTCGTGACAACTACATGAAATCATGTAATTGAACCGCAGTAATGCATTGCTGAGCTGGGTCGGTTTCACTTTGACCCGATAGCAAACGTGCATGTTTATAGAATAGGTTGTGGAACTCACTACGGTCTGTCATTCAGGGGCGGATCTATATAAGGTATTTCTGAGATGCAGCTCTGAAAGGGTTAATCTATATTCTGCATTTTTTACTCTTAGGTATGTTTACAACAATTGACAAATAAAAATGAAACCGAGGCTGCGTAGAAATATCAAAACAACCACCTCGTAGTTATAGGAGATTTTAATGATTTTAGGAGATTTTAAAGTGCGATCGTGGAATGAAAAATGACAATGGACTCATAATTTCCGATGTATTACCTCAAAACAACGTAGCAGTCAATTCAGCCTTTATAAAAAAAAAAAACTAAACAAAAAAGAAATCGATTGATATATCATCACATACCTAAAAATATTTTTTTTACAAATTAATCAACAAACTAAAATACCCAAGCAAACAAAAGAGGGCAATTCTCATTCACGAAAAACAAAAAAGCACAAACCTTCAGAATAAAAAGTCTCTTTAGGCTAGTTTTGTCTTTGGTGAGAAAACAAAAACGTAGGTAGTTCAATACGGTTCGTCCCATTTCCTTTTATATTGCAGAAATGAGTCCCCAAAAAGGATATGGACACATGCAATCAATTTTAATGTAGGACCTAATACCGTTCAGTTCCTGTCCGGAAAGGACCGAATTTTACATACGTAATGTCATCTTTGTCTGCCAGAATCGATTACCGAACGGATTGCTCTACAAAGGTTTTATTTAAAACCCGGAAAACTGATAAGTTATACGGCTAATGGGTTTCTGGAATTGTGTTGTTTTGATTCATGATTATTTTTCTACGAGGCTGTTTCTACAAGAAACAGTTTGGTCACAATGACACAACCTTTTTTGTGCGGAACCCTAATTAGTTTTCTAAAAAAAAATGACGTAAGTTACTTCTTATAATATCAGCTAGTGAAAGACATAGCCTAATATAATGAAAGTAAAAAAAAAATTATATTACAAACATAATTATTAATTTGGTTTACATTTATTTATAGATTTACCTACGAAGTGTTTCATGTAATCAACAATGCGTTAGAATTTCCATTTACGGTCGTACGGAAATGAAAATATTTTTAACAGGAAATGAGAAAGGTTTGGTTAAAAACTCTTTATCACTTCTGTACCTTTCCTTTTAATCAGAAATTCCAACAGACAGCGGAACCATTGGCCAGCTAAGTATCAAGAGCGTTTCAAAGGATTTGAATTAAATTTTAATAGAAATCTGACTGGACATTCAAACGAACATTATTTGCATTTAAAATGGATGCTTTGAAGCCTCATCGCGCACCACCATACGTATAGCGAACAGTAATATGATATTATAATACAGTTTTGTTTTTCAATGTGTACCTAAAAGTGTGATAATCTTTCAAGAAAGAACAAAAGAGATATTAGATAGATATACAGTTAACTCAATATTTTACATACATACCCATATCTTCATAGTCGTGCACTCTTGACACAGTGGTCGTGGTCATGTTTCGGTCGAGTCCTGCGCGACCGACTCTCTCGTGATAGGACGCTATACAGCTCTGTGTTTACATCACACCATCAATCATCATTCGTCTTTTAATGCTACGATTCAAAATTATATGTTTGTAAAAAATACACAAACTAAAATCATAATTAAAATCGTAAAATAAAATCTGTTTACACAACCATAAACCAAAATCCATTTCAACGAAATTAAATTTCTTTGTCGTTTCGTTTTAAAAAAATATTCTGAATAATATAAAACGTATTATTTTGTCAAAGTATTATTAGGTGGCACGCTCTATTTGGTTTCAATTTCGGGTTACACTTCACAAACGTTTTGTTTTTAGATCGTCACTTTGTATTTGTACCTTGTAATAGGAGGAGGGCATGCCCAGAATACATAATATACTATTAGCAGGATTTTGTAAAACGGAGAGAGAAACAGGAAGGGATTCTGAATGTAAGTGTCACGGCCCGCTTAAATAATGGATTTTTTTTTGCCGCCTCATTATTAAGGTAAACTTATTGATTTTTTACCGGTATAGATGCTTTCTTTGGAGTGCTTTGAATGAGCATCCTGTATTGACAGCTAGCTTTTGCCAGCGACGTCGCCTGCGTGTAAGCAGAAAATTATTCCAAGGGAGAATAGAACGTTGAACAGTTATAGTAGACATTATTTTTGTGCTATTTCAGGACACAGTCTACTTTATATACTATGCCTTACATATTAAAGTAGGTGATCAACATATGAACGCGGCTAGTTGGTTGGCACCAGCATTCATTTCAAATAAAATTAAAATTATTATTACTATAACCGACACTCATGCGGATGAAGCTACTAGCAGAAGCTTACAGTGGCATGAGTTTTTGAAATTAATACGAAAATAAAATATTACCTACAAACAAAAATAAATTATCAGAATAGAAATGTTATTTCTATGAATAAAATAAACAGCGACCACATTCCCAATTAATATTATTAGGGACGATAGTATTAACCTATCAATGAAAAACCGTTTCATATTTCATATTAACAATTATTTTGATACCATTTTTTCACACAATGTTTGAATATTTGTCGGAATAATGTAATGTTTGAGTTTTAACACAATACACGCTTCAACAACCATTGTGTTTGGCAATTTAACCTTATTATTATTTGATTTGCTAATTAATATGTAGTGTAACTTAACCTCTCCACTTGATATTTTGTTGTCGTAGACTTTGACGTGACGCCAAGAGCGACAAAATGGCGGGCGTTTAACGTAGGTACCTATTTTTATATATATACTAGCTTTTACCCGCGGCTTCGCTCCCGTCAAATGACTACTCTACATATCCTACGCTACCCTACCCTACCTTCCCTACCTACCTTACACTACCCTACCTACCCTACAGTACCCTACAGTACCCTACAGTACCCTACAGTACCCTACAGTACCCTACAGTACCCCACAGTACCCTACACTACACTACACTACCCTACACTACCCTACACTACCCTACACTACCCTACACTACCCTACACTACCCTACACTACCCTACACTGCCCTACACTACCCTACACTACCCTACTTTACCAAACTTTTTTTTTTTTAGACTTAATCTATCCTATCTCTCAAGTTGGATCGAACTGCACATGGTGTGCGAATTTTATTATAATCGGTTAAGTGGTTTAGGAGTCCATTGAGGACAAACATTGTGACACGAGATTTATATATATTAAGATTTTAAAAACATTTAATTACTTTTGACATTGTATGTTTTTTTAAATTATTGAATGGAAATATTAAAAAAAAAAAATTTACTACATTCGTTAATTTTAAAGTTTTGTTGTTTCATTAGAGTACATCTAAGTTCACGTAGTAGGTATATGCACCCTTTAAGGCTGAAAGACTAATTTTAATACACTCATAGTCTAACTATCAATTTATTATACTCGTACTATCATTGTCGCTTCCCTTAACTTATACGTACAGGATTTCAACTTAAACGACCAGTTTATCGCCACCTTATTCTCTCCGGATAGCTCATAGCCCGAGGTTGCAAAGTAAGACGATCTCGAACGGTCGGTAAATGGCTCTTCGATGCTTATTGATATCACGAGCATACTTTTCACACACATTAAAATTTGAATTTCGCGGGCTGACCTGAAACATCCACCTTAAAAACATTTTCTTGACTGTACATAGTCCTGTTTGTTTCTTAATTGATTATTACCTGAGTAAAAGCAAAAACACAATGAGCAGAAATAGTTCTGGGTAGCTAGTAAAAAGTGTGATAATAGTTTCTCAACAATTTTTCAAATTTATCTTATATATTATAGGTACATAATATAAATTAGAATAACTGTACATACCTGTACGTACGGGATTTCAACTTAAACGACCAGTTTATCGCCACCTTATTCTCCCCGGATAGCTCATAGCCCGAGGTTGCAAAGTAAGACGATCTCGAACGGTAGGTAAATGGCTCTTCGATGCTTATTGATATCACGAGTATACTCTACCAATGTACGAGTACTCCTCAAAATGTCTCAGATGTTTCCACGTCATTGTGCCCTCTTTGGGCGAAGTTGCTACTTGATTTGTCATTCTTGGCATTGAAAGTTAACTTTGTACAGTCAGTGTAACAGGTTGTTTAACTATCACCTAAAATTGACTATAGGTTCTAACTTGACACCTTTGCCAGTGTGTTAATCAACGTATTTTTTTGACTGTACAGTCTCGTTTGTTTGTTTCTTATTTTATTATTACCTGAGCTATAGCAAAAATACAGTGAGCAGCAAAAGTTCTGGGTTGCTAATAAAAAGTGTAATATTTTCTTGAATAATGCATAAGAAAAAATTTAAAAAATTGCACCTACCTGTACTTACAGAAAAAAAAACGACCAGTTTATTGACACCTTATTCT
Source organism: Mythimna separata (assembly GCA_030763345.1). Taxonomy (NCBI): domain Eukaryota; kingdom Metazoa; phylum Arthropoda; class Insecta; order Lepidoptera; family Noctuidae; genus Mythimna; species Mythimna separata. Next base: position 12,515,490 of record CM061180.1, read on the forward strand.
CACGGGATAGCTCATAGCCCGAGGTTGCAAAGTAAGACGATCTCGAACGGTAGGTAAATGGCTCTTCGATGCTTATTGATATCACGAGTATACTCTACCAATGTACGAGTACTCCTCAAAATGTCTCAGATGTTTCCATGTCATTGTGCCCTCTTTGGGCGGAGTTGCTACTTGATTTGTCATTCTTGGCATTGAAACTTTGTACAGTCAGTGTAACAGGTTGTTTAACTAATTAACTATCACTTAAAGTCGACTATACCTTCTAACTTGACACCTTTGCCAGTGTGTTAATCAACGTATTTTTTTGACTGTACAGTCTCGTTTGTTTGTTTCTTATTTTATTATTACCTGAGCTATAGCAAAAATACAGTGAGCAGCAAAAGTTCTGGGTTGCTAATAAAAAGTGTAATATTTTCTTGAATAATGCATAAGAAAAAATTTAAAAAATTGCACCTACCTGTACTTACAGAAAAAAAACGACCAGTTTTACGCCACCTTATTCTCACGGGATAGCTCATGCCCGAGGTTGCAAAGTAAGACGATCTCGAACGGTAGGTAAATGGCTCTTCGATGCTTATTGATATCACGAGTATACTCTACCAATGTACGAGTACTCCTCAAAATGTCTCAGATGTTTCCACGTCATTGTGCCCTCTTTGGACGAAGTTGCTACTTGATTTGTCATTCTTGGCATTGAAAGTTAACTTTGTACAGTCAGTGTAACAGGTTGTTTAACTATCACCTAAAATTGACTATAGGTTCTAACTTGACACCTTTGCCAGTGTGTTAATCAACGTATTTTTTTGACTGTACAGTCTCGTTTGTTTGTTTCTTATTTTATTATTACCTGAGCTATAGCAAAAATACAGTGAGCAGCAAAAGTTCTGGGTTGCTAATAAAAAGTGTAATATTTTCTTGAATAATGCATAAGAAAAAATTTAAAAAATTGCACCTACCTGTACTTACAGAAAAAAAAACGACCAGTTTATTGACACCTTATTCTCACGGGATAGCTCATAGCCCGAGGTTGCAAAGTAAGACGATCTCGAACGGTAGGTAAATGGCTCTTCGATGCTTATTGATATCACGAGTATACTCTACCAATGTACGAGTACTCCTCAAAATGTCTCAGATGTTTCCACGTCATTGTGCCCTCTTTGGGCGAAGTTGCTACTTGATTTGTCATTCTTGGCATTGAAAGTTAACTTTATACAGTCAGTGTAACAGGTTGTTTAACTAATTAACTATCACTTAAAATCGACTATACCTGCCAACTTGACAGTTTAATTCAGTCGTTAAGCAACACATTTTCTTGACTGTCCCGTTTGTTTGTCCCGAAAATATTCCAATCTATATCATTATTGATTCTTCACCGAATGGCACCATCTTCAAAAAACCCCTTTTTTTAATATATTAATCAGCTTTGTAACATTTCTTTTTTTCATTTGAGGGGCTCGTGGCTAAATAATAACAGCCGCACAGGTCGATCTTCAAGGTTAAGCAACGCTTGCCTAGGTTGGTCTGTGGATGGGTGACCATCTTAACATAACGAGTTTCCTCCGTGCCTCGGAAAGCACGTTAAGCCGTTGGTCCCGGCTGTCATTTGGAGATCTTTGGCAGTCGTTACGGATAGTCAGAAGCCAGTAAATCTGACTCCAGTCTTGCCATGAAGTACCGTGTTACCCCAGTTAATGGGTTGTGGAGGTCTGGTAGGCAGCCGCTCCTCGTAAAATACTGGTATTCAGTTAAATCCGGCTTGACTGGAAGCCGACCCCAATATAGTTGGGAAAAGGCTAGGCAGATGAATCAGCTTTGTAACATACGAAAGTTTTATAAATATATCTTGTGTATAAAGGAAAATATCACGTTTTAATAGTGACCCAGAATTGTTGCGGCCTATTTTATTTTAGCAGTAGGTAGTATAACGCAATCGCCCCAATAATTTGCATGGGATCCTGCTCAAAATTTTATTTCCGAGATGATGTTAGGCATAAAAGATTTCGGGATATGATTTCCTCACATAAAACGGAAACGGCAATTGAATTAACCGATTACAATAATACTGCCATTCATAAGCACATCAATCGCAGGCTGCTAAGATATAAGGCTATTATCACATCGGCGGCAGTATTCCCAGGCCCCCTCGGTCCAGCTGCCTGAACCTGAGTGCACAGTCGTGTATCGGTTGCCAAATCCTCGGGGGACGTCCACTTGACCCCATGATTCAGTGTATGTGTACACAGTTTTAATTTTATTTTGTGCTCGCTCCTATTCCAATTTATTGTCCTTATCGAACGTTCATTTTAAATACAGTAAGCGAGTGGCTTTGCGCTTTAAATACTGTACGTCTACCTCTATTTATTCTTATCTTTATTTATGTGGATTGAAAAATAAATTAATTTATTATTTGTGGATTAAATAATTGTTTATCTCTGTTGTATTTAAATTAGGGGTTCGTTGAAAATTAATTATGTAAAATATGACATCGATGTTTACATAAATTGAATGTTATTGAACTGAAAAATTAATCGGTATAAGTAGCTACTTTAATGCTTGCGTGTAATGGTACAGTCAAGTAAAAACATTTTTAATGCTGCACTTACATTATTGTATATTTATTTGCGCCGTGTTTACCAAATAAACGCCAAAGTGGCAGGTGTGGATGTTAAATCGAAACAAAATACATTTTCAGTATGAGTACTCGATTGAAACTGAGCATTAACATTTCCATGTACGTAAATAGAGTATATAATGTTCGTTTGTAGGTACTTTTCGTATGCAAAGTTTCCTCTTTTGGACGGCGAACCAATTTTATCGGTCATTTTATTGCTTTCGACGTTGCTCTCTTTACAACTTGGAGCTAGCTATTACATGAGGACGTATCTAAACTCCACAAAGATATCAGCTTTATCGCCGCTTGGCCGTATTGCCCGTTACTTTGAGGATTGTTGAGAAACCCTAAGCTATTATTAAATTATAATACATTTTATTTAAAATGCGCATTCCTTTATCTTGGTTTTATTAGGAAATAAAGCTTAGGATTTTTAGAAAGAGTAGCCGTGATCCTCGCAAAAGGCTACTGAAGAAACAGATGAGTTTTAGTCAGTAAGAGTTTGACATTCCCTCTCGCTCCACCTTAAGCCGTATAATTAATTTAATACGTTCACAACTCAAAAAAAAGATAACGTAACATTGAAAAATAAGAAAACGAAAATGTCAATAACTGAGAGAGAGAAACGTTATTAATACAATGTTATAAAACGTAATGATAAAATAATAACCAGTAACTCAGCACTATCTACTTACGTTTTTACTATTATAGGCATGATAATAACTCTCAATATTACTCAATTTCGGCATAAAAGATTCGAGGAACCTCGTTAACAGATATTAACCTAGCTAGTAATAAAATTTCACGACCAAATACCATAGTACATAGACAAAAATGATTATAATTTTATCGGCTATACCTATTACTTTTTTACGATCAACGTTCTACCGTGGAGGCGTTCACCGCCTGATAATGCGTTCTCTGTTATTGGATTTACGATAGAGCTTCTGTTTCGTCCATTGTTTATGTTTTTCTTTCGAAATCCTTACTTTGCAATTTCCTAGGAGCATACGGTGTATGAAGGCGCATGTGGCCACAATTAGCGAACGTGTTCCATTTTCCAATACGGGCTCCGATTGTGTTTTGTTTTTATTCGTTGCGAAATTTCGTACCGAATTAAGTTTTTAGTTGAACGTTTGATACTCAGATTGTAGTAAGCAATTGGTTGAAATAATTGAGTTAGTATTTTATAATACAAAAACAATTATATTTCTCAATTAGATACTCTTTCTATTTTAATTATTTACGTTGTGCTCACATGAGATAGAAGATGATAAGAATATTTTTTACCAAAATTTTTGTAACTCCTCAGAACAAACCCAAACTTGTAAGTTTTATCCATTAAAATTCTAATAACCCTCCCGCTTCGCCCAAGAGCGGGAGAAGTCATTTTGATGATTTCCCATCTAAGAAAATTCATCTAAAAAGAGTTTATTGTATGTTCTTCTTCATAGACTTTACAGATATTTTTTTTTAAAGTCCAGATGGAACAATAGTTGTTGTTTATGATGTCAGTAATACAGTCCTACAAGGTTATTAGTGTTTTACAAATAACTCTTTATTTTTTTATTACCTACTAGCTTTTACCCGCGGCTTCGCTCCCGTCAAATGACTACCCTACATATCCTACGCTACCCTACCCTACCTTCCCTACCTACCCTACACTACACTACCCTACACTACCCTATACTACCCTACCCTACCTTCCCTACCTACCCTACACTACACTACCCTACACTACCCTACACTACCCTACACTACCCTACACTACCCTACACTATCCTACACTACCCTACACTACCCTACACTACCCTACACTACCCTACACTACCCTACACTACCCTACACTACCCTACACTACCCTACACTACCCTACACTACCCTACACTACCCTACACTACCCTACACTACCCTACACTACCCTACACTACCCTACCTACCCTACTTTAACTAACTTTTTTTTTTTAATTTTTCTCTCCGTAAGAACCATCATTGAACTTCAAGGAACATTTAAAAAAAAGAATCAGCCAAATCGGTCAAGCCGTTTTCATGTGATGTCGTGACAACGAAAAACGGGTTTCATTTTTATATATATAGATTGAATTAGCCACCTCTAAAAATTTCAATGACAACACACAACGCAGTCTGCAACAACAAAAACACAACCTTGCAAAAACAATGGTCACTCATTCGCTGTACATTGATGAATTACAACGTCCACGCTTTGAGAGACGGGTTATAATGAAACAATGGATGGTGAAGTGTAGATAACACACGATATTGTAGCTACAAAGGAGGCTTCACTCGATATTCTGCAAACATAATGGGAGTGTTGATGGACGTAAATAATAACGAAGTTTTGAACGTGATGGTGCACGGAGGTAAGTAAAATAGCTAAGGATTATTGCAGACTGGGATTTTGATTAAATCGTGGTCGTAATATTGGGGAGCACTCTATCCATTTATGATGGCTCGTTTCCTATAAATCTTTGCCGCAGTCCTAGTGTGTTGTTACTATTTTGGTGTACAGTTAAGTCTATATCTCTTTATGAGGGAACTAGCCAGTATTATCAATAGGCCTGAACGATTGAATGCCGAGTAATAAGCTAACATGCATAACTAGCTTCTGCCGATGGCTTTGCCCGCGTGAAAGTAGGTTTTTTCATACAAACTTAACCCCTGTTTCCTCCACTTATGGGATGAAATTTCAGGTTCCTAGTCCCAGAAATTTTAGCGTGCGTAAAGTGCGTTGATATGTCAGTCAGTCAGCTTTTTATTTTATATATAGACTAATCAGTTTACACCACAAAGAATTTTCGAGCATTCTTTCAATATCCCAAAAACAACCTAAGAGATGGTAATATTTATAACTCAGCGTTAATTTTCATTATAATTGTTGAGCTGTGAAGCTTTCAGGACTCGATCGAACAAAGACAACAAAAGAAAAGAAGGTGCATTGCGCCTCGAGTCCCAAGATAAGAATAAGTCACCCCATCTGTTCCCAAGGGCGTCGTAAAAGTCAACTAAGAAATTATATCCAGTGGGTGGACAGTCACATCCAGTGGGTAGACATCGACATTTACCTGTAGACACTTTTATATTTTTTAATCGGGTTCAAAGGTGATTTCTTGAAGATCGTGGTACTTCGATATTAGATTAGATATACGTGATGTTAATTATTGTTTTAAGGATTTGTTTGAAATACAGTGTTAATTAGGTCTTTAATGCTTATTGTCGTTTGATATTGATATACGTTGTTTTTATTTAAAGCCCTATTTTTTTAAAACTGTCTTCACGATTGAATAAATTCTGCTAGGGTTTTTTTTTATATGGTAGGGGAATCATCAGAATAACTTCTCCCACTCTTGGGCGGAGCGGGAGGGTGTGTCAGACTCTTACTGACTAAACCCCTACCCTGTTCCTTCGTTGCCTTCGATCTGGGGGACACGGTGGGCACCTTTCCTATGTTCCCCAGAGGCTTCGGCCCTACCGGGCCCCTACAGTTTGCTGACATCTCCTTGAGGCGCGCGTGGAACAGAACGCGCCGTTGACGACTGGACTCGGTCCAGATTATTACCAGACTGCCGTACGGCGAGCTACCCAGTGCTCCGCCCAAGCGGGACACACCTCTACCGTGTGCTCCACCGTGTCCTCCGGGAATTCTGCTAGGGTGAATTTCAAATTTAATTAAATGCAATAGCTTCTATCAATGGCTTCACTTGCATGATGAAGCTCACGGTTCGGTAATCGTCCAGAATGAGCTAAAGTCGTCGACAGAGTATGGTGTACCATGCGCTCCTCAGAAGATATCAGAAAACAGTAGAGGCCCAACAGGGCCGTTGCCCGCTAGGACCACGGGTATTTTCTGATATACAACTCATGGTTCTAGATCGGAAAAGGCAACTGAAGGATGCTAGTACGATTTTAGTAAATAAAAGTCCCTCGCGCTCCCTCCCGCTCCAGAGCAGGAGAAGTCTCTGAATGAGATCCACCTTGGAAAAAAGGGATACATCGCCATTTACCAGTATCATACACAGGCAAGGACTTGATTAAATAAGTTAATAAGAAATTACATTACGCTGGCAAGAACATTGTAACTTACAAATAAAAACAAAACACTACCGCAAACTTGCTTGAATAAGTCCTTTGTAATATCTAAGAGGACTTGTTTTAATCTTTTCTTATTTATACGTAACTGCAACCCTTATTTTAATTTTATCAAGGTACTACTCCGTTCAGTCTCTTTATTTGTAACTTGTAACCAACGACTAAGGATCGCCTCTTCATTTTAAAGAAAGACGCTCTGTAAGAAGGATTCATTCATAAGGAACATTAAAGACTGGCACAAACAAGTTCTTGTCGAGAATAACGGAAAAATGTAAGAAAATACCTACTTAGTTTTAAAACAAAAACCACAACGAAATTCAAAGTTGCCGCTAAAAGTTGGAATACAATTCGAAGCGAGCGAAAGGCGTCCATTAAACGTTTGAAAACTGCTATAGACTTTTATGAGGCTCTCCGTACGTCATCGTGGAACCAAGCCGTATATTTAGCAACTTTGTAAAGTTATTGCTTAACGAGATGTGAGATATTAGAGATATTTTACAATGTTTTGGTTGTTGGGTGCTCAGTTTCGCCTTCTGAATAAGATAGGGCGTTTTTATTTCGTTTTCAAGTGGCCGCTTACAATCAGTGCCACACTGTGGATGATGAGTTTTCTCCACACACATGGTATTTCTTGTATTAACCGTCCTGCACTGGCAAATCTGTGGTAAAACTTGTGCGTGTGGTAGGCCCAATAGAATCATGCAAAGCAAGTAGTCAGCTGACGTTGTCAATGTTACGACGTGTATCTGCCAATTTATTTTATTGTATTGTCTTTACTTCTTCTCTCACTATTTGATGCCCAGACATTCTATCCTGGGATGCCGACTCTCTCCGCTGCTGGGTCTTTAGCATTTACACCCGATTGCCAATAAGACTGGATCACACAAAAAATATATGTGAACTGCGACTGAATACAGTTTTCTGGACACGAAGCTCACTTTCGTCGGATATAAAGAAAGAAAACATGTTTATTTGAGACACAATGTAGGAGCAAATATGTAGAAACTTAAATTTAAAACAATAACATTGTATAACTCACGGCTGCACAAAATAGGTCCAGTTCAGCATCTAATGCCCGACAGTTGTACGTAGTTACGTAGTAGTTGCCTAACAATAGTTTTCAACTGAACCTGAAATTAACCGTATGGGTGCAAATTAGTTTTATTTGACTAAAATTACGAGTTTGATAGATCATATTTATATTATATAATACCTATGTATGTGAAGTTTAATTTCCAGATTTGTACCCACACATGTTATAATAATAATAAAAAAATATTTGTTAATTCAAACAGACACCTCAATTTTATTTATATGTATGTAGGAATAGAAGATGATGATGACCTCCGGCAGATAGGACCAATTCATTATGTACATGATAAGAATTTTGTCGGATCTAGGCTCGAAAACGTATCGTGATACGGGGTCTCCTGCTCCGCTCCCCTATCGCATCATAGAAACTTCACGTGTCTTGTCGTGTCTGGCGCAGACAAGATTTTTTTCTTGGTCAGCGCCAAAGCTGTGTATACAGTTCGTGTGTGAAAGCGACACGAATTCTAGTATATGCCCGGCTATTTTTCGTAACGTGTATAAGCGGCCTTAGACATTAAGTCCGCCTCTGTACTTTTGTATTTAATAAATAAATGATGCATTAAACACAATTTTCTAGCTATCTTTTTACAAAGGCTTTTCACGAAAATATTATACTTCCTTATTACATAGAGCTAGGTTTGTAGATGAATTTGCATCTCACGCAAGTCAGGAAGGGCTTATGTAAATGTAGGCGCGTAGTGTTTATTGTGCCGAGTAGAACGCTCGCTGCCACATATCTGGCATACAGGCCGCCGTGTTGACTCTCGCGACACCCAATATGCTGGATATGATCTACCCTCACTGCTCTCTGTTTATTTCGTGATCGCTTATACAACACATGCCGACTGCTTTGACATGTTGCTCGCAAAATTACAAAATATATTAAAGTTTTTTTTGCTGTAACAATAAGTTTAAGCAGCCTATAGGTACAAAATTTCGAAGTAATTTTCAGCCAGTAATTTGATTCAGTTTTATTTGAATATAAATTAACTGTAGGAAATAATTTTGTTGATATTAACATTGGACCGAGAGTAAAGACGTAACTTGGAAATTAAGAGCAAGTTTTAATTGACTTCAGTTTAACCATAGGCTACATTCAAAGTGAAGAAAAATAAAAAAGCGAATTGTTTTACTCAGAAGTTATAAGTCGTTCAAACTAGCCTTTGTACCATTAGTAGCAGACTTGAGTTTCTAGACTGAACATTGCATTGCTAAATAATGTCAATATGCACTTTGGTTCGTACGCAAGTTAGAAACATTCTCTCTGCGAGTCTTTTAAAACAATATAGATATAATATTAACTTATATTCCGAGCAAGGGTCAGCAAATACGTGGAACATTTACAAATATGGCTCCCGCGCGGGTAAAGTAAGTAATACATAGATGCTATCTGTAAAGTTATCACGATATAGATTGTTTATCAGTTGGCATATTCGTATACTTTTTTGTAATTCTAACACGTCGGGGGCACGGCGCGGTTCTGCTTTGTATAGCGCGTGTTATTTGAATATGTATGAGGCGCGGTCGCGCTCGTGCCACCCGCTTGTATGAAAATGTGATGTCCCGATAAATTGTCAAAAGGGTTGATCGGCAATAGAAAATGGCCGCCGAAAATATGTCCACAGAATAATATAAAATAGCTGCAGGCTACACTCTCTGCCATCAAAGATTGTTTATTTATAAGCTGTTGTCTAAACCGAGGCTTACGATGCACGTTTTCAAAGCAGGTAGCTTTTACCTTGGCGAAATAAAGTTTTAGTACTGAAAATGTTAGTGTGCTAAACTAAAATTTTGTATATTTTTATTGAATTGGATTTTTGGTCTGGTTAGCCCAGTTTGGGTAAGTAGAAGCCTTCTAATCTAATTGTATTGAAACCGTAAAATATTCCATTTCGATTTCTAACATAAGCAACTATAACCAGCAAAATGTGTAATATTATTGTATTGTATTCTTCTTATAATTTTCAAGACCAATTGCAATTTAAAATGTTTTGTTTCTAATTTTATTTATATCATAAAGGACCGGTAGTTGTTGCAACACTTGGGGGAGGCCTATGTACAACAGTGGACTTCGGCTTTTGGCTGTAATGATGAGTTGTTGATGTACTTGTAGCGTACAGTCATTACTTTAATGGGGCATGCGATGCTATGATGCTATAGATAACCTTTTTCTTTATCATTTGCTACTGTTAGACCAGGGTAGATAATTTTTGAAACCAAAAAAAATTACAGTAGGATGAAACCCATTAGAAAAGGAGGGGAATATGATCAAATTGAAAGGAAAAATAAATTACGGTCGATCCGAGTTCGGGAAGTGGGAGGGGGAGGTTTTTAAGGGTAAAAAATGGTTTATCTTGATTTCCGGCAAAACTACAAGTCCTATGGAAAAAAGTTAAATGGCAAAGTTGTAGGCAATAAAAAGATCTACAACTTTTGTATTTGCAGATTTTTCACATAACCTCAAAATTTTGGTGAAAAATTCAAAAAACCAAGTTTTTGGTTTTTTATTTATATCTTTTTCAAAAACATTTTTTTTTCTACGAAATTTGGTGAAAACTTACCTTATTATGTCCCAAATACACTGTAATTTATTTGATTAAAAATATTTATTTTTTCGCTTCATTTTAATTTAATATCAAAAAAGCACCCTAATTTTCAATCAAAAATTCTGACGTCAAAATATCAGCTTTTTTCAAAAAGTTTGGGGGCTTTTTGTTCGTTGAAATATCTACTTTCTGATGGTGTAAAGAAAAATATACATTACTATAGGAAATATTCTTAGAAAATGCAAAAAATTGAAAAAATCTCAAATTCGAAAAAAATTTTTTAATCATTATGTACAATTTCATCAAAAAAATGTGATTGCTGCAATTTTTTTTAGTTAAAAAGTTTATTTATTTTACTCGAATTACATTCATGTCATAGAAAATCTCATACAAAATAACAAACAGTGTGATAATGAGCTTCTATTGCGACTAAATCAGGCACATTTCTTAAACGAGCTAAAATGTTTTTATCGAAATCATTAATTGTGTTTTGTTTTTTAATATGCTGTAATATATTTTCTCTTGTATCGTTATTTTGAACTGATGAAATTTTATCTTTAGAAATATTACCGAAAAACCTACCGCAGAGAAAGCAATGAGATTGAAAATTAAATATAAGAGCGTCCTTATTTATTTGTTTTCCTTCCTGTGATTTCTTACGTCTTGAGCTACAGAATGTAGCTATTGCAGTCTCATCATTATAATGACTTTGACAAGTTCGATGAATAAGAGCTGATGTTAAAGTTTCAAATTTTTTGTATCTATTGTCGATTCTCTTCTTGCTAGACGCCACTAAACGATTCAAAGCTGTTTTTTTTATTTCATACACTTTTTTTTTTTATGGTAGCGGAATCATCAGAATGACTTCCCCCGCTCTTGGGCGGAGCGGGAGGGCGTGTCAGACTCTTACTGACTAAACCCCTACCCCATTCCTTCGTTGCCTTCGTTCTGGGGGGGACTCGGTATCAACCGTTAGGAATACCACATGTTTATTTCATACACTTGCTTGTCGTCTGACTTATTGCAGATTATACAAACAGATTCTTCCATACTGGTAATCTGAAAAGACAAAATCAAATTAATAATGCCTTCAAAGTTTTATCATGAGTATTGAGTATAACTAAATCTGTTTGTATAAAATAAACGAAGTTACTATTTTTTTATTCTTGTACTGAAATATCATTCAATTTCAATTTTTTAGGTTATGTTACGTTAAACATACTATTTATATAAGAAAATATTACTATTTTTATTTTGAAGCTGATTAATATAGATTAAAATACAGATAGTATTTACCTTGCTATGCAGATTCCAAACGTTAAGTAAATTTCTCACAAATCACTTAGAGTAACTCAGCCTGCACGTGTATTTTTAAAAACGATGCAGATGTTGTACACTACTCTGTATCTCAAATACTGACTAACGGTCTTTACAGCTGCTATGAAATAGCAGGTATGTAGTAAGGCCCAGACTCTCCTAGGTCCGTCCCCACTTCTCAATTAAATAACTTACAATGGGCTTAAATTCACCGAAGGTCACTCAGGTATATAAATTATTTTTAAAACAGCAATAAATAGGCATCTACAAATATTATTTAAAGAAGATTCTACAACTTTTTCAAAATATTGTAGATGTCTTATTAAATATTAACTTTATTAACTTATTTGTTTGTTAATTATAGAAGTATATTTTACTTTGTAATTTTTTCGTTCATCAATAAAACATGAAATCTTACGTTTTTTGAGTAATTAAAGTGTAAATTTTAATAAATACCTGAATTTTTTTTTTCGAATTTGAGGTTTTTTCAATTTTTTGCATTTTCTAAGAATATTTCCTATAGTAATGTATATTTTTCTTTACACCATCAGAAAGTAGATATTTCAACGAACAAAAAGCCCCCAAACTTTTTGAAAAAAGCTGATATTTTGACGTCAGAATTTTTGATTGGAAATTAGGGTGCTTTTTTGATATTAACTTAAAATGAAGCGAAAAAATAAATATTTTTAATCAAATAAATTACAGTGTATTTGGGACATAATAAGGCAAGTTTTCACCAAACTTTGTAGAAAAAAATATTTTATTTGAAAAAGATATAAATAAAAAACCAAATACTTGGTTTTTTGAATTTTTCACCTAAATTTTGAGGTTATGTGAAAAATCTGCAAATACAAAAGTTGTAGATCTTTTTATTGCCCACAACTTTGCCATTTAACTTTTTTCCATAGGACTTGTAGTTTTGCCGGAAATCAAGATAAACCATTTTTTCCCCTAAAAACTCACCCCCTCCCACTTCCCGAACTCGGATCGACCGTAATTTATTTTTCCTTTCATTTTGATCATATTCCCTTGCTTTTCTAATGGGTTTCATCCTACTGTGATTTTCTTTCATTTTTTACCATTTTTGTAGGCTTTGACCCCGGTCTATGTATTCATAATTATATTATGTTCTGTAGGCAGTAACAAAAAATAAAAATATTTAAACACATTCCAAAAGGCCAGTTGTAAAAAAATAACTGAAATATGTCTGACATGGCAGGTCACATCACTCAGATAAACCTTTTTGTCTTAACACCAAGCGTAATATTTAATAGATCAAATATTTTATTTTTTTAAATTTCACTAGCTTTGAACTAAAGCCTGTTTAGTTTTTGTTTATTTTGACTTCAAAATCATCATATTTTCCTTTGAGGCAAAGCGATTTTAAATAAACTGAATGTTTATGGAACGTAATTAAATGTTCGTTACCAAAAACCTGTCAGTCCCTTATAAAAGCAACTCAGTAATTTTGATCCTTTATACTCGTCAATCTATACAAAGGGAGCATTACTGTGATCTATGGCCTGGAACGCACTGATTTTCCGCTTAAATTACGCCTCGGAAGCTCAGTAATAAGCGCCCAGAATTGGATAACTCTAAGCACTTTAAAGCAAAGATGGGTCACAAAGTTAAAAGTCATGTTACTTAAAAGGGGTTTCTTGGGGTCGAAAAGCTCGGAGGAGGGTAAAAGAGGATTGCCTCCGCACACCTGTCGCCGCCGTGATATACCTCCTTGCAATATAATATATTATTCGGTGCCGGAGTCCCACGCGCTCATTCTGGCGTCACGGAAAATATTCGCCAATAAGAAGACGCAATACGAAATATACTGCATTCTCTTTGCGTTCTACGTGCGCCAATTGTACTGTCATCTGGAATATTTTTAACATCCAAGTTATTTTTAACACAGGTTTTTTTATTTTTTAGCTTCGTTTGCATAAAATACCAAAAACATTTATATTTTGTTTTTGGGGTTTTTGTTGCGATTTTAAAGCCAGAAAATCATTTGGCGTACGTGCGTTTCACCTTTGTGTCAACCAGCTTTAAAAATCGAAATAATATTTCAGTTCAACTTAATCACTTGAAAAAATATTTCAGTTGAAACAAAAGATGTCAAAGGTTTTTTCTAGTTTATCCAATGAATATGTTATCAAACTATGTATTTACCTAATCAGAAATTAGTCAATGTGAAATCATAACAAACGAAACTAAATAACAAATACCAGCTATTAATCTATAAATAGTCGCTAATTATATGAATTGTGAACCAAATCAATGATTTACATTATACTAATAAATAACAAGAAGTAGGAAATCAAAATTAGAGGCCTATTTACCGTAATAAATTTTGCAAATGTAAACAAATTTCGTTTGAAAGATTTATAATGAATAAGAATTTATCACAAAGAACGAATGGTAATTGGGAACAGTGTACTTTCTCGGAAATTACAAGCAAGCATCAGAACACCATACAATTTGCGTCTAATGATTTGGGTCTTTCTTTAGGGCGTTGTTTTGGGAAAAAACACAATAGGATTCTTGAAATTAGATAAAAATAAGTGCAAGTTGAGAATATATTATTATTCCTGCTTGACTTGATTTTTACTTGAAGCGTATAAATAAATAGGAACGTATATTTATTATAAAAATTATGCTAAGTGACAAAATAAATATCAATTCACATGACGACATGAGGGTCTGGAGTGGCGACCTTCCACAAAGTGGACCGATGAGCTGGTGAGAGTTGCATGAACCCGATGGATACAAGACGATCTGGACCGGTCGTTGTGGCAACGCTTGGGGGAGGTCTATGTCCAACAGTGGACGTCTATCGGTTGAAATGATGTTGATCAATCAATAGGCCTCCTTTAACATCTTCCATTTTTTTCTATCTCTAGCAACCCATCCCCAATTGGGACTGGTTGTTAATTTTATTTCATCTTACCTTTTCTCTAGTCTTATTCTATACCTTTAACCATATCAAAGAGCATACATATAAGTACTTCAAAATAAAGATAAACAGCACAATTACGCAAGAAAGCGTACATTGTCCATACACTGTTCGCTGCGATAACTTGGAATTCAACAATGAATAGTTTTTCATTTCCGGACGAGTGGACTCGCTCGCTGCACTGAATTCAAACAATGTTCGATTGCTCTGTCACTTAATAATTAGAACATCTGTACTTAAACTACATATATTTAACAAATAAAAATATTTGTATTTTTGGCATAGGCCTCCTATATAAAATTTTCTTTTATTTTCTATCTCTAGCAACCCTTCCCCAGTCGGGACCGGCTGTTAATTTTATTTCATCCCCCATCTTTTCTCAAGTCTTCTACATTTCCTCACACAACATAAAAAAAATGGTAAAAGAAACCTAAATTACTTCACAATAAAAATAAACAGCACAATTACGCAAGAAAGCGTACATTGTCCATACACAGTTCGCTGCGATAACTTGGAATTCAACAATGAATAGTTCTTCATTTCCGGACGAGTGGACTCGCTCGCTGCACTGAATTCAAACAATGTTCGATTGCTCTGTTACTTAATGGCCGCCTGTGACGACTGATTTATTGATTGACCTGTCTGCTCCAATGAATGCCTCTACCTTATTTCTCGTTAAAACTTAATGAAACGCCTGCATGTAGATTCGGTGATATTTTTTAAGTTTAATTTTATTTTTAAGTGCGTGGGTGGTTTTTATTTCAGTTTAAATTCATGTTCATTTAGTGTACCTATATGTAGTTTTTATTAGTTAAGTGTTTTTAATTTTCCTTGTTCTAGTTATCTTAAATAATAAACAATTATATCGTAAAAAAATAAACAATTATGTATATAACGAGTGATTTAATAAAATTAAAGTTAAGTTGACATTAAAAAGCAAATTTGTAAATACTCGTATAAAAATATGCACAACAAAAATTTACTGCTCATATTCACTTTATTATTTCCAGTGCCAATTTTCTTTGCATCGTGACTATCTCACGATATCTAAAGTAAATCTTTTAGCAAACATTTACGCCTACGCTCACTGCACACCTTTGATCTTCGACAAATTCTAGTAAGTAATATTGTATTCAGAATAATATAACACGCTCCAGCGAGAACAACAATGTGGCCAATCATCGAGCATCCTCGATACGAAGAGTGTTTTCTCTCGACTTGCAAAAGAAGCACACTTACATAAAAGACTTACTTATTCACACTTGACCTCTGTGAGAGCCAGGAATAAGTATGTAAGTGGGCAAACGGTAAGATAAAACAGAATCGATACGCAATAATCGGTATTACCGCGAGTGCGTTCGCACGTTAACTCGATCTATCAATCACCTCTTGGGCAGCGGAGAGGGCTCGGCAAAAAACTTCGGCCTCCCCCCTCTCATTATTTCAAGCCATTGTGGTTGTTAATTCGTGTTAAATTGTGGGTGCTCCTCCCCGGTCAATCGTTGTTCCTTTTTTTCTCGTTAATAAGAGACAATCCTGAATCTGAGATAATAAGATTTTCGCGGTGAATTGGATGGTATTTGTAAAGTATTTCACGTTAATGAGATTGTAAAGAACAAAGGAGAGACGGAGTGCCGGATATTTAATTTTCCTCCACGTCCACTCTCATTAGACATTGGGGGAAAATCAATCATTATTTTATTTTGTAGTTAATTTATTATGCAAGTGATATTCTTAATCAAGAATACTTATTCAAAATCACTTCAGCCGAAAGACATTCACTGCTGGACCTAGGCCTCACTCAAGAGTTGGTATGACAACCGGTCCTGTGCGTCTCTCATCCAACGGATTCTCGCGACCCTCACCAGGTCGTTGGGCCACCTTGTGCATTTAACGCTGCCTCTTTGCAAGCAGTAGCCATTTCAGAACCTTGAAAAGGTCCTCCTGTGTATTTCTACATTTTAGATTTGATCAAGCTAGGAAACTCCGAGCATTAGCCCTCTACATTGCCCTTTGGGTGACTTTAAGCCTTCGATGCCTTATTCTACTAAGACTAAATTATTTGAAATCCCAAGTTAACTGATACTGTAAACCCTTCTGTTACCTTACTTTCTAAGCGCCGCCAAAGTTTTAGTTGCGAGTTCTTTCCTTATCACAAAAGCAATAACTCTACTTTTTAGATAAAGTGCTATCTATTGATTTAGTGGCTATACTCAGTAATTTTTCGACCGTAATAAGTCTCTTAAGAATCTTCAGTTCGCGTTTATCTTACTATCGCGACATAGCTAAATGTCTTCTTCGTACATTTTTCACAATTCCACCTTGTCCAATGTCCCAGGATGGTTCCTCGCATCGGTCCTTACGACCTCTAATATTGTTGGGCCGACCGATGGGACCCACTATTGGGACATACGAGCCGAGGCGTCGTTTTCTCAATAACCCGAAGGCTTTCAAGGAATATGGTCGTTACCTCAGACGTCTATCTTATTGTCTGCTACATCACGTACATTTGGCGAAATAGCCACCGCCGTCTCATTACTTATCAGTTCTAAATGTTACCTTAATGTTACGGCTATAATAAAGTTTTATCTGGCCATGTCTTCAATGGAGATAAATTCCGGCGTTATTCAGCTTGTATGAGAGGAGCTTTAATAAGACGTATTTCTAGCAACAATGGCTATTGGAGGCGTGAAATATAAGTATTAAAAGACAAGAGGGTAAGTCCAACAAAGCCCACAGGCTAGGGCCCGCGCCGCTAAGCCTCCGGTCGCCTCTCACGCATCCACCCGCATTACTTCTAATTGTGATTTAATGGCCCTCCGCGGCGGATCTGCTTGACCTTAAAAATAAAATATATCGCACATTTTCTCCTGAAACTAGTATTTTTCTCTGGGAATTTTGTGACGACGACGCTTTTTGACGCCCTGATGCTTCGTGCTGAAGTATATTTTAGACAAATAATTCTTTAAGGATAAAAATGAATAAAAATATGACTTTTTTTTTTAATTCTTTCTCTACGTTTTTCTTTTTTCGCTAAAATATGAGATTTTATTCTTCAAAACACAAGACTTCATTGGAACATCTCAAAGAAAATGATATTCAAGAATATCATTTCCCCTGGCTTTTCCCCCAGATGTGGAAATTGGACATAAAATCCTTATTAACAAACACAATAATACGTTGATTACAAAAGTCTGGGCATAAAAGTGAAATATTTAGCACAAGAGACAAAAATGTTTATGACGATTTCGTTGGAATAATTTTGCAAGGAAAATGAGAAAATTGCCGTCGCACGATCCGACCGTGCTAATTATGATTTAATGGCAGCCTTCTGGCTGATGAGTATTTTTACAATTTGGTAGGGCCAGTACGAAACACAGCCGCTCATCATTTAAATATTATAATTTTATTATTAATGTATGTGTACTGTAATAACTTTTCATTCCCTGTTTGACCTGATATTTTTTATCATATTCATACTTATAATAATAAAGTAGATTCACTGTGTCGTTATTTTCAACAACGTGATGTGATGTACTTAGGTATATGTGAGGTATATAATTACGAGTATATTCTCCTTCTGTATTTTTTGTATTTGTGTGTGAAATCATCAAATAACTCCTCCTACTCCATTTGGAGGGAGTATCAGACCTTTACTGACTAAACCCCGCCCATGGTCTTTCAGTTGTACCATTTGCTTTGCAGGGCTGTGTTGTAATATTTCAAACAAACCCAAATAAACATTCTATCTCAAATTTTAGTTAAAAAATATGATAGCTGCAGATCGATATATAGGTCAAGAGATGTGCTCGAAAATATTTGATTTACCTTTGTTATCACAAGCGTGTAGTACCCAGTGGCTGTATAACCGATATAAAAGTATTCTTCAGTGTTATCTCCACGGGTATTCTTCAACGGACAAAGGGCTTATTCAAGGTATGTTCAATCGATTTCCTTAGACAAAGAGGCTATTTTATAAAACGGTCCATTACAGGAATCTTCCAATTTGCTGAAATGAAGACGTAGGTAAGGCTTATCGTTTGGGACAACCCCGATTCAGAGAAGACAGAGTTATGCTCTTTTCCAGTTCCGTCTTATATCCCTAATATCAGCATATCTATACACATAGGAAACACAAAGGAATTTCTACTCGCATCTTTGCGGAATATCTCGACAGACGAAAATTCGATTTGGGCGCGAGATAAAAAGATCTCTCTACGTATTCGTATTTGAATGGATGAGCAAACCATTACTGTATTAAAAAGTATTACGAACGCAACATTATTGGCGGCGAGTGTACGAGCACGACACGACACGACACGACACGACGACGCGACGACGTCCATAAGTGTGCCTTCACATGCGACTAGAAATTCACTGAACTTTTGTGCGACAAGGCGCGTGTATTTTTATAGATGTGTTGTGCATTATATATCGTGTCGTGACTTTGGGTCCTCGGTTTAATAGCTTACCTGTGTCTCTACAAGTTGGGCTCGTCTATTACTCATGAGAAGGTGACCTCGAATAAAAAGTACAGGTAAAAAATGCGTAAAATAATAAAACATCTATACTACAAAAAGCAAATAAAACCTATTCTATATTTAAATGTGAAAGTTGAACCATCTATGATAATTTCTGAAACTTAAGGGTTAAATAGACTTCTTTTTAATAGCATTATTCAACACTAAAAATCTATATTGCCTCTTAATTATTTATTTATTTAATAAGGTAAGACCAACAACTTCCGTGTACAGCATTTCACAAGTATAATAACAAATTACTAAGTCAACCACTATTAACGAGTATCTGAATGATAATAGTATAACTTCGCGCAATGAATGATAATAGTATAGACGCACTGGTTTAACTTCTATTTAAGCCATTTTCAGGGTGGTTATAAAAAAAACTACAAAGGCTAAAGTGGGATCGAAACGGATTCCCCGTCTAGTCTTCTAACCTAACTTGTCCTTGTCGGAATGCTACAATACTGAGGTCGCTTCGCTCGATCTTAAACTAGAAAAATTTAGTTGGCATTTTAACAAAGACGAATGACTTTATTAGAGACTATCTAATTTTCCCATTTTCTAGTTATAAAACGAGAAGTTTGATAACGTGACCAATAAAAAAAAGTGTGGCTTGATTTAATTTCTCATTACGTAATTATAAGAAGCTAACTTTCTAATGTAGACTACTCGCATCCTAGTCGGTAAGGTGGTGGGCTTGCAGAACAAACGTTCAATGGGGTCGAATAGTTCTTGAATGACTACCGCGTATCTAGAAGACGCAGCGGTCGTCTTTCGGCTGAAATAATGTTATTCTAGATACACTACGCAACAAAATGTTTAATACTTACCACCAACGCAAAAACTGCCTGGTTGAATACCATAAATAACTCATATCTCGCATAATTACTTGAACTGGTAGTTTTCACATGATATGTGGACATTTATCGTTTTGAAGGAAGAATCCAATTACGATAACGTTATGTTCCGCATGAAAGTGTCGCATTTATGATAAAATATTAATGTATTTCAATTTGGGAAGGCTGCTACAGACCTCCATAAATATCTGCCGCGTTGGGACCTAGCGGGGACGCGTAAATACTTCGACTAAAATTGAATGTTATTATCCGTGAACTAGCGCCCGCCAGTAAAAGTGGGACGTTTTTGATGTTAGATAAAACTCACCACAACATATTGGATCGTAAGACTGTATTGAGGCATATTGGCTGGAATTGCGGTACACGCATGTAAGTTATAGAGGCAAATATTTTTGAAAATCACTCAAGGCTGGTAAAAATTCTATATATTCTTCTAGCTATAAATAAACATAAACTCGTTAAAGAACATCGAGTAAAATATTTCTCACCTCCCACGTCTATTACAGGAAATCAAACGCAAAATTTTCCATTACCGTTTGATTCTAATATACAGCGGTAGGTAAGTGAATTCCAATTTGTATGAGTCGGACATTAATGCGTATTCATGTGGCACGAAACGGGGCCGGAGTGAGAAAACGAGAAAATCAACTCACAAACTGCATTTGGCAACAACTTTTAATGCAATATACTAAAATTGGTTTTCCAGCGTCTGCGAAACGAGACGCCGTCGCCGAAACACTAGATACGCGTTAAGAAGAAGTTAGAGACAGATTTATAGGTCCAAACGGGTCCAAACAAACGCAATACGACCCGATGCCATCCTATCAACCAAACAAGTTGTTTGTAGAAGCCGACTTTGGTCATTTAAATGTTGGATTTGATAAACTGCAAGCCGAAATTGCTTTGGGGCGCGTTAGAATAGCGTGGACTTGCATTGAGGGTTTAAGGAATGCAAATTCGGTTTAAGTTGCGACTCACTATTACTATTCTTGTTGGTATTAGGGACTATTGTATTGGTTATAGTAGATGTATGTTTTATTATGGTATGGGTTGGCTATCTTGCAGCTCTAGCATGCACCAATGGGTCTGTCCATTTTGCTGACATTTTTAGAGACGCACGTGGAAAACAACGCGGCTTCGAATCTGGTTTGGTTATTACCAAACAGTTTACAGCATTACTAAAAAAGACAAAATAAAAGATAAGTCTGCCATTGTATTCGTAGATTTAAGTGTCTGCATAATCTGTTACTTCTTTTGGTGTACAATAAAGTTTATACTATTCTATTCTCGCCTTCAGAGCGGGTGTACGTGCGGTAAGGTATTTTATCAAAAAAATTAGATACATTTTTGCGTCGATATTTAAATCATTTAGGTATTTTGATTACAAATTGCACCGTAAAGTTGAAACCAATTATTTTTATAAAATTTTACAATAAAATCCTATGGCTTGTGGTGAACACAAATACATAAAATTCTTTTAGTGAAGTTTAAAATTAAACCAATATACGAACGTTATTTTAAATAGAAACATAGTTTCGACGACCAACGATTAAATCACTTTTGTTTTGATTTAGCTACAGTAAAAATACGTTACTATAGTCGGTTCGTTTTAGGATGTCAATAGTTTTCATTGCTCCTGTCGTGATATTTGTCGTAGCTCGAACAATAACTATGTACCTTTAATTATACATTTCTAAAGGTAAGGTAAATGTCAACTCAGGTTAACTTTTGGAATTATTTCATTTTTTATTGAACACAATACATACATGTACTATGTAAAATGATTTAGCAATTCATGTACAAAGGCTAGCTTAACTCAACAATGAGCTTTTGCTCAGCAGATCTTTGAGTAAACGGGAGGGAACATATTATTATTTGAGAATAGAATTCAGTGATTATTTGGTTTTTGCTTCTATTAAATAAAAAGTGCAGAAAAATAAATAGGCCAACGACCGCTATTGTCAAGCTAAAACGAAACCTCTATATCTACAATACTTAAAAATCAATACAAACATATTTTCTTTCTTTCTTTAAGAGAAATAGGAAAGAAAAATACTTGGTGTATCCTCTTGCAGTCGCGAGCGCCTTACGAGTCGCCCGTATCGGCAACAACAACACTGTGTCGTTTAAATTGAATTGAAAAATGATTTATGCCAACAATCTCTGGCGATACTCTTGTCTTTATACACTTGATCGCTCTAAACGAAAATAATAAATAAAATTCTGTTTCATAAAATTGATCGCGGTTTTATTCTATTTATGGGCGGTTCAAAGCGGAAGTTGTGATTTTTTTCCGGTTCTCAGCTCTCTTTCTATGCTCATTGACTTGAAATTAATCGTTTTGAATTTGGAAGTGGGATTGTAAACGGCTTGTTTGGGTGATTTGTGGTTTGTATTCTAAATTTTGGTTTATTTTAAGATATTTATTTTTAATTGCGGTAAGTTAAGTTTATAGTATTCATTTAAGTTACTTTAAAAGGAAAAATACATAGATTGTGTCACACTTTTACACAAAGCCGCACAAATAAAGGGTTGTATGGAAAAACTGATATTAGTCATAGTATTTTTTTTTAAAGAGGTTATTTGGTAATAAGAAGAGATTTAAAGAAAAATTCTGAATTTGGATAAATAATAAAATTCAAAATAAGGAAAGTGTATCCACCCGAAATTTTCTAGGGTAAGTGTCCTACTGCATGTGTCTACTATGTTAAATTCAAATTGAATGAATACTGGCTTTAAATAAAATATGTTCGTCAATGTGTATCACAATGTTCTAATTAATTATGTGGTATTTTGCGGGGCCATACCACGCTTTACGTGACATTACGTTACTGTAAAATAATTTAGCACAAACGCAACTTGGACGGAAAAGTGACAGCCGATTGAAAACTAATTACACTTCTGTATCACCCTTCGGAATATCCAGTCGTGAGGCTACATTACTAGTAAAACTATTCATCTGCCTAGCCTTTTCCCAACTATATTGGGGTCGGCTTCCAGTCAAGCCGGATTTACCTGATTATCGGTATTTTACGAGGCGCGGCTGCCTACCAGACCTCCACAGCCCATCAACTGGGGTAGCACGGTACTTCATGGCAAGATTGGTATCAGATTTACCGACTTCTGACCTAACCGTAACGACTGCCAAAGATCTACAAATGACAGCCGGTACCTACGGCTTAACGTGCTTTCCGAGGTAAGGAGGAAACTCGGTAGGTATGTTAAGATGATCACCCATCCACAGACCAACCTTGGCAAGCGTTGCTTAACCTTAAAAATTTACCCGTGTGACTGTTATTATCTAGCCGCGAGCACCCCATATTACTAGTTAAGCTATTACTTAAAAGTCTTTCAGAAAATGGCCTGCTATCACCACTCCATATGAGACACTACTCTATATTATGAGGTACTAGTTTCAGCTTGAGGCCTTCGTAGAAGATGATAATTACCCCAACTCCCAAGTGTTCCTTTGGGAATTCTCCTGGAATAATAAAATGTACTGTATCCTTTTCCAGGGTACGATGGACTCTTGTGTCACATTCATTCAAACCTGTGCTGCCGTTTTGGCAGGAGTAACAAACATAAACACACACATAAACAAAGAATTGGTTACAACCCTAATCGCGATTATCTAAATATTTTTTTTACTGATGGCAGTTACTACTGCTATTATAGAGTATGTTGGTCAGAGATGCATGGATATGGCTGTCCTTGGGGCTAGGTCCCGTGGTCGCCCTCGCAAGCGCTGGCTGGACGTCGTGAAGTCCGATATGAGAGCCAATGGAATGACTGATATGGATGTTAAAGATCGGGCAAAGTGGAAGAAGCTTAGCCGGAAGGCGGACCCTGGCGTTAGCCAGGATTAACGCCAGGTAGAAGAAGAAGTTACTACTGCTATTGACTAAAACCCACTCTTATGTTTCTTCTTTGCGTTGCGTTCTAGGACACCAGCGTTCTTTTTCGGATAATATATGCCAACTGCCGGGCGGCTTCGACCATTTTGGGTTTTGCTGACATCTCCATGAGGCGTGCATGGAACGCCGTCGATGACTCGGGGTCGATCCAAACGGTTACCAGACGGCTGGACGGCGAGCTACCTATTGCTCACCGTCCGCAAGCCCACATCTACGGTGAACAGAATTTTAACATATACATGTACAAATTTTCGCCTTTACAAAATTAGTATGATTTGCATAAATGAAGACATGCCAATACAGTAGCAGCACGTGTAGCAGAAATGTTCTAGCTGGTAACTAAGTGGCACTTAACCCAAAGTATGCACAGTGCGCAGCGCCGGTGTGTCCCGCACACAAGTGATCTATCGTCCTAGAAGGCATTGGCCCTGCTGGACCCCTACGGTTCTGCTGACATCTCTTTGAGGCGTCCGTAGAATATTACCCACTGTCGATGACTCGGGCTCGATCTGAACGGTTACCAGACGCCCGGACGGCGAGCTACATATTGCTCGCCATCCGCAACCCACGTCTACGATGAACAGAACTTTAGCATATACATATCGGTACAAATTTTCGCCTTTATAATATTAGTATGATTTGCATAAGTGAAGACATGCCGATACACTAGCAGCACGTGTAGCAGAAATGTTCTAGCTGGTAACTAAGTGGCACTTAACCCAATGTATGCACAGTGCGCAGCGCCGGTGTGTCCCGCACTCAAGTGATCTATCGCCCTCACGGCATTACACACGTTACCATTTTTATGGACACGTGTTTCTGTACCGGGCTTTATTAACTGTGATTTAGATACAATTTTGCTGTGTTAATAGTCTGACAATTGTTTAGGATTGCGTTGTTGACTCAATTTTTTTAAACATAAACATAAAACCTTATAAAGTTTTAACTACTGGGACTAAGGCCTCCTTTCTAAGAGAGAGAATGGGCTGTATTCCACCACGCGGGCCCAGTACAATTTGGTGAAGGTCATAATATATGTCTTCGAATATCCTGGTTATAGGACATGCCGGTTTCCTCACGATATTTTACTTCACCATTTTGAGTGCAATCGCGAACTACAACTTGTAAGTCAGGACTATTACCACTGGGCCACCACAGCTCTACTTTTTTGAAAATTAATTGTACAAAATATAACTGTATCGAAATTCGTGAATAAAAATTATTTTTCGAATCCGTTTTGTATTAATATGTTATGTCAGTATTCATATATCCTATTTTGGTTACAATTAAAATTTACTGTATGCTGATGATGACAATAATGTACAATATTGGACAAATAGTTGTATTATTATTCATCAAACATTACCAGTCACCTTCATACCACAGTAAAATTGTATGAAACAACAAAACGTCCCTAAAAATATACAAATGCGTACACAAACGGTCAACTATACAAACATTTGACCACATTCCAGCAGAAAATAAGAATACAAGCCGCAAGATTAATACTAGCAATGAATTAGTCTCAGGAAATTGCAGTTTCTTGTTTAGTAAATTCCTTAAGAAGGGTGGGCTAGGCCGGAACGTAATAAAAATTGTGTAATATGTACGTGGCCGACTTATGAAGACGAAGTGAACGTATTACGTATGTAGATATTAATATTGCCTGCCTCCGTCTCCCAGTGGGGGGCATTTAGTCATAAGTCGGGGATGCTTTGCATTACCCCGAACTTTTTTGTCACGTATGTTTCATACAGTTCAGTAAATACGTTCTCATATTTTTTAGGATTGAAATTGTAACCGAGGGAAATGAAAGAAGATTAATGTTTGGAAATAACATTAGTGTAATACGAGTACATTTTGTGATTCTTATCTTTACTATAAAGAGATAAAGTGTGTTAGTTTGTTTGTATGGAGTAATTTTACTAGTAGTACTTTCACCTGTAGAGAGCTTTAATATTCCTGAGTGACAACTAGCTTTACTTTCACAGATTACCTCCCACAAACAAAGAAATAAACTTTACCTTTTTATAATATTAGTGTAAATGTAGATACCAAGAGTTGACAAGACAACCATATATTTCAAACTGAAATAACGATACTGAGAACAGAATTAATGAGATCGCTCGACGAAATATATGTCAATCCCACATGGCTGCTACTGACGTATCCATTCCTTTGCAATCAATGCTTGTTGGCTTATTGTGAACAAATCCGTCCAATGGATAGCTTAGTAATTGAATTTCTCGAGAAAGTTATGAAGTAATCTTGCATCAAAAGATGAATTTGAAATGGTATCGAGATCCAAAAGTTTCTGTAATGAATTTACAAGTACAGAGTTGCCCATTGATGCCATTGAAAGGGTGACCTACAAATGACTTTGTTATCAAAGTTGATAACTGACCCCGTCTTATGTATCCAAAGTTGTCTTATATAATGTACGGGTTTTCGTTCCCTAGTGAATGCTGTACAAAGTTGTAGGGGTAAAGGTGCGCGCGGTCAGAAAACCGTTCTTAGGATAGAGTTACAGACAGTCGCATCAATTGAGTTGCTCACATTTAAATACCTTAGAAAAGAGAGTACATATCCAGTTGATGACGCTATGTCCACTATTTATTTTTAAAATCTTATGTTTCATTCCAAATAAAATAACAATTACGAGTAATAACCGGGTATGGACGATACAATTACTTTTTTCCTCGTATAGATGTGTATTTTTTATAACATACTCGTAATTTTAGTATTTTATCTTTTTGTTAGAGAAGTTACGGAAGTGTCAGCAAATCAATAGTACGGAATCCGGATGTCCAACCTGACGACAGCGGATACGTCAAATCGTTTGATAGAGTCCAAGTTAAGTTCGCGCTAACCGAGCAGTTAAAAGTGGTAATTGCAAAGAAGCGGACCTCTTTTCGTTGTGAAGTAAATATGTAAAGTCTACATCATATGTGATCTGGAATAGTTTGTCTATTGCTGTATACCGTGATCAGCATCCTGATCCGATATATTTATTATAGTTTTATAATATATGATATACGGCCCGACTCAGGGACATTCATTAACGTTAATCATCACTTAAGAAATTGTCACATTGACAGTTTTACACAGTTTTTCAGTGAAGGTTTGACAATACTTAACTTTAATGGACGCTAATGAGCCATTAGCTGGACTATGCGTTCGGCCGTAAGTCATTATAGTCTATTTTAAGTAATTTATATCACTCACCGAACTCTCACCTGTTCGCAGGTCTCCAGAATATTTTTTTTTAAATAAGCAGAATATAGATGAGAAAGAATACAGATGGAAGAGCATACAGGTGATGCTCTTCCATCTGTATTTATTACTTTCGTTTTAAGTAAATCAATAAATAAATATTTTATAGATACCAAGGAACAGAATGACAAACAAGACCATAAGACCAGCGTCACAAATTCTATTTAATCTAAGAAAATGTACTATGAACCTTGCATGAGCGGGTTATATCTGTATCCGTTAGATAGTAACTGAAACTTATGTTTTTACTACATGTTTACATGATACCCCTCCCTCTCTTACCTCCCTCCATCTACCTATTCATAACAGAGTTTATGACATCTTGCTTTTATGAAAGTGCACCGAAATTTGTTTTTTACGCTGGAACAAATCCTTTAAGCCTGATTTATTAAATTGTTTTGCTAAATTTTGATTACCAAGCCAAATAACATAGAGTAAATGTACCTTTTTTGATAGATACGAGTAAATTAAAAAAGCGTCATATAACCATATTTAGAATATCCATTAACAATGTAAGTACCTAACCTTAATTTTATAATTATAGACTGATTCTAAGTTTATAGTTCTGCTTTGCGTTATAAGTTTTTCTTAACAAATTATTTATGTCATCGTGTTTTGTCGTACTATAATTACTGCTAACTATGTAAAATACTGTTAAACGTATTTTTATTTGGCCTAAGAGGACTTCGTAATTTGCTAACGGATTCAAATAAAAAAATGTTTATGTATTTCTGTATACAAGTAACAGATATATATCTGTTAAGACTTGCCAGGTCGGCAACAGTGACCTCTCGTGTCTGATCTTGATTTAGACCATGATACGGGGCGAGAGGGAATGGGAAGCAGCAATCTCCTTCTGCAAAACAGTAACACGAGCAAATAAGGTGGCTGAAACCGTTGAGGCGAGGTTATTCGCCTCATGGTCCAGCTGCCACCGATTGTGACGCCTTGATATCGTTGAAAACCACAGCGCGATTCCAGGAACCAAGCCCGAGTCGACGGCAACGGCGCGTTATCTTTCACAGACGCCTTATAGAGATGTGAACAAAACTGAAAAGACCCAATACTTACTGCTAGAGCTGCGCGATTATTAGAAAAAGTTACTGTGGCTGTCGAACGCAGAGGTTAACTGAAAGAACACAGATGTGTTCTAGTCAGTAAAAGTCTGCTATATCGCTTCACCTAGAGCGGAAAAATATATTTAATAATTTCCGCCTCAAAAAGAGCAATAAAGAAAGCTTGCCAGCTACTAGTTCCCGTTTGATCTCTCCTAACTTTTTGTTACTAGATAATAAACTGTCTACTCTTTTTGCCCACGTTGACTTTTTGGGTCGAAATATTGCCTTTACTAACGTGGGTAGATACCTAATTTTCCCAATAGAAGTGTGCCTTTAGCTAAAACTGCCTCTAGCGACTTATCAATTTCCCGGAAGCGGACCTATGAGTTACCAGAACGGAAATTACTCTTTATGCCCTAGTAATTTCGGACAGAGGCTCAAACACAGCACTGAGGGGACAAAGCCTGCATCCAATCAAGGCATGCAATAGGCTTAAACAGGTCGCATAAATGATAAACATAATACCATATTAAAACGAGCCGAGACAAAGGACAATTAACCGGAGGATACAATAGGATAGTTAATTAAGGCAATGTACACATGTGCGTGAATAATACAATCAAATTGACAGTGAACAATCGGCCTAATCTTTCGCCTGACTGGTGTCTTAATCTGAATCAATGACCACATAACCACACCTTCGCTAGTTACGAGCAAATTATGAGCATACTTACCTCGTGTGCAAACAACGGCGTGTGTGTATTGGTTACTGCTATATTGCTATTTATACAAGGATATATACAAGCTGCACTTAGCACCGTTTATAAATCGCTGTAAACAGTTCTATGTATGTATATAATTCTTGTTGTGGTTGCTATTGTGTTGTTGTTGTTTGTTGTTATTTATATTCACTGACGTGAGTAGTATAACCTCCACGTGTGTCGCACCTGTCTTAAAATTTTTGGTTTTAAGATAGACACCGGTTTTCTCACAATATTTTCCTTTAAACTTTTAAGAGCAGTCGTCATCTCCGTAAGCTTTTCTTAAATAGCTTAACTATTCTTTCCATCCATTTCTAAGACAATTTTTTCACATTTTTTCCATAGCTACAATTAACATGACTCATTCTGCAGTTCCGATTTGCAATGACGCGTCCGGTAGTTTCAATCGGTAGGTATTTAGCTAGTAACGTGAGTTACATAGTATGTTGGCTTCCAGGTATCCAATCGTACACGGCTTATCCATACAGACTTTGATGTATGCATAGATATTTTATTTTATTTTAGAGGAAAATGTCTTCGAGTGAGATGTCATAGGATTTAAGCAGTCAATTCACCGGTCCGAAGCGCGAAATTCACCTCGCAATAAAGCCTAAGGTATCGCATTGTGTGGCAACTTCTTGCAACTGGCACAGTCAATCGTCATGTTGGTATCAAATGTTCTGGTGATCAAGTGCTCGAGATACATTCCGCGTAGAACGCCGACTTTTGTAATACTTACAGCCTCTATGCCGGCTAAACCTTTGCATGATATGTCAAAATTTACTGAAAAATATACAGTGTGTGACAGACATTGACGCACAAACGAATACTATGGATCCAGTACACGATTTTGGACCACCGGAGATAGATTTTTTTGTCAACTTTTCAGTTAACACGACTCCCACTATCGGTATTTTTTTTTATAAACAAGTACTAAACGGATTGCTAGAAACACAATAATAATAGGTAGTCTGTAACTGTTCTTCAAGTTATTCCTGCTTTTTCAATACAAAATATGCCTTTGTTTCACCAAAAATACTAATTGTGCACTAAGATGCTCTTCTGGGAGGTTTAAAAATATTACCTCGATGAGGATGACGGGGTCTATTGAGCGAGCGAAGCGACATGCCTGTCTGTATCGAGGTGCTCCACCACAATTAGTCTTTAGTGAATAATACGATTTTTGACGCACATTTAAAATCATCCTGTACTAACTAACTATATAATAACAAGCTCTTCTACAGACTCCACTGATGTTTTAGTACCCATCGAACAAAATGGCTTATCGTCTTTGATGTTTCTAGAATAGCTACAACATTGTTCCTTCATGCCATTGAGTTAAAACAAAATTGTCATTGGAACAAATATAAACAGCGGAGGCCTAGCATAAAGTGAATTGTTTTTCAAAGTTGAACCGTAACAAAAGAAATAAGAATAGTTCAATACGTTCCGGGAGGCATATGGATATTTTTTTTCTACCTCTATGATATCTGCATTTGTAAAGTTTCTCGTTTCCGTCCTCCCTTGTTTGTTGTTATTGACTTCGCAAGATGACTATGAATAAAATAGAACTGTTTTTATTGTTCCTATTTTTAATTAAATTATGAATGTATGACGGCCGTGTAGTTACATCTCATTATTATTTTGTTCATTATTTTTAAAACATGTTGTCTTTAACTAATGTACTTGGCCTTGTTATATTCAAGTAAAATAAAAATAAATAAATGTTAGTACATTTCTGAATTCTCGGAACCCTAGGGTTCCGAACCTTTGAAAGCCTTTTAGACTAGACACTTTTTTACTAAATGAGGCACAAACCGTTGATCATCCCTATGTGCAATACGTAATTTATTATTGATACGTTTATATCAAATAAAAATGTGTATAAAAATAATATTATAAAGCTAAAAGGTTCTATACGAAACTAACAGTAATATACCTTTACTCCAGAATAAAGTATATATTATCAGTTTTAACAATTTTGATTTTTGTTAGTCTAGTAAAGTGTGGGTTTATTTGAAAGAGTTACTACGCACCTTTTTTTAATTTGAAGTAGAAAAGCATCAAACAACTACTCTCACCCAATTTAAAGCAAGAGGATGCGTCAGACTTCTACTGACTTAATCCCATCTGAGTTCAATCAGTTGCTCTTTGCATTCCATGGCCGCAGCAACTCTGAAACAATCCTGCAACCTAACAAATGGCTAACAATAGTTCCAGTTCCAGGTATTCATGCATGGGGGAAAATACATCAATAAATCTGAACACTTTAACAGACAGCAACTGCGAAGTTTTTCGTGGAATGAATAAACTTCCAAAGCTTTCCAATAAAGCTGCACTTTCCGTAGCAGGTACGAGTATTCACATTTCATTATTTTTCTGGCTTATTGAACATACGATTATTTACAATTATCTTCTTACGATTATACTAATGGAACTTACTGTCGGAATGAAAAGTAACTAATGTGCTATTGCGTGTGAGGTGTGAATTAGGAAGACACCTTTTTTCCGAAACTGTTCACAGTCACATTGGAGGAGGTATTGAAGCTTCTGTACTGGACTGGGCGAGGCATTAATGTCGAGGCCGAGTACAACACTCTTCTTTGATTTGCCAACAACACATTAGTCATAGCTGAGACTACAAAGGAGCTCCATACAATGCTTGGTAATTTCAGTTTCAGTTAGTTAAGATATCCGTAAAAGAACCAACATACCTCGAAGAATCGCCAAACTTAAGGGGCAGTGGGCCAGAGCACAGTGCTCGTAAAACAGATGGTCGAGGGGAACGAAATGTTCTGGAGTGACGACCACGCACTGGAAGATGCAGCGCTAGAAGGCCTCCCACAAGGTGAACCGATGAACTATGAGGGTCACAGGAATTCGATGGATGCAAGATGCACAGTCCTGTGCGTCTATATATTAGTGGCACAGATACATAGGTAGCATCAATATCATAATTTTACAGATTAATGTTTATCTGAGTTTAATAAGGTATCAGAATTATTTGATATCTTTTCCCTTAATTAGGCATCCTTTTACAGCTTGTTTAAACATTATTGTGTACAAACCTACCTTTAATCAACAGAGTAACAAACACGTCTCAAATTCTGCGTCCGCAAAATTATCCTTTTTGATTACCCTTGTAACACGATTAATAACTCAGAAGTTTAATTTTGCAAAATATTGCGAAACAACATACATAATTTCTATGGAAATGTATCGTAAATTGCCATCCTGCCGGCTAAAATATTCATATGCGAATATAACACAATAGAATGAATGAGCTACCTAATATTCGTGGCCATTATACGCCCGATAGACAGATTGGCCGCATTATAATCCACGACACACTGCACAGCACTGTTTGTTATTCTTTTCCGACAACTACAAAGCTAGTATGTACTCGTCGTTCTGTTTTCTATTGTTCGGTTTTAGGGTTCTGTTTGCGTACCCTGGGTACCATCGGGACCCTTGCTAAGCCTCCGCTGTCCGTCCGTCTTTCAGTGGACTTTATCTCATAAACCGTAAGAGGCAGCGTGTTGAAATGTACATATGTATTTCTGCTAAATAACATAAGCATAATCAGCCTAATAATGTTACCACTGCTGAGACTCAGGTCTCCTCTCTGGAAGAGGGAATCGGCCGCAAATTATCACACGAACCCAGAACAAACACTACATTAACAAAAAATCAAATTTTCTAAGCAACGTTAGTTGGTCAGCGTTTTTGCTCGATTATAATATTGTAGGTAGTACGAAACCCTTCGTCTGCAAATCAAACTCTCACTTGGCCAGTTTTTCAACTTTTATCCAGAGTATTATTATTCGTCCGTCGAACACCTAAAGGGTCTGCAAAATCTCGGCCACTAACGACCAAAACTTGAACTACTGTTTGAAGTCGGCAGTCGTTGAAAGGAGGCAAAGCTGTTAAATGCCAACCCTCACGTACACAAAGAAGATTTGTGCGGTTATATCTACGGTGTTGGTGTAATGCCTCATTTTCAGGATTAATCTTCATAATTACGGCAATTCCCCGTAATGAGAGTCACACGCGTCCTGCTAATCTGACTCCTTACCTTCATACGTGAGTGACTATGTTCATAATATTTTCTCTTATATCTTAGAAGTTGTGATAAGTTTACTTACAGCGAACTGTGTATCTTTGTTTATGCCAACTTGAGAGGAACTTATATTATCTGAGTACCTTAACGTAACTTTTGACGTATCTACTGAAGCGGTAAAAAAGTCGTATCTGCTATAATCTATGGGCCGCCTTATGAGTGTAATCTGTGTTTGCTATCATAGGAACAAGTCGTATCAAATAGAGTGCAATGTCGTTATTTTTGATAGGGTTCAAGCTGGTTTATGATTTGTAATTTTGCTGTCGAGGTATCACTGATAGTTTATGGTGTGGTGAATAAATCGAATCGTGAAGTGTAGGTTGTGCTAAACGATTTAATAGCAATACTAACTTATATACACGTATCTGTATATGTAAAGAAAGAAAAACGCTTTACACACACTATAAAAATTAAAAAATACATAAGTAATAAAAAAGAAAATTATAATCTGTGCGAAGGCAAAAAAGAGCGCTTAACTCTTATGCTGAGTAAAGCGAATATTTGGCTTCGTATAAATTTAATAATAAATAAGTAAGTAGTATAATGTACCTAGAATGCTAAATTTTTACACAGAACTACCCTTTATGGTGTAGAAAGGATTTTCCAAAATTCTCCCTCGTAATGTAATGAACCCCTGTTTCCAATTTTTTATGGAAAAACTTACTTCTACGCAGGCGAAGCTCCTGATAAAGGTAGGTAAGTAAGTAATAAACAAACGGACAAAATTCAGTTAAGGAATTACAAACGTTTTAGATTTGAAGAGAGTATTATTTGTTCTATGCGAGTATATTAGGTCTGTTTCCCGGTAGCTGTTACAACAAAATGCAGCTGTTGTGGAATCTATATTGAATGGCAAATCCCTGAAATTATTCGAAAATATTTTCCGTGAAAACCACCGTGGATTCTGTTCTGGGAAAACCTTTTTGAATATTGTACTGTGCTACCCGTTAAGTTGGATCACCCGCGTGAACGTAGAAATTTATCTCAAAATTTCTATCAACCTCGACACAAGAATAATCCTATGTCATATTTTAGGACATGATCCAACAGCGAGCCAAATTGTGTCCAGATTTCTTCTGCAGTTTCGGCGTAAAAACACAAACATACCTACACACTGATATCGATCTCAAAAATCAAAACTTTTCTAACAACTAAAAGGAGTTACATTTAATTTCGAAGCAGTACTAAACCGCAAAACAGAAAATTACCGCCAGTAACTATCCTCATATACATTTTAACGAGTTTAAGTCCGTTCCCCATGTATAAAATTAACTAGTCGTGTTTGCTATGAAAATTTCCTGGCAATCTTTTTATAGTTACGTTGAACGCCGTATCTGGCGGAGACAGGAGTGTCGCACCCTCATACATAATTAATACAGCCGGTCAAAATAAGCAATTTGGTCACAGATGCACTGGTTTGTGGACGGCTTTGCTTTCATGCAACATATTATTCGTAGTTACTGGTGTGTTAGGGTTATCTTGTGTGTTATGTGGTGATTTAAGCTGTTTTAGTTTTTTGGAGGAGGCGTGGGCTTGCGGGCGACGAGCAATGGGTAGCTCGCCTTTCAGCCGTTCGGTAATCGTCTGGACCGAGCCCGACTCATTGACGGCTTGTATTATTCCACACGAGTCCCTACTCTTCCCTCTCCCCTCGCTTGCTTGTTGGGCCCCTGCCCAACCAGGTCGAGTCCTACTGAGGCCTTATATTGACTTCCGGAAGGGAAACTCAGGGCTTTGGCACGCAAGCTAAAGAAGGAACATACAAGTAGGAGAGGTTTTTAGTCTGTAAAACAGTTTTTTTTTTTCAATGACTTCGCTTGGTTACGAGGGTATGTCAGACACACACCCTCGTAACCAAGCAAAATCATTGAATTATTTCTTACATAAAAAAGAAAAATAATATATTATTCTAAAAGTGAAATATGTATGGTAACGGCCCCAACTTACAATTTCTAGGTCAAGCATGGGTCACTGCTTTCAAAAAGTTGAAAGAACACATCTTTAGGAAACCGGCATGTCCTAGAACTAACAATACAAAGACATTTGAGATCCACCAACCCGTACTGATCCCGCGTGATGGATAAGGGCTCATTCCTTCTTCTAGAGAGGCACAGTAGTGGAAACATTTTAACGATTATCTCACTAATATTATAAAGGTGAAATTTTATGAGTGTTTGTTACTTGTTTACGCTCGAAAGTCTAAACGGATTTCAACGAAACTACTCGAGTAGACCATGTCCTAAAATAGCATATAGGATACTTTTACCTCAGAAATATGTTTCCTTGAAATAATTTTTTACTATCCAACGGGTGAAGCCGCTGTCAGCAACTAGTGCAAGCATAAATGTAAAGTATTTCTAGGAGTAAAAGTCCAGGATAACTTAGTTTTTTACTAACTATAAACCAATCAACGACCAAAGAAACGAAAATGCACCTCTACCTTTTCCGCTGATTAAAAACTTGAAAGATTTTTATTCCAAAAGATTTGCCGTTTGACGTTTCTCATCGCAAACGAAGCGAATTCGAGTTCAAGATAATTAATACCTGTGAGTCTCGACGAAAAGATGAGAGCGAAGCAAAAATAAAATGGTCCATAGGGACGAGCGACGTCGTGAGGGGCTTTTTTTCGGGTGGGGAAACATCAGAATGACTTCTCCCGCTCTTGGGCGAAGCAGGAAGGCGGGTTAGACTTTTACCGACTAAACCTCACCCTATTCCTTCTTTGCCTTCTTTCCAGGGTCCCGAGTTTTCCTTTCGGAATCCAAACTATGGCCCAAGAAGCTTCGACCCTGCTGGGCCCCTACAGTTTGCTGACAACTCTTTGAGATGCGCGCGTGGAACAGTACACGCCGTTGACGACTTGGGCTCGGTCCGGATTATTACCGGTCTGCCGTACGGCAATCTACCCTAGCAAAAAATGTCGCTTAACTCGTCGACGAAGGCTTTGTTTGTATTAACTGAAACCAAAAGGCCTTTGCTTTGTTTTTCAAGTGTAAATAAAGTAGTAGTTACGGAAGAGATAGAGTTGCTTGTAATCAGGTGGTCTGTAATCAGTATTTTTATATTCTTTGTAAGATGTTTTTTGCCAAAAATACTTGTAAAAAGAATAACATTTTTACCCGGCTGGACCAAAAGAAGTGTTATTTATTGTATTGATTACTTGGATTGGTTTTTTCACAAAAATATTGTTTATTTATGTGTCTGTATATAATTTGTGTATGTATTTGTTGTTTTTCTTATTTCTTTTCTATTTGTATTTCTATTAAGTTGAACCTGCTATGTTATGTTACTGCACCACCCTAAGCTCGGTAGTTAGGTACCTCAAAAATGCTTAAAGCAATAGGTCTCTTCTATTATTAATAGACTTGTGTTTGACCATTATCTCACCTGATGGTAAACAATAGTATAGTGTGGCCGGCGATGTGTAACTAGAAATAACCTATTCTCTCTTGAATTAAAGACCCCTTAGGTTGTAACTAACAGGACTTTTTTTTTTCATTTCATATTTATTCCAAAAAACCAGGACCGCGCGTTAGTGTTTTCTACCAGTATATATAAAGTTATAAATTATTTTCGTTGTAGGTGGGTATAAATATACCCATCCCAAAGGGCACTGTTTAGGCAACACAGAGCTACAATAGATACCAGTATACGTACCTATATATTAGAACAACATTTTGCTGAAACACGTACATACCCTTCAGTAAGCCTGGAGAGGATACCGAGAAAGGTACACCCGTCTGGGATAGCGTAACGTGCTCACCGGACTACATGTAAACAGATAATTAAAGGTGTGCTGTGGATAATAAATCGTACAATACCAAAAAAGGATGATATAAATAGAAGAATACCTTTACTGAAATTGAGTTAGGCTGTCTAAAATTATCTTTTGTTTAGTATTATTTATAGAAGATACATTTTTTTTTGAGGCTAGAAAGTCATTTGATATCTCTAAAGCCCGTTCATATTTTTTCAGTTTCTCTGTGTGTTTCAGGGCCGCAGGCAATAGGTACAGACGCTCCATTTTATGTTATCTTCGACCTAGTTTTTCTTCTTATCTACTACACAAATTATTAAATATTATTATAGTGTGGCCATTAGTGCTGTGCACTGCCTGAGGTATGCGCGGCGAGGTGGGAGGCGAAGAAAAAAGTGCATGAGTTCACATGAGATCGATACATGTCGGACAGATCTTACGATTTCAGCGTGCATTTCTAAAGCAAGACTTGGGGCGGGACGACGGTCGGAGGCTATCTGTAATATATTATACTTACTTAGTTGATTAAAATATAACCCAAATATACTCCTATTTTATTAAAAATGTGCAGGTGACAAATAAGAACTAAACTTATAATTCAAAGCAGGACTTTTTTATATTAACAAACAATTATATATTCTAACGAAAGTTATTCTGACATAGATTCCGTTTCAACTTCATCTTCGATTTCGTCATCATCTTCATCTTCCACTTCGCCACCGGAACTTGAATCAGAGTCTTGCAAATTTATTATGAATGAATCGATAACATTATCGAACCTACTATCGCGACTCCAGTAATCGTTTTCATTTTTCTGGACATGATCGTCGCATCTCTGCCATTTTTCCGCCGTGAATTCCGAAAACAATTTATCCAATAAGATTATTTTTTCGTCTAGAGAAGAATTAATATAGTTTTGGGCTATGTTGTTTTTAATATCAGCCCAGACCAACTCAATTGGATTTAAATCCGGATGGTACGGAGGTAAACGCAGAACAGTGTGTCCACTGGCTTTCAGGAGTTCGTCAATTCTATACACGGGTTCTTTTTGTGTATTTTTGATAAGAAGTAGCAGTTGAGCCTTTGTCATGGTTCCTGAAAATTCTACATTATGGCGTAGCAACCAGTTCTGCATTTCACTTTTGAGGCTTGATATAGTTGGTTTCTTCTCAACCTGAACGCTGTGGTAGGACGCGTTGTCCATTACAACTACAGAATTCGGCAGCAACTTATCTTTTAACTTTTCATCTACCCACTTATAAAAAGTAGGTCCGCTCATATCTCCATGATAGTCACCGGTTCTAGCATCTGATTTGAATATAGTCAATGCATCATCCAATAAGCCATTTCGACAACCAGCGTGAAGAATTACCAATCGCCGTCCTTTCCCAATATCAGCATGAATTCCGGGTTCTGACGATGATTGCCAACATTTGCTGGCATGGTGACCGGCGTTGATGTATGTTTCATCAAGAAAATATATGTTGCGGTTTTGCGTTCTGTAATTTCTGATTTGTGTTAGATATTTTTTCCGCCACACTGTAATATTAGGCTGCTCTATAAGAAGAAGTCTCTTTGATTTGCATTTTTTGAAACGGTAGCCCATTTTGTGTAAAAGCTGTCTTAAATATTCCCGTCCACAAGTCAATATGCCATCCTTTCTCAAACTTGATAGTAACTTACGGACACTTGGTATTTTTTTGTCAACTTCGTAAAACTGATGAATTTTTCTTCTGATAACTCCAAGGTCAAAATCATCCACAACGTGTTTTTTCTTTAGAACTTTTGGTTTTTTTGTAAATTGAAATTTTAATTGGCTTGAATTTTCAATTGATAAATAACCCGCAGAAATCACATTATGCACGGTTCTTTTGCTGTACCCCGTAGCCTCCGCAACGATTTTGGCAATATTCACATCATTTTTAAATTCAAAGCTTTCTTTGTCTGCTTTTCTTTTCATAAAATATTCAGCCACCTTAAAAATGGCAGTCTTTATATCACGAGATAACGCACGACCCATCTTTGAATATTTATCCCATGTGCGTCTGACATAGACAGTCCGATACAGATAACACTACCTGCCGCCACGAGCGTTGACGGCGCACTGACAGAGCGCAGCAGTCAATTCTCCCCCCCCGTCTCGCCGCGCACATACCTCAGGGAGTGCACAGCACTAATGGCTACACTATAACTGATTCTGAATCGAGTACTTAAGTTGTGAAATATTTTTAAATGCTTCTTTAGTGATAACAACCAAAACATATTATAATTTTCTGCCTGATTAGAACATATACAAATGTCCAAATAAACCATCGGTCAGTTGCCCATTGTAGAAACACCCGTCTGGTAGGAGGGTGACCTTACCTCAACTTTACACCCTGTTTTACATACCTAAAATTTCTGTAGTTAGTCATAAACAAGTTTTTCAACAACAATTTATTAATACGTTGGACATCATTCATCAAATACTTTGCCATGACGACAACTAATATTACATATTCAAAACTACACCGTTATGTACCTACTTCAACGAAATCCGTTGTTTAATAAACTAAAGTAGCCTCATATGTTGAGTATAAGCAAATACCTTAGCTTTCATTTCGTCAGGTACATACAATACATCGCACACCCCTACATTTATATACTCTAACTTCGTGACAGGCGAGTCGCGATAATTATTCAATAAAAGGTATCATTTGTCAGGGCTGTCCAAACGTCACCAAGTCGGCATTGTGATGACTAATGCGACAGTGTTCCAACCATTTGCGTCGAATCTCTTATTGCCTACTTTTTACCTGTTGTCGTCAAACCATTATTCACTCTATTGTATAACTGTGGCGTTGTCTGTTCTACAAAATTGGTTATTAGTCTGATTTGTTTGACTACCGCTTGTTTATTCAGTGTCTGTTATGGTTTTTGATCGAGTTGATTATATTCGTGCGATGATGAATTCTGTGGCTTAGTGGTTATTAATAGTTCGTATCTGAATTTTCGAATTGGTTTGAGTAAATATGCGCACTCTCTTCAGTTGAAATTCTCATAAATATTCCTATCCAATTAATGATATTTCGGTCAATTTATGTAGCCAGCCCTATTTTTGTAACTTTATGACTATGTCATTGATTTTCCAATGAGTAAACCACAAAACATACAACTTTATTCATGCCTGCAAATTAACTTCTAAATAACTTTACAAGATTGTAAGTGAAACTAAACTGAACCAACTTACATAATCTGGACAAGGCTTTAGTCTGACAAACTTCAAATTTAACGTGCTGAGTCCTAGATTAAATAATTTCAGTATGTAAGAGGTCTGTGAACAAGTTTGTGGTGCTGTTAACTGAGTTAAAGTATTTACACTACACTGACTTGTGAGTTTCTCAATATCACTAGAACAATTAAGTATTCTTACGTAATCTCAGTTAAGCTGATCTTGATACTTTGTAACCTAAGAAACCGTAAGTGGTTAAATTCTCATGAAAATGTATAAGTGTAGTTTACGAAGGCTTGTAAAATGGACTGAAATCTCAAAATAACTGACATCATTTTCAGGATTCCTAAATCTAGATGGAAGGAGTACCAAAACTATTAATACACCGCTATATTAGACCACCAATTTCATTTTCAACCAAAAATTGTGCTAATTGGCCTTCAATGAAGTTTGAAAAAGGCGCCAGTGACTGAAAAGTTGAAAAAGTTGAAAGGAAATTGTTTATCTTGGTATGGTCATGTGAAAAGGAGGGATGAAACACATGTTACTAAAAGAGTTCTAAGTAGACGGATGGAAAAGGAGAGGAAGGCCAAAAAAACAGATTGTATGAAGAGTGATATGAAAGAAATGCGAGTTAGTGACGAGTGACAGGACAGAAAGAAAGACAAAAACGTGTTGCGCCAACCTCAAATAATATAGGAGAAGGGCAGAAAGAAGGTTTTTAATAAAGTAAATTTTAATCTATAATCGAATTAATTCAATCATCCAAATTCCTCAAACAGAACAGTTGTATAAACAGAAAACGAAACCATTAAACGGAGAACAATTACATAAAAAACCGAAAGCCACCCTATTTCATTATTTGGCATCTTGCGGCAGATTTTCGGTGAATATTCCGCGGACAATGAAATTTTGATCAAAAAGTAAAAGAAACCTGTAACACAGCCTGCGACAGAGGAATTACAAATTCATTAAAAAAGTTTGGGCGGATTTGGTCGAAACCCTTTTCCTCTGTGTACAATAGAAGCAATTGGAGTAGAATGTTTATACCTTTGCTGTAACTGTTTGTACATTTATAAAGGCTGTCGCGGACGATTACGACCTCCAGCGTGTGTGGAATAATACTGCACGTGTGTAATTATATTATCTTCTGTGATAGGATAAGCTAGAACAGGTAAGGACTGTAATATAATGATGATATGGCGCAGATTCGTGCAATTTTACTGGTCTGCTGGTATAGCGGTTGGTGGCCCTGACTGTAGCACTCCGACCGGAGGTTGTGAGGTCGATTCCCACCCATGACAAATGTTTCTGTGACGAGGACGGTCAATATTGGTCTGTGAAATATATGAGTGATATTTATCTATAATTGTCTATCTCATACCAAAGTTCTACTTATGACATTTTAATTCATGAAATATAATTATTATTAATAAGATTTTTACGTGTAACTTTTAATTACTTTAATTAATACTTGAGCCTTTATTTTCTAGGTACTGAAAAACCCATTTACAGAATAATAAAATGGAAACTATTTAACAAAGCTCAAATAAACTTAATTCTTATTTTGCCTGTCCTAAAAATGAACCACCGACCCGCCCAATTAGTCATAAATAAA
This sequence comes from Mythimna separata, assembly GCA_030763345.1. NCBI lineage: Eukaryota > Metazoa > Arthropoda > Insecta > Lepidoptera > Noctuidae > Mythimna > Mythimna separata. Next base: position 12,557,205 of record CM061180.1, read on the forward strand.
TATAATTAATAATTTATTAAAATAATGCTCAACCAACAGTTAGTAACAAGAAACTCGGCAGTTAGTCACGAGCTAAATTATTTGCACATGATTTACTGCTACACGTACTACACATTAAAATGTACTACTGTTTAGTGGTCTGGATAATTAATTACAATAAACAAGCTTTAGTTCATAATTAATTAATTCATATTGATTTTGTTCACAGGAAGCGAAATGAGCAATGATTTCCTAAATTTGGTTGGTCTATTTGATTAGGGAAAATGAATATATAGCGCTATCTATTTGAAATTCATAATTATATAAATATTACTATCGAGATATCAACGTCAGTTCAGATGACAGAAGTCCACTGCTGGGCATAGGTCTTCCCAAATGGCACCATATCAACGAATTTTCATATCCAGTCGACTCTCGCGACCCTTACCGGTTTAGAGCTTATACACACATCTTGCCAACGGCCAAAGTGACTGCAGCCGTCGACGCGTTGGCTGCAGCCGTTGTCGGCCGTCGATATTCCAACTTTGAAGATTAGCAGCAGCCGTCGTATGCGTCAAGTGTCACTATAGGTCGACAGCTGCAGTTATATCTTTCGTTGGCAACATACCGTTCGTATGTATGAGCTCTAACTGATCCTTTGATACGACATACTGCTCTTTCATTGGACTGTCAATGTAATTTTAGAACTGTACACGCTAGCAACACCTAAACTGGTTGTAACGTGTGTTTGGCGACTTAGTTGCAGCCCCTTTTCTCTCCGTTACGTTACGGCACGTGGTGAGTAATGTATTTGGGAGTGTGTGTGGTGGGCCAAATACAAAATTTGAGTAACGAAGCATTATTGTCATCATAAAGCACCATATGATGAGAATAATGCTTACAACATTTTTTCTGGTTCTAGGACATACCTACTGGTTTCCTCACGATGTTTTCCTTCACCGTTTTGAGAGCTATGGCGATAAAACAAAAGACACAAAGTAATGTGACTCCTTGGGTTTGAACTCTCAATCTACAACTCGTATGTCGAGTACCACCACATACACCAAAAAAAAAAATATCAATCACAAAACTCTAAACCTCCAAATTGCTAGAACATTTGTTTTACTTACACATTAAACCTGGCGCCCACAACGGAACATATCCGTTTGGGTGAAATGGGGTGAACTGTTTATTCGAAAGAACCGCTTCGGGCAGTTGTCTGCTTCATACGAATGTATTTGAAAGATAAAGAACTCTTTTGCAAAAATTTTATTCCCTATTCCTTCTTTTGAATCGTAGAAAAGATGTAGTTTAAAAATCTATGCAAAAGTAATTTTCAAAAGCTCGCAATCTGAAGCAGATTGTCTTTTTCGTCAGGTATATTTCAGTTTGACTAGGGATAAGTTTTTATTCGTAGTTAAGTCACGATTATGAGTAGACGGCACGATTGGTGCAATGGATGAGTCATTGGCTGCTGCGCTGCGTTTTGCGGGTTCGATTCCCGCACGAAGCAAATATTCGCATGGTGTACATTTATATGTAGACCATGCAAATATTCGTTTAAATGCGTTCATCAATTGTTGGTCAAATAGTTCTCCAAAATATTCATTTACGAGTCGCAATGCCATTTTAATCATTTGTGCCAATTTCAACTATTCGTTGAAATAACTCAGAATCAAAACAGTAGTCCTTTGAAGTATCATAATCTTAGATTCGCACAAAGTCACAAAGACAGAACGGTTCAAACATCTGGTCACAATAACTAGACGTACCCAGACTCCAAGTTACAACTTAGTTTGCTTGAGTACCTACTCAGACTTTAAGCTCCTGACATACCCAATGTAACTGTGACGAATGAGACCATTCACTTGTTTTTAAATCTTCGGTTTGTGAAGAATTGAGTGGAGAAGTGCAAATCATAGGGTGTGAATATTACTATATTCAAATGGGTTGTCTTTTCCTAAGGCCTATATATAGCCCATGAACACATAGCTTCATAGATGCGTATGAAGCTCTATCGATAAAGCGGCAACGATACGATGGCACGATGCTGCCGCTTTGTCGATAGGGTTTAATAGTACGTACGTAATCTTCACGCAGCCGTACTCCAAGCGTATAATGACGAATACGCGTCTATGAAGTTACGCGTCCGTGGACAATAGGCTTTAATCTTCATATTTTCACTCCGCTCTGCTCCACTCCGGTGGATAGCCTAAGTTAACCTATCCACGGTGTTTAACCATTTATTTTGATATTTCATAAAGGAACCACACTTGTGTCGATACACCGGGACTCTGGAAGTAGGGAAAAGAAGTAAGGGGAGTGGATTTTAGTCAGTAGAATTATTATTCTGACATGCTCTTTATGTCCGCCCATGATCCTAGAACGCATAGGGCAATTGAAGGATATAAATATGATTTTAGTTAATAAAAGCTCGATACCGCTCCATCCTAGAGCGAGAGGTATGTGGTAACTTGCCACGTTTAATATAAAAACACTAGTCTATTATTATTCGGAGACAACTAACTCTTTTATGTCTAAATAAAAGAGTCATCGGTTCCGCATAAAATTAAGCCTTACTGTTTGATAACATCTGCTACATCCTTAGAAAACTGTTAGCTGAGCGAAACCGGTTGTAGAGGTCAAGCAGCAATCCCACGCGAAATATTAATATTCAGTCACATCTGGACTGAAAACTGACCCCAACAGTTAGGAAAACGCTAGGCAGAATGTCAACTTAGTTGAATTGTTTGACTTTCCTATTCCAAAATTGATGCTCGATTTAGTCAGTTAATTCTAACAAATTGATGGCAATTATTTTGCTGTACTTAGAGTAGCATTCCGTTCTAAGCGACCGCGACGTGCGACCGCGACGTGCGACCGCGACGTGCGACCGCGACGTGCGACCGCGACTAGGTCCCTGTACCCACTATAGTGTGCAGTCGCAGATCGAAGTCGCGCGACCTACTGCTTAGTATGGATTTGTATGGCGTACTAATCACACCAGGCAACCGCGTCGCGCGACCGATGCCATACAAATCCATACCGAGCAGTGGGTTGCGCGACCCGGTCGCGGCCGCACATCGTGGTCGCTAAGAACCGAATACTGCCTTAACAAGGATCCTAATATTAATATCAGTACTAAACTCCTCGAATCGTTGCTTGTAGGAAATCTAGGGTTGTTACGATATAATTACTCGATGCTGATCGCTTCTCGAAACAGCCGGCTTTGAGGGATGTAATTCCGGATCGATCTCCTTTACGTGCAGTTATATCATTACCTGAAACGGTTTTGATTACCTTCAGCTTCACTGGCATAATATACCTACCTACCGCTAAAGTTTACAAGCGGGTTGACCAGCTCGATATCAAAAAATTAACTCTAGGGTAGTTTCGGCCGGGTCTTATGGCTTACGGACGACGAGCAATATTTAGCTTGCCGTCCGGCCGCCCATAACGGACCGAGCCAAAGTCGCCTGTGGTGTGTAGTGTTCCACGGGTGACTCAAAGAGATCAATGTAAAGCCGTGGTGGATAGTTGTGACTTCTGAAAAAGAAGGTCTTAGTACGCAACGAGCAACTCAAGGAAAGTAGGTGGGCAATCAGTAAAAAGTTGATGTCTCGTCTCACTTCACCCTGAAGCAGGAGCAGTCATTATCTGATGTCCCATCCCCTAAATAAAACCGTCATTAAAACTGGTATTTTAAACAAAGACATCTTGTGTATCGTCACCCTCCAAATTTCCATAGAATCATATTGTTCCCAAACTAACACAGAGAATAATTCATTAAATTTTAACTCGCAGTAATGAAATAGTTAAGCAGCCACAATTCTCAAGTGGGCACTGTACAGCAGCAAGTTCTTAACAAACTTGTAATCTTACGCACAATTTGAAACTTAATAATGATACAATTAAAGATAAAGACGACGTTACATTAATTAGTTAACTAGGCCCTATCTATTAAAGTTAATGAGGGTAGTTTAGCCTGAGGGAATTATGCAGTGTCAGCAACAAAGAATGGAGGCTGTAATGTTAATGTTCCGACTGATTAACAATTCGGCTAATTTTTGAACTGGATTAAGAGTAATTTGCAAGTCTGTCTTAAGAGGAATTAAGACAAGTTCTAGTTTATCGCAGAACCTGTTACTGGAATTAGCAATTGGTATCTGTTTTCCTCTTATAAGAAAACTCCCGCTATTCAGAAAATCTAAAGCAAATTCTATGGAACAGGGGACCTGCCTTTACGAACACTCTGAAAGATTACTGGAAACTGAAATCTGGCTTTCTGAACACTTTGAAGGTAAAACCTTCTTTTATTCATTGACAGGCTCGCGTTTGACCACTATCTTACCTGATGTTGACGATGAAGTACGCTTACCTAGAAATAACCTATTCACTCTTGACTTAAAAGCCCTAGGTTGTAGCTAACAGGAAACAGACTCCGGCAAGGAATTCTACTCTTTAACTGTACATAGAATAAATGTTTTCCATGAACCGGTAGTGCATCGCCATACTGAGTGGTCCAATGATGGAACGGGCTTGGAGAAATTTCCTCGAAAAGTAAATGATTGAAAACCAAGAGGTTAGCAACTCGACGTTTCTGCTCAAGATTTTGAAGCTTCGCCTCGACGAGGGCATCATTGTCGAAACCTAAGGTAAAAGTCGTAAATATGTGCAAAGTCTGTTTATCAATCCCTGAGACTTAATTTACACAGGCAAATGTCAATATAACAATAATAATGATGCCAGTTCTTTTGTGTTATGACAAGTGTGACAACCCACGTAATGCCATTTTAGTCTCAGATTAAAAAAAAAACCGGGCAAGTGGGAGTCGGACTCGCGCACTGTGGGTTCCGTACCAACTTATCTATGAAAACAGTTCAATTCTTGAATCGAGTCTTGAAGATTTTTCAATTTTTTTTTCTTGTGACGTCACAACAAAATTCAGTTTTCAGACTTTTTCCTATATTTGTGCTATAATACCTTACTTCGTGCCAAATTTCAAGATTCTAGGTCAACAGGAAGCACCCTATGAATTTTGATTCCTCTGATGGTGTCGAAATGTACGTTTTTTGCACCATAAACGGGCGTATCTTTTTTCCCCGTCAACTTACAAGTTTGATTTTTGCGCAGTTTGAATGGACCGCGGACTTGCGCATATAGTTTAAATTTCAACTTGATACCTTCACGCGTTCCCGAGATAAAGGGTCTTGACAGACAGACAGACGGACAACAATGTGATCCTATAAGGGTTCTGTTTTTTCCTTTTGAGGTACGGAACCCTAAAAACAGACTCTTTTATTTTTATGAGCATACAACTTGACTAAGACCTGCAAAATGCAAAACACACCATAAACTCGTTTGTTATAATAAAACAGCTTCATGTTCCTCCATTGTTTACCAAAGCCATCATTTCATCATTATTATGAGTCGAGGAAAAAGCAGTTTCTTCCGCGCGCCCATAAAGCACTGTGTAACGAATACGTGCACACTTTTTTGTTATTCCTTCTGTGCGCGGAACTAGCGTGGCCTTTTTTGTCTCTTTTTAATTTCCTTTATGAGCTCACAATTGCCTTCATAATGGTATCGTACCTTTCATTAAGACTCATTTGAGCCCCTGAATGGTGGTCTCGCCTCATAATGGCTGGAAACGTTAGATGTAGTAAGCCTTTGTGTACACATAACGCTCTCGCTAGCTCTTTTCATGGGTCATTCGTGTTTGCGCGCTGCCTGCTTTCTATGGGGTTTTATTAATAAGCGCCCTATGAAGGGTAATAAACATTATGTGGTGTAACCCGCTGTTCCCATTCAATTTACGGCGCCTATTCACTAGTTACTAAGTTACTTATTAAAACAGTTAACGTATTTTAACACGTCATTGTCGTGTTTTCGTGTCTAGCCCTAAAACCGTTCTAGCGCGAGTCGGACTCATGCACAGAGGGTTCCGTACAAATTAACTAATAAAATATTATAAAATACACTCAGAATCGATATTAGATAATTATGTACGAGTAAATAAAAATTAATTTTTTTTGGACTTTTCCCTTTTGTAAAGAAGACCTTGTTTTTTGCAAAACAGGATTATAAGTCGACGGAAAGAAGCCTGATTAGGATTTGCGAGTCTCCAAATTTACGCTTAAATAGAACACACACGGTTCTATTTTCAGATTACGTTGATTTAGAAGTCAGAGACTGAAGAACCTACTCCTCGAAGTATTTGATATTAATTTAAGCTTTATACCTCTACACAGTTTACACAATTCTGAGAAAAAGGGTCTTAACAGACGGACTGACAGACGGAAAGACGGACAACAAAGTGATCTTCTAAGGGGTTTTGCAGACCGATGTTACGGAACCCTAAAAAATACATTAGAAATAAATAGTATTTTCACGTTTCAGTTATTACAAAATGTTTTCATAATTCTGCCATTTAGGTTTAGTTGGTAAAAGGAGATTTACACTGATTCTCAGAAATAAAGCACTCCTTATTTTTTATTCAAATTCGACGCAATAATTTTAAACACGTTTTAGTGTTTGAATATACATCATAATGTAACTTACAAATAATAGGAAATATATATGTGATATGAAAAATAAATGATTAAAATATTGATAGTAATTTATGATACTGTCATAAAACAAAGACTTATTAAAATACTGGTATAAGTATGAGTTTATACACTGAACAGCAGGTGAACTTTATATCAGCTCTTGAGAGAGTACCGTAAGGCATTGGTAGGCTTCCCACAGGGTAGACCGATGGACAAGTGAAAGACGCAGAAACAACAACTACAAGACAAATCATTGAACTGGACAAATTCTTATTTTTCCATGCAGTGGACGAATATTTTATGAAATCCTAATGACGATGGTGATGGCCATAGATTCCCAATGGGGGCGGTACCGCTACCTAGTCCGCGCTGCAGCTTTTCGTGGGGACGCGGACGGTGGCGGGTCCAAAGGGAAATGGTCGTTAAAAATAATTAATAACCACGACCACGAATAGCACGAATACAGAGAGGGAGAGGGATGTTTTTTATTTTATCTGTGATTATTAGTAGACTAGTGATTATATTATTAATAGATTATAATAGAACCAAGGTTACCAACATAGCCTGAAGAATCGCCAAACTTAAATGGCAGTGCGCAGGGCACATCGCTCGTAAAAGAGATGGTCGATGGGAACGGAAGGTTCTGGAGTGGCCAGAGGCCACGTACCGGAAGACGCAGCGTTGGAAGACCTCCCACAAGGTGGACCGACGACCTGGCGAGATTCGCGGGAATATGATGGATGCTAGACGTACTCGTACAAGACTGGTCGATGTGGCGACGCTTGGGGGAGCCTATGTCCAGCAGTGGACGTCTGTCGGCTAAGATGATGATGAATAGATAATAGACAGACATGATATTGGTATAATTAAATATTACGTAAAAGGGGGCGTTGAAATTTCGTTTTCTTGTAAAGTGGACAGTAGTTCATAAAAGTTTGGCTAACTATGTCATAGTTCAACTAAAGTACACACAACTCAAAGTTCCATGACGCTCGTATCAGTAACACCTATTCACATACGGGTATAGCATACCCGTGCACTCAATAAAAGTGAACTTAGAGTAACAGGTAAAGCGCTTAATGGACCCCGGACCATTAAGTAACGTTGCATGGTAGCATTAAGTTAGGAACGAGCAAGCAACTGTTTATGCACGGTAAAGATCCTAAGCCAAACAGGTACGTTTGTGCCGAGCAATATCAACACTACTATAGCAACTATCAAGTATCTGTAAAGTTCTGTTTACTGTAAACAAAACTTTGTTCACCGTCGGATCTCCGGGTATGGGCATGTAATATGTGAGTTACGAATACAATCAACGGTTGTGTAAAAGCACGTGTTTGTGACTCAATTAAATTGGTTTTTAGTGTAACGGAAGAATTGAAAGAGTTGTGTTGAAGGTCTTCCGTCCAGTGCTGGACATAGGGCTCCCCCAAGCGTCGTCGCCACAACCAGTGCTGGACATAGGCCTCCCACAAAGCGTCGCCACAATGACCGGTCCAGTGCGTGTCGCATCCTTCGGATTCCTACGATCCTCACCAGGTCATGTGTCCACCTTGTGGGAGGTCTTCCAAAGCTACATCTTTCGGTACATGATCGGCACTCCAGAACCTTTCATCCCTATCGACCATCGGTTCTATGAGCAATGTACCCTGCTCATTGTCACATAAGTTTGACGATTCTTCTGGCTATGTTGGTGACCTCTCTCTTCGCGTGATCACATTAGAAAAGAAGATATTGGCATCTTCTTTTCTAATGTAATCACGTGAAAAAACTCCGAGCATAGCCTTCTCCATAGCCCTTTGGGTGACTTTAAGCCTTCTAATGAGGCCCATTGTGGGTGACCATGTCTATACAGCTCCTCCTATTCCTGGAGTCCTCTCCATAGTGGGTACATTACAAGGCCGATAATGCTAATGCTAAAATGTCATGTCTACATGTAACTGTACTTATACACACATTTATATTAATTAGAAAATTAAGTTACCACCACAATTCAAGCACTAATATTAGTTATCATAATTATTGGCAAATAATAATCTGGGCATTGACGCACTACATTGGTAGCGCATCGGTATTAATTGGTATGCAGACACACTAGTCAAGCAATCAATAGAATTTATCAAAATAGATATTTTTTTATTCTAGCGAAACTTAAGAATAATTTTAGAATAAAAACCAGCCAAGTGCGAGTCGAACTTGTACACCGTTCGTAGCAAAAAATGGCAAAAAATCACATTTGTATTTTTTTTTTCCGGTAGGGGAATCATCAGAATGACTTCTCCCACTCTTGGGCGGAGCGGGAGGGCGTGTCAGACTCTTACTGACTGAACCCCTACCCCGTTCCTTCGTTGCCATCGATCTGGGGGACACGGTGACAACCTTTCGGATACCGTGTTCCCCAGAGGCTTCGGCCCTACCGGGCCCCTACAGTTTGCTGACATCTCCTTGAGGCGCGCGTGGAACAGAACGCGCCGTCGACGACTAGGCTCGGTCCAGATTATTACCAGACTGCCGGACGGCGAGCTACCCAGTGTTCGCTATCCGCGAGCCCGCAAATCACATTTGTATTGGAATTCCATTTTAGTATTTTTTTGTTTTTGAGCGGAAGCAGAAATACATCATCTGAGAAAATTTCAACTGTCTAGCTACCACGGTTCATGAATACATCCGTCTGTCTGTCAAGACGGACAGCGGAGTCTTAGCAATAGTGTTCCGTTTTTACCCTTTAACTAGTTTTCCTTATCTATATACTATATACATAAAAGGAGAAATTGACCGTCATATCAAACCACAGCCGAAACTAATGAGACTAGAAACGTGAAATTTTGCACAAGGCATCCTTTTATGTGAGCAAGGATTTTCCAAAATTCACCCTTTACAAGGAATGAATCGGTGTCCAAAGTTTCTATGGAGAAAACTACTTTAATGCGGGCGAAACCGCTGGTAGCAGCCAGTTTTGGATAAAGTACAGACAAAACAATAATATAAGTATATGTAGGCACATTAATACAACTCTGGCTTTACGCTTCATGTGCACTTACGGTCATGGTCCATACTTTAATGAATACGCTGAGCAAAAACTTTTTCCTCTCACAAAAATAAGGTAATTATTTCGCCAAGGTAACTCTCATTTCATGGCAGCACATTAGTGCTAATGTTCGTAAGTTTGTTACGCGAAAAATACCAACTGATAGGTACAAACCACGGGTACCAACATAATAATAGCCATAACAGAGGGAGCCATAAGCCACAAATGGCTTCAAATTATCAAAGTTACTTTTAATATTTTTCATAATAATGATTGCGAGCCTGAAAGGTTTTTTATTACTTAAAACGTAGAAAAGTCACCTTTGCGTTATTAATTTAGCGCACGTTGTTTGGCTGTGTACGTAAAATATTTTTCTGTGATTTAATATTTTTTTTCACCAGTTTTATGTTCGCTTGTTACTTTAGTTTCAGATTTCATTTTCGCTATTCATACATTAGTTCCAATGTAAATGTAGCCGAGTAAGCCGTAGGATCGAATGAATTAATTCAATCAACAAACCAGTTACCCTTTTTCCGTCCTTGGGATCGGTTTCTTGTTTCACCAGATGCGGCTACTCAGCCACATCTGGCTAATCTAATGCTAATCCTTATTTATCCCACAAAGAACTGTTGCTAAAACTATATTGTACGTATACAATTTAAGTGAAAGTCTGATACAGCTCTTTTAGAAAAATGGAGCAACGATACGTAGCCACAAATCACTATGCTATACCTGGTTACTCAATACAATTCAGAAAAAGGCGAACTTTTTAAGGGATAAAGCAGAGTGGCAAAGTCGAGATGTAACGCTTTCAGACCGTCTCGAAGAAGCGGCAAAGATGAATGGCTTTCAATATGAAATTGAATTCCGCGGTTCATTGCTTTTCAATTTGTTCGAGGGAACGTTCGCCAGCGTTTACCCCCGATACCCCGCAAGGTGCCGGTGTATTACACAATAGGTACCATGACTTACTCGCGAACATGAGAATAAAATATAAAAACGATTAGCGATATATTCTGAGCGCGTACCGAGTGTCTGCCTATTCGATGACCCGAAAGTGAGGCGAGATATCGTCCTACGAGTACCAGCTCCGGACGGCTTGTTCAACGTCTTCGTGTAATAGATATTTTATTAGAAACGACCGCAGTTTTAAACTCAAAGCTATAGAAATGGTTTCGAGTTGTAAAGAAACAAGATCGCTTTGTTGAACCGCTGAACCCCATATAGAGGCTCAGTCTGTATTCCTTTTGATAATGTTTTCTTTTTTTTATATTTTTAGACGAAGCGAGACTTTCAAAGAATCTTATACTCTAATATTAATTAATCTAGCCGCAGGAAAGACTTTGTGAAATTGTGAGGTCTTTAAGGAGGAGCTAGTTGGGATTATTTTTTGCCTAATATTTAATAAACTAGAAATTATGTCAATGAAATTACTATTCTGTTAATAGAATAGAACCATTGACATAATTTTTGTTACCCAATGAATCAAATGGAAGCGTTTCTATTTCCAATTGCCAAGATATTTGCTTCAGTCACGCTATTTCGCACAATAGAATGTCTACCCTACATTTTTGAATAACCCTATTCAGGCCTTACCCGGCGACAATAATTAAAGACACTGAAAATTAATCATCTTTTGTGTTCTTAAGTAAACGTGGAGACTATTAAAATATTTCATTTCTGAAGGTACTGAGTTACGTAAATAAGTAGAGTTTATTTTACATTATTATTTTATACTTTACTAGTGACTCACTCCGGCTTTGCTTCGGTGTTAATTATTTTAAATAAATGAAACTTTTTTTATTTATGCTGTCCGCATCACAATCTGTTCTGTGATTTATAGGAACTATTGATATAATTAATCTACACTAGTCTATACTAATATTACAAAGAGAAAAGAATTGTGTTTTTATTTTTAAGGAATAATTTCAAAAACTACAAAACCGATATTAAAAATTCTTTCACATTAACCTACATATTTTCTACTAACACGCGGGCGTATCCAGTGGCAGAAGCTAGTATAAACATAATACTTCTCGTGTAGTCAAGTATGAGGGAAGATTTGAAATTTAATATAAGACGAGGTCAAAAAAATCCCCTCAATTGGAAAAGTTCCCTGCTTTTCCATAACCATTACCCTTACTCGGTGCCTACCTCCATCTGTAAGGTGTAATATACAGAACTAATTTGGGGCTCAAACCGTTAAGATTTTCATTATTCCAAACATCTACGGAGGGGAACATTGGGTCCGCTATAATCGTTGAATCGTATTACCATTACAACTGTCCACGAGACGCCAGCTGCTTCAAACAACTTTATTTCATTATTCGGGCCCTTTCCGTGCGCGTGTGTTTTACTAAAGCGAAACGAAACGGTTTTAAACTATCCGCAATTGTTGTATTTGTAGCTTTTATTGTTCTATCTTTTAGTATACCTAATTTAAGTTTGTCTTGAGTATTTTGGTGCTCTGAAAAGTCTGCATAAAACGGTGTCGCATAAACACTTTATTCAAATCGTTCATAAACCAAGCCCTAATATCTAACTACAATAAACACTCAGAATGTTAAACATGTTATTTTAGGCACGTTAAACAACATTCTACCTTTTCGTAAGAACATGAAAGCATAAAATTATAAAACTCAAATAAATTACGGCACGGATCTCTGTGAAACATTTCGTCTTACTTGAGGTACTTCGCAGTCCGACTTTACTTGTACGTTTTGAGAGTAACTTGGAAGCTGTATCTCTTCCAAACTCCTTAACTTTACCAGACCTAAGCTTTATTGCAGTTGCTATGCACAGGCTTACAGAAGTCGTTGCGACGAAACCGCTGTGGATGGAAAAAAAACTTAGAAACGTAATTAACGCTGAAATTTCTTCTCAAATTTCCAGCAGTAGACAGAATTTAAATTAAAAGTGATGAGAGGCAAATACTCAAATAGTTAACTTTATTACGTGAACATTATTTGGGGGCGAAAGCACGAGTCATATGGAGGTTGAGTGCGTTAAAAGATTCCAATGTTACCGAGAGGTCAGACGAGCCATTGTGCTAATAACTAAAATTATCAAATAAATCTCCATTTTAAGAGTGGATTTTCAGCAAACATTTGCGGTTGAATATTTTTGCGATATTATACGAGACTGAAAGAACGTAATAAATGTTAAACCTAAACGCGCTTTAAAACCTACGCAAGCAAAAGCGGACAAAAATAAAATAAGGACACAAATCCTGAATACGTATACAACTGATTGTGTTTCATTTCAACTTTGAGTCCATGTTGTTGTTACGTTTTGAATTGAAACAGGAATTCGCCTATTCTGGGACAGTCCGATATTTCCCGGAGCTAAAGTTATCTATATAGACTTTTTTACAAAGCATGGGTAGGATAACAGCAGGACGAAAATATACATCTATAGAATGAGAGAAAATAATAGTTACACTGTATGAATCTGACAGCTGTCACCCGCACCACCCAGAAGCAACTATAGTGTAGGTAGGTACATACCTATAAGAAGAGTCTGCTCGTCTAAAGCCCAACACCAGCAATGACTTTTTGAAACCTGTTTCGTTCTAATTTCAAAAAACGGTTTCCCCATACTAGGCATAAACCGAATCATAGGTCTGTCTTCACAAACATTTAAACTCACATACACAAGGCAGACGCAGACCCGGAACAACTATCTGCAGGCCATTCAAATATTTGTTAAGTACGGGAACCGAACCCACGATACGCAGCGCAACAACCAACCGTTTCATCAATATTACGAGAATCCAATTTGGAAAACCAGTTTTTTCTGTTTTGTTATTCACGCGAACTCTAATGGGTATACATTTACATTTAGGCTTCTAAAAATAGAAATACCCCGTAAAAACAAATTCCCTTTAAATACTGTATTTTGATATCCTTTCGCAGTAGTTGTCCACTTTTATTTCGTTCGCAGTAATAACCCAGGCATAACCGTTATTTTAAAAACCCGATAACTGTTCAAGCCCGTTATTGTGTCAAAATTGTGGGTTACCTACCACGGTAAGTGCTTTTTCGTTTAAAGTGATTTTCATCAGCGTGCATGGAGAAGCTATAATTTCATTCTTCAATAGTAATAGTAGTCGATGGCAGTATTAAGTACTGGCGGCCTTTATAGCCTGTGTGTATACCTACTAAAATTTTCTTGTGGTCACGAACTTGTAGGGAAGGGAAAATAGTAGAGTGACCGTTATGGCTGAATGTTTTATGTTTATATTATTGGGTCAGAAAAGGAATGCCAGAAAATTATCAATAATTCTTAATAATCGATAATTTCTTCCATAAAATCAAGTTTTGTATTCAACTATGATAATATGAAAAATAAAGATTTTTTAGTTACCGGTCTTTTTGATTCACTGACTGATTCAATTTATTAATGATAATAAAAAGAAAATATAAAATTGATCTTTATTACATTTCCACGACCTTTGGTAATTATCAATATTGAAAGATAAATAAATTGTTATTCATTTTCAACACTTCGCACTTATCGTAATATCAAAAGAAAGAAAAGCAGGCATTATAAAATTGAAAAATTACACAGAAAAATCACAATTTTCTTTGTTAAATCAGATCCATTTTTAGCTGTCAGTATAAATTAGAGATACTATTTTATTTCAACCGTAGATTGAACACTTTTCATGACATAACATGAAAATAAAATTATAAAATATAAGTAGTAAAAGTATGACAATGTCTCTCGGATCAGAGTTAGTAAATAATTGATAATCTCTATTTATATATGTTACGGCTAATACCCGAAGTGCGGCTACACCTAGTTTCACAGGACACGTATCTAAGTTTTATCCAACAGGGATTGTCTGGACCTAGTTCTAGCCGGAATGATATCGGATAGACCTAGTTTTATCCAACAGGGAATGGTTGGAAATAGTTGTAGTCGGCATGATGAAGGCTTAGACCTAGTTTTACCCGAAAACAATCGGCTCGTACTAGGTTTAACCGAGAGTAAGTGGCTACACCTAGTTCTAACCGGCTAAAACTAGGTGTAGCCGCACTTCGGGTATTAGCCGTAACATATATAAATGAAGAAACTGACTGACATATCAACGTACAGCCGAAACAACTGAGGCAGGGAGGAGCATGAAATTTTGCACTAGGTTTTGTTAAGCAAGAACTAAGGAAGGAATTTACAAAATGTACCCCTTTAAGCGGATGAAACGGGAGTACAAAGTTTGTATGAAGAAACCTACTTTCACGCGGGCGAAGCCACTGGCAGAAGCTATACGCACATAAGATATAATTTCTTGATGTCAATACAAAAGCAATTAGCGAACTTATGTTTCCAATTATTTAGCTACAAATTCGTCGACATGCTTAAGTACATGGTGTTGCTACAATGTCTATTCATTCGTCGATAGAGCGAAGTTAGTCGAAGGTGTAGTTAGGACACATTACAAGCTGTTGCATTGCACTCCGACGTCGAATACTCGTACAATGTCGTTAAATATAATGATGGCCGACGATGTCTGTAGATATTATTATTCATAGCGTATATTATGGTCTGCGTGGTTACTGAAACCAATAATAATATCCGTTTCGTAGGTATCAATTAATTAAAACTTTATTCGTTATTAAACAATGTTCTGTCATGATTCAATTACATTGTTTTCGCATGTAGTAGCAATTAACTGTAGAAAATACACGTACGAAAAATACATACGAATAAAATAATGGTGTCGATTGCGAATCTGAGCGGAAAAACACAGCCCAATTTTGTATGTTTTTTTTTTGGTTTAGGTTTTTCAACAAAAAGTAAAGTATTGAACCCATTTTAAGTAAATACCACTTAAAAGTTTAGGATATAATTAAACTATCTATTGTTCTAAATACAAGGCTAGATTATAATAAAAATTAGTGTCCATCCTTTGGATGTACTACTGGGATTAGGGAATTTTTTCACTAACATTTTAAGCCCCATTTTCTCCTCCCTTCTAATACCCTTAAGAAACACCTAAATACATGGAAAACCAAACAAAGTTTACCTAATCTACTTGAATAAAATTTACTTAATCCAGTTTTCACCGCCTAAAATGTCAACAGTAGCGATGGCAAACAAATTTCACTAAGATTTAATACGCCGTGTCGTGAGAAACGGCAACTTATTTTCTTTCCCTGATTTAAATTCAGAACCTTACAAACGTATTAAAATTATTACACCCTTTTTTTTCGCGCTCGTATTTTTCAGTGAAAAACTTACTCGCGATTTCTAAAACCGAGTTCTCTATTTTTTCACGTTGTTTAATATGTAAAGTGTTTTTTACGGTAGATGGAAAATCGGATGAGTTTTATGTTTTATTTGAATTTAAATATGCATCTGAAACAATGAATAAAATTAACTTTGTTTAGTGGATTACCATCAATTCCTTTAAAGCAATCTCTTCTTGCGCTGTCTCAAACCAGTCTTCGTAGTAGGTACGCTTCTGAATCATCTTGGTGGAGGTTTTCACCTTTAGAAAATGGTCTCCGGTTCTCTGAGTCTTCCAGAACGGACACAGATCCATCACATTTCTCTTGATCTTATCATAATTAATTTGAAGTCAGCGCGACATCTCTTTTTCTTACATTTTGTTTTTGGTTTGGAAAACATCAAATACTTAATTAAATTAATATTTATTCCCGCTCTTTGTAATCCTGGGTGTGATTTTTAGATCTTTAACCGTCTTTACGGGTAGTCAGAAATCAGAAAATTTTACGCCTGTCTTAATTAAGAATATCATATAACCCAGTTGCTGGGATATGGAAGTTAGATGAACCTACCGGCACTCGGCCCGCATGGTAAATTACGGTCCATTACCTATCCAAGAGAGGAGGCCTAAATCCCGGCATTGCCAACGAAGACCGAGACGCGCCGGGCATCTAGAGTCACGGAACAATCGCGCGGGCTTACGGAGGATGAGCAATGGAGTTCACCATCAGCTTGTCTGGTAAGAACCGAGCTCGAGTAGTCGTCCTCACGTAGTGTTTTACGTGTAGGTATCTCAAAGGAATGTCAGCAAAACTGAAGGGGCCTGGCAATCCCGATGCCCGCTAGGGCCATATAGGGGAATTTCTGAAAAGGAAATCCGTGGCCCCACAATACAAATAGCAACTAATTGACACAGGTATAGATTCAGTCAATAAGAGTTTGACACGCCCTCTCACTCCATCTTAGGTCAAGAGAACTCGTTTGATGACTTCTCAACTCAGAGAAGTCAGGCTAATAAAACTACATATTCGTTTTTTTATTTTATAGAAAGGATTTTATAAAAAAAAATCTTTATTTCTTTTATGCTATTCTTTATTGTTTCCTACCTTCTAAAACAAGAGTATCTCATAGAAACCATTCTTTACTATGCCTTTTACCATCAAAACATTTCCAATCTCATAATTTTCCGTCAGAATCACATAAACAACGAGCAGAGTCCACAGCGCACGTTCACTTGTTTTATTAACACCCTGTACGCTACGTTCCTATTCTCAAAGGGCTTTACAGCGTAGATTATGATACAGAATGAGTAAAGTTTCCATTGTTAAGCATGGTCATAAACTAACACAAAACAATTGTTAGTTGCCCCGTGTGTGCACCGTCGCTCGAGCTATAACAAATCGCTTTTATACTGCACTGCTTGTTAACGTGTAACATAATGAATGTATACCGGATTATATGCATTATTAAAATGCCTAAATATGCATGTGGTATAAATATGCGTTAAAAAACGGTATATGCACAATCAAATTACTATTCAATATTATTGAATTCACTTGTTTATTTTCAAAATGTTTTAACGTCCCGCTAATACTTAGCCAACTAATCGGGTTCCGTATTTCAGTCAATGCACTGACTAAAATCTCGAAAGACGCACGCATAATATCACGTCAATGCCATCTTTCCTATATAAAACACACATGCACCTGATACATTTAACTAGGTACTGAAAATAACACATAAACTTGGTACGAGATGATTACAGTAGTTATATGCGGTAAATCTGTAAAAAATGCAATTTATGCATTGGCTAACATGCAAATTCATATAATTCAAAGTTTAGTACTGTTATATCGAAAGAGATCGCGTGAAAAATAGTTGGACTGGCTAAACATATTATTATATAGTTTTGAAGTATATGAAAATGTGTGGAGCTCGTGGCTAGATAATAATAGCCGCACAGGTCGATCTTCAAGGTTAAGCAACGCTTGCCTAGGTTGGTCTGTGGATGGGTGACCATCTTAACATAACGAGTTTCCTCCGTGCCTCGGAAAGCACGTTAAGCCGTTGGTCCCGGCTGTCATTTGGAGATCTTTGGCAGTCGTTACGGATAGTCAGAAGCCAGTAAATCTGACTCCAGTCTTGCCATGAAGTACCGTGTTACCCCAGTTAATGGGTTGTGGAGGTCTGGTAGGCAGCCGCTCCTCGTAAAATACTGGTATTCTGCTAAATCCGGCTTGACTGGAAGCCGACCCCAATATAGTTGGGAAAAGGCTAGGCAGATGATGATGATGATGAAGTATATGAAAATGTAGAATAGGTGTGTGAATTTAATAAATAAAAGAAAGAAACTGGTTTTTATGTCAGGTGAGGTACACGTAAGACACTTCTCATGCCGCTAAAGGGATTTAATGTTTATTATTAATAAACAGTAATGAATGGATTAAATGATATGAATTATTTTCATTATTTAGAATTATTTTTTATTGATGATAATATGATGGATTTAATGTTTGTCGTTTGTTCTTGGTTTGTGGTTTATACGACTAGCTTCTGCCAGCGGCTTAGCCCGTGTGAAAGAAGGTTTCTTCATACTAACTTTCGACTCCCGTTTCAACCCCATAGGGAGTAAAATTTAGGAAAATCTTATAAGATGAAAGTATACTTTGTAAACATCATAACATTCTAATTCCCCTACGTGTTGGGGCTGGACGTTGATCATGATGAGTGAGTCAAGGGAGTGAGTGTAAGTGAGTCAAGACTTTGGCATTTACGTATACCTACAGATAAATATTTATTAATTATATCTTTTAGCAATAAACTCACCCTTAGCAATATCTAACTTTTCATTAATCTAGTAGCTATATGAAAATATTTACTCGATGGAGAATTTAGCGGCTTATAAATTGGGGTCTATCTATTTATTTGAGGAGCTGTAATAAATTAGTCAGGTATTACAAGGACTTATCTTTATTAGGCGTTCGCACATGGGACGAAGGTAATTCTGGCACCTTGGGATTGATTTTACCTGTGTATGAATTATGTTTAGTTTGGAAGTTTTATTTTAAAGCTTGTTTTAGTAGTAAAATGTGCCAGGTGTATGTGTGTATTGTGTGTCGGGTGTATTAATTGAGTATTACGTGTCAGATGTATGTGAAAGGTCGAGCCGGTACTGACTGAATCCGATGGCTAAGCGAAGTTAAGGTATTTCAATACAACCTGCCTAACATTTTCTCAGCTATGCTAAGGTTGGCGTCCAGTCTAACCGGTTGCTGCTGAATATCTGCATTTTACTTGGAAATATCTAGCCTCCAAAATCCAGGAATTGGATAACACAAGACCCCTTGGCAAGACTGGTTTCAGATTTCCTGGCTCCTGACTATTCATAACATCTACAAATGACAGTTGGAGACAACAGCTTAGCTTGCTTTCCAAAGCAGGGAGGAATCTCGATGCGTTAAGATGGTTACTCATCCACAAACTGACCTCAGCATGTATAGCACAACTTTAGGTATCGTCCCAAGCGGCTAGTATAACTTAGCTACGAGCTTTTGCTTCTTAAATATTTCAACACGTAGAATAAAATTACTTTATTATTTCTAATGATTTTAAAACTAGCTGCTGCTCAGCTTCACTCGTGTAATGTTAATAAATTATCTCAAAGGAACATGCTATCTGGATAAAAGTAATATATTTGCTATTCCAGGATATAATCTGCGTACCAAGTTTCTTCGAAATCCTTTCAAACGTGAAGAAGTAACAAGCATACAAATGTGTAATAAGTATATATTCATTCACTACTTTTCGCGTGAATAATATTGGAAAATAAAAAATAAAACCTTTTAGTTCGCCAAGTAATTGTTTCCTTTTTAAGTGGAAGCGGCCAAAGATAAACACGGCTGTTTTATAATGCAGGCATTCTGAGACAATTCCTCTTCTAATTGACATTGAAAGCACTCGAGTTTAATTTTTAAGATATCTTGAAACGTTGTAGGTAATTGACGTCAAAAATGTTACTTTCTTTTTTGCAAGAAATTTCCCGCTCGCTAGAATTTAATTATGGTCGTAGCTATGCCAAATCACGCGTTATTGGAAGCTTTTCTTTAGCTTTATTATTATTTATGAGTCTAAAAGCGTTTCAGTACTTATTACAACCGTTAACATTCCGACCTCCTGTTGTTTCTGAACATAGATCCGGTTTTCGGGAGCAACCTTATTTATTTTAAGAACCGGTAAGCCAATAAAATGTTATTACCTTGCGAAGGGTCGAATTACAATATTATAAATGTATACGGCATTCATATTGAGTGGGCAGGTGTGTGCCAATCTAGTAAGCAAGACACACGAAGGATAACATTATTAGGTCGTTATCTGAAAATCTGTAGTGTGAAATTACACGGGATAAAATGTGCTAAGGAAGGATACTGCACGGCCGCGGTGCGACTAGCTGCCTGAAAGTTTAATGTAACGCCTCGGCAGAGCTGTTTCCTAGAAAATCCCCACCCGAGCCTTGATTTCGGTTTTATGCGGCTCTAAACTTGTCTGCCATTTACTTGAATTAGTAAATATGTAAGTACAAATTGAGGATTTAATGTTTATCGATCGGCGAACGCAGGTAAGCTGGCTTAAGTCGTTTTCGATTTAGTATGAGCCGTGGGTTTTAATCTTTTCTAAGAGGGTGATTTGTAAAGACTTTTATTACTTTAAATAAGACTTAAAACTTAGCCAATTTAGTTCAAAATTAGAAATTTTATTTTTAACTACAAATTAGTAAGTAACCATTTATTACGAAAAAAGATTAGCCTTTTTAAGTAACAGTTATGTTAAGTACCCAACCTTCAGTAAATAAAAGCTATTTCATTTTTTAAATACTTTACAGTGCTTAAACATGAGTAAAATACTGGGCTATTTAAATCAATACAGTTATACACTTAAGTCTAGAACTGAAACTCCTAACTAAAAAATGGCGTCGAAAATGCCATCGCATCGCTGTCAACTGTAAGTATGCCCAAAAGACGTTATATGGCAAAGAGTAACCGAGTAAAAGCCAGCCTTTGGCTCACGCGAAGATTCAACTAAGCGTTTGGATAATTCTTTTACAGATCTAATCTTATTTTTAAGAATTTTTATTATTTTATAACATTAGTGATGAAACTGAAAAAATTAAAGAACACTGTCCACCAAACTAGTAATCTATTCTGCATCTTAAAGAACAGTAAAATAGGTTTTGTTTATAGCTAAATATAAACACCCCTACACCTAAATCCTCTTAACCAATATTAAGGCAATCTGAGCAACAGGCATTGAATTAATCCTTAAAGCCGTGTTAAACATAACATGAATGCATTACCTGTCGGAGAGCCAATAACCGCTGGCCTTTAGTTAACTTCGGTAACTCGTACGTTCGGGTAGGAGGCTAATTCACTTTGTTTTTCTTTCATTAATGAATATATAATATAGCTAAAATATGGCGGCAAAAAATGCCATCGAATCGCTCTCAACTGGAAGTGTACCCAAAAGACAAGCAGCATTGACGCGATATAAGGCAATGCTTAATTTTAGACCGAGGTACAACTTAAAGCCAGTCTTTGGCTCACGCAAAGAGTCAACTAAGCATTTGGATAATTCTTTAAAATAATTTTATTTTTAAGAATTCTTGTATTTTATTTTATAACATCAGTGATGGAACTCAAAAAATTAGAGACCACTGTCGTCCAAACTAGGAATCAATCCTCTATTTCAAACAACAGTAAAATAGGTTTTGTTTATAAGTAAACATAAACAGCCCTACACCTAAATCCTCTTAACCAATATTAAGGGAATCTGAGCAACAGGCATCGAATTAATCCTTAAAGCCGTGTTAAACATAACATGAATGCATTACCTGTCGGGAGCCAATAACCACTGGCCTTTAGTTAACTTCGGTAACTCGTACGTTCGGGTAGGAGGCTAATTCACTTTGTTTTTCTTTCGATCCCTCGGCGATCGTTTATCATGCTATCTTTTGTATAGAGATGATGTTGTGCCTAAACTTTCTAAGTCTTTTCTAATTGACTTTCTGGGATCTTCGTGTTAGGTAACGTAAGGTAACGTTATCGGTTTTTTTTTGTTTAGCTGTGTAAAAATATAAGACAAACGTTATTGTTTGTGATGTTAGATAATAAAATGTCAAAACGTATCTCTATACAAATTTAAAATGAAAGATAACACTGCTATACAAAAAAAATAAAAAAATCTGCGGCAGGGATTTTGTTAATGGTTTTTGTTAATACTCATATTAGACCTTCACGCTGCATGCTTATTTATTTTTGATTCACTCTGGTTATTGAGATAAACGGAACTAAGAAATAATTGAAAATTTCACTGAGTTTGTAGCCCATATGACACAGATTGAATCTGAAGCATGGTTAAGCTTTGTGTTGGTAGTAAAAAACTTTTTGGGGAATCACAAAGCGCCGGAACATCAAGAACTAGTTGCAAAAATGCTACAAAATTTTAACAGATTAGGAGTCAACATGAGCATAAAATTGCATTTCTTACACAGCCATTTGGACCGATTCCCGCAGAACCTGGGTGATTACAGTGAGGAACAAGGAGAAAGGTTCCATCAGGATATCAGGATAATGGAAGAAAGATATCAAGGTCGATGGGACAGCCATATGATGGCTGACTATTGTTGGACCTTGAAAAGAGATTGTCCTGACAAAGTAAATAAGAGAAAATCCCAAAGGAAAAGTTTTTCATTATCTTCATTTATTTATTCTAGTTAAAGGTACCCCAAACTATTATTATTTTTGTGTATTTTTGTAAAGGTAAACAATAAAAATAAATTTTAAATACATCTTTTGGCCCATTTATTGAAGCATTTTATGGAAAATGTTAGAAGCGTTTATCTCAAAAACTGGAGTCAATTTGACCATTCTGGTATTTTTCCCGTTATCAGCACACTCGTCTTATACAAAATCGACTTCAAGTATGCCTTCCGCGAAATGACTGTATAGCAGTGTAATAATATATGGATAGCGTACATCATTTAATTTATATTCTAGTAATTTATACTCACTGACATTTCAATATAATTTTCATTGAACTTTTTTTCAATGCTATTTTTAAACTAGGTTTAATATTATGTAACTTTATTATTTTACTTTACCAGTGCTGTGCACGCCTATAAATGACAAATTCGCGAGAATCTTTTTCTTCATTCGCACAAGATTTTCTTTTATAATGTTAAACCAGTGAATGAGTCGTTGATGTGTCAACATAAATGAATAATACTGTCAAAATATAACGTCCAAAGTTAACTAATTCGATCAGCCATCATCTATAAATATAGATGGCTTGCATCGGACTATTTCTAATTCCGGCTTGAATGTGACTTCATCGCCGAATCTATGGAGCCATCTAAGGCTGGTTGCATTCATTCGACTTGTCACACATAACGAGCACTTAACTGATTGCGCGTTTGTCTCGACAAGTCGGATTGCTCCTATTTTGAGTCAAAGCCGTCATCAGCTTAGAAGCCGAGTATATTGAGATCGGCTTTCAGTCTCACCAGATTACTCTGAATATCAGGTTCAAATACTATCAGGGTTTGGATTGAACCAAACCTCGGTATCGATTTTCGAAGATGGACCAATATGTTTGTACTATCTACTAATCCTACATCCTATCAAACATAGGTAGGTACTTCAAACTAGTATCATAAAGCTTTGTGTGTGCGTGTGTGTGTGTATGTTTTTTAATTCTCTACGCTGGCCAGGTTGAACAAATGAACACCTGTCCCCGGTTTATATTTCGTTTGAAAGAGTTACCGTAGCCCTGGAACACAAAGGATAATTAAAGGTGGATTTCAATCAATAAAAGTCAGACACGCCCAAAAGTCATTTGATGATTTCCTACTACAAAAAACTTGATATACATTTTCATTTACGTTCGACCTAAAACTCGTTTTGTTTGACTACCTATAACAAAAAAGAATCAGCCCAGTTCATATTTCTCATGTAAAAATAGACTCGTACGCAGCTTGTTTTTCACTCTGAACTCCGCAAATATTGTGTGAATATTTTTCGTTTTCAGGGAAAAGCCATTATTTTTTCAGATTACGCAATTTCAACAACTATGGTACACATGCCGAATTGGATAGCCCGAGTTTTATGGTTTCCACAGACAGGCGCTACGAAACAGTACGATTATATTTTTTTATAGATTTTGATTCACAAATACTTTTGTATTTAAAACTCGTAGCGGTATCGTTGTCTCATTACCGTGCCACGCCTATCTACCTACGTCAGCCTTTGCAATACCAATATTAAACATATCTTGTAAAAACAATGTAATATTCTTGACAGTTTTACAATATTTAGAATAGAATAACAATTTATCATAGAGAATATAACCACTAGAGAGCGCATAGCCCGATTTCTTCTAAGTAAACAACTCACCACGGCGGGCCGGGGGACGAAGAAAAATGCGCGGCTGCTATTGGTCCGTTCAAGGTCAAGTCGTGTCACCTTTAATTTGATTCGCTTAAAAATCGGGAGCACGTGACGTGCATACTGCATTTGCTCCTGCCGCTTCTACTAGTTTTAGCATATGTTTGGTGAGCGCAATAGCATCGTACGCGCACTCCACCGGTTATTTGCTTCATACAATTTATTATCCCTACCAAAAAAGTAACAAAACCTGGTCAAAATCTTAAATCTATGGATACAATGACGGCCTTATCATTGACAGCAATAGCCACCAGACAACCTTAGACTGTTCAAACTAAAAAAAAAAGGATTAAAAATCGGGTCACAATCGACCGTTAAATCGGTGTAAAAATATTTTAAAGTAGGTTGAAAATAGAGTAGTCTGCGATGTACAGCTAGCAAATAAAGTAAATATTAAATTTTACATTATAGACTATAAAGTATACACCACTTAACACCTATAAAAAATCCAGCTCCGTCGTTACTTAAATTACAGCGATAATATAATTTCCCGGTAGGACGTCTAAATTTTTAGGTAAGTAATTGTTTAAGTGCAGTTGTTCGGCACTACGTGCCACGTACGACGGAGCGTAACTCGGCAAACTCTTCACAGCTTAACTTTGGTGGGCATTCATCTAAAACTTCGGCAGGCACCTGAACATTCGCGTGACTTGACGCAAGCTATGGCTATGGGACTGAACTGACAGTAAGGCTGCTTCCCACAGAGTCTAAAGAAGCTTTGCGGTGAAACTAAGCTACGAAACTATGGACTAAGATAGTTTGTTTACGAAAATCAGATGTGCTATATTGGTTTGATAATATGAGTTTGACGTTTGGTATACAGGAGAAATAGATCGGTAATTCTTCGGATGATTAGGCAGTATTCTTTGTAATTATATTTTTCATTCTTGGATCTCGTCAGAAGGCCTAAAGTCACCCTAAGGGCAATTAAGAAGAATGCTCGGAGTTCCTTGAGCGATCGAATCGCGAATGAAGATATCCGCTGGGGAATCGTGGTGACAGAAAATGAAGAATCGCCAAAATGTGTGGCAGTGGACAGGGCACATTTGTTTCAGAAAAGATTGCCGAAAGTCACGCCAACGCAGTACCGAAACACCTCTCACAAAGATGATGATGATGATATAGTGAGGGAGCCGGAAATCCAAAGGCACAGGACCGCTCATTGACACAATTGTCTTTTGGGCAGAAATGATGATGATGATGATTTTTTTTATAATTATTTTCTCTTTGTCTATTCATTAAATTGTAGGTACCTGCCATGTTTTATCCAAGTCATTCTTCTTCTTATCGTGTTGATTCAACTCAAATTTTGTCCGACCAATATTTAGCCATTGCAGTCATTAAAGTCCACCCTTGTACAGTGTTACGCACCAGTGCATAAAGTTTTACTAAGTAAATATTGTTACAATGACTCGAAAAATACACACATATCTATCGCTTAGCTCATCTTCAGTGAAGATTCACCCTAACGCACGCGTTGTCGCCATTGTTGCACGTTATGTTATCTCTTTTGTTAATGTTATGTTACTGCTCCTGTACTCAACTACTACCAACTTGATGGTAATCTAGAAGGATGGAGCAAGTAAAGTACTTAGAAATGTCAGCCGGAATGAAATGGCGCGCTCAATTTAAATAATTACAGTGACAGCAACGGATATTAGACAAGTGAAATGGGAACAAAAGAAAATTATTTTGTTGTTTACGAAATGTCAAATGGGACTTGAATATAATATCTAAGATTAAAGTTAAAGAAGTGGACTTGGTAAATATTCTTTGTGTTATAGCCTCGATAGCTATGTGGTCAGAAACGAGTCCAAATTCATTCTAGCAGAGTTTTAGGCCTTATTATCAACGTACGTTTTTTTAAAGTGGGAAATCATCTAATGACTTTTTCCGCTCTTGGGCGGGGCACGTGCCAGACTTTTACTGACTGAAACTCACTCGTATGTTCCTTCTTTACCTTGCGATCCAGGGCTACGGGTTTTCCTTCCAGAAGCAAACCCACGGCCTCAGTAGGCGTCGACCCTACTGGGCGCCTACGTTTGTATTGTCATCTCCTTGAGGCACGCGTGAACACTACGCGCCGTCGACGACTTGGACTTAGCCATTTTGGTTACCGAACGGCTGGACGGTGAGCTACCCATGGCTCATCGTCCGCAAGCCCACGATCGTAGTATGCTTGAGTTATCAATCGACAGGGAACGCACACTCAATTTTATTTATTCTAGCATCAGAATACGTGAACAAATATTCATTGTGCACGAATTCCGATTATTCCCATCCGTCATCTACATATTTCCTACGTTTGCGATACCTCTATATTGATCTATTCGGCAGAATCATTAGACACGATATTGCATTGTTCGTACAATCGCTCGCTAATTACAGTGAAGTGTGAAGATCTGACGTAACTTGAAAGGTTTTGCTTCAGAAGTTCCGCTTTGTCTGGATGCTCAGTAGATGTTGACTTAGGAACTGGGTAATATATCCTTCGTTCAAATAATGACACCACTTTTTTTATAAATAATATAAACTGCTATTTCTGTTAGGGGAAAAACAGCCAGGCTAAAGTGGGAGTGGGCTGGCCATGTCGCTCGAATGGACCCGTACAGATGGGCGAGGATTGTCATTCACTGGACGCCTGAGGGAGGTCGACGCCGTCGATGTATACCGCGGCGAAGGTGGTGTGACCATTTAATCGTGTTTGCGGGACAAACGTGGCCAGAGATCGCCAAAAACAGAGAGGTTAGGAAGAAGGAAGGGGTGGCCTTTGCTCAGCAGTGCAGCAGTGGGACACTAACCAGGACCAAAAAAAATATAAACTAGTTCACGACTGCGATCGAACCTGACGGTAAGCAGTGATTGAATCGTTGGTGGCGAGGCGAACTAGTTTATTAACAGCCTATTCATACTAACCGTGAAGACACCGAAATTATAATCGGACACTCAAAAATCTTCACATCTCAAAATACTTAAAAATTTAAATGAATAAATATGAAATAAATTCAGGAATTTGACACTATAAAAATAAATATAAAATCAGCCATATATAGACAAATAAATTGTACTATATACATGACACTATCAAATTTTAAAGTGTCATGAATTCGGAAGCTAAAAATACAATAAAAATCATTTTAATATTTCTGATTTATGATACCTACTGCGATATGTAGACGATATTGGAATGGGTATTTGACATAATAATATAAATAAAATCTATGAAATCCAGCAGCACTTTATGTCTGATGTAAAATCAGACGATAAAGGCTAGTGTTTTCGCACAGATATCGTTGTATGGAATGGAAACGCATTTGCGCATTTTATGCTAGTGTAGATATACACTAATATAATAAAGAGGTAAAGTTTGGTTTTTTGTTTGTATGAGGTAATCTGTGGAAGTACTGGTCGGATTGCTAAATTTTTTTCACCTATAGAAAGCTGCTGTATTCCTGAGTGGCATAGGCTATATTTTATGTACGCGGGCGAAGCTGCGGGCTAAAGCTAGTTATATATATAACTACACTGCACACACGTGGGCCACGTACGCCGATCTGGTCGCGTGGGTCTCCATACATTTTATATGGCAACTAGACTTGTAGAGTTACATTAGGTCCACGCCACGCGACGTCATTCTACGTGCGAATTAAGCCCGATCCACGTGTGCATCGGTCTAATTTAGTTCCCGCTTTACACTGGCTATAAACATAATCTAAATTAGAAATTCATATTTTTTACTGATAATTACTTGTCCCCATTATAGTTGGGAAAAGGCTACGTAGATGATAATAACTTGTTCCCATTGACAAATAATGTAAATATTATAGGTACGTCAGAATTCACTCTGGTGGTCTATCATCCTATATTGTATATTTTTCATAATATTATTTAAATTGGCATTTTACTGTTGTAAGCCAATACAGGAAGTAATTAAAGAAATGTCGGCATCGGCAAACAATTATTATTTATATGGCCCACAAACAGTTATCCCGAGTCTGAATGAAGGCACTCACGCGAACGTGAATTTCCATATTTGTAAATGGACCCACAACAATACAAGAGAAATTCCTAGAGAGGGCGGACGTTTTTAAAAAGAAATCGAATACCAACGATGCCTTTATAACTCGCCACAAATAAAAAGTACAGATTCATACAGAATATTGTCTGACATTTGACCCAAGTCTTAGTTGATTGCAAAAAGTGTGCTCATAATACAACAGTCGGTATTGAACTGCTATTGTTCTGCTGTATTTGAATAGACGATGACTTGTGTTGCTAGATATGACGATGAGAGTCTTATCTGAGTACGTATTGTTACTGCATGTCGTTGAGCTCGTTCAAATATCGAACGTTACCATTGAGATAAAAAATTGAACCACATTAGGTTTACAATCTTTGAATTCATTTATGATTTAATTCGCAGGCAAAAAATACTTAGCTTTATGAAAAGAATTGTAAACCATAATCACATCCTAATATTATCGATAGTAGTGTCAGGGAATGGCTTAAAAGCCATTCTTGGCATGTCTTAAGAGCCTCCTTAGGTGTAAGTCGCCTCGACCAACACTTTAGGCGGCTCGCGTTAGACTGCTGGATCGAGGGATTGATTCGGAACCGGTACTACTGGACACGGCTCGTATTTTTAGAAGGTTCCTCTCCCTGTTCCTGATATCGGTGGGCTATTTATCTTTTGAATTTTTTTTTTAATTTTGTTTTGAAACATTAAAAAATATAATGTATATGTTTATTTCATATCAATATAGAGAATAATATTAAGAAATACGATGATAGACAGGAAACATAGAATAGGGCTAACGCAAAGCTGTTTAATAGCGGTAAGTAGAACTGCAGTTAGATAAAAGCTCTTGATAAGCCGCTTCTATGGCCTGTTTAATTGTTAACCGATAATATTCTGCTCTAATTAGCGTTGTTCTGCCGCTGTATCTCGCAACCCAATACTTACGCAGTACGCACTAATTCGGACTTAATATCTAATCAGTTATCAAATTCCAATATAGTTTCCAGATCATTGTGCCACGTGGGCGCTAAGTACAATAAAGCCACGTTTACAGAGACGCGGGGCGTCACGCGTCGCGGCCGGCACTAAATTCTAACAAATTATAACGTTGTACGAGTTTGGCAGAGTTTACGGAGAAATGATTATTATACACGCGTTTGCTTGAAATACAGGCGCGTGGATGTCACCGCCGCCGCGCCGCCACGACGCTTCACTCGTCATCATCATGGTTGACGAAGCGGCGGTTGCACACAGCGTTTTGACGAGCTTTTCCTGCAATTTCCCAATTACCATAAAACGTAATGACACCCGCGGCGATGCCCGTGGCTTTGCACGGGCCAATACGACGCGCTGCTTCTATATAAACAGTGACCAAGCCCGACGCACCGCAAGACGCTACGCTGCACGCAACGCGCGACGCTCCGCGGCTCCGTAAACGACCCCTAATAGTAGGTCCTACCTACTTTCGAGCTATAACGTACCCACATTTACTCGCATTATTCTTGAGCACCACCAATCTTAATACCCTGTGATTATTGCCTGAAAGCCGTTTCCAGGTATGTATTCAATTATTTCGCTTACTATATTCTGAATTTTTAACCCTCGTATATGAAATGGAAAATGGAATTCAACTTTATTAACAAAGAAAAATGAAAACGGCCATACAAATAAAAATATTCCGCCAACTATTTTTCAAAGGTTTACACAATATTTTCCCTTGTGACATAAATATTGCCGACATTGTTATATCGAACAAGTTAATTTACTGAGTGAATACCTCACCATCAACAATTGCATCACTGTTCAGGTGGTATCGCAGTCAAGCACTAATTTATATCTTTAAAAAAAATACACTGCCACATCTGCCTAGCCTTTTTCCCAACTATATTGGGGTCGGCTTCCAGTCAAGTCGGATTTAGCTGAATACCAGTATTTTACGAGGAGTGGCTCATACTATATATATTGAATTACGGTGCAACTGACCCATGGGGGGACTATACAATACTATGCACTCACATCCAGAGGCGAATGGTTCTTGAAAGAAAGAAAGAAAACATGTTTATTCTGCCCGAATGTACGCATAATAAAATACATCAATCTATCAAGCCATGTGTGGACTGGGCATAACTGTATAGCACCATAGATACTAGACAGAACAGTTACGTCTAGGTTGTCTAATTGTCTATTGCAAGTTATATTCTTGGGGTTTCAAAAAGTCGGATGGCAATAGGTTATTGCTCTGGTAATCCCGTGGTTTGCGGCGCGTCGTCCAAATCAAGGCGTTCCATTTAATTTCTCCATTCCCTTACTTTTAAGCCCGCTTGCTTTAGAACCTTTACAGTTAGACGATGCAATTTTCTTACTCAAAGTTACTTTAAAGCGCGGGTTAAAACAATTTGGTCGTTTGAGCTGTATACTTACTAAAGAAAAGTGAGCTACATTTGCGGAGCTTAGTCCGTGAAATTGTTAGTACTTGGTGTAAGTGTTCGGTGCCATTGTGCCTCTGAAAAATGCATAATGTCACCAGGGCTGAACAAACTCAACTAATATTTAACAATACAAAATTCTGGTTACGATCACTTTAAAGTTTTTTTCAAGATACGAAAAAAAAGGAAATAAGTTCCAATGCCTCCGTAGACAGAGAGGATTTCGCGTCCAGACATGTTTCTTACCTCTCGTCACTACTCAGTTTCTATGTAGTAGGAAATATGTGGCTACACCATTCTTGAACTGAAGGGCGTAGCATTGAAATCGCTCATCTTTTATCGAGCACATTATGTACAGTCATTGAGTGTACAAAGATTTCCGTCCATTTCTTCGGTCTTCTTTTTGAATTACTTATTGGTAGGCTCTTGACTACTATCTTTTCAGATGGTAAGTTATCATGTAGTCGACGATGAAGCATGCTTGACTCAAAGTAACTTATGCATTTTCATAATTCCCCAGTTTGTAACTAACAGGAAACACAGAGTCTAGCCGGGAATTCCGCTCCTTAGCTGCACACACAAAGTGTTTTGTGCGTACGGTCTATTGGTCCAATGATGGAATGGGCTTAGCGGGATTAAGTTGTGCAGTTCCGTCGCACATTCCCCGAAATGCAACCGAAAGGCTAGCAGCTCGGCGTTGATACACAAGACTTTGAAACTTTGATTCTGCTATTTCGTCTTACACAACCCTTGTTGATACAAACAATAGATTAACTCTATAGTTTTCTCTTTTTTAATATGTAGCAGAGTTCGTTTTTCCTTACTTATCTCTATATTCTACAATGTTCGAATATGTTTTAATTTTCATCGTATTTATTCAAGTCATTACCTGTATAACCTACTTTTACCAGTATCTCTTTTCACATATAAATATTATTGGATTTATTTACGAGTCTAGCAGCTTAATCATATCTATTCAGTGGAAATAAGTGGACGTCTGACTGAGACATAGAATTGAGCAAAGTAGAAGTATCAAACAAATAGATACAACCTAGATAGGAAGTAGGTTTTCTATTGAACAAACTAGATTGATATGGAATGTACTGAAAGAAGTTTTAACTATTATAAGCAAGCTTGTTCTTTCGTTTTCTTTTCAGAAATAACATTGCCATTATTATTATTTATTATTATTATTTTTTTATTGCATTTCTTGTCGAAAAACAGTTCTTGATTATCATATTTATGTATGATTAGCTTTTGCCCGCGGCGTCGCCCGCGTAAACGTAATATATGCAGCCTATTTCACACAAGAATACAGCAGCCTTCTGTAGGTTATTCTTTTACAATCGGACTATTACTTTTAGAGATTACCTCCTACAACGAAAAACAAACTTTACCTCTTTACAATATTAGAGTGATAAAACAACTAAATATTCATAGCATTCATATTAAAAAATATCTGTAACTATAAATACTTATTTGCCTGTTAAATTGTACTTTAAATAAAAGATTAAAGACCTAATCCTTTGTAAAAATATCTGTGTCGCTATGTTTTAGTATTTAATGTAATCTAATCGAGGTTACGAGGAAAACTGTATCTTGAAAAATTTTAATCAAATAAGGTAAGTACAGTCAATAAAAGTTTCGTTCACATTTTTCTGAATATTTCAGTTTTCATTGTACACAAAAAGAACACCGCAGGTACAGTGAACTACAGAAGTGCGAACGAAGTCATTTCTGCGCGTAATAATTTTCCCGGACGTAATGAAACTCCACCGGCGTTTTATTGACGGTATCTTGTTTTTTTAAAGAATTTCCTACCTTGAATTTCTTAAAAAGGTACAAGTATCTGCGGTATTTTACATTGCAATTTGGATTTTCTTGGAATTAAAGAATGTGGCAACAATTTAAATTGAGAGTTGGCCCAAAGTTCCAGTTTCGGCAGGGCTTGTTAGAATTTGATATTCTATTCGTTTCAAAATGTATCGTATAATTAAATAGTGAATTATAAACCTTAAACTGCCAGAAAAGTCTTGATCAAATAAAAAAGTATAACAAGAATTTCAATTGCATTATTAAACAGTCTACAATACATTTGACTCTACAATACAATGATCACATCGTGTGTAAAAAGACAATTATATGTATGCACAGCATTATAGTAGATCTTATTAATTAATCAATTATTATAATTATGTTAAAGACTGAAAATTTACATTACAGTACTATAATTAAAAAAAATAATGTACTAAGAATACCTAAATTAAAATGAAATTACATCATTATAATATTATTATTAAATCACATTTTTATAAACTAATACAAAAGAGTGCATATAAATACAGGTTATAATACTTATTTGCTATAATTTTGTTAGTTATAGTAATAACACATACCTAAACCATGTAAGGAAATACTAAATTACCTAATATTACACCAAATACATGAACAAAAAGTGAGTAAATAAAATTAATCCGCCACGATGTCCCACCATATATTTTTACTTAGCCATGCAAGACCAATTGTATGGCCGTAAATAAAATAAAAACACAAGTTATTAAGCGACATTTGAAACCCTTTACTACATGCTATGTATATGTAGATTTAATAACATGTATCCAATTCAGAATATCTCACTCAAATAAACAAAATCGCTTTCTCGCATCTCACAAAATTATTCAAACATTATACAGTCAGTTCACACGAGTTTTTCGAAGAAAACTAGGCGGCTCTACACTCAAATTATCTCGCCTCTTTAATATTTAAGTACACTTGGTGCTAGGCTAATCTATTGCCTAACAGTTTAACCATGCATTAGGGGGTTATTCCGGCACGTAGGGGGAGGGGTAAACCCGTCATTCCCCTGAGAGATTAGGTTGCATTTCGGCAATTAATTATACTAATGTTTTGTTCTGTTTTGGCATTATGACCTAGAAGTAATTGCTGTATATTCGTGAATGCATTGTATGCATTGGATTGTAATTATCTGTGTTTATGAAATTGAAGTAGGTATAGTAATTATAATTAATGAAAACTAGCATCTGCCAGTAGCTTTGTCCGCGTGAATGTCGGTTATTACGGACGCGTATTCGAAGTTCAAGCTTACTCTGTAACAAATTTTATTAAATCGGTTCAGCAGTTTATCTGTGAAAGCGACAGACAGACAGTTACTTTTATAATATTAGTATTGATTGATCTATCTTTAGTACAGCACAACGAGCTTTAGGAAAAGTACGTTTGATTTCAAAACACCGTGTCACTTTAACCATCAAGTTTGTGAGCAAGCCTGTGGACGACGAGCAATAGGTAGCTTGCCGTCCAGCAAGAACCGAGTCCAAGTCAACAACGACGCGTAACGTGAGCCACGCGATCCCCAAAGAGTAGTAGTTTACCCCTAGTAGTATAGATGCCCTCTTGGACCATGGCAACTTTTTTAAAGATATCATCGATCCTGAAAGAAAGAAAAATAATGAAAGGAAGGAAGGTCACAAACGAAATTTTGTCTGTAAAAGTCTGGCATGCTCTCTCGCTTGATCCTAGAGTCGCCTCAAAAAAAAACTTTGAAGTATGTAGATGAAGATGAAAAATTGGGCAATAAATAAAAAATATTGATTTCAATCTCATTTAAAATTGGCAGGCAATTTCTTTTGTTCCAAGGGGCTAGTTTTCTTTGATGTAAATAAAATAAATACGAATTGTGTTTACCAAAACGAACAAAGATCGAAATGTCACCGCCAGAAATAATTCTGGCGGTGTGTATTCTAAGAAACGGTGGACTTTGTGACCCGGTCCAATATAAAATATGAGTTTTATTTATGCTTATACAAGGTGCAATTTTGAATGTGCAAAAATTTCAGAAGGCAATTATGGTAGTGATTCTCGACCCAAATCAACAATAAAAATGGGTATTTTATTTTTAAATTTTATTCTTATTTACGCACATCGGTAAAAGCGTTTCGCAGTGTAAGTGGGCGGTGCCTCCTACATGTCGTAACTCACAAGTCAAAAAAAAGTTTTTATTTTGTAATCTGTGGATCTAATCCTTTACAAAAGTAATGCTCTTTTGATGGGCAAGGCTCGCGTTTGACCCCAGCCTTACCTGACGGTTGGTAATGATCTAGTCGACGATATATCTCGCTTACCTAGAATTAACCTCAACTTAATGACCCCTAGGCTGTAGCTACCGGGAAACGTACAATCCAGCAGAGTATTCTACTCTTTAGCTGCATGCACAATAAATGTATTCCCAAAACGTGGGATGTTTACCCCCACCACGTACAACGCCGTATGATGATAGAAATGGTTTAGCGGAATTAAATTGTGAAATTCTAATGCACACTCCTCGTAATGTAAACTATAGTTCAGTTTCAAAGGATAATAAACATTACAGAGATAACTCTCTATTAGAGAATATGCATTTAAAAAAATTATTGTTTTATCAGTTTGTACAGTCAGCATCAAAAGTCGATGAACAGAATCAACATAACAAACATTTTATTGTGAACAGATGAAACACATTTTATTGCGAACAGGTGTTTTGTTATGTTGATTCTGTTCATCGACTTTTGATGCTGACTGTACCTTCTAGTTGTGAAAAAATATCAAAATTGGTAAAAAACAGATGAGATATAACAATTTGAAACAATTATATCTACATAGGGCGTAATGGACATTGACGTCAAAATCTATGTGGCATTTCTCTTTCTTATTAGCATTTATAAAGCCCTTTCGCTGAACCATCTCTGTTGATAAAGATATTATTAGTTAGTTAGCCTGTTGTGTCCCACTGCTGGGCGAAGGCCTCCCTCTCCCTTTTCCATACACTATCTTCAGCCATTGCAGGTCAGTTCCTCCGATATTTGTCCAACTCATCTCTCCGCCTTCGCCTCGGTCTGCCACGATGTCGTCTTGCGTTTAATGGGGTCCAGTAAGTAGTTCTTTTAGCCCACAGCTTATATATTATTAAAAAAACATATTTGTTTATTAGAGCTAAAAATTATTTGAGTAGGCAAATAAAAAATTACATGCATATTTCCTATTTGCTGTTTCAGCGTGCCTTTACCTTACTTAGGCACAGGCTGCTAGTTAGTTTGCTTCCAAGCAATTAACACTTACCAGTCTTATATCAAAGGCGAAATAGGTATGTCAAGATCGGGGAATCGTCCCCGATCTTGACAGGCACACAAGTTCTAAGAACAATCGCCGGTATCCCGTCGAGGCCACTGGCTTTGTCAACATCAAGGTTACACAGTACCATACAAAGGTCTTTAAATAAAGGACTTCCTACTAAATTGACCACAATCCGTCTGTCATGTCATGTAAGGTGTGTAATAACTTACTGTAAAAATAAAGTCACGAGATGGGAATAAAATGACCGACACTGATTTTCATTAGCATTATCGGCCTTGTAATGTTCCCACTGTTGGGACTCAGGCCTCCTCTCTAGGAGAGGGAATGGGCTGTAATCCACCACGCGGGCCTAGTAGGATTGGTGGATGTCACATTAATAGTAATGTTATAATTTATATTTAGGTAGTAATAGTAAGGTGCTAGAAATATAACTAACGCTAGTGCGATGCCACGGACCGGCTGCGGAAGGAATGTGGGCAAAGGGCTTCTTCGCCCACGCCTAACTACACCACTGCCATCAGCTTTTGCTTCAGAGAATGTAAATCTGATAAGTACATTAAAATATAATTTTGCTTAAACTTTATTGCCTTAGTTTAGCATTAAGTAACTAAACAAACATAAGCTACGGGGAGAACAAAACCTGCGTTAATGAATACGTTTCCTTAGATAAGTTAGTATTATAATAACAACTACATCACTACAACTCAATCTGGTGGGAATTGGCTTTCTGGAATAAACCGTAGCTAGGTACTGCACCGTTAAGCTGGCCAGTCCTAGGCATGTACGTAACCACACCACTTCCCCGAGGCAATCTCCGCAAAAATGATATCCGGGCGTCAGCTCTCGGCCTAGGCGACACAGCACCTACTTCCCGATATATCTATAACCGCTTGACTTCCCGATAGTTAATTATAAATCAATATCACCGCCTCTGGAATGCCAATTAATTAAACCCATAATGAAATAGGGTTAGTTTATAATTAATGACTATAGGTACACTCTATATGTAGACGTAAATTATTATCTTCCTAATAGGCCGTGTTCTATTAATGTATAGAGTGTTGATTTTGTTGGCGGTTCCGAGAACTTCACTCAAATAAATTACGTAACTCAGTGTATTAGCATTATTGGCCTTGTAATGATTCCTCCCACTGTTGGGACTCAAGCCTCTTCTCAAGGAGAGGGAACGGGCCGTAATCCACCTCGCCGGCCCAGTCCGGATTGGTGGAACCAACTCAGCGTGATGAAAGAAAAATTTCCCTAGGAAATTATATTTAGAGGGATATAAACTAAATCTTGGCAGAATTAGCATAACTTCTTGGGGTATATGCCTCCAGTTCGCACTCCTCATAGATAACAGAGAACGCACCTGCACAGAAATGTTTTTGTTCAATTTAACCCTTACTTTGCCGCGTTCATCTTAATTCTGGCAACGTTCGAGCTTATTAGGAGCAGACTGATAATACGATGAATAATTTACGGAAACATTATTTTATATTAACTTCTTAATTTGTTAAAGCTTTTCGTTTAAGAGAAATGGTGGAACTTTATAATTTATTTTTCAGCGGATACTTTGTATTAATGTGCTGAAATTGGAATGGCAAGCTTGATGTTTTGATGACCGTAATAATAAAAAGTTTTTTGATGGTTTGAAATATTATAACATATACTTATGTATAGGAGACGCACAGCTCAAACTACAACACGAACGTCGTCAGGAACGTGAAATTTTGAGCAACGGAGAGAACGATTTTCAAAAATTCACCCCTTAAAGGCATAAAACGGGGGCCTAAACTTTGTATGGAGAAACCTACTTTTACGCGGGCAAAGCCACTGGCCGAAGCTAGTAACGAATAAAATGTGTCATGCAATATTATGAACACCATGCTAAAAACGTATCTCAAATACGTAGATAAAATTCAAATACACAGTGATGACCTTTACACTTCAAATATGGATTTAATGGTATTCACTTATACAGGATCCTGTAAGATCCAAACTCCGATTTACCCAAATATGTGTTCGATCAACAGATTTGTGTACCTAAGTAATTGCAGCTCACAGAGAGACCAGGACTTTTTAGTGTGAACGGTCTGTTTACCGTTCGGTCTTGCCTGCTTGCATACCCCATCACTATTTGTCGATGTTTTAGGGCAAGGTGAACCTGTGCACCGATAAGGATGTACCGAATGGTAGGTTAAGCTTTGTTCATACTGGAACATAAATATCGATGTTTTTCGGAACAATGTACTATTACAAGTAGGTATTGCTATAGATACATGTGCCGAGCACATTACTTTTTACTTGTTAAATTACCTAATAATAATTTGACACGGACACGGCTCGTATTGTTAGGAGGTTCCTTTCTCTGGAGTCCTGGAGGCCCAATTCCGATACTGGTTACTATTTTTTATATGTATTGAATGTTTTATTTTAATATGCTTCTCATAAGATATATTTTAAAACGTAAATAATATGAGTGCAAAGATAAATCGACGGTTAAACTAATTTATTTGACTGCAACATTTTTTATAAGCAAAAACAAACAACACAAAAAACAAAGACATATTGCAAAATAAAAATAGTACCTATGTTAGTAGTATTTATAATGGATAACTAGTGAGGAGCTCGTGGCTAGATAATAACAGCCGCACAGGTCGATCTTCAAGGTCAAGCAACGCTTGCCTAGGTTGGTCTGTGGATGGGTGACCATATTAACATAACGAGTTTCCTCCGTGGCTCGGAAAGCAAAGTTAAGCCGTAGGTCCCGGCTGTCATTTGTAGATCTTTGGCAGTCGTTACGGATAGTCAGAAGCCAGTAAAATCTGACTCCAGTCTTGCCATGAAGTGCCGTGTTACCCCAGTTAATGGGTTGTGGAGGTCTGGTAGGCAGCCGCTCCTCGTAAAACACTGGTATTCAGCTAAATCTGGCTTGACTGGAAGCCGACCCCAATATAGTTGGGAAAAGGCTAGGCAGATGACGATGATGATGAACTAGTGAGAACGCGGCTCAAAAATCCAAAATATTTCAATAGAGGTGTTAATAATTGTGTAATATCGCTAATATTGGCTGATGACAGAATACTCGTAAAGCTGTTCCGTATTACTCTCACATTTTCTACGTCAGGAAATTAAAGTAAAGACACATTTTGCTACCGCTATGCGCTAGTATCAAACTGACATGAGGCCCAAAATGGTTGTGAAAAGAGAAGAACGGACTAATTTATTTCATGCAATAAATTAGAACTTGTTAAGAACTTTGCGTCTATTTAAATGACTTAATAACTGTGGTCTTGTCGCGTACCTACCGACTGTTTTTGTTAAACACTAACTTCTACCAGTGGCTTCGCCCGCGTGAAACTTGAGTTGAAATGGTTGTTAAATGCGAGCCTATGCCTAATAAAAAAGTAGGTTTCCCCACACAAACTTTGAACCCCCGTTTTAACCCTTTCATCATCATCATCATCTCAGCCGAAAGACGTCCACAGCTGGACATAGGCTTCCGCCAAGCGTCGCCACAACGACCGGTCCTGTGCGTCTCGCATCCATCGGATTCCCGCGACCCTCGCCAGCTCGTCGGTCCACCTTGTGGGAGGCCTTCCAACGCTGCGTCTTCCGGTACATGGCCGCCACTCCAGAACCTAACCCTAACCCTTTAGGAGGTGAATTTTGGACAACCCTCTCTTAGTGCTCGCCTACGCATAAAAGTAAGCCATGTGCAAAATTTTACGTTCCTATTCCCAGAAATTTCGGCTGAGCGTTGATATGTCAGTCAGTAAGTTTCTCCTTTTATATATATAGATTAGCAGATACTTACTGTAACCTATGTTCTCATGAAACTCTCTACGAAGGAAGTATTTCTTTGCCTCCCCGTATCTAGAAAATATTGGATTAGTTTTCTCGTTATAAAATTTTATAAAGCAATAGAACTGGTCTGGATCAGATAAAACGGATAGTTATTACTTTTGATTTATTGCCCTGAATTCCTGTGCTTATGTAGCCGAAGGTATATCATTTTCAGGGTGTTAAACACGCAAAATATTTATACGATGGGGATCAATTTACCGTGTATTTTCGAGGTGGGTCATATTTTCAGAAATGGGTTTATTTGTTACTATTTAGTTGTCCCTCGCGGTTTCTCCTGCGTCTTTGGGTACGGCTCTGTTCGTGGATCACAGCACAATTTTATAAAGCCATTATTTGTTATGAATTCGGCTATCTCATACACAAAGATTATTTTCAATCTGACAGGTAGTTCCAAAAATTCGCGCGTTTAACCCATCAATACCCGCGGAACAAGACACAATAGTAAGACAATAACAGCGCGGTCCTATGAGACCGGTCGGGGATTCATGAATTAAGCAACCAAAAAAACTCTTCCGCTTTATGATAGAACTTTTTGATGGTATAGTATAAGTATATACTTGGTATAAAAGTATTATACAATTCGCCGAAAAATGTATCGATCGATTGCGATACGTTTTTCAGCGAATTTTGAAAATCAGGAAATTTTTCTAATCTCACAAGAAATGCTGATCGACAATTTTAGTAAAGGTACACGTACCTTTAGATGAATCGTAAACCAATAAAGGAATCTCGGAAGTCGATCTGTTAATATACTATAAGATATAAAAATCAAAGAGTACTACAGTGTAATTGAAAACCCCTTTTGTTTTTATGGAGTCCGTAGTTTATAGGCACTTAAAGCGATGCTTTCGTGAATGTTGCGTCCGTAATAAGAGTTATATAACGACCCAATGTTATTCGTTCCCTCCGAGATTATTGGCAGAGCGTAAGGTTGTGAGGGCAACTTGTTTATTTTCTTTCGTAGTATGTATTCTGTGTATAGAAAGGCTTCAGCTTATCGCTAGCGGGCAGCCGGCCTCATATGAGCCGGCCACCTCACGCCCCCATTCGGGATATAAATCATGGGAAACACACATTTCCTTTCCACAAAATTCTTAGGGCATACCTACGTTCTTTGCAGTGTTATTGATAAATAAAAGCGGATTGTGTAGACAGCTGGAAAGCTAATGATTTTTTTTTGTCATTAATGGATGTGGCTTTTTGGCTCGGCTCCACCCTTCCGTTGCTTGACCGACATAAGACGTTTGCCGAGGTTTGATGTCTGAACAAATATTGAGACTAATCGCTCCTTTTTTGTTTTGTCACTACTATGTAGTCCAGTCAAATTAGCTCAATTAAGGTAAGAATCTCGGAATTCGAGATACCCAGCTGTAAGTTTGTAAATAGTTGTATATTGACACCCTAAAAGTTGTCTCAAAACCTACATATGGTAGGGTGTAGGCAACTATTAAATTTCATGGTCGGGGGTCACAAAAATCGGGTGTTTACGCTTTTTTTGTAAATATCTCATTTCCTATAGGTTTTTTGCTGTTTGTATCTTTAACAATATTGTAGAATATAAAATTCTCTACAATTTTTGTACAAAAAACTTTTTCCTACGGTGAACCGTTTTCGAGATATAGGGCGGAGACCGTGCGGTCACAGCATCACTTTAGGTCAACTGGTGCCTCCGGTCGAAAACGCGCCATATACCTATATGTAGTTAATGAACTATCGATAAATCAATGATTATAAATATTTGTCTGAATAGTCGTGACTATTCGGAGAAAAATACAAAAAAAATATCACACAATTTTTAAGTAATAAGTGAAATAACACAAATAAATTCTTTTAAAATTTAGATCTGTTGTGATATTTTCCTCTACCATTACCACAGTTGTTTAAATATTGCTATTCTTTTTTTTGTAGCGACAACCTGAATAAAACTGCTATCTACTGCTATTCTTAAAAAATCCAGAATTCCTCTAGATTTATTACAAAAATGAATGAAACTTATGTGATTACCCAAATTTATTGAAGATTTTTACTTTTAGCCAACTTTAGCTAGTCCTGGTTTAAAAAAAAGTATGAACACTACTATGGCAAGTTTTTTTAAACATTGGTGCAACTAATCAAGATTCCAAAATGGTATACTACTTTATGAAAACCAGCCACAAAAAAATAATATCCATACAAGTTCAGAACGAGAAACTAATTTCTTAAATTATTATTGTTAACAGTAATCACTTTTCCTTCGTGCCCAAAATAGGTTCTTGCTACAATTTCTATTAATAATTGACATACCCTAGTTATTTACTTTGAAAATTAAAGAAAGATAGAGATATTTAAATTAAAAAAAGCATAGCATAGTAAGAGAAACTAATTATTCTCAGTAAGTGAGTTCAGTTCAGTACGCACTGCTCCTTTCCATCGTACATCCGTTCACAAGCCCATAGCGACGGCGGACGGCGAGCAATGCGTAGATCGCCGTCCTGTCGTCCAATTACCATCCGGATTGTGCTCAAGTCGTCGACGACGCGTAATGATCAATGCGTACTTCAAGAACATTTCAGAAAATCGTAGGGGCCCAGCAGGGTCGAAATCCACTGGGGCCATGGGGTATGTGAAAGGGTACACTGACTGGGGCCCTAGAACAAAGGCAAAGAAGGAACAGGAGTGGGCTTTAGTGAGTAAACGTCTGACACGCCAGGTAAGTGTTGTTAAATAAATTAATACTGAATAAAAAGTGGATAGGTTAGGATAAAAATCATAAAATATAATATACTAGTTAATAAAAATTTACAAATATTTCAACTTATATGGCGCGTTTTCGACCGGAGGAACCAGTTGACCTGAAGTGATGCTGTGACCGTGCGCTCTCCGCTCTCTATCTCGAAAACGGTTCACCGTAGGAAAAAGTTTTTTACGCAAAATTTGTAGAGAATTTTGTACTCTACAATATTGTTAAATATACAAATAGCAAAAAACCTTTAGGAAATGAGATATTTACAAAAAAAGTGCAAAAAAACGATTTTTGGGCCCT
Source organism: Mythimna separata (assembly GCA_030763345.1). Taxonomy (NCBI): domain Eukaryota; kingdom Metazoa; phylum Arthropoda; class Insecta; order Lepidoptera; family Noctuidae; genus Mythimna; species Mythimna separata. The sequence continues at coordinate 12,599,952 of CM061180.1, forward strand.
TTGACCTTGAAATTTCATAGTTGCCTACACCCTACCATATGTAGGTTTTGAGACAACTTTTAGGGTGTCAATATACAACTATTTACAAACTTACAGCTGGGTATCTCGAATTCCGAGGTGAAAGTACTAAAATGACTGGACTAATGTGAGTATGTAGGTATACGAGTATGTTACTACTGTGTTACTGTATGGTACGACTGGTTACTAGATTTCCGTCAAAACTGAGTTACAATGTTAATTGTTATGAATATCTTTTTGTGGTGGGAAATCATCAAATTACTTCTCCCGCTTTAGGGTGGAGCGAAACGGCATTTTTACCGACAAAAACCCACTATGCCCTTCAGTTACCCTGCCCCTTCCGAACTGCTGCACGGCGAGCTACACCTTGCTTGTCGTCCACTAGCTCGCAACTGTTCATGGAATGTTCTCTAATAAAAACCTATTGCTAGCAACCAAAACCTACTCTAAAACCGATTAGGTAGGTTTTTGGGTAGCTTTTAGTTTCTTTAACAGATTAAAAGTATTGCTGACCAATACTTTAAGTCATAATTTTGACTATGATACAATTATAAAAGAAGGATTTTTATTTTACTTATATTTTAATCATTAAAATATAGCAAACAGTTAACAATTACAATTTCTCTAAATATATTATTTCATGAAATTGAATAAATGGAAACGTCTCCCGACGCACAGTCGCTGTTGGAGTTTAACGAGTTTGAGGATTTTAACTAAATCACAACTGAAACTTCGCTGTAAAATACTTTCAACAGTTGCACATTTCACAACTGAGAAAATATGGTTTATATTATCTATTGCTGCCATTCAGTATTTCATATTCTAAGAGATTAGTGCACAGCTTCTCAACAAAGTTACTAAAAGACTAAGCGCAAACGTAAAAGGTTTCCTCTCTGAGTTAATCCCATATTTTAAATCGGATGTTAGTTTATTTTTCATTCCACTTAGCTTCTAAGAAAGATAAACAGCCAGTTGAATGAGGTTACTTGCCTTTTTACATGAACTTTTAACTGATTAAATTGAAATATACCTTGAAAGGGGAAACGGAAACTTTATCGCCCTCCTAAATTCCTGCATTCGAGAAAAGTTATGGACGACTGTTCGTCGTGAAAATTTTCGGAAGATTTACAATAGTCGGATCTCCAGTGTGTCTATGGTAAACGATGAGAGTACTCCCTAACAAATTGAAAATCAATGAACCGCGGAATTCAATTTGATATTGAAAGCCATCTCTCACGTAGCGGGCGCGGCGGGGGCGGGCGGGGGTGCGCGGGCGCGGGCGGCGTCACAGAGCATCTCCCGATATCTCTCTCTTTGACTTCGTTTTACACATAAAGCCATACATTCAAAAGACATTCAACTTCACAATTTAGAGGTATTCAGCACGTGGAGGAAGTAAATATTGAACAAAAGATGATCGAATTACATTATTAGCTTTACGTGAACAAGTAGCGTTACGTGAGAGTATTGACATTCCGAGTTATTTTTGTGAGGTAAAGGAATATTATGTTACATAATAACCCTTTTGAACGTGTCGCGTAATCGAAAAATAAACGTTTTTAGTAAAAGAGACAAAACTTTACGTGATTTTTTTTTTGACAATCACACATTTTCAGAAAGGCGAGATTTAAGTAAGTTAATCGTCGTAAGATTGTGATCCGTCCTAATAATAATTAACTAGCTTCTGCCAGCGGCTTCACCCACGTGAAAGTACAAAATATAGCCATTTATGTCAATCACTACATGATGATGAGCAGTGATTTCCCAATTGTACAACCAGGCGCGTTACTTTGTATTTTTTTTTATCACCATTACTCTCAATACGGTGAAGGAATACAACATAAGGAAACCGATATGTGGCAACCAAAACTTCGTATACTTGTGACAACCACGAATTCGCACTGGGCTCGTGTAAGTGAGTTGCTGCCCATTCTCTCTCATAGAGAGGAAGTCTGAGTCTCAGCAGTGGGAACATTATAAGGCCGATTATACTATAATACGCTTACAAAATTCAATTCTTTTTCCAGGTCCTCTGCGTGTATTCTTCACTTTAAAGCAGGGGAAACACATCATTAAAAAAAATCTTGATTCAAACATCATGCAAGCGGACTTCCATGTATAAAACCGCGTCCTCTACAATTAAAAAAAATCGTAGTTAATATCAAACTGCACAAAACACGTTAGTATCGGGACTGTATCCATTAAAGTGTGGAGCGATATAATTTGTACGCTGAAGGCTCTAGGGTTCGTAGCTGTTAACTTCGAGTGGTTACAGATAAGCTTTTGTTGCTGTATAATTAAACGTAATACTTCGTCTGTTTCTTGTGTTTACCGTGACTTATCACGCAACGGATTGAAATACTTTGTGTACTTAATAGGTAGCCGGTTGTAAAGTTGTCAGCACGTTAATTAGAGTTCAAAAGTGAAATAAAAGCGTAGAACAGACGCTGGCTCGCTGACAATAAGTATTGTTTGTCTGTTACAAACATAAGTTGAACGATTTTGAAAGTTCGTCGTGTTCTGATAAACTTATTTCAAAGGTAAGTATTTGACGACCTTAACTGAACTGTTAAAGGGTTGCACCTATATCGGGTGTTTTTTCATGATTTCCGATCTCAAAAGAAAGTCTCCCACTCTGGTGGCGAGAGGGAGTGTCAATATTTTACTGACTAAAACCCACCTGTGTGCCTTCAGTTGTCTTTTGCGATCCGTAGGATCGTTGTTACTCTTTTGAGCAATCTCACAGCCCAACCATTTACAAACATACGCAGATTCTTAATACGATCAGGTTATTTGATTTATATTTTCTGCTATAGAAACCAGAGAAGGCACTAGACGCAGTAAAAAGCGTTTTAAAATGTATGATAAACAGAGGCAGCGCTAATTTCATGTGACGTCACTCGCAAGTCACGCCATTATGAATTAGCGCCATTCGTACGAACGACGTTTTGCGTGACAACAATAAAAGAATAACTGCAAAAGCGTGTAACTTTTACATTTTTTATCGTTTTTAAGCTATCAGTCAACTTTCAAGTATTACATTATAAAGGAGAAGTTTGTCAGCGTGCGTATACCTACGCGTTTGTTACTTTTTACGCTGAAACTGCTACAGGAATTTGAGTGAAATTTGGCACAAGATTAGACCATATGTTCCCTTGAGATATTTTTCTACTGACATCGAGAGTGAAACCGCTGTCAGAAGCTAGTATATTTATAAATCTATTTGATAGTAGTCAAGTACTCTTAACGCTATTAGAGATATTGCTTAGTAGGTGCTAAATAGTTCAGAACTTTTATGGTTGATTAAAATAATTCAAAATAAACAGTAATGTTTCCATTATTATTAGTAAAAGCACCCATTTATTTTAAATATTTTTACCTGATTACGACGCAGGTAGTTACTCAGATACCCGCGAAACGAGACACAATAGTAAAACAATAACAGCGCGGTCTCATAGGACCGGTTGGGGATTCAAACGAAAAGTGAATTATGATTTTAGCATATACGTTCATTTGTTCCCGAATGCTATGCAATAAATGTGAGTCTGTTGTAGCTGACGTCATAATAAATTCAACATGACGCCCGCCGTCTAGAGAACATAAAGTCACGAACAGAATAAAAACAATGGAATTGCACATTACAAAAATATTAATACATATTGGTACGAAAACAACAACCGTTTAACAAAAAAAAACTCAACAACCAAAACACGACAAAGAAGTCTCCCTCTGAAAAGTATGAAACAAGCAAATATTCTGAAATACAAGTAATTTTTGATAAACCCCAATTTTGTACAGAACGGTACTTAATGCTGCCGCTGGCAAATCACCTAAATAAATGAATATAATTTGTCAAATGTTGGTTACGACTTTCATTTCAGGATAGTAATGACAGCTTGGAGCCTCTGGTATAAATGCTTTACGCCAAATGATTTATGTACCATTATTGATAATGGACAGGCAATGCGAAAATGTCCAAAACAACTGGGAAAAATAAAAAAGATTGTTAACCATTATCATGGCACATTACCCCCTACTGTGCTGGTGGGGGAAACATAGTGCATTAGCTGCCTGACATCCCCTGAAAGGGTTAAGTGGGAGGGAAAGGGTTAGGGTGATGTTATAGGAGGTAAGTATATTCGACAGTCAGATATTGGTTTGTGATTTTATTTATTTATAGACACGGCTTTTTATTTTCCGCAAGCAAGTCGCCCAGCCGTTGCATGAGATGCATTTTCATTTTCTGTACATCAATATTTATAAGTAGTTGTAGTTAGTTCATTTACGTACATTAAAAAAATAATAATAATAGTTTAAACCTTTACTGTAGAATTTACAAAAAAATGTTTATTAATTAGTCGTAAAAGTTAAGTTTTTATTATGAATTGGTTATTAATTATTCAGCCAAATCAGTCGAGCCATTCTTAAGACAATCTCCGTCATACATGTGACATGACTTGACTTTGCCCAATATTAAACTTCTTGATACATACTCACTTTCTTTTTAGTTTATCTCAGAGCAACAGTGCCTGTGGTCATTGTGGGGAATGCCACAATCAAAAGTGCCCCAACAGACTGACAACAGATGACGTTTTTTGGCTGAAATGATAATGATGACATTGTCAAGTAGGAAGGAGATATCCCTACCTACTTAGAAATATTCTTTTACAAATAGTAAATAAAGACCCTCTCTTTATTAAGTACTAGCTATCCCCTGCGGTTTCACCCGTGGATCGTAGCGTGAAGGTATATAGCCTATAGCATTCCTCAATAAATGGGCTATCTAACACTGAAAGAATTTTTCAAATCGGACCAGTAGTTCCAGAGATTACCCCCTACATACAAACTTACAAATTTTACCTCTTTATAATATTAGTATAGATTTCTTATTCTTATGTTTCATATACCTATTAGTCATCATATAAAACATTATTTCATCACTGAACTCCTTTTAATATAAGAAGAATATAACCCAAATATTAATTTACCAAATTACCTAACACGTCATATAAAAGAACACCAAGCCCTAAACGCCCGGATATTATCCGCTTTACCCTAATTAATACGCAGGCCATAAACTGTACAGGCCGTAATGCCTTATTACCTTTTTCCCTTCTACCCACTGACATTGAAATGATCAAGTGTGCCACATATCTTAGCGAAGTAAATTCCCGTTTCGGCACCCAAATTTTCTGCACCAAAATTTTCGGCACCCGAGCTATTCTCGATTCGACATTAACGTTTGAATCCCCAACCGGTCCTATGAGACCGCGCTGTTATTGTTTTACTATTGTGTCTCGTTTCGCGGGTATCTGAGTAACTACTAGGTATTTTGGATAGTGGTAACCAATAAAAAATCGTCTTCCTGCCCTTATCCTAAATTACCCTAGTTATCAGTGTGTGTGCCACATATCTTAGTGAAATATTCCCGTTTCGGCACCCAAATTTTCTGCACCATAATTTTCGGCCCCCGAGCTATTCTCGATTCGGCATCAATTGGTATTTTGGATTGGGATTTTGTATTGGTTACGAATTTACATGTGGAAGGATGGAGAGGGAGATGGAGGTCAAAGAAAAGAGGGATGGATAGTGTAAGGACCGATATGAAAAAAAACCGGCCAAGAGCATGTCGGGCCACGCTCATTGTAGGGTTCCGTAGTTTCCGTCACAATAAGTGTCACCAACTTTTCAAAAACTGGTCGTCCCATCAAGTTCAAAATAATTTTACTAGAAAGTCTTTATAAAGCTCTACTTTCCAGATTTTTTTCATATTTTCTAAACTTATGGTCCAAAACTTAGAGGGGGGGGACACATTGTTTTTTACTTTTGGAGCGATTATTTCCGAAATTATTGCTATTATCAAAACATGATTTTAGTAAACCCCTATTCATTTTTGAATACCTATCTGTTGAAATAAACCAATGTAATACCTCTTATACTGGTCACATTGCTTTTAAGTTGGTAATTTTTGTAAGTTGGTAACATTGTGTTTGTGTTTTGTTTTATGGTCTATACTCTCTAATAAAAAAAACCGCCCAAGTCACATTTCTAAATACTGTTCTTTTATTTATTCCTTCAGGTTATGGGCCCAGGCACATAATCCTGCGTTTAAATAATGGAATAAAAGACAGGTCGTAAAAATATATACGGTATAATACTCGTCAAAGTAATTCGTCGAGGAAAATTAAAGAAAACGTTGTCGGCGTCAAGCCGTCACGGCAAGAAAAGTTTGAGGTTAAGTTGGCGGGCAAGAAAACGAAATGGACGAAAATAAAACGCTTGGTTCTCACATCAAGCTAGAGGGAGCGTCAAATTGGAATGTGTGGAAATTCCAATCCACAATTTTGCTGCGAAGTCAAGACCTACTGGATGTAGTGCAAGGCGCACGCGTGAAACCGGAAGATGCAGCCGGTAAAGAAAAATGGGAGAAGCAAGATGCAAAGGCACAAACATGGCTTGTGACAAGAATGTCGGAAAATGCGATGATGCACATTTTAACATGTTCGACGTCTGCGGAAATGTGGAAGAAGCTTTCTAGTGTTTACGAGCAAACATCAGAAACTAGCAAACATATCATACAACAACGATTCTTTCAGTACAAATTTGAAGAGGGAACGGATATGTCTACATTTCTTTCTAAAATCGAAGAATTAAAGAACCAGTTAAAACAGATGGGTGAAAACATTTCAGAAAATTTCGTGATAACAAAAGTATTGATGTCACTCCCAGCTAAGTACAAACATTTTGTCTCCGCGTGGGAATCTGCGCCGGAAGAAAAACAAACATACGATAACCTCGTTGCAAGATTACTTATAGAAGAGGAGCGATCCAAAGATAAAGAAGAGGAGCCTCAGCAGTCAGCAGCTTTTATTGCGAAGAAAGTAGAAAAGAAAAACGTCAAGTGTTATAAGTGCAATAAAATGGGACATTTCCAGAGCGAGTGTTATAGTAATAATCGCAATAATAACAGTTCGGACAGTGGTAATAAACAAGTCAAAAAAGTGTCTTTACTGTAAGAAATTGGGACATTTAAAAAGAGAGTGTTGGTTTAAAAAAGGCAAGGAAAAAGACAATAATCCGGGAAATGCATTCGTTATTGGGAATTCAAGTGAACCTTTCCAAAGATCACAGTGGCTGGTGGACAGTGCTGCTAGCCAACATATGTGTCGTGAACGCCATTTGTTTACAAATTATTCAGCATTGTCGAACAAATCTGTAATTGTCGGTAACGGCAGTGCGATTAAAGCACATGGTTGCGGAAAGGTGGCGCTACAAGTCTATGACGGGCGGCTATGGATAGACACGACCATAGACGACGTGCTATATGTGCCGGAATTAAAAACAAATTTGTTATCTGTCAACTGCGTGACAGATAGAGGTTATGTTATGATTACAGACGAAAACAAATGCAAATTATACAAACAAAATAAATTGTGTGCAGAGGCTAATCGTAACGGAGATATGTATTTCTTGGATGTACGTTACAAATACGAAGAAGCAAACCTGAGTCAAGTGCAAACAAGTCTTAAAGAGTGGCACGAAAGACTAGCCCATCAAAATTTACAATACGTAAAAACTGTGCTCAAGAAAAATAACATTCTATTTGAAAATGATGTAGAAGTAAAATGTGAAAGTTGCCTACAAGGCAAAATACATCGTTTGCCGTTCAGCACGAGTGAAACAAAAACAACAAGGGTGTGCGAGCTTATACATGCTGACACATGTGGGCCTATGGAGGTGCCGTCTGTGGGTGGCTCCAGATACTTCATTGTTTTAAAAGACGACTATTCTAACTACAGGTCAGTGTACTTTGTTAAAGGGAAGGATGAAGTGAAGATGTGCATTGAGAACTTCATAAATAAAGCTGAAAATACCACTAACAATAAGATACGCTATTTTCGTAGTGACAATGGGTTGGAGTTCGTAAACAAAGATGTGCGTGAACTATTTGACAGACGGGGTATTACACATCAAACCACAGTACCATATACACCAGAGCAAAACGGCAAAGCTGAGCGAGAAAACAGGACTTTAGTCGAAGCAGCGAGAACAATGTTATATGCAAAAGGGTTGCCAAAGAAATTATGGGCGGAAGCTGTTCAAACGGCAGCATATGTATTAAACAGAACCAGCAAAAGTAACGAGCCTGAAAAGACTCCGTTTGAGACATGGACTAACAAGCACTTTGACATTAATGAACTGAAAACTTTTGGTACCTCAGTGTTTGTTCATATCCCTAAGGAGAAGAGACGAAAATGGGACTCGAAAGGGGAGAAAGGAGTCATGGTAGGCTACGGAGAAGATGTAAAGGGCTACAGGATATTCTTCTCGAACAAAAACAGAGTCGATATTAAAAGAGATATTGTGTTTCTACAAGAGGGCAAGGAGAATACAGAACAATTGGTCATGCTGGAATATGATACAAATGTACTCGAAAGGTCAGGTCAGGATCAAACATCAAATAAAGAGAAGGATAAAGGAGTTACACAATCTCATGAAGGCATGGAGGACAGTGAAATCAGTAAAAATAAACAGCAGTCTAGACAATCCGAAGAAATGTTAGAAATATCTGCAGAGGATGAAAGTAGTATGTATGAGCCATGTCTAAGCGATGAGGACTCCAGTAATGATGAAGAGGATATCTTACCACCACGCCAAAGAAGTACGCGTATCAAGAAACAGACCCCATTCTATAGGTGTAATCTTGTTTCCACTCAAGGAAGTGAACCTAAATCATATCGTGAAGCTATGCAACGGCAAGATGCTAGTAAATGGCAAGAAGCTATAAATAGAGAACTGGAAACCTTGAATGAAAACAACACCTGGGAGTTCTGTGAAATACCAGCGAGTGTGAAGACTGTCAGTAGTAAGTGGGTATTCAAACATAAGAATTTTAATGGTAATGTACAACATAAAGCTAGACTAGTGGCTAGGGGCTTTGAACAAAGTGATAAGTTAGATATGTATGAAATTTATGCTCCAGTGGCTAAATTATCTACTTTCAGGTTATTTGTGTCAATTGCAACAAAGTTAAACTTACATATATATCAGATGGATGTTACAGGGGCTTTTCTGTATGGAAATATTGATGAAACAGTTTATTTAGAGTTACCAGATGGTGCCTATAGTGGGGATAAAAATATTGTTAAGTTAAAAAAATCTCTATATGGTTTGAAAAAGTCGCCAAAGTATTGGAATGAAAAATTTAATTCTGTAATATTGACAAAAGGTTTTGTAAGATCCCAAAGCGATACCTGTTTGTATACAAAACATACTGGCGAAGCCAAAACATATGTTCTATTATATGTTGATGATTTGTTAATTTTTGGTAACAATAATAGTGAAATTTGTGACCTTAAAGCATTGTTAAACAGAGAATTTAAGATGAAAGATTTAGGGTATGTATCAACTTTTTTAGGTATACGGGTTAGTCAGGATTTGAAGAATAGAGTCACTAAACTTAATCAAAAGGAATATCTTAATAATATTTTACAGAAATATGAAATGCAAAACTGTAAGGAAATGAGTACTCCTATGGACCTTAATTTCAATATCAAAATATTAGAAGAAAATTGTAATTCTGTTACTGATAAAAATGTTGAAAAAATATGTAGACAAATAATAGGCAGTCTGTCTTATGCAGCACTGGGAACAAGACCAGACATTTGTGTAGCTATGTCCATATTAAGTAGATACCAAAATAAGGCAAATCATTTCTTGTTAACAGCTTTAAAAAGAGTATTAAGGTACATCAAACATACTGTTGATTACAGTCTAGTATATAAGTGTAATAATGACAGCTTAAGGGGATACTGTGATGCTGACTGGGGAGGAGATTTAAGAGATAGAAAGTCAACAACAGGTTATTGTTTCATGTTTGAAAACTGTTTAATTTCATGGTGTTCCAAAAAGCAAACTAGTGTTAGTCTATCCTCCACAGAATCAGAATATGTGGCAATCAGTGTGGCTGCGACTGATGCTTGCTGGCTTATGAATCTTATAAATGATTTTAATATTGAAAAGATTAGTCAAGTAGTGATGTTCAGTGATAATCAGGGTGCCATAATGGTTGCAAATACAGATAGTGTAAAGAGATTAAAACATATAGATATAAGATTTCATTATATAAAAGAATTAATTAAAAAGGGTAAACTAGTTCTCAAATATATAAAAACTGAAGATCAAATTGCTGACATGTTTACAAAAGCCCTAAATAAAAATATGTTATGTAAATTCATTAATAAGTGTGGTATTTATGAAGAGGTATTACCTTGAAGGGGGGTGTTGAAATAAACCAATGTAATACCTCTTATACTGGTCACATTGCTTTTAAGTTGGTAATTTTTGTAAGTTGGTAACATTGTGTTTGTGTTTTGTTTTATGGTCTATACTCTCTAATAAAAAAAAACCGCCCAAGTCACATTTCTAAATACTGTTCTTTTATTTATTCCTTCACTATCCAACAATATATCACACGTTAGGGTTAAAATTTAAAAATAAATCGCTTTTTACTTTACATGTAGGGGGGCTACCCTAATAAAACATTTTTTTCCAATTTTTATTTCTGCACTTTGTCGGCGTGATTGACATACATATTGGTGCCAAATTTCAGCTTTCAAGAGCTAACGGTCACAGAGATTAAGCGAGGACGGGCGGACAGACATGGCGAAACTATAAGGGTTCCGTTTTTGCCAATTGGCTACGGAACCCTAAAAAAGGGAGTTAGTGATGGTGTGACGGACAACAAGACAGAAAGGAAGAAAAAAACGTGTTGCGCCGACCCCGAGTAATATGGGAAGCAGAAGATTTTGTATTGGTTACCACTATCCAAAATACCTATTAATGTTGAATCGGGAAAAGCTTGGGTGCCGAAAATTGGGTACCGAAACGGGACTACTTCGTCTTAGCGACGTACCCGTTATTGCATCCACTCGGAACTGACGTCACGAGGTGTCGCCTCCACATATTCAGAACAAATTCGCTGCCAGAGATATATGTTACCATTCTTCGAAGCATTCATCTCTGCCTGAATTGCTTTTAAAACAGATATTAAAATTGTTGCCTTTGATGTACTTTTCAAAGAGTTTTTGTTAGATGTAAAGGATTTGAATGTGATGTTAGCACAAAACATTTTATTCATTCTAATTCCTTATAATATATTTTATGTTTATTTTATTATTATTAACTAGCTTCTGCCTGCGGTTTTGCGCGCTTGAATTTCGAAAATTATCCCAAAGATACATACCCTAGGTATATAAAGTATCCTCTATGCTTTTCCAAGATATGGTCTACGTACACTCCTATCCCACCGACCACTCGTATCTCATATCCTGGAATCAACTAAGTTTCATCTAAATCCGTTCAGCCATTCGAACGTAGCGTAAAAAAGTTTTTAAAGCTAAAGTAAATAGGATCTTAATAAACTAGTGCGTTTCACCATCAACGAGTGCATCAATGATTACATCAGGTGGGATCACAGTCAAACACTAGTTGATATAGGTAATTTAAAAATCATTGAAAACAAAATCCAAATATATGTACATACTCACAAGCCTTAACTTTTATAACATCGCGCTTGACGTCTCTCTCACCACGAATTATTCTTATCGTAAGGTCATATTTTTATAAGATCACATAAAAATAATATCACTTAGAAAAGAACGTTATGGCATCTATCTTATCTTAGAAGTTATTAGAATAATTCGTTTTCAACACATTTGTCATCCACTACATGAATTCAGTGCGGATTGGTGGATGTAAGTCACAAACCTTCGAATTTTTGTTCTAAGCACCAGTACCGGTTTCCTCGCGATATTTATTGTTACCTTTTTAAGAGCTGTGGAGAAGAATTAAATTACATAAAGTAAAACATCTGTCTAGGTTTGAACCTGTGACATAAGTAGTAATCGTTACCACTAAGCTACCACTGCTCCTGTATTCTGAATGTGAGCATAATAATATCAATTATTTCTCAGTAACCTGATTTTATTGATATAAACCCTCAATTATTTGCGAAATATCGCTGCAATTCAATGTTTTCTCTTTTCCCTATGATTTGCTTGATATTTCAAATATTTGTCTAGGATTGGGTAACCGCTCACATCGCAGTCTGGCGCTCAGCCCCTTATCGAATGATCTCGCGTCTCTGAACCGCCTGGACATTTCACGGGTTCTTTTTATCTTTTTTCTTTAATATTCTATTCAAATATTTGATATTCAAAACTCCACGTACGTGCTCAATAATCGAATCATACGGCTATTGAACACTTATACGGCTATTAATATCCAAATAGGTTTAGTATCTAAGTCGCCGGCAACAACGAGGTCCAAACTCAGTTTGACCGCTGCCTTCGGCGAATTTGTAAATTGCTCAAATGCGCAGCTGAATGCACATAAATTCACTTCGAGACCATAAAGTTCTCAAACACAATTTAGCTTAGTTAGGTAACAGAGGCGAACGTATTAATTTCGTACAATGGCAATTGATTTCCGAAGAAATAATGGCGTCATCAAAAATTATTAACTTAGTTATCGACGAAAATACACAGCCATTTTCTCGGCAAGGGATAAAGTAAATTGAATTATGTGATCGGGGATTGATCCGTATTATGGGAAAGACGGATATCCGAATTGAATATTTCAGGTTACATAGTTAATCCTCGCTATTAGTTGATAGAAAATGTTGTTAATTCCTTCTTCTATCAAGTTATCTACGATACGAGCTTAAACTAAATATTATAATATGCGCAAAAGGCAACTGAAGGAATACAGGTGGGAGTCTAACACTGATGTCTCTCCCGAGTTGGAGAAATTATTTGATGTTTCTCTCATCAAAAAAGAAAACATTAACTAATTACATCGCGACTTATTTTTTTAATACAATTGGCAGAAATCAATTATTTGGCATTTATTTTGAGGTAAGAAATCATCTTTTAAATCACACTATGTTCCATCAGTTTATCCCTTTGCGTCCCAAGACCACGCCTAACCCAATAATTTGCAATTTTCCTATTAATATTACCTAAATGCACATTACTAAACAAAATCTAGTCTTTTCAACACAAAATCTAAACTACTTCACTCACCAACTTCCAAGGAAGACTTCGCACTTTCAAACAAACATTTTTGCAACTAAAGCCGGGCTTTCGACACTTCTTGGAATAAGCAAAAACCATTAGTAGTCAAAGAGTTAATTGGAAGCATGTTTGGCACGAATGGATGCACTACAACGTTGATACGATCTCTCAAATGTAATGACAGATTGCATGGCGGTCATTGACTAATGCACCTTTGCCTTAGACTGCTGTGAAAAATCATCTACCACCTCATCTATGTTTCATCACTTGCCTTTTGCGTCTCAGGACCACGAATAACCCTAGACAATCACTTGCAATATTCCGATTAATATTACCTAAAAGCACATTACTACACAACATCTAGTCTATTCAACCCAAAATCTAAACTACTTCACTTACCAACTTCCAAGAAAGACTTCGCACTTCCAAACATACATTTTTGCAACTAAAGCCGGGCTTTCGACACTTCTTGAAATAAGCAAAAGCCATTAGTAGTCAAAGAGTTAATTGGAAGCATTTTTGGCACGAATGGATGCACTACAACGTTGATACGATCTCCGAGATGTAATGACAGATAGCATTTCGCTCATTGACTAATGCACCCTTGCCTTTGACAGCTGTGAAACGAGATCTACCACCACATCTTTGTTTCATCAGTTGCCCTTTGCGTCTCAGGACCACGAGTAACCCTAGACAACCACTTGCAATATTCCGATTAATATTACCTAAAAGCACATTACTACGCAACATCTAGTCTATTCAACCCAAAATCTAAACTACTTCACTTACCAACTTCCAAGAAAGACTTCGCACTTCTAAACACACATTTTTGCAACTAAAGCCGGGCTTTCGACACTTCTTGGAATAAGCAAAAACCATTAGTACTCAAAGAGTTAATTGGAAGCATGTTTGGCACGAATGGATGCACTACAACGTTGATACGATCTCCGAGATGTAATGACAGATAGCATGGCGGTCATTGACTAATGCACCCTTGCCTTTGACTGCTGTGAAGAATCATCTAACACCACATCTGTGTTTTATCAGTTGCCCTTTGCGTCTCAGGACCACTAGTAATCCTAGACAATCACTTGCAATATTCCTATTAATATTACCTAAAAGAATATTACTACACAAAATCTAGTCTATTGAGCACAAAATCTAAACTACTTACCAACTTACAAGAAAGACTTCGCACTTCCAAACACATATTTTTGCAACTAAAGCCGGGCTTTCGACACTTCTTGGAATAAGCAAAAACCATTAGTACTCAAAGAGATAATTGAAGCCATGTTTGGCACGAATGGATGCACTACAACGTTGATACGATCTCCGTGATGTAATGACAGATAGCATGGCGGTCATTGACCAATGCACCCTTGCCTTTGACTGCTGTGAAGAATCATCTAACACCACATCTGTGTTTCATCAATTGCCCTTTGTGTCTCAGGACCACGAGTAACCCTAGACAACCACTTGCAATATTCCGATTAATATTACCTAAAAGCACATTACTACACAACATCTAGTCTATTCAAACCAAAATCTAAACTACTTCACTTACCAACTTCCAAGAAAGACTTCGCACTTCTAAACACACATTTTTGCAACTAAAGCCGGGCTTTCGACACTTCTTGGAATAAGCAAAAACCATTAGTACTCAAAGAGTTAATTGGAAGCATGTTTGGCACGAATGGATGCACTACAACGTTGATACGATCTCTCAAATGTAATGACAGATTGCATGGCGGTCATTGACTAATACACCTTTACCTTTGACTGCTGTGAAAAATCATCTACCACACATCTATGTTTCATCAGTTGCCCTTTTCGTTTTAGGACCACGTATAACCCTAGACAATCACTTTCAATATTCCTGTTAATATTATCTAAAAGCACATTACTACACAAAATCTATTCAGTTCAACACAAAATCTAAACTACTTCACTTACCAACTTCCAAGAAAGACTTCGCACTTCCAAACATTTTTGCAACTAAAGCCGGGCTTTCGACACTTCTTGGAGTAAGCAAAAACCATTAGTACTCAAAGAGTTAATTGGAAGCATGTTTGGCGCGAATGGATGCACTACAACGTTGATACGATCTCCCAGATGTAATGACAGATAGCATGGCGGTCATTGACTAATGCACCCTTGCCTTTGACTGCTCGACATCTATTGATTCAAGACTGATATGATGAATGAGGCTACTAGGGTCGAACGATGCTTCCCTGTGGAAATTCAATTATGAGGACTTTGATGTGCCTTGTGGAAAAAAAACATCGGCTATCTATCATTGCTAGGGTTGCGGGATTATTCAAGAGAGTAGTTGCACTCAAATGGCTACTGAAGGAACAGCTGTGGGCTTTATTCAGAAAAAGTCGGGTATTACCTTTCAGCGGCAGCAGGAGGGAAGAGTTATTTGAATGCAAGAGTGATTTAATACAAGATAACATGTCATGTTTTTTTTTCTTGACTTACGAATATAAAACTTTAATCATGATTGGCTTTTTTCCACGTCACCGCTCGCGTGGGCCATGCGAGCACAGGAATCAAGTAGTCTACAAGATAAATAGTAATCTCAGTTATACTGTATCGTTCTATTAGTAAAAGAAGTATTGGATCAGTATGTACATTTCTTTTAAATAAATAAAATATAACATGTAAAATAAGATTATGTAACAGTAAATAAAAAATAAACAGAAACGCAATTGTATAACTTAGATACAATTAATAACAACAAGTTCATTCCATGACTTAATTTTTACATTTTCCGAGAGAAACACAATTTCTGTTCATGTCGTAGCACTCGTAGCCGGTCGTAGCAGCTCGTAGCCGTTCGTAGCACAAAGGCCTGTTGCTACGACGTTTTTTTTTATTTATTTATGGACACTTTTCTCCGGTCACATTAAGAGACCCGACTTGACCCGAACAATAATACGATTCCCTCTTCTTGGAAAATAGTTACCATTAAAAATTCATAGTGACCTTTTAGTGCCACAAAACTACAATGTTCTCAGTGACTTGCTTTGATCACCCAAGTGTACATAATCTGGATTTAATGTAGATTAGAATTTGCAACTTCTTAAAAAGTACGTATACAAAGGTACAAAACTTTCCTGTTTTAATCAAACTTAGCAGAGTTTGATTCGGTTTGAAAAGAGAAATTTTAGGTTTTTTACGAAAGGTTAAAATAACAGAAAATGTCTTTTGAGTCAAAATATTGATCTGTAGGTTTTAAAGTATATTATCACGGTATATATGTTTAAAAAGGGCCTGAAACGAATTTCGTTCAAACCACTATTCGTATTATTGTTTCTATATCACCTTTGCAATTTTTCGAACAATGGTAAGACTGTGTTTGTTACGAAATATGAACAGCCCTAATATTCATTAAGCCCATAACGGTTACCTAAAAATTGAATTTCACTAGTAAAGTACTATTTACAGTCTTTATTAAAAATCCCTCCAATTTTTAACCATCTATATCTATCTTAGCTTTATTTAATACTTTAAAGTAATCACTGACACTACAAGTATTACCTGCGACGATACCCGAACGATTATTTTTAATTTCCCTAGGGAACGTTTCTTCAGCTTAAGCGAAGAATCGATTTCAATCTCAGTTAAAAGTTTTGTAAAGTAACACCAAAAATCCGTGAACGAGTTTTTTACAAACACAACATAATGGGCCGGTGATAGTATCGGTACTTGTGTAGCAAAATTTAATCGAAACATTCTACAATGTTAAGCTTGATCGAGTCAGGAGTGAAGGTATTCTCTGGAGAATTAAGGTTACCAATATTTCAAGGAATCGTTAAATATATAAGTGGTAGTGGGCGAAGCACAAACTTGCAGAACAGGTGACTAAAGGGACCAAGGCCAAAGGTTTTAGAGACCACATACAAAAAGACGACCGTTGGAAGAGAAGGACGCAGGACAAGGTGTAGCCATGAACTGAGATTCGCTAGGGTCAAGTCGTAAGTGCAAGACACAAGACTGGCCAATGTGTCGAGATTATGGGGAGGCCTGTGTCCAACAGGAAACGTTCATCTGAAATGATGATTTTCTTAAGTGGAACGCCTGTATGTGGAACGCCTTGGGGCATTTACACCAATGGAGCACATGTCACGACTAAATCTGTTACTTTCCAACAGCCTCCTTACAGTATATGCACGATGGACTGACGGAGTGGTAGGTGGCGATGGGTCACGTACGTTCTCCAGCCATCAGGATAGTGTTCTCCTTCCTGCTCTTGTCCTATATTACTTGGGATCGACACTTTTTTTCTTCTATTCTTTCCTGTCAGGCTCTCTATCTGTCAACTCTAACTCCTTTTTCTTTCATAGCACTCCTCACACAATCCATCATTCTTTTCTATATGTATACTCACAACTTTTTTAGTAACATTCGTTTCATTCCTCCTCTTCACATGACCATACCGAGATAAACCATTCCCTTTCAACTTTTCAGTCACTGGCATCACTTTCAAATTTCCCCCACATTTCTCACTTTATCCATTCTTGTCACACCACACAACCATCTCAACTCCCGCTATATGGAATCTTTTTCAACCATCGTTTTCACAGTTCAACATTCTGGGTTTTGGGTTGGGTTGGGTTTTATCACAGACTTGTAGATTTTACCCATGGGTCGTTTAGACATTGATGAGGTGAAAACTATAAAAAAATACTCAAGCGAGCACAATTAATAATTTGCCATTAACTCCGGGCCAGGAAAGTATATCAATTTATATATACTTAGTTGTTAAAATGAGGATAATAAATGCTGGTCTCATAGTTTAACCAGTAACGGTTGGTAAGAAACAGGAACCGGATCTTAGTCATATTGTCACACAGTAACAGGATGAAACCCTTCTCGAGACAAAAAACGTACCGTTCATGGCTCATAAAATAATTGTTTTTGTTTACAACGGCTTGTTTTCTTTGTTATTATTGAGTGAATTAAGAAGGGCTATATAATTGCAGTGGGTTATTTAATTCAAAGGTTGAACAAAGAAAAGATATATTAAAGTTGACAAAAAATAAAGGACAGTTTTGACATTTGAGAACGACCCTAGAAATTAAAAACACGTTAAAAAATATGATGGAGTTGCGACTATTCTATTTCTGTGGGAGCAATTCCAGACTTTACGATTATTTTTAATCTTAAGTTGATACAATATGTTTTTTTACTACACTGTGTGTATCTAAGTGCGCCAAATAAAATATTTTCCGATCTTTCTTTCAATAAAAAAACAACAAAATTCGGTCCATAGTTGGCCGAGAAATCGATGAACTTACATAGAAAAAATACATGCAGCACATAACCTTCTGAATAACATATTATCTTCTATTCGGAAAATAAAATAATAATTTATAGACAGTATTTTACATATTCTCACACTTTTTAACGCAGCCAATAAAATAAAATCTTCTCCCGGTCTTAAAATTTTATGGATGGGCGTAGTAGTAGTCTACTTTCGAGTTTCCTTTGAAATTATTAATTATGTTTTACTGTAGAGTAGTAAAAGTTACCTATGTTGTAAAGAATATAATTAAAATACCTAACTAATTTAAACTTTAACGCATTAATTAAAACTTCTCAGAGTGAATACGATTACAAATTATAATATCAAAAGTTTGAGCAATTTGGGTTTAATTTTGTTAGTGTTTCATAAATAAAAACTTGGTGCACAACATTCCTGAATTGGAAAACGTACATAAATATAATTATAAATAAAGTTGAATATTTTTAACAGTAACTCTCATACTTATTAATAACATAAAAAGTAATGGAAAACCGGTCTTTACATCTATAAAGTATTTACGTATCTTATTTTCATTATATGTAAATACGGTTGGTACAGTTACCTAAAGTTTTTATGAAAAACTATATTAATAAAAATTCTCACCAGAGAACACTTTCATATCCGAAAACATTACACAAGTTTCATTAACAAAACACAAGTCCTTAATTCCAATTTGGCCATTCGTGAAATTGTAACCCTAACAACATGGTTAATAAACAAGAAACCAACGAACGAATTACGTAGATATGTAATTTGACAAAGGTACAAACGACCAACAGCGTAACTAAATTAAAGTTACCTCTGCAGAAAGTGGGTTAACCTCCCAAATCCCTACGTGGTTCCAAGAGGCTTTTACCGTCTCGTCTTACAGAAGAATATTAACTCTTAAACGCTTACATGGGCCACATTGAACCAGCTTCATGAATATTTTAACAAGTACAATTCGAAAAAATAAATACCTGTTTATTTTACACAGAAAATTTCAAATAAATACGACTTTTTTCCTTCACGTCTAGACGTTTTCACTTAGAGTTACTTCTGAGATTTGATGCTCATTTATAAATAAAATGTTAAAGTAATACCGTAATGGTGGAACAGACCATTTGTGGCAACAGTTATTTTATACGTTTTGGCAGTACACTTGATATCAGATGTGTTGAGAAAATCACTAGCGAGTTTCTTGGCGAACCTCTTCGCCGGAAGCAATATTTCGATAGCGAAGATGATCATTACATACCTATTTATGTGAAGAAATCTGTTAAATTCTTTATGTGAGTGTTTTGTTTCTACTGAAGGAAGAAAAGTTTTTGATAGTTAGACACCGCTAAATTAACTCATGCAATCTGTTCAGAGATTTTATTAATGCGGTAATCACACTATAAATAATACTAGCTGACTCGACAAACGTATTTCTGCCATATAAATTATCATTGAAAAAAATGGGCGATACCCCATAAGGGTAAAAAAATATCTTTCTATTCTCAGACCTACTTTATTCGTACTTATGCACATTTAATTTCGTAAGAATCGGTCAAGCCATTTCGGAAGAGCTTTATTGCGAACAATGTGAAACTACAATTTTAGATACATATTATGGGTGAATGTTTCTAGGTGCGTGTAGTTTTCATGCTCGAATAGCTTAATAGATTTCGATAAAACTTGATGTACAGGTGTCTACCTGTGTCCCGGAATAACATATGTATGGGATACTTTTTATTCCTTGAATATGTTATCTTCGGAAATTTTTCTAATATCACGCGGGCGCACCCGCTGGCAGCAGCAAGCAAAAAATACATGCGTGGGATTAGTTGAAAATATAGAACAATTGTGTAGGCAGTGCGTTGTTTGCATACCTTGTAACTAATTGAATTAGTGTCACGGTTCTGTGCAAATTACTCGGCTAGTTTAAATTAACTTGTTCCGGGCAGGGGCGACTTCGGCCCTAAACTTCCCTAATTTTGTGAGCGCAACATCAAACTGTGCTTCCCTCATATAACCCTGTTTGGTCCCACGTGAATTTTCTACACTAATTAGTTTCCACCATGTTTATTTTACTTAAGTTTGCGTACTACAATGATTTATGACGGCGACGAGTGCTCTAACGCGTTGTTTTTCCCCCCTAGTGCTACTCGAGCACTCGGTATCGTTTTAATTCGTTTATTAGATAACTATCGCGTTATTTATTGTGTTAATTAACGCTGTCTGTACATTTTTGAACGTGATATTTCGTGAAATTTGATATAAAATTTCATTTTGACTCGATTTTGAGAGTAGCTTTGTGTAATTTTCTATGTTAACTTTAGGTGTTTTTTTTTTGTGGTGGTATATTCTCCAATGACTTCTCCTTCTCTAGGTTAGAAGAGAAAGGCGTGTCAGACTTTTACTCACTAAAATGACAGGCTGTGACCTTCAGTTCCTACTTGCGGTATAGGACCGCAGGGCTCCTACGGTTTTGCTGACACCTTTTTGAGGCACGCGTGGAACACTCCGCACCGTTGATGTTACGATCGGTGCAGGAGTGATTTATAGAAATTAAGAAAACAAAAGGCTAAAGATCAATTATATCATTACCGCTTCTCAAACTACAAATCTTGCGCTGCCTGCGTGTCAGCATAATCCAATTATTACACGAACACATTTGAACCCTTCCTTAGCGACATCCCTAGTGACACAATTACGTTCTTGAAGTACATGCGTGTCAACGAATGCTGTCAAGTGCAACATTCGCGTCAGCCTCGTAGGGTAAGCACTTTGCAGTTAGTCGCGTAAAATCAATTACGCGGTATGGTCGTGTCGCTCTACCCTCGTGAGCTGGCTAACCGCCGGATTAACGGCTTAGCACCGGGACCCAAGCCTTTTACAATGGTTTTACAAAACATATACGGAACACTAACCTGCTTTTTTAGTATAAATCTGTTTTAATTGCGAGCAAATGGTACAACGATCTCTGTTAGGGTTACAGTTTCGTTAAGTGTTTTTTTTACACTTCTTTTTATGACGAGCTTTTACTGAATTTGTATGATTTGTTTGTTTCACTTTGTTTATACAATAGCCAATACAAATAGTGTTCTCATCAATCATGATTTAACATAATTGCAACAACATCATAATTGCTTCATTCATATTTTAATTTCAATACAATTTCTGCGAATATACTCGTATACCTTAAATATTATTGCAAAAGAGAACAATGTAGTAAAATACAACAATACAATAAGCCAGTATTATTTAAACCTGAATCAAAATATTCATTGAAACAATTTGCGTAGTTCATTGAATTTTTTGCATGTTTTTGCAGCTAGTTTTAAATACAAGTGCGATTACCTTCCCTAAGGCTGTAACCTGTGACACCGACTGTGGATTAAACAGGATTAATTAATTAATCATTTGTGATGACAAATGATTAATTAATTAATCATCACATTAATGAGTAAGATATAGTAAGTAGCTATAGGTAAGGTATTACTATTGTTTAGAGGTAATAAAAAATGATTACAGTATCGTTATCATCACTTCAGCTGAAAGACCTCGCAAGCGTTGGCAGCACTACGTAGACCGCCCCTATGCGTCTGGGTCGCTTCACGCGAATTCTCGTGACCTTCACCCAATCAACGTTCCTCCTTGTGGGAAACCTTCCAACAACCCAACAACCTTTCGACCCCATCAGCCATCCGTTCTGCGAACATTATGCCTTACCTACAGCCAAACTCCGAACACAGCTTTCTCCATTGCCCTTTGTATGACTTTCGGCCTTAAAAGTTATTAAAGTGAGGCCTTCAGCTAATTTATTCACCTCTGCATACACCTAGGAGCTATGCGGGCGTGACCTGTATAAAACTAAGTAAGGCACGCAGTAATGGAGTTAAAAATCAGTCAAGTGTGCACCGGCAGTGCCTACAAAGTGGATGACTCGTGTTTTCGACCTATCCAACGATTTCGCACTTGATTGACTACGTGAAATTTTTCAACTTCGCTTTTTTCACTGAGCGTTATTACAAAACTTTCGGGCACAGGGGAACTACATAGTAACTAACAAGTACTTATATATACATGACTCATACATATGTATCCGCTGGATTTATGAAGTTTTATTAACATTTTCATGTATCATTTTTAACCACATGAGCCTAAGAATCTAATCTAGCTAAAAGGTGGCAAATACTTGATATCATAGTCCTACATCCTATTTTAATTACAAGTTACAGTTAATGTATTATTATCATTGTACAGGACGGTTAATTAACACAACTGCGACACACAATGTTAATTTATTTATATCTCATGTTCAGCATGATCGCAACATCGATTGTCGGCGGTGTACCGTACCTACCAATTATGGAAACTGCATCAGTTCATTCCAAATTATTATTAAGCATATTCAGCGTTTTGATGTCCCAATTGCTGGGACTCCTTTTTAGGAGAGGGAATGTATCGTAATCTACCACGCGGGCCTGTAAAAAGCCTTATATATTTTCCACTGCAGGGACTCTGGTCTTCTCTCTAGGAGAGGGCATGGGCTATAATCAACCGCGTGGGCCCATTACGTGTATTTGGTTCTACACGTAGATGCCGGTTTTTTAACAGTAGGAACAAAATAACTTACACAAATTAATGCTCCTGGTCAGTCTAACCAAGCCCAGAATTACCCATAGTGGTAACCTTAGGACCATTGCCACTGAGCCACCACTGCAGACTATTATTAATCGATCTTCTTCTTCTTTGCGTGGCGATATAAGTACTCATACTAAATTTCTTCTTACCAGCATTTGGCAACCTGGACGGCTCCATCACTGGCTTCGCATAGATCCAAAAAAGCAGGTACAGGTGGTTGTGCAGGATGAATAATAATAAATAAAAGTATAATTAAGATAATATATAGTAAAATGACACAAGGGAATTTACTTAGTGTAGGTAATCATTATTAGAAGCCGATAGTTAATAAGGTGATACGATTCTGAGTCGGATATTTTACAGGATGTGTAGGAAAATGGAACGTAGATAGGGTGATCATTCTTCCATCAGTCGATCGTCAGACTCTCGTCAGTCAATAGAAAAATGCACCGCCCGTATATAGATTGATGTGCGGACTATCTGCGCTGTGTATGCTTCCACTACAAAACTACAGGTACAATCTGGAGCAGGGATGGCAAACCTTTATTGGAGAATGTGCCACTAAATATATTTAATACAAAAACAAAAATATTATTCATGATGTGCCACTAAATAAACTAACTCTTCATTTCTGATTTAAGCATTTTAAGTTAAGTATTTCTTAAGCTAACTCTACGTTTATAGCCTGAAACCCTGCCAAAAGGTATTAAAATAACGTTTGACACGTGCAAAACTGAATTAACGGCCCTAATTGTTTTAAATCACAAAAAAAATAGTGCCAGTAATTCATAATTTGCAACCTGAAATGCATAAGTTATAATGATTACAATTCTTCGTTTATTTAATTAAGTCAAAGAAAAACTTATTGTGATTACTGCTGTTTCAAATTACTAGTTAATAAACAGTTTACATTGCAGCCATGGCCGAATTATTTAGTCAAATGCCACCACAGACACGCGAGCCATAGGTTCACCACCCCTGATCTAGACAAACAATCTAGACAAGGCATATAAAAGAAGCATCTCGGTACAAAGTTACGTCGGATTGCGAGTTTCTGTGAAAATAAGCCAACGAGAGATCCTCTCTATGATGGTTTATTTGAAAATATTTTATATTCATGTCCACGTTGAATCAGTATTGTTGTTCATTTTCATTCAGGGCGGCTCCCTGAGGACCCAGCCATGACGTGATTCATTTCCAGACTGCATTATAAATTTGTATCCCATTGTTTCTTTTTCAACAGGCAACTGGTTCAGTTACCTATTGTTAAAGCTAACAAAAGAATTGAGATATGCGATTTTTAAGTGCAGCCGGCGGAATTTTCAACTATTTTAGTGAATGTGGGATAGAATTTTGTGGGACTTTTTGGTTTGCCAGTCAATAAAATTGGGTTCACAATTGAGGTGTCCCGTTTCATGAGTGTGTTCGTCTCTTTTGGCAGTCGATTTAATTGTTCTATTAGTATCTTACTAATATAAAACTGTTTAATATTCAGATTTCGTGAGGATCGTAGGAATCCGATAGATGTGAAACGTACAGGACCAGTCGTCGTGGCGACGCTTGGAGAAGGCCTATGTCCAGCAATGGACGTTTTTCGGCTGAAATGATGATGATAATGAATATTCAGACATTTTAATTATCACTTTGTTTTCGAATATATAAATTAATATGAGATATTAAAGCAGTAATTCCATTACCATAAATCAACCTGTGGTGCTGTGCCAGAAATAATAAAATTATTAATAAATGCCGTACTTTACGAGGTATTTTCGTTAGCTTAAGGAGTCATAAACGAATTTAATCTTAAAGCTTGTTTATCGCATACTTAGCCATAAATAATTATTAAAACTTAATTCAGCGTTGAGCTCTTTATTGGTGGGTAGTTTAATGCAAATAATTCAATGGCAAGTTACTTTAGCTTCTTTCATCATCATCTGCCTAGCCTTTTCCCAACTATATTGGGGTCGGCTTCCAGTCGAGCCGGATTTAGCTGAATACCAGTATTTTACGAGGAGCGGCTGCCTACCAGACCTCCACAACCCATTAACTGGGGTAACACGGTACTTCATGGCAAGACTGGAGTCAGATTTTGCTGGCTTCTGACTATCCGTAACGACTGCCAAAGATCTCCAAATGACAGCCGGGACCAACGGCTTAACGTGCTTTCCGAGGCACGGAGGAAACTCGTTATGTTAAGATGGTCACCCATCCACAGACCAACCTAGGCAAGCGTTGCTTAACCTTGAAGATCGACCTGTGCGGCTGTTATTATTTAGCCACGAGCTCCTCTTACTTTAGCTTCTTTATTTTATTTAAATAAGAAGTCTAAAGCCTTTTTTTGTTGGAAAATCATCAAATGACGTTTTCCGCTCTGACTTTTACAGCCTAAAATTGGTCTGTGTTCTCTCAGTAGCTTTTTGAGTTTTAGGGCCACGGTAACTCTTCCAAACAATCCAACAAGTCTAACAGGCACTGGCCCTGATGGGCCCCGTGCCATTCGATAGGTGTGTTAGTAGCCCGTTTTACTAACACACCTATACATCTCTTTCAGATAATCATGGAAAACAACGCGCTGTCCACTCAGGCTTGGTCCTTATGAAACGGTGAGCTACCCGTTGCTCGCCGTCCGCAAGCCCACACCTAGAATTACCCGGGAATAATCCTTCTACTCTTGACACCTGGGGCGTCTTCTATGGTCCTTATTTGTGCGTAAGGGTATTTTTTTCAATACTGAATATTCAGATAAGAAATTCATAACTCACTATACTATTGTTTATATGCATGAAACGCACACCCAAAATAATGGTTTATAGTTCAGAAAAACTCATAAATAACCAAATTACTAAAGTATATTACAATAACATTAGAAAGCGTAGGTTTTTATTTGAATATAAACGGAATAGTTTCAATCAAACCGACATTAGGGCTAGACCCACACTGGACCCTTTAAATCCTTTCCTTGAGCACAAAAACATACACACAAGCGAGGTCATATAAAAACTTTTTATCAGCTATGGAGGATCATAAGCTGTCTAGGTTTAATGTAGTAAATATACATAGTTAGTTATATCTATTTACTAGGTTCAGACCTTTTTTTGAGGTGGGAAATCATTAAATAATTTCTCCACCTGGGTAAAGCGAAAGCACGACAGACTTTCACTGGCTTAAACCCACCGATACCTCCTTTGCACGCCTTGGTCACGGTGACGCCTGCGAATATTCCCGCAGCCTTAACAAGCTGAGTGGTCGACGCAATAATAACACGTAAGGGAACGGACATCCTCAAGCCCCAGCCGCCGGGACCTCGATCTAGCCAGACGACTAGCAGTGGGAAGCTCGCCGTCAGCCATCCGGTAACCGTCTGGACCGACCCCGAATCATCGGCCTCGCGTAGTGTTCCACATCCACCACAAAGAGATTTTAGCAAAACCGCAGGGACTAAAGCCTACTAGGACCATGTGTTAGCTTCCCAAACCAGGCACATAGGAGTGAGAGTTCAATAAAAATCTGACCTTTCGCTTCGCCCGAAATCGGCAGAAGTCATTGGATCATTTCGCACATAAAAATTCACTGACGTCTCTTTGCGGCGCGCGTGGGACACAATGCGCCGTCGACTCGAAACGAAAATAAACGTTGCCCCACACTAAGAATTACCTACTCCTGCTGTACATCCTGGGTGGGTTCACATAACACATCCAGACGAACAAAAACTATCAGTAAACCATGCAAATAATTGTTTCGAGTGGGAATCGATCCCAGGCTACGCAGCGCAGCTGCCAGTCATACAACCACAGCGCCAGTCATGCCGATACATATCATTTGAGATACCTAGGTACCTAAAGTTAAAATCCACCTTGCCTTTTCTCAACTATATTGGAGTCGGCTTCCAGTCAAGCCGGATTTAGCTGAATACCAGTATTTTACGAGGAGAGGCTGTCTACCAGACCTCTAACACGGTACTTCATGGCAAGATTGGAGTCAGATTTTACTGGCTTCTGACTATCCGTAACCACTGCCAAAGATCTACAAATGACAGCCGGGACGTATGGCTTAACGTGCTTTCCGAGGCACGGAGGAAACTCGTTACGTTAAGATGGTCACCCATCCACAGACCAACCTTGGCAAGCGTTGCTTAACCTTCAAGATCGACCTCTGCCGCTGTTATTATCTAGCCACGAGCTCCACAAACCTACCTAAAGTATTAGTTCATAAATCTCACTTAGGTCTCTTTTTGTTAAATCTACAGGTAGAAGAACGGATTATTTTTATTTATTTCAGTCGGTCTACCGGTAACAGACAGCCGGCGCCATTGTCTTGACCAGCTCACTATTTATATTCTGCCTAAATATTTCAGCGAGGCGATGTTAGATAACCGATTCTAGGCCGAGTTCGTGACAGTATTTTTTTGGGCAAAAAAATAATGGCGATATGCTGTCTGCTGATAAAATTGTTGACTATCAACTTCGATAGATCTAATCGAAGTTTAGCGGTGGCTTTTCCTTGAGTCCTTTTTTCTTGGAAACGTTTAACATCTGAAACGTTCTATCAATTTATAATAATATTGTTACGCCGTGAAACTTGAGTACGCTATATCTTCGACGAAACCAAGAGTAGCATCAAATAATTAAAACGCATTGCTGTGCGAAGCTTCGAGAATAGGAGTACATACTCAGGCCTGGCAAATTCCAGAAAAGTCCGACATACGCTATTATTATTAGATAACATTCAGTAGGTAGTTATGTGGGTGGATAAGGGAATTTGTACCTTCCGGTGTTAGCAATAGTCGAAATTTGCATGTAAGGTGGTAGATAAGTACCTACTTACGAGAGTAATAATAATGATTTATGGCCTCCCGATGTGACTGTTTTGTGCTAGAATGTCCTTGAAACGTCGGTATCGAGAAATTTCGGTGGCTTCGCATATAAATATGGGTCCCCGGCTGGAAGCGAGTACAGTTTGATTTCGTCAACGATACAGAGCGAACTACCTAAGTGCTTGAAGTGATACCTAGCGACCTAAGCGATACTAAACGGAACTCTGAGTGTTTATAGTGATTGGTTATTTGTTGATTGGACTAATTTGTCATTGTTTTGTGGTTAATAAAGTTATCTGCTAGTAAACCGGCATTTAATTACTCACGTTCGTAACAACTGGTGTCAGAAGTGAGATGCCATTACTACAGAGGGACGACGAACAGGGACCACGAACAAGGAGGCAAGTGGAGATGGATGCTGCACGTCAACGTCTGGAAGCGGAAGATCGGGCTGGTATGGGAGCAACGGCAGCTGCTGAGGCGCCAACAGGGCCATCCTCGGAAATGAACCTCGCCGCAGTGTTGGCCGCCATGCAAGCTAGTATGGAACAAGCCCGCCGCGAGCAGGAAGCTGCCCGCCGCGAACAGGAGGCTAACCAGCGTAAGCTCCAGGATCTAATCGCGGCTAACCAGGAAGAAGCCCGCCGCGAACAGGAAGCTGCCCGCCGCGAACAGGAAGAAGCCCGCCGCGAACAGGAAGCTGCCCGCCGCGAACAAGAGGCTAACCAACGTAAGCTCCAGGACCTAATCGCGGCTAACCAGGAGGAAGCCCGCCGGGATCAAGAGGCTAAGCAGAACCTGATCCTCGAAAAAATCGATTACGG
The DNA here is from genome assembly GCA_030763345.1 of Mythimna separata. NCBI lineage: Eukaryota > Metazoa > Arthropoda > Insecta > Lepidoptera > Noctuidae > Mythimna > Mythimna separata. The sequence goes on from CM061180.1 coordinate 12,628,605, forward strand.
CCTCGTCACGTTGGGCGAGAAAATGAAAAATCTCACCTTAGAGGTCAAGGAGGTTTCCGCCCGAGCTGATAGCCTCGAAACCAGAATGGAAGATCGCCTGCTGGACATCAACAAAAAAATTATCAAGCTTGAAGCACGCGAACCTGTTGCTGTTAGCGCACCATCGCACACCCACTGTGCATCAGCCGCAAAATTCGATATGCCGCGTTTTGATGGCACGTCGTCCTGGACGGCTTTTAAGTACCAATTCCAAACACTGGTCAAAACGAACCGCTGGGATGATGACCAGTCTTTCGCGGCGTTAACTTTGGCCCTACGAGGAGACGCTCTGCTGGTCCTAGAGAACCTTCCTCCAGACGGCAGGACGTTGGAGCGTCTAATGGAGGGACTAGACACTCGCTATGGTGACAAGCACCTCGAACATGTTTTCCGCGCGCAACTTCGTGAGAGAACGCAGAGGTCGAACGAGAGCCTTCAGCAGTGGGGAGTAGAGGTTGAACGGCTGGTCCGTCGGGCATACATGTCGATGACACCGGAGATGGTGGAAGTAAATCTGGTGCAAGCATTCATCGACGGTCTACGGGATACTGAAGTCAGGGCTACGGTGCGACTCGGACACCACCAAACTCTGAAGAGTGCGATGGCTCACGCTTTGGAAGTGGAAGCCGTACGACAAGACTCACGTACGCACAGAGTTCGGGAAGTGGTGGTCTCACCTTCAGTGCAACCACGTCACCGAGAAGTGGCTTCGTCGGCAAAGTCCCGCTATATTCCGACGTGTTATGGATGTGGAGTAAAAGGGCACATTCGTACTGATTGCCCCAAGAGGAAGAGGGGAAGTGTGGACTCCGGAACTCAAGTTGACGAGGAGTCGTTAAACTAAATGTCGCCAGGGCCGCGGGGCGGGTGCTGGCTGGTCAACTGAAGGCCCCAACCATCACCATCAATCAAGTCCACAACGGAAATAGTTTGATCATCGAGGGAACGCTGAATCAACGTGCTTGCAATTTCACCGTTGACACCGGGGCGTCACGGACTATTATAAGACCTGAGTTGCTGAAACGCACCATCTTGTGGCAAACAGAAACCCCAGCCTACCGACTTCAGACAGCCACTGGCCAGCCGGTTTCCGTCCTCGGTGATACAGAAATCGAGTTTAAAATCGGTGATCAAGTGTACACCCATTCAGCGTTAATTGCGAATATTACCGACGATTGCATATTGGGTCTCGACTTCCTGCGGAATTACCGATGTGTTTTAGATATCGATAAAGGAGTATTGAAATTCCCAGACCAAGAAGTCTTCCTGCAAGGAATTAACACATGCAACCTCTATTGCTTAAAGGATACCACATTGGCTCCAAGAACGGAAACCTTAGTCGAAGTTAAATTTCCTAAGAAAATCAGGCAACGCAGATGTGTTATAGTTGAAGACATTGGCCGGCACCCGGAACTTATCACCGCGAGGACATTAGTTATGACGAAAGGAAGATCCAAGGTCAGGATTGTGAATCTTGGGAAAAAGGAGATCCAGTTAAAAAAAAACAGTGTTGTTGGAAGATGTGAAGAAGTGAAGTACCTCCGCCAAATCAACACATCTTCAGTAAAACAAGACGCAATAAAAGGTGAACCTGATCACATCCAGCAACTTCTGGAAAATTCTAAGAGCAATTTATCAGTTTCGGAACTACAGCAAGCCAAGGAATTTCTGCTACGGTTCCGGGATATCTTTGCAACGGGAAAAGATTGCGGAAGAACAGGTCTCGTCAAGCATGAGATAGATACAGGTGATGCTAGACCAATTAAACAGAGACCGCGCCGCATACCCTGGGCTAAAGAAACTGAGGTAGCAGAAATGGTAAAGGATATGGCTGATTGCGGAATAATTGAACCTTCTACGAGCCCATGGTCTTCTCCTGTCGTTCTGGTGAAGAAGAAGGACGGCAGTACCAGATTCTGTGTAGACTACAGAATGCTGAATGATGTAACGAAGAAGGACAGTTATCCCTTGCCTAGGATAGACGACACACTGGATATGCTCAGTGGTATGAAGTGGTTTTCAACCATTGACTTGAAAAGTGGCTACTGGCAAGTGGAAATTAGCGAGAAAGATAAGGAAAAGACAGCGTTCAGTACAGGAATTGGCAACGGCCTGTGGCAATTTAAAGTCATGCCTTTTGGGTTGTGCAACGCTCCAGCGACGTTTGAACGCCTCATGGATAGAGTCATGGTGGGCCTTCTTGGTGACGTCTGTCTGGTATATTTGGATGACGTCATTATAATGGGCCGCACTTTTAAGGAACACCTGAGAAATATGGAGAAAGTATTCACCAGGATACGGGGGGCTAACCTAAAACTAAGCCCAAAGAAGTGTGCCCTGTTCAAAAAGGAGGTCAGCTACCTAGGACATGTCATCTGCGCCGATGGAGTGAGAACCGATCCTGAGAAGATAAAGGCTGTCCAACAGTGGCCGGCTCCAAAGAACAAAACAGAAGTACGTGCATTTCTAGGGTTGTGCACATACTACAGACGGTTTGTTATGAGTTTTTCGGACATTGCAAAACCTTTACATCAGCTGACTGAGGATAAACGAGATTTTATCTGGGACAAGAACTGTGAGTCAGCATTCAACGAACTAAAGCAACGGCTATGCGAAGCGCCTATACTGGGGTATCCGAGCAGAGATGGAAGATTTGTCGTCGATACCGACGCCAGCAACACAGGAATTGGTGGAGTGCTGTCGCAGGTGCAAGAAGATAGGCAAGTCGTGATCGCTTACTTCAGTAAGGCACTTTCAAAACCAGAAAGGAACTACTGCGTGACTCGACGAGAACTACTGGCTGTTGTAAAAACTTTGCAACATTTCCACAAGTACCTCATAGGGAGACAGTTTACGTTGAGGACGGACCACGCTGCATTGAAATGGCTTCTACAATTCAAAAACCCTGAGGGTCAAGTTGCAAGATGGCTAGAGCAGCTGCAGGAGTTCAACTTTGTGACGGAACATCGTAGTGGAAAAGGGCATAACAATGCTGACGCCCTGTCGCGACGTCCATGTAATGAGGACTGTAGACATTGCCAGCAAAATGAAGCCCGGGAACACGTGAACTTAATTAGGGCTGAAGGCAACTTTAAGAAGTCCCAGGAAGAAGATGACGATATTCGACCTATACTGGACTGGAAGCGTAGTGGAACTAGGCCTCAGTGGAATGAAGTATCGTCACATAGTCCTGTCACAAAGAGCTACTGGGCACAGTGGGACAGTTTAGTCCTAGAAAATGACGTGCTTTGTAGGAAATGGGAATCGAACGATGGCAAGGAGGTGACCACACAAGTGATAGTACCACGACGTGAAGTGGTCCCCCTGCTTCAGGAGATACACGATGGCGCTTCTGGTGGACACCTGGGAATCAAGAAAACTCTACTGAAAGTGAGACAGCGGTATTACTGGCTCAATTGTAGAGAAGACATAGAGCAATGGTGTCGGAAATGTACAGCATGCGCATCCGTGAAAGGACCACAGACTAGGAGCAGGGGCAAGCTTCAGTTGTACAATGTAGGAGCCCCATGGGAACGCATTGCCATCGACGTTGCTGGACCTTTCCCAGTGACAGATGACGGAAACAAATACATAGTGGTGATACAGGACTATTTCACAAAGTGGCCTGAAGTTTTCGCCATACCCAATCAGGAAGCGACGACAGTGGCGAAAAAGGTGGTCGAAGAAGTAGTATGTCGGTATGGCGCACCTTTGGAGATCCATTCCGATCAAGGCCGCAACTTCGAATCTGCGCTGTTCCAGGAAATGTGCACTCTTCTGGGGATTTACAAGACACGCACAACACCTGCGCACCCTCAGTCGGACGGAATGGTGGAGAGGTTTAACCAGACCCTGGAGAATCACCTGGCTAAGGTTGTCGATGACCATCAGAAAGATTGGGACCGGTATATTCCACTATTTCTGATGTCTTATCGATCAGCAGTGCATGATAGCACGGGCCATACCCCAGCAAGAGTGAATTTCGGCAGGGAGATGAGACTTCCAGTCGATACCATAACCGGCGTGCCACCTGACAAGACTAAGCCAGTTACGGACTTCGTAAGTGACCTCCAAGATCAATTGGATGAAGTGCATAAACGAGTGCGTGAGAATAGCCTGCACACCAGCGTTAAAATGAAAACTCGATACGACCGCAATGCCAACGCCAAGGGATTTGAGGAAGGTGCACTGGTTTGGCTCCACAACCCACTTCGACGAAAAGGAAAGTCGCCGAAACTTCAAGCTCGATGGGAGGGACCCTACACCGTGATAAAAAGGATCAACGACGTTACCTACCGCATCAAGAAAGGGTTACGAGGGAAACCTAAGGTAGTCCACGTGGATAGATTGGCGCCGTATCACGGATCTAATAATGCTCGGGACGAGCATGACTAAGAGGGGGGCACTGTTACGCCGTGAAACTTGAGTACGCTATATCTTCGACGAAACCAAGAGTAGCATCAAATAATTAAAACGCATTGCTGTGCGAAGCTTCGAGAATAGGAGTACATACTCAGGCCTGGCAAATTCCAGAAAAGTCCGACATACGCTATTATTATTAGATAACATTCAGTAGGTAGTTATGTGGGTGGATAAGGGAATTTGTACCTTCCGGTGTTAGCAATAGTCGAAATTTGCATGTAAGGTGGTAGATAAGTACCTACTTACGAGAGTAATAATAATGATTTATGGCCTCCCGATGTGACTGTTTTGTGCTAGAATGTCCTTGAAACGTCGGTATCGAGAAATTTCGGTGGCTTCGCATATAAATATGGGTCCCCGGCTGGAAGCGAGTACAGTTTGATTTCGTCAACGATACAGAGCGAACTACCTAAGTGCTTGAAGTGATACCTAGCGACCTAAGCGATACTAAACGGAACTCTGAGTGTTTATAGTGATTGGTTATTTGTTGATTGGACTAATTTGTCATTGTTTTGTGGTTAATAAAGTTATCTGCTAGTAAACCGGCATTTAATTACTCACGTTCGTAACAATATCTAACGAAATTAATAGCCAATTTTATTAAATTAGGTTTAAGGAAAATTACAAAAATAAAATTCTCTTGATTGCCCAAAGCGATACCTAAGTACCCATATCCTTCCAATGTAATTGATACTTACGAGTAAATACTGAAATTTTGTAGAGACACCCCTGAGCAATATTACAAGGGTACTTCACCGAAATCAAAGTAGATTATACTTTCGCAACTAACCAATGACCTCCCTATATCGTTAGGTTGGCCTTATTCCGGGGATAATTGCGTTTTATGAAGCAATTCGCCCAAGCAATGTCATAAAAATGTTTATTTTATCATGCCTATTCTATTTTAGCGGAATACCTGCGAAAATTCGCGAACGAGAAACGTGTTAATATTGGAAACCAATGCGGATTTCAACTATAATAAACGCGTGTTATTTAAGATCCTTTAGAGTTAGGTTATAACCATCTTTAAAAATAAGTAATAGCTTAGTTATTTAAGGTACCTAATCCATTGTATATGACATATTTTTGCGGTGCTTGAGGAATACTATGAATGTGCCGTTGGACTTCCTGACTGACTCCTGACACTCGAGACGACTCTTGTCGTGTTCGATCGCTCCAACGAGGAAATGGCGGTGCTCCGCCCAAGCGGGGCATACCTCTGCCGAATGCTCCACCGTATCCTCCGGGCATTCTATGCAATGATGAAACCCGGGGCAGTCAAGAATATACTTAAATTAGCTATAAATACTTCACAAATTAAAAGCAAACAAGAGCAAAAAGTCGATCAAAGTAATCGTATTTTTTCCATCAGATAAAGAGAACGAAATACCCGATAATAACGTATTGCCCATAAATGACTGATTAATTATTATATGACTATCTGCAGACGACAAGAAACAATTAGTAGAGCGAGTGATGCGTGAGAGATTAACAATACGAAGCGATGAATTATTCGTACGTGTGGTTTGGTAGCCATGTTTGATCGCACGAACACAGGCCGTATTGCGGCGCTGTGTCGCTTGCCACCCAGCCCTACAAGGGACTGACATTAATATATTTTATTGCGTTAGGTAAATGTTATTAACTTTCATATATCTGTGTTTATGGGTGGGCAGGGCAACCGCTCCTACACAATACGAAAACTGTCCGCCAACTATGTTACGCCCGATGTTTAGGATATTGTTCTGGGTAAGCTATATGCCTAATAACCCCCGACGTTACTACGTCTTTCCAGTATAACTTCTCGAATAGTTTCGTGAAACTTGGAATAGTTGGACGGTCCACCTAGGAGGGATTCTGTTACCTAACGCTACTTAACGTCTTGATGCGTGACTCGGGTTTCTTTCCCACTTTCGGTAGCTATTGAGGGGTCGTTAAACTACAATAAAATAAATGTATTTTCTCATTTCCTTCGTACGTAAGCATGTAATAAAAAGCAGTGTCCGACTGCATCATTAATTTATGCTCTACATGATACGTGCAAAAGTACAGTCGTCCATAACAGTAGTTACCTGGGGATTTATTAAAACGGTAGCAGCACAATTTTTCCTTCATCGCTTCGTTGTAAATTCACATTAGTATAACTATGAGGTATTTTATTTGCATGTATGTACCGCATGAATCACTCTTAACTCCGACTTTAGCCACTATGTTACATTTTACCGTCGATATAGTGCGAGGGGCGAATGGGCGAGAGCGGTTGAAACTTCGTTACGTCACCACACTACATCGCAGTAACGCCGTCGCAGATTTAATAGCAGTTTGAACAATTCACGCGTGACCGTTTGACCATAAAGTTTGTATGTCCCGTATACTGGAGTTAAGCGTCACATTATAGAATACTATTGAGTCACCCCTAAACTTTCAAAACTATGTTCACTCATGTGTGTAGATAGACATTTATCTGCTGGATAAATTTATGATTTATGCTTTTGACTCTCTGGGACGTTTTTCGTTTAACGAGCACATTATATGTTTATTCTACGACTACTTCATCGTAAAGCAATATAAACCTCACCTCATTACACTGATATATCCACAATCATTGTAAACTGTAACCCTTCAATCGCGTTCCTCTCAATATTTTATGTCAGAAACATACTAGTAAAACATATATTTTTATTACATCGTATAACCAATGTGGGCGAGTGTACATGTACAGTGTACTCGTACATAAACTCATATATAGCAGGGACGAGGGCCGGCCGTGCAATCGTCCTGTTTATTGCCATCCCCCTCCATATAATACAAAACTAGTATAACAGTGCCATACACAATCCGCTATTGTCCTCGCGATACATGCCAGAAATATATCATTTTACCACTTTACCGTCGCCTTTGGATTCCCGTATTGCCTCATTTCGCCGCCGAATCGTTGGCGAAGCTGCATCTTGTTAAGAATACTGCTTGGCTCGCCTCCTATGAGCCCGTCATATGACTCTAGTTAGCAATCTTTATGACATTCGTTTTTCTCCGAGAATATATACGGCGATATATTCGACTGCACTGAAATACAAATTGTTTTACTTTATCTGGTGAAATTGGTACGTAAAACTGAAATTGAATAGGCAATTGAAAAGAAAGATTGACTTGCGTTTATAATCTTATTCACCCAACAGTAGATAGTGACTAGATCAGTCATAAAAAGATTCATGCCTACAAAAAACCTAAAGGAAAATTGGAATAAATTTTAAATTAGGTTAGACTACATTAGCTTCATCCCAGCCTTTCTTTAAGTAAACAGCGCCTGAAAATAATAACGTCTGTGGGAGCGGTAACGACGAAAGTAATACCACTATAATTCTGTCGCCAAATCGAGCTCGCCACAATTCGCAGAATTCCGCACAATCTCGAAATAAATGCGATTAGCAATCCACTTACTATAATTAAGGCCACAATGGCGAGTTGAACGCCGACAAACCTAACTGATCAAGACGAGAAATCCAAAACAATTTCATTCGAGTTCTTCAATTTTATTTAATCCCAGGAAAGTCGCCACGACCTGCGGGGCTCAAGTAATTTCCTAAAGGGGGAGAGGGGGACGGCCCCAGCGACGGGAGACGCTTGAAAAACGAGAATTACACCATTCGCTAATTGCAGCAATCAGTTTAATGTAGTCGACGAGACCGAACTGAATGGGATCCGACCAATGGCCGCCTTATAAACAACTGAGTGTCTTTAAAAAAAAGTAAATACATTTTTTGCGCTGGTCGTCCCCTAAAATATGGGCCTGCTTCAACATCTTATTTTCAATTTTACGAATCCGCGACTCGCTCCACTCCTCCTTTTAGCATAATAATTATAAAGACTCCTGATTTGAGAGCTGTACAATTCTGTAGGACTTTATTTAAACGACTATTGTTATTGAAAGTAGTACAAGTATAAGCTGGGTATGTTGTTAGATATTTTCGTTACCCAATTATTTCTTATTGATAATCGATAACACAGAGATTTCCTGAGAAAATTTGGAAGTTAGATTGTGGAAATGGAAAAACGATAACCGAGCTTTAAGTAAATAATGAGTGGTATCGTTTGGTTGATAATATGGCCGTTAGGAAGAGCCGTGGGGTATCGTTTCCGCGCCGCCATTAGCGAGGTGCGAACACTGTGTGCAGCGAGTGTGTGCTGCCCCTAATTTCCGCAGTCACCTTTGATACGCGGTTCACAGGAAGTAAATAACTGCTTTGACCAGGACCGCTGCAGCTGTTAGCTCTGATTAGGAACTGTAACTATCTGAAGGTAGCTTATTAAGTTGGTTCCGTCCATATGGTCCTTTATTTGGAAGGTAGGTTAATTTTCTTGTTGGTTTAGAGTCAGTTATGGGAACCATAAAATTAACATACGATATAAAAGTGCACTGTAAATTATATTGTTAACATCATAGGTATTAAATACACACGAACTCGGTATAATATACAGACCTACTAATCAACAAGTAAAATAATATAAATAACTCAATAGTATCTACAAACGTTTATACGAAGGATTTATTGGGTATCAAAAAAATCATTTGCATTATTTTCAACGCCCAAAGCACAGTGAAGTTCAATGCTAATTCCTTGACCGAAGAAAAGCCCAGCCCTCTGATAGCACGAGAAATCAACTAGCCGTTTGCTGATAGCACTATTATCTCTAGTTAAATAGTGTAATGTGGAAAGAAATCACCTAAACTATTTGCCCTTATTAACTTGCTAATTGACTAAACAATTATATTTCAAGGATAATGCAAATATAGAATGGGTGTTTGAATTTTTTAGATAAAAGAAATGATTTGTTATTCTGGTGAGTTAGAACGGTGCCAACCGTTCTAATTCACTAAGCCGCCAGGCGAATTGAATATAAATAACAATCAAAATCAAATCAAAATGTTTTTATTTCATATAGGCACTTATAAAACGTCAGAAGTGACAGCACGGTTCTAATTGGTCGTTTTTATATAGAAGAACCAGCAAGAAACTTCATTACTTTACAATAATATTTCCATATTTTCAATATGAATAGATTTGTGAGGACAATATAAACCAGTCAATATAGTACCCGAAAACACCATAAAAATTATTATTATTCAATCTAGGAATAAACCAGATAGCTAGATACTCGTACATGCACAAAATAGTCTTTGATCACTCTGCGCTCCTAACAAAACCTACTGCAAATGCGATCCATTTTATCAATACCATCAGCTTTTACACATCCACATCGAAACGTAGGCCTTATCATAATCTGCTACAAAGAGCGATTAAGATAGCACTGACATATCAGTCTGCTAAGTGAGGCCATTAGTGGGCCTACGTCTGACTGTGAACGAAAATAAAGTTAGTAAAGGGTCTCGTACAATATCAAATGGAAAAGATATAGTGTATTGACAAATTAATAAAGTAAAAAAAGCCTGAATATTTGCAAAGTATATTATATTCGATGGCACGGCTGATGCCGAGCTTGAGCTGCAGCGCTACGTGTCCCAGGTTCGATTCCCGCAAGAAACAAATATTTACAAAACAAATATTTACAAAGCAAATATTTGTTTCTTGCGGGAATCTAATACAGATAATTATGTGGTTTCACCGTTTCGCGATAAGGGCTTGTGCATCAACAAACGGCGCTACTAATGAGCCAATTTGTAATTAAAACAATAAAGCTACGGGATCCGAGTAGTTGTCGAATTTTTCCGATCATCGGCGAGTATTTGGCAGACTTTTCACGTGAGCAGATGGGTTGGTTTTTTGGCCGAAAATTATTATTCAACGTGAAAATACTGGCAGTATTTTGGTCACTTTTCCCATTGGGAGTGATGCGGATTATCTACGGGATTGTTTGCAAGACTTACTGTGGCAACGCAAAGGGTACACAGGTGGATTTTGGCCGGTATAAAACTGGAATTCCCTCTCGCTCTACCTGGTTATGATAAATAACAAAAAAAAGCGATACGGATTATTTTACATAGTTTTTAAAATAATTTCAGAAACTTTTAACCCTGCAAGTTCTAAACTAAGCTCCTCTTTGTTTAGCTGAATTCAGTTCGTCCGTAGATTGGAACAAAAACGTCCAGTTAAAGGCAATGGAGTACATTTTCTTCCTTCTTTGCTGCCTGACAGTAATTAGGTGTTGTAACACAATATTGTCGAGGACTTATATACTGTACACCTGAGGAACGTTTCGTACTCTTGCACGTTCTTTTAAAATGGCCGCACTCTCTAATTATGTTGAAGTTAATAAGGTGTCATACTGGAAGGAGTTGAATCAAAGGAGTGTCTTGGAATGGGATAAAATGTGGAGACAAGGTAATGTTTTATTTGAAAAGATTTACATTTAATACATACTCTAATAACATAGTAACAAGATGTTTAATAAATAAATTTAGTACCTAATACTAGTAAAATTAAGATAAATAATGATTGATTTTTGATTCTCTGCATTACCAAAAGGTTGATTGGTAGAAAATGCCTAAGGCATTAAGTCCGCCTTTATACCTTTATATGCAAAAAGTATTATATAAATAAATAATTAATTAGATAATTATAAGGTGTTTGCAAATAAATACATACATATTGTATTTATTTACATAATGACTTCTTTCCTCACATCGCAAAAGGCTTCTATTCACCTAAAAGTCAATTTCCTACTTGTTTATTAACCCTATTATCTATGTTTTAACCATACTACAGCCGTTGTCAATGCCTGATTTGATGCTACTACCTAATTATTCAATATCCATCAATTAATTTCAAAGCCCGCAATACAAACGTGTGATACACCCGCTTCGGTCTCGCTATTACGTCAACATGACAGGCTATATAGATCAGCGCAAAATTTAATATTTAAATCCGCAACGGATGCATAAAATCTCACTTAATCCATTTGTATTAATGCGAGTCCATTAAAGTACGATGAAGCCAATTACATTTATGGCGAGTTCGCATCGCCAATAAGTAATTACATCTGTCACAGCTGGCAACACTTCTGGCCAGTTAAAAATTACGCTGATGATTTGGGGTAATTAATTTTCATGATGGCAACACTATCTAACGAAGCGTGGCGGGGAACTTTTATTAATGGTGTCTTTTTCTTTTTCGAGGTCTATTGCCGGATTTTAATTTCGTTAAAGGGCACTGTTCGTGACTGTACCTCTGATATTACGCTGGTGTACTAAAATAATATCTACTTATAACTTTTTCGGAAGGAATAGAGTCGTGAGTCGTGCGTCTTCGAAATTGAAATCATAAAGAAGTCAATTTCATTCCCTCACATTTTACGTGATAGGTAATTCTGCAAAAATGTGGTTCCATTGAATCATAGGATCAGGGAAAGCAGTTTTAGGAAATTCAAACTTGATCGTATTCTCTTTGGAAATACTGAACGGGTTTAATCAAAAGTTCATTGTGCTCCCTGTATTTTCGACTCTAAAAGTTTAGGGAATCTAAAATTCTGTTTTAGGCAGTTGAAAATTTGGTATTTTGTTACGGTGTCGGTATTGTTATAACAGTAGAAGATAACTGCATTAAAAATTATTACTATTCTGTTGGCCTGGTCTTCCTTTTCATACAAAACTAGTTTTGAAAACACGTTTATATTGTACCCGGGGTCCCCCAGTTTAGCTAGATGCAAACTGCCTAAGATAGAGAAAAACCTTCACTTGCGGAGGGGTTCTTGCAAAATAATCAATTTATAAGTAATAATAATAATAATAATAATAACTCACTTTTTTGCAAGAAATAAAAGGCTTTTTTATTTCATTATTACACATCCTACATAGGCTACATATTACGTGTAGGATGCATAGCATAATTAGCCTTATAATGTTCCCGCTAAGTCCTGGGACTCAAGCTTCTCCTCTAGGCGAGGGAAACGGGAATCAATCACATAAAATGTGTAATATCTAATTGAACGCCAATTGGTTGTGATTCTAAGCATAAACATATTAAGCATAAACCGCGAAATTAGAAAAATAAATATTTTTTTGCAATTATGCGAAAAATCCGCAGGTATATTAAGCTCAGGCAATTTATGTAGAGGTGCTTGAGGAACGCTGTGATAGGCGCGTTTTATCCGCTCCATTTTCCACGGCCCCACTGACGTTATTTGTTCCGAGCGCGATCCGAATCTCGGCGGGAAACGTCCGCGTAATACGGCCTCTTTTCACTATTTTAATATTTTATTCCTCTCGGTGACGTCATTTGTATGCATTCTTTTTTTAACTGAGTTTTCATCTGATAAGGGCTTTGATATCAGAGCGTGATTGTTAGCATGTCCGGCTGGAAACAATCACGCTACGCACGAGAATTCCTTTGCTATTTTTCGGCGAAATTTGCACAGGTCCCATATAAAACTGATCTACAAAGCTGTCAAACAAAGATCGTCCTAGACTAAAGGATCAATGATAAATGAATACTAACATATACCTAGAATAAATTGAACACATTAAAAACAGTTTTATCCAAATACCATCACTCTTAATAATCTTTAACAGATAAACTAGCTGAAAAGGCCGAATAGATCATGATTGATTTGTTACCACGTTAAAATTCGCCATTCTTAACTACGTAGAGATAAATTTTCGATTCCAAATGCCAGCTGAATAGAATCAAGAAAAATAAAAGTTGGGAAAGGAATTGACAGGTGCACGTTCGTCGGACGGCGGCGCGGGCGGCGCGGGCGGCGGCACGCAACGACCAACTCATACAATTTATTTCACTTTGTGTGTCAGCGAGCCTCGACCGTGCAACTTATTCGTGTATTTATCATACTGAGCCTGGAGTAAAAGGTTTATAGAGGATAGGCTTGTCATTCGCTCGATAGAAGGAACGTTTAGCGGAGCTAATGTTACGAAGGGTTCGGCTTATAGACTCATTTTGAAAAAGACGTTCTGATTTTCTGAGGGCTTTTTTTGTTCTCGTATTACTGTAATAAAAGGAGCTTAGGAAGGCGAACCTTAATACAGGTTACTCTGTAACCTAGATAAGACGCCAGGACACTCTTCTTCTATTTTGTAAATTGACTATATAATACTGTAATTGTTAAGACCCCATTTTGTGAATTAAATATATTATTAATACTTTGTTTCTAATGTCACTTATGTCGAGTACCTGTCGGTATACCTACTCTAATTCTTCTTTCAGTGTTGAACGTCTACGCGCCCTCTACGACTCGAGCTTGTCTGGACGACCAGACGGTTCCACGCGCACCTCAAGGAGATGTCAGTAAAATCTTAGTGGCCCAGCAGGGCCGAAGCATACTGGAGCCATGAGTTGAGCGAAACGGAACCCCCGCCCTGTAACGAAAGTTTTAAAGGAATAGGAGTGGGTATTGATCAGTAATTAATCTGACACGTCCTCCCGCTCAGCCCAAAAGCAGCAGAAGTCATTGGATTATTTTCAACCTAAAAAAACAATATTACATGCCTGATTGTGACCTTGGTCATACCAGTCTGTCTAACCTGAGAACGATGTCTACCAACATTCAAATAAATTTAAGCTAAATTATAATAAAAAATATTATTTAAAGTTAAACTAAACCATCTGCCGCCGTTGTCCAAATAATATGCTTGAAAACATCGCAAAGATTTGCTAAGATTAAAATAGTAGCAGCTGTTTCAAAAATAACAAGTTAGTAAAATAATAACAGGGATACAGCACGAAACTGTATCTCCAAATAATTTATGTTTCATTTGGAGGCCCGAAATGGTGTAGAACTCGTATGTAAATAGGTGGCATCCTTTAATTATTCCGCTAACGTTGCAAATGCGTATCCTGTGTATGACGTCATGATGCAGCACAGTATATTATGCACATGTCAGCTGCAGTAATGAGCAACGAAACCATTTTCGACGAGTGAAGGGAGAGTAGGATTGATGACTTCTCGGTTTACAACACAAACACAATCACATCGCAATTTGTAAAATTATACGCACAAAACGTTTTGGGAACACATTCATTGTGCGTTCAGCTAAGGAATGGAATTCCCTGCCGGAGTCTGTGTTTCCTAGTGGCTACAACCTGGGAATCTTTAAGCCAAGATAATTTTGATTTTTGGTTGGTCAAGTTAGGTTTGATTGGTCAAGTTTGGTTGGTCAAGATTGTGGTCAAGATAATAAGGTTGCTTCTAGGTAGGCGCGCTCCATAGTCGACCGCATCGTCGCTTTCCATCAGGTGAGATAGCGGTCAAGCGCGAACCTATCAACTATAAAAAAAACAATACAAACGCAATCAAACAACTAATTAAAAAATACCAAAAAATTAAAGTAAGTACGTAGTATCAATTCACCTGATTGGACATGTCATAATAATCAGATTACTTGGAAATTATTTATTGAAATTGGAACGTGTAAAATCAGGAATCAGTTACTATATCGGATTAATTTCGGTAATGAGTATCCTTTGATCAGCACTATAACTTTTGAAAACATTCTCGTTACATCGGCATGCGGTGTATCACCGGGTAGATTTTAATGATTCGTTCAATTCATAATAATTATATGTTTCTCTAATAAATCGACCGACGGCACGTTGCAGTGGTTGAGGGAATGGTTGCTGCGCTGCGGGTCGTGGGTTTGATTACCGTACTGAACAAATATTTGTATGGCCTGCAGATAGATGTTCCGGGGTTGCGTATGTGTATTTACATTTTTGTGAATGCACCCACGATACAAGAGTACACGATACACGATGCAAGTACGTACCTACTACTTACCACGTACTACACCGAAGTCTGTTTAGCAATTTGTAGATCTAAGTGTTTCTACGGGATAATTTCAACGAGTTACCGCTACCCTGAAACGCAAAGAGTAACTGAAGACACACGGGCAGTCTTCAGTCAGTATAATATCCTCGGAGGGGTCCATTAAAAAAAAACATCTCTCTACATAACACTAGGTAACATTTGGTGTTTCAACAAAAGCATACTTTGGCAACCACAGTTGCGAGACTGTGGTAAAAAAAAACCTGTATAAAACAAAAACTTTAAGACTTTCAAGTTCAAAGAACCAACTTGTACCTATAAACTATAGAAAACAAGTCTCAAGAATTTATTAGAAAAACCCACCTGCTATGATGAATTATTTTAAAAATTACAAACTACGTTATTATTAAATTCTCTTCATCTAGTCACACGGCAGTGCGTCAGTCAAGTTTACGAAGCAAATAGCGACACATCGACCGTGAATTATATTATACGAACTATTTTAGTCTACTCTTAATTTGCGATTGTATTCAAATTATCCGACAACATATTTGTGAACATCATGTTCATCGATGTTAGTACTGATTCGTGTTTGTATCTCAAGTCAAGCCTAGACCCGAAAACTAGAAGTATGGGGAGCCGTAATGATATGTCACTAAGGACAAAAAAGTAAAAGAATTCCAAGTTGCTAAGTCACAACTATTGAGTAGCAAAGAACAACAAATTTCCTTTTAAAACTACTGAAGAAAGTTGTGTATGACAGGAGCTATGATTTAAGGAACTTCAATAGAACTTGCTATACAGTTAGATTTCACTTCTTTTTGAACGAAGCTGTAAAGAAGAACTTGGCATTCTTTTACATTTTTATTTTTGGTTTTTCTTCAAGTTTTTTGTAAAAACATTTTTTTATTAACATCATAATTAACTTTGGCGCTAGATGGCTCACAAATGGTTTAATTAACTTCTATCCCCAAAATTCTTTGACCTCAATAGACGAATAATTAAAGTTTTGTTTGTGAACCGTTCAAATTGTAATTATGTTGCGTGTAGTCGGTACACACCCATGGGAGTAATTTGTTGAATATCAACATATAAATTCAACTTATATAAAATAAACGTCTATTTACTAAATTCATTGACATTTGCAACCCGCCCACACAAAACAATAAATTTTAAGAACTCATTATGAAAATTTAATCAAACAAAAAGCATAACATAGTTATTTGAGTTATAAAAACACGAAAGTTTAGCAAGGGTGAGCTCATTGAGAGCCTAGCGAGCACAGTTCAAGTAGAAATGAGAGACGGAACAATAAAATGTGGATTTTTAAGGCTGTACGGGAACAAATTGCGACTCCGAACGTTCGCAGGCAGCCGACGCGAGCTTCAGCCCTTACCATGGAACACAAAATGGGGAGACATTTTGCGAAAAAACACGAAACGAATGAACAACGAACGATGAACGAACGTCTACAAGCTTTCAGTGTATCAGAAAGTATTAGGCGTTTGGCGTCGGTCGATGGTTCATTGTTTTTTTTAATATTTTATACTAGCTCCTGCCAGCGGCTTGATAGTAGAAAATTAGAACATATTCCTAAGATAAAAAGTAGCTTATATGCTAATCCAGGATATGGTCTACCTGTATACCAAGTTTCATAAAAATCCATACAATACCTATCGTTTTGTGTAAGAGTGTAACCAACTACATACATCCTTATAATAATAGGTCTTTATCTTTGAAACGAACGACTAATGGTTCCTAATAATAATTAACTGACCATCAAACAGGTACCTAATTTAGAACCGATTGCTGTACACATATATCTTGACTGCTTGCTCATAACTGTACCTACTTATATCCCAACTTTAAAGTAAATACATAGAGAGAACAAAATTAGTTTTGTTTTATCAAGACTCAAAACAACCTCAAACTATTCTAACAAGTCTCCATATCAGAAACTTCAAACAGAAACTTAAAGGGAATTCAAAGTGAATAAAAGGGTCGATGGTAGGGGTCGTGGCGGTTCATCCCCCCGCGAAGATTTGTTGGTGAGATTTAATTTGAGATACGGTCGCGACCACACGCTGCCGTCGCCAACTTTTTACGTAACTATACACAGAATTAGCTGCCATTGTATTACTTTAATATTACTGCTTTCGGCACATTTTAGCGGCCAACAGTTTGATGATGTATGGGGATGGAACTCGCTTGTTCTTGTAGCTATTAAGATGACAGTGGTGATGTATGTGTATTCATGTTCTGCATTCCATAGTATCTTTTAAATGTAACATATTAAGTGCTTAGTATAGTTATAGAGTCCCTTAAGGTACCAGCAATTCGTAGGGGCCCAGTAGATTCGAAGACTATTAGGGCTATGGATTAAGTGAAAGAGAAACCCGGGCCCTGGAATGCATAGCAAAGAAAAAACATACTATTGAGTATTAGACAGTGAATTCTGAGACGCGCTCCCGCACCGAACAAGGACGGGTGAAAACATTGGATGACTTTCCATCAAAAAAAAATTAAAAATAATATGTTTTAAATGAAACATAAGGGTTTAGGTATCGCTAAGTACAATTATTATGAAGTACGAGTATCTAAGGGCACTGAACATAGTTTTAAAATTTAAAATATATGGAAGAATGGATGAAGAAATGTTCCAACATATCCTAAATTAAAATTTGAGCAAAAAAATTATAATATAAAGAAACTTAAAATTAATTTGCTTGTTTTATTAGTAACGTTGTTTGAATACAGAAATTGTTATAAAGTTTAATCAATAATTTTTATTTGCTTGTATATTAAAATTCACGGATAATAGAATAGCTAATAAGGCTGATTGTGTTAGTATTGTTTCATATTACAGCAATCTAATATAACGAAAGTAAAAATTTCTATGTTTGTACCTATATTTATTACTAGCTGTCCCCTGCGGTTTCACCCGCATTTTTCGTTACTGCTCCGCTCCCGTGAGCCGCAGCGTGATGGTTTACTTTTTAGCCTATAGCATTCCTCGATAAATGGGCTATCTAACACTGAAAGAATTTTTCCAATCGGACCAGTAGTTCCAGAGATTACCCCCTACATACAAACTTACAAACCTACAAACTTACAAACTTACAAATTTTACCTCTTTATAATATTAGTATAGATATAGATTTCTTCCCGTTCAAACGGCCGACCAGATTTGTATGAAATTGGGTAGATGAGTAAACAATGTCCTAGAATAGTATACCCATGTAACACTTATCCCGCGAGTATATTCGCTTGGAATAATATTTTAATTTTATATAGGCGAAGCCGCTGGCAGAAGCTAGTATATAAATACATGTAATGATTTTACTGCCAATTAGATACCATGAATAGGCATGATTGGCCACTTAGAATTACACAGTAAATATGTATTTCATGTTATAATCTTTAGTAATTGGATTCGAAAGGTTAACAGTCCGTACTAACAGTACAAACTAGCTTCTGCTAGCGGCTTCATTCGTATGAAAGTAGAAAATAAATAGCCTATTTTAGTCAGTGAAGATGTAGCTTTCTAATGGTGTAAGAACTTTTAAAATCAGTGAAGTAGTTTGTGAGTTAAAATGTAACAGACAAATAAACATACAAAAAATCAAATCCTTCCTCTTTGTCGTATTAGTTTAGTTAGATGTAAAAGTAACTCTGTCTGTTTATTATGCTTTCAGGGCTAAACAACTGAACCGATTTTGAAAGAAATAGACTACTTTTTATCTGGCTTCGATTTCCACTTCACGTCTGCTATAACCGGCATTCTCACGAACGAAATCGTGGAGAAAAGATAGTTCAAACCTAAACCTAATTACTCTCAAGTCATGTTATTACAGTCAAGAAAGAATAATATTTACGAGTAATATCTACGATCCAACAATAACTGACAATACCTAGCCGACTTATTTCTAAGTTACGAGATTTATCTCGAACTGTATATTCCGAGTCACGATAAAGCGATAGCATGCCCTGCGGATAAGAACCAGAGGTGACAAATAACTCGGCGAGCTTTATATAAAGTTATTAAGTTATATGAACACTTGCTACCAACTCAGATTTCACAGTGCAGTTAGAAATTATGCACTGACTGCCAGATACGAGTGGTTCGATAACGTTTGCAGCTAGAAAACGGCGACCGGTGTGGCATGTATCATTCATAAGGAAATGCGGCGTCTGGCGTACACCGCGAATATTTCACAGTCGGTTTATCGAAAGAGGAGAGGCGCGTTTAAAGCCTCATAGAGTACGGGCACAGGTGGCTCGAATATCCTCACCAATAGTATGGAGACGTGATCGGAAAACCAAATTGCAATTGGCAACTCGCGACTTCCTCTTCAAATAATGAAATTTGAAATTTATTGTAGCTATCGAACTCTTCCCTGTTCCATTGTTCCAATAAATTAGGACGTAGGTAAGTCGCACGCGAAGAGAATTAAGGCGGAGTTGCCGCGAATCTGTTTTAGTACTTGGCTTAAGTGTGGAATTTTAATTTCTGGTAAAGCTTGCCGGTGCCGCTCCGTGTATAAACTTGATTGTGGTGTAAATCGTGATAACGGCGCCTCGTATACAGAGGCGTAGATAAACATAAAGAGGACTCATTTAAAAAAAAATGGTTCGTTATAATTACTTTGTCATCATGTAAGACCGAGCTCTGGGAATGGGATTATCCTAACTCTATTATTACAGTCATTATTCGTTATCTTATTAATGAGAGAATTTAAAGTTGTGGACAACATGTTACTAATTGTGTACGTCGGCGCCCCTATAACCCGACAACCCCGTATCATTAATGCGGGCGCTAGCTACGCCCCTTCTCGTATATTTTTATAATCCCCTACGTTATTTTCATAGCAATCTCGTAGAAAGATAGTGGAATACGAATATGAGGTGTTATAAAAATGATAATAAAAAATATAACTTCAATCTTCTTTTAATAGTTCTCACCTTGACTAGATAGTTACTAAATATTTATTGAGCACAGAATAACTCAACAAGAAAAATTCTAACTAAAAAAAAAACTAGTTTGCCTACCTCGTTATCTTAAAGTAAATTCTCTACGATTAAGTCTAACAGTCATTATAAGTTTTAATGGTCAAAACAAAGTATCAACAAAGTTGGAACCCGATATATTTCTAACATGATTTTTATCTAACCCACTTTCTTGGAATTCTCGCCGCAGGTAACTGTGTTGGACTGGGATTGTGACTGCAGCTTCTGCCTGTGATTTTTCTTTACAAGAATCTTTGCGACAATCAACGTTGGTACGCTTTGAATGAAACAGCATCTTTTTTTTGTATTTTTTGCCGAGAATCCAGTACTTACCGACAGCGCCGTGCTCAGTACTTGGTGCCCAGTGAAGCGGCATAATAACGAAGTACCTATCGATACTACACTGGCTACGACTACTATGTACATTTTCAATCGACAACCGATACAATTTCTTTCAGTCAAAGCTATTATTTATTGTGGTACATTTACGTCGTGGTTTATTTACTGTTGCAATATTAATTTGACTTTGTTTTCTTTTCCTTTTTTTAAAACATTGTCCCTCTATTAACCTATCAATACCCGCGAAACGAGACACAATAGTAAGACAATAACAGCGCGGTCCTATGAGACCGGTCGGGGATTCATGAATTAATAGGAGTTACTCCTGTATCGTGGGTGCGTTCACAAATAAGTAAACTCACATACACAAGACACCTAGGCCCGGAACATCTATCTGTAGGCCATAAAATATTCGTTCCGTGCGAGAATCGAACTCGCAACATGCAGAGTAGCAGTCAATCGCTTAATTACTGCATCAAGTGTGACTTGTCAGTCGAGACTTTATCTTTTTATCAAGAATGACTGTAGATACAGAAGAAAACACACTAAAAGTTTCCTTAGGTTGTAAGGGAGAACATAGTTTAAAATTATAGCATCCCCGATACACCAACCAACGTTAAAAGCTTTCGAAGCTATAAAAGTTTTCATCCCTCGTTTTTCCGAAATTATGGCTTCTAAATCTAACGAAGTTATATTACTTGAATGAATAGACACACTGTAAACCGCTAGTGGACCGCAGGGTTGTAATTTTGAGTAGAGTGAAGAGGTTTTTGAATCTTGATCATCCTATAATTTCAACTTTTTCACAATAAGTTCTTCTTTATACAGATCTACGCTTTAGAACGTGCAAATTAGCTTCACTTTTTTTGACTGACCGAATTTTGATTATTTAAAAGTGCGTGTAAATGGTCTATTTGGAATAAATGTTTTTGATTTACAAGCATGTTATAAAAATAATTTAAACAGAATCACCTAAGTAGTTTCAGGCGGCTTGAATGCTCGAATGTAGAAAATAATTATACTAAGGAAACACACTGTCGGAATAAAAAAAATATCCCATGGCAATCCCAGAACACGGTCTACCCATGTGCCAAATTTTATTCAAAAAAGTTCAGCTGTTACAGCGTGAAAGTGTAAGAAATGTACACACATTCATGCATACAAACTTTCGCCTTTTACTCGTAACATTAGTCCTTTATGATGTGATTCTACGTGTATTTTGTTATATAATAATCAGATGTGAGACCTACACTTACGTTTTAGTACCCACCTTTTTTAGTTTTAGTCTTATTTGCCCCAGGGATAAATTGTTTCTCTGCTTGTGCAACTGTATCAGGATAATCTTCGTGTATTTCAAAGAAATTCTAAACATTACTGCGACTTCCATTTTTCTAAACAACATTTTAAAAGAAGGAAGACATGTTTTTATTTGACCCACACATACCTACAGATACAATGTAGAAACATATACATTTAAAATAATAAAATTGTGTACCTCGCAGCTGCGCGAAACAGGTTCAGTTCAACAAAATGCTACCACATAGACAAAAAGATAACCACATAGTAGTTCACACACTAGTTCCTGACGCTGGTTTTCAACTGAACCTTGAAAGTGGGTGTTTCTATCTTGACCTAAGGAAGGTTGATTTATGCCTGAGATATGTAGTTGTCATATCAGACTTTTATTGACTAAAACTTATGGGTCCTTCAGATGCCCTCAGCGTTCTAGGGCTATGGTAACTTTTTTTTAAAATGTCGAAGCCCTAACAGGTAACGGTCCTGCTTTTGTCAACGACTCGGGCTCGGTCTTTACCGGACGGCCGGACAGCAAGATAACCATTGCCCAGATGACGAGCAAGCCAAACCCGTGCCTATGGTGGCCGGGTACATAATGTACTGACTGACATGTGAAATGTTGAATTTTAACCGAATTCTAGATAACCCAATTTATAAGGAAATAAGTTTTCCATTCGATGCCTTGCCTTCAATTTGATTTGATTTCAATTCGTTACAGTTTGGCACCGACCCCAGAAACTGTTCGTTGATTTATTTTAAAGAATTATTTTCTCCTAAATGTTTAGATAGAGCATACTGGATTGTTGTTTTTATAAAACACTAGTTACCACGGTATTACAAATTTTTGAAATTCCCGTTTGTTTCCACTACAATATGGTATTTATTGAACAACAAACTTTCCTCAGGAATCACTCTATCTTTAGATGAAAACTGCATGAAAATCCGTTCATAATTTTTTTAAGTTTATGCATTTATATACTTACGAACTAACGCAATGAGGTACTTTATTTTGTAATATCTAAGAATGGCCTAGCTTACTACTCCTAAGGGCAAACCTTTCATAAACAAACTCAAGAACTTCCACTTATGATAAGCCGATTCAAATATTTCCTCTCACAAAGAAAACGAGGTACACAAGCCCTGCATTAATATAACCCGCGAAGGTTATATACAGTAGTTATAATAACTCAACTGGATAACTATATCCAGGCTTGAGTTCGCACCGCAACTCTCTGGTTAGCAATAAACGCCTCGAGAAATATTTTCACATCGTTGTGGAAGTTAAAATGAAAGTAAGTACACCCTGTAGAGCAATAGCAGCCCCTACACCGCGCGACGGATAATACTGAATATTTCGACGAGTTACATAATTTTATTCATGAGCCGACTACGATTGCGTATCAAACCTTTCGTAATAGTTTGTGTACAATACGTTGATCACAACTTTCACTATTGTTCTGTTCTGAGTTGATAATCTAGTTATTGTTCTAGCCTTTCATGATAGTGACGTGAATGTCTAGTTTTTTTTATATTAAACTTTATATAATCATGATTATATTATAAAGGCGAAAGTTTGTGAGTGTGTGTGTGTATGTGTGTTGCTGCTTCACGCTCGTACGGCTGAATGAATATCGACTTGGTACACCGTGTCCTGGAAAAGAATCATCATCATCACTTCAGCCGGAAGACGTCTGACGAAGAGTTACATAATTTTATTCATGAGCCGACTACGATTGCGTATCAAACCTTTCTTAATAGTTTGTGTACAATACGTTGATCACAACTTTCACTATTGTTCTGTTCGGAGTTGATAATCTAGTTATTGTTCTAGCCTTTCATGATAGTGACGTGAATATCTAGTTTTTTTTGACGTGACAACGTCTTAAATTAGGTTGCGGCTGGGAGTCACTTATGAAAAAGTGTAACGCTCGGTAACGTTACGATGAGTCACCGAACGAGAGAGAGGCCCGCCGAATGCCTTGCGTCTCTCTCCCACTCAACTATGATCGGTCTGCCGCGCGCGCAGCACTAGAGAATTTTAGTAAACAAAATATATTTCTATAGTTAAAATTTGTGCAATTCTTATTTTCATTCAATTCCTTGTTCCTATTGTGCAATTTAATTATATTCATATCAATAAATATTCTACCGAGAAAAAGACGTTGTCACGTAAAATCTTCGCCCGTAAAAACGACTTTACAGGCAACCATTTTTTTTTTGCTAATAATAACACTGATATCATAAAGGTGAAAGTTTGTGAGTGTGTGTATGGTTGTTTCTGTTTCGCGCTTGAACTGCTGAACGGATATCGACATAATACACGAGTAGACCAAGTTCTGTAATAGCGTATAGGATGCTTTTTATGACGAGAGTTTACCGGGCAGTACATTCGCTTGGGATATTTTCTAGTATTATGCAGCAGCAAAGAGAACACAGGTGGGTTTTAATCGGATAAAGTCTGACACTCGCTACACCCAGAGCAAGAGAGATTATTTTCTGATTTCTCACCTGAATTAAAATATGTTCAAACTATGTTATCTGGAGGAGGAATTCATAGTTAATACAATAACAACCACACGAATCGATCTTTAAGGTTAGGTAACGCTTGCCGAGGTTACTTCTTGGATGGGTGATCACTGATCATCTTAACATACCACGATTCTTCCATGCTTCACCGTTGCTTTTGGTAACGACATTTGTATATCTGTGACTGTCGTTACGGATAGGGTTAGTCAGAAGACAAGCGTCAGATTTACACTAGTGTTACGAAGGGGCATCGTTCCCAATTACTGGGTTGTGGACAAAGAGAATATAACCATAGGCATTAGTTGTGGAGATCAAATAGGCATTCGCTTCATGGAACATAATAGTATCTAGTTGCATTTGGCTAGACTGGAAGCTGAAGCCAATATAGGTATGATGTGGTATACGTATATTGTTTCCAGACTAATCAAATAGTGTAGTTGGAAAAATGGTAGGCATGCAGATTGATATGTGTACTGTGTTAAAAAGGGATAGATTTTTTTATGTTAAAATTGAATAGAAGAAGAGAAACTCTATTGGACTTTGTTATATTCTATATTGTACTTCGTTGTTTTGTGTAGTGTAGCGATCTCTTCCACGAAATCTGGCATGAACAACAATTGTCAAAACATGATATACCTAGAGCTGTTGCAAGCTCCAATATCAAATATCTTTGTATACGTGTTATAGAACAAAACCTGGGGGGGTTTCGTCGTCTGTCAGTCTGTTTGAACGCGATTAATTCAAAAACTGCTGAACAGATTTTCATCCACCAATATATAGATTGATTTATTGGAAAGACTCAAGTGACATATATATTATTGTGTAGAAAAGTCGAGGATTTCAAATATTTGTAACAGCTGTGCGAAGCTAGAGCGGGTCGCTCGTAGATACATACATAAACACATACATACATGGAACAGTATAGAAATAGTGGTGGTCCAGTGTTAACGGACTTACGAGTAAGTTTTAGGTCGCGGGTTCAAACTTAGCCAGGCGCATTACTTCGTGTTACTTCATCACCACTGCTCCGAAACGGTGAAAGAAAACATCGAGAGGTAACCAGCATGTCACATCACACGACATCCACCAAGCCAACCCTTTAGATTCAGATAACGGTCCATTCCCTCCCTACCCTAGAGAAGAGGCCTGCGTCCCACTTGTGAGAATATTATAACCCTGATTATGCTTATACACACATGCATGTATAGGCAATAAAAATAAAAGGTGAATATCGATAATATAATCACAGTGAAAAGTAGTGTTCCATGTTCACTACTACTATAAACTGTATCAATATATCATCACCCACAAAATAGGAAAGCATAATCGATGAGGCACTTACCGAATATGTTTCACTTGCCTTTACATAACGTATGAAAAACCAAATTGTATTGACGTTACCTAAGAAAACATGGAACACCACTCCGTCACAAAAATTAGTCGTGTGGAGTAATTCTCAGCTATTTTCATTTACAGATTTCGCACGAAGGAACACCGCTACGTACATAGAAAATAATAAAAGTAAAACACAGACGAATCTTATATTCGATCTGTAAGTAACGTCGCCGACATTGAAGAGAAGAATAATAAATTTTGATTACTTTCTCACGTCCGCAATCGTGATTCGATTTCACAATTTTTCACCGCTCCCCTTAGGAAAATCATGATTAAAATGGAAAACGTTGTTACTTTCAATCGTGTATTTTTCTCCAGCCGCGATTTTCAATGGCGATTAGGGGCTATTTACAATCTATCGAACAGTCTTTTTACTTATTGAATAGATGATGCCTACAGATTTTTCATCGCATTATAAATATAAAAGATTATTTAGATTTTTTAGGATTTACTGTATTTGTAGAACGTTGTAAGTTATTCAGTGCTAATATTATTAGTTTTCAAGACTAATTACAGGCAACTATTTTTTTGTTATGTAGGAGCTGCTAGCTGCTTCGCCCACTATATATATTGTCGGGATAAAAACTATCTTATGCCAGGACATGATCTACCCGCGTACCAAGTTCAATTAAAATCGAGCGTAAAAAAGAAACAAACATACACACTCACAAACTTTCGCCTTTATAATATTAGCGTGACTTCAGCTCATGTCATGTTACAGGAAACAAACGCTCCTGCACCGTTGTTTACTGGTTACCAAGTAATAAAAAAGTTAGTTTGATAGCAGATTAGAAAGTGCGCGAAAGAAGCGAGTTCGGACTCGGGTTACGTGACTAAATAAATCTGACTTTCGACGTCGACCCGCCGCGCGCCACCGTCGTCCGAAGAGTCGAGCAAACTTACAGAACTACGTATCGACAGCCCTGTCTCGAACATTCCAACTGTTAACACACGAGATGCTTATCTAGAATTAAAGGTTAAAACAGATTAACTTGGTAAAACACAAAGAGAAGCCTCGTTTAAGTTTTACAACTTTCCGTGAAACTATTAAATAGCTTAACGCCTTACTCAAGGTATTGTATTTGTTCTTCCACGTAGGTTTTAAGAGAGCATGGAATATTGCTCAACGTTGTACCTATAATAAGCTTTCGCCCCGGGCGTTACTCACACAGAATTCGTAAAACAAAAAAGTTATTTTTATTCCCTAAGGGCTCTACTTTCAACCAAAATGGATGTGACAAATAGACACATTGATATGTACGTATATTTGTTGTATGATTTCTTGCCGATTTGGGAATGACAGGAAAACAAAGTCACTAGTACTTGTGCTGCTGACGTCTCAAGTGAGATCGATTGTTTAGCTTAGATAGGCTTTTGTGAAACCAATAAGTTTTTAGCACTTGAATGTGCATTCAACTCGTATTCATTCGCTTCTAAAAATGTTTAAACAATATATTTTCAAATAATATGAAGGTTTGAAGAAGTATATTCTCGTTATCACATGTTTTTGATCATTTTCGTATAATATAGTGAGCTTCAATAATAACATTAATATAATAAAAAAAAATATCCCTAAAAAATTAAAACATAGATTTTACTTGACAAGCAGTTTGACAAGAAATAAAAGGTAATTTATGGGAATCTGGAGTCTAAACTTAGCCTATCTAGGTTACCACAAAGGTGAGAATTAAAACGAAAACAGGTAAAACCATTTCAGAAAGACTAATCGGTCCAAGATCTAGCGCACAAAACGAAGTCTGGAGCAGCTTAAATTGGAAAGTTTTCCAGCAGGGTCCAGCGCTCGACAATATGCACCATTGCATGCACCATTTATTTTCTTCAAGAAGCTTTATAGCCTCTTAAAAAACGTATTTTCTCATCCGCCATTACAAAATTTGTAAGAACACGAAACATTTACAAGCTGTGTGATTTATGGTTTATGCTGAAATCAAGATGCTTGAATAAATTCTTCGCTCATCAATTTTAATTCTGTATCAACCGTTGTCGAGTCGGAGCCACTCGTCCGTGAAGATATAAGAGTACATAGATGGATCATTGAGCGCTTTGACTGCGATGCTGATGTTTATGAATGATTTGTCGTGTTTATGATTGCGATTTTAGGTGTTTTTGTGCTGTAAAGCGCAGGTGTCTATATAACAGGACAACGTAATATTTTTACACTGTGTTTTTTTTTTATCTTTTAGTAGTCTTATTGTACGAAATGAAACGCTTAATATGCTTCTTGAAACAGAAGTGCATGTATACATGTACAATACTAGAAAATGTAATATCGTGTTTTTATCCAAAATCTACAAGTCGATACAGTGATGCAGTTTCAGTTTTGAAAAAAATTTGCTGGATAAATCTTTTGAGTATTTTTTGCTATTCCTCTTAATTTCGGATTTAGCCATCCAACTCACTTAAAAAAATTACCCTCTATGGATGCAATGGGTGTTTTAAGTATTTTATTTACGTTATACTTAAAATACTTAAATGCCCACGCGTAAGTATTTTTTAATTTTCATATCAAATTTTGACTTTTTATTTTGCCTATTTTGTCAGCAAAATTTTCCAGGAACCCGCGTCTTGAAATCCTTTAACGTCGTCAGTTATACGACGTCAGACATTTTTTTTTGTATTTCTAGGAAAGTAAGGAAGCTTTGCTCTTCTTTCGTTTGCCTTGCGCATAAAACTGCAAGTTTTTCTAAGTTAATTACAAAGCGCATATAATCTAAGAACAACTTTATGCAGAAATACTGGCCCTAATTATCAAGATAGATGTAATTCTGAGATAAATGGCTTTGCAAATGTAAAAAAATGTGTTTACTTTGAAAAATGTCTTGAGTAAATGTTGCAGTGTATATTTTTTTCGAAGAACTTTGTTTTTTCCGGAAATTTAATTACTCTTCAGTAAGGCACATTTGCTAGAAAAATAATATTAAAAATACCATAGATATGTACTTAGCTAATACCGTTTCAAACTTGAATATTGTTCAGATTTTTCTAAGCATAAAAATGTAATGCTCAACTTTTAAATTTCAATCATAAAACACTTCCAATTTGAAAATTTCGGGGCTCTAGGTGGTTCATAAAACATTTATTAATCACTAAGCAAACGAAAAGCACTTCAACTTGAAACAACTAAATTTTATTAGCCGCAATATAGCAGGTCAAATAAGTAACTTTTAAATTAAATATTTCCGTTAAAATGTTAAACTAATTCAGAGCTCAGGCCATCCATAGAGAATGAGTGTAGGAGTGGGTTGTGCCACTTAATCACAAAGTTGCTTCACCTCGGGCTAGTTAACTCACCGTGCACCTTTATTTCCTTTTAATCTTAAATTAACTCTGAAACAATTCTACCGGACTAGCTCAGTCGAACAGTAACCGTATATTCGACAAGAGTAACGGAACTAACGTGTTAAACATTCAACATTTTGTTTGTTTTTGTTACAAAGAAATGTTTAGACATCGTATTTTACAGATTTTGTTACAAATAGTACCTACAATGACATAAACAAAGCATTAATTTACCTACTTGTCTACTTTGAATTACAAAAGTAACACGGCTCTATTTTTAAATGGTTTATTTTTTCAGTAACTTTTGCTCTTGACTGTACCTACCTTGCTCACCACGTGGACAAACAATAAAATTAAAATTGAAATCGTACTTTCTGAAAATATTTTGTTACTAAAGATAAATTGGAAATCGGACTTTTGTATAAAAACTTCCTTCATTAACTAGAGAATTGACCGGAAATCCCTGCCTATAGACATTTATAGAGGTGGGCTCGGGGATCATTAATTTATTGCAAATATTAAAATTGAATCGTTCTCATGAATTTCATTTCAATTAAAATTTGGCTTTCATCATTGAGTTTTAAATTGCTAGTCTGAATATCTGCGAAAGTTACAAATATTTTCAAAATAAACTGAACAGTTTGCGGAAGACTATTTAATACGAGTATTCACTGCTATTTTCTTATCGTAACTTTGGCGCGGCTCTGTAGATGCTCCCGACAAATAAGTTTACGTTTGTACGACTTTTTAAAGAGCGCTCGGATGGCATGATCGCGAGGACGCCAGATGAGTCGAGCGCAGACGGCGGGAATTGTCTCAATGTATACAGTCGCAAGACGGCTCGAGACGCGACAACTCACACAATTTTTTTTTGTAAAGGCTGTTCTTTTCGCCATCCGCAAGATTAGATTCAAGAGGATAAATCTCTCCTTCCCCCCACTTGTGTCGCCCGTTTTGTGTGAAGGCTTTATTCGGGATTATTTATACTGAACATTTAGCTTGCCGAGTTGACATACTGAATAACGCTATCCTTTAATCCCGGTACGTTAGAATAGTCAACGGTTACCTTCTAACTAGAATCTCTGCTCCCATTTGGCTACAGAAATAAAGTGAAAAAACATGCTAAAAGCTCCCTTTTAAGAGGTTCCTAAAAGAGTTAATGTTAAAAGCCTGCTTCACACAGTATTCATTAGTGGAATGATTCGGCCGGTGCGATGCAAGTACGCCGATGGCTGAACTGTGGGTATAAACACAAAATTACATTGAGAACGGCACGTAAGAAGCGAGCAATTCCTGATGTACCATGAAGTTAGATTGGAAAACTTCTCATGCTGCAACGTGCTATTGCTCTGTGCCTGTTCTACTCCGGCTCTCATATTACCGTAACTATAAGCGATACTTATTTATTCAACTTTGCAATAAACCAAAAAGTTTAATGATTGTTGCAATTTATTTCTGTTATTCCAAAAGTTGTTATTTTGCATGCTCATGTAATGACAAAATATGGAGGACTGTTATAATAATATTTCCACCATGTTTATTTTTTATCATGTTTGCAAAATAATAAATGATAATAAATCATTTTATTTCAAATAACAGTACCCAAACACAAATAGCTTTTGGACTAACATAATAACTACTACATACTAACATTATTACATTATTATACCATAATATGGTCTAGAAATATGTTTGTAACACTTCACTTCGTACAAATTTTCTTGGTGCTGTCCTGTGGTACTTGTCTGCGAAAGTGAAAGAATACTTAATTACATACATACATATATGAAATTACAGTTACTCGAAGAATAATGATACTTGAAAACAACTTTGCAGAAGAAATCAATGTACAAAGCCTACTTTTACCGGAGATCAGAAGCCATTGAAACAACAAACATTTTATCATTTAGTCTCAAAAATATAATATTTCGTTCATAGTTTAAATTTTTTTTTCTCTCTCATTTTTTTTTTATAAATAAGTATTAACTTATTTTCATTGCTTGTAACAAATTCACCTTCTTGTTTCATTTGCCACTACTCAGAAACACATAATGATGAGCAGAATTCAAATGCAAAATTCTGAGTAAACTTTATTAGTTCATGATTCGTAAATAAATTTAATTTTAAAAGATGTCTTGCTCACCCTACTTAACTTATTCGATTTGACAGCTATGACGTCATAACATGGCGCTAAGTCGATCATATTCTCATTTTAATCGTATAGTACTAAACCTCACCTGTGATCTTTAGAACCACAGTAACTCTTTCGAACCACTCCGCAGTCCAGGCAGCAATGGAACTGTAAGATTTTCATTAAAAATAAAAACATGTAGAAAATATGTATAATACAGCTGTTCTAAATTTTTCCCCTAGGTAATATTGCTTCTAGACGTTTGTCGTAAACAGAGGCTTTGTTGCAGCAATTTCCACGATACCACATTTCTGCGAGATTAAATTCGTAATACGGCTTCCGTTTGGCTCAGTTCCGTATTCCATGCGCCTACTACAGGAATTTGCGTAAACGTTAACAGATATCGAGTTCTCTTTACGAATCAAATGCAACTCGATATTACTATGGGGTGACTAGTGACTACCGGCTACATTAGCTGCGCCTTTGATATCGCCGGAGCTTCAACGTTGGGAACGTTTGACGACAAAGGTGTCATATGATGCGTGTTATAGGAAATAGATTGTATTCGAATTCGGCATTCACCCGTCCATCGTATCGTAAAAACAGTATTGTGACCGAATGGATTCAGATGCAGACTTTATTATGATAAATAACGCAGTCCAGGTTTGCAAGGGAGTTACGAATCTTCGAAATACTACTTACTGTAATATGCATATTATTGTTTGTGGGCAAGAGAACCGTTGTGGTGTAAAATGGAACTAATATTTAACTTGTTACAAAAACACGTAGGCCTCTTTTTATTAGAGAGAGCGCAGAGCCCTGGAGAATCTAGTCTAACGTAGTTTCAAAATATCAAGATGTCCCAGTCACACTATAATGACGTAGCAGTGGTCTCAATATAACAATACCTACATGTAAAGTTCCTCATGAATATCTCTGTCTAATAGTGAAAACCACATGAAAATCCGTTAAGCACATTTCGAGTTTATTGGGAAGAGGTAGACAAACGAACAGTCAGATGCGGTGGGGAATAAAGATGGACGACAGACATTAAATTGCTAGTTCGAATAAAACATTCGAACTAGCAATTTAATGTCTGCCGTCTACCTGCACGTATTGATCTATAATAACTTTAGATCTAAACAAGATTAAACACATTAGCGGCCACATAATATTTAATGCTCAGCCATTTTAACGAACATTCGTTTCTTGAATGCCGTTTTCATAGCCTCACGTTTACTCCATAAAAATATAAACTTCACACATTGTATCAATATGAACGAAATTACATTTCAACACGTTCTGATAATACATTTTAAAACTAGTATTGTACGGGAACTCGTTTGCCCCGATTTCATGAAATCTAAAACAAAGGATATTATTTCCGAAAGGTTAATGAATACGATAACAAGCCCAAGTAACACGAAGAAGATGGTCGTTTGTTGATGTTCTAGTAGTAATAGAAATTCAAATTCGGTAAAATTAAGTTCAATCACGAACGATGGGAGCAATTATTGATCGTTTCTTTGCGCAAATATATTTAAATTTGTGAAAAACCTGCGGCATATTGAGGCGGACGACATTTTAATAAAGACATGAATTTAATAACGAATATTCTTGAAATATTCGTGTCATTAATTTGCATTTCGTCGCTATTTTCGTTTGTTTAATTGTTATTAATAGTTGTACGTAGTAGGGGTCTTGGGGAAAATGGGATCTTTTTCAGAATGGCTTATTTGTCAATGTCAGAGCGCCAGTGACGCTTGCGTCTGTTTCTGATAGCCTCGTTGTTTCGTTTTATTGGTTAGGCACGTTTTCTTTGTGAGTGACGTATGTATGTAGGACATAATTATTTACGGAATCGGAGGCCGAACGAACAGTGATTGAACTTGGCTTTATTAATCGCCTTTCTAGACTGGATAATTCGATTGTTTCGGAGAATTTATTTAAGATGTTTGGCCTTGATGCTTTTTTTGTGTTACGATGTGCCTATTTATTTGTAGTTTTGGCACGTGTAAGTAGTTGTATTTATCTCGCAAAGGGCGACGATGGACTTGGTTTTGTTTAAGGATTAATACTTTCGGTTTTATGTCGGGTAGCTTGGAAGACTCAGTATTATAGAGTACCTGCAGCTTTTTTTGGTGTGAATTCATCAAATAACTCTAATTCGGTTGAAAGAAAAAGGAATGTCAGAAACTGTTTTTTTTTAATATTTGTCACACAGGTAGACCATGCCAATAGCATATAGAATACTTTTACCTTGGGAATATTTTCCCTTAGGATAATATTCTACTTTTACGAAGGTGAAACCGCTTGCAGAAGCTACATAATTTATAAATATAATAAAGTTATCGAAAGTAGAATATAGACACCATATTTGTTTAATGTATTTAATCCATTACGGCCCATACGAGTAAAATCTTGCAACTTAAAAATATTCAAGTGGCGAAAACGAATTTTTGAACTTAAGTCATCCCAATCCCAATCACCCGAAGTCGGAGTCCTAGACTGGGTTGACTCCGAGTTCACAGCTAGTCTAGTCTATTAAAATATCGCTGTAAAAAATATAAGTATAAGTGTGTTTGAAGCCAACTGTCATTCCACACAAAACTATGTATTGACAGCTCACTTAAAACACACTTCTCCGACATTTTCTCGATGAGATGTTTACAGAATCACACTGTAGCAATAGGTCTGAGTCAACACTGATATCGATATCACACTCTCGACTATTTAGAGTAAAATCACGTAATAATAACAACACAAAGTTTTTTATTTACCAATTCATACGATATACTTGAAAAAAAGCTGCATTAATAATTTTGAGCTCTATACTAAATGATTAAATAGCAAATGATATTTATTTTGCAAATAGGTTTTTAAAAACACTTTTACACGTCAACTTTTCTGTTAGTTGAAACTAGTTGAAGCCGGTGTTCCTAGCTGACTGCCAAGAGAAGAAACAGCAATATAAACTCACGGGTCAGTCTCTTTTAAAATCCATGCATGAAGTATGTAAGAGTTAAATCACATTAAAACGATGCAGATTAGTGTCTAAGATGAGAATATGATGATTCCTGAATCTAAATTCCGTGTCCGTTTAACCGTGATAGCCTAGAACAGTGTTCCTGAATCTATTTCGTGAATGGTAAAAGGTTTGCAATTTGGTAATGAGAAGATAGTTTGGTAATTAGTAGATACGTAAATCATGGAAGAGATCTAAAGTGGGCGCTACCTCTGTGTCACACTTTGCTCCGCGAACTTGGCTGATACTCTACCGAATCTAGATACCATTAGTTGTTAACATTTAAATTGGACTAAAAAAAAACATGTTAAAAATACAAATACATCTTATTTAAATTCAAAATAAACTGTAAACCGATAGTAGGCAACATGATGCGCACATAAAGTTACTATATATGTTAACGTGCATACAGACACGGACAGATTGGATTAGGGTTCCACAGGTAGAACGTATCGACGTCCTCAGCCGAGGTGAAATCGAGACGTTTGGGAGAGGCCGGCCGATATTGTGGCTAAGAGCACTTCTACTCAAGAATTTGAGCATAGCGAGCCCGCCTCGCAACATATCGGTTACACTGAACACACTACTATTATGTTCACTCGGCCGGAACCTGGACTCAACACAATATTACCTACATCGAATGCTCGCCATATATTCCAATATCAATTGTAAGACCGCATTATATGCAAATTATTGGCAAATACATTTGGAAAGTATGTCGCCGCATGCATCTTGCTTCATGTCAGCTCTCTAGTGCAAACACCAGCCATTTGTCATTTTATTAGTCTCGCTCCGCAATATTCTGCGAAATAACTCTGTAGTCGGGGCGAGATTGCTTCCCAGTTTACTGCCCCGACTTGAGACAGGGAAGTGAGAAAAAGTTGTAAATTTGCCGCCGAATTGGACGTTTATACAACTCGACTGACCTCAAACGTCTTAACAGCTTTCGTTACGGACCTGGCAAAAATTGAACTCTCCTTGGATGGTTCTACCGATAGTTTTAATAACGTCTTTTAGTTATGGGGGTCATGAAACCGTGGAGGTATGTGCTTATCTCTATTTTGTGGTCTTCTAGCTAGATTTTTATAGACAATGGTTTTCATGTTGGCGTGCTTGCTTCTATAGGTAACGGAATCGAAATTTGCTCGGAGCAAATATATTTTCGTATAGACTCATTTTCAGGATTGGTTGTTTTACACGATAAATGCACCACAATGGTATATAAGTTTTGAACGAAAAACATTTTTTGATAGAATGAACTCAGCACAATAGGGTATCTTGTGACGCTCAACAGTTCCTTTGACCACTATCGGTCTCTATCATCAGACTAACTCCATTGAACCATATTAATGCTTCGTTATCCAAGTAACACAGATATTCTCAAATTCAAATCAATCTGTTAGGGATATCTGTTTCAATATCTATTTGAGTGAATAAGATTTGCCCTAAACAAACATTAATACATAGTACATTTTGATACAAAGTGAAGAAAGTTTTTTATTGCAACCGATACAAAATTCAGCTGCAGTGACAAATCTCCTCGTGTATCAATCAACATTTTTGAATACACTTACGAAGAAATACTTAACTGAAAATTACGACTCATATTTGGTCATTTTGTACTGAAGAAAATTTTCCAAAATCATAACCCACTCTCATCTAACGTAATCCCCATCAAGTTCACAGGGTGTGGAAAGACAACGGCCGTACTTCCTCCAAAACGTGCTCGTATTTTGTATCTCACAGTTTAATTACATTGCATTTTTACCCAAAGTTCCGTCTGTTTGCAACGGGCATTGTTGACAGTGGCAGAATTCCGGACTTTACCTACTTTTTATTTTAACCTACATTGAATAGCAAAGTTTTTGTGCAACTGTGCTGGTGTCGATGAAGGCTCCGTGTCTTGGTGCCGGGTCTTTTACCACAGTTACTAAACTACTTACCGAAAGTTTTTCATTTATAATGGAATTGCTTTGTAGACTTGCTTTATTATTAAAAGGTTTTAAAGATGGGTTGGTAACTATTTACTGTACGCTCTCAAAGAAATATACAGAAATCCATACATAGTACCTATACAAGTCTGTCAGTTCGCGATAAACTCAAAAAATCCTGAAAAGATTTCCATGTGGTTTTCACTAATTAATTAACAATGTGATTCGTGAGAAAGGTTTAGGTGTATGCTACCAAAAATTTCAAAGCTTTTTAACACCCGTAAGAATCTAGGGCGGGCCCCTAGTACACAATTAATGCTTCCTGAAAGAGCTTAAAACCTGCTCTATATTTCTGTTTTGAATTTTATAAACGCCATGGGCACATCACATATCTACGTTACTAAGCCGATGGCTATATTAAATTCGTACTTGGTCGATGAATATAAAAAGACCCAATACATTGCCCGTCCACCCCGTAACTCAATCATAAGTCATAAAATACAAATTTCAATTCGCATTAATATCTTTCTCTAGTAATAAAAACCGCGCAACAAATTATTATCCGTGCCGTGGCCATTAGCAAATTGTGTAATTTTCCTTTTTCAACTTCTGTTGGCCCGGACAAAATTACTTCGACCCCGCAACCCGCCGTTTAAACCAAGAAATGATGAAAATTGACTGTAATAATTACATGAATCAAATTATCCCCCAGCTCGGTACTGCTACATGGCTTCTAAAGAAATTATGTAAATTTTTTGAAACTGTGTGAATTAATTGTCTCATTAAAAAGTATAAAAATGTTTTTTAATTGTAATTAGCGCTGTTGTTCGCGCGTCCGCGAAAGGTTCTATCATTTTTCTTCATTGTCTTTTGTAACTAAGTATTTTTGTTTTCCTTATTCTGGCGAATAATTGTCTTGTCCGTCCAATTTTGCTACAATAAGTCACATTACTTATTTAAATACACGTTGAATTTGATGGCTGACACATAAACGCGCAGTTATTCGGGTACTAAATGGAATGAAAAACGGTGAAGCCGTATGTCAAATTGATAATATCCCGTACTGCACGCTATTCCTCAAGTATGATGGGGAAGAGTTTCCAAAAAGAGGCCCATAACTTGTTGCGACGCCTGTAAAACGTGATGAAAACCGACGGATCTGGACCGGCGCCAGTGCGCAGCGGTCATTCCTTTTTCTTTGCCAGCCATCGAAACTTTGCAATGCTTCGATTACTACTGCGCTACACATATAACAATGTTTTAAAAATATTTTAGCTTTAAGTTTGAACTTTTGGTGAGCAGTGATGGCCTAGTTAACCGCTCCGATTTACGAATTGTATGCCTTGGGTTGAACCCTAGGCAGGCGCTTTGATTTGAGTAATTAATTTCATCACTACTGCTTAAAAAAGGGTGAAGGAAAACATTGAGAGGAAGCCGGAATGTCCTCGAATCAAAAATTCTAAGACATATGACTTCCACCAATCCGCACAACAACCCGCGTGGTAAATTACAGCCTACTCTCTGTACTTGAGAAGAGAGCTGAATCCCAGCAGTAGGAACATTATAAGGCTGAATATGCAAGTTGAAGTTTTCAGCCTGTTTAATGATAAATGTTCCTGTATAAAGCGTCTACCTGTTGTGCAATTTTGGAATTTTAATTAGTACAAGGATTTGAATTATTCACGACTACTTGCAAGTAAGCCAGGTAAAAGGAGTGTGCCGTCAGCAACAGCAGTTTAGAACACTTCCCCATGCTTTCAGCTTTAAACTTTATTTCAGACAAACACGCTAATTTCATATACATGTTTAATTATATAACATTCTGTTTCTTTGTTAACTAAAAAAGATTCAAATAGACTTGTGTTCCTACATGTATATAAAACACAATGTGGCTTTCAAAAGCATTATACCAAACCGAGCAAAAGCAGTTTGACAATAGGAGCAAAGGAATTCATATTTGCTACTGTTGCCTCTCACGGGCACGGAATTTAAATGAACTTTGGCCAACAACAATGACACTAGAGACTTTTGTTCCATGAACAATACATTTTACCGGCAGAATTAAAAACTGCGGACAAAAGAGTACAAATTCATAATGCAGCCGCAGCCGGGCGGCGATTATGTGCAGCGCTCACTCACTCTGTGCTTACAGGGTAAACACGGACGATTTGAATGTAATCTTCGGAACTAGACCAATTTATACGCTTCCAGGACGGCCCTGATAATGTGAGGGTAGTCAGTACGACTACCGAGCTATGTTGTAAGTAGATATGTATTATTGTTGACGTATTTTATAACATTATTTACTATGTATTCTTGTGATATTTGTTCGATCAATATGCATGGATATAACATGACAGTCTATTCTTATATTTTATGTGACACTAGTAGCTTCTGCCAGCGGCTCCACTAAAAGTAGGTCTCTCCATAAAAACTTTGGACATTCGTTTTATTCCTTTAGGGGGTGAATTTTGAAAAATGCTCTCTTAGTGCCTGCCTACATTATAAAAAGAAATCATGTACAAAGTTTCACATTCCTAGTCAGTAAGTCATTTCCTTGTCTAATCTGTATAGATTATTTCTAAGTTAATTATTATTCTTACACATGTTGTCTAGAACTTTTTTATTTTCAACTTCTTATCAACTTTTTCTTGAAGACATTTCTTCTTCTAGAAATAAGCATCACCTTGTACTTATTTTTCTGGTACCGTCTTCTTGTCTTTTTATTTTATGTGAGTTTACATCAATATTTAATTTCAAAGATTTATTAATTCATTTTTTAAACTCTTCTTGCTAAACAATATTTCCTAATAACTCAACGTAAGAAAAACAGAAACATCTATGTGGTTAAGACAGCCTTGACCTAATGACACAAATCTCTCCCGCACAAAAACCGAGGAATAAACCTAAGTATTTCTTCACATAAACACACTAATGATTCAAGAATCCTTTCTTATTACAAAAGGAGAGACGTTAATAGGCTTTCAAAAAACAAACGCTCAAGCTTGCGCAATAAAAACAAGATGGAATAACAAGGAACGTCCACAAAGCGATTGGTTCCGTAGACAGACGAGCCGACGACAGCCCCTTATCAGATGAAACATGTTATTTGTCTTGAGGAAAATACAAAAGTCAGCCAAATGCCTTCGTCCGGACAGGCCAGAGCTGGCGAACTGCTTAGGAATACAAAATGTCTTTGATCCAATAAAAATGCACGCTATACGCCATTTAGGGCAAACACTGTCCGAAATAGAACTACGATGAAATATAGATATACAACAGTAATTTCAGAAGGCAGCCGTAGAAATGAGGCTTTAATTTGGACAATATTTTTCTTGGGGGTTTTTGCGGAAAACCGACAATTGAAAATTCTTTTTCTCTCTGTTTTTGTTTTACGGGACACCTGATATACTCAGAAAAGTTCATATTTTTTGTACATATTTAAAGCTTTCACCTACCTGAACTCGACGTAGATACTAGAACTTTCCTGAAAATAATACTGTAATGAGCTCGCTAGAAGTTGTGTCAAGGAATCCGGTGTCCGCCCGATAGAGACCCTGCTACCTGAATGTCACCTGCGGGTCAGACGTCACTGACAGCCGACCTATTTCTAAACCCCACAACAATCGCATGTTTATACCTATACATCTATAAAGAGTTACAAAAACTAATGGAATGTTGGAATTCCTTTACATTTCTTCAGTAGAATTATGTTTTTGTTACTTTCACGAAGGAAATGCAAGCTCCTTTGAAATTCAACTCTTGACATCTTTGGATCCGTGTTCACTTGAAACTTGCGCTATTCGTGTCCAGATGTTGGGGTTACTTCTACACAATAGTTACTTTAGTTGTACTGTCAACAATGTAAAATTGATGTTAGTTAACTCAACACGAACGACTCTTTGAAATGTTTGCAGACTAGAGATTATAAGCGCGTGTGTGTGATGGTGTGGGTGGCAGTTTTATCCCGGACAGGGTAAGTAGAAACCCATGTCTTAGTGAACCGCTTGAAGCTATAAACAACATTCGTTGAACTCACAGGTTCCTCGTACGTCTTCTCTATACCGGAGCCCAGTCCCTTGTTACGTTCCCTCTTTATGGAAAGTAATATCAACTCGGTTTTCGTTTACAATAAAAAATGTTTAACGCGAGAAATGTTTGCTAAAGAAAACAGCCGCAATTCTCAGTTGTATAAACACCGGGATAATAAAATCAACTGGAGACCAAATAAGAAGCTAATCTAAGTAATTTATGACGCCATGTATCGAACGCTCAGAGGACCCTCGGCAGTTCGGCACTCGTATGCTTTTCGTATGTAAAGCAGGTAGTATAGTTATTATCCGCGTTTTCGCAGTCACATTACTTCGCAGAGAGAACAGACTCTTATCTCAGAGGCTATGGCTTGTTTATCGTCCGACTCCCATTTATGAGTTCGTTATTTCCCTATTCTTACGACATAAAAATGTCGTCCAAGAGAATAACTTGGAGCTTTTATCTGCGTACGTACATTGATAAGGGAAAATAATGAGAAGACTTATACGGATCGATTCCGATTAACTTGTTGTTGTGGTCGACTTAATCAAGTCTGATGTGATTATTCGTGGTGAGATTGTAATCAGAAAAGTATTTTTTCTGAATTGTATGACTTGGTTTCGCTTGCCCCATATCGTAAAGTGTGTCTTTTCTGTTTCCAACGTTTCTATTTACATATTTGGGAAAGTTTCACGGTCGACTTCATAGTCGACAGATGAATCCTTGGATAATTTTCACGTGCTATTGATTGCTGGCATATCCATTTTCGTACACACATTGCCAGCTGTCGTCATCGTAAAATTATATTTGGTACGTACAGCAGATACGAGTATTCACGATAAATCATGGAGGTTTTACTATTCATAAAGTTCTTGCGTCATTACGTTATTAACATATAAACCGTTTTGTGAATGCTGAAAAATTCGGAGAAAAGCCTGCAGATGTACGAATAAACATAGTAAATCTAATTTATTTGCGGTCACAAATACAAACATACCTCGTAGGAATGGGTATTTCAGCCTATTTCGTTTGGTTGAGGCGGCTGACCTGCTTCCAGCGGGCTCGCGTGCTCTTAT
Organism: Mythimna separata; assembly: GCA_030763345.1. Taxonomy (NCBI): domain Eukaryota; kingdom Metazoa; phylum Arthropoda; class Insecta; order Lepidoptera; family Noctuidae; genus Mythimna; species Mythimna separata. Next base: position 12,669,858 of record CM061180.1, read on the forward strand.
TATATTTTATGAAGCTCCCTTGCATGCCTGAGGGGATTTGTAATGTTCGCCACTCGGCGACAATGTCGCTGGATCTTATTACCACCTCTCTACATTACCCTCTGCTGTTAGTATTTATGTTCATATGTGCCGTGATTTGTATCCACGTATTGAGGAAAAGTGTTTATTTTCTGTACGTGCCAAAATGCTGTTATTTTTGCACATTTATGGCTACGGGTTCTTGGGTAACAATTGCTTTAATAATTTCACATTAGGAACTTGCGTGCAGGGGTTTGGTTATTTTATTTCTTTGTGAAAATGAAACCTATTGAAGTTAAGATTTTGCTCGAATGTCCATCTTGGCTAGCTACAATATATGTAGCTGTCTGAAAATATTTAAAGATTCTCTATTTCGCAAACGGCAACATAATGGAGAGGTGATGTTCCAATTTCAAACGCCAGAATCTTAATCGCCTTCTTGAAAGTCGAAAATTAAAGTAAAATAACATTCTCATGGGATAAAAAACCAGTGTCCTATTTCTGGACTTGCTCTATCCGAGTTCCAAGATTATACAATCTTCTTTTCTTTACTATTTGCTTGCTTCTCGGCCAATTCTTAGCTACCTACTGACCAGTCTATCACCCCCTCTTCAATTCAAGTGCCCCTGTCGCCTAAAATAAGATAAAACGATGCTTAACTCGAACATTACTGCCTACTAAATCCCCGAACACGTCCACAAATGACGTGTGAATGACACAAGTCTACATCTATATCTCAACTTCACAAATTACATTCCACAGCCTCAACTGAGAAAGTTGCTCCACCCTTATATCTATCGTCTTAAACTGGTAACTAAGAATATTGATTCTGAGAGAAAGACATTGAGGATGGGGTGGGACCCATTCGGAATATGTATAACAAAAACTCGGTGTAATAGGAGCTAATGCATGTGAGTATGGCGAAAGTTTCCGAGCACCGATTCGCAGCGCAATCTCAAATTAAATCTGCCGGCGGGTCGGAGACGCGAAATGCCAGCCATCGTTATAAAATATGTATACAATAGACTTTTTTAGGACTTTTATTAGGTAATGTATAGACCACGAAGCTGTTTATAAGGCTAAACACGAATTGTTTTTTAAGCTCCCGCGTGTTGGTGTCGGATGAAATTCTAAATACTGGCAAGTTTGCGTTTGGTTACAACTCCGAGCTTTTCTTTCTTGAGTGGCTTTACTCTTTTAAAGCTTAACAATAAAGCTGTAATACGTATATGCGTATGTAAATATGTTATAACTTTACAACTAAATTTTTACTTAGGGCCTCGTTCACCGTCTCCGAGTAGGCACTACTCACTGAATAAATTCAAAAATGTGACAGAATTTGTATGAAATTATCTGTCAAGTTTGATACTCGAAACTTAATCATAGGTGGTGAAATAGGCCCTTAATCTCTTAACTTTGAAGCTCGGGAAAATTTGTTTAAGTTCGTCATAGATGTCGCTACACATCGAGACTAAAGTCACGCAAACCTCCATTAAAAAGGGAGGACGCTCCGACTAGACAGCTGGTGTGTGTCTGTCTAGTCTGGGCAACTGCCCGATAGTTGATTTCGGTGTTGTTCTAATTATAATTTTCGGAGTTTTTGATGTTTATTTCAAGTGGCATCATAAATGTGACTACATCACGATCTCTTCTGCTCTCAGGTGAAGCGAGAGAACGTGTAAAACTTTTACTGACTAAAATCCACTTATGTTCCTTGGAATATGGTACATCGGGCTGGTACGACTAAAGCGCGTATTATGTTCCTTTATTTTCCTTTTACATTATAGCTCGGTAACTCTTTCAAATTCCCCCGCAGAAGCACTACAAGCTAAGCTGCAAATATACGCCAAGATACCGCAAGCCAGTAATGACTACAGGGATTTAATTAGCCTAGATACTCTATTTCTAAACACTGCCTACAAAGGCATCAGTAGTGAATAAACTGTGGTCACACTTACCTTGTGGTCTCGTTTAAAGCTTGGCTACACTAAATGCAACACGTTTGCAGCGCTACAGCATCACGCTACTTACTTAGACAGCACAGCATTGCGCTGACGTCCACTATCTGCTACTGACGGGCTAACGCACGGGAATAGTTGTCTTGCGTATTATTTCGTACTCGCATAGCAAGTAATGTTATGCAGCAAACGGCCGTTTTGTGTGAAACAAGCTTTAGTAGCTTGCCGTGAGAGAAGATAATACCTTTAGAGCCTTTTCTTCTATAGTTACAACATCGCAGCTGTCTTAAAAAACAGTTTTATAAGTATCAATATACTAGTAGGTGTCGTATTTGAGTTGTGATAATTATTTATATCATATAATACACAAATATATAATATAATAATTTACATCATGGAAAACTAAAGAACTGACCAAGTGCAAGTCGGACTCGCACTGGCCAGTTATTATTTTTGTTGTAACGGCAATAGAAATGCACATACCTAAGTATAGCAGCCTTATCGCATTCCGCTATTTATTAAGTATTCAATATATTTCATTTTTCTTTCAGAAACATTTTTAATTGCGTATCTCAAAATAACACAAAGGATATTTGCAAATCAGTGATTTGGTTTAGCAGGAAATAAATAAACAGGCATTTGGAAAAATATTCATATTTAATCGTTAACAATGAAACAGTTATTTCACTTATCATTTAATACAAAGCACCAAAGTTGTTCAAAAATATATATAGGTATGCATTACCAAGCTAGGAGTATTTCGAGGTATTTGTTCAACAACATCGAGAACTAAAGTTCAAAACCAGATTGGAAATTGAATATAATCAATATGTTTATATTTAAACTTACATTCCTTTATTTTTATTTTATTATCGAAATAACTTCTGAATTTATTATTTTCAGTTACCTTTTAACAGTCTACAACTCTGAGCGCCCCCGATATTGTCATTATTAAAAGGATTATTTTGGTTCAAAAATGGCAACTGTTCAATAATAATTACACGAAATTTTATATCTTATAAATCATTAAATAAATTGTTCGAGTTGTCTCGTCACAAAGTACTAGAAAGTCTCAAATCATAATTATTAAAAATAATCAATTGCGACGACTAGTCACTATGCCTTAATTACTTACAAAACGAAATATATACAAAATGTCTGTATATAATCTATTCAGGACAGAAATCGAAACTGCAGGTGGACTTGTAAAGCCACATTTAAGGTATTTCTTATTAAACAACTACCAAACGGTAATAGATATCAGAGTTTACTTCCTACAAAATCTATGCAGAACGTTTGGATCCTAAATTCAAAGAACTGACTGCATCTAACCAGTCAATATTTATTGCTTTCTAACCCACTTAAATGTTGCATATACCTGCTTCTAAATTCTAGTAAACGATATCTCGCGAGTTGCAAGTTATCTCTTGCACTTTAGAATCTTGAATACTTATAAAATTAATATTTTCGAATAGAATTTCTTGCTTGTCGTTCTCCATAGAAAACGACAAATTGGACATCGCAGTGCAAATGTGCACTAGTTTCTAGACCATGGTATGAAGAAGAGGAATAAAACGCAGGTTAATAAAAGAGTTACGAGAATACATGTGTATGATATGAAAGAAAAGGGAGTTATTGCAATGATACCGTGACGGTTAACAGGACAGAATGGAAGAAAAATACGTGTAGGGCCGACATCAAATAACATGGAACAAGGGTAGGAAGATGATGATGACTAGCTTCTAAAGTTTTGTAAGTGCCCAGGTAGGTCAATGTGAAATAAAGTACCTACATATTTTGGATTGAACTGCATTCAAATGAATGACTGCTTTGGAAATATGAATACGTATAGCTGTAACCTATGAATATAAGTAATTTTAAGAAAGTTATTATTTTTTGTTCATCTTAAATACTATTATTATATTCTCCACGTTGTGATCTCCAAGCAATATCTGGCTTTAGGGAACATGTTATCTAAAGTGTTGATTGATTGATTTTACGAAAATCGATTGTACTGAATAGATCGTACACAGTGTAATAGAGGACTATTCGTCTGCACTTCACTTCCTCCTCAGATTGTCAGGTATATAGTTGTCTTTGCCGGGTATGCCTGTCCCGCCGGAGTCGCCTAGCCATGGATACCTGAAAAATAGAATAATTATATAAATTAATAATAATATTCCACAACTTTCACACAACGCCATCTAGTCCCAAACTAAGCAGAGCTTATGCTATGCGTACTGGCTATGCGTACATTCAATGGCCGGTTTGGTTCTCCCTTGAAAACAAACTGCATATAACATCGAATTATTGATGCTGAAATAGATGTATCTAAATCTCCCTACCACCTTTATTTTCTGCAATATCTCAAAATAAAAAAAACATACAATACACTTCAATTTCCAAAATAAATGAAGCTGTACCAGCAATTTTGTAGATGCACACCAGCTTACGTGAACCTGACAAAATTATTCAACACAACGACGCTACAAAATCACATTTTTCCCCTAAGCTCGTGAATCTGAGTCAAGCCGCGATGGCCGTAATAGAGGAAGCCCTGACACTGTTAAAAAACTTTTAAATTTTAAAAGTCCCACAACAAAGTAAGCAAGATCATCTCTACGTGTGCCGTAAAATGAACAGTAATAACATAACTTGAGTGTTAGTGCTGTCGCTGAAAGTACGTCAAAGGATTTTTGGCTTACAATTTTTATCTCATTAAGAACATATTCTGGTGCAACTGTGTTTTTGCTTTGATTTACGGTTGACAGGGGAAAATTAATAGGGACAGTTCTATGCAGCGTTATAGAGCCTTAACTAAGAACTAACCTAACCAAAAGGATCCTCCATAAAACTGTCTGATTCCCTCATCCCTGTTGCAGTGGACGAACTTGTTTGCTTGTGTCACAATCGTTTCCCGAAAGTACTTACCCATTCCTAGACATAAACCTTTATGCATCATGACTACAACTAGTCTTGAGCTAACATCCTAGTACAACATAGGTATAGTAAGGCGCTTCATAAACACAGCACATTTATTGACAGACTTAATTTCAAAAGCTGTCTTGTTCCACATCTATCGTGATTCTTTGATCAAGTTACGAAAAATAATTCAGTGTTTATTTTTCGCGCAGAAATAAATGGAAAAGGTCAATATACTTTATTCCAAATGTATCTGGAGCGTATTACAAGTACAATTTATTAAAAAAACAACTTACTGGTTAGGACAATCGCTGCAGGTCTCCATATATCTCGTGTCAGTGAAGTTGGTGTCAGCAGGCTTGAAGGACAGTGCGCACTTGTTGGGCAGATTGCACGGAGCGGGAGGATAGTCCTTGTTGTCACACCTCCAGGCCTCGTAGTTGTTCAGGGACTTGACTGGCTTCGGGTCCGTCATCCAGGTCAGGGCCTGGGTTACTGTCACGAACCATACGTCCTTCCTGTGGGGAGAAAAAGAAATTGTAAGTTCAGACTATATCTTTTTTTGTTTTGGCTACTTATCCTATTAATTTACTGATAGACAATGCACAGGCTAAACCACTAGATTTAAAACAAGTCCATTTAGACTAGCTTCTGCCAGCGGTTTCGGTCGGTGAATGTATGTTTGTCCACACAACGTTGGAGCCCCGTTGCACCCCCTTAAAAATTAAATTTGAGATAATCCCTACTTAGTACTCGCCTACATCATGAAAAAGGGAGAGCCTTGTGCAAAATTTCACGTTCCTAGGCCTAGTAGTTTTGGCTGTGCATTGATACAAGAGTCTGTCAGTTTGTCCTTTTATTTATGGATAGATAGGCTCACACTTGACTACTTTGGCCCCTGTAAGCTAATTTCACCCCAGAGCGAGAGAAGTCATTCTGATGATTCCCTACTTGATAAAAAAAACCTGTATACTAATTTATCTTGATATCCCTTTGGTTAATTGTAATTCTGTCATAAAAGAAAACTCCCGTTGCTCTAATTGGCACGTAATATCAAGTTAATCAAGGCTTAACAAGGAAGAAATGGAATGCTTTAAATACGCTACATGATGAGACGAGTAATCGAAGAACATAATAAACTTAATAACGTTCTGCTTTCAGAATATCTGTATGTTTTTACTTTAAAAATTACGAGGGAAAACATCGCGTAGGTTAATTATATTTTTAATGAAAGGCATCTGTATTTTATTACTCATATGTGGAATTGGTATAAGTGCAAACATCCAGTATATGTACACATTACGTAAATGTGTTTTCCTACTTTGTGTATGATATTTTTGTTTTTGTGTTTATTTTGTACAATTTGCTTTCATTAATATTTATTTTTAAATGGAGTGTGTTTTCGTGATTTGAATGTATTTGTTGTTATTTTAGATTAACAATTGTCAATATTATTGAATACAGTTTTAATTTCGCTCTCTATTACTTTACACCCGTATTGCAAATACAATAACAGCGCACAATGACCAAGATTGTATAAAACAAATAGTTCCATTATTAAAAGCGCATATACCCTTACATTTGGTTTCGGTTACTCCTGACTTACTTGAGTAAGAAATTATACAGTTCATCATACATTGTATGTTTATTGTTCCCGAACACAAATAAAACAACTTTTATTACCTACATGCTCTTACAAAAACAATAAAAAATCGACATTTAATATTCAACCACAAAAATAAAAACCACCATTTGAAATAGTGTAGCTGTATTTTTATTTACAAAACCAGGAGAGTAGGTACTTTATCTATGCTGTTAAAAATTTATTCGACTAGTTTTTTTTTTAAATCAAACATGGACTCTTTGCCTTTATTTCAAGCTTCAAAGACCACACTAAAAAAAATCGGATTCTAAATTTAAATTTTGAAGCGTAAATAATGTTCTTTACGCACATAGTACACATTCTAAATTTAAATTTTTTCAAAATTTAAATTTAGAATGTGTCATCAATTGAAATCGAATTGTTTAGCATGTGATAAACATTATAGGTACAATGTCTATTCTCAATATGTATTAAAGTTAATGAACTATCTAAAGCCGTGCTATTTGATCTACTGACCCAACAACGTATTCTGCTCCAACACACTTAAAATTGCATCACATATTTCTTGCCAGCCACTCGCTCCATCTTAGTTTCGTTTCAAGCCAATTATTCAAGTCTAAAGCATTCCGAAATATTACACGTCTGCCTTGGCTTCGAATGCTCAATAACATGAAAGTTAAGTTACCACGGAAATAAGATAAATTGTGTCTTAAATTATATTGTGTTATGTTTTATAAAGTTCCCTTTCAAAAGATAAAAGTTTTCTGGTTGGATACACAACTCGAAGTTAATCTATATAGGTAGTTTATTGAGTTCTTTTTCCATTATTAAAGCTATTGACGCGATATCATTTTTCTGTACAGTAGTGCTACATGGGCGGACTTGATACAACAAAACATTATTTTAGTATCCCTTTCAATTATTCTATATTAGGTACCTACTGGTGTCCTAGAATTTGGTTATAAATAATAATTAAAATGTAATTAAGTATTAATAAGACTAGGTGATAATAAACTAATAAATATTCCTAGCTCTTCATGCTGTGCTGGTGCTGCCGCTGTGGCTGCAGAGAACCTCAAGCGACAGAAATATAATAACCTTGTTGGTAGTTATATTTTCGACCCGTTTGGGGTTGAAACTTTCGTATTGGGTCCGAGTGCTCACAAATTGTTTAAAGACCTTTCCTAACATTCTGTTGACACTTCGTGTGACCCAAGGGCTGGCTTTTACCTTGGACAGAGGAAAAGCATTGCCATACAGCGTGGCAATGCCGCCAGTCTCTTGGGTACATTACCAGTCGACAGCGATGCGGAAGTTTTTCGACGCCATACTTTAATTTACTTTTTAGTTGTAAGGGTCTTTATTTTATTTCATTTTTTGTATAGTGTGTCTGTACACACGTGTTGTATATTTTTGATAGTCAATTCAGTGATGTTTTTAATATGAAAATATTTGATAAGATGAAAACCATTTTTTTTAAAGTATCAAAACTAATTAAGTGTACTAAAAATAAACCTAATAATTATAATGAAACCAAACTCAGTTTGAGAAAACTAATTACCTAGTCATTCTGAATTTTACGCATGAAGGTAAATTTACTATCGGCTTTTTCAAATAATTTCTACGGTCTCAAATATGAACAGGAGTACCCATGTTATCTGATATTTAGTTGCTGGTTAGACTGGAGGCTTGGGGTCGGCGGTCGATGCTGGGAATAGTCTAGGTACCTACGTGGATTTACCTTTGTTATCTACAAGGCTTGTAAAAATATGGAATCTCTAGCATCATATTTTGGTTTATGTTTTTTTGTTTGTCCTTATCAAAACTATATACATACATGTATGTAGTACCACATAAATTGAGAATAAAGCACATTGACCTGTTTTCTAATTACTCCGAAAAGATACTCGAAAACAAACAATAAATGGTTAAAAAATAATTAACGCTTCGAAATTGATGTGATAATTAAAAGAAAAGACTACGATACGCTTTATGCCTTCATTTTCGTTCAATAATATTATAAATGTAGAAGGGTCAATGACCAGTATCCTCAATTTATATGCCACCTACTTTACTAACATCATTTTGGTGACACGTACGATATGGACCGAAAAGGGAGCCCTTAACAAAACAACGGCTTATGAGATGTACCAATAGATAAAAAAACGATCAACTTATCCCAATTCTATTGAGGTCAACGTATGATACGCTGTCCTCAATTGAATCGGGATAAAGGGTTCTAAACAAAGTGACATTCTAACAAAATGGCGCCTAATGAGATGTATGGATGGAGAAAACATGCTGCGTTGACACAACATTGATAGCATATATTTTATCCGTGTTTATTTTTGTACCATATTTTATACTGAATAAAAAATAACACTAACAATTAATCACTTTCTGAAAATACTAACAATATTTGGTTCATGAATCATCAATTAGCATTTCATACATTAGTATGTGAAAGAGTGGGGGTGTGGTGGGAACATTTCACTATCTGTTTTTTACACACGTAACCCAAAGGCGGTGAAGTCACATTTTTGTTGAAACTTCCTCAATATTGAACGAATTAGAGAAATTATTTCTATTTGCTATTTTGAATAAAGTGCTCTAAACAAAATAACATTCTAAAAAACGAACGCTTACTCGTATAAGATGTATGGATGACAAAATCATGACTTGACACTTTGACCACAATTGTATTAGGACAAGGTGGTCCAAACAATATGACATTCTAGGTCCAACCTCTGTCTTGCGCAATCTCCGGCCAAGTTTGACCTGCAAACGTACATAATCAGATTGTGACACCACTTTCGCTGCGGTCAACCTAGAGGCTGCGCTGTGCCACACATAGGTATGTGTATACCTACTATGACGCCATATATTATGTGTAAAGACAATGGCACGGAGCAATAGGACATGGGAAGTAGCCACCTCCTTCTGCGAAGCAGTAATGCTAGCAAGGGCGGTGGTGGAAAGAGTGAGGTAGAGACAAGCCTCAAGCCTCAGTTTTAATGATGGTGTCGGACGGCGAGTAATGGGTAGCTCAACGACCGCTACAGACCAGGCCCGGGTCAACAATCCTTTATGTTTCACGCGTGGCTCAAAGAGATATTAGAAGAAATGATGGATCCCGTTAGGGCCGATGTCTGCTAAGGCTGCGGGATTGTTCCAAAGAGTGGCCTTGACCGTGCCCTCAGACTGCAAAGGGGCATCTGAAGGAATACAGGGTGGTGGTATAAGTTACTAGAATTCTGACACTCTCTTTCGCTCCACCCACAGCACGAGGATTCATTTGATGGTTTCCCACACAAAAAAATTGTGTACCTAGAAATGTCAATATTGAAGCATACTCACTCATTGGAAGCCCACTTGAGGAACTTGTGGAGACCTCGCTCCAGCTCCTTGATCTGGAACCAGTTGGTGTGGAAGGGCATCATGTATGGCGCTCGGTTCTGTTCATAGTACCGGTTGAAGTCTTCTTGCAGCCATTCTAGGACCTGCATTAAAATGGGATGGAATTAATGACAATGTAAAAAAATATCACTACTGCTGTATTTCATCTGGTATACTTTATTTGTAAGTTTGTGAATGGAGCTGTTTTTGTTATAATTGTGTTACTGGTCCAAATGTATTTTATTAGACAATAAAATTATTCGTATTCTTTATTTGTATTTGTATAACTCATAAACCTGGACGTTTGGAAGGCGTATGAGAGGTTGTAAGCAACTCGCAGAGGCTTCACGTTTCGCCCTTTTCATGGAACGTGGTACCGTGGATTTCCCCTACACTCACTATGAAAGTGCACTGCCCGCCCCAGTTGGTGAAAACTATTACGACACATATAAAACAAAATATAGGGCTGAATGGAAGCTTAAATGGACTGGTTACAAAGAACTATGGAACCTGTCTGAACAATGTTAGTAAAAGTAACACTGAAAAAAAGAATCTTCAGAAAATCTGGTTGAAACTTGAAATTCCTTTAATATTTTATCAAATCAACATAATTGTTTATTAATGTAACTTTAATTGGGAAACACAAAGCCCGACCATTAACTACAATTGAAAATTCGACCGCTTTGTAAAATAAACACTGGCACGAAAATTGGTGAACGAAACAGCAAGTGCTTCAAATAACACCACAGTTTTTTATAACCGAAGCTATTACCATTTTGAACAAACAAAAACGAAACCAAAAAACCCTGCTTAATCAACAAGTTGGTGCGGTTCAATATCAATATTTATTTTCATATTTCATGCTGAAAAGTGTTGACTTTCATGTCTCTACAACTCCGCGCAAAGAAGTGTTTTAATCAAAGAAAACCGCTTTAAAATGAGAACCTCGTTGATGAAACTGTAGATATAGTTAATTATGTATGTGTGTAACCATCACTATATTAAACTTCCAACTTTTTCTCTGTATCTAAGGTGTTGAAAATTTATCACAGCGTATATATTTCACAGTTACAACTAGGTTCGGTTAAATTTTTTTTAACTGAAAAAAACATGCAAGCTACATACTTCTGGTATTAAACACAGTATTAAACTGTTGCGTGTAGTACTTTGTATTCTGTTTTTATTTTTTTATTTAGGCTAACGTTAGACCTCTATCACAAATAAGCGATGATGTCGTCAAAGATAGAACATATTGCCTCGAAGCAACCTATTCACTTTTGTCTTAAAGACCTTAAGATTATAGCTATCAGTAATCATGATTTAAGTAGTCAATTGGGAAATAACTACTTTGTACTATTATTTCAGTCAAAAGTACATTTTCGAAACACCGCGTACCGCGGCACTATTGACTAATTTTGCCAGTAAAAAGTGCTTTTGACCGGTTAACAGTATTCACTGCAACATATAGGTACAGTCATCAACACAAAACATATAACCCACCGGTCGACCGGTCAAATCACGAATGCTCCTAATCACAAACGGGGTAACTAGATAATAACAAATATGTACTACTACTAACTGATACAAACACTGCCGTACAAATAGAATATTAAAAACTTTTTGATACTTGTTTAGCCGGGTTTTAGTCATAAAATTAAAACGGGAGATAAAATAACAGGCCAGTTGGCCGTGTACGTGCGTATATGAAATTATTATCGGCCGCCTTCCGCTCCACTTCTCGATTCTACTAGCGCAACTACAAACATTTATTTACCTGTACTAACATCATTATAAACTGCTGTTTTCTAGATTTATGTATATAGAGTTGTGGCCTAGTGCTAATAACTCGTAAGTCGGGGGCGACTTACGATTTACGTTACGAGTAGTCGTAGGTTCAAACCGAGACAGGCGCTTTTCTTTGTTTAATTTATCGTAAGGAAACCGGCACGTCTTAGAAACAAAAATTCGAAGACGTGTTACTTTCACCACATAACGTAGGTCTGTCTCCATTGTTTAGCATTAGCATTATCGGTCTTGTAATGTTCCCACTGTTGGGACTCAGGCCTCCTTTCTAGGAGAGGGAATGGGCTGTAATCCACCATGCGGGCCCAGTGCGGATTGGTGGATGTCACATGTCTTCCAATTTTTGGTTCTAGGACATGCCGCCGGTTTCCTCACGATGTTTTCCTTCACCGTTTTGAGAGCAGTGGTGATGAAATAAATTACACAAAGTAATGCGCCTGACTGGGTTTGAACCCGCGACCTACAACTCGTAAGTCGGGGCCGTTACCACTGCTCTCCATTGTTTACTAACCTATAATTTATATGAAAATCACTAATTCAAATTGAAAATGTTTTTATTTATTGCCAAAATCTGTCGAAGATTAAAAAAACGGAGTTCACATCGAACAAGAAAACGACCACAAATCTCTAATAGGTGATCCATCATCCGAATCGATTTCAAATTCTACCAAAAGCCAAATCGAGGTTGCACTATTAATAATGATTTTTAAGTAATAACACCGGTAAATATGTCAAACATCTGACGTTCTAAAATTAATACACTACAACTGATCCACACTGGGGCCACGCATTGGATCAGATATGGTCCTATTCCCTCTCCTAGAGAAAACGCTTAAGTCCTAGTAGCGAGAATATTGTAAAACCTCTTAATAAACTAGTGCGCCTCACCATCGACGATTGCATAACTGCTTACCATCAGGTGGGATCGCAGTTAAGAGGGCTGTCGCAATTTTTGATGAATTTCAGCGTTTTATCCGATTTTTGACGTGTGACGATGCTTTAGATATAGCCATAAAAAAAAAACAAAAATATGGATAAGAAAGTTTGATAACTTATCTTGGGAGTGCTTTAAATAAATATTTGAATTTGTTTACCTACATCAGTAAAATCCTTGTCTCCGCAAAGGATGTTTTATAAAATGTTGCTTTAGGGTATCTTTTGACGCCTTGGTACACCGAAGATATTAAGGTTTAATCATTTATAAAAATGTCTATGATACAACTGTATCTTCTACATTGGAGTGCTGAAACCACTTTATTACTTTTCATACAGTAATATACCAAAAATAATTCTGTAAAACCAAGATCTACTGACAGTTTTCCGTACGAAACTACAATTTTTATCTACGAAATTATAATCCAAACTCAAATAAAAAAAATTAACCAACTAAGGTGGTATTTCTATAAATCTTGAAAAAAATAAATTGGGCTATTTAAAAGTTAAATAATATTTTTAAATAATTTTTGTATGCAATGCAAAAATCGAGCGCGACTGCTGCCGCCCGTCGTTTAATTTACCTATCGTCTGTTTTTTATATCCTGAGACTATATTGACACAGGAAATGTCAAAATTACTATAAGATGATGCCAGTTCTTTTGTGTTGTAATGGCATTTCTGTCAAAACGCTCAAATTTAAGAAAAAATGTAACAGCGCCCTTAAGCACAAAAAAACCGATTATGCTATTAAACGAATATTATTTTCTACCACTGATTGGAGGAAGTTACTTTAAGAAAATTCTATATTCATAATGAATGGTTTCTCTTCAATTTTTTTTAGGAAATAATCGTAATTTGAATATGAATACGTTACAAAACATGAGAGCATAACATTTTTATGTAATTTTCTGTTCAGAATTTAGAATATCAAAGCACACGATCTGTAGATAAATATCAAAGAGCATATTTAATACGGTTCAAAAGCATACAGAAGTCTGTTTTAGATCTGTTTAAAAGGAAATCGAAACGAATCTGCTTGTAAAGTACAAATGAATTAATTCTGTTTAGCGGGTTACTCTAACCGAGTACAATCAGAATAACATTAAAAAACAAAAACGAACGAAATATTGCTGATTTTGCGACACAATAAAAAGGGTAATATATTATTTCCTCTGTACTCAATTTTATTTAATGATTCCTCAATTTTTTTCTGTTTTTTACTGCAAAGGTTAATTCGTTCCACTACAAATACTTAGGTTGACAGATACACTTCCACTCTACATTACTCTACAAAATAGTAACCACAAAGTGCCTTCATGCACTTTGTGGTTACTATTTTGTAGAGCCTCTATCATTCTTAATTTCTAATTTAACTTCTGATACTTATTTAATACTAAAATATATCTACGAGTGTATATATTTTAATATGGGCATTGATATAACTGCACCACAGTACTCATATTTTAATATTGTATCTTCGTTTGTTCGATACAGAACCCGTAAAATTATGTAAGTTGTTCAAAATAAACTTTATTATCATCCAATTTATTTTCTATATCAGTAGCTTAGAGTGTAATACTCGGGAATGCAATATTAGGTAGGAATTTTACTCTTTACACACAAATTTTGTTAAACGATATAAATAGGACAGCTGATGTACGACACACAGGTGAGCTTAACCCGATTAAGTTTATTTTATTATCATTTTTAAATATTTATTTATGAGAGTGGTACCCTAGATAGATTCAAACCCTCTTTAAAATATCTCGGAAAAATATATTTTTTCTTTAACAAATTCTATGAAAATAGTAGCCCACCAACATCGGGAACTCATTATTATAATACTAGTTTGAAAATAAGATATGCGCCTGCAGTAGCAGTATTTGCAACACAATCTCAACGGTAAGGGGATACGTGGAAATATTGCAGCATGCATGAGCCTCAACCCCGTTCACCCTTCCCTATTAATCCCTGTGCGGTTCAGACTCCGGTTTGCAAAAATAGTCTGTATTTTAGTTTCCGAGAATAACGTAGGCAGTCATTTTCGAAACCACGTTTTCAAACAAACAAAATTGCTACTTTTCAGCAATTCAGTCCTGTAAATTAGGATTTAACCAATATGACTAAGTGGATCAATAGAAACATGTGTGCTTTTGAAATGCAAATTAAAACATACTAATAACATAAAAGCGAAAAATTCTGTGTTTATGTTTGTTTGTTACTCCTTTACGCACAAACGGCAGAACGGATTTAAATGACATTCGGTGCACGAGTAGGCAATATTCTGAAATAGCACATAGCATACTTTTTTATCTAGGGAGCATATTCCCTCGGGATAATTTTCCACTGTCACGCAGGCAAAGCCGCGAGCAAAAACTAGTTAGCTATAAAAATGGAAATGCACGCAAACTAGTAATTGTATATTCGAAAAGTTTTACATAATTATGCAAATGTTTATAGGGCTTATATCATCGTATTTACCATAAACGTTATTATTATATAATATGATTTTAATCGGCCGCCATTACGTGAATAAACAAATAAAGTGGTCAAGTCCGAGTTAATTCATTTAAAACGCTTTATGAGAGTATAGACGTGACTTTTACTCGATCATATTTTAATGACTATAAGCAATTTCTATACACTTTCTAAAATCAATTTAATGTTAATAACAGCACAGTTAAAGTGTTTCGTTTATTTGCCACCAGTATTTAAGAACATTAATAAAAACATAGCATTATCGATGATCGATGGAGACGTCATACACGTCAGGAGGCACAGGGCCGTTCTCAGCCACCGTAGGCTCGGATTTGCAGACGGCGAGCGACGGGTAGCTCGCCGTCTGATAAGGACTAGGTCCGCGTCGACACCACATTGTGTTTCACGCATGCCTCAAAGAGACATCAGCAAGATTGAAGGAGCCAGTTAAGGCTGATGCCTGTCAAGGATGAGGATTGTTCGATAGAGTTACCGTGGCCTTCGCATAGAGCAACTAAATGAACACTGCGGGTTTTAGTCATGAAACCTCTGACGCAAGGAGCACTAACTTCGCTCCATCCAGAGCTTGAGAAGTCATTTGACGATTTCCCACGTAAAAAAAAAGTTTTAGCAAAACAAAAACACGGCAGGATGTACTCACCTCATCCGAATCGTGATTGTGTAGCACACATTGATCGAGATAGGGGCAGTGGCCGCCCTCGTACGTCTCCACGTAGTGAGCGTTAAACGGCACCTCCCACAGTCCTGCGAACAAACACCCCTTTACTCATTCATACAAATGCTTTTAAATCAAATATGGGCATGTTGTGTATTCTCTGACAATCATTAAATACAGCACAGTTCAAAAAATGTTGACAGAGGCACGAGCAAATAAACTCTGTGTACTTTACGTGTACCTACAACATGCATACGAGGAAAAGTAATAACTTTACCAAAATATTACAATGTTTTACTTCGTCCTGGGATTGTTTTTCGCCAAAAACAGTGATGGCATAGTTTCGGTTGATTCTAATTAAAGTCGGTGAGTGCATTGTTCCGACCGCGTGAGCCAGCAACTTGGCGTTTGTGTAGGAAATGTGTGAGCACCTCGTTCTATCTAACGCCACGCCACACGCGATGCGAAAACTTGCTGCGCGGTCATCACATTGGTTTTGCACGTAAAAACCTCTATGTACACATTGGTACATATACTAGTAGAAAGTTACACTCGTGAACCGACTGCTCATCTCTCAACTGCCAGTGGCTTAATTCTATTTCTATTTGAGAATCACTTTTTTTAATGATTTATTCACAATGTGCTGACATAATCGAAGCGAAATACGAGTATGTATGGACCATCGTCATTAAATGTTATAAAAATCCCTTTTTTAATTCATAACATGATTTGAAAGAGTTTCTATTTTTATTAAGTTTACGTTGATGTTATTCTTCATAAAGATCTACGCTTTAGAATGTGCAATTAGTTTCATTTTATGATTGAATTTTTATTAAATCAAAAGTGCCTTTAAATTTTTTATTTAAAATAAATGTTTTGATTTGATTATGTAGGTAGGTACACATACTCAAAACAAAGCAATGTCAAAGAAAATACATGTTCTGTTATACTCCTACACAGAATATGTCTGTGTAGGAGTATAACAGAACATGTAACGTTAAACACACTTGAAATTCAGGAAGATGACACGAAAATTGGTTTTCTACTTTCTAGCACTCAAATGAACAAAATAGTTGAAGTTGCTCTAGAATCTAAAGAAACTGAAGTACCTCAGTATAAAATCTAGATCAACCAACACAAAGGGCGTCATTTGTCTATAATTTCCGCTCCCGGAGCGCTTCCTAACAAATCTTTTCTAGTTCTTAGCTCGTTTATCGGGTACTAAGTTACGGGTGCCCACCTGGGAACGACTTGGTGGGACAAGTGCCTGACTTGCACTCGTGAGCGATCTTGTAGTCGAGAGTGTAGGGCCACACGGGGATCGGCAGAGGAGGCACGCCCACTGAGCTGTCGTAGATGTAGCCGAAGTCCTCTAACACCTGCGAACAAAGAGGTTGGGTGGGAATGAGTTTTTATGTGAAGTACTGGCTGTTCTATTTGAACAGGAATCGGAAGGCATTGGTCTAGGTTTATTCCAAGTCAAACTGACACTGTGGGTTAATAAGGTAAAGGTTCGTTTTTTTACCAAGATCATAAATAACTATGTAGTATTATTAAGGTGAAAGTTTGTTAGCGTGTTTGTGTGTGTGAGTCTGTGAATGTTTGTTACTCCTGCACGGTTTAATGGTTCTACGAATTTGAGTGAAATAACACATAGGATATGATTTATTCTAGGAATATGTTCTCGTAGGATAATTTTCTACGATCACGCGAGCGAAGCCATTGGCAGCAGCTAGTATTTAATAAATAAAGAAATTCTCCTCAAACTTTTGTTTCCATCCTACTACTATTTATGAGAGAAACCTTACTGCCAATTATCTTTTCGTTAGTAGAAATTGTTTCAGCAACTACATTTCCTGTTGTGATTTGTTTAGTCGTTGAAACAATAGTACCTCAGTATTTTATTTGCTGCCAAACAAAACTATTGCATTTACAACTTGTCACAACTGTGCATCACATACAGTGACCATATTTACATTCGTTCAAAATATTTATTTTCCTCTCCGTGTAATTTAATCGTACGCTCCAACCGTCATCTCGCACAACAAATCCCATACAAAGTGTACTTCAATCAGTTTTATTTAGATACGTTCGTCGATCGGTGCCTATCAAAACGTCGATAGCGGAGTGTGCCGGCTTGTTTGACAACTGACGGCGCTCCCCAGCGCTCCCTGATGACGACGCACTGCAAAAAAATTCTCTACGTATTTCACTTTGTATTGCGAACGTGACGGCCGTAATTGTTAGCTAACGAATAGACGCACCGGAGTATTGACGCTAAGTGTACCGACGTACGCAGCATGTATCGAATGACTGTCAAAATATTACCCTAATAAGCTACGTGATATTCGATGTACGCCAATTTAGAGACAAAAGAATGTTCAAGAAATTCCTCAGAAATAACGCAGAATGGCTTTTGAAATACGACACACATAATTTTCTTACGTGTGTACTTATCAACGTCAATTTCACGTAAAAGGGATTGGATTATTTAGAAGAAAAATATCAATGTTGTTTACTATTCATTCTTCTGACATATAAAATGTTTTTTTCGCTAGCTTTTTACAATAGTTCTAAAATGTTAACTCCTACTCGTCCTAAAATTACTTATTGATGTGTGCGAGTCATGTCACAAAGAAAATTTATTCAGCCTCATATTTTATTCTGTACCCAAAGGAAAAGCCTACCTAACCGAGATAAAAAGCATCCTACGTTGTTTTGGTGTTGTAAACTTCCTTTAGGTAGGTACAGGAACTTTGATTGTCGACTGAAGTATCTTTGAGGTGGGATTGAATAACTAACGCTAGAGTCATATAGTATTGTAATGTTGAGCCTTTTCAGCAAGAACATTATAGGTGCCAATTAATTTTTTTCTCAGTTCTTCTTTCCTAACAAATGTTAGTTTCCAATTCCCTTCAGCCATTGTAACGTGCAGAAGTAACAAACATACATTACACAACTAAGTGATATCAACAGTGCCTATTTTAATAGATCAGTAATCTTATAATTAACATAACATTTTTAGAATTATATTATCATGAATACTAAAGAAAATACATCTTCCTTCAAAAAGTGCAAACTCTCGCTTATAATATTTTTCCTGATTGCTTGATATTTTGCTGACATTTTTAACAAAATATTTCAGAATTCCGGCAGGAAGAATGTTTGTAAATATCTTGAGTCTAACGCTGTCGCATCCTTGGTTAGAAAACAAAAGCTTGCCTGGCAGACAATTGCTAATTCTATTCTCTAAGTATGCAGTCTTAGGAAGTTCCTGCAAATAATTTCGCGTAGGTATACAAGGGTACAATAGACAAAGATATCTCTGAATTGCACTTGTGAAGGTGATATTTCCGAGAGTGGATACAATTCTACAAGTTATTTTAAGTAGATACTTAATTGTATTTATTTATGCTTACTATGCAACACGACATTTACATACATACGATTACAAGTTAAAATCGTAGTCAAAATAAAAAAGCTAGTGCGGTCCAAAGAAGCGTGTTTTTTTTTTTTGCAAAACAGCGTATCTCATCATCTTACTGATGGATAGAAGATGATATTATT
Organism: Mythimna separata; assembly: GCA_030763345.1. NCBI lineage: Eukaryota > Metazoa > Arthropoda > Insecta > Lepidoptera > Noctuidae > Mythimna > Mythimna separata. The sequence goes on from CM061180.1 coordinate 12,689,215, forward strand.
AGAAAGCTTGCGGTTCTGTGAGAAGTCTGAGTGAAAGGATGAACGTATTTTTAATTCTCATTGGCACTTTTTCTGTACTAAAATAAATAAATAATCTACTCACGTGTACACAATTAATTACTCAGATACCCGCGAAACGAGACACAATAGTAAAACAATAACAGCGCGGTCTCATTGGACCGGTTGGGGATTCAAACGTTAACTACACACATACATAATTATGTGAGGATAACACAAAATTTTTACATGACTTAATTTTCTCCCACATCACTCACACTACGAGCCGCCTTAAAGAACTTCGTTCCAAAAAATCACATTTACCTTGAACTGCGTATTCCTCCCAGGCTTCAGGAACGGTGTTCATCGAAAGATATGGAAGGGGCGTAACACAAAATTGTAACGTGAGTTTTCATTTTCTCCCACATCGCCCATACCTACTGCGAACCGCGTTAAAGAACTTCAATCCAAAAAATGACAATTACCTTGAACTTCGTATTCCTCCCAGGCTTCAAGAACGGTGCTCATCGAAAAATATGTTAGAGCTATAACACAAAATTCTTACAGGACTTTTCATTTTCTCCCACATCCAGCGTACTGACAGTCGCATTAAGAATCATAGATCCAAAAATTCACTAATACCTTGAACTGCGTATTCCTCCCAGGCTTCAAGAACGGTGCTCATCGAAAAATATGTTAGAGCTATAACACAAAATTCTTACAGGACTTTTCATTTTCTCCCACATCCAGCGTACTGACAGTCGCATTAAGAATCATAGATCCAAAAATTCACTAATACCTTGAACTGCGTATTCCTCCCAGGCTTCAAGAACGGTGCTCTGGTGCCGACGATCTCCGAGCGAGACACGTTGGCGAACTTGCCGAGAATCTCTCGCATGCCGATCATCTCGCCGGCCCATTCTTCATAGCCTTTGTCTTGCAGACCTTGCTGCTGCGACACTGTGCCTGTCGCTATCTGTGAACCAAGCATTGTTTTTTTAGATCGTTTCTGTAGATACAGAAAAGAATGGAGAGATATGTCAATTTTGTTGACCCAGTGAATGAGATTGGTGTTGTATAGTATACTGATATTGTTGGAAAATTCTAGAAATATTTGAAACCCATTGTTTAATAGCTGGTAAAAGAGGAGACTTCATTAGAAACATCTTGTTCTAATTAGGAGTATTTTGGATCATATTTCCCGGTAAGCCATGAGATCCCAATCTTGACCTTTTCTGATCGATGCTTCAATATATTGAAATATGATATTTAAAGCCAAAAATATACCGGGGTTCTTATATTACCCTTTTATTCTAAGAAACACCCCTCCTATTTGTTGATATATAATCCTATGGTAGCCACCGAGGGTAGTTTTGGTGGGATAGTATTTCATAAGTAGGTATGTTTATGTCGTGGCCAGATCTTATAATCTTGATGACTTCGTGATGTGACCGACCCATTACATGAAAATGTGTTATTTTAGCTACGACTATTTCACGATTTGACCACGACATATAGATATATTCATGAATCTTACCTCGTGTCCATCGTGAGCAAGATGTTGTACTTGCACGTAGTTACTGTAAATAAAAGTGAAATAATTTTAGAACTCTCTTACTAAACGAGTTATGAGTATACATGTGGATGGATGGAGAGGGAGGTCAAAGAAGGGATAGATGGATGGCATGGGGAGTGATATGAAGGAAAAAGGAGTTTGTGACAGTATGACGGGTGTCAGGACAGAATGGAAGAAAAAATAACTATTGATTGACCCCAAGTAATATGGGACAAGGGCAGGAAGAAAATAACCATATGGTATGTGTTCTTATATTTTGTCCAGAAAAACCTGTCATACAATGTTAGATTACGTGAATATCATAACAGTAATCAAGTTTTCGCATGAAATTTGAAACATTGTTACGTACTCAGTGCCTGTTTTAAACCGCTGAAACCAATTTACTTTATTTAGATATTATTATTTATCAACGTTAATGATCCTCCGTAAGATACGAATACTCGGAATTCATTAACAAGTAATTAGATAGCATTTAATATGCCTAATGAAATTAACTTTTATTATTAATATTTATTAATTAAAGGCAACGTTCCAATACCTTAGGATGTATTTGTATATACCTATATATAGTTGGTATATACCTCCATCACTATACCTATTGTGAATACGACATGGTGTATTTTTGTAATAAAAAAACGAACAATTAAAAAATCAAATTGACACTTTTCGTAGATGATGTCTGATATAGAAGACATCTACGAAAAGTGTACCTAGATAGGTACTTTTACATTATACTCAAAACCTGTGAATACAAATCAAAATATCTCATAACTTCATAAACATTCCCCTAAGATCGTTTTCCTGGCTACAACTGTCAAGGTTCACTCTCACTGCCCCTTAACAAAAATCCTCCCCGTATAGTAATTAACACGAAACGTGTGTAAGTAATTACCAAACTACTCGTATCGTCCAAATTAATCACAAGAACTTAGCAAATTGTTTGTCACTAATTAATTGAGATAAAGGTAGCTCGATATTAATTTCGGACACGGCTTTCATGAGATAATTTCGAGTGGAAAAGTACGAGTAGTTTAAGTAGTGCCCTCTTATTTTCTAATAGCGTTCTAGAATAAGTACCTACTAACCTGTAGTTTATTTAGTACCGTTGGTATTTAGCAGCAGCAAAAGACCGTCATAATTGTACCAATGCAATTAAGATTTTTTTTAAATGTTATAATTGTACGATAAGTATATTCTAGCTATTTGCCGAAAGTTTAACGTACAAACGAGTATTTAAAAACCTCGTCGAACTAAAAATAAATATCGTCCGCGAAAGGTCTAATTTATTTTAACTTTCGACTGAAAAGTAATAGATTTTATATTTCTCTTTCATCAGAAATTTTGTGTTTTCATATACTCGTTGCTTTTTATTTTAATGGATCGGTGTAACAAGTTTTGAATTTATGACATTTGGTCATTGACATAGTTCAGTTTTCATATGAATTTCTGGCCCCTATTAACAACAAAAAAATTCAACGATAAAAAAAAGTTGACACCCACTACACTGGTACATAACTACAATGAACATTTTAAAAAGCAAAAAAAAAACAGACCAATCTTTAATACAATCTCATTGTGTCGAATATCACCGACTGACGCTTGAAGGTCTGATATTTAACAGTCGCCGCAGACCTACCATCTGTGCTAGGTATAAAACCAGGCCGAATACGACAAGCGAGCTGCACAATTGCCAACAGCCGCTACGTCGCCGTGACGTCAACTGCACAAAATCTAATTTGCAGCTAGATTGCCGACTGTCTGCATGGGCCCTTAGCGGAAACAACGCGATTGTTTGAAGCTTGTTTAAGGACAAATATTTCATCGTAGCAATAATATAACAATAAAAGCGTTTATTTTTCTCCACCACATAATGTAAAAAATATTATTTCTTAATTAGTACTTTTTACTCTAAAGTGGGATTAGACCGGACATTGCCGCATGTCAGACGAGCTCTGGGCTAAAAGAACTACTTACTGGACCCCATTAAACGCATGAGGACATCGTGGTAGTGGAGAGATGAGTTGGACAACTATCGGAGGGACTGGCTTGCAATGGCTGAAGATAGGCGTGTGGAAAAGGGAGAGGGAGGCCTACGCCCAGCAGTGGGACACAACAGGCTAACTAACTAACTAATTAGCACTTTATACTGACACTACATTTACATTAAGGTTGTGGAGACTGAAACCATTACTATTAAAATCCTGTTTTTCAGAGCTCCAGGCCTCCAAATTACCCAGATTTGTTACATCTAGCTCAAAATTATCGCTCTTAGTAAATATTTATTTACAAATTGCGATAATATTGCCTAGATTGAACTAATTAAAAACAAAGTAGGGTGGGTAAGTGTTTGTATAGTGTTTAATTTAAACATATACATTTACCTAAATATATGGTATTCTCTTTCCTAGAGAGGACGCCTGAGTCCCAGCAGTGGGAACATTATAAGACCATAATAATGCTAATGCAAAAAAATATATGGTGTAGGCATTAACATTCAGCAATATGGGACGTAATGTGTTATTTTCAATGAAGCCACTCAGCAGCTCTAAAGATTGAAGCCAATTTTGGACCTTCGCAGTCTCTTGGGCCTGTAACAACCTATTTTATAATTACCTGTACTCGTGTGACAAGAAGAAAGTTCCTCTAATGGGGCAGCCATTAGGGTTCTTGATCTTCCCATTGAAAACCTTCTTGTACAAGTCGAAGTTGTTCAAGTTTACAGCACCGTCGAATGTCAGCATTATCATTTGGGGCGTCTGCGAAGAAAAAATCAGAACGTCATTTATTAAGACCACTTTTTGCGCATTAAATTCGTAGACGTATTGACAGCATTCAGGTCGAGTTTTTTTTACTCTATTTATATAAACCTCTTTTGAATCGTCGAAATAGCGGTATTTTTATTGTTATCAAGCTCTAATTTTATTTTGTAAACTGGTTATAAAATTGGCTAATAACATATCTACCTAGTTTTTAAATTATGATTTCTAAATCTGCTGTTATGTAAGTATAAAAATATAACCTATTCCTAGCCATAGCATAGCTATTAATATACCTATTCCTACTTTAGGTACTGTATAGGTATTTGATACATGAACAAAACATTTAAGGACTACACCCGTTGAACTTTTTCTTTAAAAACGCATAGTCTGTCTGCAAAAGCCTATCTCTATAATTCTATCGCAGTAATATACCGTATTTATTTACGTCTTTATGGACCGTTAGATGGGCTAAATAATCTAAGTAAGGAGGAGGAAGACTATATATTAAATTTGGCCAAGCTACATTGACTTGCCGCAGGTAGGGCGCGGTGAGACAGCCGAGAGAATTTTACTAGCTGTGTGTACTCTGACATCCGTAGGGGTTGCATACCTATACTTTTTAAGATGTATGGTTTATATAGCCAAAAGTCTGTTTTTTAAATCCTGAGTCAAACTAACAAATAGTAATGATGCCAGTTCTTTTGTGTTGTGACAAGTAATGTCATTTTAGTCCCAGAGATTAAAAAAGGGACTTTAGGTTTTCATATTTTGATAGGAAAAAGAAGAAAATTGATTGATAATGTGATCGAAGTGATGTCGAGCGGAGATGATATTTTTACATAAATAGAGCTTTTAACAATATAGGTAACATAGAATTTTAACAACTGAACCCTTTCATTGCAACTCCACCACCCTACTAACTAACTGAATTTTACTAACTGTGGTTACCTATACCTATACGCAATCGCAAGGCTTTTTCATTCGCAACCCATGTTATTTTCTAAGAAGAGAACATTTTTATTTGAAACGTACGATTGTTTCGAAACATGAAGCTCTAAAAGTATTGGCCATGACCGTACGGACATGCTATGTTATGCACATGATACGCCTTTTAGCTATTCAACATGCACGACATAGCTTTTTATACATTAATATGCAATGGAGGATTTTAATAAATACGGTAAACTGTAGATCCCAGACGCTATAGACATATGTATATTGTGATCAGGGACGTAGCTACCACCGAATCAGCCATATCAATGATACGGGCCCCCGGGATACTGGGGGCCTTGACATGTACTAAAATTCGTAATATGCTATCCATAATCTTAAATTATCTTATTGATAAGACCATGTGAATGAATGATCACTATATGATAGGATGTTCCAGTGCTCTAATTTAATTTTCTCGCTTCGCTTTTTCTACATAAGACAAGAATAACTAACTTATCCTAGCACAAAATGTTTACATAAACGAGCTCATTTTCATTTTCGCGGTCTACCACGCAGTACCAGTTTGTCGTGCAATCTCAAGGCACTATCTATGTGTTAGTAGAACCCCTTTTACCAAAAAAATAACTCAAAAGGCTTGATACAGGGCCCCGTTAGAACTAGCTACGCCACTGATTGTGATCTTTGCCATATTATGACTACTATATTAAATCATACTTAATGAGAAATAATTTATAATTAAGGCGGTTTTAAGCTACATGAATCCGGTACGAGACGAAATTATTTCTCGAAATTAATTATTTATTATGTACCTATGTTAATATAAATTAATATACTGGGTATTGAATATTATCAAGGCTGATTTTGTGAATGGCTTACTGATTCGGAGTAAATAACAACTGTTGAATTTAATTTGATTCCAGTTATACCTGTTGATGTATTTTCGATTACATTTAGAGGTATTCGTCTACGATACAAGGAAATCTTGTGATGGCCGATCACTTAAAATAGGTGTCAGTATCAATTTATTTGTTTGATTTAAAGTAGATAATAAATGAGAGAGTGTATTTTTTTTGGCCATAATGGCGAAAAGTATGTATGTGTGTGTACACATACATACATGTCATTCCTTCACGCTTAAATTGCTGAACGAATTTGAATGACATTTGGCGTGCTGCGGAATAGACATTTATTAGACTTTTTTTTTATTTGGTTAGTGTAGATTCTTGAGATAAAGTTCTAGTATCACGAGAGCAATATACTGTCGTCATTATTAAAAAGGACACAGCTAACATATTTTTTCCAAATTAAGAAATCACATAAACGTCAAACAAATTCAACTAAATCCGACTTGACTGGAAGGCGATCCCAATATAGTTGGGAAAAGGCTAAGTAGAAGAAGAAGAAGAAATCACATAATTATTCAGAATAAGAATTTCGGGTTGTTCCCGTTCGTCCACACCCCGTCGTCCACACTGCAGACGACTGGGAATTATGCGTTCCATTCGTCCACAGTGTAGACGAACAGAACGCAACATTCTCACATTCCCAGTCGTCCGCACCTCGTTTCATGTTTAGTTTAAGAGTCAGTGTAAAGAAATTTTAAATTAAATAAATGATTTAACGGTTTAATTAATTAAACCACATAACCTATAATATTTAAAAACTGTGGACGAACGGAACGCATCATTCCCAGTCGTCCGCAGTGTGGACGACGGGGTGTGGACGAACGGGAACAACCCAGAATTTCAGAAACAAATGTTAGCTGTACCCTTTTCTTTTCTTTATGTAAAAAAAAATATTATTTTAAAGTATGGGTTGTACTTACGTCTTCAGGGTCAAGACCTCCAGGGATGAGGGTGCCATCCTTGGAGCAGAAGCAGTACGGCAGCTGGCACTCGCTGGTGTCGCACTTCGTTGCCAAGTCCAGGGGCGTTTCTGTGATCGGCGCAGGCGCTGAACAAAGAAAAAAATTATAAGTACAATGGAAAAGGGTAAGGTTTTACTTTGGACAGAAGATAAGTATTTCTTGGTAATACAGCTAGTTTCGATGGAATCGAATATTAGCTCACATTTTGTCCGAAACCGAATTTTCGGTGAGCTTGTAGTAATTTTTAGTTTATAATATTTTAATCAAATTATGAGTTAGGTGGACCGATGACCTGGTGAGGTTCGCGGGAATTCAATATATTCGCGGGAGTCCTCTGCGTCTTGCATCTGCAAGGCGCACAGGACCGGTCGTTGTGGCAACGCTTGAGGATGTATATGTCCAGCTGTGGACGTCTTTCGGCTGAGATGATGATGATGATGATAAGTTATAAAATTAATGACATTACGTAAGGCGAAAAGCGAAATGTTACAAAAGCAAAATATAATTCACGGCATTAGCTTGCAAATGTGCAATTTCACACCCAATCAACGAGTCGATTAATTGATGTACGTGCATCTGGGTTGTCTGGCTTCCTATGTGTCATGTTTTTGTTAGGTCTGGCCTCACCACCTCTTCACTTTCCTTTCTAATTAATTTGTCTAAGTAATGGTTTCCATTCAGATTTTATAAGAATGATAATTATGTTTTGTTTCCCAAAAAAAAGCGGTAGCAGAAATCTACATACATATTAGGCGGCCAATTGTTTGTGGTTTAGTTTCTTTTTTAATGTGGGTATCAAGTTATACAATAAAGTGTATAATGAACCAGATTTTAATATATTCTCTTTCTGAATTCTTTACCATTCACAAAAAATTAACATAAGTAATAATACGCAATGATTTGACAATTTATGTGCCTACGAGTATAAAGTTAAGCTTAACCACAGAACATATATGTTCTGTGAGCTTAACACAAAAATGAGTTTTCTCCCAGTAACCCTCCGAGTGATCAAGAGAGATCATATAAGTAATTACATACATAATTCTTTTAATTACCTATTTAAAAATACATATATATTTTACATGCATATTTAATTAATGATTTTCCTCCTGAAGATATTCAGAGAGGGGTTAGGGCGACAGGGAAACACAAGGAGTGAAGGGGTTAGTCTAGCTGACAAGAGCGTAGCATTGCTGTTACTGCTGGAATAATTAATTACTAACACATAATGTTAAAACGAATATTATTGCTAAGACCTATAGGTAAATACCTTAACGGTAACTTTTATAAATCCTCTTTAAAATCAAGTTCATATACCTACTAATCTATACTAATATTATAAAGAGGTAAAATTTGTAAGTTTATATGTAGGGGGTAATCTCTGGAACTACTGGTCCAATTTGAAAAATTATTTCAGTGTTAGATAGCCCATTTATCGAGGAATGCTATAGGCTATATATCATTACGCTACGACCCACGGGAGCAGAGCAGTAACGAAAAATGCGGGTGAAACCGCAGGGAAAAGCTAGTTTATACATAAACGTAAAATAAATAACAAAGTATTACAAAAGCATTGTAATATAGGTACCTACTTGTGGCGATGGGGCCGCATCTGGCCTCGGCTTTGAAGGTACAATACTTGCTGATGTCATCGAAGTACAGTCCTGAGGGACATCTGTTTAAGTAGGGGTAGCCATCAACACACTGAAACAAAAGAAAGGTTACATGAAACATCACGCTTGTATGTATAAACCGCAGGGTTAAGCAGAAATGGGCTTGGCGGGATTGTTTGAATGAGTAGGAATACAGGTAGTCAGTTACAGTCAGACACTCCCTCTCACTCCACCCAGAGCGGAAGAAGTGGTTAGATGATTATTTATTAACTACTTTATGTACTCAAAAGTACAGAAGTAAGCTACGATCTGCTATTGAAAAATTTCAGACCGAAAAACCCAATAACATGTCGCTTGACTTGAGCTTAAACTCGGTAGTAACACTTCTGATCACTACAATAAAAAGTTAGTCAAGAGGACACTAATTAAGAAATTAACCTATCAATACCCGCGAAACGAGACACAATAGTAAGACAATAACAGCGCGGTCCAATGAGACCGGTCGGGGATTCATGAATTAATCAACTAAAATGAGAAATCGTTAAGTCTTAGTGAAATCGGAAATGTAATGGCATTCCTATTTCTACAGACAAACAGCATTGCTGCATGTTGCATGAAGATAAAATAAAGAATGCTGTTTCTGTTCGAACAGGTATTACCTACCAATAAAATGAAGGCAAAAAAGGTCTTATTTATAAAAATATAAAATCTCTGACCAGTTGATCAACTGCATAGCAGATTCTAAGTTACATTTTTTGCAAGCTTTTTAGGTATTTTACTTGCAATGGTTGTTTGTTTAGGGCAAATATTGCAAATGTATTTTCAATACACTTACTGGAAAACACGCTCTTATCTCTACAACTTGTACCGCGTAAATTACGTGCCTAAGCAAGCAATTTACAGTTTTTCGCACTAGTGCAGAAAAGTGCGCGAGCTCGAATTTATTACATTTATCGTAGCAGGCTGGGTGCTAAGTGACCCCACGAGTCATTTTCAAAGGAAAAAATTATAACTGTTTAACTAATGTTAGTTTGTAAAGCACCTTTGTGAACGCGAAAATAAATGTTAATATTGTTACGAACGTGAGTAATTAAATGCCGGTTTACTAGCAGAGAACTTTATTCACCACAAAACAATGACAAGTTAGTCCAATCAACAAATAACCAATCACTATAAACACTCAGAGTTCCGTTTAGTATCGCTTAGGTCGCTAGGTATCACTTCACACACTTAGGTAGTTCGCTCTGTATCGCTGACGAAATCAAACTCACCCGCTTCTAGCCGAGGGCCCGTATTTATATGCGAAGTCATCGAAATTTCTCGATACCGACGTTTCAAGGACATTCTAGCACAAAATAGTAGCATCGGGAGGCCATAAATCATTATTATTACTCTCGTAAGTAGGTACTTATCTACCACCTTACATGCGAATTTCGACTCTATTGCTAATACCGGAAGGTACAAATTCCCTTATCCACCCACATAACTGCCTACTGAATCTTATGTAATAATAATAGTGTATTTCGGACTTTTCTGGAATTTGCCAGGCCTGAGTATGTACTCCTATTCTCGAAGCTTCGCACAGCAATGCGTTTTAATTATTTGATGCTACCCTTGGTTCCGTCGAAGATATAGCGTACTCAAGTTTCACGGCGTAACAGTGCCCCCCTCTTAGTCATGCTCGTCCCGAGCATTATTAGATCCGTGATACGGCGCCAATCTATCCACGTGGACTACCTTAGGTTTCCCTCGTAACCCTTTCTTGATGCGGTAGGTAACGTCGTTGATCCTTTTTATCACGGTGTAGGGTCCCTCCCATCGAGCTTGAAGTTTCGGCGACTTCCCTTTTCGTCGAAGTGGGTTGTGGAGCCAAACCAGTGCACCTTCCTCAAATCCCTTGGCGTTGGCATTGCGGTCGTATCTAGTTTTCATTTTAACGCTGGTGTGCAGGCTATTCTCACGCACTCGTTTATGCACTTCATCCAATTGATCTTGGAGGTCACTTACGAAATCCGTAACTGGCTTAGTCTTGTCAGGTGGCACGCCCGTTATGGTATCGACTGGAAGTCTCATCTCCCTGCCGAAATTCACTCTTGCTGGGGTATGGCCCGTGCTATCATGCACTGCTGATCGATAAGACATCAGAAATAGTGGAATATACCGGTCCCAATCTTTCTGATGGTCATCGACAACCTTAGCCAGGTGATTCTCCAGGGTCTGGTTAAACCTCTCCACCATTCCGTCCGACTGTGGGTGCGCAGGTGTTGTACGTGTCTTGTAAATCCCCAGAAGAGTGCACATTTCCTGGAACAGCGCAGATTCGAAGTTGCGGCCTTGATCGGAATGGATCTCCAAAGGTGCGCCATACCGACATACTACTTCTTCGACCACCTTTTTCGCCACTGTCGTCGCTTCCTGATTGGGTATGGCGAAAACTTCAGGCCACTTTGTGAAATAGTCCTGTATCACCACTATGTATCTGTTTCCGTCATCTGTCACTGGGAAAGGTCCAGCAACGTCGATGGCAATGCGTTCCCATGGGGCTCCTATATTGTACAACTGAAGCTTGCCCCTGCTCCTAGTCTGTGGTCCTTTCACGGATGCGCACGCTGTACATTTCCGACACCATTGCTCTATGTCTTCTCTACAATTGAGCCAGTAATACCGCTGTCTCACTTTCAGTAGAGTTTTCTTGATTCCCAGGTGTCCACCAGAAGCGCCATCGTGTATCTCCTGAAGCAGGGGGACCACTTCACGTCGTGGTACTATCACTTGTGTGGTCACCTCCTTGCCATCGTTCGATTCCCATTTCCTACAAAGCACGTCATTTTCTAGGACTAAACTGTCCCACTGTGCCCAGTAGCTCTTTGTGACAGGACTATGTGACGATACTTCATTCCACTGAGGCCTAGTTCCACTACGCTTCCAGTCCAGTATAGGTCGAATATCGTCATCTTCTTCCTGGGACTTCTTAAAGTTTGCCTTCAGCCCTAATTAAGTTCACGTGTTCCCGGGCTTCATTTTGCTGGCAATGTCTACAGTCCTCATTACATGGACGTCGCGACAGGGCGTCAGCATTGTTATGCCCTTTTCCACTACGATGTTCCGTCACAAAGTTGAACTCCTGCAGCTGCTCTAGCCATCTTGCAACTTGACCCTCAGGATTTTTGAATTGTAGAAGCCATTTCAATGCAGCGTGGTCCGTCCTCAACGTAAACTGTCTCCCTATGAGGTACTTGTGGAAATGTTGCAAAGTTTTTACAACAGCCAGTAGTTCTCGTCGAGTCACGCAGTAGTTCCTTTCTGGTTTTGAAAGTGCCTTACTGAAGTAAGCGATCACGACTTGCCTATCTTCTTGCACCTGCGACAGCACTCCACCAATTCCTGTGTTGCTGGCGTCGGTATCGACGACAAATCTTCCATCTCTGCTCGGATACCCCAGTATAGGCGCTTCACATAGCCGTTGCTTTAGTTCGTTGAATGCTGACTCACAGTTCTTGTCCCAGATAAAATCTCGTTTATCTTCAGTCAGCTGATGTAAAGGTTTTCTGTAGTATGTGCACAACCCTAGAAATGCACGTAGTTCTGTTTTGTTCTTTGGAGTCGGCCACTGTTGGACAGCCTTTATCTTCTCAGGATCGGTTCTCACTCCATCGGCGCAGATGACATGTCCTAGGTAGCTGACCTCCTTCTTGAACAGGGCACACTTCTTTGGGCTTAGTTTTAGGTTAGCCCCCCGTATCCTGGTGAATACTTTCTCCATATTTCTCAGGTGTTCCTTAAAAGTGCGGCCCATTATAATGACGTCATCCAAATATACCAGACAGACGTCACCAAGAAGGCCCACCATGACTCTATCCATGAGGCGTTCAAACGTCGCTGGAGCGTTGCACAACCCAAAAGGCATGACGTTAAATTGCCACAGGCCGTTGCCAATTCCTGTACTGAACGCTGTCTTTTCCTTATCTTTCTCGCTAATTTCCACTTGCCAGTAGCCACTTTTCAAGTCAATGGTTGAAAACCACTTCATACCACTGAGCATATCCAGTGTGTCGTCTATCCTAGGCAAGGGATAACTGTCGTTCTTCGTTACATCATTCAGCATTCTGTAGTCTACACAGAATCTGGTACTGCCGTCCTTCTTCTTCACCAGAACGACAGGAGAAGACCATGGGCTCGTAGAAGGTTCAATTATTCCGCTATCAGCCATATCCTTTACCATTTCTGCTACCTCAGTTTCTTTAGCCCAGGGTATGCGGCGCGGTCTCTGTTTAATTGGTCTAGCATCACCTGTATCTATCTCATGCTTGACGAGACCTGTTCTTCCGCAATCTTTTCCCGTTGCAAAGATATCCCGGAACCGTAGCAGAAATTCCTTGGCTTGCTGTAGTTTTGAAACTGATAAATTGCTCTTAGAATTTTCCAGAAGTTGCTGGATGTGATCAGGTTCACCTTTTATTGCGTCTTGTTTTGCTGAAGATGTGTTGATTTGGCGGAGATACTTCACTTCTTCACATCTTCCAACAACACTGTTTTTCTTCAACTGGATCTCCTTTTTCCCAAGATTTACAATCCTGACCTTGGATCTTCCTTTCGTCATAACTAATGTCCTCGCGGTGATAAGTTCCGGGTGCCGGCCAATGTCTTCAACTATAACACATCTGCGTTGCCTGATTTTCTTAGGAAATTTAACTTCGACTAAGGTTTCCGTTCTTGGAGCCAATGTGGTATCCTTTAAGCAATAGAGGTTGCATGTGTTAATTCCTTGCAGGAAGACTTCTTGGTCTGGGAATTTCAATACTCCTTTATCGATATCTAAAACACATCGGTAATTCCGCAGGAAGTCGAGACCCAATATGCAATCGTCGGTAATATTCGCAATTAACGCTGAATGGGTGTACACTTGATCACCGATTTTAAACTCGATTTCTGTATCACCGAGGACGGAAACCGGCTGGCCAGTGGCTGTCTGAAGTCGGTAGGCTGGGGTTTCTGTTTGCCACAAGATGGTGCGTTTCAGCAACTCAGGTCTTATAATAGTCCGTGACGCCCCGGTGTCAACGGTGAAATTGCAAGCACGTTGATTCAGCGTTCCCTCGATGATCAAACTATTTCCGTTGTGGACTTGATTGATGGTGATGGTTGGGGCCTTCAGTTGACCAGCCAGCACCCGCCCCGCGGCCCTGGCGACATTTAGTTTAACGACTCCTCGTCAACTTGAGTTCCGGAGTCCACACTTCCCCTCTTCCTCTTGGGGCAATCAGTACGAATGTGCCCTTTTTCTCCACATCCATAACACGTCGGAATATAGCGGGACTTTGCCGACGAAGCCACTTCTCGGTGACGTGGTTGCACTGAAGGTGAGACCACCACTTCCCGAACTCTGTGCGTACGTGAGTCTTGTCGTACGGCTTCCACTTCCAAAGCGTGGGCCATCGCACTCTTCAGAGTTTGGTGGTGTCCGAGTCGCACCGTAGCCCTGACTTCAGTATCCCGTAGACCGTCGATGAATGCTTGCACCAGATTTACTTCCACCATCTCCGGTGTCATCGACATGTATGCCCGACGGACCAGCCGTTCAACCTCTACTCCCCACTGCTGAAGGCTCTCGTTCGACCTCTGCGTTCTCTCACGAAGTTGCGCGCGGAAAACATGTTCGAGGTGCTTGTCACCATAGCGAGTGTCTAGTCCCTCCATTAGACGCTCCAACGTCCTGCCGTCTGGAGGAAGGTTCTCTAGGACCAGCAGAGCGTCTCCTCGTAGGGCCAAAGTTAACGCCGCGAAAGACTGGTCATCATCCCAGCGGTTCGTCTTGACCAGTGTTTGGAATTGGTACTTAAAAGCCGTCCAGGACGACGTGCCATCAAAACGCGGCATATCAAATTTTGCGGCTGATGCACAGTGGGTGTGCGATGGTGCGCTAACAGCAACGGACGGTTCGCGTGCTTCGAGCTTGAAAATTCTGGTTTCAAGGCTATCAGCTCGGGTGGAAACTTCCTTGACCTCTAAGGTGAGATTTTTCACTTTCTCGCCCAACGTGACGAGGCCGTGATCGATTTTTTCGAGGATCAAGTTCTGCTTAGCCTCTTGATCCCGGCGGGCTTCCTCCTGTTCGCGGCGGGCAGCTTCCTGGTTAGCCGCGATTAGATCCTGGAGCTTACGCTGGTTAGCCTCTTGTTCGCGGCGGGCAGCTTCCTGTTCGCGGCGGGCTTCCTCCTGTTCGCGGCGGGCTGCTTCCTGTTCGCGGCGGGCAGCTTCCATACTAGCTTGCATGGCGGCCAACACTGCGGCGAGGTTCATTTCCGAGGATGGCCCTGTCGGCGCCTCAGCAGCTGCCGTTGCTCCCATACCAGCCCGATCTTCCGCTTCCAGACGTTGACGTGCAGCATCCATCTCCACTTGCCTCCTTGTTCGTGGTCCCTGTTCGTCGTCCCTCTGTAGTAATGGCATCTCACTTCTGACACCAGTTGTTACGAACGTGAGTAATTAAATGCCGGTTTACTAGCAGAGAACTTTATTCACCACAAAACAATGACAAGTTAGTCCAATCAACAAATAACCAATCACTATAAACACTCAGAGTTCCGTTTAGTATCGCTTAGGTCGCTAGGTATCACTTCACACACTTAGGTAGTTCGCTCTGTATCGCTGACGAAATCAAACTCACCCGCTTCTAGCCGAGGGCCCGTATTTATATGCGAAGTCATCGAAATTTCTCGATACCGACGTTTCAAGGACATTCTAGCACAAAATAGTAGCATCGGGAGGCCATAAATCATTATTATTACTCTCGTAAGTAGGTACTTATCTACCACCTTACATGCGAATTTCGACTCTATTGCTAATACCGGAAGGTACAAATTCCCTTATCCACCCACATAACTGCCTACTGAATCTTATGTAATAATAATAGTGTATTTCGGACTTTTCTGGAATTTGCCAGGCCTGAGTATGTACTCCTATTCTCGAAGCTTCGCACAGCAATGCGTTTTAATTATTTGATGCTACCCTTGGTTCCGTCGAAGATATAGCGTACTCAAGTTTCACGGCGTAACAATATGTTATCACAGTGTAAAAGCTCAAAAACAAACTGTTCCTCTAGTTTTGCCTAAATACAATTCAAAGTTGGATTTGCAGCTTGAATTTGCCCACAGTTGAATAAACAGCGAACCAACCGGTTACGCCTGCGTTTTAGATTTCGTATTACATTCAATAATCACCCCGGCCCTGGAACGCAAAGAGCAACTGAAGAAACACGGCTGAGATTTAGTCAGTAAAAGTCTGACACTTCCTCTTGCTCCATCTAGACCGGTAACAATGACTTCATGAATTCCCGTTCCAGAAAAACAAGTTGGTAAGACATTGACTACAAGTTTCAAATTGCAGTCAAATTTTCTTACATTTTTATTGATTGACTAGCTTCTACCCGCGACTTCGTCTGCGAGGACTTAAGAAAAAGAATCGGGATAAAAGGCAGCCGATGTTCTTTTTCATGTCAAAGGCCATATACATGTCAAATTTCATCCAAATCCGTTCAGCCGTTCTTGCGTGATTAAATAACAAACATCCACACTTCCACATTTATATAGTTAGGATAAAAAAAATCAAAATAATGAAAAAAAACATCGTTAAGAAACCGGCCTAAATGCCAATCATGCATGTCTGAAAACAAAAAAAAAACAACACTAGACCCGCGTAGTGGATTGCCCTTCCCCTCTGAGGGGAGGCCTGAGTACCAGCAGTGGGAATATTATAAGGCTGATTATGCTAAATGCTAAGATTCAGTGGGTCATATTAACGTCCGTTAATATACAGGGCTTAGGAAAACTGTGCCAGCTCAAGCAAGCAATCCCCCAGCTAAGCACTAAGCAGGGTAATTATGGGGGGACCTCAGTTCTGTGGGGGGAGGGGAAACAAGCTAATGTCGTGAGTGTAAACAAGTAGAAGCCGCGAAACTTCATTACTTTGGTTCAGTCGGGAAGGGGCACGACTTAGGGCACTGTGGTGTAGTGGTTACGCGATTGGCTGCTGCATTGTGAGTCGCGAATTCTATTCCCCCAAAAATATTTGTACGGCCTACAGCTGATAAAAATAACAAGACATCATATAAATCACTTTTTAACACAGTTGCTCGTAAAGCTGATGTAATTCCACCGGTTTTAAATATGTAAAGCGGGTCATAAAAAACGCGTGTGTTATACCAAAGCAAATAGTTAAGTTAGGTATAGTCCATACAAATTCCATAACAGCATTATTTGCAATTTCGTGCGCGGCGATTAGTTCGAAATTTGAATAGCCTCATCATTTTATCATTTTTTGTCATTTCTTGTAATTTTTTGTCACTTTTTGTCATTTCTTGTAATTTTTTGTCACTTTTTGTCATTTCTTGTAATTTTTTGTCACTTTTTGTGATATTTGTAATTTTTTGTCACTTTTTGTAATTTTTGTCACTTTTTTTGATTTATTGTCATTTCAGACGTTTTTTGTCACCTTTTGTGTTTTTTTGTCAACTTTTGTCATTTTTTGACACTTTTTGTGATTTTTTGTAATTTTTTGTCACTTTTTGAGGTTTATTATCATTTCAGTCACTTTTTGTTACTTTGTGTCATTTTTGACACTTTTTGTTACTTTTTGTCATTTTTTGTTACCTGAGGAGCTCGTGGCTAAATAATAACAGTCACACAGGTTGATCTTCAAGGTTAAGCCACGCTTGCCTAGGTTGGTCTGTGGATGGGTGACCATCTTAACATAACGAGTTTCCTCCGTGCCTCGGAAAGCACGTTAAGCCGTTGGTCCCGGCTGTCATTTTGTAGATCTTTGGCAGTCGTTACGGATAGTCAGAAGCCAGTTAATCTGACTCCAGTCTTGCCATGAAGTACCGTGTTACCCCAGTTAATGGGTTGTGGAGGTCTGGTAGGCAGCCGCTCCTCGTAAAATACTGGTATTCAGCTAAATCCGGCTTGACTGGAAGCCGACCCTAAATAAATAAATAAATAAATATAGTTGGGAAAAGGCTAGGCAGATGATGTCATTTTTTGTTACTTTTTGTCTTTTTTTGGCATTTTTTGTAACTTTTTGTTATTTTTTGTAATTTTTTGTCATTTTTGTCACATTTTGTCACTTTTTGTCATTTTTTGTGATTATTTGTGGTTTTTAGTAATTTTTAGTGATATTTGTAATTTTTTGTCACTTTTTGTCACTTTTTCTCATTTTTTGTCACTTTTTGTCTTTTTTTTGTCACTTTTTGTGATTTATTGTCATTTCAGTCATTTTTTGTCACTTTTTGAGATTTTTTGTCAACTTTTGTGATTTATTGTCATTTCAGTCATTTTTTGTCACTTTTGTAATTTTTTGTCACGTTTTGTCATTTTTTGTCATATTTTGTCATATTTTGTCATATTTTGTCATATTTTGTCATATTTTGTCATATTTTGTCATATTTTGTCATATTTTGTCATATTTTGTCATTTTTTGTCATGTTTTGTCACTTTTTGTGATTTATTGTCATTTCAGTCATTTTTTGTCACTTTTTGTGATTTTTTGTAATTTGTTGTGATTTTCTGTCATTTTTTGTTACTTTTTGTCATTTCTGTCATTTTTTGTGATTTTCTGTCAATTTTTTGTCACTTTTTGTCAATTTTTGTAATTTTTTGTCACTCTTTGTCATTTCAGTCATTTTTAGTAATTTTCGTAATTTTTTGTAATTTTTGTCATTTTACCAAACAATATTTGCGTTCGATTTCTTTGGCGCCAAACACTAAGATGTTATATGTTTTTTTTTCTGTTTCCTCGCAAATGTGTTAAAAAACGTCGTGCGATATACGTGCGTATTGGTTATAACATGCTCGGCTCAGTTACGCCCTCGCCTTCGGCTCGGGCTGAAATTCCGCCTCGCATGTTATAACCATCATTACGCACTAATATCGTAATGTACTATAAGATAATCTAGATCCATTACTGAAACCGTACATAAATTAAATTACTAGCATTTACTAAATTACATCCAAATTTATTTAGACGTTAGGAAGAAGAAGAAGAAACATAGAGATAATAGAGTTGCTACATTTAAAATATTAAAAACTATGGAATAACTTTTTTAATAAATTTTCACTATCTACTAGAAATCCAGGTTTCAAAGCCGATTATTATCAACCTAAGCGGTGAATCTAGGAAGTCACTTAGTAAAGTTATCGATAGATAAATACCTAGGTACAGAAAAATCGGAAATGAAAAACAAAATCAAGTGCGAAATCGTTCATTTATTTCTTTGTATTATAGCTAAGTAGATGCATGTTATATAGAAGAAGGTAGACAGTGGTACAGCTATTTCTCGGAATCAATCTTCGCAAAAATGGAGGCATCACACGCCTCTTACTTCGAAATAAAATAATAAGTATGATTCCAGGTGTCAACTCCAATTTCCTCGCACGTGTTACTTTCAAGGAATTTTATACATGAAAAATGCTTTTGTTTCAAATTGTTTTTATTTTTTCTTGTCACATAAAAGTGGCTTGACACTTTTCGGACACTGATGTCTTTCCTATAAATGCCACGAGGAAAAACTAAGAGCATCTTCTTTAATGTCAAAGTTTTCTGTTTCTTAAAAAATCAAATCCGACCTTTACTGACTAAAACCGACAGTGTTAGTTCCCCTTTGAAAGAAAGAAAGAAAGAAAATTGCATTTAATAGCATTACAGCTACAGAAAACTCCTTAAAATTAAACAAAAAAAGGAACTCAGCTCAGCATAATGCCAAATGGTAGCAAGGCCACCACTTGACGCTGATTTTCAGCTGCAGCCCATGGGTGCCATTACATGGAAAATGCTCAAAAAAATAATCCTAAATCTAAAAGGTTTATGTGCAGAAACCAGCTAAAAAGAAATGTTAAGAAAAACAGATTTATTTTATGGGCATACCCATTTAAAACCAAAAATAAAAACTGAGATACCATATAACAATATTTGTACAGTTAAAAGTGTAAACTATTGTGTAACGTTCTTGGGCCATAGTAAGTTTTTCGAACAACCGTTGTCAAATCCCTATAAAAACAAAATCATTCAGTCTTATAATATTGCCTCTGCTGAGACTCCTTGCTAGGAGAGGGCCATAATCCACAATGGGCCGTAATTCACAATCCGAGCCTAGTGCATGTTACATATCTTTTTTTGGTTCTCGGGCATGCCGACTACTACAACTACAACTCATAAGTCAGTGTGATTACCACTAGTCCCCCATTCTCATCATGCCTATTAATAGGTGTATTCCTTGGGTCAACTTACACCTAAGATAAAGCTATAACCAAGAAGGGCTGAGCCAAAAGGTACTCTGAAATGAAGTATAGTTTATCTCTCACTTTCAAAGTGCCAACCTAAAACAAAAGAAGCACTACAATAACTATAACAAACAACTAGATATTACCTAGCCACGGTTATGGGTAGCCATTTATATTTTTGAATCCGTCCAATTTCGCGGACGTAACATAAACTCAAGTGTAATCCCACGGGGGTTAGTCACGCGGGGTTACGTTATTACATACAACGGCATACGAAAAAAGGGAATTCACCGTTTTATGCGAGAAATGTTCGGTGTTTGTCCATAAAAATATGAATGTAGCGGTTGTGCCTACCCCTTATGTCTATCTATTTATTTTGCGTAGGATATGGGAATCGTAATAAGCGCCTCTGGATCTACCTGCCTGTGTATTAATACATTTTGATGATCTTCCACATTTGTGTACCCTTTTTTTTTGAATTCGGAAATCATCTAATGGCTTCGACCGCTCTAGGGTGGAGCTGGAGGATGTGTCAGACTTTTACTGACTCAAATCATACCCGTGACCTTCAGTTACCCTATGCGTTCTAGGACGTAGGCTTCCTTTTCTGAAATTCCCCGTGGTCCTAGCGGGCGTTCATTTGCGCACCTTTGGGATCGATTTCCAGTCTAACCAGAATGCAGGTCTAAATATAACTTTTGCAATGAATGACTACCTAACCCTTCTCAAACTAAGGCCTCAACCGGATCCGAAGTATAATCATTTAGTATTAAAAAATAATACTGTCGATTTTTAAGAATTCGTTGACCCTACAGCCTCAAAATCAGTGAACTCAAACCATTCAAGATCAAGGCCATAGTTTTTACCAAACATACGTGTTTTATTGAAATTATTTCAGGTTTTTTTGGAAGTTTTAAATGTAATCTTCATAAAAATGTAAGTACTTGATTACGCGACCGTGTTCATTCAATAAAAACTTAAGTACATTGACATTGTAGGCCATCTTTGTACTTGTGAAGTAAGTAAGTACAATGATCTTATAGCGATACATCTTCCGGCGAGATCAGAGGGATAGTTGACTGCACTGGAACCTAATCTTTTACGGATGGATCACTGTGTGTCTTAGTCAGTATCAGTCATGCCTGACACTCCTTCTCGCTCCACCCAGAGCGAGAGAAGTTATTTCATAGTACTCGTAGAAAACAGCGATGCATAATATAGTAATGCAACATTGTAGCTGTAATACCTTACTATCTACTTTTATCATTGTAGGATGAATAGAGGGACTGATCCCTAATTGCAAATACCATGTAGGACGCAGGTAGCAATACCTGTCGAAGAATTGACGTGTCACACAGCGGGCCATCGTGCCCCATCGACTTAACATTCAACACCCATAGGTAATAAAGACGCGTGAATAACAAAACCCCGCACAGGTCCGGCCAATACAAAAATACCTCAAATACCGATACCTATACCTCAACAAATACTTACAGCGCATACGAAAAACTGGGGCCGTCATTTTAACGTTCCCATTCCGAGACTTAACCATTGTTTAAATTAAACCAGTATTCCACTGGTTACGAGTATTACGAAACCAGTTCGTCGAGATTCGAAAATGTCAATAAGCGCAAAAATAAATATTACACTATTTCCTTAATAAAACACTCGACTAACTTATTCATATGTAATATTTTTATCGTCTATCTGTATAATAAAATATTATTACGAGGATTACAGCTAATCGTAATCGAAATGATGTTCGATTGCTAATAAATAAATAATCGAATGATTGATTGTATTCAAGTATGAATTATCTTTGCGTTGATTAACCAATTTAGTGTTATATGTTGGCTAGACAAATAATAATCACTATAGGCTTAATTGATTCATACAACATTGAATTCTGGTAAAAGTATTCATGTGAAGGTAGGTTACTGATGGCTGTTATGAACTAATTGCTTACGTGTTTTCCTTGAATTCATCAATTCTCAAAACACATTCAGATGAATAATTATACTGTTACGTATGTATAAATATACCTGCCTGCATAATAAGTCAGAATCGTTCCATCCAACTACGTTGTTCTACTTTTATAAGAATTTTTAGTTTTATCATATTCGCGAATATTCAAAGCAGGCAAATCTACTGTGAAAATCTGAACACAAACTAAAATAAACAATTCGACTCTTCGAATGTAGACACACTTTGCACCATTAATATTACTGTATAAGGTAAATCTAAAATTAGCTTTTCCAACGAAATTGCGATCGCATTCTCGCTTTAGAAGATAAATCAGTGAGGTTTGGTAATCAAAAGCAAACAGTTGAATCTTCATTACATAATATTTATACAGGAAGCAGCTTATTTACCTAATAGAAAGATATGAAGGGTATATTTAAGCTTAACCAGAGTAACTACGCGGAAATTCGGCTAGGCCAATTATAAATTCTTTTTTAATTATTTTATCGCGCGTAGTAGGTACAGTCGCCGACAACGGCTGTTAAATGATCACACCACTTATGAAAGGGCTTTGTTCTTTTTGTGGGTTACGCAAAAAGGTGTCATCATTAGAGAAGTCACACTTTTAAAGTAGTTTAATGGAAATATTAAGTCATAGGGGTCACTTAGCTGGCTGTTAAAAAACATGAATGACAATTTAACATTAAAAATTCTTACTTGGTAAAACCGCCTGCACGTGGCGGGGTCAGCGAAATTTCCATTGCCCGTAGTGCCTTCGGGACAAACAAAGTCCTCTGGCTTATCTTTATCTTTCTGCTGCTGGTAGCTTCCTGAAAATCAATAAAGCAGTTTATAGTTCTGAAAGAAGACAACTCTGTGAGCATTGTGACACCTTGTTCTAGGTATTTAAAAGTCTGTCCTGAACAAATAGCGAGCTTGGAGCTTAACTCAGACAGGAGACTACAAAGTCTTTTACTTTATTAAGGGAAAACCTTAGAACAGTTTCTATTTGATTTTCTCGGAGGAATTTTCTCTTAGGTACACAAAGACGCACTTCTTAACAGTCGAAGAGACATAATGTCGCATCTGGTAATGCGATTCTACAAACTGTAGTATATTTAAGTTCACCACGGTGTTGTTTTGATCGTGCGTGACTAATTAAACCGCCAATAAATTAACCACAACTTTTATTAAACTCATTTATTATTTTCGAACTTTTAATAGGCGCCAGTGCCAGCAGAAGTACTTTCGATTTCATTTTAGTATTATTTTATATTCAAAAGAGAAAGTTGTTACGCAAAACATTTCTAGTCCCGAATTGATTGAACATTATTGAACAGGGAAGTCACGATTTAGATATTATTTATTTAATAGAGCTTCCTTATCAGATTTAGTATCACATTCCTTCACCATAACATCAAGATGCCTCATTAACATGCGAGACGCTATTATATTATTTAATGAAGCGATTATGTATTGAATTTGAATTATTTAAATAAAATTACGTATAAAATTTTTATTTAAAATAATTCAAGAATTTATCTGATACGTATTTTTTAGCGTAAGCAAATCACGGATATTCACCAGTTTTATTTTTAACTTTGAATGTGATATAATGAGCTGTGTATCTGATAAGTTAACGAAGGACTTTGCCACATTAATGAAAAGGCTCAGAAAGTAACAACAGCTGTATGTAAAATTGTACACATTCCGACTACAAAATAATGAAGACACTTTCATGAGCTAGATAAATATAACTTCAATACATAATAACTGTACCTTCGTAAAACTTCCAAGAAAACTATATTTAAAAATGTTTGGTCAAATACAAATCTAAAGCCGCTAGTAGACATTTGTAGAATATAAAAGCTATTAGAAAAGACTGACGCTAAGCTGTCTAGACATCTTGCCAAATTACGGCGAGTTAGAAAGACGTCTTGTAACGTCTGAAGCCCTGGTACCTCACGTCTCACTTTAAAATACCACAGGGACTCGAAAATAATAGAAAATGGCAACATTTTCTTATTCTTTCACATCCATCATCCACTTTAGCATAATAACAATTGATATTTTCTTCTAATAAAGACGTTAACAAAGTTCTTAACATTTCTGTTTATCTTGAAACAAAGCGACTTCTCTTTCGCGTTCTCTTGAAAATATGTTGAGAACAATCTTTACTGTAATTTCCCTAAGGTAATTTGTAAATAATTAATTTTGAATCAAAAACGTCAACGACAAACATCAAAACGAAAAAAAATAGGACAGTGGCCCTCAATTTATTCATACGGCATTTTTCTAACAAAACAATCAGCCGTAGGCACAATAGGTCTGAGAGTTTTTGGTATTTCAATGTTTCCTACTCATTCAATTGTAGATTAATCTTTGAGTGCTTATCTTAGTTTGTAAACAGACAGGCAAACCACATCGCATACCTCATTCATTATTTATAAGCTAACTGATTACAAAATTTAGTGGGCCTTCAGAGGTTTGTGAATTGATTGTGTACGTCTGTTTAACGTGCCAATAAATTGTTAAATACTGAAGTACGCATTCGTTTTGAAATGTATTAGTAACTACTGAAGTTTCTTCATGTTATGTGCATGTATGTTTCGCGTTGGAAGTTACAGTGAATGCATCAGGGTAGCCAGCGAAAAAAGAATGGCATGTTTTACCTCTTCTTCAAGTTAGAGAGTTATGTCGATGGATTTTATGAGTTTAATTGTGTTTATACATTCATGTAATTACCGCAAATGTAATTTATATTTTCATACTATCCAGTAATGAACAGCAATTGCAAAAAAGACGTACGAAAAATTTAATTTTGAAAGCTACGCTAGAGCATTCACCTTTAAGATATGAATTCGAAGAAAATATATCCACTAGACACTTTCATGCTCGCACTACACATCCGTTAGGTTTGTTCTTTTGGTTTGTTTGACAGTTGTTAATTACTTTTGTTGTAGACTGTACCAGGTTTCTGTCCCGGGGAGTTAGCCGCGCTTTGCTCCTGAGAGCTTTGAATTTACGAAATTCGTTTTGGTAAACCTAAACACTGAGGAGTAGGCACTTCTAAATTACAGGTGTAGACGTTTCGGCGTGGGTTTAATTAGATCTGAAGTTAATTTAAAAACTTCAGTAATTTTATTAACCTTATTTGTTGAGATTAACTTGCTTCAAGTTTTCCAACTACCTTCAGTCTGCCAGCTTTTCTAAAAATCCTACTTTAACTTAACACGTAATTATCGAGCAAATGAGAATCGACTTTAACGACAAAAAAGTCTGCAAAGCTGTCGGCTATAAATTTCCGGACTAGAGCCTTGCAAGGTAAGTAGACATAAAATCAGGTAACTACATTAAGTACCGACGTAAGTGTCAATATCCTCGATAGCAACCGGTCACAGGCCTCAATATGCTTCAATGTCAAGTGAAAGAAAGGACGTGCCAGACGAATTACAATCACGTCCATTATTCTCCACATCTGACACTTTCTAAATATAACATATTATTATCGTAATTCACATAGTAATGAGAAACTCTTCCGTCAGAGATTTCTGGCGCACGCTTTCACATTCAACTTTTTTATGAAATAGTAAAAATTCTAACTAAACACGATGCTTTCACTAAGTATCATTTCGTTGTAACAGTTACGTTAACGACTAACAAATTGATCGCCGGACCGCTTGCATAAGATTACAAATTACGCATTGCTTCGGTTGATTTTTAATTCCTTATATGTAGAAGCTGTTATAAGGTTGTAATTTATCACTGAATTAGATGTTCACAAGTGAAAAAAAAATATTGTATAATAAATGTGACTAACCATTGATTAATATAGCACAAATGAGTAATATTCGCATATATGGTAGGCCGGCCATGGCGCTGGCGGTTCGCGCACTGATCACTGCGTGTATCGACATGGTGCCTTTCACCGGCGCGCGCACACTGCGCCGGCGCACGGCCCGCTGCCATCACCAGCCGACCTCCGCGGGCGGCTTTCTCCTCAAACCCCCTGACATTCGTCAAATAAAGGTAGGCGCTGCTTACGTACCGCATTGGTGTCAAATTAGGTTCCGTGTGCAACCAATGATATTGACAATAAATCGCTTTTAAATGGAAAGGCACTGATGCAATAGGTGAAGATGACCCTTACATAAAAACTTGTAACTGATTCGCTAACATTGTCGGGTTCAGAACGACGGGCCATATGGGAATAGGAAACCGTCATAAGCCTGATTTGTAGAACGTAGTAGCTTATTTTTTGTCACCATTTCTGTTACCAAACTCCTGGAAAAACACCGCCTAAAAATATTCACAAGCAGTAGGTCTAAACTAGTTCAAATACTTTTAGGTACCCAATGCAAATCGTCAGTACCTAGATCGAGATAATTAGCAAATCACCTTGATGAATTCTGCGAATTTTATGCAAGTTTATTCTTCTAGATGTTTCTTATAGGTATTTCTTGCATGTAAACAGGTCGTAGCTGCGAACACCTAATATAACCCGTCGTGATTTCTAAACACTGCGTCTTGGGTAAGTTTAGCTGGATCTTTCTTTTTGAGCAGGTTGAGGACGTTGCGAGCACAATCAAGCAGCTGATAGAGGATGCCAAGTTTCGAGGCATGTGGAACAGAGAGTAAAGTCCCACATACTGACATACCACTGTTGAAAAGAGAGGATCCTCCGATCGGACGGTGTTAGTTATCAGAGGGGTGTTATGTCTGGTGGGCTACTGCCCAACAGATGATTTCGGGCTGTTGTATCTAATTCAATCGCACGAAAAAGTTAGATTGCTTAATGCAGGATTCGTAATTATTATTTGACGTCATAGACCTCGCTACAACGCTTCAAAGCATCACCAATATGGATTTCACAGAAGTAGATGCTCATAATCTTCGGCCTACATTGGGACAGGCTTTCATGTAGGCAGAGACACCGTGGAGAACTTTGGAGGTTACCGAGCTTGCCGTGTCGATAGTCATCTAAACAAATTCGGCTATGTTTTGGTTCTAAAACCAAATCACCCCTTGCCAAAAAGGAGTGGAGTTAAAATATCCATGTCCTAGATAAACCAGGAACAGTTTAGCAACAGTTAGTATTTTACTCGTAGCGAATGTCATCTGACCACGGACTCCACAGCCCAATTAGTCGGCCATTCCGATATCCTGTGGTTCTGTGAGCGTGTGTGTCCTGTGGCTCCCGATTTCCGATAGCACTATTCAACAAATTTCAAACATTTTATTTTTAATGGTCTTATAGGTTCTAATTTAAATTGTACTACATATATAGACAGTCTGGATGATTATGTTTTATATGTTTTTTTTAATAATAATGATTTAAACCAGATTATTTAATATATATAGATTATATTTCTCCATATAAACCAAACCACCACCATTTGGTTTTAATGACCAAGTTCATTCTCCTTCACAGTTTTGAGATAAAACGCTTAGAAAAATCACGTTTGTTCTACAAATACTTATTTGAAATTATGAAAGGTTTAGTTTTTTTTTTGTACTGTCTGGCTCTTCTTTTATGCTGTGATTTAAGCGATATAAAAGATGATTACCAAAAAGTTGTCTTGAAGTGTCATCCTATAAAAATTAGTCAATGCAATCTCATCGGAAACGGTTCGATTGATTTGGCGGTCTTTTTTGTTGTGTTTATAACTGACAGAACGCTCAATTAATACTTACTTTTTACGTACTTATGATATTTTTTTGAAAAATCCAAAAATCCATCGCTTCGCACGGGTGTGATTTCAGTTTCAGGAAATGCCCATTAGGGCTTATGTGAAATAAAGAGATTTTGTTTTTTTTTTCAGTTCTGTAGTGCAGCTCAAAACGTTAATGGGTTTCAGGATTCTGGCTACTAACTACAACGTCATATATATTGTTACGCCGTGAAACTTGAGTACGCTATATCTTCGACGGAACCAAGGGTAGCATCAAATAATTAAAACGCATTGTTGTGCGAAGCATCTAGAATAGGAGTACATACTCAGGCCTGGCAAATTCCAGAAAAGTCCGACAACCACTATTATTATTAGATAAAGATTCAGTAGGTAGTTATGTGGGTGGATAAGGGAATTTGTACCTTCCGGTATTAGCAATAGAGTCGAAATTCGCATGTAAGGTGGTAGATAAGTACCTACTAACGAGAGTAATAATAATGATTTATGGCCTCCCGATGCGACTATTTTGTGCTAGAATGTCCTTGAAACGTCGGTATCGAGAAATTTCGATGACTTCGCATATAAATACGGGTCCCCGGCTAGAAGCAGTTCAGTTTGATTTTGTCAGCGATACAGAGCGAACTACCTAAGTGTGTGAAGTGATACCTAGCGACCTAAGCGATACTTAACGGAACTCTGAGTGTTTATAGTGATTGGTTATTTGTTGATTGGACTAATTTGTCATTGTTTGTGGTTAATAAAGTTATCTGCTAGTAAACCGGCATTTAATTACTCACGTTCGTAACAACTGGTGTCAGAAGTGGGATGCCATTACTACAGAGGGACGACGAACAGGGACCACGAACAAGGAGGCAAGTGGAGATGGATGCTGCACGTCAACGTCTGGAAGCGGAAGATCGGGCTGGTATGGGAGCAACGGCAGCTGCTGAGGCGCCAACAGGGCCATCCTCGGAAATGAACCTCGCCGCAGTGTTGGCCGCCATGCAAGCTAGTATGGAGGCTAACCAGCGTAAGCTCCAGGATCTAATCGCGGCTAACCAGGAAGAAGCCCGCCGCGAACAGGAAGCTGCCCGCCGCGAACAGGAAGCTGCCCGCCGCGAACAAGAGGCTAACCAACGTAAGCTCCAGGACCTAATCGCGGCTAACCAGGAGGACGCCCGCCGGGATCAAGAGGCTAAGCAGAACCTGATCCTCAAAAAAATCGATTACGGCCTCGTCACGTTGGGCGAGAAAGTGAAAAATCTCACCTTAGAGGTCAAGGAGGTTTCCGCCCGAGCTGATAGCCTCGAAACCAGAATGGAAGATCGCCTGCTGGACATCAACAAAAAAATTATCAAGCTCGAAGCACGCGAACCCGTTGCTGTTAGCGCACCATCACACACCCACTGTGCATCAGCCGCAAAATTTGATATGCCGCGTTTTGATGGCACGTCGTCCTGGACGGCTTTTAAGTACCAATTCCAAACACTGGTCAAGACGAACCGCTGGGATGATGACCAGTCTTTCGCGGCGTTAACTTTGGCCCTACGAGGGGACGCTCTGCTGGTCCTAGAGAACCTTCCTCCAGACGGCAGGACGTTGGAGCGTCTAATGGAGGGACTAGACACTCGCTATGGTGACAAGCACCTCGAACATGTTTTCCGCGCGCAACTTCGCGAGAGAACGCAGAGGTCGAACGAGAGCCTTCAGCAGTGGGGAGTAGAGGTTGAACGGCTGGTCCGGCGGGCATATATGTCGATGACACCGGAGATGGTGGAAGTAAATCTGGTGCAAGCATTCATCGACGGTCTACGGGATACTGAAGTCAGGGCTACGGTGCGACTCGGACACCACCAAACTCTGAAGAGTGCGATGGCCCACGCTTTGGAAGTGGAAGCCGTACGACAAGACTCACGTACGCACAGAGTTCGGGAAGTGGTGGTCTCACCTTCAGTGCAACCACGTCACCGAGAAGTGGCTTCGTCGGCAAAGTCCCGCTATATTCCGACGTGTTATGGATGTGGAGAAAAAGGGCACATTCGTACCGATTGCCCCAAGAGGAAGAGGGGAAGTGTGGACTCCGGAACTCAAGTTAACGAGGAGTCGTTAAACTAAATGTCGCCAGGGCCGCGGGGCGGGTGCTGGCTGGTCAACTGAAGGCCCCAACCATCACCATCAATCAAGTCCACAACGGAAATAGTTTGATCATCGAGGGAACGCTGAATCAACGTGCTTGCAATTTCACCGTTGACACCGGGGCGTCACGGACTATTATAAGACCTGAGTTGCTGAAACGCACCATCTTGTGGCAAACAGAAACCCCAGCCTACCGTCTTCAGACAGCCACTGGCCAGCCAGTCTCCGTCCTCGGTGATACAGAAATCGAGTTTAAAATCGGTGATCAAGTGTACACCCATTCAGCGTTAATTGCGAATATTACCGACGATTGCATACTGGGTCTCGACTTCCTGCGGAATTACCGATGTGTTTTAGATATCGATAAAGGAGTATTGAAATTCCCAGACCAAGAAGTCTTCCTGCAAGGAATTAACACATGCAACCTCTATTGCTTAAAGGATACCACATTGGCTCCAAGAACGGAAACCTTAGTCGAAGTCAAATTTCCTAAGAAAATTAGGCAACGCAGATGTGTTATGGTTGAAGACATTGGCCGGCACCCGGAACTTATCACCGCGAGGACATTAGTTATGACGAAAGGAAGATCCAAGGTCAGGATTGTAAATCTTGGGAAAAAGGAGATCCAGTTGAAGAAAAACAGTGTTGTTGGAAGATGTGAAGAAGTGAAGTATCTCCGCCAAATCAACACATCTTCAGTAAAACAAGACGCAATAAAAGGTGAACCTGATCACATCCAGCAACTTCTGGAAAATTCTAAGAGCAATTTATCAGTTTCGGAACTACAGCAAGCCAAGGAATTTTTGCTACGATTCCGGGATATCTTTGCAACGGGAAAAGATTGCGGAAGAACAGGTCTCGTCAAGCATGAGATAGATACAGGCGATGCTAGACCAATTAAACAGAGACCGCGCCGCATACCCTGGGCTAAAGAAACTGAGGTAGCAGAAATGGTAAAGGATATGGCTGATTGCGGAATAATTGAACCTTCTACGAGCCCATGGTCTTCTCCTGTCGTTCTGGTGAAGAAGAAGGACGGCAGTACCCGATTCTGTGTAGACTACAGAATGCTGAATGATGTAACGAAGAAGGACAGTTATCCCTTGCCTAGGATAGACGACACACTGGATATGCTCAGTGGTATGAAGTGGTTTTCAACCATTGACTTGAAAAGTGGCTATTGGCAAGTGGAAATTAGCGAGAAAGATAAGGAAAAGACAGCGTTCAGTACAGGAATTGGCAACGGCCTGTGGCAATTTAACGTCATGCCTTTTGGGTTGTGCAACGCTCCAGCGACGTTTGAACGCCTCATGGATAGAGTCATGGTGGGCCTTCTTGGTGACGTCTGCCTGGTATATTTGGATGACGTCATTATAATGGGCCGCACTTTTAAGGAACACCTGAGAAATATGGAGAAAGTATTCACCAGGATACGGGGGGCTAACCTAAAACTAAGCCCAAAGAAGTGTGCCCTGTTCAAGAAGGAGGTCAGCTACCTAGGACATGTCATCTGCGCCGATGGAGTGAGAACCGATCCTGAGAAGATAAAGGCTGTCCAACAGTGGCCGGCTCCAAAGAATAAAACAGAAGTACGTGCATTTCTGGGGTTGTGCACATACTACAGACGGTTTGTTATGAGTTTTTCGGACATTGCAAAACCTTTACATCAGCTGACTGAGGATAAACGAGATTTTATCTGGGACAAGAACTGTGAGTCAGCATTCAATGAACTAAAGCAACGGCTATGTGAAGCGCCTATACTGGGGTATCCGAGCAGAGATGGAAGATTTGTCGTCGATACCGACGCCAGCAACACAGGAATTGGTGGAGTGCTGTCGCAGGTGCAAGAAGATAGGCAAGTCGTGATCGCTTACTTCAGTAAGGCACTTTCAAAACCAGAAAGGAACTACTGCGTGACTCGACGAGAACTACTGGCTGTTGTAAAAACTTTGCAACATTTCCACAAGTACCTCATAGGGAGACAGTTTACGTTGAGGACGGACCACGCTGCATTGAAATGGCTTCTACAATTCAAAAACCCTGAGGGTCAAGTTGCAAGATGGCTAGAGCAGCTGCAGGAGTTCAACTTTGTGACGGAACATCGAAGTGGAAAAGGGCATAACAATGCTGACGCCCTGTCGCGACGTCCATGTAATGAGGACTGTAGACATTGCCAGCAAAATGAAGCCCGGGAACACGTGAACTTAATTAGGGCTGAAGGCAACTTTAAGAAGTCCCAGGAAGAAGATGACGATATTCGACCTATACTGGACTGGAAGCGTAGTGGAACTAGGCCTCAGTGGAATGAAGTGTCGTCACATAGTCCTGTCACAAAGAGCTACTGGGCACAGTGGGACAGTTTAGTCCTAGAAAATGACGTGCTTTGTAGGAAATGGGAATCGAACGATGGCAAGGAGGTGACCACACAAGTGATAGTACCACGACGTGAAGTGGTCCCCCTGCTTCAGGAGATACACGATGGCGCTTCTGGTGGACACCTGGGAATCAAGAAAACTCTACTGAAAGTGAGACAGCGGTATTACTGGCTCAATTGTAGAGAAGACATAGAGCAATGGTGTCGGAAATGTACAGCGTGCGCATCCGTGAAAGGACCACAGACTAGAAGCAGGGGCAAGCTTCAGTTGTACAATGTAGGAGCCCCATGGGAACGCATTGCCATCGACGTTGCTGGACCTTTCCCAGTGACAAATGACGGAAACAAATACATAGTGGTGATACAGGACTATTTCACAAAGTGGCCTGAAGTTTTCGCCATACCCAATCAGGAAGCGACGACAGTGGCGAAAAAGGTGGTCGAAGAAGTAGTATGTCGGTATGGCGCACCTTTGGAGATCCATTCCGATCAAGGCCGCAACTTCGAATCAGCGCTGTTCCAGGAAATGTGCACTCTTCTGGGGATTTACAAGACACGCACAACACCTGCGCACCCACAGTCGGACGGAATGGTGGAGAGGTTTAACCAAACCCTGGAGAACCACCTGGCTAAGGTGGTCGATGACCATCAGAAAGATTGGGACCGGTATATTCCACTATTTCTGATGTCTTATCGATCAGCAGTGCATGATAGCACGGGCCATACCCCAGCAAGAGTGAATTTCGGCAGGGAGATGAGACTTCCAGTCGATACCATAACCGGCGTGCCACCTGACAAGGCTAAGCCAGTTACGGACTTCGTAAGTGACCTCCAAGATCAATTGGATGAAGTGCATAAACGAGTGCGTGAGAATAGCCTGCACAGCAGCGTTAAAATGAAAACTAGATACGACCGCAATGCCAACGCCAAGGGATTTGAGGAAGGTGCACTGGTTTGGCTCCACAACCCACTTCGACGAAAAGGGAAGTCGCCGAAACTTCAAGCTCGATGGGAGGGACCCTACACCGTGATAAAAAGGATCAACGACGTTACCTACCGCATCAAGAAAGGGTTACGAGGGAAACCTAAGGTAGTCCACGTGGATAGATTGGCGCCGTATCACGGATCTAATAATGCTCGGGACGAGCATGACTAAGAGGGGGGCACTGTTACGCCGTGAAACTTGAGTACGCTATATCTTCGACGGAACCAAGGGTAGCATCAAATAATTAAAACGCATTGTTGTGCGAAGCATCTAGAATAGGAGTACATACTCAGGCCTGGCAAATTCCAGAAAAGTCCGACAACCACTATTATTATTAGATAAAGATTCAGTAGGTAGTTATGTGGGTGGATAAGGGAATTTGTACCTTCCGGTATTAGCAATAGAGTCGAAATTCGCATGTAAGGTGGTAGATAAGTACCTACTAACGAGAGTAATAATAATGATTTATGGCCTCCCGATGCGACTATTTTGTGCTAGAATGTCCTTGAAACGTCGGTATCGAGAAATTTCGATGACTTCGCATATAAATACGGGTCCCCGGCTAGAAGCAGTTCAGTTTGATTTTGTCAGCGATACAGAGCGAACTACCTAAGTGTGTGAAGTGATACCTAGCGACCTAAGCGATACTTAACGGAACTCTGAGTGTTTATAGTGATTGGTTATTTGTTGATTGGACTAATTTGTCATTGTTTGTGGTTAATAAAGTTATCTGCTAGTAAACCGGCATTTAATTACTCACGTTCGTAACAATATCCTAGAAGATAGGTACTTTTCTACTCCATATAAATCAAGCCGACCCCAATATAGTTGGGAAAAGGCTAGGCAGATGATGATGATAAATCAAAACTACGACTTCACATAATGGGTGCGTAGGTACGTGTACCATCAAAGTTAATACCTATGAGTTTAAATAAATAAACACTAAGTATAACAAACACGGACCGCAGCAAGCGCTACTTAACCTCATTTAAAGATGCCTAGCATTAGCGTTGCTTAGCCACAATGCCTTAATTTAAGCCAGGTACGAGTAGCTATCTTATCTATCTACATCTCAATAGTGGATTGAGTGCTCACGAGTACGTACTTAGCTTTCTTGAATTTGTTTTCGAGGTGAAAAATCATCGAATATTTTCTCCAGGTCCGGGTGAAACGAGTGGAATGTCAGACTTTTACTGAATAAAACCGACGTCTGTTCCATCAGTCGCCCTTTGCGCTCCAGGGTCACGGTAAGGCTTCAGATATATTAGGGGACAAAATGTCCCCAAATACGACGCGCAATTTAATGGCGTTGCGCGCCGTGTTGCAGACATAGGCCTCCCCAGAGTGTCACTATAACAACTAGTCCTGTGCGTCTAGTATGCATCGGGTTCCCCTGTCCCTCACCAGGTCAGCATCAGTCCACCTTGTGGGAATCCTTCTAACGCTACGTTGTCGCCACTCCAGAACCTTTCGTCCCCATCAACCATAAGTTCTGCGAGCAAAGTGCCCTGCCCATGTCAGCAACCTTGGTTCTGAGGCTTTACTCTTTTGAATAGCAGCTCAGCAGCATTTCTAGGGTTCCGTACTTCAAAAGGTAAAAGCGGGACCCTTATAGGATCAGTTTGTAGTACGTCCATCCGTCTGTCTGACTGTAAAGACGCCTTTATCTCGAGAACGCGTAGAGGTATCGGGATGAAATTAAAACCATGTAAGTGCTCGGGTCTGCGGTCCCTTGAAGCTGTGCAAAAATCAAACCTCTAAGGTAACGAAAAAAAGATACGGAAGTTTACGTCCAAAAAACGTATATTTCGACAGTCACAAAAAAAAAACAAAATTCGCGTTGATATAGAATCCTGAAAGGCATGAAGCGAGATCCTATAGCTTGCTCATAGGTCGGGTTGCCAGATCTTCAAAACGAAAAGCCGGACAAACCAGCCAGTTTAGTCGGACATTTGAGTAAAAAGGCCGACATTTTTTTTTACCCCATGCACGGAAGTTTTACTTTTTACATTCTAATGAAATAACAAGTCATTGCTGGTCTGTGAACGCTTGCAATTGCAAGAACACATGAACAATCTAAAAAGTGGTCTAATTTAAAAAGCCGGACAGGCCGTCCTCCACCTAATTTGGCCGGACACACAACCAAAAAGCCTGACCGTGTCTGCCGTGTCCGGCTTTATCCGGACGCCTGGCAACGCTAAGTATAGGAAAATACGTCACCAAAATATAATCATTTTGTGATTCGGAAAATTCTACGAGATTCAAATCCGGAATCGAATTGTTTTCATAATTAAGTTTATACGGAACCCTCAGTGCGCGAGTCCGACTTGCACTTACTCGGTTTTTTACATTTTTGTTAACCAGACCTAAAAACCATTTAATTTTGCAAATTAAAAAAAATGAGAACGCACTGTAACAATTCAATTACACAGTAATCAATTTAACCTACCGTTGAAAATGTTTATTGTAAAGCCATTTCCCATGGCATTGGGGCTGGAAGTTGACAATGAGCTCTTCAAGGTAGGTTGAATCTCTGTTATTAGATAACTAGTAGATATTCGTAAATATTCGACCTTAGTGCCTACATACTTTCATGATCTTTTTTTTGTTTTCTTTTTATTGTTGATAGGTTCGCGCTTGACTGCTATCTCACCTAATAGAAAGCGACGATGCGGTCGACGATGGAGCGCGATAACCTAGAAGTAACCTATTCACTCTTGACCTAAAGTTCCCCAGGTTGTAGCCATCGGAATCGCAGAATCTTCTTCATGTCATTTTACTCGTGTGTAGTTCACCGTTAGTAACCAATCTTTGTCAGCAAAAAAACCTGAAACAATACAAACATAGAAACCTTATAGAGATTTCTTTATGAACCGTCTGAAAATGAAATACTAGGGCGTGAGGTCCAAGTGTTCGTGTTTGTGAGTTTTTCGTTCAGTCAGAAACCATTTATTTGACTCTTCATATGTCCGGCCATGGCCTTTTCTTCGGCCAACCAGTTCAGTATTGTCATTCAGCGTGACCACCCTTGTTTTTACGTAGGAAATCATGAAATGACTTCTCCCGCTCTTGATGGAGAAAGAGGGATCTTCAGACATTTACCAACTTAAACCCTGTATTTCTTCAGTTGCCGTTTGCGAAGTCTACGGTAGGGAACTCTTACAAACAATCTGCGGCCCTCATCACCAGCACTAACTGGCCGACTGTCCTTGTCAATCTTGGTGATATTTTTGATAATCTCCTCGCTGAATGTGACACAGGAACCTCCCAAAACAATCGCATCCGGAAGACCTGCGTCAGGCGGAAAGTGAGGACGCCGTAGTGCCTTTACGGTCACTGTCCCAAAAAACCGGCGCTCTCCCGGCACTCTCCCAAAACGACCATCATGGTCGTTGGTTATGACAGACTCTGCATTTATCTAGTGTGGGACAACGTTTTTAATTTAAAAACAAGAAAAAATTGTTTGTAAGTTATACCTACAATCTCTCTAAAAGACGCTAATAACGAGTTAGTTTGGGGTTACTCGTAACTTTTATTTGAAAGGCGCCTATGCAAGAAAATGAAGCTGACTAACCAATCCCGAGCTACAGCGGTTGTTATTAATTTATAACAACAGCGCGAAGATTAAGATAAACTAAAAAGTTACCGCGGCCCTGAAATTTTCCCAATATTTATTTACCGCGTACATCGAAGGACTGAAACAATTTGCCTGTTGCGGTCTTTCCGTCTGATTATAATTTGGTTGTCTTCAAAGCTAGAGTGAATAAATAGGCTCATAATAAACTAGTAATGCGCTTCATCATCAACGATTGCATCACTGCTTACCATCAGGTGGGATCGCGGTCACAGAATAAGTAATATCGCGGTCAAGCACTAGATTAAATTTTTTTTTAAGCCATAGGGCGACATAGAAAAGCATGGCGGGACACAGGTTGAGATGTAGCTGATAAACTCGTACATACTTTCAAATTTTAATAGTCTGTATTTTTATGAAAATAATAAGTAACCAAATTAGACATAACACAACATAATGTCAGACAAGGACGCCCCAGTCTTTGCTACTGTACCTACAGTTAACTCATTAAACTTAATCAGAATTTATGTTAAAAAAGTTTTAATAACCTAGGTACTACATGCTTAATCCTAATAATTTATGTTGCTACATTTTGTAATACAACTGCCATAATTAATTAGACATTGTTTGCTGTAGGTTAATTACTAAGTTACGCATAAGCCTACAGTAGATTTTTTTAAAGAGACTGATGACTTGTCAGTGGGTAGCCTTAGGGGCGGATTTTTAGGAGTTGGAGTATATCCTTAGGGGCGCCATGAGAAGCAAAGAAAACGAAAAAAAAAAAAATTTTGCTTAAAAATTTTTTTGGGATTTTTGGATTTTTTTTGGAATTTACGTACATACGCTTATAGGCACCATGAGACGTGCAGAAAACAAAAAAAAAAATAAGGTTAAAAAAATTTTTGCCACTTAGAAAATTTCTCCTTGCTTTTCACCTTGAGTACAGGTAGGGGCAAACACTTAGAAAATTTTTCGAAAAATGTTTTTTTGGAAGTTGATGCCATACGCTTATAGGCACCATGAGCCGTGCAGAAAACAAAAAAGCGTCAAGTCCCGCGCCATAGCGCCCCTAAGGCTACACTCCAACCGATGACTTCTCCCACTCTAGGACGGACCGGGAAGCCATATCAGACTTTTATTGCCTAGTTTACTTTTTCCTTAGTGTCCGTATCACATGCCCTTGCCATCATTTTACCTTCTTGTAATGAAACAAACACATGAAATTCACGATCTAGCCAAAAGAAATAACTAATTAGAGTATTTTTAATATTGAGGAGCTCGTGGCTAGATAATAACAGCCGCACAGGTCGATCTTCAAGGTTAAGCAACGCTTGCCTAGGTTGGTCTGTGGATGGGTGACCATCTTAACGTAACGAGTTTCCTCCGTGCCTCGGAAAGCACGTTAAGCCGTTGGTCCCGGCTGTCATTTGGAGATCTTTGGCAGTCGTTACGGATAGTCAGAAGCCAGTAAATCTGACTCCAGTCTTGCCATGAAGTACCGTGTTACCCCAGTTAATGGGTTGTGGAGGTCTGGTAGGCAGCCGCTCCTCGTAAAATACTGGTATTCAGCTAAATCCGGTTTGACTGGAAGCCGACCCCAATATAGTTGGGAAAAGGCTAGGTAGATGATGATGAGTATTTTTAATATTATCTCCTTAAAAAATGATTGCAAAGATCTCGTTATAATATGCCACTCAACATACACATTCTACAATGTAGAATCATATTAACTTCTATCCCAAAATCTGGAAGCCACTACTGTAGGTTATTTGTAGTATGAATAACCCGTACCCACCAGTGCAAATGGAGTCCTTGAATATTAACAGTTTTTGGTTGGACACTAGTGGTAGACCAGCCTCACACACAATACACCAGAAAATCATATCATATGGTTAGAAAACCGACCAAGTGCGTGACGGACTTGCCCACGATAGATGTACAGTCCGTACCTAGCAAAATAAGGACAGAAAAATAATTGGGTTCATTGTATGGGAGCTCCAACCAAATATTTTCCTATTGTAATCTGTTTCTAATATTTATTGTTTTAGTGGCAACAGAAATACCTTCTTACATATATCACGGTTCTTGAGTTAAAGCCTAAAAAAAACACTTAAATGAAGAAAAATAATATTTTAGGTAATATATTATGGCAAAAAAGTTATTTTGGCAAAAAAATGCGTAATGCCAAATTATACATTCTTTTAAGACTTTAAATATTCACCATTTGTTGACAACAACATATAAAATAATCAAACAATTTTATTGTATCCATTTTTTATATTTCACCAGACGATATCATGTTCAGCAAAAAGTTCATCAATTCAGGGAAATAAAATGCGTGCCATGATGTATGAAAAATTCAAAGAAAATTCTGCAAACCAATTAAATGATTTCTAATGATTTTTCAGAGCCAAGTGCCTATTATTGAAATAACCGACGATTTATTTGGAAGTGTATCCTCAGTATGTTACAAAATACTCTGTGGTGTATCCGATTTTACTCACTTCGCGGCCGACGTGTCGCCGTTTCAAACGTCAAATTTGACATTTGGGAGAAATACAACTCCCCGAAGAAAATAAGTGTAAATGGAATTAAACGTTTAAGTTGTGAAATTAAATAGATATTGCAATTTAATGAAAGGGTTGTTTATTTAGCAGATCAAAATGAGTACTTTGCGTGAACGACAGCTCAGTGCGTATAGTGAATCAATATTATTTGACGATTACACGTAGTGTACATTATGGATTATTTATTTGTGTTTTAATATTACAGATGCTTTGAAGCAAATGCTCAATTTGAATCAGCCTCTTACAAAGAGCGTAGCATCTGAGCCTACATGGAAAGTGTTGATCTACGACAGGGTGGGTCAAGATGTTATATCTCCACTGATATCTGTCAAAGAACTTCGAGAGCTCGGCGTGACTTTGCATGTGTGAGTAATAGTTATAACGTGTACTTAGGACCCTAATTACTGGTACTTATGTGCCACTAGCCCCTGATTATCCAATTAGACACCCTGATACATTTCCAATAGGAGTTATTCACTGATAAACTTTTGCTTAAATCACTGACATGCATCCTCACAGAAATTAGCTGGATTCTGGTTATTAGTATTATATTACGAATTACCTACCTATACTGTCAGGGCTAGAGACAAAGATATATAGTTTTTAAAAAATTTAGGTAGGTCAAAAACCTCTTAAGACAGCAATGTGTTAACAGCACTTAATTTAATTGTTTTCCATAATTGGATCGAAACTTATAGTGTAAACCTTTTGAAGCCATTTTTTAAAGAATAAATCCTCACATATAAACTAAGCATACAAAGAGAAAGTAAAACTGACTGAGTAAATCAGCTGGTTTATTGGCTTAGTTATGCGTTACCATGATAGTAATATTAAATACTAAACCATCTAAAATGTCTATATAAAATTCAATTGTTTTGTATGTAAAATGCTATATGAATAACATGAATGACATTTTTAATATAAAAATGCAATAAAACATTTGAGTAAAATTTTACTACTTTCAACACTTACTATAACTGGTAATCAAAGTTTCTCAATTGTGATGCTAAAATTTATAAACTTTTCAGCCAACTACACTCAGATCGGGACCCAATACCAGAAGTTCCTGCTGTATACTTTTGTGCTCCAACTGAGGAGAACCTTGGGCGAATCTGCCAAGACTTGGACAATGGCATCTATGATCAGTACCACTTGAACTTCATCTCACCCATCACAAGGCAGAAACTTGAAGACCTGGCAGCATCGGCCATCCAGTCCAATTCAGCTGTGAACATCCACAAAGTGTTTGACCAGTATCTGAATTTCATCTGCCTGGAAGATGATCTCTTTATTATGAAACATCAACAGTCGGATGCATTGTCTTATTATGGTAAGTATTCATTCAACTTTAATAATATTGGCCTAGTTTTAAAACATGAACAAAAGGTATTGTTTATTTAACAGATATGTCAAGTTTTTTCTCGAATAACATTGTAAGCAACAATTGGTGTTTTGGCAGGTTTTCTATTTCATAATCAAAAAGTATTTATGAAAATATGTTAATAGCAACCATTTTATTAAGTCAGTAGTTACATGAATAAAAAGTAATTATGTTATCATAAATACTTTTTAATTCATAAATCCCCGACCGGTCTCATGCAACCACTTGAGCCTGGGGGCCTCCTCTCCATCCAAAGCAGGAATAGTTGTTTGTTGATTTCCCACATACAGAAAAAGGGGTAGGACTACTTTTGTATTGACAAGAATCTGTAATAGTGCGTAGCGTGCATGCCTGTTTGTGTATAGTGTGTGTGCGTGTGTATAATAGTGCGATCTGGGTGTGTGTGTGTTCACTGTGTAGAGAGTTTAAAAACACTGATGGATCTAGAATCAAGAAGTTGTAAACATTTAATATTGTTATTCTTATAGTTCTTTTCTCTTTTCAGCTATAAACAGAGGTGATACAAAGGACACTGAAATGGAGGCTATCATGGACAATATAGTTGAAAGTCTATTCTCAGTATTTGTGACATTAGGTAAGTTAAAGGTTATCTATACTTTATAACAAAGCACTAATCTCGGGAACTACTAGCCGAATTGGAAAAAATCTTTCGAATACTTAAAGAAGAAGATGCAGGTGAAACCACAGGGAACGCTAGTCAGTTTGTAAATCACGAATCAGTATGCAGTAAAAATCAGTCAAGCAATTATTTTAATGTCTATTAAAGGCGTTACTCCAGAGAGGCGCTGTTTGACAAAGAACCATTGAATTTGGTTTGAATAAGAACTGTTCTAATGAGAAAATTATGCGAGCATTTGAAAATGTTTTTCACCATACACTACATTATTAATTTTCCAAGAATATGAGGTCAATATCTTATCTAGAAATTAAACACAATTATTGTTTTATTGTCCACTAGAAATAATTAAATTTGTGATTATGACGGATAAACACTGTTAAAATTAACGAACGAATTAAGTACGAAAAATAAACTGTTACAGTACCCGGCACGTAAGTTAGCAAGATTTTGGCGTAGTGAGAGTAAATTCGCGTGATACAAAAAAGCGAATGAGCAAACGGGACGTAACGCGGCATCTACGCGTCGCGAGCCGGTGCGAACGGACGCACTCACTATTTCTCGTACAAAATAATTAAATCGTATTTTAATCTATCATTGAAAATTAAACCTCAAACCCAGAGCTTAAAACTCAATATCCACGCGCAGCTTTCGAATCGTGACTCAGCGCACTCATGTCTTCTCGACCACAGACCACTGAACAGATAGACAGCAAAATGTCAGAATCACCAAACGCTCGCGCGAATTCAGCCCCAGATCTCTCCGATCTCTCAATGGACGACACAGCCGAAGAGTTCAGGATGAATGTCAATCGTCGCACTCGCAAGCGTGGACATAATGACGAGTTCACACATGCATTTGAAGATTTCTCTAAAAAAATTATGACGAAACTAAATGAATGGAAAATGGATTTCGGGCAGGATATTTCGCAAATAAATTGTACATTAAAAAAATTGAACGAAAGTACACAAGAAATGAAATCGGAAGTTACCAGTATCAGAAATGAACTTTCGGAATTAAAGAAGACTGTCCGTAGGTTGGAAAGCAGACAAACTGAAGCGGAGGGGGATATCACGTCACTCAAAAAGTCAATGCAACATCACAGTGACGAATATGACGATGTCGCAAAGAAACTTGAAATTCAAGCAAAAGAAATCAAAGATTTATATCAACTGAAAAAAGAGCTGGAAGAAGTTAAGGTGCAGAACAGGAAATTAAGAACTGATGTCAATGCAAGTGAACAAAGGGACAGGCTACTCAATATAGAAATCGTTGGTGTACCTGAACGTGACAATGAAAACTTAAATGAAATTATACTACAGATTGGTAAACGCACTGAAATTGACATAAGAAATGATGATATCCTGCAAGTGAACAGAGTGACTCCAAAGTTTAAGGTTCAGGGTAGGCCAAGGAATATCGTAGCAAAACTGCGAACCCGCCAGCTTAAGGATAACGTTATTTCTCAAGCTCGTAAGCGCCGTTTGTCATCAAAAGATCTGGATATTCAAGGCAGTATCATCCCGGTTTATATTAATGAGCACCTAACGCCGTACAACAAGAATCTTCTAAAAAAGGCTAAAGAAATAGCTACTATGAAAGAGTATCAGTATATATGGACAAAAAACTGCAGGATTCATGTAAGGAAAGCGGTAACAATTCCAGCTATCTTCATTTCGGACGAGGAAGACCTAAGAAAAATCATTTAGGACATCATTCCCTGACACTCGTATGGTTTGCTCTTATTGACTTTTTGTCTCGCTCTTGTGTGCTTAGTTATAGTGTATCTTCTAAGGATTGTCTGATTAACTTATTGTGGAACGAGTTTGCTTATTTAATATTTACTTTTGCCAAGTCTAAACCTATTGAGATCTATGTTAAGTGTTGTATGTTCGATCAATGTACCTATGAGTGTGTGGCTAGTGGCGAGTGTGTAAAGGATATGCGCTGTGGAGTGGTGCGATACTTTGCGTGCACATCATATCTGCATTATCTCGTCTTTTATTGTCTGGTGGACTGCGATAACGTTACTTTAATTTTACAGACAATATTTAAACGCCGTTTGTCCTATGTGTATAATAGGGTGACTCCTAAAATTACAAAATACCGGAAATTCAACTCTATTCTATCAAATTATTTCTCCGATAAATATTTGCAAACAAATATTAATATCACGTTAATTATATTCATTACCTTTATTCTAAAGTTATACAACATTACTTTTAAAATACAAAGTGAAGATTTAATTACACATGTTAGGATTGCACCTACATGTAGCGCACGTACTATACATGTTGTTTTTCTAAATAACTATTACCAGTCAGTGCAAACTTACCCACTTCGCACTTTAATTATTACCGATTTGTTAACATACATCGATATTTACCGTATTATATTAAAAATTAATCAGCCTACTCATAATAACATAATGATTGTGCATCACATCATTTTATTTCAAGTATTGTCGTTTCGATTAAGTATTACTACATGCTGTCATTATACCCGCGAGTTACTAAACGTGTTAATACTACTAATAATTGTTCATTTTCACATATATAAAAGATTTTTATTTATGTTTTTAGTAGGATTTATTTACAAAAATGCAGCCCCTTAACTTAAATATATATTACCAGAACTGCCGTGGCCTCAGAACGAAAATGACGCAACTTCGTCAAAACATTTTAAGCAATAGTTACGATTTAATTATCATGACTGAGACCTGGCTCCACGGCGGCATTTTTGATAAGGAATTTAGTGATCCTCGGTATGACGTGTTCCGTAAGGACCGCGACCTAGCCGCCACCGGCAAATCGTCCGGTGGAGGTGTAATGATACTCGCGCGACATGATTTGGGTGCATGGTGCAATGAGTGTGAGCCTAA
The DNA here is from genome assembly GCA_030763345.1 of Mythimna separata. Taxonomy (NCBI): domain Eukaryota; kingdom Metazoa; phylum Arthropoda; class Insecta; order Lepidoptera; family Noctuidae; genus Mythimna; species Mythimna separata. The sequence continues at coordinate 12,733,423 of CM061180.1, forward strand.
TACCATTAGTACGGAACTTCTTACTATATCAATACCCGCCCGCGCCCTGTCGACATCGGCTAATCTTTATGTGAGTGTTGTTTACGTACCGCCGGATACTCATAGGATAGCGTCTGATATAGATTACGTTTTGCAGAGTGTCACGAATTTTTTATCCCACAACCCAAAAAATAATAACTATTTATTAATTGGAGACTTTAATCTACCTTGTATTAAATGGAATATGGGTGGGCCAACTTTTCTAAAACAAGGTGCCGTCGAAGTACAAAATGCAGCTATGCGGTTGGTGAATGGTTTATGTTTTTGGGGAATAACGCAATATAATACACTTTCTAATCACAAAGGCCATACACTTGATTTAGCGTTTTCTAACTTACTATTGAACATAAACGAATGTCTTCATCCGCTAACGAAAGTTGACATTCATCATCCAGTGTTGGCTATAGAAATCCCTGACCTTGAAATTTTCCCTTTTCGTGAGTTGTCCGCACCGAGACGTAATTATCGTAAAACTGATTATAACGCATTAAATAGTTACTTTGCTAAAATTGACTGGCACTCAATGTTGGATAAAAAATCAACGGACAGCGCAGTCCATAGTTTTTATGATGCGATTCAAACAGGAATTGACGAACATGTACCTTTCAACCGACCTGTGGGTTCTCGCAGATATCCCATTTGGTACAGCAACGCCCTTATAAAAATAATCAAACAAAAAAGTAGGGCACACTATCGTTGGAAACGTTTTGGTAACCTGCTCGATCGCGATGAGTTTACAATGTTGCGAGATAGACAGCGATATGTTCAAGAGCTCTGCTATAGTAAATACTTACATGAAACCGAAAATAGTTTAAAAGAGAATCCTAAAAAGTTCTGGACTTACATAAAGAATCTACGTGGAGGATCTAGTTATCCTGGAATGTTGTCTCGCAACAATGTAAACTACACAGATGGAAAGGACATTTGCGAAGCATTCAGTGACTTCTTTCATGATGTTTTTGGAGAACCCTCAGACTATAACCAAGCTGGTTTAGGGGTCACAGAGGTTGAGGATGGTTGTGTTGATATCATAACTGATCTACAATTTACTCCATCAACCGTGGAGAGGTCGCTGAGTTCGTTAGGTGCGGATAAGGGTCCAGGCTGTGACGGAATACCACCACTGTTTTGGAAAAGTTGCGCAAAGTCTCTAGCACATCCGATTAGTTTCATCTTTAATATCTCTTTGAGAGAAGGTGCGTTCCCAAATGAATGGAAGAAAGCGCTTATAATTCCCATACATAAGAAGGGTTCGCGAGTAAAAATAGAAAATTACAGAGGTATTTCTATACTTAATACTTTGGGTAAAGTATTTGAAAAGCTTGTGTACAATGCTATATATCCTTGCATTCTCAGAGGCATTTCTCATAAGCAACACGGTTTCTTAAAAAAGCGTTCGAGTATATCTAATCTGGCTTGCTTCTCTAACTTTGTCCTTGAAAATACAGATAATGGTGGGCAGGTTGATGTGATCTACACAGATTTTGAAAAAGCTTTTGATCGTGTGGATCACAGCATCCTGCTTAGCAAATTATATAGACTGGGTATTCGCGGCGATCTTCTTCGTTGGGTAAAATCATATTTATTTAAAAGGTCACAGGCGGTAGTATTGGGTGGTTACCGTTCTAACTTCGTTGAAATACCTAGCGGTGTTCCACAAGGATCCCATTTAGGACCTCTTTTCTATAATGCATATTTATTCGATATTACTGACTCTTTTAAAAACTCTGAACATTTAATGTACGCTGACGACAAGAAAATATTTTACAAAATAACTTCATTTGATGACTGTAAAGCTCTCCAACAAGACCTTAACAATTTACATGATTACTACACAAGAAACAAGATTACAGTAAACGTCAATAAATGTCAATGCATCAGTTACACACGTAAGAGGAACCCGATAACGTACTCGTACCAATTTAATGGAATAACTATTGATAGAGTTGAGATAGTTCGAGACTTAGGAGTTATGTTCGATAACAAATTGGCATTTTCAAATCACATAGATCTTATTACTAGCAAAGCTTACAGAAATTTAGGATTCGTTTTAAGATCATGCAAGGCATTTAAAAACATTGAAGCCCTTAAATCTGTGTATTTTGCTTATGTTCGCAGTGTTCTGGAATACGCATGCCCAATATGGTCCCCTCAATATGTTATATATAAAAATCAAATAGAACGGATTCAAAAAAGATTCATAAATCACCTTAACTACCGCCTCCGTAAACCTCCAATGTCCTACGAAAATAGCTGTCGGACATATGGATTGTTAACACTCGATGAACGACGTAAAGTGTTGGACATGTGTGTACTTTACGACGTACTGAATGGTAGGCTGGATTGTCCGGATTTGTTATCACAGATCAAATTTAATGTTCCTCTACGACGCACTCGCCACACGCCAATGTTGCATGTACCTAGGCATGCAACTAACTATGCTAGTAATTGTGTACTTACTCGTATTGCGCGAGCCTACAACAAAGACTTCTCTCAGGTTGATTTATTTAACTGCACGAAATCAAGTTTTAAAGCCCAAATTAAAAAGATTATAGTTGATAAAAAGTAATAGCAAGCAACTACGTTCCATTCATCATAAAGCATTTTCCTATGCTTAATTAAAAATTGTAATTTAATTTTAAATTATCATAATATCCTTTTCATAACATGTGGTGTATTTAACCACTTTCACTTCTTAATTATGTTTAAATATTGATTAAAGTCCGTTCGCATTGTTAATACAAATCAGATTAAGCAGGGAAACCTATTATTAGCCTTACTAAACTGTTATATCTTTATTTGTATTATATTATATGTATCGCTGTTGGTTTTCTAAATAAATAAAATAAAATAAAATAAAATAAAACGCAGTTCGGGGCAAAAGTCGACTAACGGCCGAAACCAAACAAATAACCTATTGATCTCCAGTTTTGACATACTGGAGATTGTAAAACAAATGATTCAATACAAAAATTATCATGTTTTCTGTTGTTTCATTTGTTTTTCTATCTCCGATATGTGACAGATAGGTTATTGGTTTCGGCTGTAACGCACCAGTCATAGACTACTATTATAATACTGCACCAATCGCGTGCCGGATCGGCGCTACCTCATACCCCGCGTCCCGTTTGACCACCAAATAAATCTAATAAACGATTTCTGCGCAACTAACGACGCTTGCTAACTTATGTGCCGGGTACTACAATATATTTTTTATCTGAATTTGTTTAATTTCAGGTAATGTTCCTATAATAAGAAGTAGCAAAGGAAACGCCGCGGAAATGGTGGCGAAGAAACTCGACAAAAAGCTACGAGAAAATCTCTGGGACGCTAGAAATAATTTATTCCACGGCAACACTGGTCAAGCTGGATCATTTAGTTTCACTCGGCCTATGTTGATTCTGTTAGACAGGAACATAGATATGGCAACACCACTACATCACACATGGACTTACCAGGCCTTGGCACATGATGTCTTGGACTTATCATTGAATAGGTATGTTTTCGATTAATCAAATGATAATTGATTTTGTCAAGATTGTAGATAATATTTACCTAGTGCATTAAAAATTTGCCCACAATATAAAAATATATGCTTGTTCTTTTCCTCAGAGCAGTGGTACCGGAAAATCAAACCCCTACAGTACAGGAGCAGAAGACAAAGACGCGTGTATGTGACCTAGACTCCAAAGATCCTCTGTGGACGGAACACAAGGGCAGCCCGTTCCCCACCGTTGCTGAAGCTATTCAAGAAGATCTCGATAAATATAGGTAAGTTCTAATAATAATCAATCAAGTCTTCCCATCGTGGTCAACTGCCAGTTCGCTTCATGCCGATCGAAGCGTTTCTAAAGAGGCTTCCGGAACAGGCTTAATGTGCCAGTCAAACTCCCTTTTTTTTTTCTTTTTTTTTCTCAAGCCCGGTCTTCCCTCTAAGATTAGTGACTTCTACTAGCGGCTTCGCTTGCGTGAAAGTAGGTTTCTCCATACCAATTTTGGAATTTCGTTTCACCCCCTTAAAAGTTGAATTTCCAAAAATTGGTACTCAAGTCAAAATCGAAATAATTGAGAAACACCGAGATGCTCGAACAATCGAAAATCGAGTTAAATCTCGCCATCGCGCATCGCTAGCAGGCGGTACGCGTATCATCATAAAAACCGATTGTTTCTAAAACTGATTCCTTTTTGTTCACCCAAAAACCGCGAACGTATCCACTATCTGAAGGAATTGCAGGAGTTCGGAGTGTAAGAGATTCACGAACATAGTGGAAGGGAGGTTCCGCGCGAGACAAGTATAAACTTGTTCGTAATTCCGTTATAACCTCTGATTAAAATTTATTGGAACCGAAATCGCAATCAGAGGTGCAAAATCTCCATAATATCTGTTAGAAATACCATCCAGTCTTTAATTCTTTAATTTTCAAAAAACTAAAAAGAAAATATCTCTTTCCCATAGGAGCTCAGAGGCTGAAGTGAAGAAGTTAAAGTCGTCCATGGGTCTTGATGGCGAGAGTGACCTGGCTCTAAGCATGGTCAGCGACAACACCCAACGACTGACGAGCGCCGTCAACTCCTTGCCACAACTCATGGAGAAGAAAAGGCTCATCGATATGCACACCACTATTGCTACTGGTAAGTGCGAAATAAGCTAGATGGACAAACCACCAACAATTGCATCACTACTTATCATCATTGCATTATTGTCTACGATCCCGTCGTAGACAAGCACTGCTTTATATTATTAAAAAAAAAGATTGCACGATGGCTTGGTCGAGATGAAGCTCTACATAAAAAAAACTGAAGGAACTGTGGGAGGCCTTTGCTCTACAGTGGAGTAGTTCAAGCTAACCAAAAACTGACGCTAGACTATAAATACTGGAAACGCCAAAGTGAGACTTGGCCTTAGACCACGATCTCTTCAGTAACATCCTATTAAAGTTTCCAATTTTACTGTACCATAATAATATAATATGAATTATAAAGAAATATATAAGAGAGTAAGAATATTTAAAAAGCTTTTTATTTATATATTTTATGAAACAGCTTTAGTACCTACCAGAGATCCAGTAAGAACATTCACTTTTATTTTTCCAGCTATCCTAAACTCAATCAAATCCAGGCGACTAGATTCATTTTTCGAATTAGAAGAAAAAATTATGAGCAAAAGCAGCGGTATTGAATACAAGGCTGTAATGGACCTCATTTCGGACCCCAGCGCTGGGACTCCTGAGGACAAAATGAGGTTGTTCATCATTTATTATCTGTGCACGACACAGATACCCGAAGACGAGTACAAGAGGTTCGAAGCTGCACTTGTGAGCGCTAACTGTGACATCAAACCAATGTCTTACATGAGGCGGTGGAAGTAAGTAGAATATATTCATTTTATTTTGGCTCTTATTTATAGGGTGTTAGATTTCATACCTCTGAACTGATATAATTCGTCTGACTACAACTTAACGATGTGCAATTCTGAGATGTCTTAACAATCGAAAGAATCAGAATCGTTAAAATAAAACCATCGAGTCAACCATCAACTCGGCGTTCTACAAAATAATCGAGATGTTTTTCGATTGTTTTGAGATAACGGAATTAACCGCTAGTTTTTTGTTTTACGAATCACTCTTACCCGAAACTCTAATCCATCGAGGAACAACTCGCGAATGAACGCGTCATGCGCCAGTCGCAATAACAGACCAAGTCGGACTCGAGTCAAAGTCGAAACAATCGAGAACCTTCGAGATGTTCGAACAATCATTACATTAGATCCCTAGGGACAGAATGATTTCCTTTAGCTAAGGATTTATCGAGCAGGTGGTGTAAAAAATTGTATTAATCTCTCGCATCAGTTTTGAACCCCTTTTTTCTGCACGATTGGGAATTTTGTTTTGTAGATTTGCTTTAGAGACCAATGCCTTTTTCAAACAAGTTTAATTATGCTTCGCTCTGCTTCACCCGTATTCGATTCTTTAAACGTAATATTCTGCCATAAATAAACAGGTGCTTTTCCACGTAATTTTTTCCTTACTGCTTAATACACGACTTCTGTCCAAATTCAGTCAGTCCACATTATCTACAATGGGAGTAAAAAGTCCTAAGCAGCGTATATCTATTCTAGTTGTCTGTGAATATCATTAGCGAAGGGTAAATGGTTCAATATTGATCCTCACAGAGTCTGGAAACAGTTTCAAGGTGAGGGTTCACCGTTTTTATCTAGAGCTTTCCACAGAGCTAAGTGTAGAGTCAAATACTGTCGAATAATCAACAACAACAATGTTGAGCCCACTAGATTATTCTTTCAAATAATTAAAAAAATATATTTTCATCCCTTCTATTCGAAAAGGTTAAGTTTAAGTCTTCGATCAACAATGTACTAGATTACCGATAGCTGCTTCAAAAACGGCCCGAAAAATATCATGCTATGCATGCTATATCATGCTAAAATAACAATTGAAGTTCGTGTGATCGCTTGGGAATACGGAATGAATAGAGTAATTTTTTTGTATGCCTATTTTTATTTTTCCTTGTAGATTTCCTACTGATTCATTTCTCTGTGCAGAATGGATATCCATTGTTACACAGGAAAGAGGAGAAAATTTTTACAAGCCTTGTAAAACTTCCGCCATATGTTCTATTCATTTACACCACTTTGACATAAACAAAAACATGAAAAGGCGTAGATTACTAAAAACAACCGTTCCCAAGTTACAGTTAAAAAAACTATATTTACTTTCTTAGTATGATGAGATGCTGTTAAGGGGTTTATAGGTACCTAGTTAAATAATATTATTTTAAACGGTTTTTTTCTCTTTTTTTTAATTATATACTATTTCTACATAATTGTTACTTTTTCACTTACATGACCCTTTTGTTACTGTAAGCTTCTAACGGAAACAACTTCCCCTAATAAAATATGTCTTGGCATATCTAGTATACTAATAAGTCATTAACTTATTATTATCTTATTATATACGTCTAGTAAAAACTAAAAAAGAGGAGGTTTATATGTATCATAATCTACTATTATATGTATAGATAAACAAATTTCTCTGTTTATATTGTAATGTGTAAAGATTGTAAACGCATAATTTTTTGAGTTTTTTGCCGGTTCTTCACCATCGGAAACGATCAATTGGAACCGTGCACTAGCTTCTGACGTTTTATAAGTGCCCATGTCGGCCTATGTGAAATAAAAACCATTTAGGTTTTTGATTTGATTTAAAAAAAAAAATATACTAAAACCACCTATTGTTTACTGGTCTTTGAAGTTTGCAACTTAAATAAAAAAAAAAAACTTTCCGCGTATAATAATTTCGCGACTCCATACTGACTTTGTTCAAGTTTTGAAATTTGATATCTGTCTAGTAAAAAAGTAGAATAAGCACCATTGTTATCATTTTATTTTAAACTTTGTTGCTAACTTATTAGATTTAATTTTTGAATAAATGTGTTTGACCTCATTTAAAAGTAAGGTTTGAATTTGGAATGCCCGTTTTTTCATTTATTGATTTTACTTACTATCTAAGACAGAAGGTATTAAATACAAATATAATTCAAACTTCATTCAAGTTTATGATTGTGTCTTAAGGCTTATAATTAACTGAAGTTATTAAATCTTTGAAACTTTTTTCTCGACTAAATATAAATTTTTACGTGTAGCGTTTTGGGCCACATAAGTGACATGATTTTGTTCTCAATCCTCCATCTAGTACATTGTTGATCGAAGGTTTAAGTGCACCCAAAGGCAGTGTTTTCTAGAAACTTTTAGTGGGCGTAAAAGTGTTTTAAATCCTCTTTATCATTATTCTATTTCATCCTTCACAGAGGCTTCACAAAAATGTCCAGCCAGTATGAAGGCGGTGGCACAAAGACTGTATCCATGTTCTCCAAACTGGTGTCCCAGGGATCTTCGTTCGTGATGGAAGGAGTCAAGAATTTAGTCGTGAAGAAACACGTGAGTATCGATAACATTTTCATTAGGTACTTTCTTGGTTCACAGATTTCACTCAATTATAGAAATTATGTGTGTCGAATTGGTTACTAATGGTTGCGGTGGTAAGGGAACGTAAAGCAGGTTAATTTTAAGTAATAAAATATATACGGAGTTATAAATGTGAGTTTCGAAAAAAACATAATAAACAGCGAGTCTAAAAGTAGTAAAGTTCAGGCTAACAAAAAATGTTTGTTTAAAAGTTTTTTTTTTTTAAATAACTCCTTGGGATACACAGCCATTAAAAAAATTGCTAAAAAATCTGTAAACGCAAATAAAAAATTAATTGAGTCTCCTAAGAAAGATTTTTTATTTGACATATACTCGTCTGCGACCCCACCTGATGGTAAGCAGTGATGCAATCATTGATAGTGAGGCGCACCAGTTTATTAAGAGTCTCTTTACTCTAGCCTTAAAGACACCCAAATTCTGAAATCGAACTCAAATTCCTCGTCAAACTCTACAGAAGCTGCCAGTAAGTCGTGCCGTGGAGGCAGCGCTGAACGGTGCCGAGGCGGGTGGTGAGCTGCTATGGCTGGACCCGCGCGCCGCACGCACGGACGCGGCGGCACGCGCGCGCGCCGCCAAGCACTCCCCGCCCACCGACGCTGTCGTGTTCATCGTGGGGGGAGGCAACTACATCGAGTATCACAATCTTATTGATTTGGCTAAGGTAATCCTTTTTTTATCTGTTTGTATTACTGATAACTGTCACCTGTATCTATCCACTACTAGACAAATTACTCCAAGGGCGTCGCCAGCTTATGACAAAGGGGGGGGGGGGGCAGTGGGGCAATATTATGGATGACAAAAAATATGAACGCCGAGAGCATGAAGCATTACACTTTGGAAGTCTTTGCCTCGATGACGAATATTTTTTCAAGTGGAGAATCATTAGAATGAGTTCTCCCGCTTTTAGGCGGAGCGGGAGGGCGTGTCAGACTCTTACTGACTAAACCCCACCCCAGTCCTTCGCTGCCTTCGATCTGGGAGGACACGGTCTCACCTTTCGGAATTTCCGTGTTCCCCAGAGGCTTCGGCCCTACCTGGCCCCTACAGTTCGCTGACATCTCCCTGAGGCGCGCGTGGAACAGAACGCGCCATAGACGACTGGGCTCGGTCCAGGTTATTGCCGGACTGCCGGATGGCGAGCTACCTAGTGCTCGCCGTCCGCAAGTCCGCGCCTACGGTAGTTGGAAACTGGGATTGGGATCACGGCGGCGGCGGCGTGAGGGCGGTTCGCTCGCACGCTCGTGGTTGGCAGCCTCCTTCGCTAGCATTACTGCTTCGCAGAAGGAGGCGACCGCCCGCCACCCCTCCTCGCTCCAGACCATGGCCTGTACCAGGGCCCGGCGCGAGAAGTCGCCACCGCCGATAGCCTCCACGGGGACACGATGGTACTCCGCCCAAGTGGGGCACACCTCTACCCTAGCTCCACCGTGTCCTCCGGGCGGTCCACACAGTGGCGACACCCGGGCGTACTTTCCTCCTTGATCCGATGCAGGAACCTCCCAAACTTACCGTGTCCGGTGAGGACCTGCGTCATACGGAACGAGAGGAACAACCAACCATCCAAACCATATGGTCTTTCCAACCACTACTCAAAGAGCGGACTTACCACTGCAATGACGGCGTGCCCAGCACTGGGTTGCGACAGTCGCAGTCGCCATGCCACCCTGAGATCCCGCCGGAACTCTGTCCGCCATACCGCGACTTGTTGTGGCAGCAAAGTTTCGCCCCGGCGTTGCATCTCCTTGCGCAAATCGTGCATACGTGCAAGGACTGTTGCCTCCAGATCCCACGAGGAGGGAGAGAGATCGTGCGATATCCCCGCACCATCCGAATGGCCATGACCCTCTGGCAAGAGTTCAGTTTGGCCGCCGGTCGCTTACCCAGCGACGGCGCTCCGTAAAGGACCATGGACCAAACGATCCCCGCGTAGAGCCTCCGGCAGGGGGCGTCTGGACCCTCTAGGTTAGGCAGGAGCCGCTTCAGAGCAACCCCAGTCCTGTCCAGTTTGGGAGCCAGACGTCGAAAATGCTCCTCGAAAGTCCACCGGCTGTCGAGAACGAGTCCCAGGTACTTCACCGTACGACGCTGATGTGGACCCCCCCTACCGATCTTTGGGAACCCGGTGGTGGCGCGGTCCGAGGGCCATAAAAGCACATGGCCTCGGACTTGTGCAATGCCACCTTGAGTCCCAATTGCTTTATCCTGTCTACGACTGTCGCAACCCCACGTGTCGCTGTTTCTTTCGCTGACTTTTTCCGCAACAGCAGTAGCTTCCTTAAATTTATAATTTCTTGCAGTTCATAATACAGCAGCTTAAGTATAATTTCTGCATTTATTAATAGTGAAGGAAGTCAATTGCTCGCACTTTGGTCGCTTTGCGGCTAACTACATTTGATCTCTAGGGGGGGGGGCAGCTGCCCCCCCCCCTGCCCCCCCTTGGCGACGCCCTTGAATTACTCTATGACTTCTAGTTTTAGTCCAAGGCTCACACACGCTACTGATACTAATCAGGAGCGTAGCAACAGCCGTATCAAGTATACGGGGTTAGGGGCTCGTTAGAAGCATGAAATTTCTGTACAACAATTCAAGTTCTAACTAATGGGAGGCTCTCAGGACATTGGCTTGTCGTTTTGCCAAATTGTCAGAATGATGTTATTTAGTAAAATAGAAATACCTAAACGCAACCAACACTGGGCTTTACCCTCTTTTTATATTATACTGGGACCTCTTAGGCCAGGCGCGCACTAGCGGCCGTAGCCGCAGGCGGCCAGAAGAAACAAATGAAACCGCCATAGAGCGCGCGCTTCTGTCCGCACGCGGCCAGCGGCCACAGGTGCGCGCGCTCTATGGCGGTTTCTTACTAATGTATGTTATGGGGCTTAGGGACACTAGCTCCACCACTGGCTAGTACGGACCAATGCTAGTTAATTTTGTCAAGTTCGACTCGCTATCTACTGCGTGGTCTGCCACGACGCCTTCTGGCTCCACATTCATAAGTACCTAGTTGTAATTTTGACAAACGTGGCCAGCCCAATCCCACGTCCATTTTCCGACCCTTACCGCAACATCTAGTGGTCTATGTTTTTTGAAGCGCAGTGTGACGTTCCATTTATGACTACTAATTTTTGCACACGCTTCGTTCGCGTGAATGTCGAACATCGTTCAATAATTCACTATGTTGACAGTATAAAGTGTAAAACTGTAGATACATACAGTGACGCAAGGTTCAAAAGGGTCATTGGGCTCCCACTGGCGAGCTGAATATTATTCATTGTAAAATAATATTTTCTGGAATCAGAAAATTAAGAGTACTCTTGGTCTTGGCAATGTTGTTTCAAATCTAATTTGTCTAGTTTACAGCTACGTGAAAATCATTTTAGATCTCTCAAATACTTCTAATGATAATATTTTCCAGCAACAAGCTACGAGCGGCATGTCCAGGAAGATCATCTACGGCGCGACCACGCTGCCCAACGCGTCGCAGTTCCTCAAGCAACTGTCGCTCCTGGGCGAGGAGATCCAGTAGACATTCCTCACATCTGATATTATATCCAATTATGTATATTGTAATATAAAGTAACGTTATAAATAATTTAAATTATAATAAAGATCGGTGATTTGTTGTGAAGACAATGAAACAAATGTCTCAACAAGTTGGCATTTTATTTACAATGACATTGAAAATATAGCTAACATCTAAGAATCTACTAATAAATTTTGATTGTTTTAAACAAGAAGTATAAAATCTAAATCACAAGATTTTTTTTCAACATTAATCAGATCTTAGTTGCAAGTTTATTACAACTTTCCCGATGAAATGTAAAGATTTGAAAGAAAAATAATTTCACAACCCAAACAATAGATAGAACAGAAACACGTTGCATTGATACCTAATAAACAAACTTGTTGAATTTCATCCCAGCCCTTAGACTATTGTGCTTAATTAGATAAATATAGAAACTAAAACGTGTATGTTTATTTAAAACATATACATAGTTAATAACCTTCGAAAAATAGTAAATATGTTATAGATTACTCTTACACTAAACATACATTAATGAATAAAGAAAAACAAGTAGTATTCAAATGACAAGGAACTTGAACATCTCGCGTAGCACTGCGGTCTGCTATCTATTGCGATAAAACTCGTTTAAAAGTGTCTAACGAACAAGAAATCTTATAGTATGTTACAAGTATAATATTTATCACTGATCATGATATGGTTTTGGCACAGTGAAAACTCAACTAATAACAAAGTGAAAAATACCTAGAGAGCAAACTGAAGTCGTGTATACTGCTAAAAGTGTGTAACAATGGCAAGATCACATTAGCGTATCTACTATTATTCGGTTATACGACGATTACAACGGGCTAGTGGACATAAGTGTTTGTGCAGAAATGGAACAGAATCCTTGATAGGTACATTACAAAACAAACAAGGTGCCCAAACACCGGGTTTTGGTACTTTTTACATAAATAATAGCTTTAAAATTAACACTTACTTAAAACATTGTGCGCAGTTAAAAAAACATCATGGAAATTGAAATATAAAATCGATCACATAATTTATAAATAAGTAGTAAAACACACCTATTGGTAGACACATGGCACTTTGTATAGTTAGCCATTGACACAAAATTGGGTAGAAGTTAAAACGAAGATTACTATAATATTAAAGAGATTATAATGGGTTCATGCCCGTATGTCAATTCATAAAATACATGACTATAAAAATCTTCATAAAGATTAATCACTTTTACATAGTATACCAACATTTGATAAAACATACACAAAGGAGTTACATAAATTAGATGCTGACGTAAGAATAATAATTCCATCGACAATTAAATGAAATTCTATCTGCTGAACTATAAGTATCGAAACCTATATTAGTACTCTTAACGTTAAACTATAGTAAATACAAGGAGCACTGACAGAACTACTAACATTACACAGATATTAAGGCGCATTTAGACAATTATTTATTGAACTTTACTACACTTACAATTATTAAAAACTTTAAAGCAGTGCATGCTTAACAATCAAGCGATGATTTATTATGACAATAGTTTGAAAACGTTAACGAATAACTTACGTTGATTGGCTCTCGCCTCACCTAAAGGCGCGTCTCTTAATTACCAATAAGTTACGATCATCAACAAGTATTTGGGGCAAGATAATTATGAAATACATCTAAATAACGAAATAAACTTTTTGAAAAATAAATGACGATAAAAAATACCTTCCTGTCCTGATCCTTACTGAGATAGTTATTGAATACTTTCATAGCGCGCATCACATCGCCGCGCCACGGCGTTGATTGGCCTTTGTTCAAGTACAGAAGCAAATCACAAAGTGTCATGGAACGGAAGCTTCAATTTAGACAGAACACACAATATGATATCAGACTTATAAGATTCATTAGGCCAATTTTCATATACATGAAATGGAAAATTGGTAAACAATAATATTACGTAATTATCAAGTACTATAAAATTATTAACAACACCATGGCACGGATTTGCAGACTAATTCAATAAGCTGTGTTCAAAAAGAAAATCCCAGTGTAAGTTATGGACGGAAGATACATAATAAATAGCTATTACAAAAGTAATAATCGGACTTTTTCAAAAAGCACTAGCATTGCCACCGTTCCCCACATAATTAGACATTAAAAACGATCACATGAACACAAGGAGCCTTCGTGTTTAAACAGTAGGTAACTAAATAAAATCCTAATTGGAATGTTCGTTAATTTTGTGTATAAGCTTTGTAAATACATAAATGATAATCTACTAAGTACTTACCATTGATGTATAAAATAGATAAGTACATCAACGCTAATTAATGAAAATAATATAAAACAAACGCTCTTCCCTCACTGTTTGTTCAAATAAAATCGAGATACATAAGTATATTCCTGTATAAAAATATAATGAAGAAATGGAATGTCAAAAGTTTAAAATAGAATTCATTTCTAAAATGCCAAATTATCATTCACTGCGGAATGTTAAACATGTTAAATTTCGGCGTTTGGCGGGGAAAGTTCATTGCGTCATAACAAATGGAAATTTACCGCAAAAGGCTGGTTTCAATCCAAACATAGCATATACTGCGTTCTGATTACTGATTTTGTTTATAAACAAGTATTTTAAAAAGGAAAAAAAATGAGATTCATCGAATCTGTACATGACACGCTCTTATATAATAAATTGGGCCGTCGACAATGTAGCAGGAAGTTAGGCACAGTAAAATGTAATGTGCATGTTTAAAACATTACTAATCTTCGTTTCAAGATTTATTATGCGTTACATAAACCCCGTGTTAGCGCTAACATGATAACTCCTTTTACATCGTTTATACCCAATAAACATTTCGCTATTCTACAGCTACGGAGAAACAACATATTTTATCAAATGCACAAGTCGTCGTTATAATTTACCTTAAATTTTACTCAAAACAATGGAATATTGAAAATGCGGTGGAAATTACCTACATCAGGGTTTTACAGAAAAAAACTAGCTATCACTTAACAATTTCAGTCTTGCGTACAGATCTTTCACTCTTACCGATAAAACAATAAGTCGAGTTGCGCAAAATATTGTTGGATTAAATCATGTAGCTAGGAAATGTTATGAGATGACATTTGCGAAAACAGCGCTATTTTACAATCGTTTTAAACGCGGAGTATTATATAACAACATTGAATTCAACAGTGCATATAGGTAAGATATCATAAATCACTACTTAACAGGTATTTGAATATGACAGTGGATATATAGGACTTAGCGTTAGAATCACAAAACTTACGCTAGGCATAGCATAGGTGATCATTTAACAAACTTTAAAACAACTACTTTGAAGGGTCAAATAGAATAATCACAATACATGTCGTCACTACAGCAATTTCGTTAACCAGTACCTAATTAGATACTCCAAATGGATATGGGATAGAAGAAGCGGTTCAACATTCTCATTGCCTAATATACTTTATCATATCCAACCATTATCATTCAAGTGTAAATATTCGTCACTTTATTAAATTGTAATTCTAATGAATTTCGCAACAGACCTTATTTTTATGTGATTTGTCAGTATCACCATACCTAAGTAATAACTATTTAGTCAGTATCTTTTAAAGAGAACATTTTATTATCCTACCTAATTAGTTTGATTCACTTCGAAATGCATTTAAAAATTAAATTTGAAAATTCGTAAAAAGATTCATGGTCAAGAGTTAATAATAATATTATAATATAATAGATAGATATACATACATACAAGTTGCTGTTAATTAGAATGTAATTTGACATTAAAAGATAAGTCTGTCAAATAGGAGATAGGTACATGTGTCATGAAATGTAGAATAGGAATATCAAAGATGAGTTGAAGAGGTAAGCATAGTGTAACTCCATAATATGTTGTTACCTTTGACTACAGTTATTATATTATTCATAATTATTAATCCAATTAAAGTGGTATATACCTTTATGCAAGCAGAAATGATAAATGACTAGACATAATGTCTTATAAACAGTTCGTTGATTTTTTTTAATCATTATGTAACATGCCTACAATATAGTTTTATAAGCACTGCCCCACATAGATTCTGAGAAGCGCAGATTTAAAGAAAACATATGGCATAAAGGCATCACGATAATAATAGTGATGACACGAGTCTCAGACTCGTCTCTTAGCAACTGTTTTGACAATGAATTCCAATTAATTGTGATATCTACCAATTTAACAAGCAATACACGGAATGGCGCTGCAACAACACGATCGCGACCATCTTATACATTTCGAGACCATTAAAAACCTACTTTATAAGGTACCGTTATAGGCAGGTGTAACAATGGCAATCGGAAGGTGGGCAGACAGACAATATAGCTATTGTTTGCCTGAGGCGTTGGCGCTGCGACTTGAGCTGCTGCTGCTGTTCAGCGCCATTTTCTTCATTTGTCTGATGACCGTTGTAGCATGGTAAGCCTGTTTCCAGCGTGACTTGGCGAAGTTCTTCTTGAGTTGCTCAGAAACAGTACCATGAATGTTCTTGTTGCTGGCAGCGTTTCCGGAGATCCATGGGTGATCCAAAGCTTGCCTAAAACAAAATTAGTTTTTGAGCAAGGATGAATCACACGATGTAAATAATTATATAGAATATATTGAATTAATTTGCATAATGAATTTTGAATTTATTTAAAAAATACATTGTTTAGTTTATTATCATCATTTCAACCGAAAGAGGTTGGGCATCCCTAAGCGTTCCCCCAAGTGACGCTACAACGACCGGTTCTGTGCGTCTCTCGCATTCACCGGATTCCTGCAACCCTTACCGGGTCAGCGGGTCACATTGTGGGAGACCTAACACGGCTGTTTTATGTTCTCATAATAAAATAACAAACAATACCACAACTCAGTGTACTAGGAATGCTAAAACCCTCAGTATGACATACATCATTACTTTGCTTTTATGAATCCTACCGCAAAAATGCATAAATCATACAATAGGAATTGCCGCATTATTTGTAGGCATTGTTTTATTTTCTTGGTAACATGACTGATCTGAGAACTAACTACATATCTTGGCAGAAAGAAAGCACAGAGTTCCTTTCTGTGCTCCATCATCAATCAACCATATTATTATCATTCATTATATGGAGAGAAAGTGGTCAAATGTAAATCTCTTATATCGTCTCGCTCTTTTTATTGTTTATTCATAAAAGATTTAATCTGGTCAGTAAGCAGAAAAATAGTTTAACAAAACAAAAAACAATCTTTTTGAAAATCATTTCGAGATTTTTTTTCCCATGATTCAGGTACAAGTGCCAAAGAAGCTTTAGTTTTGGTTTCAACCAATTTATTCCAAAAAAAACTGGTTACGGCCAAAATAGGCCCGAATATTTGGCGTGACCAAAACTAGCAACTTTGAGATTAAGCATACCAAACTTATATCGTTTAAATATTATTTTAAAATTTTGTTGGTTTCGGATACAGCCGAAACTGGAAGGGGCCATTGAACTCTTTTTAAGTTTGTAAGTCTTGTACTACTTCGGTGTACTACCTACCTACAATAAAATTTATTCTATTTTACCGTCCTTACAGCAAAAATACGGAGAGCCATACAGTCTCAAAAATTAGAAAGAGCTTCAGGGCTAATGATGAGGGGCCGGCAGTGGAACTAACTCCAAGTCTTACTATAGATGATATTTAACCGCATACTCAAGTCAACTATCATCCCAAACAGTACGAAGCAGAGAATCCAATCTCGCAAACACGGAATCCTGTACCTTTTTTCGGGATTAGAATTGCAGGATCACGCACGTAAGCGGAATTGATTTGTTTAAAAATAAAATTGGGTTCAGACGACGCGCCGCTCATTATTTATTAGACCCAGCACAGCCTCATTAAAAAGTGTAACAACTTTCCGTAGAAGTCGTGACTTTTCTATAGAATTGTGTTTTCAATTTTTACCCTCTAAATGTTTGAAAATCTATTTAGCGTTTATTTAATCTTCATGCAACTAAAGGTACGAGTACAAAGGCGGACTTAATGCCTTAGCAAGGCATTCTCTACTTATTTATTTATTAAAACTATATGCACTAGTAAGAAACACTGTAGGTACAAAGGCGGACTTATAATGCCTTCATGCATTTCTTGGTCCAGTGCCTGGGGTGTTAAAATCATGAAAACAAATGTGATATGTGGAACTAAATTGATAATACGTAAAAAAAAATACTCCTTAAAAAAGTGGTCTTGACATTGCTATGAAACCGTGGAAGTTCGAGATTTTGTTAAATGCTAAAATCCTCCACAATCGCGAAATATGCAGCTTCAGGGAGCACTTCATTGCTGCTAACTTGGGTATGCATCGAGTGCATAAGAAAGGAGACTCACCCCGCTGTCTTTGGCTAACAAGAACTGTTGCAAAACCGTAGTGCTTGACTAAAACGATTGCAGGGAAGTATGGCAGAGTAAGGAACTTCGCAGACGCTTTTTCCAAGCCATTCATGAGCCAGAGGTAGACTAATAAGTTGGCCGTCCGTACCTTTATTCCTTTATTCTTTATTGTACACAGATATTTAGTTTTTTTAGTTTAGTTTAATTAAAAGTAGGACAGGTGATGTACACAGGCGCACTTCAGTGTTAGGCAGTCAATCAGTGACTTCTTTGGGGACAAACCGAAGGTTTTGTCTGTGCAATATGCAATACGAAAATAACATAACGAATAACTATCCGATATTTATCAGGCATATCGCGGTCCGGGAGAATCAGTCAGCCACATTATCTCTGGTTTATCTCGTTTAGCTAACGGAGAGTACGGTAGGGGTTAAGGTTATGCCTGTCAACCTTGAAGTCGGGATTATCTAACAGCAACTTGCTCTGAAATACTGTCTTGTGGAGTCGAAAGTATTTACAGGTACGAGTATGTACCCGACCTAGTTCTCGATAATGGTCATATAACTTCGTAATGGGATAGAACTATCATCACTGACAAGACTGTTGTAGCCAATAAACCTGATAGCTGGTGATATAACCGTCCAGGAAGATGAAAAAGAAAGATAAGTAGGTAGACTTGGCTCACGAGATTGTCGATATGTGGGATGTGGACTTATAGCGATAGATAGCCATGTCAGCCAATGGTTTAATTTGGTTTAATTGTTAAAAGCCACAAGCCTCAACCAACATTTCATGTTAGACGGCTGGATCAAGGGATGATTTGATTGATTCAGAAAGCGGAACTTTTGGACACGGCTCGTATTGAACGGAAGTTCCTTTCTTTGAAGCCCTGACCACCAGTAGCTTAGACCCTGTTCGCGATATTGGTGGACAGTACCTACTACTACTTTATATGTTTTTTTTTAGATATTATGTTATTCACCCGGTTGCGCTAGATTGAGTCGCCAAATATTTACTTGAAACTAAACTGCTATTCCCACACTGTAACTAACACTGTCAGCAACTTCGCGAGAATGTTTTCTTAAAAATGTTAACTAAATCGTATTTTGAAGGTAGTTTTGCAAAAGTACTTTTTTGCAGGTGGGGAATCATCAGAATGACTTTTCTCGGGCGGAGCTTTTGGGCGGAGCAGGAGATCGTATCAGACTTTTACTGACTAAAACCCACCTTCCTTCTTTGCCTTCGTTCCGGGGTCATGAGTTTCTATTTCAGTATACAATCTATGGCCCCAGGTTGCAAAACTCCTTGTGACTATCTTTTATTATTTATTTATTTATTGCATTCATGACGTATACAAGGTGTTGTTACAAAATTATAAGTTTCGTACATGAACCCTGCAAGGGGCACCGCAACATTTTTGTGGATAATATAAATTAAATTATTATTGCATGCATTATTAAGTAAATGAAGTTATTTAAGATTTATTATTACATTATTATTGTCATCATTCCATTATTAATTAATTAATTTATTATTCTACAATTATACATTACTATATTGCGTCAATCTTCAAATAATATTGATAATATTAATATTACAAAATGTCAATTTGTTAAGAACTCATTTAAGCTATAATAACACTTCTGAATTAGGTGCATTTTAAGTGTGTTTACAAATTTATTATCAAATTCTATGTCCTTAATTTCATTCGGTAATTTATTATAAATTTTTATGCACATTGCAAGAGGTCCTGATTGGAACATAGCTAATTTTGAACTTGGTGCTAATTCATTTTTTACTCTTAATTACTCAGATACCCGCGAAACGAGACACAATAGTAAAACAATAACAGCGCGGTCTCATAGGACCGGTTGGGGATTCAAACGTTAATGAGTGTTGCAGCGGTCTTTGATTCTTAGCCACAGGGAATAACGACGCATGTTTTCTAACAAACTTGCTTACTTCCATAATATAGATGCTTGTTAGGGTGAGCATTTTATATTTAATAAAATAAGGTTTACAACTCTGCATTTGGTCCATATTCACAAGAATTCTCACACATATTTTTTGTAAAATAAACAGTTTTTCTACTTCGACGCATTCTTTATGATTAGAATTTGTGCCAAGTTTCAAGTATATTTACCAGGAATAATATTTATCCATACATTCTTTAAAACTCCCTTATCGTTATAATTAAATTAAATAAATAAATGGGGTTAGTAAAAATTGCAAAAACAGGGAATTAAATTTTGCATACAAAGTTAAATCTTAACAACCCTTTCTTAGTGCTAACTTACATCAATAAAGAAAGCCTTGTGGAAAATTTCACATTACTTTCCAGTAGTTACGGCTGTGCGTTAGTTAGTTGGCCAGTTTCTGCTTTTAAATAAATAAGAAGTTATGTGTATCATACTTTTAATAATTATATCATAAATGAGAAAGTATTTTGGCATGTTATTACATAAGTCTATCATCCTTCAATAGCTAAACAGATACTTATGTTTAGAAAACCATAGCCTACAGGCTGTCCTATATCCTCAGGATAGTGTGTCCTCAGAGTCGTGGGTAAAACTTACTTGTAGCCAAAGCCACTGGCAAAAACCAGTTGAGGTTAAATAAGAAAAAAACATACAATGGTTTCAATTAAAATAATGACAAACCTAAGTACTACAAAATATTTTAACCCATGAATAATAAGACATTGTGTGACAATGACAGAACTTCAATGTATCCTTTAATATTTTTCCATTATTATGTGCATTAATTAACATGTTGTACGAGAGTTTAAAAAAAAAACCTTTTTAAGATTACAATCTGTGAGAATATGTACTTAGTTATATTGCAACTATGATTTATGGATTCCATTATGTTAACATTGTTTAAGATTATTAAAGAATTTTAAAGCATTATCACGGGATTGTTCGAATGAGTTACCGAGGCTCACACAAAGGGCTACTAAAGAAACACAAATGTGTTTTAGTCTTTTAGTCAGCAAAAGTTCGATACTACCACTCACTCTACCCAGAAGTGGAAGAGTCATTCGATAAGGAAAATTGATGTCACCTGTTTAACCAGAGGGTATTTAACAATAATATTAATTCATGAATCCCGGAACGGTAGCCGGTGACCACGCTGTCTTACTATTGTCTCTCGTTTTGCGGGTATCTGATAGGTTAAATAGAAACTAGGCCAAGTCCTGCTCATTGAACTGACTTTCTTCACTGTTCTTTCTTTGTTCAAGCTATTTTTTGTGGAATCCACTCTCCTAGGAGATCAGGTTGGCAACAAACTGATTAACATTCAAAACCAAATTTCGCAAGCTAATTGGTCAATCTTCTCGTATCCCTTGTCATTGAATCGTAATTTATAAACTATCCAACATACAGTTTTACATTTAGAATTTTAGATATAGAATGTAAATCATTACTACCACATGTAGTCACCAGTTTGCCATAGTGGGTTTTTCATTATAATACTAGATGAGATATTATTAATCTAACCTTGACCTTCTCCAGTCAAAATTGTAACCTTTTCCTACCAGTATTCAATAATTTAAAATACTGCATGGCATCAAGCAAAACTTTAATGTATTATTTATTCATCTGTTTGAAACATACAACAGGAAAATAATGTTTCAAAATATTTTTCAAATTCTCTAATTTAAAAATAATGATGTACCCACAAAATGACTATAATATTGAATATTAGTGTTATTTTCAAAATTATAGTAATTTTGTACCAGTTATTTAGGCAGACATGCAATAGACAATAATAGCTCAATATTAATATGAAATTAGAGTTTCATTTGAAGCTGAAATGAAAATGTTTCTAAGAATCTTTGTGACTTACTTGCAAGTGTATCTCTTGTCCACATCAACACACATTAGATGCCGAATGAAGTCTTTGGCAGAATCACTAATATCATCCCAGTACGGAGAATCAAATTCAAAGTCTCCCTTCAAAATCTGAGCGAATAAATTAGCATCATTCTCATCATAAAATGGAGGATATCCACACAGCAGAATGTATGATATTACTCCTATGCTCCATACATCGACAGCCTTACCATACGGTTTCTGTGCCAACACCTCAGGAGCAACATATCCAGGTGTACCACATGCTGTGGCCATGATGCCAGAGTCTTCAATCTTAGACAATCCAAAATCACTAATCATGATCTTACTGTCCTCATCAGCACTGTAATACAGCAGATTCTCTGGTTTCAGATCTCTGTGCACTACTCCTTGGGAGTGCATGTAGTCCACTGCTTCCAGCACTTGCCTAATTAGATTGGACGCATCTTTTTCGGTGTAAGAGCCCTTCTCAACAATTCTATCGAAAAGCTCACCACCTGTGACAAGTTCCATCACAAGGTACACTTTATTTTTGTCTTCATATGTCTCGAGCAGCTGGACAATATTCGGATGGGAAAACATTTTTTTCTCGGCACCCTCGCCTTTTGCTTGCTCACTAAATCTTTTCAACACACGAATTTCATTTTCTAATGAATCTTCTTTACCTTTGAGAGCCTTCTTGTCGATAATTTTACAAGCGAACATCTGCCCGTTTTCTTTGCTCTCTATCAAACGTACCTCGGAAAATGCTCCTGTGCCCAGCAGATCTTTGACTACGTACTTATCTTCGATTGACGGCTGCTTCTCCGAATCTCTTCCATCTTTTTTGGACTTCCTCCCGAAATCTTTTTTGCCAAATAGAGGCATCTTCGCGCCCCACACTCGCAGATTTTGAACTACACTACTACTTAATAAATATCTACATACACACTGTAGAATGTAGATAGGTATGTCGAGACTAGCTCGACAGAACAATAATCTTGCTCGGTTGGATTCACGAACGTTGCGCAGGGCGCCCAAGGTCAGACGATTTGTCAAAAATCCGTTATGCGTTTTATTCGACGTTATCTTCATTATTAGAAATAGTTTGTATTAAAACAATGTCATTTTTTGTGATCAGTTATAGTTATTTCACCATTTGTGTATGTATTTAACACAGATATAAATAAAATAAATGTTTTTAATAATAAATACAAAGCGAAAACTTTGGATAAGAAACGCTCTTAGGAAAAATAAAACGTAAACTTATCACCAACATGTCACACTCGCGAAGTCACGACACACATTAGGTACCTTACCCCACTCAAAATCAAGTTTGCACTAGAAGCATTTGATCAAAATGAATTTGTTCGGGCAGATATTATTGGTATTCAACATTCTGCGTCTCTTTTCTTTAATCAAACAAAGATGAGTTACGTAATTATAATATGTATTCATTATTTCAAATCGTAACAGGCGATATCGATAATCAAGATAGAATACATAATTATGTGTTGAATAAATAGAACTGTCTGCAATTATATAGTAAAATAAACGGATTACTGACATATTATTATTCTTTTATGGATGATTAATTAGTTTAATTTTAAAAAATCTCGTTTTAAGTAGCACGGTTCTTCCCCTCTAAAAACAACTTTTAATAAAATATCAATTTAAAAACTTTTCATTTATTTAAAATATTACTTTAACTAATGAACTTGTAAATATTATTGCTATCGCCATTTAAAAAATACTTTTAATTGGAATAATCTACCGCTTTACATCGATTTTCAATATTGATTACATTCTCGTCCTCAAACTTGAAAATAATTTGATTGATTACAATAGCACAATTATATTTGAAAATTAAGTTAACTGAAGTTAACTTAGTTAAAATGAACTTAGCTATGGTCAAATTAAAACGCTGTTAAGTCAGTGTGGTGCACAATATTTACATAACAATATTAGGCCGCTAACGCTTATTTCTGTGATTTTTTTTTCATTTCTTGCCTAAAAAAAATAAAACAAAAATGTGTTTGTGTTTTTGCTGTTTTGTCGTTGATTTCTAAAAGTGGAATTATAGCATTTCACATTATGGCATCCCTGATTTACTTTTTCCCAACCCCTGTCTACTACGATTTTCATTGTCTATGCTTCCACCCCCTGACGTCACGGTGAAAATCGACCAATCCCATCGGGCGCAGTATTCGATGGCCCTTATAAGCGGCATCACTACCGCGCTTCGTTTCGTACCTTATCTTCTAAATGTTTTCGTTGTGCGACAATATGTGCCGTTCCAAAATCATCCTAGCTGTGATTAAAATTGTTTAACATGATCAGTGTCATCATTTTGCCACTGTGAAAATCATTTCCATTTTATTTTCTCTCAAGTGTATTAGTTTTCTAAAATAACGTGAGGGGGTGGTGCCGTGATGCCAGTTCGTAAGCAAGGTGAATTTCGATATTCCGATATCGACGTTTATACTCTTTAGTGATCGTGTTTAGTCCGTGTTGTCATTGACTTATTATTTAATTTGCACAAGGGGTTGGCAGCGCTCGCCGCAGCACCCTTTTGTTGATCCGTATCGATAGTAATTATGAGGGTTGTAATACACCCGCTTTGCGTTCCATACCGAGTATGCTACATCTATCTCTTATTTAACCTTCCTGCAATAAAACTATAAATCCCTTATTGTTTGGTTTTATTGCTCCCACATAGAAAACATGCCCTTCGTTTCAATAAAATGTAGGTCGAGCATAATATAGCCTACTCACTCCACCACCCATACATCCACCTCATGCGCATTACCTAGCTCTGCTGTTCCTAATACATTTGATGTAATTTTATTCTTAGTACAACATACCTCGATTGCCCACAAACTTTATTGTCTTAGTAACCTTGCCTGGTATCTAATAGCTGTCTAATAAATTTTGAAAACAAGAAGTAAACATGACCCAGTTTCAATGTGCCTATTTTTACCGAAGACAAATCAATGTGCCCTTTGTTGATGTATTGGTGTGTTGCTATCACAGAGGCCCACCGAGCATTAGAACTGCTGGAAGACTACCACAGCAAACTGGTGAAACCGCAGGACCGACAACTTCGCCTTGCCATCGAGAGAGTCATTAGGATTTTTAAATCACGTCTGTTTCAAGCTCTACTTGGTGAGTCAACAGAACTAATACAGTATTATTTTTTTGTGACGTTAATAGCAGACGGTTACGTTATTACTCACAGGGTAAGGAACTCTAACTTGTTCTAAGAGCTTCGTTGAGGTCGCTTTACGTTACGTCACTTAACCCTAGTATGCACGAATAGTACGACACCATAGTCTCGAGTGTATTATGTAGGTTGAATTTAGATGCTTACCGGTTTTAATAACTCGGGTGACCTACATTATTACGCGTTATATCCACCTGTCTCACTCAACTACTAATACTTTTTCTGCGGGATCGAACAGGAAGTTACGACACAGATAGGATATCCTCTATTTTACCCCCGATTTCTGATTTATAAGCATTTGATGTTTAGTATTTCTTGAACTCTACTTTAGCATGAAAACCTGTCATTTGGCATTAAAGTAGGGTTTAGTACGGTCTTAACTCACAATAGGTTGGTACTCAAATCAGAAACCAAACCTTAGTTTATGACTTAGATTAAAGTCAGTTTACATTACGATTAACGATCTTCATTGTACAAGTGACCCGTGGTACGGTTGACTAGACTAATATGGTTTTTTCTAAGAACATTGGTACTTATACCATATAAGGTAGTTACTGGACAGCTTCTGAAAGGCCATCGACACAAAACTAACAGATGGTTAAGCACGTGTTAACTGCAGATTGTGGGTCTACTTCGTCACTTGACATGAATTTAAGTTTTGACACGATGTTGAAGTTCGCATTGTTTTATTCATTCGTTTCGGACGTTTATATTGCATTCGTGATTCTTTTTACTTTATCGCGTTGAATCTGTATCTGTATTCTGTATATTACCTACATATAAGAAGAAACTGGCTGACTTACATATCAACACGCAGTCGAAACTACTGGGACTAGGAACGTGAAATTTTACACAAAGCTTCCTATTGTGATGTAAGCGAGGATTTTTTTTTATTCAGCCCCTAACGGGATAAAAAGGGGTTACGAAGTTTGTATGGAGAAGCTAGTTTATCCTTACAAATAATCACTATTACGGATCAAAAACCGCTAATGGGAGTAAAAGCATGCAAATGCCCTAATAGACTCATGGCACCAAATTACTGGCAAATGTTTTCCAACCCTCATAATCAAAGTACATAATAATAAAACTCTGATATTATGTTCTGTGGTTGAAGCGTTTATAATCTTCATTCGGTCTAGCTGGAAATCAAGGGAAGGATGATGCCATACAGCTATAGCCTGAGCAGATTATTTGATGATTTCTCATTAAATTTCTCACCTCAAAAAAAACAGGTCAAATGATATTGTGTCCTAAATTGTGACATCATGTTATGATTTGAATGAAAACTGTGCCGCGCGCCGTGCCAGCAGCTGCAAACGTTTCTAGCACTAGCATGCTTCTAGTCCACCCGCTATCAATAGCCAAAATACAACGTAAACATTAGTCAATCTTCACGCCTTCTATTTTCAAAAATTCCCTCCTTTTATTTAAAACTTTTTAATTAAAATATATGAATGGGTAAGTAGCCCTTCTCATCCCAATGTGGTGACAAAAACATGACGTCACTAGGACGGGACTTGTAAAAACCTCTCCTGTGAAGGGGTTGAAGGAGAGGGTTTAGATACGTATTCGACGCACGTTGTAGGTATGTCGCGCAGTGTATCACAGCCCATAGGTACAGTCCAGGGACCCGTTATGGAAATAATTGTCGAGACGACTACACATATAACATGAAAATGTTGATCCACTCTGTGTCAAAGCAGAAGGCTTATTTTTCATGTTAAGCTGTCCTTCATCAGCCCCGTTTAGCCACAAGCGCGAACCCCTTGAATAATAGATGTTCAAAAATAAACAACAATAAAGAAGCATATACCCCTTTAGAATTAGCCGTTAGCTTTGAACTTCAGTTCGACTTTGAAGTTCAGTGGTCGAAGGGACCGATTCAGATCGCTATGCTATAAATATACGGAACAGGCGCGTGACCGCACATCGCGTCACTGGCGCTCTTGAATCTTCCTTGACCACGACACTGCTATTGTGATACGATATATTTAGCCGGTTGTAATGAACAGTAACTAGTCTAGTATATCTGATATCAACAAAACGAAGGTCTCCACTCTCCCAGAACACTAGCGGATAGATTATTTTCTCTGTGTATTCTAGTCTCCAGGGCTAATCATTCATTTTTTTAAAGAGTAACCATGGAGTTTCTTGTCGGTTCTTCTCCATAGAAAACGACCAATTGGAACCGTACGCTAGCTTCTGACGTTTTATAAGTGTCCATGTAGGCGTATGTGAAATAAAAAAAATGAATTTTGAATAGCTCCATAACATGAAAAATGATAAACTCAACTGTTAGGTGATCTATGGTAGGCTGCGGAGATTATTCGAAAGAGTCACCATGGTCTTGAAACTGAACTCAAAGGGTAACTGAGTGAGGGTAAGGTTGGTTTCATTCGTTAATTAAAAGTCTGACACTACCTACCTCTCGCTCCACCCAGTTCGGGTAAAGTAGTTTTATTTGATGATTTCCCACCTCAAAAAAAATAAATATTTGATGTCATTGGGCTACCTCTAGGTTAAAAACTTAACGGTGAAAATTATTGTCCACTATCGTTTACGAGTATGTTGCTTGACACTCAGACATATCCAAATGAAGTCCATGTGACTATCTTAGCATAAAGGCTCTTTAATTTCAAGTAGGCACTTAAAATGTAAATTGCAGCAACCTACCAAGGTGCTGACTGATATGGCTAGGATTAATAATTATTATAATCGTAACCTAACTATCTTAATTGTAATGAAAACGTTCTTGTGCTTAAAACTTAGTCACATTAAAATAATAAGACCCTATAAAATCTAAGCACCTATAAAGGCTTAAGAGTTGTGAATAGATGACCTACTTCTCAAGAACGCATATTAGAGTGCCTTCAGACGGCCTAATTCAACACACAATCCCCAGGGCTTATTTTGGCAGTCCCCTTAGGTCTGAACGAACGTGGGTTGCTTACTTAGAAGGTAACCGTTCTCTAACGTTTGTGCAAGACCACAACACGGCCAAAATTCCACACCAAACAGTTATAAAATCGGAAGTCGATTTTTAAAATAAATTTTGGCCAGGGTTATTCTGAATAAATTGCGCCTCAATTTCGTTCACTCGCTCATTTGACCTGTCAGAAAAATAAGTAACGAAGTTGTGAAACCAAGTTCAGTTAAAAGTTTTACAAAAATATAACGAGACGACTATCTACATTGGATTAACCTTGCCCCGTAGTCGATGCGTACTTGATTGCAGCTGACTGCATGCGTCATGTGTAATGGACACACATGGGCTTCACTGCATCACAGTCACAGGCGTGAAGTTATTCAACTTGTTCGTATAGATAACTCTTGTGTTTTCCAGTGTAAAAAGATTTTTTTTTTTTATATCTATGTCTAATATACCTAATATTTAAAATGAGAATGTCAATATCATCAAATCAGGAAACTCATTTGTGTCAATATTTATTAGGTTTGTAGATCAGTTTGTTATCGTCACCTCCCAGCTAGAATGACCAAAAATATTTGCGCATATCAACACAACATTTGGAAGACCAAATATTGTTGTTTTACTGTTGACACGAATCTCTAAACAGAAACTAATTAAACTCGATCTGTGTGATTGAGTACGCACGTAGTTAAACTGTTCTGTTATTTATCAAATGTGTCGCTTACGCACGCAATGCATTTATCAGTTGAAAATAATATGAATAATCGCGTCTCGATCCTCTTGTTTATAAGTTGGACATGATAACTGTGTAGTCCAGCCTCTGTTGATGAGTTTTAAGTATCTAAAGATACTAAATGACCTTAAAATAAGGTTATTACGAGTAGGTTGTAGGTACTTGGTTCAAATAGATAAGTTATATTTCTGTACTCATTATCATTGGAGAAGAAGAATATTGAATGAAAATGATGTATTAAAAAGTTCAATACTAACTAAGTCAAATTACAAGAACAAGGTGCAGTGTGCATGAAGATTCTCACTTGGCTCTATGCGGCACCGTTGTTTAGTTATTGTACATAGTGATGTTGTTATCCTATTATCCTCTATTGTGTTTGAACGTCGGTAGTGGCCATGTAGTAGCGTAATTTGTGTACAAACGTAGGTTACCTGTGACAACAAAATTTGCATAGCGTAGAGTACCGACTTAAGTACTTACTTACCAAACATCTTATTAATTGAAAAGCACTTAGGCCAACTCAATTAATTCAGTATAGTATTACGTTTCTAATTCTATTCCAACCGGACATATACTTATGTCATTAATGAGTGGAATAGTAGAGTGCAGTGAGACATTGCACTTTGTACATATTGTTGTTTTCCTAACCAATTTCACAATAGGTAGTAAGTTTTCCTTGAAAACAATTTGTTATCGATGCAAAACATTCCGAACCACCGCGCCGCTTGACTACCCAAGTCACTCGACGCTATATAGGTGCCTTGTACCTACACTCATATGAAACTTTGATTGACAATACATAAAACCATATCGTAGTGCGGCAGACCCGCAGACGAATGCGTTCGTATGTTCGTAAACTCGACAATATGTGCGGTGGTCTGTTTGACCTACATCGCCACATACGGGTCACCGGCTTTAACTGAGCCTTCGCCTACACAATTCGCTCTTCGACATGTTTCAATTGATATTTTAAACTAGGAGAGTTGAAACCTTCGTGTAACTACCTAGGTGCTAGGTATTGGAATAAAAGCGCTTGATTGCTTAGGCTCGCCGTTTATACAAGTAGAAGATTTACTACTTTTGAGGAATTAGTAGTCTTTTATTTTTGAGTAGGTAGGTAATCTCAATACTGATGAAATTATGATCTACTGTGCAGTATGGCAGTTTTCGCTATTTCGACCGCATACAACTCATAAAACAGCAACAGCGTAGGTATTGGTCACATTATCAAAAGAGCTTTCTTTAGTTTACGCGCATCCCCAATTTATTTCTAAAAAAAGTAACCTAAGTTGTCTGCCAGTGGAACTTCCGTCAAAATTGGCCCTGTTGTTTCGGAGACCATAAAACCACAAGATAGACAGACAAATAAAATTATTTTGAAATAAATGCGAAAGTAATTCCTTCAAGTAATTCTGTTCACATCGAAGTAACTGATTGGATTTGTATTAAACTTAGCATGCCGATAAAATCTGGGATAGAGCGAAACCGCTGGCAGAAGCTAGTATTTAAAATATTAATCTCGGCGTTTGCGTCACCAATACTCGTATATTGCTGCCTGTACGCGTTTTAACCGTAGAGATATCACTTATCAATACCAACCTATTTTCTAGTTTTATTTTTCTTTGTGGTTAAATGTGTAGGATAATAGATGGGCTTGGAGAAGATTCGTCTGTACATTCCAAGAATATCAATTTCTTTGACAGTACGTAGTACGCTGTTCTCATAAAATAATATACGTATTCTCATAGTCAGTCATCGAGTATGTAGAATCTGAATCCAATTGCAGAATCTTTGCAGAATTTTTAAACAAAAAATTGAAAATTGGAAAATTTCAACCTCTTTCAGAAAACTATAGTAACTCACAAAGATGTCATCTACCTTTAGCGACAAAGTATCTCACAGTTTCACAAGCTGTGCTGTGATCAAGAGACGCTGTGAAACAGACTGTAAAATTCGACCAAAGGCGCCTTGGCTACCCGAGTATCCTATACTTACTTAGTTAATTTTCATAATACAATATGCACTAAGTTCATCCACTTTACATGAAACACCGTGGGGTCGCCGCCCGCACGTTCGATATCGATCTCAACACGACACGACTCACGCGATAGTTTCTACAACCTACCCACCTACCATTGAACGGAATTGTTCCAGATTAGCTCTTTCAGATAAGGTTTTATAAGCTGCATATTTAACTTAACAATTCATTACTTCCTTCTTACATTATATAAACATTAAGCGAGTTCTTTATCCAATCAGAATTGGTAATGAGTAACAGGTAAACAAACTACCTCAATACTTAAGTTATAATGACACTTCAAGGCCCTGAGAAAATCGATTGATTGAAAGCATTCTATTCAATAATTTTGTGCTATGTCACAGATATTCAAGAGTTCTACGAGCTCACACTTCTCGATGACACCAAGTCGGTTCAACAAAAGACTGCGGAAACGATACGCATCGCGAACAAATGGGAAGCTGACAACGTACGACGCGAAGTAAGTGATTTTTAATTTTATTTTTAATTTTATTGACTCGAGCAGACAGCAAACCAAAAATCTATACAAAAATATTTAGATTTTTACAGAAGCAACAGTGTACAAAGAACGGATAAAAAATAATGATTTCGCTGTTAGGTTTTGCAATCTTTGCTTTACAATTGTGCAGTTTTAACTGGGTTATTTACAGTTTCATTATAAACTTCCCGATGTCTGCTCTTTTTATTGACTTATTTCATTGTGGCTTACCTCAAAACCGACGTAGTTTTTGCTGTTTACATTACAACAGATACCTACCTACATACATAGAGCTAGCTCTATTATGAGTTTTCAGGCACTGTTGGCGTCCTTTTGGACACGATGTAAGGTATAATTACTTTTTGCTATATAGTATTAGAACAGTGTCCCACAATGTCTTGGCATCACAGTGCCGTCTATTTATTTACATAATGGACCACCCCTTTTTCAAAAAGATTGACTGTGACGTTTAGTCTTTTAGTATCGAGCGAAACGTGACGCCAGTGATCCTGGTACTGCTACTAAAACATTTTTCACATAGGAAGTCCTAGTGCTTAATTTATGAGAATCTAAATAAATGTATTTTTCAGATACCACATACAGAGGACAGCGACTACCGAAGCGTATCCAATGCATTCCTTCAAGAGAATCACAGAAAATCAGAAACACGAAATGCCACGCCAGATTCGACGAAGGTTTGTATTTATTGTGTCACTATCTATAAATAACTTCTATCATAATTATTGTTGCAGAATGACCCTAAAAGGAATTAAATATACTAACTGAAAATTTGTCATTAGCACTAACGATTTACCTAACTGAATTTTATTTTCTGAGTCGAGGCAGGTATAGTTTTATTTGTAAAATTGAATATTTCCTATTGTATTTCCTGTAAGGAAGAAGCAATACCTATCTAGGCTATGCCCAAATAACATCGTTTCGGTACGACACAGGTTAAGAAATGGGAGAAGTTCCTTTATCAAAACAGGAGAGTAATATTATCCAAATGACTTTCTCTTTTGGTTAAAAAAAAAAACACTCTTGAATTCCTGATAAGAATCCAACTGGCAAGAGTAAAGTAAGCAATCTTTTGAAAGGCCACTTCACGATTATACCACACTCTTCACCTGAATATCTATCTAAATAACGTCCTGAAATATTTTATCGTGTGTGACGGTTTTCCGATTAGGCTATCGGACAAGTAAATCGGCAATTCGAGCCGGCATTATGCCACATTACCTAATCATGATAAGATATTAGTCCATGGCCGTAACACAGCACACAGCCTCCTCTTGACAGATTAACGTAATCACGATCGCCACCAATAGATGTCACTAGTGGCGCGAAGATTGTCGTTAAATCAAATCTCAGGTAACAGGTTAGGATTCGGATTATCCTATTGATTAGCCATTATGCTACATTCACCCCAGCCTTATCATCAGACTGCAGAATGAAAATAAACGAAAGTTGCTTATGCGGAACAAATAGCTCAGATAGTGATCGTGTACCACTTGAGCACAATAATGTCAATTTTATAGTTCCATAAGGTTGACCCTGAATTTCTGGACGTCTCAATGCACCAAATGCAGCTACCCGAAAATGTATTTCTAATCATTTTTAAAAAACGATTTTTTTTTCTTTAGGCTTATTCTGTCGTTCTACCGCCTGGAGAAAATGAGGAAAAAAAGGTAAATAAAACTATTCATTAAACGTGCTTTCAATAAAATGGAAATAGAGTTGATCTTTTAAAAATATTCTCGCTTTATAAAACGTGTTTCATTCAGTGGGTATTTTTGAATAAAGGAGAAACTTCAAAAGAAAAGATCGATATAATATTTGTAACTAAATAGGTAATGTCATGAAAACGATGGTGAAAATTCTTTACCATTTGATATAATCTTTATAATTGTTTCCTTACCGGAGCTTCTATTATTTTTAGTAATATTGTTGCCATAGTCACTGCCTTCATTACGGATAGCGCCATCTTTCGTAAATAGTCTACAATCCAAAGCGTTTTAGTTGCGGATCGGGCAGCGGATCGATGCGATGATTCCATTTTTTTTTATTTTGATGACGTGACGTTTACGAAAGTGGCTGAACGGAGCGCTAGGTACAACAAGTGGACGGTAATGGCGGATGGTTGGTGTTTCGCGTCTCGTAGTACTATTTATAACCTAAAATATAGTACAAGTTTTCGGCGATATGTGCGCTAACGTTTCTTCGTTGTGTGGATTGGTGCCGTTAAATTTCACAATTGTGCCAATGACGTACGAACGCTACATCGACTGAAAGTATACTGCTCTAAATGATAATCAGTGAAATGATATTGCACACAAAATTTTGACATTCACACTGCCGAGATTTCGTATTCGTTGCAAGTAAGGCCATTTAATAAACACTAATCTATTTTTAAACGTTTAGTAATTTCTTTACACTCTGGGAACGTTTTCAATTCTTGGTGAGACTAATGCGACTTCGGAGTTAGTTTTGCTTGTAACAATTCGCTGTTACTTGCTCATGGTTGATAGGTACAATATAAGTACTATGATACTATCAAGTGTCCATAAATTGCACACTAATAATGTAACACGGACATTCTAATTAAGGTTCATCGCTTTGACATTCATACCATCCTATCATCGAACACAAGTCGGTAACACACCTAATAATTACCCAGCCATACATACATTTATCTACTAAACTCGCTATCAATAAAGGGCTCGGCTAAATTTCGTCCATTCATTAGATAAGGACTGCTGCAATTTAAACCAAGCTAACATGATAAAGAGCTTTAAATGTAATGGGATTACCTGCAACATGAAAAGAGGTCGCATTCCTTATAAAAGGTCACATACTTTTGATATGTTTTGGTGCAAGTTAGTTGTGGGTTCTAGGTAGAGAATGGTGCATGCTGAACATCGTCAAGTAAGCTGAAAGTGGACACAAGTGTGTAACTAACAATGCATGCAGTGTACATAGTGTAGTACGGACGACAAAATAAATTCCCTGAGGGCTATGCACACTTGGTCTTGAAAATGACAGAAAGACGGAAGAAAAAATCACATAATGGATTCCTTCGGAAAGTCTCCTCCTTGTTTAATCTTGATACGGTAAGTAGGTGACATGGCTTCAATTTGATTCAGTACCAGATATTAAAAAAATATGTATGAATTTTCACCATTGTCACATGACAATATTGTTGCTTATTCTTCTAGTTAGAATTTTAATATTTAATTATTGGCAGAATCTATATACTCATGAAAGAATTTATAAAGTAAAATTTTATTATTTCCATTAATATTATGTAATATAGTTGATTTCTCAGTATAATATATCTTGATATCTACTAATCCCTATATAGATATAACATACTGTGCCTATTTACATTTCAATGACTGTTATTTATTTAGTAGTGTTTCTGTAGATCCTACAATCTGTATATTTTGTGTGTGAATGATGTTTACCAGTTTGGATTGACCCTCATGTTTCTATCGTTAATATTCATTATAACTAATCACATTATGTCAATGAGTACTCAGCATATATATTTAGAATGATCTTGTCTCGAGATTTTCAAAGAAAAATGTTGTTTTAACACAACGTCTGCCCAATAAGTTGACTTTGTATTTTAATTTGAATAGTATTTCATTGTTACAAGCACATTTTCATTGATGAATTAGAATATTTCTATGAATATGACTCATAATTAATTTGTATAAAGTAATTCCCTTTTCCTTTGCCACATAAGGTATGATAAATACATAATAATAATTTAAGAATATCAAATACAAAACTAAGTATATTATGTATTGTCCTTACTCCTTGCTTGTGTAAAACAGCACTTTTGGATAACCCAGGTTTTGAATTAGTAGACAAACCTATGTGTACTAATATTATCACAGATATTTTGTATTTCAAGCCTTCAGGCTTAATTCTTTTGGAACTTGCTCAGAAGTTTACATATCTATTTATGTATTAAAATTATATTTATTTTATGAAACATCTTGACTCTTATTATTATGTATACATAAATAAACACTCAACATATATGAGAAGCTTGTGGCTGAAACTATTTGGATATCCTTGACAGTTATCACAGATAGTCAGTTCCCAGGAAATCTGACACAAATTTTACTTAGACTAGGGGTATGGGTTGTTACCCAATTACTGGGTTGTGGCAATTCGTTAAGCAATCGCTCCATTGATAATACTCTTCTTCAATTGCATCCAGATAGTCTGGAAGCCTACTTACACTGAATATAATTTACATAAAAACATATTACTACTCTCATTAACTCACTATAGAACTTATAAAGAAATTCATTAATCAGAAACTCTCGTGATCCCCTCACTAATTTGATAATGTTAATTTAACTGTTATTTTCAGGCTCACGTCACATCACCAGAAATGAAGCAGGTAATTATTTAAATCTATACTAATTAAAGTAAACAAATTGATTAATTTAATTGATGCATTCTGATTTTATTACAAAAATGGTTTCTTAATTTTTAACAATTTTCTAAACATCAGCTAGATTCCATCTACCACAGAAGTATTAGCAAAAAGAGTGTTAGGGTTGATTGAGTTACATCTGTACCAGCAAATCACACTTTCCTATACTTTTATTTTTTTCTGTCGGCATTGTCCTCCGACCGCTTCGTTGATTCCATTGCGTGCTATCACACTCCCGCTCTTTCTCACTCCAGTACTTTTTGTGAACTGTCGTGTGTGTAAGAGACAGAAAAGCGTAGAAACATAGGAAAGTGTAATGTGGTGCTGACAGATGTATCTCAACCTTTAATAAACAGAGTTAGTAGAGGTTTAGTTTGGTTAACACCTTATCATTATGCCACCATAATCCCACTATATGGTTGATATTCTGAAGGCTAGTTATGATAGTACATTCTATCTCTATGTATATTCAAAAACCTATTATCACTTCATTAGCTGAATCTTGTGATATTATCCTCATCATCTATAAAATTACCATAATCAATATACTAAACAAAACTCGCAGCCTTTGCAGGTAAATGGCATAGAAGGCGGTGGCACAGAGCGTACACAAGGTGAGGATGGGTACATCTACATGACGGTGGTGCTGTCGCGCGCAGGCGGCGCCGGGCTCGGCTTCAGCATCGCCGGCGGCTCGGACAACCCTCACGTAGCTGATGACCCACACATCTACGTCACTAAACTCATTCCCGGAGGAGCGGCGGCGGCCAGCCAGCTGCAGATAAATGATGCCATATTGCAGGTAAGATCTTACCTTCAGTTATCAAAATTGCGGGTACCAGAAAATATCCAATGTATGTTTTGTAAAGTAGGTGAAGGCCATCAGAGTCCTTGACGTTATCTATGAATTACAACAAATAGCACAAGTGGCAGGTAGGACGTTATCACCTAAACAGAATGTGCGCGGAGGACAAGATCCGCCTGTCGCTGACCGATGCTTAGGATTGCATTATAATGAGGAATTTCCGGTCAGTGACGTTGAATGTATTACTATGATTGTCTAAACATTAGGACTCCAGTTACTTACTACTCCGCGTACACGCCACTTGATTACGTATACCAGGACGCTACTAGCTACTACTACTTAGTACACTATTCTGTTTACTTTTTGAGTTGTTTTATTTGTCCCACAGGTGAATGATACGAATGTTGACAGTGTTACGCACGCAGATGCAGTTGATGCATTAAAAAAGGCTGGCAATACTGTGAGACTGGTGAGTTTGTTTATTTACTTTATTACAAGTCAAACACCAGCTGTTACGAGATTAAGCAAATATGTGACTCAAGCTATAAGCTTAATGGCTCATTCTCGTCATTTGATAACACGGTCGGTCCCAGTATTCAACGATTATCCACATTCGGGTATTCTACTTATAAAATAATGTATTTCGACGTAGTGTGTAATTTCAAGTAAAATCAGGTCACAAAATAGTTATTATTTTGAATTTAGTGACAAGTTCCGTTCAGGTGATACAAGAATAAACAGTGCCGCGTGTAGTATTGCGCGGGCTACAGCAAGTGAACGCATTCCGAAGTGAATTCGTATCGCAATTAAACGAGCCATGAAGGAGCTACTATTAAATGCAATCAGAAGAATCAATGTATGTGTTTGGTACATTTAAAGTGGTGACATTATTTCATGGACAGACTCATTTCGTCATTGTATTAGGAGAATTGATTGCCGACCAACAGTTCTTGCCAACATTGATTCATAATCGAACTATTGAGGACACTATTATACGAAACTCCAGCGTTTGACCTTCACACAAGGACTCTTTTACAATAAACATTGTCCCGCGAAAAACCATGACTCACTGCCGTTAAACCCGCCCGTGTTCGCTACTATAAAATTTTATTTATATTCGTTACAGAAAATACGACGTCGCGCGACAGAAGACACTTCAAATTCTTTACAAGTTACAAAGCCAGAAGAATCCGTAGAGATCGAGCTGGTGAAAGGTGGCTCAGGTCTCGGGTTCAGTATAGCGGGAGGGCTGGGGAATCAACATATCCCGGGTGACAATGGTATTTACGTGACCAAGATAATGGCCGGTGGTGCTGCTCATAGAGACGGTCGTTTGAGGGTCGGTGATAAACTGCTAATGGTCAAGAATACTTCGGTAAGTTGTATTGCCAAAGACTGCTTTAACAATAGTCGTTATGCATCGGAGCTTTGACTGTGTTAATTCGCTTCATTGGTTTCGATGTGTAACGACATTACCTCAAATGCTTCGTTTATTTCATAATGCTTTTTTGTTTCCAGCACGGCGACGTGAACCTAGACAATGTGACTCATGAGGACGCCGTGGCGGCGCTGAAGGCGACGGGCGAGCGAGTGCTGCTGGTGCTCGTGCCGGGCCCGCGCCACGGACAGCCCTCCCCGCGCACCTCGCGCGCCAACACACGTAAGTTACATCACTCCTGACCTTATAGCCCAGCCCTAAATTCATAGGGCCTCCCACCAATGCCAAGCATTATTACCAGATCAAACAAACTGATGTAATGTGTACACAAGTATTATTTACTTATTTATCGCGTTAAATATTGCACACACAGCCACAAGAATGACGATCGAGAACACTGAGACGGCGTCGAGCGCAGCGAACTCGTTGCGGCGCGAGGACGTGACGGACAGCAGCGAGGAGTCGCGGGTGGTGGAGCTGGAGAAGGGGCCGTCGGGGCTGGGCTTCAACATCGTGGGCGGCGAGGACGGGCACGGCATCTACGTGTCGTTCCTGCTGGCGGGCGGCCCGGCCGAGCGCTCGGGGCAGCTGCGGCGCGGCGACCGCCTGCTGGCCGTCAATGACGTCGACATCACGCACGCCACGCACGAACAGGCCGCTAAAGCCTTGAAGGTAATCTATATCATCATAGATTCTATTTACTAAAGTATCAATATACCAGTAGCATTGAGTAGGAGCCAATAAATTGTTGTAGTGTTATTTGAAAACTACTGGATGCATTGTATGACATTGTTAGTGTTGAAATGTATAAGGAAGTTGATTGCTTATAATTGAAAGTTAAATGTTTTGATTTTGTTTGGCCTTGTGGGTTATTTATTGAGTTCTGGAGTAAAGCTCTGTGGGCCAGACTAATTATAAATGTCGAGACTGAATTGATGATTTGTCATAACAGAGAAACAGTCTTATGATCAATGTTTATCTTGATGAATGCACGCTACTTTATTATACGAGTAAGACAGGCATAATCTATTCTAACAAAATATTTTAAAATATTTCAGAGCACAGGACAGAATGTGAAGTTAACAGTAGTGTACAGACCTCAAGAGTACAACAAGTTTGAAGCGCGTATCAACGAGCTAAAGCAGCACCACACACTTCTGAGAACATCCCAAAAGCGATCTCTTTACGTAAGGTGAGATCACGTCTATAATTTATGTATATGAATATGTAATTTTGCGTGAACAAAAAAAAAAGTTTTCCTTCCTCTATAGGTGTCGTGATTATACAATAGTTTAGCCTCGATTAATCATGCAAATATATCCTTCAACAAATATTAAATCTGCCTACTTTTCCTTGACGAATTTTTGTGCAAATTATGATTATTTTCCATCTCCAATCAACATTTCTTCATAATCCATTCAGTACTAACAAAATCTGCTCTCAGAAACCAAATCATTCGGATTTACGGGGTTAATTAATAGGAGTTTGCAGGAAAATGGTCAATATTTCCTTGTTAACTTATCGGCACAGTTCGTGATGGTAATAAATTGTTTTAATATTGTTTTTCAGAGCATTGTTCGACTACGATCCGATCAGGGACGACGGCCTGCCTTCGAGAGGTCTGCCATTCCGATACGGCGACATTCTGCACGTCACCAACGCTTCTGACGACGAGTGGTGGCAAGCTAGGTGTGTACCCGCATTATTTATTATTGTTTTTATCATTTACCTAAGTTGTTTCGTCTAAACATTGCTGCATAAGGCTAGTTTTTCTAATTTACGTTGATGATGATGTAAAATAGACTAATGATTTAATTTATTGTTTAAGATATTTTCTTGAGTAAAACTATTCCCAAAATAAGGCAGTTATTGTTGCGATTGGGTTTTGTCCTGTGTTTATTTATAGACTACTAGCTTTTACCCGCGGCTTCGCTCACGTCAAATGCTACACTGTCACTACCCTACATATCCTACGCTACCCTACCCTACCTTCCCTACACTACCCTACACTACCCTACACTACCCTATACTACCCTACACTACCCTACACTACCCTACACTACCCTACACTACCCTACCTACCCTACTTTACCTAACTTTTTTTTTTTGAATTTTTCTCTCCGTAAGAACCATCATTGAACTTCAAGGAACATTTTAAAAAAAGAATCAGCTAAATCGGTCAAGCCGTTTTCATGTGATGTCGTGACAACGGAAAACGGGTTTCATTTTTATATAATATATAGATTTTATAGTAAACTATATGAGGAAGAGTTCAGGGGGCGTGGCGGGAATATAAATCGCTATCTCTTTTGTACATACGGTGACGTCACATCTCATTATGTGCATGTCTATTTTGATACTTGACAGCTTCCTTTTCTATAGAATTCTAACTTAATTAACATTGAACGGATTTGAAAAATTCAATTTCAAATAATAAGATTATTTTCGATACAAATATAAAAAAAAAATGAGTCGACTACCTAATTGTTGCTGTCATGATGAATCCTACTATCAATATTGTAACACTTGTTCCAGGCGGCTCGACAAATCAGACTCAGACGCCATCGGCATCATCCCGTCAAAGCGACGCTGGGAACGCAAGCAGAGGGCTCGAGACCGACAGGTCAAGTTCCAGGGACAAGGCACACCCGTTAGCACTGTATGTACTTCTATATTTTTTCATTTACATTAATTTTCAGTACTGTATGGTACTGACGTTGGGTGAGGCCTATGCCCAGCAGTGGACTTCTTTCGACTGAAATATTGATGATGACTGTAGAGACTTTTTAAGCAGGCCCTCTTTAGGTGGAGACTCATGTTATACTAGTACTAGCTGGCTCAGCAAACATTGTTCTGCCATATAAATTAAAATTGCACCTACTTAGCCATGTTTCTGCACCACCCTAAGTTCGACTGGTAGAAAATGTCTAAGCCATTAAGTCCGCCTTTGTACAATGTTTTTGTGCACAGTTTCAATAAATAAATAAATAATAAATTAAAAAGGAAGAAATGGGAATGTGGAGTAGAAGGGTTAAAATTACCTGCGACCTATTTTCAGTAGTTTAGTTTTATTTCTAGCACATTACTGTACAAAGGTTTGTGTCAATATCCTCTCCCTCTTGCTTTGTACTTTGGTAATAATGTCTTTATATCCACATTACCCAACTAACTAAAAAAGATGTGAATTGGACGCGGAAAGGTGGACAATCAGGACAGTGACACAAGAAATATCTTTTGTCCAGTCGTTGACACCATTTGCTGTTTATTTAATGCCGTAATTATTATGACATTCGCATACAAGTCGGTAAAAACGTTTCTATAAATACAATATATTTAGAACTAGCGGTTATGAAAACGAGACTAATCGAGTTTAACATGGTTCTGTATTAATCAGCTTCGTAAATAAATCTTTTATAGAAATACTCACATTTTAGCAATATTGAAATTTATTGTTTGACTATGCTAATGTTGTCGTGACTGGATACAACTTCACTTTAAATTAATGTTTACTTGAATTTTTATATCCTTACTGATGATGTTATTTGTTAGCAAGAATATAAATCGAGAATCTATAAATACTGCTAATATTTTATTCAAATCGTGATTCTACTGTACTGGTATTTATGCCTGAATGGATTTCTAAGTTTTAATCTATAATGCCCCCCTGCAGGGGGCATTTTTTGAAAGGAAATCGGGAAGATACAGGTGTGATTTTAGTCTGTAAAAGTCTGACACACCTGCTCGTTCTACTCTAGACCAAGAGAAGTCATTGGATTGTGCGTTTTTTGCTGGTCATTCCCGTGCATAATCCATTGACTAACGGTAAACATATTTTGATGCAAAGAAAAGTAGACCAGGACAACCAAAGTACTGTTAGGTATGTTTATTAAACCAAAGTCCCTCACCGCGTCTTTCTGTTCACGATAAACTCGAAACTATTGAGCAGATTTTCATGCGCATTTCAAATCAGTAGGCAGAGTTATTCATGAGGAAGGTTTGCATTTATAATAAATGCGGTTTTCATTTGAAAAATCCCTGAAATTGAATTAGTTGTAATACCTAGTGCTTAATTAGCGCCGGTCGCTAATAATTTACAAAATCAAGTTGGTTACGTTTGGACGTGGATCAACGAAAAGCAACTTATTATAGACTATAGGAAATAGAATGGTGAAATAGTACTCTGCAATAAAATTCGGTTTCATGAAAATATTGGCCAGACACAAGAGTCCAAAACAGATTTCAAATGTATAA
Organism: Mythimna separata; assembly: GCA_030763345.1. NCBI lineage: Eukaryota > Metazoa > Arthropoda > Insecta > Lepidoptera > Noctuidae > Mythimna > Mythimna separata. The sequence goes on from CM061180.1 coordinate 12,775,545, forward strand.
AGTTTATTAAAGCAGCAACCGTGACGAAAATATTCGTATCTTGAAGTCTTCTTGTCAAGTCCACCTGTCACGACATCGCGCATTATAATTTTTAATTTTATTCCTTTACAGAGCCAATCAACGCTCGAAAGAAAAAAGAAAACATTGTCGTTCAGCAGAAAGTTTCCATTTATGAAGAGTCGAGAGGACGGCAAATCTGAAGACGGTTCAGACCAAGAACGTAAGTTCAAACAATGTCATCACTTCCTCTCACTACTGTACACACATTCACAGCACGTGAATCACTTGTCATACATTTAAATACCATTAACTGTTCACAAACATTATAAATAATGTATTATATGGTGCAGTGGTACATGTAATATGATAATGATTCTATTTCAAGTGTTCGACGAATTAATCAGTATGTTTTGTGCAAAAGCGACGAAGTAATTGGTAATTCACCCTCGCAAACTGCGTCACAGGGGTTTGGTGTATGTCTAAGTACTGGCTTTGCTGCACAGACCGACTAATAAAACAATTTTGTTACAGCTTTCATGCTTTGTTACACACAGGAGGATGCTAACGCGGACGGTAAGTGCACATACCCTTTCCTCTCATATTTATTACTTTCGCTACTGTGCTGTTAATCGTATGTAGGTCATTACGCAGTTTTTTTTTCATGCGGCTGCCAATAACCACTATTTAAAGTTAGGTCGTTTTACATTGGAGCTATTCGCTTATTCTAACCACAGAACCAATTCACGTTCGATGTTAAACAAGTGAATAAAGCTGCCTTCGTGAACGGGTTTTAATGTTATTGTTACTAAGAATAAAAGAGTACACTGTTGATTACTGAGGGCAATCCATTTTTACTTAAAATAAAGTTTTTATCAATAACATCACATAACATACTTCTCCGTGATGTTCATTTTGATTGCCCTGAGTATATTGATTTTCTCCAGCATATATATTATTATAATACCCTATTTTTTGTCCAATTCGTAATTTTCACTTTTGAAAACAATAATTAATTACATCATAAATCCTTTTTCTATTGTACTATATGTATGTTATATTTATTATATTTTGATCATCGCAATGTGAAATCTAACATCATATTGGGAACAAAGTCAAAATTTACAAGTCAAGGAACACAAACCATTATTGTGTGAAAGTCTATAACATCACAGTGTAGTGAATTTTACTATTTATCTATTTTTAATCAAAATGTACCGGATCTATGTGAGTAAATTATCGCTTGTAGTGTGTTTGGAGACGCATGGTGATGCCTATAATATTAAAATATAGGTCTAGCAAAGTTGCCAGTACCCGGCAGATCATTGTCGCTTGTCCGATACGGTGTTGTGGGCGACCGGCCACCCGGTGACAAGCTATGTACTTATTACTTCTGTGTGTTAGATAGTTTTATTTTTTATCTGCAGCTCCTATCGCACTACTGTGTTTATTAACTCTTAAATAAAAGGTGCTTGTGCAACCTTAATATGTAAAATGTAACCAATTTTTTCAAAATAGTTTCAAGCAAATTGTGGTACTAAACCAATACTGATGTTTTGCAGACTTTGCTACTAGATCTTATCTAAAATTGGTTTTCGAATATCATGAAACATGGGTGTGTGATGAGAGCTTATAAATTACGATTTGGTGTTCCACAAGTAGTTAATGTTGATAATGAAAAGTGGTCGCAGCGAGCACACGGGTTGGTTTGAGACACGTCGGCCGCCGTCCCGTGCTTCTAGTTGCCTACCGAAGCCAACGTACATACATCTACCGATCATCCCGTCGATGAGACGAGTTTTTATTATTTGCTATTTATTTTCCCAACCGCTATTCACGAACTTGTAGAGTTCTGCTATACAACCATGCTAGGGAGTGATATCGAACATCCCTCATTCTGTCCGAACGGAGGTTCCCATCCCTGTCCCGTACCCTGTACGGACGCATATTGCTGCGTTTATTATAAATATATGTAACGTTAATTTTTCTACGTGTAGGGGAAATCTTGTACCGAGTGGAACTTCCCATGATGGAGGAGATAACGCTCATTTATCTCGAGGACGAGAGTAAGTTTTGGGAGTGAGGCGTAGCTTGCGAGTGCCGTAGCCGATACCTTACCTCCCGCATTCTGGTTATGATCATCAATTAGAAATGTAGTTTTCATTTCAATAACACTCCAGTTTTTTTATTATTTGTCATACTTTCTTTATGTTCAGTTGTTTTTAATTCATACAACGCGATTACTCTAATAGCCTCTCCGCACTCGAAAATATTATACCATCGAGCTCACGAAAAATGTTTGGATCATTGTTTCTAAATTGTGGAATCACTTGTGGCTCAGTGACGCGGGCGCGGCTCGCTCCGCTCCGCCACGTACTGAGTACGCCGCTCAGCTCGACTCTTAGCTAGTTGGTTGTGGAGGGAGTGTGGGGCCACTGGAAGCACACGAGGACACAAGAGCCGCCTCTGTCACACTAGCTGATGCTTCAGGCGCCACGCATGTTGCACAGTTCTACGCGCTTTGCCTTTAGTTTACACTACACACTACGTCACTGGCATGTTTCAGATGTACTCTCGATCTCACGACATTCTCATAAGAGCTTGTTTTCGTTTTCAAAATTACGCTGTGCTGGTTTCTTTTAGAGTTAGTTTTTCTCGCTTCAGATGTGTAGGGATGCTGTAATTATTTTATTAGCCTAGTTGTCGCTGACATACATATAATTGTTGTATTGAATTGTGTACTCTTGCTTATTATACTTCCGTTGAAGATGATATTGATGGGCATAATTATTGAGCCAGAATTAAATAAATCATACCTTGAAACATGTTGGCAAGACGATAAGGTTTTATTTAATCTTGGCTAGTAGTAAACAGATTCATGTTGTTTAGAGTAATTTAGAAGAAAGCATTATACAATTCGATACCTAAGAAATATTTCATACTTTTTCGTATAAAGTCGACAAAACAATGTACCACTACGAATGAGTATTTCTTGTGTCGAACTGTACTTTTATTCCAGAATTATGTTTTGCGTAGCAGGCAGGTGTTGTAATGCATACCTTCTCGCTAAGTAAGTCGAAACAATACCGTGAACTCTTAAAGTTTTTGTTCTATAATATTATACACTTTACTATTAGGTTATTTGCTTCTCACAAATATAAGACTTAGGATTAGGTGAAGCTTGATGCAATTCTCTTGCAAAATGTACAATGTTATTCTGTCAGAAATGAACATAACTGTGTTAAGAAGATGAAGTATTCTATAAATCTCGTTACATAGACGACTTAATTGTGTTTTGATATGAAAATATGATGATTTTCCAGCACAAGTTTTGCACGTAATACGTTATTTCGATATCAGCACAAATCGCACGAATGATCTTGTGTACACATTTAAATGGTTATGGTTACACGAATCCAAGCGACTTAACAATTTGAGCTGGATTAAAGGGTTGTAGAATAATGGAGAGACATGTCCTGTAATTTAACAAAGTCAGAACAAAGTTTAAGCACTTAGAAAGGCACCTTGACTGTCTTCTCCGAGCAGTTAGAAATTTATGCAAATTTTAATAGATTTATATGTTAAAATGTAACGTTTTGCAGGTCAAGATGAAACGGTGCTATCGTATGAGACCGTACAACAGTTGACCATAACTTACACGCGACCCGTCATAATCCTGGGCCCTCTCAAGGACAGAATAAACGACGATCTAATATCTGAGTTCCCTGAGAAATTCGGCAGCTGCGTGCCTCGTAAGTATCTTTTTACTATACTATACATATATACTGTAATCACTTCCAAATCATGTTTGTGGTCCTGTTAGTGGCTGTATCCTTTAAGGCAATCAATTTTTTGTTGTAAATTGGCACGCTACTTGAAGAAGGGAAATAAAATGGTTGTAGCTGTTGATGAGAAATTCTTACCATCATGCAGTTGCAGGCAGCACAAAACAAGAACGCGACAAATGACATTTGATCCGCAGCAGTCACAATCCATGAAAAGAGTATTCAGTACGCATCGTTTTCTGGCATAAATGAGCTCTATTATTCTTGCTACCCTCCCACAAGGTAGAGCGATGACCTGTGCGAGTCACGGGAATCCGATGGATGCGAGGCGCACAGGACCGGTCGTTGTGGTGACGCTTGGGAGAGGCCTATGGATGTCTTTCGGCTGAGATACTAGTAGATACTAAACATCTCATATCATCTTTTAACAGCCTTGCCCTAACAAGGTTTTTTCATCATTCCAGACACGACCCGGCCGCGGCGCGACTACGAAGTGGACGGGCGCGACTACCACTTCGTAGCGAGCCGCGAGCAGATGGAGCGCGACATACAGAACCACCTGTTCATCGAGGCGGGCCAGTACAACGACAACCTGTACGGCACCTCCGTCGCCTCGGTGCGGGAGGTCGCTGAGAAGGTAATTATGAAAACTATTCGATCTCTATTAATTTACATAAATTGCCAAATATTTATAATCAATATGATTTGAGATCGGTTCGGTTCGTAAAAGTTGTTGTCTCGAAAAGAAACTGATTATATAAAAAAAAAACTATCACAGATAAAAGTAACACGACATTCATCTCATAAAGCTTGACAGTAGTAAAGCTTTATGGGATAATTTATAAATCATATTTAATTTTATGTTACCTAAAGCACGCGGGCGACGTCGCCGGCATAAGCTTATATTTTATACTACTGCACTAAACGCGGTGTCCTACTTAAGGTTTTCAACGTGATCGCGATCACGAAGCGAAGCGGCGAGAATGGAACTCTCAATTGATATTGTTACTTTATTCCGGTGGCCTGCGTGACCAACTGCACGTAGGTGCGGCGACTAGCAAAGCGAAGCGACCCTATCGCGTTGATTTTATATTTTTGCGCAAACTCTTGCGGTGTGGTGGCTTGTTTAAAACAAATTGCGGCTGAAACCGAAATTTCTCGCGCACGTTGGACAAAGTCGCCGAATCGCGTTGAATTCACGTGACGGCGTCGGATCGCTTCGCAATCGCATTGAATCCCTAACTTAGAATAAGCGTTTGTGTTCGCCGTATGAATGAAAGGCCTCTACTTGCACTGCTATGTATGTATGGCTGATGAAGTAGTAATGCTCTTTGGCATCAGAAGTCAGCGTGAGTTATATTTGTAATGGTAAGATGAGTCAGCTAGCAACGACAGTATCATTATATTTTCTTGGGATTAAATCATCAGCCTACTTCCATTGTGTGATTCAAAAACGACCACCTAGAGCTAGACTAAACGTCATTATGTCCGGTAGTTCTGGTACCCAAAACGTCTACCGTCTAAATGCAAATCTATTCATGCATTTTTATCTTTTTCAGGGCAAACATTGCATTTTGGATGTGAGCGGCAATGCAATCAAGAGATTACAAGTAGCGCAACTTTTCCCTATTGCCATATTTATAAAACCAAAGAGCATAGAGTCTATAATGTAAGTATATAAATGGTATTTATGATGTTACAACATTGTACCTACTGTCTATATAGATATGTATTGACTGTTGAGTTATTTTGACAGGGAAATGAATAAGCGAATGACTGAAGAACAAGCGAAGAAAACTTATGAACGTGCGCTCAAAATGGAACAGGAATTCGCTGAATACTTCACCGGTTAGTATACTTTGATTCGTTTTGTAATATTTAGACAGTAGAGTGATTGGTATTGAATAAAACTAAGCTTTCACGTTCGCTTATGTAACGGTCGTTTGGATAAGGTCGGACCGAGCCCGAGTTGACAACCGCGCGTAGTGTTTCACGTGCACCTCAAAGAGTTAGAGAAAATAGGTGTAGTTTTAGTCCGCGTCTATGAATCTGACATTACGATTTCGTATTATTAACTTCGCCTCGAGACCTTTTCGCTTCTATCGTGTGATCTTAAGCACTCACCATTTTTTTTATTGTACACTTTAGTTACGTTATTTTGCGTGTGATTGCAGCGGTGGTAACGGGCGACACGCCGGAGGAGATCTACGGCAAGGTGAAGGCGGTGATCACGGCGGAGAGCGGGCCCAGCGTGTGGGTGCCGCGCCGCGAGCCGCTGTAGTCCCTCCTACGTTAGTACCTATCATAGTGCCTCGAGTCCACGAGCCATCATTACGTGCGCAGGTGCGGCTCCGATATTTTGTACTAGGTGTCGCCGAGCGCGAGTGCCGTCAGCAATAAGCAGTAGAGCGTCCGCCGCCATGTTATACGCGCGCTAAGCGTGCGATTTTCGCGTCTTTTTAGAATTACGATCAGACTTTCTTCAATCACCGCTTGATAGATAGACCATATCGGAGTTAATTTAGCGTTAAAGAGATTATTTCTAAAATTAATGTAAATTGTCACATGTGGATAAATTGTTGACCAAGAACTCGCTATTAATAGCATTCACTGTTGTTCACTATACTTACGCTTATGTTTATCGTGCAAATCTATTAACGAGGACGTGTCGTCGAATGCAAGTTTTATATCGAATTATTATTTTAATTATTTGACATGGCCCACTTATTGTGCTTCAATTAACTGTAAATTTATTGTATTTTTAATAACATTTTAAAATGGTATTATACATATTAATTTACTCAGGTTGCTAGATACATTTTGAATTTTCGTCGAATGTTAAGAGTTTACTATAATTACATTATTCAGATAGTGGATTTATCGTATGAGACGAGTCACGTGCACAGGTGATGTTCCCCGCTGTAACATGTATACCTACTAGTTATGATAGAGTCGCTGTGTAGTTGAACCCACCTCACGCATGGCTAGTGTAAGACGTACATAATCAGGATTATTTGCTCAAGCGGCAATCTGTATCGTATCGTAACCGTTGAATCTCATGACATTTCTGCACACCGTTGTCCTCCTGACACTTTAGGCGAGGTGCAAAGTTGTTTGTTGATCATTTTTATAGTAAGCAATTGTGTTATATGGTGTGAAATGTCACCAATTAAATAGTGTTTGACATTTATTTATTGAGAATTTTATTTTCTTACGGAATAATTGATGCTCATCTGCAAATATGGCACTAGAAGCGAGCATGTAAAGCTTAGGTTGCAATATATTTGTTGTTATGTCATGGCGTATGTATTGCTAATTATTATGTCCCTAATAACAAAGTAATAATTACCCCTGAGTATTATGGATTACCTTAGTATAAAAAAAATATGATGCATATACTTTTAAATATTAAAACATGGTACTTAAATATTTTATTAATATGTTTCAAATATAATGCGAATGTTAAAGTATTAATAAACTCATACATGACAAATGCTAATGACGATTATTACAGAATATTTTAAACTTGACTCAAGAAAGGCATTACGACAAACAAATTGGTGTATTAGTACTGATGATTGTTAAATCCACCAAAGAGGTTTGACACTGTTTATAATTATTAGCAATATTGGCCGAGCACTATTTTACACAACGTTATATTCACTGCCGTTTGTCGTGATTCCTTTTTCTGATTTTGTTGTGTATTTGTAAATAATAATAATTATAGATATTTTAATTTATTTTTAAGATTCTATATCAATGTATTAACACCATAGTCACGAAAATGGTTTATTTTTAAAGCTATTTATTTTATCATTTGTAAGTAGGTATTTTATTTAATTATTAATTGAGTTTGTGCAAATTAAGTGTATAATGTCTTTTAACGTGTAGTTTAACATTTTAATCCACATCCATATTTGCAGATGTACAATGTTTATGAGTTAGTGATGTTCAATAGAATAGTTTGAATAAAATTATTTACGTTGAAAATCGATTATTGTTTTTATTGTAGTGACCTTACTTTTGTATGGTGCTTAAGAGGAAGTATCTCACGGAGTCGCGGCGATATCATCACTTTTTGTGTTAAACAAAAGGTGTCATCATCAACATTTTCAGTAACCGGCAGTACGGCTTTTGCCAAAATCGGTCTACTGAGGGTTTACCTAGATTTCATGCCATTCACATCTGGAGCGAGATTATTGAGAAGAAAGATGCACTTGCCGTCTCCATTGATATCTCGAAGGCTTTCGATGGGATCTGGTACGAAGCTTAATAATACAATAACTTGTTAAGCTTCTTTCTATCTTTAGTCTACCCACAGTGTCTGTGTGATTGGATCGCAGACTTTCTAAGGGCTCTCGCCCACAGCGACTTCGTAGCGATGCTGTCGTGCGTTCGCATCGATACAGTTGTAGCGCGTCACAAATGCGACCAACGCGCGTAAGTAGCGATGAGCGATTCCGAGATGTTAGAACAATCGAAAGTATCGGAGTCGTTCAAATAAACCATCGACTCGTTCTACAAAACAATCGAGATGTTTTTCCAGTCAACGTAATCGACCGCTAGTTGTCGATTGTTTGAATCAGTCACTCTCACTCGAAACTATCATCATCGAGGAGCAACTCGTGAATGAACGCGCCATATGCCAGTCGCAATAACAGACCGAGTCGGACTCGAATCAATCAAAAACCACCGAGATATTCGAACCATCGAATAAAACCTCTCGCCATCGCGCATCGCTAGTCGTGGGTAAGAGCCCTAAGGGAGCGGTAACTTATGTCCAGTAACTTATAGCGGCTACACGTCCGGTCAATTGGATATCTACCCTTTCTTTTTCCAACAGGCTCCATCTTTCCGAGGTGTGATTATGCCGATAACCGACCATCTTGAGCTTCTTGGGGTAAAGTTGTCTACCCCGTCGAGGCTAAAGCTAAAAAATTGAGGATTTATTAAAGGTGGATATTTCACGCCTGAACATTTGCTCAACCTTTATCAAGCGCAAGTTCAATAGTGTACGGAGTACTGCGCTCGTCTTTGGCATGGATCTGCCAAATACCAGCTTGTTAAGCTAGATTCCATTGAGAAACAAGCTAAGATCATCGGCAAAGGTGCACTGGTCGAGTCAAAACTCCGTCTTGAGTGAGCATTGACGCCAAGATGCTAGCCTGTTGGTTTTCTATCGATTACTGTACCATTGTGGCGCTTGCTCAGCAAGACGGCACGGTTGCTGCATTGGTCGAGCGATTGGCTGCTACGCTGTGTCGCGGGTTCGATTTCCGCACGGGACAAATATTTGTACGGCCTACAAATAATGTTCCCAGTCTGGGTGCCTTATGTATGTAAATTTACATGTTTGTGAACGCACCGACGGTACATGAGTTATTTCTAGTGAGCAAACATTTTTCATTTTAAATAAAAGCCCATGTAAAAATTAAACAGGAAAACAAGTGGTTACATGTCCAGTAAATAGTCCTCGTAAATGAAATCGATCAAAAGTGCAGAGAAGTAAAAAGCAAAGGTCCGGCGGTACTTCATCACAGGACAGCTTTTAATGTTGTACAAAACACAGGTCCGATCATGTGTGGAGTACTGCAGCCACATATGGGTTGGAGCTGCAAAATGCCACCTGGCAGCTTTAGACTCGGTGGAAAGGCGTGCAAAGAGGCTAATAAATTGGAGATCCAGATTTGGTTAAGACCAATTTACAAAGCCTTGAGCACAGGCGCAGGGTAGCCAGCCTTTCGGTTTTCTACAGGATGCATTTCGGAGTGTGCGCCAGCATTCCATGAACTGATTCCGCCATCCCCGTTCTACCATCGGACAAACCGTCGTACGGCGAGTATTCACCCTTTACGTTGTCGAAACCTCAACGGTCCGGGCTAGGCGTTTCGCTTCGTCGTTTATACCGCGTAAATCGAGAGACTGGAACAATTTACCTGCTGCGGTTTTCCCGTCCGATTATAAAATAGGTGTCTTCAAGGCTGGAGTGAATCGGCTCTTAATAAGCTAGTGCGCCTCACCATCAACGATTGCATCACTGCTTACAATCAGGTGGGATCGCAGTTAAGCACTAATTTAAAAAAAAATGTATGCGGGTAGTTTTCTCGATAAGTATTGGACCGATTTTGACGTCCTTTTTTTAGTTAGATACATTAGAACCAATTCGAAGCAATCATTTTTCATTACTTAAGTAATGAACGACAAACAAAAAAACGCTACCTACATCTTCTAGCGACGTAGGTAGCTGGGGAACACCTAGTGCGGGTCATCATCCCAAAAAGAAAAATATTAGTAGTACCACAATCTGGGAAGTTTGAAGGCCTAGACTCCTGGAGCCCTGTAAACATAGGTTTTTCTAATGCAGGCTCCGGAACATCTATGTAGATGTTTTGATTTAATTATTATTTGGTAAGACACTAGCAGCTATTCACAGCATATACACCCTCATATACGCACACACACACACCCGCTCGCACCGTCACATACACACACGGATGCACACACACAATCATCTCTCCTCTTATATAACTTTTATTAAGGCTTTGTAAATTAGTATATAAGTAAACTTAACATAAGAAGTCTATTGGTGTATTCACGTACTTTATCTTAGCATAAGTTTTGGAATCACTGACTCCCAAGTCACAGGTTATAAACATAGTTTGGGAGCCAGGAGATAAATTAGTCTCACATCTCTGTAACAAATTACTGTACAATTTATTTGTCACCAAGCTATAGTTAATAAATTATTATTATTATTAGCTGATGTGTGTTTCATAAAGTTCTGTAAATCTGTCCAACCGATGTCCGCACTGATAGAAAAAATTATGCTGTTGCAAAATGCCGCTACTGTAGCCAATGCAATTATGCAATTTTGACAAGTCAGTCAAAAGATAAAGCAGTAACCTACATTACAAAATCGTGGATGCAGCAACACAAAGTCCATTATAACTGTCTATTACTGGGATCTCTAACATGGATTGAAAATAATACAAAAGAAAGTCAAATTAAAATTATTTTATGTCCTTATATCTCATCAAGTACAACAGTGGTCTTCTCAGACACGTAAAGACCGTCTAAGAACTTTCTGATGTCCTTGTTTTTAACTGTGGTCGACTGTTGGATAAGGGCAGCAGAGCTGGACACATCCTCCAGGGAGTTGCCTTCGATGATGAGCTCATCCTTCTGCTTGGGCGAGTTGACGACGGTCACACCAGGTGCCATCTTTACCCTCCTGATGTATTTCTCGCCAAGGAAATTACGGATTTCAATGACGCTGTTACCCTCAGTGGTGACGCAGTTGATGGGGAAATGGGCGTATACGGAGCGCATTTTGTATTGGAATCCCTTGGTCACACCTGAAATTAAAAAACGGTAGGTTAATATAACAAGTACATCCATCCTTATGTTTGACTGAAATTATGATGATGCTAAAATTATGTTTACTGGACATAGGCCTCCCTGTACCCACAATGACTGGTCATGTGCATATTACAAACATCAGATTCCCAGATCTTTCACTAGGTCATCAGTCTACCTTCTTGGGAAGGTTGCCAATGGTGCACATTCCAGTCAACCACCGCTCCAGAACCTTTTGCCTCCAAACACCTATTCTTATAAGCAATGTGCCCTGCCTACTGCTAGTAAAATTTGGTAAATCTAAATAGTACTATTTCTATAAACTTGGTTCTCCATCAGATAACTTAATTTCTTTAACTTCCAGTCTAGCCCTTGTCAAGCTTTCTGTGATGAGGCCCTTTGTGAACAATCAAGTTTCAAAGGTAGAGACTAGTCTAGAGACACTGTGGTATATAGTGTGAGACACTTGGTAGCTTCCTGAATACTATCCAAGTCGTACATTTGACACAAAGCATAAGTGAGTAAAGATAGTTGGAATGTTTATTTGTGCAAGAAAGCTTGCACCATTCATTTGCTAATGAAAATTTTACTGTAAATCTTGAACACTATCTCTAAATAAAAATATTAACCTATCACATACCCACAAAACGAGACACAATAATAAAACAATAACAGCGCTGTCTCATAGGACCGGTCAGGGATTCATGAATTAAAGAAATACTTGGAATGCAAACAGATTACAAATATGAATTGCACTCATACAGAAACCTTTCAATTACAAATGTTAATTTTACATACTTATACACTTTTATGAGCATCAGGTTCAGAAAATTCAAGGCTTAAATGCAGTAGGTACTTTACAAAGTTGAAATTAAATATGTATATGTTATCCTCCTATGCAACCTCTTTGGTAGACAAGGCGCTTAGATATGCTACAATAAGTACTGCAATCCTGTGGGTAGATTAAATTCAACAAGCATATTACTGAACCTCACACAAATAATAATAGAGTGACTATCTAAAATAAATTAAATATCAGCACATGAGAAATGTAAGTTCTAATGATGCCTCAGTGCTAATGAGGAGGACAAATCGACTTGTTGTTCTAGTAATAAGTACAATAAATGTCAGGTCAAGACTATGTTATTACAATTTTTATTTGAGGAACTCATAACAACTATTGCTTCTTGCACTTTTACAGATCACTGAAAGAGGTTATTGGTCAGATTTGAACTACATAATGCTGATCTTTGAAATTAAGTTTGCGAATGCTGTAATCTCTCGAAAAACAGTTTGTATATCTACAGAACTATAGTCAGGGAGTTCTGAACTAACCTCCGATACATTTTCAGGTTATAACACAAGTTAGTAGAAAAACAACACAAGTAAACAAATACCTTTGATCATGTTCTCAACGTGCGAGCAGACTGTCCTGACTGCGGCGAGTTCCTTCTTGGAACCGAACCATTTCTCTACCTTCAGCACTCGAGGGTTCACCATGCGAATGTCAACAGCCAAGTGCTTGAAGTTCCTCTTCAAAACTCCGCGCGGTCCCTTCACTGTCACCAACCGCGATTTCACGTGTACAGTGAGACCCTCAGGGATCTTCACTTTTTGGTTCGCAACTATTTGCTTCATGGTCAAGCCTAAAACGATAACAAATTGAGTTACAGAACTTAACCTGTTTGTTGTAACACTTGTCAACTCTGGAAGCTATGTTTTACGTTTGGTAAATGAAATATAGTTTAGAACTGGTGCTATATGATATTTATCATTTATATTAATCACTATCACACCGATACATAAAATATTTTAGGAGATTTTCATGGATTTTTGCAATTACAAACATATTCACCTACTTTCTTTGACACAAGAGCCGGAAAAGGCAGAAACGGCAAAGAGGTGTTGCTAGTATACAAAATTGTGAAATGTCAGACGGCGGTTATTCTCCAATAGCTTGAATATACTAACCACAGACTATATATAGATATTAAAACTTACTAAAATAAATCTGCACTTATTTTAATTTAGTCGATTGTAAAATGAGTTTGTGATAGGTTTAATTTAAAGGAAAGTCGAAGTAGAAAAGAAAAGTTGTTTTCAAAAGTTAATTCAAGCTAATAAATAAAATATCTAAATAGAACAATCTAAGTGTAATTCAAGTTTAGAAAAAAAAACTCAATTAGTACCGAAAAATTCATTCTTAGCTATGTCAATGGAAAAAGTTTCCAACACACTGGTGGCTCGGCCACATTAAATGTTAATACTGACTGCTAAGCTGTTTTAGACGCACGTGAAGATGGGCAAAGGCCTAGCGGGATAACGATGTCTTGGAAGTTATGTAGTAAATGTAGACCTTAGCTTAGGATGCAATTCATTCATACAACATAATGTAGACAACTCTTGCGTATTTATTTTCTTAGCACAACATGTTGTGCTACGGTGGATGCTACAGGTGCAAAAAAACTCAATAGGTGCAGATAATCCTATTTAAACTTACATGTCAAACGTTTAGCCTTTAGAGCTGAAACACTAGGCTCATAGGGATCGCAGAATTATCAAGTTTTACGATTTGAGACATCAGCAAGCGGTTAGTCGATTCTTCTCCTCAAAGGACAACTAGTCAACTAGGAACAAATATTCTGATAAGTATCTCTACTGAGAATATCAGTAATAACCAATATTTGACATTAGAACAGCTGATTGCAATTGTCAAACTGATGACAAGCTCTCGTATACGGGAAAATAGCAATCAAAACATTGCTAAAGAATTGGGTGTATAAAGAACGAATAATAAATGAAAATAAGTGTAAATAACTACTTAGAAAACTAAATACATTAATTTGTGGTCATAATGTTGTTCAAAACATTTATTCAAGCAGAAGTGAACTTATGTCGCCGGATTTTTGTTAGAGGTATAGAACTTTAAGGTTATTTTGTAAAGGAATACATTTTTGTTTCTTTTACTAATAAACTGATGTTAACAGGGCTCAGCACCAGGTCATCATGGGATATTGTAACAGGTGTCTGCGTTGAACGACTACCAGTGGTCACTCCTCCATTGAATGAGATGTATAAAAAATTCTTGGACTTACAGTACACCTTAGAAATTGAAAAGAGCATGAAGTCTGACCATGAGATTAGACATGAAAATGATAAGTAAGTGTATTCATGTTTTCAAATCCTAAGGGCGCTTGTGCACTACACGGAATTTTACTTACAATCTCAATGAAAGTTGATGTAATCTGACTGCCGGACAGTAAAATTCCGTGAAGTGCACAAGCACCAGAAACAAAGGTAACCAGAAACTTTAAAATAGCTTCTTTTAAGCTGAACAGTACACCATAGATGATTCTCTGACTGTCAGTTTTTTGTGACCCCTTTTCACTGATCATAATGTAAAATTATATTCATCATCATCATGATCATGTAAGCCGAAAGACGTTAAATGTTGGACATAGGCCTATTCCAAGTGTTGCCACAATGAATGGTCCTGTCTGAATGAATGATATTAATATAATATTTTTGTGTGTAAAGGGTTCAAGCAGAGCTTCTGAAAAATGAATCCGCTGATGTGGACATAGATGCTGTAAGCAAAATCACAGCCCAAGACTTTGAAGATGCATCTAATGAGGAGCTGGCTAAGTTTAAATTTGCTAGTGTGGAAACTGGTAGGTCACATATTAACCTATAACATACCCGCGAAACGAGACACAATAGTAAGACAATGACAGCGCGGTCTCATGAGACCGGTCGGGGATTCAAACGTTAGTTCATGAATCCCTGATCGGTCTCATGCGACCATGCTGTTATTGTTTTACTATTGTATCTCGTTTCGCGGGTACGTGATAGATTAATAATACTGTTCTCTGTTTCATATAAAACCAATTGCAACTGTGAAAACCATGATTTAGCTTTGCCATACTATTTTACGACAGGACAGTAGTCAATAGAAGTTTACCATAAAGATTTTTTTTTAAATTTTCTCTTCCTCTTAGAATTGCTCCTGTGTTCTGAGTATGTATACAAACATCGAAACTCAGACCAACAGATAATTGGGCTTTGACCATTGGCAATATTTATCTATTTAATCAAGTTACCTATTTATTCTTATTTAGAAGCTGACAAAAAAGGCGACAAGACATCTACAGAGAGGTGTCTCCAAAGACATCTGGTACTTGTGACACCTATAAAGGTGGGATCAGATGTGAAGACATTGCTGCCTCAGGGCTTGTGGAAGGAAGGAGAAACTTTGAGACAGGTGAGCTTCAAATCTTTAAGGGTTTAAACTCTTCATAATTCTTATTTTACAATAATTAAAAATTATGTTATTAACCGGTCCAACCCCAAGCTAAAACCAGGATTCACGAAAATTTATAAATTCTCAATTCCAATTTAATTACTCCTTCTCTCTTTAATTACCCGCGAAACGAGACACAATAGTAAAACAATAACAGCGCGGTCTCATTGGACCGGTTGGGGATTCAAATGTTAATTGCGTGTAGGAAAAACATGTATAAACTACAATTAATGTACTGTGTGCCAAATAAAACATTTTTCTTTCTAGATAGCTTGCCTAAAATACCAGTCTGAGAGTTACCTAAATTCTTCTATTTTTATGTTTTAGACAGCAGAAAGGATAGTAAAAGAGCAGTGTGGTCCTGAACTAAAAGTACAGTTTCTGTCAAATGCACCTTGTGGCTTTTACAAGTACAAATATCCCTCAGAAGTCAATGGAAAGATAGGGGCTAAAGTAAGTATAGACATTTATCTGGCAGATATACCAATCTCTAGACCATAAGGGTCAGCTCACACCGAGACGCGACGCGACGCGACGGCGACGCGACGCTGCATGCACATTTTAATAGAGTGACTCAAAATAGAACTTTATTTACTACACGAAAAGATACACATTTCATTGTGAGAATTTAGAATACGTTGCTTCACTGCTTACATTCGCGACTGTCGTGTTGGCAACGATTTTGCGCCTCGCTACGTTGCTATGCGTCTCGCGGAGGCGCGCGGCGCAGCGCGAAATCATTGGTCTCTTCCTGCATCGTCGTGTCGCGTCGCGTCTCGGTGTGAACTGACCCTTAGTCTGGTTATTACTGTGGCACTTATTCCTAAATAATTTAATATTGTCACGGTGTTGTCATACTAAACTGTGCGATGAAAAATTAAAGAATTTAAAGTACCTAATGTGTTTTTATTTCATTTTCAGGTATTTTTCTATTACGCCAATTACAAAAGTGGAAAAGCAAACAAGACCAAAGCTGACTGGTTAACCCGAAACGAACTGGAGCAAATATTGCCAGATAAATACAAAAAATCTGTAAAAGAGTTTCTAATAGAAGAATCACATTGATCTTTTGTATGTTATGTAGTTATTGTAGTAATAAATGTATGGTTAATTTAATGTTCTTTTGCTTATTATAAATTATCCCGTCTTCCTGCTTATTAAATGCCAATACTACTAGACTAAACATACCATTTAGTGAAGTCTGCGTTCTTACCTCCAGCCGCTGGCCATAGAGGGCGCTGCTATACGCCGAAATAGAATCCATTTCTTTCTTACTATGTATTTACTCATTGGATTTCCAACAGAGGCTATTAGGCATATAGGTATATCTACAGCAACGCCTATTTTTCAAATTAGTTATAAGTAGGTATCTAAATAACACTTATACGTAAATGTTTTCGTCAATTTAAACCGGCCGACGAGGCCGAACTTTCCTGGCTAACTACCTAGACACCAAAACAAACTACCTCTGACTTTGCTCAAACACAAGCTACCAATAGGCTAGGTGGGGTAGTCCCCCAAGCTGGGGGTCCCCAAAACCAAAACCTTATTAGCAAACTTCTTATTGAACTACCACGAAATTCCCTCATTATCGAAATCTAAGTAAATTGCAGGTTGCAACACTATTTCACACATGGTAACTAGTCTTCTTCTCGATTCGACGGTAAACTCGCTCAATTTTTTGGGCCCAGTAAGTGGCCACGCTAATAGCTGCATCAGTGGCGCTCATCAGATGTCAACTAGTAAAAGTCTAACACTTCTTCCTGCTCCACCCAGAGCAGAAAAACTCATTTGGTCCGCCCCGCAGACGACCCACTGACCGATAATTTCCCATGTAAAAATGGAATCCCAGTTTTTGTTTCCTCCAAAGCCGAAAGCTGAATCAGCGGAGAACCCATTCCTACGGCTGCCTTCTGTCTGTTTCAGTTAGTGACCGTAATCTAGCATAGCTCGGTCCGGAATGGTAGATATCATGTCATCGAATTCAAAGTTCCACACGACCTGGTGGTTTTATAATGATGTTTTTCTTTAATATTTTAACAGATGCTGACGATTTATTACACAAATGATAAAGTAAATAAAGCGCCTGTTTGAACTTACGACCAACAATTCGCAAGTTGCCACACTTGCCACTGAGTAACCATTTACAATTTGAATTTTGTAAAGAGAAAATATGAAGATTTATCTACCTTCATCTAAGAGTCTATCGATCTTTAGCTTTTCAAATAAACTCATTTCTCATGGGGGTAGACAGATGACTACCTAATTAGATAGAATTACTCCTTATTTAGATGACAATTCCTCTTTTTGAGGTCACTTCTCTCGCTGTGGATGCAATGAGTGGAACACTCTTTTCAGATTTTTAGCTGACGAGAATGTCCATGGCCTAGGTAACTCTTTCGATCATTGCTGCAGCCCCCGCCCTAGTCCACATTGGCCCTACCGGGCCCCTTCAGTTATACTGCCTTTTAATGCGTGCGTAGAACACAACTTGCCGACTTGGGCTTGGTCCTTACCGGACGGCGATCTTCCCATTGCTCGTCTTCTGTAAGCCCGCGCCTACAGTAGCCGGAAAACGTCTGTGACTCCCGACTTCTGACGCGTCTTCGAAGTTGTTATCACCTCTCGAAGCGCCAGATACATGATCAGTATTTTCAAAATGGTAAATATAAAATGTAGGTAAAGAACGTGACAAGTGTTAGTGTTGTGAGTCATTTAACTCCAAAACACATGAGTCACGGAACAAAAGAGTTCGTAGTACAACATTGTATATTTTGAGAATTTTCCAGACTTTCATGTTTTTCATTCGACAATTTGTTTACATTCGTGGAAATTGGGGAAGCTAGAAATGGGTGATGAATGGGAAGCGGTACTTAACGCTGGCGCCAGGGATGTATCTATGTGGTGTGGTATAGGTAGGTATATCTACAACATGTAGATGATTAACATAATAAACGAACATCCTGAAAGTATGTTCAGAATCGGCTACTGAATCGATTTCAGCTATACACATTTAAAATAGGTTTTTATTTCCTAAAATAATTAAGCTTTTACGTTAAAAAATAATCTATTTTATTCAATTCTTGATAAATGTTGGTTACCTACGTCATTAGTGAGTTGTGTGTACGTGCGTGGATACACGCAATACCGATGCACTAAAATTGTAAAAATAAAAGGCCCGTTTTGACTTCTTTCATTCTCATATTATTTGCTAAGAATTAAGATAAGTAATTTATTAAACGTATCTGTTTAAATAAACACTAGGCACCTACCTAAGTGCTTGAATTAATATTACCTATAACTTAATTTTCTAATGGTGAGGTGTATTGACTGTGTGGGTAGTCTCAAGCATAGTGACATGATGACGTATTGGACACCTGTCAGTGGCCATCCGACGGTCAACTGGAGCGGTTGTGTAGTGCGAATATATGCGTGGCGTTGTTTTATGTTACTGTTCCGTAAAATATTCCAATAAGCAGTACATGTGGGTGCGCATTATTCTGACTTCTCCCGCTCTGCGTTAGGACGCTACCTCTCTCTACAGTGTTCCTTCAGGTGCACTTTGTGAGGGCCACAGCAATTCTTACGAACAATCTGCAGCTCAGGCAGGTATGTAGATATCATATACCTAAGAACCTACCTATACTTACCTAAAATAAAAATAAACCTGTCAATAAAAACTTGAACTAATTTTTGCTGTCGGTGTTTTGATTTTTTTTTGGGGGAACTGGTTTTTCACAACATGGAATTACAAAATGCCCATAATGTCTCAATTTACACTTTCGTTCAGTTAGTGAAATGAGGGTGTACCAGAGTGGACTACTCTCACGGTCCTACTGCTCTCATCTTTGACGCATCCCGGTCTGCCAAGTATCAGCTTGATGCACTAGAGTCAATTGAGAAGCGAGCCAAAAAGATCATCGATCGATAATAATGTACTTGTTGAGTCGAAGCTCCAAGTTTTGGGTACCGACGCTGAGTAGCTAGCTTGTCGATTTTCTATCGTTTACATTTCGGGGAGTGTGCATTGGAATTGCACAATTTCATTTCGCCAAATCCATCATCGGACCACTAAACGTACGTTGTTGTTTCGCGTTTAAACGCGAGCCTATCCATAAATTATTATGGATACCGGCCAAGCTGAACGCATGTCAAAGGGTCAGGGCCACGGCCATGCAGGCCATCAGAAAGATGCGGGGACACGGCATGGTCTCCCGCGAAATCATGAGCCTCCTTGCTGGCCTGCCACCATGGGATCTGGAGGCAATGTGTAATTACTACACGTAAGCACAATTTTCGCATGGATATGCAACGCCGAATTCAAATTCCGCTGCCACAATAAGTCACGGCATGGCGCACAGAACGGAAATGCGTTTTTGTTTGTTTAAACGAGCTATTTTCTAAAACTACCAGAATAATTGGATAAAATCTTTCTATAAGAACGGGATAACCAGATTCATGACGAAAAGTAAAGGCTATAGAACACCCTAAACTAATTAGTTCTATCTCTGTTAGAATGGGTAAATGACAACTTTTGCTTTGTCCATGTACATACTGCCGGTCTTCACGTCCATTTTCAGCGGCACGTACCTTCGTAGAGTTAGGTCTGTGATCTCTGAGTTGGTACAGACCTGAGAGACTTGTTTTAAAGATATGGGGATTATATTTTCTGTCATCAAACTTTATATTTGTCATCAAGTTGTATTACCTAATTAATAGATCTATCGCCACGAAATATTTTCGTTCTCAGATAAACAAAAAATGTATCCAGGTATGAATTATCAAAAAATAAGAGATGGATCACCAATAAAATAAAACTTCGTTCTTATAATAATAGTTTTATTACAAAATTAATAGCTTTGTGCTCAGAATGGTAGATCTGTCACCAAAATGGTAGATCTGTCGCCAAAATGGTAGATCTGTCGCCAAAATGGTAGATCTGTCGCCAAAATGGTAGATCTGTCGCCAAATAAATCGATTAATTATCAATCCCTGACTGCAACTCCTTTTTATTTGTTATTTCGTCACCAATAAAGTAGTTACATTTTATTTCGTTCGGTTATTAAAATAATAGTATTCCTTACCAATTTAATACATCAATTTATAATTTTGTTGACAATATGTTCAAAGAGGCGGAAACAATTTGACGCCCTTTCCATCAACTCAACGATGTGTCGTAGGTACTCGTAACTACCTACGATGATCATACGATGCCACGAGATGTCAGCAAACTGTAGGGGCCCGGTAGGACCGAAGCCTCTGGGGAACACGGAAAATCTAAAAGGTTGTCAGCGTGTCCCCCAGATCGAAGGCAACGAAGGAACAGGGTAGGGGTTTAGTCAGTAAGAGTCTGACACGCCTTCCCACTCCGCCCTAGAGTGGGAGAAGTCATTCTGATGATTCCCCTAACGAAAAAAGAACTATAACGACCGGCGCCCGGTCTAGTAGGAAACACAATAATATGGTTTATTGGTGATCTCTTTCAATTAGTTTGCTTAAATGCTTATTAGGACAAACCTATTATAATATGTACAAAAACAATTATTTGGTACTAGATCCTATATCTCCATGATTTTAGATGATTTATTGGAGAATTGATTTTACATTGTTTGGTGACTACATTTGGCGACAAATCTACTATTTTGAGGACAAAGCTATTATTTAGGAAACACAAAACGAATTAAATTGGCGACAGCTTAAATGATACCCTAAAGATATTTCCTACCTACTTGTTACAAAGATATCTCGGGCTTCGCGCAACTGATGACCCTTTTACTGAACTTAAAATTGAGTCCAAAAGTGTGACTTAAAAAGCGCAATGAGTTATCTAATTAGCATTAGCATTATTAACCTATCAATACCCGCGAAACGAGACACAATAGTAAGACGATAACAGCGCCGTCCTATGAGACCGGTCGGGGATTCATGAATTAATAGGCCTTAATGTTCCCTCTGCTGGGACTCAGGCCTCCTCTCTAGGAGAGGGAATCCCCTCCTAGTTCCCTAATTCCCTCTCCTAGTTATCTAATAAACAATAAGAATATGAACATTGCTGGTGCTTGGCATAGGCGTATATCTAGAGGCTCTATGTAGAGGGTTGACGGTGAATTGGCCGTTGCCACTGGTTGCCATCCTAGTGTCTAGCTCCCACCCCACGAAGTTGAGGAACCGATTCGATATTCTATGATGGACGTCAAAATACTGATAACTTTACACAATAATTAGGCATATCTATACTAATATTATAAAGAGGTAAAATTTGTAAGTTTGTAAGTTTGTATGTTTGTAAGTTTGTATGTACGGGGTAATCTCTAGAACTACTGGTCCGATTTGAAAAATTATTTCATTGTTAGATAGCCCATTTATCGAGGAATGCTATAGGCTATATACCATCATGCTACGACCCACGGGAGCGAAGCAGTAACGAAAAATGCGGGTGAAACCGCAGGAGACAGCTAGTCAAAAATAATCCTAGATACGCCAGTGCGCCAGTGGCTCTTGGTTTACACTAAAATAAATTAAATGAAGTGCCTAAGTAGGTGCATTGTTCTTTGCCCATATAAAATTGCGCAGTTAGCTTTCGTTTCTTATAGGGTACCGAGAAATAATGGTTAGCGCGAATCTCGTGCGGCCAGTACTTCACGGTAAAGCATCGAAATAGAAGTTTACTTAAACAATGAGCGTGGTTTACGAGTAAACACTTTTTGGTGCCCGACTCCCGAAGATTCCAAGAGTTCACATTGCCAAATTGAATCTTATGAACTGCGAATTAGATTTTACTTTCCAATACGATTAATGAGCAAATTAAGAGAGGATTGGAATCAGTTAATTTTTGGATTTTGAGTCTTATTTTTTTAATCTGAGAGTTGGTTTTTCTTTGCTGTGTGTGGGTTTGCTCGCTAAAGATGGAACATGTTAGCTGCACTTCCCAAGGCTCCCGTATTTTCGTTTACAAACAACGGTGTGCTGTTTTTCGTTTGTGCCGTGCGAGATTAAATAATTTTCTATGAAAAGTATATAAACATAGTTTGTTGTTTTCCTTCCGTAGAACTACTGAAGAGTCAATTGTTTGCAGTGTAGTTCTTAACTGTGTTGATGGTTTGGAAATGGTTATGTCATAATCGCATTTTACTAAGTTTATACTTAACCTTTATTTTTGGTGGGGAACCATCAAATGACCCCTCCCGTGGTTCCCGCTTTGGGCGGAGCGAGATGGAATGTCGGAATTTATTGATTTTTATAAAACTGTTGAATTGTTTCTTTAGTTGTCCTATGCCTTCAAAAAGCCTAAAGTGGCTTTGAAATGAGAGAGAAAAATAAAACATGAAAATCTTTCAGCGGTACCTACTTATAAAGTGCAGAAAGTACTTGTTACTCACCCATTTACGGAAGATTGATATCGGTGGATTCAAGACAAAACAGAAGTACCTACCTAGCTAATGATTTGTTTTTAAATTGCCTCCCCTCGTCAGTAATTAGTACTCCTGTAATGTGGGGTGCGTTCATAAACATGTAAACACAAAATCACATATACAAGACACCCAGACCCGGAACAACTATTTGTAGACTAAACATAATATTTCTTCCGTTCGGGAATGGAAGCCACAACACGCAGCACTACAACCAAACTATTATAATTTGGGTATTTTCAAGACTAGAGTGAATAGGCTGTTAATAAACTAGTGCGCCTCACCATCAACGATTGCATCACTTCTTACCATCAGGTTTTTTTTTTTTTTATGGTAGGGGAATCATCAGAATGACTTCCCCCGCTCTTGGGCGGAGCGGGAGGGCGTGTCAGACTCTTACTGACTAAACCCCTACCCCGTTCCTTCGTTGCCTTCGTTCTGGGGGGGACTCGGTATCAACCGTTAGGAATACCACATGTTCCCCCCAGAGGCTTCGGCCCTACCGGGCCCCTACAGTTTGCTGACATCTCCTTGAGGCGCGCGTGGAACAGAACGCGCCGTTGACGACTGGGCTCGGTCCAGATTATTTCCAGACTGCCGGACAGCGAGCTACCCAGTGCTCGCCGTCCGCGAACCCGCGCCTACGGTGGTCGGAAATCGGGATCGGGATCTCGGCGGCGGCGGCGTGAGGACCGTTCCCTCACGCGCTCGCGGTCAGCAGCCTCCTTCACGAGCATTACTGCTTCGCAGAAGGAGGCGACCGCATGCCAACCCTCCTCGCTCCGGACCATGGCCTGAACCAGGGCCCGGCGCGAGAGGTCGCCGCTCCCGATAGTCTCCACGAGGACACGGCGGTGCTCCGCCCAAGCGGGGCACACTTCTACCGTGTGCTCCACCGTTCTTACCATCAGGTGGGATTGCAGTCAAGCACTAGTTTATGTTATATTAAAAAAAAGGTTCAATACACCCACCGAGTCGTAGTAATTGTGAAGTAGGTTCTTTCATGAATAATCCGTTATAACAAATCAATTAGCAGTCGAGTAGATTCTCGTTGTGGTGGTTAGTGGTTACTGGGCTGATACAATCATAGTCTCGAGGAATTACCAACTCCCATTGATTGTTGCTGGTCGAACGATGGATAATTCGCATGGACAACGTCTAATTATGAAGAGGAAGCTCTGCTGGGATCCCGAGCTTTGGAGCATTGCCCTTTGATGAGGAGATAATAATATCAAGAGGTGTTTTTTTCTATTGCGTTCCTAATCAGCAGGTCCTAGGTACTGTGTATAGGTATAGCCCGTCTAACGAAAGCGCGACCTGAGAAAAAGAGGTTAAATCCAAAAAAAAAAAAATGTTTTATTACCTACCAAACAGTAGGAGAATCATGTCTTGACACTTCACAATTTTTTTTTCACTTCAGCACCTCAAACAAGTATGTTTTGCAGTCTACAGACAGTGAGCAAAATTCGATTTTGCTGCGAGCGTGAGACAAAGTAACTTTTTAAATTTTTTTTTTTAAATGCCGAGTCAGTGCTGGGTCTACTCACAACATTCGAAAGATTTGAACTTCACTTTGTTCTGTCACTTTCACTTCGATACGAAAAGAGCGAGAGATAGAAACAAGTCGATTCAAAGTTCGATTTTCGAATTCCATATATAATAGGCTCAAAAAAGATACCAACATTAAAACGTTCGGAAACACGTTACCTATAAAATTTCAAATCAAGGTTTAAATGTAATTATTATACTTTTCTCTTAATAATCGAATTATATTTTTTTATGATCAAATAAAGAGATGTTGAATTAAAAAATACGAAGTTTATCATGTATCTACATAATTATTTCAAGTTTTAACAATCTTTATTGTGACAGAATAATTTAGTAATAGTGCAATTTCCGAACGCATCTTTAAAAAATAGCGGGCTTTAATTTTTATTGTTTTCTTCTTCTGTTCGCTAGCTACAAAGTGCGATACACGTTGGATATTATTAAAATAATAATAAATAAATATGAGTGAATCCAGTGATGATGTCTGCGATTTAACACCGGAAGAATTGAAGCAGTATGTAAAAAATGCAGAATTAAGTTTCCTGCCGGAAAAGTCTCGCGAAAAATATCTTAAAGCTTATGATATTTAATTTTACTTTTAATTTTTACAAATATACATATGGTATGGTATGGTATGGTATGGTATGGTATGGTATGGTATGGTATGGTATGGTATGGTACGTATGGTATGGTATGTACAAATATACATATTACCAAGTTGTATTTTTTATTACCTTTACATTATTTGTTCTCGCTGCTGAAGTGAAAAGTTGTATGTGCTACACGAGACCAAAGTTATTTGCATCTCGTGTCTTTGAATCCCTCGCTGCACTCAGGATTCTAACCTAGAATCACTCGCTACGCTCGTGATTCAAATATAGAATCCTTCGCTTACTCGGGATTCAAAATCAACACTCGCGGCAAAAACCAACTTTGCTCTCTTGTTGCACAAATAACTATTATTTCCTACAATTGCGGCTGATTAATGTTGCCAATTAAATAAATAAAAAAAAACTCCAGGTCACGCTTTCATTAGACGCACTCTATCGGTGATATAAAAAACTTTATTCGGTGCAGCTTAACGGCTGTCCTAAACCTTTTTCTTTTTGGTTTTCATTGATTGTGGATTTAGCCAGTCTCATATTTTATAATACTTATCACATACAGTGACTTCATTTTCCATGAGTATTTCAATCAATTCTTCAATAAAAATCTGTTTCATTTTACTACGATCGTGCCTGCTGTTACGATATGTGCATATATTGTCCAGTTGTGTAGAAATTTGAGATACAAAAGTACACCTGTTTTACATCACAATATCCATTAGGAATCAATTTGCGAATACTTATAAGAGCCACTGTTCTTATACACATAATCCATATCTGATAAATATTCCTCCTTGGTTTTTTTTTTTAAAATCTCTTATTAAATGCCGTAAACTCTCTAAAAAGGTAGTGATGAGGCTTTCATCACTGTGTACAATAATTGCACAATTTAATTCCTCCAAGCCCGTTTCATCATCGTACCACTAGACGTACGGCAATGCGCCACCGGTACATGGTGATCATCCCACCCATACGTACAAAGCGTTTTGGGAGTACATTTATTAGGCGTACAGCTAAATAGTCGAATTCCCCGCCGGGGTCTGTGTTTCCTGATAGCTACAACCTAGGGGTCTTTAAGTCAAGAGTGAATAGGTTGCTTCTAGGTAAGCGTGCTCCATAGTCGACCACATGCTCGCTTACCATCAGGTGAGATGAGGTCAAGCGCGAGCCTATCAAAAATAATTTTAAAAAATCCCGGGAGTCTATATCGACCTGGAAATCAGCGATATTCTCAACGGTTTCTTTGCCTTAACAAGACTCGATACCTTTGTGACTTCAGCCTCGTAAACAACGATACTTTTGAGATTGTGGCGAATAATAATAATTGTCATAAAAATTACTAGTTATGTTATGTTTTATAAAAACCTACTAAAAAGTCTCGTTTTGCCCGGGTATTCCGAGACGGGGGTGAGCCTCGTTTTTTCCCCTCGAGACTAAAAATGTAACGACACTGAAAGGCTTAGTTTAATACCACACCAATGGGCATCTTTTTGTTTTTGAATTAGAGATATTAGGTGTTGAATGTATAGGTACTGTCATATCTTATTAGTGCCAATTTCAAAAAGGAAGGTTCTACGACTACGTTCTAATATGATACCTATTCGTTCTACTTCTACCGTGTTACCTCAGTTAATGCGTTGTGGAGGTCTGGTAGGCAGCCGCTGCTCGTAAAATACTGGTACTTATTCAGCTAAATCCGCTTGACTGGAAGTCGACCCCAATATAGTTGGGAAAAGGCTAGGCAGATGATGATGTTTCGTTCTACTTTTCAGTGGTTCTGAAGATCGAAGATAGACTAGATAGATAGAATAGATAGATAGAATAGATAGATATAATATATAGATAGAATAGATAGATATAATAGATAGATAGAATAGATAGATAGAATAGATAGATAGAATAGATAGATAGAATAGATAGATAGATAGAAGTGGACTTTGTCAGGATATTGCCTATATCTGAATCTACCACAAACATCGGATCTACTCTGAAAGTCATCCTGTAATACGTTTTTTGTAATTAGTGAAGTATGCACTTCATATGTATAACACATGGATATAGTTAGGTACTGTATATAGTCCGCCGTCCCTGCTCTGTGGAATGTAGAAGAAATCGTAAAACTCCCGAACACACGCGAAGCACTCACTTTTGAATAGTTTCGTAGATGACTTAATAAGGCGAACGCTTTCCTCTTAACTATTCGTAGTAAGTAATTAAATTTTCTCATTTTTTTTGAGCAATGTTTGTTATTAATCAAAAAATCACACCAAAAAAATCTTTTTCAGAAAAGTTCTTCAAAATTGCTTGCTAAATGTCGCGGCAATTTTAGCATTTCAAATATCTACCTAGTTAATTAATCACTGTTTTAGGCTATCACGGTTTGTTTCAAAATAAACATAAATCACGGAAGATATCCCGTAAGTGACAATTTAAATTAGTTAATTAATGTTCGGAAAAGTCGTGGAAACATATCGTTACGCGCGTAACCCAGTGCATCACGTTTCAATTCTTGCACCCTTTTTCTGTCACTTGACAGTTTTAAGAGACAATTAAAAAACTTTTAAAACCTAGTGGAACAGAAAATCCACTAGGTTTTAATGGTTTCTAACTTGCTTAATTTTGAACAGATTAGAAAAACTCTTTCGATTTTCTTTATTGGATAAAGTTACTATTTGAAACAAAAATTTTAAAAAGGATGAGTTATCTGCCCAATTATAAAAACAACAAGTTTATGTCTGAAGTTAACGCGTTATAATTTTCATGATCTTAAAGTCTGACATTCGAAGAAATTAAGAGTGACTATAAGAAAAACGAAAATAAGGAGAAGATATTGGATTGGATTTGATTGAATGAAACAGATGTATGATGTGTGTTAATTATTAAAGGAATTGATTGACTGATGATTACTGGCCGAAAGCAAACCTAGCCTACTATGACACCATGGCGGCTAAAATGACCTACGCTGTGGGTGGAAAATTGAAAATGGGAAGTGAAATGCATTGGGCGAAAATCGATAATGGTCGTGGAAATCAATACTTTGGCACCGGAGTCAAATAGATACATCAACTAAGATAATAGGTAACTGTGTAGTTATTAGGTAGAAGAGTGTTTTCTTCGTTCCACTTTAGACTATGAAATTCAAAATTGAATATACGAGTAGGTATCCGTAACTACTACTGAAATATTATGTCAAGCCGTATTCGTCATTTTCCTAACCACCTCATCAACATCAAAATATTTTTGTATCACCGAAATGACCGGTGCTATGCGTTTCACATCCTTTTGATTTCCCATGTCTCTCACCAATTCATCGGTCTACCTTATGGGAGTTCTTCTAACGCAGTCACCACTCCAGAACTTTATTCACTCACCAATTCTGTGAGCAATGTGCATTGCTCATTTCCATTTAAGTTTGACAATATTCGGGCAATATCGGTAACCTTGTTTCTCCTGCGATGATCTTCATTGCTGATGCGATGACACAAAAACCTGAGCATAACCCTCTCCATCATAGCCTTCTGATGAGGATCATTGTGAACGAATATGGTAGAGTTACTCTAATCACACTGGCTATAGATTTTCTTTTTAGGACACTATAAATGGTATGATGGACAAGAAATTACCGCACAGCTTCCCGAAGGATTCGACGATAGCCTTCTTTGTTTATACCTACCTGGATCGTCTTGAATAATTGGGAGAATATGTTTTAAATGCACTTAGGTATGTAATGTCGGAACTAAAGCGCAGTCACTGTCGGACTGCAAAGAAAATAAAGAAATGCGCGCAACACAATGCTTGCAATTCATCGTAAATTATGAAGCATTTATTGATTGGACTCAAGAATTTGTTGAGCTTTAAGTACATTAAGGGCCTGTTTCACAATGTCCGAGTAGGCACTACTCACTGAATAAATTAAAAAATGTGACAGAATTTGTATGAAATTATCTGCCAAGTAAGATACTCGAAACTTAATCATAGGTGGTGAAATAGGCCCTAAGATTCGATTCATTATTTGTTGTTTAATTTACCGATGTTCGTTGGCTATTTTGAGAAAAAATTAAAAGGTCAAAGTTTGAGATAAGTTTATCTTTTTTATCGAGAATTTTCTTTTAAAACGTGTTTCGGAAATCACCAAGTTCTTGGAAATATATTTAAGATTAACATAATTAATATTTTCCACAACATAATTTATATTTTAAAATAATTTTAGAAAGCGAGCAAATTTTGAGTTTTTGCGACAGCATTTCAAGATTTGCGTCTAGGTACTTACCTGGTTTTTTAAAGTAAAACTTACCAACACTTAGACAGCAAAGTAAATAATTGATTCCACTTCATACCAACCTGCATGGCACATATACCTGGTAGTATAAGCAATTATTTACTAATTTATAATGAAAAATAAGTCGTAATAGTCGGCTTCGTCTACCATTTTGCAGGTGTAAGGAGTATTAATGTCACCGCAAAATAATTTTATGTTTCAATAAATTACCTCAGTTGAACACCTGAGCTGACCGATCTATGGATATTGCTAACAGTTCGACTTTACAACGATATCATATTACATGCCGACACCTTAACATTATAAAATTAATTTAAATTAATTACATATAATAAAGAAGCCGTTTCCATGTTAACGTTAAAGGCTAAAGTTGAAAACCGCGGGGGGCGCAACCTGGGCCGTCGGACCATCTATAAATTGATAAAATTCTCAACACACCACTCAATTTCTTCTCGACATTTTACTATTTTGAGAAGTGACTCATTTTTTCTGTATAATTCTTTTGATATTATTTATTTCATTGATGATGCCGTATGTTTACACTCCTTTATTTTACCTACTTATGATACGTTCATAAATAAACATTTGTGATTTCTGACTCATTTAACGTATCTACCTCGTATTTTGTACCTTCTAATTTACTATGCCCATCTTCGTAAATATGAATAAATATATGAATTTATTTGACACTAATTGAATGACACATAAAACATAAACTATAGTAATATCAACTTCTGATTGTAATTAATTGAGCAGTTTGACGGTGTAATTATTTTCCATTAAAATCAAAGCCTGTTTTACTCCACGTTTTAGGTTTGTATTTCCGCTGTGTAGGTCGGTAAGTACCTATGTACTATAAGTGAGTAGATAGCCATGTGTTAAGAATCACCCAAAACTTACAGAGTGTACCTAATTAGTCATCAACGGGCGTTCGTCATTAAGTAAACAAAAAACGTCCCGACAAAATTCACATAATGTGCGTCAAAGTTAGATAAAACGGCAAATAGGAGCTGAGTGGTCCATTGTTCACGTTTAATGGACCACCGACCGATACGCCGCGCACCGGTCGCCGCGGCATCCACGCAAAAACCACTCTGAAATATCGGCATCGGAAAAAGGATACGAAAAACAACATATTTCGCCATTGAGGTAGGCAGCCCAGGAATTCGTCAAAGTATTTTATCTCGGGCTTTCACAGTTCGATGGCGGCCAGTGTTAAGTTATTGCCGAGACAAAGTTATCGACGTAATGTGAGACCCTTTAGACATATTCGTAGACTTATTTTCTTTGAATGTCCTTTAAAAACCTTTTTCGCTTCAACTCTATTACTTTAAGAATTCTTTAGTAGCAAACATCTGATTTGATTGTATGGAGAAAGTACCGTAATTTAAAATCTATAGATAAAATGTCGGTTTCCATTTTTACACGAAGATAACATATCGCATCATTGACTGAGAAATGTTATTGCAAGGAAACTTATGAAAGTGCACTTATCAGGAGATAAAAATGTGTAGAGAGATGTTATCAGGGAGCGGTTTCATAAGTTAGGTAACAGTAAATATGAACAATACTGGCGCCAAAGTTTACAATAGCTGGACAATAGGGATAATTTAGCGGTCTGTGCTTCTGTGCGTGAACTATTTATTACAAAGGAGTTACTAATCTATTTGGGTAAAACAATTGTCGATGGTACCGTTAGGCCAAACCGCAACTTTATTCTTTTGAAAAAGCATTGTTCAAGCAAATTGGATAATCATTAATTTCACTCATTAGGGTGGGATCAATTGTTAGGTTCACATTTAATGCTAATTTAATCCAAATTTTAAGGTAGATATAAACGTTGACGTTCGTCATACTTTTTTTTTGTTTGTACAGGTGTTTGTCAACAAACTCCTACTAAATGGCTTGACTGATTTGGATGAAACTTGAGTAGGTATGTCCCGGGATGGTTTGGAAATATCATTGAACCCTATATCCACCTAAGTGGTGCTGCAATGGGGTGCTCAATTTTTTTTTTGACGGAAACCCTTCAGTCAATACGTCTGCCGGTATCGCTAGTTTTATATGAGTCTCTTTAATTATTGTACAATAACGTCAGCCAGTATTAAGTATTGGTTGCGTAGCGGTGATGACAGATCATATCAGAATAGTTTCCATTTCCATAGCTAATGGAAAATCAATAACATGGCTTGATTGCAGACTTTTGTAGACTTATTCAAAATAGGTAATACGATCTCTGTAGATCTTCTCATAGGTAAGAAAATAAGATAAACAGTATGTTATATAATAACTATAAAGATTTAATAATAATCGTCCGTAGAGTCTACGAGATCCTTACTACGCCGTAGTGTATCAGAAGATAAATGGCTCCGTGGTTTAGTTTAGAGACTCATATTTTGATATAACATGACATAAGCGCTAAAAATACCGTAGTTTAAGCTGTTGATTAAAATTGAAAGTTTCCGCATCGAACTTTCTCTACAGTAAACAGTAATAAGTGTTAAGGTTACGTAGGCACGTGTATGGACGTTTAATAGATTCAAGTTCGAGACGCGACGTTACGCGTTAGGTATTCCTCTAGTTTACCAGATCCGAGCAGGCGCAATCAAAAACCAATCATGTGTTTATTAGTTAGCCGAGAACATGACTGTGCTGGTCTGTTGGAGCCGGAGGAATGTGTTGTAGGTACACACACGCGAGGAGCTGCCAGGTGGGCCCCCATTAGCAGCGGCGAGCCTCGAGCGGCCGCTCTTCATCTTTATGATAATTATTTTCTGTTTGTTTTCGTCGAAGAATCGGCCCGCCTCGCCGCCGAACGCTTCTCAGAACCAACTTCCATTGTGGTAAATTAAAGCCGGCCGGACCCCTGCCACGACGAGAGATAATTCGACAGGATGCCGCATATTATTAATTGCACTATGACTTGTGGAAATGGAGCTTTGAGTTTAGTGAGTCATTCATTCCGGTGGATCCGACGTTACCCTCCCGCGTGGGAACGCAGCGCGTTAGAGAGCTCCACCCAAGTTAACGATCGCCTTAACTTCACTTCAAACTGTCCATTTAAATTTTCATACGTTTTTTTGGTTTAATCGAATTCTGTTAGTGAAATGGTGCACAGCTCCGTTTACAGTCGCAACAACGCGAATCAATTAAGCCCTGTTGGGGTAAAGCGATAAATTTCCAATTAAGTGCATCGCAAGCACTGCACTGGTACTGAGCGATCAGTTCGTTAACTAGAGTTTAACAAGGTAATAAATAGAGGGTTCGAGGCAGACACCGGTGACCAATAAAAAGAGAACCGTAAATAAGCCGAATGTCTGCAATAAAAAAAGGGAACCTCGTAATGTTTACAATCTTGTGGCTTTATTCACTTTGTGTTCCAATTTCATGCTAAATCGAGCGGATAAAATCCTCCTTTATCAGGCAGACTCACCGTCTCGGCGGAGTCCGCACCTCCCTGCCCCCCCCCCGCGCCCCGGCCGCGCCCTGCAGGCGGCAGGTCGCGGCGGTCCGTCTGCGCAGAGGCAGCCGCCCGCGCCCTGGCCGCCATTAAATACGAATCTAACATCAGCCCTGAATGAAGCCTAATACGTTGAAAGGATCAATTTATGATAATTCAATTTGTGAGAGAACGAATGAAATATTTTATGTGTACTATAAATTGTATAAACCTTTTAACGCTCTATGGATAGAAAGCTTTTACGACTTTATTTTATTCTGTACAGATAAAAATCTACTCATATTTAGGAGTAGTTTTACACGAAGGTAATATGTTGGGTCCTTTGTAAGTAACATAAAGATAAAGTCTTTACTTGCATCTTTCAGTTGGATAACTCTGTGGAATGTAGAACTGGATTCATTGCTTTTCCCATTTTCAGGCCTATAGACACAACTTTTTTACATTTTACAACTTTTTTTATATAAATGACGTACGCACCGTCACACGGACCTACTTAGTGTAGGTATCCTAATGAGCACCTTTACATTAGCAATGTCACATTGTTAGTGTTGCAAGTAGCAACAACTTTCAATCAGATGATGAGCCTTCAGAAAAAAAACTAACATTAATTAATCGTTTAAAAAACAATCAACAATCATTGCTTCAGAATAAAATAAATCATTTATCAATATCAGCAATTACCATTGAAAAAGTTCAGGTTTTTATTTTATAATACCTAGTTTAATAAGTAAAAAGCATCTGTAGAAAAAATATCAATGGCGACTGGAATCAGACATAGCTCTGAGAAGTCCCCATTAGCGCAATGCGATGGGGGCTAAGAGACCATTCATACAGGGAAAATAATTTTCTTGGAAATTGTTAACTCGTACATGATGTGCTGTGAAAGACTCATGTTATCTAATGAGATTTCGTATAGATCGAAATAATATTCGTATGTTTCTCTGAAATTGACAAAGTCGCTCAATGTTTCAGTAAGTTAGGTCCTTCATTATCGGCGGCCGGATTGTTCGTAACAGTCACCAGTATCCTGCAATTGTCATTTCTTAAAAGAATACAGCTGGATTTTAGGTAATAAAAATCATACACTGTTTTTCGCTGAATCCAAAGCCGGAAAAGTTATTTGATGATTTCCCACCAATAAAGGAGGCTTAATTTTAAAAATATTCTTAATATAAAACTAAATTTAGAATCTGCTAAACATTGTTCAAATCAAGCGTTAAAATTAGATTTAACCTGGTCAAAACGCTTCACAAATAAGGCTGTTATTTAACATGGTTAATACAGTTTAAAGTATTGTCATTTTTTCATTGCGAGTCCCATACTCGCGTGAAGTGCGCATGATTCTCAAGAGTGCATTGGTTAGGAGGCTCGACGGGTTATTAATTTTATGGTGTCGATGGCCGCACGCACCTGGCTGCAGCGGTCACTGCCGCTGCGCCAGCGCATTCCCCACCCCCCCCCACGCCGGGATCAATCACGTAAGTACCTGTACACATGGCCACTCGCTGTCATATACATACACATCCAGCAATTAAATAGGACTATTAAAAGATACATAAACCCAGTCTAATGATTTGATTAGGATTGTTTTAATTGTTTTTTTAATCACTCCACTTTTTTAATTCCCATCTAGGCATCTTCGCTTTAATTGCATCCCCAAACTTACCCAACCATCAAACAGTACTTAATAAGTGCCTTAAAATAGTGAACAATAGCAGTTTATCTGTACACCTCGGTATTAGATATGTGATGTGGACAGCATTCCCCTCCTAATCGAACTGGTTGGAAGCAGTGCGCGTGCATTACAATGTAAATGGCACATTCGTCTACAGGTGCCGTAGAGAACCTGAATTGTACGCTGCACCACGGGTACCATTTGAATAACACATTTCGTGTGTCACATGTCCATTGCCGCCTCGCCGTCGGAGGTGTCGCAGGGCGCCAGTGTTTCTCGGCGTTACGTAATTGCCATTCAAAAGGTGTCGCGGCGTAGTGAGAGATTTTGACATGTTTTGGTGAAGGTCACAGGTGTAAGTAGTACGAGACACGCGGGCGACAGCGTTGCTCAGACGATGTGGAAATGCAACTGATACTATTTAGTATATATCGATGTATGAGAGTACGTGCACGAGATTTTTAACCGAACTCAGGTCTCACGGGTCTTTTGTCTCGATTTGAGTTATTGTCTGGTGGTTTATGCAGTCGTTTCTGTTTAGGGCCAACTAGCCTGAAGCGTCAGGTTTAGCTTAGTTCCGATTTATGATAAATAGCCAGCCATTATTCCTGACTTCGTTGAAGAAACCAGAAATGTATTTTGCCTCGAGCAATTTTCCTGGCATCAATAAAATGTCGTAGCCGTCGTAGTCGCGGGTAAAGATATTTTAATTGCTCCATTACTTTCCGGCAATATTTCAAACAATGGAATTGGGTAGTAATCAAACTGCATGGTTCTGCTAATGGGACATTTAGGTTCGCTTCAATAAAACATTAGACCTTGTGAATTTTATTACTTTTCTTACTACTTACATACTTTTTTTTAAAGGGGGTAACCAAATGACTCTCCTGTTCCAAAGCCCCGGTAGTCTAAAGCGGGAGAAATTATCCGATGAAGAGTGTGTCAGACTGTTACTGACTAAAACAGACCTATGTTCCTTCAGTTGGACTTTGCGTTCTAGGCCCACGTTGTCTAACTACTTACTTACATAATAACAAGTAAATAATGGTATAAAAAAGATAAAAACAAGTTGAAGAAAACAAATATTTGGAATGTTTCGTGTGTGTTCTGTCACGACATAATTCATGAATCTATACCGCCTGAGCGCTGCGCGGGCACACAGACTCCCACAACATAAAACTCATAATAATGTTCAAAGATTACGAGTCGAGGCGCGGATGAAAAACAAAACAAAGGTAATAATCATTTAGTGAAGGCACAAATTCCTACAGAATCACAGCCCGCTGATAGGCTGCTGTGAAGTGTACTCCCAGTAACCGAGCGGCATTCGATACTCTTGATATAAAAGATTATAGAATTTTCTTGTGATTACTGATGGTATTAAAATTGAAAAAAAAAACAAATCGCATCATTGCTCTCCTAGAGAGGAGGCTAGCGGTCCAATAGTGGGAACATTATAAGGCTGATTATGCTTATTATTCACAAAAATCGCCTCTATCTCTCTCCTAGAGTCCTCTCTACCTACACTACCTACCTGGGCCTACGTCCCAATAGTGGGAAAATTATAAGGTAAGGCTTATTCTACACAGCAATAAAAAAAATCTGCTTGGTGACAGCTGTTGCTCCTGAAGATTACGTAATTATAAATGACCTTTTCGATCAAGAATATTGATTTAGTACATATGTATTAATTATAGTGGTTTGGTACTAGTTTAACGAAATAGGGATTTGAATATTGCTATCCCAAGTACAATTTTGAAAAATGGGATGGGAAAACGAATCGGAATCATTTTCATTTTGCAAAGCTAATTGAGAACATAGAAAAATACTTAGCAGGTAATGCATTAAAATTTTCTCAGTTGTTTTGAGATGTTCGCTGTAAACAGATCTTCCTTTGGAGTCGATAGTAGACTCCTTGATTGCTTGGGTCGTAAGGGGCTACGTGGATTACAGATAACTGTCATTCATTTAGACCTCTAAAATGCGTGACTTACTTTCTTGACATGAAAATAGCATTCACAATTTAGGTATTTGAAGGGTCTATAAAACCTGTACCAGTGAGTTGTTATGCTCGTTTATGGTGCAGCTTTTTAAAGGTCCTGGGACTCGGGCCTCCTTTATAGGAGAGTAAATGAGCTGTGTTCCACCATGAGAGCGTTGTTGATTGATGGATGTGACATGACGACTTCTAATTTAAGGCTCTAGTTGGTTAGCGGCTTTCCTACTGACGTTTGTTTTCACCATTTTTAAAAGCAGTGGTGATGAAATAAACCACAAAATAATATGCCTCGTTGGTTTAGGGCGCCTGGTCTCTTGCTCTTTGCGTTTCAGGAAATGACCAATTGGTACCGTGCGCTAGCGTCTAACATGTTATAAGTGCCGTTTTATAATTTTGAGTTTAAGTCTAAGTTTGAACCCCTCGTAGGTAGGTTAACCTTAGTCGGGGCTGTAACTACAAAAAAAAAATTATTAGTAAGTAAATATGGCATCAAATACATGTAGTTTACCGCGAGTGGTCGCGTGTGTGAGCCCGGTCCCAGCTGGAACCGCGTTCTTACCCACGCTGCGCCCTCGCAGGCCACACCAAACTGTTTATATTCATCATGACGGCAAATAGATAGCTCACTAATTACTTTATTTCAAATTACCTCACGAAATTGAGTTGTGAGGAACTTGGGTTTATATAGGAATGTAGGTAATTGGTGCTAGACATGTACCTACCATGTAACGTTACCTATGTATATTTTATGTGTGTACCTTCAATGGAAAAAACTCGGGAAAACTGCGGAAAGCCTTTTCCATATTTTCATGTCAGGTTTTATCAAAGATGTTGATAATGAATTATCTACAATTTCTATATTAGTTTTAGTCACACTATCGTAAACTAAAGACCCGATTTGTTCTTCCCAATTTTTTAGTATCTTGTTTTTAGGTGGGAAATTGCAGTATTATTTTGCAGCATTGTTCAGTTAGTCATAACTTGCCTTTTGGCAAGTATATACTACCGACAAACACAGGGCTATTTTGCAAACACATCAAATAACTTCTCCCGCTCTATTTGGAGCGCGAGAGAGTGTCAGACTTTTACTAACTAAAACGCTATCTTATTCTTTGTGTTCCATCACCTACTCTTTCCAATTATCCTGCAGTCCTAGCAAGCTTCGGCCCTAATTTTCCAATACCTAAGTTCAAATATGAAGAATCACAAAACGATTTATAAATAAAATAGGTACTGAGGAAAAATTACTGAAGAAATACCTGCTCAAGTCTCTTCAGCAACTTTATTATGAAAAAAAATATGCACATTAATTCATTGCCTATTTTTATAACTCAAGCCGCCAGGAATGTTTAAACATA
This sequence comes from Mythimna separata, assembly GCA_030763345.1. Lineage (NCBI taxonomy): Eukaryota > Metazoa > Arthropoda > Insecta > Lepidoptera > Noctuidae > Mythimna > Mythimna separata. The sequence continues at coordinate 12,813,316 of CM061180.1, forward strand.
CATATATTCGCAGGTAAGTGCTGGTAAGGACATATTTATGCATGAGTCCTTACATAAGCTTAAAGTTATATTTAGTGTAGAAAGCGAGGTGTCCAGGGGCGAGCCAAGTGGGCATCCGTCCAGGATATTATGCGGCGGCCACGCGACTGTAACATGTGACAACATTCAACACTGACATACATAATCAAATAGTCACAATTTAGTCTTGTGTGAAGGTCTGCAGGCTTGTCACGCGCCACTTGACAAGACATATGTCCAGGACATTGACGATTTTTGGCTGCAGAACTAACAAAGGTCAACTGGAAAATGCTCGGAAAATTTGTAACTTGCCCTAAATGTGCGAAAATCTGATTTTAAAACTTTGTGTATTATAAATAATATTTATTTTTCTTTTATATTCGTTTTAAAAACACTTTTACAGGAGCTCGTGGCTAGATAATAACAGCCGTACGGGTCCATCTACAAGGTTAAGCAATGCTTGCCAAGGTTGGTCTGTGGATGGGTGACCATCTTAACATACCAAGTCCCGGCTGTCACTCGTGGATCTCTGGCAGTCGTTACGGATGGTCAGAAGCCAGTAAATCTGACTCCAGACTTGCCATGAAATACCGTGTTACCCCAGTTAATGGGTTGTGGACGTTTGGTAGGTAGCCGCTCCTCGTAAAATACTGGTATTCAGCTAAATCCGGTTTGATTGGAAACCGACCCCAACATAGTTGGGAAAAGGCTAGGTTGATGATACGTTTTAAAAACACTTACCTACATGTCAATCTCGTCACGAGATTGGAACAATTTGTCTGCTGCGGTCTTCCCGTCTTTTGGGCGTTTTCAAGGCTAGAGTGAATAGGCTCTTAATAAACTAGTGCGTCTTACAATCAACGTTTGAATCACTGCTTACCATCAGGTGGGATCGTAGTCAAGCACTTGTGTATGTTACTTAACATTTTATTTTCGTCAATATAAACTAGATAGAGGGTGGTTTTCCCTAGCTAGAAGAAACACCAAAACAAATTCAGAGTAAAGTCTCTTTTGAAGTCCTTAAAACTAACATTACATGTTTGCGATCAAACTACGAGTATATGATGGTCTTTTGAGGAAAGAACCACATAGATGTGAGTAGACCAGTCTAGTCAACAGTACCACGAACGTAATTTGTTATACGAAGCTGTAATTGGCTGTTGATGCCTAGGATCCAACTAGCAAGTCCGATTTAGATTTTTCAATTCGAACCATATGCTGGATCCTTGTCACTGAAAACAAGTTGTTTATGAATTTAATGCAATGCAATTCAAATTACGTTTCTATACTAATATATATAGAATTGAGAGGAAGGATTTATATTTTTACTAGTGGACCAACTAAAAGAAATATGGGCCCGATTTTTTCAAATTATTTCTGCAGTAGAATGCTAAGTATTTTTTCTATTTACTTACGGGCTGCTGGCATAAATTAGTCTCATTTAACTGAACATTTTTCAATAGACAATAGAAACAAATTACGTCACTTCATAAACAATAATGTAATAAAAGGTAAAAATTAACGTTGCATAAAAACCTCTACAGTCTACCTACATACACAAAAGCGAACGACGAACGTTTTAGCACCTCCATAAAAACTGAAGCGAAACTATGGTCAATAAATTAATAAGTCATCGTCAAATGCCTCCAATTACTGCACAATATAAAGCGGAGTCAAGCAGGTAAACAAAATAGAGCTGTTATAAATTTTACAAGAGTCGTCGAGTGGCCACACGGGCTCGCTGCCTCTCGACCGCATTATGCAGTTTTTTTCATCAACTTTTTGCTCTCAGGCATTCGCTTTGTGAGTTTACTTCCGTCGGTACAGTTTTTATGGTGGCGCTAACGTTTGGACACAAAAGATTTAATATAAGACCCAAAATAGTGCGTTAGCGCCACCCCGCCTCGCACTTTCATCTCTGAAATCCTCGCTCTTTGTAAATGCGTCACCTCATAGGTATGCCGTCAATACAGATTGTGTAAATGCAAATTTTAATCGATGTGCACACATGTTTTAGCGTGTTTAATTCTTTTTAGATGGGTTTACTTAATAATTAGGTGTATTGTTGACCGTGTAGTGTAAAGTTTAATCATCGGTCGACTTTGTTTGAAGACAAGTGTAGGTAAATAAAATGATTGGAAATAATTTCTCGCATGGAAATAATGATTGTGGTTTTGCATGTAAATTATACCTAATTTATTTTTATAGCATTTAAAATGTGATTATTAAGAGTTTTCGCGCTATATAAAAAACAAGTTTTCTCTCTTCAGAATGCAGATATGTGGGAGAAAATTGTCACGTGAACTATGATGTCATCTTCAGAAATGTAACAGGACAAGTATCGAACAAAGTGCTGCTACACAAAAGGGTACCGTTCGCCGCATATTTCACAAAATGCGTGTTTGCGTTATCTTAAAACTTTGTGGGCCGGCTTTTGTGTGCCTGTTGACTTTCCCTTAGCGCCGCTGTCAATTTTTTCACGGTGGTGTAATGTCGTACTGTTTGTGTTCGTCTGAGCGTTAGATAATCGCCATTGTCCTGCAAGCGCCAGCGGCATCGAAGACAAGCTTCTGTACTTAGAAATATTTGCTTTTTCTTTTGACAAACCAATTGTTTAACTTGAACACTTTAGTCTAAAATAGTAAGATTAAAATTAAGTACGTTGTTGCGCGAGGTCGGCGTTAGGGTCCTTTCATTTTGTACACAATTGATGCACTTGTAAAGTTATCGACTTATCAGCAACACGTTATGAAATAGCTGTTCACGTCGCGTGATTCATGCCCCGTTTGGTGAGTCAATATTTTTTACGTGGTCCTATTCAAAAACGTTATGAACGTTTTTGAAACTCCTGTCGACAGCTTTTGTTGAACATAAAAGCAGACAGTAATGTTTACCTTTTCATTGAAAATGAGATGTGATATTATCGGTTCTGTTAATTTTCAGAATTGAGAACAAGTTCCAACTGGTAATATGTGAGTAGGCTTGAACACATTTACCAATAACGTAGACAAAAGCTGACTGCAGATTCTATGGTATTCAGTAATACATTGTAAATACAAAGTTAGAAAAGCAATTCATAAGATCCAACTTGCAAAACTAAACTGAAAATTAGAAAAAAATCGAGCGCGTTGAAATCTTTTCTATGCGAGTTTTTCTCTTCGCCGTAACAAGGACATTTTCACGGAGAAAATGATGTATCTACAGCATAAAACGTATTAAGACATAGTTGCTCGTTATTATGTTCTTAAGGCTTCGATTCGATAGGTTGTGTCGGTAGCGTCGGTACCTACCAATTAGGTGCCGTGTGCCGGATTGGCGGTCGTTAGTACGAAAGATGTTCGAAAGCGGATAATTTCTTTATCGTCTTCAGAGGGCGCGCGTGAGGTCCGAGCTGCCTTTGCTCCGTGCCGCCGCGTCTCCAACACCTACCCAAACTACCTAAGTGTTTTTCAATTAAGGGAAATAAAATGTATATACACACACATCTATAACACACATAAATGTTAGTGTGGGAAATAAAGCTTAATAAGAGAGCGTCAGGAAATAATCGTCGAATTCTTTTTACTGAGAACTTTGGGAAAGATGCTATGTTTCATCATTTATATCTCTTAATTGCGTTTCAAGTACCTATCTCTCTAATGATTTCCACTTACAATGATTAAATTATGAGAACAATGAACTTGAGACGACTTCTACTGTAAGAACATAATCCATTTAGTTTATGTTTTACATAAACCTGCACACAATGTTTAAAAGGATCCTAATCCTTGTAAAGTGACCAGTCATCATCTGTGCGTTAAGCCCTGGTAGTATGAAAACAAGATTTTCAAAATCGTGAGTAAATATTTGCTCGCCTGACCATTCCATAAAGCGAGCTGAGAGGAACAAAAAATACGTTAACAAGAAAGGTCCTGTGGGAGCGGCCGCGGCTGAGACAGACATATGGAGACGCTGGAAGTGGAACGAGGATGGAGGATGCCACGCCCACAACCACCCACGTAGTCGTAAACAGTCCAAATCCTTTGCACGCTTTCATGTATCCCAAATCGAAATCGCTCGGAGCATCGAACGCTCTGATAAAAGAATACACGCACTTCGCCCCTCGGCGCAAGACATAAAGTCGCGTGCACCGGCTAAATAAGTTATTCCGTGTTGTTGTCCTTTTGTGATCGAGATCATAATGATAAATAACCCAAAGGATAGCTCCAGTTGGGGAATAATAATTGATTTTGATGTCTTAAACATAAAATATTCTCGATTGTATGTTTTGAAATGTATTTTTATAAACGCTGCCTACTTTTATGTTTTGAACATTCCATGTCATGGAATAATGAATATGTTTTGACTTGAATATAAAGTAAAGAGGATTTGATGTGGTTTTTTCTTTTATGGTTAACCTAATAGGGGATGTATTGGAAGAGGTTTGTGGGCAGGAATGAAATAAAAAGAGATAATGTTAACGTACAAGTGTTAACAAGTTGGCGGCTCAAAGGGCGCCGCTCTCGCCGAGTCTAACTAATAACTCGAGTGCTTATGTTGTTATCTAATTATTGCCATTACACATTCCTTCCCATATCCTTACACACTTGGGAAAATGTTGAAACAATATCATCGGTAGGTAGGTATGAGTATTGGAATCACGATGTAATAAAAACCCATTATATGACCTCTATATTACTCTACATGAATCGTAAAAGTTTCGCCAGTCATTAAATAAAGGTAAGATATTTTTTCATCTCCTAATATTATATGTTGGGATCGAAAAAAAGACATTTGAGGCAGCATCTACGTAGTGGAAAAAAAGCGAGGTCCTAACTGCCTAAGTGAATCAATAAATCATGTAAAAAATCGCCGGTGGTTTTGTCTCACACAAAATGATTAGGCCAAAAACGTATCAAAGACATTCCGATCGGAATGGTGGCTTGTTCCAGGACCGTCACAGCCTATAATTTGTGCATCCACATCGACACGTAATTAGGGGGACGTGACGCACCATGTTGTGCATTCCCACGTGGACTCGGACAAGCAAGGACATAACACGTAATTTCGACCCATTATTTTGACCGCAGATCGACTGTAGTCACACCGTGTCGTCCAAGGAAACGTGATCTAAGCTTAATTAATAGACCACAGAAGAATATTACTTTTCTCGTTAGAGTTGTCAAAAAATTATTGGCCCAATTTGACATTTGAAGAAATTGCGTGCTACTATAAAGTAAGCGTAAAATGAATACTCATAATATATTCCATCATTAAATAGCGTTCAATAATATGATGGAATATATTGCAAGTATTCTTTTGCATACAATTTCTGCAAATGTCAAAACAAGTCTATTATTTTTTTTAAACATTCAAAACTTTTTTTACCGAAAGCCAAGGGCCATTTTCCATTATTGGTAAGGTCTATAAACTCTTAACAATACGCTACTAAATCAGCACTAACAAAATCATCACTTAATAGTTGTATAGACAATGGACATTCCACAACGAACATCACATTAGGTTTGTCATATTATTTCGACGTTGATCCAAGTATTACAACTTATAATTCTGCTAAGCAAATAATAATAATCCGATCAACTTTATAGCAGTAGTTAAAGCCTCATTTAGATCTTAGATAGGTCTCTATAAACATTAATTACAACGCACACACTAATTAACTCTTAGGACGTTCTTGTTTTCCATTGCACTCATAAAACGTTTTGGCAACACATTTATTTTGTGTACAGCTAAGGGTAAGGAGTGAAATTCCCTGCAAGGGTCTACATTTCCTGATAGTTATTCTACAACCTGGGGGTCTTTAAGTCAAGAGTGAATAGGTTACTTCTAAGCTAATGTGCTTCTTCCTCGACCGCACCATCGCTTGCTGTAGTAGTAGTAGTAGTAGTATCCAATTTTAAGCCTTTGAATATGTATTTTACTAATAAACCTTACAATAAAAAAAATTGGGATGCCTACTTTAAATTTTATATTATCGGTAGTATTGGGTCGTTCTTTACACATCTGTTACGTTACGGTGTAACTAGCGGCAACATAGAAGAAAAACTAACTAAGTACTTTCAACCTGCCATTCGCTATTAATTGTCTTAATAGTTGGTTTCCGTGTTTCACCATTTCTTATGATTTGCGGTTTATAATTTGGGTGTATCCGGTCCAACCTGTGCCCTGGAAATTAATTGATTTTCTTTCTTTGTAACGGACCCTATGAACAATTATTTTTTATGATATTTATGTATGGGCATATAACCTAATATTGAACTGTGAATAGTTCAGCATAAAAAAAACATGTCTACCACATGTTTCGTTATTCTAAAATAACATTTTTATAACCAGCATTAGACACTACCTGTTAAACAAAATTACGAGAAAAACAACTTAAACAAGAGGCCGACGTTTCGTCTGCCTCGCGCGCTGAGAACAAATAAAATATAAAAAGGTGAGCGATGCATTAAGTGCATATAAACATGTTGCCTTAGTGTCAATATTTGCGGGCGCTTTCCCATGGGAACCGCGCCTGTCTGCGACTGCGCTAAATCACTTCGCTTGCGACTGTACCACTCCACTCTTCTTTTTTGCTATTGAAATGTCAATTTCCTACCTTACGTCCTGCGAGCCTAAAATCAATTAAAAACTGCGCCTTTTACTTTTATTTCCGATTGCCGAGTGCTCTATTGTCTTTTTTATAGCCGAATGCTAATTTTCTGCGGACTCTTTATAGTGGAAAATAATGTGGAGACGTTACGTGATATGTTTACTTTATCAGCGCGTCAACTAAGTGGACTAGCATATTAAGTTTTTCTCATGAGTTTCCTTGTCGAAATGTAATTGATTAGCAGTATGGAAAATACGAGGAAAATTAGTGATATTTGAGTAATATTAGTGAAAGTTAATTCTTTTAGGTAACAGGCCTGGGTATGGTATACCTATGTATGTTAGTTGTTCGACGCTGGTGCGATGATCACGAATATTTGTCGCGTGATGTCAGGAGCCAGCACAGACCGAGATAAGGTAATTGTGAAGGCGTGTAGCTGTCCCCGGGATATATTGCTGTGGGACGCCGCGGTTCGCCGCGCACCCAGCCGCTACCTCCGCCCAACCCTTTGCTTACACGCTTGTAAATCACTAATATTTGAACATTTAAACCGTGAAAAGCAACATTTCCATATAATTCCTGTTGTCCTATGTACGAATGCCGCAAAAGGTCAACGACATAATTGAGAACGACAGTCGGAATGAATATAAAAAATGGAATATTTTAATAGCCGTTTCTAATTAGTGGCAGTTACCGTTTTTTGGGTTCTGTGTTACAAATAAAAAAACAGAGTCCTCATTTTAAGATCGGTCGTTTCTTTTTCCTTAATTAAGCAAAACGAAAGAGCACGATGAACTAACAATTTAAAACTATTGGACCCGTGAAGATAGTTGACACAAGACAAATAAAAACCCCTATTTTTCACCAGTTATGGAAAACTGATTATGATTTTTTTTTTAAAACAGAAGTATCGACTACGGCGTAGTATCAAACTGTTTTATTCAAAATTCCTGAAACGATATTGTAGCCAGATAAGCGATTAACTACTGCACTGCGTGTCGCAGGTTCAATTTCCGCGCAAAACATTTTTATAGCTTACAAACAGTTGTTCCGAGTTTCGGTGTCTTGTGGATGTGAGTTTACAGGTTTGTCAACACTCTCTCTATACAGGAGTAATTCCTTCTGTAAGGCAACGTTTCTAAAAAAATCTGGAACTCTACGTACTCTACTTTACTTGATTCTTTTCCAACAAAACAATATGGAACCCTCGGTATCAGAATCGAATCTTACTTGACCTGTTTTTATTTAGGTAGATACTTAAAGTATAATCAACTTGATATTTCTTAGGAATGTAATTAATTAACCCAGCGCTATTGAATTGAGTCAGCAAGATTACAATCGGTTGGAAATCGGTAAGAGAATGACAATAATCGGTTCATGTATCAAGCTGGGGAGTCGGGAGATTTGTACGCGGGTGTGCGCGCAGGTACCTGTGATGGAATGCCCGATACGCTCCTATAATGATGTTTAAACAAACTGTTAGGTTGTCATTAACGCGACTCAGCGTCCAAATGGGGGAGGCCCATTATACAAATTTGTCCCATCCGTTTCGGCCCAAATTTATGGTTATCGAGCTGCCCCGTTTTTCTTGGGCCATCGAAATTTTATTGCCTCAAGATTAGAGTGGGAACACTGATAACAATGTTTTAGGATGGGATTCGTGTCGTTTATGATGTCGCCGATGAATGGGAGTAATCAAACGTCATTTCATTCCTATTGAACACCTATCATTTGGACCTTAGAGGCAGTTGTAGGGTTAATATTACGTCGCTTAGACATTCTTGAAATTAATTTTATGGTATTTTGTGATAGGCATCTGAAAGGAAAGGTTACTTATCGGGGTCTAAGTGGAAATCTTACTTTATTATGGAATGTTTGTACGTTAATTATGTTGGTATGGAGGTTAATCCAGCCTTACTAGTACACTAGGTCGTCTTTAGTAACGTAAAATAGGTCGGTATATCACTCTAATATTATAAAGGCAAAGTTTTTAAGAATGTGTGTTTTTACTCCTTGATGCTTGTATGTCAAACGGGTGTACCATGTCTAGAAATAGCACAAGGGATACTTTTTATCCCGCAAGTATGGTCCATAGGGATAAATCTCTACTTATACGCGGGCGAAGCCGACATCAGAAACTAGTAATCAAATACCTAAATCAGTAAACAGTTTCACAACTCAACATTTTATGCCAAAAACGAGGACCGAACGGTTGCCCAATTAATAAGAAAGTGTCTAATAGTTATTGATATTCATTGATATTCTTTTAGAAGCGCGTATCACGTAACACGGTAGCTGCTGGCTCGCTCGTAATGTATTGTATTTTATGGTAGTGGCCTGCGGTATGCAAAACTTGCCTTCGATAATCTTACGTACACCAACACAAACATAACTTTGCCGCTCATCGACCAACTTTGCAAGCCACTATAGCCGTTATTGCGACCCCATAGGAACACACACGAGTATTATGGGACGCTAAAACTAATATCAGTATGTATTTATGTGGTAGAGCAGATACTGGTCTCCGTCGACGGGTCCGCGTCAATAAGTTATTATTTCTGCAAATATTCCAGTGTCACATACAACCGTTTGGATTATGATTTTAAAACGACAACTACTTGAGGTTCGATTACAAAGTTGAATCAACATTAATCAGAGTTAATGTGGATTTAAGTTTTTCTTAAATATTGATGGAGTGTTGGAATGTTGTCTGAACGTCTGTCGTACGAGTGGTTCCAATGTGCATTGCTAATGTGCTTATAAAAACCATTTAAAATCAATCTTTACAATGCATATTTTATTGAAATTACGAAATCTATCTTGGATCCATGTTTAAAACGGTGAAAGAAAACATTGCATCGTGAGGAAACTGGCATATCCTGGAACTTAAAATCGAAAACATGACATCTACCAATTCGCACTGCATGGTTATTTCCTGCATTCCTTCTCTTAAAGAGGTCCTAAAGTGGGAACATTATAGTTAAGGCTAATTATTATTTATATAATATGCAATCTTGTAGTAAGATAAATCTTTCAAGTGGTGGCCACTACTGGTCTGAGGTGGTGATCACTGTTAGTCTACAGTCATCAGTACAAAGTTCAGTTGGATCATTACATTGGTATTAAATTATGCATTATGCGGTTTAACATAATATACACATTTTATTCCTACGGAGACTATTAAGATGAACTAACTTATAATATAATGATTAGCAGGTCACGACGTAAAGTGCTTGTTCACTGTGATTATGTTACATTCCTACATATTTAGGAAAATTTGTAAACGTCTCAGGATAATTAAAAATTCTAGGGGATGCATTAAGAATACTCTTTAAAGTCACAGATGCGTTAGGGGACTAAATTTCCCCCCAACATGACACGCAATGCTCAAAATGTTTGCCGCTGCAACATTGCCCAGTGTCCTAAAGCTTACGTGACGTTTGACATGTTGAAGAATTTGATAGTATAGCGCGTATGTGGAGGGATATTCGGTCCCTTAATACATATATCTGAGGGTTTATTGTCATTAAAGATTGCAACTATAGTAAAGCCTCTGACTCCCGAACTAGGCGAGTCCGTATGTTAGGAGTCAACGTCCTTCCCATTTTATTATGGCTTTATTTCTGTTAACAATTGTTTTCGAAACGATTTTTTAAGAATAGTTGAAAAATAAATTAATCGTAACTCAAATAGTAATTGGTACTAAAATTAATTAACTAAGTAAATCAAGCTGTGTATGTAGTGTACGTATATTTTTGCGTGTGTGTCCACAAATATATATTGGTAGTAAAGGGAATATTTGCTTAGTTACGAATTATTTTCTCTAAACCATCACAATCAAGAGTAAAGAGCCAGTTCCAGGCTGCTTCCTAGTTACTTGAAACTCCTGTCGCAATCCGTGCACTTGGGTGCGATGATATAAAATGTGGTTTGCGGTCAATGCTTAATAATAGAATTAATAAACGCCTTTGGACATTTACAAGAATAGAACATACGAAGAAGTGGTTAAATCTGTTCATTCAGTGACAAATTATATTTCAATTGTTGATTTTTTAAACATTTCAACTCTTATCGAATAACACCGCTTACTCGTAAGTCATCTTGATTAACTTTTAGTTGTCAAAATAGCGCGCTGTGACAAGTACTTGAATACTCTATGATTGGATGATCACCTAAAGAGTAATACGTAGTTAGAGCCGTGACAAAGTGTTCTAATTGTTATCATCATTATTTCAGCTGAAAGACTTCTTCTGTTGGATATTGGCCTCCCCTAAGTGTCGCCACAACGAATGAGCCTGTGCGTCTTGCATCCACGCATTGCTATCCTCCGTTTATAGGACGTTCTTCCAGATCTAAACAAATAAGACAGTACTAAGTGAAACAAACCTGCTATAAAGACGTCAAAGAAGCTGTTGAGGCAAGGTGTCACAGGGCAGCAGGCAGTGGGAAAGTGTGGAGCGTCACCAAGCGCCGTTATCACGCGGTCACTTTGACTGGCTCGCTGGGCCCTGTACCACTGACAGCATGACGAATGGCCTGATGCAACCCATAGATAATAACAAAAACGCGTCCACTACTAACCCTGTCGGTGTCCCGTCAACGTCAAAAAACAAATAAGTCCTAATGATCGATCGTTAGACCTCTGTTTTGGGGCCTTTAAAACACGAGTTATCTCGAGTAAGCCGTGGCGGTGCGATCACCTACCTGTTAAAAGGTGGCTGAATTTGTCAGCCGATAGATTCCGATGAGGCTTACGTGTCATCGAGCGAGGTGAGTTTTTCATGTAAGTTGCCTTACCTGGCGCGCCGCCGGCCAATCTCGTAAGGCGACTTTACTTTACTTCCATTTAACCGAGGAAAAGTTACTAACATTACCTATGAGGTATAAACTTCTGAAGGGACAGTGGTTGCCTTTAAGTCACCCATTTATTTTATGAAACTCAATCTGTTTTACCCACATTTGATACGGTTTGTTATTGATATTGGCGTAAAGTCCCATTTCAACTGCTCGGTCATAATTTATTAATTTGTTTTGTTTGTAATCGACATGAATTGACATGTTGATAATTAATGTTTAAAGGACAATGTGCAAACTAGACCTCACACAACAAATGAAAACAACGATTAAGTTGAAGTGCCAACTTGAACGTGTAAAGTGTTTGTACGAGTATGGAAGGAATTCACAATTATATCCTTAACTAAGTTGTAGTATTAAGCAGTACGTCATCCTACTTATTTCATGTCTTCATGGCTTTCAACTTATTGTTACACCTATTTCTGAAAGAAAGTGTACCAATTATTACCCTATTTTGCGTCCAGGAAATCTAAAATCTTAGGTCCAGGTTGCCTGGAAGAGACCGTGGAATGCGATAAAGCCTCCAATTATATATTTTTTTGTTGAATGTTTCTATTGTGCTATTTATTATCTTGGTTAGCAATAAAGTACTTATAAATAAATAAATATATAAGAATAAACTAAGTTAGTGCACGGTGCGGGGTCATGCCGTAATTATCTACGCACGTAGGTCATTATAACGCACTTGTCGCTGCGATCCGGTGCAGGGTTCACCTTACAATTTATCGGGAGTTGCTTCCAGTTAAGATACTATGTCAATGCAAAAAGCTCTATTTGCATTATTTATCGCCTGTGGTTACGAGCCCGGCCAACAATCCGGACTAAAAATAGATGCAAATACTCAGAACTAAAGCAACACTTACATTTTACTTAACGGTCGGTATATTTTTAGTAAAAGCATACATATTTCAAAGGCTTATCATTTGCAATGTTAATTAGCTCGGTAGGTAAATGAGCACCTGTAACACGTCTCTGGGAGAAGTACGTTTTCTCACAATATTTGAATACTATATCGCAATCGCACTAAGTATTTCCTTATCCTTTAAACAGACGATGTGGCTAGCAGCGTTAATGAAATGACCATTACCATGTCGTTAACAATGTAGGCTGGCGCGGTGAAGTCTGTTAGGTTCTGTGCGGGCTGTCACCTGCTGTATTACCTAAAGGTATTAAGCATTTGTTAAATCGTAGTTATTTTAACAGCAACAGACTATTTAAAGTTCTCTCGCAGGCTTAGGTTTCAATTAGAGCGCAGAGTGTGCGCGGCGCGGTATTGAGGGACGTGTAAACGCCGCCGTATATCATGCGAACCTCGATACTACATCCAGTATCTACAGCAGATATTAATAGAAGTGGATACATAAATTTTAATATGTGCAATTGTCAGATAGGGATTGGTGTCAGGCGCACGTGTTTGGCGCGGTATCTCCGCGGGCCTACATACTGCCTGCAGTCGTGCGCCTCTCGCTCGCGATATCTCCCTATAATCATGTTTACTGTCAATATTTTCATTGCTTCCGTAGCTTATGATAAATAACCCAACGTCACAACGCGATTATCTTGCTTACAAGGCGGCTAGATCAAGACATGTACGAGTTCGCAGATTAAATACTTAATTAAGTATAGATTTAATTATCTAATTACGTCAAACGTTCCTTATGTGTGAAGTAGCGACAAATGGACAAAGCGATTCATTGTGCAATAAGTTTATTGGTGTTGCGTGTAATGTTCAAACTGAAACGGCTGAGGTGTACCGAGAATATAATGAGATCTAAGTTAAGATTGCATCTCATTTAACTTTATAATTGAAACGTGTGCAGCTGCCTTCGTAACTGACGAGAAAATCCTGAATGTATCTGCAAGTGTTAGTGTAACCGGGCCACAGCTTCTCATTCGTCCATCTGCAAGAGACATTGAGACTTTCTTGGAAAGTCGAGTAGGATCTCGTCGAGTGTTCGCAGTGACACGAAATTGTCGTACAGTTACATTGGCTGCGTGTATGGCATGTGAGAAATGTTGGAGAGTGTATCGGGTGTTGGTCGGGCTCGGGTCGGATCGGATGGACATTCCGTCGCGGGGCTGCACCGCACGCGCGGCGAGCGGCTGCAATGTGGGCGACACCCGAGCCGGCCGCCGCGCCGCAAGGTCGGCTACTGCACCGCGCGGCCTGACCTAGCGCGACTCCGCCGCTGCGACCACTGTCTACTGTCTACACGCACACTCTCCTGCTCCCATCTCAGCTTAATAGGCTCTGTCACGTTTACAAAGCGTGGACTGACCATGCATTACACTTTTTTTAAACTTTATTGTATTATTATCATACCCTACAAAGATACATTTATTGTTTCTTTGCTCACCCTCTTCTTTCTAAATTCAAGTGACCTCGTATTCTTACTTCACAAAATTTCTTAGAAATAAAAAAAATAGTGAGTAACAATCGGACACAGGATTCTAAGTTGCTTTTAGAATTGATATATTAAATTATAATCGGCGGCCCACGACACTGCTACGACGCGGCTACGAGACGGCTATGAAGTTGGCACGGCTCTGCTACGCAGCGCGCCGTGCCTAAAAGGTATCTACGATGCTCGAATAATACTACTATGACGTTGCTACGACACAGCTACGACGCACCTACGGCATTAATACGCCACGGTTCGGATGCTGTTACGATTACAAGACGACTACACCGGTGCTACGATATAGCCATAGCGCTACGATCCGCCTACGACGTTGCTACGACACTGCTACGTCTCAGCTACGGCAATATTACGCCACGGTTTCGATGTTGTTACAAGCCGGCTACAACGGTGTTTGCTTTTATATAGTTACGACGCTCACAGCTGTCTATGACGATGATTCGATCCGGACCCTGTTTGGAACGATCCGTAGACGATATTGCTACGCCATACTTGTAGCGACATCTATGACGTTACATAAGAACTACGAATATTGCATCGTGCTATCAAAGTTCTCCGCGTGATTGAAATAGATACAACAGCCCGAAATCATCTATGGGGCAGTTGCACACTTTCTATTGCGCATCAATCCAAACGCTTAAAATCTGTCGACGGGATTGAAGAAACTAAACATCATTCGGCCGGCCGTAACCGGGTACGATACCAATGCACAAAGCAGCAGTATAATAAGTACCTAAGCAAGCACTACTGCAGTATTAGGCATCCGCCTTTGTACAGTGTTTCTTACTTGTTCATAAAGTTTTAATAAATAAATATCACTATGATACTGCTACGGTTCTGCCACGATACCACTACGATACTGCTACGTTACCGCTACGATTCCACAACTATAACGCTGCTTTGAAGTAGGACCCGTCCTATTTCTTGGCGAGCGTACTCCATCGTAGACCACTTCTTCCTTTTTCAGCAGGTGGGAGAACTAAAGCGCGACTTAGGCAATCAATGCCATCGCACACCGCCGCGGTAGGCGGTGAAGCGGATCTCAAATCCGTTGATGCCTAACACACATACACCGCCAGACTGCGCAGCCGAGCGATGCTTTAACCTCCTGTGCGCTGCTCTTGCCCCCTCCACGCTACCCTCACCCCTTCCGCGCTGCTCTCGCCTCTTCCGCGCTGCTCCCGCCCCGTCCGCGTTGCTCTCGCCCCCTCTGCGCTGCTTTCACCCCCTCCACGCTGCTGTTCGTGCGGAAGCGCGGCGTTTCACACACGTTGCACCGCATAACCGCGCGGAGCACCGTGGATGTAAGATGTGTTTGAATTTAAAAATGAGATTTAATATCAAGAAGTTTCAACGGAAATACGAATATATTTGCTCCAAAAATTGCTTTCCTTATCTTCGCTAAAAAATAATCAAATGTGTAGAAATAAAATAGAAGTAAAAATAATCAAATGTTAGTTAAAAATATATCTTCTTGTTTTCTCAAACTTTTATATAATAACATAAATGTTCCATTTAGAGTTCTGCTTTGTAAAAATGGATAAACCCAATATTTTTATTTTTGCCATAAACTTCAGATCGCTGCCATTACTTCCGCGTCCACTCTTGCCAGTGACTGTAATCTAACTGATTTAAATCTATCACAGCTTTACTCTTCCACTTACACTTACACTGCGAAATCCTCTTTACCGCCTCCGCACACCGCGACGGTACACGGTGCTGTGTGATAATCGCCTAACTACTACTACTGATCGTACGATCCATCGGTTACGATTGACGTCTGTAGAGCGACATCTATGACGTCACATAAGAACTACGAATCCTGCATCGCGAAATCAAAGTTCTCCGCGGGATTAGATACATTAGATACAACAGCAACAAACCATCTATCGGGCAGTTGTCCACCAGATATAACACCTGTCTGGTCGGAACACCTGTCTGGTCGGAAGATCCTCCCTTTTTAACGGACTCTCGACAACATCGTCGCTTTCCATCAGGTGAGGTAGCGGTCAATCGCGAACCTTTCCACAACAAAAAAACCTGTGTTGTAGGTTCACAGGGTTTTAAACGTAACAAATGGAATTAGACCTATTTATCGCTAATGGGACGTAATTATCAGTGAAGCTTGCCTTGAAATAGCAAAGCTAAGCCTCACTCGGAAAAATTGTAAGTTAATCATTTACTACAAGAAGAGGAAAGTTTTACAAAGGTTTGCTTCACTCGGAAAACTAATGAGTTGCTCATTATTACAAGAAAAGGAAAGTTTTAGTTGTTAGTTTATGGTTTACACAGCTTTGTACTTACAAAATTGAGTTAAACTTGTAAGTTACCGCATAAGCTGATGGAGGATCTGAGAAAACAAACAACAAAGTGATCCTATAAGGCGGAATTCATATTTTTCCCTATTGAGGTACGGAATCCTAAAAAATAACAGGAACTATAAAACAACAAAAGGATAAAATGGGGATTAATTTGTAATTCTATACTTCATCATTTTTGGATGAATGTATAAGTATCCCTATTTATGTGTATGGGTAATATGGGTATGGTATTTTAAATTATGGTTTAGGTTAATATTATTTTATTAAATGTTTAAAGGCGACTGTAATAAATTAGCGATACAGCCGTCCATTGTGGATTAGGGCGTAAAACTAAAATTACAATTCACTTCACGATCACTTTTTATTGCACATTAGATATAATTAAGTAATCACAAACGTAAGCCGATTACTGAGGGAAACAGCGACCTCGTCAGGCGCGTCCGTACAGCTCGACGGATCACCCCAGACTGACATTTGTAAATGTCTCCCCTCCAAACGATTACACTCACGTGATAATAAGACACTCAATTGATTTTTCCGCTCATGTGACCGAACGTCACGTGAGCAGAATTGTTTGGAGGGGCGACGCTTACGAATGGCAGTCTTGGGCAATCCATTGATCAGTTCGGACGTTTCTGAGGAGGGCATTCGTTTTCTCGGGTTACGGCGCACGTAAGTCTGTAATTAGTTAATTATACAGGAAAAGTTTTTAACCACTGCGTAAATGTTTTTTGGTGGCTTAGTGTAAGTAATAGAACACAGATCGATCTTCAAAGTTAAGCAACGCTTGCCAAGGTTGGTCTGTGGATGGGTGATCATCTTAACATAACGAGTTTCCTCCGTGCCTCGGAAAGCATAGGCTGCCTACCAGACCTCCACAACTCAATAACTAGGGTAACAGGGTACTTCATGGCAAGACTGGAGTCAGATTTACTGGCTTCTGACTATCCGTAACGACGGTAAATGACAGCCGGGACCTACGGCTTAGCGTGCTTTCTGAGGCACGGAGGAAACTCGTTATGTTAACATCATCCACAGACCATCCTTGGCAGGCGTTGCTTAACCTTGAAGTCGACTTGTGTTCTATTACTTACACACAGCCACCACCAAAAAAAATTTACGCAGTGGTTAAATCTTTTTCCTGTTTATACTGTAAAATAAAAGCGATTGTGAAGTGAATTGTTATTTTTATTCTATGCTAGATACGCTATGAACGTCATCAGAAAACCTTGCTGATGAAGGCTGTACCGCTAATTTATTGCTGTCACCAATCACTTTTATCACACAGTACATATATCGTAATCCAATAAAACCAGTAAATTCGTAAGAAGCGTCCGTACTGCTCGGCGGATCGCCTAAGACTGCCATCTGTGAATGTATCCCCTCCAAACTCATTACGCTCACGTAAACTCTTTTACGTTTTACCCTACTCCGCCGCTACCGTTTACAGGTCGGGCAATAGGAATAATAAGACACTCAATTGATTTATTAGTCGTGGGGTGGGTTAAGGGGGAAGCTTCAGGGTAGCCCGCGAAATTCAAATTTTCTTACGATTTTGACCTTAAAAAATCGTTCCTACAACTAAGTGAGCTTGGAGGCTTGTATTGATCATTTTTATGGTTATAATTATGTAACTAGTTACGTATTACAGTCGCTTAAGTATTTTTAACTTCATACAACCTACCACTGGCTTGCAAATTGCAAAAAACGTAAGAAAATTTGAATTTTGCCGGCTACCCTGAAGCTTTCACCTTAAACGCTCATGTGACCGGACGTCACGTAAGCAGAATTGTTTGGAGGAGCGACATTTACAAATAGCAGTCTTGAGCAATCCGTCGAGCAGTTCGGACGCTTTTGACGAGATCACTGATTGTCTCGAATTATGCGCCTACTGTAATTACTTAATTATATCTCCTGTGAAATAAAAGTGATTGTGAAGTGAATTGTTATTTTAATTCTACGTATGAACACTCTACCAGAAAACCTTACTGATGACAACTGCACTGCTAATTTATTGCTGTCGCTAATCATTTTTAACTCACAATATATATTATTGGGCCATTACAGACTTAAGTAAATCGTAATTCGGTAAAACCAGTAAATTCGTCAGAAGCGTCCGTACTGCTCGACGGATCGACCAAGACTGCCATTTGTTATTGCGTCTCCTCCCCTCCAAACGATCACGCTCACGTAACCTCTGCAACGTTTTACCCTACTCCGCCGCCACTATTTACAGGTCGGGCAATAGCAATAATAAGACACTCAATTGATTTTTTAGTAGTGGGGGGGTTGATCGCTCATGTGACCGGACGTCACGTGAGCAGAATTGTTTGGAGGGGCAACGGTTACAAATGGCAGTCGTGGGCAATCCGTCGCGCAGTATGGACGCTCCTGACGAGGTCTTTGATTCTCTTGGGTTACAACGCACCTAAGTTTGTGATTAGTTAATTATTTCTACTGTGAAATAAAAGTGATTGTGAGGTGAATTGTTATTTTAATTCTACGCCATGAATCCTCTACCTGAAAACCTTAGTGATGACGACTGTGCCGCTAATTTATTACCGTCGCCAATCACTTTTATCTCACAGTACATATTATTAGGCCATTACGGACATAAGTATATCGTAATCCAATGAAACCAGTAAATTCGTTAGGAGCGTCCGTACTGGTCGGCGGATCACCCAAAACTGCCGTTTGTAAATGTCTCCCCTCCAAACAATTACGCTCACGTGATATTAAGACACTCAATTGATTCTTTAGTGATAGTGGGGGGGAGGGTTAAGCGCTCACATGACCAGACGTCACGTAAGCAGAGTTGTTTGGAGGGGTGACGCTTAGGAATGGCAGTCTTGGACAATCCGTCAAGCAGTTCAGACGCTTCTGACGAGATCACCGTGTTTCTCTGAGTAGGATATATAAAGTCTGGAATTAATTATATAAGGAAAGTAAGTTTTGTTTTTATATAATATAATTAAATACAGTGTAAGCAGTTGTTGCCTGACCAAAATAAAACATACTTATATATGAATATCGGAAAAAAAATGTAATGTGATATAAAAGTGGTTGTGAAGTGAATTGTTATTTTAATTCTACGCTATGAACCCTCTACCAGAAAACTTTACTGATGGCTGCAGTTGTGACCTTTAATTAATTGCCGTCGACTTCACACATTTTTAGTTTGTAAGTTTTCTCTTTTGTAATAGGAACTTTGGATCTCCTCCATGCAAACTCAAAACCTACGGAACGGTTTTTCATACAGTTTTAACTAATAGACAGGGTGATCCACGTGGAAGGTGGGTATAATAAATGCATATTATAATAGAGAAATACCGAGTATTTCAAAAATTATAAACTTGTGCGCCTCACCATCTCAAGCATTAGTTTACCTAAGTTGTATAAAAAAAAACGGCTTGACCAATTTGAAATGTTTTTCCCTCTAATAGAGGCAATTAAAAGAAAAACCGGGCAAGTGCGAGTCGGACTCGCGCACTGAGGGTTCCGTAGTAACTTACCTATAAAAACAGTTCAATCGAACAATTCGACAGTCTCGAAATGTACGTTTTTTGCAGTATAAACGGACGAATCTTTTTTTCCCGTCACTTTACCAATTGAATTGAAAATTGATTTTTGCACAGCTTCAAGGGACCACGGACCCAATTATATGGTGTTAATTTCAACTCAATACCTCTAACTTACCTATGAATAAAGTTCTATTCTCGAATCGAGCGTTGAAGATTTTTCAAAAAAATAATTCTTGTGACGTAACAACAAATTTTCAGTTTTCAGACTTTTCCCTATATGAGTGCTATAAAACGTTGCTTCATGCCAAATTTCAAGATTCTAGGTCGACTGGAAGTACCCTTTAGGTTTTGATTCCCTTGCGAGTACTTGCGAGTTTCAAAATATGCAGCTTAAATTGCTGTTTCTTTTGATTGCGTTGACATAGAAGTTTGATTTTGTTACAGCTAAAAGGTATTATAGACTATTTGGTATGAATTTCAATTTAATACCTCTACGCGTTTATGAGGAAATGGGTAGTAAGTTTAAAATTATTAAAAAAAATATATTATGTGATGTAACTAAAAATTTATGGTTTTCGTAATTTTTCCTTTATCTATGCTATAAGACGTTGCTTCGTACCAAATTTCAAGATTCTGAGTTCACGGGAAGTACCCTGTAGGTTTTGATTCCCTTGCAAATGTCGAAAATTTGCGGCATAAACGGCTGTATCTTTTGATTGCCTTGGCTTAGAAGTTTGATTTTTTCACAGCTTCAAGGGACAGTAGACTTGAGTAATTTATATAATTTTCAGCTTCATACCTACACGCGTTCCTGAGAAAAAGGGTCTTGACAGACGGACGGACAGACGGACAACAAAGTGATCCTATAAGGGTTCCGTTTTTTCCTTTTGAGGTACGGAACCCTAAAAACGAACACCCGTGCGAAGCTGGGGCTTTCTTTTTCATAAGAAATTTCGCCTTAATTGTTCATCACATTACTGATAGAAAACTTTAAGAAAAAATAGAAGAGAGTTTTTTTTTGGGTGGGATATCATTAGAATGACTTTTCTCGCCCTTGGGTGGATCGAAAGGGAGTGTCAGACTTTACTACCTAAAACTGACTCCTTTGTGCCTTCTTTGCCTTCGTTCCAGGGCCCCAAGGTTTTTTCCAGAAGTCAACTCATGGCCCAGAAGCTTCGACCCTTCTGTGCCCTAAAGGTTAAATTCGAAGAGAGTAAACAAACTCCGTGTAGAAAACTTGTAATAATTAATTATCTAAAAAACGATCGACCACCATTGGAGCTGTTCTGTTTGTGTAATAATCAACGTTTTCACTTCGTAACCATCCTTAAACACAGCAAGCAACAAACGCATTAAGTTGTATAATCCCAAGTCGACTCTCCTGTTAACCCTTCCACGCGCTGAGCACACTCTTAGCTAGAGACACGAGTGCTCGCTAAGCACCGCGATGTCTCGATGGCGCTCCACGACACAACACTATAACTCAACGCTATTAGTAAATACAACATAAATCAGCTAATGCATCATTTAATGGTTGTTATAGCTGAACGATTAACGGCCGTGCCTAATCTTCAATGCGTTAAGTACAAACACATAAATGTGTTGGTTTACCGCGCTCGTAAATACTTATGATAATAAGGTGCGGTACCGTCGTACGGCGTACGTATCATAGCGCTGATTGTATTGCAAAATGGAAACGCACCGAGGACTGCGGACCGGCCACATTCGTACTTGGTATCTACCTCGTAATATTTCCTCCGGCTCGCTTATGCAAATGCAGCATATTGACAAACAATATACAAGGAAATATATGAAGTGGACGCATAAAAGTGACAGGGCCTGGGTGCGCACATCCGAGCCGCGCAGGGACTCCACAGCGCGCACACAACGCCGCACGTTTAATGAGCGCGCTGCATCGATTTACAAAGTTATTTATCGATATTAAAACAAGAGACGGTTACTCTATTTCTAGGCAAATGGCATGTAATTAAGTTGTTTGAATTAACGCTCGGTTTTACGACGCATTGAGTAAATACACCAGTTATTTTAATAAATCACATATTCATTAAGTTATGATTGCAGCTATATGGAGTTCTAAATTGCTATCGATTAATCACTGGTAAAATATATCCTTACCTTAAAATAGAGCTGAATTAATGTCCTTTTACACCTGCATACTGTACCGATTATAGAATGCATAAGTTGATATAAAAAAGTTAATAAAACAATCTTTGTTTATTTCTTTCAGTACGTCATATTTCAAAGAATGGGTTTAGGGTCGCTACGCTACACTGACGTCCGAGAGCAAACAATTACTCTCAGTGTTTGTTTATACAAAGTTTGCTTACATCACATTTAGCACGCGATTACATAAAATCGATGAAAACAACAATAACCGATTGATATAAGGTTACTTAACTTTGTTTATGTGAAGCGTGAAGCGACTGACCAGTAATAATAAGTCTATGATAATCGGCGACAAGTGGACTGCTCCTCAGACATTGTGTCAGCCCGTTTATCGCGCGAGACCTTTGACTTATTAGCGGGCGCGGCACCTGCGAGCTACGATAATGGCACTCGTAATGTTCGAGATTTATGTCGGTGAATTAAAATGAAATGTCACTTAATTTAATCAACAGTCCCCGTGGCGCGCACCGGCGAGCACACATCTGCGCGGCCACGGCGAAACAAACGCGGATGAATCACCTTGTTTTGCAGTACATTCTCGGAATCGATTAATAATTATAATAATTTATCTCGTCAATAAAACAATAATTAACAGTCAGTAGTCATATGAGCCGTCGTATAAATTTCCTAATGTGAAACCTAGTGTAACATGATACTGAGATCGAACAGGTTACTGCTACACCTGGGCAGCCGGCCGCCTGGCCGCCTGGCGAGGCTCACGTCAACTACGATAATAGACCAAACTTATTTCATTTTAATCATTTTCCAAAAATATCGATTACTAATATTTTGGCTCGTTTCTAATAAAATATAACGTTTTAACGATCTTCCAAACAATAACCAGTATTATCTGGCTTAGAGCGATTAGTATGAAACAACGCAAACTATTTTGGTCTCGCAGTTTTTCAATGCACTCGTCCAGGTGAGCTATCTGGGTTCATAAAGAGCAGCCGCAGTCGATATGTTGTATTCTCCAAATAAGGGCAGGTCGTTGCTCCGTCGTTGTCTTCTTTGTTTAAAAAAATAACACTCGTCTCATATGTATGAACGTACGTGTACGGAAAATCAACTAAGAATTAATCATGTGTAAAATCCTTCGTTTTTATGAATGTCTAAAAGAAAACGAAGGTTCATTGTTGAGAAATGTCTTTCATGCACTTGGGATGCGCCATTTTACATAACTGCTTTTTTATTATTATTGATAGGCTCGCGTTCGATCACTATCTCACCTGCTGGTGCACATGACGATGTGATCGACGATGGAACACGTTTGCTTCGATTAAATATCTAGAGGTATTTTTGACTATAGCTGTCAGGACGCACATAATACGGCAGTGAATTCCACTTCTTAGCTGTACACAATGAATGTATTCCCAAAACGTTTTGGCCGTGTGGATGGCATCTCCATCATGTACCGGTGGCACATCCCCGTGAATCTCGTGGTCTGATTATGGAACGGGTTTGGTGGAATTAAATTCTGCAATCCCGACGCACGTTTCCTGAAATGTAACTGATAGAAGACCTAACTAGCAAGTCGTCATTGATGAACTTTGGAGCTTTTTCAGTGATTTTGACACACAAAATATATTACTAGCTAATGGCATATCAAAACGTAACCTATATTATAAACGAGTTGTAGCTCAGCAGAATCAGTCGTCATCTCTGTATTAATTGTCATTAACATGTTGGACATGGCCGATAGAGATCTAGTTGGCTACATAATTAACAACGATTATGTCAGATTCGGGCAGTAAACTAGTTGGTTAATGCCATTGTGATATGAATATGGATTTAAAGTTGTACAAACATCAGGCGCTTCAGGTTACACGGTATCAAGTGTCGTGACAGCACGGGGTCGCTGCCAGGTGCTCTGCTTGGGACATTAATCGTGATACACCATCGTATAGATCACAATCAAAACCAGTTTTATTATTTTAAAGTTGTAAATGACGCAAGTGGCGGTGGTGCGGGCTGCCGGGCGCGCGGGCGCAGGTGGACGGGCGGTCACGTCGGTAACTCGAGCGCCACGGTCGCGAGGAGCGGCCAGCAGCGCGCCCGCGCCCGCGTTATGCAACTCATTAGGACCGGGACCGTAACGAGACACCAACTTATTATTGCACTCTTTATTTTTTCGTAATGATTTCTTAATTATCCACCTGTAATTTAATGCTGCTAAACACCTCGGTGACACCTGACTTGTTAATTAACTGAATGAGTTGTTAACGTTGCACTTGTCACGCAACCGTCGTGTTGCTCTCTTTATAAGACACATTGAATAGTAGGGCAGTATAAGTGGAGCAGCGATAAGCGGTGGCGGGCGTGTGGCTCGGCACGGCGGCGTGTGGCGGCGCGTGGCGCACATGTCGCCGCGCGGGCGCGCCGTGTGTCCGCGCGCGCGCAGGCGGCGCGGCGGCACTCGCGGCGCCCTAGCGTCTACCGACCGCCTATCATTATTCCCATCCAAACATTATTTACCACTCGACCTTTTTATCCTGAAGCCTTTTTTCACAAACAGCACTTCCACTTATCGGGCAGACATCGTGAGATATTAATATCTTTGGGCAAATATTTAGTGTTCTTATTGTATCGATAAACGCTTTTAGTGTCGAGCTTCGAAAATAAATAAAGGCAGTTTAGATAAGGTTTTAAAAAAATATTCTAACGAAATCTCACGATAGGATTGAACTCATGTGAAGCAGGCTTATAATTGCACAATAAAGCAGTTTATATCTGGCGTCTACGAAGGAATTTTCATTGACCGGAAAATCGTTTGCTGTAATTACTACCTGAGATATAAACTCCGTGTTGTACGTTGCTCGATTTAATTAATCCTTCTGTATTTCCTTTCAGTCCAACACGTATCATCCGGGCAAGAAGTTAAATAAAATTAATTTCATTCTGATACTTTTTCAACCGTTACCGATACCCTTTTTTACTGTGCAAGGAACGCGGATGGGACTCGAAAGCGATATTTATTTATAAAGTGCAGGGCATCGGGTGCAGGCGGACTGCATCGGGATTCCATTTATACGTATCGATGGTGTTTTTCTGTTTCCAGCAATCTCCTGCGACTGGCGAGCGCGCTGCGCGGGCGCATTGCGGAGCGCTCAGCATCGCAAGCGGCTTTTATTACATGTCCTTCGTATTTATACACTGGGCTGCAAAAATAAAGGATCACAGAAAAATTGTAATTTCTCCCGAAAGTAATGATGAAATTTTTTTTATAAACTTCAAAAGATATTTTATTTATTTATTTATTTAAGATTAACTTAAAAAAAAATTCAGAAGCATATTTTTCGATTTGTTTTATACCGAGATATTGTATACAATTTTTGATTGATTATAGTGTTCAATGCATGTCGCTTGCACTTAAAGAATGTACATGAATTATTACAATGATACTAGGAAAACTCAGTATAGTACTGTTAGAAGATTGGGCGTATAAAAGGGCAGCATAGGATTTCAAGAGACATGAAATGATCATCATAATACCAGAAAATGGTAGATCAAGGTGTATGACTACACAAGAAGCAATTTGCAAGGAAATTCGGCATTTTACAGCTGCTCAAGTACGAAACAGCCTTCAAGGATTTCATCACGGCGATGTTAACTCTGGCGTGATCCTGCGACAACTTTGTGAAGTTATAAACTTCTCAAATACGTCAGAGTTCTGAGTTTATAGATCAACAAATGGCCCCAAACTACCCAGAAAATATCCATTTACCAGGTTACGGTTTAATCGAGAACACGCCCAATGGGTCGATGAAGATTGGTCCTTTGTTGTCGATGTTTTTCTATAACTACAGATTTTGTGTATTTTGTAAGGTATTTAATTTAAATTACAGAGTGGACAAATTGCGTTATTTTCTTATGGGTATTATTTAGTCATCTACAACGAACTACCTCGAGGTTGACGAATTCATCTTATGTATTTAAGAAACTGTCACAATTTTCATTGGCGATCCGGATTTATTGCGGCCCAGTGTATTTAGGTGTATAAACATCAGCTTAGGTTTTTCTCAGCAGATGTCTTCGTTCGTTTGAATAATGCAGAGTTCAAGAACACGTATCTACTACTGCGAACTTATTGTGAAATAGAATTAATCTTGCGGGAAAGCATTTTCTTTCAACCAAGTGTCTTAGCTGCCATTAATGATTTACATAAGGCAGTTCTCAACCTAAAAAAGGCCAATACGTAATTCCAAAATCGTCAGACGAGCCGATATTTTTATGGTTAGTTAAGCATACGTTCCCATATAATAAAACAGGAAAAAATAAACCACACAATAATGACGGTAGGCGAAATAACTTTTAAATGGTTTTGTTTTCTGATCTTCCATTTAATTAATCCGTTCCGCTGCCAAATCATCTCTGTAATAAAGTTCTCATGACGTAAGCTTTAGAACACGCGGCCAAAGGAAAGAATTAATTTGTTATTAATTAACTAAAACATCGGTGTAAGATTTCATTATTTTTTTCTACGATCCAAGTATCTATTGGAACGAGAATCAATATTTTATCATTAATTTTCGAAATATGATATCGATACGAACATTTAGAGTCGACATTTATAGGTATCTTGTTTATTAAAATAAGGATTAGATACGAGGCTATTATGGTTTAAGTGGTTTAAATGTATGAGCACACCTGGCGAACATTTCTAGGCACCTTGGTTACTTTGGCACGCCACTCCTTTACAGCGTACATATTACTTATGTTAGCTTTGAAATTATAGGTAGCTTTTTAGTATAATAAAAATAGTCAGCCAGAAGAGCTGTTGCGAGAGGGGCTTAGGATGTGAGTCCAAAAGCTTCATTAAGCTAGTTTTCTTTTTCAATTAAGTAATCATCAAATAACTTCTCTCGATCTTGGCTGAGCGACAGGGAGTATCAGACCATTATTAACTAATATCTTGTGTTCCTTCAGTTAACCTTTGCATTTCAGGGCCACGGTAACTCTTTCTAACAATCCGCAGCCCTAGCAGGCATATATACTAAGCTGAATCCTAAGGTTTACAACTTCGCTCTAACTATTTGTAGCGGTCTTAGAAGGCCTGTGGCAGTGGACGTTAACGGGTAGACATGTTGCTCGTCCCGGGGGTATCGTGAGCGAAGCGATGTAGGTGAGGCGGTGAGGCCGTGCATGATCAAGTGTATAGCGTGCTGAGATATTCTGTGAGGAGATTCGCGGAAGCGGGGCGCGCGGCGACCGCCCGTCTGTGCGGGCAGCACCTGCCCGCGCCGCGAGCTATTTATAAACCAGACCGTACCTCCGACATAGAATAAGGCTTACTCACTAACAACACACCTCCTTCAGTATTCTGCCTACGACCGTCAGACCTCTAGATTTGAATTCGCAATTTAAATTATGGAATAACAATCTCTATGCCATACGAGACATAATTCAAATTACATTACAACTGATTGCTTTTAGGGCCTTTTAATTGCACATTGTTATTTAAAATACAGGAGTTAAGTGATGGGTTGAAATTATTCCGAATTATGATCCCAAGTATAGTTGAACTGTTGGACTTGTCGTACGATGCTCCTTTTATAGAGTTATCAGTATCAGTTATCACGCTAGCTTTCCTTGTTTAGAAGTTTTTGTTTCTTAATAAAGGCGTGTTAACTATACTGTTTGTGTTTTCATAATTCATTACTGTTTTAAGTAGGGTGGGTCTATTTAGCACTTTAGCTGGAAAAGTTTGGCAAGGCGTGACCTACTTTGAGCATAGGAAGATATAGCTCCTAAAGGAGCTTTAGATACAGTTTTTGATTTGCAGAAAGAGTTGGCTAATAACTGCAATGATTGGTTTTGTTTCCTAAGATTTTTCATACTAATTGTTCTATGATAGAAGTAATGAAGTGTCCCCTCTAGATGTTAGCTTATAGCAGTGCGTTGTGCATTGCTATTTATCTACGACTCTATAGTACCCAAGACATTATTCTAGTACACAATACTTAGTAGCTATACCCAATAATATATTGTTTACCTGCTTTTTGCGCAGCATCGCTGTTTGTTATTTTTCCGTAATGTCTTTATGTATCTGCATAACGAGCGTAGTTACAATTGCCAGCGTAATAACAAACACACCTGGTGCGAGGCCGCGCTGCGAGCTTCTCAGCTCCGTTAGCGTGGAGTGTGAGCTGGCGAGGTAGGCAGCACTACTAGAATCAATATTATTTTAAATGATCAGTGCAGCCGGTGTTTGTGCACTATGTGTCCGACATGTTTACGTAACAGTGTTCAGATGTCGGAGGCAGCCGCCGCTCTCGTCGGCAAACACAGCAAACGGTGCGCTCCACACGACCACGACACACACGATGTTTGCTCACCGACTCGTTCTTGTTCACCGCTCTCCGTTCCAACAACACATTAGTCGCGCCCTAATATACTCGTACATATCTCGACTTAAAAGATAAAATGTGATTGATTTTTTCGCTCATCGATAAAATACATAGAGTTTTTTCAACCGTATTTCATTATTCGATGTCATCGTCCTCGGGCCCGCCTATTCACCTTTATGCTATGCATACTTTAGCTTTGAATGACGAGATATTTTAAGTCAACAATTTACGATAGTTTATCTCTGCCTATAGATCATAGCGCATCGCAAGAGTATATTTTTCGTAGCAAAAGCAAAAAGGGCCGTGTCCTTAGCTCAGAGGTCGAATATGCGAATGCACGCCAGTTGTAAAAACTCGGCAAGGTGAACTGAACTGTTAGACAAAGGCTCATCGCGCTGAACTAATTAGGCTGAACGTTGTGAGGAATGCCCCGCGGGCCACGCCGCGCGCCGGTAATTGTAGAGCGCGCGCCGCGAGCGCCCCGAGCGCACATCACGCAGAACCACGCTAAAGCTACAAGATTTATTTACATCCGGATTCTATAACTAGAAACTAATGAGTTACATATAACGCCAAATATAAATAACTGCCTGTTATTGCATTCACGCTACACAATAATAATTTTATGCACAAATTCCACATGTCATTATGCATGTAACATTTTTGGACAAATATGTGTTTTTCTGATTTAATCAATGTAAATATAGCAGTAAACAGCGTCGTCGAATTTATGACTACTTTGATAACGGTAGTAGTGGAAAAAATTGTTTGCGCGTTGGCGGCCTAACACACTGACAGAATGTCGGCCGCTGTGCAAGCTTGTGCCAATGTAAGATGGTTTTTTAGGCTGATTACTATTGACCATGTGTTACATACTATACAAACGTGCTAGCCGATGTGAGAGTAAAATATTACTGCGGTTTCACACTTTACGAAGTGACGACTGATGGACGATAGTTGAACAGATGACATTAATCCATTTATGATAAGAATTGGGAACATCGATCACTATCATTATTAAAAATAAAATTAATAAGCTTCAGTGGAACAATAAAGACAGATTGCATGTGGCTAACAGGTTCAGAGACCAGAGTAAAGTGCAATAGACTGCGGCTAAAAATACCGAAAGAATTTATCTAAGTAGGTAGGTAGTTTCGAATACGATGGCTGGAATTTGCAGGTCATTGAATAGATGTTTTTATTAAACGCTGAGATTTTTTCTTTAAAAAGCACCCAGTTCTATACATACATGTAAGTACTTATGTAGGTGTATTGACTATGAGTATTGTATTGAAACTTTTTTCTTTTTTTTGTAACTTGGAAATCATTAAATATCTTTTCATGATCTGGATGAATCGAGAGGGAGAATTAGACATGACTGCAGTAACTCTTTCGAACAACCCTGCAGCTCTAGTAGTCTAGGATTATATTGGCACTAAAGTTTCAATAACAAAATAAGCCTATAACAATCCAATGGGGTTAAATTGAGAACTCCAGCCATCTCATCCGATCTCTTATGGTATGGCAGTTTTAGCCTTAACTTTGGTATTCAGACTAAGATTTATTGTAGATAAGAATTTAAGTGAAAATTATAATTATAATATAACTTAGCGAAGCTTCACCTTTCTATTCTCAAGTCTTGTATAATTATATTTTAGAAAAGTGGTCACTTCTTTGATAATTTTGTCCTAAATTCCAACTGTAGCCGCCTCTCAAAAAGTTCTAAATTTCAAGGCAAGAGTTATAAAAGACCCTGATTTGGCAGCGAAGTACCATCGAGCGGCCTTTGAGTAATTTTCCTTACTCGTCATAGTTGTTTTTTATTTGGAAATCGGAAATAATTTAGCTTTAAGTTATGATGGATTAGTTGAGCGTTAGTGCAACAGTTTTTGTGTGGATAATATGAACGTCGTAGTCGGAGCAGTCCCGTTCTGGGCGGCCTTCGCGCGACGGAGACAAGAGGCTTGCTGCCACTTTCACTCGACCACCGCCACGCGCATCCATAAACACCTTATTTTAAATGCGTGGATGTGGCAGTTTTGAAAACAAAATAGGAAGAAAAAGGTTGTTGCCCTCAAGTTAATGAGGCAGATTAGAAATAAAAAGTGCTTGACGTTAATCTAGCAAAAAAGTTCAATTAGATACCTTATTCGTCAAGAATGTTGCTTATTATAAAACCACAAACTCACTTCAAGACAGGCGAAAGTAAAACGGTACCCCTAATAAGTTACAAAAATATCTCCTCCACCAATTTGTAGCTCTAAGTTTTCGGAGGTTCATACTCTTACCAGAAAAAATCTGACTTGAAAACAATACGTAAGTGCCAACACAATTTGTTTTTCACTTGTGCCTACTCGCACCTGGCAACTTGTTTTGATAGTTTTTTACTACACAGTTACTCACACACACATACATAGCAAATTCTTCGTAGATGCCTGAAGGTATGTTTTAAAACGTTGGACGTTGGTATACAGAAATTAGTTTCGCTTTGGTAAGAATTTGATACAGGTGTAGGTAATCTGTGGGCTTGTAACACCACGTTTTACGAATAATTTACTTCATGCTTACTTAATGAAAATCGTTCTTTTTTGGTTGATTATTTTGAAAAGAAAATTCTGTAGAGCTTTTCCAATTTAGTGAATTTGTCTAGGATCAAGAATTCAAGAATCAATATCTGTATCATGGTTGTAATGATCAAAGCACATAGGTACACATAGATCGTGCGTGCGCGCATTTCGAAACCGGTGTTGCGCAATAAGGTCGGCGCCAAGGACGCGGGTTCGTTGCCAGAAATAAATTGCTGTTTATGTCTGTCTAGCGTACACTGCGGACCGCGCGCGCTGTCCAGTGCCCGCGAATCAAACCCATAGGTACCCGCCAACGTTTTTTTTACATCGAAGCTTTAGAGCTGCTATTATGCCTGTGTTATTGACATGTATTGAACGCTGAATGTTGTAAGATTGTATATCCTCTTATAACTAGAAAGTCTTGATAAGTAACGTTAGGAAATGAAGACTTCTTCAAGAATAAATAAATGCTTTTGCTTAATATTCAATCTTTATCGTCCAGTGCACTACTCGGTAATGTCAAAGTGACAGTTACTTATACAAATTAGTTTGTACTACCAAAGAGACCAACATACTTATATGTCCTTTATGACTGTTGCTAACTACTTAAGATATATGGTTTTCGCAGTTAGAAGAAACTTAACACGATCGGTTAATAAGTCGGTAACGCAGCGGATGTGTTAAGTTGTTACGAGCGAACAAAAGACCTGTGAGTAGGTAATAAGTATGATAAGGTGCTAATTTCTATTCAACATGTTGTGAACTAGAATTCTTCTGTTACGTTTATTTGCCGACAGTCAATATTTACACTTACGTGCGGCATAACTTTGTAATAAACGGCAGCAATTGGAATACTTATAAAAAATGATCCATTGTCATACACCAAAAATTAAAAATAACGAACGATTTTCTTAATTTTCGCACTCGCCATTTTCCTCCTGGCTAGGTAAAGGCGGAAGAAAATAGTACACAAATGAAGTTCAATTATTTAGCTTTACTCTCCGAGGCTATTTGTAGAGTTCAAACAACAGTTTCGAATTCTGTGCCAATTACATACAGGTATTATGAAAAGGTTGTAAGTGCGCATGACTTAATAAGGCGACGATTATAGCACTCGATCGAATCGTATTGTGTGCCATGTTGCAAAGGTGCAATTAAATTACCTTATTAAGGTAAGATTTTAATAAATAGCTTTTCCTGACAAATTCCAAGAGCCTTTGGCAGCAATTAACACCAAATCAAAATTGTTTAAACTGTAATCGGCACGTTTGCCACAGTCTTGTATAGAATTTCATGTTACGTTGCATTTATAGTGGTGACAAAATACTCGTTTAGTGTTGTCGCGACGAGTCGGAGAGATGCGCTGTAGCATGCACCGCGCGGCCGCCTGCCCGGTTAAATATGTCATCACCGTTATACCGACACGTGACAACTACACCACTAGTGGGATTACCATCCACGCTTATTAACTTTATTTTCGCTTCACATTGTAACTGTTCTCTAGAGCTGCACTCTCACTCAATAAATAATACTTTTTGAACGTTTTACGTTTCTAATCGCGTAATTAAAGTTAGAACGATTGTTTGTAACAAATGTACGGGTATTTATAAACGTTATTCCCCATGAAAGTGATTAATAGCGTTAATAATGTAAGTACCATTCCAGAAATGCTCGCTACAATGTTGTAACGGGATGATTAAACTGTACATCAGCGAACAAGCTAAGGGCGTACATCAAAAGCTCAGCTCAGCGTGATAGCTGTAATGCTTGAGTGACACGCTTTACAAACTGCACTTGACGATAAAGCCGAGTTCACACTGGCTGCTTCATTTAAATAACTTTGCATAGCAAGTTAATTTATAAGAAATTAAACCATGTTTTCAAATTAGTGTTGCTCGGGCCGAGAGCGATGATGCGGCTATGGTCCATGTGACGCTGCCCTTATGGTGAAAGTCGATTGTGATTGAGGTACGTACGAGACAAACAAAACGCGAGGCGTGCGAGTTCCGCGGCACGCGACTATAGTATTTTTTTACATCGACAAAATAATTATGTTCCTTTTTCAACCTTCAGCATCGGGGGGAAAGGTCGAAAGTGTGATGGACAGACAAATTGATGGTAGCGAGATGCGCTCCGATGCTCAAATTCGAAACGCAAACAAGTCGGTGGTACGTGTTAAATATTTCACGCTGCGCCGCGCGCGTTATTCTTTTTCATTGAAATGAACAAGAATTCTGAAAATTCGAAATGAACCGGAGAATTAAGACGGATTACGCGCTGTTATAATTTGAACGTAACGCAAGTAGTTGGTAGGGTTGCCACGTTAATGGAAACTGTATCGAAATATGAAGATAAATAAAATCTTTAAAATATTACAACCTTGTCTTGTACACCAAATACTGAGTAAATATAAATGAAAAAGCTTGTGATTGAGATAAGCTAAACCGTCAAAAAGTGTATGAAGGTTGGTAATAAAAGTGTGCAATGTGATTGTTGGCGCGTGTGGCCAGATGGTATCCGTATGTTGAGTTTGCACTTGATAAGATAAGGTGCAACCTGGGCTGTGTACTCGCGGCGTGCGCGGGCGCATCCGCGGGGCAGCGCGGTGCGCGCGCGCGGCCCGCCACGGCCATCGACCGCACGCCTCCTCTAAAATATTCCAAGCATGCACAAATTAAACTGGTTTTTTCCTTTTGCATAAAAAACATTGTAAACTTAACCATTTCGCCACGCTCAGCAATGAGTTTTTCATATAGCACTCGTCAATGTTGAGGCTGGTTCTGTCGATACCATGACCTCACCCATAATATGAAAAAAAAAATGTGCAAAATAACTTTAATAATGGAAGTCGGTGTTTCTTTAATTTAATAGTTTTGTATATTCGTTATCTTTCGAAATAAAAGTTATTTTGTACTTTTTTGTGTTTTTTATTACATTGATGTCGGTCGGTTTTATTATACACTTTTTAACTGTCGTATTCGCCTAGAATACCTTGATTTATATCAGGATTTCAGTGCCTGTCTTCTGACTTCATCATCAGATCATTTCAATGTATTCCCTCCCCTTCTTTCTTTATTCAATCATCGGCTACTTACAAGTTTAAAAATAAAGCCATTTTCCCCGTTGCGACAGTTGTGCTATGATCCTATGAGGAGTTTTGTTTCATATCTTTGAAGTTCATCATCAGAATTTAACTTTCTATACTAGGGACCACCTCATCAATAAGGGAGTACAATCATTAATTTAAAAAAATGTCCACAATTGACCGCGTAATCGGTGAACTGAAAATACATACAGCCGAACAAATAACCTGTTCCTTTCTTAAGTTAAAAATTTAACAGATTTTTTGGTTAAACTTCATAATATCAGGAATACTGAAAAATGCATGGGTTACTTACGTTAGTATAAGTAAAGATTAGCAATTTATTTGTAGAAATAAGTAAAACATAGGGAGGTTTTAACAAGTTACAGCACCTAAAGTCATAAGTATTGTTAATAACCAAAGTAGTATTTTCTAGATACCAAAAAAAAAAACAATCTAACCCACCTGATAAAGGCATCACCTCAGGAAGAAAAACGTTATGTTCCAATCAAAGAAATTCGAGTATACGAGCAGTTTAAGTAAAAATAACTTTAATCAGAGTACCTAAGGCACAATAATTGTTTGGAGCAATACAATCGAACAGCATTTTATCTTTGTGCATTTTCATAAGTACTGCTAAATAATTATTACAGTCAGTGCGTATTCGGCCATCAATCGTGTAACTCAAATTAGACTAAAACTAATCAAATTATCTTTTGGATTAAGTCAATTTAATCACCTCGACTAGCGAACCAATTTAGTTATCTTATTAATTAAGTCTTGTAATTCAACCAAACTATCGAATCAAACCATTGCCATTAAGTAAATCAAAATCACCAGAATATCAAACAAACCAGAAAGTTGGTACCGCGCAGATAAATACCAATCTACATCAGGTGCTTCGAGCCGGATCCTATTTATCAATCCTACATAATTATACCTATTTATGGTTGTATTATACTTTAATAAACAGTAATCAGTAAAAAATAAAACAACCCTAACAACAATGTATCGATAAGTAGATGTTTCAAACAAAACCAATCACTTTCGACGTGAATCGAGTCGAAAGCTCGCTCCAATTCATTTGTAGCTTTTTGTCTCAAGGGAATGCAAGTCGTCAGACTTTAGTCTGGTCTGCAGGCCAGCGCGCGGGGGGCCGTGCGAGCCCTTTTGTTCTTATACCCGTGCAAGAATGCAAAACAATTATAATTCCCTTAGGGATAAGTCGTCGTGCTGCTTGGGAACGGACCCTGCGTAATCAACAAACGATTTTCGTATCTTATTCGGCTTGCGGTTTGAAAAAACTCTAATTGGATTAAGTCGGATCACCTGAACATTATCTGGAGGCACTAGCTGGCCCCCGCGGATTGGCCCGGCCGCGGCTGATGAGCAGGGAGTGGCTGCAGGCCGAGGCGCGCGCTCACAGGCACCGACGCTGACCAATCCATTTACGTTAATTACGCCGAGATGGGGATAAATCGGCGCCCAGCCGTCCACCGCCGAGTTACGAGCGAGCCGACTATAAAATAAATTATACCCACTTCGTTCGCCTCCACTCAGTTTTTTGTTGCCGTCCAAAGCGAACGAAAAAAAACAAAAGCAAAATCTCGAGAGGACGAAATACGAGGCAAAGACAAAGCTTGAATTTATCTACTGATAATATAGACGTAGGGCGGGTGGCGCGGCAGACGCAGAGTTGCCGGGTGGCCGGCCAAATTATACGGCGCGCATTCCTGCGTCCTCGTCCAGGCAAAAACATGATATATAGCCGCCTTGTGACGAAATATTTCAAATTCGGAGACCTGCCCGCCACACTCTAAATGGAATCCACTTTAAATATTATCTCTGACATTCTTTTCAGACGACTTCATAAGCTTTTACATGATATTTAGAGAATTATTGTGGGCCATGAAGTTGTATTGTTACGAGTATGATATTTACGTATACGTACAAATAGTTGGATGCGAGTTTAATTTCCAAGAGGGTACATAAGAAAGGAAAGGCCAGTATACGCGTCATGCGCCTGCGTCTCGCTAACCTTATACAATTCAACTAGATGAATTTCCTCGGAGGAATGCGGCCCCGTATGCATACGGCATACGGAGTGTCCAAGAATAAACTCTACACTCTTGGACAATTAAATTATTATGTATCCAGTGATTCAAGCTCCAAGACTTCGAAACATTTTGTTTATATAGTACGCTTCACGTTTCTGTTACGAGATTTACATTTCGTTTTTAGCAGCGAATTCGCGTAACCGTAACCTATTTTAAAGCGAATGATACTTATATTTTTTCGTCATCACATAGCTAGGTGTGGTTTAGCAGGTAACAGTAGTTCAATGGCGTCCAGTTAGTGCCGCGAACTTCCGAGCGGAAGCCTAGCTTAAGATCATTATAAATGATCGATATGAATAATTAAGCTGTCATTGCTTGACGTAAATGTTTCAAAGTTTTTTATTTCTTGTTGTGGTTTTAAACAACATGGAAGTCGGTCAAACTCGGTGAGCTCGGTTGCTATGCAAGCGAAATAGCTCTGAAGTTAATATGTATGGCTTGTAGTGTGGAGAAGTTTCTTAAAAGCCTTTGTAGACACATTTGCAGCCGACAGTATGTCTAGTGATTTTAGTAGTCTCGAATGAGTTGTGTTGTGTTCGTCATTGACTTGTCTCTGTATATAATTACAGTTTTCGATTACACTTTACCTTATCGGTTTATTTTTGGAGGCTTTTCTTGGTTTTCATTCGTCTCCCGCTTTGGCTGTATTTCTGCCATGGCAGACGCTGTGGGGTTCATGGGTGGTCTAAAAGGGAACTCCGGGGTTTTGGAACGCAAGGCAAAGAAGGAACTTTGAATTGAGTTTTAGCCAGTAAAAGTCCGACACCCTAGAGCGTCATACTTGATTTTCCACCTAAAAATACGTTACGGAATTAAATTATATCAAGCCCAAGGAAAAAAATAGAGTGGAACTAGTTTTGTCTTCATTGTTTTATCTTTCTTTATTTTGACATTTATTCAAATACTGAAGCATTATTGGCATTTCTATTTAAACTTACACAGCCGTGATAATTTGAGACTTTTCGCGTTTTCTTTAAAAACATCTTCAAGTTGTTAAGCTTTTGTAACACACAATGCGGAAGAATTCATCCATATGCCGTTCATTATATTAAAGTTTCATTCATCAGTGAGTAACCTTGCAGCGGTTACTGTGACACCTCTAGACGACCCCAGCTTCGCCACGTTCATCTAATAAGCCTTATTTTGACTGCGACGTGAACATGATCGTATATCCGGCCACCGTAGGCATAACATGAGCCCAAAGGTGAGAATGGGACCTGTAGCTCATTCAGACCGCTTTAAAGGTCATTCTTTCTGTTGTTAATGCGGTTTGTTATTGTATCGAGCTCGTTAGCCGTCGTTTCTCCAAGTTGTTAGCTAGGTTATGGTTGCAGGTTGAGACTGGTCATTGGTACGGTGTATGACTCATTAGTTGATAAGGAGCCATTGATACCTGACCTACACATCCAAATTAGTGGTTTATACTGGTTAACAATGGATTTTTGTTAGGTCAGGACTTTGTCCTTTGAAAGCCCTCTGAAAGCTGAAACTTTTGTGTCTGCAAGTTACATATAATTTTATAGATCTACTTTTAATAAAACTTAATGACCCTTACCTCTTCCTGATAAAAATGGACGCTGTGACGTCCGATATCCAGGAAGAGGCTCCCTGGTGTTTGCAGTTTGAAGAAGAAATTGATTTTGGTTCCCATGGCCTATAATTCCAGAGCAGATTGGAAGTTTGTTGGTATAGTTGGTAAAATTGAGTAGAACCAAAACCGACTACTTGTTTCTGCGATTTCTGCGGTCTATCCAGCCCTGTGCTATCAGCTCTCGTTGGTTCAACTGCTTTAAACTTTCGGTACCTTGGGTCACTTATTCTAGGGGATAGCGAGGTAGAGCGAGCCATAAAATATCGGAACAACTCAGGATGGATGAAATGGCGACAGGTCGCTGGAATAACTTGTGATCCACGGATGCCCCTCAAGTTAAAGGGGAAAATCGACCTTTCATACTGTATTTTTACTTTCATAATGTTGTGCTGTGAAAAAGACAGATGAATTTTTTTTTTCATGTAACGGAGGTAAGATTGTTAAGACAGATGTGTACTGTGACGAAAATGGATAAAATGAGAAATGAGTATATCAGAGGAAGTCTGAAAGTGGCGCCAGTGACACATGTTGAAGGGGAATCGTTTATCTTGCTATGGTCATGTGAAGAGGAAGGATGAAACGCATGTTACTAAAGGAGTTATGAGTATACATGAATGAATGGAGAGGTAGAGGGAGGCTAAATAAAAGGAAAGTAAATGGGTTTTGTGAGGAGTGAAATGAAAGAAAAGAGAGTTAGTAATAACATGATAGATGATGGGAACGGAGTGGAAGAAAAAACATATTGAGCTGATCCAAAACCAAATAACACCGGATAAGGACAGAAAGATGAAATGATGAGCCATATTAATAAAGT
Organism: Mythimna separata; assembly: GCA_030763345.1. Taxonomy (NCBI): domain Eukaryota; kingdom Metazoa; phylum Arthropoda; class Insecta; order Lepidoptera; family Noctuidae; genus Mythimna; species Mythimna separata. Next base: position 12,851,747 of record CM061180.1, read on the forward strand.
AAAAACACTACTGTAGAGCAAACATTGCACTATTCATTCCTTTAGTGCAAGTATCCGTTACAAGATTACAAGTAAATATAATGAAATGTGTTATGGAGGACTAAACAGATCATGGATAATGGATATATATATAAAATGATTTAACATACCGTCTACTGCAATTTGATCTTAATTTTCACCATCGGTTACGTTGTAATGAATAATAGACAGATTCAATTTAAAATTACATCATTTATTACATCTGCAGTTTAATAAAATAATAATTACACGAATATATACACGAATAAGTATGTACAATGTTCGAGGCCGTCACTATATGTACACTGGGTCCACGAGTTATCACTAGGTCCGCACTGGGCGAAGCTGGCGCCTTCGTCATCGGCAGCCGCAGCCCGTCACCATCATGTCCTGATAGTTTTTAAGCACCACATTATTTAGTTCGTCCATATACAACATGGAAATAGAGGAGAGCTGCGTCGGCACACAGCACGCTTTCGGCACGGCGGCCGGGTTCACTGAGTTCACAAGTGTCTGCACTATGGCGTGATTCGTGCCATTGAGATGATCCGCCAGCGGAAACGGGCAATCGCCCTGGCAGTAGTACGCCTCGTAGCCGTGTGGGGCCACGATCCAGTCGCTCCAGCCCACCTCGGCGAAGTCCACGTAGAGCGGGCGGCGCTGGCAGATCTCGCGCGCCTCCTTGCGGCGGTGATGCGCGCGGTGGCCGCGCCGCTGCGTCGCGCGCTTGTTGCGCACCAGGCGCGTCTCGCCGCTCTCCCGCGCGGCGCGCGCTCGCGCGTCCTCCGTGTACAGCAGCAGTAGCGGCTGCCGCGTGCTCCACTCCTCGTCCTCCTCCGCGGCTCGTCTCCGCACTCGCACATGAGGTTGTTTAGCGTCTACATTTTGCTCACCCTCTTCTAACACACGCACTAATAGTCCATGATTATGTTCTGGCTCCGAGAGCCACCGGCGCGCTGCACCGAGCGCGTCCGCTGTGACGGCACCTTTGGCGGCCCTAAGCGGCACTGAATCCAGCAGTCGCAGAATGGGCGCTGTCTTGCCGCGGCGGCCCGGCCGCACCACGTCGTACAGCAGCAGCCGCTGCGCGCCCTCGACGCCGTCCACCCGTTGGAACGTGAGGTCGGCGCCGCGGGCGAGCTCGTCGCTCGGGATGCCGCTCAGGTTGAAATAGAGACGAAATCGATGCTCGCCGGGGAACCGTAGGTCGAGCTCGGTGGGAGTGTGGTGGTAGGATCGCGCCGTGTTGGCGGCGGCGGCCGGGATGGCACCGTCAGCCTCGTAGAGCAGGCGCATGGCGCGCGGCACGGGCGGCGGCGCGGCGCGGCGCGCGGGCCGGCGCGGCAGCCCCAGCAGCGCCAGCAGCTGCCGCTCGGCGGCGCCGCGCGCGCGCTCGTCCAGCCCCGCGCACGCGCACAGCGCCACCAGCGCGCACACCACCGCGCATGCGCACGCCCCACGCATAATTCTCCTCGACCCACCTGCAAAGATACAAAAAAAAACGTTAAGATCGGTTTTTAAAACCCAAATACTGACTACATAACTATAATTTGTATATCCATTAATATATTCGACAAGAGCAGCATAAGTAAGTAAACTAATCAATCCGTAAAAGTTTATTTACTAATGAAGGTAAAAGAAGTAAAATATAGAATGAAGATTTATTATTATACGGATAAGAGAGTTAATTAAATACTTATTAAAAATAATATTTCTAAAACTAAACGATGCTACGCCAGAATGAAGATAAGCCAGTATTATCAAACCATGAGCTTTTCCGGCGGTAAAGCTTGCGCTCGCTTGTGTAGACACAGCAGAGAGAATTTTATAAAGTTTAATCACAAGCAATAAACGACCTCACTAGCATTACAAGATTAATTTAAATCCGTTTAATCGAAGCTAAGTTATTGGCAGGTAGACCTTGCGATTTATGTTATGTAGAAAACTAGAGACATTGATGAATCGAAGTTAACATATAAAGCTGTAAGGTAGCTGATCACTGACGCAACTATCTGATCGATTAAGAATTTCCAAGGAACCAACAACACTGATGCATTTTACCAGTAATTGGTAGCCAACAAAGACTGACACTGTGTCCAACCGACACTCGTTTTATCTCTAGGTGTATTTCTAATGAATGCACTAACATACATTGTAATATACTCATGCATATTTAATTCAGTTGAGTAGTACATGTACCGGTCAACATGCACAAGTGGAGAAGCGAGTTTCGAACCTCTTGTCACATTTAAGTAAAACTGTACAAGCTTATGTACGCCTGGTACCTACCATAAGAGTACACCATCGGTGTTCCAATATCTTCTGATTTTATTTTAATATTATGTACGAAAAATAATTTTGAATAAACATCGGTTATGTTGTAAGTCTGTACACCTGTGTTTTAATTGAGGAAAATTGACAAATATTTTATGGTTGAGCAATTATTAATTAATGAGAAAGATCGAGTAAACATGAGCCTATGAGACGTGTCCATTGGGAGGACGTCAGTGAGACGCGAACGTTTCCGACCAGAGGTGAACGATGACTGTTGGTGGCTGGCGATGATGACTATTTTTATGCGAGTTCTAGCCCACGCCCCCCGGCGATGACGGTACAACACAAAAGGTCAAATACCTCCCTTATCATTGAATTTTTTTAACCGGCTTTTTTATAGACTAATTTTTTTGCGCTAAATTTTCTTTTTTTATGGAGTAAGTTTCCAATTCGGGAAAGCCTCCTCATTTTTATCTACTTTTGTAATATTTACCTAATTTACACACTTCTCTGTCAATTCAGGCACCTTAATTTTTATTATCTGGTTTTTCATTTTACAAAATAAAATTTTCATTGAGTAATTTTTCTCACATTGTGTAAATTCGTGCTCAATTTTTTTAGGGCTATGAGCCGTCCAATTTGAATTTTTATCTATTTTAGTGTTAATTAATTTGCACATTTTTACATTTTTCTGTCAATTCTGACAACTAATTTCTTTTCAAAGCTTGTTTTATTTTTACAAAATAATTGGCTACAGATTTAAAAACATCTAAGCTTCTACAAACAGTCCTCCTACATATTTCACATGAAAAGTAAGAAAACATATTAGCAGATAAACAAATACGAACATTTAAATAAAACAATGTTCGCGCTACAACGCGGTAATAACATGAGAGCACAACACAGCTGTTTATAATCTTATCGTTATTTGTTTACTCTTTCGGAATTTCCCTGTACGTGTGTACAAGAGTGTTTTCGTCCAGGTGATTTGTTCGCGAATATTCCCAACACTGACACAAACCAGAGATCACTTCCACTGCAATGAGATATAACATGTTTTTGTATTTTCCGTAATAATTTGTAACATTTTTACTCATGCAGAGATTACAAGAGAATTCATAAAGCTTAACCCAGTTTTCCAAACGTAAATATGTCTAAAACACATTTGCAGACTCGCATATCTGTACGGCGTAGCCAGTAGTGGGGATTATCAAAATACAAGTGACCATGTGACGCGATTACATTCAAATGTAGATGAGTTACAACCTCTACGAAAACTAAATATCAATGAAATTCTACTATTCAACTGGCATTTATTTTGTATGCTTATCTGCAGCATTATTACACAAATATCGCTCCACGTAACACAAAATGAGAAAAATACGAAATTCAAAAATTAGTTACTAAAAATGCATGTTTGTCGATACACACCATATTAAAATGAAGAGAAACCAAAATCACATGTCATGTTACACAAACACCCAATATAAACATGGTTATATCGCTCAAGCACTTTCCAAAAGCGTTCAGTAAAAGACATCAACGGGATGCGTTTCGTGCTGCTACGACTAACTGTACGCGCTCTTTACGAATACGACATTATTTAATCACGATTATTTTATTTTTGATTTGTTGTAACTAATTGACACACTCTATGTAACTATATTTAACAAACAACATCGAGAAAATTCTGAATCTAACAATTTGTTTTTCAGTTCATCTCAAATCCAATACTCTGACAAACAAACAAAAACAATTTTTCTGAAACAAATACAACTTATTGTGAAAGTATCCAAGATCACGAAAATACTGGCTGATCTGGAAAAATGTATTAACGTCACCGAATTTATATGTTTTTGTTATAATGTTTTGATCGTTCTAGCGCGGTCGACCGGATTGCGGCGTACGTATTTCGAAAATAATGCGGTCAAACCGGCCGCGGGCGCACGACCGCTCGCCTCTCTCACTCACCCGAAATTTTAACGCATCCAACGTCGACGGGTACGCAAATCCGCAATATCCTCGAACAAGGCACAGTCAACGCTTGGGGAACAGATGGAGAGGCACTCGATCACTAGAGAACCGATGGCACATTACAGCGGAGTCTGGTAACATCACTGTGTCGGGGCGCGCGGGAGTGGTCGCGCGCTCGTGCGTGCGGGGCGGCGGTGCTGCGCATGGCGTGCTCGCGGCGCTGCGCTCGCGGCCCGAGTGAGCGCGCGCGCGGCAGACGCGGCGGCGTCGCCGGCGCGGGCGTGCCCGCCCCGCCCCCCGGCCCGCACGCACCGCCCCGCCTCTCTACATGCCTGCCACTCCGGGAACAACCCTCGCCACACCACCAGCTACCACCACCACCACCACCAATCATCACAACTACAGCTGATTCCACCACCACTAACTAGATCATCCACTCATCCAAAACATCAACGCCTTCGACGCAATTGACTCGGCAAAAACTTCTCAATTTACCTCCTCGAAATCCCAACCTTGATAGTTCTTTTCAAAACGAATTTCTGAATAGTCCAAAACCTACAGTAGTACTAGCCGAACATAGCGTCCAGTCTATTAAAATCACACTAAGTTTGTTTGCTACGCAGCACCAACATAAAGTAGCCGCAGAACCAACACTTATCACACCGTGACACTACACTTTTTCAGCAGCCACAAATATTTGAGCCGATGTAAATTACGATGCATGAAATCGAACGAGCGAGTGTGCTACGAACTACTAATCTATTTTTGTAATTTCGGGTCTACGCGGGTGCTACGAGCGCTACGCCGAAATCGATTCGGGAGTGATTTGAAATTGTCAAAAATGTTACTTGGACAAAGTCAAAAAATATAAAGACTTTTAAATTACAACACAGTTGGGCGTTAATAGTATCGGTTTAGTAACAAATAAGGCACTACAGTTACGCCAAAAAACCCGTTCGAAGCTGATACGAAACACGTAACAAAGTCTAAAAACCCACAGTGACAAGGCGGTAATACCTTTGCTGATATTCCTTTTGAACCACTTTTACAACTGTCAAATCAGTGTAACTTTGTAGACCTCTAACAAAAGCATTAGTCACTCACCAAACTGGGTTCCTCCGATAAGAAGTCACAACAGTGCTTATCATTTACGACGCGCTTCCTCTAATACATTGGCCGTTGTCTTTTTCACGTATTTCAGATAATGGGTGATGCGTAGATGTCAAATACCTTTCTCTTATGCAGGACGCAGCTGCCACGAAAGTTATAACAATGAGATGTGCTTGAGTAAATATTGCGAAGAAAAAACGCAAGCAGCGAGTCTTAGCGATGAGTGTGTCGTGAACAATGCTGGAGAGTGTTTCAGGTGGCAGCGTGTTGACCCACGTGCCTCCACAGATGTCCATCTCAAACGTAGCTTTATAAAACAGGTGTAACATTAACACAGTTATCTTTGATTTAAGTTACGTAAGAGAGTGTGATAGGTCAAGTTTTTCTGGGCACATTTATTGCGCTTATATTTTATCTGAAATGGACAGTGCGATCTGTATCGTAGACATGTGAAGTTGTGTCATGATATACGACGCATAGAATCGAAATACAAATAACCATTACTGTGAAGCAATAACTCTATTTAATTATAGACATAGGTGGCGCAAAAAGTGGACTTAATGCCATGAGGCATGCTGTATCAGAAAATCTATAATGCAGCATTAATATAATTGTACGAGGCTGTGTTATAAATTATTTGGAGCCTGATAAAAACTTTTATATGTTTAAACAACATTCTACATTTTCAAACCTGAAGATTTTTTTGCTACAAGCTATAAGATCAGGAAACACAGATTCAGGCTGTCTGTTTCCTGATAGTTTGTAGCTAAAAAAAGCTTAACGTTATGAGAACACATTATAATTTATTATTGGAACGCATTTATTGTGCATACAGGGGTGGGATTCTCTGCCGGAGTCCGTGTTTCCAGATTGCTACAACCTCCCTTAGTTGATAGCTATCTGGCTAGAAGTGTACTATTAACTTGTTTTTAAGAAAAGATTGAATAGTATTCTTCTAGGCAAGCGTGCTCCAACATCGACCATAATTTCATCGTTTACCAACAGATGAAATAGTGGTCATACGTGAGCCTATCAATAATAACAAAAAAAAAACAATCCTTATGAAATTTTTGTGACCACATTACGACTGTATTTGCCTAGAGCAATCAAACGCACACAAATTGCGAGCAGGTAACTATGAAACTACTATTCAGAGTCAGATGTGAATTCACACTTCAATAAGTCAATTATTGAAACAGTGGAGATAAACGGAATATTAAACAAGCCTCACGTTGAATACCGTTACATTTTTATGGAAGCGTTCCCGTCGCTTGCGCCTTCTCGCAAACTCGTAACATAATTCATGATTCGTTTTAAAACATCGTAACCTGAATTATCTGCAATATTTTATATAAATTCTTAACGAAGACTCAAATAAATATCTCAAGAAAAGACTCAAGTTTTATCTACGTTCCAATAAAACGCTCCATTAAAAGTTCCAGACAATCGAGCACTGCGAACTGTGTGCCTATATCGAATAAAGAATTAAAAAGAGATACCGGTACAATGCGGTTTTATTAGCGATAATAAACCTCAATTATTATTTAGTATGAGTGTTCATAAATACGACCTAACCGCAATAATTATTGTGAGCATGAAATTCGGCAACTTATTGAGTGCTACCGGGCACCGCGGCGGCGGCACTGCTACCGGCCTTGCGCCCGCGCCGTTACGCGCAAATAACTAATGCTCTGTCGGCTATGTGTTCTTTTTTTGGCGCGTGTCTCTTGGAGCCGTTATATGAGGTATTTTGACGGTAGCGAAAGTTAGAATCACTTTATACCAGTTTTTATTCGGAAGATATAGAATAATAATTGATATTAAATCTATCGCGACGTATGCCGTTCGATTTGAAACATTGCCAACATTAGCTTTGCTTTAATAAGTTTTTGCTCAAAACTTGTTCTGAGTTCTTACTTTGTTAGCATAAAATTATAAAGCGTGATTTGTAGAGCTCGTATTTTGAAGATTTGTCAACCTGTTTGAACTTTGAATTGATTGTAGATGAATAAATAAGTTGTAGAGTCAGAGGTCTTCTTAATAAAAACTTGTCTGCTTTTTCTAATAAGTATTCAAGAGTTCCTCATACTATCAAAATTTACTTTAGTTTTTGTGGATGTTAATAAATATCTGTATATCTAAGCAGAAGGGTTTCCATCCGTTGCTCTAGAAAGGTGCGATATCCTGTTTCTTAAAAATAAGGAATTATTTACACCATATAACTTAAATCAAAGAGTAAGTATATACTTGAAAGCAGAAACTTTCTGATGAGAGTTTTATAAGTCTCCAACAGGTTTCAGGAGGAACTTATATATATTATAAATATTTGAAATGGCATTTTAGGTAGACTTTAAAAGTATTAACTTCAGTAATCTATATATGTAAAAGAAGAATTTGACTGACTGACATATTAAAGCACAGCCGAAACTACAGGGACTGGGAACATGAAATTTAGCACAAGGCTTCCTTTGATGACGTAGGCAAGCACTAATGGGGTTTTTGAAAATTTTACCTTTAACAAAAGCGGGAATTTCGTTCGTAAGCAAAATGTCATTACGTGAATAGGAATATACTTGAAAGTTAGCAGTAATAGTAAACGAATTAAAGAATATAGGTGTTATTTTGGTTTTTTCAAATCTACCCCCATACCTAAGACGATTTAGGGTGTGGAAGATTCTTATTTGTAGAGTTAATAAAGCTTGAAATTTTACCCATATTCTAACTTAAATGAATAATAAACATTGTCATTATCAGTTTTTTAAAAGTAACCTCGATAGACAGCTTAGGGGGGTGTTTTTTTTTAATGGCTGAAGTCATCTGATGATATATCCCAGTCAGAGTAGAACGAGGGGCCTTCTTCCACTCTGAGTGTGAGATTTTTACTGACTAAAACCACACCTATGCTCCTTCAGTTGCTATTTGTGTTCGAAGACCACAGGTATAATTTTGTTACTCTTGCCCATGGCCCTAGCAGGCATCGGCCATACTGGACATTTAAAAAAAACCATCCTGATGGCCAAGATTTTCTGGGACGCTTGCAGCTTGGCTGCTGGTCGCTTCCGCAGTGATGTTGCCCAATCTGGCACCCCATCAAGGGCCTCTGGCAGGAGGAGTCTGGCCCTCCTGGAATGGACAGGAACCGGTTAAAGGCAGCCCCAGCCTGCTCCACTTTAGGAGCCAGCTTTGCTTCTCGAAATTCCACCGGTTGACCGCCTGAATTCGATGTGAACTCTTTCTAAGATTTAGGGCAGTGTTAAAGTTTTTATTGTTACGAACGAAGTCGCGGGTAAAGTGCTAATGTATTATTATGTATAATTTCCTTGAAAAATATGTATTTTCGACAACTTCCTCAAAATCAGATCAGTAGTTTTTGAGAAAATTGCTGACATTCAAACATATAGCTACATACATAATATAGTGGATGAATACAGATTCTGTTTTTTGAAGACGGTTAATTATTTTTATTCGAAAAATATCTTAAGTTAAAGTTGTATATATCTGAATTGGCCATCCTGTCTGATTTAATAACAAAAATAGACAAACTGCGCAGTATAGCTGACTTTTGTCGTTAAAAATACAACTGGTTTTTACAACTTCTCCACATTGTAGGTATATTTTTTACTATTCTACTGATGGGCTTTATAGGAGGTAGAGAAAGTATAATACAGTAGAGGGATTATTCGAAAGAATTACTGCGGCCCAGGAACCCTAAGAGCAACTGAAGGAACACCAGCAATTTTAGTCAGTTAAATCCAGACGTTACTCGCTCTACCCAGAACGGGACAAAGACATTAGATGTCTTACTTCCCTCCTCCAAAAAAAGGAGAAATACAGTTCCGAGATTCTTTGAAAATGCTGCAATGGCCCTGGAAGTCAATGGACAGCTGAAGGAATATGCACAGGTTTTAGTCCGTAAAAGTGGGAGAGTCCCTTTCGCCTGAGCGGTTGCAGTTATTTAATAAATACCACCTCAAAAAATAAAAAAGGCGTTGCACAGTAGTTTTTTTTATGTTTTTAAATAAGAACTACTCGGTACCTAGAACTACTGCTGTCTTCCTGATGATATGTCATATAACTAATATCTCTGATGGAAATATCGTAATTCTGGGATTTCAAACTCACCCAAAATCACCAGGGTATCCGTGGCTATATGATAGGTGCAGTTACCTTAGCTTTATATTTAAGAGTGAGTCACTTGAAAACCATTAAAGAAGTTTAAGAAAAGGGTTGAGGACGGTAAAACTATTAGCCCAAGACAAATACGCCATTATAACCACTATCAAAATACATTACAACACAATTCGGAAACTACTGATCCGGTCAGGGAGGAACGCGTGGTTTAGCAACTTGCCACAGCCTACTTAACGCCTATTCATACTATTGATTACTATCAAAGTAAGTTTAAATCACGTTTTACGATAACGAAGTATGCCACAGAGTGGCGAGTCGGAGCCACGCCGTCTGCCTCCCACGGCCGCCGCGTCCTGCAGTTGACTCACCAATTCTCGGCTCCATGTACGTAATTAGTCCATTAGCACGCACGCACCGCTCAAATGCTCAATTAGATCAACGACCGACGGGAATAGCTGCAGATTACGTCCCTCCTCGCCTCAATGATACCCAGGACAAAATGCCCGTTACCGTAATTGACAGTTCTTCTTTTGTCTAGCGTTCTCAGTTCAAGATTGGATTAAAGGAAATTAACACCGACACGTCACTTTGCCTTTTGCTTTTTGTGTGTTTTTCTTCATAAGGGTTATGAGAACCCTAATTGGTGTAAAACGGTTTTAACACGAAACGACTTAATGGAGTTTAAAGATAACAAATGCATCGTCGTAAGCGTGTTGCTCTGGCATGTTCTAGATGCTGTTTCGAATGAGAAAAATCTTTTTTAAGTTCGTGAAAAACACTTTAATCTACGCCAATCATCGCCCACTTTACAAATAATCTTTCTGAATTAGAATTCTAGAACACATAAACAATTTATGTTCAAATATTGAAACAGAATGATGTGCGTATCTGGCGAGTTGTCTAAACAACCGAAGCCTACGCTAGGAACCAATGGTTTCTGTTTGATTTGTAAAAGAGATGAACTCAATTTTCGAAGTGTATGACAGATTGTCTGAATCATATGAAATGTACTACCTCGTGTTCTTTATACTTTGGTTAGATATTTGTTGGAAAGTTAATTGAAACTCAATGTTAACTTTTTTCTGGGATGTCACTATTGTCTGTAAAATTTTTAGAATCGACTAATGACTTGGAACCGAGAGGTAGCACTGCCATTCGCTATATTCGAAGCACTTTCTTCCTTGTACATCTTAAGCAATACCGATGCCAGAAAACATCGTGGTGGGTAAACCTGACCATGGTCATCGTCTGAATTCACCAGCTAACATAAGTAAATAGAGTGCTCGTTCCTGCTTTGTATGAGAACTGGCCCAGTTACCGTGAGCAGTTAGAAATTGATTTATTATTTACCGGGATAATGGGCCATAACTGTCAAAATACCTTCTGTAAGTAAACTCAGAACATGTCAACCAGTCACAACAAAAGCTCTCAATAACTTACTGTCACAAGACCAATATTATGTTGGTACTTTATCGGTGTTTCTATTCTTAATATCGACATATTTATATAAGTGCTTTATCAATATACATTTTGAATCGATAAACCTATTTTCATTTACTAGAAATTGAAGTAAAACCGATCTCAAAAGCAAGAAACACGTTTATGCAATCTCTTGAGAGAAGTGATTCTAGTTTTAAATTTAAATTCCAGTCCATATTAGTGCTGTTACATTGTGGCATGCAAAGTTTCGGGTTGCATTGGCCGAAGTGGATAAAGTGCTGCACTGTCATATCATTTACAGAGTTAGTGAGAAAGATCGAAGGCTGTGAACGCAGGTATTGGCACGAGGCGTCCGTGGCTTACATGGTAATCGGTCTTTAATTACTCAAATGAAATAAATATTTGGAAAAACAAATCATAATAATTAGGTACAATGATTGGTATACATGTAATGTATACGCAAATTATTCAATTCCCTGTTTGGAAAATTTCATAACTGTTGGGTAGCTGTAGACTGCTGGGGATTGCAGGATATGAATAAGTTACCGCGGTTCTGGAACACAAAGGGCAGCTAAAGGAACATAGAGACTCTCTTGTGCTCCGCCTCGGATACTGCGATCACTCACTAAGTCTTTAGTCATAAACAGTGTGATACTCTCTCTCTCTCTCGAGCAGAGCAGAAGAGCAGTGGTGGTAACAGACCTAACTTAGAGTGGTACCTATGTCCCGTACTTTGTGTAATTTAATTCATCACCTCTGCTCTCCAAGGGGTGAAGGAAAGCATCCTGAGTAAACATGTATAGCAAGTCTTAAAACCAAAAATTTTAAGACTTGTGACATGTACCAATAAACACTTGGCTCGCGTGGTAGATTACAGCCGATTCCTTTTCCTAGAGAAGAGGCCTGAGTCCGAGCAGTGGAAACGTTACAAGGTTGATTATGTTATGTAATGTTTATCGTCGTTATCAAACCAAAACCTGCTATGTGCAAAAAGAATACTTTTGAAATATTGACAAAAGAAGTATTCCTGAAGTTTTAGCTGCTACACATAGCAAATTTTATTTTAGGCCAAAGCTCCACAAGTAGTGGTCATAAGCACATGGCAGTTCTTTTATATGACAAATAAGGCAGTGACCAAAATCTTGAAATGTCAAAAAGCGGCACATAGCAGATTTTGGTTTAACAACGACGTTCTCTTGCTCTACCTAGAGCGGAGGAGTTATTTGATAAATTCCCACCACAACAAAAAAAGAATGACTATAGGTTGCTAAAGATTTTGCAATATCTGCAATGTATCCATGTAGGTAGGCAATTACAGCAGAAATCTATCAATGCAAAGTTCCTTGAATAAACTTCCTGTTACTATTATAACTTTTCTTTAGTATAGCTGTAGAATAAAAGGGCTATGATTCATTAAGAAATATTCTTTTGACCGTAAAAAAGAAACAATTGCCTAATGAGTTTTAAGCGGTATTGTTTGAAGTGTAAGTACTCGTACCTACCTTCTGTTTTGTGTCTGTTATCAATTAGTTTTATAAATATTAATTAGCTATTATTATTTGAAGTTACCAACTTTGGACAAAATCATGATTTCTAAGTGTAGTAGCGTATTAAAGCTACAACAAAATAAGTTGAAAGGCAGGTGGACATTTCCCTCTAAATACAAAATATTTTGAGAACACCTTTATTGTACGTACAATTAAGGAGTAGATTTCTCTGCCAAAGTGATTCCAGATAGCTATAACCTAGGTGTTTTTAAGTAACGAATGAATAGGTTACTTCTAGGTAAGCGTGATCCACCATCGATCACATCATCGCTTACCATCAGCTGTGATAGTGGACAAACGAGAGCCTATCAAAAATAAAAAAGTAATAAGATTTCTTTGGCGATTAAAACTTAAATTTTCTAATTCTTTTTTTTATAAAACTCAAACACCTGTACGGTGGTTGTCCCTGAAAAAACGACCAAAGCCTAATATAAACTATTATAAATTAGTGTTTAATATATTATTAGCTATTAGCATCTCTACATCATTGCCCCCAGTGTGTTTCAAATAATAATGGATTTTAAATGAGTATATTATCAAGACATAAGCTTCGAAATGATTCGCTTCACGCCGGTAGCACGTTTGGAAAAGATATGGACCCTGTTTCGTCGTCGGCGCCATGAGCCGTAAATAAGTATATTTATCTATTATTAATTAATATAAATTAAATAATCAAAGATTTGTGTAAATTTTATAATTAGAGGCTTGCTTGTTGGGGTTCCAAAAAACTAAACAATAACTTCATGGGCTAAAATATGTAACTATCATGGTTTTCTTATGACAAACACTTGATTTATATTTTTTTCTAAATCTCCGAAACCATTTAAAGTTTTATCTGCATAATAAATTTAACATTTTACCTAGAGAAGTTGGAAGGCCTCCCACAAGGTGGACCGCTGACCTGGTGAGGGTCACAGGAATCCGATGGATGCGATGCCAGTCGTAGTGGCGACACTTGGGGGAGGCCTTTGTCCAGCAGTGGACGTCTTTCGGTGGAAATGGTGACCTAGAAAAAAGGTCAGGTCGTCGGTAGAAATTGAAAGAAAAGTTTTAAGCAGAACTTCGCAGTGCCAGGGGCCTACTCGTGCTTGACAATTTGCGTTTAGTCTACGTCAAACTAAATATAATTATACTCTTATAATTCACGTGAGTTGATTTTTATAGAGCCTCTATTTACATAAAAAATTACTTATCATTTTGATTTTAAATAAATAATCAATTTAATAAAAACCGATTTTATTTTTATCACACGTGCGATTTCCTAGAGGTAGGTATTTTGTATGGATCTGAATATAATATTAAGGAAAGAAAAATGGTGATGATATCTAATTGAGACAATTGTATTGTTATATAGTGGTATTGTTAGCTAATATCATTAGCTTAAATAATACATAAATATTAAGCAGGTAACAAAAATAAATAAAAATTCTAATGAAGGTTCCTTCAATATTCACAGACCATTAAAGTGGGGAATACTCCAGTCGTTAACAGCACAAAGATTATCTACTTTGCACTAGCCAATTACACCAATTAACATTTCTCAGAAACTGCTATTGACATAATTAAAGCGATGATATAATATTGTAGATTAGGAGCTTGGCAAAGAATCTTGCTTAAAAAACAATAAGGACAGGTCTCTCAAAGACAAAGAGCCGAAATGCAGCATATTTAGTAGGTATTTGAATTTTATGATCCTATAAAGCGCTAATCGCGCAATATTCGCCTTCTATTGAAATGTTGGTATCTAATTAAGTGTCAGGTGGACTTCCTAAGAAGTCTTTGTTTTTGATTGTAAGTCGTTTACAATATAATACTAAAGTTAGGAATGTACATTTGGAAGCCTTCACAGCAGGCGCAGATTCTTTGTAAATTCCACTTTACTTTCAATCAATTGCTGTTCATTAATGTCGCTAAAGTCAAATACGGCTTTAACGACTTCTATCTTATTTTTTTCCGTTTTAAGAAAAAAGGCAATCGGTTGAAAATCTTTGAAAAAATGGGTAAAGTATTTTTACAGGAGCAGATAAATAACGTTGATTTTTACAACGATTTTACACGTTCTCCCTTTTTTTCTCGTTAAGTAGACAACTAAAATCTAAGTCTAAATCTGTCTTTCTGGTATATGAACTTTCCAGTAAATCAGAAACAAAATCTACTACCAAAGCTTCGTACTCGTAAGATAATTCCTGCAGGTGTCACAAAGACACGTGTGTGGTCGTAAGGTGCAGTTTGTAAAGGCTGCAACATTGTACGAGCCGGCGCGATGCGGTGCGGATAGATCGCGTCGCCGCTAGCACCATACAGTTGACCTCAGTTGACTCTCATAGTGTCCGCGCGACATAACACGACCCATACATACATCACCAGTCTGACATCATAAATTCCTTGAAGAAAAACGACGTCCTCTCAACTAAATTTACAAATCACCTTTTTCCTCTTAATCACTCACAAGAAACGTGAAAAACTGATAACATATCAAATATTTTACACAACACAACACGACAAAAAAGGTACAATTCGTCTGAATGACAGTGGGACATCCATATTGTCAAGTAATAATGCGTCTAACCCATCTCAACCTTGAAGAACTTGTTATGCTAAAACATAATATCACGACCAAAAATAAAACTTAATCCATTCAAAGAGCAATATTGAGAAATTTGAAAATTAACCGCTAATGTCACACTAGATAAGTCTTCTTTGAAGAAACAGGTCTGCTCGTGTACGAGTGTAGTAAAAAACACGCTTAAAACTAGATGAAGAAACACAAATGATATGTTAGGTGTCTGAAAGGCTGCGGGATTGTTTGGAAGACTCAGTGTGGTCCTGGAATGTAATGGGTAACTGACGGAACACAGTGTGCTTAAGACAGTACAAACACTCCCTCTCGATTCATCCAGAGCAGGACGATTTGTCACCAACTTGCAATTATGTTACCCAGATGCACTGGCACTGAGCTACTCTGGAAAATCTTATAACAAGACTCTTGGCACATTTGTATGCATTGTCTCTACGATGCGTCCCAAATCTCTATTGATCGAGCATAACAATAAGACCCGATGTATACGCAAGATGGACAAAACAATCTCTCTCTTTTCAGAACTAGAGTAGGTGACATTGAGTAGTATATGTACGAGTATATTAATAAAAAGATATAGGGATAAGCCGTTCTTCAATGGACCCAGTCCAAAAGTCCCCTCTATTCGTTATCTTCGATCTGGGGGGACACGGACTCACGTTTCGGAATTTCCGTGTTCCCCAGAGGCTTGTTTTTCCACATAGCTACAAGCTACAACCAAGGAGTCTTTAAGTCAAGAGTGAATATGCCACTTCTAGAGAAGCATGCAATCGTCGACCACATCATCGCTTACCATCAGGTGAGATAGTGGTCAAACGCGCGCCTATCAATTAATTAAAAAAAATCGTAAACTACACTTTACGGCAAGCTTCGACAACTCATTAGACCTCTACAACTAACATTCCTCACGGTCATAATCAAGTTTAGCAGATTAATATATTGGAAAATGACGTTTTACTAGAGCTGATAGTCATAGAATAAAGAAGAAAAAAGAAATAAAGAAAACATGTTTATTTGCCACGCAGTGTAGTTAGTATGCAGAATAGACAAGTATGTAGAAACTTAATTTTAACAGAAAACAACAATATTGTTTGTCTCATGCCTGTGCTAAAGTAGGTCCAGTTCAGTTCAGCGTACGAGTAATGCTAGGCAACTGCATAGCCCGTGCCTGACGCTGGTTTTCAACTGAACTTTTAGGCCAGCCTGAGTTTTGTGTTTATTTAACTTTACACTGAATCAACTGTGTGTATACATATACAAAAAAAAAAACCAAAAGTTATCAAAACAATCTAAAATATGGCGGTATTCCTCATCGCTGTGATAAATTGATAATGTGACCAACAAGACTGGCGGCAATGCCACACTGTATGGCAATGCTTATCCTCTGACCAAAGACACAAGGCTTTTGTATTCATTATCACTATGAAAAACCTCACACGCAATCACATCATACTCTTCATCATCTGCCTAGCCTTTTCCCAACTATATTGGGGTCGGCTTCCAGTCAAGCCGGATTTAGCTGAATACCAGTATTTTACGAGGAGCGGCTGCCTACCAGACCTCCACAACCCATTAACTGGGGTAATACGGTACTTCATGGCAAGACTGGAGTCAGATTTACTGGCTTCTGACTATCCGTAACGACTGCCAAAGATCTACAAATGACAGCCGGGACCTACAGCTTAACGTGTTTTCCGAGGCACGGAGGAAACTCGTTATGTTAAGATGGTCACCCATCCACAAACCAACCTTGGCAAGTGTTGCTTAACCTTGAAGATCGATCTGTGCGGCTGTTATTATATAGCCACATCATACTCTTAGGGCCTCGTTCACCATCTCCGAGTAGGCACTACTCACTGAATAAATTCAAAAATTTGACAGAATTTGTATGAAATTATCTGTCAAGTAAGATACTCGAAACTTAATCATAGGTGGTGAAATAGGCCCTTAAAGTATTATTTGTTTTCTTTTCTTTTTAGTATTGTTGTAGTTAGTATTGTAGCTTATTAGTTTTCCCCTAGGTACTCTCTCAAAGACCACAGCAGAAAGACTTCAGTATTGCTACTCAAAACCGAGTTCAACTGATGTTAAAATGGGGAAAAGTAGGAGTTTTAGTCATGGTAAATGGAAAATGACGACATTGTGGAGGCTAGCACTCACTACTCAGAAACGTAGAAATTATCTCAAGAAAAGAAAGGCCTATGCTCATCACATGGTGGAGAAATGAAAAATATACAGAAAACTTCAAACTAATATGTGGTCGCGAAAATGACATTATATCGTAGTGTGAGCGAGAGCGATTTACGCCCGTTTTCAATAACCTACCACAGTTCATAGATAGATAGCTATCCTCGATAAACAGTAAGATTATATCTATCAATCCACAACTTTTGGTAGGAAATGCTATCCGTCGGTAGGTTATAGGAAAGCAAGTAAGGGCAAAAGGATAGATTTGTTTACCTTTAGTAGCTGCAATTTTAGATAGATAGCTTATTGAAAACGAGCATTAGAGAACTAAGATTACGGGCATAGCTTGAAGAATCGCCAAACATAAGTAGCAGAGGGCAGGGTTAATTGCTCGCAGAATGGGGCGAAAGGATTGGTTACCATATACTGGAAGATGCAGCGTTGGAAGGTCTCTCACAAGATGAATCGACAACCTGGTGGGGGTCGCTGGAATCCGATAGATACAGGATGCACAAAACCGGTAATTGTGGCGAAACTTGGGGGAGGCCTTTGTCCAGCAGTAAGCGATTTTTAGCTGATATTGTGATGTGAGTGAGGAGAAACAATAACAGTGGTGCTCGTAGACGATGAGTTACAAACCACTGTTTGCACACACTTTGACATTTATCTCTAGAACATTAATATTGCTAATGATATGCTAAACTTTTCCTCGGAACGTTTTCCAAGCATGTCTGGTTTAGGTGATTAAAACGAGCTTTTTATTTTCCGAGTGATTCCGGAAGATTGTGTGCCTGAATATGTAGTTAACTTGAAGTTAGAAGAGTTTAGGTAGAGAAGAAACTTAATTCGGTTAAATGCTTAAAGCATACCTTTCATTGGTACTAGCTAAAGCTCAGGTCACTCCGTTAGCGAAAACGATCGCGAAGATAAGATCTACAAGTTGAATAACAAAGTGTTGTAACTCATTGTACTCCACAGTAATCTGTATCAACAATAGCAAGTACCAACGGTATCACATAATGACGAAAACATGTACCGTACGCCTGGACAGGTTGGTTCCGCACACGCGAGAGATCAGATAAAAAGATAAAGACGGAAGCTGATAAATAAAACTGTTAGCTCAGAACTGCTTATGAACACATCTCTAAAGTTAACTTAACTCTATAAAGCCAGCCTGTTAAACAAGGTAGTAAAACGTAGTAAGCCATTAACTTTATGAAAATTACACAGATTTCTCTCTGAACTGATCGAAAGGATGTTAGAATTGCGATTTTCATGTTTACTCGGCAGTACTTGCTCTTGTTTTATAGAGTTACTCCTCTGTCACTTGCTTTCTAATTATGTAACGGGCAAACGAAATCGTAGCGTTCCGGCGGCCTTAATAGTTTTAATTGTGAAACCCAGCATGAGACTTTATCATTTATTTAAATTATGTGGTTGATTCGAACGGTGGCTTGAGTCTATAGGACCGGTTCGCGCACAAATGAGTATGGCACACACACACATACTTGGCGCGTTGTTGCTACACGAGGTCCAAACCTGCCTCCTAAGAACCTGTGGATCTGTCTTGCTGAGACAAAGCCTGCGAAGGGCTTCTAACTACTTCACGTCAACTTGTTGACACGTTACACTCTACGAGTTCTACGACTATAATTGGTAGCGTTTGTTTATTTTGTTTTTGTGTTTGTTTAGTTAACTGTGGCTTTGAATAGGCTTACTGGTTATTTTAACTGTCAAACTGTAAAACAAGATGTTAAACATGAGATACAAAGCAGCAAAAAATCACGACTTTCTTTGCTTTGACAATATTTATATTGGCAGTTAGAATTACTTTAAATAAATGTAGTTATTTAGCTATTATCCTTAAGAGTGACATAGAAGCAGCTGTAGGCATTGTGTGCATGGCAGTATAATTGGCTGCGTAAAAGAGGAGGCGTCAGTGGACGCACCGGAGCGTGGTCGTGAAGGCCTTCTGTCTCCACGGTCTGGTGCCCACCAATCCCACTCTGGCGTTTTGTTACTCACGATTATGTGCATGTCCACATTTCCCAGTTCAAGTTTGTATTTATTACTTATTTGCTTGTATTTCATGCCTCGTAATTCAATTTCTGAATGTTAGGTACAAATATACTTAGTTATTTTTAATTTTATTTCCTTAACGACTGTCATGTGTTGTGTGACTGAGTGATATGCCCACCATATATAGAGTATTTCAATAGAAACCTCCTCTGCTCCTAATTTATATTTATAATTATCAACGTAGTAGGTAGTATAATGATTCTGTGTTTATATTAATTACAAATATAGTTACTATCTGCATATTTGTAATTAATTTAAACACAAGATCTTTTAGTACTGCCAGGGCTGCAGATTGTACGCAAGAGTTATCGTGGCCCTTGCAATGGGCAACTGAAAGATCACTGTATGTTTTAGTTAGTAAAAGTTTGACTCTTCCTCTCGTTCCACCCAGACCGGTAAAACTCACTCGATAATTATCCTTATAAGAAAAGAATCATACAGCAGCCAAAACATTGACTACTTTTCTGTGGTCTTTCTTAAAACCATTCTTAAAACATTGTAGGGAAGATACCAAAGATCAATTTCACCAGTTTTTCCCCGTTCAACCAGATTTAAATTAGTCACTCTTTTATTAAGTTTTAAGAGTATACAATTGTTTTCTTTTTTATGGTTATTTGAGATTTCCATGCCAAACATCTTAAAGTAAACAGGGATAGTCAGGTCTACTAGGAGCTTGCCACTAAATATGCAGTGGCAGCAGCAGTGGGAAAAGGTTCCGACCTGGCACAGAGTGCAGTGTCGGGCCAAGTTATTCTCATAACAGACAATTTTTTTTTCTTCTTTCAATTCATTCTTCACTTTCTTCTCTATATTTATTTACTGTCTTTAGATAGGAGCTTTCCAACCTTTTCTCTTGGACCATGACAATATTTGTCTGTGAGCATGGCGGACTTCACTTCACGTCAACTAAATTGCCTGTAAAGACATGAAGCAAGAAAACCCATGACTTCTCTAAGATATGGATTAAAATAGGGAGACAAGGAAAACCGCAAAGGCGTCACGTGACAGTTATTTATATGCATAATTGTGCATGAATGAAGAGACAACAATATTGAATTGTTGGAAAAGTTTAGTCTAACAAATACAAATTTAAAAGCTAAAACCCATCAGACTAGACTTTTCCTTCCTCCTTCTCCATCCTTCTGTTCCATCCTCTATTAACTAACTAAACTAACTAAGTTATAGAGGATGGAACAGAAGGATGGTCTAAGTAGGCAGGTAGGTATATCGATCATTTTCAGAAAAAACATCGTCAGCGATAGTTTCCGCTTTTTGCAGAAAACGTAAGTACTTGATATTTCTAATGAAAAAGAATTTAACATATCAATATTGGCATCATAACATATCAATATGGGCATCAATTCTTTGCCACGCGTCCATTCCTTCGATTCAATTTGTAGCTAAATAATGTTAAATAAAATCTATTGGCCTATGGAGACACCAAGATAAAGGTGGAATTACTCGAAAGTTTTTTAAAAAATATAGAAAACTAGCTTTTCAGACAAATGTTGTCCTACCTGAAAGCTGGCATTTCTTCGAAAAAACTTGAGAACCCGATCATGCGCCAGTCAAATTTTCCAGTGGCCTACCCAAATATACATATACCCACAAAATTTCATACAAATCGATCAAACCCTGCAGTATGTGTGTTTGTTACATCACTCTCCCTAACCAGGAACTCTACCTGGTTAGACAAGTCCAGAAGAATTATATATAAAGATTATCAGAAGTTTACACTCGTTAGGTAGTTGCTGATATTTTCATAACATAGTGCGTCGCAACCAGAGATGAGTTATTAATGCATAAAAGAATGCTTTCTTGATACTAGCTCGTAGGCAGATGTTACCTGTCTTTCCGACATCTCTATAGTCCTTTGTCAACTGGAAATCAACATGGATACCATCTGGTAGGCTACAAAAGGCATTGCTTTAGTTGAACAATTATAAAGTCTAGGTGCCCGAAAGGTGATCACCCACACTCCCCACGGGCCTATCAATAAATCTTCCTGACTATCAATATAGTCTGCAAATACACACATCAAAACTGTCTAGGGATCAACATATATTTTTGCAATAACTTTTCTCCTGATTGATATTAATTAAAATTTTCTTTAAGGATTCATCAAATAAAGTGTTTTCGTTTGTCACAGTAACGATAAACCAAGTCACCTTTGCATTAATAAAGAAATTTGCCATTTTCCTAATAAAGGGATTTTTGACATTTGAACCACTAACATTAAAGTTCGAAAAAAAGACTGAAATAACAGTTTTCTTTAAAATTTTATTGGGTAACTTAAACAATTAATAATCCGTGTTTCTACCGCGAACACTAACAACACAAGAACATCGGTTTGGCATACTTAAAATGAGTTCATCCAAATCACGCTGTGGAATGGCCGCCCATGTTCGTTGCAACAACAAAAAAAGGTCTTCTTGCGACTGGATACCCTCCATATTCGGCAGAGCTCTTCTCTGTAGCATATCCCATGCATGCTCAATCGGGTTCAAGTCTGGCGACTGACCAGGCCAGGGCAGGACATTGATGTTAGCTGCGGCGAGAGTCTGTCTTACAACTCTTGCGGTGTGCGGTCGTGCATTATCATGCATTAACTGAAATAAGGGACCGATTTGCACTTGTAGAGGAACGATGACGTCTGATACAATCGTCTCAGCATAAATTTGAGCGTTGAGGTTGCCTCTGATCCAAATCAACTCAGTTCTTCCGCCGATCCAAATACCCGCCCATACCATGATGGTTCCACCACTATAAGGATGGACTTCCTGGCAGGATTTTAATCGCTGTTGGCGTCCAGGGGTTCTTCAGTGTCGTATACGTCTTGTATCCGGTCTCATACCAAAACGAGACTCATCAGAAAAGCATACGAAACGCCATTGTTCTTCTGCCCAATTTCTGTGTTCAAGAGCCCATTGATATCGAATCCTACGATTGTGCATTGCTATAGGTGGTACCCGTAGCGGTCTTCGGGAATGAAGGTTCACTTCATGCAAGCGGTTTCTGACTGTTTGGTCGCTAATTAAGTTCCCTGAAGAGTGATGAAGCCTCACGGCTAACATCATGGCGGTTATTGTTGGAGCTCTTCGAGTTAAGATTTGAATGTATCGGTCTTGTCTCCGTGTGGTGCAGCGATACCGTCCTCCATGGCGCTCAGCCACGGTACCAGTGCTTCGGTAACGTGTCCAAAGTCGACTGATAACACTCTGACTTGTATTCAGAGCTAAAGCCACAGTACGGTGCCGGGAACCAGCTTCTATCATTCCCACGGCTCTGAGCATTTCTTCCCTGCTTAAATGACGTCGCCGCTCCATAATAACGTTGGTTTTAATCAGTAGTAGGGAAACAGTAGCACTAATAATGTCTTCAATGCGTTGTATGTTTTTATAGGGAAAATATTGACAGCTGATTTTCATCTTTTACTCGAATTTGATTCACAGTTCCTGATTCAAATTATGAAATGCACCAAAAGGGATCCATATAAATTTATAAAATCATAAATTTATTACAAAGCCACATCTCAATCTCAAGAAATCCGTATAAAAATGCTTGATCCCTAGACACTTTTGATGTGTGTAGTATTAAAGTTTCAACACCATAGGCAGTGCATTAACTAGTTTTTTAAAAACCCGATGCCAACTTCTATAACTGTAACTGCCCCCTTTAAAAAAGTTTTACCCTCATTCAGATCGAACAATAAAAAGAAAAGTGAAAAGAATATGCAAAATGGGCACTCCTCGATTAAAGGCATCTACAACCTATCTACACGATAAATAACAGGTATTGCATGTAAGCTAAACTGCCAAGCATATAAGGTACAAATTTTGACCCTAGTTTGATCATTTCTACGCCGCTCCACGGCCTATGCCAGTGCACCGACTGGTATTGCCCTTGTTACGGTACTGCCCTTAGTTAAGAAGCTTATTTCTAGAAATTAAGATATTGGATTGCATAACATCTTCACAAATGTAACAAAGAGATTTGCTCATTTTACTCATACCTATCTGAACACCTGCTGCAAAAGATTCTTCTTGGACGTTATTAAACAATCGGATAAATTAAATACATGTCATTTTCCTGCCTAGGTATATTTATAGATACGAGTATACCTAACACACGACCTAGGATAAGTATTTTATATAAACAAAACTCTTTAATGAATATCTGTTTATATTACTAAAGATGATTAAAAACATCGCAGTACGTGAGACCATTTTCTAGTTTCTAATTAATGCCTATAACAACAGGGATATCGCCATTTCTATAGTAGATAGTAGGTACATTAATATACTCAAAAATTGCGTTCAAATTGCTGTAACTTTCTCCTTTAGTTATTTGTAGCATTGGTTAAATAACAAGTTCAACTTAAGATATCTCCAATTAGTTATGTTGGAAATGTAGGAAGGTATACCATCGTCCAATTTCACTATAGTGTATCTGCCCACAGAATTATTCTTCTACAAGAGATGGAATTAGCAGAAGCCCACTCCTGTCTTACTGAGTAGACAAGGACTACACACACACACAACTAGACACTGATTATCTGTGTTTTAAATAATTTACCTTGCATTTTCATAAAAGTAGCGTCAAATGAAGTCAATTAAAAGACTTAAAAAATCTTAAAAAATCTTGTCCTGAAGGATAATGAAAAGAAAAGATAAGGTAACATTGAAATTAATTTGTTTTCTCTAGTATTTCCTGGAATTTTCAAAGGAAGTTTATCGAAAGCTTCATTATCAATGTATGTTTAGTAATGTCTGTTTTCTAAACAGACATTAAGTGCTCGAAAGACATGCAAAGATTCCCGACCAAGGAATACACTTTATTAGATATCTAAATTGTTTGAGGTGATTTTTCGTCCAATAACTTCTCCGATTCCAGGGTGGAGTGAGAGGGCGTGCCAGATTTTTACTGATTAAAAACATCAGTAGCCCTTTGCGTTCCAAGACGCTGGCTTTCTTTTCAGACATTCCCTAGAGCCTTTGCAGAATGGCTTTGACGGCACGGATGGCGCAGTAATTAAGCGATTGGCTTCTGCGCTGCGTATCGCGGGTTCGATTCCCACATGGAAGAAATATTTTTATGCTCTATAGGTAGTTGTTCCGGGTTTGGGTTATTATGTATGTAAGTCTTCATTTTTGTCAACGCACCTCTACAATACCTACAACATTCCCAACACGGATTTGCCAAACAGTCTGTTCTCGCAGAGACGATGGGAATATGTACCGCTCTGCAGTATTATTCGTAACAGCCTAATGAACACGACGTCAAGTACTGCTGAGCCTGCACGTAGGGGGTTGGGAGTCGGGTTTGTGGCTTCCGACACTCCCGTCATCCACCATTGGCACTATGAAGGCTGACGCCTCTTTTCAGCTAATAACCTGTTTACGTTTGGCGTCCCTTGTGTTGCTCAGTGCCACTGTAGCGAGGCTGTCGACAGTCTCGGACCACATGACCTGTCCTGCTGCAGGAGCGCAGACCGCATAGCACGACACGCTAGCATCAACAGTATTATTCGTCGAGCTCTTGTCACCAAAGGCATACCTGCTGTATTAGAACCTAGTGCCTTGGAAGGCGTCGATGGAAAAAGCCGTGGAAGGTAGATAGGCCTCTGGTGTGAGACGCAACCTGTGTCGATACCTTTGCGCCATCCCATGTTCCAAGTACGGCAGGCTATGCTAGCGCTGCCGCTGCGGCTGCTTAGGCCCTCAAACAGCGCAAATACTTTAACCTTATTGGTAATTACAGTTTTGAGAAGTTTGGGGTCGAAAAGCTTAGGTCATGGGGTCTCAGTGCACGTATCCTTTTTAATGAAATTTCATATCGACACTTTGCGTGACCAGAGGGTTGGCTCATTTTTCGTTCAAAGAATAACACTGCTTGTCTTCTGTGCACATTTCCGGATGAAGTTTTTAAATAAATGTAGAGAATGCAAACTGGCAGCTCCGCTATAGCATCCCGGCGAGGCAAGAGTCTCACACAGTAAACAAAAACGTTAATTTGTTGGTCCCGGTTGTCATTTTATGATTTTCGGTCGTTACAAGTAGTGAGGTAGTAGCGTATTAACCAGTAACCGGGGATTGTGTAACCCAGTTGGGTTGTGGGGGTGAAATGAGCACTTAAGCAGTCGCTTCATACAAAATACTGGTATTCAGCTGCATCTTACACTAGATGCCAACCACTTCATACACACTTAGGCACAAAAATACAGGCACATTGCTCGTAAAATAGATGGTCCATCGACCATCTGACCCAACGGTCAGAAATGTTATAGAATCGCGACCGTGCAGCGGAAGATTCAGCTTTGGAAAATCTCCCACAAGGTGGAATGATGACCTGGTGAGAGTTAAGGGAATGGAATGGTTGCGACACACAGGACTTTGGACACTTGGGGTACGCCTATGTCCAACAGTGGACATCTTTCAGCTGAAATAATGATGTTGACTTACAAAAACAGACCCTCTTAGCTTAAGAACAAGTGACTACGTCCACCACAGTACATGAGATAGCTCGTTGCTCTTCCGGGTCTCCTTTCATTTTGGAGAAGGTTTTAGGGTTGGTAATGAAGAAAATCAACAATATTATCCCTCTAGAATCAAGGGACCCCGCGTTTTAGCCACGTCTGCTTTAAAATCTTATCCTTTATTAGTCACCTCTCATTCATTTTTTAAAATGATCAAATCATTTAGATAAACGTGCTCTTTTCAATTAATATCAGTCTTGTTGAATCAATAAACGAACTAGAAATTTGGAAATAGATTGGAAAGGATTTAAAAGAAAAGTTACTGAAATATTGTTCTAGCTGTACCACTGCTGATGCGGCTAGAATACTGTACAAATTGTTTAGGTTACATAAATACTAGTATCTATTGATTCTGTCTAGGCCATTTTTTATTTAAACGTGGTCTTAAGCCATGGGTTCGCATGTGCTGAATGGAAAACCGGAGGTCCTGGAACGGAAGACATAGAGAGAACATAGGAGCGGGCTTTAGTCAATAAAAGTCTGATACGCCCAAAAACTCCACCCAAGAGAGGAAGAAGTCATTGGATGATTTCCACCTAAAAACAACTCCTCATATAATACATATATGCCTCATATAAGAATGTAATTCTTCAGTGTTTATTCTACATTCATGTCTCTTTGGCCACTCCCAGTGTTTACTTCCATAAACAAACATAGGCCAGCACACCATTATGAACAGCCTGTCGAACCATTTTGGGCGTCGACTGGTTGTTTACAATCGCAATTAGTTATAGGATCATTCACTTTATTCTGTGCATTTAACTACAATCCTTTGCATCTCTTATAAACAGGTGTCCCAAATATACAAACGTAGGAAGAAAGGTTCACAGTTCCCACACTTATCATTTATTCATCCTATATCCTCGAATCACTTTCAAGTACCATCATCTTCTCTTGGTTCACATTTATACCTTTCATCAGTTACATCTTACATGCTTCAGTCACTATATCTTACCCGAATCTTCTACTACGATTCAATTAGAACTTGATCATAGAAAACACATTAGACAATCAACTTCTTCATCCTCTGCCGCTCACTCTCTTTCAAATCTACCAGACAGCGTTATCTTTGGACAAGTTGAATGGCTGTAGGACCACGGAGTAACTCCGTGTGTAGGACTATGCTGATATTTATCTTAACTATGCTGCAGCTATGGAATCTGTGTATACTGATGCACCGGGTACCGTACTAAACTAAGGTATGCACCTGTAGTATGCACAGTAGACCAGACCTACCCTCCACACACTATCATTGTCAAAGCATACACCTTGCTTTACCAGACTTTTATTGATGAAATGAGACGTATACTAGATTTTTTATAAATGCTAGAGCATGACTGCGATTGCACCTGAAGGTATGTATAGTGATTGATGCCTTAAATTCTGAATTCTGATTAAGGTTTCTTATATGAAACCTTTAACTCTTCCGTAGAGCCATATCTTAATTGAAATCCCTGAAGTCTGAAGTTAAGTTGCAGGAAAACTTCAGTTGCCTTTGCCATTTGTTGTTATTGTTTTCGTTGCGTTGTTGTTGTTGTTATTTACTCAAAAAAAAAAAGAAGTGGCGGTGGTGGATGGTTATAGTCAACCAAACACTAGAAACAGCTATTATAACGACGAATTCACCTCGGATGACTTCTAGAACTTCTAAAAACCAGTTGATACCACATCCATCCGTATATTTCACAGCTATCATGCACTTGTCATGTGCAGCGGACATGAATTCCAGTTCACGATATATTCAAACCAGACGAGACGGCGGTATTATAATAAATATTTGTTTATTCTAAGCACCGTTCAGACAGGACAACCAATGCTCAAAAAGCAGTTATTCTTTAAAGACCTAGTAATTATCGGGCCAGGAAGTTCAGAATGCAATTTAGAAGAACAATCCGAAGGAATTCCAATCAGTAACGGGTTACCCATTGGTAAACCATTTTTAAATTGAACATGCAAATGCATGTAGAGCATTTATTTATATCAACATTTCTCGTTTTCCTGTTTATATTATATTTCATTGAAATGGTTTCTATTAATTGCTATTTAATGGTCTTGTGTCCTGTAAACAAACCTGTAGTTCCTGTAGGTACGTGAAGTATACACGTCATCCAAAGTCTCTGTGATAGCAGCTTTACCAAAAACGTCACCAGTCATATTGCCTGTTAGTGATTTAATTGGAACAAGGTAATAATTTACATACTCGTATCTAATAACTTGAGTATTATCAATACAAATGGACATTGGATCTTCTCAGAATTTGTTTGCGCACGTATACATTATACGTAATGTTTCTATAACGTGTTTAGTTGTGGTAGTATCTAATTATATTTCAATACGTTGAAGTGATCAATCTGTTTTGATATTGTTTGTTAAATATGCAAATTAGTACCCAGTGTTACTAACTGTAGAAGTTAACTGCCACCATTTTACAGAAGAAGCTTGATTAATCTGATCCCATTTAGTCATTCCAAATTCTTCTACTCTTTAGGATAAATTTATTGTACGGGATACATCCAATGGATAGCTTGTGTTTACAATGTGAAAAATGATGAATCAGAGAAGTTATTTACTGTATGATTGGTAAACAATAAGCTTATCATTGAATGTAAATAGTGTGTGATATGTAGGTGTTGACATACGTAGGTCATCGCACGTCGTGCAGCAGTAGAGCGCGCTGGGGCGGCGGCGGCGGCGCGCGGTCGCCGGCGGCTGCCAGGTCGCGGGGCTCAGCACTCAGCCGCGAGGCGCGGGCGCAGATCGAAAGTTCGACGCGAGATCGAGCGCGCATATGTAAATATCGGCACATTTACAAGCGAAAGGGTTCACCAGAGCGGCGCACTAACGCAGCGTTGCGCGGGAACCAGTCCGGTGAGATTCCTACGGCGTCCGATAGAAAAATGTCGAATGAGCTTCGGGTCCATCACTCGGTGCGGGTGTGTGGTACGTAACGCGGCCGCCGCTCGACTGCCGCCCTCCTCTCACCGCCACTGCTGGTATATTTATCGCTTAATTATTGAACTCGTCTGTGTAACAATTATGAAGCAGCTCGGCTCGGCAGCGCGCGGCGAGGGCGCGCGGCGCTAGCGCGTCTGCGGCGGCGCGTTGCGTCACAGCGCCGCCGCACGCCGCCGTCCTCAGCGCAGCCTTCAGATTTTATCTCAGCAGCCGACAGCCAATCCGCTGCTCACCTGTTATATTCATTTAAAACATTAACCTCCAACTTACATCATTTAGCGATATCTTCCTGTCTTCTGTTTCCGCGGTATATCATCTTAATTGCTATATGACTACACTATGCATTAACAATAACTACTAATAAACACGTTTTACTCTATACGTACCTACGTTTGCGGAAAATTAAAATTATCATAAACTTTTCAAGAGTAGTCTGTTAAGGATCTATGTACTGAAAACTACTGGGTAGGTGGAATTATTGCCAAACTGAAAGTGAATATAGAGCTTGCAAATTGTTTATTTAAACTATACGGTAGGTTTTATGTGGCAGAAATAAATGTCTGACCTGCTAATACCCAGGTATCGTACCTACTTATTACTAGGTCAGTAATTTATTTACGGATTAACAAAGCAATGTCTGTACTACTGATGGAGTCTATCTGGCTAATGAAACGATGGGACACTCCATTATATACTTATTAAATTAATCAACAACGAGGATGGTCTAAAACTAGTTTGTACGCGAATCAGATAAACAGGTAGGTAATAAATGCTTAAATTAAATAAAAATACGAACTGAGACTGTGTAACTACTGAGCATGGGTTGTGGGTTCGATCCACGGGGCGAAATATTGAGTTTTACTGCTAGGAATATTCCTAACCCCAGTAAATGACTGTAAGCTCGCCCCCTATATACTTACATATTATACTAGTTGGCGTCTGTGATTTCGACCACGTCGAACTCGTAAAAAGCCACACAAAATGCCATTTGCTCACTTTGGAACTCTAATTCTTTTTTCTAAAATAAATGTAGCCCAATAAGTAACTCCATATAATATCAGCCATTTCATCTACCATTATTATCTACCAGTGAAGGATCCACCAAAATCAATCCAGCCGTTTCAGAGATTAGCCGGAACAAACAGACAGACAGAAATGTCTCATCATGAACCTTGATAGCTAGACAGTTGACATTTTCACAGATGATGTATTTTTGCTACCGCTATACATATAACAACAAATAATAAAATAAATATTTAAGAGGGGCTCCCGTACAACAAACGTGATTTTTTGTTACTAGAAACCTTCGTGCGCGAGTCCGACTTGCACTTAGGGCCGTATCACACTAGCGGTTTGCGAGCGGCTGCGGGGCGGGGCAAGCGAGCAGCGAATGTACCGCGAACACGCCGTGGTTCCACAGCAAAGACGTCGCGGACGCGTCGCGAATTCGCAACGTTATCGTCGCGTGGGGTTTCCAGTGACACCGAGCGCTTTAACGCGAAGTACATAGAAAAAGTGTAAGGTCTATTTTTAAACTCTGCAACTAAATTGACATAGGCAAATGTTAAAATTATAATAGTAATGATGCCATGATAACCCGAGTAATGTCATTTTTAGTTTCAAAGATTATAAAAAAGAGACTTTACGTGGTCTTATAGTGTATTTAAATAAAGAAAGAAATATATTTTATTCGGCACACAATTTAGGAAAAACATGTAGACATTGTGAATCTCAAACCAACCTGCCTTGAACCCTTGGTACAGCAACCTGTATTGCGTGACAAACGATAAAGGAGTTCTTCTGCTGCGATACAAGCATGGAGATCAATTTAAATAAGTCATAATAAATTAATCAGAACTATGGACTAGATATTTTATTTTATTTATTTTTTACAACAAACAAAATATTCTAGATAGTCTAGCTAAAAGCTGGACTATCTAGAATATAATCTATCATAAAAACGTCAACTGTCATAGCTGTCACTGTCAATACAATTTGAAAATACTTCGCGAAGTTCAGGGTCGTCTCCGAAAAAATGTAGTTGTAGAAAGGGTTAATTTTTGCATTATCCACTGCGCAAATTCCATAAAAACCCTGTTAAATGTGATTTTGTATTTAGTAAATCAAATAATCTGTTCAAAATGTATAGCAGAACAAAAATATGGTATGTGAGATTACTTACAACCTCTATTGTATTCAAATAATTTATTGTTTCTACTCTAATTCAGTTGTATGCGAGGTTCAGGAAGTTGTAACACTTGAGTTTATTAATAATAATTGTATGTATAATGTTACAGTGGCGGGTGTACCACTGGTCTGGTATGCAGATTTTTAAGTTCTGCGGAAGTGTCAACTGCCTTGCGCCCTTTTTACTTCAGTGTTCATCCAGATTTATTTGGAAAATATCCAACACAAAGAGTAAGTCAGAAAAACATTTATCTGTAATGTCAAACCTAAGCTCCAGCCAATTAAAACATTCAAATTAGATATTGTCAAACCAACTAACACACAAATTTGCAGTGATTAATTTTATAATTTCAGAAAATCAATGAACATTCCCTTCAACAACTGAGTGCACTAATAGAAGCCCAACAATCTTGCAAAAGAATGTCTGTTCCCCCATTGTCATTTTATTTGAGACAAAAGGATATGCCTGATGGTAATCGCATTGTTTTATTAGTCCTATTAAAAACTTATTTTTAAGCCTATTCTTCCCTTCTCATTGCATGGTTTTTGTGTTTCTCACATCTTCACATGCAAATATCGATCGAGAGCTAGTTTCAAATAACTAG
Organism: Mythimna separata; assembly: GCA_030763345.1. Classification (NCBI taxonomy): domain Eukaryota; kingdom Metazoa; phylum Arthropoda; class Insecta; order Lepidoptera; family Noctuidae; genus Mythimna; species Mythimna separata. The sequence goes on from CM061180.1 coordinate 12,883,367, forward strand.
AAATTATTTTTATCTGTTCTCATTTCATGTTTGGTTCTATTCTTAATCTTTAACAATAACTAATTGATTCTTTTCATATTTTCAGGTGAGTTTAAACTCATAAAGATTCAGTTAAACAGTAACAATGTGAGGGAGACAGTAGTCAAAGTTCTGAATGCTTGTGCTATCTCCACCAAGTATATTGATAAGATACCGGACAGACCAAAAGCATCCACCTTTAGGTAAGAATCTAACCCAACCTAAGCTAGTTTTTATCTAATCATTTGTTTGTTCAAATCCGTAAATACAAAATAAGATACATTTTTAGGTTGATGGACAACAACAATAAATACTATGATAAGATATAGAAATTTATTCCTATCAGATTTGGCTCCCCTGCAAACTAGTACTTGATTAAACATTTAAAAGCTTACATTAGATAAATCCAACAAAGACTCGCATTTATTCTACCAGGGTTGCACATCCACAACCAAATACTCCATCTCCATCAGCTTTTCTGTTATCTATAGGGATTAAATACCTAAACAAGGTGGAGTACCCAGTCGCAACACTCATTGGATCAATCCGATGCAAGATGATATAAAACTGTTAAAATCTAGACATCTCTTAAATCCCATTGACAAAGTTAAACAAAACATTTTGTTTGCAGCAAAACAGATTTCGGCAAGGGTGGAAAATATGATTTTACTAAATCATACGAAGATTATGAAAAGGAATTTGATGTGTCTAAAATGAAGAGGAGAGTTGTTGAGAAAAAGGCTACTATTGCTAATATTGTGTAAGTCATTTTGAAGTTCCATACCCTACGTCTCATAACTACATATTGATATCTCTATAATTTTCTTTGCCTTAAAAAAAATGTTGGTCACAATAATGTTCAGAAGTAGATCCATGCAACCTCTTTACATGCATGATCCGGGGTTTACACCAGCCTATCCTGCTGGACCATGATGATACAAGCAAGCAATTTTTAATCTTACAAGCACACTGGGTACTACAACTAAAAAAAAATTGAATAATAGTCCTAAAATTCTGCATTGCTTACAACTTTTTATAACAATGATCTAAAATATTGCAGGGAGTGGGTAATGGCTAATAGCAGTGATGCAAAGAACAAATATGAGGCAGCCGGAGCAATAAGGGAGCAAGTGCGCTCGCTGATAGACCAGCTTTGCAATACTTATGGTATTAAACAAGTTGGTACACTACATTGTAAACATTCAATCATTCATACACATTCATCATTAACATTGCTTTTACATCAAAAACTTGCTTTACAAAACTCAGTAAATGCGAGTTTTACTACTGTCAAATAGGGTCAATACGAACGCAGGTGTAAATAGAAACAAACATTTGATTAAGATGTTCATTTTGTTATTGATTTCTGTCAAAATATCGAGTTCTATTACATTTCATGAATAAATTAGAGTAATTAAATGTTGGGAAAAACTGCTAGACAATGTAAACGTCTCTTTCAAAAAATTTCGTCTCTATTCACCCCTGCATTCCTATTCACTCCGATTTGACTGTACTTCTGAATACTAAGTGCATAATATAACTTCACATATTTTATTAATTTCCAAAGTTCTCTGTGTAACAGGCATTTTTAAACCAGGACATAAATATTATCAAATACTACAGATAATAAAAATACAAAGCACCTACCATAAACACATAGCATTAATCTGAAATGGGTTTGCAATTTATTTTAACATTGATATGCATTTCAAAGATATACAGATAAAACCTCGATGAAACTAAAATAACATGTATTATTTAATTATTTGGCTGTAGGTGAAATACGACAGTTGTTGGAATATGAGCCATATAAGAGGGGCTTTGCAGAGTTTGGCTGCTCTGGCGTCACAGCACCCTAATGTTATGACGAATTTAGAAGGTTAGTATAATATGTCATATTTTTCTTTACTTTTGGCTACCTCCTTGAATGAAGACTGAGCCTTCTTGTACACGGCACGCATTTCGCCGTACTTAAGCACGTTTAATAAAACGTACTGTGTACAAGAGGCCATACACTGCGATAGAACACTGATGAAACACGGCGGCGGTGCCGTGCCATGGCGGCGCCGTTTACGTTAACAAGCTTTCCTGGTGATCCATACAACACTGAAAAAACCGTGCCTACGCACGGCGAATCAACCTGAGACGATTCGTCTGTACGATCGATCTGATGAAAATCGTAACGATTGATCGCAGCAAAAATGACGCGCATCCGTCTTCAATGAAGTAAATCGTTAACGATCTTGACATACTTTATCGATTCGGCATTTCGATCGGTCTGAAACGATGGATCGTACTGACAAATCGTACTGTGCTGGGGCCGTGTTAAGTATTCTTTAGCTATTGGTGATAGCTATGCAACAACCGCAATAATTACTACCACATTGCATCTTGTTTTTTTACTCTTGGTAAACTCTTACATCATTTCAGGCAGGACAATAGCATTCGGACAGTTTACTGGAGTCAGCCTAGATGGAGATGTCTTCCTTAGTATAATGGATGTGCGAAACGAATGGATGTCGGTGAGCATATTACAAGTTTCAATGCTATCTAGATAACTATTTTTATTGTCTCCACGAAAAGAGACCTGAAAAAGTTAAGGGGTATGGGCCAGGGTAGCCCGCGAAGTTCAAGTCTAATAGAGTTATGAATAATAATAGTACGTAAATGGCTATTTTATAAAAGTCATTCGACGAGGTTAGCTGAACTGTGAACGTTGCATTGATGATTTTGATTATAATTCCGTAAATAAATACGGGTTACGGCCGCCAATCATATTTTAATTAACATACAATTTGATAATACCCTGCAAAATGGAAATATCTTAAGAAAATTTGAATTTCGCGGGCTACCTTGGAGCTTCCGCCTTAGGCACAACTAGTCGTGGACTCGAACTCACTGATGGGCGTGCACAAAAAGCGCGCTGTCTTATCTGACATCGTGTCCAACAGATAGTATCAGTGATGAGCAATTAGACGCCAGTCTATACGCACAACGTCTTGTTCGCACGCACACAAACACCGTTCTGAACTGAAATGGCATTAGACGGTGCGTAACAAAGGACAATTAGTGCTTTAGAAAATCGATTTATTTTTTAAAAACCTCTACGCCAACCGCTGTTAAAAATATTATACTTATTTAGAACTCGATAATTTGAACATTGTCGGTACCAACTTCATTTCGGAGATTTTACACTATTTTTGTTACTTTTTTACGTCCATAGTTGCTATTTCTGAAATCTACTTTCCCTTTATAATATCATTTAACTTTTTTTTACAGCTCATAAAAAAAGTAAGCCAGGAAGATAGTGCCTTAGTAATGATACCAAATTATGAGAAAGCATTGTCCAGTATATTAAGAGAAATACACATATGCCGCAGGTAAGATTTACACCTTTATTTATTTATATTTTATATCCCTAACATGACGCGCAGCGTTCAATCCACGTGACGATGTAACGTTGCCCAGTGGACCCGCAACTTGCCCCCCATTATGGGGGGGGGGGACATTTTGACCCCTAATGGGTCCGCGTTGGCGGTTGGCAAGCATTGTTGGCTCAGTGTTACTTGCTCCAACTTACGAGTTGTAGGTTGAGGGTTCAAACTCAGCACGGCGCATTACATTGTGTATTTATTTCATCACCACTGTTCTTAATACGGTGAAGAAAAACACTGTGAGGAAAGCGGCATGTCCAACTAAAAATTTGAAATCCCGTGACATTCACCAAGTAGCACTGGGTCTGCGTAATAGATTACGGCACATTCCCTGCAGAGGAGGCCTGAGTCCCAGCAGTGGGAAAATTTAAAGGCTGATATGCTTATTCATGCTATGCTATGTTTTTTTTAAAGGACTCAGTATAAAATCGATTTAAATAGCAAATTTTTTATAGGTATATTTATCTTTTCAGAAAGTTCATGCCGAAAGTGTCAGCACATCAGTACTGTAGCCACTTGAGACAGCTGATGACTTCGGTAGGCGATTTTTATGGCAGCGGTAAAAAGTTCCCTACAGGCGTGCCTGAGTCTCTGAAGAAATACGAAATAGTTATTGAGCCGTAAGTATCTTTGTTTACTTTTTTGATTATTACTTATTTATTTTTTTATACTGAGCCTTTTGGCGACCACCGAGGGACCAAAAGAGAACCTAGTATGTCCCAATGATCCATTTAAAATAGACCCAAAGTAATGGTTAGTTTACAATCATTCGCATGTGTATAAATATTAGTAGGTATAAGTAAAATGTCAAGTCTCCACCACATATGCAAAATCCTATTTAAATATATATTTAGAATCTTATGTGGATGCTTCGTCTTTGTAGCGCATCTTATATGTTTGCTAAGGCGCGTAGAGACAGCTTCCTTGAAATCAACTATATTAAAACTACTTGTTACTTTAGTAATTTATTTTTACTTTTACAAGCAAAAATAAAATCAAGTTCAGCATAGAAACGTGCATATCAAATTAGTTTTGAACTTATTGAAGTCCTCTTTTGGCGCCCACCGTGTTGGTCAAGTGTTTTTTGGTCCCTCGGTGGGCGCCAAAATTCTTAGTATAAAAATCATGTGACTTTTGTAATTTAAAAATTAAAAAGTAATTACATAAACGTTCCTATTCTAGTGAAGCGGGCCCACTAATGGTATCACCGACGGGTCAGTTCATCACGCCATCGTCTTGCCCAGCTGAAGAGCTAATATATTTCATTGCCAAGAATTTAGACCAAGCAACCCTGTTAATGACAGAATACAGCATGTAAGTTACTAATGGACTAATGTCCAGCTGAGAAAATTACCTATTTTCACTGTTTTTTTTTAACCGTTGTAAGAGCTCTTATACACGAACGGCATTTTGCCAACGGTAGAGGTAACTGAAGCCATGCACACAAGGGGCGGCGGGGGCCGTCGACCTATAGTAACACTTGAAACACAGGACTGCTGCCGCTGGTCTTTATTTGCTGGAATATTGATGGCCGCCGTCGACCGTCAATAGCTGCCGCCGTGTCGACGGCTGCAGTTACCTCTGCCGTTAGCAATATGCCACTCGTGTGTTTGAGCTCTAACAGCAAAGGTTGAGGACACGAGTTGGCCGCCATTTTAATTTTTGGAGTATTTAGGTACTTCTTGGTGGCGGTAGTAACTACATGGTTCTATAAAGGATAGTCAATTCAACTCAAACGTCAATGTTTTTGTTATGTTCAAAAGTTTTATTTGCGAAAGAATTTTAGTGAAAAATAAATAAAAATAAAAATAATTATTTATTCTAGAAACAAGCATGTGGAAAAAGCACTCCACAAAGAAGTAATAAAACGGTTCGGTCTTCTGGACCTGCAGAAGGATGACAGCATCACACCTGCTTACATGATTGAGTGCTGTCAGAGATTGCTTACACGCACGGAACAACTACATGCGGTAAATATTCATTTGATAACGTTTTTGAGCATTTTAAATATTGATATGTGCAAGTGGGGGTGTGATGGAAACATCACGGTATCTCTTGTACGCACGTAAGGGTGACGTCGCACACTTTAGTTTATGTATCCTTTTTCTGTTACCTACTTGACAGTTTCCGCTTCCACCAGGTTTGAATAGTTACTTTTTGATACAAATAATTTAAAATGTCTACCCAATTGAGTGACGCTTTTTAACACTATCTCTCTGATGCATTCATCTTACCATAAGTCGTCGTAACGCAATGCGCTAGTCAGTCACAAAAAAATAAAGCTGTCTTGCATACTGAAATTCTTATTCAATTATTTTGTTTCAGAAACTCCACGGAACAGTCCTCTACATAACGCATTACTACTCTGTTTTATCCGAAGGGATATTATGCATACCTTGGAATTTTCAATCATGAGTTTGGGACTTTAGGGAGTAGCTAAATGCCTTAGGAAGTGTAAATAATAATGTAGATAACATTATAGATCAATCAATTTATTTTTGTTATAGAATACAGATACTAGGATCTTATATTACTCGAATCTAGTTGAATGTAGGTATATAAGAATTGATAAATATATTTTTATACACGCTACAAATATCAATTAAATGGCAAAAATATATACAAACATCGTGAAAACGAATTAGAGTTAAAATTATTTACAGTGCATTAATTAAAAATGTGATGTTACAGTAGCATAATTATTGGAATTACAATAGAATTTCATAATTAGATATAATGACTACATTTCTAGTTCAATAAACAGCTTTATGTATTTCATGAAAACGTATATGAAGATAGAATTGATAACGGCAAATAAAATGATGTACAAGTATCAGTGCTTTTTATTTTGTTGTACTATGATGAGCTTGTTCTTTTCCTTCGTCACTTTGGCCACGGGCAGGTTGGTCGCTGGCATGAGCTGGCGCAGGTTTTGACTAGGTATTACAGGCGGCTGAAAACGAAAAGGAATAATTATAAAAAGAATCCATACTGCATAGCCATAAACCAACCCTTTCTGTGAAAGTGTGTTCTCCCACAGCGTCTGTCTGAAAGCTATCAACTCAAAAACTACTGAACTACTTTTCATGTCATTTTCACCAAAAGATAGAGCCAATCTAAATAATGATTAACAGTTCACTTACCGCGGGACACCGCGCCAGCTGCTTCATACGATCCACCAACCGCATGGCGTCGTCCGACGTCTCCGAATCGGTCGTCATGCCCAGAGAGAGCGCCCTCTCTGCGTTGCCGCCGTCCAGACATCTATGGAATGATTGAAAGTGCCTGAAACATGATAAACACATCAAACGTCAATCAAAACGTTATGTTATTGTCCTAAATAATCGTCAAACTGGTATGTTGGTTTTTTTAAGTTGGGAGCTCATCAAAATGACTTCTCTCGCTCTGAACGAAGCGGGGAACGGGAGGGCGTGTCAGATTTCTACTAACTGGAAGTTGGAACCCACTCCTGTTCCTTCTTTGCCCCAATTCCAGGGTTTCTTGAACGTTGTTCTCGTTGCACGCTTTACGACGAGAAAATTGCTTTTTTGTGACAAAATGGTGAGAGTGGCATCAAAGGACACACTTATGGTTCCAGAATCAGAAGTGCAGGTCGTCCGATGGCGAGATGTCAGACAACATTGTTGGATCGGTCGTTGAAGCTAACACAGGAAGAAAATAAAACAGAGTGGCAAGCGTCAGTTTTCCATGTTTTTATGCTCCTGTTAGCTTAGGCGAAGTCAATCTGATGAAGTAGGTTGTTTCTATGATGTCATGATAAATGCCACTAGAAAAGGAGCATGCATATAATATATTTATAGTATTTCAAACACTAAGGCCTACAAGAGGCTGCGATACAACACCGATGACCTACACTCGAACACGGCGGCGGTGCCATATCGTAGCGTCGCCGTTTATATCAACCAGCTCTCCCGTTGATCTATACAACACATACTGACACCCATGGCCTTCGCATGGCGAATTAACCGTGTCTAAACGGCGAAAAACATGCCATGCACAAAGGGCCTAAAAGTTTTTTTTTTTTAAAGAAGCGTCTGTTTCACCTAGAATGAGCGTGTGGTCGGAGTCGCTGTGCATGTCTCCAAGCGGCTGCGGCACGAGCGCGCCACACCGCCGCCTCTTCGCTGGCTGAAGCCACGCCTGCCTCGAGCGCTGCACACGCGCCCCGTAAATCCACCACCTTGGGGCAAACAATATTACAAAATTTTTTGAGCCTTTTTAAAATAGGTGTCAGTCACTGGCGCCAGTTTCAAACTCATTTCGCACTTTATCCATTCTTTTCCGTGTGAAAACGTCTCAAAATTAGTGCAGTAATCATTTATTTTAATGAATTCTGGCCGAATTTATAGTATCTACCACTAGGTAAATATTTACTAGTATTTATGCAAACGCCAGCTGTATGTGGCAAAATATAAATGGAATAATAGTATTGCGTAAACGAAAACTTTACGTTACAATTCTCGCCACTCAAGATAACACATGGTAAAATCGTTAAATTAACGTGAATGATAAGCAACACCTACTAGCATTACAGGCAGTTTATAGTGAGTTCTTATATACCGAAACAAGTGTGTTATTTGCTATAATAATGTAAGTAAATAAAAAAACGCCTTTTCCACTGGACTGTGTATAAAATGAAAACTTTTTTACCTTTTGGAAATACCTATAAAGTAGTGTTTTCATCTCGTCATGCGACAGTTTGTCAAGCCGCGCCATCAACATTTGCTCCCCTCTACTTCTAGAGTCTTTGTTGTCATGAGAATCCGACAGAGACGCTGATGGTGACTTGCCACAAATTAAATTGTTTTTGTATTCTATTGCTGTATCAATAGCCTCTATAGCTTCTTCGCATTCCAACAGTTTGCGCTCCTAAAAAGTAACAACATTCGGAATAAATACAAATGGATACAAAATAAAAGGATGCATGTTAATTTCAATTATGATATGAGTACCTCAGAATCAGAAAGAGATTTGTATATTTTTCTCTTATGTCCCAAACTACACCTCTGTTCATGCAAGCATTCTCTGGTTTTTCTCAAGTTTTTTATTTCTTTCCTCAACAATAATTCTTTTTCTTTAGACATTTCTAAGGTCTCCAAATCATTAGTCTTTTCCTTTAAAATACTGTCCAGTTGAGTAATTCTATGAGTAAAATGTTTTAGTGATGTGGTTTTCCTGTCTTTAACATCTATTGATGTGTCCGAAAGTTCATCTAACTTTAACTTATCTTTCACAAGCTCTACATCTAATGTATTTTTACGTTTTTCGTCTTTCTTTATCTGCCGTTTGATTTGTTCAATTTGTTTTTTATAAGTTTTGAGATTCGTCTCATGCCGTTTTATTTCCCTCATGGTATCTTGGTCAATTAAACTAGATTCTATCTTATCAGAATAATGTTTGTTTTGTGTATGACACATAGATTTAGACAAGTCATTTATCAGTCTCTCTTTGGCTATACAAAGATTTATCAGTTCTTTTAGCTGTGACTGGCTGCTGCCAATTTCCTTTGAAAGTTTTCTGGCCAGTATTTGCTTTTGAGTATATTTTTCTTTAGTCATTTTGTACTTTTTGCATATTTCTTCAGTCTTTGGAGAGTCAATCATTTTGAGAAGTTCCCTCTCAATTAATTTAGGTTCTGGATCAACATCCTTTTTGTGAGATTCTATAAGTATCTTTTGAGATTCAGGTGAGATTGCTTTAGCTGCAACTTTCCTTAGTAGCTCTAACTCTGCTCCTGACAAACTTTCACCAGGTTGTATGGTTCTTCTTCTCCCAGAATTTGACTGGGATGTCATAACAGGCAAAGACTGTGATCCACTTAGTTCTGATATTGTAATATCATCGGAGTCAATGTGGTTTAAATATTCTTCACATCTGTCGGCAAAGAGTTGGTCATTCTTTTCTCTAAAATATTCCATGAATTTTTCAAGTTTATCTTGGAATACTGTGTCAGAATGAGTATCTTCTTCAGAGTCTGAGTCTACATCTGACTCGCTTGGTTCACTTGGTTCTGTATCCTCAGCTATTCTTGGCAGGCCCTGCTTTATGTTTGAATCCTTATTGTCAACACTGGCATCATTATTGAGACATTCATCACACTCAGCCTTTAAAAACAACCATTCACTGACTTGGTTGATGTCAGCTTCAGATAAAGACTTGGATTGAAGAATTTTATTGAATAGTCCCTCAGCATTTGAAACCAGTTTAATCCACTGAGTTGTAGCAAATTGTAAATTAAAATTATTGTCTGCATGTGGTAATACTGTCTTGTCTGTATAAACAGGAGTATTATTATCAGCAAATAAGTTGACAGTAACAAAGTTCTTAATACCCCTGCAGCATAGACATAAATTTAGGGTTTTCAAAGTGTCTTGATAGTCCTCAGGTTCTGCACTAATGCATCCAATTACCCAAGTAAAAGCTCTGCCCCCAAAGGAGTCTCTAAGCATTGCAGTGAGGATACACTGATCATAATTTATTTGCTTTGGTGGATTACCAGCTAGTAGCTCCTTTATTATGTTTTCTAGAGCAAATAGTCCAGGCTCTGGGTATGCAGCAAGATCACAGAAACTAGCAGTGGACATTCTGTGATTAAGTACTCCATTAGTGCTGACCCACTTCTGTTCCACACTGACAGTGAACACAGTGTGATTGTTACCTTGACACCTCTGCCGCCATCCCAGTTGAAGATACTGAAAAGCTTCCTCGACATTACAGCACCTCACCAGACCAGCTCCCAACACATCAAATATGTTATTATTGACTACTTGCATCCATGTTATGTGTAGAATAAATTCCCTCTCAGGCATTTGGTTGAGCTTGTGGAATATTTCAGACAAGAACCGAGGTACAATACCCTGGTCACATTCACTATGGATGCATTCAAAACCTAAAATAGTAGAACATATTAGTATTAATTCCTTGGCATGTTGCATGCAGAACGATCATAACATTCCTTCCAACTAGTAAATATTACAGGCATTTAATTTTTATTCTCCTTTTTTTCACTACTTGTACTTGGCTGAAATAAGTCTAGTCAGGGAAATAAAAAGAAGGTTAGGACAAATACAGACAGACAGACCCTATAGAAGTAAAATTTATGTAATTTTACATACATTTTAAAACTAAGGTAACTCAAAGTAAAACGTCTGATTTTGTACTGACCTGGCCCAAACAAAGTGTAAGTTTTGCCTGTCTTCGCCTGCCCAAATACGACGACTGAAGTGTCGCAACCATCCAGAAAGCAGTTGATTTGTGGTATCATGAACGAGTTGAAGAGATTCGCCTGGGTGCAATCCACGGGTAAAGCCCTGTTCACGTGAAATGTTTGCCCACTCTCAGTGATCACTATTTGGGTGACAGGGTTGCTAAATATGCACTGCGATGAGTCTTCAAGGCTTGGAGGCTTCAGCCTTACAGCTATTTGCACTGGGATATCCATCTTTAAGGATTGTTTACGATCTAAAGATGGACCTAAGCTTTCTATCTCTTCAACATAACATGCGAAGTATTGACACCGTAATGTAAATACGAGACTTGACTGTCGCCAATTATACCACTATGTATAGTTTTTTCTTAACTAATAAAGATAAATAGTTATCGATTTTAGAACTTCATTTACTATTAAAAACACAACAACTTTCATTTACTACAATCAGTCACTCAGCTCAATCATCTAGTGATGTGCCGAGTACGGCTTGACTCGAATCAGACTCGATACCTGCTTCGGATTACTACTCGATGACCAATTAATTATGATCCGAAAACGTATGAGTTTCAATTCAAAAATTTTTTTGATTATTTTATTTGCCTAGAAGTGATGTTTGCACTATTTTTTTTATGAGTAAATTGGAACAGCAAAGTTTTTAAAAAACCATTTTAAAGAACTTGATCTTACTTCCAGCCTCTATATCTCCTTACTTCCTTAGTATCTTCTTTATATTATAGTAATATTTTCAATCAAAGTTGTCAAAAAATATTATTTTATGACATTTGAAGAAGTTGTACTACTATATAAAGTGCAAATAGAATAGATACTCTCAATATATTCTTTCATTAGATTAGCTTTAGATAATACGATGGAATATATTGCGTTGTGAGTACTTTTTCGCGCTTACTTTATAGTAGCATGCAATTGCTTCAAATGTCAAAACGGGCCTTTTGTTTTTTGCAAACTTTGTAAATGTTTGATTTCGTATCGTTGTGTCATTATGCTAAATATAAATATTGTCTTAAGTTTACCCTCATTTGTTTTAAATCCGATAACGGACTCGAGTTCTATGCTTACATTTCCAGATTACAGTTATACACTCGATACATCACTAGAATGGTCCAGTGTTGCCAACTCAATTTTGAAGCATTGACTAGTTTACGGGTTACCAACCGACAGACATTGTCTACTACGTTTAACACTATTTTATAGAGGAGTAATTTTCAACAAACGCTATTGTGAGAAATAAATAGGATTTAGTTATTGTCTGTTAGACGTAAATGGAGCAAAGCCGGAAGATTTATAAGATAAGTAGAAATAAGCCAGATAAGTCTGGCAGCACTGATTAAAAATCTGCCAGTGTCAAGTGACAACTCAAGTCAAATCACAAATCACGCACAAACGTCATTTGCATTGTGATCTGTGATGGCAGAGATGCATTCTCATGTCATTATTTTCGATTTTCAATTTTTTTAATATAATTTTGTTAGTTTGGTCTGAGAAATATATCTTCAAGAATATTATCTGAAGAGTAATCTCGTTTTTGTATAATTTATTATTCACATAACAGGGTCACGCTGAAATTACATCCTAATTTAATGAATTGATTTGCTATCGTATCTTGGGAAAGAACAGACAGATAATGTGATAATACTATTTTTTTAAAAGGCTGTGTGAGAGGGTTCGTCTTGAAAGACTCTTCCGGGCTTAAAATAAATATAGTTCGACATCATGGAGATGGAGACTGTTGGCGACGGCGGGTTAGGCCTGCACGAGCCTCCTAAATACGGATTAAAATTACCGTTGGACCATGAATTCCCTTTACAAAGTAAGCAAATTATCATACCAAGAGCAAATCAAGTTTTTGACATGATGCCATTAACAGCAAGGTAAATAGTTTTTTTTTATATAAAGTTACTACTACTATTCTTACTTATTATTTCGATAATGCTTGTGCAATATTCATATGATGCTTTAAGTTTGCACTACAAATTGTTTTTGCAATTAGTTATTAATTTGCTCTATTGTCAGTTTATCTTATTTAGCGCAAATATTACAAATCTTAATTATTTATTACAGGTATCTGAAATATTACATTGGCAAAAGATGGAATAAAAAGCGTCCTATAATGGATTACATTAACATGATATCAGCTCAGAGGATGTATGGTAAGTTTATTATATTCAACAGCAGATTTTAGCAGTAACTTTTCTTAAATCTGCTGGATGTAGTGATGTTTAGTAATCAACTTTGGTTTGAGTACTAGAAAATCCACAAATGGTAAAAAAACTTTTCCTTTACATTAAAATCAAAATTAAGACACAAGGAAGAATAAGAAATTCAATTTTTTTTTTATTATAAAATGTACTGACCGCAAGCAACCATGGTTAGCTCCTGAGTGTTCACACTATAAGCATGTTATCACTTTTAGGAAAATGCACTGTTATTTTCAATACTATGTGAGATCTTATTACTTCTTTTTCATACTCTGTGAATTGTCATTTCTTCAATAATTCATGGAAGGTCTTAGATCATTTTCTTGTAGCTACATTACTAAGGAAATTACCCTTGCAGGCTCATCTGAAAAATTCAGCCTGTATTTAAATCATAGGGCCATAGAGGAATTTCTGAAAAGGAAACCTGTGGTTATTCAAATGATGATGAATGATTTATTCATTCTCACAAATTTCATTCATGTGGTTTTTGTCATGCCAAAACTAATAATAGCAATTAGCAGCTTGGTAACATGTATTTACCTGAGTATATAGAATTCTAAATTATCAATTAATATAGTAAACAACTTATCATAAGTGTGCTATTAAAATGTTTGCTGATTTATTTCAGAATTACATTGCATACACAATAGTCTATTTTCTTGTTGAATGAATAAGACTTTACACTAAGGAATACTTAGACAGAAGCCAGTAAATCTGACTCCAGTCTTGCCATGAAGTACTGTGTTACCCCAGTTAATGGGTTGTGGAGGTCTGGTAGGCAGCCGCTCCTCGTAAAATACTGGTATTCAGCTAAATCCGGCTTGACTAGAAGCCGACCCCAATATAGTTGGGAAAAGGCTAGGCACAGATGATGATGACTAAGGAATATTTACGTATCTCTTTAGGCGTATCCTCATCTGGAACATTCATCATGTCATGTAACGCTACAGATTCAAACCTTCTGCATCAATGAGTGCAAATTGATATAAATACACTCTTAAGGTTTCTAAAATATCCCTGACCTATAACCCCGATTATTGCCGTTACGAATTATTTAACAATTACGTGAAAAACCGTACAAACAATACTATTTCGTTTCTTTAGTTTTTTTTACGTAATTTTAATTTCAATGTCAAATTAGTATTACCTTGCTAAGCCCAACTATTATTTCGACTGACATTGTAAAAATTTGATTTGTAACATTTTAATAGAGGCAGTATCTATATATATAAAAATGAAACCCGTTTTTCGTTGTCACGACATAACATGAAAACGGCTTGACCGATTTGGCTGATTTTTTATTTTAAATGTTCCTTGAAGTTCAATGATGGTTCTTACGGAGAGGAAAATTAAAAAACAAAAAGTTAGGTAAAGTAGGGTAGTGTAGGGTAGTGTAGTATAGGGTAGGTAGGGTAGTGTAGGGTAGGTAGGGAAGGTAGGGTAGGGTAGCGTAGGATATGTAGGGTAGTCATTTGACGGGAGCGAAGCCGCGGGTAAAAGCTAGTTTTAATATAAAGCTCAGAATCGAATCTCAAACAAAATTAAATGTGTGAATTAGTTAATAACAACACTGAATCAGACCACTGGTTGTTGTCGTTTATAATTTTTTTTGGTAACCACTCCACTGCCGACTAGTGACGTGGGTATATTGTGTAATTTAGGCGGGTTCACGAGGGATTCGTAAAACATTAAGTATTACATCAAAAATGACTAAATTAATGAGATGATACAGTATAGGCAAATGTTCTCATTGAGGGAGTACTTAAAAAAAAAAGTATTCAAAGTACTTTTTCTTTTTAACTTCTCGTATACATTTCGGCTGTCCAAAATCAAAACCTAGCAAGGGACATTTTTGATGAAACACGTTTTCTTCAACCAATATTCCCAAAATTTTTTGCTGCGTCTATAGCAAAAACAACTGTATTTCTATCTTAAATAGAATCGGAGATATGAACATGTATGAACCTAGCAAGTGCACTTCGTACTCGGTGTTTACAAAGTGAAAAAGCTAGTAAGTAACATTTCCAAATACAAAAACCTATTAAGTACGGTACATACTAGGTTTTCGAATTTGTGAATGGACTTACTAGGGTTTTGAATTTGAAATTAGTCTTTTTACTAAGTTTTTGAAGTTGGAATTGTCCCTTACTAGGTTTTTGATTTACAATATCACTGTAGTGTTGGACACGATTATCAAATAATGTCTATAATAAATAATAGTAAGTCGATGAGAACTAGGCGTGCAGGACGAAGAGGGGGGCCGCTCTACTCCCGCGCCGCCTTCGCCGCGCCCGTCTCAGTTCGCTCATTTGGAATTTATCGTCATAATGGCCACGCGCGTGCGTTTTCGTTCGGAATAATTTTAACATTTTCATTATCGTCGACATAATTCCCCGTTCACAAAATACTTGCACACTTCTACCGTGTGCTCCACCGTGTCCTCCGGGCGGTCCACACAGTGGCGACACCCGGGCGTCCTCTCCTGCTTGATTCGATGCAGGAACCTCCTGAACTTACCGTGTCCGGTGAGGACCTGCGTCATACGGAACGAGAGGACGCCGTGACCTCTTTCCAACCACTCCTCTGCAACAGTCGCAGTCGCCATGCCACCCTGAGATCCCGCCGGAACTCTGTCCGCCATGCCGCGACTTGTCGCGGCAGCGGAGTTTCGCCCCGGCGTTGCATCTCCACGCGCAAATCGTGCATGCGTGCAAGGACTGTTGCCTCCAGATCCCACGGTGGCAGGCCAGCGAGGAGGCTCGCCGCTTCGCAGAAGATCGTGCGGTATCCCCGCACCATCCGGATGGCCATGACCCTCTGGCAAGCGTTCAGCTTGGCCGCCGGTCGCTTACCTAGCGACGGCGCCCAAACCGGCGCCCCGTAAAGGGCCATGGACCGAACGATCCCCGCGTAGAGCCTCCGGCAGGGGCGTCTGGACCCCCTAGGTTGGGCAGGAGCCGCTTCAGAGCGGCCCCAGACCTGTCCAGTTTGGGGGCCAAACGTCGGAAATGTTCCTCGAAAGTCCACCGGCTGTCGAGGACGAGTCCCAGGTACTTCATCGCCGACCCGACGCCGATGTTGACCCCCCCTACCGTTATTTGGGAACCCGGTGGTGGCGCGTTCCGAGGGCCATGAAAGCACATGGCCTCGGACTTGTGCAATGCCACCTTGAGTCCCAGTTGCTGGATCCTCTCCACGACTGTCGCAACCCCGTGTGTCGCTGTTTCGGCCGCCGCCTGGTACGACTCTCCCCGCGCCAGGACCAGCGTGTCGTCTGCGTAGCAGACCACGTTGACCCCGTCGGGGACGTCGCCGCGCAGCACGTAGTCGTATCCGATGTTCCACAGGGGCGGTCCTAGTACCGATCCCTGCGGAACACCGCACGACATCTCTCGCCGTCTCCACTCTCCCTGGTGACCGGGATAGAATATGATGAACCTATCCGACAGGTAGGCCTCGATCACACGACGGAGGAACCATTTGTGGAGTTAGACTTCCTACCAAAAAAATTTCAAGTAGTTGGGCTGCCTGAAAAAAAATCAGCTCCTCGAGGCATTCCTGGTCAAAAAAAGGATGTGATTGTGGCAAAGCTGGTACCCTTAATGCCAGAAACAAGGCGTGTTTTTTGGGTTCAAATACCCGTAAACAAATAATCAGTTGATCTCCAAACTGGAGGCGAAGTAGCTGAAGAAATTTGATTTTTTTAAGTTGATATTTTGTTAAGTTGATTATGTACCTTATGTTCCTCAATAATTTAATTAAACCATTTTATATTAAGTCAACTGTTTTTTTACTATAATTATGCTACTTACTTGGTTGAAATACGACATAAGGTCATCATCACCATCCTGCCTAGCCTTTTTCCCAACTATATTGGGGTCGGCTTAAGGTATTAAAAATAATAAAAAATCCAATTCAAAAACCTAGTAAGTGTTTTTGCTAGGTTTTCAATGTTAGATCCAAAAACTAATGTATAGAGAAACCAATTAACAAACCTAGGTAGAGATCTAACTAGGTTTTTGCTATTGGTTTAGTATCATACATTACTTGAAGTATCCAAAGAAGTCATTAGTAAGGCACATAAAACTTGTCCAAATGCATTTACATTTAATTTATCTATTTCGTAAAATAAAACAAATCATAATTATTGCCATGAAAACAAGATATGTTTAAAAAAGGAATTATATTCTAAATGGCAGCTGAAAATGTTTCATGTCTTCTCCTGTAAAATTAACTCAGATGTACTTGCTAGGTTTTGATTTTGGACAGCCGATTTGGTAACCAACCACTGTAATACATGTTGTATGCAATTCCTTTTTTAGTGAACAATCATCAAAATCCTCTCTTGCTAAAATCCAAATTCTGTACTTTCAGTTGCCCTTTGTGTCCCAGCGTCACGGCCACTCTTTCCACAGCCCAGGCCATTCCTTAATTACTCAGATACCCACGAAACGAGACACAATAGTAAAACAATAACAGCGCGGTCTTATTGGACCGGTTGGGGATTCAAACGTTAAGCTTCAAATATGTATTCAATTACCTCATCTGCACCTAAAAGACTGAAAAAGTTTATGTATTTTTGCTATGTATGTAAATATGAACTATTTATGTATTTTATAGGCTGTCCTATTGGAGGTATCGGTGGTGGGACTATTGGCAGAGGGTTCAAAGGCGAGTTCTGTCGCTTCCAGCTAAGCCCGGGGATATATGAGTATGTCACAGTGCCAGAATGTCAGTTCATTGTGAACATCAGAAATGGCAACAATGAAACAATTTACCAGTCCGTTTTGTCAACATATAAGTAAGTTACTCATATTCTTCCATAATAGCTAGTGCTAATATAATTTGCATGTCTGCATGAACATTTTAGCATCAGAAAACCTTAAATCTTCTTAGTGCTAATTGCTGTATAATTACCTATAATTCGTCTTAATTACATTTCATAGGTATTTTGTTTATTTATCTTGCGAACTTTAGTCACTAAAATGTTGTATTAAGTTCATGGCTATTTAATCTTATCATTGAATTATTGTGATAGGCAATGATTTATTAAGATAATTAATTTATAAGCATTCGTTAAATAATAAGTTATCAGGTAGTAACATCCACCTGTGTGATAACACTAGGTACCATGTGCTTAAAATACACATACCTGTAATGTGGGATGGAAACTGAGCTCAAATATTTTTGAATTTATAGATTTTGAAGAAAAAAAGTGTTAATAATTATTTTAAACTAGCTATCAGGACAATCATGTTTCTGCTAACATTTCTGGCATCATTCTAGGGATAAACCAGATTCAGATTATTAAAAACAGTTTTGAAACAGAATATAGCCATATCTGTGCTGCAATTCTGAAGTCATAGCTTACAAATGAAAATCATTCTTATTTATACACCATGTCTAAGAAAATCGACATACAATCTTGTACCATAGATCCAGTACATGATTCTGGACCCCCCTTAGTGGCGGACATTTCCGTCCGCGTTTATCTGAGTAAAAAATCTGTACCTTGAATTTTAAAGTGTACAAAGTCGTTATTGGTTTGGCTATTTTTACCTGTAGTAACTTTTCCTTTTAGCAAACCAAGGAAGGCACCAGCAACTTGGGAATGGAACTTGAATGGAGCAGACTGTGAGTACACAGCACTGTACCCACGCGCGTGGACCACGTACGACCTCAGCAAGTATGGGATAAAGCTGGTCTGCAGGCAGATCTCACCTGTCATACCTCATAATTACAAGGTAACTTTAACATTTGACCCACCTCATTTATTAATTTATTTAACGTTTGAATCCCCAACCGGTCCTATGAGACCGCGCTGTTATTGTTTTACTATTGTGTCTCGTTTCGCGGGTATCTGAGTAACTATATACCCTATCACATACCCGCATAACGAGACACAATAGTAAAACAATAACAGCGCGGTCTCATAGAACCGGTCGGGGATTCATGAATTAAACTTCATGTACAGTGGTGGTACATAGGCGGACTTAATGCATTCTCTAACAGTCAACCTTAGGAATCATGTGATTTAAGATTTCGAATTCTGATCTACTAGGTAATATGCAGCCAAGTTATTTTTTTAATTGTTGTAATTGCTGCAATCCCACCTAATGGTAAGCAGTGATGCAATCGTTGACAGTGAGGCGCACTAGCTTATTAAGAGCCTAATCACTCTAGCCGCAAAACCGCAGCAGGCAAATTGTTCCAATCCATCGATGTACATACGTTTTTCCAACAGGTTTAAAATGATTCAATGCAACATGCAATGAATGCAGATAATTGTGAAAAAACAAGTTTATCCTCTCAATGTGTTTTTCCTGTTGTCTATTAGAGATATACAAATGTTTCTTAAGTCTCGCATGCGTCACAATGTTCGCCCACTTGGGTTGCCAAGCATAAAAAGGTCCGATGAGACACAAACGTGTTATTGTGATAATTGTGATATTTTCCTGTTTTCTTTAAATGGTTGACTCATGCTTGACGTCTCTACTCTGCATCCTACGCGACCTTGTACCATTCATTATTCCCTTTTTACAACATGACTATTACTTTTTTTAATTTTTAAAAATAATCATCTGTTTACAGGACAGCAGTCTGCCGTGCGCAGTATTTGTGTTTACAGCCATTAATGTTAGCAATGAGAAGCGAAATGTTAGTATTACTTTTACTTGGACTGAAGTACTGGGGGGCGCACACAGAAAGAAGACTATTGGTTGGTTTACATTTTGACTTTACATAAAACTAAAATATTTGACGAGTTCATAACATATTTTGGTATAGATGTATAGTAACATAAATTGTCGCATCTTTCAGCTAAACTGGATTTAGAGAGATATTCAGAGGAGAACACATGTGGCGTTACTCTAGAACAGAAAATCAACGAGACTCCTTGCACATTCACCATAGCCAAGAAGAAGGATGAAAACGAGACAATCCACGAAGGTTACTGTCTATGGAACGCCGCGAAGACATCGGCTTACGTGTGGGATTGCCTGCACAGAACCGGCACGTTGACGCCAGATCCGAGCCTAACTCCGCCGCCGCCCAAAGTGCCAGACAAGGACAAAACTAAAGAAGAGAAAGAGAAGGAGAAGAAAGAGAAAGAAAAAGAGAAACAGAAGAAGATTTATAAATGTATTATTTTATACTTATTTTCTCTTTGATTTTTATTTTAAGCATGAATGAGACATTTAAAGGCCGATAATGCTAATGAATGAGTACAGTACGGCCGTTATTTAGTTTGTGTTAGGCTCTACCTAACTTCAGACTCGCCAACTTATAACGGCCGTACTGTACTGTAGGGTCGGAGATAATCAGCGTAGGATTGATTCCTACGAAATTGATTTCCGTGATAAAATATTACTCGCATCTTCCTCCATTCACTTAATTTTATCTTTTAATCTTCAGCCATGTCAATTTCTTCTGGCAGTTCTATTTATTTTATAACTAGAATTCATGTTTCTCTTATTTATAAAATTATAATTATCATTCGTTCTAAATCCTCTAAAAAGGTACTGTTGAAAGAGTCTCTACAGCACATATAACAAACCTTATTTACTTACAGGTGATTCAGTAGCACTCTCGAGTGTTTTGTCATTAGAACCTGGAGGAACGGAATCTACCGAGTTTTGTCTTGTCTGGGACATGCCTATTGTAAAATATAAGAAAGATACAAAAATACATAAGAGGTAAATAAAAATAACTTAATTAAACCTTTCCTGAACTACCATACTAGTGGCAATCACTTTTGTAATCATCATTTTTGTTTTATTACAGATTTTATACGAAATATTTTGGTAGCGATGGTATCGCTGGTGCCAGCATAGCTGCGTACGCGCTTAGGAATTATAAGAATTGGGAGAAGCTGCTTGCAGAGTGGCAGGACCCTATCTTTAATAATAGGTAAAATTTTACATCCATTTTTCCATCAACTGTAGTGACTAAAATGTAGTCATTTTAGCCACTAAAATGACTAAAATCATCATTTTTAGCCAATGACAAAAAATGATAAAATGATGAGGCGCCTTTTATTTTCTCTATGACTCGGGCGTAAATATATTTTTGGCTTGGGTGACGTACTTTGAATCCCTCGCTACGTTCAGGATTCTACTAAAGAACCCCTCGCTACGCTCGGGATTCTACACAAGAATCCTTCACTTCGCTCTCGATTCAAAAAACGCCCTCGCCGTAAAAATATTACTTTGCTCCCTTATGATACAATCTACTATGGTTTATCATTATTTCATTTTGGTTACCCATAAAATCGTTAGTATCCCCTTAACCTTTGTTAGTGTAATCGACAATAAATCTAACAATATAATACTTAATTATGACGTCTTCCGGAGACACCTGACAATACACACTCGATGGTGTCCTACTAGATAGTCTTCAGTCTTGCTAGCATGCTACTTAGAAGAACGCTATCGCTGCCCCGCATCCCATTAAAAAGTGAGGTAGATCTTTTCCTATAATCGCAAAGAAATCGTTTGTATGCGTTGCAGAAACGTGGCAGCTACAGAAGTATCCTAAAAGCATACGTCATAAAACATGTTGAGTGACCTACAAAATTTATAACTTCTAATCCGTTTGCTTCTTTCACAGTAACATACCAGACTGGTTAAAAAGTGCCTTAATGAACGAGCTTTATTTTGTCGCCGATGGCGGCACGATTTGGTTTGACGTCCATGACGAGTTTCCCGAGAGCGATCCTAGGTAATTACGCATCAGCGATTTCAGTAATCATTGTGGAACAATTCACATCAATTAGATATTAGTACACTCAGGGGCGTAGCTGCCACTGTAACAGCCGCATCTATTATACAGGGCCTCCAGGCTTCAGGGCCGGTAAGAAGCATAAAACTACTGTCCAACAACTCAAATTCTTTCTAATGAGAGGATCTTAGTGGCCTGTCGCATTGCCGAATTGTCAGGTGCTATTAGGTGTTAGGCCGCTATCCCACTGGTGTTTTACGAGCGTTGGCGTCACTCGAACGCCTACGCAGCGTCAACGTTGCGTCTGCAAGGCGTCGACGCTGCGCAGACGCGACGTTGACGTCAACGCTCGTAAAAGGCCAGTGGGATAGCAGCCTTACTTCTTAAACCCAACTAGCACTGGGCTTTACCGTAATCAGATACGAGAGGAGTCCCCATTTTTTTATTCGGGGCCCCTTCGCGGCTAGCTACGCCACTGAATACACGTCAGGTTTATGGCTGTGTTAAATGAAGTGTTAAAGGTCTTATTTACTCGTCTATAATTTGCTAATTTTGTTTCTAGGCATGACTTTGGGTTGTTCGGGTATTTAGAAGGCCACGAGTATAGAATGTATAATACGTATGATGTACACTTTTATGCTTCTTTCGCGCTAGCTCAACTATGGCCTAATTTACAAGTAAGTAGATATTTGCTTCCTATATATTTATTTTATTATATGTATAACAAGTATATCCAAAATAGAAACTAGATTTTTTCAAATTCGTTCATAATTTAGTAAATTAGAAACCATTCAAATCTGGTGAGAGGGGAAACTGTCAAGTAAGGTTTACTGTCCACGGATGCGT
This sequence comes from Mythimna separata, assembly GCA_030763345.1. NCBI lineage: Eukaryota > Metazoa > Arthropoda > Insecta > Lepidoptera > Noctuidae > Mythimna > Mythimna separata. The sequence goes on from CM061180.1 coordinate 12,905,830, forward strand.
AACTATAGCTTCATAGTCGCGTATTCGATATTATACGCTTGGTGTACGCCTGCGTGAAGCTTGCATACAACACTATGAAACTGTCGACAAAGCGGTATTTCTAGACGTCATGACGGCGCTGCCGGCGACACGGCGTACACCAAAAGTATAATGATGAATACGCGTCTATGAAGCTATACTTTCGTGAACAGAAGGCCTAATAGAAAAATAAATATACAAACTGTCGTGTGACGTCGCTGCCATTAGGTCACGCGTGTACAAAAAAGACAGCAAGATGTCCCTACTGCGCCCAAACCTTTCTGACTATAGGTATTCAAAAAAGATTTAAGTACTGATCTTTTTTGTTTCATATAAAATATTGTACAAAAATAAACATATCCATATCCCTGTAATTAAATCGCTTAAATTTATTATGCTGATTATGGAACAATTAATTTCAGGTGGTTTTACAATACATGTTCCGTGACACAATCGAATTAGAAACTGTAAAATGTAGACAGTCACTATACGATGGAAAAACGGTCAAGTTTAAAATAAAAGATTCCATTCCACACGATCTTGGCGACCCTGGTGAGTCATCCTCATTATATTATTTAATGACTTTTATTGCTAATAACCGCTTGTATAATAAATGTGGTTAAATCAATGTGTAATTAACAGAATGGATAGAGAAAACCGCATTGAATACCGCAATATTATGAAATTGTAACCAGTATTACAGATTTTTTTAAAAAGGCTTACAAACTTACTCATGATATTTTTCTGAATAGTTTAGCTTGGCATTTATTAGCAGAATTATAAGTGATGGACTATTATGTATAATGGATATCTCAAGTTATTATTATTGACGATAGCGAAATAGGGACATTTAGTGCGCACTAAAGAAGTATGGAATACCACAAGGGTGAAGTCTCAGAATATTATTTAGTAACTATAATGCTTTATCTCAGATCTTCATAATTCCCTAATGATTTTAAGTTGTTTGGAAAATAAAATTAAAATCAGTATGAAGTATCGAAAGTTGTAGATTAGTTTATATCACCATTGCCATTGTGTTTGTTTAAAGTCTTTCTAATAATGTAATTCGTAGTCGTAGCAGGAGAGTTCAAAAATACTTTGCATTCATTGAAATCATAATTCAGTAGTAACACACATATGTTTTACAGATGACGTACCATTCGCCCATATAAACGCTTACAACATCCACGATGTGAGCGATTGGAAGGACTTGAACCTCAAGTTCATACTCCAAGTGATTCGGGACTACCGGCTGCTGAGGGGGCACACGGCGCCGTTCGACAACGACAGGTACCGCTCGATGGCGTATATAGACGACGTGAAGGACGGCACCGAGGACGACCTGTACTCGCGCTCCACGGGGCAGGTGGACGAGGCGGACGGCACCACGGACGAGTCGCCCGACCTCACGGAGCAGTCGACGCCCGTCGCCAGCGAGGAGAAGCCGTACGGCGTGGGCGATATACTCGACCTGTTGTACAGGAGCGCGGACGTGGAGGCCGAGGTGGTGGGCGAGCGCGCCGAGCCGCGCGAGCCCGCCGCGGCCGTGTGGGCGGCGCGCCGCTACCTCGCCGACATGTACCCCGCCGCGCGCGCGCTGCTGCGCTCGGCCAGCCGCTGGGACCACGACGGCGACGGCCTCATCGAGAACGGCGGCTTCCCCGACCAGACCTACGACGCATGGGTCATGTCTGGACCTAGGTAAATATTTACCAACATTTATTCTTGTTATAATCCCTTTTAACCTTTTGTTTTTCTTTCTCTTATGTCTAATCGTGTTTCTGTGTAAAGGTAGATATGAAAAAAGCAAGTTTCTTTATTAAAAGCCTCACTTGCACGCTTTGCACTACACTTGTAAGAAACAAGTGCATTGTAGTTTTACTCAATTCTGACAGCAGAGTAATAGACTCCCTTGGAGACGTTTTTCACAAGAGCGACCAAAGCTTATCCGTCAGTTCGCATACTAAAATGTTCGTTGATTCTTCCAGCGCATACTGCGGCGGGCTATGGGTGGCGTCAGTGAGCGCGGTGTGCGTGATGGCGCGCATCCTCGGGCACGAAGAAGACGAGAAAGAGTTCGCCAAGCTCCTGGAGCAAGCGCAGCATTCGTTCGAGGAGAAGCTGTGGAACGGCTCGTTTTACAAGTTCGACATGCGCCCTGCCAATAGTAACGTGGTCATGGCTGATCAGCTGGCAGGACACTGGTGAGTGTTTCAACTATGTAAGAGCGAGTATAGCAGTGATTCGTTGAATATATCTTTCTCGTTTTCTTAATTGATTCGAGCACGCTTTTACACGTATGATCGTTACATAGCCGAGCGTGCCGGCTGTCGCATTATTTACCCTCACAATAACGTACTCATGGTGCCTAAAGAAGACTGACTTTTGACTTCAAGAAGTAGGCATTTCTAAAGGCTGCTATTGACGAGCAAGTATAACCGCGATCTTATGGTTCGTCGGTGAAGCTCGCCAGTGTATCATTGCAATACCAGGGTTTTGTGAGTTACGAGGCTAGCGGCTCGAAATGACTTACTACTAAAAATTACTGTCCCAATGAGTTTTTACGTTTCTTCAAACCTGGCTTCATGTTTCATTTTCCTAAATCTATTATTACTTTACACGGATCCTTTGCACCCAGGTTCCTCCGTGCGTCCGGTTGGAGCGAGCAAGTGTTCCCCGAGGCCAACGTGCGCAAGGCCCTGGCCAGCGTGTTCGAGAACAACGTGCAGCAGTTCAAGGACGGCAAGATGGGCGCCGTGAACGGATGGGTGACCGGCCCGCACGGGCATGTGGACACCACGGCGCTGCAGAGCGAGGAGGTGTGGACCGGCGTCACCTACGGACTCGCCGCGCTTATGATTTATGAAGGTAGACATTTTTTTAGTTATTATTTTGGTTAGGCTTTGTACTGTCGATGATGGAACTGTTGAAACATTTAAAAAACAACGTTTACAAAAAGTAAGTGTGTTTAATGCTTGGTTGATATGCCTAATGTCCACGGACGCGAAGGTGCATAGTACGCTTGGTACACAATTACTATACGGTTGGTGTACCCGTGCGTGAAGTTTAAATCTGTCAACAAATTGGCAACACTATGCCGTTGCAGCTTCGTCGACAGAGTTTCATAGTTTTCACGAAAGTGTACACCAAACATAATTATAATGACGAATACATATCTATGAAGCTACGCGTCCGTAGTATCCTTACTACAGACGCGTAGCTTAGCGCCAGGAGTCCTTATCCTTTCCTGCAGTAACGAATCCTTATGCTTTATGCTGCAAGGACAACATAGGCTGGCACAGTACTTTTTGTTTTAGAAATGCTATATCTCCAAGCATAAAATGTTACCAAGTCAGCTATCTAATCTAAAGCATTTCATTTATCTACATAGGTACTTTAAGTGTAAAGGTACCTAAAAAAGTAAACCTGCTGTAATTGCAATTTTATTGGGAATATAAAAATCAAATCCAGTTGCAGATAGTAGATATGCTAAATGGAAAATTATCACGAGCTGTAATCTTATCGAAAACGTGCTGCTGTTAATATATTTGTGGTAATCGTAGTTTTTTCTATCTAATCAGCAGAGGTCGGAATAGGTATATTTAGGCCTACTATCCACGGACGCGTAGCGACTCTGTTGACGAAGCGGCAACGTCGTGTCGTTGTCGCTTCGTCGACAGAGTTTCATAGTTTTGTATGTAAGCTGTGAGCTCATCAGCTGGCGTACACCAAGCGTATAATGACGAATTGGATGCGGCCTTACCGTGAAACTAAAGTATTAAAATGAGAAATCTTATTATGTTTTTAGAATTTTTGAAGTTGTTAAAGTAAAGAGCTTTGTCTTTAATCTATCAGTTTTAGTACGCTCTAAATCATAGTCAATACAATAATTTAGTTCAAATTCTTTAATCTCGGAATTTTATCGTCATTTTTATGATGTTACTTCCAAAATAAAAGTGTTTCAGTTTTCAGTATCCAAATCCCACTAGTACATGCAAATTCTGGTATTAAATGTTAAACTGTTTTATTTCAGGCATGCATGAAGAGGCATTCGTGACCGCTGGCGGCTTATACAACACATTAACACAAATGGGTCTCTCCTTCGAAACCCCAGAAGCTCTTTATGCCAACGGTAACCATCGCTCGGTGGGCTACATGCGGCCGCTGGCCGTGTGGGCCATGTACCAGGCCATCCTCGCCAGGCCGCCGCCCCCACAGCCAACCGCCAACGGACAAGCACACCATACCAAAGAAAAAGCGCACTTATAGTTACTCCAAACGGAACTCCATTTTATATGTAAGATTTTTATTACATTTTCGTACATCGACATGAACTGAATAACATTTCGTACGTAAATTGGATAGAACGGCTAGAAGTTACCGCCTAAACTTGTTAAATTATGTACTTACCTAAATTATATAAGGTGGGTTCTCTTTCGAACAATGAAATTGTCGAATTGTTAAAGCTTCGCAATTATTGAACAGCCTCAGAGGCGCCGATGCACGGTATGTTTAGACAAATAAATCAATACTAATACGAATCAGTGAAATTAACCAGTGAAACGATAACGTTTGACATTTATTTATAGAGGTGGCAATAACGGTATTCTTAAGTATTTTATACTTATTATGTACGTCTAGTAAAGAATTGTAGGTAGAATTGTTTTATTTTGTTTGTCCTTGTGATATTTTGGTTATTATTTTAGTTAGAAATAGTTTTAAAGATACGCTTTCGTTGACTAGCCTTGAAGAAATGACGTATTATTGTGGTGTAAAGTATTTCTTCTTGAAATAAAAACAAAATCCTGAAACGCTGTTGTTTTCTACTGATCGGCGAGAGTTGCATTTACTTTGAATACTCTTCATGATCGCGTATCTCCAAATGATTTATTTTAGTTACGCATTTATTTTGCCTACATATTGTTATACCAATGAAACTGTGAAAGAGTATTAAGTTATGTTGTTCGTATGTTATTAATAATTTAGCAAAATTTTTGTGCATTTTATTGTGCTTATATTAATTTAGCAACTGACAAATATTGTCTTAAAACTATATAATTTATTTTTGGTTCGTTTAATTGATGTTATACCTAATAATAATGTTTTTGTATTGTCTTTTGGTGGCTTACTTATTGCCTGCAAGAAGTAGGTGCCAAATTAAAATACTAACAATATACAATTGTGTTTGCTTGTTTAGTTACATCCTTTCCTTTTGCTTACATCAAGTGTGTACTGATACAATAATCTCAATAGAGTGTAAAACTAAAGTGGTAAGGAATAGCCTACTATAGCCTATAAGAAATCATCAAATAACATCTTTCGCTCTGAGTGGAGCGAAAGTGTCAGACTTTTACAGACTTAAACCCACCCGTACTCCTTTAGCGTTCTAGGACAACTGAATAATAACCCAGCTTCATTTGTGCTTTGCGTTCTAGGACTGCGGTAATTCTTTCGAATATCCACGCTGCTCTAGCAGGCATCGGTCCTAGGGGCCCCATTATATCAGTAAAGAAAGTAACTATGGTTTATCGGTTTAGGTAATTAACTAAATGTAAACAATCTTGGCATGTCTTTTTATCGAAAAGTTGTCTAAAAATTGTATGTAAAAATCTTTGCAACTAAGTATTTACCTAAATCGATGTTAGCTAATAATAAACTAAATTTAAATAATCTTTGTGTATATTATATACGAACTCTTTAATATAATAAAAAGATATATTAAAGAAGTCGTATATAATATACACAAATTATATACGACCTCTTTAATATATCAATATTGTTTACCTTTAGTTAACCACCTAAACCGATAGACCATAAAGGAGGAATTGTATACCCTCGCAGTCGGGGTTTTATTATCATTTTATCGACAGATGCTGAACGTCTTTCGTAAAAAATGGATAAGTCTTACAAACACTAGGAAGCTCTCTGACAGTGTTAGTTGCTAAGTAGAGGTTACTATATTCCTAAGGTGCATTTAAACTGAAATGGAGCTGGGTAGAATGGAGAGAAGCAGTGAAAAGTCGCAAGTGTTTTCATTGAAGCGGAGTGGGGCGGAATGGAGTTGAGCTACCATCCGCTCGGTTCCCGTTCAGAAGCACGCGACCTCGAGCCACAGGTCGAGGCCGTGTGTTCATTTGTTTTATTTGAAGGTCCGCTCAGCTGTACTCCGCTCAATTTACACTGTTTCTGTGATTTTCAATCACTGCATGGTTCTCAATGACAGTTTGCGCGTAGAGCTGCAGGTCATCAGCGTACCAATGAAAAGATCTTTTGAGAATAGCTGTAATAGAAAATAAAAGTGGAGAGAGTATACCGCCTTGAGGAACGCCGATGGGCAGATCGCACCAGTCAGAAAATTTCTGATTAGCACGAACCGCTTGCCGACATTCAAGAAGATATGATGAAAACCAATGCCGTGCCAACGAAGATTCCCCAATTTGAGACATGATAGCCAGAAGGATGTTGTGATCAATGGTGTTAAAAGCATTGGAGAAATCTATTAAAACTAACACCGTTAACTTCGAGTTCCCCAGGCCATTCCTGACGTCTTCTGTTACTTTAAGCAAGGCTGTGGTTGTTCTGTGGCCAGGTCGACAACCTGATTGGAAAGGGTGGACAGTTTGTTCCTAAACTTCCTATTCATGGCCCGCTTCTCCACTTCACTTCGCAGCTCGCCGCTTGAGTGGAAACACACCCTAGCCACGAATCCGGCTTCAAGGTGAGGGATATAAAGGAATAACCACTAAAAATATAGCATTTTGAATTTATTTTCACAATACATAGTATACATGGTACAATAAATGCATCTTGGACGATTTAATACAAGAGTATCAATAGGTATAAAATATTTTTTATTCAAGCAGATCTTTATGCCAAGATTCTCGAACTCTCATGCTTAATGTATATGCTTAATTTTACGGTAAATGCTTAAATAATAACTTAATTTTGGCTACATTAACTAAAAGTGAATATATTTTGTACTATTTAAAATATTACGTATCTGCTTCAAAATTGATGACGACAATAAATAGCGATATTACGTTTAAATGATTAAAAAAATATATACAATATTTACATGCATCTTTTCAGTCTTCGTATATTTTAATGGAAAATCGCACTATTCGAATGTTGATACAAAACTGCTATACTTATGGATCTTGTATTGACTCGATGTAGTGCTTAGGCAGTAGATAATATTGAAACTTCTCTCATGTAAAACGTTCGCCTCGTCAGTTAATCTCGTGTAATCATGTAAGAGACTTATGTTAGTACCTATTTCTTTTACAAAATGACTAACCTTATATTATTTGGCACGGTCTCTAGATCCGATAATTACGCTTGGATTAACACCACACCCACGAAAAACAGTCATGTCTATTTCAGTATGTGAACAATTCGTTCTGAGTGACCTACAATTACAATGAATGTTTTTGTAAGAAAAACGAGAATGTCGCGGAGTTGATATGTAGGTGTTATGTGTGAGTGGCAGATATGTTCATGTACATGTGTGCGCCGTCGCGGTCGTCGCAGCGTGCGGGCGCGTGCGGGCGCTCGCGCGACCCGAAGTTGAGTCGCAAGTGCGTTCCGTTACGCGTGTCTGCATCGCAGTCTAGCGTCTCACGCGATGCTGACGTCTCACGCTCCACTATCGTAGCCATGTGCTGATTCCTGAAATATGAATATTGGGTTAGTAGGTTGTTCATTTATTTCGTTTCTAAATAACATGAATCACATTTAGATTCCACATTATACACGCACACTTGAAGAACAGTCACAGACATGGTAATGTGGCGAGACTCGGTAAGTAATCACAGTTCCAGTACTATATAATAATCTACATTTATTTTTCTATATCTAACAAGATTTATCGGTAGTTTACTGGTTCTTTTTTTATCGGTTTCTACTAAAATGGGAGGGTGGTGGGGTCAATTTTCATTACGTAAGTACCTACTAATATGTTAATTCATGTACCTGTTGTCATGTTTAGGGTGTCCAAAAGTGGTGAACTGGGGGCAGCCGCCGTTGAGAGGCCGCGGCGGCGGCGGGATCAAGTAGTCGTCCATCCTGTTCTCTCCGTCACACGCAGAGTGCATCGTCAATGTACTGGATGATATCTGAGAAAATAAAAGAAAAATATTGTAAATAAAAAACTGAAAGAAAAGCGCATTATAAATTAAGATAGAAAGAGAGAAATAAATAAGAAATGTTAAAAATTCTAAAGAGAAGTGAAGAAAGATTCAAAATAAGAGATAAATGAATAAATACTTAGTAATTCAAAATTAGAAAACGAAGAGATTCTAAATTATGAGATCAGAAAATGGAAAGACGTTCTAAATAAGGGAGGTTCAAAATACGACAATGACATCTAAAACATGATAAAAGAGAGAGAGAGAGAATATGGTAAGTTCTTTAACACTCACAATCGATCTAGCTTTGTCATCGATCTCCGACTGAACACTGTTCGTTTCTGCCACACTTCCCCCACTGACCGTACTAAGGCGTCCCGATGAAGATGAACCTGGGAAAACAAATGAATTTATTAGAATTTGTTAATTATGTCAAATATTATTTATTAAATCTTTAACTTTGGTATGTCCAACTTACTTTCACTCAGGCTGCTATTTGGCCTCGTGTTTCCATTTCGTTTTTCAATTGTTCCATTGTTGTTGTCGTGGTGGTGGTCTGAAATTGAATTATTCATCGTAAGTAACGCATAAAAACGCAGCTTGTATGTTTCTATTTCAAAGCGTATGATATATACTCACGTTTGTTTTTGCTCTTGGAGAACATTTTCTTCACCCTCTCGAAGGGCGTCGGTCTTTTCATGTTGTCTTTTATTTTTAGTTGTATCCTATCATACTCTTCTCGCATCTTATTCAACTGTTCCTGTTTCTCCTTGAGCGACTGCTGAGTCTCATTTCTGTTCTTCCATTCCATCACCAACTTCTCAACTTCAGATATCGTGAAAACATTGTTTTTGAAATCGTTTATTATTTCTGCTAACTCTTCCTGCCCAGTCAGAGGACAGTTCTCTTTTCCTGATTTCACACTACCACTGCTGCGAACGTCTTTGGTATTTAGATTTATTTGGCTTATATCACTAGTAGGAGTGTCAATGGTAAAAGTCTTTGATTCTTCGGTGGGCGAGTACAGGAATATGTCGGACTGCTGCGGCATCAGTCGCGAGCTATTCGCGTACAAGTTATTTGGTCTGAACTTAGGGCTTTCTACTTTTATATTGGAAGGTTGGACTAAGTAATCGTGTTCGAGTGCTTGTTGGATTCTGTCCACCGTGTTGTCGTGAAGTGGGAATTCGTTTTGGTAGAACTGTTCTTTAATTTTCGGAAGCCTCAGATTCGGTCGTTGCTTCTTTTCAAAATCATCTGGCTTTTCGATGTTTTTCTCCAAGTTCTGAGTGCAAGCTTCGCTGAAGGGATCGGTGGAGGTGTGGTCTCGTACTGGTGAGTCCACAGTGTCACATGTTTCTACGATTCTTAGGTCTTCTTGTTTAGCTTCGTCTTGGCTTTCTTCTTTGTCGTTGTCTGACATGTTTTTCAGGTAATAGTACATATTGGAGAATTCATTTATTTTCTGGAAAAAAGGTGATATATGACATGAGAAACTTATTCGTACTTTCACTTAAGTTTTATTTGTCATAGAGTATGTTGGAGTACTCACAAGATGATCAGCCAGCACGTCAGCGAGCGCGTAGTGCTTGTGGTCGCGCGCGAGGTCGGCGGGCGTGCGCTGGCGCACATTGCGCAGCGCGACGGCGGCGCCGCCCCCGGGACACTCCAGCAGCTGCCAGCACAGGCGCTCCAGACCGAACCGCGCCGACCAATGGAGCAACGTTGGGTATTCTTCACCACCTACACAATAACACACAAAATTGTTTATTTTTTATATGTTTATCCTCTCATCGGAACGCCTTATAGCAATTATCGTCTGTTTTTTATACCCTGAGACTAAATTGACATAAGTAATGTCAAATTTACTATAGGAATGACGCCTTTTGTGTTGAAATGTCATTTTAGTCTCCGGGTTTAAAAAACAGACGATACACCAATGGAGCACATTTAGTTAATTATCATTACTTATCCCCTTTTGTTAAAATTATTTGAAACTCGATACTAACTAGCCGTGGTCATCAGTTGTATGAAAGAGGAAACTTACTCGACATATCAGCTTTCGGGTTGAACTGCTCAGTGGACGCTAGCAGATTGAAGTGCGGTGGTATGTTCTTTTGGAAGGCGTTCAGCATCCAACTGTCCAGTTGTTCTTTGCTGGTTGTTTTGAAGCCCAAAGTCTGTGGGAAGAAACATTTTTATTAAAGAAGATGCCTAAAATGGTAAGATTACTTCGAATGACTTGCATGGTTTTTGTAAATTAACAAACAGAATTATGAAAAAAATATATCTGTATTTAGAAAGAGAAATTGCCAGGTATAACTCTGCCCTATGTAAAAAACATTACAAGGATACTAACTTGACACATAAACTCCAGTGGATGATCCGAAGCTCTTAGCAGCTGGTCCAATTCCCGGAGCCTGCTCTCGCACTTGATCTGTCTTCGTCCAAGCGACTGACCGTTCTTGCTCACACGGACCCAAACGAGCATGGACACTTCCAGACATGACTCTGTAATAAATTATATCGGTTGACTGGATTGAAGGGAAGAAAAAAATTTGCTGCTCTTACTCGCAAGTAATATGGGACAAGGACAGGCAGGATAATGATAATACCCATTACCCATAGTCAAAAGCATTTATTTCAAATAAACTAATACAGGCACTTTTGAAAGGTCTAGATATAAGTCTGTCTTATAAAATTATGCTAATTGCACATTCCAAATCGTAGTCTTGGACAAGAATGTGCAAGAAACTCCATGGACACTCTTCAATCATATTATGTTTTACAAATATCTTGTTTAACATATTAAAAACTACACGTGAGCATATATCAAATTAGGACAGACGACTAGATGTCTATTGATGGGAAGTACTTTTATTTCGAAATTTTATTATAAAAGAGACCTCTCAAAAGATATTCAATTCCAAAGCATAAATAAAGCTTTCTCCGTAGACTTCTCAAGAGGCACTTGGTTGGGTCATCCTATAAAAAAATTGGTCAATCATCTTTCTTACCTGGTATATCAAACTGAAGAGTGTAAGGGTTCCTCTTCTTGAAGCTGGGGATGTTAATGACCTCCCCCTTCTTGTCCACCATTATCTTAATACTGTCCTCGTCTCTAATAGGGTCGTTGAGCAGCGCTATCACTCGACTTTGTCCCTGCGTGCAAACGACATTAATTAACTCACGTTGTGAATTTATTTGGTTAACGTAAACAGGCCTTCACTTAGCGAGACAACAACTTTCTCCGCAATTTTTGTCCTTTACACCTTTTCTATAAGGTTGCAAGTTCCGTGGCAGTTTTTATAAATGTTTGTGCCTAACGGTCTAATTTGTCGGTAATGGACTTGGGATTTCCTCGTAAACGTTTAAATTGATTCGTAAGAATTTGTGGCATGTTTACTGTTAAGTATGCCATCTTGTGTTTAGTTAAGATAATTAGTTGCTGTTATCGTGTCGTTTTTGTTGTAATTTGTGTGTACTACTTACGATTTTAACTTTCTTCGGGACGATGGAGAAGCTGGTTCTGTCAGTGGCTGTGTCTTTACAGTCTTTTGTCCTTAGGATCCCGACAGCAGCCGTCAGGAATGTATCCACGAAAGACGTGTCCTTCTCCCTCACACACATCATTTGCCACTGATCAATTGTTGGGTACTCTACACAAAATAAAACACTTCATTAGGTACGTACTTCCACTAAATTAAACTTCTGTCTAACTAATTAATTGAGATCTCACAAATTGATTGAGTTATAAATGAAAATCAAATTCCAATTAAGGCAAAACAAAAATTCGCCAACGAAATTGCTTATGCTTTCATAATTAACTTTCCGAAGTTTTAAAAGTGCGATGTTGTTCAAAAGTTCTGTAAGCAATTCCCGTTTGCCAAGAATTTTAGAAGTTTTCGAATTATTTTTCTTGGTTTATATTTAGATATCATACCTTCACAGTTACCGGAGATGACTTGGTTTTTTTCTACGCCAAGTAGCATAACCAGCACCTTGTCTACTTTGAACAGGCTGTCTCCGTTGACGTCTTTCTTCAGATCTGCCAACTTATTCGCCAGTATTGGACACAAGATCACTATTTGTAGTTGTGCCTTCGTCAGTTTGTCTACCTTTTCTTGCGAGTCTGCTGCGAGCAGCTCCTCTGCAGTTATTGGTGTGACTCTGCAATAATAAACAGCTTGATAAAGTTCAATTATACTTTCTGATTTACCTGATAAGACAGGATGTAGATAGTAAAAAGTGATGAAATAAAAGAAATTGTTATCTACAACATTATTGATCTATAAACATTATAGATTTGCACTTTTCAAGGTGATGAAATCTTATCGGTTAAATTGCATTCAAGTAAACCTTACAAATGAAGTGGTAGGTACCTGTAATGATGTCTGGCTCTTTGCGACATGATCTTATCAAAGCTTGCGACCAAGTAGTCGGACCATAGTGCGCTCTCGGGGGACCCAGAGCTCCAAAGTATTGCTATATCTTCCATTTCTGCAACAAAGACAAACAATTTAACATTAATTTACACATAAAATTCCTATCACTAAAAGTAAATACAGACTCCGTAGACTGATATTTATTCCGCCAGAAACGTCTTCTAATGTTTACAATCGAGGAACACCCACTTAACCAATATTGTCAGCCTGTTAAATTAATCAATCATTCAGCTCGACTGGCTTTAAACAGACTATTGATTTTCTACAAAGTGTCTCAATGCTCGGAATGTCTCACAATTATTCGGAGATAACGCTCTGTTTCGCAGAAATACCTACTTACATAAATAAAATAATCATCCCAAATTGGATAAGCGCGACTGTGAACATGTAATAAGAAATAATATATTCAGAATGAAGTAGTCACTCGTCGCTGTCATGAATAAGTCTGTAGCGAGCTCAAATATAATATTTAACATTGAAAGGAAGTGTTGTCAAGGGATAATCAAGGCATGAACGATGTCGTTCACTTGATATCGGATGGGAGTCATTGGCTGGATCGAAGTTCATGGATCGCGCGGACGCTTCATAAATCTCTCTACACATGTTGAATTTAAATCCACGACAAGAAACTTGTACACAAATCGCACATTATTTTTAATGATGTGCACAAAAGGGTTACTCATGTCTGTCTGTATAAAGGGAACTCAAAAGTAATATTATACGAGAAGCGTATAAAGATGCCAATTGTGCGTGTAATGATGCAGTTTTAATTAATGTTAAGTGCGTACTTACGTTAATCGTAAAGACACTTGAAATCAATCGGCCGTTATTGATTAATGAATGCAATGCATTTATATTCGATGCAGAACAGAAATGCCTAAAAGTCAAGTGATCTGAGCAACTATACCGAATTTTTCTTTTATCTTTTAAGAGCGTTTTATTTTTGGATGCAAAACATTGCGTTACTTCTAGGAACCATTATATTTCACTTTCATTCCACAATATGTAATGGTCAGTTAGGTGTAAGAGCATTAAAAGCTTCAACGCTGTCCTAAAAACATATATACGCCTTTCCTAGCGTATGAATGAAAGCATACGGTCGCTGTTAAATTTTTTATTGCATCCAGTGCCACGCATACGCATCGACTGCTTACAAAATATGCTATGCACTGCGCGCGCGCCGGAAACTCGTACGGGTTTATACTTACCCACCTCTGCCGCCAAATGAAGACCCGACTAAATGTAATATCCGTTTCCTAAATAGACAAACGTCTATCAGCGTCGCCCGGAATAACTATAGCCGATTAAATGCAGCCAGTAACAGAATTGGAGGGCTGAATATGGCGCCCGATATGCAGTTACGTGTTGCTATACGACTATTTTCTGCTCAAGTAGAACGGAAGTGCCTTCTTGAAAGATTTTGAATTAGACTGGAATTTTGTTAAGCTCATTTGCATGTAGAATTAGCTTGGGCGTGCGGCTAAAGGTGATGAAACATCATTTTATCTTCTTTAAATGGCGATTATGCCAAATATGTATTTGATGTTTCATAAAATTATCATATTTCGCTCTATTTTTGCAAGCGTTTCCTCTTATTACCGACTACCGTCTTACTTATGAAATAAAAATCTTTGAAAATGTACAGTAACATATTTGCTTAACGAGTGAGCAGCCGTCAAAGCAAATAAAAACGCGTCACTTTTCGTTTATTTATGTTTGTTTAAGTACCAAATTGGTTGGACCAAATCCCTCACAGCATGTCTTCCGTCAGGTTACACTCCAAGCCCTATTTTTACCAGCACAATAAGGACGTTACGCAAGTTTTAAAGTGGAACAAAGCAAGTACGTTGGGCCACAGTGGGGCTGCGCTCGCTGCTCCACCGCTTTCAGTTTTCAGTTCAATGGCCGCCGTGGACGTCTTTGATGTTCCCAGTAAAATATTGTAGCCCTATAACGCCTCCCAATATGGCATGTAGCTTTTGAATCTGTGTTTTCTTTACTCAAGCCAAAAAGGTATTGCTCGTTTCTGTTAGCAAAAGGGTCGAGATTTGGAACCCCAAATGTAATTACTGACCCAACGATAATATCCTTGTGAGATTAGTTTCCTTTGGATCTATTCATCTTGTTACGAAAATAATTGTGAGACACATAATGCGATGACAATATTGTATCATCTGCCCTTGTACATTGTTAGTAAATAGGACAAGCAATATTCTCCAGTGGGACTGGACGTGGGCGACAAGACGTTGCCTATTCATTTCGGTATAAGACTTTTCTAAGAAATACGAGGAAACGCACCGTAGATTTCCAGCAAAGTCAGACAGAATGAGATCATATTAAAGGGAATTACTTAGTAGGTAACTGAAAATGCAGTTACAGTTTAAAAAACCCGTGAGTAATGCAGAAGTCTATAACTAGAACTACTTATTCATGAACAGCAGATGCTAAAGTTAAAATTGATTTGATCAATCTTCGTTTATGTTTCGATTATGATAATGTTTATAACCTAATTATAAGAGGATATTATTGTTTGCCAAAAAAGGGGTTAATATGAAACATGTTCGCTAACAAATAGTGAATGTGCGCCGGCGTGCACCCGACGCCACGTGATTCATCATATCAAAATAAACGTTCTTTTTCTCTGGCTCCTTTCAGTTCTTCGACGCTAAATCATACTTTCTGGTTTAATTATAAGACACATTTTATATTAATATAATTGATTGTTGACTCACCATCACTATCATTAAGCAGACTACCAAGCCCTACGAACAGTGAACATACACATGTTGGCTTAAACTGTAAATTCCGCTTACTGACTCATTAAAAAATTGGTTAAATAGTACTTCCCTTTGAGCTTCACAAAGGGAACTTTGAATTTTTTTGGGTTAATGCGAATGGACCATTGTTCCTCTGTGTTGACGTTCATTTACATTTTGTTGTCTCGATGTAATTAGACAATTTCCTCGCATTAACTAATAATAGCCTTGTATGCGGTCGACGCAGATAACGTCTTGTCTCGTCTTGTGTTTATCACGATACAACGTCGATAAACGTCACAAACAAAGTTATAATTCAATGCTCCGGCTGATAACATGACAACAGCTTGGGAGACAAAAGAAGATGTATGTTCTAGTGTCTACAATAGTACTGATAATGTATGACTGGCATTTTTAATTGATGGAAGCGGCTCTATCAAACACTTTTACTAAATTAATTTAAGATTTCCATCTAAGAATCTTCTGATCTCGTGAACGTCAGATGGTTAAGTCAGAGCTTTATGCTTCGTACCTTTTGTGCTGAAACTAAACAACAGGCTGACGTTTTCCATCTTTTGTCCCTAAACAATTGCGCGTCGTCTCTACATCAGTTAACACAATCTGTGGGAGCGATCCTACCGACAATATAGACAAGTTATACAAGACGTTTACGCATTTACATTCCCTATGCGAGTACATTACGGGAGTCGCTTCGATGCATGTAAATTACGTTATGTTTATTCAGCCATACATGCCACCCTGCATATTTAATGCGTCCGACGCGACCAACTCGGGTGCCAACCGAACTATGGGGCCCCTTCCTAATTCTCAGCGCTTAAAGCTCATTATCGTTTAAACATCTGCATGGCAACGGTCAATCTAATTTGGTGACGTTGTACGGTGTTTCTTTGACATTGATTTTGGATGGTGCTGGACATTTTCGAATTACAAAGTGTGACGCTGTTGAGTTCAGTAAAGTGAAGGCCGCTGAAGACATCTTTAGCGAAGACAATGGCTTATTATTAATCGCATTAAGGTAGTTGAGCTGGTCGCCATGCACAAGTGTTATAGCACCATTGTATGAGCTGCTCTATGTATACCTATTCAATACACGAACTTACTTATTAATATAAAAGAAAATCGTATAAATCTATATCATGTAAGTAATAACTGTAATAAGGTCTCCGTATAACACATTTTCTTCGCTGAAAGTACAGGGACATTAAATTAAGGACCGTGGAAATGAAACATAAAGCTCTCCCTCGTAGCTTGGTACAATACGAAGGAAAATGTGGTAAAAGATTATTTTATTAATACGTATCTTTAGTCGTTATGTGAGCTAATTAGATTTATAATTGAACTCCTTTGCAAGTAATGTCAAATAATTAATTAATATGTAACAGATTGCGGAGCTTACAAGTTCACTTATCCGCTTTACAGTGTACGTAATAATTATGCCGTATTTGTCTCAAGTTGAGGGCCGTGATTGTTATGCGTAAATTGGATAACAGAAGTTTGCACCAACACTAAATTAATTAAATTATTGTAACTGTATCTCACGGCTCTTGATAAAAAAGTACTGTCATTAAACGGTACCTCAAAAATAGTTAACATGCAAAAACTTTTGAAAACACAAAGTGTAACATTAAAACCATTTAAATTTTAAAATAAACTCACTTGTGTCAGCCATTGTTTCGCTCTTTTTATCCTCCATGTTGACGCGAGTGTGAGAAGACGTAGTTCGCGACAGTTTCAAGTTAACCGCTTGTCATTGCACTGACTAAACTGCAGGCGAGCACTAGAAAGCGCACGAAATTAATACAAGAGTCCTGCGAACTGTGACAGCGAGAAGTGTCGGTTCGCGATCATGTGGCGCGCGGCCGGCGACTGCGCGCTGGCGTCAGGCGGCGGCGCACGCGCACGCACTTCGCATACTAAAAGCTCGGCGCGACAACGATAATCGCAAGTCGCAACGCCATCGCGACATCGCCAACGCCATCCCTCGCGCCCAACCGCCTAATCTTGCAAAACAAATTTGGGCCCATGTGTCAATATTCCCCGAACGTTATCGACGACCAAATAAGAGATGGTAAACACGAAAATCGTTTTTATTATATTCTGATTGCGTTTCGCAGATACGCCTAATCGGCGAAATATTACGTTTCCTGAAAATTGATAAGTTGACATAATCTTGATGGTATCGAAGTTGAGACAAATCATTTTGTAGGGAATCTCGAATTGATATCTTACGTAATGTTTGGTTTTTATTTTTATTGTTAATGATAAGACGTATTGCATCGTATCCGTGTTTTAGATAGCTCTTGTTAAAGGGCAAGTGAGATATGATGAATTGAAGATATCAAAAGCGCCGCTGAGGTTGTTGGACATTTGGAGATGCATGTGCATCGCGCCGCAAGTATCGGCGAGGGTCGAAGGGCGGCCCGGCGGGAGCAACGCTCTCCGGTATCGGCCCTAGGTTTCGATTGACTTGTTTATGACCGTTTATCATTATTATTCACTTCCACGTACCTCTTATTATTATCTTAGAATAGAATTTTACTGCGGGCGCTTCCTTTACTGTCGCTTTCAACGTTCAATATTAAGTTATTACGAAGACAAAGAAAGATATATATGGTAATTTTTTCTTACATCCTGATCACGTTAAGTTAGATAATATCTTAGTTTAACTACATCTACATTAATTAGCTTAAGTAATCCATAAGTAGGTGATGACAAGTACACAATGCTAACTAGTTGCTAAGTACCGTAAAATGGGGTGAATAGAAACGCAGGGGTGAATAGGAACGAAAATGGTTACTGGATTTTAACGTTATTTAACAGGTTTTTCCAGCATTTAATTACTCCTATTTATCCATTAATTGTAATAAAAGGCGATGCTTATACAGAAATGAAGATAAAATATTTAACCAAAGTAAAAATTAAAATCAAACTTTCGTTCCTATTCACCCCTGCGTTCCTATTCACCCCGTTTTACCCGGTAAATACGAACCGCATAAAATGTAAGTAAATGTTAACGTGTAAATCATCGTAGAGTAAATAAGTGATAGCAAATATACCATTCAATAGTTTACGTTACACTCTGGAATAATCTTCAGTCAAATCTATTACGAGTTTTGATCGATAGCAAACAGCCTAAGTAAATATGTTCCTCAAATAATTCACACTCGGCTAAGATAAATCATAACATAATAGTAAGATACATATACTAGTATTTATTTATGGATGATTCCGATACGTTTATTGCCTCACTAGATTGTGCCAGCGGCTTCGCACGCGTAGAACTCAAAAATTATCCCTAGAGAACATACTCCCGAGATTTAGAATTGTCCTATGTAGTGCTGCCTGGTTCGATTGGATTACAATCAGGGCAGATGTTAAAACGAATCGGGATTTTAGATTGGGACTAATAACAAAAACTTTTATTTTGTGGGTAGCCATCTGAGGAGGATGACTTCTCGCAGCCTAGATTGAAACGAGAAGGCGTGTCAGACTTTTACTGACTTTATTATTACTGTACTGACTAAAAGCGACCTCCTTCAGTTACTTTGGTTTTAATAAAACTCTTTCATTTGGCTTGCCTGATCAGTCCTAAATCGAGACATCCCGCGCAAATCGGGACACCTAGCAACGCTACCTATTCTCGGCTTCGTCTACGCGATATCAACTTTTAATATCGAACTCCGTTCAGCCGTTAAGACATGAAGAAGTTATATTGTTACTATTGATTCTTTATTTAAAGATAACGATTGAAAGTCAAACGTCAACGTGCCTACTTCTTTTTAACTTCAGACAATAAAACTGGACTTACCTTTGAAAGAAAAATTCTTTGGTTTTCTTCTCTTGATGGTGTCATCCTCATTTTGGTTGAACCGTGGCGGGGGCATCCTCGGCACTTCGCTGGGAACTGCAGTCACCTCCCCCGCCCCCGCCGCACCCGTGGTCAGGTACCCGCCAACCGAGTGTCTTCTCCTACCCTGAAGGGGGATTGTGTAAAAAACTTCTTCGCGCTCCTGGGGACCATCTGTTGTGACCACTGTTGTGCTTATTTTGCCCTTCCTGTAGAACAAATAAGGTTGTTAAAGTTGAATTTTATATATTAATTGAACATCATATGTCAGTATATTTATAAAAGTGTTTGGCTTACTTGATACGCGGAGCAGTAAATGTGTGTCTCATGTCTCCAGGAGCGCAGTCCCCTGGTCTCGGCTGTCCTTTCAAAAACGCTTCGGCTTGTTCTGGCTCTCGAGCGGACAGAGATCTCAACAGAGCCCTGAACTCCTTGCGTCTGGGGCTCTCTGGCTCCCTGCGGCGCGGGGAGCCGAGCGGCCGCCCAGCATCCGGCCAGACACGGCCCGGCGCTGACCGGGAACATGGCTCGGAAGAGCCTTGAGATTCCCCGCTGTCAGGCACATCCTTGTTCGGCAACGCGAAATATGACGGATTATCTGAAAACAATATTAACATTGTAAATAAACAAAGTTTCGGTTCATATCTACCCAATTTACATTTGGTCCAATGTTGATAAATGATATAAAGGGCACACAATACCGAGTATCATCGAGGCGGTCGATGCGACGTCGCTCGCTGGCGGTGGCCAGTACTCTACGAGTCCGACACACGGGAATTATTCAATAACCCCAATGAACTAACGGCTCTCCATTACGTCCAGTGCGGGCCGAGTGTAGCAACCTACTTTTGAAGGCCGGAAAATGCGAATTGAAGGCAATTTTCGCCCATTGTCTACTCCCTATCTGGATGTCTCACTGGTGCAATGATAAGCCATTTGGCTAGCTGACATGTCACGTACTTACGAGGGAATGTGGTCCAGTAATAGATGCTACTAGTACCCATGTACTTACGACTTGCATTTACTGCGTTCAGTGCTATATAACTTTGGCTAATTTTAATAGCAGCATCAGCAGTCGTAAACGACACTTAGGAATTTAACGCACTTTAGAATGTGTGTCGGTACGCTTTAATATGAGACAGAAATTACATCATAAACCATTTATATATATCATAAAGTAAATGAAGTATAGCATTATACAGTAAAAGGGAAGAGAATCAAAGCAAAATAGGATGAATGATGTCTAATGAAGATTTATAAACGTTTCGAAATTGGGATGGGATGTGAAAGAAGAGCTTTTACCACATTCGTATTTTTTGTTGTGCCCGCATCTGCGAGTTTTCGGGCGGATTCAGGAGCGTGGGGCGGCATAGAGATGACCCTTGGCACATGTGGCTAAATAAAAACAAGTGACGAACAATAGCGGACCCACTCCTAAATAACACGTACAATGCCATGCACTGTTATTGTTGTATTATTGACCAGTAATGACGTATTTGACAGTAATTAATTGCATTTTACGTCGGTTAGTAACAAGAGCTTCTGTTAAAAGTTCTAAAGATGGAAAATATTGAGTAATTAATGATTTGACAGATTTCTTGTAGATAGTTGGATGAATATATTTTTTTAAAAGACTAACCAAGGAGTTTCTCGCTGGTTCTTTTTCACAGATAACGGCCAATTGGAACTAACACTAGTTTCTAACATTTTATACGAGAAAGTGCCCATGTAGGCATTTGTGAAATAAAAACATTCTGACTTGACTTGAATTAAAATGACATTTGATTATTATGATAATTATGGCATTATTAAGCAAACGTAAAAATATTTGTAAAAATAATATATGCTTAATGTTGACGTATTTTTGAGGTAAGTAATTAATGCATATTAGATCGGGTAGCAACAAGAGCTTCTGTTAAAATATCTAAAGATAGCAAATATTGGGTAACTAATGATTTGAGAGATTTCTTAAAATGGATAGTTAAAATGTCGCTTAAAACAAACGCAGAAATCATGATGACTAATATTATAAATGTGAAAGTGTGGATGTTTGTTACTTAATCACGCAAAAACGGCTGAACGGATTTGGATGAAATTTGGCATGCAGATGGCCTTTGACATGGAAAAGAATATAAGCTACCTTTTTATCCCGGTTCTTTTTTGTTAAACTTATAATAACTCGCAGACGAAGTCGCGGGAAGAAGCTAGTATTTAAATAAAAATACATAAGAGCAGTAGAGTAGTAAAAAAATAATAGGCTCATTTTGACTTTTGAAGAAATTGCATGTTACTATAGTAAGCGCAAAAAGAATACTTACAATATATTCCATGATATTATTTAACGCCAATTTAATTATTTCATGCTTGATTTCGTATTTTCTAAGTTTAGAATAGGTATGTACTTAAAATAAATATAATGCAAAACGGGCAAAGGCTTAGTTTATTATAATTATAAATTAATATGAATTTATTACCACATAACTATTAACAACAGAAGATAACTATTATATTACCTTATAAATAACTTAGTAACCATTTATTTAAATCAATTTAATATCTTTTTCAAATACGTAACTATGTGCCTACCTACTTACTAAAATAACTTAACAATTTATCCTGTACCTACTCATTAGCTGAAGTTAAAAATTTCAGCAATGTACAATTCTAATTAGTACAATCATCGGTCACAGTCTAAACAAATGAAGTTAGGCGCCTCTTGATTAATGAATCAATCGTATTTCTCGGAAAGCCTAAAAAAGCTGCCAAAATACGTCTTGAGACTTTGGACGAGTGACTAATTTTATTCTTACCGATATGTTTCAAAATGTGCGATAGCTTCAGAGCTTACATATATGCTTCCTCGAATTCACCGTTAATTACTACGGCGACGAGAGTGCACCTGAATACTAATTAGTCACGACAATACCTACTGTGCCGCGAACAGTTATCATCAACACTAATAATACACACCGATGCCTAATTAGGAAACAATGTATTTTATGTCCTTATGAACAATTATCAGCGTCCATCGTACCTATACCTATACCACGCAGCTTGTTTGTAAATATAAATACAAATTTCAAAATTAAGACTTGCCAATAAAAATACTGAAGATAAACTTATCACAGATTGAGTAAGAGTTTTCAAAAGCAACTTCTGATCGGAAAATTAAATAACTTATTGAACTTAGAAAATTGCAAAAGTTTAATACACAGCGCAGGCGGTTGATCCAAGGATTCCATAATGAGGTTTACACAACAAACAAGTAGAGGTAAAGTATTGATAACTCACTTGTGGCCCGAAGGCAATAGTCAAACTGGGGTCCCATGGTGGAGATCACGGTATGTTCACTAAACACGACACATCTGGACGGGCGCGCGGCGTGCTCTGCGCGCGGCGCGTATCTCGGGATCCGGCGCGCGCGCAGGTGGAACAGCGCGGGTTTTAGGCGCACACGTGCGGGCTTTCACAAGGAAGCAAAGCTTTCTTAGCACGCGCGCACAGGAAACGCACGGTGTATACACAGCCCTGATGCGCTGTAACCATGTATCGATGAATATTGAACGATATGGATGGAGGTTAATTTCCTGGGATTTCCTGTGCCAGCGCCATACCATGAGAATTCATATGATAATAGTTACAACAGCTTTGTTTTTGCAACGAATTTTAGTTTTGAGGCGGAATATGCGACTGTACTTCTTTCTTATTAGGGGCGTATAATTTTGAAATAATAAACGGCACTGATCAAACTTTGAATAAGTCCACAGAAGGAAAGAAAATAAATCTTTATTAGAAAAATGCTTATTCAGTCCTGAACAGGAGCAGCGACAAACGTCTACGAAACCAATCCAGCTGCGTTAAAAGAAACCTTTCAGGTCAAGAATATCCCGACACACAGTCAAATCATGGCGCCTTCAGTACATATTCATGAAAAGGGGAGTTGTGTGGCCAGTTTTAATTTTAAGTGTTTATGCGTTTGTTGCTTGCGTCCCGTCGCCAACAGCCAGGCGTGGTGTTTGTAAACACACGTCCATTCACAGACCCCTCGGGGAACACTGCACGAGTAATTATAACCCTTCTATTAATAGACACAGACCCTGTAGGAAGTAAGGGAGGATGTAACTTCGAATGGTACAGGTAAACAAGGTTTGGGGGAGCCTGGATATCCGGAGCTTCTGTTGAAGATTTTTTGTATGTTTTTTTTGGAATTTTTGTTTCCAGAAGCTACACAGTAAATTTTATAAATTGTAATAAAGAATGCATTACGTAAAAATACTGTCAATTCGTCAAAATATATTTTTACTGGTTTCAGACACAACCGTTCGTACTACAAAAAGACCTAGCCTATTTTTTTTTAAAGAAAACGTCAATAATGATAAAGTTATTTCAACCAATCAAATGTGTTCTGACAAACTATTACAGTTAGAAGTAGTTTTGACCATCGAACAGTTCGGTATATGGACTACAGATATACAGGTATTACTTAAAGCATAAGTCGACCAACACACATACAATACATGATACATCAAGCATGCAGCTAAAAGCGCGAGTCACAAAATCTGAAATGAACATCCAAGAGGCAGTTGTGCATGACGCTGTACGTATGTATTACAATTTCAATCTCGGCTCGTCTGTCGACCCATTCGAAAAATGAGAACTGTGACGTCGGACTCTATTACTGAAATGTTTCGGAATTAAAGTCGCATACGATATTGCTGAATGGCGTAGCAAGTGCTACGAAGCGTAGAGCTTTCAAGTTATGCTTAGATTTAAGTTGATTTTCGTTATAAGGTACGACATCTCAGTACTTAATACGATATATTTTGATATTATTTATACCTACTCACTAATGTATAAACACGTATTTGTGTTTTTGTTGAATAAACTCAAAAACAACTGGACCGATTTTGAAAATTCTTTCTGTGACATAGGCACACTCATATATTTATCTACATTGACGCGGGCGAAGCCGCTAGCAGAAGCTTTTTCGTTATAATTACAGAAAAAAATAGTCACGCAGCTTTAAAAGTATGAAAACAGAATGGGCTGCTGTAGAGCGTAGCATCTATTCTAGCTCAGCATCGGAGCCTTTCATTTATTATGTAAAACGATTTGTACTAGTTTTTGTTTTTTTTTTTAAAGAAGAAAATGAATATACGTTTGGTTGGTTTTGATGTTATTTATTTGGATATATTCTCTACATAAAATTTTCAGTTCAGGGGCACACCACAAACGTACATTTGTCCCCGCTTATTCACTGTGATCTTACGTAAGAACTATCAAGACTCCCTCCCACCTCCTTGTAAGAAAAAATAAGATATGGTCGACCCCCGTCCCTCCCTAAATCGTCTTACGTAATAAACGAATGGCCCTTTACAAAGTTAATTACCTCCGCGCAGACAAAGCCGTTTAATTAAACATTAATGAATATTCTATTAACTTGATTTCATATTATTATACAAATTGAAACTAGGCAGATGATAACGTAATCCAATTTACTTAGTAAAATATACAGAGCTTAGTAAATACATGAGAGTGAACATAGAATGGGATTATGCCGGAAAGCAGACGCCGACCGATATTATGTATGGTTTGTTTGTATACAATGTGGCACGGATTTATGTCTTATTACATAATATCATGTTGAGGTATACAGTTCCTTTCCATTGTTATCCTAACACGTATTATCTGATGAGTTCATTGAACTATTGGAACAAATAGGGCAGTAGATAACAAAAGAATCGGAGCACGCATTGATTCTGATTCTTTGAAGTATTCTAAGTTCAAAACACTTGGTACAGCTGAGGCGTATCGATTGACACAGGAATAGGCCCTTCGTACAGTGGAAGTAAAAAAAATATACCAGATGTCGGGTCGACTGTGTTTACTTGCATCTGCTGTAAAACAAAGCTCGGTCTTGTGGCGCAAGGATTTACAGAGGGCATATAGCGATGTACCGCGCAAGCGTTGCTTCACTGTACTTACCCACTTGGGTTTCTATATACTATATTTACAAGTTCTTGAAGAAGCTTGTTTGTTTTGGAGATGAAATTAAATTTTATGTCAGTAGAAAAAGGAAATGCATTTTATGCACTAGCTGCTGCCAGTGGCTTCGCCCGGTTATAGCAAATAATTTCTTATCCTAAGGGAATATACTCGAAAGATAAAAGTATCCTATGTGCTATTCCAGGATATGGTCTAACTGTGTATCAGGTTGCATCGAAATCCGTTCAGCACTTCGAGCGTGAAGAAGTAACAAAAAACGCATACACAAACTTTCGCATTTATGTATAATATTAGTGTCATGTGATACCTAAGTTGAAGAGAGAGGTTATAGGTAGGTCAATGTAACGTCCCCTTATAAAAGTTGAGTAATCGACGAAAATAATAGTTTATATACTGAAGGAAGAAGATTAAAAGTGCGTCAAGCACGCCAGCTCTACTCTATTCTTCTTCTTCTTTATCCGTCTCTCCCTCCATTATCGGGGTCATGTCTCCTCACAATTCTACGCGAGGACAGTATCTTGGGTTGTCGGTTTTGGCAATTGGCCTTTCTCTACAATTCATTCTTATGAATTAAAAAAAATACACCCTTAATATCACGAAGGTTACATATTGAAAAGAAATCATCATTTTCAAAAACGACCACCAACCAACTACCTTCCTATCGGTGCCTATAGATATCGAAGCGCTGGTGAAGTTCAAAATCCGAGGTAGGATTCAGGGAATGCAAGCCAAGTTGGTTTATTTTTGTGTGTTCGTACTCATCGCTGCGAAATGGCACGTTGTGATTAAATTCTCCCATTAGTCACCATACGATGATTAGTATTTCATACAATTATTTTGATATAAGCTTTTTGAAGCTGGCATTGCTCAAGTGAATTTCAGGGAATTAGAAATTTTCGGACATGACCGCTTGCGAAAGAGAATATATGTATATGATGATCAGTATTTCATATAATTATTTACAAAAGTTTACCAAAAAAAGAATCGGGATAAAAGGTTTATATGCATGCCAAACATACAAATCTGTTCAGCCGTTTTTGCGTGATTAAGTAACAAACATCCACACTTTCGTATAATATAAGTTAGGATTAACTTTTTGAAACCGGTATTGCTCAAGTGAATTTCAGCGAATGAGTTTTTCGGATATGACCGCATGCGAAAGAATATACATATTATATAACATGTATATTTTATATTTGGTTTTCCCCGTTAGATATCTGTTAAAAAACTTCATCAGAATTCGATGACCCACCAACGAAATGCAGCGTAAATGCGTGTTTGAGTAAGTTCCTAAGAAAATTACATATTCAAGGAAATAAAACTTCGAATCTGTCGGGAAAATATGGCTGTCATCTATTTGGATCATAAAATATAATTTTAATAGTAATCGGGAAGTGGAATGAAAGCGGGGTGTCAGCTGTTTATCATCCCACGCTGGGTTCTGAAGCGAGAAATGTGTTGTAGTACGGCGCGGAGTCGTGGGCGATGGGATGGGCAATCTGTCGCCACAGCGCACAATGCTGGCTGAACTTAACACAATAGCCGTTGTTACATTACCTTTGAATTGTACAACGTGACAACCTCTTGTTCCTGCCCACTTCCGAAAGGAAAGGGCGAGTTGACATTTCTACTATTACCGGAAACTTATACGATTCCACTGTGGGAATAATTTTATTTATCCTCCTGTCTGCCACGAGATTATTACAACAAAACCAAAGAAAATATCGTTTCAGTAGATAAAGTACTTATAGCTAAAAAATTCGACGTTTCAAAAGTAACGAGGCACTCTTCAGAACCCTGGTAATTGGATATTTCCTTAATGCAGAGCCATTCATGTAAAAAAATAAGCAGCTGAAGAATTCTTGGCTTACCCATATGTAGGTCATATTCAACGGAGGATGCGTAATAGGATTCACGTTATAATGATTATGAACAGATAAATTAAGGTTCATTACACAACCTACAGCTATAGGTCTTAGGTATAGCAGGGGTGGTCAAATGGCCGATTCCGATCGTCTATCGGCAGTTAATTCAGTCGATCTTGGCAAGTATTAGCGTTATTAGATCTTTTAGGCCAAAAGGACTATAGCGAGCCGGCAGATAGCTAGCTATTATCGACTCTACTACATTCTATTATCATGTCACCTCGTAACTTCTTGTTTGTCAAAATAAAATCGAACGTATTCAAGTCAAGTTACTGAAACTTATTAAGCCCGCTTCAATCGTTCTTTCATCGTTAACTTGACCTTTTTCAGAATTATTCGACAAAGTTTTTGTGCTATTCACGATATGAAAGTTTATTATACTTATTGAAACTCTTCAAAGCGTTGTGCTACATTTTTTGAGTTGGCTCGTCTTTTATCCTTATTGCTAAATATTTTGTATTGGTAAGTTTCACGACGGAGTCTAGTTAGTAAACTTTACACTGTGGGTCGTATCAAGTTTGCCACCCCTGATTTATAAGCCCATTTTCCCTTTTATTTTGTGCTTTAATCAAAGTAAAGGTTAATCTAGAAATATTCTCAAGACGCAATAAGAAAAATCGATCATAACGCCCTAAACTTATAAGTAGGAACCCTGCAGCTGGATGTTAAAAGCAAAGGCGGTCTCGCTTCAGCCACGGGTTTTTAAATTTTTATATTGACAAAACTTTTATGTGCTATGCGTAAAGTAAACATTATAGCCGAGGCATTAAAGTATAAATAGAAAGGAATAAGGAGCGTGGCCCTAGAGGATATTATATTGTAGGTGCCAGTCCATAGTGAATTTCAACATATTAAACTACCTATTTCATTATGGCCCCAATATAACCAGAATCCCAAGAGTTACAGACAAAATGGCAAAAGAGACTCGTCATAATGATGTATCGGTAATATAATATCGAAACAATGTCAATATGGAGCCATAACGATTACTTACTTACTTATCATTATTTTATCTAGCCTTTACTGTCCCACAGCTGGGACGTCCATTCCACGTCCACTCCCGACTATGAGCTCCTAATTGCCTAAGGAAGACATTTAATTTTACGGCAATAGCTATACAATCAATTTTGAAAATAATTCCAGAACAGCACAACATTTTTTAACTACCTGCCGCTGAAACTGAAACCTTCCACGTTAACAACCGACTTTGTATTGTCTTATTAATTGGTTTCGTACTCAACAAATAATTAATCGTCGTACCTCAGATGTAGTTCCCGCAAGCGAAATTTCCAGTAATACGTCCTAAATGGAGCCATAGAAAATCGACTTTACACCAACGTTAATTACATTAGCGCCATCAAAGGCTCGTTAAGTACTAAAGTGCACCCTGCACTAAATAGGTTACCTAGGTTACTAGGTCTGAGCTAAAAGCCTTTTATGTTAGAGCCTTATTGATTCCAACATAAATGTGGGACGAAAACTTGTTCATACCTTTTTCAGAGATTACGTGGAACTTGTTAAAAGAAAAATCTTTTCTTTCCCGAAGCCATTATGGGTTTTGAAATGAATACGTGTATTTTCCTCAAGTTTTCCCTACCTTTTCAATTATCAAAATTGGGAGATGAGATGAGAGACTTATTTGTTTGGTGGAATAATCAAAGTTCATAATAGTATTCCAATATTAAAGTTTCGGGGACTAAATCGCAATCTACCAGCAGGAATCTTAGAGATAGTGACTAGGTAGATACAAGTAGATATCCTAACTTTGAAAATGGTATCTTTTAGTGCTTCTGTGTGCCCCGTTTAGCCTAGCGAGTGGCAGAGGACGAGTAGAGCGCGCAGGCGCGGCCGAACTTCGGCGATCGATTGACCTGCGTGGTAGTTACCTGTTAAGCTCCGCTGCGAGCGAAGCACGAGGTGATAATATCATTAGATCAAATTCAAAGTCGATAGCGTTTAGAGCGCTTTTAGCAATAATACCAACCACATTGTCACTTTCTATATTTCATTACTTTTATGTTATAAAGAGTACATAAGTTTTATTCTATCGTCTACTAGCGGAAACTAGGCGTGTTCTATGCCACGCGTACTATACTAAAAAAGAAATACATTTTGTTCATTTTTATTTATTTTTGCTTTATGCATTGTTTTAATGATCTAAAATCATATTTCTTATGACGATTTAGGACACATCCGTTCCGATTATTTCAAAGTCTAAAACTTGTAAAACGGACATAGGTAGAAACAAATTTTGTGTTTTATAAGGAAAAAGAGCAGGAATTGTTCGATCTTCCACAAATTTTTCTTAGTAAGATCCCAAATTTCAGGAACACGTGTAAGATAAACACAAGCGCGCTACCTTTTCCGCCTGTTTTGGTATGAAACACAAAAAGTAAGAAATAAACTGGGACCGCCATCAATAAAGTTAGGCAGTTGTACGCGTACCATCGCGACAACTGTTGGCTTAGATACAATTGGACGTTTCCGTTCCTCTTGAACCAATTTACTGTATATGTGTAGCTACTTAACTGTCTCCAATAAACATCGTGAAGCAACCAATCCGATGTATTGAAATATGATCACGTTTTATATTTAGAAATCGATTTTTTTTTTAAATCATGATACTAACATAAGGAAATCAGTTCTGATTGAGATTTTAGGTATATTCATATTTTTAGTTAACATTTACTTCTTGGTGCAGATGAGTTTTGAGACCAGAAAAAGACCTGGCCTGTATGCCACCTCTTACAAATGTCTAAATAGATATATTCTCATTTAGAAGGCGGGCTTGGCTGGCATGGCTGAAATGGCTTCCGGTAGCTGCACCTTGCTTCAATAGACTCGTTAGGGGTAGGTCATACACAGACACACCATAGGTGCTCAAGAATAGAAGAAACTTTATTGTATATCAAAATAGTAACAAAACATTTTTTCTTTTTATACTCAAGTACCTAAAATCTTTGCACTATTCGTATCTCAACAAAACACATAACTTCCTATGATTAAGAGGAAGCTGTAGTGACAGATTATAAATACGGAAAATTTGAGTTTATAAATACCTAGCTAAGATACAGGATGTACGATTACTCAGTACATCATTAATTGGCGTTATCAAAACAGGATAATGAATCACGAATTTTAAGATGACCTACATAAATTGTTTGGCAGGAAGGAAAAAATATTGTTTAATATTTAACCTGCTTAGAAACCAACTTAAATAATCAATTCGTTATGTAATTCAGCATGAATTATATGTATCCATTTTATTTATATGAAGTACATATCAACAGGTAAAAATATGCGGTTCCAGATTACGACAAGTTACAGAGATAGACGGAATACCTAAATTCGTATAACTTTATAACAATATTCACAATACAATTTAAGAGGAAACTCTGAGTGAAGACAGTTTAACTGAACACAATAATCTATTCAATCGATCGTCACTTAGTTAATGATGATGGAGATGCGAGACGTAAACACGGCCATAATCTCAGTTTTACTGAGCGTCTAAGTAATGACCCAAAACAAGTGCCGAAACGCCCACAGCCGCCCATAAAATTCTACAACAATGCCTTCCTACGCATTACTTTACATTTCTTTGTTCCCAATACACTTTGGCCCAGTAGACTAGAATATTCCAGTATTACGGAAAAGACTGTAAACAATGAAATATGATGATAACCAGATACCGGCCGAGTCTGTGTCCCAGAAAGCCGAACTGGAGTTCATCGACCAACCTGTCTTCTCAGGGAACGCATCCCAGACGCGCTGTGATTTAGACGAACTCACTCATATACACACGTAACCCACATATTTTATGAGACTGCTATAACACTTAAGTGCTTGTTCATTATACCTACCGCTGAAAAAATATTTCGTAAAATGTTATTCCCAATCTTTAGTATATCACTGAGTGTGAGTGATGGACGGGGAGACGCAGACGTTACAAGATCGTCATTTGAACACGCTCCGGGATTCGTTCGATAATGGCCTAGTCAGGCGTTCTAATTCTGGTAAATGTGTGATTTTCAATTCAGATCACATTCGTATTTCTTTATATCTACTTTGATTCCAAAATACACAATACGACAGCCGTGTACCAAGTGATAATTTGTGTTGTGTTAAAGACTTTATTGAAGAAAAATGTTAATGTAACCACCTACTAAATAAATGTTAATGTACTTAGGTACTAAATATTTGCATGCTATTGCTTAGCTAATCCTGTTTCCACCTTCTATTTGCACCTTTTACCATATTTTATGCCTTTTAGGTATGTTTTTTAGCAAATAAATATTCTGTATTCATTTATTATTATTATTATTCTGTATTCATTTAAAAAAATTCATTACATAGGTATAAATTATATTTTAAATATACAAAAACATTCACAGGGTCCAAGCTACTGACGGTCAGGACTCTAGAGAAAAAGAAACCTCCTAACAATGCTAGCTGTGTCCAAAACTCCTCCGCCTAGCAAGAGCCTCCTAAGGTATTGACCGAGGCTGGTGGCTAATAAGCCATTGGCTGACATGACTATCGGTACAAAGATCGCAGAGTCCACTTCCCTCATGTCGACCACCTAGTAAGCCAAGTCAATATACGAGTATACTTGATTATTATTAAAACAAAGATCGTACTACACACGGCTGCATTACGTTCAAAAAGCATGTTAGATCTACAGTTGGTTTCAAGGAATATAGATACGCTCGACAACAAATTCATGGCAGTTTAAACATCAGCCATGTAATAAACGCTTGTAGGTGAACCGATAGCGGACGCGATCGCTACTACAAATCACCTTATTTTTGAAGTTGGATCGTTATCTAAGCTCGTTAAAGTATCTACAATTCTCGCTACATTCAATGAATATTAAAGTTTTAATTGATGCCTTCTTTGAATATGGCACGGCTACCGTACCCGTAGAGAGATCTATTTGGCACGGTTAACAGTACCCCATACTGTCAATGTCACACATATTATTCTGAGCTCAGTAGGTTAATTAATTTTACGATGTAGCTACTTATTAAAGTTTATGTGTTTACTCTTATAAGGTGCCGATACATGAATGCTTCTGACTTTGTAATTAGATTCAGCGTTAAACAAATTCAGGGTGTATTGGCTTGTACCTAAGTAAACATCGGCTAATTGAATCAGTGTTAGAAAGTTAACAACACATAACAAAGCTTTTACAATATTGTTGAGTGGGGAGTTTAGTTTTATTACTGCCGCTGGCAGGTATCAGAACATCAACAACGAAATTAAATTAAAGTTAGTACTAAAACAGGATACCCGCTATATTAAAAGTACATTATTTACTAGGTACAAAGGAAGTAGAAATACTTGACATTGAGTTAGTGAAGATATAGGAGAGATTATAAATGAATAAAAAGAAATGTAAAGTTATTAGGAAACACATAAGCACATAATGAGGACGGTATAATGAGTAAGTACCTACTCAGGCGGGTATAGGGGCTGCGAACCCGGGACCTTGCACTTCAACAGACCCACTCCAACCGTTTTTGGGGTCGTAACACATGTAGCCAGCTCTTTTACAAAAGAAAAAATCTCATCGCGAACATAATTTTACAAAGCAGTCAGGTGCGTGTCAAAATATAATGTTTTATTCAATATAGTAACTGCGATGAGAATCGTAAATACACTTCTGATTTTTCAGTACAATATAAATCAACTCACGATGTTTGATAAAACAACACACATTTTGTTCATACAATTGACCACAAAAGCTCTACCTATACCCTTGTCAAGTCTTACGTATGAATTCAATTTATAATCTGAAGTGAAACATTAAGCGAGGGTTAGCAAGGGCAAAAGGATTTTATTATATAAATCTACGTATAGAGCTATAAACGAATACAAACAAAAAATAAAGGTTGACAAACTTTCGGCAGGGACACGGATCGCATAGAAAATATGGGAACGAAGATGCGAGCATTGTTGTTAAGCATTCATATGCCACCGCTCACCCATTGCCGGGACATCCGCCGCTACTTCCGCTGCCAAAGATGGAAGATCTTCGAGCGAATAGTTCGTTGACAGCGCCTACCGACGCGAGCCCCTCCCAAACATAATATAACTTGTGATTTAGTCTTGAGAACTCACGAAAACAACACTTTATTCACTTCGATTTGTGATCTTTATTAAATGCGTGTATGGAGCGGGGCACACGGCCGCGGCGGCCGCTCAGCCGCGTAAACTTACGTTTAGCGCGTCTTCAGTAGCTATTTTTGATGCAAAAGCGCGTTGGACGCCAATGTCTAGAGCATGCACGGAATATGCAATGTCGTCAGCCTTCACGATTACACTGGCGCGCATATTTCAATGGATATCATGTTGTATATTTTACACCTTAGATAAGTAATTATTAAGGTATATATTTATTTTAATTCAGTTCGTTGTCTGATCATTTGCATACAGTAACCGCAAATGACTTAGTAGCCTCACAAAGCCACAAGACGCTACACAAAGATTACGCTATAACATTCATGATGTTGAATGGCAACCGAACTACATTAGAAGTACGTACGAGTATATTAAATTTATTTAAACGATAGATACATCAATATCGAATTCCGTAAGCTGAAATAAGAACATAAAAATAGACGCCTGTAAATCTGTTTAGTTACCTGTGGGATTAGTCATGTGATCATAGTAAATAGTACCTACGTAGCTACGTGTACGGTGTTGTTTCTCTTCGTGAATGGTCATAAAGCCACATATAGTGGGCCATACTATTTCTGCTTAACGTTATGAGGTAGTTAGGGTCCACTTTACGCAATAGGCCTTCAACGGCGCGTGGGATAATGCTTCAGTCTATAAACTGGGGCGAATTCATTAAGCCCCATACTGATGCTAAGGGCAAGAGTGACCTAATATATTTTGGCCTCAAAGCAACGTAATTCGTCCAAGGTTAAAATGGTAGAAGAATTATTTATGTCACGTTTCTACAAAAAAAATGGTGTTTCATTTACGAAGCTTAGTATTGGAAGTACCTACTCGTATTTTATTACTCGCCGCCTTAGGACCTTTGCCGTGTTTCCCAATAAAAACCATTAATAAACATAAATTATTATTTGGCATATGTGAAATAAAGCCCCTAAGGCCCCAATATCAAACCCTGCGGCACTCCTTCATTGCTTTACCTTAAGACTTTTTTAGGCTGTAACCTGTAAAGATGCCAAAAGCCTAACAGCGTTTTCTTTGTCTCCTCCATTTGGTCTTTAATAAAAAGTCAGCTAGAATTTTGTTCTACTATCATGTAAACCATTATTGCTACCGATATCAATGGATTCAACAATAAAAACATTATTTTATCCTTTA
The DNA here is from genome assembly GCA_030763345.1 of Mythimna separata. NCBI lineage: Eukaryota > Metazoa > Arthropoda > Insecta > Lepidoptera > Noctuidae > Mythimna > Mythimna separata. Next base: position 12,940,315 of record CM061180.1, read on the forward strand.
CTTTTATGTCTATAACAAAGCATACGGTCTGTTTAATTATGTAAAGTTCGTCAGTAGATACGAAATAGATTTAGTTCCACTGCGGTATAGTTATCTACCTAATAGGTAATTTAAATATTAAATAACTTACTACGCAGTGACCTTATTGTCTCCGATAAACTTTGTTTACAAGAAATTTAATTAAACTTTACTAAATTGCTGTGATTCCAGTACGGTTCTATTTTTGGGATAATTGCTAGGCCGTGTCGCAGTCACAGTTTGAAAGTATGTAGTGGCTGACCGAAGGTTCGGTTTCTGTTTCGGCAATAGTGTCGACTTGAGTTTCGGCTTGGGCCAAAAAGTGCCCAAATATTTGGCTCGACACTTAAGTTCGGTTTGACAGTAGTGAATTTGTGATAGAGTCCTAAAAAAATACTGTCTCGTTCGTCTATAATATGCGTCATCATTAAAATGTGTGTGTTACATCGCAGTTGCTGATTTTTTAAGTACTTAATGAAAGTTAGGGTTGATTTTTCTTTTATTTATTAATTGGCACTTTACACATGCAAATGTAAGTACAGAGCCAGAGCCAATAAGTAATCGTTTGATAACATTATTTTTTGATTAGTTTCTAGTAGCGGTTTCGCCCGCATGAAAGTAAATAATAAATAGCCAATGTTATTCAGTGAAAATAAAGCTTTCTAATAGTAAAATAATTTTTAAAATCGGTTAACGAGTTTTTCACTTAAATCGTAACTTACAAAAATCTTTCCTGATTTGATTTTTTGTTTGTTTGTTATAAGAATATTAGTTAAGACAAAAGAAAGTTATTCTGTTATTACTAGTTTCAGTGTTGGTTTCGGCTGAAGATGGAACAGAGTGTCTAGTGCGAGTTTGTTTGCCATTAACGCGATCGACACGTTTATGACGTTCGGAGCTCCAATTGGCCCGCTCCAGCTTTTAACCAATTAGAGCGCCCAACGCGGTAAAAGTTTCGACGTATAAACGTTATAGACATAAAAATAACTCTCACTCAGCGCTCAGGACTCGAAAATTCGGTTTCCGTTTCGGTTTCGGCTTTAAATTGTGTTCAGTCGGTCACTAATATAAAGTAGAGCAAAAAATCTAACATGTAAATGGACGGGGTTGGGCAGAGTAAAACTGTGTCTGGATTTTGCGTCAAGTTATAAGTCCCGTGAGGTTATAGCTGTACAAACCTTAAGTTTTTTTCTGTCTAGAGTTTACCATTCAGAAAATCTACTAAGATTAAGCCAGCGGCTATGTAGCATCAAAAATATTGATGACAGACAAAAACTCAGTTAATTTATCTACGAACGACAATTTATTAATACTTCGCAAGTTATGACGCAATGTCTCCGACAGATGTAGCCACAGATATTTCATGTTACGAGCTCTGCTCAACTTTCTGTGCAGGCCACTGGCTGGTTAGTGCAACGTAGTGATTTTATGTCCGCGCAGTTTATCCACCTGAATGCATCGATCCGCGAAGCAGACGGGCGCGGGGAGTTCGCAACTGTAGAGGGTAGCTACTATTACCTGTACTTATTTGTTTTCCATCAGCAATACATGCATATCAATTATGTAAAGCGTTGCGTAGATTTGGCTGGGGGTGGGAATTATGAGACCGAGAATAGGGCTGTTTCTTTTATACTTAAGTATGTAGCAAATGGAAATTATTAGGTAGGTAATGACCATAAATTGTAGTCATTTTCATAGCAAAAAAAAAGTTAGTGGAAGCTTGTTAATTATTATTTGATTTGTGGCCTCAATGACAACACAAACTTAGCAGTACAAAAGTAGCTCAAATAATCTCAGATTTGTCTCCGAGTGAATTGTTTACTCTGATTAAAAGTTTTGATTGTGTTTTATATAATGTATGCAAGATATGTAGTGCGTGCGAAAATAACTAATTAGTTCTTTGATAATAGTCGAATATTTTACTTACAGTACAGCTATATCACTCACTGACCAAAGGGAGACGCGGGAATCGTGAAAGCAGGTCACGGAAGGGCCGGGTGTTGCATTGTATCTTTATTGAAGCACTTCCAGGGATAAGCTGAAAATGAAAGATTTCCTTGATAAAAATATGTTCTGAAAATGTCGTAGTTCTTAGCTAGGTAAGTATGTAGTACTCGTAATTCTCCTATTGCCAACAGGGATAAAATATGTGATCGTAGATGACGAACTGGGATTCTGCTATGATAATCTTGACAGGCGCCATTGTTACGTTGCTCCATTCATGAAGCTGCTTTGACACTACAACAAAAACAATATCATTGCTAAACCCAACTCAACTAAAGTTGAACCGTGTACTTTCGAACACAGATTATTCTTGGCTATAAACTATGAAAAACCCTCTATATTCAAGGAGATTACGTTCAGAGCTACGTAAGGAGATTACGCTAGAGAGATTGACATAGCGCTCAACGATACCTGCCGGATCATAACAGGTTGCCTAAAACCAACCCCACTTGCGATGTTGTATCCACTGGCGGGTATAGCCCCACCGGAAGTTCGCCGTGAAGTAGCCAGCCAAATTGAAAAATCCAAGCAGGAGCGAGACAGCCGCCACCCCTTATACGGGCACCAAGTACCACATGCGCGCCTAAAGAGTCGTAAAAGTTTTTTAAGATTTACGACCTCCTTAAAGAACAGCGCTTCGGACGAAAGACGAAAACTGTGGAGGGAAAGACACCCCACTCCTCCTAACTTCATCTCCCCGGCAGAACATCTGCCACCGGGACACGAACTGCAGTGGCCAACCTGGAAATCTCTGAACCGACTGCGGGCTCAGGTTGGTCGCTGCAGAGATAATCTGGCCAAATGGGGTTTCCTCGACCCATCGCAAGTATCATGCCAGTGTGGAGCTCCCTCACAGGATATGCGTCATCTTCTTTCCTGTCCAGCATGCCCAACTACCTGCACCTTTAACGACCTATGCGAGGCTAACGACAGAGCTGTCCAGGTGGCTAAATATTGGTCGGACAAAATTTGAGTTAATCGACACGACAAGAAGAAGAACTATGAAAAGTATAGAACCCACAAGAGTGTAAGACTTCAAAGCAAACCGTTATTAGTTTCATGAAAATGTACTGAATTAGACAAAAAAGAAATAGATTGCAAGCTTAGCCCCTTAAACCTATAGACCTATAGAGCATTCTACTTTCTTTGTAGATGTATTTACTGGGCGCTCTACAAGTGGGCAGCGTTCCCGAAACTATCAAAATTATAAAGGTGTTTAGAATTAAAGGAATATTACCACTGCATTAAAAAATAACATTCACTCTATTTTCCTCTAGTATTAATAATAGTTATTTTGTACCTACCTAAGGTACAAATTAACTTATTTGGCAAGTACGACTTACAATCGGTTCAGTTTTCTAATATTCAGCCTATTATACAACCTCGACACTACATAACGAATAAAACTTATACGTTCATACATTGCATTTAGGTACATTCAAATCAGTATCAACAAAACGCCATCAAAATAAATTGGTACCTGCCAAGCAAGTCACTCGATTCACGCGAGTCGACTAAATGTCGAGAGATCGGCGCCGTTAGTAAGAGGAGAGCGCAGCGCTACCTCAGATTTAGTGTCTGCTTGGGTCTCGTGCGGGAGGGTCGTGAAAATGACTGGCGTCGATGAAATACTAAATTATCAACGGAACCCCGACGACGATTTCTACGGCCTGCTGGGCTGTGACGAGAACTCAAGCGTAAGTACTCAAATTATATAAGTTTTACCCAATTTACATACAATAACAGATATGCGCTCTGATTTTGGATTCCTAGTGCCTAGTTTATTGATTCTACTGTACTGCTCGATGACCTTATTTTGTCGAGGGCCCTGAGAGTTGACCTAGTTTTGATAAAAAAAAATGTAGCTTTCATGTACAAATGGAATATGTTTGCAGAAGTTTTAATTAAGTAAAAGGTCCGCGTTCCGCGCTGGAGGAAAAACAATTTACTTTTGTTGAGTCAATGGTCTTGTGTTTGGGTTTTCCAGTTCCCCGTTATATTACGCTCTGCTGCAAATGAACGTTTTGCGGCAAAGTAATAACAATTTATGAATCACCAAGATCTTATGATAAACTAAACGATAATTTAAACATGATTGTCTGGTAATTGTTTGTAATTAAATGTTATGATGCTAATGATGATGCATTATTTACAGGTCGAGCAGATCACTGCTGAGTACAAGGTACTGGCTCTGCAGTACCACCCTGATAAGAACGATGGGGACAAGGAAGCTGAAGCCAAATTTCAGCAACTGAAGGTAGGAATAGTCTTATAATCTTTTTCCTTTGTTAACTTAAGAAGGAGATGGCGCGACGACTTGGATATTTTTTTTAGGAATTGGCAAGAAGTGGTTCAAAGTCGGGAACGATGGAAGGAATGGAGGGAGGCATTTGGCCAGCTGTGGGACAGTATAGGCTAGATATATTAATAACTTAACATAATATTGTAAATTAAAAAAAAAAACAATGTCAAGCGCTCTGATACGAATGGAAAATACAAAGATTCCTTTTCGGTTTAATTCACAAATTAACTTGATTTTTCAATTTTAAATTATTGCAAACCTTGTATTCATTACTAAGTTACCTACTTAACTAATTCAGTATCAGTAATAATAACATTAACTGATATAATTTGAGTTCGTTTAACTCATTAAAATAATTTGTGTAAACCATGTTCAAAGATTAGAATTCATTGTTTAGTTAAGTATTTTATCTTCTTGTTTCAAAATTTAATCTGTACAAACTCCTTTAGGCTAAAAGTTTTACATAGATTCTTAATAGGGCAACATGAGACGAGAAGTTCGGAGTTAAAGTTTGATGTTTAAAGTTAGTTAAGGCTTTAATTGATGGAGATATACTTGAATTGCGACTTGTTGTCGAAATTTTTGTTGAGATTGATTCAAAGTCTTGCCCTGCTGAGTTGTTAGTCTGTCGGTTTTCCGTCGGTTGCATTTCGGGAAATGTGGGTTTCGGGAAAATTGCATGAATTGATTCCGCCAAGCTCGTTCCATCATCGGACCCCTAGACGTACGGCTACGCGCCACCGGTACATGCTGGACATCCCACTCATACGCACAAATCGTTTTGGGAACACATTAATTAGTTAAGTATAGCAAACACACACCCACAGTTTGTGGTTTATGTACAACCTGCAACAAATCAATGGAGAATAGGTCCTTAACATTGGCACGCTATAGATATGGTAGAAAGTCCCCTCTTTGAGGAATGGCTGAAAAGACGTCACGGCGTTCTCTCCTTTCGCATGTCGCTGGTCCTTACCGGACATGGTAAATTCAGAAGGCTCCTGTATCTAACTCGTGCGGAAGAAACGCACGAATGTCAGCAGTGTGTGGACCGTCCGAAAGACACGGTAGAGGTGTGCCCCCCTTTGGCGAAGCACCGCAGTGTCCTCGTGGTCGATTGGCGGTGACGCCCACTCGCACCGAGCACTGGTACATGCCGTGGTCCGGAGCGAGGAGGAATGGAAAACGTTCTTCTGCGAAGTAGTAATGATAGCGAAGGAGTCTTAGCCGCCGAGGCCGAGGCTGAGGTCGCTGATGCTGGAAATCATTCCAGTCACCGTAGGCGTGGGCTTTCGGACGACGAGCAATGGATAGCTAACCGTCCGAGCCCGAGTCGTTGACGGCGTGGACCTTAGAGAGGGAGAAGTCATTGGATGATTTCTGAATCTTGTCATTATTATGAATTAAACGAATTTTCGGGTCGAGTCTAGCGTATTTTGAAATTGCTCTATAATGAGATCTAGACGAAATTTTGCAATTACACGAAAATTTACAATTCCGCGAAAATTGTCGTAACACGTTATTAGATTCGTGATCCGGTTGGACTAAAGTTCTGAAAATCAGCGATTCAGTCGCTGAAGTGGCGAAATCACGCTGAAAAAAGCGCTGTTATCTCAACCGTAAGCTAGTCAAGTCATGGTTACTTTTTAGTATTAGATTTGTTTAAACTGACGAAAATCTGTATCGTGAGGTTGTTTCGGTCTCAAACTAGGTGGACGGTCTAAAATCGATCAAAACGAATACTTTTAAAATTAAATAAACGCAAATAAACAGATTATTTCTCTGGTCAACGTATCCGGGCATAACGATCAGAATAGCCATTCAGACTGATCTTCCATGAAACCCAAATCGTATCAATAAGGTAAATTCCCAAATGAAATTTATCGCGATACCTGTAATAAAATACGTGGTTTTACGATGGGACATTTCTTACACCTCGTTTGTTTTTTTCTAAGTAATTTTATTCTGGATCTTTTTATAGCAGTTAGCCCTGTTGGTTCTAGCTTTAAAAACTTGCGAACGTTACGGCAGACCTGTCTAAAAATAAAATTAAGTAGATTGCGGCTTTTTATGGTAGAAAATTATCTATATGACTTCTCCCGCCCTGGGCGCAGCGGGAGGATGTGTCAGTTTTCTACTGACTAAAACCCACTGCTGTTCCTTCTTAGCCTTCATTCCAACTTTCCAAGGTCGGGGTTTTGGCGGACAGAGTTCCGGCGGGATCTCAGGGTGGCATGGCCACTGCGACTGTCGCAACCCAATGCTGGGCACGCCGTCATTGAAGCGGTAAGTCCCCTCTTTGAGGAGTGGTTAGAAAAAGGTCACGGCGTCCTCTCGTTCCGTATGACGCAGGTCCTCATCGGACACGGTAAGTTCGGGAGGTTCCTGCATCGGATCAAGCAGGAGAGGACGCCCGGGTGTCGCCACTGTGTGGACCGCCCGGAGGACACGGTGGAGCACGCGGTAGAGGTGTGCCCCGCTTGGGCGGAGTACCGCCGTGTCCTTGTGGAGGCTATCGGAGGCGGCGACCTCTCGCACCGGGCCCTGGTTCAGGCCATGGTCCGGAGCGAGGAGGGGTGGCATGCGGTCGCCTCCTACTGCGAAGCAGTAATGCTCGTGAAGGAGGCTGCTGACCGCGAGCGCGTGAGGGAACGGTCCTCACGCCGCCGCCTCGCGCCGCCGAGATCCCGATCCCGATTTCCGACCACCGTAGGCGCGGGTTCGCAGGCGGGTAGCTTGCTGTCCGGCAGTCTGGAAATAATCTGGACCGAGCCCAGTCGTCAACGGCGCGTTCTGTTCCACGCGCACCTCAAGGAGATGTCAGCAAACTGTAGGGGCCCGGCAGGGCCGAAGCCTCTGGGGGAACACGTGGTATGCCGAAAGGTTGACACCGAGTCCCCCCTGATCGAATGCAACGAAGGAACGGGGTAGGGGTTTAGTCAGTAAGAGTCTGACACGCCCTCCCGCTCCGCCCAAGAGCGGGAGAAGTCAATCTGATGATTCCCCAACCAGGAAAAAAAAAAGGTCGGGTTTTCTTTTGCGCAACTTTCTTTTGGTGGTCTTCATTATCGTTGGTACTTTTACTTGACAATCAGATTCTATTAGCAAAACATCGTCAATTTGATACATAGCCTTTATTGAGCATATTGCTCCCTTTCTCAAAAGGGTTGAAGAGAATTTAAGACTTAATGATTCAACCAAACATAGATGGGCTTATAGAAATGTCTATTTAATTCTAACAGCACAATATTCTAGATATTCTTGACACTCGTGCTAAAAAACAACAGGCTATTGTCATGAATATGTGCGTAATAGGTAGTCGGTTCATTTGCGGTTACGATATTGAAACGCCGACATTAATACCGATCGCGGTGGGTGGGCCGCACAAGTATCATTGATATTTACGGCGCCGATCTGAGTTTGTCGCATTGAATAAGAATATATAGTTTATATCTATATCGTTGACTGATGTATTAGGTACTTTTCGCCTCACAGTTTTTTTTTTATATTTGGATCTCATAATAACGAAGTAGAAGTATTATTCGTTCCTATTTTCATGATGTAGATCTCTTCAGTATTTCACGATAAGGGTTGGGTACATAATGGTCTATATATTTCGGCTTATTCCATACTCATCCCCAGTTCTAACTCGCCCGCTTTATTATTTCGTACTCTTCGAAAAGTGCTACTATGGAAATTAAACACGAATTTATCAAGTAGGAATAAATTTTAATCTTATATACTTACTAAAAAAATCTACCTGCAAATAAATAAGCAGTTATAAATGATTGAAAAATAAATTTATTCATTTAGAAATTTTACAATAAACCTCAACCGGGCGCGTAATTTTAATAAAATTGTAACAATTTCCCCGTTGGATTGTCTTTTTCAAGCCGGACCAACACAACTTTAATTATTGTAATTACTGTGATTTATAATGATGACTGAATAAAAATAAATACAAATCATACGCACTTTTTTACCATCAATACGAGTACTTTTACGCCTTCTTGCTATACATATAGATAGATACAAACGGACCGGGCAAGTTAGGCCTGGGGATGAGTATGGACGAAATCTAATTTCATACGTTCGGATATTTAAATTCCATGTAATAAGGGCCTTCGCCTAGTTACTCGCTTCAATCTCCGGGTTATTACTGGGAAATTTTTGACCTGCAAATCATAATCAAACTTAAGGGTGAGGCCCTTAGGTTTGAATTTGACACTCTCTATACAGAGTCTACATCAACGTAGCAGTCAATTCTATTAACTGCTTTACTAACCAAACATTATTATTTTTTGTTACCAGGAGGCGAAGGAGACGCTGTGCGACCCGTCTAAGCGCGCTCTGTACGACAAGTGGCGCCACAGCGGCATCGCCATGGGCTACAAGCAGTGGCTGGGCATGAAGGACCACGTGCAGCAGTCCATGCACTGGACCAAGCCCAACACCAAGGACCGCATGCTGGAGGGCGAGTGCGGCCGCGCCTCGGGCCCGTCCAGCCTGGGCCCCACCAACCCGGCTGCACGTCGCGCTTCCGAGGGCGGCGCCGCTCTCTGGGGCCGCTGGGGAACCGGCAACCAAGAGCCTCCGTCTGAGGTCATCAACAAGTTCCGCAACTATGAGATCTAAACCCCAATAGTCCCTCTCTCTCGGCTAATAAAGTCTATCTAACTTTATTACGCCAACTCCGGGGACTATTTTTTATTTATTTCTTATTTAATTGAAGAGGTTACTTGTGCCCTAATCTCTATTTTTTGTTAGATAAAATTATTGTACTTATTAATTTTAAAAATTACCCAAGTCACATATTTGTGATACTCTTACAACCAGGCTGTTAAATTATCACTTGCCATTACAAATTTACAAAAATTTAGTCATGTTATATTTGACAATTATTAATTATATTTAAAATTAAGGATAATTATTATTAGTAAGTTATATATTATATGATAAAGTAACGGCACAATATTCATCAAGTCAGCTCGCGGTACGTTTCTCGAATGTGGCTCGATATTCTAAAATAATTACTGTTTTTGAGTGTTTGGTGTGCTAAATGTATTTCTGTTGTACGTAGGAACAGATTATAACGTAGGAGCCCCCAATCCCTAGAATGGTGTATTAGTGTTAAACACTCTTTAGCTGTTACCCCTTAGATGTAAGCTGTGCACATTCCTGATAAACTTATGAGTCTGATTTATTACATTTCTGCTATAGAACAATATTGTCTACTTAAAGAATCTCGATATTTTGAAGATTTATATTTTTGATCCTGTTTATCTTACTATAAGTATGATATTATTTTTAAAGAGAATGAGTATATAACGGATGTTGTTGTGAGATATATACAGGGTAACGATGCGAGACAGGACTGTTTATTTCGTTTTACCTTCTGCAACCTTGACAATTCTACTTTCTAACAATCATGGTCTAACGACGTATATAATCATTAATCGTATTTGTTCCAAGATAAATGTTGTGTTACCTGATAGTTACGTAGAAAATAAATGTTATTATGTGTTAAATGTTTGATCAGTATTTACTTTATGTATTTTAAAAATATACTTAAATGTTATAAATGGGTAGTGGAATTTTAAACTTTAAATGTTTTGTCTCGATAAGTATTTTAACAAGCTAAAGCCAAAATGTATAAGATGTTTTTATTTTTGATGTAATACATCTTGAAAACAATAAAGGTTTGCTGAACATATTCGTGTTTGGATTTTGTAAATGCTGGACTAATTAATGGCAGGCTGCGGTTTGTTTGAAAGAGTTACAGTGGCTCTCGCAAAGGGTCACATAAAGGAAAATGTGGTCACTTCGCATTGGTCAGAAAAAGTCTCACACTCCCAATAGCGTGGGAAAAGGTATTTTATAATTTCACGCGTAAAAAGAGGACTAATGGTCTAAAAAAGGCTTATCCGCGGGGCTAAACTGATGGATAATTCCATCCGTTCTCAGTTAGACGCACCTAAAAACTTTCCTATTGAAAATTGAGTGTATATTTTTCCCTCTGCTAATTTCCTTTTTTGGAAACTAGACGAACTTGTATATTTGTTTACACAAGAGACTACAACATACAACCAGATGAAACGGCAGCCTCAAAACGTAGGTGATTCCATTAATAGGTACATTGAAAATGAAATCTACTTATGTCAGATGAAAAACGAGCCCCTAGCCTAGACCCTGAAGATATTATTATATGCTAGTCACCGCTAAGACTTCTGAGATTACTGACGTTGCCACTTATGATCAGTGGGTCTTAAAAGATCCCTTTAGTAGAATCATATTAGGATCATAATATGCATGATATTTTTTTCAAGAGGCAATATTTACATGGAATATGATTCTGATATGAAACGAATGGAGTATATCTAATTCGATTAATTTCTGCAACCATTTTACGAATATTTGAAGTACTTATTGCTTATGATTTGCTAGGAATTCGAGATATGATTTGCTTTTATATGAATTGTTCAATGTGACCTTTTTAGACCCTCATAACACATGCTTAAGTAAGTACTGTGAAGGGCATGGCTGGGTTTGAAGAGACATTCGAATTTGGTTCAAAATAGTTGGAACTATCGATTGTTTTATTTACGCAAGATCTAATAGGGCTGTGAAATAGTTGGACGTCTAGACCTTGTTATGTATCATTCAAATTAATTCAACCCAGACCTGCTTACAGCTCCTATAGTACTCACAGAGCAAAAACTGTTTGAGGAATTTTATAACAGCAGTGTATTTAGGTTAACTATGTCTTACTAGCAATTGTTCAAGCGTGTATACTATCCGTCCCTAATACAACTCTAACATTTCTCACCATCAACCTTTGTAATCAGTTAGTTGCGGCAAAATGACATTGGTGGAGTGATTGCCTTACAGTTTTCATAAGGGGCAGTAGGATCTAATACAAAGGCTCTATACAGACATACTACAACCACACTACATCGCAGCGACAAAAAGTGGTTGCGTGTAAATAGTGCTGATTAGCTGACCACGAAAACCGCAGTAGTATGTAATTTATATGTAGGTCTTCTAACGTATGGACACTTTTTTGTCTAAGGTGGAGCAGGAGGGAGTGCCAGACTTTTACTGACTAAACCACACCTAAACGTTACGTTCGTTCAGTAGTCCTTTCCGTTCCAGGACCACGGGTTTCCCTTTTGGAAGTCAACTGATGATCCCAGTAGGCTTCGACCCTGCTGGGCCCCAACGGTTATGCTTACATTTTTTTGAGGCGTGCGTGATGCGCGAATGGTTACCGGAAGGTGATGGCGAGCTACTCATTCGTCATCTGCAAACCCACGCCTGTGGTAGCCGAAAATCAAGGTCGGCCGTTCTGGAGGCTGGGGACGTCCGTCAATGCTTCGCTGAAGGAGGCGACTGCCAACCGTTACTCCTCTCTCTAGAAGTATGGATACTGCGGGCACTTGAACAGACTGGACCATGATTTTTAAAGTAGGCAAAGCAGTATCTCTGGAAAGCAAACCTTTTTATCTAAACCATAGGTCATAGGAAACCAAAAGAAGATAAAGATAAAAGAAGTCGCTACGCAGTTCGACCTTCAACTCTCCTTACCTCTTACTCACATTAGCAATAAATTAAAATCAATTGGTACAAGTAGTATTCAACAGATGCCTTTAAAAAAACTCAAAACTACGGTGTGAGAGATCAATGGCCATAAGTGAACCCCAGAGCCCTGGCACGAAGGCAAAGAAGGAACAGGAGTTAGTTTCCAGTCAGTAAAAGTCTGAAACGCCCTTCTGCTCCGCCCAAAAGAAAGAAGTCTTTGGATGATGTCGCACCTAAAAAAAAGAATATGATAGAACCCCTATACATAGTTACTTTTTCTGAATCTTATTTTCTAACGACATTTAGGTACCTGCTCAAAAAGGTTTCATGAATTTCATTTATCACTTGTAATCGGAACTGACATAAAACCTATTTACTCTATAAAAGGTTCTGATTCAATTACAGAAAAATCTTTCACTACTGAGAAAGTAAAAAATTTAACGGTTCGGAAGATGCGGGGAAGGGCTATTCCCAACATAGTATCTATAAAATAAAGTAAAGCAACTTTATTTTACTACTATGTCTGTCTAGCTGTCTACACACTAAATCATCTCCGAAATCGGATTTTGATGAGTAGAAAGAGTGATAAACGACGTGTGTATAATTTTCATTCGTACAAACCTGGGGCCGAAGAAGTGGCCTAGAGTCGAGCACAAATGAAAGAAACGGAGGCAGGTCTTTGCCCATCAGTGGGTCCGTACAGGCCTGATGTAATAATATCACTCTGAGTTACCACCCACTTTACAGTCCTATCAATATCAATTCACTGAAGATTCTTAAAAGAACACAACGTTATGGAAAAGCAAATCGGTTCCTCGCAGCAATGGCTTCAACAAGCATTTTTCAGGGAAAATATTATGTAAACAGGTCGCGTGACATTCCAACATGTGTCTACAAACATGTGAAAAAGAAACAACAAGTTTTCACTCAAGCGCCATCCTGTTTAATCATTCCGAGGATTCTTGTGTTGGAAAACATTTGAAGCGCGTGCCCACAACATAATTATTTATCCATTTTATTTACACAAGCCCTGAAGGCATGATTGAATGTGTGTATCTCGTATGTGTCTGAGTATGTGTGCGTACGACATTGTTAATACTTGAGCGGAGGAATCTGCCCTTAGGGCTTCATGCTGATGATTAAAGAGTTATTAGATACTAGCTTCTGCCAGTGGCTTCGCCCGTGGGAAAGTAGATAATATATAGCCAATGTCACCCAGTGATAAAGAAGCATTCTACTGGAGTTAGAATTTTTAAAATCCGTCCAGTAATTTTTAAGTTTATTTATTCACTTTATATATTTTTTTTGTTTTATAATACTTTTTAGTACATAGGTAGGTACTAATGAGAATTATAGAGACAAGACGACTACTTTTAAGAATGACTCAAGAGCCAGAATGGCCTAACTCATTATTTCAATAATGATTTTATTTGAAAAAAGAACAGTGTTTGTAATAGTGAAAACAATTACAGTTATGCCAGCAGCGGTCAGTTAGGTCATGTAAGCCAGAGGGCTCACATGGCCTTAATTAACTTCTGTGTTAATCACCGTTAGTTGTCTTAGGTAGGTATCTAAGTAGAGATAAAATAATAATATCTATAGATAAAATTACCTAAGATAAACATATTACAAAAATACTTCGAAAATAAATAATCACTACCAGCTATAAAAGCACTATAATCGTAGAAATACACCAGTACCCGTAATATGCTGTCAAACCAGACAAGAATAATGTTTTAGGGATGGCCACAATAGGCGTGGGAAGACCCTCTTCGCAAGGTTGAGTAGATAAGCCGACTTGCAAATTTTAAAGGTTACAGGTTATTTTTAATCGGTGACATTCATTAAGTGCATCTCACCGTTTAACGTAAGCCCTATTAAAATTTTTATTAATAAACTCTTCCATCCTTTTATATTTTTGAATTTGGCTAGAGAGATTCTTGAAAGGTATCACAATGTAAAATACAAATCCAATGTATTGGATTCTTTTTGAACATAAAATCTTCACGATTTTTCTTAAACTAACGATTTTGCAATTAAACGGTGACTAGCAGACAGACAAAAACTAAAAGGGGACATTGTACTTCTTACGTGAAGTACGAACGAACGAATAATTTTACTATGGGATCAGACGTAAATTGAGAAAAAAGACGTAAGTATATTTTTTGCCGATCAAACAAATGCATCATGGGGCACTAAAGTGTATTAATAACAGGTAGGTACTTTCTTTTCTCCCTCCTCGAAGTGTCCTCTCATTGAATGCGAACAGAGAGAGATGGAGAAGTGTCGCAAAAGCCGCAACCAACCTACCAAACGATCCATGACCACGAACGAGCTCTCCGCCAGGAGTGTACGACTGAGAAGAAGGTTTTCTTTTCCCACAGTTTCGCTCCGGCAACCTATCCCACAGTAGAAATCGTAAAAATCGACACTCGGTGCTTGTGTGACTGCAGAATTTTCGTTATGGATTCGGTACTTTAAAAAACGTAGTTATTAGTTTAAGAAAAAAATGTACGGGTCCAAGTGCTACACTGAAGAGGGCCCTTTCCGATCCGTCTCTGTCAATGAGAGCATATTCAAAAAAATATCTGACTTAAAATCGCCCAACCCGACATAGAATAGCTCTTGCGTGATTACGAATTTATTACACATCTCTCTTTGTTTATTATAGAATGACAGATATCATGTGGATATAAAAATAATAATAAATTGTTTTATTCAGAATATAGGAACCATTTTTTGTTAGTATGCATCTTAGAAACTACAGCTTAAACACTAGGGTTAGTAACAAATTTTTAATACTAAAATATAACTATTAAAAATTAGTGAGTCATGTACTTACGAGGCATTTCATGCGGACAATGTAGTCGCATGAAATGCCTCAGCATAGGAGCTCCCGGGTCCTCACTCCTCAGCCACGACTTTCAGGATGCTATTGCTACTCCCCCGAATCCTCCTCACAAACGAAGCCACCTTTTTCCTGACGATGGCCTGGAAACCAAATCTAAAAAAGCGACTGTATGCTAAAAGAGCGTTCTGGCGTTATTTCTCTTTTTTCGTGTTGCCTCTATATCAATCACCGCGTTAAATTACGTTGGATGAAACCACAAGCTATTGAATTTAAATAAATTTGAATAATAATTTAAACCAAGCTCGCGTTTACGATAGACGGATCGGGAAGGGTCCTCTTAAGTGCTATAATTAGTTGGTTATTATAACTGTAATAAAAACACTATAGCACGATATGAACAGTTAGAATAATGTAGGTGGTTTTTGTAACAATAATTTGACTACGTAAATGCAATAAAGTGGAAAGATCAATTTTAACAAATATCATTTCCTTGACTTAGTTATCTTCCGATGCAATAAAAAACTAATAATGTTGAGTTCAGCGCCATCTACCGAGAACATGGTCACACGTAGGCTCGCCTTTGAAAGCCGTAAAAACTCAGCTCTCTGCAAGTAAAGTTTAAGTTCGAGAGCTTGATAGATGACGTTGGTATTACATTGAATCACGCTATGTTTTTGTTACCGTCTTTACTTGATTACGCGGCGTTCTATGTGGGCGATTCAACAAGATGCGGGTGCGAAGCGATCCGATGCGGTTTACGCGTATTGACGCGGCGGCTCTGGGTTACGTGCGAGCGTAGTAAACGCTTTAGAAACCATTTATTATAAATATAAAATAAGTCACTGTACTGTAAAAGTTCGTACGAAAATATCAAACCAATTCAAGCAACCGCTTCGCTTTGTTCAATACCGCACCGCACCCAGGTGCGATAGGTCACTTAGGCCGCCGCTATCAATTCGCCATACCCCGTCATCCCCTTCCTGGTTATTTTTTTAACTACCCAGCAGCAGTAGCAAACCCGCGAAGTGAGTCTGCGTCCGCTGGGAATTGGGATTTAATTTTAGTGATAATTAACAATATTTTTGAGGTTACATTTTATTAGATCTGGTAGTTATTTAATCATAAGCCATTTAAAAGTGAATTTTTATTTAGTATTTTTCGCTTACAAGTGTAGAAAAAAATTTATACTAATATAATAAAGAGGTAAAGTTAGTTTTTTTGTTTGTATGAGGTAATCTGTGGAAGTACTGGTCCGATTGCTAAATTTTTTTCACCAATAGAAAGCTGCTGTATTCCTGAGTGACATAGGCTATATTTTATGTACGCGGGCGAAGCTGCGGGCTAAAGCTAGTACTCAATAAGTGTAATGAGTTATCACTTTTGAAATGTTCTCCTCGACCTTTTATTTGGTGAGAAATTATCCAATGACTTCTCCTGCTTTTGAGCAGAGCAGGAGGGCGCGTCAGACTATTACTGAATAAAACCAACTCCTATGTTCCTTATTTGCATTGAGATCCAGGGCCCCGAGTTTTCCTTTCAGAAGCGAACCCATAGCTCCAGTAGGCTTCGACCTTGTTGGGCTTCTACGGTTTGCCGACATCTCCTTGATCTCTCTTGAGCTCGGTCCAGATAGTTAGCGGACGGCCGGACGACGAGCTACTCATTGCTCACCGTCCGCAAGGCCACGTTGATACCCCACATGATTTAGTAACAGCTGAATAGCTGTTAACAAAAACATACAACTTCACGACCCTTCTACACTACTTTGAGTTTATGTAGTTCTCAAATGGACAATTTAATACCCATATGTTATCAAATATTCTAGGAAACATCATCTCGATTTTGAAAGGCGTATTCAGTCTTTTACAACTCAATAGGTTTTCCTTTTGTCAAAATACGGAATTTTCAGTTTGTCACCCGCATCCCTACTTTACAGTATATGGATACATGCCAGTATGTGCCTTAGTAACACATTTACTATGTTTATAAAGGTTAAATGTAATAGCGGCTAGACTAATAAAAAGGTCATGGGCCTGCCGTGAGACTCTCGCCGGTGGTCCAGCAGTTATCTTAATGTTCCATATTACTAATGTTATGGAGGTTTGCGCGCGAGTGTCGGCGCGTCGCCGTCGCCAGCCTGCGAGGATTCCAGTCACTGGATGTTTACAGTGTGCAGCTCCGGTTTCATCGCCACCCATCGACGACCGACTCCACTAGCCATCAGTTTGTTACCAGCACTGGGCTGATTCGAAAGTGTAGTGTTAACTATCTTCATATTTATCGCGGAGCACCCTTCAATTAAATTGGCTATTTAATTAATAAAAATCAGCGCAAAATATTCTTTCGTCAACAATTATGATCGATTTTCACAAGCTCTTAATAAAACCTATCATAAAAATGGCATGTGAAGAAGGATAATTAGACTAGAATTATGTATAAACTCCGGAAAGGGTGAGTGACAATTTTTTAAAGGCAGTACATAGAATTGGAAGTACCACGAGTACTATTGTCACAATGATTATGCAATATCCAATTGATCTCATAAGTGTTTACTGGACGTACGAGTAGATTTATCTCAGTTATTTTCTTTGTTGTAAGATGGCAAAACAAAATACCAAACGACCTGATCAAAATCAATTAACAATATCGGATCTAATGTTCCAAAATACGGTATGTATGGGCTTTCTTTTTTATAATGCTAGTGTTTGTCTGATCCAATTTTTAGCGATGTTCTAACCATTAGGTCCAGGTCTGTTTAGAGGTTGAGTTATCAAACATAAATTTATAAACATTACATAAAAAAACACACCGCATAATTCGGTCTTTTCAGGACTATAATATATTAAACCTATTAAGAAGTTCGCCGAGCGACAGTCCGGTCCATTTCATTCACGTGCTGCCATAAACTTCCAAACTTTCCGAATCAATCTTTCAAAACAGAAGTTTAGAGTAAGTTAATCGATTACTCGAGACTCAGCTGTTCAATAGTTTAACTATAAGCGCCACCGAGATCAGCCAGCTGGTGTGATCTTCTACATAATCGATCATTAGACTGAATTAGGGTACTAGAAATTGATTATTGCCAATGAAGTCGAAAACTTAATAACTACTGCTAAAGTATTGATCCGATTGTTTTGAACTTCTATATTTCATTTACATATGGCTTGTACTTATCAAATGTTACTTTTTATTGTTTATACCCACAAAACAGACCCGGACTTTGTGTCTTAGGTATTTTTATTAGAAAATCTTTGTAGTAGGTATTGTAAATTAATTGGTCAAATGACATCCATGTAGTCGACGATTTATATCGTTATGTATGCAACAGCTGTAAGCACATAATAGTAGCACATACAAGAAAAAACTCTTTACGATATTCTATTTAAAAATTTGCTAATCATTTCGTTAATCATTGACAAATGGAATTAAAATAGTTATTTTCGTTCAATTACTTGCGTTTGCCCTGAAATCAAGTGATTGAAATTTTGTCACTATTTATGTCATTATGCCGTTACGTAATAATAGTGTTTATCTTTTGAGATTCTTAATTTATTTGGATTTAGTGTACGATGCGGTTTAAATGTTTTTGTTTCTCATTAATTTTCCAACCGATGACCTTGGTTTTGTAATACCAACAGCACCATTACCTAACAACAAGGACCTATCCTAATACTATTTATAGCATACTTTTCGGTCTTACCTTCTTCTAATCAAGACTATGAGTTAACCCTCATAACGTTTTGGCCCAAGTACAGGCCACGATTATAGCAGCATCAGTGGTGTCTATTTAATATAAATTTTAATAGACATTTCCCTTGAAGGTGTAGGAGTAAGAACACTTGGGGTACTCAGACATAGACATAAACACCACATACCTAACAACATTCAATCGTTTCCTTAGACAATCGGCGCAGTATTGAGAACTCAGGAGGAAACATTAACGTTTCCGTGAATGCGGAATCCGTAGAAGCAACCCGAGAACCGATTTTCCGATCACTACACTATTGACCTTAAAACAAAGCGCCATTATTCTGTGACAGTGAAATGTAACGCCGAAGGTTAACTACACGTAGACTGGAAGCTATTTGAAGAAATTATATCACTATCTTTATGTGGATACGGAGAGAGAGATATCCTGTGAAATTTCAGATCGAAAAAAGTTTTTAAACACTCCAGAAATATTAAATAACTAGCGACCCGCTGGGTGCCTCGCACAACATCAATAAAATTTTCCAAATATTTAAAAAAAAAATGAATCAAAGTTTGTCCTGATAGTTATGAACACAACAAAACCTATCAGAAATATCCGTCAAACCGTTCTCTAATATATTCACACTAATATTATAATTAATGCAAAGTTTGTTAGTATGTGTATAATTGTTACTCGTTCACGTTTATCAAAACGTTGGAAGGCAATTGAATAAAATTTGTAGTAAACATCATATCCCTTCAGTCTTTTCCAAACTAACTTGGCGTTGATTTCCAGACCAATACGGTTGAATACGCGCGTTTTACACGGAGCCATAGCCTATTAAACCTCCACAACACAATGACTGGGCAACCCAATTATAGTTCTTGGATAGACTGATGGTCAGACTTTCTGATTTCTGACTACCTATATAAAATGCCAAAAGTCAAAGACATCCCACCTTTACGCACAAAATGCATGGAAAGACATTAATTGTACAGCTAAGGACTGGAAGTCCCCGCCGGAGTTCGTGTCTCCTGATAGCTACAACCTGGTGGACCTCAAGCCACTACATGCCCTCGTTCATCAAAGAGGGCTTGAAAGGAGGTTTGTGGTATTATTTTGAAGATGAACCAATATTAAACTGTTTGATTCTTTTATTGTTTTTACACATTATCTACATTTCTTTTAGTCTCCTTCCAGAAGTCTGTCGGAACTAATTTCTATAGAATAAGCAGTGGCACTGTACTTACATTTATAATGTATTATCTATTACTACTTAAATATGTGTACAATTGTACATTACATATGATAGAACATAGTTCCCACTGTGTTCGTACAGTGGGTGGCCAAATTATTAGGGACAGTACCTGAATTTCATACATTAGTATCAACTTTGATTGCATTTTGCAGGCAAATGGTTGGTTGTAGGTCCGGCTAATATTTTTTATTTAAAGACATTATTGATTGAGTTTATAAAAATATAAAATTTGAAATCAAATTCTTTTATATATTATTGAAAAAAAAAGATTCGTTATACGATGATTTTGAAAAAAATCAACAAAGTTATAAATCTCACTTTTTAAGCTAACCAACGGATTTATTTAAGATTTTTTTATTTGATATTATTACTGGCATCAGTATTATTATTTTTGAGATAAAGCAACATTGTGAGATCGCGCCATTATTTTTTAAGTGATATTTTTTAACTTTGTTGACTTTTTTCAACATTTGGTGAATATTTGGATCCTCTTGCCGGTGAAAATAATAACACCAGCTGATTGTAGCCCTCATTAAAGTGTGGCCATTATACCAGAAACCTGCTACAGAAAGCCAGAACTTGCATAGAGAGCATACCACGATAAATGTATGCTGTCACAAAATACTAGCAATATTCATCCATCTTATTACGTATCTTTTCTTTTCAAAAATATATAAATAATTTTGACTTCAAATTTGATTTTTTATTATCTCAATCAATGAAGTCTATAAATAAAAAATATTAGCCGAACCTACAACCAACCATTTACCTGCAAAATGCAATTAAAGTTGATAATAATATAAGAAATCTAGGTGCTGTCCCTAATAATATGGCCACCCATGGTATATATAAATAGTGCTGTTCGCGATAAATTCAAAAATTACTAAGCGAATTTTCATGCAGTTTTCACCAACAGACAGAGTGATTTATGAGGATGGTTTAGGTGCACATGCATGTTATAGTACTTAGCGAAAGGCCAAGAATTTCGAAGATTTAATTTAGGCGAATTGCTAGCAAACAACCAAATAACTAATTAAGATAGGCAGTATGTAATACTACCAAAACTCGCAATTCAAATAGAAAACACACAAAAAGTCCAGAAGGCCAAGATGGACACACAAGACACAAGACCCATTCGAAGACAAGAAGAGTGTTTCATAGCAAACACAGTAGTGTGCAATGCTAAAGTTCACCATGCATGTACTTACTTTGTTTGTTCTGAAATACTCTAACGAGCATCGCCGGCGCCGCAGGATCGCACCAGTGTGGCGTCAGAAGCTTTAGGGTAATGTATAAACAACAGGAATGTTATGTACAGTATACGTATAATTCTATATGTAACGTTTTTGTTGTCTTAAATTGCTCTCCTCACAGCGAATCAAGAAAGAAGATGGCAGCACCGTATTACATTTTTTTTTTGCTTTTTTACCGAGTGTATCAATTGTTTTAAAATGTTAACCTACAATTAACACAGAGTTTTCTCTTTAAATCTATTATAACAAAATGTTAAATCCTGTAGACATTTTTGAACTTGTCATGTCAGGGATATTAACTTTCGATAACAATGGAAAAGTTTCACGATGTTGTTAATATTAAAACCGAAATGGAATTAAGATTTTGAATCCATCAATAATGGTAAGGTTCGTGTGACGTTACACACAAGAGCGCCACTTGAAATGAAGCATAGCAAGCGCAACTTTAAAGTTTCACTTTTTGAGTTATTGACATACTTTAATTATTCTTTCATATTAATTTTACTTACATTTTCCATTAAAAAAATAGAAACTTCTCCATTACCAGTAAATTCTATCTCTGTCACATTATAGATAGGTACAATTTACCGAGCATGCGAGTGTCATTCAAAATTAATGTGATTTATCAAATACATAATTATGTAATAAAACTTCAGTTCTTTTGAATGTACTTCAACTTTTGTGATGTGGTTATTTAACTTTAAATAAGCTCGTCATATAAATAAGCTCGTCATAAGTTATCATCGATTTACCAAATATTGGTTAGGAAACAGTGTTTTAAGATAAGGTATGATATATGATCTCCATTAATAAAACCCATGTATCAACTGATATTGTATAATCAAAAACTGGAAAACAATGCTTGTTTACGTATAATCGATTTTAGAAACATTTCTTAATTAGAACCAACTTAATTTAAGCGTTACGTTTTAGTTAATTAACTAGTAAAGCAATATTGTCGATACTTACATTAGATATGTTTAAAACTTGTATAAATGCATTTCATGAGAACAATTAACATATTTTGTATCTTTTGTAACTTATAACTAAATTAAATGACTGGCTTTGATCAACATAATATTAAAATAATTTGTACATAAATATCAAAATAATATAGCTTTTACTTAATATATATAAATATGTTTGTATGTAAATCAGCGCGTCAATTTACTTGAACTATAAAAGCTATTAATATTAAAAGAAACTATTCTTATATTTCTAACTACACTGGTAATAAATTATTACATTAGTTTTACAGACAAACGGCAACTCTGAAGCCTCTTTATATTTCATTTGATTAGATGTCTATTTGTTGGCAAGACTAATTAAAATAATTACTTGCTCAAATTATTACACAACACGGTTATACATACTAAATACTACATTGGCTAGTATATCGTCTTGTACTCAATTAAATAAAGAAGCAAATGTTATATTCGACACCTAGATAGTATGTATCAATAAACAGAGATTTAGTCAAGTATAAAATTAAATAACGAATTAGTAGGAATGGTATACCAATAGTGACGTTGAGATTCGACCAAACGATATCGATAATATCAGCTGAAAATATGTAACAAGTTTGCAAAGTACCCTTCGTATAAATTGTTCTCTTTGGCAATACAAAGATAATTTTAGAAATCAGCTGTTACACTCTTCCTCCACACAAAATTCATTCACTACAGCTATAAAAATCATCTATATCGTTGGCCTAAAAAATACATACTTCATAGCTATCAAATACACAATTTGCTGCACTAATCAGATCACGACATTTGCACTAATCAGCTGTATTTTGCACAGTTTATGGATCAATATGGCGTGGCAGTTCTACCTGGAAGTCTTGGGCACTGGGCGGGGAATCTGGCGGATCATGCTCTCGTCTTGGTACTCCAGGTTGCAGGGTTTCAGCAGCTCCTGGCCGCTTTGGTGGAGCCATTTGTTGCATACTGGAATGTTGTAAGATTTTTATATTAAAATTGGTATTTTTTTTGAACGAATGGTTTATAAGGCTAAGTTCACATGAGCGCGCGGTGTGAGTGTTCACATGATGAGCGCCAGTGTCAAGATCTTGCGCGCGGTACCGCGCGTGTAATAATAATAATTAAAAAAAAATTAATGTAAACGATAATCATGGTTTACTTAGGTCTTGTACCGCGCGGCCATGTGAAGTTAGCGTAACAGATTCAAGTGGGAACTACATTAGACCGACACACACGTGGGTTATGCTTGAGTTGACGCATAACCGCGTTGCGCAGTGTAGGTCTAATGTAGCTCTACAAGTCTAGTTGCCATATAAAATGTGTCCAGATCGGCATACGTGGCCCATTTGGGCCCAATGTAGTTCTACATTTACTCGACACAAACACAACGCCCCAGCAACAAGGTAAAAGAAAAGAGTACTATAATGGGATGAAATTACGCCCATACCGAAGTAGTTACCAGCTTTTGTAGATGACAACGTCCTTTTATTTGTAAGCAAGAAGGAGTGTCATACTTTTACAAGATAAAACTTACCTGTGTAACTGTTCTTGCAGTTGTCTTTCGTGTTCTAGGACCACGAGTTTTCCAGTACTACACAGGCGATGTGACTGGTGTTTCACCGGAAAGGGTACAGGTTCAGTCAGTCACTGGGCAGGCGGCGTGCCTGGTGGCGAGGTCTCCTTCGCTCGAGGGGTGCAGGTTCAGTCAGGAGGATGTTACAATAAGTAGTGTGTTACTAACCCCACTTGGATCCCTGCAGCACTGGGCAGGCGGCGTGCCTGGTGGCGAGGTCTCCTTCGCTCGAGGGGTGCAGGTTCAGTCAGGAGGATGTTACAATAAGTAGTGTGTTACTAACCCCACTTGGATCCCTGCAGCACTGGGCAGGCGGCGTGCCTGGTGGCGAGGTCTCCTTCTCCCGAAGGGTGCAGGTTCAGTCAGGAGGATGTTACAATAAGTAGTGTGTTACTAACCCCACTTGGATCCCTGCAGCACTGGGCAGGCGGCGTGCCTGGTGGCGAGGTCTCCTTCTCCCGAAGGGTGCAGGTTCAGTCAGGAGGATGTTACAATAAGTAGTGTGTTACTAACCCCACTTTGATCCCTGCAGCACTGGGCAGGCGGCGTGCCTGGTGGCGAGGTCTCCTTCTCCCGAAGGGTGCAGGTTCAGTCAGGAGGATGTTACAATAAGTAGTGTGT
Source organism: Mythimna separata (assembly GCA_030763345.1). Taxonomy (NCBI): domain Eukaryota; kingdom Metazoa; phylum Arthropoda; class Insecta; order Lepidoptera; family Noctuidae; genus Mythimna; species Mythimna separata. The sequence continues at coordinate 12,964,447 of CM061180.1, forward strand.
TACTAACCCCACTTGGATCCCTGCAGCACTGGGCAGGCGGCGTGCCTGGTGGCGAGGTCTCCTTCTCCCGAAGGGTGCAGGTTCAGTCAGGAGGATGTTACAATAAGTAGTGTGTTACTAACCCCACTTGGATCCCTGCAGCACTGGGCAGGCGGCGTGCCTGGTGGCAAGGTCTCCTTCTCCCGAAGGGTGCAGGTTCAGTCAGGAGGATGTTACAACAAGTAGTGTGTTACTAACCCCACTTGGATCCCTGCAGCACTGGGCAGGCGGCGTGCCTGGTGGCGAGGTCTCCTTCTCCCGAGGGGTGCAGGTTCAGTCAGGAGGATGTTACAATAAGTAGTGTGTTACTAACCCCACTTGGATCCCTGCAGCACTGGGCAGGCGGCGTGCCTGGAGGCGAGGTCTCCTTCTCCCGAAGGGTGCAGGTTCAGTCAGGAGGATGTTACAATAAGTAGTGTGTTACTAACCCCACTTGGATCCCTGCAGCACTGGGCAGGCGGCGTGCCTGGTGGCGAGGTCTCCTTCTCCCGAAGGGTGCAGGTTCAGTCAGGAGGATGTTACAATAAGTAGTGTGTTACTAACCCCACTTGGATCCCTGCAGCACTGGGCAGGCGGCGTGCCTGGAGGCGAGGTCTCCTTCTCCCGAAGGGTGCAGGTTCAGTCAGGAGGATGTTACAATAAGTAGTGTGTTACTAACCCCACTTGGATCCCTGCAGCACTGGGCAGGCGGCGTGCCTGGAGGCGAGGTCTCCTTCTCCCGAAGGGTGCAGGTTCAGTCAGGAGGATGTTACAATAAGTAGTGTGTTACTAACCCCACTTGGATCCCTGAAGCACTGGGCAGGCGGCGTGCCTGGTGGCGAGGTCTCCTTCTCCCGAAGGGTGCAGGTTCAGTCAGGAGGATGTTACAATAAGTAGTGTGTTACTAACCCCACTTGGATCCCTGCAGCACTGGGCAGGCGGCGTGCCTGGTGGCGAGGTCTCCTTCGCTCGAGGGGTGCAGGTTCAGTCAGGAGGATGTTACAATAAGTAGTGTGTTACTAACCCCACTTGGATCCCTGCAGCACTGGGCAGGCGGCGTGCCTGGTGGCGAGGTCTCCTTCTCCCGAGGGGTGCAGGTTCAGTCAGGAGGATGTTACAATAAGTAGTGTGTTACTAACCCCACTTGGATCCCTGCAGCACTGGGCAGGCGGCGTGCCTGGTGGCGAGGTCTCCTTCGCCCGAGGGGTGCAGGTTCAGTCAGGAGGATGTTACAACAAGTAGTGTGTTACTAACCCCACTTGGATCCCTGCAGCACTGGGCAGGCGGCGTGCCTGGTGGCGTGGTCTCCTTCTCCCGAGGGGTGCAGGTTCAGTCGGGAGGATGTTACAATAAGTAGTGTGTTACTAACCCCACTTGGATCCCTGCAGCACTGGGCAGGCGGCGTGCCTGGTAGCGAGGTCGCCTTCTCCCGAGGGGTGCAGGTTCAGCCAGAAGGCGGCAGCTCGCTTCACCGGGAACACACTTAGACCCAGCTCGGTGAACACCGTGGCTCCACCCTGAGCTACGTCCGACATCTGAGAAGAATGAAAATTACGACATTAAAATTGTTCTATAGATATTAGATTTGTTTTTATCGAATTAGATTGATAGGATGAATGTTTCCATGTATAGTACGAATAGGTGTTGCTATTTTTTTTTTAAATACTAGCTAGCGACTTAGTTCGCCAGGAGTTTAAGAGTAAGCCTCTCTTTTTATGGGGCAAATAAGTTCTTATGACCGTACTTTGAAATCCTGTTCCCGCGGGAAAATGAAAAACCTAAGTTATAACTTGTAATATCAGCTTGTAATATTCAAATTTTTAATTGACTGCTTTGTATTCAGGTAACTTTTACTACATGTAATTAAATATTGATTTATCTGCCTTTGTAAAAATAAATGAGTCTGTTTATACAAGTGTTTATTATTTGCATCTGGATACTAACATAGAAGAGAACTGTAGCTATTCTGTTTCCACCTTGCTTGCTGAATGCATTCTCTCGTTTCTGTGAAAAAAGGGTATAAAAATTAAAATAACATAGGCATTTTCGTTGGCATTAAATAGAGAGAAAGTAAAAATATAGTAAGACCAGCTACTACCGCGATTGTATATTTTTCTTTATAATGAAAGAAAGAAAATCTATTTACATATTTGAAACTCGCACAAGACAACAAACATAGTAAAAAAATGATACCTTTTTGAATGATACAATTGGGTCATTTCGCGCAACTCAATTTTTTGCTAATTTCGGTGGTATTTTTTAATTGTAGGTTTTCGAATGAAAAAATAAACTTGTCTTATTCTAGAACACATTACACAATAATGTGTACTAGAATAAGACAAGTTTATTTTGAAATTATTTTTATTTGAAAAAAGAAATTAAGACATGACCCAATTGTATTTTTTAAACTATGGTCTGTTTTTTTAAACCCGGAGACTAAATTGACACAAGTAATGTCAAATTTATTATAGGAATGACGCCAGTTCTTTTGTGTTGAAATGTCATTTTAGTCTCCAGGTTTAAAAAACAGACCATAAGTTTAAAAAATACAACAAACACAACATGCCAAATAAAATAATTTTCTTTCTTTCTTGCAAAAAAGGCTCCTATCTCATTCATATCATCTGTGAAGCACTAATTCCATCGTAATTCCGTTGTGAAAAAGGGATAGTACTCATCGTCATGCTCCGTCACTGTCTCTTTCATGACGGAATCATCAGAGCATTGGCACGTCATAGGAAGGCCCCTGATGAATTGCTCTAGAAAAGCCTATTCGAATCCTAGTATTCAATTAATTTTACTAACACTTGAACAATTATCAAGTCTACCATCATGCAAATTAAGTCGATTTTAACATTAGTAGCACTATTAAAAAAATCTATAAACAATATTTTAGCTATACAGAGTTAAAGTCATTTTAAAAAAAAACAATTTTTTTCTTTACATTTTGGAACCCGTAATGCAATAGGTATGATGAAGAAGAATAGTCACGAGGACCGAAGTAAGTGTTAGGAGATCTTCTGGCCATTGATCAGGGGTTGAGCAATCAACTTACCCTAGCAAAATCAAAGTGTGGTTCATAATGCCCCCCAATCCCGTAGTTGACGACCTGTAACTCCTCAGCGGTGTCCATACTCAGGCCGGTCATGTGGGACACTCTGCGAGAGATCCTCGCGATGGTCTCTGCCTCGGAGTCTCGTAGCCACGAGGACTTGCTGATGCGGTAGTGTGCGGGGACCAGCTCACCGGTCTTCGGGTCGTGGACGACAGCACGTTTGAACTGGGAGGAAAAAATAACATAGTAAAAAAATTACATTTAGACACAATTGATAAAAGGTGGGGGAGCCTTTGTCCAGCAGTGGACGTCTTTTCGTTGAAATGATGATAATGGTAATGATGACAAAACATGACCATTCATCATCTGCCTAGCCTTTTCCCAACTATATTGGGGTCGGCTTCCAGTAAAGCCAGATTTAGCTGAATACCAGTATTTTACGAGGAGCGGCTGCCTACCAGACCTCCACAACCCATTAACTGGGGTAACACGGTACTTCATGGCAAGACTGGAGTCAGATTTACTGGCGACTATCCGTAACGACTGCCAAAGATCTCCAAATGACAGCCGGGACCAACGGCTTAACGTGCTTTCCGAGGCACGGAGGAAACTCGTTATGTTAAGATGGTCACCCATCCACAGACCAACCTAGGCAAGCGTTGCTTAACCTTGAAGATCGACCTGTGCGGCTGTTATTATCTAGTCTCGAGCTCCTCAAAACATGACCATTGTAAAATAAAATTTATTCAAATTGATTTACAATGCATATTTTTGACTGAACATTTGAATCTTTAAAGCAGCAGTAAAATCGAGTAAACTACGATTTTAACTAAAACCGATACACTAAATTAAAACGACAAAAAGCTTAACTAATCGAGCATTTTAATTCAATTTAGGCGTTATAAATGTCAAGGATCAGAATATGTAAGGGCGTTGACCTCGGCTAAGAGTATTAAGCACCCATGACAATTCTCATTTTTTGGAGTTGAAAAAAACAATATTTTTTTTTTGTAATTTTGCATTGCTTTTGTATACATACATCTGTAGTAATATTATTATAAGAAGGAAAGTTTTATATTTTTGTTTGTAATGAAAAATGATATTTATTTTACAATTAGGTTTAAAAAAAAACACTTTTACACGTAAATTTTTTCGTCATTTCCACAAATGGTTATCGCGTATACGCAAAATTTGTGGGGTACCTTTTTTGGCCAAGGCTTATAGAATGTGACTCACAAACGGTACCCAAAAAATTACTCATTTTGTCAAATGTGTTATCTAAAGGCATTAACAAAATTATACTAACATGCTTTTTGTTTAAGATAAAGATGACATGTATTTCTGTACCCTTTTTGTTGCCTTTATATTGTATTTTAAGACAAATTATTGATTTACGATATGAGATTTTACAACTTTTCTTAAGTCTTATTTTTCGTTAAGATTTTGTTCTTGAGACCCATCGAAATTCTATTCTATTCCATTCTATTAGTTAAACTCACCCTTGGACTGGCCATTCTCTTGACTATCTCAATCTCTCCGTCACTGATCACATCGTGGAACACCACAATGTCTGGGTTGAGGTACATCATCTCCATCTTGATGGGAGCCAGGCGAAGGAATGGATGGTTTTCTGTCATGTAACGACATGTTAACCTGTGAAGAACAAGAATAAGCAAAATTCAGAATAAGTCTGCAAGAATAATATTGAATCTGAAAAATTTAAATAAAAAGACCGAACTAAGTTAGAGGGGACTTCAAGTAGTAATTCCGAATTTAAAGTTAGAAGAAAATTTTACTTTCGACTTTTTTGATGACTTTTTTACTCAGAGTTTTTAAACTATCAGGACAGTTCAGTAGTACCTATGTAATAATTGGGCATAGATGAAAAAAAAAAGATTTTTACTACGCCACATTTCGTATGATCTTTAAAATATTTATTCACACAACTTTTTCGTTTTATTTTTTGCTATTTGCCAAAATACAATATATGGAAAGCAAATAAATTAAGTAGTTGGATGTTAATTGGAATTTATGTTCATGCCTATGCATAATCATTAGGTATTCCATCATCATTATCATCATATAAGTCACCATTCAAAATATCGAATCTCAAATAACTGTCTCTGTCAACATAATAAGTACCTTTCCTTGATAAACCTCAATTGTTCTCATAGTCAGTAATCAGTGCGTAACAATACACTACAAATTTAAATGTAGTTATACTAGTTATGGTATACGGTACCTTAGCACTGTTTACCCAGTAATTTAGTTTTTAGAGTTCCATTATAACTGTGCGTGGGAAGATGACCATACCATACACAGTTACACAAAAATAGAACCAGTTCTTTTATGATAATTTTATTAACTTCACTCGGCTACTTCTATAGTGAATTTCTACCAAAAGGAATAAAACTAATGAGACGATATTATCATAATCAAATTTAAAATACATCGAAGTAATACTAATATCGTATTCTGGACTTGAGCGACATTTTTGCAGATCGGAGGAAGATCCCCAGTAAAAAAAAATATAAACTAGTTCGAGGAAGCCTAGGAGTAAAGTTTCTGGAAAGATTTAGGGAATTATAGGTAGGGTTCTTGATACTCCTAAGCCGAATTAGTGACATACTCTAATACCTACCTCAACAGATACTTATCGGAATATTGTACTTCAAATTGATATTACGGAGGGTCGATTCTGATTATGAAAGGTCGGAACTTCTGATTTAAATTGCACTTTCGATTTCAATTCCAATAAATTGTAATCAGAACTTGTATCGTAAATACAAACACATTTATCTTTCCGCCTGTGGAAGCCCTGTCAAAATCGGTCTAGATAGCTGTTTGAAGATTAACCAGAACTAACAGACAACAATTTTATTAATTGCATAATTTAAAAATGATATTTCGATATTAGAAACACTTCAATTTTATTGATATGTAAGATAGATTATTTACTCCAAGTGAGTCAGCTTACGCTTTCATACGTTTTACAAGCCTGCAATGATACCACGCTGCCTATTTCATACTTAAGACAAAATACAATACCTTTTAGACATAGCGAGAGGTATGTCGACTTCGCCGCGACATAGCGCTTCGTATGCTTTTCTCTCCTTAGCGTATCCGGTCAATTCCACCGGTTTTTCTTCTGGCTGCTCTTCACCAGTCTCCTGTAACAAAAAAAAACATTTAATAATCATCATCATCATCATTTCAGACGAAAGATGATTTCTGCTGGACATAGGTCTCCCCCAAGCGTCGCTACAACGACCGATCCTGTGCATCACGCATCCAGCGGGTTCCTGCGACTCTCACCAGGTCATCGAACCACCGTGTGGTAGGCCTTCCAACACTGCGTAGGTATTCCGGCACGTGGTCGACACTCCAGAACCTTTTTTATTATTGAATTAATTAAATTGGAGACTAATGAAAACAATATTTTGTAGACATGTATTACTAGAACATAATGTTTGGAACATGAAGTTATTTTCTACAAGGAAAAATGGTTCAAAATAAACCGTTACTCAATAAATTCTTTGTTAATAAATACAATGCGAACCAAACAGATCTGATAACAAATACCTACTTTTGGAAAATGTGATCAACAACAGCGTTAAGTAAACCATTAAATAATATAAAAAATAACCTCGTTTATATTCAAATTATGATTATAGTCCATTTAGAATAATTTAAATAATTCCGACCAAGTTATTGACCTTTACACCAAATACTATGACGTATTCACATAAATAAAAGCAAACAGGTATTGGCATCCTTGACTCAAAACTATCTTTTTTTGTTCAGCCTATACCTACTATCCCACTGCTGGGCAAAACTATTAGAAAACTTTAAACATTGCATGTATTTTTACTGCATTCCTTGCTATGAATTTGTCTAAAGGGCTGATTTCAGAATTGTAAATTTGAAGTAACAAACTTGTCAAAACCTACTTCAACGTTAAGGTTTGTAAGGATTTTAGGCATAAGTAGATTTTAATAAGTCCTGAACTTCAAAATCCTTAATCCGGAATAAGATAAGACTGCGGATTGAAATTGCCATTTTACATAGAGCAGGAACTCTGTGACTGGTCTATTTTTATCTGAGTCCCTACAGCGTATGTACATGAGTTTGATTAATAAGCACCGCACTCATAGTTGTGCACAAAACGTGACTATGTCGGGGGACTATCACAATCATCCAGTGTTGGTGCACGTGCAATATGATAGATACAAATATCTTAACAGTTTGTATCCTTAGGCAAATATACATAAACTTATGAGGGCATTCAGATAAATGGCCTACTAAAACCACTGTTTCTAAGCGAGTATCAACCAACTTAAAATATTATAAACTTGATTTATTTTTGAAAATTCGTCAGTTTACGTGACCTTAGCTATTATTAGTTCAGCGAACGGGATAATTGTGTCATACGATATCAATGAAAATGCCTTTATTTTGAATTTGCAACAATATGTATTGGGTTATTTACGTAATCGCTCAAATGAATTTTTCAAACTTGTAAAACAATTAATTAGGCCTTTGAAATATTTGGTACCTACATGTATATATTTTCTATATTATTTCTACTTAATTTGTGCGTGATTTGTGCTTCTAAAAAATTAGGTATTGTGAATCAATAGAAGATTTTTTTGAGGGAGAGGGAGGCCAAATAAAAGATGGATGGATCGTGTGAGTAGTGATATGAAATAAAAGGGAGTTAGTGATAACGTGACGAGTAACAGGACATAATTGAAGAAAAACGTGTTGCGCCGACCGCAAATAAACGGGACAAGGGCAGAAAGATGATGAACAGGGTTATAAGTCTAGTTTGCAGTACATTCTTAATAGAATGTCCAAAATGTCTCTACATCTGCACCTTGGAGGACCTAAAAATGCCACTGACGCTGCAATATACCTATGTGGCAATCGATTTGGACCAAAAATTATGAGGGAAAGAAAACCATCGACTCAAGAAAAAGTAGAAGTGCTTACCCCACGGCGCTGCTTTCTGAGCCTCAGTTCTTCTTCAGCGATGCTCTTCTGATAGTGCGGCACGTTGCCTTTAGCGCGCGAGTGTTTGGGGTCCACGGCTAGCAGCTTTTGGGTCCATTCCAGGGCGCTTCTTGTGTCACCTGGAAACAGTTATAATAAATTAGCATTGTATTACTCTGTGTATGAGAACTAAATTAAATTATGACATCATTTTGGAAGAATTGAAATAATATTTTAGAGGAATTATCTCAGGTATTATCCTGTTTAAAAACGGAGACTATTTTATACTGCCATCGTTATTAAAAATAGTACAATTATGAATTATTAATTCCTAATATGTATTCAACTAAATTTCGTAAAAAAATAATAGTTGTAACGTTTTGAATAACGACGGCAGAATATCCCAAGGATATATTTGGACATGAACCGAAATATTGAAGATTAGTGTCTTCAATATTTCAGTTCATATCACAATTGAATTCCAAATTATATTTTTGACATAGAAACCGTTTCATATCGCTTAGATATTTAAAAAATAAGTACAAAATCAATAAGAAACACTTACCAAGTAAATAATAGGAGAAGCTAATGTACTCCAAAACATCAGCTTCAGTGAACGCGTAGGAAACATTTTCTTCCTTCAACTTGCGCAACGCTTCTATCATCCAATCGCGCGCGTTTGTAAAGTCCTTCTCGTTGTACAACGCGCGGCCGAGCTCGTAGCAGTCGCCGGCGCTCATTGGGGTACTGAAATGAACATTAATTTTTAAAATACCGCTTAGAGGTGGACAAAAGTTGCGCAATATTGGGGCTTTCATCCCGGGAGTCTCGGTCTCGAAAATATCGAGACTCTCGGCGTTTTTTCCCCATTTTCGAGACTCGAGACTTACAAATGCAGTCCCGGGACTAACGAGACTTTTCGAGACTTTGTCAAATATAATTAATTGTCAGTACATTTATCTCCTCGTATAATTATGGTAATTTACATTACTGATTTGTAGCATGTCCACGAATTTACAAACATTTTTTGTTTATTACTAACTAACTGTAAAACGATGGCGTTGAAAGATTATAATTAATTTTAGATTCAATATTACTAATACTCTCACCATGCTATTTTATCTTAATATTTGGTATTTCTAGCTGATTTGAGGCTATATTGCCGTGATGATACGAACATTTATAAAGTTTAAAATTAACGCTTACCCTGAGGTATTGTGCCGAAACAGTTTTTATATAAATTGTTCTTGACGGTGTACGTATGATCGATGTATTTGATGGAAATAAAAATCAATTTTTGTTTAAAAAAGGTTAGGTTAGGTTAGGTTTTTTCACAAAAATTGTTTTTAAAAATCACTTTTATTACTTTGTATGATTGTATGTATGCGTTTGTTTAGCATTTAGACTGATAGTTTTCACATTTAATTTCTTATGAATTATTTTAAAACAATACTTATCAAAACGAAGAAAACATTTTTATTTCATTTTATTAAATCCTGAATTGATAAAAATACATTCAAACTTCCACGGTGTATGTTATTTTTAAGGTCATTTTGGATGGCATATAACAAGTTTGGAATAACTTGGTCGCTGTGGTGTGTCAGATGTTTGTGAGTGAAGGAAAAGTGAATTTATGTTGAGAGGGTTATTGAGAATGGCCGTCGTGATCAGTTAGGTAAGATCTTATATTTGTTTTGCCTATCGTTTTTCTTTGTGTCTGGTCATGGGTCTTTTTGTTTTAGATAACACCATATATGTATTATTGCGATGTACTTACCAAAATGCATAATACATCTTCGGTTTTGTGCTATTTTTTAAGAGGCAAGGATAATACTTGCTAACTACTGCTAAATGCAAAAAATGCCATAAAATATTTAAGACTTTAGGAGGAAATACCAGTGTTCTTCATAAACATCTTAAAAGTATCCATAACTTGATATTATCAAAGGAAGTACAACCAGCTTCAACAACTTGTATTGCACGTAGGTATAGCTACATCATCAAAAAGTGAGGATGAAGTATATAAACCACCGGAAAAAAGTAAGATGACAGATTTCTTCCAAAAGGTTGAAGGAATTGAAATGAAAGTTTCGAGAATGGCTTCTCTGGATGGAATACCGTTTCGAACTTTTGTAGAATCTGAAGATTTACGTGAGCTATTTAAAAAATCACGATTATCGCTACCCTCGTCTGTGGCTTCCATGTCTAAAACAAGCTGTCTTCGTAAAATCTCAAATGCTGAGCGAAATAAAGAAATTGAAGGCTGTGTTAGATCACTGATTGACATAGAAGAAACAAGAAAAAGTTTGTAATACTTAATTAAGTATTTGGAAATAATAATTGTGTATTAAGTACTTAAATACCTACCCTTTGAACATAAATCTTTTTCAAGTCTCGAAAGTCTCGTTTTTCCCGGGAATCCCGGGACTGGGCTGAGTCTCGATATATTTTCCCGGGACTCGGGAAATGTATCGAGACTGAAAGCCTTAATTGTTACAGTATCTCTGTGTTGCAGGCAATATAATTTTAAATATTTTTTATTCTTTTTATGAAACGGGTTACTTTAAGCTGTGATAACTCTGGACTAACGTCGATTTTGCTTCGATTGATTGATCACCATTGCCGCTTAGTGACAATTCAAACGGGAATTACAATCTGAACACCGATGACTCACTTATGTGCTATAATTGACATGCGTAAAGCCTTAGTAACAGCCAGTACAATAGAAAATAAATAAATCATATTTAAACTTGTAGTGCAAGTGTGTTAGACTTGTTTTATTAGGTACATAATATTATTCTGTCATAACATATTATTATGAATTTATGATGAACGATATAACTTAAAATATTTGTTACTTATTGTAACAGATCTTACAATAGTAAATGTATATCTACGCTAACAAATAAGAACTATTAGCTAGACCCCATATTTGAAGAAACGCTAAATATTACTTATCATGATTTAAAATATTATGCAAACACATATTGATTGAATATATATGTATATTCAATATGTGTTTGCATAATATTTTTTTATATTATTTTTGCATATTATTTTTTTAGTCACACAAATACAGTAATTGACCCATGGTGGTCAATTGACCATGGTCAATTACCATATTTGTTTAAGCAAACTAGCTTAATTACCATTTACTTAATAGCCTACCCAGAGGCTCTAGCAGGAGCTCTTAATGCGGTCCAAACTTAGCGACCTAAACTGCACTGTTAAAGAGATGGAGCTATATAGAGTGTAATATGTTTAGCTTTATCCCTCGTCTCCTTCGCACGCCTTCATCTTAACACGTCACGATAAGGCCCATGACAACACCGTTCAACTACCTACTTAGTGAGTGGCCCAAAAAATATTTAACCCATACTTCTATCTAATACAACATTTAATAAACTGTCTGGCGAATGATATGGCGACCATGTGACGAAAAAAGACTTAGGGCACCCCGATAGGGGCAAGTTACGTTGTACGTAAAGAGACGTCGGAGACTAGAGTGAGTTAGGAAAGCCACAAAACGCAGCCCCCGACATTCTCTTCATATTAGGTTTCTTAAACTCTAAAAGCATACGTACATATATCTGTCGGCTTATTTTACATAATTATGACAGACGTCAGCACATTGCCCGCTGAACGCTAGCCTAAAATAACGTCTGAGCTAGGCAAGTAGGTAATAAAACGTTGTCAATCCAAGTCAATTGCCCAGCTATTTGGTTGAATGGCTGTATCCAAGCGGCCGTTAGCTGAATAGCAAACTACATAATAGCTTATAGTTATACCAGTTAGTGCTCAAAGTTTACACGCTTCACGGCTATCAAGACATAAATTCTACAATTAGTTACACTTAGCGCTTCACATAAAATAATATTGATAGTTAGGCATTTAACCAATGACACGGTATTTCAAAGATAAACGGTAATTAGACCCACGTAGGAGATAAAAAAAAATCATCTCGTTGTATATAAAAAAAAACAAAGTATGACTGTGACTGATATTAATTTGAAATATAGGGAAGGAAGTAGCTACGTGACTTCTTATCTTAATAATAATATGTAACCTTAGTTGACCTATAAATGTGCAAAAATGTTCTTTAAACATTATCAAATCCAATCATCTTACGGGCCTAATTACAAAAATATCTTCATTCATCATCATTGCAGCCGAAAGACGTCCCCTGCTGGACATAGGCCTCCCCCAAGCGTCGCCATAATGACCGGTCCTGTGCGTCTCGCATCTTTCGGATTCCTCAAACCCTCACCAGGTCATCGGGCCACGTTGTGCCGTCCAACGCTACGTCTTCTGGTAAATGGTTGCAATTCAACCATCTGTTCGACGAACAATGTGCCCTGCCCACTGCCACTTAAGTTTGGCGATTCTTCGGATTACATTTATTCACCTTATATGATACCTTCGAAAACTGGTTTCTCATGATTTTGTGATGTAACAAAGTGCTTAATTTACCTATATGCAACTCCGTTGAGCAGGCCCTCGGACAGGTCTTTGACTTCCAGATGGTAGGTCTCCTGAAGCCTGGTGAGCGCTTGAGCGGCCCCCGTCAAATCTTCCAGCGCGGGATATTTCACGTCTTCATGGTTCATTGTAATGTTCTTTATGTAATCTGTAATTAATGTTCATGACTTAAAAATGAGTTAACATGTAGATGGATGGAGAGAAAGAAGGAGGCCAAAGAAAAGATGGGTGGATTGTGTGAGAAGTGATACTTATGGAAGAAAAGGGATTTAGTGATAGAGAAACGAGTGACAGGACAGAATGGAAGAAAAAAACGTGTTGCGCCAACCCCAAATAAAACGGAATAAGGGCAGGAAGATGATGATGACTTAAAAATCTTGATTTGAAAAATGAATTGCTACAAGGTCAGATTTAAATTCTAATCTGAACTCTTCATATTACGAACAGGGATTGAATTGTTTGTTTGAAGAGGATAATCTCGCGGTAAATACACGATCAGTTAATTAATAGTGATCCGCTGTTCGTCGTTTTATCATTACCACACCTCATAAGGTAACACAGGATTTTCCTAGTACAGGCTTCAGACTCCACAACATTAATGTAAACGTACTCAACTCACTGTATACAATGTACAAATTAAAAAATAATATTTTTTGCATTATGTGACGGAGAAAAATAAACGATTACTATAATGAGCATAGATCAAAAAAGTACAAAACTAAAGTGTACAATGGCAGGTCTTATCGCTCTGGTCAATACAACCTGATGGACTAAACGAAAGGAAATAGATCAGACAGCTATGGTTTCTGCGTAAATTGCTCAATTATTGCAATTGCTCATTAGCAAACCAATTAGGCCTGCACATTAATATACAAAAAACCAGGGTTTTTGTATACCAATGGGCCTGCAACCACTTTCCGTCACCTTCGTTACTTCTGGTGGGAAACAATTTACACCTCAAAGGTTTAATAGTTCCCAGCACGCGTGCGGAAAAACATAATCCATGCATTATTGTATTGTGACACTTGATATTTCTTTGGGAGTATAACTTCAACCTTAATCAATTTTAATGATGGTGAATACTTCACACGATTCTCGTGATCGCAAGAATGCTATTGTTACTTATTAAACATATCCACAGCATAAATTGCCTATTATCTTTTTATTGTAACTATGTGGCGTTTATAAATGCCATTATGTGCATTATGATTTTCCCGGGGCCTTAGTTAAGTTAGTGTTTTGCCTTCATTCTATTTAGGGAAATGAAAAACTGTTTATAAACTTCTGATAGTTAGGTACTACTTTAAAGTTTGTTAATTAGCCTCTGGTTTACTCCAATCCTAACAACACACAAAGGTATATCCCAATGTAACAAACTTTTGTTCGTAGCCAAAATATCTTTCCATTCCAAAGAAATTACAATCGCGAGTAAACGTACATCTACATAGATATATCTTAATAAAACTTGTCGCACATCGTCTAATTGAACTAGACCGAATCTATGAGACGACAATGAAAGTCTATTGCCACGATCTGTGCCAGCGCCCATCATTTAAATTTTAGTTTCATTTCATATTTGATTCCATATGATGAAAAATCCGGATCCATAGTTTTGCCTGAGTTTGTCTCTATGTACATATTTCTTCCATTTTCCAACAATGGATACAATATCTTTTGTAAGATGAATAAATAAAAAGCAAAATATGTTTACCTGTTCCAATCTTGATACTATCTTCAATATGATCAAGATCAGTTGTCAGTCTTTTTATTAGAGTGAAAGCGTTGATTGGATTACCCAAGTAATTGGGAATATCTTCCATCGCCTTTTCATGTTCTCTTTTATAAATATTTAAATGCCTGTGAACAGTAATAAAAACGTTAGATATAGGTACAATGTAAAGCTGTCAGACATAAATTTATTCTGTATAATTTACATTATTGCTATTTTTTCTTTCAATTCTTACCTCTTTAGATTAAAAAGTCTTTGCTCTTCCTTCTCAATATAAAAGTCTAAATCATCTATTATTCTTTTGTGCGTTTCCAGTAAATGTTCTACTTCTGCTATTGCGGTAAATAATTCCGCATGCGTCCGCACACACAGATCGAATAACAGTGCGAAACATATTACGTGCAGCAAATTCAAATTAGGAACCATATTCATGGCTTTACAAACCTAGAAACAAAAGAAGCCATCAAAATAATTTCGAGAGAAGTGTGACAAAAATTATCTTCAAATGTAAAATAGTCATTTAATTTTATCTTCCACAGGTAATCTGCATTTGTGGTTACATCAGTACATAAATCATTGAGAACCTCTTTAACATTCGCTTGTAAGTAAAACATGTGGTCATATTTTTTCTTAAAAGCGAAATACGTAGAAATACAGATTCATTTAGAACATCCTTTTCTTTGAACTCCGTTCTAAGGTTAAGAAATTAAAATAAATATTGGTACCGCAGTGACTTTATATTTTAACATATCAACTTAGGTATGTCTAGACTCTAACTATCTAGCATTTTTTTACCTACTTAATACGACTGATATTAGTCATGAAAAATGAACAATTTATTTAATTTAAAATCTTGATTCTCTAATGTTTATTACTCATGAAATGATAATTTATAAACATAATGTACAGTTAGTTAATAAATTTGACGCTAAAATGATTTAGGATAAACTGTAAAAAACATAACTGACTAAAAGTAGCTTGTTATTTAGATCTGATCAAAAACCAGTTATAGTTTTGTTATAAATTTTATTCAAAGGTACTAATGTGGTGATTCATATCGTAATTTATTGACTAACTTGGTTATAAAATATAGATATTCAATAAATTAATGGGCAAGTTAAAACATCGTAGAACTGGGAGCTTCGATAGCTGTTATTAAGTTTGAGCACGCTTCTGATTATTTTTTAGATTATTTTGAGTTCCGCACGCGTAGGTTGACAACCGGAAGTCCGGAACCCTTTTAGTACCCGTAGAATGAAATCCGGAACCCTATTAGTACCCGTAGGGTGAAATCCGGAACTCTATTAGTACCCATAGGGTGAAATCCGGAACTCGATTAGTACCCGCGGCGTGAAAATCGTAACCCTATTACTATACCTCCACTGATCAATCTGTCACACATGGCTAAATTTTTTGTCTTGTAGGTATGTCTTAAAATTATTTTCGCTAACTTCCATATAACCAAATTTTGTAGAGATGTATAATGTACGCCTTCGGGGAAACCAAAATATTTTTCGTAAATCTTTTCTGCTAAATTCGCACAACACAAGACCGCAAGTTTGTGTTAGTGATTAGTCAATATTCGTTAGTTGACGTAAGGATCGGAAAGAGGTTTGGCAAAATATTTAAGCTTATTTTTTCTTACGGAACCAACCTGGCTTTTAATTTTAAGTACAATGACCGGATAGCAACGGTTTATTTAGGCGCCTCTTAAATACCTCTCCGGTTTTTATTAGAACACTTATTTTAATTTTGGAACATTTTTTATCTCAGTAGTTAGTTAACTATTCAGGTCCTCAGTATCTCCACAGTTTCAATATTTATACTGTGGTAGTTCCTTGAAAGGAGCTTCTTAAAAACTACCGAGAAGTTGAGAACCAATGATTTTTAAGACAATAGACGAAGGTGAAGGTGACTTACACAATTGAAGTACGGAAGTAAACTTCTGGCTTATAATTTAGCCGTCAAGTTGTATGTTTTCTTAGTTCCCATGAGTTCAGATAGTTGTATAGCAAGCTTTAACTTTCTAAAGCTTACTAGTACCTAGTACTTAGGTAGGTACTCGCCGTACCGGTCTACATTGCCTAATGCCCGTTACGTCACAGATTACTAAATAGTTACTACGTAACAGATACTTCACTCAGTAGAAAAATTACAATACCTACTACTATAATAGCCTACTGCATCGCGTCGGCAACCACTGCATGCTAAAATGTGCCTTAACACTCAAGCGTACAGTTGTGATTGCTTCGCACCGCGCGATCCCGCAGCAATCGCAGGGCTGCCTCTTCAATAAAATTAAATTAACATGACTTTTTGGGTTTATGTTATTGAGAACTGTGAATGTTCTGACTTGTAGTTACAATTTAGTTATAATTAAATACAGTTTAAAATTGTATCGTTTATAAAATATTTCTTTTATAAATTTACGTACTTTCGTCATTGTCAGGTAAATGGAAAAATGTTAGGTGTTTATCCCTTCTTTTACTTGATTTGCACTCATCTAAAGCAAGCAAGGCATCATAGGTACGCGTACGAACGAACACCACTATTAAAATTGAACGGCGTGCGCGCGCTTCGCTTGCGAAAACCGCACTGAATTTGGACCGCAAGCGGACCGAGACCGCTCGGCTGGGCGGTAGGCACTTATAGCGCGCAAGTACATGGAGTGACGGAGGCCTGGTTACGTATGCAGCAAACAATGCGCGAATCATTTCGATTGATTTATATTGTTCGGTAGGGCAATGACTGCTCGCTTACCAATTCATTGTGCCTGGCACGGATCGTAAAGAGCTTAAAATGTCGGACCGACTGGAATGTAGTGACATTTTACCAAAATTTCAAATATTTAAAAGGTTATTTTTCTCAATCCTTTTCAATCTTTAATGTTTATGAGTGCCGTCGAAATTCTTGTGAGAGGCTATAAGAGAGAATTATTTAATGTTACTTTTTTGTGGACCTTATCCTTTAACTCGTGACGAGCGTGAAGACGTGTCACACACAGACAAGGAAAAGAGATTTTATCATTACAAATTACAATAAATTCTGTTCCTGTCACAAGTAGGACTTTGATAAAATCTTAAGACAGTTAAGACGTGTTTATTATTGCTGGCATTATAGTTATAAATTTAGCATAAAATATAAATAAAAGCAGGATTCTAGTGTGGTGGACGTGATTGGAAGCATGTACGGAAGCCGGCCGGCAACTGACCGCTTTATCTCTTCTTTACGATAACGAAATGGTCCACAATTCGCTATCGAATATTGTTCTACTGCTCTGAATATTTTTCTCGAAGACTCACGAATACTCACGATGACAACAAAATTAATAGGTACGAAGGATACACGCTGAGTTGAAAAGAAAGTACAGTCAAGGGATGTTGTAAGTTTAGATATTTTTTATAGATACAACGATATTTAAGACGATATTTTAGATGTTAAATTTTATTTTTTTTGCAAATAGGTAAAAAAGACACTTTAACAAGTCGATTTTTTGTCATTTTAAACTAAATGAGGCCGCAATGCTTATTTAATTTACACGTGCCATAAACATTAGTTCATCAAAAAGATATATTTAATTTAAATACTACACAATTTGATATATACATACTCGTAGTTTGACACATGAGGTAATTGAGTTACCTGGTTACTGGGGATTAAATTAATTAAAAATAGATATGATGATAAGTAACCGCTAAGGAAATACAACAAGGAATAATGCTGATTTACCTATACAGTGTTTCACTGTGTGTTCAAATAAATAAATAAAAAATATTTACTAGGTCTTTTATCGCAGGACTGCAACATAGATGTAGGTAATGTACCTAGATATAATATTATTTTCTTAATTACTCAGATACCCGCGAAACGAGACACAATAGTAAAACAATAACAGCGCGGTCTCATAGGACCGGTTGGGGATTCAAACGTTAAACAAGAAACATAACGGCACTTCACGTCATTGTTGGCAATGCGTTGGCAATGTTAATTTAGCAGAGATTCTCATTAAAATCGTTACATGAGAAAACAATTTTGGTTAAAAATAAATCAGTCTTTTTAAAAAGAATTATATCTATTTTCTTTTATGAATTAATTTGTACCATATTTAGAATTGCAACAACTATATTTGTTTATTTATCTGCCGTGATACTTACCAACAAAAGTGGCAACAATTTGCAATAAAAACACACGAAAGCTCACTAAAATAATGACGCAAATATTAGGTAATCTACGCACTGTTACACAAAAAGGAGATCAAAATGTGAAAAATTAGGGCTCGAACAAACGCGGCTCGCATCCAAGCGTGCGTTAACGCAACCGTTCGCGGGTCAACGAACAAAATACTGCCATTGAGGAGAGCTAGCGAGCCGGTGACCTTATCTAACTATATGTGACGAGATGACGTGCTTTATTAATACGTGCTATATACATTAGGGGAGCGCTGATGATTTTACATTGATTTGCGACCGCCTAGCGTGAAGCTTATTGTTCCAGGCCGAAATAATCATGACTACAGATCTTTAGAACTTATCAGCACGTTGTTGTTGCCAAATTTGTTAGACAAAAGCTTTACAATTAACGATTGCATATCTTTACATAACTCCTAAACTAAGCAACGGATTTTGATGCAGTTTTCACTAATAGAAAGGGCAAAAGCAAGGATGTATTATGCTGTTATGTACCTATATATATCTTGGACTCGTGCGAGGCCAGGATGGGCCACCTGTATTTTTCGAAAAAATAAATATTACCTTAGAAACATCTAAGGTAGGTTTTTTTACGAAAGAATTTGGTTTTTATTAGATTGAAAGCGATATGAAAAGCTCTTGTTTCTACAATTAGCTTTTTTTATTGATATAAACTAGTAGGTACTTGACTGCAATCCCACCTGCAGGTAAGCAGTGATACAATCGTTGATGGTAAGGCGCAAAGATTTATTAAAAACCTATTTACTCTAGCCTTGAAGTCACCTAATATACATAATTGGAGTGCGAAGCCGGCAGCAGGTCAATTGTTCCAGTCCTCAATGAACACGGTATAATACAAAGGCGAAACGCTTAGTCCGGATGGTAGAGCTAAAGCTGGTATTTATATTTTTTATGAGCTATCTTCCTAGAAAGATGGGTCATATCCATACGAATTAATTGAAAATAACATTACCTACTACATTTACTACACATAGCTACCTAGTTAGTAGTTATGTCAACCCTATTTCGCTTTTGTACGTAGTAGGTAACATACAGCTACTCTTAAGTACAGAAGTAATTTTGTCACCGTAATAAAGTCAATATTTACTGATTTCGGGCCACTTCCTTTTGTAAAATATGACGAAATTCAAGTACGTTATAAGTACTTTATTCAATGACAACATGACTAAAGGCAAACCTTTTCGGCAAACAAATTAGTGATCAAACATTCACAATTCACAAAAGCTCATATAGCTATATTTTATTGAAAGCATTTCAAAGCTTTGATTTTAAGATTTGTTTGGTGTGTAAGTAGCACAGAAATCTTGTAAGTAGATAATATCTACTTACAATCTTACTCATCTACATATTATGTAGATGAGTAAGATTGGAATAAATTATTGTTCTTTTAAGGCTTCCGTTCATCTGTTACCGGCCAAAGCCGATTTTAGGATGGACTAGTTTTGCCTAGGCCAAATCAGGTCTCCCTACACGCGCGGAGTTTCGCGGTGCTCCCGCCTTAGCCTTCTAACCTAATCTGTCCGTGTCGGAATGTCCTAAAATTGTACTACTAATATTAACCGACTACTATCACGGGTTCGGACTAGGCGAAACTCGTTCATCCTAAAATCAGCTTTGGCCGGTAATACATCGAATACATCGATCACTAGTAAAGCACTTATTTAATTCATGAATCCCCGACCGGTCTCATAGGACCGCGCTGTTATTGTCTTACTATTGTGTCTCGTTTCGCGGGTATTGATAGGTTAATAGTGATGGATGGTTCCGTACCCAAAGCATAAAACGGGACCCTATTACTAAGACTCTGCTGTCAGTCCGTCTGTCTGTTGGTCCGCCTGTCAGCAGGCTGTATCTCATGAACCGTTATAGTTAGACAGTTAATTTAGATAGATGATGTATTTTTGTTGTCGCTATAAAAAAACTACAGATTAAAATAAATTTCAAGGGATCTCCCAAAAAAACGCGATTTTTTGCCTTTTTTTGCTACGGACGGTACGGAACTCTTGGTACAAGTCCGACTCCCACTTCGCCGGTTGTTTATCGGTGCAAATTATTATTATGACACGAACTGCTATTACTTTTATTTACTCAGATACCCACGAAACGAGACACAATAGTAAAACAATAACAGCGCGGTCTCATAGGACCGGTTGGGGATTCAAACGTTATTCGCGTGTTTTTATATTATTTTTAACCGCTAGGAAACTCCTCTCTGCGGAATTGCAATTTTAAACTCCTCTCTGAAAAACGTCGCGTGAATGCAACATTGTTACGATTTTTTTTTACAGGGAAAGTCAGACTCTTACTGACTAATTGCCCTTTGCGTTCCAGGGTCGCGGTAACTCTTACGAACAGTCACGCAGCCCACGACAGTCATTACGCGACGTGCACGTAACACCGAGATTTGGTAAAGCATTTAACTTTACCTCACGCGCGTAGGAGGATGATAATTTTCGACATTTCGTCATCTATTATTTTAGTATAAGTACTCAGTATTTTCCACAAAAGCTTTATCATTTGATTTGTCAATTCCAAGCGATACAAAATATGAACTTAAAAAATCTTGCATGGATGACCATGGAATTTAAAAAAAAATAAAGCACTTTCTAGCAAATGACTAAAAGCGTAGTAATAGACATTAAAAAGAATTTTTATTTTGTTTAAAAATATCAGGTGCCATTTCTTAGCTAAGCTTAGAGTAATTTCTAAAGAGTTCTTTTTAAAAATTAAGCTTTTTTCCTATAGCCCTTAAGGTGAAAGCTTCAGGGTAGAAGCGTTCCCCTTAAAAAAATATTTATTCCTATCTAGTTTCAAACCAATATTTAATGAGAACGCTATTTATTTAGTGTCACCAGTTATTATAAGTTTGCCAACAAAAGTTTAAAACAATAAAGTTTTATTCTATTTTTTTTATCCTCAATCAAAATGGAACAGAAATGCTAAAGTATTTTTACATAATATCTAAAATTTCTTTACACAGCATGATTTGTATTGAACTAAAAAAAATGAAAATGAATTAACTCTTGCCAACTGAAGATTTAATGATGACCCAGATTATTGTGTACATTTATTTACCTATGCAAGACAACACATCTGAGATTAATACTCTTAAAATACTTAGCTAAAAAAAAATTACCTTTTATTTATTTTGTAAAAGAGTACTTGATACCTAAGTGATATGATTTTTTTGTATATATGATATGCACTGAGATTATAAATATACCTGGTAAGTTCGTATTTCAAACATACTAATTTTAAACAAATAATATTTCGGTATTTCCTAAAATAATTAAAAAAACCGCAATAATATCATAAATCTCATCAAGGTAGCTATTGAATAATACTTAAGAATAGAATATATAGACAAAATACTTAAAAGTGCATAAAATGCAAGTTGTTTCTGGAACAGAAGCTTACTAATCGATGCAAGCTTGTATATTTGGAAAGTTCAATTAATTTCTGACTTACCCGCAGGCCAAAGCGACTCCACAACCAGAATTTGGATTGAGTATAGTATTTTAAAAGCCAAGAAGAATGCTCCAATACACAGCTAAATTGAAAGTTTAATCGTTTTACTTTCAGCAATAAACACTGCACCAATAATAATACAAACTAATCGCCCAACTCAGCTGTCAGTGGTGAGTGTACTGTACTGACAAGTGACAACTAGGATTTAGGAATATTCCGTTATTCCGATACTAGATAATACGAGTAAGTACTCGATACTATTTTTCGATTCCAAGTTTCGTTGCTCTTGCGATACTTGTATTAGAACAAAAGTACTTGGTATCGAATATTCGAATGGAATCAGACTAAACTAATGTAATTTTAACATTTTCAAACTCAGAGCAATAACCCGTAGTCGCAACTTTAGTTCCAAGCGAGGGCTTATTTTTCAAAACTTAAACAACAATGCCGAATGCAGGGATTATAATTATTGTCTGTTGTTTTTGCTTGATATACTTAATAATAAATAAAACGATGATTTTCCTCATAATAGCTTAATTTCTAATTTTTTAAATACAATCACTAGTTCAATTAGAAGGATTAAAATATCGTTACCAGTAAGTATCGATACTTTAGGTGAACTCATATGAGTATCGCAAAATGATTTGAGTATTACTTTTTATTAAAAGGTGTCGATACTTTTAGGTTATCGGACATCCCTACTGACAACTTGACATGACAGTGTTGCCAACTAGACAGAGCCTGATATCGCCATTTTCTAGAGCCTAACCGAGCACACAAAAGTCCATATCGTTATAAATAAAATTATTCATTTTTACTTTTTGAGGTTAATTTGGAATAAAATTACGAATTAATAACTAGATTCTGTGTCGTCTACCAGTAATAATAATGCACCAGACTTTCGCCATCATCTGTGATGGGCTAATGGCGCAAGAACTTCGAGAGTCGTACATTTTTGTGCCCATTTATGTATAAACCATGGACTTAGTATAATAAGGACTGCGTTCTTTAGAAATCGGATCATACAAAAATGAACCGTATATGCTGCACTTTAGGTATACTTTTGTTAGGCAATACCTATAGAGGCAAAACGTGCCGAGAGAGATAGCTCGAAGGGAGGAATTTGTCCCTTTTTCTCACTTGCCAAAAAATAAAAATGTTAAAGATGGTAGAAACATGGGTAGAAAATATTTCATCAACTACAAGTACATTTAGTAACATAATAAAAATTTTTAGCTATAAGAAATTTTATTTATAGTTTTACAATCTGTACATAAAGTAAGTAATTTTATTTAAGTAAAATAATAATAATAATTTGATTGTTTGGTAGATATAATAAAATTACTCTGGTATCACTGAAATCTGACATCTGGGTGGTGTCATGGCGTCCATGGCGACTTTTTCTGTTGTTTTGTGGTAACGCATAACGCATTTTAAGTTTTACTGACCTACGTTGTAGAGATGGGCTGAGTGATGATTTTTCTGTATCAATGATTGCATGACAATGACAAAAAAATATCGGTGACGGGAACAATGACAAAATCATCAATGATTTTTATCTATTAGATCTCGTCACTTCAATTGTGACTAGATACTGAAATGATCGCGGAACGGCTTAGTGAAATTATCATTAGTTATTTATGGTCGCGTAAATACGCACCTCTCCAACAAACAAGTAATATTCCAATCTTACCTTAATGCTTTTCCAGGCTTAGGACTGGCAAAGACTAGCACAGTAATAGTACTTAGTAGGTACTTACTTAATAAAAAATACTATCATTCTGCTTTTCTTTGGCGCATTTAAAAGATTGGTATATTTACAATGATCAATTATCAATAATTATTATTTAATTTTTTTTTGTTTTCTTTTTGTTTTTTGTATTTTTTGTTTTTTTTTTTACTGTAGAAGTATTTAAGTAGATCGATAGAGTACTAAATGCTAGATAAAATTGCATTTGTTTATTTCACGCGCGAACGTAAACAAACATTTTGTTGCCGTTCCGTGCGTGCACCCTGCTCTGTGACTTCAGTCAGTCAGTACCTATCGCCGATCGCGAAGTCTCGCAACGTCGCACCGGTCGCACGTCACACCGCACCGAAGCGGCCCGAGCGAGACCGCCCGATCCGAATCACCGAAGCTCGCGTTCATTGTCATTCAAGAAATGATTTAAAAGCATTGATGATTTTGTCGTTGTCATTTCAAGATGACATGATTTTAAAATATCAGTGATTTTTACCTGTGACATGATATCGGACACATCTCTACTACGTTGCTTTTTTATTGTGAAAATGGTGAAAACGTGTTGTATTAAGACATGTAAAAGTGAATCATATAGTGGTTGTGGAGTTTCATTTCACCGGTAAGCAAAAACAAAGATTTTGTTTACTAACACTAAGTAGTTTGACCATGCTCTAGACGTTTTGTGGACAGAAGATTCTAAGTTTTAGTTAATTTATAATTAAAACTATGAAATAATTATTAAAACTATTATTTATTACTCCCTTTATTTATTACTTAACACACATTCTTTACATTATAAATATTTTTACAAAAATATGCTAAAATAGAAACATTAAAAAATATTATTATGAGTTTAATAAATACAATTTGTACCTGTCTATATCGCATGATTGAAATAGCGTTTATATGTATTGGTTACAGCTTTCCATCGAAAGAAGAAATGAAGCAGAAATGGTTGGATGTAATTCCTGAACCAATAAAAATTACTAAAAATTCTGTTGTGTGCAGCCTTCACTTCAATCCGGCAGATTTTTCAATGGCAAAATCACGACGAGTATTGAATGATAATGCAGTACCATCAATTTTTGCACCGGTAAGAATATTGGTTTTATGATTTTTTTATCATCAATAAAACTATAATTACTCTGAGATGATCTGTAGTTTAAGCAGATTGTGTGAATTGTTGAAAAGCGGTTTGATTTATCAAACTCTTAAGTTCTTGGCCGATGAAGATATGTTTATTTTACTCTCTTTTCATTCCATATTTATTTTTAATTTGCAATCAAAGGCACGATGATGAAAATGTCAGCAGGTATTCGAGCTTTTAACGTTTGTAGCAAACGGTTGTTTTTTTTTGTATTATGTTTATTTTACTCTCCTGTTTAATAAATAAATTTCTATCTGCCCCAACCCACCTAGTATATATTTCACATGAGTGGTACCGGGTTAAAATTAAAATTCAAAGCAACAGCTTTTCTTATGATTATTTTCTTAAATATAAACCATGCTGCCCGAGAATGAGTGTGGCAAATCTTTACATAATGAATAATTATATTAATGGATGCTTTCTACAGCTGTGATTGTGATGTGATCGTTTTACACGATTACGATATGGTTTTTAATTCTGATATTACATGTGAATGCTTAACCATAAAGAATGCCGTACCACGAAATAAGACATTGTAGATTTTTGCTGTTATGTGAGCTAGTTTTTTCTCAGTTGTTGGCAGATAGGAAGATAGAATATTGATTGATTTATAATAGTTGTTTTTTTTTTAATAACATATTGTTTATTTTTATTTTCAGCCGATAAATAAACAAATTGTGGTACTAAGTGACACAGTACTTCCTTTGCGACATGATGTGGAACCAATTCCTTCAACCTCTCAAGCTGGACTCTCGGAATCGATGAATATCGATATATCCACACCAAGCCACTCGGACCAACCTCCAGCAAAGAAAATTTGTTTGGGCTTCAAGGATGTTGCTGTCCAGACAGAAATGCAAAGACATAGTAGCCCCGCAGAAGATGACCTAAAGCGTAAGGTGAAAATTTTGGCTCTTAGATTAAATAGGCGTGAATCGAAATTGAAAAATTTAGAATCTATTTTAAGCATAATAAGAAAACGTAAGCAAAATTATGACGAAGTTGAGCATATAATGAAAAATAACTTTGCTAACATACACAATAATTTAAACACCGATAAAAGCAATAAAGGTGTACGGTATTCAGATGACGTAAAACAATTCGCTCTATCACTATATTATTACTCGTCCAAAGCATATTTATTACTTAGAAACCATATAGCATTGCCACACCCTGCAACTTTGCGTAAAATATTAGCAACACATGATTGTAATGTAGGGTTTATGGCTGAAGTGTTTGCTTTTTTAAAATTATCAGTAGATAAAAATGATTTAAAGGATGTTGCTTTAATATTTGACGCTATGTCAATTAAATCGGAAGAAGTTTACGATAAAAATAAAGACATAAAGTGGGGTTATGTAGACTTTGCAGGCATTGTCCCATACGATTCAGAACGTTTAGCCACTGAGGTTCTGGTTTTTCAAATTGTGTCGTATAAAAAAAAATTTAAATGCCCTATTGCCTACTTTTTAATAGACAAAATTTCAGCTGCCGTACAAGCACAACTGATAATAACAGCAATACGCATGTTATATGAAATTAAAATTACCGTTCGAAGTTTGACTTGCGACGGAACTGCTGTTAACTTTTCCACTTACGAAAATTTGGGATGTACCTTTACTTTGCCAAATATGGTTACAAATTTTAAACATCCAAATAAAGAGACTCAAGTACACTGCATTTTCGACCCAGCTCACATGCTAAAATTATGTAGGAACGTTTTTGCTGAAACAAACTTGAGTTCTAGAACTGGAAACATAGATTTTAATTATGTTAAAGAATTGCATTTATTACAAGATAAAGAGGGTTTAAGATTAGCTAATAAAATAAATGCTAGTCACATTAATTTCTTCGGAAAAAAAATGAACGTTAAATTGGCTGCGCAAACATTGAGTTCGTCAGTAGCTGATGCCATTGATTTTTTAAGAGTCGCTGGTAATGATAAATTCCAGAACAGTCAAGCAACAACCGAATATACAACGTGTAACTTTAAATGCGCAAAACCTCAGACACCCCAAACGATTTTTAATCCAATTGACATAATACTGAGAGAAAAAAAAATATTTAAAAAAAATTGAAGGTTTTATGTGCTGTTTTAGTTTGTTTAAAATTCGTATTTACATCGAAAGGAGTATGATTATTATCCCGTTTATGAGAAAATCTAAATTGGATGACAACCATTTGTGTTTGTTTACCTATTTACGCAGGTTTATGCAAGTGATGACTTGATTTGTTAATAAATAGACAAAGCAAAATTTTTAATTTTTTTTTTTTGAAAAATGTGACCTATATTAAAAAGTGGTTTTATTGCTTCTGCTTGTTATTCTGAACAAACTAATTTCAGGTTTTGCGCATTTAACGTTACAGAGCTTTTGATGTATTAAATGCGAAATCTCCTTTAGGCGTAGGATTCAAGTCGCCATTGCGGCTTAGTAACAAAGATTTTTGGATGAGTGTTTTAAAAGAAACACGAGAATATTTGGAAGCTCTCAATGTTAGTAACCAAAACATTCTTTCACACCGGCGAAAAATGGCAGCTTTGGGTTTAATTGTCGATACATATAGTACACAAAATTTAGCATTGGACCTTCTAGAACCAGTTGGGAATTTAAATTATTTCTTGCCTTATAAATTTTCACAGGACCAATTAGAAATGTTTTTTTCATGTGTACGTGCGCGTGGAGGTGGAAATAATAATCCAAATGCTTTACAGTTTAGGTACACTATGCGCAAGCTTCTTTATCGCAACACTGTGAAGCCAAGTATAAATGCTAACTGTACGGATGACGATTTCGAACTTTCCCCTGTTTTAGAATTCCGTAACCCTGAAAGGGCTTTTCTTCAGACACATGGTTCTGAACTTAATGAAGAGCACCAACTAGACGCCCTTATCAATTACATGGATAAAGTCAATTTGTCTAACTACAAAATTAATATCATATATTATTTAACCGGTCATTGTGCCAATAAATGATTAAATAAAATTTCGTGCGCAGATTGTCGCGATATACTTATTACTCGTAAACAACATTCAGATCATTCATATTTTATGGACGTTACAAATTTTTCGTCCTTTACTGCCTTTATTGATAAAGGGGGTTTAAAATATGCTTCTAGATTTGCCTTTGAGGTATTAAAGTGTGCTGAAAAATTGTTTATATCGGATATAAGTTGTGGTTCTTTCCGAAATACCAGTAAACATAAAATTTTGATCCGATTAAAACAAATGTTTTACACAAGATTGAACCATCTTATTAATCCACCGCATCCTATTCAATGTATAACGGATGAAGAGCCACACGAGTTGCAGTTAGTAAAAGAATTGGGTAATTCGTATTTAAATTTAAGAATCTTTCACCATGCTAAAAGTAATGCGTTAAGAAATTTAGGCAGTAAGATTGGCCTAAGGCAGAAACTACATAAAACGATTTTGTTTAGCCATGTTTGAATAGGGCATTTTACGTTCTCGTTCTGTTAGAGAGTTAACTTGATGGTTTTAATTAGTATAAATGTATAAATATACACATGTTATTAAAGCGGATAAAACTTTCAGCACCACACTATCCCCTGTGGGAACCCTAACAATATGTTTAAACGGAAGTTTTGCTATATTTTCTCAATATCTAAATTTATTTTTTATATGATTAAGAAAATGTAGCATTAAAAATTCAAATATTGTATATAAACATAAATAAATACATTTTAAACATTACTAAATAAAATGGTTTTTAGCAAGTTTCTGTCGAAGTCCAATTTTACTGCCGAAATTTCGTAACGAATTTAATTTCGTTTGATGAAATATTTTTAAATTCAAATATGAGTTAGCCAAAGCTTTCGACAATTGTAATTCATGTGTCTCTTCATAATTTGCAGATTGTACAGGGTGGGCCGGAGAAAAGAAATGCGTCAATTTGGTAACGAACAGTTGCTTTACCATGATCAAAATTACGTTTTTGCTGGTGTGTCGGAATGACTTCTTAGCCATTTCTGATATAAATAACACTGTATGCAACTCCTTATCACCTCGAAAGCAAATTTGGAAACGTACTTTAAGGCTCACCTGTCAACAAATGCAGGAAAAGATGAAAAGTTGGTAATATTCACAAAATATTAGTGATCGAAATTATCCTTAGTAATAATCAATACGTTGCGACAGGGTTGACAAGTAATTTTATTTAACATTTGTTTACAAAATGACCAGCAATGTAATACAGGATATTATTTTTGTAATTGATAGATTGAGATATTGAGAGATTGATTGATGATTGAGATAATTATATTGATCGGTTGCATGTAATTGAATAAGACTTCTACTTCACTTTCATCTTGTGAGTCATCATACTTTTGATTTTTCTCAATAGGTAATTCTTTTTTTGCTACAAAATTCTAAAATTGGCGATAGTTAAGTCATTGTCTGTGCATTTTGCGTTTATGCTAGGTTTGACACTATGTCGATACAGAAGTTTGCGTATAGCATACCTGAATTGCAAGGCATCAGGGTCCTTATTTCCATCACCCTGCAATCGAATAAAGGATTAAAACATGTCCAAATGGTCTTGGGAGAATTTATAATATGGAAGAAAATAATCTAACTTATAATCCATACCATTCAACAGAACTTTTGCTAAATTTGGGCAGCTATAAGTGTTACAATAAAGCCAAAAGCTAACATCTTTCGGCCATGTAATAGAATGTTTTGATTATTAATAGTCAGTGTTTTTAAAATATATACTCTTGTGTCAGAAAAGCTTTTGCCCAAAACATTTCATTACGTCGCAACGGGGACTTAAAACCTGTACCAATGAGGGATTTTGCGTTTAGTAAATCAAACATTCTATCAATCATTCTGATATATTCAGTATTGGCTTCACTGCCCTGAAAATGTTCATTGCCACTAGTTCTTAAAAAATCGATGGCATCAGCGACTGAAGAACTTAATGTTTGCGCTACAAGTTTTACATTCATTTTTCCCCATGAAATTAAGATGATTGGCATTTATTGGCGAGTATTAAACCTTCTTCCTCTTGTAATTATGTGTATTTTTTTTCACAAAGTTAAAAACACCGTTAGGAGAACTTAATTTCGTCTCTGCAAAACTATTTCTACAAAGTTTTATCATAATTATAAGTTGGATCAAAAATACAGTGCATCCTGCTATCTTGTTTGGGGTGCTTAAAATTAGTAATAATATTTGTATCACTGAAATTACAGCCTAACGTTTCATATGTTGTAACATTAACATTTGTTTCATCAGATGTTAGGCTTCGAACTGTTGTACCTATATCATGTAACATACATATAGCTGTAAATATTAATTGTGACTTTATGGCAGCTGAGATTTTACAAATAAAGAAATATTCAATGGAACAATTGAATTTTCGTTTATATGAGACTAATTTTTAAAACCAATACCTCAGTAGCTAACCGGTCTGATTCATCAGTGATAATGCTCGCTAAATCGACATATCCCATTTTTTGTCTTTATACTTTTCGTAGACCTCTTCAAACTTTATTGACATTTCATCATATATCAGGGCTACATTTTGAAGATCATATTCTTTAACCGATAATTTATATGGTACTCAAAAACTTCCGATATGAAGCCAACGTTACACTCATGAGTGGCAAGCATTTTTCGCAAAGTTACAGGATGTGGTAAACTAATGTGATTTCTAAGAAATAAGTACGCTTTTGACGAATAAAAGTATAAAGATCACCAACCAATCTTTTTACTTCATCGGAATATTTTCGAGCTTTTATCTGTATTATTTATTGATAAGTTTTATAATTGTTTTTTTTTTTGTTCTTATATTTATATAGCTTCTTTCTTGCGTATAATGTGAATGAGAGGGCACTGTAGACTACAGATTTGAATTCTTACCTTTTTGAACCCAGTTTTTGACTAATTTTATTTTTATTGTGCTTTTCGGTGCAATATTGACTGGTCTACACTGTCCTCGCATAAGTGTCTGTGTTGTGATATGGAAATATTATAGACCCAATAGTTTTTTGAAAAGAGTAACCATGGAGTTTCTTGCCGGTTCTTCTCCATAGGAAACGACCAATTTGGAACCGTGCACTAGCTTCGACTTTTTATAAGTGCCCATGTAGGCCTATGTAAAATAAAAACATTTTTTATTTTATTTTATTTTTATTCAATAGTGTGTGGAAGTTGTTAAAATTATATTTTATATTACGGGTTATATTACGTTGTCCTGTTTGTTATATTACGCCCATGATCTCTGCCTGACCATAAAGATTAAGAACTTTAACTAAACGGTCTTTCATTGGTGTTTCATCTACCCCTAAACCCCAATAAAATGTTTGTCACATACACTTAGGGTCAATTCCCACTGAAAGAGCAGCGGCCGGCAGTGTCTTTTTGAGGCAAAATATTGCAAACTATTTTGAATCTTATATACGTGATTAAAAAGTTCATAGTCATTTGAAGATAAAGGAGGGGTCGCGAGGCCGCGTGAGCCTTCTACCGACTAGTCAAAAGAGGCGCCGCGCGGCCGATCGCGGCGCCGCTAGCTGACGTGCGGCCGACCGCGGCGCAGCTGACAGACGCGCGGCTGCGCGCGAGCGACCATTTCCTACCCGCCCACCCTGCCGCTTGCGCATTTCGCGTCATTTTATTAGAGGGTATCAAGTTAGAACGTGCTACGCTCCGT
Organism: Mythimna separata; assembly: GCA_030763345.1. Classification (NCBI taxonomy): domain Eukaryota; kingdom Metazoa; phylum Arthropoda; class Insecta; order Lepidoptera; family Noctuidae; genus Mythimna; species Mythimna separata. Next base: position 12,995,958 of record CM061180.1, read on the forward strand.
GAGAAAAAAGAAAACAATGAATATTGAAGAGAATTTAATTTTGTTTGTTACTTCTTGTTCTTCTTCTACAGCCAGTGCTATGATACATAAATCCAAATCCACCATATTTATTGCCACACAACTTTCCTTGAGTGAAGTAGATCGCACACTAGTTTTCAAAGCTACCACGCGGAGGATCATTGCGACGCCTCGGGATGCCGCGCTGCCTCTCGCGGCGCCGCACTGCCTCTCGCGGCGCCGCACTGCCCCGCGCGGCGCCGCGCTCAGTCACTTGCTCTTACGGCCGCTGCCGGCCGCTGCTCTTTCAGTGGGAATTGACCCTTAGTTTTATTTCCCTTTGCTTCATTTAAATACCCATACCCCAGCTAAAAAAACGGCCAAAAGCGTGTCGGGCCACGCAAAATGAAGGGTTCCGTACTTATCCCAAGAAAATACCTATCATTGTAGTTGAAAAACATATCGAGCCATTACCGCCGACGTAGCGTAACCGACAAAAACTAAATTTTACAGGAGAAGGCTTTTTTTTAAATATTACTGCTAAAAATTCCAAAATTAAAGTGAAACTTAACATATAATAATTATTTATGAAATCTTAGATAATTATTATATGTTAAGTTTCACTTTAATTTTGCAATTATTAGCAGTATTATTTAAAAAAAAAACTGTAAAATTTAGTTTTTGTCAGTTGCGCTAAGTCGGCGGTAATGGCTCGATATTCTCTCCATATATTCTAACAGCAAATGTAAGTTTTACGCAATAATGGGAGTTTTACCTAAGTGATATTACTTTCCTCTATGCCTGGATGGTTCGTTTTGTTATTTGGACATAAACCAAAAGCAATTCGACATGGTCCCGGAACGAAATCCATGCACCTTAGCAAACTACAAATTATTTCAAAACAAACTTTTGCGTTTGTTAAAAGAATGTTTGGTCACCCTATTAGAAAGAGATGAATTCCTCTCTTCAAACTATCTCACTCGGCTCGCGTTTCTGGTACGACAGTTCAGTCCTTATTTATACTAAGTCCATGGTATAAACTGATCAATTGGATTTTTCCCGAACAAAGTACGAGTATAACGAAGATAATAGCAGTAGTCATCACCAGCCAAATGAATACATATTATTTCATTACATCATTTTGGTTACATAGACGAAATTATCTTATTATCCATAAACCAAAAGAATGGCTATAATATTAGGGATTTATTAAAATATACCTTAGTTAGAATGGATTAGTATGAATAGGCTTAGATTTTTATTAAAAGATTAAATATTTGTGATGTGGTCATTTTTCTAGCTAGTCTAATAGGCGCCCAGTCACCTTTCGTGTTTTTTCATCGCCGATTCTCGTCATGACTATGAGAGTACCTAGCCTAAATGCCGACCAATCGCTAGGTTTACCATTTTTAGCACCACTTAAGTGACTACCAGAGGCGGTATGGTCTAAGATCTTAGTGTCCAAATAGTGCGAAGAAAAAAGTAATACTGAGGGATGGGCAAATTCAATCAATATCGACATTTTTAAGTATATAAGTGAAGATGCGACATCGATGTTTAGATATGTTTGCATTTATATGTAATTATCTAAAATTCTAAATAAAACCACTGTCAAAATATTCAAGACTGCAAAAGTAAAAATAAACACATCTAGCAGTTATGTCCAAATCAAATCATTTTTTTTATTTATATACTTACGATTTAATTAAATTCATAAGGCCTGTAATCAAAAAACAATACATGTAACATGACTGCAGTGCAGCTATGTAGGAGTACTGTGTACACAAAAATGGCGTGTTCTTGTATTTTATTTTTGCCAGAAAAATTAAATACATATTAATCACTTTCACCTGTTGGTGAGACAGACGAGAGGCTTGGTTCGTATACAGTTTTTTAAATTAGCAATCACATCAATCGGCAGTATATGTTTGAAGACATACGACGTATGCATATAATATAGAGGGTTGAGGCTTTTACAAAATATCAAACATAATATTCGGAAATAAACATCAACGAGAAAAAGCTTGAGAATTAAGATATCGTAGGTATGTATCGATTATTTTACTGAATAAATATCGATAAATTTTGAGATGTCGTTGTCGATATTTTTAGCCCAAGCCTAATACTACTCGTGTTATCGTGCATGTTGCTGCTGTCTGTCTGTTGTTCTCCCATTTGAAACTTGAGGTTATGTTGTGAATTTAGTGAAACATAAAATTAAGTCTTTTGCGATTGATTTGGATATCTAGAAACAGTGACTAGTCTACAAGATGTCGAAAATGAAGATAAAAGTTATTAGTCGCAATCCAGACGACTATTTGCGTGCTACAAAACGTGACATACACAAACGTGAGATTATTTTCTACTTATTTTTACATTATACTCTGCCAGCTGTTGCTGGATCTATAGATCAAGATCACAGAGTACTTTTATTATATATCAAGAAATTGTATAGCCGTATTATCCGCTCCACTTTGGTTAGACCTAAGGTCTTTTGATTAATGTTTTATTCATTTTGATTTAAACATGGTCTCAGCTGAAAATAAACATTCGTTTTTTTTTAGCTTCAGCCGATACTATGAACGCCAATATTACCAAACCGACGTAATTATATAAAAAAAAACTTGTTGACACTTCGAATTTGTTTGATTGTTTCAGTACCAAGGAATTATGATCCAAGTTTGCATCCTCTAGAAGCGCCGCGTGAATATGTGCGCGCAATGAATGCTGTTAAACTTGAACGAGTGTTTGCTAAACCTTTTATTGGTAATCTTGATGGACATAAAGACGGGGTTTCTAGTATCGCCAAACATCCTAGCCGATTGGCGGTCTTAGCCAGTGGGGCATTTGATGGAGAAATTCGTCTGTGGGATTTAGCTGTAAGGAAATGCACAAGAAACTTTGTGGCCCATGAGGGTTGGGTGCGAGCACTGTGTTACACGCCCAAAGGGGACACATTCACCAGTGTTGGAGATGACAAAACTATCAAAACATGGAAGGCTGAAGTCCAATCACCTGATGATGAGGAACCCGTCAACACTTTACTCAGCATGTCTGTAGTCACAGGTGTAACACATCACAGAACTAAACCCATATTTGCTACATGTGGTGAACACTGTCAATTATGGGAAAACACAAGAAATGAGCCTGTAAAAGTTTTTAAATGGGGAGTGGACAGTCTTCATCATGTGTCATTTAATCAGGTAACTTTTCCAATCTTTATTTAACCTATCACATACCTGCAAAACAAGACACAATAGTAAAACAATAACAGCGCGGTCTCATAGGACCGGTCGGGGATTCATGAATTAATAGCCTATGTGTTATTCTGATGTATAAGATATAAAAAAAAAGTTCACATTTATAATAATACTGCTGCGATAAGCTTCACCCCTATTAAATTAGAAAATTATCCCAAGGGAACACACTTTCGAAGATAAAAGTCTCCTATATGTTACTCCATGTCTACTTGTCTATCAAGTTTCATCAAAATCCATTCAGTCCTTTTTGCATGAAAGAGTAACAAACATCTAAACATAACTTTTGTGATTATAATATTAGTAGGTTATATAGGTATTACAGTGCAGGCCATTTGAAATTAATTCCTGCTACCTACCATTGTTGTTTTCAGGTAGAACAAAACTTGCTAGCATCATGTGCAAGTGACAGAAGTGTAATTCTTTATGACTGTAGAGAATCAGGTCCATTGAGGAAGGTTGTCATGGAGTTGAGATCCAACGCCCTATCATGGAATCCTATGGAGGCCTTTATATTCACTGTAGCCAATGAAGATTATAAGTATGTACTAAACTTTAGCTTATTTAGTAGTTGGTTTCTAAAGCCACTTTCCAGATTTACTATCAGATCCAAAACTCCACCTTTATAATACTTGTCAAGACAAACAAGCTTTAACACAAAGTTTTTTTTTCTTTATGGAATTGGCAATATATTTTTATAAAGTTTAAAAACACTTACCTTTACTAATGTGTATTCCTTTAATTTCCAGTCTATACACATTTGATGTAAGGAAACTAAAACAGCCAGTAAACATCCACATGGGACACACATCAGCAGTCATAGACGTAGATTACGCACCAACTGGGAGAGAGTTTGTAGCTGGCAGCTACGACAAAACTGTTAGAATATTTGAGAGTCTCAAAGGAAATTCCCGAGATGTGTACCATACAAAGAGAATGCAAAGACTGACATGTGTCAAGTGGACACTGGACAATAAGTATATTCTATCTGGGTCTGATGAAATGAATATCAGAATGTGGAAAGCAAGAGCTTCAGAAAAACTTGGTGTGGTAAGTGTCACTGAAATAAGTTTAAAAAAAAATATGCTGCTGCAACAGTTTGCAACTTGATTACGTCGCTCGTCGTGCGTTTTTCACTTGGATCTTCCCAATTGACGATGTTTTGGGTTTAATTTTTTGTGTAGTCCTTCGAAAAAATGAATTAATTTGGGTGTCTTCAAGGCTAGTGAGAAGGCTCTTAATACACTAGTGCGCCTCACCATCAATAATTGCATCACTGCTTACCATCAGGTGGGATTGTAGACAAGCACTAGCTTATGTTACATATAAAGATTGAGACCAAAATATGTCGGCCGATCAATGTCGTACATCCATATGCACGCACAACGCTTGATGCGTTTTCAAACTCATTCAAATTGTGCACCCGTGGCTGCATTCATCGCTTGAGGAGTAGGTACTGTTTCCCTTATCATACTGACGGTAAAACGTGCGCGACTCAGTTTCTCCCTTTATCACGCCGCGTCGTAAGAATGCCACTAGGTTTACAGACTTGATGAATTGCCTTGATTAGTTCTGAAATTCGCTAATTAATATAATTACATTTAAAGGATCACTGTAATGTTACAGTCTACATTTTATATTAATTTTACATCTATTATCGTCAATTATTACAAAATTTGAAAAATGTTAATGATGCCAGTGTCCTAATGATTCATAAAATTGGTCCTCTTCACTTATACATTAATTTTTTTGGCCAAAATTTTTATAATTCAGGAAGTCATTGATTGAACAGTTATGCTTTACTTATTTGAGATTTATTTTTAAAATAATCAAATTTATTTACAATGTTTTTATACAATTTGTTACATTTATTTTATTTCAAAAATTTTACTATTCTACAGTGAATTATGCCCTGCATTTCTTAACGTTTTTTTATGAATGCTATTTTTATGGTAGGTATGTTTTTTGTGTAAGTGCTTTGGTAATTTTCTTTGACTCTTTGAAGATGTCCATCCATGTAGGTAATTTGTAGGGTCACTTGATAACCTTCACAGAGAGCAACCTTTCACAAGTAACTCATGTATTTATCACACAAGTTGGACACTAATTTAAATTACATTTCAGCTGAAACCACGTGAAAGAACTGCATTAAACTACGCCGATTCATTGAAGGAGAAGTTCGCAAACCACCCGCAAGTGAAACGCATAGCACGACACAGACATGTTCCAAAACACATACTGAACGCCCAGAATGAGATCAGAACCATTAAAGACAAGTCTAAGAGGAAGGAAGGTAACCGGCGGGCACATAGCAAGCCTGGCGCAGTCCCCTTCGTACCTGAACGACAGAGACATATTGTTAAAGAGGATGAATGAAAATACAGTCTTTAAACTTTTAATACCTGTTTCTTTTGGTAATTATATTTGTATATTTATTTATTGGAATCAACTGTTACATCATTTTATTTTAATAATATTCATGTATAACGGATGTAATACAGACATTTAAGAAATGGTGTTTTCCATGCTACTACTTACAAGTAATATAAATAGGTATAATAGACGAAATATCATAATGACTAAATATAATATTATTGGAAGTATGCAAAGCTGCCCTACATACGTATAGCTGGAGATACGAATACTTAGTATTAATCTAACCAGATTGGTTAATTGGCCGGCTGATTCGGTTTGGAAGAGTCATGAGGCGGATATCCACACTGAAAAAAATAATTATAATCATTAAGAGATGTTTCATTTCAGCCTGTGTCTATATGATAATAATATAAATGTATACTTACATAATATCGCGAGGAAGTATAGTTGTGTCAATGTTGTGCTCCAGCACAACGAGAATAGATAGAGTCTTAAGGGATGGTTGGTAGTCAAGGAGATGTAGGTCACTGTTGTCAACCAATCTTTCTGGGTTGCCATCCACGTTCTCCGGTATTCGATTCAGACCAGGGCAGGGGCTGCAAACAAAAATCATTTAGTTTAATACAGTTGACTCGCTAATCCGCGTTGGATTCCCGAATTTCTAGGACTATACATTGATCCCCATATTTTAATACAATGTCCCTTATCACATCTGTCTGTATCTTTGCGATAAACACAATAAAATCTGAAACTGGTTTCTATATGGTTCTCCCCAATCTACAGTGATTCATAGGAAAGGTTTAGGTGTATAGGTAGGTAAATACATGCATATATTTCAGAGTTGCTTTTATGATAGTCTGTTTTCCATTCCAAACTTTACACAAAAAAATTACTAAAAGCATCAAAATTCATCCCCTTAGTAGGGGATGAATTTTGATGCTTTTTAAATGTAAGACTAGAGAATCTCGCGTTTAAAAATCTGCATTAGGTACTGAATGCTGATTCAACCTCGAGAAATGCTTTTCTAAAAACCAATGCGGATATGCAAAGGTTGTGGTTTTAGCGGAGAAGGAAGTCATGCTGTTGTCAATGACTAAAGAAAATTAGCGCAAATCTGTACTATTTACTACTGATGACCGTAGGAGTTCTGCTAAGGCAAGGAGGTCCACGGGTTTTATCAGGTATTGTTTAAACTTGATTTAGATCTTTAAGCGTCCCTAGCCTAGCTACATTTCGCAGTCTTCTTTGTGGAAATCAAAGGTTTTTTTAGTGTGAGTATGGACGAAGTTATCTTGACGAACAACTTCCGGAGACATATATAGTTGATTGAAGTGTGTGGGGCGTGCCTCCGCCTGGGTGAGTACATATTATCTCTGGGATTTTTTGTCTGGCTAAGGACGACTATTTGCAGAGATGTGTATAACCAAGTGGCCAGTATTATCCATCCCCAACTCGAAATAAAAAATTGGTGGAATCTCAGGGACCGTTTTACAAATCTACCCCACACAGTTCTCGTATTTGACCATGTCATGTTGTCCTGTGATATCATCACCGACAAGGCTATTGTTGCCAGTAAGTTTGATATCGTTCTCGTAGTGATAGACCGATTAGCGCGCCGCACGTTTATAATCGATGATACCATCCCACATGACGAGAATTTTGTAAAAAATTAAGTTGAAAAACAAGTATATCTCGTGTAAGTTGTCGATATATGGAATGTGGACACGTCTTTCATTGTGTCGAATGTCGTTTCTGCCCAAAGACATGCTGGCTAAAATCCCGATTAAAGACAGCAGGCTGTTGACGAAGCTATCGTGGCAGTACTCCTTGATAAGGCCTGTATTGTGAAAACCTCATAATGCAAGCCGTCTGTCTTAAGAGTCCTTATCAAAGGCAGCTTGGAACCTGCTCCCTACACCGGCAGTATTTTTTTATACATATGTCCAGTACGGCCGTTATAACTTGGCGAGTCTGAAGTTAGGCTCTGCGAATTATAGCGCTTGAAAACTCGTACAAAAATAAAGGTTTAAAAAAATAAAATTCGCAAATCTAAGTTCAGACTCGCTAAGTAGGTAAGTATAACGACCATACTGTTTAAAGAACTTACAAAAAAATTACCTAACATAATATGACGTCAACCAATTACGTACGGTATTAGACAGGAGCCCAACAACTGTTCATTTTCAGTTCTCATTTACTATTCATTTGACCTTAAACTATAGACATACAAAACCAGAAGTGGGCTAAACAACAATAATAAACAGCAGAACACTGACCTTGTACCTCCAAACAAATACACAACATCTTTATGTATTAGACAAGCTTGACGTCGGCGCTTGCAGGGCACCGAGCCGCCCACATTGATGTATTGCCAGATATTATCCTTGATAGAATATCTGTAGAGATCATTGAAGTGTGTTTTTGAGTTGCCATTAAATCCTCCAAAAATATACATGTAGTCATTGTAGATCCCTGAAATCATATTCATGTTATTATAATATTTACATCTTGTTTTTAATTACTTAATTTTGAAATTGGTGGAAAAGAACTTACAAGAAGAGTGGCTGCGCCTTCCTTCAGGCCATGTTCCACCAGGGTTCACAGCCACCCATTTCTCTTCAGTAGTGTCTAAATAAAATACTTGAGGGCAGTATATTTCCTCTTGGGAATTGTAAGGGCTGTTCAAATCTCCTCGTCCGCCGAAGATGTACATTTTGTTGTCTACAGCGACAGCAGTGTGGAAATCGCGATGAGATGGTGCAGTGCCTCGTGCGTCAATATAGCTCCACTGCAGTGTATCAAGATTCAAGCAGTGTACTTCTTGTGAATACTGATCAGTGAGATATTCAAAGCCTCCAAAAATGTACATCTTGTTATTAATCACACAAGCTGAATGGCCGTCTTTGGCATAGGGCACCATGCCTGATACAGCTGGGGTGCTCCATTCCAAAGTCTTGGTGTCGAAACATGAGAGAGTGTCGCAGGCCACAGCATTGTTTCTGCCTCCCCACATGTAAACCTGCAAGACATTAATCCATATTCTTACAGTGTGCTTTCATGTAGTTAATAAATTTGCTTTTATTGAACCAGTTTTTTTTTTTAATGGATTACATGAACAAGATTAACCTTGTTATACTAATTCGTAAATTGTAATGTAAATGATTAAAGTTATAAAAAAACCTCCTACTAACAAGCATAATAATAGCATTATCAATGGGTCAACTTTAATAATATTCATCATAAGTAAATCAGGAAGAATGTGCTAATTTATTCACAATAAACGTTTATTCAGAAAGACAAGGATTATTGATAGCCCTGTGAATACAAACATTCATTTATATTCTTATTATTGTAATCTATAAGGTTTTCCTTCTGAAAGAAAGCATTTCCTAGACAATAGGTTGTAAGCCCTCTGTTTGTAAATATTTTAGTTTCATTTCAAAATAATGAACTGAAACATGGCATAAAATTACAGTTTATGTTTTACATAATGAGTTTTAGAATGCATTACTGAGTTCAGACTAGATTAATTTTGTATACAATGTTCTTTGGTAACTTAGAAACTCATTATTGAGATCTAGTATATTCTTATTTTGTGTTACATTTAAATAATTAATATTTAAACTGCAGCAATAAAAATATTTATCTTCAAGGATTTCTTTTTTTTAACATACCTAAACTTTGAACGAAAATGAATGAAGCCAATGTCTACAAAACACTTGTGTATTATCAATCATTTTGGCACACCACCAACTGAGAATGAGTACCTATAGATAAATAGCATATCTAATTTTGTTTAGTTGTGGAATTGCATTTGTAAGTGTTTCATAACAAACGCAAGTAAAAATATTGATGCATTAAATAAAATGAAAACTATACCTGCTATAATTTAAAATAATTCTACAAGTGCATTAAATTTAAAAACGCATAGCAACTGTGACTATTTTCAGAGCGTTATATTTTTATTTAACTTACCTTGTCCCCATAAGCGACAGTGGTATGGCCATATCTTTGGAAAGGCGCTACATCAGTCCTCTTGTAATTCACTGGTGCCCATCTTAGGGAATTTGTGTCCAGGACATGGACTGGTATTGGCTCCCAATCTTTGTATTCCTCGGTGGAACAATATCCTCCGAAGGAATAAATCTTATCGCCGATGCATACCGCGGCATGATTTACTCGCATTGGACCACCCTCGATATGCACCGTCCATCTCATGTTGGCAAGTGTTTACCAACACTGATTGATGTTCGAAAGCGACGGATCGCACTGGAACCGCGCTGGGGTCGGAGATTATTATGAAAAATATGCTACAAGCCTTCAACAATGAACTACAAACTACTTATGTTGACACTTGACAGTTTTCTGTATAGTTTCATAGACATTTTCACATTTTATTGATTTATTGTTTGGTGCTGTCAAAATCAGATATGTCACTGTGACAGCTTATCAGTGTTGTTAGCTCACAAACAATATAATCGGTAGAAATCTGAAATACCCACAGCACAAATTCAGCAGATATTATTTCAACAAATATTTTTATGATAACCGTTGACTTCAATTTCTAACTGTACTAAATAAGAAAAATAATAAAAAAAACATTCTTGGATACAACCAGATAAGCGATGAGTCCATATTGTGATTTACATTTTCTGCACTTACACCCAGTTCAAATGACACTATTAACGTTTGAATCCCCAACCGGTCCTATGAGACCGCGCTGTTATTGTTTTACTATTGTGTCTCGTTTCGCGGGTATCTGAGTAACTACAAGCGTCAAAAATACCATGAACTGGCAGAGTTAACTTGTATTGCCAACTCGAAGTTTGAAGCAGGTCAGGTCTGTCAATGACTGCATCACTGCTTACCACCAGGGACGTGGGATTGCAGTCAAACACTGGTTTATGTGATATAAAAAAAGGTAGAACAGACCAGAAAATAACGTATTAATTAAGCTTTTTTTTTAGGTGGGAAATCAACTAATGACTTTTCCTGCTCTGGGCGGAGTGGAAGGGCGTATCAGACTTCTACTGACTATAAAACCCACTCCTGTTCCTTCTTTGCCCTAATTCCAGGGTCCCGGGTTTATCTTTCGTCAACCTAGGCCCCAGTAGGCTTCGGCCCTGTCGGGCGCGGGCCCCTACGAAATTGAGAAGCGCGTGAAACAATACGCACCGTCGACGACATGGGCTTGGTCCAATCTGTTCCGACTGTTCTGATGCGTTATCCTTAAGGTACCAATATACTATTTCAAAATCGGTTTACGATTGACCGAGGACGGTGAACATACATTGGGGGTTATATAACCCCCAACGTATCCCGTTATGTGCCTTAGTGATAATTATAAACAGAGACATCTATAATTTTTGGGGTGAAGCATTAGCTACGAGCAATGCGGTGTGTTGTGTCGCGATATCGAAGAGCTATCTTTTCTAGGATCATGTTAGTTCGGTCATATGGCAGTAGTTTACATTAATTGAAACTAGATGATTCTGTTTGTTAGATACTACCGTAAAACGGGGTGAATAAGGACTCAGGGGTGAAAAGGGTCAAATCGAGGAATCTATACTCCGTCGGTTTAGGTAGTTAACTAAATGTAAACAATCTTGGCATGTCTTTTTATCTAAAAGTTGTCCATAAATTGTATGTAAAAATCTTCGCAAATAGGTATTTACCTAAATCGATGTTAGCTAATAAACTAAATTTAAATAATCTTTGTGTATATTATATACGACCTCTTTAATATAAAAAGACATACCAAGATTGTTTACCTTTAGTTAACTACCTAAACCGACGGAGTATAGTTTCGAAGCCACAAAATAAAAAAGCAAGAACTTCCAATTGCTACCTTATTTTTCTTCTAAAAGTAGAATATATTATCTTCTAACTGACAGCACCGAAGCGTTGTGATGTTGTGAAGTTAGTAAAAGGTGTCAAAAATCTTCTTTCAAATAAGACTGTAGATGTGAGGTTGCGGTATTGGTTTTTAGAAATTCTAGTTTTTTTTCAACGTGTGGAGTTAGCCAACGACGATATAATATCTCTACGAAGCTACACAAAAAGAGGTAAGTCTAGATTTTACATAGTTTTTGTTTAAATCGTTTTCTTTAGAACCTCTGGGATTGTTTATTTTTTTCGAGGTGAATAAATACGGTAACGGGGTGACAAGGGACGGCTAAAGTACAAATAGAGTCGCCTATACTTGGTAAATAGGGACGAATGAAAGTTGATTAGGAACGGTAAAGTTTGAATAGGGTCAGGGCTGCTACAACATGAATTGAACATTTTATCGCATTGTTTTGCAGGATTTCACTTTTTATTAAAATGAGGCTTTTCATTTTATTTATTTTAAACTTATATACAAGCATGCGCACAAGGCGAACTAATAAGAGATACATAGGTACGAACTTGTATGATTTAAAAAAGTTTTTTGTTTGGTTTGTATGTGGCGCTATTACTCCGTAATTATCGTGAGACAACCCTACTAGTTTATCCCAAGTTACCCCTGTCTCGTCCCAGGTCACCCCACTTCAAGTATGAATAGGGACAGCCTATATTTTTGTTAAAATATCTAAATTTTGACTAATGCTGGGGATATTTTTAACATTTACGAAAAGTATTAACTGCCGGAAACCCTTGGAAAGAGTTATCAATATTGCATTCGTCCTACAACATCGATTAATTTTCAGTGACAAGTTCGATTTTGTCCCTATTCACCCCATTTTACGGTATTGTTAAAACCGTTAAAACGCTCTCAATCAAATACTAGGAAATAACTAAAGACATTACCTAAAAATAACTAAAATTCTAGTTTTTATCTAGAATTAAAAAAGTTACAAACAAATATAAATCTAGTTCTATGATCCTGATTTGTTCGTGTTAAAAGGTCGAATTATTCATTATTTATAACATATCTACCTAATTTATACTTGATTTATTTTAACCAGTCATTTAAAAAGTGCTGTGATGACCTGCTGAATTATGCTGATAATTTGCTGTACATATCAGAGTTAAGTAATAGAGAGGGCTTAGATTTAGATATAGATTTTAATCCTATGAAATTACTACCCATATTACAATTAGGTATACATAAATCAATGGAGTCATTCGGCCTTTCTAAATTTCTTTCACAATAGGTGGTCCGTTATAAGTTGGCGAGTGTGAAGTTAGCCTCTGCGAAATTAGCGCTTGAAATATCGTACAACAATAAAGGTTTTAAAAAAATAAATGCAATTTGCAGTTGTTATTGCTTTACGAAGACGAATTGTACAATTTCATTCTAAAATCGAAATTCGTTTTTATTTATAACTACCTAACAACCCCCTTACCTAGGTTTTTACAAAGCTTTGATGTTCTTGACTTTTCTCTACTGTAATAAGTAATTTAATTGTGCACATATAACATGCACTTTCTCATCAATCAATCTACATTTATCTATTCGTGAAAACTGCATCTGAATCAATTCAGAGGTTTTCGAGTTTATCGCGTTCATACAGATAATAGACAGACGCGTTAGGAGACTTTATTTTTTAATATTTAATATAGAAAAAATGTGCCACGAATGAGTTCTAAACCATCTGAAAAATCTTCTATCATAATTTCACACAATTTCACATTGGCACTGTTTGGGCTTGATTACATTTGGAAGGTCAATGAACTTTTTTTACTACCGTAAAATGCTGCAACTTTGCACGGATTTTGACGTTTTTTTTCGATAAATCTTTAATCGTTAAGAAAGTCGTATGTTTTTTCAATTACCGTAAAATGCTGCAACTTTGCACGGATTTTGACGTTTTTCTTCGATAAATCTTTAATCGTTAAGAAAGTCGTATGTTTTTTCAATTACTGTCCAATATTGGACTTTAAGCTATAGGAATACATTTGCTACTAGCAAAAAAAAAAACATATAAAACACCAAAAAATTGTTTTGAAAACGTAGGCAAAGTTGAGGTAAAAACTACAACATTGCCTGTCATAATATCTTTTTAAATGAATAGGTATTTTGGTAACGGATTTGACACCCATATTGCCATGAAGTTCTTTTCCACGTCAGACTTCACTGAATCATGAATAGCACAAGAATTTGTTTTTTACAATGCTAGGCAAAGTTGTGCAGGTTTCTCTAAAACTCCCATACAAAAGTGAGTTCGGTGTAGGGCTGCCCCAAAGGAAATTCAACAATTTTTCTTAATACCGTAAAATGCTGCAACTTTGCACGGATTTTGACGTTTTTCTTCGATAAATCTTTAATCGTTAAGAAAGTCGTATGTTTTTTCAATTACTGTCCAATATTGGACTTTAAGCTATAGGAATACATTTGCTACTAGCAAATAAAACACCTATAAAGCACCAAAAAATTGCTTTGAAAACGTAGGCAAAGTTGAGGTAAAAACTACAACATTGCCTGTCATAATATCTTTTTAATTGAATAGGTATTTTGGTAACGGATTTGACACCCATATTGCCATGAAGTTCTTTTCCACGTCAGACTTCACTGAATCTTGAATAGCACAAGAATTTTTTTTTACAATGCTAGGCAAAGTTGTGCAGGTTTCTCTAAAACTCCCATACAAAAGTGAGTTCGGTGTAGGGCTGCCCCAAAAGAAATGCAACAATTTTTCTTTATATTCAAATATATTTTTAAGAAATCTAATTGTTGTACTTAAATTCTAATAACATTCAGCATCTCCTGCGAATAATCGAAGTACTGTCTAGCCCCTGGTTTTCATCTACTCTTGGGTGGGTTGCTCATGTTTAAAATCTGTCGAACAATATGATAACACAGGTACTATAAATGACTTAAAGAAAATTACATTCGACATCCTTAATTTCTGATGATGATAAATAAAGAAACAATAGTTCTAGCTTCTATAAAACGTTTTTAGATCAATTACAAAAAAAAAAAAATTACACAAGCAAAACCATGGTCGATTAAGAGTTTGTTGAAAAAATTAAAAGTGGCAGCCCTAACCCTAGATAATGTTGAGTAAAAAGTAGCGAAAATCTGACACAACTTTGCCGACCATAATTTAACGGTTTAAATTAAGATATAATACAGAAAAAACAGTTTAAATACATAAAAGAGCATATTTTCTTTGCTATATAACATATTACGCTAGAAAATAAAGCATAAATACTCAGAAAATGAAATTTTCCTGAGAGCCGGTAAAAAGCGAGTATCTGCACTGACAATGAAACTGACACTGACAGTTTGTTAACTAAAATTTGGAGTGTCGTATGATCGAATGTTGCAATACAGATTGCCGACTTGCTTTTAGTAATACCATAGACCTTAAAAAACCTTTCGCAGCGGGAATAATTTAACTTTTTTGAATTTAGGCAATGTTGAGCTATAAAGGCAATGTTGCAGCATTTTACGGTATTCAAATATATTTTTAAGAAATCTAATTGTTGTACTTAAATTCTAATAACATTCAGCATCTCCTGCGAATAATCGGAGTACTGTCTAGCCCCTGGTTTTTTTCTACTCTTGGGTGGGTTGCTCATGTTTAAAATCTGTCGAACAATATGATAACACAGGTACTGTAAATGTCTTAAAGAAAATTACATTCGACATCCTTAATTTCTGATGATGATAAATAAAGAAACAATAGTTCTAGCTTCTATAAAACCGTTTTTAGATCAATTAAAAAAAAAACAATTACACAAGCAAAAGCATGGTCGATTAAGAGTTTGTTGAAAAAATTAAAAGTGGCAGCCCTAACCCTAGATAATGTTGAGTAAAAAGTAGCGAAAATCTGACACAACTTTGCCGACCATGATTTAACGGTTTAAATTAAGATATAATACAAAAAAAACAGTTTAAATACATAAAAGAGCATATTTTCTTTGCTATATAACATATTACGCTAGAAAATAAAGCATAAATACTCAGAAAATGAAATTTTCCTGAGAGTCGGTAAAAAGCGAGTATCCGCACTGACAATGAAACTGACACTGACAGTTTGTTAACTAAAATTTGGAGTGTCGTATGATCGAATGTTCCAATACAGATTGCCGACTTACTTTTAGTAATACCATAGACCTTAAAAAACCTTTCGCAGCGGGAATAATTTAACTTTTTTGAATTTAGGCAATGTTGAGCTATAAAGGCAATGTTGCAGCATTTTACGGTACTGTCCAATATTGGACTTTAAGCTATAGGAATATATTTGCTACTAGCAAAAAAAACACCTATAAAGCACCAAAAAATTGCTTTGAAAACGTAGGCAAAGTTGAGGTAAAAACTACAACATTGCCTGCCATAATATCTTTTTAAATGAATAGGTATTTTGGTAACGGATTTGACACCCATATTGCCATGAAGTTCTTTTCCACGTCAGACTTCACTGAATCTTGAATAGCACAAGAATATTTTTTTTACAATGCTAGGCAAAGTTGTGCAGGTTTCTCTAAAACTCCCATACAAAAGTGAGATCGGTGTAGGGCTGCCCCAAAAGAAATGCAACAATTTTTCTTAATATTCAAATATATTTTTAAGAAATCTGATTGTTGTACTTAAATTCTAATAACATTCAGCATCTCCTGCGAATAATCGGAGTACTGTCTAGCCCCTGGTTTTCTTCTACTCTTGGGTGGGTTGCTCATGTTTAAAATCTGTCGAACAATATGATAACACAGGTACTATAAATGACTTAAAGAAAATTACATTCGACATCCTTAATTTCTGATGATGATAAATAAAGAAACAATAGTTCTAGCTTCTATAAAACGTTTTTAGATCAATTACAAAAAAAAAATACACAAGCAAAACCATGGTCGATTAAGAGTTTGTTGAAAAAATTAAAAGTGGCAGCCCTAACCCTAGATAATGTTGAGTAAAAAGTAGCGAAAATCTGACACTTCTTTGCCGACCATGATTTAACGGTTTAAATTAAGATATAACACAGAAAAAACAGTTTAAATACATAAAAGAGCATATTTTCTTTGCTATATAACATATTACGCTACAAAATAAAGCATAAATACTCAGAAAATGAAATTTTCCTGAGAGCCGGTAAAAAGCGAGTATCCGCACTGACAATAAAACTGACACTGACAGTTTGTTTACTAAAATTTGGAGTGTCGTATGATCGAATGTTGCAATACAGATTGCCGACTTGCTTTTAGTAATACCATAGAACTTAAAAAACCTTTCGCTGCGGGAATAATTTAACTTTTTTGAATTTAGGCAATGTTGAGCTATAAAGGCAATGTTGCAGCATTTTACGGTACCTTATCAATTCTCTATAGGTAATTTATACCAAAGATTCTTTACGAGCTCATACGTATTACATAACGACTTTCCAACAATGTACGAGTATCTTACAGAGTAATATTGTATACTTTTTTCATCAGCTGGAGAGCAATAGGCGTGATCTCTCAACGCCAGGCGGTGTTAGGGCGCGAATCATTTGTTATTATTTCTCTCACGCGTCAAGTTTCCAAACAAATTGTATTGTAACTGACAATATGAGCGATTATTGTTCGATTTGATACAAATGTTCGGTCCGTGTCGAGAAACATTTGACGTGGACACTCTTTTTGTCGATGGAAACTTGGATAGGATTGATGGCGAATGAAAATTGCTTTTGATGGATGCTCAGAGCTTTGCTCTTGTTAGGATTTCTGATTTTGAGCTCAAGTCCTCGAGAATATGCTAAATTCTAAATTAGGTCCGTATTCAACTGCGTTATTACAAGAACAAAGGTAAAAGTTTGACACTTCCTCTGGCTACAACCAAAGCGAGAAGTTTATTGCTGATTTCCCACTTCAAAAAAGTAGGTAAATAAAATGGTCATTTCATAGATGTTATTTTACCAAACATAAGGAACATAATAAATGTCACTTCGATTTCCAGGGTGGACATAGTGTTATCCATGTTATTGGGCTACACAATCGTAGATAGTTTCTCTGAAGTGTCTCGGTGTCAGGATCTGTTAGCGGTTTATGGCCAAAGGCTTTTAGAGGTAAGTATGCGAGATAGCAAAGAGCAGTTTTTAGGTAAAGTCCCACAAACATCCGTTGAAAAGGGAGGATACTCCGACTTGAGAGGTGTTACGTCTGATCGGGGCTACCTCGACCCCCTATTGGCGTGTATGTCACCGTCAAAATTAACTGTTAATTAGCCATAGACGGATATATAAGTACAGTACAATAACATTACTTAGGTACTGGAAAACTGTTAATGACTGGAACTCTGGCTATTACATACTTCCATAATCATTTTGAGAATTCTAACGTAATGTTATAAGTATAGCTATGCTTACTTTACAGCACCAAAATATACTCAATTTTCTTTTCCCCTGAACCGCGGCATGGAGGCGGTGACATGTCCTGTGACGTATAGAAAGCGCATTGCCGATGACGCCCGATCTATAAATCATATTTCGGGAACGGCAATCGTCCATCCGCCCGTCTGCTCGGCAAGTTTCCTCGTTTTTTGTCTGACTCCTAAACCGTTAGCGGGTGATGTGATAGAAGGGTGGCGACATGTGCTGGTGCCGTATGTTTACAACAATTGTATCTTGATAAATTGATCTTTAGACGGAAATTAAAGTTAGGTAAACAGAAATCGAAGGTGAGGAAAACGTGAGCTTACACTGCCTACCTACACATGCAGGTGTGAATGTATCTACAGTACTTAGAGGCTTTTTATTTGAGGTGGGAAATCATCGGGTGGAGTGTGAGTGAGTGTTAGACTTTTACAGACTGTTTTAGTCCCTATACCTCCTCTTGCTTGTACGCTACTGTCGCTACTTACGCCACTTGTGTTTCTTCTGTTGTCTTTTGGGTTCTAGTTCGGTTCTAAGCTTTTGATAAACTAAGAATCTTACAGAACAACGCTTTACTTATAGACTTATCACACTTTATTTACCACTTACATCCACATCATCGATTGCATGAATACATTATACGCTATTTGGAAAGCTTATTTGGATAAGTTACACGCACCACCCGTTAGCCTATCCAATAGTAACATTTATCATCGGAATCCTATAAAAAGTAAACCGGAACTAATCCGGGAACCCCACCAGTCACCCTCCCCTAATCTGCATACGCCAAGAAAATAATTTCACGCCCTAACCACACGGAGACGATGCGCCATTGTTGAGATTTTATGAATAATTTTGATGCGTGGGTGTCGCTAGTGTGATACACTGTACTGCTGATAAGTTAGCTGTATCAATACAATGGTTTACATAGTTGGGGATTCTGTTGTGGCTGAGTTTTGTTTGTGTCTTACTGTCTTGTGAGTGTTTAGAAATGGCAGCTGTTTTTCCACGGGTTTATCTATACTAATATTATAAAGAGGTAAAATTTGTAAGTTTGTATGTAATCTCTGGAACTACTGGTCCGATTTGAAAAATTCTTTCAGTGTTAGATAGCCCATTTATCAAGGAATGCTATAGGCTATATACCATCACGCTACGACCCACGGGAGCGGAGCAGTAACGAAAAATACGGATGAAACCGCAGGGGACAGCTAGTTGTGTATATTTTACAAAAAAAAATTGTAATTCGTAGTAAATGTCTGTGTCTTTATTACTGGATAACTGTAATAAATCAAATAAACACTTAAGTGATGTTGAGTACCTACTGACCTGATCATAATTAGAATGAACGACTAATGGCAAGGTTAGCCATTAGTGTTACCAATTTTTTCAGGAGTGGGTTTTAGTCAGTCAAAGTCTGACACAACCTCCCGCTCCACCCACATCGGGAGAAGTCCTATTGATGGCTTAACACTTAAATAAATACCAATCTTTTGTTCAACAGCAGTCATGTTCACCAATTCTCTGAACCTATTACACAATTTAGATACCAGAGTATGCTTGACCAAACCACAGATTACTAAATAGTTACTACGACCAAACCATCTCCAGACGTTACACCCTGTTAACTTACCACCAGCTAATAAGGAAAGGGTACAGAAAATTTTCCAAAAACTTCCTCCAACTTCATCGTTTCAAGGGCAAAATATTCATTGATAATCTGCAAATATCTTAAGCATATCGTTCCGTATCACGTAGGTATACGACATGGCACTATAATGTGACATCTCACGACATAAAGCGCGCAATGTGTCTAGTCGACGGCTCGATCGACGTTATTGATACACGGAAAAGATTTCTCTTTGATAGTTGCGGTCGTGCGTTTTGACGCCTCGCGTCTTGGGGTAGTGCTGTGATGAAATATTTATCGATACCTATTGTTTGTTGATATAATAATTCTGTTTGGATCTCGCTTTATATGAAATTGTGGCTTCTATTGGGTGGTTACCATTTGACTAGGCTTCTAAGTGGGGGTAAAGCTAAAAACTAAGAGTCAAGACAGCCATGACAGCACCAGGTAAATAGTAATAAAAATTTCTTTTTTGATTAGTCAGTTCCTGGACGCCTTTAGCCTCTTGACTTGGTTTTAATATGCTTTTCAATATCTAATTGTATGCAAAGAGCTCAGCTTACAAACAATTCGACATTCAAAATTGTCTAAAAAACCAGGTACTAACATTATTTTGAAGAAAATATTAACTACACTTAAGGTAGGTAAGGAAGACAAAAATTCATAATTATCGTCATAATTTCAGCCGAAAGACGTCCACAGCTGGACACAGGCCTGTCCTAAGCATCGCCACAATGACCAATCCTGTGCGTCGAATCCATCGGATTCTGCGACCCCTACCAAGTCAAAGTTTCACCTTGTAGGAGGACATCCAACGCTGCGTCTTCCGGTACGTGGTTACCACTCCAGAACCAAAATATTTCTAACCAAGAAGAATTCTCTAACCAGGAGACCATGGAAAATTTTCGATAGATATCATCGATATAGTATTGAGTTTAGCGCAGCACTAGCCACCATAAGACTGCGTAACGTTCCCCACGCAGCGCCACATTTATTGATGGACTTTGGAAGTTTTCAATATTATGGCTACTTTACATATCATATGGAGAGTTTTATTACGATTTCGCATTTGCCGCCTGATGGGAAAAACGATTTCCATCGGCATCGTGGCGAAAAAGAGGGTCTGTTGCTCTGGACTTTCCTTATCACTCCAAAAAATCAACAGAAACGGCCAAACATCTTTTTATTTTAGTAAGAAATCTTTTTATTTTAGTAAGAAATCTTTTTATTTTTCTATTACTTCTTCTTTAAAATATTGGACCCATATTTTTATCATCTCCATATCGCTGGACGTTTATTCCCGCTATTTTTTCGCCATCCAAACCTACGCGGCAACCGTATGTCATTTTTATGTGGCCACTTTTCGACATTATATTCCTTTCTATTGTGGCAAAGGTGCTCATAGGGATAAGGGCCTTAATATACGATTATCGGTGGCACTCACTATTGTGCTTGACCTATTCTTTGAGTTATTGCCCTTATCGACAATGATAGCTCAATTTTGAGATTCTTTTAGAGCTTTAGTACGGAATAAAGTATCCTGATGAAAGGTTCCTAAGTACAAGTACCTAAGTAAGATTGGTAGCACTGACAAGATACCTTATTAATTGTATTGTAGTAGGTAGGTACAGTGATAACTTTGTAACTAAGTTGCATAAGATGTTTAATGAGTAGCATCACGGTCAAGTTCCACCATTACTCTCGGCGAAAGCTAAACTTTTAGCGCAAAGGTCGCACATCAAGAGCAGCGCGGAGACAAAAACACAGAAAATCGGCCATTACGAACAAGCAAGTCGCAACTTCTTAAAACATCCTTATCCAAAGAACACATAAAAAGCAGACATCGTTTTTCTTTTAAAAAACTCTCTCATTTGCCTATCAATAGTGGTTGAGGCAGATCTGACCGTAATAAATGTCATACTTTATGGCACTTAGGAAAAAATGCAAGGGAGCCATTTTACATTTTAGCCGGTGACCGGGGATCGCTATGTCGAATTACGCATTTCGAGTAGCCATTTCCTTGGGGAATTTTAAATATTTTTCGTTTGGAAACATTGAGTTTTTGTTGTTGATTTACGATGTTTACTACGGAAGATATTTGCTGACGCGCCCACTTAGAATTATATGAAATTGACAGCTTTATCTACAGTTGGGCACTTTTATTGTGTGAATAGAGTGATTAGAAAGTGTTACGTCTCAGTTTATTTAAATTGAAGTGAATCTAAAGTCGCTAATTGTTTTCTAAAGAAACCATTTTTTATTGCGATGGGAAGTCTTCTCTCGCTCTAGATGCGCTATGTTCCTTCAGTTTTTTTTTGAGTTCCAGGGCGCCTAACAATAGGAAACCTCATTATTTTTACAATACGATTATACTGGGTGGTGTAAGTTCCGTAGCATAGTATCAGATTAGGCACTACCATTGTTTCCCTAATGAGATTAGTCACGTATGATGCAAAGTACCGCTGTTAGCCGAAACTCACTAAAATGTACCAAAAGCTCTGCCTGAATAACGTTAGATTACAATCTGTGAGATATTCATGAACTCTGACCAGGCTCGCGATGCTCAGGTACAACGTTTCAGGAATTAGTGAAATGGGAAATTCTGGGAACCTTTCAGTGCTAACGAAAGCAATTTAGGAATAAAATTTGATTTTACGACCTATTTTTTACCATCCAAAATTTTCCATGTTTTAGTCAAGTCAATCAAATTATGATTTAGGTACGCAAAAATCTGATCAAAATCAGCTGATTATATTAATGCTGGCCAATTGACAAAACGCAAATCATGACAATATGACGAAACCAAATAAATTGACGGTTCCTACATATTGTATAACCTATTCAATTCTGTAAGTAAATATGTTATGATCGTAAATAAATATTTGAATGCACACATATAACCTGAAAATGGTAAATAAACTTAAGATTTGAGTTTTGCAGGCTTCCCTTGCACTTTAACATTAATTCAAAATTCTCTGTTCCGTTTCATCTATACTAATATTATAAAGAGGTAAAATTTGTAAGTTTGTATGTTTGTAAGTTTGTATGTAGGGGGTAATCTCTGGAACTACCGG
Source organism: Mythimna separata (assembly GCA_030763345.1). NCBI lineage: Eukaryota > Metazoa > Arthropoda > Insecta > Lepidoptera > Noctuidae > Mythimna > Mythimna separata. The sequence goes on from CM061180.1 coordinate 13,018,567, forward strand.
TCCGATTTGAAAAATTCTTTCAGTGTTAGATAGCCCATTTATCGAGGAATGCTATAGGCTAAATACCATCACGCTACGACCCACGGGAGCGGAGCAGTAACGAAAAGTGCGGGTGAAACCGCAGGGGACAGCTAGTAGGAGATATTTTAAATGTACACAAAAGGCGGTCTGGGTGCCAACTGCACGTGATCAATCAAATGTTTAAGCCTCCCTTTGACCAAATAACGAAACTGTTGCAAAAATTCAAATTAAATCTGCCCCAGACGTGTTTATCGCAGACGCACAAGTATTAAAACACTGTTTTTATAACATATACTCGAATATATTCACGTTCAAAATAAAATGTGGTAGTAAAAATTTGGGTAATCTCTTCTTTTCAGGGAAAATCAAGGGGAAAATAAATCATTTTCAGTTAGTTTTTGGTCAACTGCGTTAGATATAATGGTGACTCTTGATTTTCTCTGTTTGCTAAAAAAAAATATTTACATTCTTTTATGCAGAACGAGGTATAGGTGCATTGCAAATTGAATCAAATTAGCGTGCTTTGCTTTCGAAATCGCCATGTGAGTTAGTATATGCTCTATAGATTGCAATCAGGTTTAAATAAGTTCTTATTTAGGTTCCCAGCATATTGCTTGCGAGAACCATATAACCTGAAGTCGAAGCCTAGGGACTAATTACTATGTTTGTATTCATTTTTAAATCCAAAAAAATTAATGCAGGCATTTTTAATTACAATTAAGAAATATATTAAGTAGAGCACGGCTTATGTGATTTATACGGTAAACGCCAACCGTTTAACGTGTGACTGGGTGTCAGGAGTAGCTGGGCAATTCCCGGTCACTAATCCATCCTATGCGTGGGCTTTGTGGTTGGCGAGTAATGGGAATCTCGATGTCCGCTAAGGACGCACGGGCCGCCGGCTCGTTGTGGCGCCCGTGAAACACCATACTATACGCGTCTCTATAATATGATGTCAGCATAGGTTTGGGCCGATGCCTGCCAGGGCTGAACACTCCATTACGCTTCACTCAGAACGGGAGAAGTTATTTGATGATTTCTCACACAGTCTGAAAAAAGAAGAAATTATAAATGGACGTTCCTTTCCCTAGATAAAGGCAAAAATACGCCATTATAAAGAAAGGAAAGAGTGGAGGAAGGCCTTTGCCCAGGAGTGGGACAGAACAGGCTCATAAAAAAAATTGGTAAAAAGTGGCGATTATAATAGGTTATTCTTAAACCTAGGTAAAGGTAAAAAAAACAGAAACCTCTTGGCAAAGCATCGCTCTATATTTTTTTCTAACCCCATAGAAAGCCAAGTAGCTTCTGACAGATAGAATCGTGCTTGACACTTATTGGCAAGGGGTTGATCGGTTGACGGATGGCCTACCGTAACATTGTAACCGATCTTTTACAATTGAATTTAGAATTATTTAGTTAGAGGGTGAACGTGCTAGACGTTTTAAACTGTAGCTTCTATTTTAAATAGAATTTTTTTATTTTATCTTTTTTTATTTTCGCTTTCAGCTTTTCAGAGATGAATAAAAAAATAGTTCAAATAAGAAAATAAGCTCTATTTAACCGAATGCCTTGGTCAGTTCTGTCACTACTCCTCACCACTACAAAAAGATGGTTAATATATAAAGATTTTTTGTTTTTAGTTATTTTCACATTGAATTACTGAGTTGCCAAGGGGTTTTGTGATACTTAGTAACAGATGGGTTGTGCAGGTCAAGTAGGCAATCGCCCTATGTAAAATATTGGTATTACGACTGGAAGCCAACATAGTTAGGAAAAAGATTAGGCAGTTTAAGTTGATCAAAATGAAGGTAAAAGTCTTTCTTCCAGTTTTACCACGAATCACCACCTGATTGGTGTAAGCTTCCTTATCTTTCTGCCCTTATTCACTGTTTCGACTTTGGAGATATCAAGAGGCATGTACATAAAATCAGTATAGGTGTTCACAAAAACTTTTACACCCCAAGTCGACTGAAAAGGCAACCTGTATTTTGTTAAACCCACACATGTTATTAGTAATTTAGCTAAGCTTTCGATCATTGAATCACTGGAGCATCTTGGAGCCGAGGAGTGGAGCCGTGCGTCAGATTAGGCGGCACAATATTTGCGCGCGGAGAGTGCGTGTGCCAGATAAAAATGTTCTATTTATTACGAGCCAAGCGGAGGTACATTCAAAACGTGTCACGCGTTGACATCCGACTTCTCCGCGTTTCCGAACACGTACGCCTGCTTAGGGTTGCACTGCTACAATTTTAAATAATTATTTTTTAAAACAATGAAGTCTTTGTACGTGACAAAGTTCTAATTCCATGGTAAGCAGTAATGTGCCTTTAATGTTTGAATCCCCAACCGGTCCTATGAGACCGCGCTATTATTGTTTTACTATTGTGTCTCGTTTCGCGGATATGTGATAGATTAAAATAAATAAACAACCCTGAAGTCGATTTAGTTGTTGGCGATGGATTCAGATTGTCTCTAGTTATAATTTAAGTTTAGCGGTTTGATCGCAAGTTCACCAATCGTGTTTAGTAAGAAGAGGCTTAATTTTTTTTCCATTACTCGTATATACAGATGTAGATACAGATGATAAGTCCATAGATAAGTAGGTAGGTACTAAACGACTATCTACTTTTTATCTTATACAATTTTTATTGAATTATTTATTCAAAATTCATGCAACACAAACGTACAAAAGTGGACTGATTGCCTTAGGCATTCTCTACTAGTCAACCAAGGGTAGCGGAGAGACAACATGGTAGTAGCATAAAAAATAAACATGTATATTATGTATATTTAATGTTATAAATGCACACATTAATATTTTTATACAAAGTATTGGAGAGAGTTTTTACGAGATGACTCTACTATATTGGTTAAGAAAATAATTACGCATCTATCTAATTTATCTATTATACAATGTAGTTGATCCAATACCGATTACAAAACCTTTATTGTATAATACTAAATACAATTCGAAACAATTTTAATCTGCTTATTTGCCAGCATCGATGGCCAGCCCTGTATCATATTTCGCGGGTTCACGCGCCCGCCCCCGCTACGCATCTATACGCTATACAGTCAATACGTGCGAGTGCGAATAATTTTTCATCTATTCCCATTAAATGTGACGTCACAGCCGCTATCAGATATCGGGACTACAGTTTATTATAATGTCATACAACTATAACAGTAGGTAATGCCAGTCATGTGTTATTAGCGATGGGCGATTCGAAAAAATCGGAGTTGCAATAAATTATCAAGTCAACTATCAACTCGTCATTCTGCAAAATAATCGAGATCTTTTTCGATTTTTGGAACCAGTCATTCTTCACTCATCGAGTCTGGCTCGGTCACCGGAGTGCGACTCGCAATAACAGACCGAATCGGACTTGGGTCTAGAGATGTTCAAACAGTCGAAACAAACGAATAAAACCTCTTACGACCGCGCATGGCTATGCGTTATTGCAGTGTACGAAGTATTGAGATCACTGACACCAGTTTCTGAACGATCCATTTTAACCACGAGCATTCATTGCAGCTGGTGCACGTGCTCGACTCAAACACAGTTTTCCTATTTTCTCAACCACGTCAACGTTCCTTTACACAGCTTCAGGGGAACAAAAATAAGTGTAGAACATAAAGTACACAACGCCGCAAAAAATCTAGTGTGCAACTAAAAAAAATGTACACGAGACTATTCAGCGTAAAAAGTATCATTCATACTGCACTGCGGTCAGCGCCGACTAAGCCGCCTCGCAAAGTCAAAAGAGCTTTGACTTCAAAGCGTTGGGGAATAACTGGCAACACCAAGAGAATGCAAAATAAACTGGCAACACTAAGGTAAGAGTGCAAAATAAATGCAGCAACAGCACATTACACAGCCATTGAATCAAAAGACAGATGGAGCGTGAAGTGATGAAAACTGGAAAAATAATAAAGTTGCCCCTTACGAGTGTGTGCGGGGGACTATTCTGGGATCTTGAGGCGTCCAGCGGCACTGATCGGTGACCTGCACTTTACTCAGACCTCCTTTAGCTGGTTATTGGAGCTAAAAGTCTAATAAAATCTCGTAGACATTACAGCTACGCGAGCTACGAGTGCTACGATAGAAGCTACGACGGCTACGACAATCATAATTACGTAATTCTATTTCTTTCTTGAATTGTGACAGTTAGTTTATGCAAGATAGTTTTAAAGAGTCACCATGGCCATGGATTGCAAAGGTAAACTCATGAAACCCGGGTGCCTTGTAATCAGTCTGACTATCCCTCTAGCTTCACCCAGAACAGAAGAGAAAACAATGCATAAATCATTCGTAATACTTATATTTGCATTCCTAGAAATGGCTGTAGCTACAGTTTTGAAACAAGAAACCTTGTTCTTGTAGTGGCAATGTCATAGCTTGAGAAACAACAATAATTCAATCTTGATTACCTAGAATAAAAAAACGTCATATTTGTAAAATGTCTAATTTTACAATAACAATTTTTCTCTAAATATCTACACATCAAAGTCGCCTACAAAACATGAGAAAACTAGATCTTCAACTGAATACCGATTCCCTGTGGTAGGCACTCCGTCCACGTGTAGGTGTGTTCACAAGCCGTGTCAATATTGGCAGACACTTGCAGGGAGAGACGTACCTATGATTTTTACATCAAAAGCAACACGATTTCAAAGCAGACCAGAGAGAATTTACATTTGATGAGTAAGAGGTGTGGTAACGTTTTTGTTCAGCCGACGCGGGGATAACAGCCTTTACTGGGCGCAAGTAAACAGTTGCAGTTTGCTTTGAAGTCGGTATTCATTCACAGCACTCCCTTCTCGACTGCCTATCTCTGGATGTGTTCAAGAGGACAATTAAACACTACTTTCTTTTGTAACTGTCATAATACTAGTATATATTGGCATAGTCTATGTACGTATATTTTTATATATTTGACTTATTTATATAGGTTTACTAGCTGTGGTGGTCCAGTGGTAACGGCTCCGAATTTTGAATTGTAGTTCGCGGGTTCGAACCGATACAGGCGCATTACTTTGTGTAATTTATTTCAATTGCACTACTCTCAAAACGGTGAAGGAAAGCATCGTGAGGAAACCGGCATGCACATGTGACATCTACCAAACCGGACTGGGCTCGCGTGGTAGATTACGGTCCATTCCCTCTCATAGAGAGAAGGCCTGAGTCCAAGCAGTGGGAACATTATAAGGGGGATTATGCTATGCTATGTAGGTTTATATTGTACACTGGATTCTATTCTCGAATGTGATCTCTCTCTGTCATTGAACGGTTTGCTGAAAGAAAACTTATTGATGAGTTAGGCTCGCCTTTGTAGGTGAATTGTCAATTAATCACTGATTAAGTTTTTTGTACAATAAAGAATTAAGAATGGTTGGATATTTCATTATCCACTTTCTGAACTACTAAGGGTTTATCGTTTGTTAGTTTCTGTTCGTAAGAGTTCATAATTGTAAAAAGTACAGTTCTGATTACGGAAACTCTTTCAAAAGAGGTACAGTGTCGCTGTGTTTCATAGGTTTTTTAGCTGAGAAGCTGCGCGATTCTTGTCGAACAGGACATGACCGTAAAGCTTAGTAAATAAACCTGTTTAAAGTCTCTTTACCGAATAACTTTAGTCAAAAACAATTAATACTTTCATACTTATTTATAATTCTTGAAATATTGGGTCAGATTCCTACTTGCATTTCGCTAACTAATACTAATAAACCCAATTAAAATAACATATAAATTGACAAAACCTAACATCCATCAATAATACCACACACTAATACAGCGTTAGTACCCACTACTCCCGCAAAGCGGCGCCAAAAGCAAATTAGTGAAAACATAAATTTATCGAAAGCGCAGAGCGGTGGCACCTTGCATTGTGAACAAATTTAATTTCCTACTCGAGCAGGAGTAAATGCATGAAACCAGGATTCATGAAAGCAGGGGCGCGCACCTATTGGTTGCATTATTTACTGCACTTTCGACCCCTGCTGAAAAGCAATGTAATTAATTGGGTTATAGTCGGCGGTTTTGTCGTTGTTCAACTCACTCATCATTTGTTTAGGCGAAAAATTTAATGGTGAGAGCCGTTAAATCATTCGCCTATTACCTATTTTTTTTGGCCTCTTTGTTGAGAGCTTGCTATTAGACGTGTATTCAATTGTAGGTAGCCTAATTTCTGTTCGTATTTTTTTAATCTGAATTTTACCATATAACTTTAACTTTACATTGGTTGCGTTCGTCTTATTGAATCATTTATTCTTATTGAATTTTAAACATGTTTGTTATAGACTAGTAGATACTCAGCGTGTGAAATATACCTAAAATATTTTTTTAAGTACCTAAAACATTTATTGTTTAATGGTCAAAAATCATCATCGTGTTATTACCTACCTTTCTAATGTAACCGGTTTGGAGCACATCATTTGGAAGGTTTCAAAACTCTATAAGGGACATAAGTAGAAACAACTGTATTTTTCATATATGGATACAGATAGAAATCAGTTGTGTATATTTGTTCAAATAATTGAACAATATTCATACACCTATCGCATCACATCTGTAGCATTCCATTTAATATTAATATCTATGCAAAATTTTCACGTTTCACAGCGGGGATTACAGTTGTTGGCCGTCGCACCCAAAGTTACGGCTTTAATATAAAAATAAAGTTTAACGAGTTGCGCAGTCTGTTGCAGCTTCCCAATGTTGAGCTCGATTTATTGCTCGGCAAAGACCATTTGTTTCCGATACTTTTTTGTGGGCTAATCCCCCGGTATCTCTTCATTTTTTTCCGCGAACTGGCCGCTGTTGCGATTAAAGCGTTTTGATTGTTGTGAACGTTAGTGGTTGGAACGCCTGTTCGATTTGTGTGAGCAATGGTAGAAGTGTTGTGTTAAGTGTTCGTTAGTTATTCGTGTTTGATTTCAACGTAATTGAAATGCATTTTTTTACTCGATACTTGGTAGGAGTTATTTTATAATGCAGGTGCTTCACTTGTTTGCTTTGATAATAATATATAATAATAGTTAGTTATTAATTTATTTCACGAAAGAACTTACGGTATTTTAATAAATAAATGCTCAAAACAGTAGATATTCAATTTACATATACACAAAAATTTTAGCAGCTGTAGCCGAAATAAGAGGAACCTGCATTTCGGCTTAGGTACCTATAGCGCCAATCCCCTAGCATTACATTTCAATATATTTTTTAAATGCTTGCATTATACAATACCTAAAAAACTACGAGTATGGTGTACTCTGATGTGGCTTCGCTTTTTTCTTTTCTTTGAGTGTTATGCTAGGTGAACGAGTGAGTGTGAGAGGAGTTTGATTATTAAAGTTGATACCTGAAACAGGCAGAATAATAATTCTAGACTTCAATAATATAGTTGAATACAATAATGCTGCTTGAGAAAAGCAAGTTACAAATATTCACGATGATGTCCTACGTAATCGTTTCGTAATAAGAGACACACAGAACATTTAGTTGCCTCGGTGCGCCGTGGCGGCGATAGATGGCGCTAGTAGTTCGCTATGAGACCAAGTTGTTAAGTTTTCAGTATTGGAGGGAAAGATGAGTTTAAGTAATACGTTACATAAAGTAGTTTAGTTAACGATTTAATATTTGATAAACGTTAATTATCGTTTGAATAATTAAACTAATTTATTTTTAATTATCATATACCTAATTTTATTATTACTCAACATTTGAACCAATAATTTCAGCTTAGGTAAGTAAATAAAAAAACTACAAATAAAATAACTTTTAATATGTTAAGTTTTTCATAAAATAAAACAGTGTTATTTTGATAGATTTTAAAATGGCTAGTTTTCACTGCCTTGAAGTCCTGTCCAATTGGAATCGAATTGACGATGGAGGTAAACAATGAGAAACGCTGGCCTAATTGGACAAATATCTATCACAAGGCTATGAACGAGCAATATAATTGTTGCAAGTGAATATAACATTTACAGTACAGACTCACTTTCTTGTTTTTGTTAGATTGAGATTTATAATCTGTAAATTCTATCCAATATTTTACTATTTACTTAATTAGTATTTATTATTTTATTCCTGCTTTTCATAGGGCCTCACCCTGGTGACCTGTAACATAAGTTAACACACTAGGTTCCCACATGCATTTTTGAAAAAAAAAACCTGCCAGTTATTTGAATTTATATCCATACCATTAGGGTGTGAATTATGCTATATCCCATCTTAGAGGCGAGCTCGCCTACGTCAATAAAGGAAACCTTGAACAAAATTTCACACTCCTAGTCCCAGTAGTATTGACTCTGCGTTAATTGTAGACCATTACGTCTTGTTTTGTGAGACTAAAAAAAAATACAAAACCATTTTGTATCCAGGTCTGTCTCTATCCATTCAAGGTTGTCTGGAAGAAATCGTCAAGTGCGATAAGGCCGCCAATTGTGTGTATAAGGTTTCCTATAAAATTATAGTAATCTTGGTGTACAATAAAGAATATAATAAAAAATAAAATAAAACCTACAACAAAAACTACAAGATGACATAGATAAATAGGTGGCAGGTCATTAATTAACATTAATTATGTACAACATATGATTACGTGGTGAAATCTCTGAAGTTATAGAGCAGATAACAAGAGCTAAGAGCAGTTAATTTGTTTGTTGATAAAGAGTACTGGAGATTATCTGCCGGTGGAAATATTCCACGTTTTATACGATAAGGTTTACTTAAGGTCAATATTATCTGGTCATTCTGTGAAAAGTAGCTAGGCAATTAACTTGGTGGGCTATTGTTAGAGTGTAATTTCTTTGCGGACTCACCTTTTGATTTTACTCTTGTATCCAGCTACTGTCAACGGTGTGAATGTAGAAAATTGTCCCAAGGGAAGATACTCCCCGCATAAAAGTATCCTAAAACATGATCTACGCCTGATACAAATTTCATCAAACCCGTTCAGCTGTTCGTTTGTTACTAGAACCGTCTTTCAAATGTACAGAAGTTAAATAGAAGTACTATATACTTCTATTTAACTTCTGTACATTTGAAAGTTTTTATTTAATCAGTAATTTCAGGCTGCGAATATTATTTTTTTCTATGTATTTATTGTTGATTTAATTTAATTTTATGCAGTATACCGCAGACAACTCCCTTTTTATTTAAGTTTTTACACTCCACCCTAACCTGTCTTTTACAAATCGCATTCAGTCTATGACCGCCATTGTATCCATAGATTTAAGTTTATAAAAGTTTTTTTTTATTGTTATTAAAGAGGCTCGACTTTTGACTTAAAGACACAATAAATGTGTTCCCAAAACATTTTATACGTACTGCTACTACTTTGCTGTTTCATAAAGTAAGTAGTAAAATTCTATTCTATTCTATTTTTCAGCATTACTTCACATATTTACCGATACAGTCAATAACATATACAGCCACTTCCACTGTGCACGACCCACACATACAAGTTAGTGGCTATAGATTAGTGGGCAGAGCTACACAGTCGCGTCCCCAGGCGCCCGGGGTGGTTTCCATTCTAAAAAAGGTCATCACATGAAACCCTGAAAAAGAACTAGCAAAGCCAACGTCCACTACACAACTAGTTTTCCAGTGAATATCGTCTTTATTTATTCATCTCCAGGCAATTTCGAGGGACATTGCTAGTTTATAGCAAGAAGTAACATACGTTTTTGTCAAACCTAGTGTGATCTTTGGGCATATTATTCGTGTTTTGGATTGTTTTTAGTTTTAATAAATGTGGCATTTTTTATTTTTTTGTTTGTTTTGTTTGTTTGTTTTACTGTACCTTCTTATAGTTATATCAGTATTTTAAAAGTTTGTAGAACAGGTAAACTTCGATAATTACACTAACATTGTAAAGGGGAAGGTTTGTATGTACCTAGGTCTGTGTGTAGGAATATGTTTATTTTCTTCTCTTTATACTCAAACAGCTAGAGTAGACCATGTCCCGAATTAGTACATAGGATACTTTTTACTCCTAACTTTGCATAGCATTATTATTGTAACCCAAAACTCTTATTTAAAACAAAAAAACAACTTCTAACGTTATAAACAAAACAAACATTTCTTCATTGCATCATTATTTATAGATAAAATTATGCTTTATAGGATGGCTTTTTTATCAGTTACATAATATAATATAACAGTTTACGAATCAAATCGATTGAGTTAATCATAGCGTACTCTAATTAACTCAATTGATTACTCGTACTCATTCTGTATCCGTACATACAAAAGCAAACAAACATGAGGATTATGATTTTTATTGTACTTTTTTTTTAAGTTGCTGTTACTAGAAATGTCATTATCTATTTATCTATTATAACAAATATTTAGTTGCCAATATTGGTATTGTTCGAAAGAGTTACCACGAACGCTTAGGGTAATTTCAGACACTCTAGGTTTAATTAATTAGTACAGGTCCGACACTTCCTCTCACTATGTCCATTGCAGGAGAAGTTATTTGATTTTACATTATTTTATTGTGTTAGAACAATGATGGTCTTCGGAACTAGGTGGCAGCACTGAGGCCTCAAGTCCAGGCACCTGTCAAAACGCTTATGTTACTGACATTAGTTAGACATCAACGTCAACGGCAAACGTTAGACGTCAACGTCATGAATACGTGTTTAAAGGATAAGACCTGACGGCTAAGTGGTTGCCAACGGGTGTGAATTTACCTGAAACCCTTATTGTTAATACTGAATACCATACCATAATCCAATTTTTTTAAATTAGATAATGCAAAACAATTACTTACAAGTTAATACCACATGCATAATACAGTAAATAAAAAAAAGCTAACTTACTAAGTGATAAGCGTATTCAATTAAATTAAATTACAATTGATAAAAATATATGAATGATTTCCCACACGAGAAGAAAAAGTAGGAAACAAGTATTCCCCTTAACAGCATAAAACATTTTTAATGCTGAACAATTTTAAATCTGTTATGAATTACCCAGTGTTTCAGTGGGTAAATATACTCGTAGATAACATCGTTCTTTGTTTCGACGCCCCTTCGGTGACATCTCATTATCTTTGATATATGATTGATAATCACGCAGAAAAATATATTTTTCCTTCACTTATATACGGAAAACATACATACTGGTACAGTTATTTTATCAATCTACTAAAGTATGTATGTATATAGTGGTTTGTACCTATGTGTGGGGTGACGTCATTGACTATGGTCTTGAATATGGCTAAGTAAATATAGATTAGACTTCCACGTATAAGAATTTGGAAAACATGTTTTCGTTGATATTAGATTCGTATTGTGTGGAATATTTTTTTGCTACTCACGTTTACTCATAGAATAATAATTTGTATATCACATTATTCCTCATAAGTTTAGTCACAGAGTTTTGAACAGATATTTATTAGGTCGTAGAATGTCCTCAACTATAATTTTGCTTAGCGTAACAGTAGACTACTAGAAAAGCTAAAAGTAACAAGTAGACTACTAGAAACTATAGACCCACCTACAGACTACTGGACAAGCGTTGCAATCTTTTCTTTAACATAAGACAAAGCTACGCAGCGTAGCGGTCTTCTTGACCTCGTAGAGTCAGAGCTACGCTACTACCGTAGACCTGTCTATTAGAATAGCGTAGCGGTCTTCTTAAACTCGTAGACAGACTTAAGCAAGTATGGTAGACCCATCATCTTGATCAGCGTAGTAGTCTTCTTGACCTCGTAGAGGCAGCGCTACGCAACTATCGTATCTGTCTACTCACATAGACAAGCGTAGCAGTCTTCTTGACCGTATAGAGGCAGAGTTACGCAAGTATCATAGACCTGTCTGCTGGACTAGCGTAGTAGTTTTCTTGAACTCGTAGACAGAGTTACGCCAGTATCATAGATCCGTCTACTTGATCAGTGGCGTAGCAGTCTTCTTGACCTTGTAAAGGTAGAGCTACGCAACTATCGTAGACATTGTACTACTAGAGTATCGTATCAGTTTCCTGAACCTCGTAGAGGCAGAGCTACGCTAATACTGCAGACTTGTCTACTGGACCAGCGTAGCAGTTTTCTTGACCTTATAGACGAAGAGCTACGCGAATGTCGTAGATCCGTCGACTGGACTAGCTTAGCAGTCTTCTTGACCTCGTAGAGGCAGAGCTACGCTACTACTGTAGATCTGTTTACTGGAATAGCGTAGCAGTCTTCTTGAATTCGTAAAGGCAGAGCTAAGCAAGTATCGTAGGTCCGTCTATTGAACTATCGTAGCAGTCTTCTTGAACTCATAGAGAGACCTACGCAAATGTCGTAGATCCGTATTAATGACCAGCGTTGCAGTCTTCTTGACCTCGTAGAGGCAGAGCTATGTCTACTGACCTATCGAAGCATTCGTCTTGAACTCATAGAGGGACCTACGTAAGTGTAGTAGAGCCGTCTAATTGTATAGTAACAACAGTCTTCTTGAACTCACAGACAGAGGTCTGCAAACACTAAGATTCGTCTATTTGACTAGTGTAGTCTTCTTGAACTCGTTGGCAGAGCTTAGCCAGTTTCGTAAATTTTACTGAGCATTCTTCTGTATCTCGTAGACAGTGCTACGCAAGTTTTGACCTGGGGAGAGCGTAGCAAAGCATAGCATAAACGTGATATTTGTGTACATTTTTGTTACAAGTGTACATTATAAACTTATTAACAAAATCTCAACTTATACTGTTCCTGGCACTTTAAAAAATTTATAAAAATAAAAGATTATCTGCTTTTACTGTCTTAAGACAATAAGTACTGAGGGATAATTAATTTAAACTTCCATATCTACATAAAACTTACTTGAATCACAACATAATGACAGACAGTGAAAAACAACAGAGATCTTACCCTTATTTCTCAAGACGTTGCCCCTCCACAGCTTTCCATACGTCCAGCAAACTTAAGAGTCTACTCAAACTATAACAGTTAAAAAACAATACACGGTACTTTTTAAAACTTTAAAACCAAACAAACACTCAATACATTGAATAACACAGTACCAACAAGAACCCTACATCTCTATGTTGATTTTGATACCAATATTATAAAGAATAATCATTGAAAAACATCCTGAACAAAGAACTTTTCAAAACAAACTTACCTTTTACCTTCCCCAAATTAACTTCCAACCCTTATAGCTCTAAAAATAAGGGTGGTTTTAGCGTGTTTTGTAGGATTTACGGTGTAAAAGTTATCGTGGTGTAGAAGACGGAACCTATTGGAGTGGCTTTCGGGAGTTTCGCTAAGTTGTCGATCGTTGAGATCGCTATTGTTTCGACACTCCATCCCCTTTGTACTGTAATCACGATGTAATATGTAGAAATAAGTATGTACTCGTAGTGCGGGTAGTTGGAAAAATGGCGGGACAATAGCTAGTTACACAAAGTTATAAAAATTGTTAAGTTTATTCAATAACTATTGGTAAGAAGATTTGTTAATGTTGAAAAAGTTCTCACACAGCATGTTATACTATAGAGATATTTATAATTAATTAATTAATTTATAAAATCTAGTCTAGTAGCCTATCATCATGTTTGCATAACCTAGTAAATCATTACAATAAATAGTTAATCGATTATGATAAACCTTTATGGGTTTACGGTTTAGTTGTAAGTATCGTCACTAAGGACTCATACTAATTAGGGTCGTAATCAACCCTTAGGTTAATGAAAAAATATTGTAAAGAGGAGGCACTACTGTAGATTTGAAATTATGCCCTTTAATTACTGCTTTAAATAGCCTTTAGAAATTTAGAAGCTATGAAATTATTTTCCCAGATTGTAACGACTTCTTACTTTTTTTAAAAAACATTGTCAAAGTTCTTAGCCATATTAAAGATGAATAAAAAGGAAATAAAAAAATATAAACTACAGTTAAGTTTTCTCATTAAATAAAATAACTACAGTCTATAAATAAATGTAAGACTTCCTCCTTACAATCAGAGTTTGTAATTAATCAAGATTATAGCAGTAAGAGTTAGTAGTATTTGTTGGCGCTGGAGAGGTTGCCGCGTCTCCGTCTAGGCTCATATTGATTGCCGGTGACATTGTTATCAATCCTCCCCGCGCGAGCAGACGCGCGGCCGCCCGCCACACACTACACCCAAAAGAAACAGGAACGTTTCTTCGCGCGTTTGTAACGCAACGCAACGAAAAAAGAGGCGGAGACTCCGCGACGTCGTCGTCGGCCAATCAGCGCGCAGCTGCAGCCGCCGCCGACCAATCGCGCCAGCCTGCCGGGGCGGGCGCGCGCACGCGGCCGCGCCCTCGCCGCGCTCCGGCTTTTTATTTATTGTTGCGCGGAACAGCGCGCGCGACGGGTGTGTGATGCGTGCGTAGTCTCCCGCGAGCATGGAGTCCGCCGTGGACTCAGCGTCGACCGCGAGCGAAGTGAGCGGCTCGTCCGGGGGCTCGCCGCGCGTGAAGGCGGCGTCGCCGGCGCGCGCGCTCAGCCCGCCGCCGCTGATGGCGCCGCGCATGCCGCTGCCGCCGCCGGGCCTGGGCCTGCTGGGCTCGCTGCAGATGATGCACCACTCGCCGCTGGAGCTCATGGCGGCCGCGCACCACCACGGCCCGCCGCGCTACGGCTCCCCGCCGCCCATCTCCACCTCCGACCCCTCCGCCAACGAGTGCAAGCTGGTGGACTACCGCGGCCAGAAGGTGGCGGCCTTCATCATCCAGGGCGACACGATGCTGTGCCTGCCGCAGGCCTTCGAGTTGTTCCTCAAGCACCTGGTGGGCGGGCTGCACACAGTGTACACCAAGCTGAAGAGACTGGACATAGTGCCGCTGGTGTGCAACGTGGAGCAGGTGCGCATCCTGCGCGGGCTGGGCGCCATCCAGCCGGGCGTGAACCGCTGCAAGCTGCTGTCGTGCAAGGACTTCGACGTGCTGTACCGCGACTGCACCACGGCAAGGTACGTCACACACGCACACTCTTGTTGTTGTCATGTCAGTGCCGCGCGGTCTGACCGGCGCCGGAGCCGGCCCGGTGCTGCCGGTCAGACGGCCAGGTAGGTATCACTCTGTGTCCGTAGTGTTTCCTTCATTTAACTGTGACTGGCTTATTTATTTATTTTAACGTTACGTTTTCGTTGTTTTTGTATGAACCCTGACACACTTTTTCCTCCACTGACCTCTTCACGAATGCAGGATTGCATTAGTTTTGACAGATGACAGAAGTAGAATGTTGATGAACTGCACATACTTCCATAAAGACAAATAAACTGTATTTTCTCTTGAATATAAAGTTAAAAGAGAAGTTCGGAAAATGAAGCTATGTTCGGTTTGGATAGCATAGGCCTAATAACCGAGCTGGCTGGTTAGAGAGCTCCATGGTTCGGATGGACACCTGTGTAATTAGCTATAAAAGTGTGATTTAATTAGGCTGAGGATGAGGCAGGAAGTGTCGCCAAGGTCGTTAGGGTGAAATATAAATTGTGTGGCGGCTGTGCGCCTGCATACAGCCCCGCGGGGAGAGACGCGCGAGCCATTAATTTTTCACATTTTAATACGCGCAAAATATTTCCAGCGGGTTAAATATTAAAGTGGGCTTCGGCCGGCGACGGAAGGGTTAAATCTCAGTTAATTAGCGGCTGCGGCTTAAATATTTAAATAGTAATTTTTACAAACGGTAAAGTTAGATTAAAAAATCTTGTTTTGTTGTGTTCGCGCGGCGGCCCGGTAGGCCTATATCGGTGTTTTTACTGAATGTGTTTTTAAAAATGTAATGTTGCCGGGAAGTGTGCATCTGGGAGGCGTAAAGTTTAATTTTTTTGTTGTTATTGTCGCTTTGTGTAATATTTAATGTTTGTTTGTTTATCGAGCGGAAGCGCGGACGAGGCGCGGACGCGCGGCTGATCGCTCTCTGACTCACATTTTTGTTTGACTTTATGAAATCACTATCCACCTAAATTATATGACTAATGATGTCATACATGAATTCCGCTAATTTGATTGATGTTGGGGCCTGGCTAGTTATAACAGTTGGCACTGAGACTGTGTAACGTTATAATAATAAAATGTTTTATTAATTTGTATGTAGTCTTTGGCAATTAAAGTTTGCAAATGAGACAACTTGATTGAAAACTTAAATCTGATTTAGTTCAAATAAAATAGTAAAGGAGAAGAGTTTTTTTTATAACGTGACAGCTATAACAATTCATTAAAACAAGATCCAAACCCGCATTCAATTTTTAAAATCCAATTACAAATTGTCATCAAAGTGAAAGTGTTAATTTAAAATGAGTAATTTAAGAACGAAAAATAAATGAATGTACAAAGAAAACATATCATAAGAAATACCAATCAGAGTAGAAATAAATAAAATGAAGAAAAAAGCCGGTCGATGCCGGCGGGTCGCTGACTCAGACGAAATTCGTATTGACATGTTTCCACTATTACGATTCCACTAATACAGTCCACAAAAGAATCTTGTTTCTAACACAAATAACAATTCGCCTTTTTTAAACCTGACTTCTTTTAATAAAATAAAACTACAATTTTGCTTTGCTATTTTATTTTATTCTTAGTACAGTCGATATTAAAATTGTTTCGGTTTGAATAGCTATGGGTTTTTTGTTATAGTTGTTAACGTAACTTTTACTAACATTGATTTGATTGGAAGATATGTATCTAAATAAGTATTTTTAATTATGTCACATGTTAACGCTAACTCAAATAAGAGATACCTACTTTGTTACTTAATTTTAAAATTAGATCATAGAATATTTGATAGGTACTTTTCATGATTTAATTTTAATGCATCTTTCAGTTTTTTTGTACATCTTCCTGTATTATGGATGTGATAAAAAAAATAAAAGTCGTATGCACAACACACTGAGACCCAGAATTACTATCTGTAAAATAATCTATACTTACTAGAATTAATATCTAAATAAATATGTCAACGTTTACAATAAAGAGTTGGCAGTGATGATTTTCGTTTACAATTCAGATTGAAACATATTAAAAACATTTAAAAAGGCACATTACAACAATATACAAATAACAAGCAATATTTAATTAAATTAAACAATTTAAACAAACCTAATGGATGTCACTTCACTACACGCATTCGGTAATGCGATATTTTTTCAAAATAAAAACGGAACGCCCGCATTACAAAACGCAGTGTAAATAATAGGAGGACGTTCCTTTTCACGCTTCAATAATTGCTCGACAGCAGATAAACGAGAGGTATCGAGTTACTACCGAGGAACTGCACGGGTGTCCTGACTTTACTTCTATAACTCTTTTATGCGACTTAATGTATAAGCACAATGGCTTTTAAAATCTTTTATGGAATGGTAATAATAATGTGTGAATCGGTTAGGGATCTTGTCTACTTATTGCCTTTTAAATCAGTTCAGTGATTCCGAAACTTTTATTCTGAAAACCAGAAGCAGTGCAGTCTACATTTTTTTTTATACAACAGTGTTCAGCCGTGTTTAATTCCAGTCAATCGGATTCCTTCCACTAATTAGGAAGTAGAGAAAGCACTTGAACCACACAAAAGCAAAAGGCGCTACTGCCGTACACTTATTTTTTTCTTCTAATCAATAGATTCAAAGCGCAGGGTTCCGTCTATTGTCTCTGCTACAAAGAGCGATGTTCAATTACGGAGGTCATCAACACGACTTTTTATGGAATTTTCAGCTTTACGACTCATTTTGATGGTCCGCCTTCAAACGAGTGATATTTTGTAAATAAACAAAGGACTGAAATAACTACCTCATTACCTTTGTAGAGCCGGTACAACGGAGAACTTCTCAAGCGTTTTTGTAGCTAGTTTAAAAAAAAAACTTATAGGTGTATCTTTACTGGTTATGAAAAAGATAAAGGTTCTCTCTGTATTGTTTAATTTGTATTTATGTTCAATGAAGGAGTCTGGAGTTTTGGTAGCCGTTCTTCCGTTGACGGATATGACAAGAAGTTTTTATATAACACTAGCTTCTGCCAGCAGTTTCGCCCGCGCTAAATAAGACAGTATGTAGCATTCTACTGATGAGGAATTTATAAAAACAGTCGAATAGTTTTTGAGTTTATTTTAGAAATAAACAAAAATACAAAATCTTTTCCTTTAAAATATTATTAGCTACTGCCAGAGGCTTCAGGCAGAAGTTAATCTTAGAAACAAAATTTTTTACTTTATAATATTAGTTTAGAAATGAAGAAATATAGTTTTTAATAGCTGTTGAAAATTAGAATACCTGCTTCAGTGTTAAATGTTATGTGAACTAAAATTATAGCTACATTATTAACAAAAACAGACATTTCAGTTCGTTATTATTTATTTTAACTTTTGTTTTACAACTCGCGGATAGCAGATAGTATGATTTGTTTGGTAGACACACATAGCCATATGCAAGTATATGTAGAATACATTATTATCATGAATGTTGTGTCCGGACTCCGACTGGCGTTGGTCCAAGCACTGATTCTCATTGAAATATTAAACCAAGACACTGCAATGCAGTGTCTGAGACGCGTATGTTGCCAAATTAATTAGTTACACTGTTATCTTATGTAGGTAAATTAACAGTTAAACATAAATATTTGAAATAAATTTAATTTTACATCTAAATTTAACTATACAAATTCATTTCAATATTTTACAATCATTCATCGATTTATTGTTTAATGTTTTGTCCGTGATTGTACCTAGAAATTTTAATTCTTTTTGGTTGTTCAATTAGATACTTTCCGTCAATAGGAAGAAAACATTACCTAGTTTAGGTATCGTGAAGTAAGAACCAGTTTCTTGAACCAGATTTCTTAACTTTAATTAGTTATTTTCATAATAAAATCCAAGTAAAATCGTTGATATAAATTGAAATTGAAAGAGTTTTAATATACACAAAAAAAAATAACAACACAATCGGTAGCTGAATTAGTAGTTTATCCTCCAAGCTGGATGAATTAGTTCTAAGTAATCTACCTGGATCATTTGATGGCGATAGGTTGCGCGGGCGCCGCCGCCGCGCCGCCGCGACGGGCCGGCGCGGCCGCCGCCTCCCGCCTCGGTGAACGGACGTAGACCCACACTAATCGAAAGACACTTTATTTTCTTGTTTTCCGCATATCAATTGTTAGTTGACAAACTTCTATTCGTACCTGACCAGGTATTACTCAAACTATTTCACACTTCCGAGGTTTCCAATTGACAACTCAATTTACTAATACCACCCAACGCTACAATAAATGTACAACAATCATTCAAATAACATTACATCCACAATTGAACGACAAATAAAGTCAAGAGGCTTGAGGAAACGCAATTTCCTTCGAGGCAGTAAAGCGACAAACTGTTCCACAATGGGAATATCATGGAGGCAATTTATTACGAATGATCAACAAGTAGCTGGGGAACTTCGGGCCACAGACGGAAAGCAAAGAATGAATGCGAGAGCCTCCGAATTGAAACGAACACCGATAAAGGACCCTCCGACTCTCGGAGTGCCGGCGCCGTGTGGCGTGCTCGTCGGCACTCCGAACGCACGCCAACACTCCAATCCTCCCGTACAGTTCGAAAAAGCGAACGCACACAAATGACACGAGGGAATCCCTCCCGGCTAGACGGAATTATCTCGGCCTCTCTATTTCCGTTTCGCGTACTATTGAAATCCCGTCTCACTCGCTCTCCCCGGCACCGTATAACGCCGTCTCTATCGCATTCGGTTCATTCATGACTGTATATTTGAATGGATTCGGAATGTGCGTTTTCTTCCCGCGTCTCCAATTCGACGTCATTCAGGAAAACGGCCGGGCGACATCGGGACGTGTCGCTTGAATCCGCTGCGAATCCTTGTTACAACTTTTTTCCGATTTGAAATGCGTGTGATCGAGTCAGTAAATGTTTAAGAAGTTTTGTGCTACATGTACGGTTGAATGTAAACGCTGAGCAACATTAATGGTCAACTGACGAAACGAGATCAATTCACAAAAAGCGACAATGTAATAATGAGCGTGTATAATTAAAATTCGCTTCCGTGTTAGGTAGATATTGAATGGTTGATAGAAACTATCGCATGTCGTGTGGCGGTGCTCGCTGCGCCGGTAGCCGTTGTACCGTCTTATAATTGCGGCTCACCATGTGTTGAGCTCTAATCATGTTTAATTATAGTTAGAAGAAGGAGTCATTGCCGTTTATCATGAGATGAACTGTTACAGACGTATAAACGCCGCGAGAAAATGATGGATTAAACGTTGCTCCAGTTGCGAGTAGGAAAGTACGGTGCGCACATTAATTAGCAAGCGTTAGAATAGATTAGAGCTATAAATATGTCTTACCTTTGTTTCTTCTGTCTGTATGTGTTATTCTTTTTATAGTTGAAGATTGTATTTGCTTATTATTTTGTATCTGTATCATCAGTTTTAATTTATTATAAAGAAATATTACCCCCGCTATATACCTACAAATAGGTAGAGACTAAAACTAGCAAGCCGTTTACCATAAAAAAAAAACTTAGAAATGAATTTTTCCTCTCAACGTCAATCTTGCATCTAAGAAATGAAGACATGCCGTGTCGATGTGAATAACGGGAGACAGTAATTTAAATACAAGTTTTCTTCTGTCCGTACTCTTATAGTACATGGTTAATAATCCAATGCAGATTAGAGTCGAGACAATGGGAGGCGGAAATGCAGCGGAATGACGTTTTTGCGAGACGAGACCCGCTCAGCCGCCATTGTGTGAATGAGACGCGCGCACTAATTGCCGCGAAATTATAAGTTCATACAAACGAGATTCATTTGTGTTCGAAATTAAGACGCGTTTGTCTCTTTATGAAAATTATACTTATAAATCATAACGTAATCATAAATGGCGTTAGATAGGCTAAAACATACAAACGACACCGTGGGATCTCACAAGATTGATTCAGTGTGTGACAGTAAAAAAGCGCTCATTTTAAAAAGCAATAATTCTAATATACGGCAGTTAGTTCTTGCACATGATTATAACAGTATACACAGTTTTCTTTTATCGAATTACAATTCGTAATAAATGCCACTAGAATTGTAATTGTATCTATTAATTTGAATTTAAAAGTAGCTAAGTACGCTCTTACGGCGTGACAAAATAAAGTCATTAGACTTGTACGGAGTGTTGTAGAGACGGTGCAAGAAATGCATTCGCACAATTAGTCCATTATGAACTGATACTACGCCGTGTACCGCGGTTTTGCTTATTTTTCTCATGATACCATATCAATTTACTTGCTTGTGCACCTAATCGTGCTTTTTGCAAATTATTGGTTAGGTACATGAAAGTGTTCGAGGGAGAGAGAACCGATCACTGAACACTACGAATAGTTTGAAAAAATAATAAGAAGCAATAAAAGATGTTTGAGTTTGCACGTTTTTTTACGATAATAAGTAACGTGTCTAAGCTATGTTATGTGTGAAAGTAATTCAGCCAAAGTAAAATATATCTACGCACAAGAAAATCTGAAAATGTTATCTACTTGGCAAAAAAACGTTTCTGAAGATACGAGCGTAACAAAATATCTTTATTGGTGCCATAATAAATTTATAGTAAGGTGAGAAAGTATTAGAAAACATAAAAGTAGAGATGTAAATTATAAGTAATAGTGATCGTAAGTCCAACTTTATACAAACACATAGGAAAGTTTGTAACAAAGAAACAAAATGAGATAAGGGCTACTTAAGTCGGTCTGGAGCCCTCGTTAAACCTTGATATACGGTTTATAATAAAAGTTAATAAAACATTTGCAACAATTTAAAAGGGTTATCGATAAAAAAACTTAGTAGACGAGTATCGACTGTGCGTCGGAGATTGCCAGTTAAAAGATAGTAAACTGCTTTTTACAACCTACCTGTTATTTATTTTTAATCAAATCACGCCTTAATAAATTTAACAATGTAACGCAAGTTGTATACGTGCAAAGTTAGCTGGATGGTTTTCATTTCAAATCTTTAGCCTTCAGGAGTCTTTCTACCTCACTTACACTTAAACAATTGTGATTTAGACCCTATAGATATACCAATTCGATTTAAATTCAAACCGTGAAAGTTATTTCCAGTGGTGTAATCTGCAATAAAGTGCAGATCCCTTTTGTAATTTCAGTGATCTCGTTTGTCCAATAAAGATTTGCTACAATGTTCATATGCTTTGTACTGGATGTGATGTTGCTTGAACGGGGATTTGATCATAAACTCAGTCTCCTAACCTTGACCGATATTGTGAAACTGGCAGGATTTAATAGGATTGCTTTTAGTTCTATGGTTGTGACTTTACAATGAATTACTATGATCACAATTATGCATACCTACATGTTGACATTACTATGCTATGGTTGAAAGCATTATGTTAGGTGTATTTAACGTGTCTTCGGCAACATAGTAGGGCGATGGTAATCGAGGCAGCCGCAGAAGGCGCCCACGAGGATCACACTCCGATTAAAGTAATTTACAGCCGGTATAAAACTATTTCATTTCGACGACGGACACATTTAATATAATTATTATCGTCGCTGCACTTAAAATAACTTGGTTCACAGTTTTACGACTGCGAAATTAATAGTTTTTATGTTTATACTTTTAGCGTATAACATAAACGACATAAACACGTGCTTTGTAATTATTTTGTAAAAAAAATTACAAATGTTGCCAGTGTATGTAATTATCGATTGTTGTGAGAGAGCTAAAAATCGATAGCGGTCCAGATGCACAAAAATGGGGCAGAGAAATCGATTTGCCCCACATTTTGGCGGTCTAGCGGCCGCCGGCGGCGAGGGTAACGTTCGCGATAAGGGATAGTGCCCCCCTCCGGGGGCGGGGGTCTCCCCCTGTCCCCCTTGATAATATTTACCGCCCCCCGGCCATACTTACGCCCCTCAGTATTTACGGGTTAGAGAAAAACAAGGGTACTCGAGCTTCGGAAGGTGCAACGTAGATTTTAATCCTTTCTGATGTTTATGATTGATGGCGGATTTCGTGATCGGTGTTGCGCTCGTGTTGATGGATTCTTTATGATGGCCGTGGCTGGCGGCGGCGGCTGGCGGGTCCTGCACGTGATCGCGAATTACTTTTAATGATTACACGCACGTAATTGTTGCCATATTTTCAAATGCATCTTCATTAGCGTCATAGTGAAGTTTTTATGGATTAAATTTAAATACAGTTTATTGTTGTAGCCCCTTATCTGAAGAGACAATATCAGCTACAGATAACTTAAATTTGAAAAAATAGAGCTGCTTTTATTGGCTTGATTCCTCTTCGTCACCACTGTAGTTTTTTGGTTATAGAAAAGTAAAAAGTTCCATAGTACAGCATGAATCTACAGACATACAAACTAATTAATATAAATCTTCCCACATTACAAAAATTAAAGTGTCTTTGGCCCACACAACATGAAAAAACTATTAAAAAAGTATTATAAAATACACGAAAACTAATAACTCCGTCCATAGTCTTCAAACATACGTTCAAAACAATAGTTTAATAATCACATCCAAGCGATGTATCTATTTTAAATAGCCGCTAGCGCCATCTGTCAGTCAATAATGAATTTCAATAGTCCTAAAAAACTTAATTAGACTGCTTTCAAAGACAGAGTAACAGTCCTCTGACAAACCGGAGATGCGGTTGAAAATTGGCTCGATAAGAAACTTGAACTTTATTTGTTAGAGTTTAAAGTTTGGAATGAGAGAGTTGAGTTTGTTCGATGGTATTATTAAGTTTGTTTTGATGTAATGTGGTGACGATGGGTAAAGATGTCCGTCAGTATTGTATTGACGCGTGCCGATAGCCCAGTGCGTTCATGCCGCCAAGTCACGGCCAAAAGACTAATTATTATTTTAGTTACTTTAATAGACAGATTAGCGGTTTCGTAACAGAGTAATGGTTTTAGATTTGGTAATGTTGTACTTTGTTTGTTGATCAATACCATACTTTGGTTGTAAATGCAAGCTTGATAGATTTGCAGAATATCTTTATAGAGAGACAATGTAGAGTCACGGGATCAACTAGACCGATTTTACCAGAACTGGACAAATGACGCCCAAGTGCCCCGTGGAAGATGAAAAAAGTGAAGGGAGGCCTCCCTGTCCAGGAATGGGACAGAAAACACTAAAAAGAATAGTTTTAGCGAAGAAATCGTCTACCTTTTTTTTGGTGGGAAATCATCTAATATCTTCTTTCGCTGAGGATGAAGTGAGAGGAGATGTCAGTCTTTTAAAGACTAAAAGCACAGATTAATAAATAGCTAAAAGCACAATCGCTGATGAATCGAGAGGAAGTTTCAGTCTTTTACTGACTAAAATCCACCGTCAATTGCTCTTTGCATTTAAGGACCGCGGTAACTCTTTCGAACAACCCCGAAACCCTCGCAGCCATCGACCCTACCGGGCCTTGAAATCTATAAAATAAGAACGTATAAAAGTTTAAGTAAACAGCAGATTGTCTAACAATTAATAAAGTCGTTTCCCTCGGCAGAATTTTATAACTATACAGTAAGATAAAGCCGATACACTTTATGTTTTTCTTTAATTACCGGATCAGAAATAAAAATCAGATCCTGGAGTTAATAAAAGTGTTAATTAAGCTACAAATTATTTTTATGATTGCTAATGTTTGTGTATCTGAAGTTATTTCATTAGTATCTTTATTAATTAATGTGAATGTTGTATAATTTTAATTAGAAAAACGTTTCAGGTTTGTTTTTTCGATTGGTTGTTAACGTAATGATAGAATAGATAATCATGCAATGGGGGAATTTTATTCTAATATATTAATAGTAATTTTCGTATCTCTAGTCACGGTGGTTGTGTTTGCACTCCTCCGAAACCGCTTGACGTTGCCGTATTTTTCTTCCACCTACCCTCACTGTCATTTCTTAATTTTCATGGGTATGTTAAGTCCCATCTACAGTTTGTAGGGTCACAATATTTCTGATATCGTCACGATATTTTGAGTAATTACAACCCATACAAACACGTCCACTGAACCAGAGCGTATTAATTTATTTATAAATGCGTTTTTCGGTTAGTTACACGTTTGCGATGGAGGAAATTAAGTTTGGGGAATTGAAACTAGTCATTGTTCTTTTAATTGCGGTCAATTTGAGGCGTTCTAGCCGAAATGTGCCGATCATTGTGCGGCGAGGAGGCGAGCTGGCGAGCTCAGCCGTTACCTCAAAGGCTTCATACCTCTCTACGAATATTGATTAAGTGTATTATTTTATTAGTTTCTGGCAACGGTTTTGGTCGCGTGAAATCGGAAAGTTATATCATAGTATACTCTATGATGTATTTTAGGATATGGTTTACTTATGTGCCCAATTTTTTCCAAATCCATTCAGCGGTTTTAGGGTGAAGGAGTAAATAAACACATACAAACATTAAATCTTTTGCCTTTAATATTCGTTTGATTGGTATTCGATGCTAGGATTTAGAGCACCGAGTGGTTAAAGAGAGTTTATAACTTTTTATATATACGTGTATCTACATCATTTCAGACTTACAGTTTGACCAAAAAAACTATAAAGATGAGACAATTTACAGTTTGTTTTAAATTGAAAATTATAAAATAGAAAACGACTCTTGATTAAAAATATCGACTATTTCCCATCCCTACCGGCACACATTTTGGAACAAGTTTTAATAATTCCATTCGTAATATCATACAGATATCAAAGAAAGGGTTGCACAGTGGGCCGACTGCGCGCTGACTCGCACAAAATGCTCTATCTGCATATGCCCTCTGATTGATGTGCCCTGTAATTATTTAGACGCGTTAATAACACCACCGACGACGGCCGCACTTTGTTTCTGACGACTTAAGACGAATGAAATGAGAAATTCTATCGGACTCTTAATAGAGCTTATTGCTTTCTGATGTTTTGTTGATTAAACGAACAGAAATTGTTATTAAGTTCTGCTGTTGTTTTATTCCGTTTTGGGTTGCAAATTTTAATTATCTTTCATTCAAAATTATTAAAAATATTTTAATTGCGAGTAGGATGACAGTCAGTAAGTCCGTTGCGCATTAAAGTAATTTAATTATTCTATACACAAAACCCCACCCGAATATAATGGTAAACATAGTGGCCACACCCGTTTCGTACATATTGTTGTAATAATGCGGTATCGTAGATTTATTTACATAAATGGCTGCCACATACAAATTGTCTTTATGTTTTGTGTGCGTGCGACCCCCGCTCCGACGAATCAGAATATTAACGTAAATAGTAATGGCGGGAAAAAAAGCTATTATGCAAATGAAACATTTTGTGGTAAATAGAAACTGACGTAATACGATGTTAAGAAAGGTTATAAATCGTTTTTGTTAGTGGAGTTATTAGATTTTTATAGTTCCAACATTACTTGATACTATGCGTGACCTGACAGAGATTTGAAACTTAATGTATTGGTAGCTTAATTTGATTCCACAATGCTTTATGTTCGTTTTATAATATTGTGCTTATTATAAATGATTTTCCGTATAAATGGGCTACTTATTTATAGAAAAAATATTACAATACGTCATAAACAAAATAATTTCACTTCATCATTACAAAAATGTATAATCAAATTGATCCATTTTTACTACGCATAACAGCATAGGGTAGAGAAATACAAAATATTAATCTCGTGTAACAGAAAATAATGGAATTGGCATATTCATTGAGATCATAGATATGAATACGTTATGATATACATTATTATATTTAATAACAAACGGCTGCTGAGTGGTGAATGTGCTTACGTCACAACGGGACCCGAATAATAGAGTTCGCTACAAACGTTTAGCGAACCCTCGAAAATTGAAATAAAAAACAACCATTCGAGATGTAACAGCGATATGATTTTGCACTTTTTATTCTTTTTTTTTCCTCTTTGCGTGCGTGTTTGTAACACTGTGCGATGGAGTTGCCAATCGATTGGACACATTAAAATTACGATTTGCGTAACGTTTCACGTTATTCAATAAAAACTGAAACAGTTTTGCATTGGAATTAGGTAAAAACTCAAGTCGTGGGTGGTCATGGCTTCCTAATTTTCATGAAAATTGGATTAAGTTAAAAAAATATACGATGCCTATAATAAAACTTAATCCTTGTAAAAAAAGGTACTTACTTAAAATTGTAAAAATACATAATAAACCTTATAATGTTGCCACTGCAGAGACTTAAGCTCTACACCCTAGGATATGGGAATAGGCCGTAATCCACCACGTAGGTCGAGTGCGCGTCAGTCAATGTCACATGTCTTCGAATTCTTAGTTGTAAGACATACCGGTATTCTCACGATTTTTTCCTTCACCATTTTGAGAGCTTTGGTGAAAAAATCCTACAATTATTATAAACGCCAAAGATTGTTGGATGAATGGAGGTTTGTTACTTGTTACTTTTGCACGCAAAAACTATATAGTATACTTGAATGGATTTCGAGGAAACCTGGTATACAGTAAGTATAACAAGTTCTGGAATAGCATATACTTTTTATCTTGGGACTATGTTCCCTTGAAATATTTTTTTCTATCACTCGGGTGAAGACGCTGACAGTAGTTAGTAAATTACATAAAGTGCTTGGCTGGGTTCACACCCAGCCAAGCACTTTATGGGTTCACACCCATGATGTACATCTTTTAAGTTGGGGCTGTAACCACTGGATGACCGTTAGTATAAAATAAGTGTACAATAATCATAAAAAGATAAATATTTTTTTTTTAAACTACTTACTCATAATATTCATAGACACAACCTATTCTATACCTTTGGTGTTCCAAAAAAGCTCCCCTGTTATTGTGAGTCTAACGTAATTATAAGCGAGATTGTTCCGAAGTGACTTGTAATACGACCCCTTCTATATAACCATTTCAAAATTGTACAATTACATACCATATTTTAGTTAATGTTCCACTTATTGTCCTAATTATAATTTTGTATCGAGTAAACTAGTTTTGAAAATAAATAAAATATAAAAGTTACAGTCGGTATTACTAGCTTAACCTTTCAGGAGAGACATTTAAAAATTAAAATAGTTATTTCGTTCACAAAAAGTCAGAAGTGTCTGAGACGTTGCGTAGCAATTTCGTAGGCGGAGCGTAGCAGCTGCGTAGGACTTGCGTAGGCGGTGCGTAGCAGTCGCGTAGGACCGACTTAGGTAGATGGTTTGTCTCGTAGAATAGACAAAAAGTAGTTTCAAAACATTTAACTTGTTATTAATCCACCATTCTTTCATAAAACGGTAGGTAGATTAAACGATAGCCAAAATAATTCCAAAATCAATATTAAAACGAATTCTCTTGATGGAGTACTTTATAAAGCAGAAGAACTCCAAATATTCGGACATTCGGACCGGCGAGGGGCCCATTCGTAAGAATGTGATTAATTAAACAAATGTACAGAACCGGAAAGAAATTCGCCAACCCTTGGCTCCCATTTTTTACAACAGACATACCTCATTTTGTTCTGGGGCCGTAATTGACTCGTTGTTAATTTTATTTTAATTTTTGCTAAAAAGGAATTCAACTGTGATTTTCAATTAAGAAATGATTTTTTTTATTCTTGTTATTTAAAAATGACTTTAGGAGGTGGATCCATTGACGATGATTGAACAAGACATAGTAGCTCATCATTCTAATATTATGAATAATTGAAAGTTTGTGAATGTGTATATTTGTTACTTCTTCACCCATGAAGGGTATTCGGTTGACGGTAGACCATGGCTTGGAATACCACATAGAATACTTCTTATCCCGGTAGTATATTCCCTTGGGACCATTTTCTACCTTCTCGCAGCAGCCGGCCTTTAAAACAGAAAATAAAAATCAGTCGATCTAATAGCACATAACCAGCTCACATTAAATAGACATCAGTAAGAATCATTCAGACTAGACGCCAGTTACCGCGGCAAATAAACAATTCGAACGGGCAGCAGGTCATTACTGCAATTGCAATATGAAACAAGTGTGCATACTATTCTCACTGTTTTTTTCCTTAATTACACCTCGTTACATATGGAAATCAATGGCCATAAAGAATACGGACATATCTTGGTAACAATCTATCGTAGACAGGATAGAAACGGCGCTAAATCAAAACATCGTGCAACGCAACATTCGCTTCTCATATTTCCAATTAAAATTCCTATACATATGCATTGTTGCGAATCAGATATCTCTATTGTCCAGTGAATAGTTTTGTATATCGCACACACATACGACTGTATTATGCGATTCTAGCAATTGATCGTTGAGTCGCATGTAAACATGTCGGATAGTGCGGGCAACACTGGGAATGTAGTGATGTACCTGTCGAGCTCTATTAATTAGTCGACCAGTGCGATGTGACAAGTAGTGATGTGCTTCAAGTGTAACACACGATATGCGACAGCATGATGGTAGGACGTTGATGGCCACATAGTGCAGAAGCGTATGAATTTTGTTGGTATTTCTTAATCAATCCCAAAATGGAAAACTGAGCAACATTGTCTTTTAACATACATGCGACCTGTTCCAACTTTTCATGGATATTATAAATCTCTGAAACTCTCTGGATTTTTCTATTACATATAAATCAGACAGAACAGAAAGAAGCCTTTACATGTTTGGTATATGGACTTAAAGAGAGTTTGACCCCTGAGTTGGTTTCGATGTTTCATCTTAGGGCGGTCAGCTAGGAAACAGTCTTTTAATCAAAATTTAAAACACTTTTTTTAAATCTATAACCAAATAAATATCATTTATCAGAAGCGGTCGATAAACCTTAAAATTAAACAGAGTTTAAAACTATTAAATCTTATTCCTAATTAACCATATCATAAAAATTACGCCATAAACCACTAAGACAAGGCGAAGACGTGGAAACATAGGATTTAAGGTAGAGTTAAAAGTACAAACAAAAGAGTTTCAGTTCGTACACAGGTGTCCCCTTTAGAATTATATCAAGACTGGTAATGAGGTGTAAACACATCACACACGTTCTTGGCAAACAAGATTACTGATACATCCTGCCTTCCCGGTGGCCTAATCCACCTTATCAGCTATAGGGAAAAATTTATGAACAAACCCACTGTTCCACTCATCATTGTTTACAGCATTAAAAGAAGCCGCTGCATCTTCTATATTGATATCATTAATTTTGTCTGATGTAATCTTAGTCATCCGTTTACTATCTACTCTGTGATATTTTATTATCGTCTGTAATTTTCACATGGGCTGCTATAACTATTTCATGAGAATCTTATTAAATTTTGACATTTATTAGATCAATGAGTTATGTCGACATGCTAACAGTGTTTTGTTAATTACAAAGATTTTTATTAGTTATTCGTATTAATGGACCAACAATCTATGAGTAATGTGAATTTCACTAGCATTACTGTGAATGACGAAACATTTAAACAAAATACTACATACATCATGCTTACTCTGCTTATCTAGTTAAACAAAAACTAGATGAATATTAAAACAAATGTCTCCATTCATGATTTCACAGATAATTGTTGCACAATGGAATTATAGATGGAACTGTTTCTAATTACCATTGTGTTCTAATGTTCTTTATAGTGCAAGAAGAGTGTGTTTCCTGTGAGTGTGACAAAGGTGTAGGGACGCTAACTAAGCTGTTTGTACAAGAAATAGTTTGATACGGTAATTCAACTTCCGTAAGTCGAGATGATAATGTGAGGGAGTCATGTTGTCTGCCGTGAATGGTTCATGCAAGTGTAATGACACATGCGGATCGGGTTCTTAGAATAATATAGTAAATAACATTAGTACTTGAAAACAACACGGGTGGTATCTCTAAAGCTATCTTGCCGTAAAAAATATTTAAAAATCTTTCACAAATTTCAGTGTTCTTGAAAACGCTGCAAAAAAATAATCCTTTAGAATATAAAGAACTACCAAATACGCCAGCCCGTTGCTAACTAAAAAAGCGATATTTCAAACCATCAAAAATTTAACGAGCTGAATAACTGCACTCGTTATGCACCAGTGTAGTAACTAGGTAGGAAATGCAATTAGCCAGTGTAGACCCGCGATGCCTTTAAGTCGCTCAACCATGTAACTCCTTATCTCTGTTGCATGTTTTTTCAATATGCAATCCAAGACAATCGCCGCTTTATCTGGCAATCAGAATTCTCAGGTATTTTTTCATTCGCCAACAGTTCTAATTATTGTACACTTTCGTAACTACCTAGCTAGCTCTTCGTGTCAATCGGATTAAAATTGACTACACATTGTCGTCAAGCCGAGCGAACCGAACAATTAATTTTAAATTCCACTGTGTTACGATCATCGGTAACTGCACCGTTAAAAAGTTGGTATAAACTTTTTCTATGTGCTGCTTGTTAACTTTTATGGCTGTGTGTATCGTTACACTAGTAGAGTTTTGTGACTTTGCTCCTGTTAAGTGAGTTGGTCAAGTTTTGCTGTGACCTTCAGCTTATTCAATGATGAATAAACAATGTCTTTTTTCAGAAAAATACACATAAACGAAACATTGTTTTGCCATTAGTAAATTTAGAAAAGGGTATCGTTTTTAGATGTACACAGGCACCCTTGTCTTTCATATTTAATAAAAATTATACATAAATTATTAATTATGACATATATATGGTTTTTTATTTGCCACTTATTTATGTAAATTTTTCTACATCAAATAGTTATCTTAGACACAATAAGATGAAACTGCATGCAGTTAATTTTTTAACCTTAGCTTCCCAAGAAATAATATGTTGGTTTGTAACTTCACCAATGACTAAAGAACTGTTCAAGGAAACGTTTAAGAAAGGGTCAGTCAGCCTAACCGATTACTGAAACTTAATTAAAACCCAAAAATTTAAAAAGAAATTATCAAAGCAGTATCCGTATTCAAAGTAGGTGGTCAGCTAGATTTGCGTGGCACAGTATTGCCATATCGGACACTTTAATTTTATTTATATAGCTAGATTACGTAGCTTTGTTACTGGTTAGATAGTAGCCGTTGATTGGATCGGCACGGCTCGAGTGTTTTGCGTGTTTTCTAATTAACAATTTACATTAATTGATCGCTGAAGCCATAACCTCATGACTAATGTAATAATGACTGTTGGTTATTGAGTCAGTGCAATTTGTTGTTCTGTTACTGCTTGAATTTAATTTGGTCTTTGGTTTAGTGATGAGTAGCGGCTGCTAGCAGCTTGAAACGTAACTTCCGTGCGAAAGTAAAAAAAAACCAAGGGAACATAGTGCCCGAATAAAAAGTATCCAATGTTCTATTTCAGACCATATGTCTACCTTTGTGCCAAATTTTATCCAAATACATTGCACACACTCACAAACCTTGACTTAGGGCCTATTTCACCACCTATGATTAAGTTTCGAGTATTTTACTTGACAGATAATTTCATACAAATTCTGTCACATTTTTGAATTTATTCAGTGAGTACTGCCTACTCAGACATTGTGAAACAGGCCCTTAGCCTTTACAATTTTAGTAATACAATATACTTTACCAGCAGCCGTCTTCCCGTCCGATATAATTACTATGTGTCTTCAAAACTAGAGTGAATAGGCAATTCACCATCAACGATTGCTTCAATGCTTACCATCAGGTGGGATCGCAATCAAGGGTTTTAGACAGTAAATTCTGATATCCTCTCTCGCTCTGGATGGAGCGAGACCAATTGTTAAAAGTATCGAATATAAATAATATACACAAACAGACACTTTAATTTTATTTATATGTAGTTACCACTTCCTCACGAAACGTCCACAATTCCTTCAGTGGAAATGAAACATTATTATAAAAGGCTTTTACTAAAATAAGCCAGTACGATTTCCTGCAGCTCACATAATAAGGTGTGTTCCTACCCTCGTGTGATGTCTTAATGATATCGTCCGGGTGATGAATGCCGGCCGGAAGTACGAGTGGCGGTGGACCGGACACAAATAGACCAATTTCCAACAATTTGCTGGCTTTATTTTAACGTTGTGTGCTTTTGGGTAGATAGTCGTGGAGTAAGTTATAATGTTGGATTGCGAATTACAAAATGCCAGTCCTTATTTTAAAGGTGAAATTGAGTGTCTGTGTGTATGTTTGTTACTTCTTCACTTTGATCTCTTCGCTTTGGACGAAGTTTGGGATATGGGTAGATCACGTCCTGTCCCTTTTTATCCCAGGATTGTGCTCCCTTGGAGCGATTTCTTTAAGAGTATCCATACCAGTCCCGAGATACATTTCTATACAACTGTTCTTACGTGAGATTTACATTATATTTTGGAAACACGGACAGTCTTGGGGATATGGTCTACTTAACTAGGGTTCTGTTGGAGTAAAAAAAATAATTTGTAAACCTAATGTAGTACAGACCACTGAAAATCTGCAACTTTAGCGTGAACATGGTCCTTGATAATGTAATCATAAAGTAAAAGGTTAAAGAAAATATAACGATAGAAACCTTACACATGAAATCGAGATTTTTTATTAACGTATATCTATATTTATAATGAAAAGGAACCTTTCAATGAAAACTAAAAATGTAACTGAACTTTATTTTTACAAAAATATCTTTTTATACATTATCATTGTAGTTGTTAATAAATGAGTCTATCTTTCTAACAATTCAATGTCATGTCGATGAACAGATTATTTCAAACGATAAAACTTTATTAATATATTTTGATGTGAATGTTTACCATTGAATTGAATTCCACGACTTTAAACATATATAAGTCAACACAAATGCCTCAATAAATTTCGTAAAAGACCATGCTCACGACTGATCAGTTTATTGCAATGATGTAACTCTCTAAAATTTATTTCCTTGATTCAAAAGCTGTGTATTCGAGCGATTGTTTTAAAAATGTGGGTTGTATGTTAAACTTATTACATACTGACGTGGTTTGCGTGCTACAACAAACTTAGTATGAAGAAAAATTGTTGCCAGTTGTTGTAACAACGTAATTCTCGTTTATAGTGGCCGTTTATACTATCAGCTTGTGTGTGACGGTTTGAAAATTCACCTCGTCTTTATACATTGTAACTACCTAGATAGTTAAGTGTAACGAGAAAATCAGCTGTCTGTTTATACCAAAAACTACGGCGATCTATAAAAATGTTGCTGAAAAACTTCAGTGTGACCAGCACGCCATTATAGAAATGACACCAGATTTTTTTTGGAAGTTTTTATAACTTATTTCATGGAATATTTCTGTGATATATTTTTTTTTGTCACTCGTGTTACCTTTTTTATCGGGTGACAAACATTTTTCAAACGAAAAGTCATTTTGCAACTAATTTAAATAGAGAAACTATAAATACCAGCAATATATTGTGAATGCCAAATTGTTACCTAAGCTACGTTGCCAATCATTTCAGATAGAACTGGTTCCGAGCCTAGACAAGTATCTTCCTTAAACAGCTCAGACTTTACTGTGTTGAGGATCGAATCGACCACGATATTGTTGCGTTCAGCAAAACAGTTGCTAAACTAATTTGAACCATTTAGAACAGGGGAACGGAGGAGTGGGTTGTTTAATTTAAACTTTGTGACTGCAAAATTAATTTGGTTGTAGTGTACAATAAATCGTGACCACGCAGTCGGTGCCTCGGGCTAATCGCTCCCGTTGCCTTTTATTCTGACTTTGTTGACGTCTTACAGCTCGTAATATAAACAATATTATATTAATAAATATATATTTTAAGATTTGTGTCTGACAAATGGTTATAGTTCCTGTATAAAATATGTATCTTCATGTAGTTATTGATGAGACAAATAGTCGTCTGGTTATTCAATAAAATATCATCAATGAGCTACTGACATTTTCTATTCACGAGTTAATTCCGATCGATAAAACTGTGGATATAAGTAGTTGGTATATTATTATATTGTGTGCATCGATGCATTTACTGTAACAGTTTTTATAGTTACAATTAGGGCCCATCATTACCGGAGTGGGGCAGAATGGATGAGTTTGCGGTAAAGGGCGTTCATAACTCAAGGCGCTTACGCCGCACCCGTGCGAAATTATTGCCACTAGACGCTCGATAATTATCATAATTAATTTTGCAATTAGTTAAACAATTGCAATTACGGACGTCCCTACCCTCCGTAGCGTCAAATAGAGGTGCTGACATATATAACGTATCGGATCTTCGTGTTCTTATTAATTAGTTGATATCTCATTTTATTATGATAACCATATGTAGAAATAATAATTATTGGCTGGGTAATTTAAAATCAACTTTATTTTTTATCTTATAAATTAAAATATATGGGTTAGGAGATTTTGTTGACTGCTGCATAGTATGATGTTATATATATTCTGAAGTTGAAGCAAATTATTGTTATTAAGCTTTGACAGTACATAACTTATATGTTACAGTCAATAGTAGTGTCAATTAGTTAAAACTAGTTTTGACTGACTTTGTAATTTAAAACTCTTTCAAAGGTAAGAGCGTTTATTTTATCTATTATTTTTTTTAATATGAAACGTTTTATTTATAAAATGGCTCCACCCGCTCTAAGTGGAGCGAGAAGAAGCATCACAATTTACCGACACCTAGCTGTGTGCTTTCAGCTGCACTTTGCGTTCCAGGGCTGTGGTAACTCTATCGAACAAACCCAACTTATAATCAATCCAAAAAATGTTTTTAAAATTATCCCAAAAATAACCTTACCAACTTAATAGGTTTTGCGTAACAGTCAATATATTTATTTATTTTATGTTCATGCAATCATACTAAGACAGACTTTATGCTTTAGGCATTCACTACCAGTTAACCTAGGGTCAGTTAAAACTACCTACTGAATTTTAACTGGTCAAAAGTATTTCTAAACAATTCTAACAGTTATATTCAGTTTTGACCAATTTATAATATCGACTGTGACATATAAGTAGGTATATTTTATTCAATGTTTCGTTCATTAAGTAGCAACAAATAGTTGATAGTTAAACTGCACATAAGTGTCACAGTTATTACGTCGGCACAGGCCGCCAAGCGATCCAGTTTGAAGAGTGTTGCAGTACAAGGACGGTGAAATGTCACTAACCCTGCATGTGACAGGTGTCAGTGAGACGTCTACTGTTGACTGTGGTAGGCACTAGATGAATTTGCAATAAAGGACATTGATCTTTCCTTAATATCTCTTCGTAGGTATCCCGAACGCTGGAGCTCGTGGCTATGGTTAAGCAACGCTTGCCTAGGTTGGTCTGTGGATGGGTGACCATCTTAACATAACGAGTTTCCTCCGTGCCTCGGAAAGCACGTTAAGCCGTTGGTCCCGGCTGTCATTTGGAGATCTTTGGCAGTCGTTACGGATAGTCAGAAGCCAGTAAATCTGACTCCAGTCTTGCCATGAAGTACCGTGTTACCCCAGTTAATGGGTTGTGGAGGTCTGGTAGGCAGCCGCTCCTCGTAAAATACTGGTATTCAGCTAAATCCGGCTTGACTGGAAGCCGACCCCAATATAGTTGGGAAAAGGCTAGGCAGATGATGAGGTATCCCGAACGCTAAATTTTGAATTGTTTAGCCTTGTTAGAAAATGTTAAGGATCTTTATAGAAGTCGATTCAGGACAGTGTTATGTATTTCTAATAGCTTCTGCCTGCGATTTTACCCGCTTAACAGTGGAGAATGTATGTATAGCTTGTCACTCATCGCATTCTGCTGATGAAAAATCTTTTAAATGAACCAGTAATTTTGAGATTATTAATTACCTACAACAATACAAAATCTTTCCTCTAATTAATATTAGTACCTATACATTTTGAGGTTATTAATGTGTGTAGGTGGGTCAATGACCGTTATTGCAAATTTATGTGGCGCCTACCATAGAGTAAATTATATCCTTGAAAAAATTACTAAAATGCAAATAGTCTTATAATACTCTTGACAAAGGCCGACACATCAATTGCTCTGACTTACAGGCCTGTAATGGTTTACGTAAAGGTCTCTCTTGTCACTCAACCTGGTCATTAAACGTACCGTAAAGCTCAAATTAACTGTTTGTTTTATAAATACCAAAATATTATTAAATAATTAACCTTGTCAAATGATAATATAACCTTTTATCTAGTCGGTAAGTGTTAATTTTTTAGATATTCAGCTCTTGGCTATTAGACACTAAGTTTTATCTTAATAAAAATTAATCCCAACATATTTTTTGTAATCATCTAAAGTGTTTTATCTAAACAAATAAGAACAATTTATTATTACCTTGTTTTAATACAGTAAGAACACAAATGTTCGATTAATCATTTACTTAAGTAAAAAAGTTACCCTTTTAATTAGCGTTGGGCGAGCAATTTAATCTCGGTTCGGGATTACAAGCACTGAGCAAGGACTTAAACGATTCAGAAGTAATAATTCTTCCGAGTGTTATAAATAACAAAAAATAAAAATCTTGTCCTACAGAGACTTGGAAGGGTTACATGTTTAAGGTTCGTAACACACTGCGCTTGCTTAGACAATGCTATTATAGTACATTACGATATTAGTGCGTAATGATGGTTATAACATGCGAGGCGGAATTTCAGCCCGAGCCGAAGGCGAGGGCGTAACTGAGCCGAGCATGTTATAACCAATACGCACGTATATCGTACGACGTTTTTTAACACATTTGCGAGGAAACAGAAAAAAAAAAATTTAACATCTTAGTGTTTAGCGCCAAAGAAATCGAACGCAAATATTGTTTGGTAAAATGACAAAATGACAAAAATTACACAATGACGAAAATGACTAAAAATGACTGAAATGACAAAGAGTGACAAAAAATGACAGAAAATCACAACAAATCACAAAAAATGACAAAAAGTGGCAAAAAGTGACAAAAATTACAAAAAGTGACAAAAAATTACAGAAAATCACAACAAATCACAAAAAATGACAAAAAGTGACAAAATGTGACAAAATTGACAAAAATAACAAAAAGTTACAAAAATGCCAAAAAAAGACAAAAAGTAACAAAAAATGACAAAAAATGACAAAAAATGACAAAAAATGACAAAAAATGACAAAAAATGACAAAAAATGACAAAAAATGACAAAAAATGACAAAAAATGACAAAAAATGACAAAAAATGACAAAAAATGACAAAAAATGACAAAGAATGATAAAAAACACAAAAGTTGACAAAAACTCACAAAAAATGACAAAAAATTACAAATATCACAAAAAATGACTAAAAACCACAAATAATCACAAAAAATGACAAAAGTGACAAAAAGTGACAAAAAGTGACAAAAAGTGACAAAAAGTGACAAAAAGTGACAAAAAGTGACAAAAAGTGACAAAAAATGCTAAAAAAAGACAAAAAATTACAAGAAATGACAAAAAATGATAAAATATGACAAATGATAAAATGATGAGGCTATTCAAAATTTCGAACTAATCGCCGCGCACGAAATGGCAAATAATGCTGTTATGGAATTTGTATGGGCTATAACTTAACTATTTGCTTTGGTATAACACACGCGTTTTTTATGACCCGCTTTACATATCTAAAACCGGTGGAATTACATCAGCTTTACGAGCAACTGTGTTAAAAACCTATTTATAGCATCATAATTATATTTGTTATCTATCGATACTTCATACTCACAATGTGTGTCAAGAATAAAATTGTCAATAGCTGTATGTTACTCACATTAAGTTAATGTCAGCGGTCATTTCAAAGCAGTTTTTGTCATAAAATTATACGTTGAATAGCTCATGCGTACTAGTGTTGTTATTAAATTATGCCGCAATTTGTGTCCGTATTCACATTAAAAGTATACGCACTGCTGAAAGATCTCCATCTGTGTTATTATCAGTAAATATTGTAATTAACACCGTAATAGCCGCGATTTCATTTTCTTTTCATTGTTGTCTTAATTTGACGTCGGTTCAGGCATGTTTTGAGTTAAAGTTAATTTTTGGTAAGGTAATTATGATACAACAATAATAAAATTATTCAATGAGAAGACGCCATTCTAAATAGTTCACCAAAAAACATACTGTCTTATTTTTTAGCAGTTGATTAGCATAATAGTTCATATCTATCATTGTGATACATTCTTTAAAAGAAACCAGATATTTGTTAAAGTAAGAAGTAATGCACTAATTGGGTTGTTTCCTCAGCAGAATCGTGGTTGAAGGGAAATTAATGCCCCCCGGGGGATAAATGTGCAATTATTTTTCCCGAAAAATGTTCGTTACGGTCGTGTCAAAAGTTTGTTTAGAGAGCAGGTGGGACGAAGGAGTTCGCGCCTACCGAGGTTCATACTATGTTTTGTTTATGATACTTGTTTCATTTTATTACAACCGCAGAAATTAATTTAGAGGACTAATTAAATACTTACTGAGTGTACACTTGTACAGACAGGGTTTTACTTAGACATCATAATATAATTTAATCGGTAAATTATTTCCAGTCTTAAAATATCAAATACGGATACTTGTGATATTTCAAGGAGGGACAAGCTCGCATTTACTTTAATAAATTGATTTACAAGTGGGGTGGATGTTTCCAAATAATTATTTCTGTATTTTAATTGAGAGCTATGAAATTTCTAGTCCCTTGAGCAGATCATTGCTGAAGTGGGAATGTATACTCTCTTACTTGTATATCTTGATTGCTTACGGCTTGCGATCGCTGTGTTTAATTTATTTCATTGTTGGAAAAATTGAATATGAAATGTAGACACAAGTTATTGAATATTGAGTCTATATAAAATATTCTACAAATATGAGTATTGTACAACTACTTACAAAATTAGATAAGTATACTGTTTGATAGAGCTTATATTTCTTACAGACATTAACCCTTTCAAGTCATATTATGGTAAATGATATGGTAAATATTCATAATCTCAATCAAGTAAAACAATAAAGTATATAATAAATAATAATAATAATCTAATCTATGAAAACAATAAGTTTCAGTTTTTATGTTTAATATTGATCTATATAAAACTAGATGATGGTTCCAACAGGGTACCTATTCATTTTTGATAGATCGTTGTACATAATAGGCATGTAGTGTGGTAGTCTAAAATGATTCAGTAGACCCCCACATCCCGGCGCATCACTGTCAATTGAATGCAGCCTAGAACGTATCAATCTAATTCTATGACCTGTCAAACGTAATTTATACTCTGTGACTCATTACAATCATCTCGATCCAGCCTGTGGGAGGAATATTATTGTGAAACTGTCTTAAAATAATATAATACACGAGCACACGATCTACCCACTACATGTTTTCATTGATCACGTTAATGTTGGCAGACGAAAACAATATCATGATTAATAATGTTTTATTACTCCTCTATCTCCGTTCTCTGTTTTCTTAGACTTATGAAAACTCAGAAAACAATCTAGCAATATTACTGTCTCGAAATAAAGCTGTGTTACAATCGCTACACTAACACAAGAATAGTTCGAACTCGCACTTGCGTACTCCATCCTTGTATTGTAATAAAATGTTGAAAGAATGAACTGAACGCAAGTAGTTTGATTTATGGCAGCGGGCACCGCAAATCAACCGAGCCACAAATCTTCGAGATACTTACATCACTAATAAATTAATATGGAAGTTGTTTCTGGATGCTACATCAAAAGAAATGCTCCGAAATGTTTGTGGTCAATATATTTACTAATGATTCGTTACGGTTTGGGCGGATACTTGGCTGGATGATAAATTGTATACAGTCGCTCATTTTCTTCAAATCCTGGCGATTCAATCGCAGAATTTTGAACTCTATATCTGATAAAATATGATTCAAAGTTGTAGTTTTTACTCTCTTGAAGATTCTTGGGCATATTGTTCGGAACGAAAAGTTATTTTGAACTTTAAACGTAAGCTCTGTAAAAGCATTTTGCATCATGTGGCATTCAAAGCTCACTGTGGGATTCAAAATGACACTTGGAATTGACAAATGATTACCAGTCACAGTTCAACAGTTAATTTGTATGTAAATATGATTTCGTTTCGTTTTATTGTTTGCTTTCAAATTAATTTCTTTTTACAACAACCTTGTAGCGGACGATGGAGAAATAGACCACTTTTGTGGGTTTAATAAAAATAAAGATATAATTTTTTGAAGGGACACAATTTTATGCAGTTAACAATAACAAACATTGAATAGAAGGGAAAAGAAACGCTAAATTGCACTCATTTACTGGGTCGCGACGATCAATCATGGCGGCTAAGTCATCAGCCGGTTCAAATGTCAAACGAACCTAGGGTGGCAATAAAAAAGAAAAACTGTGTTGCCATTATTAAAAAAGTGACTGTGACTTTATTTCCATTGTCGATTGCCGATTCGGGATTATTAACTGACTTGCATATTTTTTGTGTTCTAATATTGATAGATTGGTTTTTTCGAGTAGGTGACTTTTGATTTTGTTGCATGTATGCGTCGGTACGCGGTGAATACCATCGATTACAATATCTACGAGAAAAGTATTTGTGTCAAAATAGCACAAAACGATAGTCATCGGTGGTTGTTCACACGCGAAGTGAAATGTATTGTATGAACCGCTACTCTACGCCACTTTATTCATTCCGAGCTCTTTTTATTGTTCGATATTTTTGTTCTGTCTCGATAGATTTATTTTTAGCTTTGACGTTTTCATTACCCGTCTAAAGATACAATCGCAACGTTTAGCGGCACTCGAGTTAGTTTCGATATGACGTGCGTTTGAGTGCCGGCCGGTATCACGTGCCTTATGCCCTCTTTATAATGAAATCATGTTAAGGGAATTGGATTCAATTTGACCGGATTGATTTCCTTTAATTTTACGATTCCGTTTGCGTGATCTCGTTCAGTTATAATGTAATAAATTCGTCCATCGGGAGGGGGTTTGCTGTATTGTAATGACTCAATATTAATTTGTTTTTATTGGTCAATTCATATACTATACATGTAGGTAATAATACTTATTTCTTTAATTGATTACTTTACAGAGTGAGTCATTGCAATTTTTGATGATGACCGAAATTTTAGGTTAACGGTCATGGAGGTTAACTGCGTTATATTTGATTGAAAGTAGGTTAATTAATAATATAAAAGCTTTCATGATTTACTGTCGTTTAGTATGAAAACGTTAAATTGTCGTTAATGCACTCAGCTTGAACTATCAATGCTCAAGTTAAACTTGATTAACCTCGCGTATGGGCCACAGTAACATTGGAATGCGATGTATCTGTAATACTTAATAGGATAGTTAATGATTTTATGCACATGATTCAAAAATGGAACAAACCGTTGGCTTGTAGGCGCATCAGTGTGCGAATGCAAACACGAGAGAGATCGCGTGCGAGCGCACAATAACAGCGGAGCCGCGGAGTCAAGCCGCTCGACGCTACCCCATATTTTAACAACTGTCCTAATACATCTTGCAATGTTGTTTTTAACTGTTTTTGCCACATTATTGTTTATTCTTTTTTGGTATGTTTACTTTTAATTTTTATAATTCATTTTTGTTACCCCTTGTTCTCTATTTATTTTAGATCCATTGCTCGTAGACGATTTCGTTTACAATGCAAACAATCCACAACTCCGGAGTCGATATCCAGTTTCTGTGTTATACAGCAATCGATATTTGATGTCAACCTACACACATCCTTGCATGTAAATTTATCTGTGTCAATCACAAATGTAGAATATCAAAATTTTGAAATTTAAAATTTTCAACGAATTGGATCGATTTTTTTCTTCATTTCAGGTGCCTGTCAATGAAAGCGCCAGACAGGTATGTCGCTCTCTCACTTGCACCGCGCGTTCGGTTTCGTTCGGCCGGGTTCGGTTGCGTTCGGAAACGTTCGAGCGGGCTCGGCCGCTGGCCGGTTGCTCGCAGGCCAAGGGGGTAGCCTGGAAGACCACACGTTACACCCGCAACGCAGGACTTTTACAGACAGTATTATCTTTCCAAAAAATTGCTTATTGGTGTGATTTATTTTCTTTTCATTTATTTTATTTGATTGTGTTTGCGCAATTTCCATCTCTTACCAGGTAGGTCCCATTTCATTTCATTGGAATTTTGAATTAAGCAATGATTTTCTTAAATGCTTGGTTGGTCCGTGAATCAGTCCTTTACATTCGATTGCATAATGTCTCAATGGTGTGATTATTTTACTGTATCTAAGTGTAATTGGAATAATTGTGGGTGAAATGTTAGTTGTCGTTGTTTTGGTTCCAGGTTACACCCTAGCTATTGATTCAAAATGAAAATCACAGATAAATTTACATTGTAACTATATGTGTAGTAGTATTACTGAATGCGTTAGTTGTTTATCTTTAGTTTTGTAAGCATGATTGTGTTTGTGACCTTTTATTTATTTATTTTAATATGCTTCCGGGGGCAGCATTGGGTAAGTATTTGCATTTTTTACATTCAATTATATTAGGCCGAGATTTAGGAACACAAAAAATTAAATCACAAAAAAATAAAGTAGGTTAGACTAGTAAAAAAAAAGATCTCGTAACAGAACAAACGTATTTCAATATGCGAGTTCACGCATGGCCGCCAACAAGCCGAGTGCGGTGCAGTGACAAACGCGTGATCATCATCATCAAATCGTAAAGGATTTAACGCCTCTGTTGGCACACTTCTTTTGTTGGCTCCATAAAGCCGGCCATTAAAATGTTTGATAAAACGTTGGACGTACAAAAAGAGACTGGCGGGCTACTGTGGGCTCCCCACAGAGAGGCCTCAATGAAGAACGATGCCGTGCTGCGCCACTTACAATAGGAACACAAAGGCGCTCAATGTTCCAACTCCCGATTTGGTTGATCATTGCTTGTTAAACTTGCATTTTGTATGATCTGTTGTTGAAATGTATCAATAATTTAATAAGTAGTTAGAGCTTCTGTTACAGCATTCAGATTTGCAAGCGTAATGAACAAGTGTAACGGTCTCGACTTATAGTTCCACTTGCATACAAACATCAGATAAGACGCAATTAGATGGGAACTGCAGTTATTGCAAACAACAATGA
This sequence comes from Mythimna separata, assembly GCA_030763345.1. Classification (NCBI taxonomy): domain Eukaryota; kingdom Metazoa; phylum Arthropoda; class Insecta; order Lepidoptera; family Noctuidae; genus Mythimna; species Mythimna separata. The sequence goes on from CM061180.1 coordinate 13,062,541, forward strand.
AAGAAAATATAGACTCTGATAAGGAAACAAATGAAGTTATCTTCTTAATAAGCTCATTCAGAACTGATTTAAGAGCTAAATAAAAACTCGTACTGTTATATTTCCTTTTAACTCGATTGAATTAGTGCATCGATAAATCGATATCACATTCATACGCTGCTTAGTTGATAAATCACGTTCAAATATCTCAATATGATTTATCTAATGGAATTCAAAGCTCTACTTATGCATGGCGTGTGTTGTCAGCATCCACATTAAAATAATCCTGACAGACTTAGAGAATTAAGATAAAATGGTCTTATAATGAACTTAGGGGTTTCTTGCATTTCTTATTATGATGGATTTGAAAGGATTTAATTGAATCGGTTTGTATCTGAATATGTTTATCATTGGAGAACGATATAATTTTTAGTACTTGAAAGAAAACAGTAATAAGAAAGTATAGTTTAATTATCAAATCCAATATTAATAAAACAAAAAAAACAGTACAGATAACAAAAATAAAAATCAAGTAAAAAAACACGTTAAATTCGAGCAGCATTTGTCGATAAATTGAAACGTCAGAAGTAAAGGGGTGCGAACGAAATCCTTGCAAACGACAAAACAATAAACTGGGTTCGGCCGGAACAAAACACACGGCAATCACAACAAAGGCTCCGTTTACATTCTAACGCCTTTTAAACTAACAAAGGCGGAATTCAAATAAACACTAAATTGTTAACCCTTTGACCGTCGGTGGGCAATTTTCACGGAAAACGGAATAGAAATGATTTTGTGAAGGGTTCGAGTCCCGACACCCTGGAGCCAAGTGGGGCTATTTTCAAAATATTTTTGAAATCAAATTAATTGAAGTGATAATCTTGATTTCTTAGCTAGTCTCTTCAGGTTAACCAAAAAAACCTGATTAACCTATCACATTTTTATGAAAAAGAAAAGATACTAAAATAAATACATGCAATAAATATGAAAAGAAAAATCCCTTAAGTCAAGTTTTAAAGAAGTTTCTAAGAAAATAACGTGAGAAAATGAAAAGAAAGACCTACGATTTTCTATATAAAGAGATTATACTCCTAATAAACTCATCAGAGTAACATGTACTAAAGTTTTTCCTGTCAAATAAAATTTAATCGTTGTAACGAACATGGTTTAGAATCAGTGCGGCAGTCGTTATTCGTGGTGGTTGTGGCGTGACGAAATATCGAGTGATATGAAGATAAGGCTCTGTACGGAGTGTTCGCTGTGACGTAAGGAGGTGTCCGACTGTGCGGTTTGATGACGTGTGCCTTTGTGTGCAAATTATGCCCTTTAGTAGGCCCCTTCGCTGTGGACGAGTGTACATGTTTGCCTCGCCATAATATGACTTTGTTAGACCGTTAGTATAAGGGCCTCACAAGTGTTACGATAGAAATATTTAAGATTGATGACACGTTTTTCTTTGAGGTAATAAAAACATTACAAACAAATTAAATGTAGACAAGGAAATCTAAAACTGGAAATACCTTAATGCAAATCTCTGATCGATTAATCAATCATAAAAATGATGTCATAAAATTTCCATATGTCATTTCAGATATCAGTTCTTAGAAGTTAGAAGTCATAAATAGACAATTGGAAACCACAGAGCACAGTTGAAGAGATCTCCAATCGAATAGTGGATATAGTTAACGTGAGGCGAAGGTGTGGTCACGTCTCAATGTCAATCCGCTTTGATGTCGCCGCGGCGCGCCCCCGCGCTCACGCCGCTCTGAACAATAGGTATTCTCTTAACACCTTGTCTGACCACTCATTGTTATCTTACACCGACAAACTTAGCACGCGGCTCTCCACTCCTAATACTCCCACATCTAAAGTTTAATTTCACTTGACCGATTGAAATACTATCGCTACAAACTTGTACACCTATTATAGCCCATAATTGAATAATAATCTTGGCTAGTCATTTGTTTATCTCCTAAGAGTTAAAGTTCAGAATGCCGCGACTGGTGTCCTTGATTATCAATGTGTATGTAATTCGACACACTGTCAGAGCTGTAATGCGATTGGTCGGAGCAATAATAGCCTATTCAATTGTTGATTTATTACAGTCACAGTTGAAACGTAATTGAAGGTTTCGTTGCCATGAGTTACTATCTATCGAGCCCTTGGTTTTTCTTGCACGGACATTCTTGTTATCTACTAAATAGCTTGTTGTTCACTACTGTGAGTTATTGAAACAGTAAATTGTGCTCGTTAAAGTGTTAAGCTACAACACAATTTCAAATAACAAATAGAGAAACATGTATAATATCAAGTAATACGCACAGTGCACTGGAGCGCACCCTTACAGTACGCAACGAACACCATCCACAAAGGTGTTAACATGTTCACCATGTGAAAATACATCTGTTTAATGAGCCCGATTGCCAATTATGTCATGAATGGCCGGTGCGTTGCTCTGGCCAGTAACCGCACTCACCCACTTGCGCGCACAGGCGTGATGAGAAACGGAACGTGAACTTTCCCTCTCATCAGAATACCCTAACTGCTCGTATTACGTAACACTCGACATCCCTGTCCCACTCCGGACACACTTGAGTGAGAGTGAGGCTCGCAACTAATCTATGTAGCTATTGGGACAAGGGTGCCTGACGCCTGACGCACTTGACAGTTTATACTAATTGTTCACCTGCTTCTCACAATACAATCTCGATCGACTTAGATTCTGGGCAGTAAATAACTTTGAAGGGATCTACAGAAGCAATAGGAAATAAATGGATCGAAAACCGAAAGCCGAAATTAGCGTTGTAAAAATAAACGTCCAATATTTGCAGTGCATATTTCAAAGCGTCTAAGACAAATGAATCTATAAAATTAATTGGACAAGTAATCGAAAACTCAGAAAGAATTTCTTCATCTCTGGTGAGGGGAGTGGGAAACAAATGAGGGGCGGACATTGAATAATTCGATTTCCTTATTTGTACCAATCAATATCTTATAAGGAAACTCGATATCGGTAATACGGAGACATTTGGATATTGACATTGAGAATCAAAAGAGAAAATATAGGTGCGGTTCATTTTGCCATCAAAGGAATTTTTGAATGATTGACATGCGACCCAATTTTATAGATAAAATTTTCCAAGGTAGCATTTTTATTAAGTAGAAAATATACTGCAACCTGGTACGAAGCCATCTAGGAAAATTAAAGTTAGGTGTAAGTATGATAACTAGATTGGAAGTGATCCCCAAACAGTTAAAGGGTGGCATCGCTCGCAGCAGTGCTGAGACGAGCGCGTCGGCTGCAGACGGCATATTAGCAGATTTAATTGCATTTACTACCGAGATCGCTGACGTTTCCTACTAAATGTATATCGCTGAGTGATATAGACAATCGAGTTATTAACACAAACCACCCTCTGTAATAAGTTACCACTGATGGAAATATTCCCTTCAGGGTTGACTTCTTACCAACTTCTAAACCAATTTCCCACAACGCGGAAAAGTATCGAGCTCTGTTTGTTTGTCAGAATAGGGAAATATTTAAAGCCAATAATACAGTGAAGAGTATCAGATTAATTAGGAAAGATTTTCGCTAAAAATAAGCTCATATTAAATTTTGTTCGTAATACTGTCGGGTACTTATTTAATTCCGGATATAAAATTTCTGTGATTGAGTCCCAGCGGGTGGAGTCGAGGGGCGTGAATTCCAACAAAATTAGCACCAGGGGTCGAAATAAAAAAAAGCGAAGGAAAAATTTAATGAACAGGAAAATGCTCCTTTTTGCAGCTATTCCATCTATTTATCTACATCGGGATGCCCATTACCTTGCTAAGAGAAAAGTTTACATTTTTAATTTAATGATTCCACTTTGTGGAAGTTGGGCGGGTTTCGGCGAGATCTTAATTTGGGGATTTCTGAGGCGTCTCGTTTTGTAAATATTATTCCTTTAATAAGACCTCACGTCGAGGGGGTGCCTGCTGAACTCCGTGATTACGACTCTCTTTGCGAGCTTCATTTTGGACCTCGTCATTTTGATTGGCGCTAATGAAATTTTTCCTACTCTGCGTGCCATTTTCTTGTTCTTGACAGTATAATTTTCAAGGGACTCGGAATCACTTCTGGTGCGTCACCGACACACCCTCTAAACATTTAAGGACGGCAGTTTGGCGACATCTCAAACATTATTGTTGTCATCTTCATTTATGTTTTTCACTTTGCTAATGCAATTTTTTACTTATCTTTCCCGGAGCGGAGTGCGTGTCCCATCTGTAACAAAATGTCTAAATCGTCAAGTCCCAGCTGCGGTTGCGTAGGCGATGACGTTTCGCTTTTAGCGGCTGTTTTAAAATTGAATATTTGATGCCTTATTCCCTTCTGACGAATCCGCGGCGGGTGTAAAGTACTGGATTCCGTGGTAGATAATTTTTTGAATGTCTCCGTTAACGACCGCACGCATTACCCTTAGTCCCGCTGTACCACTTGGTGTTCTTCATTTATTTTTCAACAATTTCTATCATGTTTCTTCGTGGCACTCTATTTAAAAAGCGAGTAAGTAATAAAAGTTTAGAAGAACACGACAGAGGGAGACACTTAAAAGTGAAACTTTTTAGTTTTAATTGATTAGGTTTGTTTTTAAGTATATTGCACTAGCATTGTTGTTTGTGTATATGTAGGGTATTAGTTTTGTGATCTAGGCATAGCCCAGGACGTCACCGAACCAACTCAGTTTCTATAATTAATAGACTAATTGGTGACAGTTTATTATTTTTAAGACTATATATTTTATGTATAGTGTCTATGGGCCTTAGTACCCTGAAAATAAAGAATTATTATTATTAATATTATATCTAACCTTTAGCACGTTCAAGTTAAAGTTTTGACATTTTCACAGATAATATTTTCATGTTATTGTAAGGGCCTGTTTCACAATGTCCGAGTAAGCACTACTCACTGAATAAATTCAAAAATTTGACAGAATTTGTATGAAATTATCTGCCAAGTAAGATACTCGAAACTTAATCATAGGTGGTGAAACAGGCCCTATGTGTAACATGCTATCATAACGTTATAACGTACAAATATTCAAACTAAATTGTTATTGCGAGTCTATGCATGATCAGATCTACGAACAATTAGCATAATGTATTGAATTACCTACTTAAGACGGTAGATTCTATAGGTCAATAGTTATTGATTAGCTCACGATAAATTGCTCAAAAAACAAGATGAAGATCGTCACGAATGCACGGATGTAGTCAATTTGGGAATATTTGAAAGAGGTATCGTGATCCTTGGAGATAAAGGGCAACTTAAGGAACACAGGTGTGGCTTTTGGTTAGTAAGAGTCTTACACTCCCTCACGTTTCACCTAGTGCGGGACTATTTGATGAATTTCCACAAAAAAAAAATGAATGTAGCCAAAAAGTTTATTCGAGAACCACGATGTTCAGTCAGCAAACGACTGAAGGATCGAACCCAGCACACCTAGCAAAATATCATAATCAATACGTAAAACAACTATTTCTACACATGTTATCAGAAACATGACTGTAACACTCGAATGTTCCCATCAACACAAATGGTTACAGCTTAGTTCCTTTCTAATTACATAGATAAGCGACTTCAATAACGGTTGCTTTATCACAATCATATGTTTGGAATCTAATTGGAATTTTGCATGTTGATATGCTGAACTCTTTATTGGTCGATATTATGTTTGTTTTCCGATATTGATGATTGTATTTCATATATATCGGTTTCATTAGTGATAAGGTTGTGTGCGCTTAATGCTCAAATAGTGGAAATGTACAAACGCAGCATGTTTTTCCGTTGCTTGTTTATTGATTTTATCAAAACGAGTGTCGCCAAAACAAATTACGTTTTAATGAAAGATCAACAAGATGAAGTGATAACGTTCGTTTATCTACACCAAGTGTCTGATATGCACTTGACAAAAAAGATTTTACAGATTTTGTGAACATTAAAAAACAAGAACACATACATATGTTTTTTAATTGGGAGTGATAACATAATTTGAGAAAATAGTTCTCATAAGTAATGATGGCAGTAACAGTTCCCGAACTTTTGAAAGGTTCAAAAAGCTCGATCATAAACGTAAGCACCTGTCAAATATAGATGAAATTGTTTTACTAAAATTAATTCTCCGACACGAGGTCTGCTCCAATTTGTCAAAACTATGACCACATTAATACATCAGAATGCCCAATTTGCATTTAAACGTTTACGATAGAAAGATAATTTGGGAAATTACAGTTATTTTAATAGAAATTATAGACAGCGTTTTATATGCTGGGGTCGATAGGGGTCGGTTTTTTACGAAAACATCTGTTGTGTGTAGCGTATGAGTTTTTTTTTGTTATTTTAAAAGGAGACATGATGGATCAGTTTCAACACGTAGTCGTCGGTTCCTTTGTTGCTCGGTTTATGGCTTTGTAATGTGTTTCTTTGTTTGTTCAGAATGTGTTACAGAAGCTTCCGAAGTTTGTGAAATAACGAGCAACTAATGTTAAACTGTGTGTCCTACTGGTTAGTCTATAACTGTGTCTATGACAAAAATACTAGGTACATATTTTTGGCGAGTGGTATATTCAAGATTTCCATAACTTACTTAAAATTTGTATTGACTACGACGCATTTTACTTAAAATTCCACGCTACGACAGATACTCGAGAATTCTTTCAGACTCTCACAAAGGATTCAACACCGAATTCAATTACAAGCGGATTAAGAGACAACACGTATCGTCACTACAAATGCGCTTGCACATAAAAGCGTGCAAAAAACTGCATCTCAACGAAAATGGGTTTGTGTAAGTGTGGGAGTGTGCTGGCCCTGAGAGGGCGCTTTAAAAGCCACCGTTGCGTGTTTTTAAAATAGGATTTAGTGCAGATTGCCGGTGCCGGCTAGAGATTGCATAATCTTATCTTCCAACGTAAAAAATATCGGTTTGTCGCCGACCTTTCAAATGATATTGCAAAGCCATATGAGCTTAGGTTTTTTATACAACCTTTGAAGAGACGATTTTTTTGCTTACCCTGTATCTGTGCGGGAATCGCTGTGTCAACGCGCAGCGACCTTTATGTATACAGATCTGAAATGAAAACGCGCAAATGAAAGAAACCAATGCTCGCTTTGAATGTACGGAGCCATTCGTAAAGCAAATATGGAGATGGAGGTGATCTTGACGTGTCATGCCGACGAGATAGTTTTGATATTTTGTTGTAACTGTTTTGTATGTTGATACTAAATTTATAAAATAATGTGATTTCACATTTAAATGATAGATGTTTATTCAACCTACGTTAGGTGCTAGCTCCTTCAGTCGCTTAGAAAGTGGAAAAAATTCCCAAAGGATTTGTATCTCGGTACTAACTAGATACTACCAGCGGCTTCGCCTGTCTGAGAGTAGAAAATTGTCCAAATATAACATTATCCCATCGTATTCCAGTACATGGTCTACCTGTGTGCCACATTTCATGCAAATCTGCCGTTCGAGCGGCAAGAAGTAACTCATAAACTTTCGACTTTAAAATGTTATATTATGATTCAATTGACCACTTCAAATATTCTCACAGCCTTACCATAAAACATCAAATACTATCACCACTCCAAAACTACTAACTTCCCAAACAGTATAAAATTAAATCGCTCAAGAATGCTCAAGTACAGTCGGTGAGAAAAGTCTTGGTAGCAATTAGAGTCTGTTGAATAAATCACGTAATCCCGACCGGGGCCGAATGAGGCCGAATGATCACGAACGCGAAACGAATACGAATGTTTATTTACACGGTACTCCGGGCACTTTGCGACGAGCTCGTGAGATCCGAGATAGACTTATGAATGTGAGCCATTGGGCAATAACGTTGAGTAGGAAAATGCAGGGAAAATTTGTAGTTGGGAAGACTTACGAGTATTACTGGTAAAGTATAATTGGGTATTTGTAGTTACAGTCGCATTTGGTATCACGTATAAATGCTATGAGATCTTAATGAATGTGATAAATAATAGTTGAAAACTTTGTTTGTTTGAACGTGATAATTTCAGTACTGGTTCGATTTAAAATATTTTTTTAGTGATTGAATTGCCTATTTATCGATGAACATTATAGGCTATAATAACATCCGCCAATTAGATCGGAGTAGTAATCAAAGAGGCTAGTGAAACAGCGGGGGCAACTAGTTGACTTACAAATAAATGTAAAAAAGTCTTATATTCACAAAATAAACGACGCTATTGGGTTCCCCTAACATTATTGCTAGTTGCTACGAATGTGCTACGAAATCGTAGCGGTAGTTATTTCTATTCAAATGTCCAAATCTTAGGATGCCTAGATTTTGTCAGTTGCTACGAATTTGCTACGAAATCGTAGCAGTATCGGTGTCCTAATCTAACGTTTGTCTGTACATTGTCTAGTCATTGCCAAGTATCGACGGCTTAGTGGTTCAGTCTAACACATTCTTAAACACGTTTTGCGGCGTCTGAGTTAAGATCTACGATTGGCACTCAACATGCGACCACTCAATCATATGTCGACGTTTGCTCGTGACTGTACCTCAAACTCGCATTTCATTCATCAATGCAAATCCGTTTCACATGCCTTTTTCGTGCTTGCATAAACAAGCTCAAATAAATACCCCTCGGCCATGGCACATGTGCTTCTAAACGTCCTAAATATAATTCGCAGAACAAATCGTTACGGCCATAATCATAACAAGAATCCCTAATTACCTTACTATTAAAAAATCTCATTTGTAAAATGTAATTAATCTTTGACATCAGGACAAATCCGTCAAACTAATTTAATTTAAGGGATACCCGTTTCCTCTATACAAACAAAATAACACAGGCACATTGATAGCGGTTACAGAGGCGAAAGTGTATTGCAATGAAGTATAGAAAAAAGAAACGAGCGGCAGTTTTGATTGATCACCGACTCGGAGCTGTTTTTTGTGTGAAATTAAAAACACGGAGTGGGCATGCGTTGGATTAAAGAGGAATTTCACTTGGCCAGTAAGTAGAGGGATCCTGCCTTTGTTGTCGAAAACAAATTGTGAAATTAATTTATTTTCGTAAGACGCGTTTTTGGACATCGATTTCGCATTACAGGAATTAATGGTCGCTTCCGCTCCGATCGATTTGGATGATGAGTTTTTGAAATCATTAACATACTCGCATCTGTCTGTTAGATTAGAACATAATATATTCAATAAACGTATACTACTGCATATTACTTAGTTTCAAGCTCGAGCGAATAGAAATGAACATTAACAGAGGAACCACAACTGTACCGCAAACGAGTAATTAAAGCATCTATAATATATTAACATTATACATACCAAATTCATGGGAGACTTAGTCAAAATGTTAACAGGAATGGTTGGGGAGAGATATGTAACACCCAATACCGCAAAGGTAAAGCGTAATAATAGGAGCTATTCGGAGCTTTATGAACGATCAAAATTGCAAGAGCACGTGTATAAAATACACTTTGCAAAGTAGATTTAAATTTTAATACAAAGCTTTCAGCCGAGGGTCGTAAGTAATGTCTTGGCGTTGGAAAAGTGTGGAGGTGCTTCCGTGGCCATTTTTCAGTACTATTTTGCCAACAGTAATTTACGTTTGCAACATTATCAAAATTCATAAGAAAATTAAACTCATCTGGTCGTTAATTCCTTGTACAAATAGCAAGACTTGAGTTAGTTGGCTATTTGAAGTTCGAGTGTCATTCAATAATGGCTTCGGCTTATTTGTTATTTAGGAGGTGGCGTAGTCGAACTGCGTCCCGGTGCGGTGCGGCGGCGGGCGGCGGTGGCGCGGCTCGTTACCCGCGGGCGGCGTATCCACGCTAAGTGGTCGAGCCCTGTGTCTCAGGTGTCGACTGCGGCCGATTTCACAAGACAATGCTTAATAATTTCATTTCGCCATTACGGCGGCCATCTTTGCGAGTCGCACAGTTAGAGGGCATCGGCGCACCCCTCCACGGCAATTTGCATTGTAACTCGGACCACGTAGAAGGCCCTAACTGCCATACCACCACCTCCTAACTCTTGAATATATAATTTTGTTGCTTTTATTAACAGCAACTTTGCGTGGGAATTGGCGATAGCCTTCCGCGGCGACTGTTTATTGTGGACGATAACTTGCTAGATTTATTTTATAGTTCAGCTTGAGACTTTGTCCTGTGCTGTACATGAGTGTACAGGCTAAGGGTTGGCGATGGTTACGCGCTGGACGGACGCTTTATACTGCCAATAAAAAGGGTCGATGCTTGGAACCATTAAAATATTTGTTGGCTTTATTTGACAGCGAGCTTGTTGAAATGTTTATTGGGGCCCATCAGTACATTGTTGCAAATTGGACTCTCAATCGTAATTATGTTTTAATAGATTTACGATTCGACAGCATTATAAATCTAGAGATTTTATGAAAGTATGTGTTCTGTGAAACCGAAATGTAATATCAAACGTAGTAGAAATAAATGGTAGTAATCAGACAAACGGTGTCGGTGTAGTCGATGTAACCATAATTGCCTTCCCGACTGGGGACTTAATGTAAAAGTTGGGCGACTGTAACAGACTTATAAAGTTTGTTTTCGTGCCTATAAATTAATGTGTTTGCATGTCTGCGTTGGCCTTTAAAATCATTTAGAAGTTGGTCTGCTTGAGTTTCTGTGGTTGATTCTACATTAATTGTTATGTATCTTTGTGTTTTAAGATCTTTAGAAACTCTTAATTAAATTCAGTATTTCCTTTAGATGACTCTAGTTACGGATTATTTTCTAACTTTACTTAAATCTTAATTGTTATTTATTTTTTTGAATGAAACTTTAATTTAAACATTAAAAAGATTTTGCCTGCACCTGAATTACATTTCACATAACCGCCAACTAATCACAATAATATCCAATATTTATTCGCCCTCATAAGTAAGCTTAAGCTAAGGTCCCATGGTTGATGAGATAGTACGGCAATGCAGTAACCGAGGACACAGGAAGCTCGGAAATATTGGGCCCCCGTGCGAAATAAATTCTCTCTAATTCTAATGGCGACTTTTAGGGGAATCCATAATTCCATTTCGTGTTTTCAACTCTTTAGGGGGTCGGAATATAGACATTAATGGCTTGTGAAAGGTTCCTTACGAGGAAACTTTTTGGAAGTATTGTTTCTTTGCTTTCAACTGACATAAACGCTGTTTTTATGGGTCAGACATTTTAATTGATTCGTACTTTTAATGGGCCTTTGATAAAATGTAAAGATTTGGGTTTTAAAGTTTATTTTTAATATCAAAGTATTAAATTATGCATTCTTATGTTTCATGTTTGATAATTAAAACCAATTTGGCGAAATTAATTAAAAAAAGAAAAGTTAAAAAGACCTAAAAAGTAGGTATTTTTAATAAAAGAAAAATATCTCTCGATATTAAAACCTCTTTAGCAGCCGGTTATGAACAAAAAACAATGTTAACTAGTAACTAGATCGCCACTGAAGCGTCATTGGAATGTGACCACAAAGAATTGAATAAAACGGACATTTCTTCACAAAAATGTGAATCGAACTTGAGTATTTTGAGCCGAGACCAATCGCTTAGTGACACAACCGCAGTCACTCGTAGAATCACTGCTATGGGAAAATTAAAAAAAGTGGGATTGTTTAATAGATTTCTAAACACTTGTTAATGAAAAATGAGCGGCTATTTGAAGTCGCGGCGATTAAAGTTTGTTACAATTACAACCTTCGGATGGTTCATCATAATTTTAAGTTTTGGTTTTAATGTAGTCTTGGTGTAGTTAGTATCACTCACAAGTGGCCTAATTTCAGATTTGACTTAAAGTTTCAGTTTGATCAAGGTTTGATCGGACGATTGTTTCATGATTTTACAAAAACAATCAAAAACATTTCCCCATAAAGTTAGCGATCGGAAACACTGTCTTTTTCTCTTCGCACATTTAGCACGTTCAAACCGTTCCAAATTCAAAAACAAAAAAATAAAATCAAAACGTTCCTTTCAGAATGAACGTACAATCGCGTACACTCCCATTGAAGCATCAAACAAAAGAACAGCCATTAAAAGTTTCAAATTTCGAATGTAGTGAAGTGGAACAGTGTGACGAACATGTCGAGCGTTTCACCAGCTAAGACAGGCGCCATCAATCGTACTGCTATCGATTCAGACGCGCGCCGCGATGAATTATCGAATCTATTAACTGGCGAGATTACCGGATTCCATCGAGAGCAAGACTGTGGAATGACTAGAGTGGCTACTGGTCATGTTGGAAATTGAATAAGAAACAAAATACTTAAGGGAACAAAAATATAGTAGAATTGTGAAGTCAACATACATGTCATATTTTTATCTTTCAGTATGATGTCCCAGTTGTGGGCAAATACCTCCCCATTCCTTCCATTTATTTCAGTGGGCTGTTTTCACCTAATTCTTAGTGGAAGCAAACAGCAAAAATGTGACTTTACTCATGCTGTCACGAAAGCTTAAAATCTTCTTCATCAAATTATCTAGCTTGTCAACGTCTATTTTCGTGTATTATGACATCATAACCCACGATGTCTATGAATCAAGTCTACACGTTGTAAGTTCTACGCTCAGCGGCTCGAAGCAGACGATTTGTACTAATTATAACGCGCGAACGAGTCGCGACGCGATTAGCTTTCCACTGCCGATGCGAAACCACTGCCGACACTTACACGAGCAGAGCCTGGCGGTGATATATGTATGTGTAGCGCTAAACTATTTGCTGAGAAAAAAAAACTGTTTAATTAATTGGCGGAAAGATTAATTTAGCATATTTATAATGACTTCCTGTCATAAGATGTAATGTCTTGAGAAAAAATTACTTATTATTTTTACTAGAGTTATTTTTTCCAATTCTGGGCAACGACCTTCATCCACTTTTTAGTGGGGCCGCATTACCTCTTTCCAGGTCTGGTGATATCTGTCTAGTTTTTCCCGCCATCTCTGTCGTTGTCTGAAACGACCCCGTCACTATGTCAGGGCACCAATTGGTCATCCTTTAGTCCATAGTTTGTCGGATATGCGACATACATGCCCTGCCTAGTTCCATTTAATTTGGGTAGTCTTTTCTGCCACATTAGATATCCTGGTTTTCCAAGGGAACATCACGGCAATTTTCTGGGTCAAAATTTCAACGGAAACTAGTTACGTAAAATAAGAAACTTATTAGTAGTTTTCGTCGAAACTCAAGAAACAGCTTACAGCCTACCAATTTATGAATCATCATTCTTACCTCTTTCCGTGAAAAAACAATGTAATGAAAAATAATACAAGCGCACTACTTACGTGTTGGTATGAACACGTGCACCATTTTATGTGTAACCTAACACGTGCTGGGACAAAAGCTGATGACAGTGAACAAGTGTCAATATCCTCGATCGAGCCACAGGAGCATAAGATGCCCGTATGTCGTCGGCTTGCACTTCATTCATTCATCGCACATAATGGCACTTTACGTACTCTGTGGGAATGTGGAATACTATTCGAGGCTCATATAGTTGAGTACTATCGACGAAACGGTCATCCAGTTATTCGCAACAGTCCAGTAAATCGAACGGCCCTACCACCATCGCTACCAAATTAACAACAAAAATTAATTACAGAAAAAACCACGGCTACCGTGCAGTCCTACAAGCAACGCGCACTAAATATACCGTTACTAATTACCCACCAAAAAACTGTTGGAATTGAATTCAAACATTTGTCTCTTAACGAATCGTGTCGCGGCGGCTTGCACTCAAAGCGGCGTGATTCGGCAATTCCGTTCCAATTTCAAATGCTCGCTGCCCATTCGTTCCCTCGGCTACGCCTACCTAATAAATTAGATGCCTCGCGTAGCACACCGCATAGTTACAAACTAATGAAATCCCGAAAAGATCTCAACCCATTTTCTTAACAACTTTTCCGAAAGAGCAACCGCCTTCAAAGATTTTACCCGGAGAAATAATTCCGCTAATAACGCTCAGCGCTCACGCGAGTATGTTATGCAACCATAGGAATTTCATTAGATACACACGCGTCTGTTTGTTAAGGAGCTTTCCATTGCTAAAAGTTTCTTGAGGCGGGTATAATTCCTTTGTTTGTTGTTGGGGTGGCACGCCCGCCTCACCCACTACGTTTTCTAAGTCATCGGGTCCAATTATGCCCCTTTGTAGGTTTTGATATGTAAATTCGCGATTTTATTAAACAAACCGTGATGCCATTCGGGGGCAGCGAGCCGGATTAATAGCTTCTTCAGATTTGTGTAATCGCTTTCTCTTAAGACAACAGAGGTGAATCTCAAGGGAGCTATTCACTTTGTGTTTCATCTCGGCGAGGTGGGCATTTGTTTGATGTTACTGCTTCCAATGTAGATCTCCGGGTCAAACATCCACGTCGACAGCGCAGACAGCCCTAGTTCTAAAAATAACTCGTATCGCACTGCCGGCAATCGGCACAATCGCATTGACAATAATGTCGTTGACATAATCGATATATAACAGCATCGCGCGATTTCGATTGCCAATAAAACCGATTCGCTTGACTCGTCACAGGATATAACAACATATTAATCTGCACATGGAAACATAAAACGAGCGTTATGGCCGAAACTACCCATTCGGTTTAAGCTTAATTTTTACCCCAGCACTATTAATAATTTACACGGGATAACGCCAACGTTTGCGCCATATTACAACGCATAAATTAATAATGTCGCTCGCTTGTTTAACTGCGAATCAGATGAGTTTTATTGACAATTTTGTTGGGAAAGAGCAATTTGCGGGATGACCAGGCAGTGCCGCCAAGTGGTCACCAAATAGGGGAACGTTGCGCTCCGTCCGTGTGCTATTGGCTGGCAATTGTCATTTATAGTTACTGTAATTGCGATAGTGGCGGCGAGCTTATCGATAATATGGAAAGGGCGCTAACAATGTCAATAAAAAAATTGATTATTCTATCATGACTAACAGCTATCGCAAGATGAATACAAATACTGAGTTTTAGTACCTCGTTTGAGGCTTTAAAGCCGTTACGACTATAAAGTTCACCCTAGTCTTAAAGCTTAATTAGTCTCCCTCTTAGATATTTCATAAAAGTTTACAAAATCGTTATTTCGTACTAGAATGCAACCTGTCAAACGACTCGATACATCGATATGATTGACATTCCGCAATGTTACCTGCACTAATAAATTATATTAAGAGGCTCTCTCCACAGTGGGCAGCAGAGTGCGGGCGCTAGATGCAAATGTTTCCATCGCATTCACTGTAACTCAATCCTCGCACGAATGTACACAATTGCATTTGGGGTTGCATTGAGAAGCTGACACACGGTCGCTATTATTGTGCAAACAGGGGCTTCCGCCCGTGTGGACCGGCCTTTATCGGACTGTCGTGTGAATGACTGATACAGCGGATGATTATGAAACAGCTTGATGATTTTATTGATTTTCTCTTTCAATTATTTAAATTGATGCTCGTGTTTCGTTGGTTTTAATTGAACTGTAACTTAATTGCAATACGGAGTGCGGTTATTTTACTTCAATTTTGCCTTGCCTTTTGATTGGGTTTAGTGAATGTATTTTATTTCTGCGTTGTTGGTGTTTCGTTATTTAATTGGCGTGCTATTTGTACTTGTCTGCACGATTATTAGTAGTTAATGTAGTTAGCTGGGTGGGTGGTTGTCGCCTCGAATTAACACGAGCTTTTGTTATCATTCAATTTGATTCTGCCGCCGGCTGTTTTATTATTTTAATGAGCCTCAATTTTCAGGGATAATTGAATGGACGTCGCGTAGGTTCGATTATTATTTCATTCGATACGGTAGTTGTGGGTACCTGATACAGTGGGTCCGCTGAAATACTGTATTGTAGGTTTGATGTGAACGAAAACGGGAAACGAAAACAGGAACTGATTACCAATTAATTTAGTTACAAAATATATATAATAAAAAAGTTTGGCCAATACAAGAACTTTACATTTAACTTTTGTGAAGTTTGTTTGAAAAGTATTCAAACTAGGTTGCTTAGATGTTTTAATTAGGTACCAATGTATATAAAAATAAGAAAATTTCAAATATGAATGTAGAGCTCGCTAGGGCTGTGGGATTTTTCGAAAGAGTTACCCTAGCCGTAGAGCGCAAAGAGTAACCAAAGGTAACCAGCAATCAAAGGAGGTTTAACTAATAGTCCTCTCGCTTCACCCAGAACGTAAAGATTTATTTAATGATTTTCCCACATTACCAAACAAAACATTCTGAGCAATGACAGATGACGTTAGCTAAAATCAACACGTCCAAACGTCGTGACCTCGAGCATTACATTAAACACCAACTGTATTAACTACCCTCCGTCACTGTTTCAATGATAACACCTACCTAACATAACTCGGTACAGTACTGTTATACAATCGCCCTCTCACAAACAAACCCAGGACAATTGCTGAGTAAATTATACGTGTACCTTTATCCAGTTTTACCTAACTATAGTTAAAGTTAACCTAACCTAGCCTAACTATAGTTAAAGTTGACTTAGTGCCGGCAGTTTAATTAGAGGGGTGCGTTTTGATTTGTAGTAGCAATATGAAAGAGTGCGTTCTATAATGTGATTGTAAATAGTGATTTTGTTTGTCACGAAGGGAGGTATATTTGCATAGTTTTGCGCCTAGTTGCCTAGGTTTGTTTTTAAATTAGAGTTAATTAACGCGTTATGTTTGTTTTTAAAGGTTCTGGGGATTCCGCTGTTGTTTGAGTTAATAGCAATTGTTGTTTGCTTGTAAAAAGTGGCAATTAGGTTTTTAGAATTTCCTGTGTAGTATGGGATTCGCTGTTGGCTGGAAGATGATGGTGAAGAACGTTGTTAGAGTTTCTGATAGATAGTGTTATAGGAATACAGAGATAAAGAGGCCCAGAAGAGGGAATGGGCCGTCAAGCAGACTTCCACCAATATGCACTGGGCATATTGGTGGAAGTCTGGTGGAAGAATATTTGGTTCTAGGACATATCAGTTTTGTCACGATGATTTCCTTCACCGTTTTGAGAGCAGTGGTGATAAAATAAATTTCACAGAGTAATGCGCCCTACCTAGGCTGAAGCCTTGGCCTACAACTCGTAAGTAGGGGCAGTTATCACTGGGTTCCCACTACTCGAACCACTGGGGCACTGCTGCTTATTGTTTTATACTACATATATTTGCTTCCAACGATTATAAAGAAACGTTAAAAGGGTTCCTCTTTACCCTCCTATCTTACAATGAATTCACGATAACGAACTATCATCCTATGTATGTATGTATCAAATATCTCACAATAAATTCACAATAACCAAACCTTTGATTTTGATTTAGCAACGCAACATTGATATCTATTGGCCAACACAAGCTGAGTTTACAATGTGCAACCACGCCAGTTCGTGGGCATGCGACCGCAGACCGCGGCACGCGACCAGCGAGGGCTCTCGAATTACTTATTAACGTATCTTTGGACAATTAGCACCCATTCCCGGCCACTCGCTAACAATCCCTAGAACAATGCTGAATGGACTGCACAATAGGATCAACATATCTCCAGCATAATTATGTCATCCGAGGTTTGGCTAATTGGCGAATGAGATGAATGGAACGGATATTGAGATTTTATTGGTGAGAATGTTGAGATTTGGGATTGATGAACTAAAATATTCACCATCTCTTTGTTTTTTTAAATTTCATTTCGGATATCATTTTGATTAATCCGAATTACTATGTATTTTGGTGAAACCGACCTTTTTTTAGAAAAACATTGTAAGTATCAATTTGATGAAATTATTTTTCTTGAAAAATCTCTTGCCTAATTAAAAATATATGGTTTTGGTATAAATACAACTACTGATCGATTAGAATACTTCCTATAGACAGATTCTTATAAACACTTTTTAATTAAACGAGTATTATGAAGGAAAACATGTTTTCCGCAAAAAGCTCAAACTGTTGGTTCCTATATTCTTCCTGAAATGGCTCGATATGACTATGATCGTGACATTTTTTAGTTCCCATGATCATTGAGAAGTTTTCGAAGGCAGCCATGTGCTTCGTTGATCATAGTTTAATTGTTTTTATTAAAGGTGCTTAAATGCGATATAGATATTTCAATGTAACTACTAACAAGTAGTAATATGTCTATAGGACACTTAACATTACTACATTACTAGATACACATTGGTATGCTTTTTATCACCAGAACCCTTTAGTTTACATTGTGAACAAGCTTCGTTTTATGTTTTGTTAAAATATCGACAATTACGCCCTATTAAAGCCTTTCAGTACTAATTAACACTACAAAGGCCAATTATTTCGTTACAGAAATAATAAGTTCATTAGTTGTGTACTTGTCAGTAATTCGATTTTTGCACGAGACTCGCGTATTTTAATTGTCTACGTATGTGTGTACAGTTACGAGCAAAAGTGGAGGACCAAGATAAATTAATTCTCTTGTAAAATATCAATTACAATATAATTTACATTCTCTGTATTTGCTAAATGTTCGGAAAAAATACAGGCTGTATTTTTTATAAATAGTTCTAGGAATACCTACTGCACCTGCGACCATGCTGAACATTTCACGTCAATGTCCACCAGTTAATATGGTCTGGCATTCTATTGAAACTTCTTATTACGTCAGGGCTGCTGAGTTTTGGTACGCCACGACGATAAGCCCTCTCTTTGAAGAGTGGTTAGAGAGGAGGCGTATACGGTAGAGATTTAACCCGCTTGGGCGGTGCCCCGCTGTGTTGGCAGAGCCGATCTCTCGTGTCTGGCCCTGGTCCAGTTCACGATGCTCGATGTTCAAAGGACAACTGAATGGGATTTAATCAGTAAAAGTTTGACATTCCCTCTGGCTTCAGAGCAGAAGGAGAGGAGATTATTTAACGATTTCCCCATACAAAAGAAAGGACTGGTCAAGATAAAAGTGTTACCTCCGACATGCAATCGACTGTACTTATTTTCGCCTACGATTACAAAAACGTTTAAAAGTTAATAGAATTAAATGCACCCAATGACACGCACTCAGTCATTCGAATTGGCGCCCTACATCATGAAAAAAGTGCCGGCGATAATGAGCCTTAATAGAATTGCCTGCATTTATTCATTTCATTATGAAATAGCACTCATAGCCACTCCCAAATACGGTAGCATATAGCCTGGTGCAAATTTCTTAATTATATTGTTGCACATGACAGATAAATGGTGTTTATTAATTTAAAAACTAATGAATGGCTTTAAAAAATATGGGTTACTAGGTGTTGTCCTCGGCTGTACTTGCAGCCTAAAGATGTTTTTTCAAGCTTACGTCAAAAAGTATATATTCATTTTACTCTTCTCTTCAATGTCAAATTAAATCCAAATCCAATGATCCGTAGGTGTAACAAAAATAAAATTTCACATTAAAATCCACAATAATTTAAAAACGACAATAGCACAATAAGTAGAATTCAAAAGAAAGTAAAATTCCGAAAGGTAGACAGGTTTAAAACGTGCCATTTTTATAAAAAGCGATACAGTTAAAGTTGAACCTTAAGGAGTAAGAGGTTAAATTTTGACAGCTCTCTTCGCGTGACCGGCCAGCTTAATATTATGTGTTTTTTTTACTCCCATACTCGGTTTCGAGCAAATTGATTACGTCTATTAACTTGTTCCTCAAAGTGACAGCCCTAACTATTAAAGATAGCCGCGCTTTTATTCTATTTTTAAAGTTCGGAATCCCGTTAATAGGTTTGTCAGTTGTTTAAATCGATATTTTTGATTGTGATGATACTTTTCGTTTGTTTTGTTGCTTTGACAAAAGATATTGGTTTCCTAATGATTTTTATCTTTAGCGAGATTCATTTGAGCTTTTTATGCACTCCACCCGTTAGTCGAGATCTTTAGTACCTAGCTAATTTATCTACTCGTATATTTTTCCACATTCACAAAGATTTAATTTCAGATTTTCAATTTAAGAAATATCCATTTATTTTCTATTACTGCGGCAAGCAAAAGAACTTTGTTAGTCTGAGTCACGACTAAGTCTTTGTTTAAATATCCTATTGTAAGGTAAGCAGAGGGAGCCTTCCTGAGATTCGTTTAATTTGTCATATTTGTGTAAGATAAGCCGCGAGATGAGAACGGAAGTCGGTAGGTAGCCGGACTAGGTGACACACGTCAACAGATAAACCGCTCTATGACTATTGAAAATACAGAAGCACTCAGGGTTGCGAGCACTTCTCAACTTTTTAACGTGAGATACTTAGAAATAGATGATTTTAAAAAATAAGTTGTAATAATCTGTGTCAGTATTGTGGGGGTAAAACCTAAAGTTGATTACGTATATATTAACATAGATTAGATTAAATACGATAATGTAATTGATATATTTTCATGACAATTGTCTTGATCGTCTACTTGAACACTGCTTTTTAATATAAAACCAATAAACTGTGGAACAGTTTCCAGTTAACGTTTGAATCCCCAACCGGTCCTATGAGACCGCGCTGTTATTGTTTTACTATTGTGTCTCGTTTCGCGGGTATCTGAGTAACTACATCATTCTGAGATTCTGTTATCCAACATGAATAACACAGAACATACTATTTCAACAAGTAGGTAATTCGTGTTGCAGAATAAGTAACAGATTCGCAAGAACCTGCTCTCATTGAAAATATGCACTCATTGATATTTGGCATCCCTATAAAATATGTGGGCAGGTGTAAATAATAATTGATGTTAAGTCGTATGTTTTGTCGTATGCAACTTCCAATGGTGTAACGCTAAATAGGTATATTTGAGTAACTCTTTAACTCTAAACATTTTGATCTAAATATCTAGTCAGTACCCAACAAACTAAATTTAATTATGATAATTAATTTTTTATCGACTACATGAACCACTTGAAAAAAAATCTTATTCGATTTTTAAATCTAAAATCTAATAAAAAAGTATGCTCCTTAAAAACTATTGGCATTTGACTGACCAATATAGCTATCGTGTTCATGATTCCCAAGGGGGTGAATGAAGTATAGTTCGTCCCCAATACACCAATAGCGGTATTAGGTTTCAATATCCAATTCGTTTTATTGGGCACGACTTTGATTTTTAGCAATAAACTTGGTTGTTATAAAATTTTAATACGTACCTACCTATAATACGGCATTAAAATAGAGACAAGAATTAGGCCTACTTTCCACGAATGCATCGCTTCATAGACGCGTATTCGTTATTGCTTAGTGTACGCTCGCGTGAAACTTACGTACAAGACTTTGTCGAAGAAGCGCGGACATGATGCTTTTATAAAGCGTCCGTGTACAGTAGGCCTTGTGTTTCATGCTATAGAAGGAAAAGATAAAGATGCTGAGAAGTTGATAAAAACAATACCTTCGAAATGACCAATCAATCTATAAGTTAGAATCAAACGAACCAATCATATCCCGGATGTAGAACACAATACAATGATTCCCACATGCTTCTGACAAAACAAAACACGGTTTAAACATCGTCTAAACGCTGAAATAACAAACCGATTACGCCATGATCAGTGTACTATATGGTCCAAGTTATAAACTTACACGGTAAGGTAACCCTTTTGATATACTACCTTCCTATTCTTATCCCTCCGTCGTATAAACATATCGAAAGTTATTTAGTAAAGGTTAACATTCCATGGGATATTATTCTCAGTATGTCAAACATTTTTATACAAAACACGTGTAGTCGCTACCGTTTATCACTTGGAGAACAACGTGGAAACAGTAGCGGGTAGTCTCACTCAGCGATCCAATATTTAATAGTTTTATGATGTATTATCAAAACAAATCTCATCGAGTTACTATGAAGCACTGCGGTACGTTTCGGCTGCAATTCGATCATTAACCAAACGGTCTTGATATTTTGGTTTTTTTTTGATGTTCCGCACAATTATTCCTGTATCATGGATTCATTTACAGACATACAGACTCACTTATACAAGACCTGGTAAAACTATCTGTAGGTTATATTCATCCGTGCGAAAATCGAACCCGTGACACACAGTGCAGTAGTCACTCAACCACTGCGCGAATCATGCTGTCATATTTCTTTTCATTTGCTTATTACTTGTTATGTTTTCGATGAATTTTTTGGATTTGTGATATTTCTTATGAACTGTTAAACCTGTCCAGCTAAAGTAGGCTAATTACCTTCAATGATAACATTAACAATTAATTACAAAAGATCAGCTTCACATGACATTCAGAACCGTTTTGTCATTTCTACAGGCAACAACCGATGAAATGTTAACAACGTCATAAAAATTAATTGAAAGCAAGTACATGCAAGTGAATTTGGACGGCACACACAATGCGCGGCCTGAGTAATACGTACATTACAGTAGTTAATTGGCATAATGGTCTATGGTTATAGCTTGTGAGTTCCATTATAATTGGGTTTCCTCTTGTCTACGTCCGTAGTTAAATAATGCTAATATTAGTGGAAACGGATGGGTTACATTCAACAATAATTCAATAATAACTCCTTGCTTAGAACACATTAAAGGGCACGCTAGATGAACTGCCTTGCAGAAAATAAATTAAAGATCATTCGAGTATACGGTCTGATCTTTGATGTAGTGTACAGATAATGCCACCCTCCGACTTGTAGAACGTTCAGAATTCATTAATGATGAGCGCAAAAAATTAAAAATATCAATTATTAAAGTAATTTTTATTAATATAGAAATAAAGTCTTTTAAACTTGTGTTTTATTGGCGACTCAATGATAGTAGGTGCTGTTGTAAAGTCACGGTGCAAACGTATAATAACTTAACCGGTATCAATGTAGTGTAGACGTTTGGCATTTAATGAAATGTTGGGCCGACGACGCGACGCCGACATTATTCACGGATACTAATTGTATTTCTTTATACAGAATATAACAAATGCAATTAGCGTAGGCATTACGACCGTGCCGAAGGGTTACTGTAATTTTTATAACTTTTTTTTTATCCATTGATTGGCGACGATCAAACGATAAAGATAAACCATCAATAGCTTCTCATTTACTATGCACTGTCTCGTAAAACGTGATAATTGCTCATACAAAGTAGTTTCACTTCAACCTTTTTAATTAGTTTATAACAAACTCATTTCAAAATAGTGTTGCATTTTAAACAGTAAAAAATGTTGTAAAGTATCAAGACTGTTAACTAGTCGAACAAAAATAGACAGAAGCGGTCGATACAAAAGGACTTAACATATTTTTTCATCATATTTTATTATGAACTTCTGTTCAACATCCAGATGTTTGAGTCTGATCAAACAAAAGATTTTTCAGATGTACTTACGCTGCGTCAGAATGTAACTATTACGTGCATGATTTATGATTAACTTCTGTTTATCTTTAAAATCCCACTTTTGTTTTAAGATTCGAGAAACTTTTATCTTTGAATATTTTGTCTATTTCCTTTGTGCGCTGTAGGAATGTGGAATGATATCAAAGTGTTCGGTGGATACTAAATAATCTTAGCTACCGCTGTGTTCTGCTACATTTTCCATTTAGACAGTTAGTTATGAAGTTTACATCTGTTTCGTATGTAACTGGCGCACTGTGCGTTTCTGATAAATCAGAATATTCTCTAGATTCAACTCAACTAACAATAAAAAAACTAAGTGAATAAAAATAATGAGACATGTACTGAACTAGCGCCAGGGAAGCCAGCTCTCACTTGACCGTTTTTTAATAGTTTATTTCCAAACTCCCTGTCGACAGCGCCGATGTTTTTCTAATAACCTGTTTAACAAATCATAACGTTTATTTTCGTTCGACACTGAACGATCACACGTCCGGGACTCTATTCTGTTTCAAATCTCTAAGCTTGTATGTTTTGATTATTTTAATTTTTCATTGAACATAAGAAACTGAAGTTATAACAAGAACAGCGGACGTGATCGTGTCGGATAGAGGAAGAAACGCCACAATAGTGGAACACATAAAACTCGCATTCAACATGTTATTTACTTCAATATAAAATTGTCGTAATCAGCATGTTTGAAAAGGAAATATAAAAGATTTATTTATTTTTACGACATGATCGTATTATAATTTTATTGTAAACATGTTTCGATATGCAATGGCGTATATTTGTGTTTCCGAAAGCGTTTTAAATGCGACTGCATCTATCTTTCAAGTGTCTCTCTAATGGGAACCGATGAAAAACAAGCTCCAGTTGTTTTTTCAAACGAATTTCTTTGTATAACTAAAAGCCGCCGATGGCATGCACACGACCTATATGACTCGACACTATCAGTCGCCAGAATTAGAAGAAATTAATTTAGGAACCGACTAACTGTGTCTGTTGATGGCCAGGTAGCTCGCTACTATTTTTTGTATCGCTACAAAAGACCGTTTGGAAAAAAAAAACTACAAATGCCGGGAACGGTAGCAAATCTCTTCGATTATTCTTGATGAAGCGTGTCAATATAAATAGAAAACTATTAAATATCAAAAAAATATAACAAAATACTATTCCATTCGATGTAGACCCAAAAGTTTCATTTAAGAAAAACATTTTGCCAAATTAACAACTTCTGGCGCCAACAGCAAAAACTACGTAAATCAATTAGTCATAGAGTGTTTAAAATGTATTCCCGATATTTTAGCTTGTAGGTTTATTTTTTATAACTTACAGTTTACTACTATTAAGGCCGAATCACAAACCATTTCATTTTAAACCATTGTAAAAATAAAAGAAGCTGCTTCCTTTTGTCGTAGCTCATAATAATAGATTTTTCATTTTCAATCGAATGGTGGAGGGCGTGACAGTGGCTGGCCGGCCGCGCGCTGTGGTCACCCGGCCAGAAATTGTATAATTTTACGCAACAAAACAATCCACCAATACAGGGTGAGCGTGAATGGACACGTCCGAACCAACAGCCGTCAACGATTCATAACAAAACGTGCCAAACGCACGCAACCCGACTGATGCCGAATCAATTGAAAAGTGCCCAATGAAAAATACCATAAAGAGAAAAATTTATTAACCGTTTTTGCACCCCTTCAAAAATGGAAACCATCATAGAGGAAGAGAAAATCACAAAGTATTCAAGCAAAGCTCATGAGGTAATTGTAAATTATAAACAAGTTTCGAAGCTAAAACGCAAAGAAAAACCACGCAGAAAGTGATCCTACAAATGTCTTTAATAAAAGAATTCGATCTCATAAAGCTTTATACAATCCTAAGTCTACAAAGTCATTCAAAATTCACCCAGCCAGACTAGTCAGTAATGAAATCCTCAGGCAGGTAATACTACAAGAGAAATTTCATAGCGCCTTGAGAAATGAAATAAAACGATAATATGTCGGGGGCTATTACATCTCACAATAGGGACGACAAAGAGAAACTGTAAGATGGCTGTTCAACGAGCACGATAAAGTTATTAATTCTATCTATCTCGTCTGTCTGATCTCCTCAGTTTTACGTTACGTATTAATAATACTAATAGAAAATATGAACACCCACAACTACTACTTACCACTATTCTTATTATTTATATGTACAAAGAATATATGAGCAATAAGATCTCTAGAAACAAAACGCCACATGCTTCAAAGAAGCTTCAATAAAACCAATGGGAAAGAATAAAACTTCACAAAGATCGCTCTGTTCAGATAAATGATTAAACTCGAGCACCCTTTGAAACAGCAGCCAAAGAAACAATGAAGAAGCCATATCAAACGATACTATAAGCGAATTAGAAACAAAACGGATTCGAAAGACTTTCTGAAGATGACGTCTCTTTCTATACGGAGCAGTCATCGAGTTTCCTTTGTAATTAAATATTGAAATTAAGAAATGAACAGCCGCTAATTACAAGAGGTTGTCCCTTGGGGGCTGATTATGTTGCCCCAGCATTCGCAGAAAGGGATGTTGGGGACTACGCCGCTCTTATTACAATTAATATTTAAGATTTTAATGTTCTACCGCTAGAACATTTGTTTCTGATGTTGGATTAATATTATTTCCTTTGAGCTTTCATACAAAACTTGTATCGGTCTAAAATGTATGTCTTCATATATAAAATAAAATTATCTAGAGTATAGACTCTGACTTAATAAGAGTTTATGCAAATTCTACGAGACATGTTAATAAAACACATCAACATGTTGTGAATTCATTAAAGAGTAATTAAAAAACATCTGTTCTGGTCACAAAGGCGACGGATCTGCGGTAGACGTGTTGTGTGAGTTGTGTCCAATATAATAAAGTTAGATCAATGGTAGCAACATCGATAGGAGCAATAAAAAAGAAATAGTGACGTTGTACAAACTATAAATTTAGTGTTTGGACATTTCAATTATCCGGACCACGTGGCGTGCCGACAATGATGTTCGTGCCAACAGTAATAAAATTTAAAAAAGTAACAATAAAAAAACGTGTCCGACCCAGTTAATATTTTTATGTATCTAATTCTATCGCTAATAAGACATTTTATATTGGAGATGATTAACAGAATAGTACAGACGAATGCGAAAAAAACAAACAAATAATAGAAGCTATAATAACTTCATCAGGGAGTGATCACATCACAGACGGAATAGACTAAGATCTTAAATACGTTTGGAATGTCTTTATTAACTGTCAACAAATCAAGTGAAGCACCGGGAGCTATTTAATACCCTATCAGACAAACGTAATTAGTTTTGTAAATAAAATGCCTCGAAGAAATTGAAACGTAGCAGCTACCTGACTGTTGCGGTGACTTGCTACATTAACTTATGATTGTACTGTCAGATAGAACAGTGTTATTAAACCGAGCTGTAACTTTATAGAATCACAGAGGTTAATCCCCTCCGACAGTGATTTAACTATTATTTTCTGAATCTAAGAATATAAAGATGGAATCTCCAACAGTCTTACCAATAGTACAGTATATTAGATGCAAATATATACTTTGCTCTCAACAGTTTAACTACCAGATTTGTATCAATGTTAGTTACAATTTCTGGGTTTGTTTTTCTTTTGCATACTTAATTACTAAGAAGTAAATATTATGTATAATTCAATTTAAATATCGCTTTGTAATGGTTAACTTTAAATTAACACATATTTCCGGTTCGGTGCACTGTTGGTAAAAAGCTTAGGTGTTCTTTGAGTTGAAATGTATTAAGTTTCGCCTCGAAATAAGAAACGTAGTTTTAATAAATTAAAAAGCATCCCTCGCCCTTGGGACAGGTAACATTAGGAGAACATCTTGCTGCAACAGAACCTGATATAATTGTAGCAGGATTACGGTCGCTAAACTTTTCCACCCCAAAGCATTTTTTATTTAATTTTTATTTTTACGACACAATTAAACGCGGCTTTGCTTTCACTTTTTATTGTTACTGTCTTAGTGCCTTCTAATTTTTGGCTTCAATTACATTTTTTCTTTTGGTTTTATTAAAACATTGGTTTTAATGATGAAACTTTATCGTCATCTGGACAAAATTATCGAATTTTATAGTTTCTTCTTCAGTTATGTTTAGAATATCTGTATTGTAGACGAAATAAATGAGTTACCAGACGTAATCAATAATTCGGATCTCTCTTCTTCCTCAGGTACTTCTCAAGGTGAATAGGTGTTTCTATTCAAGGAGAGATTACATCTCGCTCCGACCGGAACTCGTTTACAAAAAAATAGAGCAACGATTTTTTGAACCGAAATCATTTATCATGTTTGCACTGAACCCAAGACAAACTGCTACTGCGTTTGAGTTTACACTAGATAAGATACCGTACGTTTGTTTTACGTTGTCTACCGATGCTTGGGCCATTTTTAAGACAGAGCCTCATTGTTTAGTGTAATACCCAGATATGGTGTTTCCGAGATACTAACTTGAAAAGGAAATAATGCATCAAATGGGTATAATGTAGTTTGAGCGTATAGATATGGTTCAGTAGCGGTTAGACTTGTAAAAGATAGGCCTTTAATATGAATTCATAGATAGGGAAAAGACAATGAATGACAAGAATGTAAGAGCAAAGGTTGATGCAGTGGTTAAAGACAAAATCGTAGACAGATTAAATAAAAGCAATACAGAACTGACTTGTAATATAGAAACAAAAGTGACTGTACTTAATAGAAATAAATATATTCTGTATAGATGAAATTAAATTACGATCTTATTATAAGGCCACTAATCCAATAGCACTAAAACGACTAAGTCGAAGCAAATAAAAAAACAGTGGCATTGAATCAGAAGCGTTAAGTATCTTCAAAAGTATCATATGAATATATAACTTATATCTAAAGTAATAAGATACAATCTCCTCTAATGACAAACACCAGAAAAAGGTTATATTTGGCCCAACAAAACTTAAAAAGAGTTTTAATTTAATGTGTAAACATTCCCATACGGGTTGTAGTGCTGTAACGTGTAAATAATCGGGCGCTTCAGTAACAAAAACATAAAATATATACAGATTATGACTATTAGCTTACAATATGCTGTCAGCGAGCTGTTTTTGGTCTTTTCACTTTTTTTTAAAGGTAGGAAGGATGTTTACGCCACGTGAATGTTATGATTTAGTGTCAGTAATTATTAGTGAGTGTGAACACGTCCACTAAGAGTTGAGAATAATAATACAAATATAATAACAGAGTGCTGAGGCTATTCTTAGTGTGCCGATGGCGTTGATATTGTTTGTGTACTTAGTAGCTTCATGTGTTTAAGATCCTACTTTTTATGAAGTCGGGAAGATTGAAAGGAGTTAGTCGGAATGATTTTTGACGCTGAATCGTTTACTGTTATAGTCACGTTTACTGGGAAGGAATTTTACATACCTTCTTTGAAATATACCGCAGATTTCCAATCTTTCTTTATAGAATCCGTCGATCAGGATTTGTTTCGTAATGTTTGTGAAACTATCTATCAAGGGTATATCTGTCAGAAATATCTGGGGACTCCTTTGTGGGTGCTATTTGATCAGTGACACGGGCGGTGAGTGATGAATATTGCCAAGCAAATATACAAAAAGCAAAACTATACGCGGTGTTAGTTTCACTAGGGTTGGTCGGAGGAAAGAGTACGATGTGCAGAATCGTAACACGTTTGATTTTATACGTATATTTGTCAAATTCTGAGCATTTGACTATATTATCTATTGAATTAGCACATTAAGTGTATTGTATGTATTGAATTTATTACTTACTTTAATGAATACACTTTTTCAATACAATCTATTTTATTGTTTATTTCTATTTATTTGTTGTCTATAATTTAATTTTTTATCCATATTTTAAATATCTGCACTTTCTTTAGCTCTAACGCTTCATCTGTAGCTTCACTTGTTAATTCAATCTTATGTCGTCATTATTCTCGTGTTTATCTCATTATTCCATTACTTTTCGTAGATACTGAGTATTGAGTAAGTTTCTACCCTCTAGGACCCTCTGGTTTATGATACTCTCTCGACTTCGCACACCCGTATAAATCGTTCGGAAATCGTTCGGTAATAAATCGAACGCTTTTTAATGGCAGTTTATCGCAGTGAGCTTTGCGGTATTCAGATTACGGGTATGGCCTAAGTGGCGGCAAGGGAGCGGCACGTGCTCTCCTTATCTCTGTCCCTCGACACTTTCAATATTCGATTTCGTCGCGGGCGCGATTGTGTTTAGCTTTTTTTGCTCCCGACTGTACTCGCCTGCATCTAAAATAAAATCAATTTTTATGTGCGGCCTTTGAAGTTCATTCTGACTATTTATACTTTATAATTGTTCCTCGACGATAGCCAAATGTCTCGGAGATGACAGAAAAACTAAAGCTATTAAGTTTTTTGCTTTAGTATTACGGTTGTCCGTAAATAAAATTGGTCATCAAAATAACAAACCCTTTATCTGAGCGCGACAACGAAGAAGAAAAAAGCTGTGGTACCATACAATCGCACCCCAAAGCGTAACCGAAAACGAGTGTCACCGCAATCCAAGCTAATGGAGTGTCTCATAATGACGGTTGCTGACATAAAAATAAATAGGCGAGACTCAGTTTCTGCGTAAGCCGATACTATGATAACAGCATCGCTCCCCCGATAATTGCCGAACTTGGCCGACGCCTCTGCCGCGCACTGGTACCTAGTTGTAATGTAGTGCGGATTAGCTGCTACTAGTGTAATTGATCTTACTTCGCGTCGCCAATTACTTCGGACTTCCAACTAGCCGCTACTGTCCATATATTTATTTCTAATGGTTTTCTCGGCAATTAAAATTGCTATATGACAGGTCTATTTGTTTAAGGTAGACCCTTAGAACTTGGTATGCTTTGGTTTTCATGCCATTATCTCTATCACACTAGAGTTGGTGTTATTAGGTATTATGAGTTGAGTAGCCTGTGAAGCATATTATATATGCAGTATTCATAGAATTATCCGTAATATTATGGTTATTTTCCATTTCTTATCTGTATCTTTTCGATACACTTGATTTTAGTTTAGGGATCCCCTTTAACTAAAATAGATTATACGTAATATTAATTTACATGTTTTTTCATTCATGAAGTGGTCAATCTCTTTCTTTTATCACTCAGATCTCTTTTATTATTGGGTGTTATTTATTATATTTATTATAGGGTATTTTACTATGTTCACTTTCCTTGGGAACATTTTATTGCCTTACTTACAAGCAACTATTTATCCCATTAAGATGCCCAGAGTATATGTTCAAGTAGAGTAAATTTTAGGGGATCTATGTGATCTCATCTCGTTCTCACTTTAATTTTTAGAACTTTTAGCTTTAGCACTATCGGCCTTGTAATGTTCCCGCTGTTGGGACTCAGGCCTCCTCTCTAGGAGAGGGAATGGGCCGTAATCGCCGTGGATTCGACTTATTCTAAGATAATTTTGATTATTCCCTATTTTTCTTTGCCTTGAATTTGTTCCCAATAGAACTTCCAAGGCTGAATCAGATGAATGGAATGATTAATAAGATATCGTTTTAGAAAAGTTTTCAATAATTCCAAGGAAGATCATGAATTTCAATCAATTCATTGTTAAAGGAAAATCAATTTTAGACACTGCTAGCTAATATGACAGCCGAATCTATCACAATTTTCATTCCAATAAAGTAAAACGCATTGGCACACCTCTAATTGCTCAGTAATGTCACCTTTTTATTGTCACCGCAAACTAATAGTAACTCCAATAAAGGTAAACAAAGTTTTAGGTCCGCAAGTACGCAATAGGCTTAAGGGCAAAGATTTAGGTGACAAACTTTATTGCGTCCAAGAAATACTGTTGTCTATTACGTGAACATAAATCACGGATGAGAAAACAATAAGCGTGAAATTGTGGAAACTGCGGCCGACGTGTTGCGGTATTAAATCTTGGGGGAGTGAAATATATAAAAATAAATCTATACCCTCCCTTACTGATGTTGATTTATCTGATCAGCGTAAAGATAGCGCATGAGAAGCTCCCGTTGCTCACTTTTAATAGAATTTAATTAATGACTATTTCAGTTATTGTTCTTTTGTTGCAGTTATGAGAATTTACTATGAGTACTGAATGATAATGAATGAATCATGTGTAAGAGCGGATTGATCGATTTCTTACTTCATTTTTATGCACGCTTTTTTCACTGGAGCGTTTTTATCAATTAGCGTTTTAATTTTTTCACACGTCTATGACTTTTATTACAGTAATAGAATGTGTGATTTGTGTTGCTACACGACAAACTTGAATTATTAGTTTTGTAGATCGAAACTGTAATTACAACTATTAGCCATACAATTAACTGTGTATTATTAATTCAGTTTATCGCAGTTCATCTATGTTAATTTTTTAGAGAAAATATGTCTTACGATTTCTTGTAAGAAGTTGCCATTGCTAGGCAGCGGGTTAGTGACCGCGAAGCTAATACTTTTGCGCAAATATAGTATTTTGTTGAATTCGTAGCGTTAACAAGTTCGATAGAGTTTTTTTGGCGTGCAATATTTGTAAAAGGTGATACGTTTCTACGCCGGTCTATTCAGAGTAATTGAAAAAAATACCAGGAATCTCCCAAGTCTAGTACTGTCTTTGTATTCTGATCGTGACAAGCTTTTTTTTTTACTTTGTTGTAAACTGCGATAGGCTGAGTTTTTCGAATAACCCTGGCTTCTGAAAGTCTGATTCTTAATTTGCTGTTTATTCTTACTTTTTTTTATAGTAATATAAACTTGTGCTTGATTACTACCTCTCCTGATGGCATAGATGCAATCGTTGTTGGTCAAGCAATACTTTGCTTACTTGCCCAAAATTGCAGAAACATATAATTTTTTTTTAATCTATTTTTATTTAGGGGCTTTTACCATATTAGCCCTACCGTTACATTAGTTCTGTTAACCAAATCTAGTTAATCACATAAATTGCCAAGACATTTGACGGCTGGTGAAACTGACCAGCCTTTCAGAAGCTCCTATGTCTCCCATCTCCTTTCGGCCCCAACCTCCATAGGTAAAGTGTAGCATCTTAAACGGCAGTAACGTGCTACTATGTCCGCAGCTCCAGACCGGGCCGACCACCGAAGCGTGCGTCAGGAGTAGGACTGTCTCTCGCCGCCACGCAGTTCCCTGGACATCCCTTCAAGAAGCACCGCCTCGAGAACGGAGAGTACTCGCCTTATGAAAATGGACATATGAGTGGTAAGTTCTACTTAGTGGATAGAGTTAAGATAACTTACTTGTAAGACCGAAGTCTAGAAATTGATTGGTACAGTCCGATTAAAAGATCCAATAAACAGGGAGTCAAAAAGAGGTGCATTTACATCCCTTGGGTTGCTGTACCAACATTAAAAAATTTATATAATTTTTTTTTTTAGGGAATATTGCGTAGGTATCCGAGAGTGTCACGGTAGTTAAAGGATAGCAGGCATGTGATAAGGGATTGCATTATGGAGGCATAGCTAGTACAGGATATGATGTCACCGAGATTACGATACGCTATGAAAACAACCCGAATATAATTCCCGCCATAACAAATGCGTCTGGGTTTCACAATGATGCCTTAAAATTCGAATTAAACACAAAGTTATTAACCCAAAGATTAATCTCAACTTAATCTGGCTTTGTAATATAAATCAAAACAAACGGTACCATGACATGTGATAACATCAAAATCGGGTTTGTGTAAGCTCCGGATACGCGCCGGATATGAACCCCGTCTTCTCGGGAGGTATGCCTCCTCATTTCGTATACAAATTACACAAATACAAAATTATCCCAACACAAACGGAGAAAAGGGAATAAAGTGATTAAATAGAGCTCAGCGCAAGACGGCTAGCAATCAATCATTTTTGTCGCTTACGGCTTTGTTGATACTGGCACTTTCCATCTCTTTTGCTCGTGTGCATTAGGCACATTTTGTCTCGCTCCCGCACGAAGTGTCGTGCCAGACAAGGGAGCAATTACATTCGTGATCTTGCATAAGCGGCACTTGCTTATCGCGCACTGCCGCATTTGACTTTGAGTGTAGTTTGTTCGCTTTTTTCCCGAAATTTGCAATTCGAAACACTCTCATAGCTGAAATAAGCATTTCTTTGTTTTGCTCTTATTGCATTTCCATTCCATAAACAAGTCACATTTTTTATTGAACATACGACCCTCTTGTTCGTTTGTATTCGTATCATTTCTTGTTTTTGTGCACGAAGCAATCCTCTATGCTCAGTTTTAATTATTTTACAATTAGTGGGAAGATGGATGGCTCTCACAAGGGGTTTGATTTGAGATTCGAAGCTTACGATACTTTGGTCTACACGTGAATACTTAGCGTTACGAGAATCTTAACAAATTTTGATACTTTTGGTTAGTTCAGATTAATTCTAAAGTTTCCAAAGTTTACTCGTGGGAATTGTGTCTCAAGTTGGTTTCATCAATGATACTGGACGTGTAACAAGTTCTATTCCACTTAACATAAATCTAAATTAACTCTACCTCAGAAAGAATTACAATGAGTACCTATCTATCAAACAAATTATAATTTCGTTACGTAATTCTCCATCACCCGTAATATTAAAGCCAATCTAATTAAATTCGTGCGTGTATCAAGTTTCCATGTACCATATCTGTGTACGGGCTCCGGCGTTAAGCCAATATTATTTTGACGAGTCGTTGACAGTGGTTTACAGTTGATGAAACAAACGCACACTCGCACACAGTCCTGGGAAGGTGCACACACACACAGGTGCCCCCGCGTCGGTACACGTCACACATCTGAGGGATGTCACTGTCTGAGTGAGTGAGTGAGGAGGCGGGAGGCCCATTTTCACCCCGTGAAATAATAGGATACGAAAACATCGGAGGCAGAATATAATCCTCCTGCGAAGGTTGAACGGAATGGAAATAGGAATATGAAATGCGCGAAAGGGATGTGTGGGCCTCGTCACCACGGCTCGTCGAAAGGGTTACCCGCCGATGTTTATCTCAAGGCGCTAAATCTAAACGGTTGTTCATTTCACATTACGACTCTGATTCGCGATAAAGGTATCAAGTAAATGTATTTTTAAATAGCCATTATATTGCAGTTCATCCTTAATGTTACATTTACAAGTCATAATTTAGCTCTTGGACGTGCAAATTATTACAAAACTTTATCAGTTCGACATGGTCTAGAGATCGTTAAAATTATCGTATAGTTAAGATTTAGGGCTTATTTGATGTTGCGATAGTTGAGCTGCACAATATTGATTTAAGTTAAGCAATAGAGGAAAATAATTGAGGTGAATGATAAAAGTGTAAGTGGCAGCCCTAATATTTTAGAAAGTGCCATGAAAATGATGTGTTGATAATAATGAAAGGTTCGGCACGGTGTCGCCGAGTCGCTACAGGGCCAGGGGGATAATGTACGGCATTATAACATTACTCGCTGGGGCACAGAGCTTTGCGTTCTGATTGAATTCTGCGACTGAAATTAAGTAAGGATTTGCCTGTTTATGTTAAGGGAAGAAGGGATCAGTCAATTTGCGAATCTCTTGTATGTTCGCGCCTTTGTTTGTTGCATTCAAACTGGTGTTCGCGCTGAGGTGATTATTATAATAATGATAGATGAATCTCGGTAATTACATTGATTATGGCTCGTCGTTAGTTTAGAATTGAAACGGTTTGACATCTTCCTTGTTGATGTTGTGTATTGGAGAGTTGGAACTTTGTAAGTAATCATTGGTTTCGTTAAATAAATAGTACAGTAACTTAGTTTTTGTAGTTTCAATATGGGCCGAATTCAAACTGCACTTGTAGAACCAGTATTTCCCTACTTATATTGCAATTTACAACTATCTTATGGTAATAAGCAAAGTTAATTGTTTGAAATCATTAGATAATTTTCATTTAATGAGCTTATAGTGGAATATGAATTTAATTAAAGAGGTACTGACAACAACTTATAATCGCCTTGTTATATTTCTAACGTCGCTACATTGTCCGTTTGTAAAAACGCACAGACTAACAGACGATGATTATCTAAGTCGCGTTTTTTCCTACGCAGAACGTTATTGCACATTTATCGTATCGCAAAAAGCGCATATTCTCCACAATCATTGAATCGAAAGCCCATTTTTTACATTTCCGTATCGAACGCTGGCAAGAAAGTACATAAACACTAGCTGAGTCGGCAATCATAGCAATTTCTTGCTATCCACGGCTGCGTTTACAATTTTTAATGGTTAAAACATCAACTGGCAATTGGAAGTAATCAAACAAATTGCCGTTGCCCCTTATAAGGAAATCGTAATAATAAACGCGGTGGCAACAATAATTAAACGCCGAGGCGGTGCGAGACGATCGTGAAGTGTTAGCTGCTTACGCCAAGTGCGTGTAGTAGGTGGCGATCGGGTCATTTCAATATCGGCATTAAAATACGACGTGACGTTACGAATGTATGACTTTATAACAAGACGTTTAATTCTAAAGAACGACATGTGTAGCAGCATAAAGTTTTAGCACTTAGCCAGTCAATATAAATGAGGCTTCACATAACTCTAATCTACTTAGTACTTCTACAAAAATACCAGAAAAAGAATTACTGCTTGTCGCAATTTCCTTTAATTATGTGCACATTTGTGCTTGTACATCACTGTGACAAGTATTGAAGTTTTTACTGCTTCTATCACTAAAAATAGTTTTGCATAGTTGCACCACTTTAGCATAATAAGCCCGTAAGTTGTTACAACCGCCTCGTAGATCGCCTCGAGGATATATTTTTAATTCAAAGTAGATAATCGAGTCCACTATAACTGTTACCTACCACATAGCAATGTAAGTTACATTAATTACTTAATTGAAGATACTTCGGTAATTATTCGAATGTGTTAGCGGGAACTACAGAAGAAGTTCGCTTATTTTCTGAGTAGTTGGTCGGAATTGCTGACATGCACAGGACCGGGGATAAGTAGTGTCTGGTATCCATTGATGATTCACTAAATACTCGTACGCACCTCTTCGATGTTAATAGTGAAATGGACATCGAATGTCAACAGAGCAGGGAAATTTTATCACATCAATAAATAACACCATTAGTCTTCGTTACAGGATATATCAATAAAAATTAAGCAATTAACATTTTAATTAAAACAGTCGTTATTGCGCCGTTTGTTCAATGGGAGCATCACTTGTTGCAAGTTTGCAACCATGTATGTAAATGAGAGTGAAAAGTGAGGTCGTTTGTGTCCACCTGCGCTTAGGCACGTGCGCCCGCGCAGGCAGTTGCTGATTACGGTCACCAATCAGCATTGCCGATTAAACCGATTATCGATTTTCAATTATCTATATGTTTTGCAGTAACTATCGATTTGACAACCCGTATGTTCGATAATTTCATCGACGTCTTGCCATTAATCAAATAAACTAGATTGTGAATTTTATAAGACAATTTTATTAAAAATGTTGTGATTTCTGGGTTGCGTAAAGAAAGATGAAAGATTATTGCGTTTCTTTACTGTTTAATCAAGGCAGCTAAATCAATGCAAAACATTTATTTATTTCCTTTAACTAACATCTCGCTATGCACATGCAACTGTAAAATTGAAGAACGCTTTTTATCTAGCGTACAGGCTGCATAAACAATAGTGATTAACACCGGAATTTCTTCTTACATACACACATTCATTTCCTCCAGAACTTATAACATTGCTACGCAAGTATAAGAACAAAAGTAGGTCGGATCCGGAACATAACACAAACAGAACCATTCTATGCGTTCCAAATTCAAATAAACCACGAAACGGTTAAAGCAAATATGCATAACGCAAAATTCACAATAGGTAAGCAGGTATCCCGGTTCTTTGCACTGCTTGTGTCGCAGCCGATATTTCGAATTCCGAACATTGAATCCGTGCGTGGAATTATGCGAATTCCCTCCCTCACTGTGTATTGCCAGCTATGTCATCCTCAAATGTGCCCGTAAAGGGACCGATAGATCTGCCAACTGGGGCAAATGGCAATAGATAAACTAATAACAGGTGGCCCATCGCTTTAGTTTTATTCATTGGCCTTAGGGACTTAACTAATGCACCTTAGCAATACTTCCACTCGAGGGTTTATAACATACATCGCTGAGAACTAATTTACGATTCTTTGTTTGTTACTCTAGATAATAATGATCATAAAAAAATTGCCACAAGCGGTTATACGCTAGATATATGATCTCATAATAAAATTAGCGGTGTTATTGACCGCATCTTACGCACACATCTATTCTGATAGTATTGACGGTTCGGACCCATCTTATCTTACTGATGTAATTTACCATATTATGTGTAGCTATAATAATATTAAGTGACGCATGTTTTTTCATCCGCCATCATAGTAATAGAGGTTTCTTGTGAGTGCGTCACAAGAAATGTTTGCATCGCGGGACAATTTCCATATATGCGTTCAGTAATTCTGCCGTAGTAGTACGCAGTGTTTAATTCCCATCGTGTCGTGTCGTGTGTAGCGGCGCTTACAATTAAAATGTAGTCGTACTAGCCACTTATGACATTGCTCACACCTCGCAGTCGTCGCGGTGGATTCATGTTTTTTGTCCGGGAAAAAGCATAGCGAAGGAATTTCTTTTAATTAGCAATACCGGTGTTTTGCAAGCGTCTGCTCACCGCATTCTGTACATACTCCATTATTTGTTGGACTCCGTATTATATTGTTTTCTGTTTAATTAATTCAATTACTCTTCAAGTTTTCTTCCGTTTTTAAGCACAAACTTCAAAACAACCATAATTAGTGTGATTACTTGATTGATTTGATTTAGTGGACGTTAACGATATGAGATAAATAAACATTAGCAATCCGTGTTTTCGATTAGTTCTTTGAATATTTTAGTAGAAACGTCCTTGGTCACGATTCAATGCTCGACCAATCACACCGATAATTATTATGTTAATACGATTGATTTATAACCACTTATCAACAAGTCTATACGGTTTCGCCCGGAGCACGATCGACGTTCGTATTCGAGCGCATTGTCGATCAATCGCGTCGATTCAAAATTACATGTTGTTCTCTTCCGTAACTCTTGTCCGTTTGTTATTAAATTGACGACACGTAATAACACCTATTAACTGCGAAGAGGCCGAGTGTCATACACGACAAAGATTAATTTGACAATTAAATGTTTTTTTTTATTACCTTGTTTGAAAATGGAACTGCAGAGTGGTTGTGTTGCCAGTTTTTTCTTAGTGGCGACAGCTCGTGGTAATTTCTGATATTTAACAAATTAGAGCGAGTGTGCGCGAATGCACCTGTTAATTGCGATTATTATTACTATCAAGAAGTGTTATAATAAATAACATAAAGTGGAAATGAATAACTTTTAGTGTGACAGTTAACAGGAATCTAACTTCAGATCAGAATATTTTTGTTAAGCAATATATATTTTAATTGATGGTTTGCACACTAGTTTATTTATGGTTTATTATATACTGTTAATTAGAGCTTTACCCAGACGTGTCAGTGTGTAATATATTGCTAGTTATTACTATTGCTACTGTTGGCTTATACATATTTCATTTTTAATAGTATTACTATAACTTCAAAAGCGAAACGTACTGTCGTAATAACAGCTGCTGCCAAAACCACTGATAGATAATCTCTCTTTTGTGTGTTATTAATAAAAATATGGATGGATATTCCAGTATCTTTGCTACTTATTATGTAACAATGGTGGAGCTCCTTTGTGAACATTCACGGATGAGTTGCTCCTTTTTGTAACGTTTTTAACAAATCACATTCACATACAGATATAGTGTGGTCCTTGTAATTTTATTTGAGTAACGAATAGTCCTTTTATATTATTGATACTTTTAAGGAAGAATTTTTAATACTACCCAGTTATTAATACCTAAATGTATTGAACAGGTTTTATTATTAATCCCTTTTTTTTAACGTTGGTTTGGTTAAAGATAAAAGGCAGGTATTTACTTGAAAGCCCAGGTGGCCAGATGATTGTTAAACGAATAAAATAATTTAATTCCAGAATGTTATGTCCATTACAGCTTTACAATTCTCATTAATTTAGCAATTTATAAAAAAAAACATTAAATGAAATAATGACCAAATTTTTTTTTCTAATTGATTAAAACAGTTGAACTTTATTATTAGCCACGAAAAAAAGGAAAAAAAATCTTAGTCTAAAACCCAATAAAATGTATATTCATAATTACAGGGTATATCTATTCCTAATTCCGAACATAATAACACGTATGACACATCGTTATCCCCGCGTGCATTTATCCGGAGTCCGGGATAAAACTGTATCCCGGTCAATTTACGAGTAATTAAGCCTGACCCTCTTTCCCATCGAGGGAGCAACTTTTATTCGGATCGTTGAAATAGTCCGGAATCGCCGCTAAACTCCCATCCTATTGGTCGGCAACGCGTAAAGATTTTCCCGGTTTCCCGGGAACTTGATTAATGTGTTCGTGTGGTGTGAACTGGTGAATTTTCTTTTATTGCTCTTTATATTTGAACGTACGGGGTTACTGTGGTGTATCTACGTTGTTTTAATTGCAGCGGTTTATTCAATTAAAAAATCTGGGGTTGATGACAAGAAAATATCTGTTTACAAACGTGGTTTGTACTTTTGGCTTTTGTAAATACATAACAAAAAAAAGTTTTTTCCTATACTAGTATTATTTTACAACTGTAAAAAAATAAAACAAAAACAAAAAATAAAAATGAAACTGTGAAAATATTTCTCACATATCTAATTTATTTGAAAACATAACCATTGCCTACATTAGCACTTACTTACTGCAAAAATAAATTCGAGTGTCGATTCTAAAAGCATCCACCCAGAAACATGAAACGTTGAAACACAGCTAAATCACCAAACAGTACTTATAGGTAAGCACGTGTAATATTTGTAAAAGATGGCCGTCTTTGCAGACGGACTATAACTTCTCAAATTGCGTTCGTAAGTAAGGGACGTGGATTAGCGTGTGCTAGGGCAAATATTTTATTACAGTCCAAATCTCCAGCCCTCAACGTTTTATTGTTCATAAGGCTCGTCCGAGCCAAATGAAAGAGTTTATGGCGAGACATAAGTCGCTCGGTGTTGCCAATGTAGGGGAGTTTGTCTCATTATAAGATTAAATGAAATAACTTATTACTTCAGAATTACTACTAGAATAATATTATGTCTATTAAATGACACCTTTTTATGGTAACTTTTATTTATGATCTATAAATATAATTAAAAAAAATATGTTAGGAAGAAACTAATATCGTTACAAAACCATCATTTTTATCACATTAGAAAATTGTGACAGGACTTCATAATAAATTAACATAATAGTAATAAATAACATGTAATTTTTCTATGCTGGCACCTGGCAACCCCGTCTATCGGTCGGTCTTGTTGACTCACGATATTGACCGTTCGCATTTTGTCGGCGATGGTGTATTACTGTTATTGATTGTACTCGGCGCGTGACTTGTGTAGACGATTGTACTTGGACTGATAAACAAGATGTAAGACTTGTGTATAGAAGTGTCCGCTCAGACGCGTCAATCACTTTGTGTTACAATCGTAAACGCTCTTTCATTACTGGGTATTACTGGGTAATCCAAATGTCAATGAATGTATGAAAGTTCTTTTGTTAGGACAGCTAAGGACGGGACATTTAACGTGGTTTGAATACACAAAACACAGTATTAGCCAATTAACTAGTTGGCTTAACCTGTAAACTGCTAAGGCAAGATAGTTGAGCTTTTACCTTTAAAGTTTTTAGTCCAGTAGAGCTATCCATGGGCTGCGAATTGTTTGAAAAAGTTACCGTGGCCCTGAAACGTGAAGGGCATCGGAAGGAACAAAGGTGAGATTTAAGTCAGTAAAAGTCTGTGTCACACCTTCCCGGTTCATGCATCAGCAGAAAAAAAATAGTGTCTATGTTTTTAACTTTCCTATTATTGAACGGATTATTGGTATTTAAAGCACTAGATGCCAAGCTGGCTAAAATGAAAACTCAATACTCATTATACAAATATTTTTATGAGAGGTGTGATCCCACACTTGCTTGCATTTCCCTACAACTTAATGTGTCTATTTATCAAAGTTATGTGTCGGTTATCGGGGAAATCTTTATTGATAGTTTTATACTCTTGCTGTAAATAATAAGCATCCGTTTTATGAGGGATAATAATACAAACTGCGATTATTCACTGACGACCAACATGCGCTAACGAAGCAAAAACCACGCTTTTGAGTGTTCCTTAATGCAACTACTAATTATAAGATCTGTCAAAGTCGCTGGCGCAATTACGATTGCTATTTTAGAAATGATACCAAGGTGTTGCCAGCACAATTAATTTATTGCCTAGTAAACCGATAAGCATTTGACAGACAGTGTATCAGCAAAGTGTTTCAATTTAAAACTTTGTTTCTCCGTAGCCGGTTGTAGCGTCAACTCGAGCGATTTATCGTGCAAACGCGCGGCCCGTTATTTTGGCCAATCGCATATGCCATTGGTATACTGACCGTACAATTATGTATTTATTGTAAACGCTACGATTGCCGGCTGACTGTAATTTGCTTTTAATTCGCCTTCTTTCGTATCATTTTCGAGTTTCTTCGTTTTGCCGACCGTTCCAAGGTTTGTTGTATTCCATAACACTTTGTTACCCTGAAGCTCGGAGTTCGTTTTGTTGATTCATTGGCGTTTTGTTCGTTTAGTATTTTGTTTTGTCGTATGACGCCGAGGTTTTTATTAACGTTTATCGAAGAGGAATCACAAATACTACAATGTATTGCATTTATTACCGTCGTATTTACTCTCTGCGACTTAATGCACGCAATAATTTATTCCTTTCACATGATTTACAGGCCATTACGGTAATGTTAAGGTTTCCAGTTAAAACCACCGAGTTATAAAGTCTAGGAGGCTACGTTT
Organism: Mythimna separata; assembly: GCA_030763345.1. Classification (NCBI taxonomy): domain Eukaryota; kingdom Metazoa; phylum Arthropoda; class Insecta; order Lepidoptera; family Noctuidae; genus Mythimna; species Mythimna separata. Next base: position 13,104,914 of record CM061180.1, read on the forward strand.
ACGATAGATGCTATTTTACGACAGTAACAAAACTTTAATAAAGCTTGCCTTTTATTTTAGTAACAACTGTCTACGAAGAAGTGCCTACTCCATGTTGCTTATGTACGGATTAGTGTCTGATCCCGGCCTAACAAGTCCGTGAAATTATGTAATATCAATAGCTTGTCGCAATGGGTTGACCGAAGATCTACTTATTTTTATTTATTTAGGAATAAACAAACAGGTTCGCTATCGGACTTGCGAACTAATTTTTAAATCAATTCGTTTAACTCACGCGCCCTTTTCCATAGAATGCATCGATGCATGTTCGAAAGACTAAACATGGCTCTATATCGCAAAGGGCAGTTTTACAGTAAAAGTCGGATATTTCTCGCTGCTCTCAAAGCAGGTGAAGTTATGTGATGATATCCCACTTAAATGAAAAATATTATCAGTTTGAGTCAAAAACAAATAATAATATTATAATCCTTTAAATAAAAAAAAGTTTGTAAGGCAGTGTCGCCCAATTGGTGGGCATTTCAGATATGTCCAACTCGGTAAAAAGATTATTAGTTAAATACTATCATATATCTTGATATTCTTTGGCAAGCTATATTTATTTAGTAAAATATAGGTTATATTTGACATGCACCTACACCACCATGTGCGTTTTCGCCAATCGTCGTATGTTATCTGTATCTATAATTTAAAAAATACATGTTTCAAGAGCTGGTATTAAGTTGTTTATACACTTTTTGTTTCTTTTTATAAGTTTTACAAGGATATTGATAGTTAATTTTAATTACATCGCTTTTAAGTGAAATGTTAGCGGTAAACGCAAGCTCAAAAACACGCGTTTCGACTGTATAACACTTGACTGGATGTGTACGTGTAAAGTTGTAAAAAAATACAAGGCGCGTTTTGACATTTCAGAAAGAATGTCACTTGGACTGAAACTGAAAGAAACAATAAAATAATAATTTAGCGTTTCTTTGGCGTGTTAAAAAATTTGATGGAATATATTGCGAGCTTATTATAATATTCTATTTCTTCTCTTTATGTCGTGATGACAAGTGTCAAAAAGGGCCTTTTATTTTTTTATAACTTTAAGGGCCGATTTCGCCACCTATGATTAAGTTTCGAGTATTTTACTTGGCAGATAATTTCATACAAATTCTGTCACATTTTTGAATTTATTCAGTGAGTAGTGCCTACTCGGACATTGTGAAACAGGCCCTAAGAACGCAAAATTGACTAATGCGAGGATTATTAAAGGGACAGTCAAAAGTTTTTTTTAATCAGAATAAATTGGCGTATTTAAAATTCTTCAATAATGAGTAGGTACTTGAGGACGTTATGTAAGCGTCAGAGCGTCAGGAAGAATACAATGTCAGTGTTGGCACTCGCTCCTTTACGGCCAATCATTTATGCCCGGCTCGTTTGGCCATTTTGTAATCTGTCTGCAATAAAACTCAACGGTTATTATGCCTGTTCCATTATCTCGAAACTTGCCAATGTAACCTCCTTTGTTATGATTTAAAATTCGAACAATTTAAACAATTTGTAAATTCGAATAATTTGAACAGTTTGTAAATTCGAACAATTTAAAATTATTATAATTATACAAGCTTTTCTGCATCCCTCATGAATTTAGAAAACTATGCCGAGAGAACTGTATACTCCCGATAAAAAGTAAACGATTTATGTTGTATTCCTGTACATAGTGTATATGATCTATCTGAGTGCCAAATTTTATTTAAATTCGTAAAAATTGCCGAATAAAAAACCATATAAATTTTTTCCTTTATAATATCACTGTAACTACCTTAACCTTTTTTTCCTTTAATAGGCATATCATAATCCATAGCTATAAAAATCAAAACAAACAGCTAAACACCAGAAATTGGATTTTTTATACCAGAGAGTGCGTCCCTAAAGTTTTTGCAGTTATGATTGGCTTTATTCCAACCTCCTTTAAACACATAAGTGATATAATTGGGGTCCCGATTCTATCGATTCTAATTCGAAATAATGGCCAGTAATTTGGTACGACCATTTGTCGAGGACAGTCGATATTCGATCAATAAATCGATGTGTATCGACATAATAGCGGTTTGGAATCGACGTTTCATTTCTTTAAATGCCCTGATCAGTGGATTCGCTTAATAATAGTCATAATGTTAAACGATGAACATTTTTGTCGGTTATTGAACAACAATTTGTGAAGGATCACTTTTAGTATTTTTTGTGGTGTGCACAAATAACGTTGAGGTTGTGGAGTCAGGGACGGTTGGTCAGCTAAGATAGTTCTCTGATGCAGAAAAAAGTGATGAGTAAACTGATGAGTAAATATTAGGTATGCAATGCGAAAAGAAAATGAAATACACTTTATTGTTATAAAACTTATTATAACCAACTTTGATATTTAAGTCAAAGTAGAAATAGCAAAAGCAGACTCTATCAAACAAAATCATTTCACGCTTAGTGCAAGAAAACTCGTTTAAAACAACCACACTGACCACTACGAATTAGAAAGAGATGCAACAACACAATACAGTAAATAAGAACGAGACAAAACCAAGGGTTGTTACAACCGCAGGTTATTACGAGATTTAACACGTATTTAGTTAATTAATAAGTGCGGTTGACCGGTGCGGTCGTGGGTTCGAGTCCGGGGATTTGTAAATATGCTTTTTGGTTTAGTGACCTAATTGTGGTTTTTGGGAGCATCCCATCACTGTTAAAATATTATGTTATCTGTGTGGGAATAGGCGGTTTAGGAATAAACTTTGATAGGTGTACATTAATGTTTCTTTAAGCATGTCATGGTTTGCGTTACTTTGTAAGATACTCTTAGCTATGCTTTGTCAGTCAAGAGGCTTTAAATAAAATAATACTTATATTTAATTTAATTTAATACCTACTAGACTTATTGATTGTTTAACTGATGAAATAATTAATTTCGCTCGATAGAAAGACTCCTTTTTGGTGAAGGCCTCCTCCAGTTTGGGCCAATTTTTTCGGTCTTTACGTAAATTATTTCTGGTTGTTTACTTTAATTGTAAAATACCTCAAGAAAGATGGCTCAATGAAGTATGGCCCATCTTTCTTGTGGTGTTTATTGCACTTTTTTCTCTTGCACTTCTTTCGGGCATATTTACTTTGTGATTTGCTTGGATTCTTTTATATAATTGCTTTAACATAAGTACCTACTTGTAATTTTTTTTGTCTCTATATCTATAGACGTTATCGAATTAGTACAAAAATCTCATGCTAAGGCCTAAAACCTATTATCATAAAATATATCAACAAACATTTTTCAATAGACTTATTGTTTTAAATTTTACAATATCCTAGATGTAGATATTTTTTCCTGTTATCCTAGCAATATAACAATTTAGTAAGCCATGAAAAAATCGACTACCTAATCTGTTCACAACAAAACGATAATCTTATATTATAATCCTGACAAAAACAAGTGCTTACAAGCTAAGCTTAAATAAAATCAATATTCCCACAACAGACCCTGAATAAAATAATTCCACACAAATTCCAAGATGGCAGCCAAAACGTTGACGTATTATCGAAAGTGTTGCCACACAAAACGTAGAATAATTAATTATAATAATAAATACGAAGTTGGTCGGTATGGTTACAAAGATAACCGAAGCGGTTAGCAAAGCAAATAGACCCAAACAATTAATTCTGGGTCCATTGGTCATAATGTTTGTTTGTAAGTTGCTACCGTTGATTTCTGTTGGAGTTTGATTTGCGTACGTATACTCATAAATATCGGTATGATGTGGAGTGGTAAGCTAAATATTTATTATGCATATTTTAGGGACCACAGTGTTGGATTGATTTTTGGTTAAACTGATTTATTTGTTAGTTACAATGTTTGTACCTTGGAATATATGTGGCTCTTTAGTTAAAACAACATTGACTTTTAGTTGAAATTGGAAATCGTTAAATGACTTCTCTCGTATCTAAACTTTTACAGACTAAAAGCCACATATATCTTTCAGGTCCCTTTTTACTCTCCAGGGCTACGATAACTCTTTCAAACGTTCTTTGTATTTATTTATTTTATTTATTTATTTATTCTTTATGCAACGCATTGTACAAAGGCGGACTTAATGCCATAGGCATTCTCTACCAGTCAACCTAGGGTGGTGAAGAGACAATATGGTAGGTGCATAAAAAGTCAATGTAATCTAGAAGACAAAAGTAAGTATAAAGGGTATATATAATAGAGTTAAAATAAACATACATATATATTCAATATAATAAATACCAATATATATATATATATATAAATATATACATATTAATATGAAGTTAGGAAATGATAATTCTGAGACGATTCAGCTATCAGTGTAGGAAATAATTCCGCAATTGTAGCCCTAGCGTTGGCTGTAGTTCTAGAACTAAACACACCTGAAGTTTAGAGTTTCTTTGGTTGTGAAGTTTTCTCTGATTTGGATTTTTAAGTTTTTATTTACCAACTCTACAGTAAATTCTGACCAACTAAACCAAAATTTTATTCAAGAAAACTCCCGTAACAAACTTGGGTCGGAGATTCTCGGCTGCCGATACGAACAGTTAAAATCAGAGCTCTGTTTACAGTGGTCTTCCAAAAGATTTGCTTATAATTAAAATTTTCGCATTAACCACACCGCATCACATACCTGTGCCCTTAATCGCGGAACAAAGCGACACACAATATTTAATATTCAGCAATCCCAAAATCCTTTGTAAAACGCTGCCACAATGGAAAAGGGTATTTTCCTTTAACGGTCCAACCGTTAATTCGTGTTTAATTCGACACCTTGTTAATTGTTTCCGACGCCCCAGTAGGTTTGGTGACCTCGGGGAGGTAGACAGGTCATGGGCAGCAGAGGACCACCCGGCACCTCCGAAAACACCCTCACGGGGGGTCATTTTAAGAATATTTGCGCTTCACCCCCCTTGTGTTTACTTGGGTTGTTTGTGGTACCCAGAAAACAATAGTCTCGAAATTCATTGCTCATTTTATTATTGTTGATACACCGTTTTACGGGCGATTCGATTATTGGAACGAGTAATTAAATGATAATACTGGGAATTAATTGGATTTTACCTGAGTGTTACGCCTAAGTGGTCTCATGTTTACCTCAAACCTCATGCCGTTTCATGGCTCAGATTTTGATATTACAATTTTATGGAGACTTTACTATCCGAATTGTTTGCTGTTTCCCTGGTATTCTGAAAGATATGGCTTGCTATGGTAGTCGGTAATTTTAGGTTAAGTTATAATACTAATTATACAGGCGAAAGTTTGTGTGTATGTTGGATCTGCTCGAGCGGATTTCGATGAAAATTAGTACACGCGTAGACATGTTCTGAAATAGCACATGGGTTACTTTTTATCCCTAGAGCATGTCCCTTGGGATAATCTATCACGCTGATGAAGGCGCTATCAGCAGCTAGTTGATCATATATCTCAACAGTATTCTAACGTAACATTCTGTTCCAGAAATGGCTCGCATGGAGAAGTCTCCTCTCCTGGCGAACGGCTACAACGCTCCCCCGACGCACCTGGGCCCCATGGGCTTCATGCACCAGCACGCTCTCATGTCCCCCGGCATGCCCCACCACGGCGTGCCGCGGCCTGACGGCTCCATCATCAAAGGACAGCCTATGCACAATATGGAAGCACTTGCAAGGTAAGACCTGACCACTCTGTTATGCTGGGGAATATATACCTATTTGATTCGCGCAACGCCTATCTCTGGTACTGGTAGGAAGGTTTTGTGGGTTCGATTCCCATCTCTAGGCATGCCACTTAAACTTCGTGGGATTTACGAGTATCTCTTGCAGCATTGGTTGCTTTATTGGATGCCCGGTTCAGCTTCGTCAATATTCGGATTCAAAGGGCGTGAGTTAAACTCGCATGAAGACCATGTACCATCTTTGTGGACAAGCTATGAAGATATTATAAGGATACAATCAATTACTGTTTTACTGTATTTCTTTTGGTCGCCTTTAATGATCAAACCAGGATAATTTCGAGAGCCACAGAAAAATATAAAAAGCATCCACCCCAGGCTTTCTGTCAAACTTTTATGAGTTAGTCCAAGATTGGACATACAGTGGCCGCTACATACATGGTTGTCATAAACCCTACGGCCGGAAGCGAGACTATTTCAGTTTTATTGATTAAAAGATAAAAACTGACGGACCATAATTTATGTGAAGATTTGTTTATGAAAAGATTCGGAACCGGTTAATTTAATATACTAAAATAACAAAATTTTCTATAGGCGTTTACAAAACAGTTGTGTTAAGGCACGAAAAACAATGGAAACACAAATAGATTTTAAATTCAGGAGGAAAATTAAAACTTGTACTGGGAATTTTGGGCGGCACGTGTAACCTCAGTGTTTTTGTACAAAGAGGGAAAATTTATTATATTGTCTGATATAATTTCTGATTTCCCGGAATCTGTTATAAAACACTGAGATCCAGTATTTATTATTATATTTTCTTTACTTATTACGTGATCAGTGCTTTAGAGCATGCCTTAAAATTCCATTACCTACTGTTGAAAATTCTAATTGGATAACCGAAAACTTCAACCCACTACAAACTAGTTAGAATATTCAAACGACGAAGAAATAAATCTTCGGAACACGTCATAAACGGCTTACGTACAAAGTATTAATTCACGAAAAGAAACCTTTAAGCAGGCCGGTCAAGTGGTTCAGGTTAAATGTCCGGGAGGGAAGTTAATCCAGTTAGAAAAGTACAAACACTGAATGCCCTCACTTCCGTTCTGAAGACCCACAATGCTCACTTGACTTACCCCACTGTCTTACTGCCACTCATGTAACTTAAGTGTGTCTTTATAACCTTATACGTGACATCTGTCTTTGTAAAAAGTTGTCATGTATATACATTCATACATGACATACATGTGTAGGTATGGGTATGTATTTTTAGGCGCTGTGTGTACATATGTGTAGCACTGTTTTGTGGTTGTATTGTTGGACGAAATTTGGGCAGTGGCAAAATGGGTTTTAATGTTGATTCGTATTTAAAACAACGCGCTGGGCATTAGGCGCCATGTTAAATCTATTCTTCATTATCAATTAGTTCTTGGTTTGTGAATTCGTGCGTTACAACACGCATTGCATAATCACGGTCTTCCTCAGGCAGATTAACAAGTTCATAAAGGAGAAAAAGGCAAATTGCTACAAACACTTAATTATTCACTCACCACTTGTGACAGAAACATATATAGAGCTTTGTTTTTCCACCGAACTACGCACATGAACCAATTAAACCGTACAATATAGCGGTAATATACTATTTAACGCTTCGTTTAATATATCGAGTGAGTGCAAACAAAACACATTTATTAATAATTCATGCAACGTACGAGTCTGAGTAGCCACAAGTTTATTGTGAAAGGAACTATCAGCAAGATGTTTTTAAAGGCTCTCAAGTTTAAGACAAAGAATTAGAACCCTTTACTGGATGACGCTAAGTTACAAAGGGCGTTCTCTTGATTACAAATAACGAAGAAAAGTTTAATGAAAAACAAAGAGCTTAAGTAATCGAGAAACAATTTGGACGATCACGCATGAACGGGTTCCGTACAAATATAAACGATTGTTTTTAAAACATAATTTCAACGACCCCTCGCTTCAACAACGGAACATTTAATATTGAGTGCTCATAATTATTCCTTTCATATTCAAACCCTTTTTATGAAACTTTCTTTGCAAATACTTGAGTAATTAGTTGTAGATTTCTGTGTTTGCTTATTTGAAGATCTCTTTTCAATGGGTTTACTTGCAGGGACAGCAATATGTATAGATAAAATATAAAGGCAGGACAACACAATGCACCTATTATTATGTATAATTTTTAGGTATATTTAGTATTTTCCAGTATATTTTCATCATCAGTAAAATAGAGACTAGATCCTACCTGATTTTCATGAGACAAACTCTTCCCATCTTTCTTATTTTCTTAATTTTATGATTACAAATCCTAGTTTACTTACTATTTTATCAGTTTTCTTATTTTATTTTCTTTTTGTCTGCAGATCTGGTATTTGGGAGAATTGTAGAGCGGCATATGAGGACATCGTAAAACATCTCGAAAGGTAAGAATCGGCTTGAGTAGAAATGAATATTGAAAATAATATCGAGATGATCAGATAGATAATCCTCTTAAACCAAAAGAAAATATGGGGTGGCTGTCTTTTTTATTTGATCTTCTTTACTATTATTATTTTCTTTTCTTACTGTATTACTTCATTCATCAAATGTCATCATAATCCATAAATAATTAAGGATTTAAAAAAATTCTCTTGAAGAGGTATAGATTACACATAAAACAAACAAATCCACTCGTAGAAAGGATCATTATTTTAAAACAAAGCGGAATCTTTGTTAATTTGAACGGGGCGCAGATATCACAGGAGGGTGTGAAATTAGAGGAGACAATTAGATCCGTGGATCGGGTGTATTTTTAACAAATGACCGCTCAGAGCGCGGGCGGCCGCGGCTGCGGGGTGCGAACGATTCATCAAACTCATTCAGGGGCTAATCTCGATGCGAGGAAAAAGCGGCTCTCATGTAAATTGGGCTGATTCGAGGGCCAATCGGCGGGGGAAAGCACTTTTCTTTTCTTGTTTAATGGATGGTGATTGATCGCCCAGTCGCTTTGATACTCCGCGGTTTTGACTTCGATTTAACTGCGTCTGAAGCTTTTCATACACGTGACGGTAACATGTCAAAAGCTTTTATTGGTTATGCGGTGATTTCGTTACTGTAAAAACGTATTTAATTTCCCTATATTACGGGTATTTATTACACAAAATTCCGACACATTGGAAGACCTGCGTTTTAATGAAACATACGGTGCTCATATTGGTTAAATGTTTTAATTTTAATAATTTGATATTGTTGGCATGTCGTTTTAATTAAAATACACGTGAAATGAGGTTCAGTTCCCAAATCCATCTAATTAATCGTGTAGATTGGAATATAAAATCGTACGTGTGTAGGTCCGGGGATCGAGGCCGGGTAGAATTACAGTTGGACAGCGCGCCTTGTACCGATGTGTCACTGTCAGCCGGCGATCGGCCGGCCACGGCCCTGGATTAGGGCTGTTTTTAAAGAAATTACTTGGTTATTTTTTTCAAAATTCAATTGGGTATTTTTTAAAAGCATTTCCAATATATGTACCTCAGTACTGAAACTTAATTACGAACTTAACTACTTAAATAGTCTAGACTAATTTGTAACTGTGTAATTCGCCATTTAACCCCAAATAAGCATCGTTTTTATAATTGAGTTCAATTATTTCTAACATTGTTGCAATTGAGTGGAACAACAGGTAATGCAGTTAAGTCATATTAATGTCCTTGTCTGAATGGCGGGCTTCCTTGCTCTCGCATTATCTTGCTTCGTTTAATTTGCGCATGCGTTGCGTTCGCGACCGGTTCTCAATGCTAAGTCCAATTAATTGACAGGATTATCTCTGATTTAATATAATTTGTACGTACTGTTTGTTTTGTTTTCTCTTGTACGAGCACTCGGTCGTGTTTCATTTGCAATTAAATTCAAATTTATTTAATTACCGCGTCTAAGTTAATAGTGCTCATTCAGTAGATAACAAGGCCCGAACACAACAAATGCGTATCGTAGTCTATAGTAGGTTTGTATGTAGTCTTTGTAAGTATACATAAAATCAGACTGGATAGTTTCATGTGGATTTTTATATGCAATTATTTAACACCATCTTTTACTGTTAATGAATAAGCCAATTAACGTATCCATTTTCAAAAAACGGAGTTGTAAATCAAACACGACAATTACATCGGACAAATCGTTCGGCTCAATGCATTCGTCCGGTTTAATTCGGTTTCGGTGGGAATTAGGCGGCGATTAATCGTCGCGCGGCGGGTTAAGCCGCGCCGGATCGGCACACATCGCTGTGACGTCGCTCGTTATTCATCCCCGTGCCCCTTGCCATGGCAAGATAGCATTGTTTGTTCACCCTTTATTTTGAACACTTTTGTTGGTGGAAACTTCGGAAAACTTTTCGGAAAGTCTGAAATTGTGAAACTATTTTAGACTATCCGGCAAAGTTGAAAGTTCTTGACTGAAACAATAAATCATAACACAAATAACTTGAGACTGTAGCGGTATACGTCATCGTCACGTAACAGAACGTCAAGGCTCGAGATGGCGTCACGACGTCAGCACTCGCGTGATTGAATCCTCCACCATTAATTTCTGTGAGATCAAACGGAGACTGAGGGTGATATTTATCAAGGATATTGCGAATTATTTTAATCAAATCAAATTCCCTTCGTTGTAAACAAATGCTTTTGATTAATGAGACGGGCGACAGAGCCTCGCAGCCGTTGTGATAAAACACCCGAGGAAAAGGCGAAATTAATGGTCATAAAATGAACTCTTGTATCCGTTAGATAAAGATACTGAATGCTTTGAATCTTAAGTGATTTTTCTTCTGCTATTTTGAATGATGATGGCGCCGATCGCATCTGGTGACTGTACATTTATATCTCCGGGATTAGTCGGGAGTAATTTCGCGCGATTAGTGCGTAACTTTCAGCGCGCTTCCCAAGATATTTAGATTGTCATGCCGTTGAATCATTAATAATAATGAGTTTTGATTTTCAGTGGACTAATATGCGTAGGGTTGGCAAAGGGTGCCGCGTCACGCAGTCGTCAGCCCTCTGAATACCTTCCGAGTACGTCGCCGATGCGGTCGTACTGGAATTTTATCTAGCTCTTTGTACTTTGCCCTTTTACAGCGAGAACTATTCGGTTAGTTCTGTCGGCGAACCGAACTATTCGTTTTGTTGGCTTTGATGTCACATTCACGTGGACGAGGCTGTCCCTGCGTGCATAGCAACTACAGCCTGCGGTTTGTGGAATTAAAATTTTGTTACAATGAAAATTCCGAAATAAATTAACGGGCTTTAAGTCAACACATGTGCTCGTTTAACTTACAGTAAGATATATCATGTACTTCTTAAAAGCTTTACAAAAAGTTTTTTTTTTAATATTCCGTACCTCATAATCTACATTTATCTAGTACGTTTTACATGGAAACCCCAAATCTCGATATAAATGGGAAGTGTAATCGCGACTGGCGGTGTCATAATGTAAGTTGCACCGTCAGCCTTTATTAATCTGGATCGGGCGTCTGACAGCACAAGTCAAATTTCTCATCAAAAATAAGAATTAATGGCGAACGGCATTAATCATTTGCGGGCAAACGGCACGAGGTGTCTGTTTCCCATTATTTTGCATTACTAATGATATGTACACAGCGATAAGGCAGCTTTTGGGAGGAAAAAACGAAAAGCTTCAGTGTCACCGCCCCTGATTATTTGTTGGCGCTTTTGTTAGATATTTTTAGAAGGGATGTAACGTGTTACGTAACGTGTTTGTATTAGGTATCTGTAGAAATCTGAAAATGGTTACATACTTCTAAAGTTCAAGGCAATTTTAGTAGTGATACGTATGAAACCTTTTCAAATTATAAAAAAGTCGCTATCCGCGTCTCTCTGTTTATACGCTATTGCTATTTTTTCTTAAATTCCGCCACGGATTTAGATGCGGTTTTCACTAATAGAAAGAACAATATACGAGGAAGGTTTGTCTAGATAATTTGCACTCGAGCAAAACCGAGGCAGATCACTCGTGCAGTATACAATTGTCAAACAGTCAGACAAAAAAATGTCACTGTTGATTTAAAAATTCACCGGTTCAGAAGAAAAGTAGTCTACAATTAAATTATTCACGAAAATCTAAGTTGCTATATTCTAACAGCTGGTTATGTTAATTGCGGATGTTATTTTATGCGGCGTCGCGTGCCGGGCGTGGTGGAAAACATTCATTATGCCATCCTTCATTCGGGTGTCATTTCCACCGAGGGCGACTGGAACACTGACTCCTGGCTTGGGATTAGCCAAATCATAAAAAAAAATATATACATATTTTTCTCTGGTTTAAAAAGAGATGGTACCTAGGTTGAATTCAATTCTCATTTAATTTTTCTGGTTCCTAGTTAGGAAGATTCTTTTTTTAAATTGATATAAACTAGTACTTAACTGCGATCCTACATGATGGTAAACAATGATACAATCGTTGATGGTGAGGGGCACTAGTTTATTAAAAACCTGTTCACTCTAGCCACGAAGACACCTAAAAATTATAAGCGGATGGGAAGACCGCAGCAGGCAAATTGTTCTAGTCCTTGAATGTACGTTTTGATGTTAATTTTTTTTCTCATTAATAAGCATTGCACCCGTAAATCATTAATCTAAGCAAATAAAAAACTATTGTTAGTGACAAACAATGTGTCTCGTTAGAGAAAACAGACGCAAATTAAAAACACATAGGTAGGATCTAGCGAAGTGTGACACGACGACAGACTGGGTGATCAATTAGCCGCCTTCACTCAATAATTTTTAATAACTTTGTTACACTAATCACTTCCTCACCGAAAGGCGTGACCGCTCTATTTCTAGCACAGCGCTGCTATTGACAGAAGATGTCACTTTTCCTTTAATTACGCAGCGGCCTCATTTCTTCGCGCCCTATTAGTACACATCAATCAATGTTGCCAATACCTATTTTTTACCCTGCGACTCGAGTGTTTTTTCCCTTGGCCCGTTTTTGTTTACGGAGATTTTTTAAGTGGGGAATAATTTGATGAGGTTCGCCACCCGACTGTGTTGCGATGCGAGCGATGCTCATTTGTCATCGTCTTGTCATTTCTGCGTTTCTTTCGAGCAGTTGAATCACTAAAGTAATTATATAAGTTTTTAGTTGATTTTTTTTCCATTTGGATCACTCGCGCAGCTTTTATATCGATCCACTGATTCGCAGTTTATTGATCGAAATAAAAATGAAAGTCCTGAGAGCTGGTCGTAATTATAAATCAGTTTTTGTACTTTGTATCTTAAACAAGACATCGTGCAAATCGATGTTCATTTGACAATAAAAAGGTTCTACAGATATCGAGTGGGCGCATCCCTTCGCATTTTTTTTGGTCGTAATTAACACGTTTAACAAATGAAGATCGCTCACCGCAGAAACTATGAATATGAAATCAGCGTGTCATGCTAATACCCGACATCGATGGGGTAAATCAAATATGTGAATCCACAGATCAAAAGAATTCATTACAGTGTGTAAATCACAATTTGCATGTGGCGCAGAGCAACCATGAATATGCATCCGGGACGCCTGGGCTTGAACAGTCTGTGCTGCGTTCAAACACTCATATAAAATTGCGAACGAATGTCACGAAACGAAACATGTTTTTGCCACCGTTTGTGTTAACAAGTGTCACATGTCGATACCAAAGCTCTCTTTGCTGAAGTATTTGTGACATACAAAACTTGAAACTAAAACATTTTTACTGACGCTGACACTCGAAATGTGTAAAATTCGAAACTTTTGACGCCAGTTACAATTTCAATGATGTGTCGTTTGAATTTTAGTTTCGTTACTGAATTTATAAAGTGGAATATAAAAATACACACTATAAAGTTTATAACACTACATGAGTGTTGATGACTGGCATTAGACCAATTTGCGGTCCGAGTCGAGTAATTCCGCAAGTGGAGTGGCGAGTGCGAGCGCGCTCTCGTCACCCAGCATTGCTGACTGGACATCAAACCGGACACTTGCCATTTCGTTCGCTTCCTGACCTTTTCCCGTTTTGTTATGCAAATCCCAGTTCCCGGGGGAATTATACAACGCGAATAAAAAGTATTCACGTGTTTACTCGCTGAGTTCGCGTCGAGTGCGAGTCGAGTGTGAGTGCGCATAAATCGGGAAAAACCGCGTTATTTTCATGTATGTAAACATTTGTTAGCTGCCGTATGAATTATTCTAATTCTGCTTTTTATTTTTTTCGATTTATTGTGCTGTGTTTTATTTTCATAGCTGTCCTTATATTTTTGGTGACAATGAAAACTGACTTAATTTTTTAACCGACGTTTTTACTTATAAAATTGGCAATTTATGCAAAATTCTTTAAACTATTGAGTACCACCTCTATTGAAGGTTCGCCCTGTTAGTCTATTTCATTTATAATTCATATTTCCGATAAAACATCATGACAGGTCTTAACTAATTGCTCACCGTTGGCGGTCAAATGACACCGCACGTCGCACTGCACATATTAACTTTTAATAAACGATGACAAAATAACATAGAAACCTACATGTTACTAGATAATTACGTCGGTACGTATATTCAAACAAACTGTATAAATATTTATAGCATTTTATGTTTATAAACAACGATATATTGTATTTGTCATAAATAATTGACAACAAGCTGGGGTCATCATACGTTAACCATGGCATGGCTAAATAACAGCTCAACCCTACGCCGCCACAAATCAAATGTTTTGATAGCACCGGTATTAACGAGACAATTTGATTGCGGACATATCCGAGCCAAATTGCTTCTAAATTATATTTTCTGTTTACTTTCTGCCAAACTCCCTGTTTCGATACGTGACGTATGTGTGCTCAGCAGATGCCTTGTTTCGTTTGTGTTCATTTAATAATTTGTTGTTACACGATTTTTAAATGTTCGATGAACCAGTTTGTTTAGACAATACGCCACCAATTTTCAAATATAAATCGCATATTTTATGTTTTAATTTGTTGCCTTTTATTCTCAAACAAAAACTCGGTGCGCTAATGATTTATGATAGCATCTAATCCGTTAAGGTAGCTCCAATCTGATCGAGCTGTCATACTCATTAAGCTGAACAATTCCGCTTGTTAGCTTAATTATTATTTAATTATTTTTTCATAATTAGTTGTCGCGTAGTTGCCATAACAAACTGTCAGACACTAACTACTCCTACACATAAACCTTCGGTTTCGTTTAGCGAAAGTAAGATATTTATCACAGTTTTGATTTAATCTAAACAAGTGAGTGAATTCATAATCGTGAACAGTTTTCCGTATGCTAATATATTCGTTGCTCTGTGATCTCGTATGTTCACATGTTTTTTTTAAGTACTTATATCGAATTTAATAATCTCACCAGACAGCTCGATTTAATATGATAATTATTATCATATTCTGACACACAAAAAAACTAAATGGTATTTTTCTTAATCATTCAGTGATTATATATGGTCAAAAATTGCTTATCTGTGATCTAACTTCGAATAATCAAATTATAACATTAATTTTATTAACTCTATGTTCGTTAATCTACACAGAGTTGTTATTCTTATCAATGGAGTGGACAAAACTATGATGGATGCGGCACAATGTCCGACTCTGGTTCGAGATAAATCGACACAGATACTGCGTTTGTCCCCTGATAACATCTGTAAAGAGACAGGAGTTTATATCACGAGATATGTTTATCAATTATGTCCAAGTCACGAATCTAGTTTTATAATTATAACTTCCTGTTTATGGGCCTTTGTGTAGGTATAGTGTCACGTTTGAATTCATAAAATTGTGTATTACCGCAGAAAATAAAAGGTGTACGGCGATACACCATTATCGTCTCGTTCGAAACATGTTGCGGTCAACGCGAGCGATCACTTCGATCACAATCATTACCCATGCGTCGATCCTGCCCGCGCAGCCGCTGCCAACGATGCACAATTTCAACCGTCTACTCAAAGAAATTCATGCGGATCGACGAGTTAGTATTCAAGCGGCTAGAAGATACACATATCTTTGTCGCTTTACGTTATCCAAGGAATTGAATTGGAAGTGTGCCGATGGATGTGAATTTTCTGCGGTCGCCGCATATGCATGTGCGTTGAAGCCATATTTATGCAATCCGCGGTTACTGAATTGTTCGGCTAGGATTACAACACATTTTTAAACGTTGTAACGGATATGTTTATATGCAAGGCTTATGTACTTATTTCTTTTTTTAAACGAAGGTCTTCTTCTTCTCGTGTCGATCTGTCTCTAATTTTGCACGAACAATGTTTAGGTTCCTGAACAGCTCTGTCTTTGGCCTCGTAAAAGTCGTAGAAGATGCAGGTAGTTGTGGATGCTGGGCAGGAAAAGAGGTGACGCGCCATTTCCTGTGTAGGGACTTCTTGGGTCCTGGGTTAAGAAAACCCCAGTTTGGCCATATTATATCTACAGTGGCCAAACTAAGCCCGCAATCGGTTCTGAGAGGAAGGTGTTTTATGTTCATTGTGTTGAACACATTATGGATCTAAGATGTTTTCGGAGATATATCATGATGAAGGTATCAAATACACAAAATAAACTGAGTCCCCATCGAATTAAAAGTTGGAAACTGACAAAAAACAGCCGAACATAAATGGCGATTCTAACAAATTTCCCTAATAATTGTACAATGAAATTCAACATTATCAAAACGCATTACAGATAATGGTAATGGCCCCTAAAAACTGGGGGTCTACGAATCGTAGGAGCAATTTTGCATAATTATCCAACATTGCGCTCGCAGAGGCGACGCGGTGGCGCTTAAATCCTAATAACATTGGACCCGATCAGAATCTCGTTACGCTACGGTAATCTACTGCGAACAAATACGTTGTGTTTCAATACTACTATGTGCACTTTTATTATTTTCTTCATTAGAGCCTCGACGAAATATTTTGATACTTGCTTGCACTTATATTTATGATAGACAGCTTTTTATCCACTCAATACTTGTTAGATTTTTTATATTCTCTTCGGTAGGTGTACCTTGTTGAGCTTGACCTCTGTTGTTTGAATTCAGCACTTTATATACCCATTGTATATCTTTCAGCATTTATTATTCTGAAAAAATACATTTTTATATCAATATTACGACAACATCACGTTTTTACGAGGCATCTGATCACATCCCTTACTGCACATAACTCTAAAAACATCTTAAAAAATCGTCCATCTTCACAGCTTTCCAACGACAACTTAAATCTCCTCACGTACTTGTAATATCGTAATGAGCTCCTAAGCTCCGAAAGACATATTTTATTTTCCACCAAAAACATTTTATATTTCATTTCACGTTTCATAAGCGGAATTTGCATGTCCCTCCTTGTGTTTGGCAAGCGTAATACTCCGGTCGCTTAGTGCACTTTTATTACGGTATTAAATGATGTAATTTTTTTCATATTATATTATTCAAATTTAAATAACTGTCTCCGGTTTCCCCCGCGGAGGTCCCACTGTCTCTACTGTTTCTTTTCGACGCCCCCGAATTTGGTTATTTTGGTTAGATATTTCCGTTCCGGAATATAAGTTGTGTGGAGTCGCCATGTGACATAAAGTATTCGTTCGTTTAAGTATTAGTTATGTACGATTTTGCACGCTTATGATGTTAAGCAAAAACATGTATGCTCTATATTCAAATTTGTACCATCTTTTAAACCGTGTTTTTTATGCAAATAAATATTATTCTATTCTATTCTATCTATTGAAATAACAGATAGGTAATTTTCGTTAAAGGTAAAAGATGTGTATTTGCTGAGTATAAGTAATACTCACGTTACAAAAAGTTTGACTGTAAAATTAAGTTTTTGTGTCAATAACTTGTTGTTGATAGTTGATAAAGTAATTAAATAAAAAATAAACTATATCTTCTATTTAAGTGCCTTAAAATTATACATAAAGAAAAAGCTGCAGTTTAATGAAGTTATTTACTGGCAAAGAACAAGGTTTGCTGAAAATGAGATAGTACCTAGGTAATACAGTTGATCTAATAATTTATTTTTTTACGAATTTGTATTAGATTAGTAATTTATTACTGTCCAAAACACATCTTTTTAAAATATTATTAAATGCATTAAATAGCACAAAATTTTTGATTTCTTTAGTCAGGCCATTAAAGAGTTACACACATTCCAACATAAAATTCTAGGTTCTACTTGTAACAAAAATGAAATAAATTTTCAAGATTTATGTAGTAGACGTCTCTACAGTTTCTCTGTCAGAAAATTGGAGAAGTTGTAAGGCCGCAATTTTTACAAATGACGTCGTGACGTTTATGCGTAGGGAGCGCCGCGGCCCGCCGCCGCCCGGCGACAAGTCATCATGTTACTTTCTTTCCTATTATTTTGCATTAGTTCGCCCTAAATGTTTCTACCTACAATCATATTGATTAGGCAAATTACCGTTTTATTTTAAGTAAGGCTTCTGTTTACTTAAGGCAATATTATTTGGAGGTTTTGGTTACCTCTTGCTACTTTGGGGAAACTAGTAAGGGTAGTAACTAGCATTACATACCTACATATACTTGACACAGTTTTCACATTTGTTTAGCTCAAGACTTGTACTCTATAAATATTGCCTTACTCAAGTCGCTCTTTTTCTAATAATTATATAGGAAATTCTATATCGGGTTAGACTTGTAAAAGTGCAGTAAATCATTGAAGCAATAAAGTAAGTCCTTTCCACCCTTTCAATTGCCATTCGACTCTAACAAACCATCAAATAACAACCCATACATACTTACATTCGCTGCTCAACATTTCAAGTCCTGGTTGTTACAACACAACATACATATCCTAATATATCCTCAAATTGATGCACCGCGTTATTACTCGCCAATATTGCCTTTACATCATTCCAAAAGCACAACATTACGTTATCTGCATATGCTTGGAACTTTTTACTCATAACAAAAGCCCCTTCGCTACTTGTATTTTCTTTATAATTTATTCCATTTCTCCCCCACACATTGGCATCGGTCGCTGATATTTTTTATTCGATTAGTAAACCCCTAAGGTGTTTTTAGCCTTTTTTCGCTCGATTTTCTTCGAAGCTTTGTTGACTGTTTGGAGGGTTACAATGCTCATTTCTTTTGGATGAACAAGCTTATTTATTCTTTAACTTATAAACTCTTTGTTCAAGGTTGATACTATTTTCTTTAGAAGAGATGTATGTACCTAATCGATAACTTATTTACACGTATTCTTGAACCTAGGTTTGCTTTTACACCTCACAGTTTTAGAAGAGATGAAGATGAGACGGCATTTGAAAGAAATATGCCACTTGTTATAAAACAATAGATTAAATATCGGTATCTTGAAACCGCGGCACTTACACACTCGATTTGTGTTGCGGAGGAGAGGGAGAGGATGAGACGAAACTTTTTGATGGATCGGACGGAGTTTGTTTTGCATGTGAGTGATATGTCTGAAATAATAAATGTTGAGGCGTCGACGCTTCCCCATCCTCCCCTCGCTGGGGTGAGCTAAAACGATTTTTGATTTGGGTGTCAAGCAAATGTTTTACGCAGTGACGCTCCGACAGGATTTGATTTTCTTAATCGATTCTTGAGAATGCAAATTCGGGGTTCGTTCAGAATATACTTAATTACGTATATAGTTAAACGGATCTTGTGTTTCTAGGGCTTTAATCAACATTGCAGTTGCTGCGGAATTCGGTTATGTAAATTGACAGCACTATTACCGAAAGCTTTGTTTAATACTTGCGCTAATCAGATTATGCATACAAGAACGGTTCGGAACGGTCGGTAGTACGGCATTAGGCTATGTGAACGGTCCAGTATTAACTAATCAACGTGCGTTGGCTTTGGTGGTAGATTGCAACGCATTGTCCGCGCTCGTGGCCCCGGAATATCTGTTTAGGCCACTACCCATTCTGTAATGGCAATGGTTAACGCTAACTATGTTAACCTTCCTGTGACTTCATTACGTGGATGTACGCTAATGTACGAGTACGCTGCAACGTGAATCACTTTGAAATGCGCCAGTAATATTTTGTAACCAAATAAGCATTTTTCCGCTCAATAAATCGCGATTATCTTATCCTCGTCTATTTGTCAAAAATAAAAAATATGTTTGACGCCTCTCCATTGTTTTTCATTTTGTAATTCCGCGGTGTTCGCAACGATTCGTCGCCAATTTTCGTTTTGACAAGTGAATGAATAATATTATTTCGCTAGCAGAGTGATGATGGCTGCCGCCGACAGATGGGGTGTTTGTTAATTTATCTACATCGGAATGTAACGTTAGAACTGCATTTTGTAGTTAATGAAAATTGTTTATTTGCAAAATCGTTTAGCGAAAATAGTAATGAACGTACCGGCGGAATAGAGTTTGTTAGACACGGAGTTAATTGATTTTATGCAAGTTTTGTGATCAGAATAATTGTTAAGTTGACGTAGTGGACTAATGATGATTTCGACGATGAGTGAACTTATTATAGCTCGCTAGTCTTTAAGTAATAAAAATATAGGTATGCCTTATAGTTAACAATGGACAAGAACAAAAGAAAAAACTTGGCTCCTTTATAAATCATGATTTGTTATAACGAAGATTTGTACGTAGTCGAAGATTGATAGGCCAAATAATCTAGAGCCATCCTCGTAACCAAACATTTGAAAATAAGCCATATCTGTTTTAATTTAAGTGTGAGCTAACATCATCAATCAAAGCAACACTTTTGTAAAGATAAAAATAAAATGGAGGAAGTGGAAATAATTTATTATTTTATTGATTTGAGCCCTTATCTTTTGTCCGATCGGGTGGCGATGAGTCGATCATTTCTTTCTGATTCGTTAAGGCTCGGGATATCCTTGTTAAGAGGTTTTAATTGACAAAAAATGTTCATAATGTGTGATGTTTGGTTATGTCTGTGGAAAAAACGTTCCTTTGCAATTTACGCTTGATTAATTATTCGTAAAGATACAATCAAATAAATGACAAATGCCACTTCCTGCTTACGAGTATGTGTTTGTTGAATGTTCAACTAAGTCATTATTATTTTTTGCATAGTAAATACGAAATGATTGCTAATTTGCTATGCTATGAATACATTTGTACAAGGGCACTTCAAAAATTTTGTACAATTTTATATAATAAAAACTCGATCAAAAGATTTGAACGGTCTGAAGAATTATTTACATATTAATGGTGAGGGAAATGAAAAATATATTAAATTCAAACGGAGCTCCGTGACTCGTCAGTAAAGTACCAAACGACTCCATTTGGAGGGTTAACACAGAGTAGTACAAAAGATAGAGATGCACAAATTTTGAACAATTTTATAAATCAAGTAGTCCTATTGATTAATATTTTTTTAAATTCAATTGAAGGTTGCTTTAATAATTTTTTTTATCACAATTCATAAAGATTTTTAAGTGACTTATTAATAAAGTACCTATTGAAATAGCTACTTTATGTCATTGAGTAACATTAAAGCTAAAATAATAAATGATCTTAATCTTTAGCTTTGACAAGTGCAATCAATTCACAAAACGATTTAAAACCAAATCCATTCCATCCGTACTTCCTTGTGCCCTCTGTTTTGTCATTACTCTGTAATCCACAAAAGGGTTCCGCGAAGGCTTAAAACAGCCACTTATTATGTATGTTACATTTCACTTTCAGACGTCATTTATATTCAAATGCTCAAAAGGCATTACTCCGCAAAAATTGTGGTAGGTACAGACTAACCCCATTTGAAATAAACTAATTTGGTTTGGTGAAAAAATTGGTTACAATGTCTGTTCTTTGCTCGTTATTTCTGAAGAGAGGGTTTTGGGATTATACTACATTTGTTGTTACGAGTACAATTGAATCAAAGAGAAAGATTAATATACAAAATGTAACAAACTAAACGCACATCCTGAAAGTAGTGTGTTCAGAATCGGCTACTGAATTGATTACAACTATTTTTGAAATAGGCATTAGTTTTGAAATCTGTTAATCTCTAATCTAAATGGGGTGTATAAGGGTGTGCATTATTCTAGTTACAAGTTGTATAAAAGGTATATCTTAAGACTAAAGAACAGCAATCAAAGCACCTGCTATACCAAGTTTGAAAGAACCGATGCAAACAAAAAGCAAAAAGTTAATAAGTAAATATTAATAAAAATAGAATCGAAACGGAAGCATCAAAAAGTCCAATAATTCACAATCAAAAAGGACCTACAGAATTAGGGTAGCGGCAAAGAGATCGGCATACAAAATGATTACATACACCGTCTTCATCCGTTCACAAAGAAGCGCAGCGGGGTTCTATAATATTATACGTTTGCCTTTGTAGTAGCTCCACAACTCAGTGGGAAGTATGCTTTATGGTTTCAAATGATAAAATTGTTTGTAAGTAGCTCTGTTCGGATTCATTTCGCGTGGTAGCGTGACCGATTCCTGACAACCAACATCATTCTGATTCCGTTAACGAGATATCGAATGTTACAGATATAAGTTTTTAATTGTGCGATTTGATTGTTGTAGATTGCGTGACGAGCGAGGCGACATGGAACGAGTTATGGCGATGGATAAGGCTCGGGAGGGTTCACACAACGGTAAGATATAATAATCGTCATGAGATTATCATAGTCCCGTTTACCTCTCCGTCATTCTGTGACATTAATGTTCTGACGTGCTGCAAGTGCTCTTGTAGACAAGATATTGTTCTATTACTATACACACGATAAGTTCATAATGTTGTTCATAATTTCTTACAACTTTTGCAACCTGTGATATTAAGTATACTTATATGGTTAATGTAGCTGCACTTTCCGTCATAAAACTAAGACTAACGATAACAATATAGATCTAAGTGGTTCACATCTAAATGTAGTAATTAAAAGTGCCAATCAATTACTAGTAAAACACGATTGATGTAAACAGAAAGTCTAATCTAATTTATTTGGAATTAACAGTCGAATAATGAAATCTAAATGAGTTCTGATTAGATATCTTAGCTTTTACTTTCAAGGATATACAATTAGAAAACGTGACCATGACCATTCTGTTAGGAGTTTGTGAAACAAATACCTGAAATGTTATTTCGTGGTAAAAAACCGTTAGTTCATCCAGCACTTGGAGTGATAACTGACATAGTTTTTGAAGATCATGCACAGTGATTATTAATTCACTGATGATCTCAAAAAATCAGTTCTTGAAAGTACCTACTTAAATATTATCAGTTCTAAAGAAAAATAGTAAATAGTAGGTTTTTACTATTTTAAAAGTAAACAAGTTTAAAGGTGAAAACAAACATACGATTCTTTAGTAAATAAAATATATTGTGCCTAACATTGACGCTAAAATAGGTCCAGTTTACCATGTATGACAGGCCATGAATGCCTGCCGCTGGTTTTCAATTTTAATTAATAAATAAGTAGGTAACTTTAATTGTTTCCTACATTAGAGAGTTGATTCTATGGTTAAACTTAGCAATTTCGTTCCCTAAATTACTGCCAATGAATTAAACGTTTTCCTTACAATCATAGATACACGACACATAGCTAGTCGCTGCAATACCTACAGCTTATCTTCCAATCCAACAGGTTCATCCCCAGGCCACAGTCCGGTGCTGAACCTCTCAAAATCCGGGTCTGGTGGCGACCGAGACCGGTCGGAGCGGAGCGAGCGCGACCGCAACGACCGGGGCGAAGGCTCCGCGAGCGGGCGAAGCTCCGCCGCGTCCCGCCGAAGCCCCCAGCCTCCTAGACTGCCCTCCGCAGCCACGGCAGCCGCCAGCCCGAGGTCACACTCCGATGAGAGCGACGCACAACTATCAGATCAAGAGGATCACAATGTTAAAGATGAAGATGATGGTAAGTTGAACGTTTATTAATATAGAACTTATTATAATCTTCCCATAATTAATAGGGTAAGTAAAATGCAATTCAAATATGAATAGGAACGTCAATGACCTGTATGTGTCAAATGTTACTCGAAAAGTAAGGTTTGCAAAGAAAACTTATTTTCATCCCATCTATTCGAAAAGGACGACTTTGTTCGCCTTTAAGTGCGACCAAAGGTAGTGTTTTCTGTATCAAACTTTTAACGGGAAATAAAAGTATTTTTATTTCCCGTTAAATGTTTTATTCCCCGTTAAGTATTTTTATTCCCCGTTATCTGAAATAAGTGCGCAGCAATGAATTTGGAACATCTTAGTGTTTAGCGCCAAAGAAATTGAACGCATATATTGTTTGAATGATAAATACAACAAAAATGACAAAAATGACTAAATTTTATAAATATGTCTAAAACCAAACAAAAATAGATTAAAATGACTAAAAATGACTAAGTATTACAAAAATGACTAAAAATAGACTAAAATAGATTAAAATGATTAAAAATGACGAAGAATTACAAAAATGACTAAAAATAGATTAAAATGACCATAAATGTCAAAAAATGACTAAAATGACAAAAAAATGACTAAATGACTAAACATAGATTAAAATGACCAAAACTGTCTAAAAACTAAAATGACTAAGAATAACAAAAATGACTAAAAATAAATTAAAATGACCAAAAATTACAAAAAATAACTAAAAATGACTAAAATGACTAAGAATTACAAAAATGACTAAAAATAAATTAAAATGACCAAAAATTACAAAAAATAACTAAAAATGACTAAAATGTCTAAAAATGACAAATATTGACAAATAATAAAATGATGAGGCGCCTTTTATTTCCTCATAGAGGGTGATGAAAAGTAGAGTGTATGACTCGGGCGCAAATATATTTTTGGCTCGGGCGACGTACTTTGAATCCCTCGCTACGTTCAGGATTCTACTAAAGAACCCCTCGCTACGCTCGGGATTCTACACAAGAATCCTTCACTTCGCTCTCGATTCAAAAAACGCCCTCGCCGTAAAAATATTACTTTGCTCCCTTATGATACAATCTACTATTGCGTCTCATTAATATTTTTTTTGCGTTTGATGAGAGAGCTGTCCAGGTAGCTAAATATTGGTCGGACAAAATTTGAGTTCAATCGACACGACAAGAAGAAGAAAAATATTATTTTTTTTTACTTTTCGTTTAACTGAAAGTTTTTACTTCACTTAGATTTAACTAAGACTAGTTAAAGTAGTCTAAGTGAAGTAAAAACATTATTGTTTAATCTAAAGTAGCAACAAATAAGACTCAAAAAAGAAACAAAAAAGAAAACCGAACTAATTATGACTAACTAGTTCTGTTTTTTTTTTATTGCTGGCAACAATTCGCCTTTTTATTCCATTCGTCAATACTCAAACACTTCACTCTGTATGCATAGTAAACCAAAATTTGAAAAAACATCTTGTTTTGCTCGCCCTACCTGATTCAATTTGACAGTTATGACATCACAACATGGCGCTAAGTCGATCCTATTCTTATTTAAAACGCATAATAACCAGTCTACTTTAGCTACACAAACCAAAGAGGTAGGTACGTGGAGT
Organism: Mythimna separata; assembly: GCA_030763345.1. NCBI lineage: Eukaryota > Metazoa > Arthropoda > Insecta > Lepidoptera > Noctuidae > Mythimna > Mythimna separata. Next base: position 13,130,104 of record CM061180.1, read on the forward strand.
AGGGTGTAGAGTCCTGCAAGTCTTTATTAAAAAGGTAGAAAGTGACCAGACGAGTGTTTATTCTTAGTCAGGCAACTGTCTGGACAGGTGATTTTGGAATATACAAATGATTCAATCGCGGGGAGAACTATACCACGCTGCCGGATTTTGATTTTTAATTCCTATGTGGCTACAGAGATGGCGCTAGAGTCTAATATCTTTGGATCCGTAACGTGTAACTGTATCTGCACTTGCACAATGAATATAAGGATGATGATCGGTCGGTGCCTCAATTCATTAAAAATAGGCAACTTGTACGCTTTCCAAAGGTCACAAGAAATATTAGAAGATGTATATTTTAATGGTTGAGAAAATAATCACAGCAAGAATTTACCCAGCTTTACCATAAAAAGACATAGACAATCACCACAGAGAAACTGAATCACCTTGCACAACCTCGGAATATTGATACATTCTCCGTCTTTGTTATATCTTCCCTAAGTAATAATTGAAGCCAGGCAATTTACTTTCTTGTACGGAATATAATAATCGCAATTTCACAGCGATGAATATCTGTTTAATTTCATATAAATTAGATGTATCGATAAATGAGGCGATCTTTCCGCGGCAATCACGGCGCGGCTGTGCCATGACAAGAAAGTGTCCGTGTTACATTAACACGAGGGTATCACCCGCTCAATATACTTGCCATGTAATGCACGGCGAAATTACCCAGTAATAGCCCTGGAACCTTCAGCATTCATAGTTCGGAAATTATCAGCCATAAAACCACGGTTCCTTTTATTCTAGACTGGAAATACTTGTGCAAAATGGCTTCCCGGCAATACCTACATTGTAGATACGAAGCAATGTTAATTATTTTATCGCTCTCATGTCGAATTGGTCTTAAGTACTCGATATAAATTAGTAATATAAAATCTGTATATTTCTGCCAGTAAATCTACATTGCAGCAAAGAAATAATGGCATAGAATCAATAGCGAGTGGCTCGCCAGTGCATCCTGGCGGTCGATTAGCAAATGATCATGCGGCTGCGTTCCCATACGTTTTCCCATCTTGATCCCTAGACACCGCACGTTTGCTTGTAATGGTCCTATATAATAAAATCTTATTACGAGTATCGCCCGCAATTGCCGTCAATGATGTATGAATAGCGCTTAAAAGGACCCAATTCAATTTTACACGTGAGTTCGAGACCTTTGGCTGTTTATACGTTTATTTTAAAATGAGTTGTCTCAGGTAATAATACGTTAAGATAAAAGCCAATCTAAGTATCCTTATAATGATATAGATTTACTAATAACCCCGGACATTTGAAAAAGAAAATATCCAAGCGTACCGTTGGATATGTCTCGTCTCATGTGAGTAATATTTAATCACGAGAAAGGCCTGTGTTTAGTTAACCATCATATATCATGAACTATTAACACCATTACACTCAAGTGATGGATGGCATGACAATTTCTCCGACGACACGTATTAGGTTCGTTTTATTCTCAGCTTTTTATTCATGAGTTTATTGCCGTACTAAATATTTTAATCAATTTAGTTTACTATCTTCTTCTGGATCATCAATCAAGCGAAAACTAGTTATTAAGCCGACGTCACTAAGTTATAAACGCAATTACAGCCATTTGAAAATAGAATGGGAAAATCATAAAATCAGTGCCTGATGGAGAGAAATAACGGTCCAACATTGCAAGCGCATTTAGATCTTGAGATAGCATTTAAAAATTTTATTGCTTTTTTTATTAAATAAACAATAAAGAAATTCCGCTAACTATGAGAATGTAATTTAATTATTGAACATTTTCTATTGCATAGATATAGCGTGCACAGTGCGGTAACCGCGCGCCGCGACGGTGCCAATCATAACATTGATCCACAAATGTAAATACTTGGCCCATACAATAGCTAAATTAAGTGAAACAATAAGGATTGTGTGTGGGTTATTGCAAGCTGCACACAAAATGCTCAGAGAGCGTGGGAACGGATAACTGGCTGCGATTTATAGGAAACACTCACCGGCCGCGGAATTACGGGATGAGCCTCGGGAAATTCGAGCACACGAAAGATTCACGAGGAAATCGGTAACTGAAATCAGTTAAGCTTTTTTTGAGGTGGATCATCAAATGACTTGCTCTAGAATGGTACGGGCGTGGCAGACTTTTACTGACTAAAACCCACCTTTGCCCTTCAGTTGTTCTTTTCATTCTAGGGACACGGCAACTGATTCCAACATTCTCGCGGAAATCAAATAGGCTGTACACAGAGTTTAGTATTTCAAATTTAATTCTGTCGCAATCGTTAATATTCATAGTTAATTTACAATTAATTCTGTCTATACGTAATTCATGCTCGTCACGATCGCCCTAGTCTGATTATAAAAATGCTTTTTGTAAAGCCCGTGTCATTCAACTTTGATCTTTGTTCATCTGACGATACCTTTTCCTTTCAATCAACGCTCTCATCTCGGATCTAATTTTGTTTTATATCCGTGAAGTCTTTTCCTCGGTCGCACGGGCCGATTGATTTTGTGTCCTTAGTATTAGTTATAGAGTCTAGGTTCGTTTGTTTAAAATGTTTAGGATCCTGTTAATTGGCCTTATTAGGGAGATGGTGTTGTGACAACCCGAGAGTGCTATCGTGCGCATCGACAATGACGAAACGATGTTGTCTTCATTATTTGATGAGCGGTCACTATCTTGTCAGTTAAATTAAATGTATCGATAGATTATTTTGGACCGTGAGAGACGCCAATCCAAGTTTTTTTTTCGTGTGAGGTCCGTTATTGACATAAGGCGTACATTATTGTAATTATCTCGTCATTTTTAAAATAATAAATACCTATTATGTTTCATCACGTTCACCGGAGAGAGTATTATGCTGTACTTTTAGTAGGTGAATACCGTCATAAAATTTAAAGGTGCCTTTGACATCAGATTTTCCAAATTAATGTCTTTGTCTGAAATGCCAGGCGAGTAATTATGGAATAAAATCGATATAATATTCGAATAGCTGGGCCGTCCTCGCAGCGAATAACTTGCGGCATAGTGCAGCGGCGCATATAAATCGGTTAGAGACAGCCCATTCGGTGTCGAATGGCTCTGTGGTATCCCTATTCTGTGAACATGGAGACGAACTATCGGAAAATTCCATCTTGTAATCGTTACCCCAAGTGTTAGTTTCAAACTAATAGTTATTTAGTGCTCAAGTGAGCAAATCCAAGTGAATTTGGAAACTTTCACGTAATCTTATAGTTAACTGGACCCAAATAATTTTGATACAACCGCAATATTTTCAAAATTAGAATCAAAGCTTTCTTTAAAATGAGCTTTCACAGCTTTAAACTGACAATTGAGTAGTGTGTGACAAGTAATATTTACGATCGTTAACGTTGCGTCATTCGAAATGTATTTCCGAATAAGCAGGCCACGCTCGGTGAACTCCATCAAAGCCTTGCGCCGATGATCACCACGCGATATCGGTGTTCATCGGTACAATAATTGCGAACCGAATGATACATGCACGCGATTCTCGAATATCCTCGTTTGTCGGTATTGCGAGGTTTTTTTGTTCTACACAACCCATTTATGACTTTTTATGAAGCTGTTATTGAAATTAATAATCGTTTATTATAGTCGTATGAATCTGTGCTCTCAGATTTACTACCTTAATTTTAATATGCAGTATTTTAAATTTGAGGCGGGTCGAACGTTTTGGCCTAGACAAATATGTCCAGAAGTCAAAACTAAACCTAGCCCTCCCACTTTATTTGGTAGCTAAATTGATATTTAAATATGAGTTAGATTGTTGTTATGAAATAGTAATATCTTTGCGTAGGTGTAGCTAGACCCTCATTGGTCTAAGCGTTAAGATACCTATTATTTAAGCTGGTTCATGTTTAGTAACTGTTAGTAGTTTATTTTATATCGTTAAGTATAAAACCCCCAAGTTTATTCCCCAAATTACCACTACACATACAAAAAATTCCAATGATACCTAAACCGAATATTTTATCAACAGCTTCATTTTGTTTAGGTGGAGATCTGAGCGACGGTGAGCGCGAGATGCCAGCATCAGCGTCGCCGGCGCCGGTGAGCTACGCGGCCCAGCCGGGAACCCCACCCAACGTGCCGGTGGACCCCACCGCCGACACGCTGGTGTCCTCCACCGAAACGCTGCTGAGGAACATACAGGGCCTCCTGAAGGTGGCTGCGGACAACGCCAGGCAACAGGAGAGGCAAATCAGCTATGAGAAAGGTAAGCTGCTTCAAATGTATATGTTTATGAAAGAGAAGGGAGAAATGCATTGATGTGTTATTCTTTTAAGGCTTCAGACAAGTGTTTCGTTGTAATTAATATAAACAAAAAAATGTAATGAATAATAAATGGACAGACGGACAAACGGACTACAAGGTGATCTTATAAGAGTTCGGTTTTTTTTCTTTTGAGGTATAGGACCCTTAAAAATAAAAAATGTTGTTCGTCACTCATTCAGGCATTCGTCTACTGAACCTCTTATTCAGAATTACTGTGAGATTGGAGATGATGCTTTTGTACCTTTAAAGATTAAATCTTCAGATGTGGGGAAATCTTTCCTTAAGTTGAGCTTAGCTTTAGAAGTTGCTGAATTTGAAGTTTTCATAATCTTGTCCTCGTGTAGATTCACTGTCTTCTGAAAATAACTCAGTTATCGAAGAATAAAGTCCATATTATTAAACTGCGATCATTGAAGAGTAGCAAATACGTAGGTGGGTACGAATTTCTCAGAAATATGGAAGCACCGTTTCAGAATTTACATATGAAATTATCATAGATTATAATACGGAGACACTGTAACATGCAGGAAGCCGTATCGATGTAAATGTTATAATCGATATTAGTCGAGATCTCGCGTGAATCGATTCTGGGTAATCTGACGTATAAGCAACATTGATTAGCCGCTGTTAGGACCTTAGATCACGTATTTTAACCTGTAAGTTCTACATTCTGCTAGGAGCGCGTATTAACGACACATGTTTCATTTGCATCGCATTATATGTTGTCTATTTATTGCGTTATTACGCGAAATTATTAAAATTAGAAAATAGTCGGTAAACAGCAGTTTTGTTGTACATTATAGGTACTTGTATGATATGTGCAGCCGACACGTATGGAACCGCTCCGGGCTGAGTTTTATGATACGAGTATTTATGTGTTTGTGTCAATTAACTACGACATAAACATGCACTTTATTTATTGAGACCTACTGCCTTTAGTGCTTGAGAAATATTCTCTTATATCTACAGGGCAATACAGGGCCGTTAACTTAAAGTTTCGACGCACGAAAAATTCTTGCCGTTGACACCTGTTGCCTTAGGCACGTAGAAGGTTTCTAATGTTCGTAATTACTGCAGGCGGATCTTCGATATTTTTACTGCATATTTTTTTGAATATTTAAACCGATGACCCAGATAGTAGATATAATATTGCAGTTAAATGCAGGGAATTAAGCGATAAAATGGATAAGTATGATAAAATTTCCGTTGTTGTAGAAGAATGTTAAGTTAGCAATATATAATGTGTAGAATAGAATAGATAAAGTAAGCCGAGAACGGAGACAGGGTAGGTAGTGTGCGCACGGGCGCATGTCGTGCCTTTTGCAAATAGCCGTAGTACAGATGCGCCTGAGTTATAGCCGGGCCCACTATCATTACACACGATTCCATTCGGACAGCATAATTGTTTAATTGATATTTCTGCGAGTTATTTATTCACGTCATTCCGTTTTCTCCATGAGAAATAATCCGTGCTTTATGGTATGAGAACGGCGCGTAAAAATAATTCTGTTTCATTGTGAATAAACTTGCTTTACTTTTTATAACTATAGTCTTCAAAGAGTCTTTTTATGTTTCCAACTACCACGCTAAGGAAAGTTTCGTACATTTTCCAATTTAGATTAAGATACATTTTGAATAAAATTTTATACAACATTATTCAATTTTCGTTTGCCTAAATAAAAAGAAACGAAACGCAATTGTTATAAAAACCCATAAAAATACAGAGCTCAGGGAGAAGACGCGCGAGTCATCATCAAACTTGAATATCAATATTGCGCCTCCAGCCAATTGTATTAATAAACAAAACAAAATGAGAAATAATAATGCTATAGGCTAACAAAAGGTTCCATTTCTCCCCCTGGTATATAAGTAAAAGTTAAACGAACACCCTACATTCGTATATTTAAGGATCAAAATCGTACGTCAGCAAACCCAGTAATTTTGTTATTACGATAATAAAATTATTGTTGATGAAACATTTTTTCGAATCGATGTGTCTGGCGAACTTTACCGATGAAATTCTTTTTTATATAAATTACGGCAATCGGGCTCGCTGCGCCCGACTCAATTGATAGGTGTTACTGACTGAATCGGGCTTTAGTTGGTCCGGACGGATGCTTATGTGCCTACTATGTGATTCTTTCTTTTAATCCTTTTAATGTTCAAGGAGCAATCAGTTTTGAGTTCATCTTTTACGCTCTCTACCGACTTAGTTACGTGTATAGTCATAATTGTAGCAACCTTCTTCTTTTTTGCGTTTACCCGGTGGATTGCTAGCGTCTGCTTCGGCTAAAGGTCATAAGTTATTTCTCAAAGAGAACCGGGCGCCAATTACTGCTATTTCTAGAAAAATAAATTCCTTTGCCTTCATAGTTTTAGAAATAACTGATAAAAGCATGCAGAAATTGTTTTTAATTCCAAGCGCGCGAGCTGAATCATTTTTAACCTACAAAAGGAGTAAAAACCTTTATAAGTATGAGCGACTAAGCAAACACTGTCGGCTAGGTCCCCTCGCAGTCGCAAATGACAGATCACTATCTAGGACAGTCGCTGACGATTTTTACACTAGTACAGAATGGGTTGGAGCAGACAAATGTTTTGCATTCACCGGCTTATCAGATAAGGGACGAGGGGTAGCAAAGGAGTGCGTGATAAACTGGTGTCGATTCGTACGTGTAAATAGAGTGCCAATGAATGGGAAATAGGTGTCATATTGTGGCCTTTTCAAGTGCGTTTTGTTGCGACTTTGATATAACAAGTTTGGAAAGAGGTTTTTGACGGGTTTTCATGTTTTATGATGGGCTTTCAGATTGCAGCTCTTTTGTGTAGCTTTTAGAGGCTTCAAAATCGATCGGTTACAATATTTGTGCAGTTTTCACGGCATATTCTTCACAGTAAGAACTGCAAAACGAATGCAATCAATAAAAACGCTCAAATACTCAAAGTTAAATTGGTTAAAACAGAACAAAAACTTTCTTTCTGCTCACATGAAATTCCGAAAGCGGTACATCAACGCATTCCTGATCAAAACTAAAAAACAAAACGCCTGTAACACGGTGAACCGGCCGATTGCGATCATTGCGACATAAATCTGCTTCGGCTACTCTTTTAAGCCTTTATCCCTGTTAATTCTTACTGCTTAGTTTATTTCTGTACCAAATGGTCCGATCTTGTTGGCTGGGTTTTGTTACGCTATTTTGTTTAACAACTATCAGTTTTTGTTAAGCTAAGTGCTGGTCAACGGACAAATGGCGCGCGCGCAGATAGCCCGTGAGCACTTTATGGCGCCTCGGTCAAGATTCGTATTTATTTGCTTTAAGAAAGCGTTTAATTTAAATATAGAATGTAATGTAAGACGAGTGATACCTTCTTGTCGGGCCGGGCAGGTGGTGTTGAGTTGTGGTATGTGCGTACACACAGCGCCATCTAGTCGGCATTTGTGGAACTATTTCTTTTTAAAGTTGTATTTTTTTTTTGGAATGGCCTGTGTCTACATTTTTAAAATAACGGTTTTACGTAGATACCTATTAAACTAGAATAGAAATAGTGTTTAAAACGCAATAACTGACTCAGTTTACAGTTACAACTAATCGCTGTTTTTATAGCTCCGAGTCCAAACACAAAAGTCCTTGTCACCTGTAATTTGTGTCGCAAATGACGTCACCAAACTGCAAATATGACACGTTATAGGGGAAGAGCCCATCAATAACGTAGTGACCGATCGAACATACACCGACTGGCCAATGATAAAAACTGATGAGCAAATAGACGGACAAGACTTGTGTACTCAACTAATGGATTCAATTGATATGAAAGCTTTTACAATGCTGACGACCCGACATTATCGGGGTGAAGCTAAATTACTGTTTTATGTGCGATTTTACATTTGTGCTGCTGATTGACCAGATTTACGATATGATTACGCGTTGTTTTGTTTAGTGACACATTTTCTAATGATGGCGCAGGTTTTTAGAATTATATTAAATGTGCTATGTTCAATAATATCGTTACCTAAATTTTTCTTCTACCTGCCCGTATCCCATATTACTTGGAGTCGGCGCAATATGTTTTTTTTCTTCCATTCTGTCCTGTCGTCCGTCACACTATCACCCTTTTCTTTGTTTTCTTTGCCCATTTGTCGCCCTTTTCTTTCTATTAAATGTACGAGTACCTACTATTCTAATCAATACCATGTTTACACCAAAACCAACATTACCACTAGCAACAAAAGCTTGCTACATCGCAGCATTTGCGCAAAATTACGACATCGCAACTCAAATTGATTTAGCGTTGCCTGTTTCATTATACACAACATTTAGATTCAACTACAAAGTCAGGATTTGTCAGTATAGGTGTTCATCACGAGCGGCCGTCATAAGTTCATAACTCAGCTGCGGCCTGGCTGTTGTAGCTAGCTCCCATCGCAGTACAAACAACCGCCCCCAGCGCCTTAACGAGCCACCGCGAGATGCGCCGGCGCAGATACAAGCAACGACGCATTGTTGCCGCGCCGCGCCAGCTTTCGCACCATTGTGCAACCGAGGTGTGCTGCAAAAATCGGTTAATGCAATCTTTGTTTGTTTACATCCATTTACCGAGCATTATGGAATATGCTCCGTCTTATTAAATCCGAGATTCACTATTATGTCAGCCCACTTCAAAACTAGTTTAGCAAGTCCTAACTCTAGCTATGGCTAAGCCATTGTGGTTTTCGCCCGCTCGATGAACTAAGTAAACAATAAGTGACATTAAGTGCGGGATATTAAAATGCCATTCCTGCAATGTACCGATACGCGAGAGACACGGGCGGCCATATTGGATTACTTGCGCGTGTCGCTCCGGTTACATTGCGCACGCGCACGCGACTCGACCACACGCGCGCCATCTAGCGGACCTACTTTGAATATTGAATGTGGCTTACCGGATTACAGGCATGTGCAAATCTGTGAAGTAGTGTGAACTGAATTGTTATGTGGACACACTAACAGACACTAATTAGATTCTGATTAAAGTCTGATAGGAAGTCATCACAGTACAAAAACAAAAAGACTCATCGCTATAAGACTTATAAGACACTCATATAGTACCTATATTGGCGTTCATTATCGATCGCTTTCATAGAAAAAAGGCTTACTCTCAATACTGAAAGCATTTCAGCCTTCGTTAAAGAAACCGTAAGCTGAAAAGCTACATTTGAAAGACTACACGTGTCACCGAAGTCCTCCAAGTGATATTTTTATCTTCTCGATAAAAGGTCGTCTTAATAAATATGTTTTCGTACACTTTCGAAGATAGAATATTTATAAGGCATGAGTCAATTATTGTTATTGTATCAGAAAATGCTTCTTTCGTGTTTATGTAAGGATAAATAATTATCCTCATTTTCTTAGGGGAAAACTTTGCGCGCGTGTTACTCCCGAGGCGTAATGCTCAAATATTAACAATGGAAATATTAAATTTCAATTTTATACAGGCGTGGGTCTATTGTTGATGTGTCGTTGTGGAGAGCTCTGTATGCGGTTGTGTTACATTTGATTTTGTTATTGGTAGCCAATTTATTTTACTTGCCATTAACTACCTACTATCGCATTTCAGTTAAAACTATCTTCTTTTAGGATTATTCACTTAGAAACAATAGAACCTACATGTCATAACTTTATCTATCTTTATCTTTAGATGATGATGATCTATTCATAGTACCTATTATAAGTAGTTATTTTCAACTCAAGGACTGTACACATTATGAAAAAAATTAACTTACCATTACATATCTTAACATAATAATTTCTCAATAAATTGTATCTAAATTTTAAATAATAAAAAAGAGTAAGTATTTTATAGCAGCATAAGAAATAAATAGACACCACAAAAATAAATATTAAAAAAAAAGTTGTTGGTAACAATCCTCCACAACATGATGGACTGAATGTATGCCCAAGAGACTGACGACGTTGTATGGCAATGCTCAATCCCTAGTTGAGGTACCAGCCCTTGAGCTCTCGTAGCAAAAATTTTGAAGTTAAAAAATAAAATAAAAATATACCTACGCTATTAAACATCATAGGGAACATTTCAAACAGACACAGACCACCTAAAGTAGATGCGAACATTAACTTAAAATTCAATATAATAGTCCTACGTAAACTAGTGAATAATGCATATTCGAAATACAAACATTATAATAGTATTGTCGATAAAACGTGTTCTATATAGTCTCTACTTAAGAATGATAATCCTATTTCATCGACTAGGGAAGGGTTGCGCGTTCTATCGCCCGGGGGCACATCACTACTTACTGTTGAATTCATCAAGTCACTCATGCGATAGATTTGTAATCTGTGGTGGAGGAACACTCAACACTTCTGCCAAACATTTAATCAATAAAATAAAATCCGCTAAAGTCTGCTTTTTAATCCCTGAGACTAAGTTGACACAGGAAAATGTCAAACTTACAATAATAATGATGCCAGTTCTTTTATGTTGTGACAACCCACGTAATGTCATTTTAATCTCGGAGATTAAAAAATAGACTTTAAGTTTATATTACAAAAATGCAGTTTATTTTACAAGAAATCTAGCCACTCACTAGACAATATCTAATTAGTTTTGTAAATATAACTATCTAGGTACGCTAATTAAAAACTACATACTCGTAGAACTATGCAACCTCAACCCTAGATTTTCTGTTACTAATTATTAATATTAATAAGTACTTTGTTTCCTGGTATAATATCTGAATCTTTGTGAAATAAGGAAGAGCTTATAGCTAAGTAACAACAGTTATGCAAGTCGATTTCCAAGGTTCAGCAATGCTTGCAAAGAACGGTCTGTAGATGGGTAAACCTTTTAACGTACCGATATTCTTCCATTCCTCGGAACGGAAAGCACGTTTAACCGATCGAAAAGTCATTCAGATGACATCCCACCTAAAAAAAAAGGTGTCATCTTTGAAAACCGTTATGAATAGTCATAAGCCAGAAAATTTCACACCAGTCGTAGGCAGGGGTAATATGTCACCCAGTTTCTGGGTTGTGAACGCCAGATAGGCAGTCGCTCCATTTAAAACCCTGGCATCCAGGTACGACCGGTATGAATGAAAACCAACCCCAATTTAGTTCTGACAACTTTAGGCACGCTCTTCAACTCCGCCTAAGAAAGGTAGAAGTCATTTGAATGATTTCCCACCTAAAAAAAAGGCAATTTTTATGAAATTAATAAATATAGATCTAACTTAAACGTTTAAAAAAATGTTTCAATTTCTTGAATTTCATAAAATATGTGAAGGTAACAACCAAAAATTTTAAAGCACTAAATCTGCGATATACTTATTCTGTTGAGCTAGACAATCGGCATAGTACTCGTATACCCCTGGGAACGTTACTTACCAACTGAGCAACGAAGTTATAAATAGAATTGTTTTTCAATTAAGAAGTTATAGCAATCCGAATTTATGCCATACATATAAATTTATAGACAGTGGCTCAAATATGAATCCTGTGCCGCAACAAGCTAAGAAACTCCCTCAGGATCTCCGGATCTAATGTAACACCATTTGAAAACGGTAAACGTACAGACTCTCAATGAGGTGTTCAAAATTGAATTAAACTCCTGGGTGTTAGAGCCTAAATTCCTTTGTAGGTTGGTGTCGGATAGGTCAGTTTGTCTCGGAAAGGTAAAGCAAAGGGGTAAAGTGAGACAATCGTAAAGTTTAATAATAATTACATTCTCAACTCTCGTCGCAGGTTGTGCGCAATAATTAACCGCTCGGAATTACTTAGCTGAAATAATTTAATGTGACGCACGCCGAATTGTTCGCGTTGGTGTGCGCGTGCCCTTACGGCAGAATGTGGGGAACTGTGGATGTGCTAACTAGTACTTATTTATTGAGGATTCCTCAAATACGCCTGAAGTCAAGTTGTAAGCAGTTTATAGATAAGCTTTTGTTTTTTTATCTAATTAAAATCATCACCCAAAGGGCAATGAAAAGGACTATGCTTGGAGTTTCCTTGCGCGATTATATCAGAAATAAAAATATCCGCTAGAGAACCAAGGTTACCGACATAGCTCGAAGAATCACCTCTTGGGCTTTGCCTACGTCCAGCAGTACGTATATAGCAGCAGGACGTCTTACGGCTGAAATTATGGATGATGATGATGAAAATCATCGGTTTTTAATTCATTTAAATTCTGTCAGTAACGGCCCAAGTTCAATGTAAGTATAGTTGAAATAACTAAACCTTAATAAACATGTAAAATAATTAAAATTCTAGTTGGATACATTATCAGTAAATTAGGTAAAAAATAACGTACAAAAGTATGTCAAAGTGAAATAAGCATACTCATTGATAGCAGAGCAGTTGTTATCTTAAAACTATGTGGTAACTTAGCAGTCTAAGTGCTCTTAATATTTAAGACTCGTGAAACCCAAGGATACGAGTAGTTTCCTTAGCCAAGGAATAAGATCCACAATTCTTAGTTTTGATAACATAATCCGAGCCCAAGTAATAGTGGTCGTATATTGTCTCTATGGGGTGGAAAGTGAACGCTTGCTCCACTGCCAATTTACATACGGAATTACGAGCCGGAATAATATGTTTGATAGTCCTGTTTATTGCTCTAGTTATATTTGCATTTGTTACTCCTAACTAAGTATTATCTATGCTGCTCAACAACAAAAAAACGCTCAGAGCGAATACAATTTTTTTTCACTTCCTCCATTAAAAGAACTTGCTCCATTATTTTTCATTAAAAACATTTCTAGCAATTTCTATTCCCATTGCAGATGGGGAATTGAAATAAAATTAGTCATAGCGTACACCTGCCCGCGACTCGGAGGAGCATTAATATTCTTTATATGCAGTTAAATTTAGGTACGGCGCGGAAACATCGGGAACTTTGCACAAAAATGAAAAATTACCGGTCAGGGAGCGGCGACCGCAAAAACACCGCATAAGAAACAACTAATGAAAGCTTAGAGCCATTCGCATAAATCTCCCTTACATTTTTAATACCAATATATCCGGCGAGGGGAGCATCCACCGGGGAAGAAAATGTGTAGTCGAAAAACAAAACATTCGCGGACCTCCGCGTTTATATCTTATTTAAATACCACCAGATGTTGTTCGCTTATAAATGTGGATATTTTTTAATCGGTGCCTTACCAGAGACATAATGGTATCAGCCGATCTGCCGTCAGCTGGTATGTAGATGTACACAAGTTTATCGTGTTCGGTGGCTAATTTAAAAATCTCTCTCGGAAAAGTATTCCCGTCGGCCGGCCCGTCATCGCACCGCGGCCGGTTGATATCTCTTTTGACCCGTATATTTTTTATTCGCTTCGTTACCTAAGCTTTTTCGTATCGTATCGAATCTCGAGGAGTCGTGTAGTCTCATTAAAATAATACAGGGCTACCGGATAATCTTATCCGGTGTGTTTCGATCGCAGATTGGGTGCGCGTGCGGCGATAACACCACGAGTTATTCAGACAGTGCACGCTCGATACGCTACTACTTTTTAATCCATTTTGCGACGACATCTTCATTATTTGTACCTTTACCTTAGTAATAAGGCTATACAAGAGTGCCAAGGTTTACGACGCTCGTCAAACCTACGACTCGGTAGCGGCATACGAAATGCAAATCCCTTATAATATATTCATAAAATTATGTGTTACACATGTATGACAAAATCTTCCCGTCAAATAAAGTAGTACTAGCAAGTGTGTTTTTTATGAAGGGCACTCGTGGGTTTGCCTCTTAAAAAGTACTCTTATTTCGTGTTGTATAGGGTGAAAATTTGCGCAATAAAGTACGGGCTGCAAAAGATTTTACGTTCTAAATTTCACACATAATAAAGGGAAGCAATTCTTATGATTATTAGCGTGGAGACTGCGGGAATAATCCTCCGCAGTGACATCGCTGTGTGACATAAGCCGGAAAAATCTAATAACAATAAAATAAAATTGCTGCCGGTTTGTAAATTTAAAAAAGGCATAGGGAAGAAAATTCGTTTTCGCGCCATGACAACCATTACCGTTACTTTGAATTTACCTTTTAAGAGGATCGTCAATTCAGTTAATGTGTTTATACTTAATCTATAAGTAGGGATGCCCGGCTCCTATATCTCTGGGCAAATTTTAATCCGCGCATAAAAGATTCTATATAAATCATATCAGGCGTCTTTGTTAAAGCTCTTAAAGTGCTTAAATCAACAATATTCGTGAGTAATATTTCCTTATGCTATTACTATTAAAATTGCACCTTAAGACTTCCGACTCATTCGTGTTAAAACGTCTGAAGACAGGGTCGAGGGTGATCTGAATGCATACTTTTGTTTCCCATTCAGAGCCCCATTTCGGTCGCTTCTACCGCAACGCTCGTTTAAATTATTTTGCCAGTTTTGAGTCGTAAATTTTACGAAGACTTTAATTGTTATTTTAACTGCAAGCTCAACTTCGTGTTCGTGAAGGCGGGGGCTGTGAAAATATGTCTTAATTCGCTCACCCTATGACTTATGTTTCATTGAAATTAAACCGTTTCGTTCTTTGTACTTAAGCTATTTCACAGACAGGTAATAAATTCTCAGTTTTGTCTAACACCTTTTAAATTGTCCGAACTTGTAGCTACTAATGATATCTTGATACCTTCTCAATCAGTTCTGCAAAACTGAATCAGAAGCAATGGAAGCAGATCTCCAAGGAGTCGTTATTCTAAACAAGCCAGAGCGCATTTGATCCCGTGGAGCATGTCTCAAAGGGCGTCATATTCGAAATTTAAATATTATTGTTGTTTTTACTGAGTGCAACGAAATTGAAGAGAAATAGAATTTATTCCCGCGCCCCTCCGCGACTCGGGAATCACATTTGACTGCCGGCTAAAAAAAATAAAAAGCCCATTTGACTTTTCGTCTTCCTGTTCCAAAATCGTTTAAGTATCGATTATGATTATCAGCTAATTACTTACCTTCGAAACATTATTAAATTGCGTAATCAAAATTGATCCTTTTGTTTATGGGTCTCGATCCTTTCAATCATCTATCGACCATTGAGTTTCGATATCATAATAATTGTCCATAATTATATATTCCCTTGAACGGAGCGCATCGTTTTTATTGTTATTTTATTTATAAAGTAATAATTTTTTCGTCGGACGCAAGTCGATCAGGTTTTAAATTTGATTGATCCGATATAAAGATCGATTTAATAATCGAGTGTTCCGCTTATGTTTTAGTTTTCTCTTTTATCGATAAACGTTTTCATAGGATCGGTTTTGTTTTGCCTTCTTAGTGTCTGTGTTCTGATGATTTATGGGTCGCTAATTTTGATGTTAGTAATCGTTTTTATTTCATTCGTTTTAAGATGAGATATTATTATTGAAAGATATTCAATAATGACCCGTATCGAGTCGGCGCTCTAAACTAATCATAGTAATCGATCGATATGAAGTATCTCTATCGTTGTATTAAAACAATACGGAGATACTTAGATGGTTGCTAAGTACGCAGGGACCACCGGGAGCACCTTTTGTTAAGGCTCTTCTACTCGCAAATCGCGAGATGCTGAGATACGCCGCATACCAACGCGGGCCCTTAATGGCCATCCCTCGACAAAGGTAATTTACGTCTCATGTGCGAAACCACTCTTAACTAAAAGCCCCTTAAATTACAGCATACACCGGGATTGATTCGAAATTAATCTCGCAACCGATGCGGTCTCGAGATTGACGCTTTTTGTTTAAAAAAAAAACTGTTATATAGATGTTGTTGTGGCTGGGAATTGATGACAAATCGATAAAAATAAGCACCTCCTCCTTTTTGAGGTTGCTTAACAAGTTGTGTGATACGACCAAAATGCTAAGCGTTTTGTGTACAATTAATAATGATATTTTTTATCTCGCTACAGATTAGAGTTTTACAAATAATTTTCAATGACAAACGTAAACTATAAATGAAGTAATAATTCTCGATACATGAACCAAACAACACAAACGGCCAAAAACCTTCGAAGCCCACGAAGTGTTCGAGGCCAGAACTTGGATTGAATACTTAATATTAGTAACAAACGATGAGTAAGCCAACGTTTCAATTTACAAGATCACAATCCCAGATAGCTATTGTGCGATATTCATACATATATCTCGGGACCTTATTATAAGCTTCGCGAGCGCAAGTTAACTTGTCTCTGGTTTATCGCGAAGATTTTTGTTCGTCGATACGGCGCATGAGCATCGACCGGGCTACCTCTTTGCTCGTATGTTCGTATCATTGTAGATGCATATCGCTGGTCACCAGTTCTTTTGACGCTTTGGGAATTACTGGTAATTGGCTATGTTTGGATGTTGTTTGTTTTGGATTACCAAGTGATTTATTATCAACTGTTCCAAGTTTAAGAAGAGAGAGTTTTATCAGTTTTACTTTGCGTTTTATTTGTATCCATCAATTCGTTGTTATTCTCAGTCGAATTAGCAACAGTATGCTCTTTAATTTTGATCTAATTAACTACTGATCCAATTGTCCGTCATAAATCAATAACACAATTTCCTGCATATAAATCACCTGCAATTGAACAGAACACTGTCCGTACACCACTATTATCAGATACATTGGCAGTCGTTCTTAATAGACTGTTACCTTACATCGAATCTGCGGGCATAATTAAAACGCTAACGGAATTATTAAGCGAAACTGTTCGCCTTGTATTGGACAAGATAGTTGCGGGACCGACTTGATAACGAATCTACATATAGCTGTGTATATGTATGTTCGTTTATTCTAATGTAGGGAGAAAATGTTTTATTGATTCTTGTTTCAGACGTCTCCACCCATGACTAAGTTTACTAGAATATATTATTTTTGTTATTGACTTGTCAAATGGTTAGCTGATTTCTCCCCTTTAGTCTCAAGCACCACAAATCTTGTTAACACTTAAACAAAGCCTAACAGTTCTTTATTATAGTATCTTACAGCATCAATTACAGCTTTCCCATTTAAAACATCCCGCTTTAGACCTTACAGCACCTCTCGGCTATATTTTCAAATTAAATCTTTCAAGTAATGCGCTGCAGTAACCTTAGGTGCTAACAACGCGAGTTAATCAGCGAGATCCCCTTACGACCTCCATTAGATAGACGCAGCTTAGGCACCTAATTGAATAAGGGACCAAATTAAACGGGCATGACCTCTTTCTATTCAAATTCGACTCGTGAGATGACTTTACATACGTATGGCGTTATATTAGGCGCTTATCGATGGAGAGATTAACCTGATTGAAAACGTGGGGTCTTGTGTTGTCAGTTTTAGTAGGTGCAGTGTTTTACGTAAGTTTAGGGACTATAGTTTTCTGGAGGAGTGTGACGTAATAGATTTGAAATGTTTTGTGGAAAGCCCAAAAATCTTTAGCCTCAAAATCTTTAAATAAAATTGTAGGACCGGAGTTTTGTAAAACTAATCTAGAAATGAAACTAAGCAGTGAATAAAAATATTATATAAATATAAACATAACGTCTCTTCCATCTTCGTCCAGTCAAGTCTTCAAAGGTGTATCACTAACAGAACGAAAAAGAAATTATAACATAAAAATAAACTAGTCCATTTGGCATAATGGATGTCTCCAAAGGTCCAAACAATATGTCATGGCAAATTTCATATTACTAAGGTGTTTATTAGACTTAGCAGTCGATATGCTATCTTGCATACTTAATGCAAGTGTATCACCTGCAGCCAATTAAAGTCAGACCCTGAACTATTTTTAGTTAGAATTTACGGCAATAAGAGTTTTATAAATGCTACTAATTTTGTTATTGTGTGAAAATTGCTATTAATTTAAGCTGAGGTCGTTTAGCTGCTTCATCATCGTCATCATCATTTTCTCTTAATTTTAACTTATTTTAGGTACAGTAATTTCTTGACCCATCGTCGTCCCATGCTACATTATTTTCACTGAAGCTAACTATTATTACCAAGTTTTGACCTATCCCTCATCAAATTTAATTTTTTATCACCGTCACCGTTTTTCTCGCTCACGGGAACAGTACTGCTGTTCTCTATGTTGTACTATTACAATCTAATTATAAGATATTTGACATAAGTATCTTTTATCTCATCAAATGTAAATCAAACCAATAAATCGACACATTTCCCACTTAGGTCGCTACTAGATGGTGCAAAGTACACACAAATCGGAAGTTCCTCCCCTAATCATTTCCGTCAGGTTAGGTTTAATTGAAAGTTATGCAAATCTCTCAATTCGACTCCTTCACAATAGTACCGGGATTCCGAATGAGTTAATCCGTGTTTATGCTCCTAATCGGCCCCTTGCTGAAGCCTTGTTACCGGTTTAGCTCACTGTTAAATTTATACAATGCCTTTGTATACAATGAACCATTTATTTAACTTAAAACGTTGTTTATGCCAACCTTTTCTTGTATTGGATTTTACTTATTGAACTTTACGATTACTGAGAAAACAAATTCTTTAGTTAATCGTACAACGTTTAGGATATATTTTAGACGTGTCTTAACAATAGACATTATTGTTGCAGCTGAACTAAAAATGGACGTGTTGAGGGAACGGGAAGTGAAAGACAACCTCGAAAGGCAACTACTCGACGAGCAGAAAATGCGAGGTGAGTGCTATTAAATTACACCCAACATCTGAATCTAGCCCAGGATAAGATTACTGCAGAACACGCATTCTCGGTCTTCACTAAAATATGTGGAAAACCGTCGATAACAAGCAAAGGATTCAGTAAAGAACAAATAGGGCTTAATTTGAACACGTTCATAAATCACGGTTGAATGGTCCGCGCCGCATTGGCCACAATTAACAGGAGATCTTGTTACGAGACCATTGTCTTCCTCCTCGCCGAGTTATTTATTTCCAACATTAAAACTATTATTTTCTCATATTACACGGCGTGACTTATGTTGCCAATTTTCTTTCCGTGCCACCGACCCATCGGCGTCTCTTCCATAATTGTTTATGCTACAATGTGTTGTGGGTGTTCAATTAATTTCATTTTTATACGTATTTTCACACGTTATAACCTCACACCGTCTCTTATTGTTAATTTTATCTATTTGTTTCTATACTTTCCCAAGCCCGGTGCTCGCGTGTTCCAACGTTTTCTTCGATTTATAGGTTCATTGATAGTTTTATGGGTTCCTTTGACGTCTACGTAATCACCATAATTATGCTATTTATTAAGACAATTTTGCATCGCTACATTGAAGGTTTAAATTTGTTTGCGGTATAAACGACGTAACTACATTTATTGCTGTGGGTCAAAGCTACCATAATTGGAAAATGTGCATAGCCATAATTCGTAATCTGTGAAATTACAATAACTTTGCATAGTGCAAGTATCAAAATGGGGTTCGTCATGATTGAATGTAAAGGACATTAATAGTGTTAGCATTGCACAGTTCTAGTCCAAATAAACGTAAAGGTTAATTCGAACACAATACCACCCTTTCTTCGGGTACGTGATGTCAGCCGGTAAAAAGAAAACCGACAGAATGGAGGCAACCTTTGTACAAATGTCAGGCGACATGGCAACGGTGAACTGACGCCTTGAGACAAAGGGTTTAATTCTATTGAAGACAAAACTACGAGCCATATTGAGCTCTACACTTTAAATAATAACGCATCAATTCGCATCATGTCAAAACTAAGAGCGATTTTACATGTCACAGACGACATAAAGGTGGCGTTAGATATTTTATCAAGGTAGACATTTCTCTTGTGTTAATGTAATATACTATTAATTTAAATGTTAATAAAGGGACGACAGGGCTTGTTGTTGCGTATAATGAAAATAATTATTGCTCCTGAAACATGCATTATAATTATATGACCGCTAACTGCACAACAAAATTGTGACTAACAATCTGTAATAATGTTCATAAAGCTTGGTGCTTAGTGCTTAGCCAGTGTAAATTGTACAGTGTTTATAGTAGCCGTTAAATCGGTGCTAATGGGTTTCCTAGACTATTCGGCGATCTTCGATCTAGTTTAAAAGCTTTTTGACAACTTATCTACTCGTGCTAACACCTTTATCGACTGCTCTTCCGTTTTGTAATCCGGCTTTATTATGAAATGCATTTGTAGCTGAACACTGTCCTTCTGTTAGCCGAATAATAGCTTCTACTAGCGGAAATGAACGTGTGAAAGTCGAAAATGATTCCAAGAGAACTTACTTCCAGAATATAAAGTATTCTGTGTGTACTACTCCAGGATATGTTAGTTCGTTTGATGTTTGAGTATGAAGGAGTAACAAATATGCATACATAACATTATTGTGATTAAACTGGATCAGTGTGTATTCTTCCCGCACAATCGGTCGTCTGCAGCTCCCTTGCCAACAGGTGTCGAGCACGCAACCTGTCACTTCTTATAATTATCTATTTTCTATTGTAATAATGTTTAGTGATCCATAACCAAGAAGCGCCCCGCACTTTTATGCAAAATATGATCTAAAAACGTTAGCGTTTATAAACTTGCACGCACACGCTGCGTGGGATACAAACACATGGACAAGATTTAATATTTTGGCTATAGTATAGGTGTAAGTAAGTAGAACGGGGCAACAAAGAGGGAAATGGAGGCTCCATACATAATTCACACGGTGAATGAACTCGATTGCGACGTGAGCAATACTGTTAATTGCCAAAAACCAATCATCAGATAGCGGTATACGCGTCGACGCTGTGAAATACCACTTTAGTTACAAAAGCTCGCGCAACCAATAGTGCTTCACGAACCTGAGATGAATAGTCACCGTTCCACCGGAATTTACCACTCTTTATTACATTCTGTTCAATTTTTGACACATTTCAACTCAAAATTCCTGAAATATGAAACAAAACTACAGGCATTTGATCCACTTGCCATCTCTTTTAAAAATCAACGAAGATATAAAACTGCAGCGATCGAGTTTGGAAATATCGCCTTAGGATTATTAAAATGACTGAACAGTGTAAAATTGATCGATAATAACAGTGAAATGGCCGATCTCTGATGTCGATAAGGTTAAATTGATCTTCAGAGTCTTATGAGGCTAATTTCTATCGACGTAATAAAAATACACATACCAAAGCAACATTTATTGTAAGTAGAGTAGATGTTAATACAGAACATGTTAAATAAATAAATAACGTAATAACAGTTTGTTCAAACACAAAAAAATAAATACTATTTACCACCACTACATGTACATTTTGTTTACACATCGAAAGTTACGTGCGATTCTAGAGCAAGTCGAATATGCTGGCTACTGCGATCCAATAACAATCAATCAGGCCCGTGGATCGCAGTACACCATGAAAATTGGAATAGAGCCGACCAGCCTAATCAACCTTCGCGAACCGCGTTCATTCATAATAGATATTGTATTGAATAGTCCAGTATCGCATGGGCATCTAGTGCTTTCGTAATGCAGTGCGGTTCTATTTAAATGGCGTACTATGCGGTAATCTGTGTAATTAATTTACTATTGAAAATCAGAATTCATTGGCTGGCAGCCGTTTGTGCTTTTTTCTTTATAAGATGAATTACTTTAAGTAGCTGTGGTTCTTAGCTTCAGATTGTACTTGAATAAAAACTATCTTCGAGTTATAATCCTTGTTTAGTCGTTTAGTTTGATTGAATTTGAAGATGATTCACTATCTTCTTATGGGTTGATTAATTTTATATCAAGTTCTCAGGTAATGTAAGGGTTCTGTCTAAATCTTACTCAGTCATTTTGATATATTCGTTTATAATTGAGTCGGACTGTGCACCCCCTGTAAGGGACACCCTTGAGGGCGCTCCTTCATTACCGAGGATGTTATGAGCTCGAAGGGAAATCGGAAGACTTTCATAGTTCTCGCCCTATGATTTTGAGGCGTTCCGGTCATGGTTTTATCCTTTTGAAGGCAGGGTTGCAATTAGAAATATCCTTTGGTTTTAATCAGGCTTTCTTCTGATTTCTAACCTTACAGTAGTGGTTTTAATATTGTCAGCGTGGAAAATACTATATTCTTAAATGGCCTCCAAAAAGTTAATAAGATTAAAAGCATTACAATATCAACAGTTGATTACACGGATAATATCGTGTAAATGAACCAACCACCCGCTCTTACAATATCATCTAATAGTAGTACTTTACCATCATAACTGTGTTTCCCATCCCTCTATCCAAATACGGCTCTGTCGCCCCTCTCCATGCATTCGAGACGTAAAGGAGTTGGTATAATTCTCATTGTGCTCGAGATTGTGTAATTAAATAACATGTAGGCCTCAACATTACAGGCGTCTTGAAAGGGTTCGCAATGGAAATGTTACGCCAATTATGCGTACATTATGTCTGGAATGGAGGGTTATCGATGTCTGTTAAAGATATACCTCGGAATTGAGGAATTTGATATTATATATACCTCTTCCGTCTTCGTACGTTGTACACGAGGAACAAGTAAATGCATCATTTTGATTTTGTGGATTTTAGATAACATGTTATGAAATTTCTGTATTGCTTGAAGCTAAAATTTGTTGGTAGGGTTTTCCATTAACAACCCATCAATTTTCAATTGATGAATATAATGATTCAAAACATCAAGAAATTACAGAGAACAATGTAGAAAACTGTGCTACTAATAAACTAAAGGTCGCTAATAATACTTATAAATAAGAATCGATTGACACTAAAGATGTATAAGTCGATGTTAGTAGATGATGGATTAGCGTCATTTAATTGCCGGCTATTACAACTCTTAACAATAATAAAATTGTTGATGATGATTGTGGCTTGTGCAGAGTATCCTGGATAATTTATAGTATTTTAAGAAAACAATAGTCTTTGATGCTTTGTGTTGATAATCGTCATTTGTTTTCACTTAATCACTCTTCTACAAATGATTAAAACGAACTAATTGAAACAGAACCTTTAAACAACATGCAACACAATGTATATGAAAATATTGGTCCAGTAGATACAATGACAGATTTCCATTTGCATATTGTACGTGAATGTACATCAAAGCAGTGTTAGCAAACGGACATTTGACGTGAGTCAGCCCCTGCAAACATTATCACTGGCGGACAGTCGAGTGATCAAATTCAAATGAAATCGTTTAACAGGCGGACAATCGTATCAACATACGTCAGTAGTCAGTGCGATCTATCGCTGACTGGGCTCCCCTACGATAATTGTATTAGTTCATACACATTTGAAATGCGATGACTGGACTATCATTTGTCTATGAGGTTACATGTAGTGTGAATCTAGTTTGTGAAATTTACGGGTGGTTCTTGTGTCTAACATTTTTGTTGGACGGTGTTTTCTTTATTATAACGTAGAGATAATCCTTAATAATCTATACTAATATAATAAAGAGGTAAAGTTTGTTTTTTTGTTTGTATGAGGTAATCTGTGGAAGTACTGGTCCGATTGCTCAAATTTTTTCACCAATAGAAAGCTGCTGTATTCCTGAGTGACATAGGCTATATTTTATGTACGCGGGCGAAGCTGCGGGCTAAAGCTAGTCTTCTATATTTTCGTTTACTTCTACCATTGTTATGTTCTTCTAATAGAGTATTCAGAATAACGCAAATTATTTCTCTGAATATTTATCTTCCAGTCACCAGATTTATACAATAATAAAAATAAAACACAACTTAATAGAAAACAAACAATATTTCATCTACAACCAATCAGTATAGCAATTTGGCGTCCTTCAATTCGGCTACACTGTGGCCTTAATAGATACAATCTGTCGAATGCTCATTGGACGTCGGTGCTATTGTGCGATGCAGACGGAAGCTTCCTATTACAGGCAGGCAGTCCGTTTGTATAGCCTAACTATGTTACCAGCCATTTCGATTGTTGATAAATCGTTGCAGATGTATGGGAATTGAACCTTGTGTGTGGTTGGGTTGATATTTAATTTGGGTCTTCGATGTTTGCATTTATGTGGGCTGCAGGATTGTTCGAAAGCGTTGCCGCATTCGTTGTGCTGCCTAGAATTGAACACACGTGGGCTGTAGTTGGAAGAATTCTAACTCTCTCTCTTTGTTTCTACATCCAGAGCAGGAAGAGTTATTTGACGATTTCTCATAAGCTATCGCCTTTTGATCTTTGGCTTTTTTTTTAAACTCTGAAATATTGTTTATACAGTTTTGTTTATATTGTTTATACATATTACAGTCGCTTTTCGGTGTAAGACTTGTTTATTGTTAAAAGCCTTAAGAAGTAAGGTTAGAAAACATGATACATATCACAGAACAGTTGATACATATCATAGTTTAGGTAATGGTTACGCGATCCATAACGTCCCTGGTTTTGAACTGTCTAAGTTGAAAATTGATAGTCTTCTCCTGGTCGTCTAAATACTCTTCGTCTCCCATCGTGTAAATGCAACACATGCTCTGAAAAATAGTGATTACAATCAGTCATCGTAATGCAATCTCAGCAAAACTCAATAACAAGACGTGAAAACTGCCAGTCTCTATTAACGTGTAAGCAACGGAAAAGAATCCGCAAATGAAGTCGGATTCTCATAAAAATACCAGAGATATCTCACGCCAAGAGTGGTAAAATGAAAAAATATTCCGAGTACACGGTAAATCCTGACCGCGGCGCGACGTGCGACCCCGCGCTTGCCGGACCGGACCAGATACGAGCCGTGTACGGAATTCAATTACCGAAAACACTTACATACTTTTTAGGGTTCATTGGTGCCTAATAGATTTTCTGTAGAAAACACGTCGAAAGTTGGAACGACATTATTTATGATAGAACTGTAGTCAACTTGAAATAACCTAACCTTATCATTGGTAGAACAGTTCGTATCGCTACATCTATTTTACCCCTGTATCTATTTTACACAACACTCAAGCATGCAGTTAATTTGCCTGGAGACAGAAAAATTCAATTGTCTCTCCTATCATTAAGCTTAGGTTATACCGTTAATTATAGGTTATGTACGGAACCATAATAGTAGAGCTCTGTCCAACGCAGACCGGTTTTAACTTATTATTATTACGATATTTAGCGATCCTTACGTTTCAATGTAGGTTTGCTTAGTTTATCACAAGCACAAGCGATAACCCTAAACCGAATACACACATATTAAAATTTACATTTAGCCTTGCCTATATAAACCATAGAAGAAAACAGTCCATCAATGGAAATATCGTGAAAAAGTAAGAGTAGAAGAATCATTGGGGTATAAAATGGCACCAAAAACACAAGGATACAGGATAACTACCAAATATGGCATAGACAATTTTGTTTAATGTTACAATAACTACTATTATTTTATAATGACTTACACCAATTAATTGACAGGCCCAAATATGAATTATAAAATTAAAATTTATTGATGAAGTGTAATGAATCATCATTTCCAACCTACGCTCAAGCCTGGCAGGTTTTTTTTGCAAGTGTGAGGTCTGGCAGAAGTTACCGGCGCTTCAAAGTTTTCGTGGGAGACGCCGGGTAAATATTTACACAGGAACGTTGCTTCGGTGGTTTCATTCAACTTTTTTCTTGAGGTTCGACTGTGGCCATGGAAAAATTGTTTCAATCTGTTCGTAGCTTTCTGTTTATAATTCGTCTTCATTCGGTCTTCGGTCTAATTTGAACGTTAACAGCCTAATTTTCTTTTATATTTTCCACCTTTCCGATATCGATTGCCACACTTTTTTTTATGAAATTCTGTCATAAGATTCTGTATTTGAGCATCAAGACTTGGGACATTGTTATCCTATCATTATAGTAGCCATCATCTTGTGTCTTCGATGTCATCCCCTCATCCATAGTGATTTTTCTATTCTAATTTCTCCACGTTACGTACTTGATATTGTCTGTTATCTCCCAGTTTCAAATTATTTTCTTTATTAAGCTTCTGAACTCTCACACATGTGTTCGAGAAACCGTATAATTTCTTCATCAGTTCTGTTTAATTCTTCGCCATACTTCTCAGTTCTTATTACGGCCGTGGTATCCACTACGTGACATTTTTCCCGATACGCGTGTCCTCTAGAATGCAGGACACGCTCCCCTTGCCACACGATCGTATCTGTAGTGCCACACTGCAGATTCCAATGTATCTGATTCAAGGGTATAGAGTAAAGATACCTATGAGAAGTACTGATTGCGTTGGTAATTATGGCTATGGTGATTTAGCAGATTTAATTATATTCTTGAATCCTGTAAAATGTTTGATATAAAAGTATACAGGTACCTACATTTAGATTTCTGAAAATGCTATATTTTTCAACATATTTTTTTCACCTTCCAATTTGGAATCCTGAAATCAGTTAAAAAAGAACCTAACAAATGTTTCCAAAATGTGATTAGCGTAGGTCCCGCGGCTGTTCTCGTGAAATGAAGCGCAGTATGAGATCAGTGCGCGGAAGTAATGCAAATGATTAGATTTCACCGACTGGTCAGCTCCCAGTTCCGATCCAATCCATCCACCTAATTCTATTATGCATTTGAAAAATACATTCCATTTCGTATTTTTCGGATATTTTCATTTATTTGTGTTTCATCATGTAAGTCTATTGTGCTACCCCTTTCTGTTTTTCTGTTTCTTGTAATTATAAAAGGGTTGTATTATAAATTGACAGCTCTATATCTTTCATAGTCTGGATTAAATAAATCGAATTGTAGAAAATTACCCCATAAGTTTGTGAACAAGTCGCGAAATGGTAGGTAACATCGAAAGGCGGCGCGGAGACGTTGAAACGAAACGCATAGCATTACACATTTCACGGCTAAGTAGAATCCGATGTTGGGCCCGTGCCGTTGTTCCGATGGACACACCAATTGACTACCTTTTAAGAACTAGTGCTTTGTCTTACCCTTATCGGGATGCTGTAGGCTGTTGCGCGGCCAACTTCTTTAATTTATCTTGTTAGTTTTCCTGATAGTTGTATTGTTCGAGATTTCTTTGGTTCTCTTTAGGTTATCTCTAAAACCGTTTAATGGCAACTTGAATGTTTGACTTTACTTTTGGTACTTTCTACATACATACGTTTTCAACCAATGTTATGAGATAGGTAGATAAAACATTTATTAGACGCAATACACAGAGAAATAAACATACAATAAAAAGAGCAGCTTTTTTGCCATTTATGAAATTAATTAAAGGTATCGTATATGACTAAAGCTTTATCTTTACAACATAATTATAAAATCTTTACTGCGCATTTTTCCGTCCAGGTGATCAAGAAGGTAGCCGATTACTTACAAATTAAAACAGTGCAAACTATCCGAAGATAGGCGTTTTATAATCAAGAAAATAGCAGTCCACTGCATGACGTTTAATTTAACAAACCATCAGCATTCGTAGTGAGATAACGAAACGGAAAGCCGACGAAGGTTTCACAATATAAGCAACCTTGTAATTACACTAGTGTAATTATAAACTTACAGCATTCATACAGTAACGACTAATCAAGACCCAATTCAGATTCATTACACCTAAGAGATGAGTAATAAATATAACTCCCTAATAAAATCTCGCACAACATAGGAAATAATAATAAAATATTACAAGAGCCCGAGATTTTGTCTAATTAATTTTGTATATACGTACTGTGGGGCTGCGATGTCTTGGGAGTAACATACAATGAGTCCGGAAAACCGAAGGCGAGGTGGTAACAAGATCCACCAACGAGCTAAATTAGAATTTATGATTGTATGTGAAATTGTTAGAACGGGTTTCAATGTATATTATAATGTTTCGTGTAATATGATGGAGTTCAAACGAAGTTTAGCGGCAAATTGGTGAAATACCTAATGAACTTTGTAATCAGTGTATTGTCTTCGTAATGAACAACGAACTCATACGCAGCAGATATGAGTTTCCATTTCAGTTGCTAGGGGAAATTTTCATTCAATGTAGGATCTAGAATAGTGCTGTCAACACATAAAACTTTTACAAACTGGTCATCAGTAAGATAAATCAAACTTAATGGAGCAAACCAGTTCATAGATCAACGAAGTGCTCAACACCTAATCGTGGGCAACAACAAAACGTAATCCAATCAAGCACTCAGTCAAAACTTAACCAAACATGGCTGACCAAAATCACGACACTGTTTCTTCAATCCGGCAAGTCGGCAGTAGTGCGGAGTGTCGCGGCCGGGCCGTGCCCGGTCCGGCGCGAGCTGTCGATTATACAACTGAGTGCACGCGCCGTGAGCCAGCTTGCCGTGTCCGTAACCCGATACTAAACTTGTCGCTTTTAACTGTAATTATAATTCTCTAGCTTTGAATACGATTAGCAGAAAGTTTTTGACATCGGCTCTCTATTTCGCTTCAGTGGATTGATGGTGAAATTCTGCGTTTGCTTTCACAATGCTTATTGAAATACTAGGACAGTGGTTACCATTGCGAATACATTATTGAATATTTAACAAGGCTACTAATGAACTCTAGAAAAACAAGCTAAACGCTATGAGTTTGATCTTCTCCGAATATAATTATGAAGCGATAGCACATGTGTGTGCTGGTGAGAGAGCACCGTAACGCGATCAACAATTAATTAATAATCAAAACTATTCCTGTTTTCAAGCGAGTTGAGTACAAATGAACAAATTTAGCAAAATTTAAGCTACAATTTCCAAATTGCCCACCGGAGCGTATGAACTACTGAGGCGGAGTTGCGTGTTAGCGCCAGACCACTGGGAGTTAGAACTCTGTTCAAAACTGGCGGTCGGCGACACTGGAATGAGTCAGCCGGCCACCAGGCGAAGGTAATGTGAACACTGCCCACCCGTGCGCCGGCCGCTGCGAAATACTGCTCACGAAATACTGGCCGATGTGTAAACGTTACACTTCGTCACGACGCGACACCGCGCGCCGCCTCGGTGACACATTAGCGGCTGCAACTGGATCAAAATCATTCTACTGTCAAAATCATTGTCACATAAAAAAAAGATTAAGAAGAGCAAGTCCAAAGAGAACATCCCGACAATGTTGATTAACCCTACAAAACAAACATAAAACGTGACTTGATAAAATCCGGTTCAAATATTAAACCGAAACAAACCTACTAATCGAAGAAATTTGGCGCAAAACATCCCCTCGTAAATCCGATTCACTGCAATAACAACATCAAGTAGGTTTATAATTATCGGAAGAGCGTTTAAGTCGCATTTTAATTATAGAAACAAACAAAAACAGGAATCTCCAATGTCTTAGTGGAGTTTCGGAGTGAGTCGAGAGTTTAATTTAAAACTCTTTGTTGTGGAAATAATTTTCTTCAATAGGGGTGAACTGGCGTTTAAGAGATCGGTAGTTATAGCAACAGTCGGCGTAAATCATGACGATTGTGCACTTAAATCGTAATTCACCTCTGCCCTCCTAAATCAAATTTGATTTAATAATTAGTAGGGCGGTTTTTTATGCGAAAGCACATACTTTCCATTGAATTGATAATAATAATCGTCTTAATGTCAATCAATTCAATTTAAATTTTATTGCTTCATTATTTATTAGCCGTCCGAAACTGTATCAAGGACTGACAAATCATTTGACGAAAGTTAAAAAGGAATGGCCTCACCCCTAGTGGTCGGTTCGGCAGTACGGCACTCACCCCGGACATAGGAAATTCAATAATAATTGAACTTGGTGGACGCCGGACCGCATCCGGTGTCTCAGGGAAATCGCTTATTGATCACAAATTTTACACTATAGTAAAACGCTCGTAGTCTTAAAAAGGTCAAGAAAGAAAGACATATCGTGTTGAAGTCTTCCAAATATACTCGTAGTAGAGATTTAAAGATTAACAATTTAAAGATTCAAATGTCATTAAACATTAACAATGAAGACAGTATATGTAAGAATGATCTGAATAATTTGACAGAAGGAAGAACAACCAAAGAATCGCCAATAAAACCTGACACGTATTCGAAAACAAGTAAAGAACATGTTTACGTAATGATCGCTAGTGATGCAATTAAAATCGACACGTCTGCAAACGGAGAAGTAGTTCGATTCAGGGAACATGTATCAATGCAGCGAATGCACGAACCGATTGTAACGATTGTCGATTGCGGGCTAATAAATTGTTTACGTTGGCCGTGTGCGATCATTAAGATCTTTGTTTACTGCTCGACCACACACGAGTAGCAGACGTCGATGAAGCCATACGCTGATTTGATTGCAGGATATCGTATTAAAGCTGCTGCTAATATCATATTTACTGCTGCCACTGTTAAGTTAGTGACAAAAATAGATTTCCGGCTTGGTTCAGCTAAGTGCTTTGTTTTATTGCAGTTTTGTTGCTGCAGTTAGCCTGTAAGATTTGTAATGTTTCTGATTCACAATTAAACTTTTAATGGTTACTCAGTAATTTTATTAGATGCTTTGTATTTGCTAATAGTGTTTGTAACAGTACTTGCATTTCACTCAATATAAATCCTAATTATTCAATATCTCTCAGATAAATCGAAACTAATCTCATTAACATAAGCTGGAAAATCAAACTCATTGAAGCTTTCATCAATAAAATCAATTCTGTTTTCGTGTGCCGGTTCGTCGGCGCGTGAAAGATGATTCCATTTATACTCTCATCTGATTTGCGAACAAACACAAGGTTTATGCGCTCAGCACAGCTTAGCTCAGCTCAGGTTAGCTCAACTCGTTTTATCGACTTATTGCTTTTTATCGCGGACTCATTTGCTTGTTTATCTTCTACAAGTTGTTATTGCTCTTCTAATACTGACTGAACTGTTTATTTGATCTCGGTGTTACTGGCAAACGAATCAGTGGCAATGGTAATATTTAGACGTTTGTTTACAGCTTTATCTATTCGTTGAAATATTAATGGTTTGGTTTCATAGCTGTTAAAATTTTTATCAGGTATTTTGTGTTATTGACTTGTTTTAACAAAGTATGAAAATTGATTTTATTTCTAAAGAGCATCGATTTAAACAGTAGCACATTAAAATTGATAATAAATTCCGGACTAATCCATCATATTGCAAACAGCGACTCGCAAAATGATACAAGCGTGTAATTTAATTTTTTCGGGCAGCAGACAATATTTCGACGAAAATGAATTATCTCCTGCCCTTTCGGTGTAAGTACTGCATGTACACGACTGGGATAATCAAATGACGTGAGCCGAAATTGATTCGTGAAAACCTTTCCCCATCGTTTATGGTTGACCAGTCAATGCAGGAAATGTGACCTTTATGGAGTGGCTATTGTAATAAATATTTTTTGTTTGTTCATTTTCATTCTGACAGAGTATTTCAGATCATGGAAAAGCAGTTCTACATATTATTGTACTACATAGTTTTAGAAGAGCGGGGCCTCTTAGCATAGGTAAAAAAGTAAACCTCTATTTACGGTGTATTATAGAAGTCGTAAAGTATCTGAAAATATTTTTTTTATATTATAATTACAGAAGGAATATTGTTCATTGAGTACCTGCGTATATTCCATTGTTTGGTTATATTTGAGTAATTGGTTTACACGCATAAAATAAACCTTTTTAAAATTCAGCGCTGGTTACTTTGGTTTCAGAATTAAATTGATTGTTAAAAAATTGTATACAGACAACAGAATGCTCTTTGTATAATTGCTTGTGACTATGGAAACCATTAAATGTCATATTTCATGATTGCGTCGTGCTTTACTGATGGGGAATTTATGCAAATTAGTCCGGAATAAATCGAGTTACTGTCATTTGTAATTAACTTGCAAAAGGTGTATTACTTTCAGCTAAATCACTTTTATAGTTGTATAGATTCGATATGCAATGAAATAAATCAGCTACAAAACATTCCGATTGAAAATATCCTAAGAAAAAGAAACTATAGATTCATATATGTATATGTTTATACTTAACCTATCCACAAACATAGCAAATCAATCAGAGTAGTAACACAAATTGATTACATCTCACAGTTCGCTTCCAT
The DNA here is from genome assembly GCA_030763345.1 of Mythimna separata. Classification (NCBI taxonomy): domain Eukaryota; kingdom Metazoa; phylum Arthropoda; class Insecta; order Lepidoptera; family Noctuidae; genus Mythimna; species Mythimna separata. Next base: position 13,162,338 of record CM061180.1, read on the forward strand.
TCATCACCTCACCCACGCAGTTTCTTCTCAAACTGCGCGCTCACAAACAATCGCCAATACAATTTAATTTAATAAACTGTCAAAAAGCTGCCAGTACCTGTTAGTGTTTACAAATGGACCGGACATACGTTTTCCGCCTTGGTTTCCCGACAGGGGGCGTCGGTTCGCACCCCCATGATGAATTCACCTTTTATTTTGTCCCACTTGACTCAATTGAGAGTGATTTTTGAGCGTGAATGGGCAGCCTGCGTAATTTGCCACTGACAGGCAGAAATGTGCATTGAAAGCTATAAAAGCTTCAGACCAAACTCAATCAAGACCGCTTTCCCATTTTACTGTTTGATGTATAAAATGAAATTGTTCGTCCATGTTTCAACTGTGAAACAATTTCGCTTGCAAAAGGTTAAAATATCTACGTCTTCATCGTATCGCTGTGCGAATCCATTTAAGTTTCATAGACAAAGTTTACGCCAGCAATATTCCATAACAAGACTTTGCGAAATCTTAGCGGACCATTTGAGCAGTGCCCTCACGAATAGTTAGTAGACAATAAATTATTTAATAACCCCTCGGTTCCGAGTGCGGGTCGTGCACTTAATCTGGGCGTACATATGAAATCACCTCTTTAGAAACAATTAATATGGCTTTGATTAAACTTGGCTTTATATCGAAATGTCGTTTTGTTATTGCGGACGGATGCTAATTGGAATATTATTCGGGATTACTAACGAGTTGCTTGAAACGATGATCATTCTGATGATTGATGACCGACAGAAATGATTATGACAGGAGAGCCAAAAAGAAAGGGAAGGTACCTAATTAATTCTAACTCGTTGAGAAAATTCAAATTCTTGACTGGTATTCGCGTTAATTTCAAAACCCACTTCAGATTGCCAAGTACGTTTATGTAATTCGTTAAAGGTCTTGTGTTTCAAAGCTTGGAAGTGTCATCTGTAATTATTGTCCCCTACTGACCGACTACGCTGACCGGTGTCGGGTGAACACTAAGCAGTCACTAACTCATTCCTAAGATGTAGGGCTGCACCTTTCGTAACTATGCTCGTAAAACTTAATGTACCCAGTAACACCGTTCTTATAAATTAATTTTAATTAAAGGAAATTCAAAGGACTTAATTGTTATTATTAGGTTTTTGTTCATCGATCTTCAACGTTAGATAGGACGTATCAATTATGATAATTGTCGCTGTTTGCTTTTTGAATTAATTTATAATCTTATCCATTTCCTCTTTTTATAGGCCACAGTTATCATTATTAATTGTTATATTATGTTCCAAGGGCAGTTCGATGTTGGTAGCCTCTCCGATTCCCCGCTAAGGAAACTTGTTCCAGACACAATGATGAACACGAGACACTTCAGCTCTGAAAGCAAGTTGCGCACCGTTTAGAGCTCTTGGTAACTAAGAGGTAGTTTGTAGGACTTCAACTCCTACTCAGTACTTGTCTTATACTCAGAAACAAACCCATATCGATAATTTTGCAAAGTATCAGAACCTCAGTAATTAAATGTTCGAAGCATAATTCAAGCAAATACGAACCTGCTTATGTGATATAATAATATATAAGTACGTGCAGTTGGTCATCAATTTAGCATCTCAGAAGTTTTAATTTCCCCCGTACAAAATGCGAGAAGGGGTGTCCCATTTGATGTCCAGGGTCGATGAAGTTCGAACGCTTTATTACTGTGTCCGGCTTTAAGTGGGTGTAAAGTTTCAACACCCTTTGATTTACTTGCAGCGCGGGGAATAGGTGTGCGACGGATCGGACCAAATTTGTTTGAGCTTTGTCTTTTTCCATTGTAACTCGATTTTATTGCGCACTTGTTTTGTTTTTGTTTTATATCACTCGTCTGTCCAATCTACCCCTCATTTTATTGGTTTCCAGTGTCGCTTACCATCATATAGCTACACAGAATATGTGATGATCTTAAATTACCCTTAACAGCGTTACAAGGGAGTATCGGGGACAGTGCTAACCGCATAATGGGCCGAGCAATTATTATACTAATACCTTAAAGGACCACTTTAATCCCCTAATCGGAAGCCAAACTAACGTGGTGCCGTCCCGCATAGAAATATCTTAAATTGGCAACACGGTCCGGCGGGCCGACCATAAAACATCTTAATGAGTACAGCCAGCAGCTGCGGACCCCTATATTGCGCTCTCATATCCATGCAAACTACCCACCGACCCACCGCCGACGTCTTAGCGGCCTTACTTTCCTCCTCCTTGTTTACAAGTCGACAACTAATTTGCTGCAATATGTGCATAGGACAACATTACGGCGCTATCTCTGCCGTGCGTGGCTTGCATACATTTGCTCCTTCGTCGCCACAACAAGGTAGTTCCTCGACCTGACCCTTCACTCAACCCTCCTATATTCAAATTCAGCCCGGACCGGCCATTTGGACGCGGATTTGTTATAAGATTAAAGGAAGATTTCACTTGTGAAACAATATGGCAGCCGATTTACATATTTCGTTTCCTTATTAGTTTCGGGATATTTGTTTTGGGGCCAGCGAATTTACATCCACTGACCGATTAAATGGCCCTTAGGCGTCTTTAATGGGGGTGCCGCGTGGTCGTTGTTGGCCTTAGCAAATGTGTGCTTATGCGTAATTGAATATTTTATGGGCTGGACCAAATTTAGTGCGGACACTTTATTGATTTCTCATAGATGTAAACGCTTCTTCGCGGGAATCTAATTTTATTCTAATCGCAAAGTACGAGTATGTTTATCCATGCAGAGGAAAATAAACATTCCCTCTCACATTCTGCCTTTTCAGTGCGAGTGTGTTTATCGTTTGCATTTATCTGTTGACTGTTTTTATTCCGCGGTTGACATTTACCCTCTGTTTCAACAAGCGCGCAATCCCGAGCTCGTTTCTTTCATTCTCCTACGAGTGCTCGCGCGGCATTACCTCTATTCACGTCGAAATAGCTTCACTTAGTTTCCTCTTTTTCAATGTGGACGGGTTAATTTCTGCATCTTTATTATTCGAGTGGGCAGTGTATGGGAGTAGTGTAGTCTGTCTGGTAGCGTAGATTGTGTGGCGGAAAGCAAACTTGAATTGTTGGGTCGCCGCCGCGTGGAGGTAATGAACGCACGGGTGGGACATGCAGGCTGCTGGAGGCGTCTGGTTTGAGGGTTCGAGCGAGAGGTGTAGCTGTGGGGGGGCAGGCCGGAGCAGCAGCGCTCCGGGGGGAGGGGGAGGGTGCGACGCGTCCTGTATGCACAGCGCCGCTTCCGCATTCGTTAATGCAAAAGCGAGCACAGACTTCAGGTGTACATTTTCAGCGCTTGTGTGCTTTATACTCGATGTTAAGGCGTGCGTCTTTGTGCAATGCTGAACCTTAATTATTATTACATTTTATCTTCTCTACGCTTCGATACACTCTCCACACTGTGAGCTTGGGTAATAATATATCAATTTAATCTTCACGAGCTTCTACATACTAAAGCAAATTATCCCAAGATTATTCAAAATGCTATGTAGAGTCTGTGTAGGTATGTCTAGGTATACGTTCGCTGGTTTTGTTTCTCTCGTTTCCATTCCGCTCCCTTTTAACACAAAACGAATAACCGGCAGCTTAACAATTCATTACTGCATTCGTTCATTTCAGCTTCATTAAAATCGCATTAGGATTAATTTTTCTCGTCCCCATTTTAATTCGCAGTTTGCTAAGGGGATCTCGGGCTGGACGTAGTGCAATCATCTACTGTCAATATTTGTGGTGTTTTGTCTACCTGCGCCCGTGTGTTTTACGTTATTGCTTGGAAATTGCTAGTGGCCACTTATTATAACCAGCTACAATGTTTTACAGTTTATATTTTTATATGAACAAAGAGGTTCCCAGCTCCATTTGTTTTTATGAATCATCATCAATTGGTGCGAAAAGCTTCATGTTTCATTAGTCCCTTATTATAGATTTGCATATTTGAATTCATAATCATTTATTTATCGATTAATGTTTGCTCATATTAGTGCTGTTAATTAAAGTCTGATCAATTAAGCGGGATACTAATTGCTTATTGTAATTAATTTAAACAAAAAACAAGTAAGGAGACCTTAAATTGCGTTTATGGCTTCATGAACTTTGTCTGCTGTATATCATTCTTTGTAATTCGAATCTTCGTTTAGTTACTAAATACTGAGGTCCATAAATAGTGATTAAAAAAAATTGATGGCGAAGGCATTAATCATGTGCAATTGACCTCAGCTGTATAATAAAATATTATCGTAAACGATAACAATGACGTGCTAAACCGAATAGTTTTGATAGTTTGTTTATGTGTTGTAAAATAAAGTCGTATTTTATGTAAAACAAACAGTGCTGTGCTCGGCCCTCGTGCATCATACACATGCGCATAAAATGTTACGTCGGCAGTCGGGACTGGTTACTAGAACCTTTAGATATTGTAAATCGATATTTCATTTTCAAATCGATGCACTGAAGCCTCACGATACATTCGCACGCGATACTCACGACCCCTGCCAACGAATATCTACAATATTATTAATTCAGGCATATTAATAAATGGTGTCACGTTACGACCACACCGATGTCGCAGGAAGCATGGCCCGATGAGCCATTCCAACGAAAATAAATACATTATTCGATCCCGAACTGCATCGATTTTTTACTAAGAATCGATTAGTTTTTATTTCATCTGTCCATCCTAATTTTTACCGGCGCGTTTGATAAGGATTATGTTACAAATGTTGTGACCCGGTTTCGAAAATACAATATTTTATATAGAAACATAAATAAACACAGGGTGATCAATGTTTTATATGCAATAAAATTTTCGATGGCGGATGACAACTCGTGCGAAGTGCCGACTATTTTCCGGACACAATCATCGTTAAGTCGACACGACTATTCGGCATATTTTTATGGACAATTACTTGAAGTCCACGTCAGTAATATTCGTGAAAATATTAAATCACCAGTTATATATAATCTTAAGTGTAATAAAATGTTCATGCCTTGTTTTGAAACACCCGAAGTCACTGCAAACTGAAAGTTTTCTCAACTTAGGGAAAACTTTTGAAACGTTGATAATAGTTGATACGTTACACAAATATTTTACTACCTTTGTGTTACGAACAATTACGTAAATATCCATGAAGCGTTTTATCCATAATACCACTTTTTGTGTAAATTCTTTATTTTTAAAGCGTCCGAAATTACTGTAGTAGTGCCGGGGGCAGGCAATATCGAGAATCGAGCATTTCACGCTCGGTAAGTTCAGCCGTATCGATACGGATATAATAACCAGTGGAATGGTAACTATAAAGAGAGATTGTATTTTTTACTAACGTCGTAAGAAGTCGGAATGTCCGACCGGCCCTTTGATCGGTTTGATAAAAGTGCTCGCGATCTTCTTTTCTTATTTTTTTCATAAAAATTTCCTCCGTACCTTTATTGATATTTTGTAAGTTTGAAATGTACGATGGAATGTTATGAAATATGGTAGCACTCCGTACTTCTGTTTGTTTATATCTACAAAGTCCTGTCCGATCTTTTGCAGAGAAAATATAATGTTTTTATCGAGGGAGGTTCATTCCTAACACATAACTTAGATCCCCACTTGTCTGACAAAAACAATAATCCGTACAGTTTTGAGGAAAATGTTTATCTATCGCGACACCCGCCCCATAAATATCGCGCTTACCGAAATAAAACACTGGAAATAGATAAAAAGCTAAACCGCTGTTAGCGACTGTACGAGACAGTTGTGCGGACAGTTTGACAAATGTTCGTACAGAGCAAAATGGTGGACTTACTTTTTATTACACCTTCGATCGGTTTTATATTACTTTAATACGATAATTGATCTTAATAAATAATTGCACAAAGTTGTTTTACTTGCAAATAACGATTAAAATCTAAGTTGAACTTTGTAATTAATTAGATTCACACATAGTTGCTTCTTTTTTGCATAATGCTGCTGTTTTAATTTGCAATTATAAAAACATAGAATTAGTTAATAAAATCGACGCCTTCGTGAAATACCTTTAAGAAAACTGATACTAAATAATGAATATCATGTCATATCAAAAACCATTAACATTAGTTATCGAACGTCACGAAGCACGTCGACATAATCAGCTCATCAAACGCGCGCGTAACATACGCTGGCGTGATAACGCCACACCTTATCTGAAAGACATTATTTCATACACATCTATCGGAAAGCCATTTGGACTGTGTCTGATTTTATTCTGGGCAATTTATTTTCAATAAAGAACTATAAAAAGACTTATCTAAATCGTTCGGCTGCGTCTGCTAGGGGCGCAACTGTCATAAAAGTATCGATGCTTATTTACGTCCTATTGCACCAGTGGGACAACTATTCGATTCTATCGATATTTGTAATTGTGTATTTCTTCGTCTTTCAATATTTTCTGTTATATATTATATAAGTATGTATGGCACCGGATTATTGTAAAGATCATTGGATTGTAATAAATGGTGTGAAATTAAAAAAGCTTTTGGTATTGTAAATAAATAAATAGTTTAAAATTTACATAATTACAAATTACGTACCGCGTTGGGAAGCCTCTGTTTTCGAAAATCTCCATATTTTTTGTCCCAGTCGTTTTAATCTAAGATCTATTTTTTTACGATACGGTGTACCCAGGTACTTGATAACTTGACTTAGCAATACATGGTGTATTGCGTGATTAATTTTTATTGAATGTGTGCTAAAATAAAAGTACATGTTAAACAGACTATAATGAACAGAATGGCATTAAGATAACTACTGCAATTAAGATCTACTGATGAAGGTTCTCATTATTTTGTTTTTGCATATTATGCTTAGGTACCGTGCGCTTCTCTTGCCCTGAAGGTTTTATCACCCCTGATTTTTCTCAACAAAGTAAGTTTGATTTTAAAGAATTACATAAAAATAATACACAATGTATTTGACAACATTCAATGAATAGTTGAAAATCAAAAAAACTTGAATGTAAAATTTTCCTCGAAAAACATTTTCCCACGAGTTATTTTCCTAAAAAAAATAAACAGATAGTTTATTTTGGGGTATTGTGGGGTATTGCGCGTAGGGTAGGTGTACCATAAAGCAATAAGTACATCCGTATCCGTGGCCCGGTCCTATTGTGCAGCGCAGATAAGGCGACACGGAGGGAACACGGAGTGGCGCCCGCGCCTCCGCCAGTAGTTCGCTTATTTAGACGACGTGCATATGTATCTTGTTTTTTTGGTAATAATGTGGATTAGTAGGAAAAGATTGTGCGAAATTATATAAAACTTAGTTTGAGTAGTGCCATGTGAAATGCGATGCAACCAGCTTAAGTAAAATTAGAACTTTGAAGAAAAAAATGGTCCCCTTTCACTTGTAAAGTTGTCGCATGAAATATTTCAAGTTTAGACCTTTATATAATGTAAACTGACAACAACAACAATAACAATCATAAAAACCTGAATTATCACAAATAATATATGCTTATGTTCGTAAATTAACAAGCTAATTTAAATACATTATAACAATCATCATAATGAAAAACTATACCTAAGTACCAAATAAAACATTAAATAAATTAAAATGTTCCAAAAATTATACAAATTACGCATTTTTCGATTAAAATACAACGATCGCTATAGATGATAAACAACTAAACAACGAAATAACAGAGGAACCCATTTAAATTTGTACTCGAGCACCGACTCATTTACATGTTATTCGGGCAACAAACCCTAGGGGACCGTATCAGGCATTTATGAGTTAAAAAGTATTAAAGAAAAGAAAACTCGATAGATATAAAAAGATACGTATAATAACAAGAGAAAGAAGTCGCGTGCAAGGAAACTGCTTGCGGCGAATAAGCCTCGCGGAAAGCGGTATTGTTCCGCGACTTTTAAAACGGAACAAAATGAACGGAGGGGAAGGAAATCGGATGAAAATATGAAAAGAATACACGTTATATACGTAAAAGTGAAACGAAACGTCGGAGATCGGGTCTCAGCCGCGGCGGTCCGCAAATATAATTTGCATAGTCAAGTAGCACAACTTTTGTCTGCAGCGGATGTTCGCAACCATATTCGTTCGTTGCTTTATAACCACACTCTCGTTCTGTATCGGGCCCGGCTTTTTATTGCATTTTCCCCTTTGAACGGATTCCTTCAATATTTTGGTGGTTCGTTTTTATTCATACGCTCGGTCATCGAATTGTTTCGCTTCATATCACAGCTTTGTTGTGTTCTCTTAATCCTTGTGTCCTGTTATGGTTCTGTTTTTGAATACATAATACCGCGATTTAACGCCAACTCTGCCTGCTGTTGTAACTGTTTGTATTTTAATATTACCTTGGATTAAAAGAATTCAAATAATAATGTATCTATAATGGATCAACGTAAGACTCAATACGTCTTCATAAATTGAATTCGAATTCAATTGGAACAAAAGAAGTATTAACATAATAATATCATCGGTCGGTGAATACATCCCTACTATTTGAAATTGGTCCCATCATCGACTACAAAGGCGGCCACAAAAGATTAAAAACTTTTTGTTCATCTAGCGTCAAATGAAATAATCGATTGAGGAATTATTACGATTCATCGTTTCGAACTCGGGAGAGGAAGCAATAGGCCGGATTATAGAGCACAAAGCGGTGCCGACGAGCTATAGACAAATATTGACTTGTAGAAACAATGAACACAGACGCCCCTGCCGCTGGATTATACGTAGGAAGAACTTTGATTGACGGTTTAGATGGAGTTGCTCATATTATCACTGATCAATATTGAAAAAAGCGGAATGACTAACTAAATATAGACACTACAAAGTAAGGAAAGGAAAAGGTTTGGTCGTTGGCTAATTAATAAAACGTTTACGCGTTAATAGACACAAAAAGTGAGATGAAAAGATCCTAAAATAAGCTTCAGTCGAGTGCAAAGCTGTTTTTCAGAGGTGTTAAAGAGAATCGATACTCGGACTCGATGGTCCGACGAATTTTCCACTGAACGGATCTTTGGACGTAGACCTTTGTATTGACGAGAAATTAACGTACGGACCTTTCCATCCTAATTTTGTTAACAAAGTAATTATGTACGGTCGTGTAAATAATATACCTTTTGACATTGTGTCTAACGGTGCAGACTTTAATGAAGTTGCTAAACAAACGTCGGTTGAAGTAGCAAAAAATGTATTGAGAAATATCAGGCAAAATCAAGATCCTAATTTAATATGTATGATTCTGTTACAAAAAATGCGAATGGAAATAAAAACGAACTTTCCAATCCGTACGTTATTACTGGCTCGTGTCGGAGGTCGTACGATGACAAATGATGCGTAGGAGTCGATCGCTAGTGAACCTCGCCCGTTTCATTAGCAACAACATTAATTACTAGCAAATCTTTAATGAGAAAACGAGCTTTCATTTTATTTTCATTCCGCATTGCTCTAGAGTTGTTAATTTTGTGTTTCTCGATTTTTGTTTATTTTACTGCAATGGCTGGTAATTAACGTTAAAGACTTGATAATATGTAAATAAATTTAGAGATATGCAACAACATAACTTTTCTACACAATAAACTTTTTATCTGTATTGATAGGTATATAAATTACATCTATATACATTCGATTCGGTACTTTTAATTCGTCTCATACCATTAAATACATTTTTTACTCCCACCGAAATTAAACGGCCACAATATTCAAATTGGCGGTACTCAAATCTCGTTCCAACACTCCAGCATCGCAACGACAAGAGGGCGTGTCTTATTTTTATTAGTTTATTATTCATACCGTTTCCATAACACGAGTTATCCGCATCTTGGTCGCCGCTCGACTCCATCAAAACTCTATCTTTTGCCATCTCGAGACTGTTACCCGACTTATCTGGTGGCGCAAGTAATAAGCTGTAAGATATTCTAAAATTGTTTACACAACTTTTCGATTGTACCGGAATTTGTTCTAGAAGATATGGTTCTTGATACATGGATTTTTTTATAGAATAGAATAAAATAAACTTTATTGTACACCAAAATATTTACATCACATTACATTATCATGATATGGTATGGTCGTTTGAGTGGTAGGTTATGGTATGGTGGTATATCATGGTAGTAGTTCATATTGTATGTTTCAATTATCTGCTATTGTAGTTTACACACACATATGGCAATGCATATACTAATTTTAAACATATGATTTGTCTCATAAAACCTTCATTGTTTAATATTATCCTTGCCATCATGATTAGAACCACGATATCATACTTTTTTTTGTAAATTCAAGAGTTGTAATCATTCAGCGATCGGTTTATCGTTTGGTCCCTTGCCGCGCCGCCCCCCGGCCCTGTCGGAGGCTGGGCCTCCATCGTCTATCAACACGTGTACCGACTCAATCATTCGTCAATCGAAATCCCGAGTAAAGAAGACGTAAATATCATTACTGCACAAGTTAGAAAGAGAAATCTTATCGATGCGTGGCCGATCGCGAGATTATTGACGAAGAAATGGCCCAAACGTAAGGTGGTTATTGCGGGTGAATTAAGGAATTCTTAAGTTTTCTTCATGTAGTGACGTAAGATGGAAAGAGACAGATGATGTGTTAGTTAAGGTTGATTTATACGTAGCTATGTGCAGGTGGAGAGAAGCATGGCGCACGGCGCATACGCAAAACCGTTTATTTAGTCGCAGCAGTTTTGTTTTGCTCCGCGTGCGGTATTCCAAGTAATTGTTGTTTCGATACGGTACAACTGGGCTGGATATTACAATTTTACATTAATATTTGCGCACAATTTTATTCAAATAAGTTTCGAAATAAAAAAGATTTTCTCTACATCTCCATGTTTCATGTCTCGCTGGTTTAATAAAATAAAAACATTTTTAACCTATTTGTATCTTTTGGCAGTGATGTATCAAAAACGGCTAAAGAAGGAGAGAAAACAGCGGCAAATGATCCAGGAGCAGCTGGAACTAGAACTCAAAAGACGACAGAAAGTGGAAGAGGCTCTCAAACAGTCCGGAGCACCCTCCGAAATACTCAGAATTGTAACTGGTAAGCAACATCAAAATCTTACTGTCCATTAGCCCAAGTTTTTTCCTAAGTATGCTAGGGTCAGCTCCAGTCTAACCTGATACAGGTGAATACCAGTATTTTACTGCCTATCTGATCATCATAACCCAATAACTGGAGTAATGATCCCCTGAGTAAGACTGTTGTCACATTTTCTAGCTTCTCACTGTCCGTAACGACTGTTATATATCTACAAATGATAGCCGAGACAAACGGCTTAACATGATATCCGAAGCACTGAGGCATCTCGGTATGTTAAGATGATCACCCATCTACATTCCGACCTCGGAAAACCTTGCTTAACTTTGGAGATCGATCCGCGCGCGATTATTTTAGCAACGAGCTCCAAACTGTACCTTCCAAAGTACTGATTGGTAACAAGCAATCATCCCAAGAACATTCTAATGAAACCTTTAAGATGTTACCTACCTGAAACATGTCAAATTGTCAATACCATCTCTATCAACAAGTTTCAACATGTGTTAGTGCCCCTGACATGTTAACTTGCCGTCTGTCAAACTATCTGTGTACAGCGAAATTTTCACCTAATAACATACTAATGTTACAAGCTCTACTCAAAGAACATTGAACTTTACGTAGCGAAGTTAAGATTAACTTTAGATTGCTGATGGGAATGATTTGTGACGTATTGGCGTAGGATGCGTGTCGAGTGCGTGACGTAAGAAGGGTGGGTGAACGCTGGTGATGGCTTGTACTAATCTCCGTGTCAGGAAATCGTTTCGCAGACCATTTGAAACGAGGGTTCTGAACTAACACGCATTCGAGTTGATTTTGTTGCATAATCGCTGTTTGCTACATTTATTGGCTGTCTGTTTGACTTGATTGACGAGTACTGCATTGTTTGCTACAGTCACTTTATAACATAGAACAAAATGCTATCGGGACATATTGCTATGCTGCACCCACCCTTGACCTTATTTCTAACGTGACCTCATTCCACAGAGAATCTAACCCCGTCATCGCAAGAGACGCCGCGTTCGGAGAGGGAGAACGGTTCGGAGCGAGAGAGCAAGCCTCCCAGCGCTGAGCCTCCGTCAGCGTCACCTCCCTTCCAGCGCGACCCTCCGCGCACTCCCGACAAGCCGCAGTGGAACTACCCTCCGCCACCAGTCGACATCATGAGCGGAGGAGCTGCCTTCTGGCAGAATTACTCTGGTGAGCATCAAAATATTTGGTACTCTCGATTTCTGCCGAAGACTCTAGGTGAGTTGACAAGACTACTGGCAGTCACTAAGTACCAATCTTAAATTAACTCGAATTTTCCTCCGTTTGTCTCATTTCAAAAATGTTTAATCTTTATTTTTCTTCTATTCAAATATGTCAGTCCAGTTAATTAGGAATGTCCCCCATCTAATTTCCTACTCCTCTTTTTAACTTCGAGAAATAATTTCGACGTTAATTTCCCAATGATCAGGACATTATTCAAAGAAATGTTAATAAAACCACGTTATTGGATTCTCCGGAACGAACTCATACGTTCGAGGATATGTATGGTTTTCGAATGAAAAGGGTCCGTTAGACATGAATTTTTTTCAACGAAATGAAATTTATACTCATCATATTGCATAGCTTTCGTATCGGGAATGTCAAGTATTTAAAAGTACAACGATATACGAGCTCTCTCGGTTTGTATTGTGATTTTTGGGGGCGCGTTTTTATGAACGAATTCTAATATAACATGTTGGGTTATCTGATTATGTATGCGTAATGCATGGCCAAGGAAAGACGTGATTTTGAATATTTGTTATGAAAAGTTGTACAAACATATTTTTGGCCAGAATTAAGTTCATAGTAGAAAGGCAAAGCAAATACTTGCTAAATGCTGACTATAAGATATTTTTAAAAACTAACTTAACATTCAGGAACAGAGCAAAACTTCAGAAACATATTACGTCATTCTCTCGTATATTTTCCAGTGAGTCAATGAACACTGTCTTGTCCACCTTAAATACTGGGCAAGACCTGAAAAACCAGTAACCTCATAAACTGGAACTGATTATAACTCCAATTCATTAATAATATTGTCCAAAACAAAAACCTTACACCCACAAAAACCACTTTTATTTGTATCACAAAAAATGCAACGCGCTCAACTTTGATCAAACAAGAAGCAAAAGTCGGATGCTCGTATCGGTGAATCAAACCTTGGTTTTTTTCATTTATATCCGCTTTGTGGAAAGCCCAGAAATTTCATTAAAAATGCACCGACGTACTGCAGCATACCTAAAGTAGTGGCGCACCCTTGCGCCGGAACTTCACTGATACCAAATACGCTTTTCCATTAAATACACTTTCAAACCAAATACGTGTATGTTTCAAAGTTTCGCAAATATCTCTATATCATTTTTTTTTGGTTTTATACTAAAAATGCATTTTTTATTTGATTTATTTCAAATTTCAACAATTATAATTAAAACCAAGACATAAAACACAAGAGACACTCAATAAATTTCGAATTGCAACAAATTTTTCATTATTACTTCCCCCACGTACTAAATTAACTTGAGGGGGCGAATAGGTGTTTACAATTCGCAAAACATTGATACGGATTTAAGCACTTCCCTTGTTCGGACGAGTGGCTTTTGCTGACAGTCTGTTCAAGTAGAAATTGCTACTAATTTAAGTGTTACGCTACCCCGAGTGTTCAGACGCACGCGAGCACGCAATACCAATTGTTTGAATCGGAATCGCTTTACTATATTTGAATTTGCATGGTCGATTTTATACTGGCAACTCTCGCAAGTACTGTAACTGTTTTATCCTGTTTTCATACACGTGCGGTCTCTACAGCACGTGTATGAAAAGGTACCGAATTTAGATTAATACTACTTGTATCAAAAGCATGTTCAAGAAACTTTCCTTAAAAGTATGTACCAAAGAAGAGGTAAAAAGCTATAAAGCTAAAACAGAAAAATACAAGAGGGTTGTAAATATAAAAAGGTTGGTAACAGAAAAACAAAAATTAAAACTTGGAGCCTTTCATCAAGTTTCCTCAGTGCCTTCGGTAAAAGAAAAAAACATATTTTATTATTCGTAAATTAGAAAACTTTTTTCTACGTGCTTTTGATAAGAAACGGGATGAGTCAAAAGTGTTTCGAGTAATTACTGTATACTTATATAATGTAGGTGAGATGAGCAATATTAAAATTACGAAAATGACAACAATCCTTACGTAGAAACGTGGACGGGTGATCAATCATGATAATGTTTCGATCATAGACATCATTATATTGATTGATACAAAACTACCTATAGAAGACGGCCATAAATTCTCATTAGATACACAATGCTAATTTATTACGTAAAAAACAATATTATTGATTATAATTCTAATAAAACAAGTTGTATCAGGATATTTTAATAAAACATTGTTGATGCCGTTATGAGAGCTGCGCTTGTAAAACGGATAAACCATCCGATGTTACATAAGTAATATAAAGTTGAAAAATTAATAAAGAAGAAACTTCTCCATGCTACTTTTTAGGTGAGCTTGTAAAATGAATGGAAATAAAATTGTACCGCACAGGTGCGCTCGAAACCTTTGACGATATTAACTTTTTTATTTATTCTTAGTAATCACCCGCATCATTGTGTTCGCTGTTTTATATAGACGACTGACTGTGCATTATCATAACATTGACTGAATGCACGTCTAAATACATATAGCATTACTGACAATGATAAAGATTTAAACCGAACTGAATACGAGTCACGATGGAATTGATTCTGTGGATAAAAAGTCAAAAGAATGTCTTAAATAGAAAATCAATCCAATCAGTACAATTCGTCACGCTCCAATAGAGTCGGCAACAGTAGCTCTTCATCCCGTCTGTGTCCATTCGGCCGCCTTGTGTCGAAGCAGTTGGCTCCGTTGTTCCTCACCTATAGTTCCCTCCACAATCATCCGTTTAAACCGACCCTTTGTTCACAACCTTCTCAAATTTCCAGCGAAGAATTAATCAACACACCTTTTTTTCTCTGTATTTTTACGGCAGTAATTAATTTCGCTTTAACAACGAGCGGAGGTGTCGATTGCGTTAAAAATTGTTAAAAATAATGAGCAGACGTACTTTCTATTATTTCTACAGAGATATTAGATATCATGAAAATACATCGTTTAAAAAATTATTAAGTAACAGTGTTTTTGTTATAACGGATTTATATTTTAATTAGAGAAAATTTCTTAAAACATTTTAAAAACACATCAACTTTTTATGATTTCACGAACATTTCTTTTCAAATTGCACCAAACTAATTTCTTGCTTGAGCTTCTTAATAAGGAAATCGATTCGTCACTTCAAAAATAATCGATGACGTTGTATCGAATTGTTGTTTTTTTTTACGGTTGTATTTGGCAGATCAACAATCACATGAAATTGTTAGCATGAAGTCTAACGATCCGTATCTGAATAAGCAATCAACGAGATGACTTTTGTCCAAACATAGTTATTTATTTGGTGCCGAAGCGTTTTTGCACTAAATGCTTTAGTTAGTAGGTAAGTAATCATCTACAGTGCAACTTTTTATCACACAGTTACATCAATACTCATTCGAATAGATATTTATTTAAAATGATTCGAAAGAAATCAAAAAGTTTTTTGAGATGTAAATTTAACTATACTGTACAAAAATATTTGAATTCTGAATAGGACCCAGCATTACGAGTCTGTCTTCTCCCATAAATTTTACTTAAATGCAATAAAATTAAATATTTCCTAAAAATAAAAAAATATGGTTAGCACATAGTTCTCAATTTCACAAGAACTAAACAGGTACTTGGAGAATTAATGACGTTTATTAAATGCAAATAATAATGATTATGAACAAGCATTGCAGGCACAAGTTGGAATCTAATAATAAATGCTTGAGTGAAACTGTTCTACATAAAGTTTATTGCTTTACTTACAATTGATGCAACAAAAAACTATTTATTCTCACTATCGATCAGTGTCCACAATCGTTTTATTTCTGTTATTTTTCAAATAGATCGGTTCACGTCCAACTTGTGAAGTCCCTTTTTGTCATTCCTTGACCATTCGATCAAAACGAAATAAGAACTGTTTCTTTTACAAGTTTTTGTCTATTAACAACACTCCGTGAAAGCTAATGTCACTGTTGATTGGAACTCTAAATCATTTTACATTTCACCACTCCAAATGTTTACAATCTAATGTCGTAGATATATAATTTAAAAATGTTGGGACACGAGAAAGAAAAAACAAACATTAAAGGATAACTTTTATTAAGCTAAGCGCTCAACCATTACAGTTGTTTCAAAGAACAAATAGATTATAGCTCTCAAAGGAACCGGCAATTCTGTTTTAGAAGCGGCAAATGCAAAAATATTACGTATTCAAACAGACCTAATGGGACATTTAGGGGTGGCAGCGAAGTGAAACGGCAAAGGCCGAAGCTTTTAAGTGTATAATATTTAATTGTGACGCCCTAGGCGTATAATCTCGCCCGAGATAATAGGTTTCTGTTTCGGGACAACCCTCGACGGTGACACTTGTGAGTGTGATGCCCTCCGGCAAGACAACACTGAAACAAATCGGATCATAATCGAGTTTTTCCAACTGACAAATGTTTTGAAATAGTTTCTTTGATTCAAATTTCTCAGCGGTGCAAACGCAATTTAAATTCAAATTATTTTTCGGTTTAAGGATGTTTAAATATTTTTTGGAAGTGCAAAAATTGGTGTAGGTTATAAATTCGGGACTCAACGCATAAATTGTAAACGAATGTCGGGAAGAGAAATTCAATTCCCCGTTGAGAAAATGCTCCATCAAAGTAAGCAAAAAACGCGATTCCGTTTATATCTTTTATATCTCGTAAATTGCAGGAGGCGGCAAGCGTTGCATGAAATTGAATAAGCATATTTCGTAAAACGTCGACGTTTTCAGAGACAATTGCCTTACCTCACCTACTCTTTGCCTCTTCACGAACTTTGTCAATTTTCGTGAAATCTTATTAGAGGATGTCCTGTGCTTGAGACGTGTTTCATTTTTATGCCTTAATTTGTTGCGACGTTTTGCTTTACCCCGAAAATATGTCCATACGTCTTTTTGTGCCAATCTGTATACGGTGTTATTTACATTTTCTTCGCTCACTGTATTTTCTTTAGGTTATCTTATATAATTATATAATTTATGAAATAAAAATTTAAAAATATCCTTTTAAAACATATCATCGTTCTTCATCGTCATTCTTTTTTTGTCAATAAAATATTTACACAATCTTTTTTATTCCCATAAAAATCTATACAACTAAATATACTCATTACAACATCGTTAATCGAATTCAAAAACTTAAGAGACACATTCTTAATTTTTATTTAATAACATCAGTAACACAACGCATATTACCCCGAACAGAACCGTAGCGTTCGAATAACCCTTGCACGAGAAATTTAATAACATTCGCTGAACGTGAGTGCTACGTTTTTAACAAAGGCAATATTGAATATTAAATTAGAATGTGCCATACGGATGTGAAGTCCGTTTGATGTGAGTCGGCTTTCCCCGATACACTAATGACATTTTACGGAGCTACACACGTGGATCGTAGAACTACATGTTGTATGTGTTCTCTCTGGGAAATATGATCGTATTTGGTCCCCTTTATTTAGGTGTATCTTCTTATATCTCTTCTTGTGTGTCTGTTTTCTGTATTCATTGTTTCATTATAGGAAGTCAATTGTATCTTGCTCTGTACTTTATGTTTTGTAAATTATTTCCATTTTGATTGAACTTTCTTTTCTCTTTTCCACCAGAAACTCTGGCGCAAGAGTTAGAGATGGAGCGCAAATCCCGCCAACAGGCCATGGAGCGCGACGTGAAGAGCCCCCTGTCGGACCGTGCCGGCTACTACAAGAACTCAGTGCTGTTTAGTTCGGCCACTTAGCTGTCGCACTCCGGGGCCAGCGACTACCCCGACCAACAAGAATACGATAAAGAAATCGACGAATCGAGAAAACCAATGATCAGCGTCAAACCCGAGTTTAGGGAAAAATAAATCCAAAGATTCGAGATTGGTGAATGAACTTATCAGTGGTCTCAACGTTCCGATCGATAACACAACTCTTAAAAGGAACTCAAAGAAAAATACTTCCAAAAATATCTTAGAAACCCATCAAACTGTTTATCTGATTGTTTATTCAACTCAAGTTTTTGGCAAAACGATCTCAATGAAGTTGACACTACTTCTCGTTATTGAGATTATCTGTAAATATTGTTATTGAATTCGAAGTAAGGCGTAGATTTCGTGGTGTTAATACGAAGTCTTATGAACTCTTCTTCCATAGAAAAATTTGTAAATATCCCTTTATAATATTATTAGAGTAAGTCAGTACGGTTTTATCGACGATCCGAGTAATTTATTCGTCAATATTTTAATCTTTTATGAAGAGTACCTTTAACTTATCGTTAAATGCCATATTTATATATTAAGTATCCATTGTTATTTGCCTTGGTAATCGGATTTATTATTTTCGAATCAATTTGTACCTACAATACATATCATAAGCTTTGTCGCATTCAAAATGTTCAGAGATCGATTGAGACAATTGTTGGAATTGATCTAAGACTGCTTTTCGAGAGTTTTTCTAAAATGTTTGTCACTAGTCTCACAAGTTCTGTAAGCGATAGGTGTTTAAGTTCCTAAGATGTTTGTTTAAAAGACCTTTACGATATCTTCAGCAAACCCTCTAAGAGTAGGTACACGTTTCTTTCACCCATGATGTTTTAC
The DNA here is from genome assembly GCA_030763345.1 of Mythimna separata. Taxonomy (NCBI): domain Eukaryota; kingdom Metazoa; phylum Arthropoda; class Insecta; order Lepidoptera; family Noctuidae; genus Mythimna; species Mythimna separata. Next base: position 13,181,179 of record CM061180.1, read on the forward strand.
TTTCAATAGTAAATAATTGTGATCTTCACTCTCGTGTAATTTATTCAATTTTAGTGCAATGATTAGATTTAACTGATACTAGTGTATTTCATAAATCATAAAAGTGTACGATAGATACGTTAAGTTAGTGGTTTTAAAAGGATAAATTTTTACAATTCAATATTATTGACTGAAAACACAAGAGACAGTTTTTTGCGTACAATATAACCTAAGTGTTTTCTTTAAAACTTCATAAACTAGAAGATGTATAAATAATTATAATCGCTATATCTCATATCCATAACGCAGAGTCGATGTATATGGTTAGTTAACCTAACAATAAGTTCAGTAGTTTAACATTATACATAAAGTATAAAATGATAGTGTTATTTATATTGATGCTTAGTTTACGAGACTTTGGATGTCTTAATAGCTTGAAGTAAGGTTTTAGAGATTGTATCGGGCGTATTATTGGCGCTTGGCTATTGGGAAACTATTACTAGTTGAGACATCTACTGTTATTTAGTGGAACCACTTGGGCTGTTGAAATCTTCGGGATTGTGGAAAAGAGTTATTATATCAGTGAATAGTCAAGCGCCGATGCAAACGATCGCTTAATACAAGTAATTACATATTGTCTGTAAAGATGATACGACGTAATGAATAAAACTTAGTTGTTACTATAAATGTTTAGCTGACATGTGTGATTGTGTAAAGGGCGTGAATGTGGTACTTTTGTATCAGTTATTTTCATTTCATTACAATAGAATGACAATACTGATGTGGAAGCGAGATAGCGAACGTGGCCCATTCGGGGCCGGGAACAGTATTGTCGTAGAAATAGTTTTTCTTTGTCAATTAGATGTTGAGGCTTCTCAATGTACCTATTTTGTATTTCGGTAATAGTATGCAGTTCTGAAAGCAAGTGTAACTATTTATTATTTCTATTATAATTATTATGATTAATTTACTTAAAATTGTGTGTGTGCCTTGTATCGTAGATGAAAATATCAAGATTAAAAGGGAAAATTATCAGTCTGTGTTTTGTTTAAACCCCAAAACCACCCCACCAAATTATCCTCTAATACACCATTTGGCTATGCAAAAAATATACAAATGAAGAACTTGCCAATTCGCATGGTAAAGGACTCTGAATCGTTGATATACGTATAGGTAGAGAATCAGCCAGGCCGATTTGATCTGTCTGATCTCATACCCGAGCCGCGGGAATGTTTGAAAGAGCTACTGCGAACCCAAGAACACGGCCAACTGAAGGAACAGAAACGTAGGTTTTAGTCAGTAAAAGTCTGATACTCTCTCTAGCGCCACTCAAACCGGGAGACGATAGTTGCATATTTTCCATCCAGAGACAGAGCAGTTTAATCAAAATATTTTCTTTACCATAATTATGCGAATTAGCATAAGCTTAGTTCCTTTAACATCATCTAAACGATTAAGCAAGTCAAAAAAAGCAGCATTAATGACTTTATTACACTGACATCTATATGGAATATAATTTTAAAAGTATAACAGACAACGTTCATTGAACCGAACAACGAACCATATTTTGACTCCATTACTTAATGATTTGTAAACCAACCGAGCTTTTACACTAACTCAGCAAAAATTACGACATAATTAGCCAATAGAACAAAAGCAATTGAACAACGTCGCCATAAACATGAAAAGTCATAAGAAGATTTTATACCGAAGTTCAGTCACCCGTCGCCATTTTAAATCCTGGTGAAATCGGAAAAGTTCATATTTATTGCTAATAGATTTTCGGCCGATGAACACCGGGTTATTTGGGATGCAATTTTATTTTGTCCATATGAATGATTTTTATATTTGCCCCGGGGTGGCGAACCACGGGCCCCTTCCCGATTTCGTTTCGGACATCATGCAATCGTTTGCCCCTTACAGTTATTTGGGAAAATATTTTCGAAATCAACTTTGTTGCTTGGCTTCACCTAGCAATGTGGACTTTCAAAAAGTGGAAAATGAAAAACGACTGTTATGGACTTTTGTGAATTCTTTTGTTATACCTACAATCTCATGAAGGCATAGATGCTTAATAATAATAAATAATGCTTCATACAATGAGTTTTTTGTTACTTGAAACAAATTAATAAATAAAAATTTAATAGCAAAGAGTAGATAAGTCAAAAACTCTGTAACCGAATATTCGATTTACTATATCTAGACAATCGTAATCGCACAGGACCAAGCGTTGTGGCGACGCTTGGGCCCGGCCTATATCCAACAGCGGACGTCCGTCACCTGAAATGATGATGATGATGAATCAATTTTATAGCATACAAAAAAAGCAGTCCCTTTGTTTTATTACACAGAACCAATAAACTCATTTTTTTTGTAATTCACACGAACGCTATTTATTTAACACGACTATTGAAGCACTACATAATGTGTTAAATGTAATTTATGTAAATAGGCTTTATAATAATAGTGATAAACTTGTGACACTGACACCATTAAACGGAGCAAATTGGATAGCATTACAGAGGTGTAAGATAATAGTAGATACTATGATAAATTTATTTAATACATAAATTGTCACACGGGGTAGAAAACTACAACAGTGTAGAGAGATAATTTAGTGGATGATCGAAAGGTGTAAATGACATCTGCTCAAACGTGTCAGATAAATGTTAAAATGTTGGACTTATAGAGCAATTACAACACCTATATATGGTCAGCTCTTCTGACAGAAAATTTCAGACCGAAAGTACAAAATGTTTGAAAATAATATGCGCTACCGTATCGACATTTCATATGGTCGATCTCAAATATTTTTAATCGACTTCAAAAACGAGGAGGTTATGTGTTCGCCCGTAGATATGTATTATTTTTTGTATGTTCGCCGGGTTGCTGGCCAATTGTCAACAAATATTGAAAATTAAAAATAAATATATAAAGATTATACTCCCAAATTCCCAACGCATAGGACCGGTCGTTATGGCGAAGCTTGGGGGAGGCATATGTCCAGCAGTGAACGTTTTTCGGCTGAAATGATGATGATGATGATGATACTCCCAAATTGGTCTCATAGAAAAATTATTTTAATCTGACTTTGAAGATATGGAACTGAACTCCTCATTGGATCATAACAGAACTATCATAATAAGTAAAATTGCCTTGTTTATACGTATAGTCGATGACACCACACCATCGGATTTATTTTAAAATGCAGTCGAAAGGTAGGCCCCGGGCCTCTGTAATACATCAATTTATCCTAACCGTGTTTGGGATTATTAGAATTTTCATGAGATGCACGTTAGTTAAAAGGTACCATCATAACTGATCTGATGATGAAGTCGAAAGATGGAAGCAATTTATGTTTGGGTGATAGGTACCAGCACTCAAAAGTATGGCAAAAAAAACTGTTAACAATAAAAATACAACTAACTTCAGAGTAAGAAAACACTAAAAACGATTATAAACTGCACTTTTTAGTGTTTTTTTTACACTGAAGTAGGCTGTATTTTTTAGGACTTTTGAGAATAATACAGTCCAGGTTATTTGTATGGCTACGGTTTCAAGATCGCAATCCCCTCCAAAGGCAGCGGAAGCCACCACTGTGAAGTAAGTAGGTATAAGCGGCCAGTCAATGCAGCAGTCAGACCGACAAGCTTTATCATCGAATATCGCAAAATTGATAGTTTGCTAGGAAGCTATCATACATTAAATTAAAAAAATTGGTTGTTTACAAAAAAATCTATTATAAAATATTTTTAGTTTGTGGTTACGGTAAATATAATCCTGAAAATATTGATATTTCTGGAAACTCGGATGTTCTCGATAAAAATCAAACTTACCTCTAACATTGACGTTTTACTCGCTAAAGTACGTCTAAGACAACAAAAAAATAAATAAATCAAAACTTTATGCGAAATTAGGTCATTTAAGATCCTTAAACAATTTTTTGATTAAATCAAGAAAAATGCACCACATTCATGAGAAATGGAAAGTTTTACGCAATATTTCTTGGTAAAAACCATTTCTTGATACCACAAAAGTTATGACTAAAACCTATTTTTTACTCATCACCGTGCCTAGCAATATATTGTCCCCGTTTTAAAATGATTATGTATGTAATGTATGATTACTTACATACATAAACATGATATAATTATGCCACTAGGTGGAGCCCATACTATTATTTCTTTTAACTATTATTACATTACCATAATGTGTAATTTTATATAGAGGTCAGTAGTATTTATTTATTAGAAATTAGATTGATCGTCTCAGGTGAAAAGACAGCAGTATTTACAGTTTTTTCATACTCCTGCTACCTTCACCGATATAGCTTTAAGAATAGCTAAACTTAAATGGCAACGGCACATTGATCGCAGAATAGATGTTCGATGGGGACGAAAGGTTCTTGAGTGGCAACCGAGTACGTGGTTGCCATTCTCCAGTAGGAAGACTCAGAGTTGGAGGGTCTCCCACAGGTTGAACCGATGATCTGGTCAGGGGTCACAATAATCCGATGGATGTAAGAAGAACAGGACGCCGATCCTGTGCTTCGTTATGGCTTAAACTTGTGTTTGTGTTGTAAACAAAAGATGACGTCTTTCGGCAAAAATGATGATCGAATTCGAACAAATTATTACCCAAATAAAATACTAAATAGTGAAGAAATTAGGAAGTATGTAAGTAAGTAAACACCATAGTGGCAGACAGGTAAGGAGGCTTGCCGCTTCACAAGTATTTAGCGTACCATCCGGATGACCATGACCCTGGTTTGGTCCGTGCTACGATGTGCTACGAGATGGCTACGAAAAATATGAAAATTAATGACCAAGAATATAAAATAGTAACAACGCGTTATTTATATTTAAATAATTTCGACTAGGAACGAAATAAGAATAATACATAAACATTTTGTAACATGTAGCAAGTACATTTGTACAAAAGTTGAATTAATTTTAGCATTAAAATTGGCGGTACAACCACATTTAGGAAACTACCTAGGTCATTTGTTCGCCTAGAAGGCCGATATGAACATATACTCGTCTATTTTTAAATAGTTAACCGTATAAATAATTCCAGTCCAAACTAAGACTCGTGGACTGTTTTTTTTTATGGTGGAAAATCAAAAAGTAACTTCTCCCGTTGTAGGTGTACGGAATGTCAGAATTTCTAAACTCTACCTGTGCACCTAAAGTTGCATTTTGCGTTCCAGGGTCACTGTAAGACTTTCGAATATTATCGCAGCCCTTGAACGGGATGGAGGCGTCTGGACCCCCTAGGTTGGGCAGGTCTTTTTATTATTTATAATGATTAGGCTCGCACTTGACCCGATTATAAGCATTGATGTGCTCAATCACAACATTGCTTAGCATCAAGTACGATTGCCTAGAAGAAACCTGAAATATAAAATTTTATCAAATCCTATCCATCTAGTAAACTACTCGTAAACTAACGATAAAATATTGACGTTTAAAAGTGTTTGTAAAAATCTGTAAGTATCTTTTATACACATTTGTAGGTATGAAGATGATAGCAAACAATATATAATAATATTATAAGACAATGTAATACGTTGTAAGTTTAGAAACGTTTTCCAGTTAATACTGGCGCACAGTTAATATCGCGCGCATAAATATTGTCGCAGCAGACAGCTCCTTGCCGCTTCTAGCCTCTATTGAAGTATGGCCAGCCGGTACAGGGTGACGCGCTTTTAATTGTGGGATAGTAAAATATGAACTTGATGAGAATATGTAAAGCTCAATATGTTGCGCCAAAAATAAGTAAATACGTTTAGAGCTAAACAAACTTAAAACCACCATCAAGTTTCTGTCATTCGTTGCTATAAGTATATGTCAAAAAGACTAGTGAGGCCGTGGGAAGTGCCCCTGGAACGAAGGCTAAGAAGGACAAGGAGTGAGTTTTAGTCAGTAAAAGTCTGACACGCCCTCGCGCACCGCTCTAGAGCGGGAGAAGTCATTAGATGACTCACTACTTAAAAAAAATACTAAAATATATAAAAACAATTTATTCTAAAATAAGTAACTCCACAAAATGATACCACAAAATGATACAGATGTGGTCAGGACAGAAGTAGAATTTAGACACACATGGCTACAAAATATGGAAAGATTCTGTTTACATAGCATAGAATTGAAAAAAACTTATTCGTATTTATCGATCCTAGAGATTTTACTATCTAAGCAAACTTATCGTATTTTTCAATCAATAAATTTCTTTCTTAGTTTCTCCTCCGCTGTTCGTCCGTCTGCCTGACAGCAAGCCGTATATCATGAATAGTAATAGGTAGATACGAGTATCTGTCATTTTTATAAAGCGTGTATTATTACCTACTGCTGTAACAACACATAATAAAAATAAATTAAAAACGTAGTTTTTGGAATTATTTTGTTTTGCATCAAAATTCATATAGCGAGAACATTAAAGTAATAACAATATTATGATAAATACTAGTTGAGTGTGAGTTGGACAGCAACTTGCTCGTTGACATAATATAGTCATGAAATTTTTCACCACAAAACCTTTCGTGTGCGAGTCGGACTAGCACTTGCCCAGTCTATAAACAAAGTTAACACTCATAATTATTAGGTACAGTTTTACCTGCTTAATTTGTAGATTAATTTCATAGTATTTCAATATTATATTATTATTTTCTCACCTTCTAATTTTAAAATTATGTTTTTTTTTTTTTGTTCTATAAAATTAGGCGATTGATTATTTTGATATTTATTTTAAAATATTGGTTCTGTCTTGATAAGACAACACATAACAAATACGTTTAAAGTACAGAAGAATTAATAATTTAATAATAACCCATGTTACCTGAATACCGCAGCACCCTGTAGCGTAACGCAGCGACACACGCACCTGCCATAGCGGACTCGGAGAGCAATTTTCGCTCTCTGAAGCGCCACGGATTAGTTTTTCCTTACGATAATTAAATAACTTTGAGCTATGTTGTTGCGTGATGTACGGCCGTGTTTATTGTCTTGTTCGCGACGCGAGGGTGTGAATACGGCTTTATATTATTGCGCATGTTCTGTATGCTTTTAATTAAAGCGTGGAAAGTTCGGGTTATCAAAATATTGAGGAGCGTACCTCTTCTGTAACTTTAAAGGTTTTGTTTACCATTATATACACGTGTCTTCTAGTATAGGCGATATTTATAGTCTGTGTATTTCATCTGCAAGCGAAATGCACTCTATTTTAGATAATTTAAAAAATTGACAATTCAAGGATTAAATTGCGAATCGGAACAGATCAATAACCGTCAATAGCTCTAGAAAAGCAAGAAAAACTGTGTATCTATCGAGGTTTCCCAGGTTTTCAGGTGGGTAAGAGTCACATAATCAGTTAAAACTAATTGTGTGTCTATAGTATAAATCACAATATAATTACGGATATTTTAATTAATGCCAAAGATACATTGTGTTTTATGTGAAAAAATACATTTTGAAATACCTTTGCGAGGCCAACGCTAACGCCATCGCCGCTGAACTCGTTACAATAACCTTGTACCTTGTAATCGTCGATAGAAAAAAGAAATACATACGTACCTTTATCGACAAACAACCGGAAGAGTAGGGCACGAGGTGTGTAGTGAATACAGTTGCACCTTTACTTTTGTCAACACAATGGAAATTATAATAACGATGTCGCCTTTAACCGCAAAGACCTGCAGGCTTTTAGTAAATACCAATGATTGAGGCCAACATGTGGGGACAGGTGAAGTTAACTTAAATACATTTAAAATAATGAAACATTGTTACATGCGTAGTAATTTTGTCCATTTATACAAAGTAGACATTAACAGTGAATGACATTAATAAAATCTAATTTTATGCTATTTTTAGGGCGCTTTCAATTTATGCGTTTCGTGTCGGACCGCTGACGCACGTTTTCCGTGCTGCAACCGGCCGGTTGCAGTACGTTAGCAGTCCCGACAACAAGCACCTAAATTGAAAATATATCTGGCTGCCGTGCATTTGTATGCCAGTGGTACGCTATTCAACATCGCACCATTCAAGACCGAATTGATCACGTGGTGCGTGTAACGTTGCCGTCCTGTTGTCGACCGTTCGCCGCACGGTTGCCGCACCGCGCGCTTTGTATGAAAAAATACGATCGTCCGTACGCAGTACGTCTAACGCACCGCTTCGGCACCGCAGCGGTCCGACACGAAACGCATAAATTGAAAGCGCCCTTATTCCGGTAATGGATATAAATGATTGTTTAGAAAAGTTATCGATGGATCTCCACATCTCATGTAATACTCCCATTTCTGTCACAATTATATTTCAAATATGCATCAAGATAGCATTCAATGTAAAGGTTCCGATTACCATTTTACATTACGTAGGTATTTTTACATGAAAAATAACTTGAAAATTGGTTGCGAAATGTCAGAGAGCTGTAACACTTGTAATCTTTATTCATTTCAATTATAAGGGCAGTGGAAAGGCGATTGAACAACTGCGAGGGCGCCACTCAGTTATGAAAACATCTTAACCCTTCCCTGCCAAGGGGCCGTTGGAGCAATTTGCATTACATCTGAATTTGAAATACTTATTTCGCTTTCAAAGACTTATTTTTGTACCACTAAGAGGTCGTAAAAATCTGATTACAAGTCTGGTTATTTCCGTTATTTAATTGGCTTTGAATATTTAAATTACGTTTCGGCTGAATTTTTGTGGGAAATAGGAATGTTTGACTTTACAGTTTTTACAGGCAATTTTGTCAATTAATCAATAAAAATATGAAGTTATAATAGTTGCACGCGTGGTTACACATTACAAAGCATAGATTTTTATAGAGAATAAATTGAATCTAACTCCATGATAACTTTGTACAACAAAAAATACCTATCTTATTAAATAACAAAATTATTCACAATCGATTTCCTTCTTAGATGCCAACAGTGGTTCATTATGAACTAAATGCAGGAATTAAAATCCGGGTAGACAGATAGTAATTAGATAATTGAATAACGAGCCAAGAAAATCATTGGTAAGTAATTATGCATTTGTCAAGGAGAAGCTCCAAAGTCTTGAGCACCAACGCCGAGTTGCTAGCCTGTCAGTTATCTACGGGTTGCATTTAGGGGAGTGTGCATCGAAATTGTAAGTACCGTAAAAAATATTTTGTCATTCTCTGTTCTTAGGAATAATAACTAATGTGAGGAAACACCCTCATATTAGTTATTATTCCTTACTATCTGACTTTCTTTTTCTTACTATTTAAAATTTTTCATATACTGAAAGCCTATGCTAGGTACATTTTGATGCTTGCTAATCAAATTGCTAAAAAAAAATCGGATTGGTGCCGAGACATTTTAGAACCGCTCGTCGATTCAAATCGTTTGTCAAAAAGACCAAGATAGAGGCTGACAAAAATCACTATACTTATCCATATACAGGAGAAATCCAGTCTTTATCCACACAAAATATCAGTGTTATAATTTAAATCAGAGGAAACATCAAACTGTAACTAAATATAAGATTAGATGTACTAAGAAATTGAACCTGCATAAAGTGTTAACTAAAGCTGACAGGAGAGACCATCACGTCTTCAAGTCTCACAAATTCGCATTAAGAAAGGCACCTAGATGGACTTACTTCGCTTTTAAGCCCGAGACCTCTTGCCGTTTATAAATCCAATTGGATTTAGTTATGGGATACACCGGGCTTTAGTTAAGGCGTTAAAAAGGAAAAGCAAGCGAATAAATATTGTTTCAAATTGTTGTGATGATAAAAAAGTATTGATCTTAAGTAATTTTGACATAAGTAAAGAAAGTTGTCTCACTTGCGCGGAAACGGAAATATTTTTTAAAGAGGTACCATGATCCTGGAATGCAAAAGGCAACACAGGAGTACAGGTGGGCTTAAGTCTGTAAACGCCTGTCATACCCTCTCGCTCCACCCCAAAAAAGGGGAGAAGTCATTGGATGATTTCCCACTTCGAAAAAAAGCCATAGTAAGAAGACAATAGTTAATGGAAAAATCACGTAAGATAAAACCTTAACAAATAGGCAACTACAGATGTAGGGAGGTGAGTGACAGGTACTAGTCCCACTTAGATACGAGTACTTGTACAGTAAGGAAGTTGCTTTCACGTTGAATAACGTAAGCTTATGTATTAAAATGGCTTGCTTTAATTTTTTTTTTAAACAAGCTTTTAAAGAAGTGTTTCTTATTTTTGGTCATCAAACCCTTTTAATTAATTCCCATAGCTTGGGAATGCATAAAAAAAAACTTGTCCACCGTCATTTGGAGTCTGCACTACTAATGACGTCACTTAACTAAGCATGCATTATCAACGAAATTAAACATGCCTATAAAATATCAAAAACTTTCAACATTGGTTTGAGTTTCTGGCACGTTCTTCTCCATAGAGATCTACGCTTTGAAATGTTCAATTTAACTTCACTTTTTTTATCTTGCCGACATTTTGACAATTCTAAAGTGCCTGTAAATGGTTAATCTATACTAATATTATAAAGAGGTAAAATTTGTAAGTTTGTAAGTTTGTAAGTTTGTAAGTTTGTAAGTTTGTAGGTTTGTAAGTTTGTATGTAGGGGCAATCTCTGGAACTACTGGTCCGATTTGAATGAAATTTGGTACAGGTATAGCCTGAAACCCGAGAAAGGACATAGGGTAGTTTTCATCCCGGAAATCCCCCGGGAACGGGAACTATTATTTCACGCGGACGAAGTCGCGGGCAAAAGCTAGTTTGAAATAAATGTTTCTAACCCGCAAAATTTGATTTAAACAAACAAACATCATAATTATATCTACAATCATTGCAAGTAAATAAAAAGCTTGTAAGTAACAAAAAGACTTTTATTTCAAGACAATGGCTAGGTCTCTGTGTACCACTAGCCTAGTGGCGGATAATTGTCTGGCACAAGGAGTTTGTCTCTATTAGAGCCGGTGGGGGTCCGGTGTTTGATGCCCGATGGTTTAACTCGCAGACGTCACGACTAATCGGTGAGGACTCGGGAACTACCATGGAGTGACATTGCTTACCTTCTGCTAAGAGCTAGGTCTTGTGGTTTTGTGAACTATAATGTCTGTATTGAAATATAACAAAGAGATTCTGGCGGTAACCAGGTTTTGTTTCTAATTATAGAATGTGTGCTAGTTTCTTTCTAAATACTATAATAATAAATTCGTGACACTGTAGTATGTTGTAGACCCCTGATCAATAGTATAAAAGGAATTAATATAATACATTTTGGACACTACATATTTAAGCAAACTAAAGGTGGATGGATTGTGTGAGGAGGAAGAAAGAAAAGGGAGTGATAGTATGTCGGGTGACAGGACAGAATGGAAGATAAAAATGTGTAAATGGCCCCAAATACTCGCAACATGGGAAAAGGGCAGGAAGATGACGAGGAGAAACCTAAAAAAATCTATTAAGTTTTAGAACAAAAATATACATCACAGTTAACATTTTACACTACACTCTCAATCAAGAAATGATTTTGTGAATACTGACTAAATGTCCACTATGACAGCTATGCATTTTCATACACAAAAATGGTACCCATTTTGACTAAAAAAGATCAGCATGCTCATTTAAAATCTCCTCCAAGTCTCTGAAAGTGTGGCAGTCAAAGAAGGAACCGTATTCTATCACCACTAACACCAAACGACTATCTGAAGATATTTAAAGCCATGCCTACCATTATCGATCCTCCAGCAAATGGCACTTTTAGCTTCAGAACACACAGGATGATACTCTTCTTTTAAATACTCTTCGTCTTCCAACAGCCCTGGACCAATCGTCAACTGGCCATCAGATGTGTTCTTAAGCTAACCATAACTTAGCAACCTGATATTCTCTGAACGGATTAGAATAGAATTTGTTAGCCCATAAGGTTTTATAACAGTTTCATGAAATGGTCTTAGGATCGTGTCAGACCTCACATTGTTGTGATGAATTCCTTGAAGGCTTTTTCATACCTGAACATCTATGAGAATCCGATTTTTATACCTATACTCAAGGAGAGTATTTTCGTGCAGTTGTGCACCTTGGCCTGCCATATCCCTGGCTTCATCTTCACGACTGTCTCTTAATATCGTCAGAGACTTTCATAACGGTCTCTTGAATTAAAGTACTCTTTGGACCGAAGGTGTTCGCAGAACATGCTACTGTTCTAGCAGAACTAAGCTGATTTCTTGGTTTGTGTTACTCTTTCTTTACTCTTGAGGCTTTACTCTTAGCTAGCGGCATAATGTTGCACTGAATACTGTAGCCAGTCTAAGCAAATGAGTAATGATTATAAAGATTGCTCAGTTTGAAACAAAAATGGAAAATTGTTCTTTACCATTTTTCAACATTCATTGAATATATTATTGTATGCTGTAACAATACAAATGAAACCTATTTTGAGATTTGTAATGCAATATCCGAAGGCAATATCTCTTAAAGGTTTGCTTATAACGTATTAACTACTCGTATACGAGCGATCTATGCAGATAACACTGACATATCGCAGTTCTTCTATGCGATTCGTTATATTTGTGGCCCCGTTAAGACTTTTAATCATATAACATAAGTTATTTTCTATTTATTCAAGGAATCTTAGATTATATTGGTATTTTAACATGCACTTGTATTGAATACACGTCTATTCTTAGTTTGAAATAAATTATAATATTCCGACTCCTCTATTTTGAGCCATTCATTTATAAATTTTATAGGTATGATAATAATGTTTGTCTGAAAATTTCAAAAAATCCAGCCGTTGATATAAATCTGAAGTAACATTGGTTAAGAAAACCCTTCAATCGAAAAATGATTTCGTTGAGATCTATTTAGAAAGAAAACAGCCACTCACCTTTTCTTTCCTTTTCCGCCGCAAACAAACAATCAAATCCTCACACACATCAACAACACCTTCTCGATTCGGAATCTGAAACATTCAAACATAACCGTAATCGATAAAATGGCGTCGGCTATGAAGGCGGCACAGAGACAATAATAAATTGTAATTACAATTTAAAATGAGCAGGCGTTGCCGTGGGAGTGGCTTGCCCCCACGGCTCGGCACGCCACCTTACCTTCCCGTGTGTGCACTTTTTACATTCGTACTGCAAGCAATTAGTGTCGTGTGCGTGTTCGGAAACTTTGTGAATAATATGTTGTATCGGAAAACGGAACGAAGGTAATGGAAAATCTCGTAGTTTAATCTCTAGTTATAGTGGCCTTCGGTTCTGTCTTTATTGCAAGTATCAAGACTGTTTTCAGGAAACACGATTTTGCCATTTTTTTTTTACAAATAATTTCAAAGGCAGTAGTTCCATGTAAACTTAAATAACAGTTAATAAAACAGTATTATCAAAACAATAATATTAATTTATAAGATACAATTATAGTTAACCATGTCCCCATTTCCAGTATTAACATAATGATCAATGCTTCAAGTAAATACGTGGAAATAGAAAGAAAGAGCACATTTAATACATAATAGTTTCCAGACACATTACCATGTTTTGTTCCCAAAACTGATTTGATACGTATCGAATAGCTATTTACCAAAATTACACGTTACAAAACATTTACTTGGTTTATTTTCCATTCCCTCGCATTCAAGTATGATTTTATTATAAAAAGACAATCAAGCATGGTTATTTTAAAGTTACAAAGGGTTCCGTATGTTTTCTTGGAGTTGAAGCCTTCTTACAATAGCTAAATGTGCATGTTCATTAGAAACTATAGATTTTCTTCCTTTTTTCAACAGACAGACAGACCTGAACAATTCAAAAGTAGCCTTATTAACGTTTGAATCCCCAACCGGTCCTATGAGACCGCGCTGTTATTGTTTTACTATTGTGTCTCGTTTCGCGGGTATCTGAGTAATAATAACAATCATCATTTATTTGCAAACAAGTGCCCATGTTACTTATTGCTCTGCCTCCTGAACTTGGCAGTTAACCTGTTTCTTAGGAGACTACCTATAATTATTACAATACATTTATGTAAATTTATGTATGTTTATTAAATTTTATAATAAATTAAATTAAAAAATTAAAAGTGTTATAATATGTGAAACGAAAAAAAAGGTTTTTATTGAAATTAATGCTTTAATTTTTTAAATTGTTCTGTGCTCTATGTCAAAAAATATTTCTTCAAACAAACACTGTTTAAGGTATATCTGAAACAAAACAGAACTTGAAAAAGAAGTGTTGAACAAGGAAACAATGCTGATTGGCGCCTGTAGATAATAATTCTACAGGCGCCAATCAAGTAATTAATTTATAACTACTATAATAAGTTACATGATGCAAAATCATTATCTACAAGCAGCGCTTTTCAATTACTTATTCAGTTACATGAACATGTACAAGAAAATCTGAGCAAATAAAACAGATTTGTGTTCTTTTACAACTAAATTACAGTTAAGGTAACACATACTCCCTGCTGGAGTCTGTGTTCCCTGATAGCTACAACTTAGAAGTCTTTAAGTCAAGAGTGAATACATTACTTCTAGGCAATGGGTGCTCCATCTTCGGTCACATCATGCCTTAGTGGTCAAACGCGAGTAAATTCAAAATAAGAAAAAAAAAATGTTCATAATGGAAAAGGGGAAAAAAGATCATTCTAAATTGTTTGATCCTCGTATTTTATAAGGTGTCTTCATCTTCTTCGTGATATTCATCTGACTGCTAAAAGGATAGAAGATCATTCATTTGTATTGAAACTTTTATTTTTGTTCTGAAATCGACAGAATATTGGAAAATGCAAATACTAATCCGATTATTTTATTCTTTCATTGAACGGAAGCTTATACTATTTTGAGTGTCATATGCTATTTTTTTCCAAAAACTTGAACGGTTTCGCTAGTCTCGTGGAGAAGTTACTAGTATTTATTTTGAAAGTCTTTGACTGTAGCCATCGATTAGTCCATCTTCGATGTCACTGACGATTCATTGGATACAATGAATATGGGCTGCCTGATTGCTAAAACTGCAACTGCTACCCTAGAGTGCAAAGGGCAGTTGAATGAAAATAGGTGAGTTTTAGTCAGTAAAATTCTGGCACTATTCCCTCTTGCTCCACAGAAAGCGGGAATTATTTGATGATTTTCCATCTTACAACTTATTTGCCGTTTGAAACTCATATAAGAAATATTTGCGGAGGTACATATTTTTATTTTATTTCGACCAGTATACACCAGAAACATACTAGTTTGTTTCTAACACTAAATCCAAAAACCTTACTGCCCACGGAACCCTAATAAAAAGGATAGAGATCATAATCTCAGAGGTTCGAGTTCGGGCCCGAATAAAATGGAAATACATTTTAATGATTATTATGCCCGTAAACGTTTTGCCGTGGACGCTATACCATTCAATCGGTTTAATCACTAATTCCAACACTTTTCACCTATTTTTTGTTTAAAGTTTTGACCGAAGGTATTGGTCTATCTTATGGAGAAACAGAAGATTCATATTAATCTGTTATTATTGGTAAAAAAACCTAATGTAATATTTGTTGCCCGTCGCTTTCATGATTGAAAAAGAATTGTAGATTTAAATTACAGTGTCAAAATCGTGAAAGACATGATTGTTTTTAAACTGAAATATGTTAATTCTTTAGTCGCTTTAGTGGACTTACTTGATCCTGAAATTCAGTAGTTAAAAGACAAATCTACGGAAAAAAAGTACAAACTAATAACTTAAATACTTAAAACTAAATCCTAAAAATCTTAATTGATAAGACGAAACTCCACCCTTCAATAAAATCGAACAGCAATTAAAGCTCACCTGATTAACGACGTGTGATAACTAGATTATCACATAATTGCCGGACAAAGCTAGAATAAATTGCGGTGCCAAAAACCCAGTGTTTAAGTCAATAACCCAACCGCCTATGCGGCTTTATAACGATGATTCGGCGCCAGCCAATGATTGATAGCCGTCGTAAACGTCAAAATTTTTGGTTCCAAAAATAAAAGATCGCGCGGTGATCAAAACACCATATCAGAATCTGTGTCCGAATAAACGTAATAATACCTATGTTAATTTCGACGGTTTCAAACGATCAAATTAGTTTTTTAATTCGTTCGTAAATGGGCTATGTTCTTGTGTTTGATTTTATGGCGATTTAATTATATTTCTCGTGTAACCTTATACTTACTTATTTATTACATTGTATCGTGATTTATTTATTATTATAATTTATACATTTTAACTAAGGTGTGATATGTCTGGTACATATAAAATAACTTTTCAGTTTTTGTGCCAAAACGTCAGCACTTCTTTCAATAACGACGTCAATGCACTACAGCACCTTTCCGAAAAAACTCTACCGATTAAAATCTAATATGTAATTTTACATGTTTGACATGAATAAATATTTTTTCTTTCTTCAATTTTTTTTGTTTATTCTACCCGTTGAAATTCAAGGACGTATAAATAACATACTTAGGTATGCTGCGTATCGCGGATTGTACAAACAAAATATTATTTACCAACCGTTTTTTAAAAGTGGAATCTTCGAGCTTTCGTTAAGAACCACGCAAGCTTACTAGTAATGGCTCTTTGTCGTCAAAGTAGAAATACATTCACGCATGTTTCTTTGTACAAATAATAAAAGTCGAAATTTTTTTTTATTAATTTGTCTTAGGAATGTACTCGTAATTGCTTCACCTTTCAACAATTTCAATTAGAAAATTACGCACATTCACTGTTTTCAGTAGGCACACGCAAAGACAACAGTTTCCACAACAAAATATGTTTTAGATGAAGCAGAGTTGCCGAGTGGCATGCCAGCTACATCAGGCGCTCTTCAGGCGCACAATGCTCGCTTGTTTGGCCTTCCTGTTTGTCGTACTTGCAGCAATGGCGGCGAAATACACAAATTATAACTGAATTTTGTACCTCCATTTCAAAGGCAGGTGCTCACAAATTCATTCTAACTAGTATGTTGATTTAATTTAGAATTTTGCTGGTAACAATGGCTGTGCTGCAGTTTGTGCTGTTTTATTGTTTAGCGGAGGTTTGGATATTGTTTTCAGTGGAGTGTTTGTGAAGGAAATAGTAATGCGGTTGGGGAAACATTAATTTAAATGTAGCATTAATTATGTTTTGTGTGAGCATGTTCAATGAATAGGTTTCGATGAATGAAAACTATTAGGAAAAAGAAAGAAAACATGTTTATTTGGCACCACAAACAAGTATTGAAAACATAAATTAAACATTAAAAAATTAACAAAAATAATGTGTCTTCCAGCTGCGACAAATAGGTCCAGTTTATCATAATGCCAGTCACCTACGTAGTAGTTGTCTTTTCGTAAGTAGGTATTATTTGAGAGAACACACAGTGTCACTTACTGCAATTCTTCTTTATCCAGTGTTCAATGGACAGTTCCATCGAAGTATGTAATGGTCGTGTACAGTCAGAAATCAAAACTGCAGTTGCTCTCTACCAATGCTAAATTGTCTATAATTTCTATGTAAAAGAAGGCCCATGATTCATCACAGATTTAGTTTGTAGCGTAGTTGTGAACCATTAAACTTCTACTGCAAAGAAATTTTCGACATTTTAGTATAAGTAGAGTGCAACTGCACTTTTGAGCTTTGACTGTACATATGTAGTATTATATAATTTGACAAGAACGTCTACAAATCTACTTTAGCTATAACATTTTTCTTATTCCTATAAGTTCATTTAGAATAGTGTGATTTTAATTACCTAAATTAGCATAGTCTCATGATTATGCTAATGTAATTAAATTTATACACTCTCAACTCACTTTTTCGAACAAAAATATCTCGCAAACACTTTTTTCTGAATTGATTGATTAACTAGTATCGTATTTACAATCTTGCTATGTCTTATAAAATAATATCAATACAGGTTATAAGGTTAGAGCTAAATTATGTTTAATAGATATTGGAATTTATTACCGCACTGATTGATATTCAAACAAAAAATCGAAATTACTCATATGTAATATGGCTTGGACTCAGTCTTATATCCATCGAAGCCAGTAATTCTAAAAATGATCCAACATTTGCAAATTATAATGTAACTAATAAACTATCAATCAATCAATTGGTTACTTAACATTTTGTTTATTACTATATAGGTAACGCAATTAATCTATATTAATATTACAAAGAGGTAAAGGAGATGTTCTAGAAATGCATGGAGCTTGGGCTAGCACTATTTACACTTTGAACTGAACATTATTTCAGAAAAAAGACACCAAGCAATTAATTTTGTACATTTGTACTTTTACTCAAACTAATTTGATTGTATTTTTCTCAAAATCTCTTATTATTTTCTTTTTTATCTACGTAGTGTACATAGAGGTAGCCTAAAATGAAACATCTCAATTGTAAATTTTTATTTGAGGACGTAATCTCTGAAACTACAGGACCCATTCTGAAAATTCTTTGACTAATGTGAAGCTGCAATATCTCTGAGGGCCTGTTTCACAATGTCCGAGTAAGCACTACTCACTGAATAAATTCAAAAATTTGACAGAATTCGTATGAAATTATCTGTCAAGTAAGATACTCGAAACTTAATCATAGGTGGTGAAACAGGCCCTGAGTCTTATAAGTTATGTACGGGTATTGTTAAAGTTAGAAAGTAATGAAATATTTTTGTGCATCTGTTTATTTAGTTTATCCCTAGAATGCTCTACACTTTTATTTATATTACCTATTTATTGATACATTAAATCCACCTAGCGACTTGACCGCCGTTCTTACTCATCTGATTAAAAAAAAACATTATGTTCTATCAAATTAAAAAACTATGTTTGCATAAACCGTAAAAAAACGTGACATTGTCGTAACAGTCTACAAGTTTATAAGAGCAATAGCAGATGCTATCTTCTTCGACATCATAATATTTTTTACTTTCACCCAAGCGGAGCTGCTGGCAGAAGCTAGCAATTGTATATACCTAACTACTGGTTTGATTGTAGATACTTAACCAGATAGAGTCTTATTTCATTAAGTGACCCTTGTCTTTCCATCATGGGTAACTTCTCCAATGTAAGGAGAAACCTGGTCCTTCGGGTGGTTTACATGTGGTCACATAGGTCTAGTATGTATAAAGATGGCTTAGAGTGAAAACCTCGTAACTGCGAAATACGTATATTTTCAGGCAGCACAAAAACCCATATTAAACCTTTATTATTATTTATTTATTTATAAAGCTTCTATGTGATTTATTCAAATTTATTTAAAAATACGTATTGATTATTTACAATCACTCATTTCTCTTGTTTTCCAATTTTTTCGACAAGTTTTTATGCGCCACTACTAGGTTATTACACCAAACTG
Source organism: Mythimna separata (assembly GCA_030763345.1). NCBI lineage: Eukaryota > Metazoa > Arthropoda > Insecta > Lepidoptera > Noctuidae > Mythimna > Mythimna separata. The sequence continues at coordinate 13,200,483 of CM061180.1, forward strand.
ACTCGAGATGGATATGCATTACATCGTAGACGATGTTACAAATAGCCAATCAAAATGTTTCGTGACACAAATTGGTGCGTTTCGAGTTCTTCTTTCCAGAAATGTAATAAAATTACATTATCTGAAATTCCAGATACGAGATTTTCGCTCTTGGAAAAAATATAATCATACAGGACATTTTGAAAGGCTGGGCATGAAGTCTGGTAAGGTTTAAGGTATAGTTTATTAGACCTTACTATACATAAATAGTAAGATCTAATAAACTAGCTTCTACCTTAGGTTTCTCCATGAAACTTTAGACCCAAATTTTTTTAGTGTTTGCCTACGATATAAAAAGAAGTTTTGTACAAAATTTCACGCTCCTAGTTTCAGTAGTTTCAGTTGCGCGTTGATATGTTAGTCAGTCAGATTCTTTTTCGCGTTGATCAAAATTATTTTTATTGTATTGACAATTTTATTGATTTTACAGTCAAGTTACGTTAACAATGGCTACACTCTGAAACTCCACTCACAAACGGATCACATAAATATTAGTGCAAAGATTGGTCAATCTCAAGTAACGCCTCAGAGAACCGGCACAATTTATACAGAGGACAAAACACTATGTATGTAACGCATATCCTGAAAGTAATATGTTCAGAATCGACTACTGAAACGATTTCACCTACTTTTAACGAAAAAAAAATTTTTTTGGTCATTCTAGGACAAAAAATTTACCTATTTTGATAATTTTTTGACCAATCTTGATTGTAACACCAGAGTGTGTGTGTTTATATGTGCGTAAATAAAATTACCAATGCGTTACTAGTCTAAACAAATATAATTATTATTTGCCTACAATCAGAATTACTTACGACCAGGTAAGGACGTACTTAAGTGCATTGAGTGCTTGAATTACGATTGTAATTTAATTTTCCAATTGAGATGTATATACATATAGGTGTGCATTATTTCGTTACATGTCGTATGCAATATGCATGCATGGGCAATAAGGAAACTTGTGGTCAAATTATCAGGAGGAAGACAGCTGCCTTTTAAAATGCAGTTTATTTAACTACTGTTTTGGAACTCACCGCTACAATAATGTCAATCATCTTCGACGGATTATTATCACTAACGGGTACGTTTTTGGCCTAGGCAAGAAATCGTGGGAAAATATTCTGGGTATAGTCAGAGAGTATCTGAATTTTTCTGACTAAAACCTCAACCTTCTTTTTGATGTTCCCTGTCCGCACGCTTTCGAATAATCTTGAAGCCCTGTGGATATAAGACTAATTACACTGTGAGTACAGAAAGCTATCTTATTGAGGATGGGTGTCTTAAAGACATACTCAATTATAACTATATTACGGTTACAAATGTAAACTATTAATTTACAAAATATTTAAAAACCGATTAAATTACATTTCAATGCTCAATAAATAAGAAAATTTAATGGAAAATTTATTGGGGAAAAAGCAACTGCATTGTCACGTTGAATGAAAATGCTGATCTTTTGATCAATAAAGGACAACCCTCTGGTCACATGAAGACTCAACTAACTGCTTTCTGATAAATAAGTATTTTAAGATAATAAAAAAGACAGGTGTAGTGTCTTCCCATATTGGGATATTCAGGTGAACGGTTCTTCATTGGCGTTTGAAAATGCTAATGCAAAAAATTCTGGCCGAAAAAAACCGGTCAACAATGTCACCATCATCTACTGCCGCCATGACTTAAGGTTAAAAAATAAAATTCAGAGAAGAAAAAAACAAGTTGGGCAGTCGATGGCCAATTGCATTTTGTAGCAGTGAGTGCGAGTCGCGTGTTCGCCGCCATTAGCCCGCCCTCCTGGGCTGTTTGCCAGAAAATATCTGGTATTACGTGTGGAAAGTCTATTGCCATGCTAACTAATGCTGCTATCAAAGAAAAATTCTAGAAATTGTTTTTTGTATTTTTTTTTTAAATAAAAATTGCCTTGGTTAGATCTTTTAAGTATGTACGTAATGGGCTGCGCTCAATTAACTCGTATAGCAATATGGTTTTCTGTTTTTCATATTCACTCTAGAATCTAGATTACATTGGCGAAAAAACTTACAAAGAAATCAAGCCGATGAAGAAGATGTAAGAATCAGTTCCATCAAAGAACCACAAATTATGGAAATAATTAAAAAAATGAAGCAGTCACTTCTTTTTAATCTGTAAAATAAAAAGAGAAAATTAATTTTGCACTCCATAAGAATTCAAAAGTTCAATTTCAATTAAGACTTCCATGAATCACGATATGAGTCACCAGCTAACCGCATTTCAAGGAAAATTGTTAAAAATTTGATGTGATATTTAACTTATAGGTACTAATACAGTGAGTCGCTATACCAATTAAATGTTATTTTATTTTTTGATAAACCAAAACTAAGGAGGATAAACTACGCACACCACTATCGAAATATGAAACGCGCAAAGAGAGGTAACCAAACCTTTTGTTTTCCTGCACAAAATCAAGAAAATGACAATAAAGGTTTTAATAAACAAAAATACAGTGTGTATAAAATGAAGCTATGCGTCTAAAAGCAATAGCCTTTAATCCCCTTGGCACGTAATAAGCAACAACGGTCAGTACGGAGTGGCGACACGTCGTCTTATCTAGAAACCTATTTATTATGTCTAATGATTTTTATTATTCGGGTTGCGTGGGTGAAACAGCTAAACCTTTAGCTTTAACCTTTATAAGGCTTGATTTTGTATAATGAATATTCAGTTATTATTCGGAAAATCAGGCATAAGTGGTGCGCTGGACTTCTACAAATTACTACCCTCCTCAGAAATCCTCCAGCCCTAAGCCAAACCTGAGGTAGTGTCAGAATTTTACTAACTAAAACTCGCCTATATTCCTTTAATTGGATTGGCCCTCACGCCCCCGCTGCCGAGATTCTGATCCCGATTTCCAACCACCGTAGGCCCGGGCTTGCAAACGGCGAGCAATGGGTAGCTTGCCATCCGGCAGTTCGGTAATAATCCGACCGAGCCCAAATCGTCAACGGCACGTACTGTTCCACGCGCACCTCGAAGAGATGTCAGCGAACTGTAGGGGCCCAGCAGGGTCGAAGACTCTGGGGCCATGGGTGGGCTTCCGAAAGGAAAACCGGGACTCTAGAACGAAGGCAAAGACGGAACGGAGTGGGCTTTAGTTAGTTAAAGTCTGATACGCCCTCTCGTTCTGGACAGGAACGGGAGAAGTCATTATGATGTTTGCCCATTTAAAAAAAAACCTGTATTCCTTCAGTTGTCCTTTGCGTTCCATGGTTACGGACAATACCACTACGATTTTTTACCATTCTGCCTGTTTTCACTTACATTGCCTTTAGATAGCAGAAAAATATTTAGTCAATTAAATTATATTTAATTGCACATATAATACCAATATAAACACGAAAGTTTGAGTCTTTGGATGTATTGATGTTTGTTACTCTTTCACGCCAAAACTATTTAATGGATTTCGATGAAACTTGGCTTACAAGGAGACCATGTCCGAGAATAAAATATAGGATATAGTAAATTATATATAGCTGCGTGGAATAGCTTTTTATCTTGGAAGTATATTCCCTTTCAAATCTTGTGGAAAAGAAAACTGTCAAATAACAGAATAAGGATCCATATACTGAAAAAACGTCACTGCAATCAGGCTATGTGGGTTAAAATAGATAGAGTAGTAGGTCTGTATTATATTCCTCATTCCATTATTTGAAATGCTTAATTTAGTAATTATTTTATGCACTAGAAATATTTATTTGTTTTTTTGTTTGGTAGGTATAAGATATTGAATCTCTCTCTTAGAAACCCAGCAGTCTCAGAATCGTAGCAGTGGAAACAGTATAAGGCTGATGCTAAGATATTATTCAAAAATAAACAGAACCAAATCAAAATAAAACTACACATTAAACTGAAAACATATCCTACAGAACCCTACCACCAAACAGCACGGCTCACCCCTATCCAGAAACAGCGTGCAAATAAATTTGGTTTTCATTAGTACTAGCACAACACATTCCTCAAACAGCTGATTGTTATTAAACAAAGAAATTGCATCGTAGTTGATTTTAACAGTGATTCCTGGTCACGACATTGTTCAGGACTAATGAAATATTAGTTACGCCTTTTTAGCACGGGTTTGTACGTTTAAAAGGGTATTTCGATTTACTGGGTCTGACAAATTGTCTTATTGTGAGATAAAGTAAAGATTTATATACGAACAAAAATACTCTAATTTTTATGTAATTTGTTGGTTGGTGTGACTTTCAAAAAAATATGATGGTCATAAATGAACAAAATAAATACGGGCATTATTTTTTTTATTAAGTATAATAGTATGATAAGCTTCTTAATGTTCCCACTACTGGGACTCAGGCTTTCATTCTAAGTGGTCTCAATCCACCACACCGGCGCAGTTCGTATATAGGTATACCTATTCATTTATTAACAATAAGGCAGAAAAAATCAATCGTCTTACTAATTTTTAAGTAATAAACATTTATGCAGTTTAACTGTCAACATAAAATCGATGGCTGTCTCGATCATCGCAATTTCTCAGCGATTACGTATCGTACCGCCGGAGAATTCTCGGTAAATCGCATAAATAATACGCAAATAACCATCTCGAAGCACTTTTTGTTTAATTTCATGAACATAAGCTCCGAGAAAATTCAATTACTTCAATTAATTCAACAGTTTTTGACATAATTAATTAGATGCGGTTAAAAATGCTGTAAAATTGTATTGAATTGGTTATTTTTTACTCGCATAGTTGTGGATAGCATTTATTTAACTTACAGGTAAATGTTTATTTTGTAATTTTATGGGATCGGAACGCAATGGGCCATGCTAGACACACTTCATTGTTGATTCGCTTAATGTTTAAAGGGTCACCTAATAAACAAATGGGGCGATAAACGTTGGAGTGTGTCTAATAGAAATCGTTGCGGAACAATAGACATTTAATTCTATTATATTTGACTAGCTTCTGCTAACGGCTTCGCCAGCGTTAAAGTAGGTTTCTTCACACAAACTTTCGAACCCCGTTTTATTTCCTTACGGTGTAAATTTTGGAAAATCCTCTCTCAGTGCTCGCCTACCTCATAAAAGGAAACATGCAAAATTTCACGCTCCTAGGCCATATAGTTTCTCTCTCTTCAGATGTGCGTTGATATATCGGTCAGTAAGTTTCTCTTTTTATATATATAGATTATACTACAGGTTCTAGCCGAGGAGGTTCACATCCAAGAACGACATCATCATTTTCAATCATTTTCCTGCACTTTCCTTTTTTTGTGGTTGATACAACTTGTCGTATTATTTCACACTTCTCCATCAGTCGTCATCTTAATTTTTAATATCATATTAAGCTTAAAAGTATGTTTTTTTGCTTGCACGCTTTAATCTCTAGAACAGGGGTGGCCAACCAGTCGATCGCGATCAACCAGTCGACCTCGGCTGTTAATCCAGTCGATCTGGGCACATACGAGTATGTTTACTTTTAGGCCAAGAGGACTATGTCGCGATGTGGCAAAAAGCTAGCTATTTATCTGCCACACCATTCTCTTACCTTATTGTCACCCCGTAATATCTTGTTCGTCGAAATAAAATCGAATTAATTTAAGGCAGGTTGCCTTTGTCAAATTGATTTCTTTATGTAATTGGTAGATCTCGCAGTCTTCTCAGTAAACGGTAGATCGTGGGTCCAATCAAGTTGGCCACCCCTGCTCTAGAACTACTGTTTCGAATTGAAAAATTTGTTTAATGGTGCCTAGTTTATCTATTGAGAAAGGCTATAGACTATATAAAGTCACACAGAAGTTGAGCAGTAATTAAACCACTCATCGTTCTTTTGGTCGTCTCCCACTCCTTCTACTAGCCAAAAATAAAAACTTTACCTAACTTTACCTATATTCTGTCTCCTTCTTATTAACCAATTCATATGTGTGTAAAAAACTGTTAAATAAATAAATAAACTTCATTCAGCCTACAACAGCCTTACTACAAGAAATCAACACCCATATTCATCAAACAAACACTGTCTCCAAAAACTGAGACGTCATTAAAAGGGGACTCGTAAGACATGAGATGCCGGCAATAACTCGATTACAAGGGGGTTGTAGAGGGGGGGGGGGTGCGAGAGGGGGAGGGGTAGAGGATTATAAGAACTTCGTTAGTCTCTCGAAGGTGTCTAACTCAGGTCTGCGACGGAGAGATTATCGCTTTTGCCTTTAACGCCGCATTTTGTCCTGAGTTTAGAATATTTGATACGATAAGATATACGTTACATGGGATGCGCGGCTTTACGATCGTGTAAGTACTAGGCTTAGTATGTTGCTTTTGCTGAGGTAGGTTTGAGGAGCTCTTAGAGGTTTTAACGTCGCAAAACTGTTGTCTGACATCTATCTTATGATGAAGACCTGAACATGATTGGAGTTAAAGGGAAGAATTGCATGTAAAAGTGATCTATCGCAGTATATCTACTGTTTTAAGTACGTAGTACGCTGTTAAAGAAACAATTGTGCACTATTGCCAATTTCCTAACGGTCATAAGTTTCGAGATATCGTCTTTGTCACAACTCTCTTCTGTCATAATTCTCCTGGGTCTCCTTTATCCCAAGGGGATTACAAAAGATAATAGTGATAGGTAATAGTGATCGATTGTTGCATGAACCAATTTCTCTGCATGGTCGCTTACTTACGACAAAACTCTTACATGTTCGTGTTTAACTTTATAATTAAGACCTTTAACTTTATCTATTACTTCAACAACTACACTGTAACTCAAACTCACAAACCACTCCTTTTTCGTCCACCATAATGAAAATAACCTATACAGAGAAAACGTCATCAAATTTTCAGTTTGAGCGACGGGTACACCGGCGGACGAGTGTTGAGCAAACGCACCTATAACACGGGCGCCCACAAAGGCACGCCAGTAAACACAAAAGGTATCCGTGAACGCAGCTTAAAGTTACCGACGATGCAATCACAAGTTGCGCTGTTGCAGTATAACGTATCCAACTTAATGTGTATTATGTGTAATCGCCTTAAAATTCAGTACATGTTAAAACTTTGAAATCACTTAGCATGCTAGTTGGGATGTTTATTGCTTAGACGGTTGGGTGGGCTAAGCTAGATATGAGGGTTAATGATAGAAATATTTATATACTATACAACATTGAACTATGGATAATTAAGTACTAAATAAAGGCTTTCTATATACTGTCAACACACTATAAACTGTTTTTCTATATATGATGTGAGCTGAAAAATTACGCACTTTCGAGTAGATGCAGCATGCAGTAGGTATGTGCATGCTGCATGCGTACATGGGCTTCGACGACTACATTGGTATTGCATCGGTATTGGTGTCTGCGCACGCACATACGAACGCTTGTAACGCAATCAAGATGTATCAAAATAGGTAATTTTTTTTATCGCAAAAAAATGTATGATTAAGATATAGGTATTATATCTATATTAAAATAACTGTAAGTAATTGAAAGTACATGTATTACTTTCAATTATTTCAGTTATTTTTTGTTTTATGTTTAGATTCGAGTACTACTTGTTTGTTTAAATATTACATGTTGCTTAGAACTACATGCTTCTATTATGCGGGCCTTTCATGGACCTGACCAAAACCCGATCCTAATCTTTTAGCGTTCATATCCTGACAGCGTCAGTGGCCAATTCAAGGAAACTGAAGGTTTAGTCTATGGACGACAGTATGATGAGAAATGATATAACTATCAGAAATACATCGCAATGGACGGTACATTTGATATCTTTTGGGCATGCATCGGCTCGTGGAACCCATTCAACACACTATTTCTGGGTATTATCTTCTAGGTAACGGAGACTGTTTGTATAAACACAAAATTCTAGCCAGGATTACCCACTAGCAATGTGCTCTTATATTATTATGCAACCCTGTGGAGTCGAAGGATGGTACGGCTGACATGTTTTGGGCATACATCGGCATCTAGCTAATAGAGACTATTTTTATAGACACAGACTTCTAGCCAGGATTATCCACAAGCAATTTTCTCTTATATACAACCGGAGTCGGAAATACCATACTAATTAAATGCCAACTCTCGAAAATGGCATTATCATCGGGAACTGTCCTATCAGTATCTAGTGATAATAGCGTCACTGGATACTAATAGGACTTTTGCAACCTAACATAGTCATAAATAGTGACTGTTGATGCATGCATGGCATACAGGCATGGGCCTTAGTGGCCTGATGATAAAAAACGAATAGGTATACGAATAATCTTACACAATTATAAATTAATACATACTGGAACAGAAACATAACAACTAATCTATTAACTGTGTTACCTGGTTTGATTACTTAAGTAGTAAGTACCTATATGAAATCCGTTTTTTGTTTGGATTTTTGAAAGCTACACGACCTGGAAACTCCTGAAAATTAGCAAGTAGATAAAAAAGTGTAAAATCTCAAAAAAAAACAATTTTCTAAGGACAAATCTGAAAAAGGATATTCATTCAAATAGGAGGTTCATTGAAGCAATTTTTATATTAATTTAGATTACGTTTCTGATTTGATCTGATGACAGCAATATAATATAAATGTATCTTGAAGCGACGTATGATGTCGGTCTTCAAGCTGCCGATCATCAAAGATCTCGATAAACAGGGTGCAGAAAGATACGAAGCCAATCAAATGATTGATGTAACAAGATATCCTAGAAACCGGAAAACTAAACGAGAATCTCGAACTGGTTCAGTTAAATTATTAGTTAGGATTCTCGGGAACAGTCATCTCATCTCATTAGATAGATCCTGCCTAGTTATAGGTTGGCAAACACGCCGATGGCCTATTAGGTGGAAAGTGACTACCGCTGCCAATTCAGAGCCGATGGTAACTACGTATCTGTTGGAAGATTTGCTACCTACTAAAGAGATGATTTTGATTGATTGATTGATTTTGTAATATTTGTTGATTCTTGGTAGGTATAGTCATGTGAAAAGAAGGGATGAAACGCATGTTACTAAAAGAGTTCTGGATGTGCACGCACGTGGATGGATGGAGAGAGAGAGAATAAGCAAGAAAAGCCATAGTGCTTTTTTTTGAGGTGGGAATATAAAACACAAAGGCAATAAACACATAGCAAAAGAGAAAATTACATAATAATAATGCAATGAGTGAGCGATGTAGGCCGAAAGTTGTGGACTGTTGGATATAAACCTCTCCTAAGCATCATCATAACTACCAGTCCTGTGCGCCTTGCATCCATAGAAAGAAAGAAAGAATGAAAAATAATTTATTTGGTACAGCACAAAACACAGAAAATAAGCTTTTTAAAATTAATGTGACACGAAGAAAAAATAAATAAAATAGAAACAGTAAAAAAAAAACGAATAGTTGTGTGCCTCATGCTGCACCAAAATAGGTCTAGTTCAGCATCGGATTACCGCAACCAGGCCACCTTGTGGCGAGCCTACCAATACTGCGTCTTTCAGTACGCGGTCACCACTCCAGTACTGTTACCAGCCTCATTGACCATCTGTTCTGCGAGCAATATGTCCTGTCCACTGCCACTTAAATTTGGCGATTCTTCTATATTGGAAACTCCAAGCATAACAGTTTTCATTGCCCTTTAAGTGACTTTGGATGAAGACATCAGAAAAACGGTTGAATATTTTAGTTTCTCTAATTTATCTCCAATTAATATTCTACATATCAAAGGTTCTACATAGTGAACGTTAACGTGAAAATAAAAAAGGCGCTTCAAAAAGTTTAAATTGCAATTTTTATAGTAACAGAGTCTGGCTGTTCATTTCCATTAACATCTGCTGGAGTTCAATTTAACTTTTGTGTAAAAAAAGTTCTTCTACCGACAAAACTGTTCACGTATGATAGTTGCGATTAAATTCGAATAGGTTGGGAACCATTACTGCTTCTGGGAGTAAAGGAAAAAGTAATGCAAAAATTTAATTTAAAAAAATTTGGTTAAGTGCGAATCGAACTCGCACAGGAAGGGTAAAACTGCAAAAAACACGTGTGTCGTATGGTAGCCCCACTAAATATTTATTTTATACCTTTTTGGCATTTATTTGTTTTAGCGGTGGCAGCAGAAATGCATCATCTGTAAAGAAGCCCATTTTTAGACATACTTACAAATAGAAAACCGGCCAAGTGCGAGTCGGGCTCGCGCACAAAGGGTTCCGTAGCAGCAAATATAATAACTTAACCAAAATTACAGTTAAATCAACCTATCTCAAAAACTATAAGAGATACTTTGATCAAACCAAAAATCGTTGAAAGAGTTAATTAGCATGCATCACCTCTATTTTTTTTAGAATTTTATACCCCGTAGTTATAAAAATAGAGGGGGGGGGACATACTTTTTACGACTTTGAGAGCTGATATCTCAAAAACCGTTCACTTTAAGAAAAATGTTTTTTAGAAAACTTTATATCATTTTAAAAGACCTTTCCATTGATACCCCACACGGGTATGTACATCGAAAAAAAAATTTTCATCCCTCAGTTACATGTATGGGGGGCCCCACCCCCAATTCTTTTTTTTACTATTTAGTGTCATAATTTTGTAGCGGTTCATACAACACATATTCCCATCAAATTTCATCACTGTAGTACTTATAGTTTCCGAGTAAATCGGCTGTGACAGACGGACAGACGGACAGACGGACATGACGAAACTATAAGGGTTCCGTTTTTGCCATTTTGGCTACGGAACCCTAATAAAAAGGACACAAAAAGGCTTTGAAATAATTTCATTATCGCAAGAATTCTTACTACAAGCATATGAAGGTGCATTGCGTAGGCATAAACTGATACCTAAGTCTTCGTAACAGAATGTACTTACGAGTATGTAGGTAATATGTTCGACATTGAACCTACAATTGTACTTTCAAACACATTGGCCGCCTTTTGGTATTTTACAGTAAGTACGCATTTTGGAGAGTGTGCGCGGGAATTACATATCTTCTGATTCTGATTCTGCCATGTCACTTCTACCATCAAACACCCCGATGCGGCGACGTACGGCGAGTCTACCTTTACGTTGTTGAAACCTCTCTACGGTCCGGACCAAGCGCCTTGGCGTTAATACCGCGTACGTCGAAGGACTGGAACAATTTGCCTACTGCTGTCTTCCAATTATACTATAATTTAAGTGCCTTCATAGCTAGAGCAACAAAATAAACTAGTGCGCCTCACTATCAACGATTGCACCACTGCTTACCATCGCAATAAAGCACTAGTTTATATCAATTAGGTACCTATAATAAAACTCCATCATTACTTGCTAACATATCACTAAAAGCACACGTTCACCTACCTGTGCCCACGCCACTCACGTACAAAATAACTTTTCGTTCCTCCTTGACTAAATAAAACATATTACATTCGTAACTCATTTGTATATCGTTCCACTAATAATTATATTATAGAATTTACAGACCGTTTCTTTTTTACATTACCAAAAACTAAATCTAAAAACTTTATAAATATCACCTAATTAAACCTTACCTTTTTATTATTTTACTTCCTTTTAAAACTGAATATTTTAATATGTGTAATTCTAAAGCGTTAGGAGTTTATTGAACTTAATTGTATCATTTCATAATCAATCATTTTCCTCAGGAATCAACAATACTTACTATGAATATTACACGCTAACCTCCTTACATAAATCTTAATGAAAATTCAGCCAAAATATCGTTAGTAGTGGACTAGTAAACACCGCACAAACCTTTCGGGTACATCTCCGGACCACATCCTGTTTAAAGATGTTTCTAGAATTATTAACTAAGATTTGACGTAACAAATACCAAGTTTCACTTATAAGGGATTAGGGTTACGTGTTCCGGTCCGAAAACCCAAGGGATATGTTATTGTTTTGCCGCGTGGCTCTGCAAATTTTAACTAAGAGGGAGTTCGAGATTAAACTTGTATCACACAAAATGGGATACGATCTTTGAGATTGAACAAAGGCTTCAGGAACCAAGTTTAGTTGTAGGTAGGAAGGTGTATCATAGTAACTTGATCCGGTTTCTAATTGTTGATCAGAATAGTAATAATTAAATTTTGCTACTGGTAGTACAATGATGACATGAAGTGATGAGTTCATAGTACACAAGTAGAAAAAAAAGCAATAAGTAAAAAGATGTGAAATGAATCATACACTATGGAACTTATTTGCAGATATTATGCTATACTATAGATAACAAATAATTTAACAACTACTGTATTTTCTATTTAAATAAAATCTCAAACATAAAACGACGATACGGTTAAAGCACTTATAGAGCAATTGGAAGCTGCGCTGCGTGTCGCAGAAAAAAATTATATGTACAGTAAAGATAATTACTATGTACTCTAGGTATCCTCGTCTTTCGTATGTCAGTTTATACATTTGTGAACGCACCCACGGTACAGGAGTAATTCCTAGCGTCAACCAACGTTTTTTAATAAAAGATAAAAAAATACAAGTGACAAACGGTTATAAACATTATCTACTCCAACAAAACTCGCTGCTACTGAAAACAACAACGCTCTAGCAATTATCTTGAACAAAGATATTCATGTAAGTACAGTAAAATAGGAAGCTAAGCCCAAGAAAACACAAGAAAGCGATAACATCGTCTCAGCATAGACTTTACATAAAGCAATATCTGATAGTACACACGTATCGTGTGGAAGTACGGGAGTAAATACAGTCTTAATAAATAAAAATAGAAATTGATTCGATGTTTCGGAGTCTTAACCCTTTGCGGGTGCGGCGCTTCCGTGCTTGTCCAATTTTAATGTTTCACCCACTCACAGTATATTAAAGATCACTATCACAGGAAGGTGAACTATTAACTTCACTTCGTTCTCATTAAACCCTTTCGATATTGTCTACACTATCACACACAGATTTTTATTTTATCAATTTCGTTTTTCAATGTTTTCGATCATTTATTTTCATTTTCCGTGGCGGTGTTGTCTGTTATGGCAGTGTTGAAGGTTTGATTAGGGTCAAAAAGTTAATACTTTTCAATTTATGGACCTAGTTTTAATGATATTGATATCTGTTTCAAATTAATGAGAGTGTGTTTATAGATTTTATTGCCCTAAATGACAATGATTCGAGCAAATAAAGAGGAAAACACAGAAAAAAACCTCAGCTACTGAGGCTTATTAACCTCAGCAACAGAGGTATTCCCAAAAATCTTAAATGTCAGGATCAGGACCTATTGTAATTTTCATTAGCAGAGGTTTCTCACATATCTAGAGCCCAATTAAACGTGTTTCACTACATTATGCCTTTTCGAGTAAACATAAGTAATGTAGGTACCAGATAAGCTTAGAATAACAGTCACTGACCCGCCAAAGTTTATTGGCATTATTCATTTTAAATACGGAAATAAAGACATAAAACTGTCTTGAATCGACGTCTGTCACAATCCTTTACATTTTCTAGTAATGAAAAACAGCTCATTGTTTAGTTTTTTGGGTAGTCTACGTAGACATATTAGGAAAAGGTCAATGCACTTTATTCCAAGTATATTTGTATAGTAAAAGTATATGGTAATCGATTTTAATTTGAATAGATACAGTATTTTCCCTGATGGGAAACGAATGCCGCACGATCGATGAGGCAATTATAGTAAAATATCACGTTAATTCTAAACCCATGTTTAAACTTTTTTAGCAATTCGATTTAATTGAGTAATTACAAAGAGTGCTAACATTAGCATTCAACATTGGAGTTAATCACGATCATGTATTCATACGCTTAGCTACTTGTCTGTCTGTATTATTATTAGATTAGCTACGCTCAGTTGCATTTTATTGTTCGCCTAACCTCGCAGTTTAATGTAGTTAAAAGCTGTACAACACGGTTTTATTTATTCATTGAAAAATTTAAATAAATTAATTTCAGTTTTTCTAAATAATCTTTGCGTAGAACTCAAAAAGTTGCCATGTTATGGATTTAATTCGCGTAATTATTTGACTCAGCGCCTCGTTGAGTGATTAGCATAAAGTTTATTGGATCATTCTTAGAATGCTTCTACATATTTTTGGGGTGCTAACAAATCTCCTCATACGTACCGAGTACTAAATCATAAGACTTACTGTCCATTTACGCACAGACTGTCTATTAAGCGGCAATGTCGAGAAGTAGCCGTGACGTTTTGTTGCAGTTTAGATAGAGTTTTATAGTTCTGTATGTTAGCTTCATGCATGCGTACACAAATACATAAAAACATAGTGACTTATACGCGTCACTAAACTTACGCGTCCATGGACAGTAGACCCAGCTTTTAACAATAATAGATTTTTTAAGTAGTTATTTGTTTCCGGAAGCTTCTCCATAATAACATCTTAAATTCCACGATTTCCTTACCTTACCCTAACAAGTACATCTTAATCAAGAAAACAAATCAAATTTTCCAGAGGACGCAACTAAACACAATATCGCACAAAATTAAACCGCATAAACTCGACTTAGCTACTACAGTAAATAGTTTGTATATATCGTCCAGCGACTTTTTGCCCGGAGCACAGCATCGGGGCCCAATCGAGTTATCGAGTTGCCACCATCGAAGCAGCAAATTAAGAATTAACACGAAAGCTGATTATTTTAAAACATGCATCCCCATATACCCTTTCTAACGAGGTTTCCTTGCCGACGGCCCCACCCTGATAGATCGGACTTTATCGAGAACCTATGCTGTGATGTGCCAGGCAATTAAATTCTCTAATTGTTTATTATGGGAACTCGCGTGGTTTCGTAGCGGCTGTTATTATGTAGCTTACAATGTAACAACATGTCTAATTATCATTTACTTGGATTGGTATTATTATTTATGGTTTTAATTTGGGTTTTTTATTAGAAGATTGAGGATTGGGAACACCCACTGAGATGTCCTGACTGAAAATGGCTTGATCGAATAAACTAAACATTTACACATTTAGCTCATTTACGACAAGTATAAATAAAAAAATAAGAAATTTACTGTAATATAAATTACATAATATATTGCATCTTATTTTGTTGCATAGAAATAGGAACCTTTATTAAACAGAAAATGATTGAGATACGTATGTCATCTTCTCATCTTCGTCGCAAATACGCATTTCGTCTCGTTTCCTTTCGGACTGCGATTATAATACGAGTTAAATGTAAACTTTAAACAAGTATTTTTTATAACTTTATTTTGTAATCCTCAAACTTAAATTGCCAAAGATGATAAAATTGATATGAAAAAAAAGGTAGGCACCTACAAAATTTGAAATCACTAAGAAAAATAATTACGATTTTTATTTCATTACTCATAAATTATAGCGTATTTTGTAAAGAAGATTAAAATAGGTGGCAAATTAAATGGTACGCATTTGGTTGGGGTATTATTTATACACAGTATAATGATGATCATTTGCCCGAAGCGTGCTCCATATTATTTTAATTCGCGTTCGCCGAATTAAATTCGCTTATGTTTGACGTTTACGAATGTAAAGAGTGTTACGAGAATGTTACCTATATTCACGTAAAACTGGCAAATTTGTTTATCAGTTTTTTTTTGTTATTTGATACAGTTAATTGTTTCTTTTTTATTATATAAACTGTGTCAAGCTAGTTATGTGTAGACAGGCTTTTTGTACTTTACAATCAAAAACCTAGTGGCTATATCAGCCTTATAATATTCCCCCTACTGGGACTCAGGCCTCATTTCTAGGAGAGGGAATGAGCCGTAATCCACCGTGCGGGCCTAGTGAGGGTTATTGGATGTCACATGTTTTCGAATTTTTGGTTCTAGATTCATGCCGGTTTCCGTTTCAAGAACCAACATTATCAAATTTACAGTAAGTATTTCTGCGTACCTGCACAATTATCATATGTATTTATATAAAAAATATAGTAAATACAAGAAAACAATAGGAGAATTCCGATTTTCTTAGCCATATTGTATGCCAATTGAATTCCACCCCAATCTGGTAGGTACAGAACTAACTACATCAAACAACAAATCCGTTTCTAAACAATATACTCCTTAAATCATTGTTATCTCAAACAACTGACTGTGCCGAGCAAACAACTCGAAAAAAGATGAAAAATGGCTTTCATATAAAGGAGCTAAGTAGTTTTTGATACCGGACGCTCGATGGGAATTAGGAAGACGGCCCAACAAGAAATAAAACTTATAAATGATTGCAAATTAAACTCGCCATGAAAGGGTATACATAACTACTCACTTACTTCTATATTTTTATTATTTTTAAAGTATACTTTATGTATTAGACACTTTATTGTATATACATAGAAAAGACATACAATGGGCGGCCGGATGAGAACGCATGCTGCGATCTCTTTCAAGCATTTTTTTAAGAGGATGTTATAAATAAAAAAATAAAAAATAACATAATTATCCCTCCCACTCTAAAGTGGAACAGGCAGGCGTGCCAGATATTTACTGACTATAACTTCATCTGTGTCCAATTGCCCCTTGTATTCTAAGAACATGGGTTTCCTTTCCAAAAATTCTCCATTGACCTGAGCGGGCATCGGCCCTGCTGGGCGCGTAGGGTTGGCTGACATCTCTTTGAGACACACAAAGAACACAGCGCCTATGGTAGCCTTGGATCGCCCTGCGACTCCGAACACCTAAAGCGGCTCCTGTGACACCGGTTGGTGCGTGAGGGTGCCCATTCTCTTACGTTTGCGGCCATCTCCTTCGCTAGCATTGCTGCTTCATAGAAAGAAGCAACCGCATTCCATTACCTATCGCTACGGTCCATGGCCTGAACCAGGGCCTGGTGCGAGAGATCACCGCCGCCAAACGCCTCCACAAAAAAAAATTACAAAACATTAAATGGGGTTATCATTGGTTTCACAATAAGCTGCGATAATAAACCAATAAACATCCAATAAATATATTATTTATGTCATTTATAAACACTGGTAAGTAGGTTTCACTATACAAGTGAAATTAATATGAGTCATTGGTCAAATATAAATAAAACAACAAAAAAATACCATGAAAAAAGTTAAACATGAAAACTAACCTGCTAAGGAAATGAAAAATACGGGAAAAAAACAGTTTTTGATGTAGGGCAAATAATCGCAGCGGCGAAATGGTATCGTGACAAACATCCATGCGTCAAAACTGCTCCGTA
Source organism: Mythimna separata (assembly GCA_030763345.1). Lineage (NCBI taxonomy): Eukaryota > Metazoa > Arthropoda > Insecta > Lepidoptera > Noctuidae > Mythimna > Mythimna separata. The sequence goes on from CM061180.1 coordinate 13,217,657, forward strand.
AATCAGCGCGCCAATGAAATCCAATTACTTACACAAAAAACTATTAGTTTTCTGCTACATGTGTAGGTCTACGTCATATGTTGCGAAAATGAAACTGTTTTGCTTCATGCTTGCAAGAAAGTAGTGACCAAAGACCAGGGGCATAGGAAAGAAACTATAAGAAATTCTGAATGAACCTATAGGCTAGTCAAAAATTGACATCAAACATTGCAAACGCGCAAGTATCTACGATTTTTTTTATATATTTTTATCCTTGAGAGTAGTATACGCTCAAGTTTGCAACCCTGAAAATCAATGTTTGTCCTTTTTTGTGTCGATATTGACTGGCCTATTAAACTCTATGGAAATCATTATTATAACCCTAATTAAGGTTAGAATTATTAAACCTCCTAAGTCGGGTTAAAATAAATGATAGTCTTATCGATATATAGTAGCTGTACTCCTTGATTTCAGCCGCGTCTTACTGCTCTACTTGCGTGGGTTTAGCGTGATGCTATACAGCCACTGTGTTTGAATGTGTGTGCTAATTGCCATGAATCTAGTTGTCCCGTACAGAAAATACCGAATGATCCGACTCCGACTGATAGTTCCAGAGATTAGCGCGTTTAAACAGACAAAAAACAATTCCAGTTTAACGTACCTATTTGTCTCGATAAATATTAGCTACTTTACTTAATTTGTAAAAAGAATGACGTAAAATAATATTTAGACGATGATTAAAACCGCTGCTGAAAGAACAACTGTCCCATCCCAATTTATTACGCACTAACTCTGTATCTGCATAATTTAATACACATTATACTGAAACCATTAAAAACTACAGTCATATAATAAAATTATTGAATTTTGCAATTTAATATTGGTTGGCTCGCTCACCGTTGGCCATAATTACCAATGCGGATCCAATTCATCATTCTTTATTACAAGCACAAAATTCCATGTAAATTTCATGCACGCCCGATACACTGAGCGAATGAGTTTCGATATATCGTACAAATCTCCATTTTTTGTGTTTTTATTGCACTGTAACAATCTCTTTAATGACATCAAAATTTGCGCCTAAATAATAAGAAAATCGGCCGTTTGGAAAGATTTTGCTGTCTTGTTTTTTGTAAAACGTAATTTTGTAAGCTGAACAATTCATAAAGTATGTTTATTATTATTTATTTTAGTAAGCTTAGATAAGTCTCTTATAATATTTCAAGACAATATTCTTGAAAATCATGTTTTCTCAATACGAAACTATATATAAAATAAATATTTTACTAAATATTAAAGCACGAATCATCAACAGATTTACGAAAAGGCTAAATATCAAAAAGGCTTTAGATTGCTCTAGTACGCACTTAATCTTCAATTATGCTTTTTACTAAAAAAAATTACAATTTTAAATTGATGATTGATTTTAGTTTACAGTTTGTTTTTTTTTTAATAATGTGTTGTTTTCTTTTTTGAGATTCATATTTACTAAGTAAAAATAAATCGTAGTAAGTATATTACATTTTTGTAAACTTTTTTAAATCTAATTTCTTTTAAAAATGTTAGGAGCGTATAGCTTTTTTCCAGTAATGATTTTGGCATACGTCTGGTAATTTGAATATTTTCTACATCCCGCTCAAATGTCCTTTTTTTGGTATTGGACGTCAAGTCCTTGAGCTCCTTAGTTGAGCCTGAGTTGAGCTAAACGAATGCCTGCTGACAAATGCCATGGCTGGACAGGTCCACTCCTGTGCTTCTTTCCTCGAAAGATCATTGACACTAATCTGCATGATTCTCGTGTGATTCCACCATTACATGTTTGCTGTACTTATGGAATTTTAAGGAGACTTTAACCCCAGAGTTGGTTTCGGTGTTTCTTCTCAGGTTAGGAAACACCAGCCTCATCTAGTTTAAACTGACGAAAAAAATGACGTACTTATAAAAGTGTTTTTTCTAAACTATTTGTAAAATAAATCTCATTTATCAGATTAAACAGTATAAAAATTATAAAACTAGTGACCCTCCCTGGCTCCGTACGGGTGCAAATTATTTAGTTTTTTCATTTATTCCTCTTTCTATTGGTAAAAATCACATCAATCCTTTGGATTGAAAAGGAGATAGCGGATAAACAGACAGATGCGGAAAGTAACTTGGTTGTATGCTATAGAAAGAAGACTAAGTACAACTGTTGACCAAATAAACGAAAAATGTAAAAACGGAACTAGTGTAGAGTCACAAGCAATAATAAATATACTTATACACTGTTACGTTATCTGAAATGTCTGTACGACATTTGGTTAGGTAATTTAGAACCATTTGTCGTATACTTGTTTCTTGAATAACAAGTTACAATAGATTACAAATCTGACAAGGTATAATATCTTCTTACAGTTAGGAGAACTGTACAATATACAATACTATACCTACCACATTTGTGCAATATACATTTTTCCTCAACAAAATGACTTTCAAAACGATTGTCTTAACATAAACAAGGGGTCCCTGCCTGCCACAGAAAATGTCATTAATGTCTGAGTGAAATTCGGGGTCTAATCTCGTCACTGCAAAGCTTATTACATTTATACAACGGAGTAATCTTCGAATAAAGTTTTCAATGGAAAGTGTTGAATCATTGAGGATTGCGAACCCTTGCTCACTGAAAGAACTCGGCCTATGGCTGCGAACGGCTGGAGTGTACTGTTTCACGACACAATTTATTTTGGCTGGAAACCGTTTTTTTTTATTTTCAATTTATTTTAGCTATAACGGTTTTTTTTTCGTGTTCCAAAATTTAATTAATTGTATCATCAATGTAAATTTAATTAATTGTATCATCAATGTAAATTTAATTAATTGAATTACAGGTTACATTAATTTGGTTTTACAATTTTATTTATTTTTTAATACGTGCATACTGTGATGAATTTATATTTTAATTTAATAGTATAATAATGTATGTGTAACTAGTTTTTAAGATCTTATATGTTACATACATTATCACCTATGTTTACGAATAAATGATTCTGATTCTGAAAGAAAAAAAAACCGGTTCTTATAATAATGGCGACAAACTCTATGTAAGGTAAATAGTAAAAATATTTATAAAACTTAAAAACACCATATGCAAAAGAAACTTTGCAAGTTTCAGTAGCCAATTTATTATCTCAAGCAAGTTCCCGAGGTACTCCTCGAACGTTCGCAACCATTTTAATGTCTTCAAGAATTCTGTTGCGCGATGACTCGACATCGCGACTGAAATCTCGCGTTTCTGTTTACTATTAATCAAATTTCAAGCTTTCACTTTAAATCAAAACTAAACCACTTATCTAAGTCATATTTTAAAATGTTTATTTTGGTCAGACGCAAGTAATTAACAATCCAATCACGTAACTTAGCTGAAAGTAAAATAAGGCTTTTCGGTTAGAATGTAGTTTGTAATAAAACGGTTTTTTATAACGGTTTTTTTTGTGATGTCAGTAGTAACTGATAAGCATAAAAACATACCTCGTTAGTTAAAAAACGTATTCACTATCAACTTTTTATTTTCAAACGTAGAACGGTAACAATGACCTTTGCAATCCAAAAGAAAAATAATACGAACGTGATTGTAACCAATGACATCACTGGCCAGTAACAAAAAACTGTTATTATTAGTGACACAATTGGGCAAACCATTGACAGTCGTTTAAAAATATCAAAGTATGGTCCAAAAAGTGTGTGTAAAAAATTGGCGAGCCTTTAACATTTTCCTTGGAGCTGTCATCAGTGGTGGCTGGTGGGCAAACCGCATAGTCATTGCATCGCAATAACCAATTGTGAGCGTATTACGTGTCCTATCACAAAGCCCCGAGCTCTTTTTACGAAGACTTAGAGATGCTGGAAAGTATTTGTATTTTTGAACAAATGGAAATATTTGTTTAAGTAATTGTTTCGTTTTTGTTACCTCTAACAACTGATATCGCCCAGGTACAGCAAGTCCTAGACTGGAAAATAAGATATTTCTTTTTTATTTACAAAATTCTACTGAATCCGTTTTGTCAAAAAAACGCTGGTTTCGGCAAAAAATTACCGAAAATTCGGCTGAAGGTGTTGATAGAGACTTTAAAACTGACTGTCTCATTCATTTATGTGTGTACTCATAATAATTTATGTAAAATCATCTTCGATCAACAATGTACTTGTTGATCGAAGAAAATCATCGTTCTATTAATTTAAGTACTTTGCGTTTAACTAAAATGAGGACAATTTTTAATGGTCAAACAATTTGTTCAATGTAACGTTTCAGGTTTTCTGTGCGTGCTGAACATTCGGTTTGGGCTAAAATCGTGTTTCAGTCATATTTCTTCCTGGAGTATATAATTTTTTACTTTAACACAGGTGATCTATCAGAAGCAAAAGTAATATAAAGTAAATAGTGTTACTAACTGTGTAAGTATTATCAATTTTTATTAATTGTGACTTCAAAATTACAGTTAACTTAAGAATGGACATGGCACTTTATCTATAAATTACAAAGTCGAGTCGATTCATAAAAATGACTACATCAGTCTTGCTACATCGAAAGAGTTTAATCAATAATAGTCTATGGGAATTCCTAAAAGTCATTGAAGATTCAAATGACAGCACAAAACGCCACTACAATATCGATTTAAACGAAAAACAAATAATATTCCATGAAATTACAATGCGCAAAATCAATAACTTTCGTAAGTTTCATCTAAAGCGGAACGAATAAACAAATGGACCGATTTTCAATGGAACCCATCGTTCATGGTATAATTCTTATTTAGATTGAAAATATTAGAACAGATTTTGAAACAGAATGAATGAGCAAATGAATGAATGAAGTTTTGTTATTATGAATGAAATGTGTATTGTTTTTTTTTTGAGCATTGATTTAACTATAGTTTTGTTCACAATGCTATGAGCTAGAGTGCGTCTAATGAAAGCGTGACCTGACTTTTAAAATTAAATTGGTAACATTGTTCAACCGCAATTGTAGTAATAAAAAAAACAAGTATCCAGACATTTTTCTTCTACTACGTTAGTAACACCACATTCAAAATTTTTGGATTTAACCATTTTTCTCAGGTCGCGATTTCATTAGACGGACTATAGTTCTCTGCAATATCATAACTGTAGCCTTACCATGAGTTTGTAAAAACGTTCTCGCTATCGAAAACTATCGCTTTGTCCCTGTCATTGTGGTGCACGTGAAAGAGACAAAGCTATAGTTTTCGATAGCGAGAACGTTTTTTCAAACTCATGGTGAGGCCACTGAAGTATTATATGTTGAAAGATCACTATGTCGTATCTAGAAATTTCTATGTCGATGTATAGATTTTTTATTACTTTGACTGTGATGCGACAAAGTCGTTTTTGCGCAAACATATCGGCGACAATGGGAAACGGGGCTTTTGTATTTTTTAGTTTGATTGATGATTTTAATTTCCTATTTGGTTCGTTGGTTTTGCGTTGTGGGTACACTCGTCGGTTTTGACTTTAAATACATATCCACGTGTACCTAAATGAGATGTCTGAATTCTGAATTTCACGAAGGTAAAGAAAAAGTTGTGAAAATTCTTAATTTTATTGTTGCTAAGTTGTAAGTTATATTTTATCAAAGCTTAAATTTTTTTTCAGTTAAGTATTCGTCGTTTTTATTTTTCGGGAAGCCGGATTGTAAAATAAAACTAACTATACCCTAAATCTCTAAAAGGCACCTGAAATAAGTTTGTACATTAAACATTTCCATACATTTTTGTATGGGAATTTTACGGAAAAACTTATTTAAACCTCTATGGTAAAGGGCATTATGGAATCACTTTCAACATAGAGGTTAACATGCTACTACAACTGAGAAATTTTGTCACCATCAGATCCACAATATAGACTTCAGTCCTGTAAAACCCAAAATATGCCCTAAAAAAAGGCAACCTGCAACTCCCCAGCATAATAACCACGTATGCGATATGCGGATGTGACAGGAGCGATTTAAATATGGCGCCGCCGTCATCCCGCCGGTGACGCTGCGGTCGTCCATTTATCACTCTCGTAAGCCTCCGTCGATATTATGATCAATGCCATTCGCCCGCCCAAACTCGCCTATCTCGTGTTCAGATGGAAATAGGTTTCTATTACAAAGCAATGGTAGGTATTTTAAACCACATTTGCGTGATTAAACGTAAGGATAGCTGAAAACGCAATGAACAGTAACTTTAATTTAAAAAAAGAATTTAGTAATTACTTCATAAGGTAACTAATGATAGCATGTGTCTTTGATACATTCCAATTTCAAAATTAAAAAGTCATAAAAAAATAAAACGTAAATAGGGTAACCACTATAGTGATTGCCAAGCATATAGTGATTGCCCACATGAAGAAGCAATGCGTTTTTTTGGTAATTTTTAAAAGGTTAGTATAAATTTAATAACCATAGATGCTGTAGTAGCATCAACAGTAAATTTAATAAATTTATACTAACCCTTTCAAAATTACCAAAAAAATGCATTGCTTCTTCAAGTGGGCAATCACTATATGCTTGGCAATCACTATAGTGGTTACCCTAGATCGACATTCAAATCAATTCAAATAAAGAACGCAACCAATAAAAAAGTTTGTCCACTTCATTTGTCTATTCTTATAACCATAGACACTTCGATTCGACTCGATTCTCTATTGACCCAAATATTTTAATCGGCATATCGATATGTAACAGGGTCGAAGGCGGATCGCCCGCCTTGCACACTTTGTATTCACCCAGTCGCCACCTGGGGGTAGTGGCTTTTAAAAAATTCTTTTACGTTTCACTTGCTGCGAGTACTGTTAGACCTTATAGGTAGCTTAAGATACTTAGATGTTTCTGTACAGTATTTAAGGTAAACGGTGTAATTTAGAGTAGTTAGTCAGTGCGAAAAGAAGGTCGTTATTTTTGTTATACTAACCGTAGAATAAAATGAAGCGTTCCGAAATCAAAAGCAACATTCAAATGATGGTCAGACTCTACGTCCTACATAAGTGTTACCTAGGTACTCAGTTTTTAGAAATAAGTACCTACCGATGTCAAGTTTTCTTATGTGTAGATGAAAAGTTGAACTGAAGAGCAATATTTTACTATTATTTGTATTTCAACTAATCTTCTTTTCTTTAATTACAACGAATATCTTTTGATATACCTAATGGATTAATAAAATTATCCATCCTTACGGTCCTTCCTAGAACATTTTTTGGTCATTGCACTCCGCCTCCGCATAATTTATCGTCAAAAACCTAACAAAAGGCAATTTTATTAGAAACACAACTAATTCCCCCCACCTTTTATCAAAGCGACATTATAACAAAGACATCCTCGGGTATCGAGTGGCGCCGGCGACCGAGTGCTGCCAACAAAAGAATGAGAACCGGAAAGCTAGACGAGTGGTCCTCGAGCAGATCCCTCCGAGATTGTGTGATTGGTATCGAGTAGCCGTATCGAGTAGTATCGAGGACGATCTGCGTGATCAATTGATACCAGCACGAATCGCTACTTGCTGATGCCGCGCTTTAATGCTCTTGGCTTTTTAATCTTAATGTTGTTTGGGTAAAGACGTTTTTTATTTTAATTCAATTATGTGAATTGCAAAATATTTAACATTGCATTTATCGATGGTTATTGGTCAGACATTTAAAATTTTAAACGCCTGATACTTTTGTTATAGCAACAATGCTGATACTATATTCACAAATGATCAAACTATTAGGCGCTTGAGGGAACATTCCTAAGAATTACCATCTAATGCCATACAACGAAATTAAAAACAAGAAGTTACTTGCTAAATGGTGGTTTTGAATAAAATTAAAGGAAATTATTCAAAAAATATTTTTTGTTCGCCAAAACTAAATCGCACTCAATTATTCACCGACCCCTCGGAACACTTGAAAAAATCCAATCAGCATAACTCGTCACTTTAATATCGATCCCCAATTTGCTAGCACTTATTAAATCGCTTTATGCATAGATATAAATACAAAAGCAAACCGTCATTTGCTGATTTCACACAGCATTCTCAACCTTATTGCATACGGAATAGTAATAGATTTTCTTTCATTGGCGTGTGAATATCTTTGTGGAAGTACAAAGCCGAGTGGTTTACTTAGAGTTTAAAATATTCATAGCTTGAACTGGATCGTATTTAAATATTTACATAAGTGTCACGCAGCGTCACTGACGTTTGTCGATAAAATGTATTGAGTGGAATGGCTGAGTCGGGACTTACTTACGCTGGGGTGACTAGACGCTGCGAAAGTAACTGATTAGGCGGTTTTACGGTTCATTAACTAACAACTTACCATGTAGAGCTGCGGAATTGTTCGAAAGAGTTACCGTGGCTCTGGGATGCAAGCGACAATTGAAGGAGCACAGGTGTGCTTTTTTCAATAAAACTCTGACACGCTTTCTCGCTCTACCTCAGCCAGAAGTTATTCGATAATTTCACACCTCAAAAAAAAACCATGCGGAATAGAGGCCTATGCTTATTTTCTAATCAATGCTAACTTACTCCTATTCGCTTTACTTGCTAAAAGTTATGAGTAGCCAGCAGCACAACAAGGATTCTAAAACCAATACATCAGGAAAGTAAACAAAACTATCCCGAACATATTCAAGTAATGGGCTAGCGAGACTTCATATTTATTGACTCGACCAACAGCACTCCATTTCTTCAAACTTGAAAGTGTTAATAAATATATTAAGGTGCTGTAAAAGTATCATATTTTTGAAGTGATCTACAAACTTTGTGATATCTTTGTCACTTTCTGTAAATTGTACCAAAGCACTTAACCATTCCCTAGCTTAGGCTCCAGTCCACCCTTGTAATCAACTAAAAGTAAATGTAAAATTAATATAATACCTTGTGGTGGAAAATAAACAAATTTTATTATAATTTTGTATTTTTAAATATTTACATGTATAAAAAATATATGAAAAAAAAAAAAAAAAAACAACAATTGTATGAGTTTTACCATAAGGTTTCCTTATTGTTTTTGTAATCTTGGTGTACAATAAAGTATATATAAATAAATAAATAAATAAATATATTGTTATTATTATTCATTGCAAGTTGTAATTTTATGGTGTCAAAACTTACGCCCAAGTTCAGAGATACAAGTTATTCGCATCTCCGAAATAAAAATTAGCATTTTTCTGCGTAAGTTCATTGTCACCCCCTAAGCAAAGTGTACCGAGACGTTAACACTCGGTAGGCAGGGGCGATACTTCTACTAAGCATCGTGTATTCCAGCCATAAAAAATAATGGATCTGCGAATCGTCGAGATATGCACGGAAATATGGAGTGAGGTGAGCGCTCGAAAAATCGTAATGGCATCGAGAAAATGGGGATTAGAAAGCGATCGAGTCGAATCGATGCGAGAGTGTTCAAACATTGGCGGAGCACAGGGTGTAGCTTAAGGGCTGCTTGGTTTAGAAAAACAAAGAGTAATGGAAAAGAATCGCAATATTTTAAGGTGCTCCAATGAGCTTTGTCGCTTTTGTGAAAAATACTCCAACTAGGAATTGCGCTTTAATCTGAATATCCCCTCAGATTAACACGCAATTCCTCATCAATGTTATCGTGTTAATTAATGAGAACAATGGTATAATTAATGAGAATTATCTACCAACATAATATTACAATGTATGTAATATTTAATTAAAAAGGTCAACTCCCGATAGTCAAGGTTTCCAGAGAAACCAGATGTAAATAAGAAGTTAGAAATAAAAAAAAAGCATAAATTAAAATAATGTGATTAAATAACACGTTATTTATAAAGTCAATTACGTTACAACAACCATATTAAAAGCTGTAATAGTAATTTAAAATGAGCGAAAACCTAGGGACGCTCATGATAGTGTAAATAACATAAAACGTACTAACCTAATTTCAGGTAATCGTGTTTGCGCGCCGTGTACAAACATATGAGACGCAAATGACGGCGTTACCCGCACACCCGCCAACCCGCAACTTAGACGAAATACAATTACCGAGCTTTATGATAATAGGCTCTTATATACTTTTCTTTGCAACCCACATTTGATGGAAACCGATCTTATTTATCAAAATAAAACTCTTGATCCGTTCGAAATATTCATGAAAACTTCTAAAATATATATATAAACTACATAAATCTATTTAAAGTAATTTAAGTCTTTAAATTAATTGGTGTAAGTAAGAAAAAACAAGATTTTCGTAATCTTTTTATTAAAATGACAGGAGTAAACATAATACCCCGCCCAACCACTTTGATCCTTGAGAACCTTTCCTATCAAAATTATAAATAGATGGTAACGTCCATTTCGGCTAACGACTGCCTAACCTATATGACGTAGGTAGGTTAATGTTCAAGAAATTCGTCTCAAGTTATCGACGAACAAACAAAGTTGCGGCCGATGGGGAGCGAACCCAATTATCTCTAATGAAGACAATGATATAAGCGCGGTTATTGATCTAGATTTAAATTTCATGACGGGTCAGTCCCTACGATGTGCGAGCCCTTAATGCTTCTTGCCAAGTTTCGTGTACGGCGACCGGTATGTTTGATACTTTGTAAGGAGGTGTGAGAACTAACACAATGTTGAAGATAGGGATTATGAAATTTCGTCACAAGTTTATTTTAATTTTATGAAATTAATATGGTCCTAGTTAATTAGATTGGAAACCATGGTTTTAATCCTGCAATAGGTTATCAAATAGCGTGCATTTTATTATGTGTGCAGAAAAACATGAAGGCTCTGACTGTAAGTTTCCAAATGATAAATTATGTTAAATTGAATAAAATTACATATGCTAATCAGATCTAGATTACTAAAGTATTGGCAGGTTATTTAAGTCTCGATATAAAATAATATTAATCTCTCAAATCAGCTTATTTCATCTTTAAAAAGTCATCATCATCTTCCTGCTCTTGTCTCGTCATCTTTTAAAAAGTAAAAACCTTATATTATTATCAAAGAAAATCGTTTCATCTCATAGAAATGTTTGTTTACAAACACTACTATCAAGACCATTCGATCGACCTACAACCAAGTTTAATGTCCACTAACTAATTTCTTATCCCCAAAACATAATAATATGAACCAACATACACACGAACAAACATGCGAAATTATGATTAACGAGCACACTCACACACAGACAGGAGGAACCTTTGTACACATGGAGATACTTTATGAAATAGATCACTATGAGCGCTCGCGTCAGCCATTTCAATCGATACTCCTTGTGTTACTGATATTTTGCCATAAACTTCATCTTGCAAGGCTTTGTCCGATATATAATTCTCTCTGATTTTAGCGGTGGCTTATATTATATTTTAGTAAGTAGAGTAGCAACCTGTAACACATGTGGTGCATTTTGTAAGCCTGCATGCAGTGCTTCAAGCAAGTTAAATTATTAATTAGAGTAATAGGAAGCTGTGTAGAAAAGGGAGTTAGTGATAGTATGACGGGTGACAGGTCGAAATGGAAGAAAAAATCATGTTGCACCGACCCCGGGCAATATGGGCCAAGGGCAGGAAGAAGAAGGAAGCTGTGAAGCTTTTACAACAACCTTCAGATGTACATTGAGAACCCATTCCAAGAAAACGTTCCGTTAATTTTCTGCACGCTTTCAAAGTAAATACACTGGTAAGTATCAAGTCCTTATTCTTATTTTTTAATTAACAGGTAGAATAAAAGCTCGATTTTTGAGAATTCTATTAATACGTTGGAAAATATCAGTGCCTGAGTTTGAATTCAACATGGATGAATTGAACAATCGTCCCCACAGAAGTAGTAAAAAAACCGGCCAAGAGGTTCCGTAGTTTCCCGTCCGTCAAAATAAGTGTCCCCAATTTTTCAAAAACTGTCCGTCCCATCAAGTTCAAAATATTTTTCCTAGAAAGTCTTTATAAAGTTCTACTTTCCAGATTTTTTTCATATTTTCTAAACATATGGTTCAAAAGTTAGAGGGGGGGGACGCATGGTTTTTTACTTTTGAATCGATTATTTCCGAAATTATTGATATTATCAAAAAATTATTTTAGTAAGCCCCTATTCATTATTGAATACCTATCCAAAAATGTACCACACGTTAGGGTTGAAATAAAAAAAAAACGCTTTTTACTTTACATGTAGGGGGGCTACCCTAATAAAACATTTTTTTCCAAATTTTATTTTTGCACTTTATGGGCGTGATTAATATACATATTGGTACCAAATTTCAGCTTTCTAGAGCTAACGGTCACAGAGATTAAGCGAGGACGGACGGACAGACATGGCGAAACTATAAGGGTTTCGGAACCCTACAAAAATGAATTCATTTTGACAAGGGACTGCAACGAAATGAATAACATGAATTCTAATATAATTAAAAATTAAAATATTAAAAGGGAATGCCATTAGTAAGAAGTGTACTTATCGACAATGTTCCCTGGTCGTATTACAACCCAACCAGGGATGACGCTGTGGGATAGTTCGAAACGGTCACCGCTGCCCTAAACGGTCAAACGCAAAGGAACAGATGGATTTTAGTCAGTAAATGTCTGCCACTTCCTCTGGCTCTATCCGACGTTTTTTTTCCTAGCCTCTACTGTCCCACAGCTAAGTAAACCCAAGTCCTTCAGACATTATTTTTCCACGTCGTCGCAAACCAGTCCTCGTGGTACGCGATTTTTTTAGTATTATTTATAAGCTTTTGTGTCCCACAGCAGGGCAAAAACCTTTCTTCCTTTCATCTCTGTTCTTAGGGAGCTAAGTTCTGGCCAATGCTTTAAGATGAATTACTCCCCCCAAAAAAAATAGGTCGTATTACAGCATCATCCTATTCGGTATCAGTTAGTATCGGTATCGACCGCTAGAGGTGTCGGTTCGAACACTCCCACTTGTTAAGATGTTAATGGTTTTGCATAATAATTGCATTCAGGGGAACTTCGCTAGCAGCTTTCCTCAAATCTCATAACAATATTGACTAGAAAAATGTTACATTCTTTAATTAAAATTGAACTGGAAACTTAACTGGAACTTAAACTTCGAAGTAGTGTTTTCTTTTTACATAATTTGAATGAAAATCGTGCCCATTTAACTTAAGTGTTGATTGGCAGAAAATGCCTCTTGGAAATAAGACAGCTTTTTAATCTTTGAGACTAAGGGCTGAACCCAATAACCTATCTTTCATATACTGGAGATAGAAAAACAAATGAAACAACAGAAAACCTGTATAATTTTGTATTGTATCATTTGTTTTACTATCTCCAGTATACCAAAATTGGAGATAGATAGGTTATTGGTTTCGGCCGTAAAAATACATTAGGTGTGTTGTTACACTTGTCACACCACAAAAGAATTGGCATCATTATTATTGTAATTTTGACATTTGCCTGTGTCAATTTAGTCCCAGTGATTAAAAAACCGACTTTACATACCAACAGCGTACCTACTTTAAGTTCAAATAAATAAATTCGCTGATACTCGCTTTGGATTCTAGCGCTTACGTACTTCTAGATTAGATTTAAAAACCTGAAAATCTTATTTAATTACTCAGATACCCGCGAAACGAGACACAATAGTAAAACAATAACAGCGCGGTCTCATAGGACCGGTTGGGGATTCAAACGTTAATGAGTTTAAGATGATGAAATGCGAGCGTGCTTAACAAGAGCGTAGATAGGTAGAGGCACAGGGTGTGCCTCATTTGCGGGCCGTTACTAAATACGAGATAACGTGCGATCTTCATTATCTTATAGCTTTACACTCACTCAGGAATCTCTTCAAGTTTATACGTTTTTAACTAACTTATTCGATATAAATAAAAATGTTGTCCTTGTGTTGACTTGGAGAAATGAAATATTTGAATACGTATAATACTAATACCCTATGTCCTATAGTTTTCTTAATTCTGCGCAGACAGTCTTTTACTGAGCATTTTTGCAATTCTTGTATTCTCTCGAGTATAACCACATCTTATCTATTAGTCCAGTCAAAATAGACTAAATTATTATTCAAGTTTGCATTAACTCCCAACAAGCTGGATTTTTGTGCAGGCCTTGAATACGTCATTACGAATGATATGTCAAAAGTCCCCATCGATCCCGCTTGTGCGTTGTTTTTTATTTGAGGTCAAAGGTCACAAATTAGCGTTTTTTGCGTATATCTCTGAAACAACGAGAGCTATCGAAAAATAGTTCAGGTAAAGTTTGTAGATCATGTAGAGTAAAATTGTCTACAAAAAAGATCTCGACACTTTTCTTCTATAAAGCATCGCTTTCGAGATATCGTACTTTAGACTTCAGGAAAGTCGTATTTTAAGTGTAACAACTGTAGTACTTAGCCTCAGCAGCAACTAAGTCATATTCATACTGAATGCGGGCAATGACATTACTTGCTAGCTCATGAGAACGAGTCTGAGCTTCCTTAAAGATGGTTTTCTTGAAGTCAAGGGTTGAAAGTTGAGGACACTCTTGGTCGAAGATGCTGCGCTTTTTTTTATTTCAGCCGTTTTATCTGTTTCATTGCCACAGAACAAACAGTATTTCGTCAAAAAGACGATTCATTACCTCGTGCTAGTACGAGGAGGACTAATCCCAGATGTGGTAGCTATCTCCGCCTCACGCTGTCTTTTAGCTGCAGCGATGCTGCTCTTCCGGGTGTATGCTTTACGACACTACTTATGTATCGTTACAGATGGTTTGTCCTTCAAATATTCATCGAACCTATCATCCCTTAGTATGAGTACATATTCGTATTTTCTATGTTTAAAATAGCCATAATTCGAGAACAGTGCACCGTAGAAGAAAAAGTGTTACATCTTTTTTGTAGACAATTTTACGATCTACAAACTTTGTCTGAACCATTTTTCGATAGCTCTCGTTGTTTCAGAGATATACGCAAAAAACACTAATTTGTGACCTTTGACCTCGAATAAAAAACAACGCACAAGCGGGATCAATGGGGACTTTTGACATATCATTCGTAATGACGTATTCAAGGCCTGCACAAAAATCCAGCTTGTTGGGAATTAATGCAAACTGGCATGTCTATTTTGACTGGACTATATACTAATATTATAAAGAGGAAAACTTTGTTTGTTTGATTGTAATGAATAGGCTTGAAAACTACTGGACCGTTTTTAAAAATTCTTTCACCATTCGAAAGTTACATTATTCACGAGTAACATAGGCTAAATTTTATTTTGGAAAAAAATAGGGTTCCGTGAGATATTTGGGTTTTTGGGACACAAGGTGTAAAAAATCATGTTACATATATCTTAATATATATAAATCTCGTGTCCCAATGTTTGTCCTCAATGGACTCCTAAACCACTTAACCGATTGTAATAAAATTCGCACACCATGTGCAGTTTGATCCAACTTGAGAGATAGGATAGTTTAAATAAAAAAAAAATAAAAAAATTAGGTAAAGTAGGGTAGTGTAGGGTAGTGTAGGGTAGTGTAGGGTAGTGTAGGGTAGTGTAGTGTAGTGTAGTGCAGTGTAGTGTAGTGTATGGTAGTGTAGGGTAGTGCAGTGTAGCGTAGTGTAGTGTAGGGTAGTGTAGGGTAGTGTAGTGTAGCGTAGTGTAGCGTAGTGTAGTGTAGGGTACTGCAGGGTAGTGTATGGTAGTGTAGGGTAGTGTAGGGTAGTGTAGTGTAGCGTAGTGTAGTGTAGGGTACTGTAGGGTAGTGTAGGGTAGTGTAGGGTAGGTAGGGTAGTGTAGGGAAGGTAGGGTAGGGTAGCGTAGGATATGTAGGGTCTACCCCGTGCGAAGCCGGGACGGGCTGCTAGTATAATTTATATGGCAGAACAACGTTTGCCAAGTCAGCTAGTCTAATATATAATTCTTCTGTACGTGTGTTTGTCGCCTAGCTCTCCCTAAGCGGATTCATCGATTTAAATGAAGATTTGTGTGTTAATTTGAGTGGGTTCTTGCATGGTTTAAAAATATTTTATAATTTGACCCGGTAGTTGGCACTGCAATTTTTTCTGACGAAATACCAGCTAATCTGAGACATTGCTCTAATATCACAAGATTACTTACTACATACCTATATACATTGGTAACTTAGAAATCATCAAATAATATCTTCCACTTTGGTAGAGCGATGTGTTATGAGTTTTTCTTTCTTTACGTTCCATGTTCGCTATGAATCTTTCAAGTAATTCCTTAGATCTGGCCATCAGCCCTAGATTTCAATTTCAATCTACCTAAGATCTCAAAATCTTACATTACCCAAATTGTCGGTGTGCTCTCACCCTCTCTAATACAAGAATTAGCAGTCATGAGAACCGCTGAGACAACATAAGCGATCTAAGGAGAAATCTAGCTATATCTGAGTATACCTAAGTAGATTGGTTGTAGGTAGAAAGTTGGTTGAAGGTTGTTGGTTGGGTTGATTGTTTTTAAATGTTTATAAATAATTTATTTCTAAGATAAATTGAATATCGCTAGCGTGCCAAACGTCTGCGATCAAATTCTATCTACGATAATGATCGTCGAACTGTCTAAATTGAATGTGGTTGACATTGCGGGCTTCGGCATTGTTCGAAAGAGTCACTTGAAATCTGGCCTGAAATGTAAAGGGCAGCTGCTTAAACCTGAATGGGTTTTAGTCAGCAAAGTTTTCACTCTTCCTCTCGATCCATCTAGAGTTAGAGAAGATAATTAAGGATTGCCTACTCTCAAAAAAAAAAATGTTGTGGACGACTAGTCTGTTTAGAGAGTAGTTTGATCCTTAGTGAAATTTCAGTTGACTGGGATTTTTTTTAGGTGGAAAATCTTCTCCCGCTCTTAGGTGGAGCAGGAGTGGGGTTATGGAGGCGTGTCAGACTTTTACTGACAAAAATCCACGCCCCTACAATTTGCTGACATCTCCTTGAGCCGCGTGTGAAACACTACGCGCCGTCGACGACTTGGGTTTATTTGTCAGAGAACACCAATGTTTAGCTAGAATAACGCTATTTTTACTGTTGAAGTATGTAGTTTATCGAAACAGGGAATTTTCATTATCACGGCCAAGACCCTGATATTGGACAAGGTCTACGTACAATTATTATAAATCTGTCTCACAGTACTAAACTGCAATTTAAATAGGTATTGTTTCTTTGTATTATAAAATGAGTGTGAATTTTAATTTTCGTTTAATGTTGATTTATTTTTCCAATGCGCTGTTGTAAGTCAATCACAACGCGATTTTAATGTTAATAAGCATATCAAATAAATGCTTATTATGTAAATATTTGTAGATTTTTTCTTGTTTTAAGTGAAATTCCGCAATATAATTAATACTTATTTAAGAGCGCCCCAGATACTACTCATTCATTCATTCCTTTATATTCATTATTTTTCGTTCCATAATTATAAAATCATTACATATCATTCTTTCAATAGATATTTTGTAAACAGATATCTTGTTGTTCTCTATCTAGGTTTCTATTGGAATCAAAACAAGAATTTGAGTAAAACTAATCTAGTCAGAGACTTCTTACAATCTGCTATGTTGCGTGAACTTTGACTCTGCATAAAGTACATATAAAAAAAAGAAAATATAATTTACCTGAAAAAAAATTTTTTGTTTCAAAAATTTTTAGTTTTTAAGAAGATCACGCTTTTCCTGGAACAAAATAAAAAATAACGAAAGCTACCGAATGCTACGCAAGTCAGCTTTCAGGAGTAATCTCTCTTTTTCCAACTATTATAAACACTAAATTGGATGAAACAATACCGATCTTATCTAGTAAAACTGAAGAAAAAAAAAAACTTGTGAAAGTGTTGAAAAAAACGTATCGGCAAAATAAATATTATTTAGATTTTAAGCCATCTTTATAAACCATACTCACGTTGATGACATACGGATCGGGAAGGGCCCTCTTAACCAGTCTAGGTTGGATTATTGCTTTAATAAGTATTTCTATATGTTTATAAGTAGGTTGATGCTGATTGCAATAATAATTTCTGTCTACAACTCAAATTTATTCTAAAAACCTGCAATAGGCAGGACAAAATCGCCGTTCCTAGAAATTGAATGGCTCATCCCAATAAAATTACATAAAAGAACAAAGAATACGAGATGATATAAATTAATAATAAAGAAAATTAAAATAAATCTTGTTATTTAATCAATTTATCAATAAATATAAAAATCCATACGGTACGTAACATAATAAAATATATTGTCATTGTATAGTATAAAATCGTTCAAAAAGTAAACGTATAATATATTTTTTTAAATACATATAAGGCCTATGTCCAGCAGTGGACTTCTTTCGGCTGAGATGATGATGACAAGTACCAATATTATTCTCCCCCCAAATATCGTCGTTTTCTATAGCGGCCATATGGGCGTGATGTAATTTGACGTCAGAGTCCACGTTGGACTTCCCTTACAAACCTTTGAAGCTTTATGGCTTCCTCGTTATTGAGTATATTTTTTAATTTCTTTCATAAGTGTAGCAAAGGTAATAAGAATTTTAATTAACACACATTTTATAATTATATAGTGCATGCATATTCCCTTTTGGTCCCAAAAGAAGACATGAGGCTTAGTAGAGAGAGACTTTTTACCTTTTTGGCTTAAAACCATTATATACTCAGTTCTGCGGTTCCTTGAAGCTGTACAAAAATCAAACTCTTTAGTTAACAAAAAAGATACGGGTGTTTATGTCGCAAATAACGTATATTTCCACACTCCCAAGGGAATCAAAATTATAGGGTATCCCGTTGACCTAAACTCTTAATATTTGGCAATCTCATGGTAGAAACATCAGGAAAAAGTGTGAAACCTAAAAATTTGTAGTTACGACACAAGAAATAAAAATTTGAGATTCAGAATAATCTTGAAGACTCGATTTGGGAATCGTACTGTTTTCATGTTTGTTGCCATAGTTTTCTGTATCAAACAAAAATTTTCTACATCCATTTTCAAAACGAATTTCATTCGAACCCGTATTCCTAAACGCGATAACACCGAGTAACATGAGAGCGCATAGATACCTAAGCAAAGTATCGCAGATGAAGTATTGTAGCAGCATCTACTTGTGATGCATTATTGCCATCGATAAACTTAACACGTTAATGCTTCGTATAGAATTACAAGCGGAGCGGAATACACACCTGTGCGATAAAAGCAGGTTTTCTACTCTATGCTAATCTTGCTTTTAGCGTCCAGTTTTGTTCAAAGAAGGTTGTCACTGGTTTACTATAGGTAATTAATTAGCTGTATGAACATTTGCTTAGTCTAATATGGCATGAAATTTTCTTCGAGGGTGTTCGATCTAACTGAAGTTTGAGACGAGTGCTTTCTAACGCTGAATGAGTGGCAATGTTCAGACGGAAAGAAAACTTAATGAGGAAAGTTCTAAACCCACGCCAAACCTGTCATTATCAAAACAATATATTATTATTATAAAATTAGAATAATTATAAGACTACGTCGAAGACATGCTTGTTTAGCGACTCCCTGATATCAACTATTCCATCTTGCTTTTTATTTTTTTGTAGTGATTTATTAATACCCCTTCAGTAATAGCTTTTAGGGACCATGTATCTATTCAGTTTTATTAATGTTATATAATCGTGTCGATACTTTTGTTTTTACCGACTTCACAAAAAGGAGGAGGTACTATGTTCGGGTTCTTGTATGTTTTTTTAATATAGCTTTTTATTAAATGAATGTGAGAAAACTAGACTCTGTAAACTCATTGATTTTTCTATTCCGAGCCACGTTTTTGTAATGTATTTATTTGTTACTATGGTGACTGGTCTAAACAATTCTCTCATACCTATAAAATATGAAAACATTGTAAAACCAATTATTTTTTATCAGAGGATTATAGTTTCTAGCCGATTTTCCTCCTTCAGAAACGACTAATTGGTACCGTACACTAGCTTCTGACGATTATAAGTATCCGTGTACCTAGGCCTATATGATGTAAAATGTTAGAATTGAAAAGGAATCGCTCAATCTGTGCTAGTATTGATGTAGAAATGTTCTCTGGTCTTTTTGGATTATTTCCTGAAGCGTATAGTTGGTCGCATACAAGACGCATACAAGTGGGAAATAGTTATAAAAATGCTTAACTAAAATATATTTTTTATTCTGCAAAGTACTAAAACGTTAAAGGTTTCTTACCAACATTTACTGTAATAAACTTTTTTTTTTGTTTATTTAAGTATATTATAAAAAAAACTATTTTAAACCTTTACTTTTTCTACAAATGCGATGCAATTTGTTTCAACTTACAAATTAACAAAAACATTAAATTCACACTCTATTAACTCAGTGAATTTTTACTTAAGCCTGCTCTTCCCCTCTCCTAATTTTCCTCCATCTATGTCCATAATATGGAATGCAATTAAGTATTTCTCTAAAATACAATCGAACCAGAAAACCTTATAAGCTTAGCTATGTATAAGGAAAACATAAAAAGGCGTTATTAGTGAGGCATGAGGAATATCATAGCCGTGGGGTCTGCGGGGGTCTGGGTAGCGAGAAACGTATCGTATCCGCCATGACCCCCGACCGCCGGCCGCTTCCTCAAGCGATCCCATCTCGCGAGATCCCCGTATTTCTTTATAAATACTAGCGTTTATTTGGTGTAATGTTGCGGTTAGCGTTATCTTTACGGCGGATCTTGATTGTGTGAAATAGGGACACCTATATCATTTTAGGGTTAGTTAGACCTCTGAGCCATAGGGATACATAGTTTAGGAGTGAGAGTGTTAAAAGGTTCTTAATTTTTGGCCAGACTACACCAGAAGGTCTTTTTTGAAGTAAGAAATCATCATAATCACTTCTCCCGCTGGGCGGAGTGAAAGAATGTGTCAGACTTTAACTAGCTAAAATCCATTCTTATGTTGCTTCTTTGCAGTGATTTCCAGAACCCCGGGTTTTCCTTTCAGAATGGCCCCAGCAATAGTAAGTTTCTATACACTTTCTTTTTCTTTACTAATATTTTCATATTAGTACAAAATTCAAAAATGAATAAAGTAGGTACCTGTACTCTCTTTTCAATTTTTTTACTAGTACGAAACGGAATAAGAAAATAGTCACATCATTGTCAACCCTTTCTAAAGACTAACTGTAACTAATCCCCTTTGAATCTGCTCTCACAATACTTCATTAAAAGCCCGATTCTTGGAAAAAAGCCATGACAACCTACAGAAAACTAACAACAGCGTACAATGTGAAGAAACAACGGGATTCCGAGTAAAACCTTTTACAGCGTAGGTCCAATCTGTAGAAGTGACGGTTACTTACAGTTTCTAGAAACACTCTGCTTGTGTGTCAAAGAGAAATGTTATAAAATGAAAGAAGACAGTCAATGTAATGAGGTTCTAGAACGCGTTTCGAGTTAGTCACGAACACACTGGACTAAGGAGGTTTTAGACGATGCCTAATTTAAGCCATTTATTCAAAATAGATTCAAGATAATATCTAGGAAATGTAAAAAAAAATAATGCCTTTGGTTTTACCTGTGTAAAAGTAGAAAATGATACCCACTGTCTATTCTAGATGGATTTTGATGTTTTGCAGCTCCCTTGCAGTTGTTTAAGCGTGAAGAAGTAGCAAACGCACATACATAAATATAATTATTTATAACCATCATCATCTTTCTGCCCACAAGAGCATGCCCGTGTTATTTGGTTCAAACCTATTTTTTTTTTCGATTCTGTCTGTTCATTCAAGTGTCTCTTCGTCTAGTTTCCGTACTTACTACATGGCGACCATACTTTAGTGGGCCATTATATTATTATATATTATGCACTTATTTCACTAACTCCCTTTTCTCAATCCATCGATCTTTTCTTTAACCCACCTTTCCCTCTCTACTCACCCAAAGTATACATACTCTATAATAACATAATAACTCTGTTACACACATGACCATACCAAGTCAAATTAATGATTCCTTTTCAACTTTTCAATCACTGGCCCCACTTTCATACTCTCCGTAATATACTTATGTCTCACTATATCTACATATAATGCATCGTAACGCATGACGCACATAAGTAGTTAGCTTACGTTCGAACTAATTTTCAGCAAAATGATTGGCTGTATCCAGGGGCTGAAACATTTATCGTGAAGAAAATAAATAGATCCCTCGACAATGCATATGGATTGTACACTTACGCGATACACGACGCACACGTGAGTTCTGTGCGCAGATAAGTCTGAAGATGTCGACTACTTGCGGAATTAGTCGAATGTCGATTTAGTCGAATTCTTTTTCATAACAATAAATAATACATATTTATTGGTATGAAAAATATTTGGTATAAATAATTCATTCTGATTATCGATTGATCATGGTTATCGATTTAGTAACAAATTGTGCCAATTATCTGTAGTTACGCTTTTTATTTAACTAAACCACGCCTCTATTAATTTCAAGTCATAAAAAGATAATCAGACTTTTTTGTAAAAAAAAATACTAAATAAGTTTATACACAATTCAAATTCCAAGTTTAAATTCTGAAAGCGCAAAGCTTGAAACTTCAATTATAACGAACGATATTCGGAGTAGTTCACAATCGTGGACAGGACACTGGCAAATTGCCTGCAAATGCTATAAACCTCGCTTGACTTTTACTACTTTCGCGACATGGTCAGAACTTTGTAATTTGTTCACTGTACTTTAACTGGACTGGTAGGTTAAAATGATAAGTAATATGAACATGTTTTGTTTTTCACCTTTTGCACTACACCGTAATCAAAGCGTGAGTGATTCATGTAACTAAACGATTGCCTACTATCCAGCTCTCTTTGTGTCTTCTCCGATCAACCTGTCAGGAACCAGTCCAGATAGTAACAATAATATCAACCAACATTTTTCAAGCCTCACGAAATTGTTTGTGGAAGCAAATACTATGTATCGTCCTGATTACAACATTTATTCACTAATAGAACTTCTATGAATTACCTATTTACATACAGCCTACCGGAAAAATATCTCCTATGGCATAGGCTACGTAATCGAAGCGAGGAAAAAAAATTCCCACTTACAAAAAAAAATAAGTTAAAAAAACACTACACCAATCTCTCAATACCAACCTCACGTGTATCACCAACAGAAGGAAACAAAACAGGCTCAATCTATTGCAATAGAGCGCCGTCCCGCGGGACCCGACGGGGGCGCACCGGACGTCCGCGGGCAGGCGGGCAGCAGGGGGGAGCGGGGGGGGGGGGGAGGGGAGGACGGCTCATCAATCTGCGGACCTCCTCATGTCGATATATTACGAGTGGCCTACATACCGGTCCGGATTCATACGCAGATGTGACCTAAAAGCTTCCACGAAATGAGGCCCACGCTACGTGCTAGTTGGAAAACTAATCAAATATATACACACATTATGCTTATTGATAACGTAATATTAATTTGATCACTGTAGCTCGGTTGGCAGTGTCAAGAAGCCAGCTCTCCGCTTTGTGGATGAAGAAACTCATTAAGTCAGCTTATAATATCATTACGGATACATCACTTATGGACTGATTGCTTTCATACATAATAATAATAATCTCTTTTAATTACTCATCACAAAACAATCCTAAAAGCCATAAAAGAAGCTTAATCACATTTAAAACTTCTCAGAATTAACTTGTTATATTGTCAACTTTTGATAAATAAATTCATTAAATCGTTTTATTTATACAGTTTCTTAATCGAAATCATAATTGGCAAAGTCAATGAATAGGGCCTAGAATATCAAAGAAAACAAATTCTTTGCCACAAAATAATTAATTAAAGATGAATAAGCTATCTTCCAACGACACCTAGCGGCCACCATTCTCTTTTGTATAGCCATCTTTTCATCGTCAAAACTCATTTCAATTAATTTCGTAAAAGTAAGTAAATGATGTGCCCTTTAAAAGCGAGATATCATTAACACTGGTGTGGGGGTGGGGTCCCAGAGGCCACCCCGCCCGCCACACGAATACTGTGCCAAAATAAAAGCAGAGTATTTTTTATTTTCATAAAAACGAAGACTACTTTGTATTACTTATTGTGTAGAAATGATTGATTTGAATAAAAGTTGAGACTTATGTATGAAAATGCGAAATTGAAATTATAGTCTTTGTAAGTAATCTCTATCCTCTGATAGAAAAGTTTTATCTTAAAAATCAATCCAGATCCAGTACCTACAACGAGCACAGCATCTTAACGAAATATGAAATAACAGAAAAAATAAAACTCCCCTATTCCCGGTCGCCACCCAGCAACTCCCACGGGGGAATCATTAGGAAAAAATCGTGTTGATGGATTTAATTACAAAAAATAATTATTCTAAAGAAAGTTGCCTGAATAAACTCGGACGGAGCGGGTTCTTCGATTCCCCCCTTAATCGGATTAATTTACTTTTAAAAAGCAGGGGGGTGGACGTTGTAATTAATGGAATGATAACATTACCCACCTCGTGGTCGGACGCCTCCGGAATTAATAGAGACATAAACAAAGGTACGCCGCAATTATGTACAGGTTTTATTGTAAAATGCCGAAACTGAAATATTTTGATTTCATACTCTAACTGTACTTCACAATGAAATAGTAGAACAGTGGAGTTTAAAACCGAACCATTTTGACTATCAGAGTAGTGTGTAAAAACTCTCATAAAAGTTTTTACGAGCAGTTTTAAAAAACAATCAATAATTGGCTATTCCACAGCGCGCCCATTTGTTCTGAGCGTTCGCCGGCGACGCCACTCGAATTCTTACGATCTCCAGTAACGGTCCCGATGAGAAGCGCTTTTTCCACTCGGTTACCGTCCGGTGATCTGTTCTGAACGCATCTCCACTGACGCAAATCATATTGCGAGGAAGGGTTCGGGATTAGGAACGTAACGTGGAATCGACTAGTCATTGCCGCTGATTTTTCTCGGTCTCTCCGACCCTTTGACGTAAATGTATCGCAATGTCACGAGCGTCTGCGGGTTAGCTGACTGGTTTATTTAAATAAATGAATTGAAAATTTCTTCTTCTCCTGATTAATGTGCTCATGATGTTGAATGTTATTGGAACTGTTGTTTAACTTCTGAACAATCACACAGAAATATTTAATCATATTATAATTGCTTTAAATTGGTCTCTAAAAACTGAAATACCAAACGCCTTGTACACTATTTCACTAAGTTTTAGTAACTAATGATGTAAAAAATAAAAGTAAAAGAAACATAATTTCCATTTCAAACAATCGGTTTTTTACATAATTTAATTAAGTGATGAATAGGTAGAAATAATAAGTGGGGAATGACTTGTTGAATTACAGTTTCCTGTTTAATTAAAATAATTATTTTCCATCAGAAAATGGCAGCGAAAACGGAATTTATATCTAAAAACGCGAGCTCAGATTGTTTGGCAAAGCAATCCAACCCTAAATTGCTCAAGTTATTCCGTGTCGGGCGTCGAGAGAGAATGGGCGTTATTTTTCTCGCATGTGCTGTCTCATGTCGTGATCATTCTTTACGTTTCGTCTATCTATGTCCAATGCGGTGGGGGTGCTCCAGATTCTCGCTCCTCGCTCCTTGAACAACACATGTTACTGGGATTTTTCTTAGAACACTTTATATCTTTGCTTTGAGAGACAAAGAAATGAAGTGGAAATTTTGTTCGTTACAAGAACGTTTTTTGCCACTTGAGAGCAAGCTTCGGGTTTTTTTTTATTGGAAAACCAATACCAAGAAGTAAACAAGTGAGGATAATGAGAAAATTAAATGTATTTGGAGTTTATACTCGTATCTGGTGCAATCTTTATCCTCTTTATACACACATAGATATTATAAAATAAAGTTCCCCATCGCGGCTGTCGGTCTGTCTGTTCACAATAAGCTCAAAAACTATACTGAATGGATTTTCATTCAGTTTCCATCAATAAGTTACCACAGAGTATTTCTTAAGGAAAGTTTAGGTGTACAATACATGCATATTATACGAGTAGCAGAGAAAAGTCGTGAATCTCAAAAATTTCTAACACCCTTGCGTAGCTAGGATGAGTCAGTAGTAAAATATAAGGAAGGTGGCAAAGTCTAAGGGCCTGTTTCACAATGTCCGAGTAGGCACTACTCACTGAATAAATTCAAAAATGTGACAGAATTCGTATGAAATTATCTGTCAAGTAAGATATTCGAAACTTAATCATAGGTGGTGAAACAGGCCCTAAGACCTATCGGATCTTTGATAAACTGAAGGACACTTAGGGCCTATTTCACCACCTATGATTAAGTTTCGAGTATCTTACTTGACAGATAATTTCATACAAATTCTGTCAAATTTTTGAATTTATTCAGTGAGTAGTGCCTACTCGGACATTGTGAAACAGGCCCTTAAGAGAAGAATATATTTTATTCTATTCTATATTGCGTGCAAAGTCAGAAAACAATAGAAATATTAATACAATAGTAGTTACAGGTACATAAAATTATAATTAATGATTTAATTAAACATCTCTGCGTACTCCGCCTGAGACACTGCGTGATGGTATTTCACATAGATGTTAACGACATACCGTCACGTTTTGCCATCCATTATTTCTTAAGGAACTTGTTGTACGGAAAGATTTCCAAGTAATCAGTTTCCTTCGACACTTATTAACAAGTTTCAGGTATTTGTCTCAAGGAACTTATAAAACAGAGGTGGTATTTTACTTCAATAACTAAGAAGTTTTCTTAATCTAGGTTTTATTACTATTGGCCTCA
The DNA here is from genome assembly GCA_030763345.1 of Mythimna separata. Classification (NCBI taxonomy): domain Eukaryota; kingdom Metazoa; phylum Arthropoda; class Insecta; order Lepidoptera; family Noctuidae; genus Mythimna; species Mythimna separata. The sequence continues at coordinate 13,244,330 of CM061180.1, forward strand.
GTTCAAAACGTTTTGAAAAACTCGGACCACTATTACCTATGTTTAGTTTAAATGCTGACTAGTGGATTCAATATTTAAAATAATATTTTATGTCTACCACATTCAGCAGTCTACAGGATCAAACCTACTAATGTCATTACTAAATGTCAATACTTTACCACCTACAACGAAAATTTTGGATTGAGAAACTGCTAATCAGGGTTTAAACAAAAAAAAAAGTCTAGAGTTTTGACCATAATCGCAGAGAGCAAACTAAAAAATAAAAAAAATATTCACAAAATAAAATTACAGTTATATGGACCATGAAATGACATTTTGTTATCTAACAATTTTTAATTATTATTTGGCATTATTTTATACCTATTAGGTATCTAATGACGTAATGAATACTAAAGAAGTAATTTAAAGAGACCTACTGATTAATATACCGTTGGTGACCTTGCAATATAATATTACCTACTTGACTAAGTGCACAAAGGTGAGTGTTTTACGAGTATGTGCAATTTATTATCAGCGATATCGTTGGATGGCTGTTTCTAAGTGGACCTGGTTTATTCCTACAAGATCGTCATGTCATATAGAGTTGATGATAACTTTTCCAGGCGAAACAATTCCTGTTTATAACTGTATTTATTTATTTAAACTTTATGTACAGTGGCGGTACATAGGCGGACTTAATGCATCAAGGCATTCTCTACCAGTCAACCTTTGGGTTAAAAAAGACAACACTATTACAGACTTCTACTTTATCTTTTAAAATACTTGATCGTTTGGACAAGATAATTGCATTATTCAAGCTAAAGCAGGCATTATATAAATATACGCATTTAATGTGAGTAAATACTCAATACTTAATACAGTAAAAGCGTATGGTAAGTATAATATGTCGTCCCATCTAGTTTTTTTTAATGTCCCAATTTAGTGAGTAGTGAATATTTTTTCAGGTTTGCAGTCAGACCAATGGCTCAACTTGGATGTTAAAATATACTTACGAGATATTTAGTAATGACGACGATATAAGTAAAAAATATTTACTGTAATATTATTGCTTATTTTAAATAATTTCAAATTTCTTCCCGCAGACTTCCAGAAGGAGAAATTAAAAAGACATGTAGACAATACTGGGACAAAACAATTAAATCAATTGTTTTTTTTTTCAAAATTAAATAAATTTTATTTGAATCCATTGTTTTTTCATTATAATAATTTTACAACCGAACATCATTACTACATGTGACTTGAAACCCTTAAAACCAAAATGGCTAATTATAAAACGCGATTTCTGTCATTTTGTTGCAGCAACTTCTGCCAACGGCTTCACTTCGAAAGTAGGTTTCTCCATACAAACTTTGGACCTTCGTTTCATCGCCTACAAGAATTGCTCTCTTAGTGCTCGCCTAGGACATAAAAGGAAACTTTGTGCAAAAATTCATATTCCTATGTGTAGTGATTTCGAGTGTACGTTGATATGTCATTCACATCAGTTACATATGACAGTCCTTTTATATCATATTGTTGAATTAAATCATAAGAAATGTAACGATAACGGGAAAAGTCATCGTAGGTCAAGTCTAATAGCAAGATCACACTCGATATCATAATAATGATAATATCTCGTAAATTAAAACTAACACTGTTATTACTGAGATAATAAATCACGCAATCGGAAAAAAACAACTGGGTTATATAAATGTAAATAACTAACAAGACAATTACAATACATAATAGCTGTATTATATGGCATTTATCTTTGAAGGCTATGATGATAGTTCTAAGCGTGTTATTAACGTTGGTGACATTACACCTAGCTTGTCAACTTAAATCATACATCACAGTGCAGGAAATAAGACCCTGTTTTAATAGTACTTTCAATAAAAGTGAAGATACAAAAACTATGATTTAACTTAAATCTGAAATATAGAATTCAGTTTTTTTTTTAAAGTCAAGTAATTCTTGCAAACACTTGACTTTAATTTTTTTTATTCATTTTTACAAATATTTTACTAATTCAGCCGCACTAATTCAAAACGCAGTAAAGATGTTTTTATTTCCAAAAATTGACTGTTGAAAATTGATTGTAACTCAATTTTCAAAAAAAAATCATCCTTACTGCATTTTAAATTAGAATTATGCTATACAAATAACTAAAATACAACTAAACAGATACTTATTTATATAACCAAATGACATTGTTGAAAGATTAACAACAATCGCAGTAAAACATGATCCGCCTCGCTCAAGCAATATATTAGCAGCGCTAGTAATTACGAGCATATCACATGCACGACTGTTGATAGCTATGAAATAGTTGTAACTGACCTACGAACCGTGGTGCACACAAGCTTTTGTATTCACTCCGCGATTTATTATAATATTTGTAAAGAAAACCTTGTTCTTGTTGATAACGATAGCTACATATTTGATATAGTTTTAGCTGTCAAGTGCACAGAGGATCTCTTACGTAAGTGTTTCTAATTTTATTTCCCGAAGAACCTTCGATTTGTATCGAGGTATATATTTCATTGTATCGTTTAACTGTTCATTTTATATTATTGTTATTGCCATTGAGTAGATCATCTTTAAATAAAGGTATATTGAATGTTGCGCCTACGATCTTAAATTTTATTGGATACCATTCTCTGACATAATTTTGTTGTTTACAAACTGTATTGTGTTTGGTTTTTGAATATTTTTTTCGTGTGCATGGAAATGCATTAACAAGGCTGAAGCAAACACCTGTTTAAAGAAAAATAACTAAAGAAAAATTTAGATACTAATTCACTAAATAGATAGATGTAGATAAAAAAATGACTTAACCAATTATGTATTTATTAAAACATTCAGCACAAACAAAAGGGCACTGTAGATAAAATGAAACCGAACATTTTACCATTACGTAGTTGGCTGTATGGACTTTAAGAGACTCTGACCTCTGAGTTTGTATCGGAGTTTCTTTTCAGGGAAGTCGGGTAAAAAACACCTAGTTTAAACTGAGGAAAAAATTGTGTACATGTGTTTTTTTTATCTATTTTTAAAATAAACATCATTTATCGTTTAATACCTAAGGCTTATTCAGCAAGTTTATGATGATGCAGAGACAAATAATACAACAAACATCACAAAAACATAAATTGAAATAAAATCATCATCATCTGTCTGCCCTTGTCCCGTGTTACTTTGAGTCGAGACAACACGTTATTTCTTAAATTTCATAAATCATATAAAAATTATAATATTATTATTATTACAACAAGGTATGACCAAAATAATATATCTACTACAAAAACGTCATAATCAACGTAACGCCTGTCCTTTCAATAACATTCACATGCTCTAATTTTACTTAGGTACTCGTAACTTGAGATGTTGTGGGAGTATAGCATGCACTGACTTATCTGTTTTGCGAGCAGTCTAAAGGGGCATTCTTTAGATTAGGCTGCTAACCTAAACAGTGTACCTACGTAGGACTATCTCTATCTCTTTTGTAGATATAGACAGGGTCAATAAGAACGTATCACTATCTTTATTGCAGTAGTAATTATGTGGTAAGTAGATATTACACACAAGGGTGGCCCCCATCTAATATACCTAAACCTTTCGAGAACAGCAATAAAAAATATACATTTCGTTTTGAAAAACTAAATATGTAAATAATAAGAATAAGAACTAAGTTCTTTGATTTTTACTTTAGTGTCTTTTTTTTTATTTTACGTAAAGTCACTGCGAGAAGTAGGGGTCCATTCTGATATGCAATCAATAGTTTAAGATACCAATCTCTCAACTGTGTCTAATACATTTACAAATTTTCATATAGACAAAATATATTGGATCAAAAATTTGATTAAATATATTGTCAGATATGTTCCAAAGGTTCAATATTCAACAATGACTGACTAGCAAGTTGATACCAACACACCTACTAATTGAAACTTAACATAGTTCTAGAACCCTAATGTTTTTCCAAAACATTTCAAAACTCCAAAGCTAAGTTACGTTAAGTACAACAATCACTTTTAATCGTAGCAGCACTTTTAGTTATAGTAACAGCTTTTAATAATATTCAACAATACGCATCGATAAGCCTTGCCACAAACATCAAACTACTGCTTTTAACTTTCTTGTACTCTGGTCATGTTTTCTTTACCGCTTGCCAACTGAAATATGAGCATTATGTTGTTTGGGCTCTACTCTTTTTTTCCTAATCAATCAATCAACTCTGCCTTTTGTAGATAATTGTTGTACATTTCTGAATCTACAACACAATGACCTTAGTTGTTTTTCACATTAATTTTATCACCAGTTCTATTATCAAGATCACCACCTTGCTACAGTCTGTTTTGTTATTGATTCAGGATAAGGTCAATTCTTGTACTTGAAAATGTTAAAAACATGTACAAATCTGGAGAATTATTTCTATTATACATTATAAAACCTTTTCCACGGATTGAAAGGGTGATTAGGATGCGAACGTTCTTTAAAAATACTATAATACTAAAAGTATACTCATATTATTTAAGTATAGGTCTTCATGAATAAATTAGTATCCATACCGTAATAGTATGAAGTAATAATGTTCATAAGGTTTTCCCGATTGACTAATTTCCTTTAGTTAGTAAGGGTCCCTGACTCATATGTCTTACCCAAAACAGCTATAAAATCACTACGACTACCGAATATATTAAAAATGTTCAAAAGGGTATTTTATTTTCAATCTAATTCTATTTTGCATTTGATATTATTCTCCAATTGTTGTTTTTCTCCGTAGAACCTAATCTATTTATGATTATGAGGACCTCTAGTGATGATGATCCAGTGCATGTCTATCTTTCTACGAGTATAATATATATACCTATTTTTAAAGGAGCGTTACCACAATAATCATAACTAACTAATAATTAAGACCCACAAAAAGCATATGATGATAGCTAAGAAGTATAAATTAACCAAAAAGTGACAAAATAGTACTCAAGGAATGAAAAAATAAATGTAGTCAATTGATAGGTGAAAGAATTATATCACGTCTGTCAAAAAGTTAGAAAAGAACCATTTTGGATACGGATATTAAGAAGGTTAGAAATTGAGAAACAGAATATAAGAATATAGAGTGTATACCTAGTATATACCTAGACTAATTAATCAGTTAATCTATACTAATGTATTGAGAACTCGTTGACCTGTGTAGGTGTGAAGAAAGATTACAGGAAGTATATGCTATTTTATATTAATTGTTTTAATATTTCTGGAGTTATCTGGTTGGTGTCGGTCAAAATTACGTGCGGGACGAATATGAACAACGTCAATCGAAAATTTCGTATAAAGTATTATGTCATGATACGACTCATAACTATGACTTATTGTCGAACGTCACAGTTTATTACAATCGTCGGAACATATAATAGTACCGCGATGATGGTTACACAATTGTTAAAAATCAAGGTTTATATTTATGATGTCATGGGATTTACATATAACAACACCTTGCCTTTATGAGACAATAAAACATTAATCGATTACAAATGAGTCTCACATACTTCTTTATGGGTCTAAAGGTTGATAAAAGAAACCAGAATGACGATGTCTCATATAAAAAAAAGAAACAAATCTATTATTTTATATCTAACTCTCTGTACCAAGAAATCATAGGCAAAACTGTTTTGAAAGTTAAACTGAATGAAATCATCCTTGGCAAGATACTACTATCTAATCTATATAATAAATAACAAAGTACGTAAAATATTAGGAAGGCCTAACATACACGTTGAACAAGCTCATACAGCATTGAAAAAAAAACAATAAAGAAAAACAACATGTTTTTTGACAAACTGGAGAAAACGATCCTGCCACCAACCACTGTCATGAATTCTTCAGTGACGGATGTCACCGACACAGCGGTTGCTAGTGTTAGCACCTTGGTGGCAAGGCACAGGAGGAATTCTGAAGGTCTGCAGATAATAGATTGGTATTTAGGAGTATATGCGCATGGCCATGACCAGAGTGAGAGTGAAGAATAATTTAGGAAGCTTGTCTCAGGCTTGAAAAAATCGTTCTCTCCTTAAACGAAATGATGATTATGACGACTTGAATGACTCTTTGAATAGCTCTAAAATACAATTGAAGCCGGTAGATGTCTGGCTTACAGGTTTTTTTTACTAGATACTTGCACAACTTTCGAATTTTAGTGTGCTTGCCAAAGACAATCATAGGTGCTGAGCGAAGTCTAGAAACCACAAGTGGTATGGCATGGGGTAACGTTTGCGGGTTTTCCGGAGCAGGAGAAGTGAAAGTCATGAGAGATACATTTTCCAGGCAACAACAAAAAAAGGGGAAAATAACATTTCTAAATTATTCAACGGGTATAAACCACAAAAAGTTCCTGTGTTCGATATAGACTTTGAAACTATCCAACCGATGTGCCCCAAACCGGTTTCATTAGAAAAGTAATAATGCGAAGATCTTAGAGGTTAAATGTTCTAATGCGAATATAAGAAAATATAATTAAAACAATGCAATAAAAAATCCAATAAATAAACAAAGGTATCTGTTAGTAAATACTAACTATAATAGTTATAGCTGAATAAAATACGTATAATTATTTTCTAAATATTAACCTTTAAATTAGATATTAATTTCAATTGTGTTCGAATCTCGGCATTCAAATCAAAAGTCCGATGTTACTACCGTCTCCCGCAGGAAAAACGAGATGAAAAGCTTGCGAAATAGTCGCAAACATACATGTATACGAGACGCGATTATTGAAATGATTGTTCATGAATCAATAACATTCAATTAGATTATTGGAGGTTAATGCAATTTGTGCGGTAGTCAGCGACATAGTACACCGCACTATGCGAGGACACGCATGTGACTACTCACTCCAAGTGACGACCGCGCCAACAAATGCGTAGTTCAGACGCCGTACCAAATTATAAACTCAGGTTTATTACATTACGTTGGTTTGTTTTCCCCGTATAAATACGTATATGAACAGTTCATTCAATCAATCCAGTTTACATCATTGATAGTAGTGCACTTTGAATTTATTAAAGTTCAGTGTCGACGGAAACAAGATGTGAGTGTTTATATTCGATATTTTAATTTAAACTAAGTGTTAATTTATTGAGTGAGATGGAAAATTATTGGTCTTCGTTTTTCCAACGCTATTTGTACACGTTGTTGTGATTCGCCTAAGCGGTGATTTCAAGACGGATAAAATGTTAAATATGTGTTTAGTGGTGTAACAATTTAATTATGGCATCAATCAATTGTTTATTGCTTATTATAATATGTATCGCGACGTTTATTAACAGCACTCTAACAGGTCGGTAATGTTCAGGAACTTTGCATGAATATTAACGCCATACCTACCTTTATAGGTCGTAATTAACTGGCAACTAGAGAATAACTTAGCATTTCTAAATAATTATGAATTGTATAAATCCTTATCTTATTTATTCATCTTTTCTCATTCCTTCATGACTCAACTTAATAGTTATGTGCGTTTCTCATTCATACTAATTCAGACTAGGGTTATTCACCTCCACTTTCACATGTGCGGAGTATTCTCAAAACGTATCTTCGCATCCACATTCGCAAAGGAGGTATACTAAGGGAAAACAATCACATAAAAGGGTATCGTAATTGTTTAGTGGACCTAACGATCTTATTAATATCTTCGGATATAACTCGGAATGTCAAGTTTTTTACTCCCATGTCAATACCGCTGCAAGATCCAGCGATTTTTTTAGGAGCTAGATTAACTTACCAATCAAATTATTCAAAATGATTAAAGAAGACGTTGGTTCTGTAACAAAACCGCAATATGTGAGTTCCAAATTAAGAACAATATAATTAAAACTACTTATAATGTTATAAATAGTGAAACTGGAATGTTTACAAAACCATCTAGTGAAGATAGACTTGTAAGTGATGACAATGTGATCACATCGGATTCACAGGATGCCGCGGCTTTTGAGAACTTCTTTTAAGAGGATTTAATATAAAAAAATCTCTAAACTGCTGCAAAATTTCTGCTTAAAAATAATGTTAAAATTTACGATTCTGATTTTAATTTCGAACATATTACTGATATAGATTCTCGTATCATTACGACTTTTAACTCTTTAAATGTAAAAATACCGTAGATTTATTGGGTAATACTGTGGACTTTGTTAAGTCTATAATTCACATTGTAGCTTCTTCTTTAGTTTTTAATAAATGTATCGATCGCGGTGAATTTCCTGACCTAATGAAGAACAGTAAAATAAAACCATTATTTAAAACGGGTATTACATTTGACCCAATGAATTACATAGCTATTCCAGTTCTACCCAGTTATAGTAAAGTATTGGAAACACTTATTTTAGAATAACTACGAAGATTTATAGACATTAATTATTGCAGTTCGGTTTTAAAAGAGGCCATTCAACGACCGATACCGATGTGTTCAACTTTTTGGACATATTTATAATGCATGGGAAGATGAATACGATATTCTGGGCATGTTTTGTGATTTGTCTAAGGCCTTCGATTGCGTTCTCCTCCATGTATCATTAATCAGGATATTACACCATTACGAAATCTGGAACTCCTTCCTAGATCTTCTTTCATCGTATTTGACTGAAAGGATTCCAAGAGTTGATGATAACAAAAAAAGATCTCCCAGATATATAGTAAAAATGGGTGTCCCCCAGGGCTCCATTCTTAGCCCATTTTTGTTTCTTATTTATATAACCGACTTAGCTTACGTCATAACGGTTAACCATAACATAGTGTCGTCGACAACTGATGATGTAAATATTTGCATTATCGACCTAATAATGTTCCCACTGTTGGGACTCAGGTCTCCTCTCCAGGAGAGGGACTGGGTGATAATCCACTACGCTGGCCCAGTGCAGATTGGTGGATGTCACATGTCTTCAAACTTTTGGTTCTTGAACATGCCGTTTTTTTATCAATAAAGTCCCAGGTACTCCTTCAGAAACACATTTAAAGATATTATAATAATGTATGTAACTTCACAATATACTGTGAGAGAATACGAGAATATTTTGTATGCCTATAAAAATATAAATATGTTTAAAACAATACAGTGATTTTCATAATTAAATTAGTGGTTCTTGCAACCAGGCTCAATATTCACCAACTAAGTCTTAATAAATTCAAATTTTATTTGCAAAGCGAAAACTAAACAAAAGGTTTTATACACTGTAAAGGACTATGTTGAGGACGACAAGGGTTGGGATTGATCTGTTCCAGTACGCACTACAACTGTTGTTATTTTTTATTTTGTTATTATTTCTAATTGTGCATCTTATTTTTTTACAATTTAACATTGATGTTTATTTTTTACAATTTCATATTGTAGATTATTTTCATTTTACAATATGACTTTTTTTAAATAACTGTACCTATAAATATTTCCCTTTTGTAATTAAGTATTACTTTTTTATAATTTTTTTTTTAAATTCTTTTTATTATTGTAAATGTGCACTAAGTAGATTGCTTCTTTTCTGTTAGAGATATCCGACATCGGGCCGGACAATATGAAAGACAGACATTTCATACATTTTACTTACCCCGATATCGTATCGGCTTCCGACACCGATATCGGATCGGATAATGTGAAAACGCTCTTAGTGTGTAGTAATTTTAGCATGTCTGGCAATTTGAATATTTTCTGCAGCCTACCCAAATGTCTTATCCTTGGTATTGTTCGTCAAGTCGAAGAGCTCCTTAGTAGTCCTGATTTGGGCTTTGTGAGTAATGACAAATGCTTGCACTTGTCAGGTTATTTTCTTAAACGACCAGCTCAGACACTAATCTGCACAGTTCTCTGGGATTTGGCCATGTTTACGGTGTGGATTTTAAAAGACACTGTGACTCCTGAGTTTGTTTTGGTGTATCGTCTTTGGGTAGACAGCTAGGAAACACCGGCCTTATCAAGTTTAAACTGACGAAATAAAAAATTGAACGTGTTATACTGTTTTTTATAACCTATTTGCAAAATAAAAATCATTTATAACACACTAAAAAATGCCATACCTAATTGCCTAGAAGGCAACTAACCTGAAGATATATTTTTATAAATAATAATATAGTTTACTAATTTATCGGTTAATTGCATTGGCAATACAATACGATTTTAATTACGTTTACAATGTTTTTACATATTAGGTATTCACTCGTCAAAAAACCACGACGCTCGGGCTACCCCTCGGGGTACACATTAGTTGGTACACACATACATACATAAATAAGGCAAATAGTATCAGAAATCTTGGTGTATTACACGACAGTTTATAATGATCACAAAGAAACCATTGTCTAATAGGCTAGGTCTCTAGAACCGGTAAAAATCCTCTATTGTTTCCTCGCGAGCAGCCACCTCTAGTATATTTCTTAAATCTGGAACCCTCAATACGAGACTTACAAATCGGATACAGCACGGCCGTTATAAATTGGCGAGTCTGAAGTTAGGCTCTGCGAATTTTAGCGTTTGAAAACTCGTATAAAAATTAAAGGTTTGAAAATAAATAAATGCCAATTACAGTTTTAACAGCAATAACAACTACAAATTGCATTTATTTTTTTAAAACCTTTATTTTTCAGAGCCTAACTACAGACTCGCCTCGTTTAGAGATTTTTTTTACAATATTTAGGCTTTAAAGTGAAGTTATTGTCAGTCGACTACGAGTACCGTTGCAAGCAATACAATTTCTTACTGTTAAGCATATCTGTGATAATGACATGTTTTTGACAAATAAACCACGATAACAACCAATATACTTCAAACTAAATTTATTTTCGCACTAAACAACTCAACCCAGCCACAGAGATTCCGACCCTGACTACCAGCCATGGTAGACGCGGGCTTGCGGACGCCGAGCAGTAGGTATCTCGCCGTCCGGCCGTATGGTAATCGACCGGACCGAGCCCAAGTCGTCGATAGCGCGTAGTGTTCCTCGTGCTCCTCGAAGAAATGTCCGCAAACCGTAGGGGGGCCCCTACGGTTTGTGGACATTTCTTGCTGCAGAGCATCAGCTGCAGAGCCGATGCCCGCTAACTAGGACCACAGGGATTTTCTAAAAAGGAATCCCGTAGTCCTAGAACGCAACTGATAACTTAAGAACATAGGTATGGTTCTAGTCAATAAAAGTCCTGCACCACCCAGAACGAGAGAAGTCATTTGATGACTTCCCACCTTAAAAAAAAATACTCTAAATTTCAAGCAAGTCGCATAATTGTCATGCACGGCATTCCAAGGCATAATGAATTTTTATCGATACGATTTCAATCATAAATACGTCATCTAAACAGTATTGCAGTGATATTTCAAATTCCAATCTAAACACTGCTATCCTCTGTAGTCAGATAGATTAGTACGGTCTAGAAGTTATATGAAAACATCGAACGGCAGTTTCAATCGGCCGGCCTAGATTTTCTATGAGCGAAGAAAATCCTTATCGCCGACCTTGTCGTATAGTAATAAATTCATGATAATGCAAATTTACGTGTACGCCTACACGTACTGAGTGCGTATATACGAGTTACGAGTAGTTGCACCGTAACATTGATTTGCGTATTGCCATATCTTTTATAGTGCCCTGGTACTTTGGTTTTTGCCGAGCTGCTTTTTAACCTATTACATACCCACAAAACGAGACACAGTAGTAAAACAATAACAGCGCGGTCTCATAGGACCGGTCGGGGATTCATGAATTAATGCTGGATTTTGAGGTTACTTTTTCGCCATAGTTCTTAACTAATGCTACAAGATTTATGAAGTTTGTAAACATTACAACACGACTTGTTACACAGAATTGTAACAGTTGAATATTAACCAATCATAGGGCTGCATTTTTGTTGTTTGAAAGTGTTTAAGTACGAGCACTCTCTGTTCCCAGGCGCGCTATGCACATTTAGCTACGCCTTTTTACGACAAATCGGCGGCTTTTTTCAGTACATTCTTTAATAATAGAAAGGTGCAATTAGTACGTAATATATTCAGATACTTAAGGAAAACCTATTTGGGTTTAAGTACCTTATACATACAAACTTTCATTTCATGTAATACCACTTTTCTCTGATATTATAAACGGATTTCAAATTTTAAAAAATTTGCTGAATATTTAAGTCCAGTAACATAAAAAAAATTATTACCAGTGCTAATGCACTGATGCATTTCTGAAATTTCCAACATATTAAGAATTTTTTATTAACAGTAGTTTGTACATTGGTGGACTTAATACAATAAATAGTTCTCCACCAGTCAACCTTTGGATTAAAAACAGACAACGCTGTGATTGGTGTACACAATAAATAAATTTATTTAATAAAATAATAATAGTGAAAGGTATTCATATATCTAATATTTAGTTTAATTATTTATATAATAACTGAACTATTATTTTATATATTTTTATTTTATTTTCAATGACTAAAAATTTTACTTTCATTTTCAATTCAAGAGTTAACGATTTAATAATATGCGAGAATATAGCATACAAAGCTGCATCCGTCTCGGTAGTTTATAGAATTAGGCATGTTATGCAACATGAGAACACATATGTGACGAGACACAAAGAACACACGGCCTCCCCAATAACTATTGTCCGGTATAACCAATAACAACATTTACCTAATTTAATAGTCATAACTACAAAAGAAGAAGAGAACAGTTCTGGCCCAGTGATAATAGCGCTCCAGTTATAGGTATTTAAGCCCAGCAATCGTGAGGAAACCGTCATGTCCTAGACCCAAAAATTCGAAGAAATGTAACATCTACCAATCCGCACTGGGCCCGCGTGATGGATTTTGGCCTATTCCCTCTCTTAGAAAAAAGACCTGAGTCCTAGCACTGGAACATTATATGGCTGATTAGACTATGAAATTTTTAAAAATGAGTTAGTAGTTGAATATTCACTTTTGAAATGGTAAACGTAATTATTGATTTTACACAAATATCTAGAAGATGTAGAAAAAGTGAAAGTATCTACTCTTATTTTAGATGGAGGCACAGACGTGGCTAATGTTGTTATACTAAAATAAAATTGTAGGTCTTGAGAGTTTTCTTAGTTTTTTTTTTTTTGTTAAACTAAAAATGAGAACAGGTAAAAGCAAATATAAATCTGTTTTACCCAGAGAACATATATGTTCTGTGGTTTTACCTGTGCCTTGTTGCAAAATCTCTGGAAGTTACCTATGATCAAATTACGAAATTATTTAATTGTTAAGTACGAGTAGAAGGTTTATCGTCATAAGGTACTACCACGGAAAATACGCGATTTTATATAAAATATTTTCCCATCATCAGTTCCGGTAACGCATTTAAGTTATTAGAGTTATATCGCATATTTAATTTCAAAGGATTTTAAAGTACGAATCATTTTCTTAAATCAAAAGAAAATAGCTCGACCACCGCCCCACCAAAAAATCCACACAATATTACCATAATATAGTTATGACTGAACTGAACATTAATAAAAACCAACCAAGAGCAAGTGCAGGAGATACAGCCTGATTACAGATGTATAGCGGAGTATTAGCAATAGAGTCCTATTTCACCCCTTAGGTACAGAACCCTAAGTCCATAAGGTCGCCAATTTCCAGCAGTTTATAAAACATAACATTATGTTCCAGCAAAAACATAAAAGAAATTATGAAAACATCCTATTTAAATAACGTTCTTGGGACTGTAAATCACCAGGGTGAGTACTTTAAAAAGTCTCCATTTCCATATAAACAAAACATAAAAAAATACTCGTGCTATACATTACAGGGCGCCATAAAGCGAACATACATAAAAGTAAAGCTCGCTTTTCTCATTCTCAGATTGTTACCGGCGTGGGCGATACATAACTTTAACTTCCGAAGCACACGCTCTGAAATATTTATTCCTGAAACGTAAAGATCGGGTGGTGGGAGTAGGGGGGGCGGTTTATCCCGCGGTTTCCTTCCCACCGTGTTTTACTTCGAGAATGGGAAGTCGCCGCCGCCGGGTCGATATCGCCAAAGATTATGTGTGTTTTGATTCTGAATTTCAGCTTCCTCTTTTCAGTTACATCTTCTTTCTTGGCAGATTGTGTTGCTTTTAAAAAGTCTAACTAATTGCAATGCTTTTTTTGTAAAGCCAGTTGTGCATAGACCGCACAGAAGACAGCGAGACGGGCTAGACAAAATTAACAGCTCTGCTCTGAAAAATCGTCTCTCGCTCTCTCTGAAAAGTCCTTGGAGGATTAGCCCACCAATGGTAACATCTCACAGCTGGGCAAACATCCTCGTAAAATTTCTGCCCCAGTACCAACAAGCTGATAAAGTAACCTGTTTCCAGTCAAGTACAAAGTAGTCTAAAGCTTTCATCCATTGGCAAATAGTTTTGACTTAGCATACAACTTTACCTTAATTTCGCTGATCAAACTTGAAACTTCGACGTTTCCCAGCTTTGACCCGTTAGCTGTCAGCTGTGACCTGTGAGACTGCAGCTGCAACAGCTGAAACTAAAAAATGTATGTGATAATGGTAAAGTAACATAATTTTTAATATAAGGATTTTATTTAAATTCTAACAAAATCTGCATACAAACTTTTTTTTGTTTATTTATAATATAAAAAAAATAGATAACACTGTGAAAGCTATTTAAGCTTTACAAGTAAAAACAGTCAGCGATTGGTCCTTATTTTACAAATATCTTTCACCTTCGTTTAATTCAATAATAAGTACCTATTATAAATTGCATTCATTATAAAATTTGAATATTCAAGCCTGATAGATATAGTAATATTTACCCAGAAAACTAGCACAACAGCCGAAATAAAATTAATAATAGTTTATCTCTTGCCACAAATTATAAATACATTAAATAAATAGTCTACAGACAGTTTTATAAATTAATTTGTGGAAGATGGTGAAAACTAATTTTTATACAAAACCTTTATGCCAGGTCACCAGGCCGACGAAATAGAAATAACACACTTATAAAAAACACTTACGTACGTATTGCATTTTCCTGCTTAAAACCGACCCGTTGAACGTTTCAACCTACGTGCCCATCTTGCAGCACAATCATCGCGCATATAGTCTGTGGCAGTTCCCCGACCTCCAGTGGGGGCCCCCCACCGTTCGATTGTCTGCGGAGGCTGCCCGCCGGTGCCATCTGATGTGCCGAGAGCACTCCAGATCTGCATAGATCGTTGCCTTCGTTTTTTCCCTATCGAAAAATCAATACTCACAGTTTCATAAAGTCAGAGACACTCCTTGATTTCATTACAGGTTAATACTTGCGAGTTGCTTTTAAAGACTTTTTTTCGGAGACTTTTATTTTTAAGATTTTGTTTATTTTTCAATAATATTTTTTATTATTAACTGGCTTAGAAGAAAGAGCGTTTTTCAGTAGTAATTTAGAGTTTTTCCCCGAAAGTTTTCACGAAAATTTGTTCTCTACGAAACTGTAACAATAAAACAAATCCATCGCACAATAGTATATGTAGGTCACGGATCCGTAGGCTGCAAACGACTACGGTACATAATGTGAAGAGCCTCATCCCAAATCCATACCGAGCTTTCCGCCGCCACCACCCTCAAGGGGAAAGAGCCTCAAATACCATGCAATAAAGCCTTCGGATCCGGCAAAACAAATACAACGAACATTCCAATGCTAGATATCACTCGCTCCGCCCACACAGTTGGCATTACGACTGTGAGCGCTCCCATTGGTCGCCGCGAAGCCTTCTCCATTTCGAATTGGTTATTTTTTTTCTACAATTGAAATTGGAATTGTCCATTTGTTCTGTACGAGTGCGGTGCGCATGCGTCTCGGGGAGGCGTCTACGTCACGTAGACGTAGATACGTTTCGAGGGCTCCGAATGTTTTATTGGATTCCACTCTCTGTTCCCATTCGCATTTCAGATTCAGATGTGGATTTGTTCTCGGATTGCGTTCAGTGCGCAGTCGTGATGACTCTTATAGGTTTGTGTATTTGTTTAGAAGTAATGCGAGTTTCTTTTATTGGACGTTCGTTTTTTCCGATCGTTTATTTGATAAGACGAAGAAAGTATAATGTCTATAAAAACATGTAGAAGAAAATTTAGGGAGCCTTAGTAGAAAGCGTATCCTAAATTCAAAACATGAATCTACAAATGTTAGAAAGTTAAGTTATCAATAAGTGTGTTGCACTTACAAACTTTTGAGAAGACTAATAACTTTCAACATAACTACTGTTTCAACAACGAAAAGTTTTGCAAGCCTCTGTACCGTTACCGACCCAACAAAGCGTCAATCAAACGATTTAAAACCGCGTGAAGCCACTAAAAGCATTCCGTGAGAATTTCATCAAATCACGATACAACATCGTATGCAATAATGCGTCCGCAACTCTGTCGTGCTTCTAGACTCCCTCAAACGGGTGGTGACACCTTAGTACTAGGTTTTACAGTTCAGAATGTGGCGGCATGTTGCAGCGACAAGTGTAACACGGCGTTGGCATCCGCAGCTAGCTCTGTCCGGAACAATTTCATTTGCGACTGGGCGAGGATAGCGCTGTAATTACAACAACAATCGATAGAGGCGCCACCGTCTGCCGCACGTTTAATCTCGCCAGAATCAAAGGACCGTCGCCTCACACCCACCCCCGCACCCCAAACAAAACTACGACATCACATACCTCGCTCCTGCCACTTTGTGCGACATTCATTGCGCCCTTCCTTGCTCCAGAGATTCCGTCCCCTGTAACTAAACAGCAATGTTTGCCGTGGAATAGGTACAAATTGTTTGAAACTTCCTGCGTGGTACATACTTTGTCTCCAAGCCTATATCTGCAAAGGTATGTTTAGATGTCCCCGGACCAGATAGTTGCATTTCCAGTCTGCTATACATAACTATTTCTGGAGTTTTATTAAAGCATAACATTGTAGCTATTTGACACAGACGAACACCTGCATAGCTAAGCTTCTGTTTTTATCGAGTCGTCTGTGTCTCGGATAGTTCTCGATTAGTAATGCATTGCGTCCTGTTCTAGTGGCGCCTACGTGTTCATGCTCTTTGGAGTTCTTGTATTCTATATTTTTTGCATCCATTCCCACATTGTGAGAATTTTAATTATCTAGGAGTTCTGTTTAAAACAACAGCTCCAAATTATAATTAAGGTATCGATTTAAAGCGGCATCGATACGGCGAACTCTATCGAATTAAACGTGCATGGATGCGTGATGTACTTAAATATCGATTGTCAATAATTTGTATGCGCGCAGCATCGCGGTGCCGATGCCGCGGTGTTCAGACTTAGCTCATTGTTTTGCTAAAATTATTGCCTGCACCGCTATTTGTGAGGTATACAGTGTTATGTCGCATATTTTGTTCTATTTAGCTAGTCTTTAGCTAGCTGACTAGAAGGTTGAGACAAGTTAATAAGATAGATACGAGGACCCACTCGAGAAAATGTTGCTCCAATTTATTTTCCGGATATGTTTTTTAAATTCCCCGAATATCGTTTATTAGATTCCTCGTCTGTAAAGTTTTGAAAGTCTAGAAAAGCATAATAAAAAACTTACTCTTCAAGTCTTCCAAACACTTTTAAATCTATCTAGATTTAAACTGCTGTTTATTCCATGCCCTAGTCTATTATGTGTATAGAGAGAAGTGATGACCCAGTGGTAACGGCCCTGACTTACGAGTTATAGGTCGCTGGTTCAATCCCAGTCAGGCGTTTTAATTTGTGTAGTTTATTTCATCACCACTGCTCTCAAAACGACGAAGAAAAACATCGTGAGGAAACCGGCATGTCCTAGAACCAAAAATTCGAAAATTTGTGACATCCACTAACCCGCACTGGGCTCGCGTGCTGGATTATGGCCCATTCTCTGTCCTAGAGAGGAGGCCTGAGTCCCAGCAGTGGGAAAATTATAAGGCTATATATCTACATTTATATATATCTTCTTACTCGCTCCAATTCACGTGGAGTTATTATGGAAATGTCAAGGGTAGGTCTCTATGTTTATTTAAGAAAATATAATAAAGTCCAACTTTAAGAGCGCACGCCTTAAGCTTAAATGGTATACAATAAGCTGTAACCTAAATTAGGATAAACCTAAACCTCAGGAAGAGCTAATAATTTTATTATTGACGTAAATATTTCCTAAGACAATAACTAAAAATCCAATCGCTGCGAGTCCAAGACTCCAAGAGAAATCTCATTCCTTACACCTCGACCAAAATTAATCCTCAACTTGTCCCACAAACGAGTTTTGTGGGATTAATTATGTGAGAAGCTATGCAGGTGATCGCTACAATATTGCTATGCAGGTTTAGCTACAATGTTGCCTATACATACAAAAGAAGAAACTGACTGACTGACATATAACAACACTAGCTTCCGCCCGCGACTTCGTCCTCGTGGAATCCCGATTATGAAACATTCTTAATTGGTGTTCTGCTCCTATTGGTCTTAGCGTGATGATATATAGACTATAACCTTCCTCGATTAATTAGCTATCTGACACTGAAAGATTATTTTTTTTCAAATCGGACCAGTAGTTCCTGAGATTAGCGAGTTCAAACAAACAAACTCTCCAGCTTTATAATATTAGTATAGATACAGCCGAAACTATTGAGTCTAGGAGCGTGAATTTTTGCACAAGGTTTCCTTGTATAACGTAGGTGAGCAATAAGAGAGGATTTTCCAAAATTCTTCCCCTGAGGGAATGAAGCGGAGGTCTAAAGTCTGTATGGAGAATCCTACTTTCACGCGGGTGACGCCTCTGACAAAATCTAGTGCTTTAATAAGACTCCAGAAATAGTTTTATATAAGTAATCCTAGAATATATAAAAATAAATTCTATGCTATTTATTGGCCACGTAACCGGTACGTAGCGGTATGCATGTCGTGCCGTACCGCGCAACACCGCGCACTCGTAACAGTGCAACACATACTCGTATAAGGCAGCCTCGCTCCACGAAGCGCACTCGAAATCCTACAGATTTAGCACGTAACTCTGCGAAATCCGGGGCTGGGGATAAATTATATTTTTAGATTTTATACCTCGCTTATTATTGCAGGGAAAGCTTAGCAATATTTCAGAAAAGTTTTATACAAATAACTCGTAGAAATCTTCCGATGTAAAACGTAATTTGTAAAGGATAAAGCTCACTTTATGAACAAGCAAAATCCTTGACTAAGTATGAAATAATGACTGTGTGTTCTAAAAAAAAAAGCGCATCATAATGTTAAAACTCCAAAGGGTCACTCAATTGAAATCACCCGGTCATAACATCAACTAGCTAATAATGTAACAGGAGATATAATAGCTAGGGATGCTGTCTGCAACAGAATGGTTGTGACCGCATAAACCATTAATCACAACGAGCTGTGTAATGCCATTTAGACACCTAAACGGCCTAGGAGAGCGATTCAGCTAATATCATCTCAAGGAATTCAATCCCCTTCAAAAGTAGTTGAATATTAATATTTCTGCTCGAGTAGGCAGCTCCTGATATTGATACCAAATCGACTGTAAATAGATTGTTAATGAAACGAGGTCAAGGGCTTCCGAACTCGCGAATCGATACCGAAGTTGTATAATCGATTCGATTACAACATGAGTGGTTGTCCGCCTACCGAGTATCGACGTTCGAACGGAGTAAGTTGGAAGTTCCTACGTTACGTTCTAGAGGCCACGCTACTTATAGAATAGGAAGCGAGTGTAGGTAATGGCGCAAAATAGTGACGCAGTATTATTGCAGGGGGCGGAGGAGGCCCCACACCCTGGCGCCGCGCGCCCCCCCCAGAGCGACTGAAACGTCCACGAGAAAAATAAGATCCGTACTCCGTCCCGCTTATTCTTGGGAAAAAAGCTTTTTGTGTATTTTTTAGGTATTCTTTAGGTTGATAGGTAGGTCCGTGTCTGTGTGAGTCGGTAAATAATGCTGTATGTACGAATGTCCGCTGTATGTGTTGCGAAACGATGTCGACTTCAGATATTTTTTCTTCTTCTCTTTCAGACGTTGTAGGGAAATAAGTTTATTATTTGTTAGGACCTTCTTGACGTCAGAATTTCTTTTGTAAAGTGGTACGTAGGGTTTGTTTTGCGGATATACATTTACTTTACGGAAATGGAACGTATTTGAGATAATCTTTCAAGACTTACAGGAAATGTAATGATCTCTTTGGTTCCCAAAGCATGCAGTTCGGAAACATCTGACATTTCGCTTGTACTTGTTTTTTATTGTGATGGGAAATCATCAAATGACTTCATCCTCTCTGGGTGGAGTGAGAGACTTTAACTGAACCCGCCCATGAAACTTCAGTTGCCCTTTGCGTTCCTGGGCCGCTGTTACTCTTTCGAACAATCACACAGCCTAGGTAGAGGTGTACTTACTACGGTACTTAGGGAGGTATCCACATATTTAAGTCACACGGAATAAGGTGTTTGTTTATTATCACCAACCGGCAAAAATACATACCGGGGGCAGACAGAGTTGCTACTTCATCTTTTTATTGTGTCGATGGACTCAATTGTTTTTCTAACCGGTATTTGGCAACCTATACTGCCCTTTTATAAATCTTGAAAAGTGCATAAGGTAATGCAAGATAGGTAGCATACCAGGTGATACATGTTCTACAGTGGCTCCACACTGGCACTGTGTTGGAGACTGGTCGAGAAAGTCGTATTTGGGCAGATTGTTTTTGCAGCGGCCAAACTTGGTCCGCGGTCGGTTTAAAGATTTCCAGATTGGCCACTGCAATTCGTGTCCAAGCGGAGTAGTTCTGAAAGAGGAATAAAGTGTGGAGGAGTTGGATGTTTCTACTTCCACAGCGCGCATCTCTCGTCCTCTGCACTCTGCTCCGAAGAGGTCGTAAATCTTTTTATGAGTTGATACTGAAAACTGCCTATTTGGCAAGAACTTGGTAGAGTCAGCACAGAATTGATTGTTTGGATTCGCGTTTTCATAATTATAGTTACATACTTAGTGTTATTTGTGTGTCTCTGAATATGTATTAATTACTGGACTTATTTCCTTTCTGTTCGTCTTTCTATTAAGGTGCATGCCATGGTGTTTTTGCACCACCCCACGGTAGACTGGTAGAAAGTAGGCCGGTAGGTAGAAAGTTTTAACAAACTAAACCTTACTATGACTTTAGCCGTCCCGAGAATCATACCCAGCACCTCATGCTCGGTAGGAGCCTTGCAACGACTAGACTATTGTTTACTAGACTATTAAATTTATACGGAAACTACATAATTAAAACTGACCAAAAACAATCACAATGTCGTCGAAATTTTCTCAGTATTATTAATGTGCCAAAAAGACTAGCAGCATTGCCACATTATACCTATGACCCTATGACAGTGCTTATCCTCTGTCCAAGGTAAAAACCAACGTCATCAGTGTTAGAAAATACTTTTATCTCTGTTTATCAATACTTGGGAAAAAAGTTATTATTTAAAATCATTCTACTTATATTATAATCAGTATTTACTCGTTATATTTACATTTTATTTGTTCGTAAAGATAAAATATTGTTATTAGTAGGTATATTGTTTTACTATAATACTCTAATAGCTTTAAATTTATTTATTAAATACTTTATGTATACAGAAGTACGAAGGTGGACTTAATGCCCTAGGCATTTTTTTTTATTTAATTAATTTATTAATTACTAACTTACATTTACGATTTGAACCACATACACTATACAAATTAGACATAAATTCATGAAATTATGACCAATTTTTAAGATCGCTTAAAATAAATTAACATATTAAATTGTACAAAAAAAAGAACATTTAGTTATATACAAGTATAACTTCATGCAATAGGTAGGTACCATCGCACCTACCTGTTGATATGACATGAGTTCTGCTCTACCCTTTAAGCGTTAGGGGAAGTCTGATCCTGTACTGGTTATTGAAATGTACGATAAATAGGATGTAGGTACCATACATCATTCATCTACTACCTGACTATTAATCGACATCGAACACTTTTCTACGTATTGGTTATCAATAAAAGATTCTATACCGTATATGAAAAAATCAATTCTTCATATCAAAAGAAAAAACAGCAGTGGCTAATAATCTGTCTCGAAATTTGGATCGTGATTAAAAAATGTTTTTGTATATGAATAGTTTTTTTTTTTAATTACAATCGTTTGACTCGCGTTTGACCGCTGTCTCACCTGATGTAGTCGAAGATTAAGCACGCTTGCCTATAATTAACGTATTTGCTCTTGAATTAAGGGTATAGCTATCAGGAAACTCAGACTCCTGTAAGGAATTCCACTTCCTAACTACTACTACAACTAACTTTTATTTAGTACTTAATCTGATTTGTAGATAAAATAATATTTAAATGATTTACCATAATATTTATTTGATTCAGATTGTCTTCTGACATAGGCTTCCCATTTAATTCCACTTATCTCTGCCATGAGCTATCCTCCTCCATCCTTTCGGCAAATCATGCTCCCATCCTGTGATTTGGTGTCCTTTATGTCTTTTCTCATTTTTATGGTACCGTTCTATTACGTCCTTCATTCATTTTTTTCCATTTTATATGTTCGTCCTCACTATATGATCAATCCTATTTGTTTCGAAGATTTCGGAATCACAAAAAATATTTTTGTGGTTCCGAAACATTATCTACAGATATCAAACTTTTTCCGATACTTGTGCAATGAGACCTTGCTTCATGAATTTCAGAATTCTAGGTCAACGATAAGTATCCTATATTTAGGTTTTGATTTCGTAGCGAGTATTAAATAATGCACCTAAACGGAACATAAATGGCCTAATCTTTAGATTGCGTTGACTAATTAGAAGTTTGATTTTTTTCACTGTGCTTGCTCAGTCTCCAGTAGTGGATAATAATTTTAGCTTGATAGTTGATACGTACGTGTTCTTGATAAAAATACCTTGAAAGACGGACAACAAAGTCCTATAACAGTTCCGCTTTTTCCGACTTAAGATAGAAAACCTTAAAAATAGGGTTGGCGGAAGAGTAAAAAAATCACCTACTACCTATTCTCAGACCTACTAAATATACACATAAAAATCGGTCTAGCCGTTTCAAAGGAGTTCGATAATAAAGACTGCGTCACGAATTTTTTATCTTTGTATGAAATAAATTATTACTCGTGACCTATAACAGAGGCGCGCGAAACTCAAATTCATTCAACGGTATTGCTACTTTGAGAGAAGACAGCAATATTATCTACTTTATAACAATTTAATTTTCGAAATATGATTTGTGATGACTATCCGCATAATTATAAAACGTAATTATTTTTTATTGTGTCTGTGCAGATTTCGCACAGACTCATTCAAGTGTTCAGTGTCACAAAAATCAACCTATGTTCTTGATCAGTGGTGTTCTAATTCAATTTCATAAACAAGAAAGAACTTAAAACTATACCTACCCACCCGTAATGTATTCGGTAGCATGCTAATATAAAAATAATCCCTATAAAATCCACGTCCGTAAACTTGACCTTTATTTTGCTCTAGCAGCAAAAATAACATCGTATACGGAAATCTTCCTGAACACACAAAATTTACCTCAAAGTAACAGCTTCATAATTTCAGAGTACCTGAAGTGCTAAAAATAAATACAGCGCCATCTATGCGAAGCGAATGAAACTTTTTGTGTACTGAGCGGGGTTCGGTTTGAATACTCCATGTGGTTGATGCCCTAAACGCGTTTCGAAGCAATCGTTGAACAGAGGTGTAGATGGCAGCCTTATAAGCAATGAGCTATCGTTGTATTCCGTAGCAGAGTGGGCAGAGGTGTTGGTAAAATTCACGTATAATTGTTGAATATCAATTGGTTACGTTTAGAATGTAATTGACTCTATAACTCAGTAAAGTAACTAATATAAAAATTTGTTGTCCCAGTTCAGTACAACGACTGGGCCAATCTTGACATTATTGAAATGGCAGCAGGTACTACTTTAAACTAAACTACGGGTAGACCCGTTAGTTTGTTGATAGTAAACAATAAAGCATATAATAATAAATAAATAATCTCACCAGAAAAAATTAAAGAGAAGTAAAAAATTATATGACTTTGGTTTTCGTTAAGCAGGTATTCACTAGCTGTGACTAGGCACAAAGTCAGTGTAGGCACACTGACAACACTGGATGTTAAAACCATAAAACTGTGTGTTTATTGTGGTTTCAGAAACAATCTCCAAACTGTGTTTGTTCTGAAAATGCAGTTGAAGTTTCGGTTTTGCAATCACAACGCCAAATATCTAATGATTAATTGCGTGAGAACCCAATTTTACCTACGGGAAACTGAAGCTTTAGGATAATAGGAAGTTCTTTCAGAAAGAATAAAGTGGCTTAGAACTATACTCGATTTTTCGTAAAACCTATATAGGTTCATAAATTGCCTTCCTGTACTGTCAACGTTGACAGTATTCACTCTATGAGTCAAATTACGATTTTTTTAACATACTTACTTGATTAAGTTAACGTAAACGTTTGCTTATATTGTAATGGTATGGAAAAGAAGAGTTTCTAATATACTGCTTATCCAGTCAAAGTACCTACGAATTAACGTTTACTTAAATAATGATCTAATTCGATAAAAATCTCTCTAAAGCTGTTTGGCTATGCAATGAAAGCCTAACCTCATTCAAACCGACTAAACCGTCTTGTTTATTTATACACTTTTTAGTAGAGCTCATAATTATTATCTATTGGTATACCTACATTTATATTTATGACATTTTAAATAATAAATAATAATATCCAAAGTGGATTGAAAATCGCAAAAGTTACAACTTTATGTTTTACTTCAATAAGTAGAACATATTACACGAGTACCTACTTATGATTGATACAGCTCTAATTGTAATACCTATTATATACTAATTGGTACATTTTATTATAATTGTTACATCTAATTATTATTGTATTGATTTCCATTGAAATATACGTCTTACCAGGGTTTCCCTAGTAGGAAAAGTAAATGATGGCACAAAATTGTTTTACTGTACTACATACTTCTCAGAATCAATAATATACTGGGTTAGAAATATTTAAATAAATAACTCTCAGTCGTAATAGTAAACGACTGCGTAATAATATTACTACTTACGCTAATGATTAATTAGTGATTGAAGTCAGCTAGGTTATCAATTAACAAATCATTAAAGTAACATTAATCATAAAGTAATACGGAGAAAATAGTGCGTAACGGTAATAAGACATCTATTTAATGTTTTATCTATAGGTTACATAGCTATTTATTACATGTTTAAGTCATCAACATCATCAGTCCGGTCGGTCCACCTCACGTCCATCTTTCTTGCCTCCCAACGCTTCCATTTTTAAATATCTCTAAAAAAAAACATAAAACCAAAAAAATATATCTGTTCAACGGTTTTGGAAGCAAGGTTCATGCTCTTAGAGAGAGATCAGTACTTAGAGCTCCGGATATCGAGAAATCACATTGTGAGGAAGCTCCAACGTGATTTGTTGATATTAATATTATTGTACGATACTATATTATTATAAGAATACTAGTGGAAATAAAAAGTTTAAATTTTAATTTTCTTCGTTGAGCATAAAAACAACATTGTAAATCAATATTACCATGTTATCTTTAACAGATACTTATCATGCACTATTATGTTTTACAATTATGACACTCACGGGGACAAACGTATCTTCATCTATGTCGCTCATCGGGTAGGATTATACTTGGTTAAGATGTAATGGGAAGCTGATCTTACTGCTGATAGGGACCACTTATCATGGTAAGATCAGGCTTAAATTTTGGTCAGAGGATTCTGGCTATACCATTATTATTATTTGGACACACTAGCAGCTATTATAGCTGATGTGTGTGTTTCATATAGTTTAGAGTTGGATACGTTTAGTCTGTCCAACTGATTTTTAAAGCAGTTCAATGTGGGAGTTTGCAACACTCTCTGGGTGCCTATCCAATAATCCTGAAGTAATTATCTTAATTTAGCTTTACATCCGTCACTTCAGTTACATTTCCTTTAGTAACATTGCTTTAGATTAAATGTGTTTTAGGAATAAAATTATTTTCAGAAGCGAAATTAAATTTCTCACCGAGAGCTGTTCTATTATTATGTTGCATTACTTTAAAGCTACATAGGTAACCTACCTACCATCTTTATAACTTCAACGAAAGTCCATTAAAATGAAACCCAAAAAGTTATTTCAAATATACAGGTCTCCGAAGCGGATTGAGCAATAAACCAAATCCCACGACTGATGTTACAATATTTTTTACCGGGAAGTGTCAACACGTATTTTCATGTAAATTACTTAAGTTCTCTTCATAAATAATTTAACTTAAAGACGGGTATTAGTTATTCTGTCTAATACTTTTTAACTCTTAATATTCTTAAAAGATTTTTGTAATAGCGATTGTACACCATTACAATTTCTAAGCCTACGACAACTTCTCCTTTTATGACCTTAGTCATAACCTGCCTTAAGGCCCGAAACATTGGGACGTCAATAAGATACGAATTTAACCGCCGTCGCGATGACTAAACGACGTATACCTCTCTCCTTCTAACTTACTTATAAGTGCATCAAAAAAAGAGACAAGAAATAATTTAAAAATTTGGGCAGTAAATTCGTGGGGCATTGCACTCAGTGGCTGGTTGAGAGAGGACGAAAGTACGAATTTTTTTCAATAATAAGAGAAAGACTGTGTGCAGGCACGCATTGCAATGCGTTTAGTGTTCGGCTAATGTACGGGTCACATGCGGCCAAGACTTTGCAATAACAATTATTACATCACAAATCCATTAAAAGTAATAAAAACCCTGAACGATATGGTTATAAATCATCCGCCAATTCTTAGTGATCAACAGTTGATCAATGATACATTTTCTATCATTGCAAGGTTCATATTATTTTGAACTTTAAATCTCTAGACGCAGAAAACAAACATTGAGAAATAGATAATTATGTAACTCCAGAACATCTGCTAGTAGGTGTGAAGTTTGTACTTCTAAATCCCCTCAGTAATCAACAGTCAACAATTTATTATCACTAGAACAATGTCGTTTTGATAAGCAAGTACCTATCATCAACATAACAAACATGTTGAGTAAGGTCAGCTTTCTCCCATGACTATTACAATAATCTATTTACCGAAAGACATCACACACATTTTTGTAAACTTTCACTAGCCTATTGCGTCACAGGGCTTAGAAACAGGTGGGACCGCTGAGGTCGATGATCGGGACTTCCGAGGAGGTAATGGATCTTATCAGGGTCGAGACTCTTTGGGGGTTCCGCGTAACATAGAAATTTGACGAGTATGTGCGGGAATTATTGCAGAATTTGAAGAAAGGCACAATATTAGGTGGGAAACAAAAACGTTAATTGAATATTATGATTAATATAATAAATAAATAAGTAGCAATACACGGAAATTTCAGTATTATTCTAGATTTAATGTGATGTGTATTAATTAGGTTTACACGATGCTTTGTAATTGCCAAAAATAATGATATCATTAAGTGCAAAAAACTTCATACTAAGAACTATTACCTAACATTTTAACTTTTTAATACTACAATTTTTTTATAAAACTATAGTCGTCACGTTTTTCCGTGTGAACCCCAATACAAAAAGACTGTACAAAAGACCTTCAAAAAATGATCCTGTTTTACTGTAGACAGCTACTTAAAGAATTATTTATTTAGTCGTTAAAGAAAGTGATCTCGTAAAGACGATGGTGCCCACCATAAACCCACGACTGGTTATACTCCATACTTGAGTTAGTTTGTGTTCGACAAGCTCTGGTCTGAGGATAATTATAAATATTTGTGGCATTTTTTAAGAATGTAAACCAGGTAATCATAATCAGTGACAAAGAAAAATAATTTACTCTATAAACTGGTCAAATTTTTATTACCTTCGTTTTCTAATTTTTATATAGCTATCCCCGATTTTTAGTGATCTATTGTGTAACTAGGCTGTTGCATATCTTCCCCTACACCTAAGATATTATCGTCATTAGTAGACAAATAGCAGCAATATCATTTCCTTTTATAGGACTCTCAAGTGTTATTCTCTAGCTTTCTTTCTGTTTCTATAATAGTCAAAGATATGATCACAACGATATAACAGACGTTAGTTCATAGTAATAAAAGCAAGATAAAACACCTACCCGTATTTTTAGAAACCTAATAAAGATTATTTTGTTGCTTTCTCTGTCAGACAAAAAGTAAACAAACAAACATTTGAAATAATCTCTCTTTATATGGAGCAAGTTAAGTGTGTGGCTGGTACAATAAAGTTCCCTAAATATGAACCCTTTTTCCTGCTCTTGCGCGTTCGGCGATTGAACCCACTCGGGGTGACATTGCTGGCGGCTACCACAGCTGCTCAGTCAAAAGTCTTGATACTCACTTGAGGGAATTATTGATTGGCATCAGTAGACCCAATGTTACTTTTATTAGCTCAAATCTATTCCCTGATTCACGAGAATTAAACCTCATTTGTCATGCCTTATTTCTGAAAATTTTGCCATAAATATAGACAATTCATGAAGTGTCATCAATGTAATTTTGTTAGAGTATATCACGGGAGTAAATCCATTTGGAAAACAAATATTGTGTGGTCAAAAGAATGGCAAATTCGGTGACGTTATTATTCATATAGTTTAAAATCCTCCAAGAAATAGAAAGGGCACCTAAACTCCTTTTTTACGTGAAAAATCGTCAAATGATTCTTCACGATTTGGGTGGCAGAGGGTGTGTTACTTCAGCTGTCTTTTGCAGTTCAAGACCACGGTAAAACAAAATTTAATTAAATTATATCAAGGATCAAGGCGTGGCGGGTCCTCGTTCAATGTTCGGTGCACTTGCATTTCGGCGTACATGGACGCACTGATGCACCAACATGAATTTTTTTCGCGAGTTTTAACTTTGTCCTTGAAATACGAGTTTAGATTACGGCGCGCATATTTTTTGGTTTAATGCAGACTTACATTATTCTTGCTTCAGTGCATGTATGTAAATGGGAATTTGGGTAACCTGTTTGAGCCGAAATAAAATCCAAGGTTTTTTAGGCTGTTAACGATGTAATGTACTGTAGTTGCATCGATGGATATCAATAGAACTTTTACCTTAAGACAAATGGCTCTAGCGATAAATAATTGGTGTAGAAATTACCTTTAGGTATTTATGGTTATCGCGTTTGAATAAAATGGTTTGAACATCTAAACTTTATGAGGAACATAGATAGACCATGAGATCATAAAGGCGAAAGTTTGTACCAATTTATGAGTGGTGTGTAAGGTTTGTTACTTCTTCACGCTCAAACGGCTGAACGGATTTGTATGATATTTGGCACGCTTGTAGATTAAGTCCTGAAACAGGATATTTTCATGTATTTACTAACTTATGGTAAAATAATGAGCTTGCTTTTAACTGAACATAAATAAGGGAGTAGGTTCATACAGATTTTGACAGGTCTGATAGACTCAAAACATTACGAAATATTTCATATTAAAAATTAAAATCCAAGAACAAGCCCAGTTTTAGTGACGTAAAAACTAACAGCACATAAACACGTCATCTAATGCATGCGTGTCGTCATCAATATAAATCACATTATGTTAGGTCAGGCATCCTAACCCAATTGAGTAGATACCGTCGATCCAAAACCTAAGTAAAAAATACAAAACCGAGCGCGCGCGCAGGGCAATGCACTTGTTCGTGGACGGTTGAGACGCGATGCACTCGTGAACTGAATGACAATTCTCACATGAAACCTAAGACAATGGTACTTATAAAAATAAAGCAACTACCTGAAACAAATTAAAGCCTATAAAAAACATTCATTATGACCCAGCCTTAAAATAAAAGCACTTAGCTTTTGAACAAATTTTTTACCGAATTTATGACAGCGATAGTGATAGTTATAATTAATTCATAACATTAATTAACTCAGCTTATGCAAGCTACAATAAAACGAAAAAGGAAATTCTGATAAGTGAACAAATTTTAAACAACTTAATTTAACTTTGTACTTATACAATATGGTAACTGGGATAATGTACAGTTGTACACCCTTCTATTTATAGCTACACTTCAATTAAAAAGTTAAGTTACAATCATAATTCAAGCACTGACATTTTACTTAAATGCTCTAAGGTATTTTTCCTTAAGAAATTAGTTATCCTAATAGTAGGCAAACAATATGGGAATATTTAACATCAACAACATACATTGGTAGCGCATCATCATCTTCCTGCCCTTGTCTCGTTTTATTTGGGGTCGGCGCGCTATCACTCACTCCCTTTTCTTCCATATCACTTCTCACACAATCCATCCATCTTTTCTTTGGCCTCCCTCTCCCTCTCCATCCACATGTAAACTCATAACTCTTTTAGTAACATGCGTTTCATCCCTCCTCTTTACATGACCATACCAAGACAAATGATTCCCTTTCAACTTTTCAGTCACTGGCGCCACTTTCAAACTTCCCCTAATATACTCATTTCTCACTTTGATCATTCATGTCTCCCATCTCTATCATTCTATCCACCACTCGCTCTCTGAACTTCATCGCACAATCATTCTTCTCTAACATATTCCATTTTATTTTAGGGGGAGGGCGCTCTTTGTTGTTGTGAGACGGCATTTTGACTACTGTTGTCAAAACAAGGAGTCTGTGTTGAGAAACTAGGTCTTCACCTGGCAGCACTTTTCAATCTTTGACATACTTTAGGTGGTTGCGCCGAACTAGAAAGTAATCAATTTGGGTCTTATGATTACCACTTTTATACGTAATCAGGTGTTCGTCTCTTTTCCTGAATCACGTATTGGCTACTGCCAGGTCAAATGCAGTAGCTGATTGCAGCAGTGTCTCCCCTTCACTGTTCGGACTTCCGAAACCCCAACCCCCTTGTACTCTTTTATAAATGCCTCTCATTCTTCCCACATGTCCATTAAAATCACCCCCAACGATCAATTCCTCCTGTACAGGGATGGCCATTAAAACTGCATCAAAATCCTCCCAAAACTTCTCTTTCACAATTTCATCACATCCTACTTGTGGGGCATACACACTGACTACATTCAACATCACATTCTCTAACATAACCCTCACAACTATCAATCTATCATTAATCCTCTGTACTTCCATCACGCTTTCTTTCAATTTGCTATCTAACACTATCTCTACCCCATTTCTTTTACCATCACTTCCACAGTAGTAAAACTTATATCCCTCACCAATTTCTCTCGCTTTTGTTCCTTTCCATTTAGTCTCTTGTAAGCACGCTACGTTTATTCGTCTTCTTTTCAATACGTCCGCTAACTCTCTGGCCCTTCCAGTCATCGTCCCAACATTCCAGCTTGCATACCTCAATCTCATTTCCCGAGCTAGCTTCTTACGTTGCATTCGCCCGGGATGGTACAACAACCCTGGTCCATTTCCCACAGGAGCCGGGTGCTGCCCCTGCGCATCGCCTGTGGGGTACGCCCTAGCCCTATCGCGCATTCCATTTAGACCCAACATGTTGCAAAATGATTTGGCTACTATTTTACGGTCGGCCGCCTGCCTGACACCAACCCTCCTTGGGAATGCTATTGCTGGTGGTTTACCCGCCACCTCGTGGTGACCTGAGGTGCGCAATAGTACGCACGGTCTCGAAAATGTCCCTTAGTCGCCTCTTACGACATCCACGGGAAGAGATAGGATGGTGACATTCTTTACGGCCGGCACCATTCGGCACGGCATGTCAATTGACGAGTATTAAAGAAAATATGAGATTGTTAAATTATGGTAGGTATGCAATAATACTTATTATAATATAGGTATGAGTTTTGGTTGTAATTTTATTATAATTATTACATTTTGGGAAAACCAACTGAAATTGAATATTAATACGTAAGAATATAAAAAATGCATGAAATTAGTAAACTAAAAAGTTTAACAATAAAATTAAAAAACGATATGTTCACACGTTCTTCCCCGTATAGATCTACGCTTTAGAATATACAATTAAATTTCACGTTTTTATAAACAATTTTGAAAATCTTTAAGGAAATCTATTGAGTTAGAAAACAAATCTTAAAAGGTTTTACGTAAGCGACTCAAAAACTTCACATATAATTATCTTAAATAAGATTTTACTAAGAACTGTTTGCACTAATATTATCATCATTACGTGAATTAGTTACGAGTGTCTTTATTTTATCCTATTATGGGTTCGATTGTTTTGAAGTACCGTGTTACCCCAGTTAATGGGTTGTGGAGGTCTGGTAGGCAGCCGCTTCTCGCAAAATACCGGTATTCAGCTAAATCCGGCTTGACTGGAAGCCGACCCCAATATAGTTGGGAAACGGCTAGGCGGATGATGATGAGTTCGGTTGCTTTGTAAGAACTACAATAAAATTCAATCTGTACACTACCTACTCGTACTCGTCCGTTACGTTATTTAACTCTTGTATATAGTATAAAGTCGTATTTTACGACAATACCTATCGTACAACAATGGCTTTTTGGACACACTTGAACGTCCATTGATGATTAACTGACGCTTAGACAGATTTCTACCAAGCTTAAACAGTCATGGATGTTAAATATATTACTTATGTAGGTAAATTATTGTATGGAAGAATCATAGGCTTCTGTTTGTCTAATATTTGATGTTTCTACTTGAATCTACTGTTTTGTTTATCTGCAACAGTCAAGCTACTAACCCTACCCAGATTTAAAAAAAAATGGTCCACATTATACAGTAGGTAGGTACTATAATTATTATATACATTGGTAGCGCATCGATATTGATATATAAATATCAACACCGATATACCGACAAATTCTAGAATATTTAATGCTAGAGACGCTATCAATGTCAGAAGCGAGTAAATCTGACTCCAGTCTTGCCATGAAGTACCGTGTTACCCCAGTTAATGGGTTGTGGAGGTCTGGTAGGTAGCCGCTCCTCGTAAAATACTGGTATTAAGCTAAATCCGGCTTGACTGGAAGCCGACCACAATATAGTTGGGAAAACGCTAGGTTATGATGATGATGAGACGCTATCAATATTTATCAATCAAAATAGGTAATTTTTCATCCTAAAATATTTCTTGATAATTTTAGGATAAAAATTACCTATTTAAAAAATTGGTAAAATTTGTTTTTCTGAACGACGCGTGTTACAACTTTTATTGCATATGCGTTAATTATATGTTACATTACATGTGGTAGTGTTTTTAAATTTACGGTTAGAGAACACTACTTTGAATTTTGGTAAACAGATATTTTATTCTGAAATTCACCTCCATTCCTTCAGTTGCCTTTTGTGTTCTCTAACTCTTTCGAATATTCCTGCAGCCCTTCGGCGTGTATTTTGCAAAGAAAAAGTCAGTGGATATATTTTAAAGTTATGATATTCGGAAGTTTGTTTACCAATCGCCTTAAACTCGTAACTCACTCGCCGATGGTCTTTGACACACTATAAACCAAGATCTGAATTAATAAATTCTTTTTATCTCGGCAATACGATCCCAAGAGACGATTACAAACTTTCACGCGCACAAAACCACTGGAACAAGTAGGTTAATACATAAATTAAAAAAAACTTTTATAGATAATTTTTATTATTGATCAATAATGGCCCAGCTGTTATCCCAATTACTTTCGGTACAAACCCTAATAGGCGCTTTAGGTACTCTGTGTAATTCATTTCATCACCACTGCTCTCAAAGCAGTGAAGAAAAGCATCGTTAGGAAACCGGCATTTTACAGAACCAAAACTTCGAAAAAATATGATATCCATCAAGCCGCATTGGGCCCGCGTGGTTTGGTTATTTGAGTACCTACTCTTCTTAAGTCAATTAGTATCCAGGAATAACTTATATTTCTCATATTAAGTAAATTCTATTTTCTTTGTGGAGTTATCATCATCATCTCAGCTAAAAGACGTCCACTGCTGGACATAGGCCTCCCCGACACAACGACCGGTCCTGTACGTCTCGCATCCACCCGATTATCTTTGATGAATAAATGTCTTAAACCAGATATTACGTAACCATTTTCTCTGTTAGAGAGGCGGCCTGCGTCACAGCAGTAACATTACAAAGCTGATTATGCTCAAACTTTTTATAGACGACCTAACCTCCCCAGTTTTTCCGAAACTTAACCCTTGACCTTACCATTACCAATATCGTCACTTAACATGCAACATTTAAAATAGAACATCATTATTCCTTTACATTTGCGCAAGACTTTCCTGCTACGTAGGCTAGAACAAAGTTGTATTAATACAACGAGATGAAGGTCACTGATTGAAAAAAAAAACTGTTCTTATCACAAAAGACTATTGACAAAAAGACAGACACTGTTGATCCCGGACTGATACGGCTGATCTATTTTCGGTACACTTAGTATGAATTCGCCTTCTTACATTGTTACAAGACGGAAAACATTGCGATTCGAGATTTGAATAGGAGACGAGATAAAATCATGCAACTCTGTAACTACTTCCTGTATCGGCTCCTATTCATAACCAATTTTTCTTTTATTTACAGAATCACAATGAACGATCCAGAATTGTATAACGTGGCGAACTCCTTACAGAAGAAAGCAGCTGTCCAATGCCTAAATGAATATGCACAGAAAATTCACTGGAAGAATATCGGAGACAGCGCGATAGACCTGGGATGTGGCGACGGAAGTGTAACAGTTATTTTGAAGAAATACATGCCCAGTAACTACAAGAAGCTAGTGGCATGCGATATCAGTGAAAAAGCCGTCAAGTATGCGAACGAACATCACAGTGACGCAGCCACAATGTTCAGGGTGATGGACATCCAGGGAGACTTGCCAGAGGAAATGAATTCAGCATTCCACCATGTGTTCTCCTTTTATGCATTACACTGGATACGAAATCAAGAGTAAGTTTGACTCTATTCACATCATACTGTCACACACCATTATTATAAAGGAGAAAGTTTATGAGAAACTGACGGACAGACATATCATCGCACAGCTAAAACCACTGGAACTAGTAGTGCTGGCCTCCTTTCTCGCGGGCGAAGCCACTGGTTGAGGATAGTACACTAATATACCGAGCCCTGCATATTCAATTAAAAATTAGGCAACACTAAAGGGAAAACAGTTATTCTCAAAACTGTTACAACGTTAAAATTGGCAAAAGTTACGTTACACGTTCGACCGCGGGGTTGCGGACGACTAGCTCTGGGTAGCTTCTCGTCCGGCAGTCCGGTGATAATCCAGACCGAGCCCAAGTCGTCAACGGCGCGTACTGTTTTACGCGCGCCCAGCAAACTGTAGGGGCCCAGCAGGGTCCGGCAATGGATTGGATTCCGAAAGGGAAACTCGTGACCCTGGAACGAAGGCAAAGAAGGAACAAGGTGGGGTTTAGTCAGTAAAGGTTTGAAAAGCCTGTTTGCTCTGCCCAAGAGCGAGAGAAGTCATTCTGATGATTCACCACCTGAAAAAAAGATCGTTAGACATTCGTAGCAAATGTTGGAAAAACTGTATTCAAGGATGTATGATTTTATGGTTGTAAAAGTGTTAAAAATTCTTATAAGCTTAAACCAAAAAAAAATATACGCATACAGATGCGTCAACGTAATGCATTAACTCTCATATTATTTACCTACAATTGGAATAACTATTTAAAAAAAAAAAACGATTCCTTCAGAGCATTCAAGTAAAACTTCGGTGCTTAAATTATGATTATAACTTTATTTTGTAATTGCTTTTTTTTTATAGAGGGTACAATATTTTTATCAAAGGTTGCACAAAAAATAAAATTAATGTGTTACTCCAGCGATTTTATTAAAGTTTATTTTTATTAAGGGTTGCACAAAAAATAAAATTAATGTTTTTTTTTAATTCAGCGATTTTGTTTAATCCCTTAAATAAAAGATTATTAAAAAAAACCTGCGTTTTTTGTACAACCCTAACGTTTTTGTTTGATCGATGACATACTCACGCAATGCACATGGGAAACTGGATTCTCGACACGCGTCCGAAAGTTTATTTTTTCTTGCAATGTCTGTACGTACGGCCCGTACTATGGTATAAATTCGTGTGTTCACTTGTAATACCTAAACTTTAATGATTATTTAATTTTATAATTTTAATGTACATTATAATCACGGTTTATGCACCATCTCTTCCTAAAAATATGTTCGCCACGAACAATGTGCCTGAACATGCTAAGACTAATATTTCATTTTTATCTTGTATGCAATTTATCATGTTTTACTTACTTACTATTTGAGTTTTTGTATGGGAGTGATTCTGTATAGTATTCTTTAATCTGCGGCTTAATGCTCATTCTCTTTAATTATAATAAATATACTAA
This sequence comes from Mythimna separata, assembly GCA_030763345.1. Taxonomy (NCBI): domain Eukaryota; kingdom Metazoa; phylum Arthropoda; class Insecta; order Lepidoptera; family Noctuidae; genus Mythimna; species Mythimna separata. The sequence goes on from CM061180.1 coordinate 13,280,676, forward strand.
TTTACATTTCGTTACGCATTTCCGTCAGTAAAAGTTGGCTAAGGGCCCGCCACCACATGACGTTCATTTATTTCTCGTGCCTAATATCCCAAAAATAAATATCCCCATCAACATATTTCTGTGTGATATATACAATATTATCTATATTTGTAGTAATTGCACTCTATTTTATTTTGATTTATATTAAATATTATCCACTGACTTTTTTTATATAATCTTTTACAAGGGCCAGAATCGATCGTCGAATGGTCAGTGGTTGAAGTGATGTATCGAGTCAATTTAAGCCACAGAGTTAAAAATCTACTCAAATTGTTGCAATTTTTATCTTCATTAAAAGTCAACTGTTTGACTTTTTGTGTAGAATGGGCCCTGTTAGAAATTACAAGCCAAAATCTGAAAGTTACGGACCTGATATGATGACCAAGCAGGCATTTTTTTTTGTTGTGTAATTATTGCTCTAGGGCAGAGCGGAACGGCGTGTCAGATTTTTACTGGCTAAAACCCACTCTTTTATGAGTTCTTTGCCCTGCGTTTCAGTACCCCGGATTTTTTTTAAGGCGCAAACTCATGACATGACTTCAACCCTGCCGTACAGGCCAAGCAGCACTGGGTTTCAAAAATACAAATTATTCATATTTAGTTGCCAGACTAAATACGAAGTAGGTCGATTTTCTGGTCAGAAAACGTATTATTGGGTTTTTATCGTAAATTGCTCCGTAACAGCCTGGAATCTGGGTTTATTCAAAATGCAATATCATAAAATTCAAAAAATTCATTGATCAAATTGCTCTTAGGTACTGTTTAGGCAAGCAAAATGAGAAATTACTTAGCTTTATAGCATAGCATTAATAGTTTTAATTTTAAATAACTCAGTCTTTACTTTACAGGAAAGCATTTAGGAACATCTACAATCTCCTCGAAGAAGGCGGAGACTGTCTGCTGACATTCCTTGGCTACACACCCATATACAGCGTGTACAATGTCCTGGCGCAGTGCTCCAAATGGAAGTCATGGCTCAAAGACGTCAACACCTTCATCTCACCCTACCACGACATGCAGGTGTGAAGCAGTTCTTTTTTCTACATCATCATCATCATTTCAGCCGAAAGACAGCCACTACTGGACTTAGGCCTGGAGTGCGGCAGCGCTATGCGCAAGGCTGTTTTCTTAGAGAAGAGCTTCTCATAGAACAGCGAAAACCGATTGGGATTTCGTCGCTGCTGTAAAGGCGGTTTTCTTAGAGAATAGTGCTCCTTTAGTGGCCGTCACAAATGTCGCCACAACTACCGATCATGCGCGTCACGCATCCATCGGTTTCCCGTGACCCACACTAAATCGCCGGTCCACCTTGTGGTACACCTTTTTACAACTGTGTCTTGGTTGCCACTCCAAAATATTACGGCCCCATTAACCATCTGATCTACTAACAATGTTGCGTTGTCTACAACAAAACTTTGAATTCCATATAAAATTACACTAATATTATAATAGCGAAAGTTTGTGTGTTACTCATTCATCACGTTCTATCTGAACAGGTTGGGATGAAATTTGCCACACGGGTGAGCCATGTCCTGAAGTAAAACATAGCATACTCTTGCCTTTCCGGGAGTATGATCAAATGGGATAATTTTCTACTTTCACGCGAGAAAAGCCGATAGCAGAACCTAGTTAAAATTTATGAAAAATATGTAGACTCCATAAACTATTTTTCATTTCATTGTGCCTTATCAATACCTACTGTGTATTAACCTATCACATACCCACAAAACGAGACACAATAGTAAAACAATAACAGCGCGGTCTCATAGGACTGGTCGGGGATTCATGAATTAAATAAAGAAAAAAAATATATTATGTTCAAAATTATAGCAGTTATTGCAATTTAGCATCAGCATTGTGATATCGTACACAACATAAAACCATGAAACAAAATGTGATCAGTCACTTTATCTTTATTTCCATTATTTATTTGCTTTACTGCATTATAAGGGCTCCATCTGATGCTGATAGCAAGAATTGGCAAAACATCAGCATGCTATGGTTTCTACAAGAAACTGAACAAATTATGATACGTCATGACCACTCAAGCGCATTAACATTTTATAATAACGAGCTTTATATATAAGAGAACCATGTAATCAGGTTAATCACTAATTTTCTACAGAATATTAATTTAGAATCCGCTAATTAGCGATCGAAATATGGTTGATTATCTGAACTTTCTTTTTTATTTAAATTTACTTGAAATTCAGCTGACTATTAAAATTTGGTTTAAAAATTCCAAACACAATAAATAAGTTGGGATTTTAATTTTAGTACCTACATAACTTTTTATTGTTTAATAGAGTTAGAATTTCACCTAACATTTTTAGTGTATTATGGAAGATATTCAATAAATATTTTGTTTACAGGATCCAGAGAAGAAAGTCACACAAATGATGGAAGAAATAGGTTTCAGAAATATCGATGTAAAAGTTAAAGAGATGCTTTTTGTGTTCGACAGCGTAGAAGCTATAAAAAGTAAGTTTCTTAGAGGTTATGCATTATTTATCATCAAGTATCTTGTACCTACAGAGAATTGTAATATGTAGATTGAGTTGTATGAAACAGATTTGATCTTCTGACGTCAATGAGAGAGATAATAGTGATAAGACATTGCCAGTATTCTCGTCATTAAGCGATAATATCGTATTGCACCTGTAGTCATCAATGTTAACATTTGTCGGTGCAATAATAAGCCAATATGTACCCAAAGCAAATCACTGAAGACCTATATACCACTTAATTTCCAGTAATATAATGTGATCATATAGTCTGATTGGAGCTCCCGCTGCATCAGATACATTTAAACGGTCAACAATGTCCGAGTTGCTCATACTGGAGGCTGTTAGTGACGTATGTAGTGACGTCAGCAATGTACTTGTGTGAGATTTATATCTTCGCTTCGTCTTCAGCGAATATATTTTTGAAACATTGATAAAACAGTTTTTTTAAAAACAACCGTTCGTACAATCTTTAATAACCCATGAGACAAAATTTTTATGTCCTAATTTAAAGTCCCAAATTAACAGATTACTTAGGAATTTCTGTGTATGTTTTACTAGCTTCTACCAGCATACCAGCAGTTTTGCTTGCGTGAATTTAGAAAATTATCCCAAGCGATTGAAATATGATTAGGATAAAAAGGATAAAATATATCCTCTGTCAAAGTCTACCCAAATTTTATCCAAACGTTTATACGATTGAATGTAACAAACATACACACACATACATACAAACTTTCGCCTTTATAATATTAGTATTATTTACCCGACAAGATGAGGGATGAATTAGTTATTATGAAGCTAAAATAAAACTTTAACTAAGCACTTTTTTTTTCTCCAGACACTGTAAAAGCAATCGAACCATTTCACATGCCAAAAGACGTTTACGAAGAATTCATACAAGATTACTACACAGCAGCTCAAGAAATTGGCGTTATAGAAATCAACAATAATAATATCGGAGAGTCCTCAATAAACTGCAAATATTGTCTTCTGGTCGTCTGTGCGAGCAAATGATCGGAATGACCCCATAGGGAATATGCATGAAAAAAAATATCTAACCATTTTATCAATAAATATACAAAAATAAATTATTAACTGTGAAAACAAAATCGAAATTAATAGAAAAGCATACGAGATATAACCATTTGAAACAAATATATCAGTTCCTCTTGAAAACGCCATTTTTATGACAATCGAACGAACGCAATGTAATATGACGTCATAATTACATTCGTACTTCTCTTTCTTATTAGCAGCTTTGAAGCTTTATAACTTCGTTGTCGATAAAGATATATAAAAAAATATTTTACATTTATTAATAAGAGCTGAAAGTATATTTATTTAGCAAATAAAAAAAATGCATGCATATTCCCAATTGATCCCAAAGCCACAATGAAATTATATCGGTTAATCCACCTTAGATCTGATTACTGAATGTACCGCCTATTTTATTTATACTTGCCTCTTAGTTAGTAAGTTATTATAAATAATTATTATTATTACTTAAAAGCATCGTGTCTTTCGTTATAAGTTATAAGTCATAAGTAATTTGACACTGTAAACTAACTCTGCATGTAACTAATGTCAAAGTAGATATACATATCTACATACCTAAGGAAACCAGTGAAATTCTTTTCTTTGATGTTTTGAATTTTTTGCCAATATCTTGATTCAATGCAAATTGATGACTAACATTTATAACATTAATATACACCGTTGGTCGGACATCGACGCACAAACGAGTACCATGAATCCAGTACTTGATTATGACTTCTCAGTGATAAATTTTTCGTCTCTTTTTTCCTATTTTTTTTTATTTATCTTGTATAATATTGTTATTCTAATCAACCCCGGTGACATTTTAGTGACGAATAAAAGTAATCACTAAAATATTAGAATAAAGATAAAAATAATTACAAGTAATGGTTTCTTTTTTAAAAACTTAGAAAACAGTTATTTTCACCACTAGGGGGTCCAGAATCATGTACTGGGTCCGTGGTATTTGATTGTGCATCCATTTCTAACACACGACGTAGGTATATTATGTTCAATTTGCAAGATTATGATACATGATAATCATGAATAGTTTGCGATGTTTTTTGAAGAAAACAACGCGACAACGTGATACTTACTCGTACTTACGGAAACGGCAACCTGCAATTGGAAGTAAGGAAAAAAATTCGGACTACTTTAGAATATTTCAGCATTTAATTTGGTATTTCATGAACAAAACCTATTTATTTCAAATCTTTAATTTCATTTCAATTGTTAGAATACTTACTACAAAGTATAAGAGTTTTCCGGGACCGAGAGATCATGATCTTTGATCTAAATATGTAACGCATCACTATTTTTAAACCACTGATGTGATTTTAAATTATGTTAATAGATTTAGTGACGTTAGTTATGATTTTAATGTACTCGTATATTTTCTTAAAATAATCAGTTCTGAAGAAGAACAGTTTAACTACATACAGATAAAAAATGGAAAGAAATAAAATGTGAAGGCTATCTATTTAATCACTTCTTTATAGGGACAAAAACCTCCAAAAAATCCATATCTTGTTTATCTAGCGAGGCCTGTATTTTTACCCCTATTCGTTAAGAAACTGTAAAACGTTACATTATCTTAAATTTACTTCAGTATTAACTTATTTATTTTGTGCTATTACTTAATTTATTGTAATTTTCAAGTACGGATAAACATACATACAATCATAAATGTCGTCTTTTTTAATCCAAAGGTTGACCAGTAGAGAATGCTTTGTTGCATTAAGTCCGCCTATGTACATGAAGTTTAAATTAAGAAATAAATATCTGTGAGGCTCTATGATATCATAGTAGATGTACCTACAAAAATAATGATGATGTACCTAAAACTCTACGAATGTTCACGACAAAAGTGGAATAAGATTATAAAATATCCACTTTAGCACCCCCACTTTTGTAGTGCAACTTCTTGGATTTTTGCAGTAAATAAGTGGAATAGTGGTCACGACTCACTGATTCCACTTTAGCACCCCCACTTTTGTCGTGCAAATTCATGGATTTTTGCACTAATTGAGTGGATGATAGGTCACTGACTTACCAGGCAGGTTCCTGGACTATTGGATACTTCAAGACTATTACTAGCTGGTACTAACCTATGTAATTATCAGCCCACTAGTAAAGTTTAAAACCAGTGTAGGTATTTACATACCTATAAGATTATTACTATCTTTAATCTAAGTTTACCTATTATTAAGTTATTCTTATTATGAAATAAGCTACGTACATAAGTCTTTTATATTGTTATTTTTTAACGGTGAATAAATAAAAACAAATTCAGAATTATTCAATGCTTGTATATTTTTTCTATTTTATATTAAAATTAACTCGCATTAAAATCCTCCGCATTGCTTTTTAAGACGATTGATAATAAAAATAATGACTTAACATCATGTCTGTATTTTAACGAATAGACGCCTGAGCCAGAAGTGAGGTCGTTATATGGAGTCGAAACAACGTTTTTCAACACACATACTCGAAATAAAAACAAATAAAATTAATTAGTTGAGATTAGTTAGCTAGATCTCGTTCAAACCAATTTTCGGTGGTAGTTTGGATAGTAATTAATGCAGATCATATATTTTTTTTAGTTTTTTCATTCTCTTATTTTAGAAGTTTCACTTTGGAAGTGTCTCTGGCGCAAACTATGCAGTTAAGAAAAAAAAATATTAGAAACCTCAATATCATTTTTGAAGACCTATCCATAGATACCCCCACATGTACGAGTTTAGAGAAAAAAATAATTAAGTTTCAGTACTAAGTATGGGGAATCCTAAAAATTATTGTTTTTTTTTCTACATTTGTGTGAAAATCTTAATGCGGTACACAAAATACATCTTCTTACCAAGTTTCAACAGTATAGCTCTTATAGTTTCGGAAAAAAATGGCTGTGACATACGGATTAGGGATTGCAATTGCTGGATCCAGCATACAGCAATCCAGCTGGATCCAGCGCCTTTTTAAATATGCTGGATCCAGCATATAGTGCTGGATCCAGCGATGCGGATCCGCAAACGTATCAATTTCTATTGTTTAGTTTCGAATTGCATCCGTAATTGTTATATGTGATGACAACTGTGTAATGGCAACTGCCCGATAGATGATTTCAGGCTGTTGTATCTATTCAAATCGCGCTGAGAACTTAGCTTGCGTGATGCAGGATTCTGTGACGTCAGATGTCACTACAAGGGTATATGTTATTTAATTTTAAGTTGTTTCTTTTGATCTCAAAAGGTTAAGAAACGAAAGCAAATTAGTGAAAGGTTTCATAGATTATCGTTAGAAGTTATTATACAAATTACTTAATAAAAAAAATATAAATGTCGCCTTTGATTTGCGTTCCATATTTTGCTGGATCCGCGCTGGATCCAGCTGGATTCAGGTCAATCCAGCAAAAATCCAGCTGGATTGAAAACGCTGCTGGATTGCAATCCCTAATACGGATGGACAGAAAGACAGATAAACATGACGAATCTATAAGGGTTCTGTTTTCTTCCTATTTGGCTACGGAACCCTAAGAACCTCACCCTTGACATTGAAACTGAACTGTGCTAAAACTAAAACATTTGAAGAAAATAAGGAAAAATCCTTCTAAACGAAATACATTAGTCTCTGAAACTAGTAAGCAATTAGTGCCTGTTTTTTAAATATTATATAACATATTTAAAAAAAAGTAACAATGAACAATTTTATAAAAAGCAAAATAAATATAATAGTTATAATGGTAAAAGTCGGACCTGCTGTCATAAAAATGAAAAATAATGATAAAAAAAGACAATGTCAATTTGTTAAATGCTCATTGTCTTATTTGACACTAAAATATGCGTAAAAAAACTTTTTTATTCATTAATTTCCCGTATTCGACACATTTTGATAAGCATAATTATGTATTGTATAAGTGTACAAAGTGACAGTTACCTATAATTCAAATTTTTTCATTTAAAAAAAAATAGGTAGCATTCACTACGAAAACCACTTTTTTTTAAATATCTCGCATTTTATTTGAAACAGGATGTTCTTATAGATGTATCTAAAGTCTCTAGTTTTACAGTTACCAGACAATCTCATATGATTTGACCATTACATATACGAGTACTTACAGTAAAGTATGCCAAAAAGAAAAAGAAATATACTTTGACCTCTGAGTTTGTTTTGGTTTTTTTTTCTCAGGGTAATCAGCTAGGAAATACCGACCTCATTAAAGTCAAAGTCAAAGTCAAATATTTTTATTTCACATAGGCCTACATGGGCACTTATAAAACGTCGAAAACTAGTGCACGGTTCCAAATTGGTCGTTTCGTATGGAGAAGAACCGGCAAGAAACTCCATGGTTACTCTTTTCAAAAAACTATTGGGTTTACAACATTTCCATATTACAACACAGACACTTATGCGAGGACAGTGGTGACCAGTCAATTTTGCACCCAAAACCACAATAAAGATAAAATTAGTCAAAAACTGGGTTCAAAAAGGTAGTAATTAAAATCTGTAGTCTACAGTGCCCACTCATTCACATTATACGAAAGAAGCTATACAAATATAAGAACAAAAAACCGGGCAAGTGCGAGTCGGACTCGCGCACTGAGGGTTCCGTAGTAACTTACCTATAAAAACAGTTCAATCGAACAATTCGACAGTCTCGAAATGTACGTTTTTTGCAGTATAAACGGACGAATCTTTTTTTCCCGTCACTTTACCAATTGAATTGAAAATTGATTTTTGCACAGCTTCAAGGGACCACGGACCCAATTATATGGTGTTAATTTCAACTCAATACCTCTAACTTACCTATGAATAAAGTTCTATTCTCGAATCGAGCGTTGAAGATTTTTCAAAAAAATAATTCTTGTGACGTAACAACAAATTTTCAGTTTTCAGACTTTTCCCTATATGAGTGCTATAAAACGTTGCTTCATGCCAAATTTCAAGATTCTAGGTCGACTGGAAGTACCCTTTAGGTTTTGATTCCCTTGCGAGTACTTGCGAGTTTCAAAATATGCAGCTTAAATTGCTGTTTCTTTTGATTGCGTTGACATAGAAGTTTGATTTTGTTACAGCTTAAAGGTATTATAGACTTGAGTATTTGGTATGAATTTCAATTTAATACCTCTACGCGTTTATGAGGAAATGGGTAGTAAGTTTAAAATTATTAAAAAAAAATATATTATGTGATGTAACTAAAAATTTATGGTTTTCGTAATTTTTCCTTTATCTATGCTATAAGACGTTGCTTCGTACCAAATTTCAAGATTCTGAGTTCACGGGAAGTACCCTGTAGGTTTTGATTCCCTTGCAAGTGTCGAAAATTTGCGGCATAAACGGCTGTATCTTTTGATTGCGTTGGCTTAGAAGTTTGATTTTTTCACAGCTTCAAGGGACAGTAGACCTGAGTAATTGATATAATTTTCAACTTCATACCTCCACGCGTTCCTGAGAAAAAGGGTCTTGACAGACGGACGGACAGACGGACAACAAAGTGATCCTATAAGGGTTCCGTTTTTTCCTTTTGAGGTACGGAACCCTAAAAACAATTATAAAACTTATCAACGAATGAGATGTTAACACAAAAAAAAAATCACGACTTAATGAATTTAAGGTGATTGGGATCCGAATAATATAAAAATATTGCAAAAGCAATGGCTTGAGTAAATAAATAAAATAAGACAAACATGGAGCAGTTAATAAACATGTACACAAAATAATGCAGTTAATGAGTTACCAGGGGGCCACATGTGCAGAAGCAGTTAATGCCAAACAAGCGTATCTTCGACGTAGTCTCTAACCTTGTAATATGCTTTTTTGGTTAGGACACGCTTAATATGCGTTTTGAACTTTCCCTCGCTAAGTTCTATAACGGACTTGGGCAACTTATTATAAAACCGTATACTATTGACAAGGAATGACTTGCTGGTCTTCGCTAGTCTCCATTTAGGTAACACGATTTCCTGTTTCCTACGCGTATTTTTGTCATGTAAATCACTTCTAATTTTAAAAAGTCCTAAGTTTTTACGTACATACAATATACTTTCTAAAATATAAAGAGAGGGCAGAGTTATTATATCAATTTCTCCAAATATATTTCTAAGGGACTCGCGAGGACCCATTTTATAGATAGCCCGGATTGCTCTCTTTTGCAATATAAAGATTGATTCCGCATCAGCCGCAGACCCCCACAGTATGATGCCATAGGACATAATACTGTGGAAATAAGCATAGTACACTAATCTAGCTGTGGCTACATCTGTCAATTGCCTAATTTTTCTTACTGCATATGATGCTGAGCTTAATCTACCAGAGAGAGTTCCAATATGAGCACCCCACTGCAGTTTAGAGTCTATTGTTACACCTAGGAACACAGTTTCCGTAATAGCATCAAGTTGTTTACCGTCAAGCATTAAATTAAGGCCTACTTGAGGGACATTTGGTAATGAAAACTTTATACATTTAGTTTTGTTCGCATTTAGTAAGAGGTTATTAGCTGCGAACCATTTCGAAAGAACAGCCAGACTTTCATTAACATGCAAGACATCAGCATCTTTTCTGTCTACTTTAAAAATAAGAGAGGTGTCATCAGCAAATAGAATTATATCGGATAAACTAGCCATCATGTAAGGACGGTCTAATATAAACCAGGAAAAGGAAAGGGCCAAGAATTGAACCCTGGGGCACGCCCATCTTTACTAAAGACCCCGAGGACGTCGCCCCATTAATGGTTTAAATTTCAATTGTAGTTTAAATTGACGAAAGAAATTACATGTAAAAATGGTTTTTAAAAACTTATTTGCTAAATAAATATCATCCCAGTATATTACTGACTAGGTTTTCCTTTAAAATAAAAATATTTTCAAATAGTTTTTTTTACTATTTTAATGGTGCACTTACACCGGGTGCACGAAAGACGTTACTCGAATTCGGGCACCCGATGCATTGCTTACATTGTTTTACTCAAGTTCGGTTACTGAAACACGGGCAAAACAACCCTGTCACCGAATTCATTCGAATACTGACGTACTTCACTTAGTCGTTTGTCCGAATTCCAGAAGCAATCGAATACGAACTAATAACCAAGTGATAGGCCAAGGGATAGGGGGGATGATGAACGATGATGTGATCGACAATGAACGACTGGTCGACTATACTTTACCTAGGTATAACTAGGTACACCTATTAACCTAAATACATGTTATATTAGAAACAACTAGATGTATTGATTATTTGATTGATCGATATCATGTATTCATGTATGTCACTGATAAGGTGGGGGTCAACGCTAGGCGGTCATTGTGGAAACAGTTGAGGTAGGCTCATATCCAAGAGTGGACGCCTCTCTCGGCTGATATAATTATGATGTAGAGACCTGCTTTAAGCAAAAAAATAGATCGATCATTCGATTTAAATAATAAGCATTTTGCTACAGGGATGGAAATTAAAATTATTATCTTCTGCTAATCTGAATGGAACAAGAAGAAGTATTAAACTTTTAATGACTGTAACACCAGGCCACGCAACTCTTTTAACAACAACTTTTTACAACCCCGCAACCCTGACCAACCGTACTGCCCAGAAAACACGGTGGAGCATACGGTGGAGGTGTGCCCCGCTTGGGCGGAGCATGAGGAGACATGAGTCCTCTAAATTTCTTGCCATCAAACCACAAGACACCTTCTCCGTAAACAAAAAATTAACTACAGACCTCTACAAAACAGAGTTCGATGACCTCTTGATAAGTTTAATACAATCATAAATCACGGATACAATAATGATGGTCATTACAACATACCTATCTGTTATGCTGATTAATATTTATTTTTCAGGACTTGATAAATAAACACAAGAAACTTTGCGAAGTATTTACTATTTATTATCTACTCTATTGCGAAGATAAACATATCGATTGTGAATTTTAATACTATCTAAGAATGAAATATGTGATTTATTCTCAAAGATATTTTAAAAAAACTACTTACGTAAAACGTTACTAAATAATACTTATTGATGTCTTTATTTGAAAGGTCGGATACGATTCGTGAAAGACTAGAGGTTTTTGAATCTAGGAAATTAATCATACAGGACGGTCAGACAAGCTATAATCTCTAAAATGCACTTTGCAATAGAATTACGTAGAACTCGCTGCGCCTGTGAATTGTTGGTATGCAATGTGTCGCTCCTACTTCAGATGTAACGCTGACCAAACTTTTGGTACGGAGTAGGCTATAAAGCTGGTCGTTTTCAGATCAAAACAGAATATGATTTACAGCATATAAATGGAAACTCAACTAAGTGAATTAAGCGGGTCCCTAAGGGTGGAAGACACCGCCGGAGTCGACCTGGGAAGGTATTGCGGGATGATCTAGATGCCTACCTACTAGGGCTGGTTCAAGGTGGCTTGAGGAAAGAATACCTGAAAATGTTGGGGAGGCCATTACCCAGCAATGGAAAGTATTAGCTGAAAAAAATAATACTAATATAACACTGAAATTCTTTAACGAGAATAGAGAAGCACATTAAGAGTACACCGCTGTTACTCATCTACTTATTGTTTAAAATTATAGAAAAATAAATGAAAAAAATATACGCGTAATAAAAGATATTTAGCATAAGTTAAAATAGATGTAAATTCGTTTTTATTACTTTTAGCAATGTGGCCACGTGTTCGGAGTTTTTTATTTTAACTTTAATTTAAACGAATGGGATTCGAACTCACGATCTGATGGTTATGTGAACGACCATGGACTCAAAGGGTATGGACTCCTTCAGCCGTTGTAGCCAGTTTACGTAATGAGTTAAAAACTACAACAGTGGAATGCACTATACATATTTAAGAAAAATTATGAAGTTCATCATAGTTCTGGAAGAGGCTTAAACTTAATAGCGTGATGATGTGGTCAGTGTCCCTTACCGTGAATGTTAGTAGTAATATAAAACAAAGTACGAGGTTAAGTATGTTAAAATATTTTAACATTAAACTAATAAATATTATAACTTAATACGTAGGTATATATACAAACTGTACATAAAAATATGTAAAAACAGCTAGAAAAAGAACTCATTTTGACAATGACTGCATAAGCTGATTGATCGGAGTTCACTCTACTACCTACTCATATGCAATTTGTATATGCATAATACCTTTTAGGTAGTAATTACCGAGGGGTTCAAAGAAAAATCAGTCACATTCAACAAAAATAAGATGATGTCTACCAAATCCGCTGCAGCTACGAATGTTTGAGGCGCGATCGTGAAACGTATAAATGCGGCGTGCCTCGCTCCCGACTCGACTGTCCGCCGAAACAGCGCTCCCACACCACGCGTGCGCACCCAAAAATACTAAACAGAAATCATAAACACAAAAATCCTCTGAAAATCCCTGCAACAAAAAAAAAATCATGAATAACGCCGTTTTATACGAAAAATGCAACAGCCTTCAGAAGAGGGATGCTCTTTTGTGTTTAGAAGAAAACGCGTCGAAAATGAAGTGGAAGAAAAACAATAACAATATCTTAGACATCGGCTGCGGAGATGGAAGCGTCACCAACATGCTGAAGAAGTACATCCCCACTGACTTCAAACTCCTCGGCTGCGACATCAGTGAGAAGATGGTGAACTTTGCCAATAATCACCACTGCAATGAACAGACTTCCTTCACCGTTCTCGACATAGAAGGGGACCTGCCTGAAGGGATGAAGGGAAAATTCGACCACGTGTTTTCATTCTACGCTTTGCACTGGATTATAAATCAAAAGTGAGTATTTTTTTGGTATTTTTTTTGTGGGATATATTTGAAGAAATTTAATCTAAAATCGTTTACTACAATATACTCGTAAATTGTAATAAATGATTCTTCATGATTGTTTGCCTTTGCTTTTCTTTTAACTTAATTATTTCACCATTGGTTTTGTTCCTTGTTTTCCTAGTCAGTTTTTTTTTAACTAAATGAAAAAGCATAAACTCAAACTTATAGTCCAAATTGATATTCGTTATAGGCAGCTACTGAGTCTATACACAGTACCTTCCAAGTTTAATCTAAAATAAATGGTGCAGTAGTTAGTAGTAGTGCATAATATACACAATTATAAACGCGATCGTGAAGCTTTCGGTACTAACTTCAACGTAGAACAACGAAGAATCAGGTGTTTTTAACAATTCCATTAAAACACACACAAAATGTCAGCGTAATAAAATTAAATCGAAGGTTAACATTTAAGCGTACACCTTAAATGTTTACCTTATTTTAATTTTACCTTTAATTTACAGAAGAAATGTTATTTTGTCGGCGTTCATTGCTCGATTCTAATATTGTAGCTCGAACACTTAGTATGCGAATCCGACCTGCACTTAGCCAGTTTTATTACGATTGGTTGTCAATTTAATATTTTGTTCAATCCCCAATCCAACTTTGCTGAATAAAATCAACTCGAGTAAAATCTTGGATTGAAAATTCTGCATCGAATGCATTGCACTTGCGTAGGTACGCTAGTGCCATATTTAACATTTACGTCTCCGTGAAAGCAGTAGAAATCTACTTATAACTAACCTATAAAATGGCCGAATTGCCGCTTTGTTTCTCAAAACTAGACTCAACACGAGCGGAGAACTTGGTATAGTTACATATACCAAATGTGGATTCAAAACTATAGTATTTAACTATAGGTAAGCTTTGTTGATGGTACGAGTATTAACGTAGGCGCTTCTCACGTGAGAAACGTGCAGCAGGCGAATTATACGTACTTCTTGATTTAAATTTACTTTAAAATTCTTCACTTAATTCACTGAAATACAGTCTAAATCGCTTGGTGACTTAGTGACGATTTTTGAAATTTTATCCCGTTTGTGTATAAAAGTAAAGAAACTTTTATGAGGATCACTAGGTTTTCCGAACTTTTTAGTAGTAGTAGTAATAAGCTAGCCTCTACCATACTCATAGGTCCTGAGGTTCATTTTATCAGGATCTGTGAGTATTGTGGAGACCAGCTTAGTCCTACTAATGAGGGTTTCTATTACTAAAGCTTCGAGAAACATAGTGATTTTGTAGTGTTAGCCTGACCACTTGAGTTCCACTTTTTTTAACCAGGATTAAAAATAATATGGACTACTTGTTGTCTATTTTGTCGAGTTCGTAATTTCCGCCAACTTCTACATCTTCCTTTACGACAGTCTTTGGTGTAATTTTAAAATATTCAGTCAACACTAACTCTGCCGTCCAGCCCCTAAAGCGCAGTAAAAAAGCGTAAAAACCCCATGTTTTACTGCGCTTTAGGAGCTGGACGGCAGAACTAATAGTAGTAGAATTTTGAAGAGATTTTTTTGACATTTTCAGACGAGCATTCACCAATATCTACAACCTGCTGAACGAAGACGGGGAGTGCTTCATGATCTTCCTCGCGGGCGCGCCGGTGTTCGACGTGTACCGGGTGCTGGCTCGCAACAACAAGTGGAGCAAGTGGCTGCAGAACGTCGACCGATACGTGTCGCCCTATCACGACTCTAAGGTAGGAGATCCAGCAAATCGTAGGGGCCCAGCAGGTTCGCAGCCTACTGGGGCCATGGGTGAAAGTGAACCCCGGGGCCCTGGAACGAAGGCAAAAAAGGGATAGTAGTGAATTTTAGTCAGTAAAAGTCAGACTCGCCCTCCCAATCCCCCCAGAGCGGGAGAAGTCATTGGATGGTTTCCCACCAGAAAAAACGTCTCTGAGGTCAATGATAATACCGATTGCGAAAAACTTTACAAACTTAACCGTAGAAGCGGTATCAAACCGTATCAGTAAAGATTGATGGTAATAGACAGTCATTCAATTTGATCTTGAAAGCTAGAAAATGCGAGAGATAAATCTGACAATATGAGATGACATGAAATTTAAACTTAAGAATTGCGAAAATTCTGTCTTTGATTTATTTATTTATTGACCAATTTCTAGCTATACTTACAGTATCCACTAAAGTGTATAGCAAGCCTGCAATCTAAGTCTGACACGCCCTCATCAGTGATTCTGATTATTCCCCACATGAAAAAAAGCCAATAATCTAAGAACTAAAAAAAAAATACAGACATTGATCATTTCTTTACTAATAAATTTAAAAATTGATTAATTTTGAGCAATCAGAGCGTTCATCAGATTGAGCGCCTGGGCGGTAGGAACAAATCGCGCCGTTAGAGTACGTGATGATGGGGCAACGAACAGGCACCTTATGGCACAGGTGTGTGACACTCGCAGTCTGTCAGCCTTGCGCACAGCACTGCCTGCAAGGCTGTCTTCTTAGAGAATAGCTTCACACAGTTTAGAATACCGATTTGGATTCCATTGCTGCTGTTTAAGGCTGTTAAAGCTGTTCTTAGAGAATAACAAGAACAGAGCGTAGAGTGAACAGCGAGATCATAGCTGATATAGATGTATACAATCTGACGTTATGCCCGTGGGAGGCCACAGAAAGAAGGCACACGAAAAACCTAGCAGTTGCAGTGATGCAATCGTTGATGGTGAGGCGCACTAGTTTATTAAAAGCCTAATGTTCTAATGAATTGGTGAAATATTTTTCAGGACCCAGAAAAAGAAGTCGAGAAAATGTTGGAAGAAATTGGTTTCGTTGACTACGATGTGCAGTGTAAAAACTCAGTGTACGTGTTTGAAGACTTACATGTGTTACGAAGTGAGTATAGGCTTTCTTTATTTATTGCATTCCACAATTTTTTAATTTAACATAAAGTCCATATTAGGGTAAACGCATTTAGTTTTGAAATAAATATTATGGTATAAATTAATTAAATCTAAACAAAATAAGTAAATTATAACCAAATAATTCACACAAATTATAGAACAAACATTCCAGCATCAATGAAATCAATTTATTTAAAAGATTTTATTCTAATAGCTTAATAAAAATAAACTTTAGCGTTTTAAAATGATAGCAGAAGTCAATACTTTGTAAAGATAAATAAAACACATACCTTACATATATCTATACATATAATAAAACAGTAAAATTGTGCATCGTTTGCCGCAAATGGCGCCAAAACTACTGAACCGATCCTGTTCAAATTTTGCATACATAATCCTTATAGGACCCTTTTTGCTTTAGGCTATATTTTATCACGCTATTTGCTATGGGGGGTGAGCAATATTGCATTTTGTCGGTTTTGAACGAGTTGCCCCGAGTTCGAATCCCACCTACAATTTATATTTCTGTCAATGTTTTATCTTATTGTTTTTGGAAAAAAAAATACTTTTACCATTTTTTCATAAAAAAATCAACATTCCTATTTGATTTTTCCCAAATATTTTGTAAAAACTAATCAAAACACGTTATAAAATCCAAACGTCCACGAAATTCACATACTACAATGTTACATTAGTCCATTTAGCTGCAAATTTATCTACTGAAATGAAAATCATCACGCTATCATCGACGAAGAGTGGGGCAGTCATTTATGACATTTATATGAGAACGTCTATTTTGCTTGGTTTTCGTCGAACACTGCAGCGTGATTGATTAATGACTAGACTGGGACGTAACACGGTGGTGGTTCGAATCCCAGGAGGTGTTTTAGATTTTTTTAATTTTTGTATATTTTTTTTCACATATTTTTGCATTCTCACAATTTTTTTAACAAAAATATTACCTAAAAATATTATTATTATTGTTTAACCAAAAAAAAACCATGGTGACAAATTTTACAACTGCGGAGTTGCACCCCGTTTTCAAAATACAAACAATGACATCCTTCTTCTTCTTCCTGCTCTTATCCCGTATTACTTGGGGTCGGCGCAACACGTTTTCTTCTTCCATTCTGTCCTGTCGTCCGTCACACTATCATCTGCCCTTTTCTTTCATATCAGTCCTTACACAATCCATCCATTTTTTCTTTGGCCTTCCTCTCCTTCTCCATTCATCCACATGTAAATTCAGAACTCTTTTGCTAACGTGCTTTTAATCCCTCCTCTTCACATGACCATACTAAGACAAACGATTTCCTTTCAAAATACAAACATCCATTTATTTTTTTTTAAATAAAGGCGATTTATATTTTAGGTGATTTCTTCCACTCTAGGAAGGAGCACGAGGGGATGTCAGACTTTCATTGACCAAAACGAACACCTTTGTATGTTCCTTCTTCGCCTTGCATTCCAGGACTCCGGGTAGAGGTGATCAGCAGTAACGACCTCTCACGTCCGGTCCTGGTACAGAGAGAGAAGGTATGGAAAGCAGTCATCACTTCCTTCCGCAAATGAAGCGAAGAAGGTAGCAGAAAGCGCAAAGATGATGCCCTTGGCATTACGAGTCGCAGGGCGATTCCATGATACCGTTAGCGCGGAGTTTTGGACGGTGCACTATTGGCATTTCGCTGTTGAATAAAGACTGGTCTTAGTCGACTGACGTTGCGTTATGTGCCACGCGCACCTAAAAGAGATACGCATAAGAGAACGGCCCTAACGGGCTTCGATAGCTGGAAAATTGTTCGTATTCTAAAGGAACAAAGTGGGTATTTTTTACTGCTCTGCATGCTCTACCCGTAAAAATCGAGAGTTTACAGACTGCGTTCGATCATCAGCATGTGAAGTCGACTAGGTGAAAATACTCGCACACAAGAATTCGTTTATTATTTGAGACTAAAGAAAAACATTTATTTGGTGTATTAGGGTGTCAGTCAAATACCGCACCAGAAAATTCCTGCCTGAATAAACAGGTAATATAAACACAAAAAAATGATGGTGATCGGTAAACGCCCTATACATATGACACCTGGGAAGTGTCCAAGTGGCGATGGGAGGGGTCTAAGGATGTCCTGTTTCGCACGGTTTCAGCCACGTTGCTTCACTCTAGGAGGTGACTGCTTTCCATTCCTCCTCCCAGCTCATACCATGATCTGAACTAGGGTAGGAGGATTCTGATTTTGACCCGCAAACAGTACGGCGGTAATCCGCCCTAGCGGGGTAACTTCGATCGTAAGGTCCACCGTGTCTTCCCGCCGAATCCAAAGCATCTACCTCCCGAAACACTCATGTTCGGTTAGGACCTGCGTAAAGCGCTTGCGCTTAGAGTGAATTTATCATAGTAATAATCATTGTGTGCCAATATTAGTCGCCCTAGAATGCAAATTGCAACTAAAAGAACACTGTGGAATTTAGTTGGTAAAAGTCTGATACTCTCTCTCGGTCCACCTAGAGTGGGAGAAGGTATTTGGTGGTTACCCAACAAAAAAAGAGGCAAATACTAAAGGCGATTATCGGCCCTAATTTGGTTTTTTGAAGAACAAATCATTTTCATTTTGGTTTTATCGCAATATGAAGTAAACTAACGACTTTACCCATAGAGTAGGCAATTAACTATTTAGAACGTGAACTCTGCGGCTCTGTGCTTCGTTGATGTTTTTAAGGCAATTGACGTCGTGCGGAAGAAAAACCCGGGTGTTACCATTGGGTGAATCGCCCGGAGGATACGTTAGATCATAAAGCACTGGTGGGCCACGCTTAGGCGGAGCACCACCGTGTCCTTGTGGGGACGATCGGTGACAGCAACCTCTCGTGCTGGGCACTGGTACAGGCCATGATCCAGAGCGAGGGAGGAGTAGTGCCAAATAGTCCCCTCACGCCCCAGTCGCTGGGATTCCGACCCCGATTTAGAGCCACCGTAGGAGTGGCTTGCGAATGGCGAGCAATGGGTAGTTTACCATCTGGCTGTCCGGTAATGATCCAGACGGTCAACCGTGGGTATTGTTCCACGCGTGCTTCAAAGAGATGTCAGCAAACTGTAGGTGCCCAGCAGGTTCAAAGCCTCTGGGGCCATGGGTGAGCTTCCGAAAGGAAAACCCGGGACCCTGGAACGAAGGCAAAGACGGAACGGGGTGAGGTTTATTCAGTAAAAGTCTAACTCACCCTCTGAGAAGTCATTCTGATGATTTTCCACCTAAACAAGAAACCTGGGCACGCCGTCATTGCGGCGGTAAGTTCCCTCTTTGAGAAGTAGTTGGAAAGAGGTCCTCACGTTCCGTATGCCGCAGGTCCTCACCAGACACGGTAAGTTCGGGAAGCTCCTGCATCGGATTCAGGGGTAAAGGGCGCCCCAGCCAGACTTGGGCGCACTGTCTGGACCGCCCGGAGGACACGGTGGAGCACACGGTAGAGGTATTGCGGTCGCCTTCTTCTGCGAAGCAGTAATGCTAGCCAAGGAGGCGGCCGGCCACGAGCGCGAAAGGGAACGACCCTCACGCCCCCGCCGTCAGGATCACGAGAACGATTTCCGACCACCGTAGGCGCAAGCTTGCGGACGGCGAACACTGGGTAGCTTGCCGTCCAGCAGTTCGGTAATAACCCGGACCGAGTCAAGTCGTCAACTGTTCCACGAGCGCCTCAAGGAGATGTCAGCAAACTGTAGGGCGCGGCAGGGCCGAAGCCTCTGAGCACGTGGATCTGTATTCCGAAAGATAAGCTCGGTGTCCCAAAATTGAAGGCAACACAGGAACGGGGGTGGCGTTTAGTTAGTAAAAGTCTGACATGCCCTCCCGCTCCATTTAAGAGCGTGAGAAGTCATTTTGATGATTACCCATCTGAATAAAAAAACCTAAACAAGAAACTTACTGGGGCTATGGTTTCGCTTCTGAAAGGGAGACCCTGGAACGTAAGGCAAGGAAGGAATATAGAAGTGAGTCTTAGGCAGTAATAATCTGACACGCACTTCCGCTTCACACAAGAGCAAAAGTCATTAGATAATTTCCCAACTAAAAAAAGTACTAATTGAAGTTTTAACTTAAACAGTTTTATGTAAAATTAATTAATCAGATCTTTTCGGAAGTATAGGATTAGATACTTAGATTTACTTTTGTGCAGTTTTACGAACTTAACGCGGACGAAGTCGCGGGCAACAGCTAGTATTAAAATAAAAACTTAAATAAAACCATTTTTCCCATTATCAATTAGATATTTGCACTATGATCAATTGATCACCATGATCAAAAGTAACATATAGTGACCTACCTACAGTCAATTTTGTAGCTGTCGACATACAGTGCATGTTCGTGTTTTAAGTCGGGACGAATAAAGCTACACCTAGCCTAACAAAAAGTGACAAACCACAACCTCATTTTTAATACTATAAAATTATATTCCTGGACAAAAACAACATCTTCTTCGGGAATATATTGGGGCCCATAGCCAACCTAAGTAAAGGGCAGAGCTAGATAGCATGCTAGTACGACCGACCGACATAATAAATTTCTACTAAGACAAAATAAACAACGATTCTTCTTTATTTTACAGGTGCCTTCACAGCGGTAAATCCTTTCAAAATCCCTGAAGATAAGTTTGATGACTTCATGTCGGACTACTTGGACATTCTAAAAGAACTGCAGATTATGACCAAGTTCAACAATAATTATGAAACAAGCGTTCAGTTCCGCTATCGTCTACTAGTGGTGTATGCTCGCAAACCAGCCTCACAGGACAAACTACTGGAAGAATTAAACAAGCAAGTCTGAACTGCTGGAACCGAAAGCTCTGTACTTTTAGTGCACTTGTTTACCAACTTTGATTACTTGCTGTTTATTTATTTTACATGCTTGAAAATTGGCCTATAGGAGAAGTAATGTTGTATATATGATATATTATATCCATAGTGATAAACATGGTCCTTCGAGCCGGATAGCAACAGAGAGTATAATCATTTTGTTTACATTATTATTGCTAAAAATACCTAAAAGCTGAAAAAGAATATTGTTGAAAGGAGCCAATTCCACCACCTTGCACATTTATAGTATCTTCTCTTGTTGTGGTAGAAAAGAAGATTGTAATATCATGGTCCATTGTTTTGTAACTTGGTTCGCATATTCGGAAGATAATTGTCAATTAATTAATTGTAGTTTCAAAATAATCGTAATAACGAAAAAAAACATGTTGATCTCTGATTGTATTTCTGTGCTGATTCTATAATTTTCTGTTTTATGGTGATGGCGATTGATACGTGTCTAAGGCTAGTAAATAAGAATGTGATTCTTTTTTTTTTAAATGGTGACGATAATATTGTCTATCGTCATTTTATGTAAATAGGTGGTATTTAAACTTTACATAATTATGATCTTTATATTAGTTGTTATTTATTTATATTGAATAGATTTTTAGAATAATAGTTGTAAGGGGTAACGGCAATATTCAATGAGCCTAAAGATGTAATTTTTATTAAAGATTGATTTACTTACCTAAACTAGACTTATTTATTTGAAAATCCAAAAGTGATTTAACACTTTGGCTTCATGTTTATTCTTTGATACTTATCTAAGTCAAAATTATCTTGGTTACAAAAAACACATGGACATTTTTTAAATTGGTTAAAAAAAATCTCAATTGGGTATTACATTACTTTGTTATAAATAAGTAGTTTATAAATCCGTTATTTATGAATCTATCACGAGAAATCCGTTATTTATGATGTAGAAACACCAACTTCTAAAAATAAAGGAATTTTGTCTTTCTTTGGAATATGTACAAAGTTTTAAATTATGTAGTCGATCAGCAGAAACGTGTTGTAAGCAGTCAATGTAAATCTCCAATAGGTGACTGTTTAATAACTAATCCTTAGGTATTAAGTTAGGTATATATGGGACAGTATTAATTAAAGCATTTATTTCTGTCATTAGGCTAAGTGCGCGCACAGAACTAGACCATTACCAACAAAGTAAGTAAATAATCCTACACAACAAAGTAAGTATAATTATATATTAGTCAAAATACAAAATCTTCAATTATATACAAATTATGTCATTTATTTGCATATAACATGGTATACGAGAAGGTAATATGATTTAAATGTATACATACGTACATGTTTTGCTCCATAGATATAAGCGTGCAATACAACCACTTTTTAGGGTTTCTTAGTCAACTCATCATCATCTGCCTAGCTAGGGTAACCATTGCTGTAACCAAAAGTAACATGCTTATCATCATCATCATCTGCTTAGCCTTTTCCCAACTATATTGGGGTCGGCTTCCAGTCACGCCGGATTTAGCTGAATACCAGTATTTTACGAGGAGCGGCTGCCTACCAGACCTCCACAACCCATTAACTGGGGTAACACGGTACTTCATGGCAAGACTGGAGTCAGATTTACTGGCTTCTGACTATCCGTAACGACTGCCTAAGATCTACAAATGACAGCCGGGACCTACGGCTTAACGTGCTTTCCGAGGCACGGAGGAAACTCGTTTTGTTAAGATGGTCACCCATCCACAAACCAACCTTGGCAAGCGTTGCTTAACCTTAAAGATCGACCTGTACGGCTGTCTAGCCACAAGCCCCTCAGGGTTTCTTAGTCAACTAGAAATTCTAAAAAGCTGCCAATCACCTCCACGAGGATACGTTGGTGCTCCACCCTCCGTGGCTCCACCCAAGCCAGGCACACATCCACCGAGTCCTCCGGGTGGTCCACACAATGATGACACCTGAGCGTTTCTTCTGCCTGAATCAGATGCAGGAACCTGCGAACAAGAGCGCCGCATTCCAACTGACTGCGTATTTGTTCTCGGAGGTTTCCGTAAGGCTTATTGTAGACACAGGTATTAATCCGAGTTCGATCCTTTAGCGTGCAACCTGCAAATGAAACTTTTAAAAGGAGTTTATTTCCGTGCTGTATAGTTATTTCTAACAATTCTAACCCCAAGAAATTAAAAGCGATTAAATTATTAATGCCAAATAAATACTGCTTAGTCACAAAATAAAACTAAAGCTAACCTAAGTCAAAACTGACAACTGCCAAAAGAACCACTTGTTATATTCATTCTGTTACTGGAATAAATAAAACGGAAAATAAATATTATTTCCCAAAAAGTTATTTTGTCAAAATAATAAAAATGAATAGGAAGAAAAATAGATCTGTACGTCCTAATTGATAACAATTGTGCGGCAGTAAGAGAGTTGAGCTATAGCAATTACTTGTTACATTATTAATTTACAGAGTCGATCCACATCAACTTCAACGCAGAGGTCCATCGTGCTAAAGTTAGACAACAAACAATTTGAAGAAAGCTACATATCGCTAACAGATACGTTGGTGTTAAAAGTGTTTAGTCTGCGTGTCTCTGATCTGGACCTCCGCAACTTTGCTGTAAAAGTGTCATTCTTTGACGTGTTGCTGCTGCATGCCGTCATCAAGCCGATACATGTGAGGGATGCAGACCCAGTCAACCCAGTAGCTAAGGGCAGCATGAATTTTGATCCTGCAGATTATGAGAAAATGTGTTTATTTGCTGATACTCCACTCATTGGTATGATTATTATCCTTAGAACTAGGCTTCTATTTCTTTTATTTGATTTACAATCGTTTACAATTATACTCGTACGTACATTCGGTGTTTATTAAAGTATTACAAAAATTAATACGAATCTATCGTCGCCTTTTTTACCTACTATTCGATCTCATCATGACTCACTTAGAAAGTTGTAAGTTCATTATGTTACACGATAGTGTTCTTATATCATCATCTTCCTGCCCTTGTCCCGTTTTATTTGAGGTAGCCGCAACACGTATTTTTCTTCCATTCTGTACTGACACTCGTCACGCTATCACTAACGCCCTTTTCGTCCATATCACTTCTCTTACAATCCATCCATCGTTCCTTTGGTCTCCCTCTCCCTCTCTGTCTTATCTTACGATAGTGTTCTTATATCTCACTAACTAATACGTTAATTATAATCGTCTGTTTGATTTAATTTTTAACGTAGTTAACCATTTGGCTAATTCTTTATAATCTACTAGCTTTAGCCCGTAGCTTCGCCCGCGTACATAAAATATAGCCTATGACACTCAGGAATACAGCAGCTTTCTATTGGTGAAAAAAATTTAGCAATCGGACCAGCACTTCCACAGATTACCTCAGACAAACAAAAAAACAAACTTTACCTCTTTATTATATTAGTGTAGATAATAGCAACATTCGTACTTTGTGATCCACAGCACAAATACACCCTCTAAGAAAAATAGATGAGAATGTATTCCTGCACCCGGAGCAGGGCGACACAAATGAGAAGGAGAGCGCCATGGATGTCAGTTGCTGCAATGTTGACATTATGCCAATTTTCACTACTATGAAAGGTTTGATCATAAATTACTTAACTATAGTAACTACTAAACTAAAAAATCTGTGCGAATACCCGTACCAGCCTCTGGGGCCATGGGTTGGTTTCTGAAAGGAAAATTTAGGACCCTGGAACAAAGGCAAAGAAGGAACCGAAGGATTTTTTTTCCACTATATTGTTAATGGCACCTATATATGATATTAGATAGTAAAATATAACTATATTAATTACATTACAATCATGAGGAGCTCGTGGCTAGATAATAACAGCTGCACAGGTCGATCTTCAAGGTTAAGCAACGCTTGCCAGGTTGGTCTGTGGATGGGTGACCATCTTAACATAACGAGTTTTCTCCGTGCCTCGGAAAGCACGTTAAGCCGTAGGTCCCTGCTGTCATTTGTAGATTTTTGGCAGTCGGTACGGATATTCAGAAGCCTGTAAATCTGACTCCAGTCTTGCCATGAAGTACCGTGTTACCCCAGTTCATGGGTTGTGGAGGTCTGGTAGGCAGCCGCTCCTCGTAAAATACTGGTATTCAGCTAAATCCGGCTTGACTGGAAGCCGACCCCAATATAGTTGGGAAAAGGCTAGATGATGATGATGAATTACATTATGTAATCATCTTTTCAGAAAAACAAAAAATGGTTATCAAGAAACGCATGGAACCAATGGTCCTCCCGTCGGTATTGAAGCGCAAGAGTTGGGACACCCTGCCTCTCCTCACGATGGAACTGACGGTGGAACGACACCCACTCAACCAAGTCCATCACAAAGTTCTGAAGGACGCGAACTGGATGACACTGACTCTAGTTGGCTCTTACAATATGATCGTACCGTTTGGAAGCGAATACTTGTATACCGCTGCTTCGAACCTGCCTAATCATGGTCCTGACGATGCGGTAAGACGTAGATTTCCAACGGGGAGGTATCGCCCCCTAGTGGGCACTAGAGCTTTTTGTTGGGGTGGTAGGGTATCCAAAGGCAAATGGGCGGGCATTAATAATAATAACATGCCCTCAATCATGACTACCAGTAGATCGAAGATTACAGAGAAAGAATTATTTAACCTAAGTGTAGGAACGATTTTTTCGAGGTCAAAAACGTTCCTGCAACTAAGTGAGTTTGGAGGCTTGTATTGATTATTTTTATGGTTATAATTATGTAACTAGTTACGTTTTACAGTCGCTAAAGTATTTTTAACTTCATACAACCTACCACTGACTTGCAAATTACAAAAAAACGTAAGAAAATTTGATTTTCGGGGGCTACCTGAAGCATTCACCTTAACGCAGTTTCAGGCCTAAGGGGCGCTAATAAACTCCACTGCGTCACCCGCAGTACCGTAACATACGACAAAATATTTTTTTCGGTTAGTGCAGTAGTCGGGTCTAACTGCAAAATTAAGTTTGTTTTTTATTGTATTTACTTTTCTGGGATAAAAAGTATCCAGTGTGGTGCCCAGGATATTAAAAAATAATTATACCAAGTTTCATCGTAATCGAACCGGTAGTTTTTGCGTGATGCCTGAACAAACAGACAGACAATTTTTTAATAACATCTTTAGGTTCGGTGTCGGTCTAGTAACTCCACCTGCCATTTATTTTTTTCATATTTTCAATGTACAGAATTTTCACTTCTACAGATTTATTATAAGTATAGATAGATTTGGTGATTTTAGTAAATAATATTTAATCATACCAATTTTCAACGCCCCCGTTGGAAAATAGTTTTCTTGTAAAGGGGGGCAGTAGTTCATAAAAGGTTGGGAAACTATGCGGTAAGATGTAATGGCATCTCATCTCTTTATCAGTGACATCTATACTAATATTATAAAGAGGTAAAATTTGTAAGTTTGTAGGTTCGTAAGTTTGTATGTATGGGGTAATCTCTGGAACTACTGGTCCGATTTGAAAAATTCTTTCAGTGTTAGATAGCCCATTTGTCGAGGAATTCTATAGGCTATATATCATCACGCTACAACCCACGGGAGCGGAGCAGTAACGAAAACTGCGGGTGAAACCGCAGGGGACAGCTAGTTTCTTATAAACATCTTAAATTCATTCTTCAATTTTTTTTCAGCAACTTGGAATCGTTACATTTAGTCAAGGCTACAAAAAGCCTCGAGGGTTCAAGAGTACGAATTTCTTTCCTAAATGGGAGAGTCTAAGAGGTTCGGGAGAGGTTTTCACACAAGGAGATCAAAAGTTCAGCTTTCAACTTGAAGACTTACAAAATGATGACGATATTGATCTTCTAAGTTACTTGGATGAAAAACTGCCGTACTGTGAGTTCATTTATATATGTAGTTTCTTCTTTTTTCATCGGAGTTTATAATTAACCATTTACTATCTATCGTTGTCACTTTTGTCTTTGTTGATGTGACCGCATTATTTTTGCAACTAGTATCTATTCTAGTTTTATTGTCATTCGATGCTTGCTTTTCTTTCAGACACTGTCGTTTGGGGCTCGTTCCACCGTACACTGATGTTTAATCGCGACCGATGGCTGTGGGAACATCTCCGCCAATACAAATGGCCCCTCGAACTACATATCTACGGCGAACAAGGAGGCTTCAGCTTTATGGCATTCCTCAATCTTTTCCGGTTCCTTTATCCAGGAGGTTATTTTTTTTACGCTGTTTTATAAATTATTATCAATTTTAACTACTTCAAACGCTCTGTGAATTTACGAAAATAAAACACTACCTTTTAAATATCTAAAAGTCCTGAAACAATATTCAGAACAAGCCATCCGCCTCGCCGTGCCTTTGCATTGGGTACATGCAGAAACTATGATGAAGGAGTGCAACTGTGACCTGCTGCTTACTCCAAACGATACGTTTCCGGGGCACCCCTCTGACCAAGGCAAAGTTAGCAAAAGCAGGTAACAATTTCATTTCTTAAAACTTTTGTGCCACTTGTACTCTTTCATTTACATTCGGACTTAAGTCAGTAACGAACGTTTAAAAGCATCCTCAATAGTACCTACAATTTTGTTCATGCATGACAATTCATGAAGATCGGCGCTGACCGCTGCGAAGTTGGTGTGACGATCTGATCATGCTCGCAAGACAGAGGTTTGGAAGGAGCAGGAGGAAGCTTTACCCATCAGGGGGCCACAATATAGGTTAATAAAAAAGATAATTCAATGTTCTCTAGTCAGAGAGGAAGGCCACTACTATATCAACTTGGAAAATTTTGGCAGCGAAAAATCACTAGAAATTATTCTGCAGCGGAGAAGCTATACATAAAAACCAAACAAACATACAAATATTTTTTCAGAGTGACGAATGATACATTTGGAAATTCGGAAAGCTCGTCGAGTGATTTTTTCAACAGAGTTACAGGCCCTGACGGAAATAATGCGTTTGTGGTGATCGAAGTTCGACTTGGACGACCTCTAGTGCCAGTAATATTACCCAAAGAAGTTCTCAAGTAAGTTAAAGTGCTACTCCAGTAAAGTTTTCAAACAGTGGTAGTTGAAATAAATACGAGTAATCTTATATTTTCTAGTGTTTAGTCAACTGAAACAAAAAATAACATTAAAATTCAGTAATTTTTCTATACAGGGAAGATATTAGTGCCATGCTTACGAAAATGGAACTTGAAGCCCCCAGAAAGCGAATATGCACAGGTCGTGGGCAACTAGAACACGAATGGCAAAAGACTGTTCGGAGTGCCGCAAATTCCTTGCGAAAAGTCCCATATTATGGTAACTATGAATACTTGCCACAGATCATTTGTCAAGCGTGCAAGTTAAGAAGACCATTGTCTCAGTGTTGTACGTCTCAAGAAGACGCTGGAGTTGTATGAAAGCGAAAAAATGCTGCGCACTTTCCTGCTGTTTTGGAATGTGAAGGACATCAAAAATCTTTCAGACAAAATATCTATACTTCAACGTGATCTGAGTCTGCTGTGTTCCTGCTAAGTCTAAAATTCTCTAACCACGCTACTGAGAGATTATTGTTATTGTGCTTTTGGATAAAACGTTGACTGATCTACACCTCCTCTCATATTTTTTTATTTTGCCACTAGCTTCCGCCTGCGACTAGTAGTTTCTGAGATTAGCGCGGTCAAACAAACCAACTCTTCAGCTTTATAGTATTAGTATAGATATGGACATTGTAAAATCAATCATTTTTTTATTCATCCAGTTTCTTGTCTGTTTTTCTCCATAGGAAACGATCAATTTAATCCGTGTACTAGCTTCGGACGTTTCATGAATGCCCACAAAAATATTTTTATTTGACATAGACCTAGTGTTTTTTTTTATTTTAGATCTAGGTAGTATACCGTAGAAAGAAGTCTTCTTATCGACATCAATATGTCGAGAAGAAGACTTCTTAGGAAGACGCTCGATTTTAGGCTGACCGATAGGGCCAACACCATATGGTTACACTCATCTGAGTGTAGCCATAGGACCGGTAATTCTGGCGACGATTGGGGGAGGCCTATATGTCCAGCAGTGGACGTCTTTCGACTGAGATGATGATGATGAAACGCAGGCTCGTTTCCGCTTGTATTTCTTGTAAGTCTTTTGCCGTACATTTCGCAGGAGCCACAGAATTCTGCACATTCAATCGTCAGCTGAGCGAGACTAGGACTCGAGTGGAACTGACCACATCTTGCTGGCAAGACGCGGCCATATTTGTCAACAATAATTTTGTTGTTCAAAGTTATCTAGAATCTGATGCACTGTTTGAAGTAAGTTTTATATGTTCTTTTTTTTCTTATACTAAAAAAAAAATAAAACTGAACGAAAAAATATACTAATTTTATCGTTCATTTTTTTATAAATATGTTATACTTTAACGTTGTGATTGTCTATAAGTGTTGCAGCACTAGAATGATTAATAATGTTCCAGTAATACTCGTATTCCAGTATTTTGTTGCTCCTTATCGATAAATAATTACTAGTCATCGCACGGGCGTGTGTGCACTATTAGTTATATGCCATTCGTTTCCGTGATTTGACAAAACAGTCTTTCGATGTACGCCGTATAAACGACGAGTTTATACGGCGTACATCGAAAGACTGGAACAATTTGCCTGCTGCGGTCTTCCTGTCTAATTACCTATTATTTGGGTGTCATCTAGGCTAGAGTGAATAGGTTTTTAATAAACTAGTACGCCTTACCAGCAACGATTGCATCGCTGCTTACTATAGGTGGGATCTTAGTCAAGCACTTGTTTATGTTATATTAAAAAAAAAAGGACGAGTAGTCAAATGCCAGTTAGTGCGCAAACGAACCTAACCTAACCTAACCCAACCAGTGTAAAATCTATTCTATTATCTCGAATGTAATTTTTTCTGGTTTTATTTATTCAACCAATGAATACTTGGAGAGCAGTGGTGACCCAGTGGTAATGGCCCCGACTTACGAGTTGTAGGACGCGGGTTCAAACCCAGTCAGGTGCATTACTTTGTGTAATTTATTTCACCACCACTGCTCTCAAAACGGTGAAGGAAAACATCGTGAGGAAACCGGCAAGTCCTAGAACCAAAAATTCAAAACATGTGACGTCCACCAACCCGCACTGGGGTCACGTGGTGGATTACAGCCCATTTCCTCTACTAGAGAGAAGGCCAGAGTCCCAGCAGTGGGAACACTATACTAATGAATACTTTCGGAATATTGTCAACTAGGAACTGGTGATGATGTCCCACGCCTGCCTGATGAAGTCTGCGTCCAACACGCTGATACGCACTGATCACCTGACGGTCGAGGTGGAGCCGGCCATACGGGCTGCCAGACAGGCGCGCCAGATGCAGGACATCGGTCATGCTATCGATATTTATTTACGGGTAAATTTATTGCATTGTGAGAGTAGTGGTGGCCCCGTCTTATGGGTTCAAACCCAGCCAGATAAGGCGCATTACGGCGCCATTATTTCCACGCGCGCCTCAGCAAACTGTACGGGAGGATTGAAGCCTAATGGGGCCCTGGGTTGAGCGAAAAAGAACCCCGAGACCCTGGAATGAAGGTAAAAAAGGAACAGGAGTGGGATTTAGTCAGTAAAAGTCTGACACGCCCAGAGCGTTAGAAGCCATTTTAATGATTTCACACCTTGAAAAAAAAGGTACCTAATTATATAATTTGTGTGGATACGTTGTTTATTTGTTCATTTCCAGTTGATCGCGGAGAAGCCACGAGTTGCAGACTATTGGCGGGAACTATCGACTTGCATGAAAGACTTCGATACAGAAAGAGCCAAAGTCTGCCTCAACAGAGCTGTGTTCATATACCCTCGACACCCACTGAGGTAAGCTTGTGTTTTATTTATTTATTTCTATATATTTACCAGTACATATGCACAACATTATAGAGTATGAAAATCGTTGTACAAAGTAAACTTATGAATTAAAAATGTACATTTAATATCTAATTTCATCAATTATCTAAGGTCTAAATGAAAAAAAACATATATTTCATAACAATAATCCACGTGACAAAATAAAATTTCATATAATCTACAACTTTACACAACGCCATGTAGTCCCAAACTAAGCAGAGTTTATTGTAAGAGTACTAGATGAAGTCTGAAAAACACTACTTATACACTGCTTATATATTTTTCTGAATAATATTACAAATAAACTACACCCAGAAACACAACAAATGATTGTGCTCATCCTTCATCACACAAACATTTGTCCCGGGTAGGAAACGGACCCACAACCTACGATATAGCAGTCAGGGCCACATTAAACACTAAACTAACAGGCCAATTTATCAAATGGCCAATTACCACCCATTAGGCATGATCGCGGTGTATTTCTTTCTTTAGAAATACGATAAATAAATACGAAGAAGTGTTATTCTTTCACATTTCTTAGATTTTTTGGTTTTAGGACATGCCGTTTTCCTTCACCGTTTTGAGAGCAGATAGTGATGAAATCAATATCACGACCAATCCGCAATGGGTCCACGTGGTGAATAATGGCCCATTTCCTCTCCTCCTGAGGAGGCCTGGGTCCCAATAGTGGGAACATTACAAGGCCGGTAATGGTTATTCTTTATCCCCCAGCCTCATATCTAAAGGCGCCATGTTGTTTGAAGAGAACCCCGCGGCTGCAGAGCCGTTCTTCATCGCCCTGATGACGTACCACCCAAACTGGACCTCCGCGTGGGTCATCGCCAGCGTCTACTTCTACAACCGAGAGCTGTTCCATCTAGCTAAAGTTACCATGAGTATTGCAGAAAAGTATGTATTGAAGAACAACCTTTTTTTGACATCGACAATCATCAAATGAGAAGTAATTTCCAACTACCCATATTGAAGAAGAATTTTTTATGATTCAGTATTAGGATTTTTGAAAAAAAATCATATTCAAAGGAGCAAAGCCTTGGGAAAGCTAGTACCTAAATAAAAACTTAATGGCTCGATAATGAACATATTTATTGTATAACTATTAACGTAACAGACATAATTACAAAATCTGTCCATAATACATTGGTATCAGGTGGCGCAACCTCCGGTGTGAAGAGGACGTGCGGTACCAACGTGCGTGGGAACATGAGCTTGGAGACTGGTGGGACAGTACCCCTGTGCTGCCGCACATGAGCCTCTACTACACTGCAGCTGACCTGCTGCTCAGGCTGAGGGCTATGCCTGTGAGTACAGCTTAGAAGAAGGCGTAAAGAATACCACCTCCCTACCAAGAAGTGGCACTACCATTATGTGTCCATTGTGGCAAAGAGTTATACCATTCGAGCTACAAACCGATGCTTACCGAGATCGCACCTGTTTAACTGATTCCTATAATACATACCTATTCTCCCACAAGGTGGACCGACGACCTTGCGAAGGTCGCGGGAATCCGTTGGATGAGAGACGCATAGGACCGGTCGCTATGGCGACGCTTGGATGAGGCCTATGTCCAGCAGTAGACATCTTTCGGCTGAGATGATGATGATTGTCCGGTCATGTAAACACTTGAGATACAAAACTATACCAATTTAACGCCGTAATAGCCAATAGGAATCAAATTGCGAATAATTAAAGCAACCACAGAAATTCACTCAATAAACTCTTGACTCACTGACCCCTATTTTCCTCTTCTTACCATAGTTGGCAGAAGTGTGCATAGCTCAAATCCTGTCGGTGGCAGGCGAGTCACCTCAGTACTATCATCTTGTGAGCCTGTGCTGCCGTCTTCAGGAACGCTTGGAGGATGCCTTGTGTCATATTACCGTTGGAATCAAAAAGTTTGGTGAGGTAAGGTAGTTTATACTTATTAATAACTTAGTTTGTTTTAATATCTTGGCCACACTGCACTGGCATCAACGCTCAATAGTCTGCAGGGAGAATACAAGGAGGTTTTTTTTGGGTGGGGAATCATCAGAATTCCTTCTCCCTCTCTCAGATGGAGCGGGAGAAGTGTCAGACTTTTATTCACTAAACTCCACTCCATTCCCTCTTTGCCTTCTTTCCAGGGTCCCGGGTTTTCCATTCGGAAGCCATTTTCCATGGCCCCAGAGGCTTCGACCCTGCTGGACCCTTACAGTTTGCTGATATCTCTTTGAGTACGAGCCGTTGATGACTTGGGCTCGATCCATAGAGGCCGTGTGCCATCTAAATGTTAGACTCAAAAAGTTTGGCGAAGTAAGGAACTATGCACTGTTTACTGAACAACTCAGCCACATTGGTATCAAGGTTTAATAATCTACGGGAGGACCTAGACTGTTAAGTTTATATCTGCGCGCTGAGTACAAGTTGTTTTACGCGAACGCAACGTTTGTCTCGTATTGGTTAACAGCTTGGAGCTGGCCAATCAGAGCGCCGAACGTCATCACATAAACGTACTGATCGCATTAACGTAAAACAAACTCGCACTAAGCCCTCTGAACTCCTTGAAGTATGGCGAAATGATTCACTTTGCACTGTTTTAATAGTCAGCTTGTACGTACTGCTCAAGGCTCGTGTCACCAATAATTCTGTCAATTATGTTTTTCTCGTGTAGGTCACTTACCTGACAAGTCTACAAGCGGAAATCCAACATAAACTTGGTAACTTTAATGCAGCTAGCGAGTTGTTTGGGAAAGCTGACAACGGTGCCGAGTCATACACGTAAGCATGGATCTTCTTGTTTACCACCACCACATATTCAATGTACTCTGTGACCACCACCACACCGCACCACATAATAATAATGGCTGTAAATCTGTCTGTTACAGTACAGTCTGTTTTTAATCTCTGAGACTAAACTGACATTACGTGGGTGATCACACTTGTCACAATTCAAAAGAACTGGCATCATTCTTTTTGTAAGTTTGACATTTGCCTGTGTCAATTTTGTCTCAGGAATTAAAAACCAGACTAGTTAGAATTTGTTATCCGAGTGAATTAGTAGCTTTTTCTATGATACAGTGTATACTAGCGCAGGAGCTAGAGTATTCAAAACATGCTTGTCTAATTATTTATGTCAGTAAAAGATTACCTACTCTTATAATTTTATGCAAACGAGCGTATTAAATTGTCGAACGGAACACAATGATTTGCTTCCGAAGCCTTAATTAGTAGTTTTTAATGCTTAAAGCTCCCTTAATTCAAATTAAATCAAAGTTCTAAATATTTTGCGACGTATTGAAATCTCAAGATATCCTCCAGAATTTTGGAAATGTACGGTCTCTAGAAGACAGTATAAGATTCTAGAGTGATCTTCAAGAGATCTCGGGACTCCTTCTATGTTTTGATGGGTTTGCCGGGGTGGTCAAGGCAAAAATTCCACTCTCCATGATCTTTAATCCAAAAGTTCAATTACTATAGGATAACTATACGCTATTTGCGGGCAATTTTTTAGTATTTTGAACCAATAAGAGGAGATTTCATTTATATAATTTTATCAACCGATGATCGATTAATTAAAGACCGATTTTACCGAAAAAAACTGAATGTATTCAGCATATCCTAACTGCGTTTAATTTCATTTATTCTTAGACAATAAAATTTGTGTTAAAAATTAAGTACGAAATAATATTAAAATAAAATTTGCCATATTACGCAGAAAAACAATAATCGATCCAAAACGAAATAAAATAATGTAAAATATGCTGTCAATTTATTAAAGTATGTTTTTTATAAATAAATCTAATGTCAGATATAACGTCAAATGTAATATCATAGTACATTACGATATTAGTGCGTAATGATGGTTATAACATGCGAGGCGGAATTTCAGCCCGAGCCGAAGGCGAGGGCGTAACTGAGCCGAGCATGTTATAACCAATACGCACGTATATCGTACGACGTTTTTTAACACATTTGCGAGGAAACAGAAAAAAAAACATTTAAAAACATTTTCATTTTAAAAATTGCTGCGCACTTACTGTGTGAGGAACATCTTAGTGTTTAGCGCCAAAGAAATCGAACGCAAATATTGTTAGGTAAAATGACAAAAATTTTAAAAAATTACGAAAATGACTAAAAATGACTGAAATGACAAAGAGTGACAAAAAATGACAAAAAGTGACAAAAAATGACAGAAAATCACAACAAATCACAAAAAGTGACAAAAATGACAAAAAGTAACAAAAGATGACAAAAAATTACAAAAAATTACAAAAAATTACAAAAAGTGTCAAAAAATGACAGAAAATCACAAAACAATCTCAAAAAATGACAAAAAGTCAAAAAATTACAAAAAGTGACAAAAAATGACTGAAATGACAATAAATCACAAAAAGTGACCAAAATGACAAAAAATCACAAAAGTTGACAAGAAATCACAAAAAGTGACAAAAAATGACTGAAATGACAATAAATCACAAAAAGAGACAAAAAATGACAAAAGTTGGCAAAAATTACAAAAAGTGACAAAAAATCACAAAAAGTAACAGAAAATTACAAAAAGTAACAAAAAATGACAAAAATGACAAAAATGACAAAAATGACAAAAATGACAAAAATGACAAAAAATGACAAAAATGACAAAAATGACAAAAATGACAAAAATGACAAAAATGACAAAAATGACAAAAATGACAAAAATGACAAAAATGACAAAAATGACAAAAATGACAAAAATGACAAAAATGACAAAAATGACAAAAATGACAAAAATGACAAAAATGACAAAAATGACAAAAATGACAAAAATGACAAAAATGACAAAAATGACAAAAATGACAAAAATGACAAAAATTACAAAAATGACAAAAATGACAAAAATGACAAAAATGACAAAAATGACAAAAATGACAAAAATGACAAAAATGACAAAAATGACAAAAATGACAAAAATGACAAAAATGACAAAAATGACAAAAATGACAAAAATGACAAAAATGACAAAAATGACAAAAATGACAAAAATGACAAAAATGACAAAAATGACAAAAATGACAAAAATGACAAAAATGACAAAAATGACAAAAATGACAAAAATGACAAAAATGACAAAAATGACAAAAAGTAACAAAAAGTAACAAAAAATGACAAAAAATTACAAAAAATTACAAAAAATGACTGAAATGACTGAAATGACAATAAATAACAAAAAGTTACAAAAATTACAAAAAATTACAAAAAATTACAAAAAATTACACAAAATTACAAAAAATTATAAAACATGACAAATGATAAAATGATGAGGCTATTCAAATTTCGAACTAATCGCGCGAAATGGAAAATAATGCTGTTATGGAATTTGTATGGACTATAACTTAACTATTTGCTTTACATAACACACGCGTTTTTTATGACCCGCTTTACATATTTAAAACCGGTGGAATTACATCAACTTTACGAGCAACTGTGTTAAAATAGTACATTACGATATTAGTGCGTAATGATGGTTATAACATGCGAGGCGGAATTTCAGCCCGAGCCGTAGGCGAGGGCGTAACTGAGCCGAGCATGTTATAACCAATACGCACGTATATTGTACGACGTTTTTTAACACATTTGCGAGGAAACAGAAAAAAAAATACATTTTATATATTGTTAATTTTTAATTATTGAAACAGTTAGTGAAATTACAATTATTAAAATGATACGTAGTTGTTGTTGGTTTTTCAATTATGTTTTCATTATTATTAGTATTCATAATGTCATTGTTTTGTGTTAGGGTAAATGTTGGAGACGACGAAACTTCTTGAAAGGCGGCAGGAGACCATTGTAATTCGTCATTAGAAGTAAATAAAAAAATATCCTCAGTAGAAGTAGAGGGGCGCGGCTCAGGGCAAAACTTCTTCGTTTGTGGCTCCAATTTTATTGCCTGAGTTATTTTGGCACTTATATTTGCTTTATTTTGGATGGAATCTTCTACATAAGATTCTGCTACTGCGTTAGAACGCCACCCGCCATGCCGCTTTAAAGTCAATACATCAGCTCCCGAATCAGCAAGTAATGTAGCTGACGTTCTTCTGAAACTGTGCCCTGTATAACAATCAGCGTCCGGCAATCCTAAAAACTTGGCGACTTCCTTTGGCATGGCACCGAATTTATTTATGCCAATAGGTTGCGCAGTACATTTACCTTTTTGGTAATTCTGAAAGAAATGATTATTTTTTGCCTTAGTCGTACGCAGAGCTTC
Organism: Mythimna separata; assembly: GCA_030763345.1. Lineage (NCBI taxonomy): Eukaryota > Metazoa > Arthropoda > Insecta > Lepidoptera > Noctuidae > Mythimna > Mythimna separata. The sequence continues at coordinate 13,317,866 of CM061180.1, forward strand.
ATATTTTTTGACCACGTCATAAAATGGGCCGTTGATAATAAATGATCGGGGTATTTTGTTTTTAGTGTTTGGGATTTTAATTAAAAGCATTTTGCCTTGATTTTCAATATCATTTGTGGTAATATTGTGAAGCTCTTGCCGTCTACATGCACCATTAATACCAAATATTAATGCAACCTGAAAAGAAACAAAAATGTGTAAGATAAGGTATAGGTACTTAGCTTACAGACGGTCGTTAAAAAATATGTAAGATTATGTACAGTAGGTAGATAAATACATAAAATAAGGAGGCAAACTGACCTTAGTTGCCAGGTACTGGCTATCTGGAGCATCTCTTAGAAATTTTTCGACGTCATTTGATGACAGTACCTTAGATTTTTTCTTTATAAAACCATCAGAGCGTCTCTTTAAAAATGCAATGAGATTTGAATATAAATTAATATCGACACCATTTTTCATCTTGAGGGTACTTTTCAGCATCGAATATATTGTCCACAACGAGCTAGGCTTATATTTACTAGCTAGTTCATTAAAATACGCCAAAACTACATTTTCGGAAAATGACTTGGCATTTTTCATGTTTTTCCACGTCAAAAAATTTTCATACGTTGTTATGTATCTATCTTTGGATATTGACGGCAGCAAGCTGTCGCATGCGGTTCGCGCTTCTGTTAATATATCCGGTGGAGTTGAAGTAAGTAAGTCTTCTTCATTATTGAAAGTTGTCATATTTAAATTTTCACAATACAAGTAGGAACAAAGAAAAGAAAATTTGAGAAAATGGCGCGAGGATTATTTTCTGCCATAGCTGCGTGAAAATGTTGGCAAAGACGTTAGAGACCATGCAGCCAAGTTTTTAAATTACCGAATAAACTGTTTTTTTTTTACTCACTTATTTCATGCAATTTCGTGTTTAAATAAACTATTTAAAACTTTACATACTTATTTAACTAATTAAATCTTTTATCAAATTTGTATTTTTTGTTTATATGCAACCTCATTCTTATTTTTTCTAAACCAATATATTTTTTCAAAATGGCGGTCATAGACTAGCTACTCTAGCTGTAGCTAGTCTATGACCGCCATTTTTCGCGCATGCGCGCGTTTAAGAAAAGTCAATTTTTTTTTGCCGCCATATTTAAAAATAAAATACCGATTTTATAAATATGTCTACAACAACTATTTATGAGGAAAATGATTTGTGCTGTACGCAAGAAAATCTTTGTCATGGGACCACTATACAGTCAAAATAGTTAATTATAACTTTACTGACTGCACATTTACGAACTGTTTCTTTAGATAAACTTTTCGTATACCTACTAAATAAAGTTGATTTTTAATTTGTGTGTCGATTTTTTTTTTTTAATAAACTGAATCTGTGAAATCGCTGCCTACTGACTGGCGCCGCGCGGCGATTACTTCGCAAATTCAAATTTCGAACTAATCGCCGCGCGCGAAATGGCAAATAATACTGTTATGGAATTTGTATGGACTATAACTTAACTATTTGCTTTGATAACACACGCGTTTTTTATGACCCGTTTTACATATTTAAAACCGGTGGAATTACATCAGCTTTACGAGCAACTGTGTTAAAAAATAATTAACAATTCAAACCTGTCAAAAATATAATACGCCATATTTTAAGATATTTAGTTAGGAGCGTGTGAATCGCCGCATCAACTAATTTAGCAAAACCGGAAGGCAGATTTTAATGACGACTGGACGCGATGCGGTGTGGCCGTGTGGCGTTTTAAAAAATAAGAATCTTATTCGTCCGATTATTTATTTAAACTTCATGTACAGTAGTGGTACATAGGCGGACTTTGTTTTTTTTTAAATTACTCCTGTATCGTGGGTGCGTTTACAAACATGAAATATATCATACACAAGACGCCCAGACCCGGAACATATCTGTAGATCATACCAATATTTGTTCCGTGCGGGAATCGAACCCGGGACACGCAGCGCAGCAGTCAATTGCTTAACCACTGCGCTAACCGTGGACTTAAGGTGGGCGCGACGTTAGAATTATCCATACAAACGTAATACCAAAATCATTTGAAATTTAAGCATATTTACACCATAATATGATGTTATTCGGATTCAGACAATAATTATCTAGGTTCCTACATACGTCTTTTTGTTGAAAAACTTACCCCAAACGAAATTTAAGCGAATTTAAATTTGCACATTTTCACAGCGAAAATGTCATGTTTTTATTTGTTTTTTTCTATATTATAAACAACAATATTTCAAAATATCTTTCCGTAGGAACACAGATATTATTATCAAATATCAAGTTATAAATACTCGAAACAATTTTGGAAATACATTAATTTTTCATTCATCATTTTTGGTATTACGGAACCTCTCCCAAATTTCCAATAGTTTGTATTGCTATCACAGCAAGCAACTGTCAGTGTGCGGATGATGACTGTACTCCAGTCGGTGGGTCCAAGAATTGTTTATACTATCTGGATTGCTTCCATCAACCTCAAAAACGTATTTTTTTGCGTCTCAACTCGAGATAGCGCGCGGTCTCCGCATTCGATTATCGCTTTGTATATGGACGATGGCGTATGAAATATTGACCCTGAGTGTTCTTGAACGCAGTTTAGATGTGCTGATCACTTTCAGTTTCATTGGTGATCTCGGCCCTAAGTTTCAAGAACCAATTCTTTATGAAACATATTTTTCAGTGCTCTAATGTCGCTGACGGCGGGAGACAACCCTCGCGCGCGCGGTTTACTTTTAGACCGCGTCCGAACTCGGCCCAGTGCGTACGCTTGGGCGGCACTCGCTGAAGACTGGCTGGCCAACCCACCCCCAGTCAGTACAACTAACGTCAAAGTTAAAGTAAATAAGAAGCGTGTAAGTATTGTATTTTTTTATTGAGTTAAAATATTCATTCTGTTGCTTAAATTCCTCCTTTAAAGAATACACAATTCGATGTAAGTATATTAGCCATAAACACCAAAGTATTCAAGAACCGCAGACTGTGCCTTTCAAAGTTGACTACCTATCGATAACTTTAAAGTAATTGGGTACCCATTATGTATTATTACAATAACATTACAACAATATTATTTTTATAATATTTGGGTTGAGAATTGGGAATTACTAATTTCAAACGTCATCGCCATAAGATTGAAATCAGCAGGTAATAGTAACAGTTCTCCTATTTTTCAAAGATCGATCTAGAAGGGGTACCCGAAGACGGAGTAAGGGACGCCACCCTTAACAGGCATATGAAGGCGAAGTCTTCCGCAATAGCCTGTGCCATCCAGGCGCTGAAGATCGACCGCCAAGCTGGCCGGGCGTGGGCCATCCTGGGCGCGCTCGTGAGGCCCAAAGCCAAACGACTATACTGCCTCAAAATGGCTCAACTTGTAAGTCTTGCAAATATTTATGTATGTTTCGAAGATCACATGGACGCTCTCACAGACGGTAGACAGACAGACCTCATGAAATGGGTTACACACTGCGGCATAAACCACAACTCCCAAGCCGCCAAACACAGCTGCATGGCGTCGCATCGCGAAAGAGGCACAACTCAGTTGTAGCTATCAGGAAACAGACTCCAGCAAGTAATTGCACTCTTTAGGAGTACCTACGTATAATAATTTTTAATGTGTTCCCTAAATACTTAATTTTTTTTTTGTATTTCAGAGTGGTTGGACAGTAAGCGAAGAATATAAAGATGTAGCAAATGTGGCCTCTCAATTCTCGATCTGCCATTATGTTGGCGCCTCATTGCGGGAATGCCGCTGTGGCATGTCTCAGTGTCCCCCGACGTGCTACTGTAGCCTGTGTGAGAATACACGAGTGTGAGAGCAATAACAAGATGGACGCCACCACATGTAGTTTTTTGAGCGTCCCAACGAAGTACTCCTGTTTCACCACCAAGTTTTTCGGCACTAAAGGTTTCGGATTATTGCCTAATATGGGTTACCTATCCAAAATTCCTATTAGTGCCGAAACAGGAATAGCTTTGATGCCGAAACAGGAATATTACGTCCCAAGAATGACCGGTTAAAAAATAATGGTTGTATCTGGAACAGCGCTAGTCGTTATTAGAAAATATAACTTAGTTCGTTGGACGATTGCAGTTTGTTTTTACAAGTTTTATGTTAACGTGATCAGTTATGTGCGTGATTTTCAAATCAGGAAGTAAGAGTGATCCCTCTAATTATAGACCGATATCTGTGCTTCCAGCATTGAGTAAAATCTATGAAAAAATCATGCTTGACCAGATGTTGTGTCATTTTAATTCTAATAGGATCTTGCATAGTCATCAGTTTGGTTTCACGAAAGGAAGGTCAACGACAGATGCAGGAGTGAAGCTCATCAGTCACATTTTGGAATCCTGGGAGAAGTCCCAGGATGCTATTGGCATATTCTGTGACCTGTCAAAAGCATTTGACTGTGTTGATCATAATACTCTGATCTGTAAATTACATCATTACGGAATTCGTGGACGAGCTGCTGATCTGGTTTTTTCCTATTTATCTTACAGGCAGCAAAAAGTAACCATTAGTGGGGCGACGTCCTCGGGGTCTTTAGTAAAGATGGGCGTGCCCCAGGGTTCAATTCTTGGCCCTTTCCTTTTCCTGGTTTATATTAATGACCTTCCTTACATGATGGCTAGTTTATCTGATATAATTTTATTTGCTGATGACACTTCTCTTATTTTTAAAGTAGACAGAAAAGATGCGGATGTCTTGCATGTAAACGAAAGTCTGGCTGTTCTTTCGAAATGGTTCGCAGCTAATAACCTCTTACTAAATGCGAACAAAACTAAATGTATAAAGTTTTCACTACCAAATATTCCTCAAGTGGGCCTTAATTTAATGCTTGACGGCAAAAAACTTGATACTATTACGGACACTGTGTTCTTAGGTTTAACTATTGATTCTAAACTTCAGTGGGGCACTCATATTACAACTCTTTCAGGTAGATTAAGCTCAGCTGCATATGCAGTAAGAAAAATAAGGCAATTGACAGATGTAGCTACAGCTAGATTGGTGTACTATGCCTATTTCCACAGTATTATGTCGTACGGCGTCTTATTGTGGGGGTCTGCCGCTGATGTGGAATCAGTCTTCATACTGCAAAAGAGAGCAATCCGGGCTATTTATAAAATGGGACCCCGTGAGTCCCTTAGAAATACATTCGGAGAAATATTCTGCAAAGTATATTGTATGTACGCAAAAACCTAGGACTTTTTAAAATTAGAAGCGATTTACATGACAAAAATACGCGTAGCAAACACCAAATCGTATTACCTAAATGGAGACTAGCTAAGACCAGCAAGTCATTCCTTGTCAATAGTATACGCTTTTATAATAAGTTGGCCAAGTCGGTTATTGAACTTAGCGAGGGAAAGTTCAAAACCCATATTAAGCGTGTCCTAACCAAAAAAGCATATTACAAGGTTAGAGACTATATCGAAGACGCGCTTGTTTGGAAATAACTGCTTCTGCACATGTGGCCCCCTGGTAACATTATTGTGTAAATTTATCTATTAACTGCTCCATGTTTGTTTCATTTCATAAAAAATATTATTACTCATAAATTTATTTTTCATTCAAAACGTTGCTTTTGCAATATTTTTATATTATTTGGATATCACCTTAATTTCATTAAGTCGTGGTTTCATTTTGACAAAAACTAATTTGTTGATAGCTTTGATTTTTTTTTTCTCTCATATTTATATAGCCTCTCTCTTAAAGTGTGAATGAGAGAACACTGTAGACTACGAATTTTAATTACTACTTAATTCAACCCAGTTTTTGATTGAATCTATTTTTATTTGGGTTACATTTTTGATTGGTCTACACTGTCCTCGCATATGTGTCTGTTTTGTAATATTGTAAATTATAATATACAATAATATACAATGTATATTATTATAATAATAATAATAATATACAATGTATAATATAATATAATAAAGTATTGTAAACCCAATCATTTTTTTTTTTTAAAGAGTAACCATGGAGTTTCTTGCCGGTTCTTCTCCATAGGAAACGACCAATTTGGAACCGTGCACTAGCTTCGACTTTTTATAAGTGCCCATGTAGGCCCATGTAAAATAAAAACATTTTTTATTTATTTATTTTATTTATAGATTCATCAACAAAATGAGAAAGCAATATTGTTTTGTCTTAATTTTTTAACCAACTTCAAAAAATTAGAGGTACTCTATTCGGAGTATCTTTCTGTTATATAAACGTTGTCGTGGGACAGATATCCGTACATCTCTAGTGGAACTGCAGTTTTACTTATTAAAGTGAATAGGTAACCAAGGACGATAGTAACGAAATTATACTACAAAGAATTACAAAATAAATATTTTTCTAAAACAATCTCTTATTGAACTTGAAAAGTACTAAGAGACTGCAAAAATACAATCTTATAATATATTCGTAAAAGCTTAACGCATCCTTTAGGCACACAGTGTTGCTTATTATAAAAAGATTTTTACCTACATTAGAATTAAATGAAAACAGAAACAAAATTGAAAAAAAGTTTTAATAATATCTATGCAACATTTTTTCTTACACTAGCTACTAAATTAGCCTAAACAACATAATCGTTAACATAGGTATCTAGTTTATTTTTAAGGTCATTTAAATTAAAAATCAAGCATCCTATAAACATATGTGACATCCACCAACCCGCACTGGGCCTGCGTGGATTACGGTCCATTCCCTCTCCGAGAGAGAAGAACTTTGTCCCAGCAGTGGGAATAATATAAGACTGATGCTATGCTATGTTATCCATTACACATATACCTTAACCTATCACATACCCGCAAAACGAGACACAATAGTAAAACAATAACAGCGCGGTCTCATAGGACCGGTCGGGGATTCATGAATTAAACAGCAGCGGCGAAATCCGTATTCGCTAAACTGTGATAAGCTATTCTCTAATGCCCATTTTCAATAAGCTACCTATCTAAAGTTGCAGTTACTAAAGATAAACAAATCTATCCTTTTGCCCTTACTTGCTTTCTGTTTATCGGAGATAGCTATCTGATGATATCTATTTATGAACTGCGGTAGGTTATTGAAAACGGGCGTAAGAAAACAGCCTTGCAGGCAGGCGGTTTTCTTAGAGAATAGCACTCCTGGGCAGATACACAGCACACACAAGCACTACTCTTGGCCCTGCACAACACACACACTAGACAGTCCACTGAGCGGGCTTCTGGCTGGGGCTGCATATACTGTGGTTGAAGTCGTCAACATGAGATTTAAATGTTCACTTTACGACGGTGTCGACTATCCGACGTGCTATCCGTTAAACTTGCTCGCTGGAGTAGTAGTAGAAATGATCCTGAAAGTGTCAGGCGGCAAGAGATTTTCTACGACCTGCTTCACATACCATACCGTTCCATAGATGAGGATGATGCCGAGTATCGTGCTGTAGAAAGGAAACAGAATAATTAGCTGTCATCAACAGTATTCACCCGCTTTAGGTACTGCTCCACTCCCATGGATCGTAGCATAATATTACATAATAATTATTTACTTATTTTCTCCTCACAACATCGCAGAAATAACAAAAACTAAGACAATTACATATAGTAGTCTTAGTAGTAGCCTTCGAAAAATGGGCTGTTAAACACTAAATTACTACTCAAATTCAGATATTTCAAACCAGTAGTTCTGAGATTAGCGGGTTCTAACAAACATAATATTTTTTCTTTTTTTGGTTTAATAATAAATTGTTACTCCCATTAAAAAATTAAATAGCTACTCACTTTAAAACCATTTTCCTCGCAGAAGCACTGACTATTAACTTGTTAATTTAGACATTTCAATGCCCTTTATACTGCGATTTCTATAGAACATGGAATTACGAAGAGTTAAACATGAATAAAAAGTGACGTAAACCCCAACCTCGGGGCCTGATCAATACTGATCATAGCCCAAAACTGAGGTGTGCAAACCTCTAGATCAATTTTATTTATTTTTATTTTATTTTATTATGCATAGGCTCACGTTTGATGAATATCGCACCTGATGGTAAGCAATGATATGGCCGACGATGGAGCACGCTTGCCTAGATGTAACCTATTCACTCTTGACTTGAAGACCCCTAAGTTGTTTGTAGCTATCAGGAAACACAGACTCCGGAAGGGAATTCCACTGCTTGGACCTCCCTATTTTTAAACCTGTAACGGGTCTTGTCTAATAGATTTGGGCATCGGTACCTACAGAGAAGATTATAGATTTGAAGGCATGGTAATCTCAGTGAGAGAACGATTCACCACTACACTGCGTGTTACGGGTTTCATTCCCGTTTGGAACACATTTGTATGGGCTACAGATAATTAATCCGAGTCTGGGTGTCTTATGTATATCATTTACATGTTCGTGAATTCAAACACCATACAGGAGAGTAATCCTTTTTAAATAATTTGCCCAAGTTACGAATACCATATCCATTTTACAATTTTTAAGCATGAATAATAACTCTTTCTTCTTTGAATGTTCTAATAGAAATAAATTCACAATTGTCTATAGTATTTTCACGTAAACAATGGCACACACTATTTCAACTAGGTTTGGTGAAAACTAAAAAACTTATATTAATGCCTATACAGGGTCAAATTGCTTACAGTGGAGTGGACTATAGGTACTCATACTCACTCTTAAATCTCTCCAAAGATTATTGCCAGTACACACCAGGATCGCTCTTGCTCAATCTCTTCTTTTAGCGCTTATAGACTATGCGGATGTCTGTTTTCTAGATGCTACGGAGATCCTAAACAAACTCGTGCTACTGAAGAATTTATGCATCCGCTTTATTTTCAAAAATCACGTGTCTCTACCAAGATACCCATATTCTGTTTCTCTATACTATCATGCCTGTACAATCCCTTCTATATCTACTTGATATCTTCATCAACGCTTTCAGCACTTTGTCCCTACAGTAGAGGATACTATTAAATTAAAAAACCGGCCAAGAGCGTGTCGGGCCACGCTCAATGTAGGGTTCCGTAGTTTCCCATCCATCACAATAAGTGTCCCCAACTTTTCAAAAACTGTTCGTCCCATCAAGTTCAAAATAATTTTCCTAGAAAGTCTTTAAAAAGCTCTACTTTCTTATGGTTCTTCTCTTATGGTTCAAAAGTTAGAGGGGAGAAACATTGTTTTTTACTTTTGGAGCGATTATTTCCGAAATTATTTATATAGTCCAAAAATTATTTAAGTACACCCCTATTCATTTTTTAACACCTATCCAACAATATATCACACGTTAGGGTGGAAATTAAAAAAAAAACACTACATGTAGGGGGGCTACCCTAATAAAACATTATTTTCCAATTTTTATTTTACTACTTTGTCGGCGTGATTGATATACATATTGGTACCAAATTTCAGATTTCTAGTGCTAACGGTAACAAAGATTAAGCGAGGACGGACGGACAGACATGGCGAAATTATAAGGGTTCCGTTTTTGCCATTTGGCTACGGAACCCTAAAAACGACTTTCACTCATAATCTTTATTCAAAATATCTTTATTGGATGAAAAGTATTCTATAGCAAATCTATATATATAAAATTGAAGAAAGTATATTTTTAACCCCCAAAGCGTTTTGGTCGTATGTCAAATCTAAAAAACAAACTAACCTGTATCCTTCTTTATTAAAATATAAGAATCGCATTTCTAGTGACGGAGAGGTTATCTGCAATATGTTTAGCGACTGTTTTTATTCGAATTTTCTAGATTCTGACGGCAACGGTGATTCCAATGAGGATTTATCGGGTTCTGAAACACCTTTAGGCGATCTCGTTTCGGACATACATTCAGTCGAAGTTAGTGAGTTGGAGGTATTTGAACTGCTTAAAGGAGTTGACCTAACAAAATCTGCGGGACCTGATAACATCCCACCGCTCTTTATTCTTAAGTGTGCTAAAAGTCTGACTACTCCACTTTCACTATTGTTTAGGAGATCCTTGCATGTGGGTCAGGTTCCTGCAATTTGGAAGTCGGCACTAATTACTCCGATCCATAAAAAGGGGCCTAGGGACTGCGTAGAAAACTATAGACCTATTTCGAAACTATGCATATTTGCCAAAATCTTGGAGAAAATAATATACAAGCAGCTATATGCCACTCTTAAATTAAGTTTCAGTGACCACCAACATGGTTTTTTGCGAGGTCGATCCACAACCACCAACCTTGTCCTTTGCAGTGATTACTTGACTGAATGTATGTCACATCGCACTCAAGTAGACGTAGTCTATACTGACTATAGCAAGTGTTTTGATCATCTGGATCATTCTATATTACTGCAAAAGCTTTTGGCTATAGGTATCAGCGGAAGCCTGTTTAGGTGGTTCTCGTCTTATGTACCCAACAGATGTCAAACTGTCGTTCTAAATGGATACACTTCTAGGCCTATATTTGTCCCCTCAGGAATTCCACAGGGATCGCTACTGGGACCCTTATTGTCCAACATCTTCATCAATGATGTCTCTTCATGTTTCTCTTATTCATCGGTTCTTTTATTCGCGGACGACATGAAGATTCTGTGTGAAATTGGAACTGAGGAAGATGCAGAACATCTCCAACAGGATTTGGAAAGATTTCAAAATTATTGTGTTGCCAACCGCTTAGATTTAAATGTCTCTAAATGTTATTTATGTACGTTTACTCGTAAACCTAAACCTATTATTTACGACTACAAACTAAATAATATCTCAATAGCCAGAGTTAGTACGATCAGAGACCTAGGCGTCACTTTTGATTCAAAACTACTTTTTGACGCACACATTGATGATATTATTAAAAAAGCTTCTAAAGCACTAGGTTTCATTTTGAGAATATCAGCTGATTTCAAAAAGGTTAAAACCCTTAAAATTCTTTATTGTGCTTTTGTGCGTAGTCATCTCGAATATTGTTCACCGGTATGGAACCCTATTTACAATTGCTACATTCATCGCATTGAAAATATCCAAAGAAAATTTTTAAGGTACATTCAGTATAGATCTAAAACTTATCTGCCTGACTATCATAGTCGTTGCAGGAAATTTCACATTCTTCCACTAACTGAGCGTAGAAAAATTGCTGACATGGCATTTTTGTTTAATATAGCCAATGGTTCAGTCGACTGCTCGGAACTGATTGGCAAGCTTGGGCTGTGAGTTCCATCTTTTACTTTTAGGAATCATAGACCTCTATATGTTCCGTCAGTGCGTTGTATTTACAGGAAAAATTCCTACATATTAAGAGCTAGTAGATCATACAACGCACTGTATGTAAGTGTTGATGATGATCTGGATTTGTTCTCCACTAGCGTCACTAAACTGAAGAACATAATGTGCAAACAATTTTTAATGTTCATTGAACATGATAAACAGTCCTTGCTCCGAGCGCCTTCATTTCTTTCTTTCTTTTTATCTGTCTACCGTCTCTTGTTCTACTCTAAAACTATCTGTGAAAACTTGTAATTGGCCTTCTTTCAATATTTTTCAACTATCTGTATCCTAGCTGTAAGTTTTCCGAAAACAAAAAAATAAAATAAAAGAAAGTCGTGTTAGTTACTCCACTTATATACAGGAGAAGGACATAGGATTCTTTTTATACCGAAAAATTCGAAAAAAAAATTATACAAAACTTTTGGTTTTCTATTTATCGATTAGTGTACGGTGGGTAGGGTAGTGTAGGGTAATGTAGGGTAATGTAGGGTAGTGTTGGGTAGTGTAGGGTAGTGCAGGGTAGTGCAGGGTAGTGTAGTGTAGGGTAGTGTAAGGTAGTGTAGAGTAGTGTAAGGTAGTGTAGTGTAGGATAGTGTAGGGTAGGTAGGGTAGGTAGGGTAGTGTAGTAGGGTAGTGTAAGGTAGTTAGGGTAGTGTAGGGTAGTTTAGGGAAGGTATGGTAGGATAGGTAGGGTAGTCCTTGGACGGGAGCCAAGCCGCGGACAAAAGCTAGTTTATTATAATAAATCGCGAGTGAGTTGGTATTTAATTCATGAATCCCCGACCGGTCCTATGAGACCGCGCTGTTATTGTTTTACTATTGTGTCTCGTTTTGCGGGTATGTGATAGGTTAAGAGGAAAACTAAAAAATTACAAGTACGACTATGAACAAGTTCAAAAAAACTTTACGGAGTCCAGTATTTTCTTTCTCCTATAAAATTATCTTTCTCGCGACGATATTATCCTAGTAACTATGAAAACAGTTGCATATTTCATCCATGCCCTCACCTATACTAATTTACTATAAGTATACTAGGTAATATAAGATATCAATTTCAATAGCCATTATATCTCTTGGGCGACGGCCCAAGAGGCCGTGGCCCAAATTCAATTAACAATTTCCATGGCATTCTCTTTTGCAACTCTTTCCCAGTTCGAACCTACTGTGAGCCGTCTTTTGCGTTTTTGGTCGATCATTATGAGAGAGAGAGAAGTTACCATTCTGTCAAGACTTTGCTCAATTTGTCTTGGGGACTCCGTAGCATATGACCCACCTATCCCCATTTCATTTGGTCTATCTTAGTAACAATGTCAGTCAATCTTGTCCTAGTTTTTATGGATAACGTCCTTCGTTAGAGAGCTATGGAGAGAAGCATGCTAGGAATCACGAAACTAGGCAGAGACTACAATATTACAAATGCTTAAGTACTACGTCTGTTTGTTAATGTTTTCACGCCTAAATCGCTGAACTAATTTCGGTAAATTCCGGTATGGACTTGAAACGCAACATAGGATACTTTTACCCCGGAAGTCCCTTCGGATTCCCTTGGATTTTTTTCTGACTGTCACGTAGGCGAAGCCCTTACAGACTCTTGCCATAAAAATAGCCTTGTAAAGGCATGGCTGACCAAAGTCACCGTTAGTCCGTCTATAATTACTCCATGAACTGTGGCACCCTATTTTTACGCACTGTTTACTTGCATCACACGCCTAATTACCTATTGAATTCAGAAATATAGGTCAGATGATCAGATCCGCCATTGCTGGCTCCTTGTTACCCATAGCGTTTGTAATATTGTAATAATGCCTTTTGATGCAAATGGGCAAAGTTTGTCACATCACAGCATTTACTGCCAATGCCGGAATACCCGCCTGGGGCGAAGGTGATGCCGTTTTGGAATTGAGAAACTGCAATGACAATTGCCCACGTATATTAAATGTCTTTTTTTTCAAAACACTTTCCCAAGAAGAAAAATAAGTCTCTTCTTAGTCGGGTACTCTTGTTAAAGTGGTCGTGGCAATTAATGATGGATAGGACAGCGACGCGCCGTCGTCATTTGCCCCTAAGGCTGCGGCATGTCGAGCAATATCTCCAATTCTGGCAGTTGTTGACATTTCGCACACACCGTACGGCGGTCTACTTCGTAGACGATCCTGCGTATTAAAAATAGCCTAGCGTATAAAAAAGTAGAACTTTTCGAACATAATATTTAGTAATTGTGGATAGTTTTTTCTAACAGACAAGTTTGCATTCAAGCACGTAGTTTAACTATATTACTGTATGCCAAATACTGGGCAAAAAAGTTTGAGAGCATCGATACGAAAAGAAGAAGAACTATATTACTTTAAAAAATGAAAAAATTGTCCAAAAATAATCTTCTATAAGTTATCTTTTAATAAATCATTAGGTGTTATATAAATCCACTGAAGAAACCAAAGGAAAAACAAAATATCTGTAATTAGATTTTTGCCATCTGCATATAATTATTCGATTTTCTGTGGCTTGACACCTAAGTAATCAATCAGTCGATTCAGGTAAAAAAACACTCCCCGTGAACATTTAGGTAAAGTGAGTTCTCATTCCAATCGATGCCAAGGATTGACAACTACTACTTCTCAATCACTTGTGATGGTCTAATAGTGATTGAGAAGTAGAAGGAGGAGGCTAAACTAGCTTTATAAACACAAAATAAGTCTTGTGTATGGTCTACCCATTGTGAAATATGGAGGTAGTGGATATATTCATGAGTAGAAAAAAAAATTATAAGTACCAAGTAATAAATGTTTATTGCGTTTAATAACCTAATTCACCGACTACCTATAAACTAGGTTTCAGAAATGAGGACACACCTTAACAAACAATACAAAACGAGACAAAAAATATACAAGAACATTTAAATTGACATTAATAGTTTATTTAGGTAAAACAAAAACGACAATGCCATTTGCACCAATTACAAAATTATTATATTATACCTAGCATATACTGTCCCACTGCTGGGCAAAGGTCTTACAAAATTGTAAAACAAGAATTAGATCTATCCTAATAGCTATATGGTATCTACATACCCAATGTGAGCAAATTCTAGTTCTAGATATTAGTAGGCGGGTTTAGTAAGGCTACCTTTATGATGATGATGATGGAGTAGAGATTCTGTCCACCGTTGGAACCGTGATTACTGTGTTCAAGCAATCCCAAGGAGAAACAAATTGTAACGACAAAGTGTTACAAATTGTAACGACAATCAGTTTCAAATTGTAACGACTATCAGTTTCAAATTGTAGCGACAATCAGTTTCAAATTGTAACGACTATCAGTTTCCAATTGTAACGACTATCTGTTTCAAATTATAACCACAATTTGGTTCTCAATAGACTGCTTTCGTAATACAGTCAGTTCCACTTAGTCCTACAAATATTTTAACAGCTATTATTATAATTACACAACCACCAAACACTGAGGATAGACATCTATCCTCGCTGAGGCGCTCGGAAGACGGTAGTAGGTTTTCTAGTCGTCGGGGGCGGCATGTGGCGGTCTGGGGGCGGTCGAGTCGGCGGCGGCGGTATGGTGGGGTCGGGCTCCAGGCGAGGGAACAGCTCCAGGACTCCAGCAACGAACACGGATATGGTGAAGACGACGAAAGCCGCAGACACTAATTCACTGGAAACAAGCAAAATTAACATTAATTCTTTTTTTTTTTCTTTTATTAATTTTCTCCTAATACAGGCACTGTTTTGCTTAAAAGGAGTCTCCAAAAACTTGTTGACATGATAACGCTAATTGTGACAATAAAGAATTTTGTATTTGTTTTTGTAATTCAATAATTCATCGCTCGCAGTGGACGTCTTTCGGCTGAAATGATGAATTCATCGCTCTATTTTTTATTTAACCTATCAATACCCGCGAAACGAGACACAATAGTAAGACAATAACAGCGCGGTCCTATGAGATCGGTCGGGGATTCATGAATTAACCTAAACGAGAGAGAAAATTTTCGGAGCTTTTCGAATCTGCCAATAACACCCATATTTTTGAATAAATAATGTGTGCTAGTACATTAGAAATACAAAACTCTGAAAATCATCTTTAATCCAGAACAAAAATCTTTCAATTTTCTGCATCTTGCATCACAATTTCCTGTTCTGAAATTAATTATATAATAAACCGACTCTAATACATTGAATTTTCTGCATCTTGCATCACAATTTCTTATTCTAAATTTAAAAACAGACTAATCATCAATCACTAATCGTTATTAGTGATCGATGTTCTAATATTAAAGTACTCACAATAGAACCATTTTCGTTGCACAATTGATGACTAGATAATATTGATATCTTTCGGCGGCCGCTTAAATAGTCCATGCGGGACATGGAGCTACGAAAGATCCTGTTGTCAAACGACGTTGATATGCTCCTGTTAGAAAAGAAAGTGGAAACGGCACGAGTGAAGCACGGAGTGAAAGTGGCACGTATGTAGTTTTTTCACTGAAATGGCAACGCATTTGTGATCTCAGTGATATTGCAATGTAAAGGGCAGTTGGAGACTCATAGTCTCATAATTATATGTATCTCCATATCCACTTGACACGGAGACTGTGTGCCATCCAATGACATAAAAAAGCCTTCTAAGTGCGAGTCCGACTCGCACATAAATGGTTCCTTACCATTATCTATTAAAACGGCAAGAAAATCTCGTTTGTTATATGAGAGCCTCCTTAAATATTTATTTTATTCGGTGTTTATGGTTCATAAGATACAGGCTGGTGACAGACAGACAGACAAACAGACGGAAGTACAGCGGAGTCTTATTAATAGTAGGTTCCTCTTTTACTCTTTGAGTACAGAACGCTTTAAAAAACAACGTATGTATGTATGAGTATCAAAGTATGTTTACTTGCAACGTTGTAATCACACGAGTTACACTAACTGCCATGTTACTGCATTTATCAATAACTCCGCACTAACGGTGCCATATCCATTTTGCAATGACCGAGTAAGAACAACTTTTACTTCATTGGCGGTGATATAAATATCACCACTACAGTTTATTACGTAAGTGCTCATTGAAATCGTGCTTAAAAATAAACAAACAAACAAACATTTTTTTAAATTAACACATCAAGGGTCATTGTTTTGCATACGTAACCCTATATCTATGTAGTTATGTACCTTCTAAGTCATCGTAATTATTTTTATTTGGAAGCCATTAAACCTTAATGATAAACTCAAAGTTTCATGGTTGTTCATAATCCTATAGAATAATTCCATTATCAGTAACAAAGCATTGAACTAATGTGGTGCAATTAATGAAACTGTTACTGGTTTCTTAATACATACTTACATTCTAATGCCTGTTTAAACACCAATAAAAGTTCTGTGTGTTCAGCTGTATTATCATTTAAATGCCGGTTCCTGTCGTCAACGCCGTAAAGTGTGATAATGTTCAGTAGTGCACAATATTAAGGACTGTTTATTGCAATGGAGAAATCGATCGTGTTAGCAAGTCTGTTAATCTTACTAAGTTATATGTTCGAAGAAGCCACCTCTGCAGGATGTGCCAGCAACTCGGAAACCATTACTCTTCCACAAGGAACAATCAAAGGATCTTATGATTGGTTCAATAATCAAAGAACGTTTTTGGGAATACCTTATGCTTCAGTCACTGAACGATTTCAAGTAAGTTTTATTTTTCATTCTCAGATTTTTTTAATTTAAATAGATAATTTACGTTTAAAAAAATACTTAACTAACTATAATTACAGACGAATAAAATATATATATAGTAAAAACTGTAAACTAAAAACAAACTGAAATAATATGGCGTCAAAAAACTCTACCACATCGCTGTCGACTGGTAATGTGCCCAAAAGAGTGGCAGCAGTGTCACGCTGTATGGCAATGCTTATCTTCTGTCCGTGGTAAAAACCAGCCCTTGGGTCAGGCGAAATGTCAACAAGACATTTTGAAAGATACCTACTCAAAGATACTCAAAATAATTACTTGTATTTAAACAAGTAATTTTTGTTGATGTCTTATCGGCTGAATCAAGCGGATTGGTGGAAGGAAAAATTTAATTCAAAAGGATATAAAATATTATATTTTTTATTCAAGAACTAACAATACACTCCAACTTGATTTTTTTTAAATAATCGTCTTTCATACTATATCTTATTCTGAAGTTGGGTACATTCCTTTATTTATTTTTCTCCCTTTCAAAATTCGTTTATTTACATGACCTTTCAACTTGATCGATCCAGTCGATTTGGAACAAAACAGCTTAGATAAACATAAAGACACGAGTGATTATAGGATTCTGTGTTTTCATTCGGCTATACGGTACTCGGTTGACGCAGGCCCTATAACAATTAGCGAAAAAGTACCCTGGATATTCATCTCTGCCTACTACTTCGAGCTATTGAGGTGTGATATAAAAATGAATACTGTACCAAGCGATATCTCGCAAAATCACAGATAGTGCAGCTGTTGTAAAAATTGGCATTTTAAAATATACATATTCTTCCAACAGGACCCCGGGAGCCCTCCGTCGTGGAACGGCACTTTAACTGCAAACAGTGGAAACGTAATGTGTAATCAGTACGTTAAAACTTTGGAAACACCTGTTGGTCAGGAAGATTGCCTGGTACTCAACGTTTACACACCGCCCTCCCTGGAGCAACAGCCTTTTCCTGTAATGGTTTTCATACATGGCGGAGGATTTTACTCGGGCAGCAATTCTGAACTAATTTATAATCCAAAATTTTTAGTAAACAAGAAAGTTATTGTTGTTACTATAAACTATCGTCTGGGAGCATTTGGGTTTCTGTGCCTTGGACTCCAGGAAGCTCCAGGAAACGTCGGTTTAAAAGACCAAATAGCTGCTTTGAAGTGGGTACAGAATAATATTGCCTGCTTTGGAGGTAATCCAAATTCTGTAACGTTATTTGGTGAAAGCGCTGGAGCGGTTTCTGTCCATCTGTTACTTCTTACTGACTCTGCCAAAGGATTATTTCATAGAGCCATTTTGGAAAGTGGCTCAGTTTTGATGCCACAGGATTTTAGTTACCAACCCGTTGAAAGCGCATCTAAGGTAGCTTCTCGTTTAGGCTATAACACGGCAGACCCTAATGAACTATTGAGAATCTTTAAAAATTCAACGGCTACTGATATTGTTAAAGCTTCTAATGCTGATCAAACTAATAATGCATTTGCACCGTATTTCTTCACACCGTGTGTCGAGAACACTTTAACGAGCCAGAGACCGTTGATTACGGAACAACCAACACGATTAGTTCAGAAACTTGGCCTTAATGTGTCTGTAATTATTGGCTTCAATGATAGAGAAGGTATTTATTGGGCGGCTCATTATATTTTTCAAACTCTTGACAGACTCAAAGCTAATTTTGACACTATAATACCCAGTTACTTGTTGTTTGAAAATGATAATGATAAAACTACTTTTATTGACGACGTCATAAAATTTTACTTTAGCAGAAGAACAGTAATAGACGGCTTAATAGAATACTTTACCGACTGCCTACTTGCTTTTCCAACATTGGTCTCATCAGAAAGTTTTTTACGAGATGCTACCAGGGCTCTATACGACTATTATTTCAAAGTTGATTCGTTTAGGAACTTGAATAAATTTCTGACCCGACTGCCAACAAAACCTGGAGCGTGTCACGGAGACGAACTTTTTTATATTTTTCAACCTGTCGTATACTCTTTACTGCCACCCACTTGGAATGATGCTGCAACTATTGAGGCTATGACTACTTTTTGGACCAACTTTGCGAAAACTGGGTAAGTTCTCCAAGTCTTAAAACATCTTAGTATATTTTTTTATTGCCTGAACAAAAATATTATTATAACCTAAAACCATTGTTTTAGGATACCTTCAAACTCAAGGGTTTCTTGGAGATCTAGTGCAGAGCAATTGGAGTTTCTTGAAATAGATAAAGAAATCAAAATGAGGACGTTACCGAATGAAGATCGAATGAAGTTTTGGAGGGACGCCTTTGAAAAATATGGAAGAAAATAAATAACGTGACAATTCATAGTTTTAATGCTTTTGTTTTCAGTGGCAGACGTTTATTTAATTAAAATGCTTTATTTCCATCCGATGGATGTGAGACGCACAGGACCGGTCGTTGTGGCGACGCTTAGTAGAGGTCTATGTCCAGCAGTGGACGTTTTTCGGCTGAGATGATGATGATAATGATTTCCACCAGTATTCTTTAGGTGAAAGGTTCGATAATATGGTATCTGGTCTAGGTACCTACGTACATGCACTTAGAACCTCCTATACTTCCTTCCCGAAAACGTAGCTGTGTGGCTTTGGCCAAGTGGTATTGCGAATGTACGCGTCCCTGAAATCACCAAACTCCCAATATCAAATTAGATGTACCTAAGTCAGGTTGTAAAATAGAACGAGTTCAAGAACATAGAAAAATCATAGTACTAGGCTATCCAAACTACAGTCATAGTATGTTCCTACAGGCGTCATGCGTCTGAATCAAAGAGAATTAAACCAGTGGTTTTATAGTCATTGGTCTGAATGAACAGAATCTTGAAGGGCTAAGAGCTTGAAAATCCAACTAATATAAAGGCGAAAGTATGTGGGTGTGTTTGTTTGTTACTTATTCACGTTTGAACGGCTGAATGGAAATTTCGTCGAAAATTGGTACACAGGTAGACTATGTCCTGGAATAGGGCATAGGAAACTTTTTATCCCTGAAATGTGTTCCTTCGGGATATTTTTCTACTATCACGCGAGCGAACAGCGGCGGGCAGCAGCTAGGAGTGGTAATGAAATAAAAGACAACTACATAATTAATTAAGTATTTAATCAATAAATCTTAACATTAACTTACATGTTTAAAGTACGCAGATACTAATACAATAAAAATGAAACTGAAAAAGAAGATTCATCACAATCGACAAACTATTTTTTTTAATATGAAAGATCGTATTTTAGTTACTTGGCCGACCCCAATATAATATGTAAGTAGTTGGGAAAAGGTTAGGTAGACGATGATGTATTTTAGTTACTTCTAACATCAACGTTATCTTGGGTAACCATTGCTGTAACCAAAAGCAACATGCTTATCATCATCATCATCTGCTTAGCCTTTTCCCAACTATATTGGGGTCGGCTTCCAGTCAAGCCGGATTTTAGCTGAATACCAGTATTTTACGAGGAGCGGCTGCCTACCAGACCTCCACAACCCATTAACTGGGGTAACACGGTATTTCATGGCAAGACTGGAGTCAGATTTACTGGCTTCTGACTATCCGTAACGACTGCCAAAGATCTACAAATGACAGCCGGGACCAACGGCTCAACGTGCTTTCCGAGGCACGGAGGAAACTCGTTATGTTAAGATGGTCACCCATCCACAGACCAACTTCGGCAAGCGTTGCTTAACCTTGAAGATCCACCTGTGCGGCTGTTATTATCTAGCCACGAGCTCCTCTAAAAGTAACATGCTTATATCTACCTCTATTTAAGTCAATTTCATTGCTGGCACCTATACCTACACTTACAGGCCATTTACATATACATGAGAATGAGATGTCAGTTTCATCTTGAGAACCGGAATATCTAATGCCGGTTGTACTTTTTCATCTTACATTATAAAAGTTTATTACATAAAAAAAAACAGTGCCCTCCCCTCAAGAATTAGTCTGTATGGTGGATGCGTTCATAAACGTAAAAATCCATATACAGAACTGGAACAACTATCTCTAGGCCATACAAATATTTGTTTCACGAGAGAAACGAACTATTGCCACTCAGTGCAGCTGCACATCACTCATGCCTTGCACAAACCACTTCGTCAAAAGGTTTCTTTTAAATTAAATCATCGTAACTATTAATTTAAAATAAAGGTTAAATATCCACATACTGGTTCGAGTCCTTGGTAAAGAATATCTAAAATAGAAATTTGAACAGCTGCTCTTTTGAGGGTCATTCAAGATGAATCTGAACTTGACTATTGATGAAACCTACCTCTTCTTTCTTCCTTCATTCAGAAATCAGCCATTTAAGATACCTACCTAATATAATATTGCTTATATCTATAGCGATATTCGAACTGGAGTGTCTTTGGTTTACGATACGTTGGTCCGACCAGATCCGCGCCGCTCTTAATTCTACGATTTATGATGCCCTTCACACCGCCAAAGACAGGAACAGATAGAGGAACATGACAAGGGCTAACCTTTGCCCTTATGATCACGCATTCCTCAGCATTAAGGAATGTATAAAAGAAGGAGAAAAGAGGTCTTTGGTTTTACGATTAGGTATTCTGGTATTCGTTGCAGGCAGGATAGTTTCTTTACAAACGCTTACATATTCAACCTTGCATATTATGGCGACTCCATTCCGTCGTGGTGGTCAGCCCCGGTGGTTTTGTGGGCGGACTTGGAAGCTCGTTCAGTTTTTTGGTCAGCCATACCATGAAGTAGAGGAATACGCTGAGACCCGAGAGCCTAAATATAAAAAAAATATAAAAATTATTGTATTAATCTGCATTTACTTGACTTTGTTATACCTACTTAGTTTACTAAAGCTTCTAGTGGGGCCTAGCTACAAATGAAAATGATTTCTTATTTATCACCAGTGATATCGAAGCCAGAAGCGAAAATTGGGAAAGCATGTCTGCCGCCATAAGGAAAAAAGACGTATCTAACATTTTTGTCGAAATTGAGTTACATACAAATTCGAAATCAGTAAAAAAAATGGCATCCACCCGTATTTTTACAATCCGCATAAATTAAACGGAACCTTATAAATCTAACTAATAAATAAGACGCATTTGCGATATGAATCAACTATTACTAAAAAGAAAAGACTGTTCTGCGTAGATGTGCCTTTTCAGCTTAGTGTTACGAAAAATGGGCAGGCGCAAGTGGTAGTAGTGCCTTTCTTACTTAGTATTGCTAGTGGTGCGGGGTGCACTTCAGTTGCGTCCATTCGACATATACGTGCAAATTCAGAACTCTTAGTAACATGCGTTTCATCCCTCCACTTCACATGACCATACCAAGACAAACGATTTCCTTTCAACTTTTCTGTCACTGGCGTCACAAAATCTTACAAAAACAATCAGAAAACGTAACAAGTATGATGAATCACAGGCACAGAAAAGCAATTTTATAAAAGACATCTATAAGAATACTACGTTGAAAAGACGTTTCTGGCCAGATACGTCTTTTCATTGTAGTTTCACGTATTTTATTGCATTTTTTTTACTAAAAAGAAACGGAAAAAGTAATTTATTAAATACATAACGATTATTTTATTAAAATTTACATAATATTCCTTACAGATCAAATTCTTATACAGACTTTTGCACTACAAAATGATTATTTTCTTAAATCCCTTTCGGACAGCGAATTTTTTAATCTTTTGAGTATATATCTTTTTTTTTCTCCGTTTCGTACTTTATGCAGATACGTCCTTTTCCCTTATGGCGGCAGATGTATTTATTACACAGATAGATATTATGACTCCCTCTTCCCCACTTGCAAAAGTGGAGTCCCCAAGTGGAGCCAACTCAGTGTTAACTACTGCATGAACACTTCTGATTTCTGGAGGGAAATAAAGAACATAGAGAACCCAGTGATGGACACACTGGCATGAACAATTTATTATGTTATCAGTATCGCATTTTAACTATAATATTAGGTATAGGTACCAGAACTATGGTCTATTCGCCGAAGCATGAGCCAAAAGGTAAACAAAGAAATATTTTTTTCAAAATGGCGGATACAACCCGACCGATAACAAAACGTCCTATTTTAATGTAAAATGTTCGCAGTATCTGTGGTCTACAATTTAGTAGTATTCAAATGTAATTTTAGGTTCTTTTACATGTAAGCTAGTTAATGCATAATTAATAAACATTAAGAAAATAATTAAAGGCATTTATAATGTTTGATTTCAAATAAATCTGAAAAGATAACATAAGTTCCACAGACATCATTCTAAAATATAATTTCTAATGTTGTCAGTGTATTAATACCGTAGTTATTTTTATAAAATATGTTCACTACATCAATCGTGACACATAAAAAACCCTTTTTATGGTTTGTCTACCTTTTGGCTCATGCTCCGGTGAATAGACTATAGATACTCTTCACTGTTAACTGGTGTGTATATTTTATTAAACTACTACCTAGTTAGATGCTGCTTAAAATTTAAAAAATAAAGATTAATAAAAATACGTATTTAATTGTTATACTTACGTGCCCAACATTTTGTAAAAGAAAGGACTTCACTGTAGTTATATCCGCTGCACTACAAGAATTCCCGATCACAGAATTCACACAAGTGAGGGCTGTCGATAGGTATTGACTGTTTAATATCGCGTAATGAGAATATCATAATAATTCATGAATCATTGGCACGTAACGGTAAGGCAAACTGTGTACAGCAAAATAGCTGATGGTAAGCTATAAAAATCTACGTCTCTTCAGCCTTTATTTCAACATACTTGATACAAGTTCTTTTTTCACCAGTAAGCAGCATTAATGTAAAATATAATAATTTTATTGCTTATTTATTAATTACCTACGACAACAGCTTTTTTGTTTTCACATGTGCATTTGATACAGGTGTTATAGACAATTAAAATAACTAAATGGAATCATACCTACCTACTTCGAAATATAGTTGTTTCTTCCTAGCCTTTTCCCAACTATATTGGGGTCGGCTTCCAGTCAAGCCGGATTTAGCTGAATACCAGTATTTCACGAGGAGCGGCTGCCTACCAGACCTCCACAACCCATTAACTGGGGTAACACGGTACTTCATGGCAAGACTGGAGTCAGATTTACTGGCTTCTGACTATCCGTAACGACTGCCAAAGATCTTCAAATGACAGCCGGGACCAACGGCTTAACGTGCTTTCCGAGGCACGGACTACTTCGAAATATAGTACCTACCTATTAATGTAAAGGTCTGAGACCTTTACATGAATAGGTAGGTAGGTCTGAGACCTTGCTACAAAAAAAAAATGACAATATTTTATAAATCATCTATCAACCGAGACGTTTTTCGGTTAGTCTCATATTATAAGACAACGTAAGAGTGCCACAGGGGTCTCATTTGGGACCAACTTTATGTGAGGTGTTGAGCGTGTGAAATAAAACAGATAAAAGCAAATTAAAATGCTCGTTTTACGTTTTAAACTAAAACGAGCAACTCCGTACATAAGTAGTAATGAGACCACAATGTTCTTTAAAATAAGAACTTACAGTTTATTTTTATTTTTTTACAGTGGGTATCATTTTCATAGCTCATTATAGCGCTTCGCTGTAACTGGCTAGTAAGCTTATATGCAAACAAAACAAAATATTGTTGTTGTTTAATAATTATGTTGATGATATCATTCACAATGCCCAATGGATGCCCGAATAGTTAAGGTAATTCTAGGTACGCAGTTACGTATGTTATATGTAATGTCATATGACGCAAAATAACTAACCTGCTCAGATTAGATCCCTAAGGTTTAGGAAGTGAATAAAGTGTCATTCAATCAATCAGATCACTCGCTTACAAGGAGGTAGATAATGCCGCGGAAAAAAAATGACGAGTCAGAATACCGTCGAACCACTCCAATCACAACCCGCGTCAAGAAATTCGATGATGCATTTAACCCTTCCACTTTGACTTTGACCTTTCACTTTGAGAGCAGCTTTCTAGGCAGTTTGACGCTTTTGAGAGCGCACTACCCTAGAGCCGCACTGCCTAGAGGCAGCTTAGCGAGGGCAGGCGACCCTAGGGAGCAGAATATCTAATAAACACTGAAACACCCTGAGCTGGTCTTTCAATATAGGGCGAACAGAGAGACTATTCCAGGTGACAAACCAGAGGCAGAGTAGCTCGTCGTGGGAAGTCTTCAAATAACTGCGCCTGTTTGTGTGGAGTGACAGAGTGCAACAGGGTTTTACTGCCTAAAACTGCACATTCAATAAATGGGCCCCCAAAAATGGTAGTTAATAACACGAAGTAACGTAGCAATAAGAGGCCTAAGAAAACCTTAGAGGTGCTTGAAAATCAAATCAAAAATGTTTTTATTTTACATAGGCCTATATGGGCACTTATAAAAAGTCGAAGCTAGTGCACAGGTATAACGCCTCCCAGAATCCCGGAATATGGCCAAGATCAGTTCCATCATCAGACCGCTAGACGTACGGTGCTGCACTACATGCAACACGGCACGAAACGGCATGCAGTATAGAGTGAACATCCCACCCATACCTACACCTACCTGTAAAACGTTTTGAGAACACATTTATTGCACGTACAGCTATAGAGAGTTCCTTGCCAGAATCAGTTTTACCTGATAGTTACAACGTGTTATTCACTCTTGTTTTAAATACCTAGGGGGAGGGGGGGGGACTACTAGTTACTTCTAGGCAAGTGTGCTCCATCGTCAACCACATCATCACTGGTGAGATAGTTTTCAAACTAAAAATAAAAAGCTATTTTCTTATTTTTTAATCATAGGCTCAGAAGACTTCTCCCTCTCTTGGGAACACCATCACCATATCCCTACGTAAGTAGACATCGTGATGGGGCTTGCGCGCTATACCTACCGTAGCTTACCTAAGGTGGGTGGTCAGACTAAGAGAGATTCAATCCGCAGGGCAGTTTTGTGGCGAATTGTTGGGCATTAGACCCCAAGGACTCGGTCTCCCGAGAGAATTCTTGTTCCTCTTCTCCGGCTTGAGGTGGCTTGCCTTTAATGGCCAGCCGTAGTAAACACTGATGGGGAACCGAGTTCCCACCTCAATTGGCCGGCTAGTGGAGCTTCGCAAGAACCACCTCGTCGGGAGTATGTGGGATGTATAATATAGGTAAGGAAGTTATAATCCAGTTAGGTACCTACTGATAGACCTCTTGTACATAGTACGGCCTGTACGCGCTGTACAGTTAATAAAACGTACCGTGTACAAGAGGCCATAGACTGCGATAAAACACTAATAAAATACGGCGGAGGTGCCGAGCCTGAGCGCTGTCGAGTAAAAAGCTCCTCCAGTGATCTCTAGAACACTGCAAACCGTGTCTACACACGGCGAAAAAAAACGTACCGTGTACAAAAGGCCGTAGGGATCTTGACCATACTTTCCGGATTGTCCTGATAGAGTGGTATAGGGGTAGCGACACATGACGTCACAGAATCCTGCATCGCGCAAGCAAAGTTCTCCGCGCGATTTGAATAGATACAGCAGCCCGAAATCATCTATCGGGCAGTAGCCCAACGGACATAACACCCCGTACGGTCGGAGGATCCTCCCTTTTCAACGGAGGTATGTGGAACTTTACTCTCTGTTCCACATACCTCCAAATAGGTACCTAATACCTCTCCTCTCTTCAAGCACTTCAGGATATGTTGACCTCTCGTTGCTACTTCACTGCGTGCTAGACGCCGTTTTTGTGGTGTGCAGTTTTAGATTTTACCAACACACTGTTTTAGGCTCAACACACACCGAAAGAGCGGCGAAGGGCGGCGAAGCGCAGAGCCACGAAGTCCCGCGCCTTCTCGAGCAGTCACAGGAAGGCGCACGCCTTCCTGAGGCCACCCGCGAATTCATGGGTCGCTCTCCTATGCGCAGTTCAGTTTCAACAAAACTTGAGCACCAAATAAATAAGTTTTTCTTCGTCCTCCATCACTTCTGTGTTCGTTGCACTGAAAGGAATGAATGCGAATGCTCGCCTGCAACAAATGCTCAGCGTGCAACAGACGCGCGCGGGGAGCGGACGCGAGGGGCGGGATATTGTCAGCGGCCGCTCGCAAATGCTCGAACTTTCTCGGGAATTCCCGCGACTTCCCACGCAGTCGCATGGCTTCGTTTATGGAATTTCCCGGAATTCTTGCGGCGCCGCGGGCATCCGCACGACTCGTCGAGTTTCTCATGCGATAATAAGTATTATGCTAATGGAAATTGTTTTTTTTTTTTCTTTTCTTTATCTTGCAATCGGTTCGTGAACCATTAGCAGATTTTGTGGGAGTCGGTCAGCATCAAGGTTCATTCTTCCAGTGAAGAATCTGCCTTCTCAGTATCATTTCCACCTTGCTCTAACTAGCAAAGTCCCAAATGTGGTGGCGTTTTAATCGTTTGATGGCTGATGGTTTACACAGAGCTGTGGCTAAGGTGTTATTATGGGTCATTAATCGGTCTTTGTAGGATTTTGATCTGCGCTCTATTTCCTCCTTTATAGTTCTAATCTGTAGATGCTCATGTAGTTCACAGGTTTTGATGAACCATGGAGCATTTGAAATGATTCTGAGAGCCTTATTCTGGAATCGCTGAAGTATCTCCAGATTTGAATTCTTTGCTGAGCCCCATAGTTCCACACCATATGCCCAGACAGGTTTTAATATTGCTTTGTAGATAAGGATCTTGTTTTCAAGTGATACGTGTGATGTTCCTGCCAAGAGCCAGTTCATTTTACGAAGGGTGATATTCAGCTCATCACGCTTTTTTTCTATGTGGTGTCTCCATGTCTGTTTCCTGTCAAGATGTATGCCGAGGTACTTAGCCGTTACGCCATGTGGAAGTATATCTTCTCCAAGTTTAACAGGTGGGCAATCTTCCTTCCTTAGTGCGAATGTCACGTGAACAGATTTGTTCGCGCTTGCTTTTATTTTCCACTCTGACCTCCACTTGTTAATCTTGTCGAGTTGGACTTGTAGCTTTTGTGATGCAATATGTGGACTTCTGTCACTGCACAGAGCCGCTGTATCATCAGCGAAGGTGGCACTAAGAACATCCTCTGTTGTTGGCAAGTCTGCTGTATATATAAGGTAGAGCGGCGGACCCAGCACTGAACCCTGAGGCACGCCAGCTTTTATATCGTGGAATTTTGAGTATGAGTCATTAACTTTTACCCGAAAGATTCTGTCTTCTAAGTATGACCTCAGCAGTACGTACAGGTTATGCGGCAGTTGCTTCTTAATTTTGTACAATAGTCCCTGGTGCCAGACCTTGTCAAATGCTTGTTGTACGTCCAGGAATACAGCTGAGCAATACTCCTTCCTCTCTAAAGCTTCTCCGATCTTTTCCACCACTCTATGCACCTGCTCTACCGTTGAATGGCCCATTTTGAATCCGAATTGGTGTTGGGGGATAAGTTCGCCATTTTCAAGTACTTTGCTGAACCTACGAGCAGTGACTTTCTCGAACAGTTTGGACATGACAGGCAGAAGACTTATTGGCCTGTATGATGACACAAGATGATGTGGTTTTCCTGGCTTCAGAATCATAATGATTTCCGAGATTTTCCATATACTTGGGAAATGTCCAGTCCTCAGAATCCCATTGAAGAGCTGCGTTATGAAGACTATGGCCTTCTTGGGAAGTTGTCTCAGAATTTCAGCAGTTATCAAGCAGTATCCTGGAGCTTTGTTTAGTTCTAGTTCTTTAACTAATTTCCAAACTTCGCGAGGAGAGCAGCACTGCAGTGGTGGACTAAGTTGGATGTCTGTTTCTAGGTAGTTTTGAATCCCAAAGTCAGTTGCTACACTACCTGTGTTAGGGGTAAATACACTTGCCAAAAAAGTTCCAAAGGCTTCAGCTTTTTCTTTGTCCGTTTTTGCCCATTTGTTATTTTCCAGCTTTAGAGGATGGTGTGTGTTTTGTGGAGCAGTTTTGCTGTTTTTTACGGTTTTCCAAAGCGAGTATTGGTTTTTTGCTGTAGCGTCCAAATTTTCCAACTTATTTTTTAAGGTCTCATTTTCAATATTTTTCAAATATTGCTTCAATTCAGCGGCTGCTCTATTGAACTCTCGTTTGTCGGAAGGATGCCGACTGTTATGCCATACTCTTCGAAGTCTTCTTTTCTCTAGTACCTTACTTTTTGTCTCTTTAGAGATATTAATATGTCTTGATTTGGTAGGAACTGGTGTGCATTTCCATGCTGCTGTCTGGATGAGGTTTGTTATATATGTTGCAGCTTCATCAATGTCCTCATTTGTTTCTAGTGGTACCTTTAGGTTCACGTTAGCTTCCATGTATTGCCTGAACTCAAACCAATCAGTTTTGTTACTGAATAACTTCTCTTTCTCCTGTTTTTCTATTAAGGTAGTGCTTATAGTGGCTATCAGAGGGGTATGGTCTGAACTGCTGTCCAGGCAACTTTCGACTTTAAGGTACAGGTTGGACAGTCCCTTATATACAAAGAAGTCCAGTAGGTCAGGTATCTTATTGAAATCTGTAGGCCAGTATGAGGGTTCACCTGTACTCAGGACATGTATTTTGTTTATGTCAAGACTCTTTTTCAGTTCTCTTCCTCGGGGTAGTGTTAATCGGGCGCCCCAGGAAACATTTTTAGCGTTCCAATCTCCACCGCATATAAATCTTTGCCCAAGAGTCTTGAGGAAAGCTGTAAAGCGGTCTTCCTTTATGGTGTGTTTTGGGGGACAATATATAGCAGTTAGGGTTAGTGAGCTATGCTTATCCTGAACCATTACCGAGGTGGCTTGTATGTAATCTGTTTTATATTCCTCCAAAACACTATGTTTGATGTACTTCTTGATGATGATTGCTGTCCCCGCATGTGCTGTTCCATCCGGGTGGAATGTAGAGTATACACAGTAGTTTCTCAAATTAAATAAATGATTGGATGTAAGGTGTGACTCAGAAACCAACAGTACATCAATATCATGTTGTGTCAGAAGTACTTCTACATCATGCCTATGGTTAACCAAACCATTAACGTTCCAGGTTGCAACTCTGAGTGTAGCCATTTTATCGTACAAGTTTAGTGATGATTGTTGTGAGTAGATTCATGATTGCCGACATCTGGTCTATTAGTTTATCTAACTTTACAGTCTGTTGTGAGAGCAATAATTCTAATTTGGGTTGATTTTTAGTGATATCTGCATACGTCGGTGTATCTTTACTTTTATGATAATCATTTTGATGTTGGTTCTCGATTTGTGGTCCCTCATCTTTTTTGGATGGGATTTTAGATTGATCTTTCATTGCTGTTTGTGAAGAGAACCTATGGCTGGTTTTTCGATTTAAGATCTCTTTATAAACAGCGCAACCTTTATAGTTAGCCGGGTGTGAGCCTTCACATAGTGCGCACTTTGCCGGGGTGTTACGATCTTTCTTTGGACACTCGGAAGTTTTGTGGGCTTGTGCACATTTCACGCAGCGATAGGGCATCATACAATAATCCTTTGAATGCCCATATTGCTGACACCGTTGGCATTGTGGAATCGGGGTTTTTCTTTTAGGCTCTTCTATCGCAACTGTTTGATGATATATTGATTTTATGGTTTTGACTGAACTATTATTCTGATGAGGCACTAGGTGCTAATGGAAATAAAGTTAAAAATCATATGACACTGAAACTGCGTTCCGCTTCGTTGCCCTTCGCCGCTCTTTCGGTGTGTGTTGAGCCTTAAGTTCTTTTTTCGTAGTATTCCGCTTCTGCCTGTTTGCATTTCCTATAAAATTTTGTTTTAACATCTTTTTTTGTATGCTTCCGCTACATTAGATACTTACGTTCGAGTTTGAGTCGACCTATACGAGGCCAACGATAGAGCTATCCAAGTATGCTAAATATTGGTCGAAATCGATACAAGATTACTTTCGTTGCATCACTATTATTTATAAATAGTACGCACGAGCAACTTAACCCTCAGCAACTATTTGTTTCTCACACAAGTCTACAGGATCAACATCATCATCATTCCAACCGAAAGACTTCCACTGTTGGACATAGACCTTCCCCCAAAGGCATAATAACTATATGAGAGGTAGGCACTAATTATTTATCGTCATCAGCAGTCATTTTCCACCCATTGAAAACTCAAATTCCGAAAGGTGCTCACCGTGCCACCCAGAGCGAAAGCAACGAAGGAACGGGGTGGGGTTTAGTCAGTAAGAGTCTGACGCGCCCTCCCGCTCCACCCAAAAGCGGGAGAAGTCATTCCGATGATTCCCCACTTGAAAAAAAAATCCATTATCCCACATACCAGCGTGATGAGCTCCCCTTTAGGCGTCATAATTCCATCGTCTGTATGAATACAACAGGGCCTCAAGTCTGCTATTAGAATTGTATCTGAACTCCATCTGAAATCCGTCGAGCTGTGAGGAGGCAATTTCCGATGTGGTACGTAAGCTATGGAGTATTTCATCCCATATAGTGACGTACCCGTCGGTAGCTCAGCCCGCCCATGGTTCAACGCCGACTGTGCTGAAGCTGAAAAGCGAAAGCACTCGGCGTTTCTTTCCTGGGTGGATGCTCGTGACCGCAAAGCTCCGGACCTGAGTTCAAAGAAGAGAGCCTTCAACCATGCTGCCAAGTCCTACAAAAAGGCACTAAGGAAGGCTCGCTTCGATCGCATTTCCCACATTGGCCAGAAGCTCTCTGCACAACCGTCCGGTAGCAGAGCGTTCTGGTCCCTTGCCAAGTCGGTCGAAGCGAACTTTTGTCGGCCCACATTGCCTCCGCTGGTTCGGCCAGATGGAACACTGGCTCATACGGCGAGAGAGAAAGCAGGTCTCTTTGCATCTCTCTTCGCCCATAATTCTCGTCTTGACACTGGCAGTGCTACTCCACCGACCCTACCTCACTGCGGCACCTCGATGCCCGAGGTCCATATAAGGAACAAAGAGGTTCTGAGAGCACTGTGTCGTCTAGACGTGAATAAAGCTAGTGGACCAGATGGTATTCCAGCGATTGTTCTCAAGGCATGTGCGCCCGAGTTGTCTCCTGTTCTGACACGCTTGTATCGCCTCTCATATAGGACCGGTATAGTGCCCAAATCCTGGAAGCTTGCCAACGTGCAGCCCGTGCCCAAAAAGGGCAGTCGTGCCGATCCTGCCAACTATCGGCCGATTTCAATAACCTCCATACTCTGCAAGATTATGGAGCGTGTGTTGAACTCGCGCCTCATGGCATACCTGGAAGGTAACGATCTCCTCAGTGACCGACAGTACGGGTTTCGTCGCAATCGGTTTACTGGGGACCTACTAGTGTATGCCACTCACTTGTGGGGCGAGGCCCTCGATAAGAATGGGGAAGGACTTGCAGTCTCCTTAGACGTCTCAAAGGCCTTCGACAGGGTATGGCACGCTAGCCTTTTAAGTAAGCTACGGCATCTCTCCTGGCCTGATTAACTGGATAAAAGACTTCCTGAGTGAACGGTCTCTCCGAGTTGTTGTCGACGGATGCTCATCAGAGCCCATGATGACTAATGCCGGAGTTCCTCGGGGGTCTGTTCTCTCTGCAACTCTCTTCCTGCTCCACATCAATGATCTGCTGATGCCCGGTATCTATGGGTATGCAGATGATAGCACAGTGTAGAGAGATACTTGCCGAGTACTCAGGCTAGTAAGGAGCTAATCCGGTCTGAAAGAGAGGCTATGGTAGAGCGTACGAATGACTCACTTCAGGCAGTCTCTAAGTGGGGCGAAGCCAATTTGGTGGGATTCAACGCCACCAAAACACAAGCGTGTCTATTCACCGCTAAAAGGAGCCCGTTCACCTTGGCTCCTGCTTTCCGGAATGTATCCCTGGAATGCGCCAACCGCCTTCAGCTCTTAGGAGTTGAAATTTCCTCCGATCCTTTCTCCGATCATTTCCTCCGATGGAGTACTGCAGCCACATATGGGCTGGAGCTGCAAAATGCCACCTGGCAGCTTTGGACTCCGTGGAAAGGCGTGCAAAGAGGCTAATTGGAGATATGGATTTGGCTTCCAATCTACAAAGCCTTGAGCACAGGCGCAGGGTAGCCAGCCTTTCGGTATTTTACAGGATGCATTTCGGAGAGTGTGCGCAGGAATTGCATGAATTGATTCCGCCATCCCCATTCCACCATCGGACAAGCCGTCGTAGGTACGGCGGGTATCCACCCTTTCGTTGTCCAAACCTCTACGGTCCGGACTAAGCGTTTCGCTTCGTCGTTCATACCGCGTACATCGAGGGACTGGAACAATCTGCCTGCTGCGGTTTTTCCATCCGATTATAATTTGGGTGTCTTCAAGGCTAGTGTGAATAGGCTCTTAATAAACTAGTGCGCCTCACCATCGACGATTGCATCACTGCTTACCATCAGGTGGGATCGCAGTCAAGCGCTAGTTTATAATGATTAAAAAAAAAAAAAAACTGTCAATCATTGGTTTTATATTTGTGTTGATTTTGATACGTTAAGAATACTAAGCGGAAATGAAGATGCTGAGATGGATGAGCGGCTTAACGCGATCCGATCGCATACGCAACTCATTCATCCAAGGTAGTCTTGGTGTCCGTGACGTGGGGGAAAAACTACAAGAGTGTCGTCTGCGATGGTATGGCCACATCATGCGACGCCCTATTGAGTACGTTAGTCGGAGATGCATGAATATGGCTGTCCTTGGGGCTAGGTCTCGTGGTCGCCCTCGCAAGCGCGACGTCGTCGAGTCCGACATGAGAGCCAATGGCCGTACTGGAAAGGATGTTGAATATCGGGAAAAGTGGAGAAAGCTTAGTCGGAAGGCGGACCCTGGCAATAGCCGGGTACCTAACTCCAGGTAGAAGAAGAACAATACCAAGCTCGTCAAAATCAACAATTATCAAAATCAAAAGCAACAATGATCGATACAATACTAATAGCAGACTTGAGGCCCAGGCGTGATGCTTTCAGTAGATCAGACACAACAGATATAACTAGCTTTTGCCCGTGGCTTCGTCCGCACATGTTGGTTACAGCGGACGCGATGTCGAAGTCAGACAGAGGACTATGTCCATCCTTGGGGTTCAAGCTAGCTCTGTGCAAAAAATTCATCCAAATCAGTTCTGTAGTTTAACCGTGAAGGTGTGACAGACAGACAGTTACATTCACATTTTAATATTAGTATGGATGTTAGATTTTTTTTACGTGAATTACCAAATGCTTTTCCCGCTGCGCCGCGAGATGTGTCAGACTTTTCCTCACAAAAATCTACCTACCTGTTTCTTTCAATTTTCCTTTGTGGTCGCGTTGACTGTTCGAAGAACCAGAACCCCGCAGGCCTACATAACATCACACCTGTATTCCTTGAAGGTGGACCTACCCAAATTATGTTAATATTCCCATGTTATGGAAGCGAGCCTTATGCCATCAGGGAAATTCCAGTTGGGAAACCCAATAACACCCAAGAATCGAACCCAGCAACTAGTGTGTATTTGAGTAACTGTTAAAATGTTACCTTCACGTACTTATAGCGAATTTAAATAGTGAAGTCGCCAAATGCAATGGGTTCATCAATTTGCTTATGGTCGCATTGTTTTTTAAATCACATCATTCTTAGGGTTCCGTAACTTCAGTCAGCAAAAACGGAACATTTACTAAGGAACGCGTGAAGGTATGAAGATGAAATTAATATCAAATAGATCTGTTACACTCACTAGGAAATCAAAATCTATAGGGTACCCCCGTTGACCTAAAATCCTG
Source organism: Mythimna separata (assembly GCA_030763345.1). Classification (NCBI taxonomy): domain Eukaryota; kingdom Metazoa; phylum Arthropoda; class Insecta; order Lepidoptera; family Noctuidae; genus Mythimna; species Mythimna separata. Next base: position 13,352,532 of record CM061180.1, read on the forward strand.
AGGCATGAAGCAAGGTCTCCCAGTAAAGTATAGAAAAAATGTCTAAAAACTCTCATTTTTGGTTACGTGACAAATAAAATTACTTTTTTGCGATTCAAAAAAATCTTCGAGAGTCGATTCGAGAATTGAACTATGTATTTACATAGGCAAGTTTGTACGGAACCCTCGATGCAAGAGTCCTGCTCGTACTTGGCCGGTTTTTATTCATTATCCCAACAAATAGTATGGTTGCCGTGTGGTAAAAAAGGTAAATCCAAGTGAATTATATATCCTGTGGTGTAAAGTTCACCGTTGTGACGCGTATGTATACTAAATTATAGCAACAATTGCTGCCCCAATTCATTCAATTAAACGGTAAGTATTCGGGCAACCAGACTAATGTTAATAACCATCCCGCAACCTGAGAAACAAAGGCATAAGAGTACGTTTGTAATATTGCGTTTATTTATTTATTTTTATACAAATTGACTAAATAACACATACACATTTATACCACTTCTAGAGTTCAAATAAAATGTTACAAAAAAAATGTCGCTCCTGAAACGTTATGTACCTAATTCGGGTCTCTACTTACGCCTTTATTCCCCTCGTGGTGCAATATAAGCAAAATAAAATTGATAAGACCTATTCTGGTGAATCAGTTTGAAAGTTCCAATACTATGTGATCAAATCTTTGATGCTTAGGGAATGAGTTATTCTAGAAGGGTCACAGATTTACCAACATCCATCAAGTGTTAACATTAAAACTCGCAACCCAATGAACCGACTTTTAATGAATTGTTATAAATTGAATAATGTACATAATGCAAAAAATGAGTTTATATAGTATGAATTGAGTATCAATGAGATAAGGAAGACCCGTTTCTCAAAACTCTTATTTTTTATCTTGCATGGTAAAGTTATTCAGTCAATAAAATCTTACTTACTAGATTATTTAAAGTAGGGATGAAGGGAAGAAAAAAACAACAAAATATAAAAAAACAACATGCAAATCGGTTATGTTGCTTTTTACTATCAATTTTTGGATGTATGTGTACAAGTATGAATTCGAGGAAAATAAAGGAATATGTAATGTTTCATAATATATACTCTACATCGCAGTACTTGTTACGAACAAACATTACTTATGTTATTTTCGATATAGTACTTCTACTCAATCGCTTTTTTTTTGTTCGATCGCTCTTCATTCGCATAAGATAATCATGAGAGCATGTTAATGTATTACATGTCACAAAACAAAAGAAAATATTATCTATAGAAATCCAATCGATTTAAATAAAAATAATCTAGCTAAGAAACACCATTCGTTATTTGCATAATATTAGCAAATACTGCATAACATTCTAACTGTACAGACACGTAAACATAATGAACATATCAGGGAAACATCGTCGGTGTCCATATGATATTTATTATAAGGTCTCGCTTACAGATGCATAGAAACGAACAATATTCTCACTGCGTATAGTAAAATCGGTGAAAAAGTCGCGATAAAAACCTAAAATACACATACTGAAAGTCTAAAAATATATTATAATAAATTTCAAATGTCTATACATAGATGAGTGTTCACTACGCGCTTATAACGAGCGTCGAGCGCGCGTCCATTACGTTATAATATTAAATACGATAAAACGAACCGGCGGCTCCGTCCGTACACACGGCGTCGTCGAATCGCAGATACGTCGCTACTCGTAACCGTACCGAAGGGACTAGACACATAATCCAAGAGTACCGGTCGCTCGTCTACGAGCGATGACGCGACTCGCTACTGCGTTACATAAAGTTCGTATCGAAAGTAAAATTACATGTAATGTATATATACTATATATATATGGAGCGGCTCGCTCAGACGAACACCTTGGCGAGCCCGTCGGCGCCCGCGCTGGCGATGTAGGGCCGCAGCGGGTGGAACGCCACGTCCAGGATGCTCTCGTCGAACTTCTTGCGGTGCGCCGTGATCTCCTGCACGCACGTCTTGGTGTCCAGGTTCCACAGGCGCACGGAACAGTCGTGGCTGCCCGACAGCAGGAACAGCCCGTTGGGGTCCAGTGCCAGCCCCGTCACGGCGTCCAGGTGCGCCACCATGGCGTGCGCGCAGCGGCCCGTCACGCCGTCCCAGAAGCGGATGTGCCGGTCTTCGTGCGCCGTCACCAGCAGCGGCAGCGTCGGGTGCGACCGCACGCGGTGCGCCGGGCTGTCGCACGCTACGCGTAGTACCGGCTGGAATACAGGAAACGACATGAGTTGTATTATCAGAAGTGCCGACTGTGTCAACACAAATGACATGTAGAGTGTGTAGATAGGGTTACCTGTCCAGTTTCGAGGTCGTAGAGCAGCATGGTGCCGTCGCGGTAGACGACGGCGGCGCGCGAGGCGGCGTCGGCGAAGTCAGCAGCAGCGGGCGCGGGCGCGCTGGGCTCGTCGTCGGCGCGCAGCGTGGCCAGCAGCGGGCGCGCGGCGCGCGGCGCCCACAGGCGCACGGTGCCGTCCGCCGACGCCGACAGCAGGCGCCCGTGCGCGTGCGACAGCGACCACACCGCGTCCGTGTGCTCGCGCAGCACCGCGCCCTGCACGACACACACAACATTTCATTTTAGTGAACTTTCAGTACGGGAACCATCACACTTTATCACCTCCCAATTAGCTTCCCTAACATTGATCAAATCACACATCCGCAACTAATGTTTGCTGATGCCAGACAAATATGAAGATAGCAAGACCTGTATAATCATCAGATGTATAAGCATACAGTTTTACCAGTAACATTTTGGAACATTAAAAATAACCATCAAAGAAAAATTATCCACGAAAATGACTTGTGCGTACCTGAACAGCGGGATCGTATGGGTCATAAGGGTCGGCAGTGGGCGGCGGCAGGTTCCAGACGCGGATGGTGCCGTCCAGGCCGCCGGAGAAGCACTCCTCGGAGCGCGGCGCGCCCATGGCCAGGCACAGCACGGGCGCCGTGTGCGCGCGGAACGTGTACAGCGGCTCCACGTCGAGGCCGGCCGACTTCTTGGCGGGAACAGTTCGCTGCAGGTTCCACAGCTTCAGCGTGTGGTCTTCGGACGCCGTCACCAGCGCCGCCTCGGTGGGGTGGAACGCGAGTGCTCGCACCTGAAAGAAAATTCGAGATTCAATTAGCGTTATGGCAAAGAAGAACAACGAAGTACCACAAGGAGGAAGCTAATTCTGGCACGCAGTACGACTTCAGGAGACGAATCACTATGAAATACGTTACATATAGATATAGCTTATTTTTTACCGTCTTATATACGGAGTTTCGACGATTACCAGAAGACTGCCGTGGCATGAACTGAAAAATTATTCGTCACGCGTGTCTTATTTTCCGATAGGCTCTTGTTTTTGACGCCCCTCTCGTTTTGTCAAGTGAGCCGCATGAGTCAAATCACCGACAATCGTTGTGGCGACACTTGGGGGAGTTCTAAGATATCCAGCAGTGGACGTCTTTCGGCTGAAATGTTGATTATCTAGACCTTAAAAACAGCAAGAAAATAGAATAACTTACTCCGTCGAAGTGCGAGCGCAAGGTGTACTTAGCGTTCCAAGTCTTGCGGAAGGACTCCTTGTTGGCGCTGGCCACGTCGTAGGCCTCGGGCTCGTTGCTGACGGTGAGCTGCGCCAGCTCGCCCAGCGCCAGCGGCTCCTCGTCCGCCTCGCCCGCGCCCGCGCCTGCGCCTGCACCCGCCGCTACCGCCGCGCCGCCGCTCGTTCCACTGCCTGGAGAAGCGGAACATTATTGTTATTAAACATTTCAAAAGTATATTCTTATTGTACACTATACTTAGTCTTTATTATACACTATAAATACAATTCTTATTAGGAGCTTAACAGGAACAAATTTTTTTACAGACAAACTATATGAATTGCCTGCTAAACACGTGTTTATTTACGGGATTTTAGCAAAAAAATCATCAAAACAACCCTCTCAGTTAGGCTTGCTTCACTGAAGGGATATTTTACGAACGACTGAAAAGCTTTACACATGAAATCCTGATCTAATGTTCACAACACTGTTAGAGCCTCGTCTAAGAAACTTAGAGGCAAACCATAATGGAGCAATGAGCAATTATCTCTTCACTACCCTAGGTTGACTAATAGAGAATACCTGTGGCATTAAGCCCGCCTTTGTACGTTGTGTTGCATACAGACTAATTATATGAGTGTTAAAAAGTAACTTACCAACTGGATACTCGTCGCCCTGGCCGCCGCCTTCGGCCTCTCTCTCAGTCAGCAAGTTGAGCTCGTTCAACACCTCTTCAGCCTCATGGTCGACTTCTTCTCCTAATGGGACAATAAACAAACTGCTTTGTACATATATAACTACATAGTCAGCCTTATAATGTTCCCACTGCTGGGACTCAGGCCTCCTCTTTAGGAGAGGGAACTAATGCGTGTACATAACACTTACACATTAATTGATTCTTTTGAAAGAAGCAAAAGAACTCAAGGGAATAGAGTCAACTTTGGGAACCTAACGCGATACATTTTACGACCTAAATTAAATTGTAAGTAAGGGATGAAGTTATATAGGGTGTATAACCACATTTTCTCGCTCGCTTGATATTTTAACACGTTATGGTAACGCCCCTTATTTACACATAATCGGCATACTTCTGGTTGTTATTTTTACTCAACAAGCAAGTTTCGAATTCGTTAGGAAACATACAGGGTCAATTCAAATCAATTAGCGAAACGCACAACAGACGTCAGTATCGACATCATATTGCAATAAAATAAAAAGGAAAATCTAAATTTTAATTTTGAAGTATCTACTTCCAATAATTATTGACCCCAAAAGCAGCTCTATTGACACAGATTGACGCTGTAAAATGTCTTTGTTTGATGATAATAGACTATTTTTATCTGAGGCGTAAATATCGCGGTTAGATATAAGTCTTTTTAATACAACAGTTGACCCCCATTTTTATCCCTTGTATAAAACAATCCGGTAATTGAAGAATCAGTATGTTAAACACATGCTTATAGTCTGTTTTTTAATCTCCGAGACTAAAATGACATTACGTGGAATGTCACACAACACAAAAGAACTAGCATAATTATTATTGTAAGTTTGACATTTGTCCGTGTCAATTTAGTCTCAAGGATTAAGAAACTGAGTTTAGTTATTGATAGTGTCCGAGAAGGATACCTTGTTTCCCAGGAGGGTGGTGAGACTGCTTCGCGTCCAAGTCGTCGATTTCGTCCATATCCATCTCCTGATTGGTGAGGAACTCGAAGTTGGCGAACACTGCAGCCGTCTCCTGGACCGAGAGCCCCTCCTCATTGTAACCACCGCCAGCGGAATAGCCGCTTTTACGCGGCTCTTTTCCTGTATCTGAATAATATCATCATATGAAAATTATGTTTAGCTCATTTACAGCCGAAACCAATAACCTATCTATCACATAATATCAGAGATTGAAAAACAAATGAAACAACAGAAAACATGATAATTTTTGTATTGTATCATTTGTTTTACAATCTCCAGTATGCCAAAACTGGAGATCGATAGGTTATTGGTTTCGGCCGTTAATAAAACTTTATGCACTAATGAAACACTTAAAAAGGGCATAGTTATTCAGTCAGTATTTTAGAGAAAATCTGAAGGTTACTAAAGCTTCTATCGACCCAAATTCTATACAAAACATTACAATAAAACATCTTGTTGATGCATCTTTGTATTTAATTTAAATAAATAAACTTCTAAAGAATATATTGAATCTGAATTCGGCCTTCAAAACATTTGTGTTTTTACAACTGTTAGTGGTACTAATTTATACTTACCATAATCGTATTTGCGAGCCATATGGTTCATAGAGTATGCTGTGCATCTGTCGGGTTGCTGCTTGTCATAATTCCTGTAGTTTGGGTTTTCTACTTCCTCATTGTTCAAGCCGAGCAGAGCCCGCACTCTATTTGAGCGAACATCCAGTATAGTGTCTGTGTAACCTATTTCCTGTTTGGTAGAAGGAATAGTTACAATTAGTAGAGATAATGATGTTGTTATTTGTAGAAAAGAATAAAAGGGCAGGATACTTGCAAAGCTTGACACAAGTAGAGAGAAAAAGTTGAAAGAAACAATCCTTGCTCTTTCTGATTCACATACAAAATCATATCTACGATACGTAAAATCGAAGCAAAAAAAGGGGACAGCGACGTGCTAGTTGGACCAGAGATACATCGCCCTGAATAGCTCCTAGAAATTATGTATTATGTCACACAAACAGCTACATTTTCCTGTTCATTAATAAGAACTAATAAAAATGCTACACACTATGGTTAGCATTGTGTCTGTTAACTAACCACTTTTGAAGGAATATATTGAAACCTTGATAATTCGTAAAACAATCCTAAACATTTTAATTCATTCAATTTAAAATCTAGTCTATAAGGAAGAATTAATATTAAACCTGTTTGATTGACATAATAGCACCAATCTTTAAATAAATTGTATTATCATCGTCATAATTATCTGCTTTGCTAAACCATCTAATCTAAAAACACAAATTATAATCATTTATATACTTAAATATTTCAATAATTTTTTATGGAACATGTTTGTAATATTAGGAGAGATAACACATAGTAAAATTATAGGATATTTTCGTTCAACAAATGGGCCTTTAATTTAAAGTCTTATTAAACAGTGTATATTAGATACATGAGTGACCTGATGTCTTGGGAATTTTATACACAAATCCTGATGGAACTTAGAAGTTCTTGTACAAGGTAGTTCTAATATTAAAAACAACTTGTGTACTCATTACACAGGAAATGGCAACTAACAGTATTCTCTACTTTAGGCTCTGGTATGTCTAGTATTTGCATACTTGAGGTTGGTATCTGCCAATCTATGATTTGAAAAAACCACATTTTTGATGAAAGAGTAGAATGCTAATGAGTCATAGTAGTCTGCAATTAGTACAAATTTAAGTTTTGATTCTAGTTCTCGACTGTGACCAACTTAGACCTCTTGTACACTGCACGTTTTTCGCCGTACTTATACACGACAAATAAAACGTACCGTGCACAAGCAGCCATTGACTGCGATACAACATTGATGAAACACGGCGGCGGTGCCATTCCGTTGCGCCGCCGTTTGTCCCAACAAGCTCTCTCAGTAATCCATACAACACTGCTCGCTGTGCCTACGGACGGCAAATTAACCGTGGCTAAGTACGGCGTAAAAAAGTGCCGTGTACAAAAGGACTAAGAGTACATACCTGCAGGTACTGTTTAATGAGCTGACGGCCTTGCTTCCACTGGGCTCGCTCAGCCGGCTCGGGCTCCGCAGGGGGCTCCTCCGGCGGCGGGCGCACGTCGCCCTGCTGTAACTCCACGCCATACTTGAGCTTGTGGAATTTAGCCCTCTCCTGCTTAAGTGCATATTCCAGCATCTTAATCCGCCTGACCAGGTCGTTTTTTAGATTTTCTTGGCCCTTCCTCTCACCCTGGAGGAAGGCAATCCGCGCCTGTGAGCAAAACATAAAAGTCAAAAACATGATTTAAAAACATTCACAACACACATCAATTAAAATCAAAATGCTCAAAACCTAAAAATTATGTAAATTTTTCTTATACTCATTATTAATAGTGTAGATAGAAGATAGTCAATCTTTGAGTCATAAGGTTATGAGCCCAGCATGCTGGTACTGTGTTTAGGTACATTTACAATGTTACCACACACTGACATTTCTGGATGAGTAATATGTGTTAAAAAACTATTAAGCCATATTTAGATTTTATAATGTTCACATGACAAAACTAGAAATAGAAGCAACAGTGACTTGCGCCCACTCCAAGGTTATTTTAGAGTCCTCTTTACCTTATATGGAATAACAACAATTAAAATACTTACATTTGCAGAAATCAATAAAATAAAGTACAAAGGAATAATTTACAGAATAATTCATTTCTTCATAGAAAATTGTATACACCAAGAACTATTTTGCACATAATCTAGTGTAATATTTACTGTAATACAAATTATATCTCACAATAAAATAATTTCAGTAAATGAATTATCAAATTGAAAGAATAAGAGCCAGTAGGTATGCAAACAGGTTTTCAGTTATGCATAAATCTTGTCTAATCAATTAACTTACATTACTTGAAATAGTAAATCAAACAGAGGTCTTACAAGTAACAAACATCTAAGGAAGGAGTCAATACTTTGGCATTGATTGTGCGCATGTGGCCCAACCATACATTTTTTTTCATAGCTGCTGGATAATAAGTTTAGTTATATTATGCATATTATTATTATAGAGAGAAAACAAAAATATGGCTAGAATTCAACACAGATACCGCTAGACCAATCAATTTGCAAATGACATTGATTCTTATACCTTCAGAATTAATTCTTATCCTCCACTAGAGTGGAACACATGTGTCTGATGTGGTAGCTTATGGGATAAGAAGCATGTTAAGGCACCAGCTGATGGGGAGACACAATAAAATAGAAAACCATTTGATGTGAGTTTGCATGTTTAAAGCCTAAATAATGTGTCAAAAATCTAAAAAATGTTCTGTTGTAACATATTTGGTATAAAACTCTTATTAATCCACAAGTCATGACCCCATTTACATCATCAAAAAATAATGAACTTTCAAATACATTACCTGAATGTTTTCCATTATCGATAAATAACGAACTTTCAGATACATTACCTTATTTCCAATTAAGGAGATGAATTTTCAAATTCCATGCAATCTTTACTACTAGGCTGTGCATTGTCTGTCAGTGAATTAATTAAGATTTTAAAATAAATAAAAACTTCTTATACATACATAACAATCTTCACAAGTAAATAATATTCACATGTTTCCTCTACAATGTTACAGCAGATAATTACATACTTGCTATTGTGCCTCATAATGGCTTCCAAATGTTGTTATGATTAATTATTTCACTTGATCAATCAAGTTTACATTACAGATATTTTGTATGTATAGTATGTATTAGTATGTATAGTATGTATTAGTATGTATAGTATGTATTAGTAAATATAGTATGTATCTACAATGTGGATAAGTAATATAATATAATTATATAGGTTTACTTAGTATATAAGTTTAAATTGTGCACTGGATCCTACCCTCGAATATGTTTTCTCTTTGTAACTCAAAGGTTTGCTGGAAGAAAACTCATTGCTGAGTTAAGCTCGCCTTTGTACATTAACTATTTAATCACCATGTCATGTAATGTTTATTTTTGTGTACAATAAAGAATTAAGAATTAAAAATCAAGGAAATTTGCCTAGTAGGTAGATTACTAAATAAACAAATTATATCTACAGATAAACTCCAGGTAAGAATGCTATTAGAAATGAACCATATTTAACCTAAGATTTTTATCAATAATAGATTTCTTGATATTGCATCACTGTCTACTGGAATTAGAGTTTAATCAGTTTGTACATCTTAAAACTAAAAAGAAGTTTTGTATAAACAAAGCTTCAATTAATCAGCACATAAAGCATCATTAATTAATAATTAATTCATTTATGAAGCCTAATTGGATTACACAAAAAGGTCTAGCAGTAAAACAACATCACCAATATACAATAAATCACATAAAAGTATGCAAATTTATTGATGAAATGCTATGGTATTATGCTACACCTTATTTAACTATTTTAACATTAGACACATTATGAATGTGAACTGAAAAAGACCTTTATCATCATTATTTTAATATTACTACAACATAGCAGTGAAGTTACAAGAAAAATATCACCATTCTAAAGGTAAATAAGGTATCAAATGTTTAAAGTGAAGCACTTCTACTATTAGGCCTGATCAGATTAATTTCTGATACTGACAAAAAGAACACATCAATCAATCATTGATTACATTGTACACAATTTAAAAAACACGAGCCTAAAAGAAAATTAGAAGCAGTATATAAAATAAAGTATACAATTCTAATATTTTGGTTTGAATACAAAAGCAGTCTAAGATCTAATTGTTTTGAAGTCCTAAAATGATTAATCTATTGTAAAAATACGTGGATCAAACGACATGCTAATTTAGATTTCAAATTTCAGCCTGTACATTGCTGTGGCAAGGAACGTTACACTATTTAGGTAAACATTAAAAAATAAAAATAAATCACCTCAAACTCAGCTCTGTCCACCTCCCATTGTGATCTCTCGAGCTCGAATCTCGCCCATTCGTGTTGGATGAAGTGCAAAATGCCCGGTATTGAATACTGGACACTTTGGCTAGGTTCGTCATTTTGTTTGTTATTTACACTGACTCCGATTTGAGATCCAACTTGCCCTCCGTTGTGATGAGATACGGAGCTATCATCCATGGCTGTGGGGATTTTCATGACATGGCCACCATTACCATTACCGAACTTTACTTGTCACACACCTATCCTATAGAACTACGAAGATGAACTATGCGAAATGAAATACTAACACATTATTAAAACTATATTTCAACTAATGTTCACGTATGTGACACCATCTAAAATATTTTTTATCGACGAATTCATGAATGACAAAAATTATTGCATGACGGAAAGAAAAGTCGCAACGACGTCCGTCCGCTACATTGCTTTTACTTTTTTTTTCAATGTTGCCATACATTTCAATACAATTCATAGACAATATTATACCGCAAATGATTTGTCAAGTAAAAGGTATAAGAAACATTGTTTTCTTTTTATCAGAAACCTTGAAATCAGTTCGTTTAGCACTTGCTACAAACTATAAACAAATACAAAAACATGAATGTTTAGGGAAGCAGAAGTACGCAGACTACCAGCACTTACGGGCATGGCCAGCACTTGATCGGATCAGTGGCACAGCCGACCGTCAATGAATCAGTCAGTACGATAAACATTGAAGTTAGTTAAAATTAGCGCATAGAAAAACAACAAGCTCAGACAAACATCCTATTCCTGTAGGTACTTTACTTAAGTGGCATCCCACTGTTTTTCTTTCATTCTTCTCGATACCCGTCATATCAGCATGCAGTCCTTTGGTAAATATTTCTATGATAATAATAAGAATAAGAATAGTTCAGGTCTCATGTTTCGCCAGATTTCGCCTGTACACCTTGTCAATAACCTCTCTGCCAGCACTTCGAATGGTTTTATTCATTATTTGTTCTATTTTTACGTCGTTTGTTTTCTTTTTCACTACGAAAATAGAAATGTAATGTTTGTATACAATGAAACGTCATTATTTTGGAAATGTTGCCAACGGACGTAAAATTAGTTCTGTTTTTAGACTCTTTTGCCAAGCTATAAGAGTTATTTTAGTATAAAAATATCTATCTTGATGAATCTTTTTTGCATCATCAATTAGCCTTTTTTTGTGTGTACTCTAGATTCTTATGTATTATGCGTATTCCAATACTGATGGGCTACAAATATAGTGTGTCAATACCAATATAATTTGTTTACAATTCTGAACACCATTTTTGTGCTTGTAACTTTTGCGATTGTTATTCAATTTTTCGAAAATATAAATACCCCCAATTTGTATTTGTTTGTAGTGTACTTCAGCTTTTGTTTATTCCTGTTTTATATAATAGTATTGCACAGTTTTCTAAAGTTTTCTTTATATCGAGTTAGACCTTGTATGAACCCTACGTTGCCGCATCGACGTCTTATGCATTCAGATTGTCATTATTTAGTCACTAAAAATTTTAAAAAGATTTTCTAAGTAGGCACAGACATTTCTTGCTCGGTAAATCGGTTATCGGTATTGGTAATCTGTCTTCTATCTATCTATTATATATAAAAATGAAACCCGTTTTCCGTTGTCACGACATAACATGAAAACGGCTTGACCGATTTGGCTGATTTTTTTTTTTAATGTTCCTTGAAGTTCAATGATGGTTTTTACGGAGAGAAAAACTCTAAAAAAAAAAGTTGAGTAAAGTAGGGTAGTGTAGTGTAGTGTAGTGTAGTGTAGTGTAGTGTAGTGTAGTGTAGTGTAGTGTAGTGTAGTGTAGTGTAGTGTAGTGTAGTGTAGTGTAGTGTAGTGTAGTGTAGGGTAGGGTAGGGTAGTGTAGAGTAGTGTAATGTAGGGTAGGTAGGGTAGTGGTAGGGAAGGTAGGGTAGGGTAGCGTAGGATATGTAGGGTAGTCATTTAACGGGAGCGAAGCCGCGGGTAAAAGCCAATAATGTTGGCAATCATGTGAAAGTGCAATAAATTGAAAATATTGTGATCATTCTCGAAGCGCAAATTTTTATTTATTTAAAAAAATATTAAAACAAAATAACGATAATCTGTCAAAAATATCATAATAAGGTTAAGGTTACGCTTTCCTTATGACCACAGCAACAGATAACAAGCATGCTGTATTATTGAGTCTGTATCAGGGTTGGTCCAAAAAACCAAAGTCTCCAATCCAAATGATCGAAAAAAAAGTTAACCAAATCCTTCCGCTGGCGTCTGGTCGCCATCTTGTTGGTAATAATTTAGTTGTTCAGTTTGTGTTGCTTTACTCACGGGTAAATACTAAAATCTTGCAATTTAATCAATGTAATGGATAGTGATAACATTTTACAATATTAATTTGTCATAGATTTGTGATTTCTTACTATACTTACATTAATATCAGTAAAGTAAAACTACGCATTCCGTGCAGACCGTCCAGCGCCACACTTGTTTTTGACTTTGAAAAATTTTATTGCTGTTACTATAGTACGTGGTATTTTTTCAGGAAAAATGTCACGTTACGGTGACTGTAAAGTGTATGTGGGAGATCTAGGTAATAATGCTAGCAAACCTGAACTTGAAGATGCATTTTCATACTACGGGCCCTTGAGAAATGTTTGGGTAGCGAGAAATCCGCCCGGCTTCGCTTTTGTAGAATTTGAAGATCCTCGTGATGCTGAAGATGCCGTAAGTTATTCACTCTTTATATGTACCTAAACATAATATTATGGTTTCCTAAGTTCTTAAAATCTAAATAAAATGTCTATTTATAGATACGTGGATTAGATGGAAGAACAATTTGTGGTCGACGCGCTCGTGTTGAAATGTCTAACGGCGGACGAGGTTACGGAGGGCGAGGACCTCCACCTCGGTCTCGCCTACCGCCTCGGCCTTACGATGACCGCTGCTATGACTGTGGAGACAGAGGACATTATGCTCGTGACTGTACACGACGCCGCCGCCGCAGGTGACAATTTGAAATCCATATACAAATCTTGTGTGTTACGGACCTGTCTTTGGCATGGAATCTTTAAGGTAAAAAGAACAATTCCAAACTTTGTACCAGAAACACAAGATACTACCTGGCCTTGGTATTGTATTGTGAACTGTTGTTCTAAATTATGAAAAGATTCCATCCCACTGCATTGGACTCACTTATACCAATGATAACTATGTTATAGGTTATCATTGGCCTGTGCGCCGAGAACAAACTCGTCAGTGTCTGCACTTCTTATTGTCTGCGCTACGTAGCTTTCACTCCGCGGCGTGTACTGCAATTGAGTTGGTTGCATCGGTAACTTCGCTCGCTCTGCGAACTACGTAGCTACAGCCTACGTGCACACTTCACTTGTCGAGACCGTCATTGAGAGTAAAGTTCGTTCTGCGCGTCGCAACGCACGTCTAATGTAATCACTGCGTGCACTCAGTGAGTTACACATTACTATCCCATTTTTGTGTTCAAAGAAAGCCTGTGCTGTTATGCCAGAGATTTTTTTAGTAGGAAGGTAGTATGTTTAGTATAGACATTATTTATAGATTAAGCGCTGATGTGGAGGATTCTTGAAGCCCAACAATCATAAATCAACATTGAGGATATGTTTAGGTTGCCCATTATGTGAGAAATGCTTCTATATAAATAGTACATCTCAAATAATGGGTAAAACGGAGCAGCAAATATGTAAGGTAAATACTATTGTTAATAAACAGTCATTTTTAAATCTGGTTTATTAGCATTAGTATTTTAAAATTTTGTGTCTAACTTAATTTAGTAATTTTTCAAATCCTTGTCTACAGATGTTCTTGAACTTATGTTAGAAATTACTAAATTAGGTTAAGCGCAAAATGTAACCACAATGGGTGGATTATTAATGCAATGTTCTGTAAATTTGCAGCCGATCGAGGTCCCGTCGTCGCACGCGCTCCCGCTCTCCCCGCTCCGGCTCGCGCTCCCGCAGCCGCAGCCGCTCTCGCTCGCGCTCCAAGGCAAGGTCTATGTCGCGGTCAAGATCTCGTTCTCCATCCAAAGATTCCAAAAAATCTAACTAAACTTCCCACTCTAGTTCTGTGCATACCCACAATGAACAAATTAAGTTTTGCCTTTAAAATCCGTTATACCATTGTGTACAACAGTCACTCAAATTGAGTGTAATTATACCCACTCTACCTGTTTGTCAGTTGTAAGAATTTATCATTCCTGTGTATGTGTATTGATTTTAAGTTGAAGAACGATTGATCTTGAGATCAATAAATTGACGTTTTAAAAAATAATGGCTTTTATTTCATATAACATGCTAGATACAGCAAACCTGGAGTTGAACCTATAAGTTTGGGAGATATCAGTTTCTGAGAAATATAATTGTAGCACGTTAACGAGAAGTGCCGTTTGACAGATTGAAAAATGGGCTCGTTATTACCAAGTTAGATTATTCGGACATTTTCGACGACTAACCTGACGTTTTTGACGACTAACCTGACGTTTTGACGACTAACCTGACGTTTTGACGACTAACCTGACGTTTTTGACGGCTAACCTGACGTTTTTGACGGCTAACCTGACGTTTTTGACGTCTAATTCACGCTAGGTATCTGAAAATCCAGCCATTCTACCAGTGATTACATTCTCTTTGCATTCTACATGCGTCGTCCAAACAATGTAGGTAGGTAATTTGTATAAAAAATTGTGTCCAAACACATAAAAATACAGTGCGGCCGAGCGAGTCAAGTTAGGCTCTGCGAATTTTAGGACTTGAAATCTCTCACAAAAATAAAGATTTTAAAAAATATAATCCCAATAAAACAACTGCAAATTGTATTTTTTTTACATTTATGTTTGTACGAGTTTCTAATATAACACGAAGCATTTCACAAATTGACAAACTTATTACAGTTAATTATAATTAGGTAATTGATCAATTTCAAGAGAATTAAGGATTTTAATTGTCTATGGTAGAAGTAAAGTATGAATCATCATCATCTGCCTAGCCTTTTCCCAACTATGTTGGGGTCGGCTTCCAGTCACGCCGGATTTAGCTGAATACCTGTGTTTTATGAGGAGCGGCTGCCTACCGGACCTCCACCCATTAACTGGGGTAACACGGTACTTCATGGCAAGACTGGAGTCAGATTTACAGTACCGTGAAATCCGCCAACTTTGATTTTCAAGCCTAACATTGGCCAGTTACCAAAAATAAGCAAAACAAGTTGTAACGACAATATTTTCTCAAATGGCAATATTTTACTGTCTGTTAGGGAAAATAGGTTATATTTATGGCAATACTGATAGCTAGTTCACTTGCTACGTTCACTCAGTTGGCTGTCAACGGTCGTCAAAAAGACGTCGTTTTGAGTGGTACCAAATTGTGCTTCGTGTTTTTTAATTATAGTGAGCGTAAAAACTTGCCAAAATGAGTAGTTTTTTTATATGTTTTTGGGCGAATTCGTCATAATAACATGATGCGCTTTTTTAAATCATAACGAGTCTTTTGAACTTAGAAATTTAGCGGCCAATGTTACCATCACTTTCTGCGAACACAAGATGTCAACTTTGGCCACCAACAAACATGTGCTAGGGCTGCCCCTACTCACTTTCTTTTATACCTATCTTACCAAATCTCACCAAGGAAGAGGGGGCTGATAAAAAAAATCTCCTCACGTAATTGATTGACGTCGAAATAGATTAAGTAGGTACTTCTACGTTACTTCTGTTAAAAAAAACATCCAATCGATTTATCTGATTTTAGACAACCCTATGTTTAAAAATCATTTTATGAATTTTTAATAAAAATATTGGGTAACATTGGCCACTGCGCGGTACGGCTAAATTCGTAACCTTTTGTTATTATTATCTTTTAACCGTCAACTTTAACTAGTTTCCTATCGTCATTCTTAATTATTCGACTGTAAAAGCAAAAATCCAAGAGTTATAAGCAGTGGCTAATGTTGGCAGGATGTCGAGGTAATTTTGGTTGACTATTTGAATTCGTTTTTGGGTATAAATAGTCATAAGTTTTGCAGGTTTCGAGTTAAATATCAAGAGTTGAGATTGCACTTGGTTTGTAAATAAGAAAAAAATTGATACTTGTCTTATATTTTTTCAAAGTTATAGCCGATTATGTGTAAAAACCGGCCAAAGATGGCGAGTTTCACGGTACGGCTGTTATAAGCTGGCGAGTCTAAAGTTAGACGCTGCGAATTTTGGCGCTTGAAATATCGTAGAAAAATATAGGTTTTAAAAAAATTAATGCAATTTGCAGTTGTTGTTGCTGTTAAAAACTGTTATTGGTATTTTTTTTGTAAACCTTTACCGTGAAATCCGCCAACTTTGATTTTCAAGCCTAACATTGGCCAGTTACCAAAAATAAGCAAAACAAGTTGTAACGACAATATTTTCTCAAATGGCAACATTTTACTGTCTGTTAGGGAAAATAGGTTATATTTATGGCAATACTGATAGCTAGTTCACTTGCTACGTTCACTCAGTTGGCTGTCAACGGTCGTCAAAAAGACGTCGTTTTGAGTGGTACCAAATTGTGCTTCGTGTTTTTTAATTATAGTGAGCGTAAAAACTTGCCAAACTACTCAGTTTTTTTATATGTTTTTGGGCGAATTCGTCATAATAACATGATGCGCTTTTTTAAATCATAACGAGTCTTTTGAACTTAGAAATTTAGCGGCCAATGTTACCATCACTTTCTGCGAACACAAGATGTCAACTTTGGCCACCAACAAACATGTGCTAGGGCTGCCCCTACTCACTTTCTTTTATACCTATCTTACCAAATCTTTATAAATAACCTTTATAATTACGTTAAGTAGGTATCGACAGGCATTTAGGTACCTAATAAAAGTGATTGATATTAAAACATGTTTTTCTGTTAAAAAAAACATCCAATCGATTTATCTGATTTTAGACAACCCTATGTTTAAAAATCATTTGTATGAATTTTTAATAAAAATATTGGGTAACATTGGCCACTGCGCGGTACGGCTAAATTCGTAACCTTTTGTTATTATTATCTTTTAACCGTCAACTTTAACCAGTTTCCTATCGTCATTCTTAATTATTCGACTGTAAAAGCAAAAATCCAAGAGTTATAAGCAGTGGCTAATGTTGGCAGGATGTCGAGGTAATTTTGGTTGACTATTTGAATTCGTTTTTGGGTATAAATAGTCATAAGTTTTGCAGGTTTCGAGTTAAATATCAAGAGTTGAGATTGCACTTGGTTTGTAAATAAGAAAAAAATTGATACTTGTCTTATATTTTTTCAAAGTTATAGCCGATTATGTGTAAAAACCGGCCAAAGATGGCGAGTTTCACGGTATTTTTGTACGATATTTCAAGCGCCAAAATTGGCAGAGCCTAACTTCAGACTCGCCAACTTATAACGGCTGTATTGTACTGGCTTTTGACTATCCGTAACTGGTACTGCTAAAGGCAAAGGTATAAATATAAATGGGTATCATTTAAGCTGTCGCCAATTTAATTCGTTTTGTGTATCCTAAATAATAGTTTTGTCCTCAAAATAGTAGATTTGTCGCCAAAATGTAGTCACCAAACAATGTAAAATTAATTCTCCAATAAATCATCTAAAATCATGGAGATATAGGATCTAGTACCAAATAATTGTTTTTGTACTTATTATAATAGGTTTGTCCTAATAAGCATTTAAGCAAACTAATTGAAAGAGATCACCAATAAACCATAAATATTGTGTTACTACTAGACCGGGTGCCGGTCGTTATGGTATTTTTTTTTAGTCATCGAATCATCAGAATTACTTCTCCCACTCTAGGGTGGAGCGGGAAGGCGTGTCAGACTCTTACTGACTAAACCCCTATCCTGTTCCTTCGTTGCCTTCGATCTGGGGGACACGGTGACAACCTTTTGGATTTTCCGTGTTCCCCAGAGGCTTCGGTCCTACCGGGCCCCTACAGTTTGCTGACATCTCGTGGCATCGTATGATCATCGTAGGTAGTTACGAGTACCTACGACACATCGTTGAGGATGGAAAGCGCGCCAATTTGTCTCCGCCTCTTTGAACATATTTTCAACAAAATTATAAATTGATGTATTAAATTGGTAAGGAATACTACTAATTTAATAACCGAACGAAATAAAATGTAACTACTTTATTGGTGACAAAATAACAAATAAAAAGGAGTGCAGTCACGGATTGGTAATTAATCGATTTATTTGGCGACAGATCTACCATTTTGGCGACCGATCTACCATTTTGGCGACAGATCTACCATTCTGAGCACAAAGCTATTAATTTTGTAATAAAACTATTATTATAAGAACGAAGTTTTATTTTATTGGTGATCCATCTCTTATTTTTTGATAATTCATACCTGGATACACTTTTGGTTTATCTGAGAACGAAAATATTTCGTGGCGATAGATCTATTAATTAGGTAATACAACTTGATGACAAATATAAAGTTTGATGACAGAAAATATAATCCCCAATATAAATGACAGCCGGGACCTACGGCTTAAGGTGCTTTCCGAGGCACGGAGGAAACTCGGTATACCGAGTTTCCATCCGAGTTACCATCTTAACATACATGTTAAGATGGTCACCCATCTACAGACCAACCTTGGCAAGCATTGCTTAACCTTGAAGATCGACTTATGCGACTGTTATTATCTAGCCACGAGCGCCTCATGCATTATGAGTATAATTAGAATTTTATCTTGATAGTGTCTCAATAAATTGATAGATGGCACTCTATTGCAAGTTTACAAAGATTGTTTATATGGATCGTGCTTCTAGAATCTAGTAGTGTCTTGATTAGCCGGTGGATGACGAATAATAAGTAATTGTTACAGACGTCAGGTCTGGAGAGAATCTCCTCTGCTTGGTCACATTTATATCTAAAATTGGGGCGCCGCCCGTACGCAAAATACGCATTTTAGTCTTGGAGTTACGGTTCCCAGCCCGTTTTACTATACTACTGGGGCGCCTAACAAATATGTCTGTCATATTATGTTAGTCGCTAAATATCAGAATTTTCCGGCCAGGCACGGCGACACGGTAGACAAACAGCTGTTTTAATTCTATAGTCAACTGTAAGTCTTGTGCGATTACACAGCCGTAGCATTTGCGATAATCGTTAGCAAACTGGGCGAGCGTAACAAGACGGGCTCTTAATTATCAGTTGAGCTCCAGATAGCCATGGAAACACAGTATTTGTCGTTACGTGTTGTATTCATTCAGTTCTCTGTCTGTCCCGTTCATAAGCAAGAATGCATGCACTTGGCATCCAGCCCAGGCAGCTGAGCCATTTTGAAGATGATAATAATATTCCACAACTTTCACACAACGTCATCTAGTCCCAAACTAAGCGGTGTCGGGTCAACACAACATATAGGCTACATATTATCACGCTATCACCTACGGGGGAGGAGCCGTGAGCTGTAGAGCCTTCACGCAGACGACACGTTGCGGGCAGCAGTTAGTTTTAGATAAATTAAACCCAGATAAAACTAATGGCTGTGCTCATCACACAAACTTTTGTCCTGGCTGGGAATCGAACCCACGACCGCTGCCGTAGCAGTCAGGGCCACTGACCAGACCAACAGGCCGAACATCAATTTTTTTTTAAAGAAAACGCTCATTAGCCAATCATTTCAAATAAACACTACGCCAACCGTGCCATTCTTGCAAATTGTAGGGTCTGAGGGTTACCTATTATTCGAATGTTTAGGGATGTTCGCAGGTCGAAACCTCTCAATCTGTCAGAAGCACCTCTAAATTTCCTACAATTGATTGATAATTTTAAAGATGTTCGATGTTAGGTACATCGGCCTCCTCAAAGCGCCGCCACAGCAACCTGTAGTGCTATTCTCAGTGTAACGAAATCAACCGACTGATCTGGGGTTTTACCATGAACGTGTCATGACTGGTCATGAGCTGTCATGTCAAGCATGCGACCGAGAAAGAGGGATGGAGCTAAATACCCGATAAAAAATTCCACCATTGGGGGTGGTCCAGAATCGTGTACTCGATCCATGGCATTCGTTTGTGCGTCGACATCTGATACACCCTGTCTAAAGCTCAAACCCTTTAACAGTTCCTTTGAGGTTGTCAAATGAATAGTGGTACTGTCTCTGTGCCTCTTGTATCCAGCGGAGTTTCAAGGCTCCTTCCCACTTCATCGTTTTAGCTTCTTTGCGATCGGTGCGTCTTTTGTCGCGACGTACGCGGTCACCATTCCAGAACATACATTTTGCAGGCAATGTGCGTTGCCCACTGCTTCGCGGTTCTTCAGCGAGCTTTGTAGATTGGATGCAGTGTTCCTATGTGAATTTTATCAATAGCCTTGTAAGTGTAGGTCGGTAGGTAGTAATTTCAAGAAAACAATTTTGTCATTGATAGTTTGTTTATTAACACTTATTAAAACGTTCTACTATTACACTTATAAAATGGCGAATGAGTGTTAACTAATTTATGTAAGTTTCCCAATTTGGCTGCTATTGACTTTAGTTTATATTATGATGGTGTCTAAAAAACTATCAAACAAACATCTGCATTACCTTAAGTTATAATTCACTCTTGAGATCATTTAATGATATTTAGCTTTACATATAATTGCAACTCAGAATATTTTGCGTTAAAAGTGAAAATATTGTATTATTGACTTGAATACAAAAATAACGCGATCAATAATCTCACTTATATA
The DNA here is from genome assembly GCA_030763345.1 of Mythimna separata. Classification (NCBI taxonomy): domain Eukaryota; kingdom Metazoa; phylum Arthropoda; class Insecta; order Lepidoptera; family Noctuidae; genus Mythimna; species Mythimna separata. The sequence continues at coordinate 13,373,426 of CM061180.1, forward strand.
ATCTTTAAACTTATAAGTAAATAGGTATATATTATGTTTGTATAATCTAAATTATATTATTCATTTTGTAAAGAACTGTTTGCACAATTTTTAAAGAGTCGGATTTGTGTTGTAGTTACATTTGTTCACCTATTCTTATTAAGCATTTTAACGGACTAATACATTAGTAAGACAATACGGCAGAGTATGGCGAAACTGGCACTATTCCACATTCCTCAGGTTTACTTTATGAAGAGTTCTAATTTTTATTAAATGAACAAACAGTTAAATGTTAGGACCGCAACTGCATTTTGTTGGTATTTACCTACTTGTGGTGGATCATACTAATAATAATTCTGTTTTATGGCTTCTAGGTATCGAAAAATTTATCAACGAAGTATTATATTGTTATACAAAATAGGCCAATATTGTTGAAAAATAGGAATAAGTTCAATGAGCGTACATAGTGGCATTTTATTTACGTGGTGTTTTGATTGATAGGTAAATTACAAAGTTTTTGGGCTCTACTTAGAATTTTGTCGCAGTATTTATTTTGAATGTGTTAACTAGGGCTTCATTTATTATTAAATGATTACTCTTCAACTGCGATACATTTATCAGTGTTGATTGATACTGCGGGTTTTGGGGTCAAATATTTGTAGGAATTATTGATGAATAATCCATGTAACCACAGGATATTGATAAGAGGGACATTTTACATTTTGCCTGGATGATCAAAACATTCAGTCTAAAAGTGACTTGCAATTTTTTCGTGTAGGCAATATTACTGTACCAGTTAATATTAATCATCTTTTATTTCCAAATAGATATTATTATATAGAAAAAAATGAGGAATAGTTTGTAAGTTGATTACAAATTAAAGTTTTGAGAATGAAACGAAATTAACAATATAAATATTTACGAATTGGTTAGTCCTACTTACATTCTATCTACTAGCAATACATATCATCTTTTCTTAGATATTGTTACATAGAAAATAAAAAGAAACGAACAATAATTGACGAGACTCGCACACTAATATACACACTTCCATGTAAAATATCAGTACTTAAACGCACTGAAATCATAAAAAGACATCCACTGTGGCAAATCATTATTATCAATGTTGTTACTGAAATCAATACACACTGGCGATAAAACAGTAGAGATAAATGTCTGATACCTACTACTTTAAGTAAAACATTCGATGTAATAGATTTGCGACAAGTAAACATTAACTTACCAACCATGCATTCGATACGTCTTATTATTATCATGTACAAGTACCTGCTTTAATACAGTGCAACATTTTATATAATACATACATTGAAATATAACATAACATACAATAAGCTTACAGTTCGAGTTACGAGGAAAAGATCTGATCACATATCCATTTATTTCTTACTAAGGTAAATGAGCTGATCTGATGATGATGATAATATAAGGTAAAATGAGTTAAATTAGTAAATAATATCCGCTATACAATGCAACGTAAATAATATACTTAAACTAAATAAACCATCACAACATTGCAATGCAGTATTAAAGCAGGTCTTTATAACATATAAATAATCGCCATTTAGGATATATATCCAAATATTATACCTATGAATTTGACGTTTTTTTAAACTGGTTATTTTTAATTGTGTTATCTCGGGATTAATTCATTAAACCCCGAGCGAACGCCGGCGTTCGCTGTATGAAATTATAAATTCAAATAAAATTTAAATGTATCTACGTTATTCCTTTTTCGTCATTAGTTATTTATTAATTTCTTTGTGTTTGTAGTTTCTGTAATATCCCTGTATTTGTAACCATGAAACATAGTAAAAAAACAAGAGTTGTTTTATTTTTCTGGCTGGTATTAGCAACTCCACAAGTAAAACACACGTATTTTGCGTACGTTCACAATAGGGTTAAGTATAAATAGTTTCGACTTTACAAAAAATACAAGACAAAAAAACTAATAAATAACTTACTTCCAAAAAAGAATAACATACCTTTAATATAAATATCCTTTTTAAAGTTAAGTTTGAATTTATAATTAAGTAACCCAAAGATATCAGTTTAAAATAACCTGTTTTACACCAAAGTCACAGGTAAGGACCTCATTTGTAATGCTCCTCAAAAATCTGTAAGGTTAAACAAGAACACATTGCTGATTGTAATGTAACTTTTTGAAAACGTCAACCTGTAACTGCTAAACCAACTTTATCAGGAAAATATCTCAGTTATTATTGGATATATATCAATGATATGGAATTATTTTGAACCTCACATCACATTAAAACAAATATAACAAAAATCAATCACATAATATACACAAATACGAGAACTCTAAAATGCTAATCATTACTATCACATACATAATATTCATATCTCTATGAGAACTTTATAATGTATCAAGTCTGCATCTGCATTTATTAACACATGAGACAGACTAAAAAACACACAACATTACGGCAATGTTTCATGAGTTTATAGACAAGTGAAAATAAGACATTACTTTAGGCCACTCAAGATATTCACCCAGTTATAACACAATGAACAATGATCGTCATTCAAAAGTCACTCTTATTGCAACAAAGTGTCAATATGGATGCAGACTCAGACTCAATATCAAATTGAACTGAGAGCTTACATTTCAAGTAATTTTGTTCTCAACAGTCTCCAATTTCGAATCAGCTGTTATTCATTTCTTCCTCCATTGCTGCCGATCCGTAAAGGCCCCGATCAATTTAATAACATCAATTTATCAATAAGGAAGAACACTTTTCCCATCTTCGTATATACAACAAATATAAAAATATGTTTACAAGAGTAGCCTACTCTTTAAAAGCTCCTGAGGACCATTTTCAATGTTCATCTAAACAATTAAACTGGGATTTCCAAACTGATCATGGTTTTATCATGATAAAAATAAAACCAAATCGTAAAAGCAGTTTTCGAATCGAAGTTATGATAATTGTGCACAAATCTAAAATAAATGGTAAGTACCATAGTACATGGGTACCAAAGCATTTTATTTGTACAATAATTATTTGATCAGATTATAACGACACTATAAAGCTATAAAACACGGAAATATCAACTTACATTACTTTCCTGTACATGAATACTTTCTTCTCGTATTATTATGTTCCCTCACAGTACATTTATAGAAATAATCAAAGTAATATCCTCTTTTCTTTGGGATTTTAGATTAATGCAGCCATCTGCAAAAATGTTGGACCTACAACTTCTAAGTTCGATGCTCAGAAGTTTATCCTTTTTATCGTTGATTACTTGAAGGTCACAAGAAGGTAATTTCAACTTCAGTTTCCTTTAATATAGGCCTGAATGTCGTCACTATGACCTATGTCTACGAATAGGAGACAGAACTGGCAACCACAACTTTTCATGTTTCACAATTTATTGCTTCTTTTCAGGTTTCTTCACTAGATGTGCGTTGACCGGGTACTTCAGTTCCGTTTTCAGTTGATCGTTATGTTCTTCTAATGAGTTCACAGAATAATGAAGAACAAGCTCATTCAAAGTTCTGAAACAGGAGAATTAAAACTGTTTAATGGGATGTTTGGGAAAATTGTACTTACTATAGGTACAGGATATAGAATTTGATGTTTTTTTCCGGGTAGGGTGGGGGGAGGCGAACGTGTCCCCTGTCCGGTAAACCCCGTCCCAAATCAAGGAAACTCATTCTTTTTAATATATTGAAGTTTGAATTTTTGAGGTTAGAAATAAAAAAGTCACACATTATATGTATTCTGGCGAAAATCCTCAACGTTTTGGGGACAGAGTCACCCTCAGCTCCTTGAATCCTTGGAGGGGAGCCCCAACGGAGCAAATACTTACAGATATAAACATTTTAATCATCATCATCTGCCTAGCCTTTTCCCAACTATATTGGGGTCGGCTTCCAGTCAAGCCGGATTTAGCTGAATACCAGTATTTTACGAGGAGCGGCTGCCTACCAGACCTCAACAACCCATTAACTGGGATAACACGGTACTTCATGGCAAGACTGGAGTCAGATTTACTGGCTTCTGACTATCCGTAACGACTGCCAAAGATCTGAATATAAACATTTTAATATTTCTTACTAAAAAACAATAAAATAGGTATTGGATTGTATGAAGAACTCCCCTACGGACCGAATCGCCGGAGGACCGGTCGATGGAGCCCTGCTCCATTCTACTTCATGTTGGTTTAAAAATTATCACCAAGGGGATAACGGGGTCTTAAGACTTTGCATAATTACTTCAGACATAAACCTTTTCAACAATTAATTACGAGCTTGGAAGTTCCTAATTCACTATTCTATAAAGTACAGTTTAGCCGGTTTTTTTTAAATGGCCGTTTATCGTGTTTATAAACTTTAAGATCCTCAACAACATTTACAAATGAGTTATATTCATTTCGAATATACTATAGTCCTCTAAGAAAATGCATAAAGTAGAAACTAAATTCTCATAAGATATTTATAACATATGATAAGATATTCACACCCTGTATATAATATTTACAAGCCATCAGGGATTAGTACTTTATCAAATAGATTATAGAACCACATTTTATATTATGTTGAGCTGGGTGTCTGTCTGAAACTCTACTTTTAAAGCCTCTTGTACACAGCACGATTTTCGCCGTGCGTAGCCACGGATAATTCTCCGTACGTAGGCACGGCGTGCAGTGTTGTACGGATAATTGAGAGAGCTTGTTGACACGAACAACGGTGCTACGGCACGGCGCCGCCGCCGTGTGCCATCAGTGTTGTATCGCTTTCTATGGCCTCTTATACACGGTACGTTTTATTTGCCGTGCCGCCGTACGGCGAAAAACGTGCCGTATGTAACAAGAGGCCTAAAGCGCGTAACTCGTGCGGGTACTTTTGCGTACGGAAAACGTACAGCAGAAATGAGTTTTTACAATTTTATAAAAAATATACAAAGAAAACTTACTCGTAAACATTATAGGGTTCCGCAAATCCATATCCTCGTTCAGTCTTAAAGATAATACAGTGATAGACCATGTTGTTACAACAAATAGATAAAGCTAGCTGGCCAGTGGAGTTAGGCCGAATTAAGAATGTGCCTTGAGGTTTCCCCGTGAGTAGTTGTTCAGCCATTTCTCTTGTACAATTAACTTTCCAACTAATCCACTCTCTGTGTGCATACAATTCTTCAAGTTTGCCTACATTGTCTTCTTCTAATAAATGCAAGTATTCATCTGTTTTTCCGCGTCCTTGTAGCCACCTGCAATAAATATGAGTTTATTAATTTCTATTTATAAATCTGTACATATAACTTCAACTTCACATGGTTGTAAATATTATTATATACGTCAATCTTACGTAATATACAGCTCAAATTAGAATAGGAGCGACAATGACCTCTATATGTCATGTTACTTTTAATAACAGTTTTTTTTTTTGTTATTGTTTCATCTACATTAGTTTTCTTTCTTTTTTCATTGTTGGCTATGATTCACCTTCTTTTACCATTCGCCACTACGCACACTTCACACAGTTGACACAGTGGTGTAGAGATTAGCGGAATTGAAAAACTAGAATCTGTTTAAACCTTTTTCGTTCATGATTCGTAATAATATCACGCTATACAATTTGATTTAAGAATTATGACGTCATAACATAGCGCTAAATCGATCCTATTCATATTTGAATCGCATATATGTTCGGGATGAAAAAAATGGTTGCCTGTAAAGTCGTTTTTACGGGCGAAGATTTTACGTGACAACGTCTTTTTCTCGGTAGAATATTTATTGATATGAATATAATTAAATTGCACAATAGGAACAAGGAATTGAATGAAAATAAGAATTGCACAAATTTTAACTATAGAAATATATTTTGTTTACTAAAATTCTCTAGTGCTGCGCGCGCGGCAGACCGATCATAGTTGAGTGGGAGAGAGACGCAAGGCATTCGGCGGGCCTCTCTCTCGTTCGGTGACTCATCGTAACGTTACCGAGCGTTACACTTTTTCATAAGTGACTCCCAGCCGCAACCTAATTTAAGACGTTGTCACGTCAAAAAAAAATTGGAAATATTTGTTTTTGTGAAATAATTTTAGATAAGCATTTATAATATTTTTGGATGCCTTCCTCCTTAAGAATTTGCAAGAAGTGGCTCAAAGCCGCGAAAGATGGAAATTCCTCGTTCGCGGAGGGAGGCCTTTTCCCAGCAGTGGGACAATATAGGCTAGGTATAATATAATATCATTTTTATCAGGTTACACTGGTCAGGTTTTACTAGTGTCCTCAAGAATTGAATTTAGACTAGACAGCTATGTTGGCAAGTTAAGATTTTTTTGCTGATACTGATTTTAAAAAGGATATTAGGTCTCCATTAATTGCAATTGACATAAATTACGTGATGGATTAGCAATATTTGGATCACATTATCATTCGCGTAAATATTGTCAATGGCAATTAAAAGGTTTGGAGACTCTATAGAGGGATGTGTCAGCACTGTTAAAAATCTATGAAATTCAACATTTTTCTCTACTATAATATGCATGTAATGAATCACTTTGTTTATCATATATTATCCCTGTTCTCTATTGGACAGGTCAGGACAAACTGTATGAAAATTCATAAAGTAATTTTTGAGTTTATCGCCTTTAAACAGACAAGACATTTATGACCCAAAAAACGTGATTTTTTGCCCGTTGTTTGCTACGGACGCGAAGGTACGGAACCCTTCGTGCGCGAGTCCGACTTGCAGTTTTCTATTATCATTTTTGATCAAAAACCCTCTACAAACAGCTTAATATTATGAATAAATATTTTTTATTTTATGTTGACACTAAGGTGTTCTACTCATTAATTTGTAACTATTGATTAGAAATCACTACATAGTATGAAACAAAATCGCTTTGTCTGTCCCTATGTTTCAATAGAAAAGAATAAACTTTTTTTTAACACCAAAATCAAGTAACAATTTATGCAGAAATGCTATGTATGTATGTATGTAGAAATGATATGCTTAGATCTTTAAAACTGCCTAATGGATTTTGATGCGGTTTTTGTAAATAGAGTGATTCAAGAGGAAGGTTTATAACTTTATATTCATAATACATGCATTACGCATAATATAGCACCCGTGGGAAGTTGGGGCGGGTCGCTAGTATTCAATAAAAGACAGATGTAATTTTATTGGGTAAAAAAAAAACGCTGAAATGTGTTATACCTAAAGATTTTTGTTTTAAATTATGTAAGGACAAAACAATGTTACTGCCTGTATCTGTTTGTTTACATAACAATTTCATAATTCAATCTGAAATCCAATATTATTAATTTATTTATAAGTTTTTTTTTTTTGCAATATTACCTTTAAATATAGTTGTAGTAGTATAGAAAATAATCCATACTATAAATGTAGCCCTAAAAGGTAACATATGAACAAAAACCATATTTTCCTGGTTTTATTTCAATTTTGAATTCAGTGTTGTGTGCCGTGTATGAGGAATGTTATAGAATATTGGAAAATGTTAATGCCACAATAATCTAAATCTAATGACACATAGAATAACTGAATTCACTACATCATCTTTCAACAGTTGAAATAGGTATGAATCAGGTACATGAAGAAACTTGCAAGGTTATTTATTGCAAATGTAGCAAATTTTATAATAATTTTGTAGTTTTTGACCACTGGTCTCAACTAATCTCTTGACCAATAGACAAGTTGAGACCAGTAAAACATACTACTACTCACTAGTCTCAACTTGTCACCCTATTGCATCACTAAAGGGCTTCTTTTGAAATGGTGTGATTATTTTATGATAATCATAAAAAACTAATATGTAGTATGTACTTACAATTTATACCGGTTCTTAATTTTGTAGAGATCATTAACATCGGATCTTAGTTTGGCAATTTCTCTTTCAAGCAATAATTGAGCTGTGACAGTATTTCTCAAAATATCATTTAATTCAGCTTTGGCTTGCTTTAGGTTTTGAACTCTTGATATTAAATTTCTATTATTTTCTAAAACAGGATTCCTTTCATGTGGCTGTGCCTCAGCTTGCATCCTCTCTTGTAAATTTAAATGATCCTCACAGATTTTGACTGTTTCTCTAAAGGCATCCAGTGCTTGCTTTTTCATATTAACTTCTTCACGTAATCTTGTATATTTGAAAGAGCGACCCTCAAAGTCTTTTGTTTTTAATACATATTTTTTGTGGATTTCCTTAAATTTAGTTTCTAGGGTATCATCGCTCATGTTTTCCCCGCCTTCATTTTCAAGAAGCCTAGAGAGAGGGTACATAAGCTTGATGTCCAGGCTGCTGTTACAATGCACCAAGGAGTACTCCTTGTAGAACCGAACAAGCTCCACCACTGACTTGAAGTCAAATGGTTCACAAAATCCATAACGCCCCTCATGGTTATAGATTTTGATAAGCTTGTTCATGCCACCTTTTCTTACTGTCAGAGTATAACCATTATCTTTATTAGATGCATTGCGCACCAGGAAGGTGCCATCGCATGTGTCCCGCAGTTTCTCCGTAGCCTCATCTCTGGAATATACAAAAAAGATGACCTGAGAAAAATGTTTCACAGAGAAGATCATCAACTTTGAACTTAAGAAATAACTACACTGTGTTGTGAGATACAAACATATTCAAACAATTTAATGAATTTCTAATATGAATTGTTTAACTAATAATATTTCACAACATTTGGGTTATGTGTCCAAGTATCTTTTCAAGCAACCTGAAACATTTTATAGGTAGGAACTAGATATTTGGGTTAAAAGCTTTTACTCATACTACTTCTTGTCATTTATCAATCAGTTTTAAGCAACCCATGTTTAAAACTTACGACTCTAGAACTTATATACATTTGGCACTTCTAAAATTGTTTGCTCTTTACAGACATTGCAGTTGCTTCATAATTTCTGTGATAGTAAATGTTGCATGCGAGGGACGATAAGCAAACAGACAGACATAATTGAACTAAACTTACCTAGTGATATCACCCCAATACCATTCGGCATTCTCCAAACTCTCTTCGGCTGACTGCTGCGGGGCGCCTATTTCAACCATTATTTCATAATTGGCACTCAAAGTTCATACATACTGAGATTTTCACTTTATTCATCAATCACTAACTTCAGCTGAACATTCATTAGCACATTTTCCGAGGATATTCTACTGTCAGAGCGGCTAGATCACAAAACTTCCGTGTTCGAGGTTACGATGAAAATAACCAATTAATTCACTTTCAAATCATTTTAAATCATAATTAACACAATATTATAGAGTTTATATAAACACAGTCACTGAGAACACTACAAATCGTGAACTACACTCCGAAAAAGAGGTATCTAGATCACAAAGGAAATGGGCAAGAGTATGATGATTGTTGCTATGGCACTAAATACTTCCTTTAATCTGTATTCGGGAATTTCTATAAATGGACATTACTTTATAATTCTGAAAAAAGGACATGGTAAGTCCATGTTTTATTCAATAACTCAATAAAAAATCATTCACTTCCTTTTTTTTTAAGTCAAACACTAGCACCAACCAAACCCGTCCGCCATCTATCTAATAGCCATAAATTAAAAAAAAAGATGCCAGTGATGCGCCACCTGCCGAAGTGCATGGGGTTCCACAGAAGAGCAAACAATAAAATTGCAACACTGTAAATATGTAATACTGGGGTACTTATCGAGTATCAAGCAATTTTAGTCAATGATTCGCTGACGATTTTGTAATTTCATATGTAATTAACTAATTATACCGAGTTCATCTGTTTTATTACTGTGATTTATAAAAATGTGATGTGAAATCACCGGTTATAAGTGACTTTATAATCATGTGTTACTTACTGAAATAGAACATCACTATTAAATGTTGTTGAAAGAAAAAATAAGAGTTTATGGTAGATTTTGTACAAACATTTGATTTCAATTTGTGCATGTTGTTGTAAAAAGAGTTTTTTAAATAAATTAATGGCTAATTTGCAAACACCATTATTTCAGCAATAAGCAGCATTATTTTTGTTATATTTTTGGTTATTTCACCAAGAATAAAATAACAGGCTGCGATGAATCAAGATGATGAAGATGAAGAATATGGAATCAATTTAGTTCTATCATCTATCTGAATGAAATTCATAAAACGCATCTAGATAAAATTGCTGAAACCTGTGAAATTAGGAAAACATAAGAATCTGACTTTGGGCCATTTTTTAATTCTACTCGTAGGAGAATTCAGTAATATAAAATTTGGTAACACAGGCACTAATACGGGTGGCAACTGGCGTGCGAAGTGTCTTTATAAATTTTGTACATCTGTCTAATCAAAAATGTTTTTTATTTTCATTTTTGCTAGGGAATTGTGAAATTATAAAATAACAAGAAGATAATGTATTGTTGCTTTGATATATCAGAGATATGAAATAATAGACAAGGAAGTAAACAAAAAAGCTGCGGTGTTTTACAGAAATGTTATTTTTCTGCGCTCATATCCACCGATTCTCAAAATGTGTATCAAAACTACTACAATAATATTTTGTTCGCTTTTCTTCTTCGTTTCGTCCACGCATATAAAGGGAGAATTCTCAACAGATGAATTTTTCAAGTTCCTTGTGAAGTTCGGGTTCCAGAAGACGGATATCCATTACCAAAAGGAAACATATGGCTATATTTTCGGGAACATAACAGCGAATGTTCAGTTTAAATACCCTATAACGTTCGCTGTATTAGATAGAGGCCACTTTTTACACTACTACAAAAGCCGTGATATTGCTGATAAAGAGCAAGCATGCCAGACCATGTTCCAAAATTTGAATGGGACAGCTTATCATCCCAAATGTAATGCCTATGGCCAAGATTTGTTTAGAAGAATTCCATGTCCGAAAGGGGGTCTGTGTATTGATGAAGACACACCATGGAATGTGATAAAAAAGAACCAGTTTACATATGTTATCCAAAACTCTGGACAACCCAGGTAATTAATAATATACTGACATAAATCTACATTTTTGTAAGTGGCATGTTTTCCTTAAGACAATATTAGCTAGAAGCCTTTCAATATATTTTAAAGATTTTTCCTGATGAATTAAAGAGGCAAAATAGATTCATGTTTTTGTAACAAACAAGATTATAACATATTTATTTTTGTTTTCAAACAGGTTTTGGTATGTATCAATGGTGTCATGTTACTTAGACGAAGTTTCCTGTACATGGCATCATTACACAGGAGCACCTACAAAGGACAACAAGACCCTCACAAACATACCCCAGACTATAAACTATGACTTCTGGCTGGTCAATGGAAGTCCCAATTTATCATTTTACAACACATTGCTGTACCAGTTTTCATTTGACAGACAGAACACATTGGAATTGTATCTTGTTTTCTGGCTGTGCTATATTATCCTATTGCCAGTACAGATCTATGCCGTCAGGTAAGGTTATTAACAATTTTTTAATATAATTAAATGTTAATTGTTTACACACCATGATGTAAAATTAATTAATACATTTTCAGAGATATTCACTCCAAAACTTTTAGATCAATAGAGTAAGCAGTATTTTATTGTATTACTGTGAATTTTTGTGTAACTCAAATCAGAATCTTTAGAGCTTTTTCAATTGATATTTCATTGAATATACTCTTCATGTAACCTGTATTTATTCCTATTCATTCTATTGCTAACACTATACTATTTTCTATTGCATTATTGCTTTGGTTTTTAGTATAAACATTCATAGTAAATGAATCATTTAATTTCAGAACTCAAAAGCATCCAGTGACAAAGTTATTCACATTCAGCCTTGTCCTGGAGTTTATAGCTCTATGCTTCAATGTGCTACATACTGTGAAGTTTGCTGTGGATGGTGTAGGGTTTGCTGGGCTGGCTGCTGCTGGGGATGTTTTAGATATTATGAGCAGAGTGAGTCACACTGTTATGCATCCTTTTTATACTAATCAATCTGGCTGGTTGTGACCAATCATTGTTTATTTCCAACCAGTGCTACATTAATATATAACACATAACTGCACTATGTATCCTCAGAGATAAGTCACAATCTGACCCTAATACAACATTGTAAATTAGCTTTTATGTATTTGTCACAATTGCTGTTATTGGTGTCACTTTACTACTAATAAATGTGAAGATTTGTGGTTCATAATTTAATATTTTAAGACTTCATTTTATGGAATGAAGCTAAGTCAAACTGAAATCTCAGGTGTATGTTTTCTGGTGTAGGCTTTCTGGGTTTAACGTTTGAATCCCCAACTGGTTCTATGAGACCGCGCTGTTATTGTTTTACTATTGTGTCTTGTTTCGCGGGTATCTGAGTAATTAAATGTATATAGATTTTTCTATGCTTTTCATTTAAGTCATGCAGTGTAGAAAGTGACATGTTTTTATTTTAAAGTATATTGAAGTTACTGATAAGTAAACAAATAGGAAGGGACAAATTCCATCAGTGAATATAGTAGGACATCTCTATATTTTTTTGTGTTTGGTATAACTTTATCAATAAGTATACAATACATATTGTTTATGAATAACATAAAAATCAATCACTTTGGTGCCATTCAGAAAGTGTTACAAATAACTGCTATTATTATACTAACAGAATTCACAACATGCTGAGGTTTGTAAATATGGATTATGTATTTCTATAATTTTAATAAGTTCTAGGCATATTTAATTAGTTCTTTCCTCATTCGTAACACATACCTTTATCCTGCATGGAAAATTCCACAAATACTTCCATATATGGGGCTCAAATTATTATTTTCGTCATCTCTTTCTGTATAAGGTTGAGAAGGAAAATTATGTAATTTAATTAGATTTGCGGTCTATGTGTTTCTATCACACATATTAGGTTGTAGTACTACTTACTCCGCCATTTTAATACTTATCATAAGACATGTATCCATGATAATGACCTGATTATGTTACTTATGCAGCTTTATTTATTTACATGCATTTTTATTGCATGTTACAAATACCTGCTACTTATCTGCCATAAAACAACACATAAATATAAATCATGTTTGCTGTTTTTAGACACTGTTCATGTTGCTCCTACTTTTGCTAGCAAAAGGCTGGGCAGTAACAAGATTAGAGCTCACATACAAACCACTAGTATTTGGAGTGTGGCTTGCTTATGGGATCGTACATATTCTTCTTTATGTTTGGAATACCGTGAGTACCTTTTGAATCATACTTTGACTTTTAAAACGAAATTTGGAGATTAAGTTGTTTTGTTACAGTACTGAAGTTGGACAATAAAAATATACCTACTGTAAATATGGCATAGAAAATGAATTACAATACACCTGTTACTTCTATTGTGTAAAAATGTTTTTAATCACCAATACAATATTGTAGCCTGATCAGGAACCTTGACTGCCGTGACTGTATAAATTTAATTGAAACAATCTTTTTTACTTCAAAATTATTTATTTTTAGACTGAAGTGGACATCATAGAAGAGATAGATGAATACCAGACATGGCCTGGCTGGTTGATCCTTGCTCTACGTGTAGCCATAATGACATGGTTTGTGTTAGAACTCAGATATACAATGATGTATGAACACAATATGCCAAAGCTTAACTTTTTACTACACTTCGGCGCATCTAGTCTCGTGTGGTTCGTGTACTTGCCGATTATTGCGCTGATCGCGCTGCAGATCAGCCCTCTATGGAGGTTCAAGTTTTTATTAGGTGAGTTACAGTTTTTTTTTCATTACGTGAAGCCAGCGATTGCGCAACTCTGTTTTATTTGTTGCCTACCAGTTACATTCACCTCAGTTGCGTTTTTAATTTTGTAGGTCGTGATTTTATTTATTTCTACTTCGTGTACAGTAGTAAAGTTTAAAAACAGATTAGTGGGTTCGTAATCGGGAATATGCATGTAATTTAATTTGCTAAATTAATTACTTTTAGCTCTGATGAACAAATTGTTTCCCATTTCCCTTTTCCAACCAGCTTGAATGGCATTCAATTCGTGTTTTAAATGAAGTGACTGCCTATCAGAACTCCAAAACCGACTTATTGGGCAACACGATTCTCTTTCCGCTTTCGATAGGCTGGTGGTCAGAGTTTTTGGCATCTAACTACCTGTAACGACTATCAAAGATCTACGAATGACAACCGGGACCAACGGCTTTACATGCTTCCCGAGGCATGAGGTGTCAGTAATGCCCTAGGTAAACGTTGAGAGGTACATATGAATTGAAAATTTCATATGGGTACTTGTTCGAACCCGCATCCTCATTCTTGAGAGGCGGGTGCTGTAACCATTGGGCCATCACGATACTTCGAAATAAAAAACAAAAACATCGTTATCAACAACGAACTTAAAAAGCTTCAAAGCAGTAAATAAGAAAGAGAAGTTCGATAATTATGGTCTTTGTCGTCGAAGACGACATGACCCCCATAGAAAACGGCGTTTTGGCGAGAGCCAGATAGTTTAAAATATCTTGCTTGCTTTTCTACCAATTTTGATATTGTTTTCAGTATTCTATTTTTGTAACATTTATTGATAACAAATATTATTTTGCGTGAATATTTCCTGTTTAAAATTTTCTAGAATATTTATTTTGTAGAATCTACTAATCAGTATTTAAACAAGGCATAATATGGTTAGCGAGTTTTAAAATTAAGGCTGTTAGTATCTCAAAGGAGATAATAATAATATTATCTTTTATTTATAAAGGTAGGTTTTAGAGTAATTTACACTTTCGCTGCCAAAGCGATTATCATTTATTTACATAAATGTTTTATTTTATTACGTTTATTTGCGGAGTTGATTACCTATTTACTACACATTTACTGAATAATATGTGAATACCGACATTTTCTTCTAACTTTAATGGGCTCTCGTTAAAATTGTCATGGCCGTTTACAGTGAACCGAATAATGTATGTATGGTCACGTATCTATCGACAATTCTTGAACAGTCGTTTTTTGTAAAACTTGTACGCGGAAAATCATTTAGTTATACGCAATTATAAACGTCTTTAATAAATCTTAAATCGTCTATTAGTTAATTGAAATGGTGTGTATGACTTTAGGTAGGTATATGTTTTAGTCAGTGCGCGTAATACGTTAATTATCGCTTCAATGAAACACGTAAATCAGGCGTTCCAATGGGATTACCTACCGCTTTAGGTAAGAGAGCGCAATTATTGTACCTTGTAAAGTCCACTCCTATCTGTTTTCTACGTCATACAGTTCAGTTGTGACGCGAGAAACGCTCGATCGATGTGGGATATACCTACCTACGCCTTGTAAAACTGTTTGATAACGGTCAAAATCCTCCCCTTTAAAATTGTGTAGTTTCACAATAGAATCATTCTTATTTCCGTGACGGTGAAATTTTAAACCACAGAAAAAAGAAGTACTTTTTTTCTGTGATATAAACTATAGAGCGCCAACTTCAACGAAGCTACGATCCTAATAAATACTTTTTTTGAGTTCATAAATCTGGACATTCACACACGTCGGTTTTTTTTATCTATTTCCTTCCAATTTGTTTCTTTTTAGGTAAGATTGATTATTTTAACATCCTCACACTAACGACTCGTGACTCAGGGGCAAACTTCCTAAAGGTTGCCCCAGGCCGTGGGTGTGCTTTTCCGAAAGGAAAACCCAGGACTTTGGAACGAAGGCAAAGAAGGAACGGGGTGGGGTTTAGTCAGTAAAAGTTTGACATGTCTCTCCTCAGCCCAGGAGCGGGGGAAGTCATTCTGATGATTCCCATATAATAAAAAATCACCTCACTTCATAAGGTTATTCCTAGCAGACGGCACGCATAAAATAACTCCGCTAACTCTGGGTGGATAGAGCAGCAGTGCTGAAAATCCCACCTAAGTTCTTTTAGTGGACCTTTACGTTCCAGTGCCATAGTAACTCTTTCGAACAAACTTGCAACTTTGGCAGGCATCGGGCCCTGTCAATGTTGATATCATTTCTTTGCCCTTATATTATATTATTATACTTAGCCTATACTGTCCCACTGCTGGGCAAATGACTCCCTCCATTTCTTCCATCGTTCCCGGTTTTGAGCCTCTTCTTGATATTTCTTAAGGAAGATTCGTTCGTTCCGTTATTGGTCCGTTCTTGGCTCTTATTTGCAGAAACTTAATTTGCTTTGTTTTAAAAATACTACGTCTGTTTTCAGGTATCACGTATTCAGCAGACTGCCTCGCTTTCTGTGTGATGGCTCACCTGTTGTGGCCGACGCGCTCAGAACAGTACTTACTGCTAGCGCCCTCTGACTATACAGGTATGTATGAATTCATTTATTTCTTAGATGGTATGGTAAAACGTTCTGGTATCCGCAACTTAATGACTAAAGCGCGAATTTTGCGTACGGGTGGGACAAATGTGTAATTCGATCCACACCAACTCCTCAAAAAAGGCGAGCAGCGCTTATTTACTTGTTGTTTGTGAAAATTAACATTTAAAAAGCCAGCTTTTGGATTTGTGTGGCCCCTGATTACATTAAAATAAGCCTCCACCCATGATGTTATATTATCAGTATCACACTAATAATAAAGGTGAACGTTTGTGTTAAATGTTTGTTAATTCTTCATGCACAAGTAGTTTTGGATGAAATATGCTACACGGGTAGTCAATTCAAGAACATATTCTAGAATATCACATAGGAAACATTTTATCCTGGGAGTATGTTCCCTTGGGACAATTTCTCACTTTCAGACTTTTTCGTTAGTAATATGTAATTTTGGGAGACAGATAGTAGAGTTGGCAGACTAGTCTTTGAAAGTTAAATGTATGAGTTGCGGATGTTTTATCCGGACATTTTATTAGTAAACACTGTATATTGTGGCTGTTAATTGTCCCTAAATACACAAAATAAAATTATTTACAAATTAAAATTATAAATGAGTATTCCTATAAAAACAAAAATATATGCAACACAATTACTTTGATACTATCGTAATTTGTGTTTTCCTGCTTGTGTAACCATGTTTCGATAATAGACTATTCAAACCGTGCCAATAATGTTCATCCGTGAAATATAAACGAATCACTCTACGTACTTTGAATGTATCTATCATGTAATGAATATGTAAACTCATCGCGTTACAAATTACAACTATGCAGATATTTTATTTTTATGTTGGTTTTTACTAACTTGACTCAGACGTCTAGTGTGCTCACTGACTGCACCAACGCGTAACTTGGTGATTTCATCCTTTATGAGGGCCCTTCCTTCCCCACTCGTCAAACATCAACGTAAGCATCGCTTTAAAGCTTGTTGTTACATCCAACGCGAGCCAAACCAACGCAATGTTTTATGAATAAGCAGAAAAAAGTTTATATAATTCCGCCATTCACTCGAATATTTCAGAAAACTTGTAAGATTTTTTCTGGTCTGTCATTTAGTCGTGTCCGTGGCGTACTGGACACATTTTACTTTGTCATGTATATATGACTTTGGCGGTCAAAATGCTTAATGTCACCGGGTTGTAGCTATCAGGATACACAGTCCCCGCCAGACAATACTATTAATAATTGATATCTTCTTTATCTTCATCGTTTTGCTCTTTTGCTCCATATTCGACGATATACGAAGCGTCTTCCATGTTCCATTATTCTTCTTCTGCAGTATGTATAACCATAAGAATACAAGGAGTTTTCTTGTAATAATATTGTCGTTAGTTATCAATACTCATCAAGACTTTTACTCTAATTAATGTAATGTATGTATAAGGAAACCCCTCGTAAAGTGGTATACTTGAGTACACTGTAACGTAGTCTATTTTATTGTATTTGTGCTCTTATCTATCGACCAGGCCATTTGCTAATTGGTACGTTGTGGGCGTAATGTCAATGTACAAGTATTTATGTCAAGACGACCGATTGTAATGGCGTGGCCACATTACCACGGCACGGCGCGGCGTCGTTAACGTGAAACAGGCCTAAGACACGTTGCTGCATCATGCAGGTATATAAAGTCTAAGATATTTGAGGAATCATAGACATTAAGCACTCCTCTAAAACGTGTCACATAATAAATGTACATTCTAAACGGAGTATGTTTAGAATCGACTACTGAATGATGTCAGCTAT
The DNA here is from genome assembly GCA_030763345.1 of Mythimna separata. Taxonomy (NCBI): domain Eukaryota; kingdom Metazoa; phylum Arthropoda; class Insecta; order Lepidoptera; family Noctuidae; genus Mythimna; species Mythimna separata. The sequence goes on from CM061180.1 coordinate 13,391,502, forward strand.
TTTTAAAATTGGAAATTTTGTATCATAAAATAATTCTTTATTAGGATAAAATATATATGCACATCTACGTACTAATACTAATGCCGATGCACTACCAATGTAGTGCGTCGATGCCAACGAACATACATACATGCCCATATTATTTATGTACTTGCAATTAGGATAACTAATTTCTTAAAAGACACTACCTAATTGCACTTAAGTAAATTTTACTGATAAATTATGTTTGACACTTCAATTCATACCCTTATACACATTAGGGTATTATTCCATTTACATGTTGTAAAGATAAACTGGTATTTGTAATACCTATATTACCTAATTTAATTCTGTCTTGTTTGACTTTGACCAGAATCTACTAAGGTATTACAGTGATGAAATATACTTCAACTAACCTTCCAAATCTTATTGATTTAGAGTCAAAGAAGATAATCAAACTGTAATAAAAAGTAATCTTGATTATCTGTAGGCTGGATTACTCGGATCACAGACATACTAAATGATAGGTATAACTTTTTCTTTCCATACATGCATGATTTTATCTGTACATAGTATGTTTATCAAAGTACTTGATCTATCGTAAAATATAACGTAGCAATGGAAACGACCTCATATGCTTGATTAAGAACACGAAGCGTGCATTAAAACGGCCCTGATACATTTTTACAACAAATTTTTATTCGGTTACTTATAATCTTATCAAAAACTGTATCTTTTAAGAGTTTTCGCGGTTCATTGTAACTAAAACTCATTATAGTATGCAAAGGCTGGACTAAAAAAATCATCCTCGAAAACTTAGCAAGTCCAAATTTTAATGGACATGGTTGCAATGGCTGAGGATACAACCCTATTGGTCTGAGCGTACAACATAAACACGATACAATGTCGCGTCGCACTACGCCGCTGTATCGTCTTAAAACGACTTCTATAATTGAAAGAAATTAATGTACCTATCCAGCATCTTCTGTATTTCTGTTGATTTCCAAATAACTACATAGGTCGAGAACTCGTCTATTATTCCAGACTAACTCTGGTAAATTATTGACGTCGTCAAACTGCATTGTGGCACGTACCTCGTTCCACGTTATGACGTCCCATCGTGAAGCACCTCGTCCTATCGTGTTTACGTATTTGCTCTGACGCACGGTTGGGAAAATGAATGGTTTTATCACCGTTATCAGCCAATATGGCCACAGCTGGATATGGAACTGCTTTTGTAATAATATTCTTTTTCATAATTTCCAGCGGGCATTGAAGAGCTAGACGAATTCAACGAGTCCCCCCACGTAGTACACAGCGACACCGTCGCACTCACAACTGCCGAAAGCATCAACGCAGACGATGAAGAGATCATATTCACGAGAGCCCCGCACAAAAACGGCACCGCCTTCTCATAGCAATGCGAACAAATCAGTGAGGATACCGTCAAGTAACGTCCAGGGCACGTCCCTGAACGAATGAAATTATGAATTTAACACGATCGAAATTATTTACCAATATTGGTCTCATTGAATAACGATTTGTCTCCAATATTTATGTAGTAAAAGTCATGTTGATTGTGTCGATTTAAATATGTATTGTTATTTGTACTATTTATTGTGAAAAAAAAAACAAGACGAATGATGTTGAACGAATATTATGAAAGAGTGATAGAAAATTCGAATATAATGGCTAATATATTTAGCCAATAGTAAATTTTAAATAAATGTATCCTGCTGTGTGATATTCAAGTACATTGATTCCTTATCGAAGAAATCGTTGAAAGCACAAAATTTATTTAACTAAGAATACATAATTATATGTAAGCGATATAGTTCCGGTCTCAAAGCGATCGTATCAGTGTCAATTAACAAGTTTATTTTCTTCAGTTTCAAGATGTTAAGAAGAGTGGAACAAAATATCACAAATGTACTATGTGCCAACGATTGAATCAACTATTATGTAATACGAAGAAAACTATTGCAGATACTTATAATATAAGAGTATTCGTAATCATTGTGTCTTTGTGAAAAATGTCTGAATTTACCAAAATATATTTAAGAAAATGGGTGTTAAAAGTGATGTTAAAGTTGAATGGAGTCTTTCTTATTGTATGTTGGTTTGTATTGTTCTCATGCACTTTTCGATATATTCATGATTCATTACCTACTTCTGGTACTTATTTACTGTTTACTTAAATTGTTTGTGGTATATGTAACTAAAACATTAAAGCACAGTGATCCTGGATGTACCTGAGTATTATAAAATATTATGATATTTGCATAGCACTGATAATGTACCACTGCACTGATTAGCCGTGATTAAACCGCGTTGTATTTGAAACGCGAATGGTATCAATATTCATTCTTATGAAGTTTTATGCTAGGACTGTACTTGTGTTTGGCATAAAACTATAATTATTATGTTATTATTGACACCATATTCAAAATATCATAAGGTATGAAATTTTATTCAGTTTGATTCATTTTTACGTATTATTTCGGAATGAGATTGAATAATTCTACGGGTTGGTGTTAAAGGTTCGCTAGTGAAATCAAATTCTTATGAAAAAAACGCTGATACATTTTGTATACAAATAGATACTTGAATATAACAAATAGACTCGTGATGTACAGTGACTTTTAGAAATGTTAAAGTACAATTAGATCTCAAATTGATGTTATCATTGTGATTTTTATGACAAAACTGCAGCTGAGTTATATTTTTGTCTGAATGTCTAACTTAATTTGCTTTTCGTGTTATCTGTCTAATATTATTGTGTGTAAATTATTTGTATAGTCGCCAAATTAACTAAATTGTCAAACTAACACACTATTAAAATTATTAGGCAAAATAGCTTCTAATGCATTCTTTTAGCGATCTTTAGGACTTAAAATAAATTAATTATAGCAGAGCATGCTCTTTAAAATTTTTAGAATAGTTAGATTCGATGGTCATATTATTTTGTTGTGGACTTTGGAATTAAACGCAGACTCGCTTATTTTATTCACAGATATAATTTGTGTAAAGCATGCTCTATTCGCCATTGAAGCAAAACGTTTATTGTTTCAAAAATTTGTCGTGTCAATGTAGCGTAAGAATAGAAAAGCTAGTGTTGTACATTTTGGGTTACAAAATTTTATTTTGTTACTAAATTATAATTTTATTTATAACTTTTGAAAATAACCGAAAGCTGAGTTTGTATACTGTGAGCCTAATGCACAAATACAGCTAATGTAATCATACGAAACTAGATTTAGTATGAATACGAAAAGATCGTTGATCTTCTTTGAATAATCGAACTATATAGTTTAGTGTACGCAAGCATCACATTACAATTACTGTGCATTAGGCCCCATCATGTATTAAATCCTTTAATTTACCAATCTTGGGTTAGTTTATATGTACAAAAAAAACCTTCACGTAGTCAAATACAATTAATTCCTCAAGTTATTGGTAAATTCATAGGCGAAACAAAAGTACTGATTTAACTGTTTGCATAACATAGCTCAGTTGATTGAATCAATTTTTTTAGGGCAAAACATATTTGTTGATGTTTTGAACTGGTTTAATTGAGTCGGATTACGTGTCATTCAAAGCTCTATGAATTAAATGATAAAGATATATAAACTAGAAAGTGAAAAGCAGATTATCTTCAACAAATATTTTTTGCTAAGTAATTTATAGCGCACTTGCTAATTTCTTCGTCAGGCGATCTGCATTTCATATTTTAATTGGCTCAAAGAATTTTAACAGGGAATGCAGAACGATTGTACCCACCAAATTTTGTGCGGGCTCGCTTATACCTACATTTTGATAAGAAAGTTTGCTGTGAGTCAGTGTTGTGTCCGTTGAGGACAAAAATGGAGCTTATTTATTTTTTTATCGAATTTTAACGAGATTTATGGACTAAGTTATATCACATTATAACCTGTTTACACATAGGTATTTCCTTAATCATGAATAATTTTTCCCTGTATAAACTAATTTTGTTACATGTGACAAGTTTGAAAAAATATCAGTATTTAGTGTTTGATTTAGACAGAACTTTTGTTTCATTTTCAATCAGGAATAGATAATCGTCTTGTTGGACATAAAATCAGACAAGGCAGTACTGTCAGTCTGTAAGATGAATACAGGATGTCTAACTATCGACTGTACATACTTTAATTAAAATTCTGTCTTCAAACATTTAGTCGCGTTAGTATGTAATCCCACTTGCTTGTAACTACTGATCCTCCACATGCTTTCGCAATTTTCCTGTGTTTATTTTTATACTATTATTCATAGTGAACAACATACAACATTAAAAATCTATTTCTAAAAACAGCATTAAAATATGAAAATGCAATTAGCATTACAAATATTGGCATGAGGAAGAGCGTGGTGCTAACATCTTGCTGTCTCTTGTACGTGAGTAACCTAAAAGCGGTGACATCACATTTCAGTTTGTGCTACCTTTTTCTATTAATTGACAGTTTCCCCTTCTATGAAACTTCCGACTTGCTTAACTTTGCACGAATTTGAAAAGTTACTGATTAAATTGAATCAACTTTCCACACTGTTCTGCTATCCCCAGTATGAAAGGTATTTTTCACAAATACTGTAAGTTTCTACAGTCGATAGTTTTACACCTTGTTTGTATACAGGTGTTATATTTAACTCGAGGGCAATGTAAAAATAGAAACTGACCATGAATAGCAGTAATGGATAAAGGGAAATAAATTGAAGGTTAACAAGGTAATCAAAGACCGTTGGCGCTCAAAATTGTATTTCAATTCATAAAGTTTGCTGAAACTGCTACAGAATGCATATTATATTTATATTGTCTGTGATTATTAATTAAAGTAAAAATCCTTTTAAGAATCGATCAAAAACTCTGGATTTAGAAATCAGAATTTCGGTATCGTGAATAGCGAAAAAAATGTTGACAAGTATATCTATACTAATATATTATAAAAAAATAAAATTTGTAACTTTGTATGTAGGGGGTAATCTTTGGAACTACTGGGCCGATTTGAGAAATTCTTTCAGTGTTAGATAGCCCATTCATCGAGAAATGCTATAGGATATATACCATCACGCTACGATCCACGGGAGCGGAGCAGTAACGAAAAATGCGGGTGAAACCGCAGGGGACAGCTAGTATTTTATATTTTCGTTCCAATTTGCCATCAAACCTCGAGTTTTTATATAAATCCTGTAAAATTAGTTATATTTTAGAACTTGCTCTCACTTCGCCTGTTCCTAAACAAAAGTATTGTTTTAATAGTTAATATTATTTCAATCTACCTTTAATGTTTTATATTTTGTGTAAATCCACTTTTATACGTAGTGTTATATAGTTATTTCTAAGCCTTTGTAGGTGTAAATTTGATGTAAATAAACTTTCTTATTATGTACACAAATATTGCTGTTTAATTTTATAGTTCGACTGGGCGTTTACGACATTTTGACTTTGTTTTTGCTTTTAATTTAAAATGTGACTTTGGGATTCTTATTCAGCGCATATACATATCGATGGTCCCTAGGTAAAGTATCGAAAGTGAAAATCGCTACTTTGCAAGAGAGCGATTTAAAGTTTATTTATTGCATAATTTTGTCACGGGTGATTAAATCTTTATAAAAATTAGGTCTCTAACTATCGGGAAACGAAGTTGTATTAAAAAATATCCTTTAAAAAGAGCTCAAAACAGTAATAATAAAAAATTGCTATTTTTTTGATTCGATACTTTACGTAGGGACCATCGATATATATAGCGCATAGTCTCACACTTAGTTGTTAATTTTTTTTACAAAATTCGGTCATAATTAGATGTTAAAAATAGAACTCCACCAATAAGTTTTTTTTTCAAGTGGTGTATCATCAGAATGACTTCTCCTGCTCTTGGGTGGAGCGGGGGGGCGTGTCAGACTCTTACTGACTAAACCCCACCCCGTTCCTTCGTTGCCTTCGATCTGGGGGACACGGGCTTACCTTTCGAAATTTCCGTGTTCCCCAGAGGCTAGGGCCCTACCGGGCCCCTACGGTTTGCTGACATCTCCTTGAGGCGCGCGTGGAACAGAACGCGCCATTGACGACTAGGCTCGGTCCAGGTTATTACTGGACTACCGAACGGCGAGCTACCCAGTGCTCGCTGTCCGCGAGCCCGCGCCCACGGTGGTCGAAAATTGCAATCGGGATCTCAGCAGCGGCGTCGTGAGAGCCGTTCCCTCGCGCACTCGCGGTCGACAGCCTCCTTCGCTAGCATTACTGCTTCGCAGAAGCAGGCCACCGCCTGCCACCCCTCCTCGCTCCGGACTATGGCCTGTACTAGGGCCCGGCGTGAGAGGTCGCCGCCGTCGATAGCCTCCACAAGGACACGGCGATGCTCCGCCCAAGCGGGAGACACCTCTACCGTGTGCTCCACTGTCCTCTGAGCGGTCCACAAAGTGGCGACACCCGGGCGGCCTTTCCTCCTTGATCCGATGCAGGTACCTCCCGAACTTACCGTGTCCGGGTGAGGACCTGCGTCATACTTACAGAACGAGAGAAGGCCGTGACCTCTTTCCAACCACTCCTCAAAGTCCCCACTCACCGCCGCAATGACGGCGTGCCCATCATCCACTATTATGGTGAGGTTACTTTGCCACCTATATGAAAGTTTAAATGCTAGGAATGGCATCATGAAGCCTGTGACTTAATTATCATAATTTCAGCCTCAAGACCTCCACTGCTGGACGTAGGCCTCCCCATAGTATTACCACGACGACCGGTTTTAATCCTGTTGTTATTATAATGAAAAACCTTAATTTGTGGAGGTAAACTAGCGCGATAAGATAATTCATGCGTTCTATTATCAGCTAACATGCGTACACAACTACTATCGCATTTGATACAAATATTTTAATTATTTTAACAATATTTTATTTAACTGTTTTTTTCAAGTGGGGAATCATCAAAATGACTTCGCCCGCTTTTGGGTGGAGCGTGTCAGACTTTTACTGACTAAACCCGATCCCATTCCTTTGTTGCCTTTGTTCTGGAATCACGAGCTTCCCTTTCGGAATCCAATCCATGGCCCCAGAGGCTTGGACCCTGCTTGGCCTCTAGAGTTTGCTGACATCTACGATTGCATCACTGCTTACCATCAGGTGGGATCACAGTCAAGCAATCTCGAGGCGCACGTGGAACAGAACGCGCCGTATAAAATGTGTTAAATATTTTATTTAACTTGCAGTGCTTGTATGTATTATGTATTACGAATGTGCTGAATGGTATACCTATGTAACTTGGTTGACAATACATTAATATGGTACCATCTACCATGGAAATGGTCTCGGCGATAGGAACTACTGAGCGCTACAATATAGCTAACCCTATCGTGTTTGAGACCTTTGAAATGGTCTTGATCAGTGGTTACGATAGAGATGAATAAAAAACAATCTGATTATCAGAGGTATTACATTTTTTATTACAAGTCAACAATAGTTACAACACTACTGTTGTAATATAAGATTGGATGAGGAGCTCGTGGCTAGATAACAGCCGTACGGGTCGATCTTCAAGGTTAAACAACGCTTGCCAAGGTTGGTCTGTGGATGGGTGACCATCTTGACATATCGAGTTTCCTTCGTGACTCGGAAAGCACGTTAAGCCGTAGGTCCCGGTTGACATTTGTAGATCTTTGGCAGTCATTACAGATAGTCAGAAGCAAGTAAATTTGACTCCAGTTAGTACCGTGTTACCCCAGTTATTGGATTGTGTAGGTCTGGTAGGTAGCCGCTCCTCGTAAAATACTGGTATTCATCTAAATCCGGCTTGACTGGAAGCCGACCCCAATATAGTTGGGAAAAGGCTAGGTAGATGAGTACCTAAACAGTAGTTACAACAACCTTATGTACGTGCTCCTAGACCAGTTTGCCCTACCTAGGTTTTGAAACTGAGAAATTGCGTACAACATCGAGCTTTTTTAATATGTGGAATCACACACAGAATAACTTCTCCCGCTCTTAGGCGGAGCGGAAGGGCGTGTCAGACTTTTACAGACTAAACCCCACCCCATTCCTTCCTTGCCTTCGTTACAGGGTCCCGGATTTTCCTTTCAGAAACCAACCCATGGCCCCAGAGGCTTCGACTGTTGGGTTCCGTTCAGTTTTCTGATATTTCTCTTTGAGGCACAACAGCGAGCATTGATTTTATCCTTTACAAAGTACCTACCCAAGTAGTCTTATTATTTTCGAGAATCTTGAAAGCCTTATCTTTAAACCGAAATCGGGCATATTGTAGGTAAGTACCTACTTACCAAAGTTAAAGTCCAATCTTACTCGTGGGACCTAAGGCTTTCAATGGGCGACTGAGTTGAGAATTTCCACCGACAATGGCTCGTTTAATAACATCATTAGCTACTTATTTAGAAAGATGATGCAAGCAGCAATACATCAGAGAATTAAAGACCTTCATACGCTCGTAACTAGGTACTGAGTTTTTCACACTTTTTTATATCGAGTTATAGGTAAAGAGCTACATCCTTATTTAAAGAGCAAATATGCTCCGTGAGTCGCTATTTATCTACATCAAATTTTAATTTAGCTATGATATTGATATTGTATCTATTATAGATACCTATCTAACTATACATATAGACTTCGACTACTTACATACCCATTTAGTCAATTTAGATAATTAATGCGAATTTAATGCCGCGGTGGTTAAATGCTCAACAAGATGAGACGAATTGTTCCTACCTACCGCAAATTTTATCGGTGCCTTTTTCGTAATCCTCCATAGGTAGATACCATTCATGGCTACGGTATTTCCGTTTCTAACTGCTGCACATAGTAGGTAGGATGGTATATGTATAAATAAATACAGACACTACTGAGGGAAAATGTTTATTTAGGTAGGTACCTACTGTATTCGATCCGGAGATAGTGGGGAACCCCTTTTAGGCTGGGCATTAGATGAAATTCTGAACTCAGTAGGCAGATAGGTAAGTACATACTACGATTAGCCATAGATTGGTCTGTAGCTACGTCTAATTGATGCAATCTGCAATCAGTGACAGATTAAGCCAGCGTGGGGCCTGTAGCAAATTCTAGCAAAGGGTATTTTTTTTGTCGAATTACAATCCTTCTAATTTATTTTTCTCATAGGCCGCAGAACCCTTAGGCTAGCGATAGCCCCACTGCAGTTTTTTTTTAAGTGGTTAATCATCAGAATGATTTCTTCCGCCCAAGAGGCGGAGCGGGAGGGTATGTCATAATTTTACTGACTATACCCGTTCGTTCTTTGCCTTCGTTCCAGGGTCCCGGGTTTTCCTTTCGGAAGCCCACCCATGGTCCCAGAGGTTTCGACCCTGCTGGGGCCCTACAGTTTACTGATATCTCTTTGAGGCGCGCATGGAACAATACGCACCGTTGACGACTTGGTCTCGATCCGGATTATTACGGGTCTACCGGACGGCAACTGCAACCTAAGCCCCATTGCTTAAATTTAAGCAACATATGTAGCATAAGTAGACAATGGTCTACTTATAGATATTACGGAATTAGTTACATATATCATATTTATGATTTAGGGAAATATCCTGACTTGCTTTTGTATTTCCGACGTGGCCCCACCGCCGATGTCCAGGGTCGGGAGCCAACGGATGCAATGAGGAATCGCACTCACAGATACCTATGATAAAATACAAATAACTACTTATCTTTTATCTTGAAACTACTTACCTATCTTTTATCTTAAAAAGTATGACTCAATTTTGACGACTCATCGACCTACTGATACTTGACCTTGATCATAATCTGATAAAAGCCGGATTAAGCTTTATCCGTCACCTGCTTTGTGTTAGACCGACATACGGTTTTCTTTATTCTTAGCCGAATTACGGTCACTGGCCTGATAAATTATATTTATGGGTAGCTACAGCCAGGGTACCTACACTCCCCGGACTTATCTCCAAAGTCCAGGCGCCTTTTGAAGGTTTCCCCTCGAAAACGCACAGGAAATCGCGATTTAATTCCGTGAAGTCCTTTCAACCATCGGACCACTATTAGACTTACGGCGATGCGTCACCGGTATATTGAACATCCCACCCATACGCACAAAGCGTATTGGAAACATATTTATTATGCGTACAGCTAAGGAGTGGAATTTCCTGCCGGAGTCTGTGTTTCCTGATAGCTACAACTTAGGAGTCTTCAAGTTAACGTGCTCCATTGTCGGCCACATTACGTAATTAGTGGTTGAACGTGAGCCTATGCATAATAATAATAATAAAAAAAAAACAAAAAAAAGGTACAGCCAGGGTATGGGAAGGAAGTGAGAGCATATTTTTTCTCATCGCGTCTGTATCAAGACGGCTATCACAGCGAAAAAACAGGAAGCTCCTAGTTTCGCTCCCCCTCTATAATAGACCTCATCTATCTGGTTAGCCTAGGTCTTTCATTAAACGGAGGCACTGTGACAGTGACAAAGACAATGAGGTGCCTAGGTAGGTCAACAGTTAATTGAACTAGAATACTTAATTAAGTAGTCGAACATAATTTGTAAACTCATAATAATTTGTAAACTCATAGCCACCATGACCAAACCTCACAGGTTCATTAATATCCAATTAACCTAAATAACACACGACATTCAGCCATTTAGTTGGATGCCGACGTTTAATGAACGGCCTAGGCATCCAATTAGCTGAATAACTTAGCCAGTTGGCTGCGATACCTATATCCATCAGAAAATATCGAGGGCAAAAGCTAGCTTTAAAAAAAAAGTATGAATTCTATTCTATGACGACTATTACGCCCGTCAATGGTGTGTGTCCTCCACAAAAAGTTGATTGAATAGGCACACGAGTCTGTAGTATTTATTACTTTTCTTACACTTAAATACAAATCAAACAACAATCGCCAACAACAATAATTTATTTTCTCACACACTAGTACATACATCATAAAAGAATTTGAAGCTAGCATAATATAAAGATGAAATTAATTATATAACAGGTACAAATAAATACATTCAAATTTTATCGTAACTCCTAATTGTATAGGTTTTAGAGAGACCAGGTACATACACATTTAGTCATTATAATATTATAATACTTAGATATCTGAAATACCTTTAAATTCTAATTAAATAAATATTTAAATGAAGAAACTATGTAACCATCAAAATACTGATTGAGTATACGGTACCTACTACTGCTGATAAAATTAAGAAACTAGTCATGAAATTGCTTATGCTATATTGCGAATACAAGACCGATTTTTATGCAAAATTGCACAATTAAAGACTGTCATGTCAATTACGCAATTTTAAATTATAGTTGCTCCAGATGGGCATAGCCGAGATTTTGTTCGATAGGATTAAAATCACATCACAAAAAATTGGTGGATGAAATCTTGACCGCTACAACTCCCTCTTAGTTATTTATAACCACATAGTATAGTCAGTGCTTCTTATTATCTGACCCATAATTATGTCTTTATATTATGCTGCGGCCAGACTATGCTCCTCGCGCTGCTCATCGCTCTGCTCCTCGCGCTGCCGTGATTTGCCGCGATGTTGCTCTCTCTCTCTCGCGCGCAAAGACCGACAAGATAGGGAGCAGTGGGCAGGACGAGGAGCATGACGAGTGGCATGACGAGTAACGTGGCCACACTATGTCTCTGCCTCCTTTCCTCGTTACTTCCCATGCTACTCGTCGAGTGTGTGGCCGCGGCATTACTCATATGGGTCAGGCAACATAGGGCACAGACCGTACATACAACTAGCACATTAATTAAAATAATCCATCGCTTTGTCACATTAACAGTTTTCCAGACTAGGGCCAAGGTTTTCCACCGAGCCTCCCCCCACCCCACTGCGGCTACGCCCATGCTATCAGGTGTTGTCCCCACTTTGTATAATAGGTATGAAGATAAAGTTACTAATTCGGAATGACTGCGAAAAAATTCAAAAGTATTTTAACGTCGTAGCTACAATGGTTTGGTTTACATTTTCTGTATGTCTCTAAAGCGAGAGCAGCTAATGTTGCATAAAAGATCGGTACTCCCTAACCACATCTGCCTCCTACTTAATTAGCGACCACATACTGCTAAATCGCTTTTTGGCCGTACCTACCCCTTGCAAAAATAACTTGACTAATAAAAAAAAGAACTGACTTCAATATAAAAACAAACAAATTGCAAAACTTCGGAAGCCGGTGTTTTTAGTTTAGTGTATCGGCACGCAGCGTGATACTATGTTAAGAAATGGTATACGATCGCTGCCGCGGGTCAGTTGCTGTTAGATAATGAAGAATTCTATTTATCTTCAAAGGCCTTCATCGGGTCCTTATATATTACATACTAAAACCATCCCAGGAAATAAATATGCATTTAAATAATCAGGCAGGTATGTATATACCTACACATATTGAGTTCGGTTAAAATCTAACACCATTGGAAAATCAATAAATCAGTAATCAGAGAATTTGCGACTTGAAAATACTCTATTTACAGCTAGCCACCATCAATAGCCCAGATATTGCCAGTTCTAACATTTTCCTGAAGCCGATAGTGGAACAGGAAGCTGTGGTTCTAACACTGCCTACCTACCTACATCCCAATTTTACAAGAAGCAACGACGCCTACACAATACTAATGCCGAGACTACGCCGATATCGGAACTCCGATTGTATCATAGGGAAAAATATCAAGTAATTTAAAAACCTACCTTTACGTATTTTTGAGAAAATATGTTCATTCGACTCACTCACAATTCGCGTTGAGTCATTTTGTAACTTGTCTTGAGTTTGACTAATATTACCGGTTTCAGGCGGACTCCAATTTCAACCGCATAATAATATGTACAGTCACATTTTTTACTCAGTTCAATAACTTCTGTCTTAACACCTAACGTACCTAACTGCCTTCTTAAATGATAATTATGTAGAGTCAACACAACTTCGCCATACAGCGATACAATGTGTAGATGTTGTAAGTATCCATTTATAGGACATGATTAGGATTCCTACCATGTATTATGAGAATGAGCATCTGGTCTCTGTTATAAACACAATGTACCGAACTCCCGATCAATAAACACTAGTAGGAAGCGGACTATCGCGGATGAAATGGTTGACCATTGAAACGTAAAAAGTAGAACAGCGGTTTTATACTGGAAGATATAGCACCCAACTGACCTCATATGGATAAAAATAAACAGTAAGACCCTTTGAACTTTAACCGTGAACATGTTTAAAATATTATACACTTGGTTGAGCAACTACATAATACTTTGGCATTACTCGGTCTTGATAATTATGTTTTTAATTTCACAATTGAAAGAATTTTAGTCTCCCTGAGACGTAATTGACCTTCAAAGACGTCCACGATAGTTCAAGCATTTAAATAAAATCTCTAAAAATAATCTTATAGACACGCGAGATTAATATAGAGCGCCAGCAACAGATATCAGCTTAAATTGTATCTAGTTATGTGGTAGGTAGGTATAGAGATTGATAGCTAATGTCTGCTCATCGTATCAGCATACAAGGGCACGTTTACGTTAGCTGTCTATTTGCGCAACACGTTACAGCTTTCGGATATAAACATCAAATAGATCATATTCTCCGTGTTAGCGTCGATGCCAGGGCTTCAGGTCTATATACCAAACGGATAAATTTAGATTGGTAGAGAGTGGTCGACCTCGCGTGAAGCCATGCAAGTGGCTGTGTGCTTATCTACAGGTTGCACTTATATCCGACACTAACCGACTATAGTACTACAAACAGGTTCATACCGTAGACTAGTATTGTAAGAAAATTGTGACTTGCCACGTGGGACCTTGATTAAACCTTCGGAAAAATTTATATAATTCAAGACTACTGACTTATTTTAATATAGCATACATAATTTACTGCTTTGTTAGAGGAAATTAGTTAGTTACGGATAATACGAATAAGCGATTAAAATGCGTTATAATATTATTAATCTGATCATTTTTACTACCACTCATCATATTTCCATCTCGTTATGGGTCTCCTAATATATCAGTTTCCAAATTATGCCACTAATAACACCAATTATATTGACAAAAAACTGTTGGCAGTTAAATCTGACCTTGATTGTTTCTTTAAACCATCTAAGTCAGGTTTTACTTCATTTTACCTACACTAAAGTTTATGAAAATAATTTGTTGAACCGGTAAATAAATTTTATAATTACCTATAATGAGAACATTAGACATTATTATTTAAATATTTTACCTTTAGTTTTATATAATATAATAATTAATTTTCAAAAAATTTTATAACAATAGAAATATCTCTGAAACAGGAATGTACATAATAAAGATTATACAATTTCATTATATTAGATAATAATAATTAATATAATTTACTTATTTATGTTCCTTATGAATTCAAATAATTGTGAAATAGAAAAATAATTTTACTATCTGGTTTATAATTTATAATATCAACAATATAATTATAAATATATATGTTTTTAATTATAAATTGAATTACGATATTCTCTTTTCAGTTATTGACTTATTTGTAATGTTAGATAATTCTAAGTTATAACATAACAATCTTTGTGACATTTTTATTTTTTTTTGAGATACTTGATACTCAGCTCAATTTTTACAATGCAAAAATAATAAAAAACATCTACATACTATAAATATTCAATTTTACACAAGAATATAGATAAAAAAGCACAGATGCATGGTAGGTCCTTGCGAGTTACAGTGCGTAAATTTTTTACACAAATATTTAGAATATGCATTTTATTTGACTATACGAAGTCTACATTATCAATTCAGTTTCAGCTAAACATCAATATTCTAGAACAGATTAAGTTAGTTATTAAGATAGATTGCTAAATTATCATAAACCCCGGAATATATGTATCCTACCTACTATTTTCCAGTAGGTTAAACCTTAATCGGGTTTCAGAAGTTGCAAATGCGTAAAATATCAATAATAATTATGAAGATATATTAATTGTTCAAAAACTATTCAGAACTATAAATAAATAACAAGATATAATATCACGTAATATAGTTATAACGTCTTAACATTACCTACTTATATGTATTGTACCAGTACATGTCGGAAACAATGGAACACTTGCTAATAAATAAGAAAAATATGTTCCTTATTTTATTACAAATCCTTACATTGTAATTTCGTAGTGATAAAAAATACATAAACAAAGTGTTAAAACATAAAGTGTATCAATTATTGAAACAAACATCACGGGAAAATCTAACTATGACCGCAGATGTATTTCGAGACGATATTACACTATCAAACAAAACTGCTATACATTTTTGTAAGACTGTGAATTACAATATCTTGCAATCATTACAAAGTACAAATGCAAACATAGTATCTACGAATGGCGAATAGACTAGAAACAGCACATTACCTAAGTCATGAAATTCTGTTTAGAGATTTCGCGCCTCCACTCTAGCATACACACGTAACGGTAACTCATAATGATCCTTCAACTGTATTCTGCACATTATCAGCAACAATAGAAGTACGTAACAAGTTTTTTACAGTTAGAATATTAAAACAGTCGTTACAATATTTTAGCATTTAGGTTATTATACATTGAGGATAAATAGACGGGCGCTTTCCCCATCCCAATTTCCTTATTTTTTAATGTTGTTTATCCATTATTATCCATATACGCAAATCGGAATAAACAAGGTATGTGCATATAAATGTAGCCTGCCCAAACAAAAGTAATTTACGTGGGACAGAATACTCATAATCTAAAAATGAGATGGTAATATTACGACTATTGTACATTAAGCGCTATCCTATCACAAACACCGTCTAACTCGAGGAAGATTAAGCGTTTTAAGGAATACTTTATAATAGAAGACTTCACTTAATTAACGGCGAATTCGTGATGTAGCCCCTCCACTTACAGGAGCCAGCAGCCGTCTAGGAACTAGGAGGCGTGCATTGCCTCTAGCAGGCCTCGACGCTCCAGGCAGCTTTAAATCAGCTAAATGCGAAGCATAGCCGTCATTAAGAGTTGTAGCCATGTTGCTGTACTTTTTACTGATGCGTCCAATAGCATAAATTTGCTTTGGAGCAAGACCACAGTTATGATAAACCGTAATGTCTTTCCCCGAACCGTATGCGGCATGCATAATTACTCCATGTTCAGTTATAAGATTGTTTAAGTGCGCTGCCTTATGCCCTAATGGATCCGTTGAAAACCCATCGGAGAAAAATACTAAGCCATGAGGGAAGTTATGCTCAGCCAACCATGATATTACTTTTCTTTGTTGCATATCGGGCCTCCCGGTTATGTATAAAATGAGATACCCAAGATCTTGCCAAAATCGCACGACATCGACAGCACCTGCCCTTACTTTTGGGTCTCGACCAGTGACGGATACACTGGCGGTAAAAGATCCATCAATACTAAACACAACGCACTCAGTTTGAGGAGGCACAACGGCTAAATGGAAATTACACATGGTGTGATCTCCTCGAACAACAACTCTTACCGGATATATGCCGCAAGCGAGACTTTGTCGTTCCGGTAAGGTGTATGTGATTCTTCCAGTCTTATCAGTCACTACAGTAGACAATATTCCCCATTCCCCTGCAGGAGGATCCTTCATCATGTAAATGTCAACTTTCTCGCCAGTTAAAGTAATCATATCTAATGGCCCGTACATGAAACGAGCAGTAAAGGTTTGTGGGCACCCTTCCTTGACGATAACGTCATTAGCCCTGTGATTTGCAGCTACATTTTTCAATTTGACCGACGTTCGTTTTCTCATCCATTTTTCTCTCTCTTGTCCAGGTTTAAACATTGAGCACTCCTTATCGTCTGCGTGTCCATAGAGAGCTAAATCGAAATGACCAATTTGGCGCAATATGAAAGCGATCACATCAGAACTTTCCCAGTAGCTAGCATGGAATAAGTGAGGTAAAGCGTTTGTGGGAAAATTCGTCAATCCTTCTGGACAGTACAATGCGTAATCTAGTCTCTTGGATCCCCACCACTTTTGCTGTAACGCGTTCATCGTAATTAAAGGAATGTTATCCACTAAACCACTTACAGTACTTTGTACAGATACTTCAGAAAGCCTTCTTAACACAGGAGTTGGCGGCATTTGCAAATGATCACCAAATAACTGAGGATGACTCTGTATCAATTCCATCAAATGGTAAGGTTGACCGTTACCCAAAGGATATTTAGTATATCTAGCCACATTTATTGGTGGTAAGTTAGTGAATCTAGCTGAAAGCAGCGGTTCCAATCTCGAGCCAACTGGATCTGTAGGGTGGAACAAATTGAAGACTTGTTGTACGGGTGGTTTCGTAATGTCTCGAGTTTTGTCATCAGAGATTTTTCTTGATGCTAATATAAGAGACAATGGACTGCCAAACGTGAAAAAGTCGCTCACATCAAATTCAAATTTTATATGATTATCACTTGTCGATGACGAACGCCTCCTTGGTGTCGGAGCTTGTAAGTGCGACTTGTTGAGGTAATGTGGTTCTAATGGATCATTTGGAATAGTTATTTCAGTATCCAGTATGCTATTTTCACTGTCGTGCCTGGATTGGTATTGCATGGTTCTAACAAGAGCATCATACGCTAACACTGAGCCCATGCTGTCACCGACAATACAGACTTGGCCATTGAAACCTTTTCCATCGTCGGATTTGATAAATTCATTGTAAGTAGCATTGGCTGAGTTAATCGTTTTTGTAACGGATTCTGCGTAATCTGGAGAAGATGTTGCAATTAACGGTATGGCACCAATAGGAATAAGGTCGTTTGTGAGAGAAGGAGATTCAATAGTTGATGGTGAACAATCAAAACTGTAAGGACTTAGTGTTGATAAGACCCCCAAAGCTTCAGTGCATATAGATGGACACGATACAAGTTTTATTGCTATGTGTCCTATAAGCGTTGGATAATGCTGGCGCATCACTGATTCGAAAGCCCCTTTAAAGGTGGTGACATCGGATTTCTTGGCAGTCATATCAACATTTGCGTCTAAGACACTCCCGGCATGAAATACTAGTATCAGGACAGTTGTTGGGCATGAGCTGTGAACTGGAGTCTCTGGACAGCCATCAACACTAGGATGACTCTGCAAATTAGGCATTCTGCGTGAGCCTCTCTCAGATGTCACCCTTCTTAAGAAAGAGGGATTGAATATGCTGTCTTCTTGACTATTGTCACCTTGAGTTGGGGATATATCAATGTCAGCTTCATCAAGAGAGCACATGGAAGACCATTTATTAAATGAGGATTCACAGTCATAAAATTCATCTTCTGATCCAGTTTCTGTTTCTGATTCTCTAACAAGAGTTTCCATTCTCCAGTTAGCAGCTTGTGCTTGCAAACTTTTAATAGATCCCGAGGATGATGATCTGAGATTGGATTTGGAAGAGCTTTTGTGTTCTGATGGTGGAGTCCCCTCAGGTGTAAGATGTTTATGCATTCGCTTTTCAACATTTTTCTTTGAGACTAATGGTGTTGGTTGGTCTTCATTCTTTTCCAAACTGATCATTGTAGCTGCCAGAGACTTAGAATTCTCTTCGGACAGATCTTGTTCATCACTCGTTTCACCTGCCATCTTCTTCTGTAAAGCTAATTGTGTCTGGCGCTCTATTTCTCGGATGTCATCCATTGTAAGACCATACCATTCATCCTGCCATGCCCAAGCTTGACGGTGAGCTCTTAACATGGTTTTTCTTAGTGCAACATCATGAATAAATTTTTCTAGCTTTGTTTGCATTCCCCAATATCTGAATTCTACTTTACAGAGTTTATAAGCGCACATAAGGGATTTCCCATTTGGCAGTGGTTGTGTCTTACCTTGTACCTCACTCCAGTACTCTTCAAGCCAGTTGTCAGTAAGGGGACCCCTATTGCATTTTTGTGACTCAAATATTTTGGGATCCTCCTCTCTAACATAATCAGCACCATAAAGCTGATCTTTGCAAACATCAATAACATCTACTATTCTACTTTTTAAATCACTTCCAGTTAGTTTGAAGACATTTTCTTGGTGGCCATTATCCGAATAATAATAAGTTTCTATTTCTAATGAAAACTTTTCAACAAATGGACATGTGTATCTCGTTTTCGTGTAAGGATAAGCATTCCAAGCTTCTTCAGACACTGTTAAGGCAGATTTTGGAAGCAAGCTTTTGAACCATCCAGGTAAATGGCTACCAACGTGATAGATTTTCTGTGTGTACTGACCTTTGCCTCCGGGGCCATCCTCATAGGGTTCATTAACTAGGATCTCCACACCACTGCCTTCACCAGAACTTTCTTCTCTACTCTTTTTGGCTATCATATACAGCTGTGCAATCCTGTACTCCTCTACCGTGAGAGGTAAAGGTATCCGGTACTCCTTAATCAGCATTTTGGTGATCTACTTTGAGCATTCAATATAATGAAACATATTCTGAAACAAAGACATTAGGTTGTTATTGTTGTGGGGAAATATTTGGAACAATGCCATTTGGAATATCAAATCAAGGGCACAAAACTATTCATTGCTTTCTTCCTTATTTATTAAATCTGATCATAGCTGTATACCTTTAGGACAACAGAATAGGTATTAGAATTATATTGCTGCCATTTAGCATACCAATTTATTTCTCATAAATCGAAAAATAGATTAGGCATACCTCTTATTCAAAGGAGCAACTCTGCTAGGAAATTAAAATACTCGTATTTTAATCGTCTCGCTAATATGTATTGAAGAATGATAAAAACAATGACTTTGAAATTGTAATCACTAAAAAATCAATGCTTTTGTTATCTTTTATTTAAACTGATCACTTAAAAGCGATAAGGTAGGGATATTAACACATAAAAATATTAATCCTCTGTTTAAATGAACGTAGATAGTACAAG
This sequence comes from Mythimna separata, assembly GCA_030763345.1. Taxonomy (NCBI): domain Eukaryota; kingdom Metazoa; phylum Arthropoda; class Insecta; order Lepidoptera; family Noctuidae; genus Mythimna; species Mythimna separata. Next base: position 13,411,374 of record CM061180.1, read on the forward strand.
ATAAAATGTATACGTTTATTTTTTTACTCTATCGTTTTTCATACGAACATGAACGCAGTTCTATACGCAAAACTTCGAAAAGCTAATATCTCAAATATTTACCTCAACAGATCGAATTACGAGGAGTATCACATCACACTTTACACGGCATTTTTAATTCAATAATTCTTGTTTTTCACAAAACACATCCCAAGCACGGATCTACGGGTGAACTTTGACATTTTCGCGATCGTAATGTCAATATGCCCTAAGTGCCATTCCTTTTCATGTTGTACACACGACCATCCAGCATCTCACAATAGAAACAAGAGATGCAATTTATATCCACAGAAGGTAATAGTCGCATACACTTCATATGGCAGCACGATATCACATCCTCTGTGCGACTAGTTTCACAAACAAAATGCAACATCAAATCCAGTGTTCCACGAGTAAAGTAAATAAATATACTTTGTATATAGTGCTAGCAAAGTTTACATTTCTATATGCGCGATCGTAGATTGGAACGCTGTTGATTCTGCGTAGGTACGATGAGGTCGTATTCATAGCCTTTCTTATTTTAAATAAGTTTATCTTTTGCTACTGTATTGTTTTGTTGTATCGTCAGTTAGCGTTTATCTTGCGATTGTACAGTTTGACGTTATTTTTCTAGCATTTCCAATTGCCTTACGTACCTACACATTTTACATCCAAGTTTGTGATTGGATTAGATAGGTACGGTACCTACCCACAAGGCGCGTGGACAATATCAATGTGTTTTTCCATTAAAAAACTTACCTTGGTTAGTTTAACTATTTTGGATACTTACATTTTAAAGAATTGGAACTAAAGTCAGATTCCCTACTGATAAGTTTAATGTATCCAAATAGATCCTTCTTCTCGTAAATGCGCCCTACGGGTGCTTTTTGAATTTATGAACTCGGCCTCAAACTTCAACCTCTTATCTCAACTGCCATAGAATCCTCCATCCAAAATATCGTAGAGACAACAGAGCACATAATCCCTTTTTTAAGGTGGGAAATTATCTAATGACTTCTCCCGCTCTAGGACGGAGCGTGAAGGCATTTCACCACACCTATGTATCTTCAGTTGCCCAATGGCATTACGGGTAACCATTTTATAAGTCGTTTCATAGCCTATACTGGCTTTGGTCCAGCTGGGCCCCTATCCCCATCTTTTTGCACGCGTGGAACATTACGTGCTGTGCACAACCTGGTCCAGACTGTTACCCATTATTTATCGTCCGCAAGCCCGGTATCAGAGGTATCCAAGGTATCAGAGGCTGGGGCATGATCCCCTTCGCTAGCATTGCTGCTTCGCAGAAGTAGGCTACCACCACCCATTTCCCCACGCTCTGGTCTACCTACGACCGCCTGTAGAGGGCCCGGTGCGAGACGTCCAGCACATAACCCCTGTCAGTCTATTATACAATCTGTAAATCTAATGCCGCGGCCACACACTCGACGAGTAGCATGGGAAGTAACGAGGAAAGGAGGCAGAGACATAGTGTGGCCACGTTACTCGTCATGCCACTCGTCATGCTCCTCGTCCTGCCCACTGCTCCCTATTTTGTCGGTCTTTGGGCGCGAGTCAAAGGACCGGCTATACGAGCGCGAGTGGCTGGCCACATAATCGCGCTGTCGCAGTCCGCAAAATTGTAAATTATGTCGTCGCCAAGCGTAGAATGGTCAAATGAAAAAGTTTTAATGTTTATTGATTTGTTGTCCACGGATTAGCTGTACTAAAAATAGATTAGCTATACTAAAAATGCATAGCGCGCACGCTGCCACAGTTTCAACGTCCATCGTCTCACCAAGGCAAATGACAAGTGAGGAGCGTCGCGAACGCGATTAATTGCGCGAGTAGAGCAGTGTGTGGACAGAGAGGGCAACATCGCGGCAAATCACGGCAGCGCGAGGAGCAGAGCGATGAGCAGCGCGAGGAGCATAGTCTGGCCGCGGCATAACGATTAAGAATATCGTTAGTATCAATTATCATTTGCCTAAACATTTTCTGATCATTCAATTTTGAAGTCAGCCTCCAGAATCATAAGATGAAGGTACGTAAGTAGACGATGCTGTTAAATACTTTTTTACATGAAGTGACTGCTTATTTTAGCTGCACTAACCAGTTTCTGAGTAACATAATGCCCCATTGTACAGTAGGGAAACGGCTAGAGTTGTGATGATAATGTTACGTGTTCGTACTATTTCCGGGCTAGGTCTAAATAGTCGGAACTATTTAGATTTAAGAAATACAAAAGACAGCTGAGGCTAAAGGCTAAAACATGTTTTACGGAAGTATCGGAACCTGTGTGCCTACATAGGTTCCGATACTTCAGGTCATTTCGTCAACCTGGGTGACTTTAATAAGCCATGAGCCCCTTTTGTCGACTTGAATAAACATATCACGAGCACGACATATAATAAATTGGTATGGAAAATTCATGGCTCGACTATGAATATTCCCCTCTTTACTAGATGGACATGAGAAAATCGATAGCAGTCGTCGCAGAATTAAAGCGTTGACGTTGTATTTATACATATTTCTCTCACTTACACAATACACCATTTGATCAAGCAGTAATGAACTTCATTAGTAATTGTATTTTCTAATATATTAATGGAATACCTACCTACCTAATTAATTAAGAATGAAATTTCTAATATATCAATTACTAATTGTAATTACTGGGTAGTGTTATTGCAATGGTTACCTACCTATTGCACATAGGTAGGTACCTTCCTAGGTTATACCTAGTATATTATAGATTAATATGCTATGTTACTTAGCCTACACCTAAGTACGCGTTAGATAATTTTCCACGGATTCAGATTCCATGCGGATTCTACGGACCCAGGTATTAGGTAGGTAGGTACATATTGTATCAATGAGCAATAAATACCTAATTATAATTGATCGTTAAATACCATTGTGCTCCATGCTAAATACCTACGTCAATAATCTTGCAAAATCGTGTGCTGTGCTAAAGGCATTGATTTATAATTAATTATAAAATAGTTGGAAATCATCAAATAACTATACTCTCGTTCTGGGTGGAGAGTAGTAGAGTAAAACCCACCTATGTTCTTTAGGACAAGATGGAGGTCTCTCGCGCTGGTCCCTAGTACAGGCCATGTCCAGGTCCGGGTCGAGGGGAAATGGTGGCAGACACCTTCTGCGAAGCAGTAATGCTAGCGAAGAAGAAGGCGGCCGCACGTGTGGGAGAACGGACCTCCTCACGCCCCAGCCACCAGACCCTGACTCCGACCCCCAGCCACCCTAGGCGTGGCCTACGGACGATGAGCAATGTGTAGCTCATTGTACAGCTGTCCCGTAACTGTAACTCAGGGTGAGTCGTCGACGGCACGTAGTTGTTACACGCACGCTTTAGCTTAGATGTCAGCAGAACCGTAGAGGGCCCATCAGAACCCAGACGGCCGAAGCCTAGCCTGTGGTACTGAAACGCAAATTGAAAAAAGGAACATGCGACCCACCCTACTTCTCCGCCCTAGAGCGTAAATCATTAGATGATTCCCTTAATTAAAAACCTGTGTTCCCTCACTTTCCGCCTATTGCGTTCCAGCCCTGTGTATTCGTATATTTAAAGTAAGCAATCCAAGTTTTTAGGACTGTACAAAGCAGGGTGGGCAGTATTTGAATGACTTGTAATTAAAATACAAATACGTATTAAGTACTTGTATTTTAATAACTTTCTTAAAATGTAATTTGTAATTAGTATTTCAAATACTTGAGGCTTCAAAATACATTTTAACATTAAATTACATACTGTAAGCTAACGCTGTACGAAATTGGCTTAAAAAAATTAAAAAAGTCAGTACCTACCTACACTACCTACGTGCTGATCACTTCTTTGGTTATTTTTTTTGTATTTCAATTAAAATAGCTGAAATACTGTATTTTGTATTTTATATTTTAAATACATACTTTACTTAAAGATATTTTGTATTTCGTATTTTAATTACTGCGATAGAGTAGGTATTTTGTAATTTGTATTTCACTTAAAGCAAAGCCTATAATATTTTGATTAGCCCTGGTACAAAGGTAGACAGGTACTAAAGAATAAAAAACAAATCAAACTCTTCTTCATTACGAATCAAAATCAAAGTTTATTTACTGTATAATACCACAAAATATATTACAACAAGAAAAAAAATACAAAAGTGTAACTTGCGTGTTGTAATGAGATTATTATCAGAAGCCGTAGGATTGCATATCTATGTTGCATTGCATCATTCATGGATTTCTACAAGCAAAATCCTTGTCTGAAGCCTGTTAGGGTTAACACGTGTTTTATTTAACCCAAAGGTTAACTTACATAATACTAAGGGCGCGTTTATACGATAACGACGTTTGTCGGTGTGTGACATCGTAGATAAATTAGCTATATTTATATTTTACCTATAATCCACCTCTTTACTTTGACAACGTGATAAGTCCCATAATAATATTATAAGGGCCTCGTTCACCATCTCCGAGTAGGCACTACCTACTCACTGAATAAATTCAAAAATGTGACAGAATTCGTATGAAATTATCTGTCAAGTGAGATACTCGAAACTTAATCATAGGTGGTGAAACAGGCCCTTAGACTTACGAGTACCTATCACGTTGACGAAGCAAAAAGGCAAAATGAGTACCTACCTACGAATAACTCATTTTATAATTGACTCATTGTTGTCGCAAAAACTCTGCTTGTGAGTGTGTTTATTATATTTTATAAAACAATAGTCATTCTGCTTAGTCAAGGTTTTTATTTTTCTAACAATCAACAGTCTATCTTAAATATTAGGTACCTTTTTGCTTATAAACTAAGGCACGTTAAAAAATTGCACGTAGGTAGATGATGACGATTTGACGAAATTATTTTTACTAATGGTACAGCGGCCTAACTAAAAGAGGACTGGACAGGAGATCTCTTTTTTTTGAAGTACGAAATTATTAAAATTAAATAACTTCTCCTGTTCTAGGTACAGCTAGAGGGTATCAAGGCAGACTTTTACTAAAAAAACCCACTACTATACCCTCAACCCTCAGTCACTCTTTGCGTTTTAGGGTCACGGTAACTCTCTTGAATATTCCCGCAGCCCCCGGTTTCTACCATTCTGAGATCTGCATGCCGAATGGGCAGTGGATATACAAAATACTGGATCGAAGCCATGAAGCAGTGACTCAGCGATGCGGCAGTCCACGACGTACCTAGATGGGAAGACGAACTGGATATATTCCAGTTTGGATCAAAGATCAGTACAATCGTTACCTATGGAAGGAATGGATGACGGCATTGGCCTCGAAGTGGCATAGTTGACGCTTGTGATATTAATATATTTTAGGGAGGGGCGAATATAGATCCTAAAATCTTAATAGATATATTTGTACAAATATTATGAATCTGGACAAGTGACGGTTTACATCACCTTAGATAACTACAGTACCTAAATCACAAACAATACATAGTTGTTCACAACAAGATATTTTACATGAAGCGCTTATTTTACATTATTTTTAACATATAGGTAATAAGGAGAACAATGGGCCTAGTAAATAGCATTTTTTCTTATCTTTATAAGGTACTTAAATTACATTTCTGATACAATGTAGTATTAAAATAGTTCATTCATTCTTATATAAAGCCGCAATCATAATGTATCAGTAAATTTATATAAAATGATAGAAGTTTTAACAAATCCCAATGACAAGATAAAAGTAAAAGAAAATGCTATAGAAATGTTTACAACTTAACAATTAAAATGTATAGTACCTAGTAGTAGTAACTTGAACTTTGCCCAACAATGGGATATAGATTGATAACTTATCTAGATATCATTTTGATTAGGTCTAAAAATAATTTGTGAAATGCTTCGATACACTGAGAGCTATCGTTGTGCTTGTGCGGCCTATAGCTGGCTACTGCTGCCTCTATTTTATCTGGGAATCCCGAATATCTGAAAAAAAAATGCAAAACAGTTTTAATTTTATGCCTAATTTTTTTTTGTTATTTAAGTATGGAATATTTATTTTTATCCACTAGGAGATTCACTTTTCGAGATCTCGTTTTGTCGTTTCCCGAATTGGAAAGTAAACCGAATGTAAATTATATAAATGTCACATAATGTTGCGGGCAGGGATGGGCAGTATTTGAATTACTTGTAATAAAAATACGTCTTTGGTATTTCTAGCTATTTCAATTAAGTACTTTCTTAAAATGTAATTTGTATTTTAAATACCTGACGCCGTGGTACTTTGTAATTAGTATTAAATAATACATTTAACTTTAATTTAGCGATCGTGAGTGTGAGTGCGAGGCGAGAATGTTGTGATGGCAAAGCAGCTACGTAGGTACTCTATTAAAGTTGGCATCACTGCGCCTGTTACTGTTAGCTAGGACTGTACGTGGAAATTGCCTAACAAAGCAAAAAAAAAATCATTCAGTTCCGTCTAGTTTATTTTGTATTTCAATTAAAAATAGCTAAAATACTGTATTTCGTATTTCAAATACCTTTCTTAATTACTCAGATACCCGCGAAACGAGACACAATAGTAAAACAATAACAGCGCGGTCTCATAGGACCGGTTGGGGATTTAAACGTTAAAGATATTTCGTATTTCGTATTTTAATTACTTGCGATAGAGTATTTTTTTTATTTGTACCTATGTCAATTAAAGCAAAGCATGTATTTCGCCCAGCCCTGGTTACGAGTACGGGCTCCATAGTCATATCATCGCATACCATCAGGTGAGATACTGGTAAAAGGCAAGCGTGTGTTCTGTCTGTTTCTTGTCGTAACCTGGGGCGGTCGACTGACTCATCCACAGTTGCACATTGTCACGGCTGTTACAACTGGCCACGAACCTTTAATAAGCACCTTTTTTAATAGGAGTTTCAGACAGGCCACTCTGCAGAGCCTGCGTGGAGGACGAGACTGCAGTTCATCTTCTTCTAAGCTGCCCAGTGTTCACTGGATCTGTATCCAAGAGCAAAAGGCAAAGTAATTCGAGAACTGAGGTATCCTTCGCGAAATAGTCTGTGCCACCAAGGTGCTGCTGGTCTTCCTCGAGGAGCTGGGATGGATCGAATTGGACGTGAAGTAGTCAACATTAGTCCGAAATAGAATGGTAACATATATCGGACTGATGTCCACACCCGCAGTTTCAAGTACACTCCCCCGCTCCGTCCTAGAGTATGATTTAAAAAAAAACCTGTTTTGGAAATCGAAGTTTCATTCCTAAGTCCCTGGCGCAACATTTTGCGAAAGTGATGTTCTGCGAAAGACACGTTCTGCAAAAGAGACATTTTACGACCAGGGGACATTTTGCGCCTGAGCCCCTACGAGTAGGTATCTCATTTTATAAATTACGCACCGTTGTATGAAGGACGAGACGGCAGTTCATCTGCATCTAAGCTGGCCAGTGGTCGCTGGCTCCGTATCCAAAAGCAAAAGGCTTCAAGAACTGTGCTATCCTCCGCAAAATAGTCAGTTTCACCAAGGCGCTGCTGGTCTTCCTTGAGGAGTTGGGGTGGATCGAATTGGACGTGGAGTTGCCGACATCAGTCCGAGATAGAATAATGGAAACATATATCGGACATTGATGTCCACAGCTTCAAGTACACTCGCACCTCCTCTTAAATAAACAGGCTTTCTCTGAAATATGATATAATTATTAATCTACGTACGCAATCCCAAATCCTTCTTTGACAAGGGTCCAAAATCTGCAGCCCTCACGCTGGGCGTGGACACAGTACTTGTACCTACTCAAAATGGACTTATTCAAGGTCTCGTATTCATATGAAACGAATATCTCTGGCCGAGGTATGTTGTTCACTTCAACAGTCTTCATTAACGCAAACATGTGACGATCAAAGCGCCAGGCCCATATAGCTGCATCTTTAACTCATCAAAGATAGGTACCAAAACCAGCTCATCTGTTATTAAGCTGCCCTGTGGACGCTGGATCTGTATTCAAATGCAAAATACTTGAGAACTGGAGTATCCTTCGAGAAATGGTTAGTTTCACCAAGGCGCTTCTGGCTTTTATGCTGAACTGGACCAATTTGGCGCAGCCGCGATCCACGCTGTGCTAGTTTTCTCCTTTTTAATATTTTTTTTTATTAGTTGTTTCTGCATTGTGTGTAAGTATATAAATATTTTTTTCTTTCTTTCCTTCCTTGAGGAGTTGGGATGGATCGAATTGGACGTGGACTTGTCGACATCAGTCCGAGATAGAATAATGGAAACATATATCGAACTGGTGTCTACCGCTCCAAGTACACTCGCACCTCCTCCTGTTTAATTAAGAAATAGGCTTTCCCTGAAATAATTATTAGTTTACGTACCTACCTACGTAATCCGATCCTTCTTTTATAACGGGTCCAAAACCTCCAGCCATCACACTAGGCGGAAAAAGTACCTATACTCCGTCGGTTAACTAAATGTAAACAATCTTGGCATGTCTTTTTATCTAAAAGTTGTCTTTATGTTGTATGTAAAAATCTTTGCAAATAGGTATTTACCTAAATCGATGTTAGCTAATAAACTAACACGAGGAGCTCGTGGCTAGATAATAACAGCCGCATAGATCGATCTTTAAGGTTAAGCAACGCTTGCCTAGGTTGGTCTGTGGATGGGTGACCATCTTAACATAACGAGTTTTCTCCGTGCCTCGGAAAGCACGTTAAGCCGTAGGTCCCGGCTGTCATTTGTAGATCTTTGGCAGTCGTTACGGATAGTCAGAAGCCAGTAAATCTGACTCCAGTCTTGCCATGAAGTACCGTGTTACCCCAGTTAATGGGTTGTGGAGGTCTGGTAGGCAGCCGCTCCTCGTAAAATACTGGTATTCAGCTAAATCCGGCTTGACTGGAAGCCGACCCCAATATAGTTGGGAAAAGGCTAGGCAGATGATGATGATGTTAGCTAATAAACTAAATTTAAATAATCTTTGTGTATATTATATACGACCTCTTTAATATAAAAAGACATACCAAGACTGTTTACCTTTAGTTAACTACCTAAACAAACGGAGTATAGTACTCAAAATGGGCTTATGCAAGGACTTGTATTCATATGAATCGAATATCTCTGGCAAATAGGTATGTGATGAACAAGCCCTGGTCCATAGCTGCATTTTTGACGAGTTACGAGTGCATTTTGGAACATTTAATTATTAAAGTTTCATGCAACATAAAAGGTACACAGGCGGACTTAATGCATGCTCTAACATTCTGTCAGTTTAGCGTGCAGTTCGTCAAGACCGATTCCGTGCGGATGATGCCGCACAGGCACCGTGTAAATGTATTGCGTATGGCGTATGATGCCCAAGAGGATACAAAACTAAAACATAAAAAACTCGGCTAAAACGATATTTGTCAAGAGTCCCGTAAATAAATGTGTCTTTATTACTTATTAATATTTATTATGTTCGACGCCAGGCACTAAAGATTGGTACAAAGACCTCTGCACGGAATCGGTTAAGTATTGTTGGAGTGTAGATTTTTGTAAAATGCCTGGATAATGCACCCGCGGTCCTGGAACGCAAAGGGCTAATGCTGCGGCCAGACTATGCTCCTCGCGCTGCTCATCGCTCTGCTCCTCGCGCTGCCGTGATTTGCCGCGATGTTGCTCTCTCTCTCTCGCGCGCAAAGACCGACAAGATAGGGAGCAGTGGGCAGGACGAGGAGCATGACGAGTAACGTGGCCACACTATGTCTCTGCCTCCTTTCCTCGTTACTTCCCATGCTACTCGTCGAGTGTGTGGCCGCGGCATAAGAAACAATATAGGTGTGGTTTTACAGCCGAAACCAATAACCTATTATCAACAATTTACATGTTTTCTGTTGTTTCATTTGTTTTTCAATCTCAGATATGTGATAGATAGGTTATTGGTTTCGGCTATTAGTCAGTAACAATCTGACACGCTCCGTCCGAGAGCGGATGTCATTAGATGATTCCCTTTAAAAAAACTTGTGTTCCTTCAGTTTCCGCCTTTTGCGTTCCAGCCCTATGTATTCGTTTATCTTAAATAAAGCAATCAAAATTCTAAGGACTGCTAGGTAGCAAGGTAGATAGGAAAATTGATTTAAAAAAAACTCTAGATTCAATACGAACTAAAATCAAAGTTTATTTACTGTATAATACCACAAAATATAGTACAACCACTTTACAAAACTAAAAAAAGCAAAAAAAAAATACAAAATCATAACTTGCGTAGTCTAATGAGAGATTATCAGAAGCCGTAGGATTGTGTATCTAAGTTGCATTGCATCATTCATGGATTACTACAAGCAAAATCCTTGTCTGAAGTTAACTTACTTTACTTAATATAAGGCGTTCTGAATACGATAACGGCGTGTGTCGGTGTGTGACATGGCAGTAACTACGACAAAAAGATAAGTCCTATAATACTATTATAAGGGCCTGTTTCACAATGTCCGAGTAGGCACTACTCACTGAATAAATTAAAAAATGGAACAGAATTTGTATAAAATTATCTGCCAAGTAAGATACTCGAAACTTAATCATAGGTGGTGAAACAGGCCCTTAGACTTATCACATTGACAAAGCAAAAAGGTAAAATGAGTACTTTAATTACGACTCATTTTATAAATCACGCGCCGTTGTCGCAAAAACTGTGCCTGTGAATGTGTTTATTATATTTCATTAAACAATAGTTTCCTGCAAGTTATTTATTTTTTTAACAACAGTCTACAACAGTCTATCTTAAATATAACGTTTTTCGCTTAAAAACTAAGGCACTTTAAAAAATTGCACATTGGTGCTGATGAAATTATTTTTGCTAATGGTACAGTGGCATATCTAAAAGAGGACTGGATAGGAGATCTCTTTTTTTTGAAGTGGGAAATCATCAAAATTAAATAACATCTCCTTCCTCTGGGTGAAACTAGAGGGCGTGTCTTGTCAGACATTAAAATAAAACACTAATAGTCCCTCAGTAACCTTATGTGTTTTAGGGCCACGGTAACTCTTTTGGACATTGCCGCAGCCCTGGGCTCCAGCCTTCCCCTCCTGAGATCTGTATGACGAATGGGCAGTAGACATACAAAACGCTGGATAGGAGCCATGAAGCAAGCGACTCGCCGCTGCAGCGGTCCACGAAGTAGATGGGTAGATGAACTGGATATATTCCTTAGTTTGGATAAAATAGTGATCTATGGAACGAAGAAAGGACGGAATTTGCCCCGAAGGTGGGGTAGTTCAAGCTTGTGAAATTAATTTTTAGGAAGAGGCCAAATATAGATCCTAAAATCTTAAGGGTCAGTTCACAACTTCACACCGAGACGCGACGCCGTGCGGCGTTACGAGGCGCAGCGCTGCATGAAGCTACGTATTTTAAATTCTTACACTGAAATGTGTATCTTTTCGTGTATTAATAAAGTTCTATTTTGAGTCACTCTATTAAAATGTGCATGCAGCTTCGCGTCGCGTCTCGGTGTGGGCTGACCCTAATACATCATGTGTTTGTCCATACAAATCTGGACGAGTGATGATTTACATCGCCTTACATAACTGCAGTAAATCACAATATAAAAATACATAGCAATCCACCAGATATTTTATACGAGGTAAAGTCCTTATTATATATTATTTTTAACATAATAATATGTATATTATTCTGAACAATATGTAAATAGTATTATTTTTAATCTTTATACGGTACTTACGTTTTTGATACAATACAGTACTAAAATATATTATTTATTCTTATATAAAACCAGAATCATTAAGTTAGTATCTGTAAAAAAATGCAAACTGTAACAAAATATATAAAAAGCTCTGTTATTTAAAAAAATGTAAGTTTTAACGAATCCCAGTGACAGGATAAAAGTTTAACAAAAATATAAAAAAATGCAACAGAAATGTTTATAACTTAGCAATTAAAATGTATAGAATAGTAACGTGAACTTTGCCCAGCAATGGGATATAGACTGATAGGCAGTTTCAATAAAGAAAAATAAAATAACCTAACCAGATAATATTTTGGTTATGTCTAAAAATGATTTGTGCAACGCTTCGATATACTGAGAGCTATCGTTGTGCGGCTTATAGCTGGCTACTGCTGCCCCTAATTTATCTGGGAACGCCGAATATCTGAAAAACGAAAGCAAAATAGTTTTAATTTTAGGCACAACTAATTTCTTTTTTTTTTAAACAACCTGTGATATTTGTTTTTATCCACTTTATTCTGTTAATTATAAATAATTTCTTTATTCTTTATCTCGTGTTCTCATTTCCCAAATTGGAAAGGTAGTAAAATAATAGTAGTTATAAATAATTTTACATAATTTATATAAATTTTGTTAAAATCACGCAAGGTTTTTTAAGCTAAAAAAAACGAAGAATAAAAAAAACAAAACCAATAATAATTATCAAAAAAGAATAAAAAACAAAATCAAAAATAAAACGTCATCAGAATGTCTTCCCTCGCTCTTAGGCGGAGCGGGGGGGGGGGGCGTGTCAGACTTTTATTAACTAAAATCCACTCCATTCCTTTTTTGCCTTCGTTCCAGGGTCTCGGGTTTTCCTTTCAGAAGGCGACCCATGGCCCCATAGGCTTCGACCCTACAAGGCCCTTACAGTTTGCTGACATCTCTTTGAGGCGCGCGTGGAACAGTACGCTCCGTTGACAACTTGGGCTCGGTCCGGATTATTACTGGACTGCCAGACGGCAAGCTACCCATCTCGGTGGCGGGGACGTGAGGGTCATTCCTTCTCGCGTGCGGCCGCCTGCCACTCCTCCTCGCTCCGGACTATGGCTTGTACCAGGGTCCGGTGTGAGAGGTCGCTGCCCACGAAGACACAGCGGTGCTCCGCTCAAGCGGGGCACACCTCTACCGAATGTTCCACCGTGTCCTCCGGGCGATCCACACAGTGGCGACACCCAGGCGTTTCTTCCATCTGAATCCGATGCAGGAACCTCCCGAACTTACCATGTCCGATGAGGACCTGCGTCAAGATCCTCACCAGATATCGGTGTTGCCTCGAGATCTCATGATAGCAGGCCATCAAGGAGGCGTCACATAATATGTTGCGGCTACGCGCAGATATATACATACACGGATCGGTAACGGGCCCCATTGTTACATATTCGCTTACCATCAGGTGAGATATTGGTAATAGGCAAGACTAGGTTGTGTAACCTGGGGGTATTGACTGACTAAACCTCAGTTCCACATTATCCCGGCTGTTATAACTCGCCACGAGACGTTTAATAAGCACCTCTTTGTCATAGGAGTTACAGAGAGCCCACTCTGCAGAATCTGCATGGAGGATGAGACAGCAGCTCATCTGCTTCTAAGCTGCCCAGTGGCCATTGTATCTGTGTCTAAAGGCAAAAGGCAAAGTACTTCGAGAACTGAGGTATCCTCCGCGAAATAGTTTCACCAAAGCGCTGCTGGTCTTTCTTGAGGAGTTGGGGTGGATCGAATTGGTCGTGAAGTTGCCGACATCAGTCCGATATAGAATAATGGTAAAATATATTGGACTGATGTCCGCAGTTCCAAGTACACTCGCTACTTCTTCTGTAAGTAAAGAAATAGGCTTTCGCTGAAATAATGATTAGTTCAGAATGAAAGAAAAAAAAGTTTACGTACGCAATCCCAAATCCTTCTTTCACAACGGGTCCGAAACCTCCAGCCATCACGCTGGGCGAGGACAAAGTGCTGGTACTCAAAATGGACTTATTCAAGAACTTGTATTCATATGAATCGAATATCTCTGGTCGGGGTATGTTGTTGTCCTCAGCCATCTTCATTAGTGCAAACATGTGACGATCGAAGCCCTGGCCCATAGCTGCATCTTTGATGAGTTCCGAGTGCATTTTGGAACATTCTGTCAGTTTAGCGCGCAGTTCGTCTAGTGAAGTATTGTTGGAGTGTAGATTTTCGCAAAATGCCTGGAAAATTAAAAGAATCTTTATCAATAGACTGTGGTAGAATCATAAAAAAATCTATAATAGGCCCAGACACACTAATCCACCCAGATTAAAGTGGATTACAGATTATCTATAACGCTGTTACGTAGGCATTGCCTCCTACGCTTGGTGTTCGTAAAAGACGATCATTAGTTTAAGAAATAGGGATGAGCGGGCGAGTCGTCAAGAGAATTAACATTTTGACCATACTTATGAAATTGATCATGCTTTGAACTGTGAATTATCTTCAGATTGGAATTACAAGTTGAAATAAAATATATGTATTAAATCACCTATGATATTTATGACCGATCTTTTCATGATATGGTGGCATTACATGACATAGAATCATGTCCGATGGCCACATCATGATATGAGCAAGACAAATCCAAGAATACTCCGTGTTTTAACGATATGATCAGCTGAACGCATGATTATTTTATGATAATATTATGGTCAAACATGGGTCAAACGTAGCTGAACACCGGTAAAGGTGCTGATTACGCCTTGATTTCTTGACGTAACATGGCGGTAGAGATTCTTTACTAAAAGCGAATAATCATTTTCTAATGACGTCTAACCAAACGTCATTACAAATCGGTAGTGGTTTGTTTTTTTAAATATCTTTTTGTATGACATTGTATTTTATTTGACGACATTGTATTTGAAATTGTATGACTTTGTATTTTGAATATAAATATAATGGTAAACAATTGTGAACTTTGACCCTATACTAGTAGCAACGCTTAACAGCTGATATGATAAATTTATTATTTACTGCGAGACTACACATAGATTAATGTTATTATTATGACTAAGTAAATCAGTTCATAGGTCAATTATAAATCGCTCAGACTGAATGAAGGTCTATCAGATAATGTAATCGGGTTATAATCACAGGCCAAATTATATCATATCGTAAACATAGTTTATAGATAAAAAAAGTACCCACGTGTAGGTACAACTAATTTTCCCACCTTTGTCTGATCGGTACAAGGTCGCATGGTTTCTGTGCGTCCATGTTTGAAGGCAGAAGTACTACAGGACTCGTATGTGCCAACGAAGTTTCCCTTCAAGAGATGATGCGCTGCCTGAAATAATGAAAAATCAAATCATTCATTTTGGCTATGCATGTGTCATCAGCATGGGATAGTTCTAAACAGCCATAACGCAAAGGCGCAACTGAAGGGACACAGTAAACGTCTGACCAAAAAACAATTCATCCAAATAGGAAAAAAGTCGAAAATTTGACTGCATGTTTTGGTCTTGTTTTGTTGACGTTACGATGGAAAATAAGCATATTTTCGATATTATTTAACAACTGTTGATATTAAATTGAAAGTGAGTGATAAGTAGGTACATTATGTAGAGTTTCCCCTAAGTTTGTTTTTAATAACTGTAAACAATATATTGTTACATTACCTGAAACGACAGTTGCATGATGCAGTCCGGGCTAACTTTAAACTTCTTGCAAGCTGCTTTGTTAAGGCCCTCATACAAAATGTAATCGATACTGAGTGTATCGCACCATGCCTTATACTCCTTCTTGGCATTGTCGATAAAATGCTTTGATTTATCGTCTAGTTTAAATTCTGAAAAATTTAAATGTTTATTTAAAAAAAAAATGCTACATTTAGAAAGGGAGATGTGGCGTTCTATTATGGAAAAAGGTGTAGATAAGTTTACTTAGGGAGTTTACTTTTTTCTTAACACAGAAATAACACCGTAGCACGATTTTGGTACCCGCATAACAAATAGCTAAAATGACTAATGACTGAGTCACAGAATAAAAGTTCTAAACTATGTGGTATATCTCTATATCTCGTCTAGTTTTGGAGGTAGGTACACGCCAATTGTTATTTCAACTACCCTCATTTAAAATATTTAACAGTTTACGTTTTCGATTCAAAATACTTTTTGAAGGCTCCCCCACACAGGCGCGTTATTATCGGTCGATAATATCGCATGCGGTATTGCGTTAATGCGTCCCGATTCTTTTTACATTCCTTGCACACAGCTGCGTTTTTATCGTCCGATATTTCTTACGAGAGAGCGCCGTTATTATCGCAGATGTGTGTACGGTCGTTTGCGTCCTGATACAAAACATTCTAGAACTTGTATCGGAATATCGCAGGACGGAGAAACGCAACGTCCTACTTCATTTCAGCGTTATTATCGCAGGAGTGTGTAACTATATATAATATGACCATCCTAATACAAAATGTACTGAAGAGAGATATCGCAGTAACGTAACGCATGCGATATTATCGACCGATAATAACGCGATTGTGTGCGGTAGCCTTTATTGTTTCGTTTTGTTTACAAATCCTTTTTATTGCATTTATTTTTTTAAAACCTTTATTTTTGTACGAGTTTTCAAGCGCTATAATTCGCAGAGCCTAACTTCACACTCGCCAAGATATAACGGCCGCACTGTACCCCAGTTCTTTTTTTTGTGTTTCGTGCTATGTTAAAAGCGTACAAAAAAGATAGGTTGTATGTCGTTTAGAGATTTTTTTTTCTTTCCCTGTCCTGTTTTTTTTTTTAAATTGACACCAAAAGGTTCTTACCTAATTTCTGAACACTAATATTACTATCAACAGGCTTTGTATCAGGATGTATGAAAGGTTTCTTTGTCGTTTCAGCATAAATGTCTTGGAAAACTCGCAGTACTGCTACTCCATCGCCCCAGGAATGTTCAAAATTGACTCCAGCGACTCCATCACTGGTCACTATCATGCTCAATGATTTGTCGAACCACCTTTAAGTTTAGAAAAGAACTAAAAATTGCTTGTAAAACAATGAAATAAAATTTAGTTTAAAAAAAATTGCCCTAGTCTTTGTTTCACCTTTTGCAACTCAATGTAAATCCTATACCTAAACAGATAAAAAATCTAGAATAATTTAGGCTAATAGACCAAACTTAGGTTAATACTAATAAATTTAATTTTCTTGTAGTATAGTTGCTAAATAAAATAAATAAATAATAACATTAAACTTAGAACAAAACAATTTTGGATTTGTTTGATAGTTACCGTGGTCCTGGAATGCAAAGGTCAACTGAAGGAACATAAGTGGGGTTTTAGTAAGTAGAAGAGAAGTTACTTGATCATGACGTGTATATCCACAAATCAGATGATACTCACAAAGTCTTACAAATATCCATATCCAATTAGTTACTTTGAAATTGTATTTTAAAATATGTGAAATGAGTGTGTGTGTTGTTTTATTAAAGTGTTATTAATTAAAAATAATTATGTTATTTTAAATTAAGAATTTTTACCTATTTGTGCCATCACTATGTAAATATTTCCTCAGAAGAACACGCTTGTCATCATTAATCTTATCATCATCTAGTATCAAGTTAAATATTGCCGAGTCTAACTTCCTTAAGACTTCACTATTTCCTGTTGACTCCAAATGGGCACGTTGTTTTGCCCATTCATCCCTATTTTGGGTGGTTAATATTCCTAATGGATGTTCCGCTGCTGGTGTATTGTCATTCATTATTTTATCAAGATTTCCAAGCATTTCTTGGGGTGACAAAAGGTTACCTGTAAACCATTTATATGTAAAACTGGTGAATAAACTAAACTGATAACCAATAAGTTAATCTTAATTAAAATTAAGATTAAAGTCAGTGGCATGATTAAGTTGGAATTAACTGATTAATCACATTGTTTTTCATTACTTATTAGTGACATAACAAATGTTGGATTTCTCACATTTGCAAATGCAAATATTCAAATCTAATATTTGTGAATGCGAACTGCGGTTTCATATTTCATGTCACTCAAGTTTAAACTGAACATAGTAGAGTTGTTACAGCCTGATTGAACAAAGCTAATCACATTAAGTTCATTAGACAAGATTTGATATGATATCAGTTTAGTTAGTATTATTGAATCTAACTAAACTGATATCACTGTCACAAATGTTGTATGATAGAAAAATATTAATTCATGAATCCCCGACCGGTCCTATGAGACCGCGGAGTTATTGTTTTGCTATTGTGTCTCGTTTTGTGGGTATGTGATAGGTTAAAGTAAATATATAAAATTTTATAATCATAACACTTGTATTCTCACTCTGTATCCATTCAATCAATATAATTATTATTTGCTTTTTGTTTGTCAAAAACATTTGTCAAACATTCACAAGATTCTTGCAAATATAAATGTAAAAAATGTGTGAATATTTGGCTTATTTTTTAAAATAAAAGTAAAGTTTAAATATACATAAATTTTAGGAAACTTATAAATAAAATTACCATTAGCGTCCAAAACATCAAATACATAAAGGTTTCCTTGCTTCTGTACTAATACATGCTTGCTTGTTGGGTCCCTAAAGATCACATCTTTATTTATCTTAGGGAGACGAGTGGCTCCAAACAAACCAACAAACTGACTCATATCTAGAGGGAACACTTTCATAAGGTAGGCACCATACCTGTAATTGATGAGCAGGATTTAATTTTAATTTTGGAGTAAATAAGTTTTCAAAGAAAATTTTCTGTAGCTACAACAATAGGGAATATGTATGCATTTTTTTTACACAGCTTTTTTTAATAAAACAATATTTTTTGGTAAAAGTAGCAATTTCACAAATTTTCGTATGAATATGAGCGTGATGTTTATAAACCAGTTTTACGCACATGTGTTCTTGCCGGTTCTTCTCCTTAGGAAACGCCCAATTGGAACCGTGCGCTAATTTCTGACGTTATATAAGTGCCCATGTAGGCCTTTACGAAAATAAAACTGAATTTGAATTTTATTTTTGTATATTTATTGATAAAATAATAGATACTTTTTTCATGCATAATATTCCCTATTTCTGTCATAGAATCATTACAATGAGATGAAGACCTACCATGATATAGCTTCAGGCAGCATCCTTGTAAAGGTTCGGAACATGGGTGTGTCACTCTTCTTAGGATTTAAATGGTACACTTCTGGTTCCAATATTTGTTCTCTTAGTGACAACATAAATCGAACAGCAGTTATTAAAATATTAGTGGAGCGTATTAACTGATCATTGTATTCCGGTCTCACATCATTTTGGAACACAATCATTGGATTATAATTGATCGGAAGTGCGCTTCTATCACGTAAATAAAGATCGAACCAATACTCAGAAATGTAACTTGTATGCTTATTCTTTTTGTCTTTCTCAATGAGTTTCTCTTGGAGAACTTTTCCTTCTTTATCAATAAAATTGTAAGTGCGCTTGTTAGCTTCTTCAAACTGATTGTCGTTCAGTAATGGTCGCAGGGCTTTCAAATATCGCTCCCCAGTCTTCGAAAGGTCCGGTATCGGCAAACGGGGCAGAGACTTCTGGAAATGCATCGTTGGTAGTTTACTTCTTTGTAAATACTGATAGTTCACATCTTTAACGTTTTTATTAGTAAAGTTCCTTTGCTGAATAAACTTTTGGCACACAATATTATTTTTGCAAACAAGTTTGTTAGCTCCGATCATTTTAAACTATTATACAAATAAATCTTTCACTTTAACTTAAAGCACTAATGTACAAAAATAAAACTAATCAATGAAAAAAAATAAAATTAATATGTAAATCAAAATTTCGCCCGAATCAACACGGTTATCTACACTAAAATCAACTAAAATGTCATTGATCTCTTAAAATGTCAAAGTCCAATTTTTTTTTTAAACTTGGTGGTTAGTTCGAGCTTAGGCATTTTTTATAATTAGTTGCTAGTGCAGGCCGTTTTAGTCGATGTCGATAATATTCAAATGTCAAAATCTTAGTTAATTTAGAATGTCAAAACTGCAGTATTACTGCGACGATGTAATCCTGAAATAGATTTTCGACTGCGAATTTCTTACAGGATTGAAAAATTTCTGAATTCAATATGCAGTGAGTCAATTCTTCTCTACGTTAACATCGAGTATCAATTGACGCATGTTTAAGTATCAATTGTGCTAATAAAAATTCCATTCAATTACATCCAACATCATGAATGAATCGCCGGAGATTAGTAACAACTCTGGCGGCAATGATTTAGAAACCTTGGATTATTTACGCGGCGTAAAGTCGTCAACGTGCCTGTTGCTGCCGACGACACCTAGCCCCACACCACTAGATTTTAAACATCCTCTCTCAGAAGAAATGAGTGACCGTCCGTTTTTAACTTTAAATGATGATCCTAACATGGTTAACATACAGACAGGTGAGAATATAGTTCAACAGTATACCTACCTAATTATGTGCTTGTTATTTGGACCTAGAAATTGTCTTTTTACTATTCCATAAAATAACTTAAGTACTAGTAGTACCTGCTGAGTTAGCATTAAATTTTGAAGTAAGTTGCTTAATTTTATTTGCATGGTGTAGTGCTTATACTGGAGTTTATTTAGCATACCTGATGAATAAGTAAATTACAATATGAAATTGGTAATATTTATTATGATTTTATATTCATGCTGACAAGGCATTGGTTCTATTGGCAAAAAAATGAGAGTGTGGTATGTGTTAAAGTACTGTTTAAAATGATGAAATAATTCAAATAATGTATAATTAAAATGTACTTTTTCATAAAGTTCTCCTCCACAACAAATTATTGCATTTATCGTATCAGACTGGGTACCAAGCAGCCCTTAGTACGAGGTTCCCGGGCAGACTAAATACTTTTTAAATAATTAAATATTTTTATGACAGAAAGTTTTTGTTTTATTATTTTATTTCTTTGTAAATGTATTGAAAATCTTTGGTTGATACACATTGAAATTATTATCACTGCAGTGCTCGGCTCCATAAAACATTCTGCCTAACTTTCTCCACTCCTATCAAAATGTATTATTTTTAAACCGGTTTCTTTTACACATTTAAACACAGTTGCCTTGAAGATAAAATATTACAATTCAACCAAAAGGCATACTAATGTTAGTAAAAGTACCCATTACCATACCCACATTAATACTCGTACATAGATAGTTCCATCTAATTTTAATTTTTTTTTAATAAGTACTTTGAGAACAAATTTAAAAAAATCTACAAATTGCTACTATCATCACTTGAATTATTTACTCTTAAAATAATTCAGATGTAATAATAATTAATAATATTTTTTTTAAATAAAAATAGTAGGTAATAATAGTTAAATTTTTAATTGCTTTTTTTTTAAATGTCTAAGAGTTGGTAACCAAACCATACAATAGAACCAACACATTATAAACAACAAGATTGCACTTGCTAGTATGATCTAGTGGTTCAGATAGGGCCTTCAGAAAACTACACTTGATATTATAAATTACAGATGCGTCAGCGGGAGATTCTAGTTCATCGGGAGACAACAGTTCAGTTATACAAGATCCAGTCAGTGCTCAACTTATAAATAACATCAGCATGCTTGATTATCAGACTCTGAGCAAGAATGGTGATCTCATTATGGGACAGGTATGTGTTTGTTTAATTTTTATACAATCATTATTATTATCGTCATCTATTGAGTTTGTATATGTATAAATGGAAAACACATAGGCTTTTCCTTATAACTGTACCATTTTTAGAATAATAATACCCTGGTAGGGCTTGGAGGATACCCTTGCCCAGTAGTGGTACAGTATTAAATTTATATATATATATAGATAGTTTCCCATTTTGTAATGTTGTAAGTTAGCTTGAGCAGATATCCCAACTTCACTTGGTTCTTTATATCTTGATTTAATCAAGCAGAATCGGATCCTGGGACCATATTTAATTCAGTACAAAATAATTAAATATTTCTCTAAGATGTTCGACTTAGTCAAGTGGCCCAAACACTGGGAAACGCTGACGGCGAAGGGTGTCCCGAAACATGTGGTAGGTATACTTCCTGCGAAGGTTGTATGATGATGGTACAGCCTGAGTACGCGCAGATGATGTTTAGTCCACCCAATTCCACCCCAGTGCCGGAGTTCGTCAGGGATGTATTATTTCTCGCGACGCGACGCAACGATGCAGGAAGAGGCCAGTGATCTCGCACTGCGCCGCGCGCCGCCGCGAGATGCATTGCAACGCGAACGCGGCGAGGCGCATAGTAAAAAAAAAATCGTCGGCAACACGACGTCGCGAATGTAAAAACGTTCGGCTGCGCAGCGAGATGCCGCGCGGCGTCACAACGCTCAGCACGACGCCGCGCGGCGTCACCATGCGTAACGCTGCATGGAGCAACGTATTCTAAACTCTCACAATGAAAATAAATGTGTATCTTTTCGCGTAGTAAATAAAGTTCTATTCTGAGTCACACTATTAAAATGTGCATGCAGCGACGCGTCGCGTCACGGTGTGAGCTGACCCTTACTGTTCAATGTGTACACAGAGCCAGGCCTCCGTCACTCCATGTACTTGCGCGCTATAAGTGCCTACCGCCCAGCCGAGCGCTCTCGGTCCGCTAGCGGATCAAATTCAGTGCGGTTTTCGCAAGCGAAGCGCGCGCACGCCGTTCAATTTTAATAATGCTGTTCGTTCGTACGCGTATTACGATGCCGTGTGGTGCCTTGTTTGCTGTAGATGGGTGCAAATCAAGTAAAAGAAGGGATAAACACCTAACATTTTTCCATTTACCTGTCAATGACGAAAGAACGACGAAATTTTTAATAGAAATATTTTATAAACGATACAATTTTAAACTGTAACTATAAGTCAGAACATTCACAGTTCTCAATAACATAAACACAAAAAGTCATGGTAATTTAATTATATCGAAGAGGCAGCCCTGCGATTGCTGCGGGATCGCGCGGTGCGAAGCAATCACGACTGTACGCTTGAGTGTTTAGGCACATTTTAGCATGCAGTGGTTGCTGGCGCGACGATGTAGGCTATTATAGCAGTAGGTATTGTAATTTTTCTACTGAGTGATGTATCTGTTACGTAGTAACTATTTAGTAATCTGTGACAGAGCTCATAATGAGAATTGTACTTGAAGACTAGATAAATGGCATCTCGATTGGTGGCTTGAAGATCTGTAACCTGCGATATGCAGACGATACCACTTTGTTCGCCAACAATACCCAGCACATGAAAGAACTTCTCGGCAAGATGGAACGTGTTAGCCTTGAGTTCGGAGTTAAGATAAACGGGGATAAAACAAAAGTGATGATTGTCGACCGCATGAATAACAATTCTCCAGGAACTACCCAAATTGCAATTTGTGATGTGGTGCAATCATACATTTATTTGGGGGCCTTAATTACGATCAACGGTGGATGTATCGACGAAGTGAAGAGGGGTATGGCGATCTCTAGGTCTGCGATGGACAAGTTGAGGAAAATATGGAGGCATCGAAGGCCACAAAAATCCAGCTAGTTCGGGCACTTGTATTCCCCATATTCTTGTACGCCGCAGAAACGTGAACCCTGTGGGAAATAGAGAAGAAGAAGATAGACGCCCTAGAGATGTGGTGCTGGAGGAGAATGCTCAGAGTATCGTGGTCCGTACCAACTAATCTATACTTCATTTTGCGTTTTTCTTCTGTTTACGGTACATTCTCGTATCTTCACCTTTTTGGTCACGTTTGCCGCCGAGGGGAGGTGGGTAATGAGCGATTTGTGGTCCAGGGAAAGGTTGAGGGTACTAGGTCACGACGAAGATCGCCTATGAGGTGGACTGATCAGATAAAAGCGGCAGTAAATGGCGCATCATGATTACATGAATGCAAAAGGAAGGCGGCATCAGGGAATAGTGGCAGCGTGTTGTGAAGCTTACCACCAATACCTGAAGTGATGACCACGACTACTATGTCAAGAGTGATACCGACGAAGAAGAAGAATTAAATATGGTCCTAGAATTCAATACTTGTACTCAGCATTCTTAAAATAGAATCACTTCATTAAGGTGAATGCTTCAGCTAGCCCGCGAAATTCAAATTTTCTTACGTTTTTTGCAATTCGCAAGCCAGTGGTAGGTTGTATGAAGTTAAAAATACTTTAGCGACTGTAAAACGTAACTAGTTACATAATTATAACCATAAAAATTATCAATACAAGCCTCCAAGCTCACTTAGTTGCAGGAACGTTTTTGACCTCGAAAAAATCGTTCCTACACTTAGGTGAGCTTGGAAGCTTGTATTGATGATTTTTATGGTTATAAATATGTAACATGCTATGTTTTACAGCCGCTTAAGTATTTTTAACTTCATACAACCTACCACTGGCTTTCAAATTGCAAAAAACGTAAGAAAATTTGAATTTCGCGGGCTAAGCTGAAACATCCCCCTTAAGCAGGAAGGTTTTTTTATTGTTTATAGGTTTATGCTTGACCGGAAGCTGACCCCAATATAGTTGGGAAAAGGCTAGGCAAATGATGCTTGACCACTATTTCACCTGATGGAAAGCGACGATATTATTGACGATGGAGCGCGTTTTTCTAGAAGTAACTGATATAAAGATCCCCAGGTTGTAGCTATTTTTTATCTCTCATTTTCAGACTGAAGACTGCAAGCTGAATGGAAATCACAATGTCAGTGGCAGGAAGCTACCAAACTTCATCAATTGGAACTGGAGTGTCATCAGGAAAGTACTTCTTTGGATTGTTCTCTCTGGTCTCGTTGCCTGCCTTGGAGCTATCATAGGTATGGTTGTAACAATACCAAAAAATTGCAATCCTGATATACCATGGTATCAAGGGAAAGTATTCTATGAAGTATTCCCAGCAAGTTTCAAGGATTCTAATAAAGATGGCACAGGTGATATTAAAGGTCTAATGAACAAACTAAACTATATCCAAGAATTAGGTGCATCTGCTATAAGACTTAATTACATATTTGAAGCACAAAAATATCCAGATCAATACTTTAATATCACTTCCATGGTACAGATAGACAGAAGTGTAGGGGTTCTCAAGGATTTTAGAGATTTAATTAATGAGGTTCACAATAGAAACATGTCTTTAGTCCTTGATCTACCAGTTTTATCTTTAGTTAACGCTGAATCTTCAGAAAATTTTACTCAAACTGTGTTAATTGCAAATGAAACTGTAATCAACTCTGTTGATCCCACATCTGCAGCCATAATATTTTGGGCTCGCGAGAAGGTTGATGGCTTTTATTTAAAGGATTTAGAAAATTTTGTTAGTGATGTTAATTTTGGTAGAAGTTTGCAGTTGTGGAAACAAATGTTAGGAAGCAACAGAATTTTTATTGCCAGTGAAAAGGCTTATGAAACAGCTAAAGGTATTGCTTTAAATGTGTTATTGTCTAGAGTCGATCTTATTGATGTCCATTTAGATTTAAATGAGGGTGTCATTGGTCTGAAAAATCATATTGATAAAGTTATATCGGGTACATTGTGGGCAAAACCTCATTATCCATGGGTTCATTGGAACATTGGCAGTATCCATAATGAAAGAATTTCAACAAAACATGTCAATAACACTTTAGTGTTGACTGCTCTTGAGTTATGCTTGCCTGGAACTGTTAGCATATTTTATGGAGATGAAATCGGACTCGGTGGGCTTGGTGATGTCGAAGGAGATTTTCACGAACATAAAGATGTTGGCAATATTGTGTCGATGTCCTTTTCTAATGAAAAAGATTCTACAATGATTCAACCCTGGATTGCAAAGTCTGAAAGGACACCGAGTTACCAGTTCTTGGATATTATTAAACTCTTTACGAAAGTGAGATTAGAAACGCCAACAATATATTTGAGATCTATTTACAAGGAAGGCAATAATCTGAAAAACATTGAAATCCGTGAAACTGAGGAGAATCTCGTAGTAATAGAACGTTGGTATCCTAGGAGGAACACGTGTGTATTTGTAGGGAACTTAGGAAGTAAATCAATTACAACTGATTTATCAACCATGTTTTATGGTGGTACTGTCCTTGCTGGAACAAACACTTCTCTGATCGGACAAGTATTGTACTTTGAAAAAATAACGTTTCCTCCAAATTCTGCCATCATTTTAAAGTTAGAAAAGTAAAGAGTTATTACTCGTTGATCAAAAGCAGAAAAAAGGTTACTACATGATCAATTTATTTATGCCAAACGATCGCAATATCGCAATGTAATTTTATAATTATTTTAAACTGGTATTATATCATAGACTATAGGCTAACCTATATCTACTAAACTAAGAAAATGTTATTATTTAAGATAAAATATATCATGATGTTGTCTCCTAGTAACAGAATCTCAAACTTCCGAATAGATCTGAATATTAATTAATCTTTTTACTCAGTAAATTTTGTAGCAGTATTAATAATAATTTAATTGAACAATATTAAGTATTTTTTTCTCATAAAAATAGATGTTATTTATTAAAGATTTTTTAATATTCTCATATATCGAAATAGATGTTATTTGTTATAGTGATTTCCGTTGACCATACTAATGTATTTGTTGATAGTTACTGTTGTTTTTGTTAAATGTGGTTGTCTTGATTTGACTACTCACATACTAGTTCCTGTTTTACCAAAGATATTATGTGTGCATGATATACTTATATCATATAAATTGTGAACTTAAGGAATGTACTTACATAAAAATAAGAAAACAAAACACAGAGTTACAAAAATTTTAATATACATTTGTACATATTGAAAACAAATATTATGTACTTAGTATATGTATGTATTATTATGTACACTTTATGATATTACAGTAAATAAATAGTTGTTGAAATTATTACACTTTCATTTACTATGATTACAAGCAATGATTTTTGATACACTTATATATAACAGGTAATATATCGAACAGCGAGTATTTCATTACATAGTTTTCTTATTATAATTCACTATTTCATAGTGGATTAAATTGTGAGAAAGTTTATTTTATACAAAAATATATTTGTAGAATTACCTGTGAAAATGATATCGCGATTTAGTATGTAATGCTAATTCTATGGAATTCTTCAGTTTCATTTGAAAATAATATAATTATTGGAAAGGCACATTTTGTATCACATATTTGTTTAGATTGTTCTGTTCAGGTGTTTAACATAGACAACAAACGATGCTGGAATGCATATTGTTAAGTTTGGAGACTTCATAAAATTTCAGAAAAACCTACATGACATTAAAATAAAATATTAAATACCTAGCTAAGTGGGTAATTTTGAGTTTCTTACCAAAATAATTCATTTGAGTGATGTTATTTTCTAAATACAGTGTAAACTCTATATAACGACATTGAAGGGACTATGCATTCTATGGCGTTATAGAGAAGTGTCGTTAAATAGAGACAAACAAAAAAAGAATTAGAAAAAGTAAAACCTTATTTCAGACTAGTGATAGTTCTCTCCCGTTGCTATAACAATAATACATTTTTTATTACTAGCCATGTTTACAGTTTGTAAGTTTGTGAGCAACTGAGAATAATGATAACGTATAGATAATCTTGATAATCTAAACAGTTAACACGTGCAAGCAATCCCAATTTGTAAACAAAGGAACGAATTTCGACATGCCGACAGTCAGTTTATTGCTGACTAGGATAACAAAGCCACAAAGGAACGTACACAGCTGTACAGTTTTTATCAATTTCAGCAACTTAAAAGGTACTTTTTATTACTCACTTGTCGTAATTGAGAGTGAGTGTGATGCTATGTGGAGGGTATCAATGTATGGTAGACAAGCTAAACCGACCAAAGTCAATTGATTTGGACGCTTTAGAGAGGTTGTCGTTAAATCGAGTGCTGTTACATAGAGTTTACACTGTATCTATAATTCGCCAAATCACTTTGGTATAAAATGATGTCTACAAATAGCTATGGTATAATTTCTATTATATAATGAGCAATATAAAATTGACAAATCATATGCTTACATAAATAGTCACAATGTTTTAACCCTGACATTATAAATAGGTACCTACTGTTCTTGTATGGTAAACAGTAACATAACATTTTGTTTATTGTTTCCAATAGGTAAACGAAATATGAAGAATTAATTATTTCGAATTTCAACCTTATGCCATTGTAATAAAAGTAACGTCAACTGTCACAGTAAAAAAGAACAAAACGAATCACAAATAATATTAAATAAATCACATTATAGGTAAAATATGACAATGTGGGAAAAGTATCCCTCAATTCAATTTCAGTAATTAACTGTTTTGCGATAGCATTGTTTACTTTCCTCGTAATAAATATACTTAGAATAGTTTTCTGCAGTAGATGGATTTAAATATTATGAATTATGGTTTAATATGCGTAATATAATCTAAATTCAGAACCACAATTGTATCTTAGTATAATTTGTAACAACGGAATTTAAAAATAATCTTATATCAGTTGCTTTTAAAGATCAAAATAATAAGATATGTTTTGACTATTGATACAAGTGTGGTTGCTGTCTTAAGTTCTGGTGGCGTTAAGCTCAGTCTTTGTATCGGTGGATGAAACATCATAGCACTGGAAGGATTCACAAGCAGTAGGTAAGAAATTATCATAATGTCATGAGCTGGGTTGAGACTTTTTAATTTTAGCTACAGTTGGATGCATGACATATGTGTTGGACATTGCTCTTGGATGACTTTCAGAAACTGGCAATGCTGGGAGTTTATCAGTAGGGTTTCGTATCAATATTTTTTTCTGGGACCCTGTCATTACCCTCTTAGCATTATATTCTTGTTTATTCTTAAGATCTATGCTATCGGTGGTGTTTGGAACAGACTTTACACACTTCCGTTCACTTTCACAGTCACTACCTGTTGGTTTATTTAACTTTGGAGCACCAAAAGCTTTAGTTTGTTTCAATAATGAACGATCGTTACACAATGCCGCGATAAGTGGCAAGTCAAGGTTTTTACTTTTCTCTCGAAGAGTTTTTATGTCTAAATCACAATTGGAGTCTTTCACTTTGTTTACACTTAGTTCACTATTCACACTTGTTAAGGTTGGCGGAATTTTGACTTCTCTCGAGTAATTGAGAAGTTTCTTTTTGTATTCGTATGGCGGCGGGGGAGGCGGAGGCATTCGTCTCATTTTAACTGGCGGGGGATCCTTGGCATTCAACACATTCTCATCCGATTTCGTCCGCATAAAATGTGAAACGTCTGGAACTCGCACGGCCAGTTGCGGCCGCTCAAGATTTATGGAATGGTTGCTGAGCGACGTCCTGCTCGTTAGCGAGTACCAGCTCGTCCGCGTTCCCGGTAACTGCACGTAAGAATCCGACAGATTTTGGATCGACCCATACATGGACGACGCAGACATGGAAGTCGATAGATACGGCGTACTTCTGTACTGCAGACCATTCTTGTGCATGTTCGACACGCGAGACTCGGTCAGTTTGTGATCGAGATAATTTTGCTGCGACACGGCTGGGTCTTGTAAAGGGTAATAGACGTAGTCGACATCGCTGTACAATTGCTGATGGAACATGGGGTTGTGCGGCGGTGGTGGGGGCGGAAGGCGAGTGGCGGGAGGCGGCGGCGGCTGTCGCGGCCGGCGCGGCGCAGGCGGCGCGGGCGGCGGCCCCGGCGCCAGCTTCATCATTGCTACCAGCACGTTGGAGTCCACGCCGTGCGCCATATCCCTGGACGGTGACAGGTTGTTGCTTATCCCCTGCGCTAATTTCGACCTTTCTGCTCGCCGACTGGATGCTTGTTGTCGTTTAAACTTTTGAAATTTGTGTTCCAACACCATGGGACTAGCAAATGTTCTTTCACTAGATGCGTTCACTTCGCCCGCTTCTGCTTTCAGAATTGTTATCATGGGCTTTGATGTTACGACTCTGGCAGCCACTTCTTCTTTGTTGTCGTTCAACTGCTTCAACGTCCTGGCTGACGCGGCTGGGGCAGGATAGGCAGGTGGCGCCTTCGTAGGAGGTGGCACATAAGATGAAACAGTTTGATGATTGTATTCGTAGGGAGGTGGCGGCTTATCAGGAAATGAAGGTCTGATGGGCGTATCGCCACTTATGTCAAAAATATTTGGTAGTGACAAATTGAGCAATTTACGACTATCAATTCTAGTTGGAGGAGTAGGCGGGCGATCGAAGAATGAATTATTTGGATAGTGATCATCTGAAGGTGCAGTGTCTTCGTGACCCTGAAGGTAACTGTCGCCAGAAAAGGGGAGGGGCAGTCTCACGTAATCCGACACTGAATCCAATGTGTCACTTACTGACTGGCTCTTAGGATATACCCCTCTTCCTACAATGAGGTCACTTAATTCACTTGCAGTCAGTAAATTATGTTTGTTATCGGTTGGATCGCTCCCATCACCGTGAAACGAGATTGCACTAACGTTGGAATTGGTTCTTTCTCTAAACAAGTTTTCTTTATTGTGTTGTTCTTGGTTCTGAAACTTTGTAGCTCCATCAACACAATCCGAGCTAGGTTGGGATGACTGTAATCTTAATGTGCCTGTTGCATGACTAGTTCTTTCTGACTTATTTTTCAAGATTGAAGAAACACTATCGAAATCAGCAAGATCATTTTCTTTAGTTGGTTTATAGCTGTCGTAATGCGAGCCATCGTAATCTGTTCTACTGGCCTCGGATAAGGTGTCCATTTTCGATCGTGCAGTAAGTTCAGAACTGCTCATGGTGTAGACCCCGCTAGTTTCACTTGATGCCGCTACAGTAACTGGCTGACCTAAACCGTCGTACAAAGCGGACGCTGTATCTTGAGAATATTCTACATCTATACCAACTGTACTGTTGTCGCTCAACATTGAGTTCTGAGCGGTATGGCTGTAGCCCAATTCTAAACTGCTCGCATTAGATGTCCTACTAAGAGTGCTGAGACCCGCCCTAGCCATTATCACTGTACTGCATGATGAGGAACACTGCGATCCGGTGCATTTTAATTTATTAGATCTTGGACTATCTGTCAAGGCTTCGCTAATACTTTGATCAGGTAAAGAGGTCGTTTCTTCTAATTGGTTTAAAGAGTGTTGTTCTGATGGTGTAATTTCATTTCTATTAACATTCTCACAGTCTTCCTTGGTCTTCTTCGATCGCATTTTAGATTTTTGTAGTTGTAATGACGATGTTTTAGTAGGTGGTTGATTATCTTGTGACATATGGCGTATAAAATAAGAATTTGTGCTGTCCAGCAAATGAGCAAAAGCCAAACTTTCTGTAGACGGTGCTGGGGGAGAATCAATCATAATTTCTAATTCATCTTCAGATTGGACTCTGTCACTCACAATACCTGATGTGGTATTTGAACTGGTAGAAGAAATCACTGAAATTCTTTGTTCACTTTTATTTTGATTGTATTGAATGTTTAACGATTTTGAGTAACCAAAGCAAATTTTGCGCTCCTCTTCTTCCTTTCTCAAGATTTCATTGAATTTTGGTGCTATTTTCATTGAGAACTGATGTGTCTCTCTACAAAGAGCGAAAAGATATTTACATTTTTCTTCGCTTGATGAAAACAATGTCATTTTGCCTTCCTCGGTTCTAATCTCAAATTTCTTTCTATCGAAGCTTAGTTTGCCGATAGCGCTCCAAATGAAGTTTGAAAGTGATCCATTGTCAGGCAAAATCTTTATGCCCTTGGCTGTTACAAGAAGCCAAACTGTTCCAGGTTCAGGTTCTGATTTAGATTGTTTCAAGCGATATCTATGTGAGTTTATCGTATCAGGGAGGAGACAAACTTCTCGAATAAACCTGGATTCAGCTTCAGCTTTTGTGAGACCACGATGTTCTCGATGGCAAGCGCGCATGGCTGCTGCTACCCAATCGCCGGTGAGGGACGAGGGTGCGTAATCATCAACTTTGAAGTAGTCTCTATCTTCGAAGGAGTCTGCATCGCCGTATTCAGCTTGTAATGCTAGGCCGGTGAGCAGTAGTATCACTTCGGCGGGCAGAGCGTCGCGCGTGCGCACGTTCTGGCGCAGTTGTAGGAAGTAAAGATGGCGGCCGACTTCGTCGTGCAGGAGCAGCGGACTCTCCACGTGGAACTGCACGACCAGGTGCAATTCAAGGAGCGGCTTCCCGTTTGCGTCCAAGCCCTGGAATAAATGTTATATTAATTTCTGAATTAGATAGGTTCTAAGTAGATTATTTTATATTTATTACGCTAAATAGCTATTCGAGTTTAAAAATAATAATGTATGGACTTACATGGGTGTGGGATGATCTCCAACTCTTTGGCGCATATTTAGATAGTTTGCTTTCTAAGTCAACAAATAAGTATTCTCCATCTGAAAAGATAATTTGGGATTTAATGTGTTTAGTATTGTAAAGTTTATTATTAAAACTCAAGATAAATTGTTGCTTGGTCAATACCACTATCAATGACGGTTCATGAGAACCTCACTTGTCAAAACTCGGAGTCTCTTTACGAAAAGTGTCGTTTTTACGATATTAACTATTATAAAATGCATCTGAAATCTTATCGCATCGTGAAATATAAATAAGGCATAGTAATTTTACAGTGTGCAGTTTTTACTTCCTCCTGTAAAGTTATCTCTATCGACTTTATGAGGTTTTCACACTAGGGAGACGATATTATTGTCTCTACGAGTACATATTTAAATGAGACATTGTGATGCCTGTGCCAATATAGAACATTGATTACCCAACAGCGTTTGTTTGTATAGTTAGACTGAATGCTTACGAGGTGGAATGTGTGACGCCATGAATACATAATAACTTTGTTTTGTGAAATCACTCCGCAAGCGATTAGAACTTAAGTCAGGTACAAGTGTGTAAGACTTATGGTGTAAATGATTAAGTAGGTGCACTTACTTTGCAAAATTGCTAATCCGAAGAGTTCTGTGTCGGTCATGCCTTGTAGTTGCGCGTGAGCATTGGCCAAAGACTTCAATTCTTTGACCCTTGCTTTGGCTTCGACGACGAAGTGCAGTGGTTGGGGCTGGCCGGGCATGCGCAGTGACAGGAACCGCGCGCCCGCGCCGAGAGCGCGCGTGTCGCCGCCCAACGGCCCGCGAACCGAACACAGAGCACGCATGTCGCATCTCGAGACCACTGTTACTCGCACTGAAACAACCAAAATATCTTTTAGCCTTCATTCAAATCACGGGTAATTTCTACAAAGGAAACCAATGGTCCTATAGCGGAAAGGACAACCGAAGGGCACAGGTGATGTTTTAATCCCGCTTCCTAGAGCGGGAGAAGTCATTGTATGATTTCCCACCTCGAAAAAAGGCTTCAATAACAGTGAAAACTATTCTCTACAGATCAAAATACATATACTTACATGCCTATAACAAAGTTACTTGCATGTTATAGTCGCATACATACATACACCAATCACAATTGGACAATTGCATATAAGCTATGTACTTATGTACGCTAAGCTATGTACTTTTGTACTTACTTGCACAAAACGAATACACATGCCTTTTTGGGCTTTATGACTTTAGACTACTGGAGCATTCAAGGTGCTAGAATGTTATTGTTTTATTGCTACTTTAAAAATCACTTCCGATATCGGTGGTAGAGATCGTCTTTCTTTCAAATAGCGCTTTATAGTGACCCTCAGCCCTCAAGTCGGCTGCTATATTTTTTTTTTGTAGCAGTCTAAAGCACATCTGTTTATAAGTACAAAGTATCTCCAGATGTGTTTTAGAGGTTGTATAATAGTCCTATAAGTGATCCCAAATTTTATGGGATAAAAGTAGGCGGGTGAGAGTTAGATATGTTTGGATAGTCTTCATCACCACATCTGGAGACTACGTAATATCCGTACCGAAGGCTATTTATTCTCTATCTTGGGAAACCTTTAAAGAAACATTCATTACAAACAATGCAGGGAATAGCCATTAATTTGCAATAAAAGAAAGAGGCCCTGATGATAACGTTCGAAGGAGTTTTGTGGCCCTGGAATGCAAAAGACATCTTAAGAAGCAGGTGGTCAATAAGAGCCTGACACGCCCCCTCGCTTCAACCTAATGCGGAAAAAGTAATTTGATGATTTCCTATCTCAAAAAGCCCCTGATCATAGCAATTAAATTCCGAAATCCGGAATATAAAACAGATGTTTTTATTATTTTGTTGAAATACTTTAGTAGTCACTATTAAAACTAAATTAACACTTATGTAGTCCATTTTTAATTAGTTCAAAGTCAATGTAATTATGTATTAGCTTTGTTCTGCGTCGTCTTTGAGCGGCCGGATTCCAATGTGTTTACATCCTCACGAATTCTTTGTGCGTCATAGTAGATTTAACATTCACCAAAAACTACAAATATGTACGACGTAAGACGATAAATATCATACCTAATTTGGAATCATAAAGCAAATATTTTTTGAGTAAATTTGTTGCTCGCTTGTTAGATATTTGTTTTGCAGAGAATGGCGTAGATACTCAAGTAAAAAAAATGATTGTACCACTTGTTTATTACGATGGTATAGGAGTACACAGGTTCTATACCTACTACCTACACTAGTCCTTTTGGGTGTCTGTCCTATTCAGCAGAGCCTGAACGTGGCAGGAATGTCGGATCAGCGCCAGCTGTGCATTCCATTACTTTTTTTCGTACACGATCTCCTTTTTGCTACCTGCTGTTTTTGTGCCGCACATTGTTGCGTTTACTTGTGAATTATATTTTTGAAAAATGGAACTCATGCGCACGTGTTCTTTTATACAGATCTCGTTTTTTTTTTGTTTTTGATTAACCGTAAGTATTTTTATGACATAGTTATGTGTAAATTAGAAATCGTAGCTATGATGTCAATTTTGAATAAATTCACTGTATGTAATTGCCTTATTGATAGAATTTTAATTGAATCCAACATTCATGAATGTTATTCTTAATTAAAAATATATACATAATTAGGGAAATAATCGATCTAATAAAATGCTAAATATCTATCGAAGCCTATATGGGCGATAATGCTTATGAGCGTTAGAAAATATTTTTAAATATTAAAACTTATTGTGTTTGAAATTGTTACGATCGTAAGTGTAAGTTAGTGGTTTGGTAGGGTCTACTGTCTTAAACACAAATAGGTACAAGTTATCCCTAAGTTCTTCAGTTTCAGTGCTTAAGTAAGCACTTCATTCAAGGGAAGTTCTGAAATGCTTCTTCTTCAACAAAAGTTTATTATTAGGTGCCTCTGCTTAATGATTAACATTTGTCATGAATTCATGATCTCTTAGCATTAGGATTAGCATTATCGGCCTTATAATGTTCCCACTGCTGGGACTCAGGCCTCCTCCATGATCTCTTACTGCGTGGAAATAAAATCAAATACAATTTTTTTTGTATAGTTTTAGAAATTAGCAGGAGAGTCCTAGACGGTTTCGTCATATATGAACAAACCAAATCCACGCCACGCAATGGTATGTTCACTATGATAGGTGCCTACGTATATATGTAGGTATTATAAAACATTTATAGGAATGTAGAACCACGAGATCATGTAAAAAAACTAGACGCGAATAAATTTCATCCCATCCGGTACCTCTGCGGCTCTTCAGCTCTTGATAGCAATAAGAACATGTTTTTTGTTTTAGTAAATGCGCGATAGTTTGTGATGGCGGTCAGGCGCAGCGGGGCGGGGGCAGACCGGTCGGCGCAGGCGGCTGCGGGCGGCGGGCGGCGCGCGGGCCGGGCGGGGAGGGGGGGCGCTACGTAAGCGCGGTAGCAGCGGACGGCGACGCGAGGAATGCGGACGACCTTCAGATGCCGAGCGCCCCTCCCCCTACGCCAGCCGCATCTTGCGTCCTCGCATACCTAAAGCCGTCGTTGCCTCCACTTTTCGACATCTCGCCACCAATTTTGACACTCAAAAATTTGTAAGGACGTAATGGATGGACCCGAACAGGGTCATCTATCTCTTTGTAGTTCCGACTGGTATCAATCCAAAGTAGGTAGGTATGTAAAATAGCACCAGCAGTTTTTTAAATTTAATTTATGGTAAGCAAATTCATTTTATTTACCTTGAAGATAATAATCGAATTATAATGGCAGTGTTTATATTAAAAGTTGCTAATACAACAAACTTAGTCGCGATAGAAAATATCAAAAATATGTAAGATGACGAGGAACCTACTCCTAAATAGTTTCGACAGTAGGTACACTTGGCTGCCTATCCAGGTGAAATTTTGTTTGTCCAGAGCGATGTTTTTTGCTAGATTTAGTGATCCGAATTATTAAGCATCTACTATCGCATTAAACTGTTAAAAAGCTCTTTACTTAACTTCCCCCAGTTTATTTTTAACGATAAATATTTATCACAAAAAAAAATAAAGACAATCATAAAATATTGTCGATGAATGGCTACTGATTACACATCTTTGTAATATGGGTCTCAGTTCTCATCTTACTAAATAAAAGACGAGACAATCCAGGCAACGTCAGACGAATGTTGAACACTAATCTACCTACGTGCCTCGCTACCTACCTTCTTGAATATGTAATGGTTTTATCATAATGTCCAGTACCTAGGTTTAGAAATTAGTATTCAGATAATATTTGCCTGAAACTTGAACGGTCCATGCACGTAACCGAGTTGTGATTTCAATATCATTATAATTGAAATTCTGTCTTCCATTATGTAACTGTTAGCAACCGTAGTATAACTAAAGTACCTCTTTGGAACACCTTTTTAAAGATTTCTTCTTAGGTTTTCTGCTAAGGGACCATTGAAACATATAATACGTGTCAGTTGGTTTCAGTAATTAAGCCACCGCACAACCTTTCAATTCTATCAAGAAATATGAAAGAAGATAGTTCTGAAATAAAATTCCATAACGTTTGCGACAATCTACTTAGAAATAGGAGAGATGCTCGCCGTCGTACTCCACGCTGTATAGGTATCTACTTGAATTGCTATGCTGGTGCTATAACTATTATTAAAATCTATTGACTAGTTCAAATCCTCCCTATTGCGATAATGTTCAACAAGTTGGTCTCACATGTGCGATAAGTCTATAACTCACAACATTCCCATAGGTCAGTCAATACGTCAGTATAGCGTTTTATTAGTTTAATAATCTTCTTTGTAGGTGCTCCAGAAGTATGGCTATATGGTTTTGGAGGTGAAAAGTAAACTACAGAGACTAAGAAAACCTACACTACATACATTGAAGCACACTAGGAATTATTCCTGTATCGTGGAAGCGTTT
Source organism: Mythimna separata (assembly GCA_030763345.1). Lineage (NCBI taxonomy): Eukaryota > Metazoa > Arthropoda > Insecta > Lepidoptera > Noctuidae > Mythimna > Mythimna separata. Next base: position 13,448,318 of record CM061180.1, read on the forward strand.
ACAAATTTATACAATTTTTTATATGGTATAAACTAGTGCTTGACTGCGATCGCACCTGACATACCTCCACAAGACATCTAGACACGGTACAACTAATCTGTTACCACATAAGGATAAACATAGAACCAAGGTGACGGTGGAGCCAAGGTTCAGGCCATGGTCCGGCTCAAGGTAGAGTGGGTGGCGGGCGGCTTCTTCTGCGAAGCAGTAATGCTAGCGAAGCAGGCGGCCGCATGCGTGAGGGAAGGGACATCCTCACGCTCCAGCCGCTGGGACCCCTACCCTATCTTCGTGCCACCGTAGACGTGGGTTTGCGGACGTCGAGCAATGGGTAGCTCACCGACCAACCGTCCGGACCAAACCCAAATCGTCGAAGGCGCGTAGTGCAGCAAATGCACTTCAAAGAGATGTCAGCAAGACAGTAGAGTCGAAGCCTACAGGGGCCATAGGTTGATTTATGAAAGGAAAACACGAGATCCTAGAACGGAAAGGTCAACTGAAGGAAAATACGTGTGGTTTTAGTCAGTAAAAATCTGACATGGGTTCCCGCTCCGCCCTTGAGCAGGAGAAGTAATTAGATGATTTCCCACCTCAGACTAAAGAAGGGTACTTATATTATTCATTATACTAATGGTTGCACTGAACTTCTATTTCTTTTACAGCCATCGTAATTCTCAAAAGATTGAAGACAAGAGCACATAGATATCTTGACTTATGCCTGTTTTCACCAACAGCCCCTAAAATTTAAGTGTCACTTAAGCCAATATAATCACGGTTTTTGCAAGTTATTAATAAGTTATTATTCTGAATTAAAGTATGACATCTTTAAAAGTGTTCGATTTCATACTTTGATTCAGAATAATAACTTTATAATATGCAAAAACCGTGATTATATTGGCGTAAGAGACACTTAAATTTTAGGGGCTGTTGGTGAAAACGGGCATTAGTCAATCAATATGCATAGAATATTTACTGCAAGAGAAATTTTAGTGATAATGGGGGTTTTGCAGAATCAAAGAATAGGACGTAATAATGGATAAATAGACAATATTTCCAGGCTTACGAACCAAATCTACTTGTCCCTGCATTATTTAGTGAGAGGTTTACAGTCCAAAGTAAAGTTATCGTCAGTCGACTAGTTGGCTATGCTTCCGCACTAAATAATAAAGTGTTTGACCTGCTAATACTAAGACAAAGCTTGGTACGAATTAGTAGGCCAGTTACACCATTTAGCAGGAACGTAGATTGGCGTATTAGAGTTCACGGTTCAACGAGCACATCCGTAATTCGAATGACCTGGCGGTTAAGTGGTCAAAATCCGGCTATTTGTAACTGTGTTGGGTGTTCAGTTTTAACTTTCTATCTACGTTCGTAGGTTCAATTCTTAAAATTCTTTTCCAAACCCCAAGTCAGAAATATAAATTTTATTGAATTCGTACTGTTTTTAATATACGCCGTACCGTCTGAAAGACACGGTTGAGCATACGGTGGAGGTGTGCCCCGCTTAGGTGTAATTTTTTTTTTAATCGTTACGTCCTCGAGGTCAGCGGCAGCGGCCTTTCGAGCCAGGCCCAGGTTCAGGCCATAGCCCGGAGCGAGAGGGAATGGGATGTGGGCAGTATCTTCTGCGAAGCAGTAATGCTCGCGAAGGAGAGGCCCGCAAAAGTGAGAGAACGGTCATCCTCACGCCCCGCCCTAGCCGGGGCTTTTGGAGTCGCAATGCGATCCCCTACTACCGTGAGACAAGCAATGGGTATCTCGCTGTCCGGCCGTTCGGTACCGACTGAGCCCAAGTCATCGACAGTGCGTACTTGCGCAGTGTTCTCCGCGTGCCCCAAAGAGAAGTACAGCAAGGGGTAGAACCAAACCGTAGGGGACCAGTAGAGCCTACGCCAGCTAAGGCCACGGGTAATTCCTGGAAAGGAACGAACTACAACTGAACGCAGAGGGCAACTGAGATATCCATGTGTGGAAAACCGGAAAACCACACTTTTAGTAATAGTCTGACAATATCTCTCGTTCCACCTTAGAGCCAGAGAAGACATTGAACAACTTTCAATCAAAGAAAAAAAAACATTGAATTCAATTAGGTATATAATATACAAGCTATATTACATATTATGTAATCTATAGTGTAGTGCTAGTGAATACTGAATACTCAATTCTGAACTTTACAATCTTAGTATGAGTATGATTTGGTAAAGTATTCTGTATTTGTATTCTAACTGTTATTTCTAACACGTCTGTTATGTGTTCTATCTAACATTGTTGAATAATCATACTTTATACATAGCAAAGTAAGTACCTAGTATCATCATCTGCCTGTAATAAAACTGAACGCTTTATAATGCAAGTGCGCCTTTGCATTAGGTAGTGTTATAAGAACTTACAATGGATACAATGGGGATGTTTACAAATAAGAGCAGGTAGGCACATACCTACGTACTTACAGAGGTGTGTGCCACTATGTAGCTATATACAGAACGTTCGATTAAACCTATCAATGATTAGAAGAAAGGGATTAAATTAGCGATTATTATTGACGTAATTTATGATGAATGGACTAAATGTTAGGCTGGTAGGTATACAGTGACATAATAGTCTGCATGTCTGTATGATGCTATCGTGTTTCATCCTCAAGTGGCAGCTCAAGTTTCTAAAAATAGGTCATGATTAGTCTACCTTACGTTAGTCAAATTTAGTATACCTTTTAATTTCCTAATGTTAAGAATACCGATAGCACCTTCTAAGGCCAGCCGCACACATTCTGTTTCCTAATTAGGTTTCCTGATCAGGAATTAAGGTTCTAAAACCTCAATACTCTGTTTACATATACGATGTTCAATAAGGTGCACATATTTCTTATTGTTTTGAAACGGAAAAAGAAATATTTGGTATGTTAAGCAGAGCATTTAGGTGTCAGAATCTGAATCCCTGATCAGGAAATCTACGAAGCTTTCAGAGCGTTCCTAAATTTTGGCTGCCTACATTTTGATTGGAATCTTTCCATTGGATGTAACTGTGGGTGATTTCATGTTCACAATGTGTTCATATGTTGAAAGCCGACCAAACAAGCCATAATATTTTAAGTACGCTTTGTCATTGGTTAAATTTACTTTTATTTACCTAGTCGGTGTGCTATCAACGGAATGCGGTCGCTATGCTACGTCGAATGTTAGTCGCTTATTACGGGCTAATGATTCATCGGGTTTATCAATCACTGCACTGATGAGTCCATGAGTCTGACCACTAACTGTTATAGCTACATATGTTCAACATTCTTAATGTATGATAGACTTAATTGCAACTAATTTGTATGTAGGAATTAGATGACGGAAGAAACGATGTAGTTGTCACAGCTAAACAGCTTATTTAGCCCTTTTGTTAACAACTTAATCCTGATAACTAAAGGGAGCAACTAGCGGCCTGCTCTGGCTAATACTTAGGCCATTCATTCAATAGTATAATAATATTAGGAGACCCTATCGGAGGATGTGTTACGTTTGAAGGAAATGCCGGTGAATCATTCGGTGAATAGATTAGATTGAACTAGCAAATGAAGCCACCGTCAACTCTTCATGCTAGGTTCCTTTTCAACCAGGCAGACAGACATAGGACATGTGTCGATTCATAATATTTATGTCCGTTGTCAACACAGAGCCGGCTGAATGCATGCCTTTCTTAAATGTCTGGCCTAGGCAAGCAACTAAAGGTTATTGATCCAAGTTATTTGCCTAGCTGTTTGATTGAATGGCTGAAAATCATTCGGGCAGCTAGTCTGCTCATTGAATAGCGGATTACGATAGTTGGCTACGACATAGCTACCACAATACCAACTGTACCTACAGAGGTACCATTTGGTAATCTCTAAAACTTTGTCTTGTTTTCCTTTAGTTTTGATAGCTTCTGACGGTTCTATGTCGTATTCCCATCTCTTTAATCATCCTGCGGCCCATATCCCATGTTGTTTGGGGTTGCCCCAGTGCTTATGTCTATGGGCAGTCATATCGTTTCTCTCGAGTCTTTTCATCTTTCACAGAATCCATCCATGGCTTCTTTGAAGACCAACTCTACAGTTATAACTAATCATACTGTATTCTAAATTCTCTTCTATCCTAATACAGATATAATTTTCTTCAGGGATCTTAGGATTAACTTGTCAAAAGTCCTGCTGAAGTTTCTAGGAAGGCTATTAACCTTACATAACTTTTGATTTTTTAGTCTTAGTCTGACACCAAAAGATATACGACGATGTTACACCCACCGATGCACATTCATTGTATTCATTGTGCGGACAGTTACGCGGTGGAATTCCCTGCCGGAGTCTGTATTCCTAATAGCTACTACCCGCGGTCTTTGAGTTAAGCATGAATATGTTACTTCTAGGCAAGCGTGCTCCATTCATCGACCACATCATCGCTTACTAGATAGTGGTCAAACGTGATAATAATAATAAAATGAAAAAACTACCGTTTTGTTTTGGTAAGATGTCTACAAAAAGTTAGTCACGTTAGTGGAAAAGATATTCCGAAACTCTTTCAAATCCTTAAAACACGTGCGTTTGTTTTGTATCAGTATCAATATACCTAATACAACAATATCGCGAGGCGCGACGTCTAGAGTTTCTGCTTCTTTAGAATCAGGCTATAAAACCGTTTCTGATATCTCAGAAATGTTATCAAATTAATCATTACTTACATTATTTTTATTTTTAGGTAGCTATTTGATACACTGATCTTTACTACGATTCTGTGCAACCTGACCTATTAGAATAAAATTAAATAATGCTCTTACTTAGTTGACGTTAGAGAAATATTAAATTGGTCCTTGAGAGTCGGAGTCGGGCAGGATGTTGTTTATATTATGTAGAGCGTGACGTGATGAGCTAAACAAATCCCGTTTGGTTTTCTGACTAGTTTTGCAGGTTCATTCTACAAACATGTTCACAAATGCTTCTTTTAAAGTTTTATATTATACCTACCTGCTTCGTGTATCAAACTTAAATAGGCAACAGATACTGATTTTCGATGTCACTTGAATTCGATTGAACTGCACGGTCCATTAGATTGATGTCATGTTATGATGAGATGAATACGGCCCGATTATGTTTATTAGCATTTAGAAATGTTGTTGTTGAATATTAAAATGTTTCTAAACCACTAGACTTGGCAAAATTTGTAACTCATTTGTAAATTAGTTATGTAGCCCACTTCCTTTACGGTTTTGTACTGCCTCTAGTGGTCTAAGTTAAACTTGAACATGAATGTTTATCAGTCTGCATTGAACACTGGCCGCATTGAACATGGCTAGTATTGCTGCGGTGGTGGTGTCGAGGAAGGGCGCGCGAGCGCAGGGTCAGCGGCCGCGGCGCGGTCGGCGCGGGCGCGCGGAATTCGAGCTATGCGTATGAAATGAAAGTGGCCGCATCGTGAAAGCGCGCGCATCCACTGCGGCTGTCCGTGGCGCCGTCTGGGTCCACCTCACTCACCATGAATAGATAAATCCAATGCAGCTGCACGTAAAGACACTATAATCCTTGGTAAACCGCATCCATTGGCACTTCACTTCACTATAAGTTGCGCGATCTTGTAAGTTGAATGGCGTGACGGCTGACGTCGAGGCGCACAAAGTCCATGGGCGCGCTAGAACGACTGAGTGAAGCAAAGCGGGCGCGTGGGTCGGCGGCGAAGGCACAGGCGAAGGCACGCGCGGGGCGCGCCGCGACTTCGGATCGGTGGAATGCGGCAAGATAGTGGCGCGCGGGTACCGGCCGAGGCCCGCTGTAGGCTGGAGCCTCCGTGTGGGTACGGAGCGACGCGACTCGGCGGCGTCACCGAGCGGCCGGAATGCGCGCGGTCAACCTCTGCCCATTAAAATAAATAGAATTTCCAAACACTGAGGCCGCGGCCCCGGCGACCTGCCTATGAGCACCTCTAATCTTTTGTTTAGCTAACAGTTAAGTCGACTACTAGGGCTCTAGTGCGCCCACACTGCTAATTTTTGTCCAATTTTTATTTCTATAATATAGGTAGGTACCTAATTAAACCTACTTAATTGTTTTCCACTGATGTAAATATTCATCACTTGGGTACATTTAAGTAAGTAGACAGCTTTTAAGATCTACTATCTAGTTATGTAATAGGTTGGTAGGTATTAGGAATTTGTTGCAATTCTATGTACCGATACCGTACCTACCTAAATTAATATTAATATTAAGTAAATGAGGGATGTTGTTAAGGGGGAAACCACGTACTCGCAGTAGAAAATCTTTTTGGTTTGCAGGATCCTAAAGATTGATTAGTTATGCCAACATACCTATGTCAAATTTAATTACAGGTAACTAGATACCAATCTAGTGTTAGGGTCACAGTTTTCTAATATAATACCTATTGAGAAATTAATGTTTTTCAGTTGACTAAAAAAGGTACCTACGGAAGTACGGACCTACACAGTCATTCTCATAACTCTTTCACAACCAAACGCATGCATCCACTCAACTCTGATTATTTGATCCTGAGTTTGAAATAAAAGTCTAGAAGTTTGACTTAAAAATGTATTGTCAGCTAATTATGAGAATTATCCTATTTCTAGATATGGTGGTCGGCAAAAATGATTAAATTAAAGGCAGCAGTATTTTATAATTGTGATATTGGGCTGTTTTTAAATTAATGTTAATTGTTATTGGAAATAAAATATATCTGCAGCAAGTAGCCTGATCATTGATCAAGTTTAATAGAAAAGCATTTCCTATTTCGGGTTCATCAAATTTCAACTTGATTGTTTTATTAATTTAAATTTTATTTAGTTAAGTAATCATGGTTTTCTTTTAACTATACTGATGAGTATACATATTTATACTGATATGACACTCTCAGCTACTTAGCTGATTCATTAAATTGAAATGCCGATTGTTCAGCCGTTAATGTGCTGACGACAGTCGTATAAGAGTCGCGGAGCTCCTAAGTATTTCCGTCTGCAATATTTGATTTGGATGTAACGGAAGTGGTTGTTATATCGGAATCAAAGGCACCAGAGTTTTTGAATTTAACCTAATTCATGAATCCCCGACCGGTCCTATGAGACCGCGCTGTTATTGTTTTACTATTGTGTCTCGTTTTGTGAACTTCACTTCTGGTACCTACTCAAACCGCTGAAGGAGAGGGAATGGGCCGTAATCGTCCACGAGAGCCCAGTGCAGGTTGGTGGATGGACTGGATGTCACATGTCTTTCACGATGTTTTCCCTCACCATATTAGAAGGCAGCGGTTTATGCAATAAATTATACAGCCGCATTGCCTGGCTGGGTTTGAACCTGCGACCTACCACTCGTTAGTCGGGACCGTTACACACAGACAGACTCACCAAAACCAAATCTTTTAACAGAATCGGAGGCCCAGGCGATGCGTCAAATGAAACACTACTAACGAATCAAAACCTCGGATAAGTATTCGAATTCACAACAAGCCAAATACGAAATAAACAACAAGTGAAAGAGTAATTGATAAAAGACATGAGGAGAGGGGAGTTTACTATGGCAGGTGTGTATGACAAATATGTATAAACTTCTCTTTACTTCTGATATAAGTTCTGTTAAAAATTTATCGGAACCGAAATCGGCATCATCATCTACCAAGCCTTTTCCCAACTAAATTGGGGTCGGCTTCCAGTCAAGCCGGATTCAGCTGAATACCAGTATTTTACGAGGAGCCTACCAGACCTCCACAACCCATTAATTGGGGTAACACGGTGCTTCATGGCAAGACTAGAGTCAGATTTACTGGCTTCTGACTATCCGTAATGACTGCCAAAGATCTACAAATGACAGCCGGGACCAACGGCTTAACGTGCTTTCCGAGGCACGGAGGAAACTCGTTATCTTAAGATGGTCACCTATCCACAGACCAACCTAGGCAAGCGTTGCTTAACCTTGAAGATCGACCTGTGCGGCTGTTATTATCTAGCCACGAGCTCCTCGGAAACCGAAATCGGCATCAAAGGTGCAAAATCATTCGGAAATTCTCATAATCGGGATCTCCGGAATCGAACCTGCAATGAAAGATGTATATGTATGTATTATCTCTGCACCTTCCCTACGAGTCATCGAGTATACTTAGGTATTTAGGTACGCGTCGAGTCGAGATGATCGAAGTTCCCAGATTATAATAATTCTGCTCAGCCAATAATTATTTTCGCTGCCCAAATAATAATTGTCAGCTGTTCAAATATTTAAAAAATCGAATAAATTACCAAATAAAATAAGTTTTCAGGCAAATTTTAAGTATGAACGTAGGCGAAGGCGGATTAAGCTTAAGACCGTCGAGGGTCAGCCTGTGTCTGCCATCTGTGAAAAGCTTGAGAGCACAAAAATTATATCACCTTGGTAATTGTAAGTTTTAGATTTGTTTTAAATAACCTTTTATTAGTACCTACTAAAATAATACGTAGATAAAGTACCAAGGTATTGTTTTTAATATGGGTGTATGTTACGTACCTTTGTATTAATTATCCACTCATTACTATGGTGAAACTGACTCGAAGGATGAAACTCAAAATCTTTAGATCCAATGTCAAATCAAATCCTGAAATCAAAACTGCTTTACGTTATGGGTGCGAAAAGTGTGATACGATTTCGACGACAAATCTGAATTAAAAAAAAAACAGAATGTTTTAATAACTCGCCTCGGATATGCTAGATTTCATAACTAAAATAATAGGAGTTACTTTGCCATATTTTTCTTTTAATGACTCGGCATCCCAAGACCGAGGCTGACAGTGTATTGAGGTACCTATTCTATTTTACTGAGCAAAAAAAAAAACAATAAATTTTAGTAATATTTTTTGCACAGTTAGGTACGTTCTTGGCATTTTTTCAAGTAGGGATCATCAGAATGACATCTCCCGTTCCTGGGCGGAGTAGGAGTGTCAGACTTTTACTGTCTAAACACCAACCCATACTTTCGTTACATTCGTTCTGGGGTTACGAGCTTCCCCTTCGGAATCCAATCTATGGCCCCAGACGTTCTTGCCTTACTGTTTACTTGTGTTTATATTCACCCTCTTTAGTGGTAGGTACTTTTTATTAGAGTTCCGTACTAAAAGACTGCTGTCCGCCCGTCTGACTGTCTTTCCGCCTGTCACTAGGTTGTACTGATGTCTTAAACAGATGATGTACCTATTTCTGTCGCCGCTATACCTACCAACTTTTACTATAATCAGTATAAAATAATTAAGTATACTGTGGGGCTCCCATACAACAATATGGTTTTTTTTTGCCGTTTTTAGCTGCGATCAGTACGGAACCCTTCGTGCGCGAGTTCGATTCGCACTTGGCCGGTTATTTTTTACTTGTTAAGTTGTAATTCAATGTTTTGCGACATAAAACTCCTTTTATATTTAATATTACTTATAAATTATGTTAATCACAAACGAACTAAAACACATTAGGTACCTACACATCATGAAATTCCCATGATAATTACAATTAAATTTTAAATTAAAATAAAATTTATAGGTTTAGTTATAATTACCTATGTATTATCGTGGGATTTTTATTAATGCCAAATGAACATCTTACAACAAATTATGGAAGCAAAGCATAATTCCTCAATTACCAAAGTACAAACTATTCTGTTTATTGTGCTGTGTTTCATCTAGTGGGAGAAATTGATAGATATTGTTTTCCATTGATGTCGATATCTGACAAAATAGTACGTTACGTCACTAACGTAGTGACGTGACGTCAACAAGATTTTTTTTTCTTTTATTTGACTTCGGACGATTTGTACATTTAGCCAATGTCATGTTTATATTTTATTATGTATCAGAATTACAGAAACAAAAATACAAAAAAATGTAATAGCAAGAATTTGGGTATATCACTAAAAAGAAAGTATTCGATAGTCCTTGTCCTGTCTACGCTGTCATGCTGATAATGCTGATATAGCTTACGTTGCGTTCCGAATTACGTTATCATCGCCGTTCGCATGGTCTCATTCGTTCCGACTCCGAGTGACTGTGAGAGTATTTATCAACGATTTTTTGATGTTATAGTAATAGAACTCGTCGACACCATCTTGCAATATCAGTGCTCATGTTCTGAATAAACACTATTGTGAGCGCTGTCAAAAGTTACATTTCACTTTCACATGTTTTGTGTCCCACTGCTGTGCAAAGGCCTCCTTTTTCTTCTGCTTCCAAATCTCTCTCTCTCTAGGGTGATCTCAGGCCACAGAGCCCAGAGAACATGATCATAACTTTTATCACATCACCGTTACCGCAGTCGATCTTCTTCAGGCGTCCAATGAGTAACATTTCTCGCCCATCATTATAGTCCGTCTAATGAAAGCGCGACCTGAGGAAAAGAGCAATCCAAAAAATATGTATATGGTATTAATAAGTATTACTATCTAGTACTTAGTAGGAGAATCATGTTTTGACACTTCACATTTTTTTTTATTCCTTAAAATTGCGGCTGAATTATGTTGCCATTTAATTTAAAAAAAAACTCAGGTCGCACTTTCATTAGACGCACTCTAGCAATAGCATTATCGGCCTTGTAATGTTCTTACTGTTGGGAGTGTTGGGACCCAGGCCTCCTGTCTCGGAGAGGGAATGCCACAATCCACAACGCGGGCACGGTGCGGATTGGTGCGAAATACAAAACAGATGTCAGGTCTGCATTTGCAACACAGGCCAAAATTTAAGCACTATATGTAAAAATTATGAAATTATTGTAAACTAGCTGTGCCCACGACTTCGTTCGCGTGGATGACGAAACTTATCAATGAGTTTTTAGTGTAGTACCTACACTTATAGGTCATCATCACCTACCTACAAATGACAGCCGGGACCTACGGCTTAACGTGCTTTCCGAGGCACGGAGGAAACTCATTATGTTAAGATGGTCACCCGTCCACAGATCAGCCTTGGCAAGCGTTGCTTAACCTTGAAGATCGACCCGTGCGGCTGTTATTATCTTGCCACGAGCTGTACCTTTATACAACACATGTCCAAATAAAATTAAAATTCAGGCTCTACGCCTTCTACATTTTTTAATATTTGTATTAGAATGTAAAATTCGGGTCTATTTAAAAAAAAATACTAAAAATTCGATAAAAATAAAACCATAGGACATAGGTAGTATTTTCGATCTTCAAGGTTAAGCAACGCTTGCCTAGGTTGGTCTGTGGATGGGTGACCATCTTAATATAACGAGTTTCCTCCGTGCCTCGGAAAGCACGTTAAGCCGTTGGTCCCGGCTGTCATTTGTAGATCTTTGGCAGTCGTTACGGATAGTCAGAAGCCAGTAAATCTGATTCCAGTCTTGCCATGAAGTACCGTGTTACTCCAGTTAATGGGTTGTGGAGGTCCGGTAGGCAGCCGCTCCTCGTAAAATACTGGTATTCAGCTAAATCTGGCTTGACTGGAAGCCGACCCCAATATAGTTGGGAAAAGGCTAGGCAGATGATGATGATGAGGACATAGGTAGTATTTAGGGGTCGTCGACCATATCAATTTGGCACCCCATGCACCAAACACCTGTATAAATTCCTTCGTCTCCTTCATGCAAACGCTAAATCGTTCAGTTGTCTCAATCATAAATCCATTTTGCCCGAAGGTTAACATAACATGAAATTAGAAAAGAGCAATTTTATGAAACTTACCAAATTCACACGGGATAACTTGTTATCATACTGTCAACGCGAATTGAATTGAATTAACCGCTTTTAGAATCAGGTAAAAACACTGTCAGCGCGAGATCTGTTAGAATTGGAACGACTGTAGTGTTACAGTGTTCAAGTTGTAATATTGCTATGATAACAACGACAACACGATAACTATTTCGGAACGCCTTTTAAAACAATGTTCGCACATTATTGTGCTCGGATCGCGGAGTTGTCAGATTTGTCAGTTATATAAGGTACGTTCTGTTATAATGTTCACTCACTTCGTACGACGCATCAGGCTTGATGGGTCGTTGGTCAACCGCCAAAGTACATTCATGCGTCGTCGAACTTGTCCGAACATTGGTATTGAACGTATCCCTGCTGATAGTCAAACTGTCACTGTCACATAGAGAAAAAAGAAAATAAATGTCAAAGCGAACTTTTCTTGTTGACTGTTGGAGATTATTTTCCTGATTATATGTTTCGTACCTTAAATTCTTTCAAGTTTCCTGACTCAAAATTAAAGTAAATTAAGTTTAAAAATGATTCCCTCAAAAGGTACTGTGTGGTGTCTGTGTGTGCTATTGTTGGTATCAATATTTATGGCCAATTTTTTAAATAGTATCGCTACGGATCATAATTTTTATATTGAAAATGAAAACGAAGGAATAAACTATACAAAATATTTACGCGAAAAATATGGTGCAATTACAGATACAACTGAGAAGTTAATTTGGTTTCTACAGGTATGTTAGTTTTAATTCATAGTGTCCACTTGCTTGTTCAGTAATTGCGACGTACTTAAAAGACAAAGGCAGCTGGTAGTGAAGACTAGGCACTATTGTTATGATAAATGATGCCGACACTGTTTGCGTCGCTTTATTACGATTATTTATTTTTATATTGTTTTCACTATCTTTGTTCTGATGAAGTGTTTGAATGGATATATTTATATTGCTAAATGACCTCTCTTAGATTTCAGATATACATATCAGTATTTTTCGAGATCCTGGAAGAATATCACAGTTTCAACAATTTTGTGACAACACAGTAAAGAACATAAAGCCTGCCTTAGTTTTGGCTACGGGAGACCTGACTGATGCTAAAGCCAAAGATAACTTGGGTAGTTCTCAAGTGAAGACAGAGTGGGTATATTATCACAATATTATAAAAGAGTCAGGAGTGACTGACACTACTGTCTGGTTAGACATAAGAGGAAATCATGGTGAGTTTGATATATTAACGTTTGAATCCCCAACCGGTCCTATGAGACCGCGCTGTTATTGTTTTACTATTGTGTCTCGTTTCGCGGGTATCTGACTAATTAAAAGTAAATAAGATCTTAGTCATGTTGTAGTGCAAAAAGCGTGTTCCATTTTAGTATTGTAATATGCATACTAAGTTATAATGCAAAAAGTCACCTGTTCTTGTATACTATCCTACATGGATAGTGTACACTATCATGTGATAAATTGTAAAAAATAGTCATTCAAATGATTTATGATTTGGTACTAAGAAAAAGTGTACAGGAAATTATTGTTCTCATTTAAAAATAAATAACTAGCAAAAAAACAAGAATTAATAACAATGCTAGTACTGTGACAATGTTCACATAACACAGTACTTGTTAACACTTTCAACAGTGACAAAAGAAATTTCTACAAACCATATACAGTATTGTACTTTATTCATATGGAATAAAGCTTAATTTTGATTGTACTTTATAAATTAAATAATAATCAGTGCAACAACAATTTTGACTTCTAAAACTCCTTTCTTTGTTTCTTTGATCAAAATTTATTATGAAGAAGACAAAGTCAAGAAAAATCTCAGTATGACTCACAAAGTATTCGAAATGCCCTTTGTAATCTCAGTAATCATTCAGAAAGGATTATTTGTTATCATGATCCCTGTATTTTCAATATTTGGATCAGCATTGATAAAACTTAACATTTTGGTATAAAAAATAACATAATCTATGAAATATTTAACAAACTGTAATTTTTACAGATAACTTTAATATTGGAACAATTAATGCTCAAGAGAATTACTACAGAAATTATTCTGTACAAGGAAAGATACATGCTAAATCTTATGTACACTTCATGAAATCAAACGGTGTTAGTGTTGCATTTTTGGGTGTTGATGCATGCCCAGATCCCGGAATAAGAAGGCCATTCAATTTTATCGGCCTCCTGGACCCTGCAGAACAACTAGTCCTTCAGAAACTCAAAGCAGAAGCAGAGCAGAATGCTGACCATATAGTTTGGTTCGGACACTACCCTACCTCATGTATATTATCCCTTAAACATGAGGGCGAAAGACTAGACTTGCGTGAAATGATTGGTAGCGCACATGGATCACAAGTTTATTTCTGTGGGCACTTACACTCCATGGGTGGATTGGTGCCAAGAATGTATACGAAACAGAAAAAAGGTTACTTAGAGCTTGAGTTAAGTGACTGGAAAGACAACAGAATGTACAGACTGGCAGCTATAGACCATGGGCATTTCACTTTTGTTGATCAGAAACATAATTCCTGGCCAGTAGTGTTGGTCACCAATCCTAAACATGCCACGTATATCATGCCTGGGAGAGAACCTTTACCATTGATACCTGAATCAAGTCACATAAGGATTCTTGCATTTAGTGATGTAGCTGTTACCATTGTCGAAGTATCTTTTGATCAAATAAGTTGGATGGAATGTAAACAGACTAAAGGGCCTCTTTATGTTTGTAAATGGCTTCCTCATTTGTTTAAAACAGGTATTCACAATTTATATGTGAAAGTTAAAGATGAGTTAGATAGAGAGGCTTTTGTAGAACACCCATTTACGTTAGATAAAAGCCTAATGAATTTTGAACTCTCTCCAAGAATTTTACTGATGCTGGATGCTGGTGTGGTGGTAAGCATTATTTATATATTTTTTTTACATAGGCTAAGGGTACCCATTATTGGCACTGGAAAGATCACCTTGCACATGATTCTCATATGAGTCAAGTACCCAGTTATTGCTGTCTCCGAGCTAATTATTATCAAATGTATACTTTCTTTTACCATTTATTGCTATTTAGGTTTGTTAACATGAGCAATAATTAAGTAAAAGAATACTTTAGATGCCTATAACTGTTGTGTTTCAAGAGTTATGCCAAGTTTTTTAAACTGTATAATTATCTTACACCACACATGTATTTTTGTTACCTTGTTACCTTTTCATTTACCTGATTATTGTATGTAAATGTGATATTAAGGGTAATTTATATAATTACCCTAATTCACATTTTATTTAATATTAATTAAAATTGAATAATATTTTTTTTTAATATCACATTTATACACAATGAAGCTGTTATGAAGGGTTAAAAACGTGTGAGAAATAAATAAAAAAATTGGTGGGAATTCATGCAAACCGTTTGTGACCTTGAGGGGTGGTCCCAAAAAAATTCCTGCCTGCCTGTCGAAAATTTCAAGTAGAAAATCTCTACATTTCTTTGTGTTTGACACATCTGTATGTTAGTATTATTATTCTGAGTCTTTACAATCAAATAGATTTTACTACTCAAGTCGCCCCACTCTCAGCTGTTATGACTGTAGCGACATCTACTACATTTGACGTCACAGCATCCTGCATCGCGCAAGCAGTTCTCCGCGTGAGATACTGAACTGAACCAGTGTGAGATAGCTATGTATTGAATGTGTTGACAGTGTAGAAGCTTAGGATTCTACTACTCTCTTTAAAAAGGTGGAAAATCTTGAGATAAGATTTTGTCTTAATATGGTCAAATTACAGAAGTGCCAATATTTTCTGGGGTGCCAATATAAGATCACTTATACTAATTTGTTTGATCTAACTCGACTAAAACATGTTTTTTAACAGTTTCAGGCAATATTTGGAACACTTTTGATGGCTAATGTTTTACCATTAGTCGTTTTAAGATTATTCAAATGGCCACCGCGATACCGAAGAAGATATGGACGACTTATGTTAAGAAGACTTTGGCTACTTAGTAAAATCGATCAAATATTTTATCCAATTGTGTTATACGCGGCTTACTTACCAATCGGGCCTTGGGCAATTGGAGAGCTCATAGATGGATATGTGGGAGCCATTTTTGCTTGGGGTATACTGATAAAGGGTTCATTTCTGCCTGAATCATTCACTTACATGTATGGAAGTGTACAACTACTGTTTGTGCAAATACCCTTAGTACTTATATTGGCGCAGTGCTTGGATTATCGTCTATATGGGCAGAACATAAGAGGAATAAGGCGGTTGATAAGAAATTTGCCATTTGTCTTTTTACTGTCAATACAGCTGCTACTAGCCTACTTCTTCTGGCTTGAATATGGAACTATGTGTCTCATATTTGGACCGCTACGGACATGGAGTATTGCATTAAGTATATTATTGTGGTATAAGACGCTAAATTTGCCACCAGAATATTGTAGGTGAGTTCTATTGCAGTCCTGCCTATTTTTTAATAAATAATATTTTTTGTTGTGTGGCAAACCTTATGAAATATCTATTTTATTTAATATTTATATGAATTTTTGTTGCAGTAACCTGACAAAGTTAACCGAAGTACCTTCATAGTATTGTCAAAGGAGGCAACATGAACAAATTGTGTAGCAGCAGGATAGTATCACGTTATGTTGGAAGTAGCTTTCCAAGTCAGCCAAAGTAGTTTTGGCTTTTGTGAATAACGTGAACCTAATATACGACTAAAGACATGGGGCTTATTTCATAGTTTATGTGGTCAAGGGCTGATTTTTCGGAAGACATATTACTTTCCTACTTTTTTTTAAAGTTACCGCATGACTGAAGAAAAAAGACACCAAAGATTTACCTATAAAATTAGTACTGCAAACATTTTAATCATGTCAGCATTGTTATATGGACCACTTGATTCTTCGTGATAATTATGACTTGATTACCTATTACAGGTATGCATTTCTATGTATACTTAGCATTTTTGAGTATTGTATATTGTATACTACATACAAGATATATATATCATTATTATTTCTTTAAAAAATGTTGTTTTTTTTTGGTTTATCATGAATATATTGATTTAGGAATTAAATATTTTAACTAGTGATCCCTAGTCTGTAATGTGTTATACAAAAACGAAGTATTAAGCTGATTAGCATTTACCTTTCTAATTTTATTTACTTTGAAATTGACGAAATTGTTTGTGGACAATGGATGAAAAGATCTTTAAATGCTAAACCATTCTGTTATGGTGTTGGTTTAAAAAAATATTGCTAGATACTTTAACTCCTTCAAGTCATATGTAAAACAGATAAAGATTATAAGAATTAAAACAAAATGGTGCTCCACATTGTACAGGATAAACAAATAAAACATGATGTATAAAAATAAAAAAGTATATTGAAAATAATATAATCATCACATTCACCTATAAGTTGTTATTTACAATATGTTTAACGCTTAGAACATAAAAGGCTGTGAATGAGTCAAAGTTTGAGTTGTATGAAATGAATGCTCCTATTTCTGGACCTCCATAATACAGCCTTTATTATAAAATACTTATTTAAAACATTTACTCTTGGTACCTAGTTGTTTTCGTAAATACTTTTTGGTTATATATTACGTAGGAATCAGTTTTTCGATTACCGATTTATTGTATGAATAATAAAGCGGTAATCGAAAAACTGATTCCTGCGATTACCGACTTATTGCCTGGGCACGTTTATGTGTAAATCTACTTTCGTAGTACTTGCTGGTTATTTAAATATAGTTTTTTCCCCCATAACTTCATAATGATGTCCGAAATTGTAGCAGTTTTTATCTTGGAGGAAATTGTATGTGTTATTATTAGTAATGAAGTGTGCATGCTGTGGCCAATTGTATTGTATTCAGCTTTTGTGTCGTTTAGAATTGTGTCCTAATTTCATGTTCATTATTAATAAATGTACATAACAGCTATTTAATACTGCTGTAAAGCGCACGTCAGACGATAAGCGGAGCGAGAGCGGTTTTTACGTATCATCTTTTACTAATTATTTTTCGACATAAAACCTAATCTTGAAAAAAGTAGATTTATTTATGCATACTCTTAGCGTTTAAACCCATATATTTTTATTTATTTTTTACGTAGGAAATCATCGAATACCTTCGTGGAGTGCGTTTCGGACTTTCACTAACTAAAACCCAGGAGTCTGGACGCGAGAGGTTCCGGTCACCAAAGTATTAATATCTGTCCTTTATCTAACCGACTCTTTGTCAATAAGCAAAAGTTGATCTATAAAGAGTAGTAGCTAGTTCAATAGCTTTATCCAAACCGTAGTCGCCTATAGACTAGATTGGCCAAAGAATCCCAAAGTTACTGTGTAAACCGTTCGAGCTGTAAACTTCTCGTCTAACGTGTGCTTTAGTCTGACTACGACCATTGTATGAAATTTCCGTGGTGCTATAGGTATTTCATAAAAAAAACGACGCATACAAAATTCTTTCTGAAAACATTTGTCGAGACATTATTTTTCTATCGAAAAAAGGTATTCTTTTCATAAAATGGTCGTTGTGTAACTAAGTATCTGTGTATCTCGTGATTGTCCTATATGTCTAGTCCAGACAGTATTTTTGTATCGTAATGTAGATAGTTGTGTCAATATTAGAATATACATAATATACTTAAATTGTACTGAATGTTCGTTGTAATTAAAATAAATCGTAATTATGCTTTATACTTTGCTAAGATAAAGAGAGCTTTTTTATAGTCTACATTTTCATTAAAATATTACAATGAGTCGCTTAAATTATTATTTAGGAAATTAATTGTTCATTGTTGTTTTTGCGTGAACGGGCCAATTGTCGCTCAGTAAAGACACTCGACCGTGTTTATGATAATGATGATACGAGAATGAGGGCAAAGATTATTCGCACAAATTAAATTTGAGCGATTCATTTCCTTGTATGTTTTTGTAAGTTATGTACCTAAAATTAACATTGGGTCAACATTCGCATTTTAATTTAGATATTGTCATACCTACAGCAGACATATAAATACAACTAAGGGCCTTATTTATAAAAACACACTGATTAGCGAGTTCTTAATTCAGGTTTGTCTACGGAGAACTACTTGTAATACGCTAATCAGTATTTAAACTAAGCATATTGTCAGCGAGTTTTATAGATAAGGCTCTTAAATTACCTAAATGTACTAAATTCATCGATCAATTTGTACTGGCGGTTTTTCAACAAGTGTCGTCTGAATTACTAAAATATTATGCTATTCTACTCTGTTATCATCTGTGACAATGCTTATTTGCAATTCGAACTATTGTTGGCACAGTTCGCATTGTTGTCTGATATCAAATGAAGTAGAATCAAGTAATAATGCGAACTGTAATGACATCATTACAATAAAATATTGTACATTATTTACAAATATCGAATAAAATAAATTGATGGAATAAAATAATTTCATGTCGTATAAAAGAGTATTTTAAATTATTTACTTATTACAAAAGTCCATATTATTATGTACATACGTTCTAAAGTACCTATCTAACGGCAAGAGAAGTGGCCATTGGCCCGGATTGATTCTATACCATCTTGTCCAGTACCTGGGGCGTTAAAATCATCAAAACCTTGAACTTTTTTTACTGTGGATACTCTGTAGATAATATCTACCTACTCAATTTTTTTTCAAAATCAAGGTCACATTTTTTTAACACAATTTTTTTTTTGCATATTATTAACTCGACATTCCACGTAATATATGTATATTATTTTTATATCCACCTTTTTTTTAAACTTTCATCTTCGGTAAAAAAAGTTCTAGGTAAAAATTGGATGAATAGGCCTGGCCTAATCATCCAAAAGTGAATTTTATCACCTTAACCCAAATCATATAATGTCTCGATTATTGCTTAATTAAATATAAAATCTTACAATATAGGTATCAGAATTACTTGAAAGTAAACTCATTCATACATAATACCTAAACCTTAATTGTCGTTCAGATCGTTCTCGCCTAAACCATTCATATCACAATCAACATAACGTATTATTTGTAAATACTTATGTGCATATTTCTGCAGCTCTTAATAATTATGCTTAAAGAGAGTCAGAGTAGACGGAATGGCTGAAACTGCAACTCTGCATCCATATTCTTATGCAAGTCGTGTGACGCGTGTAACGTCCAACTAAACATTGCAGCTAAGAAGTACTATTCTTAATTTGAGATTTACAGAATGACCCATCAAGAGTGTAAGCCTAAAAATAAGCAGTTCAACCTACCTGCAAGCCTTGTAGACCCTTAGTAGTAAAACAAACACTAAAGAAATTTGTAACAAAACAATCCATATAACCAAGGCTAGAAAGTCAGCATTTAGGTTTCTTGAGAGACCCAAAAATTCTAGATGTCGGCTAGGATCTTTGAACATGCAAAATACTTCATAGCAGGGTAGTTTTCCTCGACCAAGCCCATACACGGTTTCCATAAAGGCGTCGAAGGCGTATCGGAAGTATGATATCATGGCGAATGGTTGAAGGTATACGGGCATCTCTCGGTACGGTATGAAGAATTCGGAGAACATCAGCATTGGAATGTTTGCCGCTGGAATCACGAACAGTCCCAGCTGAAAATAAATCACGCGTTTAATTTTGGTGCACCGCGTTTAGTTTTGGAGTATCGCGTTTAGTGTTGGTGCAACGCGTTTAGTGTTCTTGCGCTATGTCTAGTGTCGGTGCACCGCGTTTAGTGTTCGTGCACTAAGTCTAGTGTTGGTGCACTAAGTTTAGTGTTGGTACACTAAGTCTAGTGTTGGTGCACCGCGTTTAGTGTTCGTGCACTAAGTCTAGTGCTGGTGCACTAAGTTTAGTGTTGGTGCCTCGTGTTTAGTGTTTGTGCACTGAGTTTGGTGCATCGGGTTTTTCACAGTAGTCTGATCATGAAGCGAAAACGATTTGTAAAATTGCCCAAAACTACGTTTTCGCCAAAATTTACCTGAACCCTGTAAAATCACTGGCTTTAATTCCTACTAGCGAGATTGCTCTATTTCGGTTCGTATTTATGTTTAGCAAACATTTCCAATCTGCCAATATTAATAACATAATATTTTACCATAGTTTTTAAAAGCTTTTCTGCTTACCTTCATTCCGCAAGATGCGCCTACAACAAATCCAAACGTCTGAGCCAATATGGTGACAAGTGCACATGTGAGCCACGCCAATCCCATACGGTCCACGTCCAACGGTTGGGAAGTCAGGTACCAGGCAGGGAACAGGAATACCGTCGCACATAATAGCTGAAACAAGTGGAAAACGCATTAATAATTATTATAGCTAACATTTCTAAAATGGTTTTTAAGGCCAGGAATGTAGAATTTATACAAGAATACCTAAGTGACATCTGACTGGTCTAGTGGTTAGTGGCCTTGATTGCTGTGCTGGAGGTTGTGGGTTCGATTCCCACTCAAGATAAATGTTTGTGTAAGTGGTATTCAATATCTGACTGGTCTATTGGTTGGTGGCCCTGACTGCTATGCTGGAGGTCGTGGGTTCGATCCCGCTTAAGACAAATATTTGTGTGATGAGCACGACCATTTGTTCTGAGTCTGAGTGTAATTTATCTGTGGGTGTGTAAGTACCTATTTAGAAATATACAGGGTGTCAGGGACAGCCTAAGGGCTTGCTCAGTAGACGAATCGAACATCCTCCCAGAATTTTCTTTTTCAGGTATCGAAAAAAAATTTCAGCCTCACCATACAAAATTATAAATTTTATCGAACAGTTTTGTTTGGAGGGCTGTCCCTTACACCCTTTATAATTATGAGACTGTACATATTTTACTTATCTAGTACCTACTCATACCACAATCTCTGCTTAGTTTGGGGACTAGATGGCATTGTGTGAAAGTGGTGGAATATTATTATTACATTATTATCTAGATACAAGCACCTATCTACTTCAGTTTATTTACTGTTGAATCTTAAAAAGTTATTGAACTGTCATGACCGCGAAAACTTGACCGTCTGCAACAAAGTGTGCTCGAGTGTTATCTTTATCCAGTCACTATGTCGGATTAGCTGCATTCACTGATAACGATTTATTTAGTCTACAATTGTGATTCCTTTTGTTAATGGAAATGAGCGTAATTGAGTATTTTTAACCGACTTCAAAAAGGAGGAGGTTCTATGTTCGACTGTATGTATTTTTTTTTGTATTAAGGTACCTCTCACTTCTTAGTCGTTACACTCTCACAACTCTCCGGTGTCCTCGTGTGAGGTTTTTACTTACTTACAATAATAAAAAGGTTTTACGTACCTGTATGGGTAAATCCACAATGATTTTGGAGGCACAGTATGCTGGCAATGAATACCACTTGTTCAGGTGTTCATGTAGGACCACTTTTGCTTCCATAGGGACTGAAAAATAAAAGTTGCGTTTACAGAGATTGTAATGCAAGCACAAAAAATCCGATAACTGGGGTAGAAGTTCCAAAGGGGCCCCGTATAATATACAAATGGGGGTTACTCTTTTATCTGAATGTAAAGTTTAGTGCTAGTTGGGTTTAGGTATTTTGTAATAAAAACAATATCCCTTATATTGTTTTTATTACGAATGAAACCCAAATATCATCTGACAATTCGGCAATCCGACAGGCCAATAGCCTGAGGGCCTCTCATTGATAAGAATCTGAGTTTTTGGATAGTATTTTATGTTTCTAACCGGGGGCCCTAAAGACTGGGGACCCCGTATAATTTATACGGCGGTAGCTATGTTCCTGATAGATATCCAGGTCTCAGGACAGATCAGGTATACCTATCGTTTTTTGTTATTAGAAAATTGTGTCCCGATTGTACCTACAAAACTAATCAATACTTACATGTATGTATAGTAGGCATGGCATTCGAGAAGAAGAGGAACAGTAGAAAGAAGAACAGGCAACCAGTGTTGGACATCATTCGCGCCGCCTCTGCGCCCGCGCCGTGGTAGAGCGCACCCAGAAGTAACGCTACCACGAAGTGGGAGACCAGTCGAATCTGTAAATATAGACGTTACAGATAATTAACCGATTAAAAACGGTAGAACAACTACTGAATTTCATCGATGATATTTTTTACTATGATAAATAAGTAGATAAATACCGTATACTCTTTATTTCTTTATAAAAAGAAGTTTCTGTTTGTGCTTTCGGTGCTAACGAGTTAAGTCTGCAATTTCATCTTTTAACAACAAAAATGTATTCGTGACCAATGTCACGAATACATTTTTGTACGCCAATGCGTGCTAGACACATTTTGATTTTGAAATTGCATAATTCTGTCTAATTTCGGAGTACGGACTCAGAATAAACAGTACCTAACCCCTCAAACTTTATGCCAGTTCTTCTCCATATGAAAAAAATAATTAGAAGGACCAAAGTTTTTATGGAGAAAACTACTTTCACGCGAGCGAAGCCGCTGGCAGAAGCAAGTGTGAAATAAAATATTTTGAATTCACAAAAATCAATTCACAAATAAATATCAGTTATTACTGAAGATTATTTGTGTTTGTACGTAAATAAACATATGAAATATTAAATAAGTTCATACCTGGGTCAAGTAAACGTCTCTGACTACTCCTATGCAGCACCTCCAAAGTAGCGCGTTCAGCTGTTGACAGGTACTGGCGGCGTACCCGTTGGAAGGGCTGGGGCTCGGGTTTAGTAGGGCTACTGATTCCGGAGATAACTCTGGAAATAAATTACAAGAAATTGAAGGGTTTTTTTTTTTTAAATTAGCTTTTGTGCGTATACACGTAATATTATTCAGTGGATCATTGCGCGTTTTTTACTAAAATCCCCAAAATTACAAAGTTTTTGTAAAAAAAAATCGTTTTGGGTACACCTTAGGAAAAACGAAGATGTATAGACCAAAATTCTCGGCCGAATCAATTTCGTACACCCGTGTGTAAAGTAAGAAGCTTAAGCATTTTTCAGGGTCATTCAAGATGAACGTATGTAGGTACAATCGGTATTCGAATAGATAAGTCAAACGAAACTATTTTAATTTTGTACAATATTAGTTTAAATAGTAGGTGAGTTACTAGGAAATTAACACAGGCGGTCTTATCGCAATGAGCGATCTCAGACCATCAGTCAGGGTCAGTCAGGGTGGACAGATAATAACTTCCTAGAATCAGAAGTTACCTATTGCTTTTCCGTTGTAGATTTCATTCCTGGCGATCTTACTCATCTCGTGAGCATAGCTGTTGGCTTCCTTCTCCAAGAGATTCATATCACCGGCGTGTTCGTTGCTTGCTATCTCTAACACTGAAAAACGAAGAGAACAATATTGTGAACCTCAATGTATGAAATATAGTAAAAGCAAAAGCGCTTGATCCCTATGGGGCATCCGCATGGGGCCCAAAATGAAGCCTTGGGAACAACTTTGGTCATTTGAACTTTGCGCGTTTAAAATATGCCAAATATACAATAAGGTACTTCCCTTGGTTTTAACTGACTGCTTGATTAGTTTAATACCATATTCAACAACAACACAACAGAAAAATATATTAACGGGGGTTTACCGGCGCTTTTAGGTTTCGTTTAGCAACCGGATAAGATAAATACTACAAAAAATTGTGGACGATATTATGCAATTTTCTTTGAATTATTTATGTAATTTCCTGGAGCTATCTTTTGATTAAATAAAGAAGATGTGGGTTGGTAACTAATCCATCATTTGGACGTTGTAAAACTAGGAAGTTACGAACGCTAGCGATAGACAACCGTTTAGCAGTTTATTTTAATCATTGTGATAATTTCTATGTCATTGTGTGTTAATATGATACCTACTGATTTTTTTTCGCGTTATTCGTCACAAGAATATCAGAATATTGTCAACAGCAGCGATTGTCTTCAAGAATTTATAAATATCGCCGCCTATTTATCGATACACGCGTTTCAATCTTATTTTATTACCGTGACAACAAAAAAATAACGAGATAAAGTATTATTTTTAGTATAACAATAATGATTAAAAATACTTACAATAATCAGCTATGTTATAATACTGTGGGCACATAAACCCAGCTCTGGAGATTGCGGCGGGTACGTCGGCTATGGCACCGGCGTACAGCGTCCTGCCATTGGCGAGCACGATGACGTCATCGGCTGTGTTGAACAGTTGTGAGGAAGGCTGGTGAAGGACGCACGCTATAGTCCTGCCACTGCGAGCTACGTTGTGAAGAGCCCGGGCCACGGAGAGGGATGAGACTGCATCTAGTCCACTAGAAAGATGATAGACTCATCAAATCCTGATTAAAAACTATAAAGATATGGGATGGATGTGATAGATTCAATATTCGTAGTATAAAGAGCCAGAAGTATTGTGTAGATATGAGTAAAAGGGTCGCGTAGGCTACTACGATGTTAAAAGTCTAGTTCCGGAGCAGTCGTAGTTGATCTACGCTGCGACGAGTTTTGATAGTGCTACGTAAAGAGCGAGAGAAAGATTGAAAACGCCATAAAAAAATGTGAAAACATGGGAAGCGTCACGCTGCTACGAAACTCGTAGCACGTCTACGAACTGTGCTACGAATAATCTCTCCCTAAAAACAAACTCTCTAGAGTTAGTTTTTTGCAAAATTACTCAAAAATCTATGCCGTTAGGCAGGTACCTACTATGTGACAATTTTTAGTGTTTCTTATATTATTATTAGTGCTTCTTCGATCCAGTTCTTAGAAACTATAATTTTATTAAGACATCTAGTCAATCTACCTTAGATTTTCTAGATGTTTGTTCCGGTTTTGAGAAAAAAAAACAAGAGTGAAAAAAAACGAATCTAATATATTCTATTGAATAATAATACCTAAATAAAATACACGTGTAATTTGAAAATTTGCATTTTTATTGCGAATCGAAGGTTATGAAAAGTGTAATAAAGAATTTCAATTATTTTTTACAGTTGGCAAAGGAGACAAGTTACCAGGGTCGTCAGATATCGTTGATATTTTCATATAAACCGCTGAATGGATATGAATAACATTGTAGTTTTATTAATAAGTTGTTTATGTGTTATGGCTTTAATTATGTTTCATTCATATCCATACATCGGTTTCCATGAAATCTTCAGCTATGTCTGAAAGACCTGTTTATTTATCTATTTTGTTGACTGTACATTGCGCTATTACCTGGTAGGTTCGTCCAGTAACATGATGGTGGGATCCGTGAGGAGTTCACAGGCTATGATGAGCCTCTTTCGTTCTCCTCCTGAGAGGCGACCAGCTCTGGTGTGGAGGACCTCGTGGATGCCCAGCTGCTTTGTGACTGAACTGATCTGAATAGGGAGATAGACCTTTAGTAAAGATGGTTTGGAGTGTAGTACGATATTAGTTGTTAGACTATTGTCATTCAGGTCTACTTGCTGCAGAATTATTCTTAAAATCAATATTTATATTATAAAGAGGTGAAGTTTGTTTTTTCTTTTTTTTTTTCTGAAAGTACTGCTCGGATTGCTAAAATTTTTTCCAAACATCGACTGTATTTTATGTAAGCGAGTAGAGCCGCAGGCAAAAGCTAGTGCTTTAATAAAGTAAGTTTGACACAAACACTAAATTTTTATGCTAATTTTTATATCCCATTCTTTATTGCACATAAAAACACATAAATGTGATTTTAAATATTTCGATATCTGATATTAGATGACCGCTAAATAATGGCCTGCCTTCGAGTATACACATGACATCATATCGTGTCCTTTCGTGCCTCGCTGGATATTAAAACCTCCGGATCTAGTGACATACAAACATCTGATCATGATAAGTCGATAATGGATGGACCGACTCACATAGTCACATCCTACAGCAAACCGCAAGTCTGATTTCGTTATATCAAACATCACAAAAGACAAAGGCTATCATAATATCTATGAAAAAGTCATATTATGGAACTTCATACTTTGAACTAAGATAACTTAACATTACCTTGGAATTATAAGTTAAAGTAAACTTGATATTTAAGGCATGTTATTCCCTTTAGATTTCCGTACAAAATAAGTATAATCGTGATTCTATAATAAGATATATGTACCTCAAAATGAGAAACTGACTGGATACCATATCAACGCATAGCCGAAACTACTGGCATTAGGATTGTGAAATTTTGCCTTGGCTTGAAGTTGTGAAACGGGGATAAAAAGTATGGGGAAACCTACTCTTCAGAAGCTAAAATCCAAATAGAAATAATAATATGTTGAGTTATTGGAATTTATAATTCTAAGATAACCCGACGATATCACAGTAAACTTGCACGATTTCCATTTAACGACAGTTTTATAGGTAAATAGATATTGAATAAGTACTTAATGACTGTAAATAGGAGAGGGCGACGCCCAAGCACCTTTTGTGTGTATGCGGGGGGTGTGTAACGATTGACATAATAACAAAATATCTAACGTTCACTTGACATAATTTCAGTTAACATAATTTTGCTTAACATAATGATCAGTTGGCATAATGAATTGCTGATATAATTTCATTTTACCTAATTTCATATGACATAATGATCATTTCCTATAAAGCACATTTCACATAATATTCATTTAGCATATTATTCATTTACTATACCTATTATTCATAATCTCTAAGTAACTTTTAATATAATTTAGAAAATCACACCTGCTACCCTTTTTGGAAGCCTCCTAGCTAAAAAAGTTACTCTAACAAGGTGGCGAGTCGCAATAGATCTTTTAGGTTGCAGTGACTACATCCCCTACACTACGGGTGATGCATAGCCCCTTATCTTCAAAAATATTAATATTAAGTACTTACTGCATTACTCCGTTCCCTGTACGAGATATTCGGCAGCTTCAGACTGGCGGCGAACCTGAGCGTCTCCCCGGCAGTCAGGGTATCGATTAGCGTGGTGTCTTGCGCCACCAGGACTGAGCTCCGACCTGCACCGTACAGACACCCTGATACGCCTGTCTTTCTGTAACAAATCGACTTTGTTAATCGAGGTTTTTCTAATAAATTAGTATTAGCATTATCGGCCTTGTAATGTTCCCACGGTTGGGACACAGGCCTCTAGAAAAAGGAATGAGTCGTAATCCATCACGCCGACCCAGTTTCAGTTTCAATTTGTGGTTTCTATTGAATATGATTATTTATTTACCTACTAACTTTTGCTAAAGGCTAGTCCTGCGTGGAAATCAGAAGTGCTATAGAATTATAGCCATTCTCTCTAAAGCGCTGGCCACACAGAAAAGACGTAAGACGCAGACGGGGCGCGGGCAGGCGCAAAAGTACCAGCGTTGCGCCCGCGCCCTGTCTGTTCTGTATGTTTTGAGTCGCGACGCTTCTATACATTTTGTATGAAAGAGACGCGGTAGAGACAAATGCCCGCGCCCCGTCTGCGTCTTACGTCTTTTCTGTGTGGCCAGCGCTTAAGAAAACAGCCTTACGCGCAGCGCTGTGCGCAAAGCTTCTCACAGTTTAACGAATACCTATTTGGATTTCTTCGCTGCTGTTTAGGTTGTTTTCTTAGAGAATAGCACCGTAGGAAGGAATTATCTTAAGATAACGTACCTAATTGCGGGAAATATTGTAAAATCAACCACTGTTTTTAAATGAGTAACCATGGAGTTTCTTGCTGTAATCTTCTACATAGGAAACCAGTTGTAACCGTGCATTAACTTCTGACGTTTTATAAGTGCCCATGTAGGCTTAAGTGAAATAAAACGATTTTGATTTTGGTTTTTTGATAATAAAATGCATATCATTTTCCAATCCAAGGTCCAATACATATAAGAAAGTCACTGGGTAGGTACGAATTATTTTTATCTGTGTGCTTGTTTATTAAGATTTTAGTAATAAGTAATATGTACCTATAAAATTATACATGCTTGTTTAAGATTTTTGTTAAAACTTTTGGATGGATTTCATTTAGTTAAATCTGTTGATTGTCTCGCTTATTCCTTAGGAGGCGATTGAAACTGCGAGGAACTACTAGCTACCTAAGCAAACTACATCTGATAAAATAATAAGATACTGATATAAGCATAGTTATTTTCTAAGTGGACCTATCCTTAAATACGAAAATTTTGAAGGCAGGTCTTAAGTGCATTTAGTGCAGGTGCATATACTCGTAGTGTTAGCTCAATCAGACGGACATTAACAGAGGAGAATGAATGACAATACAAAAATAATCTGTCAAAGCACTCATTGACTAGACTTATCGGGCATTAACAATACAATACATATTGCAAGCACATACGTTTGTTTACATACATGTACGTGAGTAAATCGATATTAGCAATTATAATGAGTTAGAAATAATATATTTGTACAAAAATGAAAGTTTGTTTTGCGAAAGGACAGGTCTATGTTTGCGGAATATACAGTTATTTAATATTTACTTTTTGACGGCACTGCAGTTGGCGCAGTAGTCGAGCGATTAGCCACTACACTATCTGTCACGCGTTCAATTCCCGCACGGAACAAAATAATATCCGGGTCTGGGTGACTTGTGTATTTGACTAATAAACAAACATAAATTGTGTTTGTAGGAGTGATTCTTAGTGTGTGGCATGTGTTTTAAAAATATGATGTTATGAGTTTGTTAATTCTTCTTATACATATACTTAGGTAGGTAAACATGCTTGTACCGTGTATGATACAAAGTTTTACTAAATTGATATAGTTAGGTATCACGTACTTTATAATACTCCACCGCTTTGGGTGAAGCGAGAGTGAGTATTGGACGTTTAACGACTAAACCCACCTGTGTTCAGTTGCGAAAATGCTTGCTCTAGCTCTGGTATAATCAAAGACCAAGACCTTAGCTCTTGCTCCGAGGGACCATTCTTAAAAAATGGGGATAAGACAATTCTCATGTGTTAATATGAGTAGCGGTACCTAAAGGAAGTAAATACCTTCATATATCTACCAGATTTAATGCAAATCTGCTAGGATACATTGTTTTATTATGAAATTCTTGTGCTTAGCGGCTCCATCTGATATCAGTTCGATGGTATCTTATAGCCAAAGTGCATCTAATAACCTAGCTAATATCTTTACCAATAGCTGGAGTTGCGGAAGTTGCTATAATTTATCACTTGATGTAAGAAAAACTTATTTCCTCAACCAGGAAGCGCAATACACAGATCTTATTTGTGTAATAATAATTATAACCGAGGCAATAATCATTCACTCATAATCAATTTTTGTTATTGTACTGTGTACAATTACAAAAAGTGAACCTGTACCTACTAATATATATTTTTTTTAGATTGAATTATCTAACAAATATAGCTTATTATACTTATCTAATATTCTATAATGAATCATTAAGACATGTTAATCTTTTTTTCTAATACAATTTAGAAGTAAACAAGTACCTACCTGCTATTAAAAATATGTTTTGCTCCTTGAAAAATGATTAGGAGTTTTACGTAGGTATTATTAATCCTTTTGTTTTTGTGAAAATAATAATTTTATAGAAACCCTTTCTTTGTTGTTTTGTTTATTGTTCTCAAAGTTGAGTGTTGAGGACATGCATCTAAGCATAAAGACAATGTTAGAGTCATTAAACTCTAAGCATGGGTTCAACAAACCCAATTTGCTTTTTAACTTTTTTATATAATGATTAATTTATCGGCGTATTAAGTAGAAGTATTATATCTTAAAAAAATAATCTGTTCTGTTAAATATAGAAGGGGCACACAGAGGTGGACTTAATGCAGGTACCTTATTTCTACCAGTCAATCTTTAGGTTATACAGAGATCAATTATGGTAACTAAGTACGGTATATAAGGTATTGCTGTTTTGGTACCAAAGCTCAAAGGTTTCGGCACCAAAGCTAAAAACGGCAAAAGTATCCTTTTTTAAGCTTTTCTTTGTATCAAAATACCAATCCAAAATACCTATTGCTGCCGGAACATGAATAGCTTTCGTGCCGAAACCTTTGGTGCTGAAAAACTTGGTGCCGAAACAAGAATACTTCAAAAATTAATAATATAATGTGATTATTATAATATTCTTACTTTCTCCCAGCTAAAATTTTGAGTAGTGTAGTCTTTCCGGCGCCTGAAGGTCCCAGAATGAAGGTCATCCGCCCTGGTCGGAGGGCACCCGAAGCACCTCGAAGGATGATGTTCGGGTCATTTGGATCCTCTGTGAAGTCTGCTTTTTTTCGCCAGCTCCTTCCTGTGAATAAGAAAAAAATTGTAAGATCCTTTTAATGGCTATGTTTTTTTTTTATGTTGAGAGCCTTGGGTAAACCTGACTTTGTCGACGGGCACAAGAACAAAAGTTCAATGACTACCAACGTATTAATAAATAAGTATCTAACGTCCACCTACCAAATACAAACTACATGATTGTTTTTTGTTGGCTAATTTTATTATGTCCTTCGTGTAATGTCTCAGCCATTTTGATGTTTAAGGCAGATACCAGCCAGGGTTACGGGATTATTTGTAAGAGTTACCTTAGCCCTGGAAAGCCTAGCAACTTATGGAATATAATTATATCCAACTCTAAAAATGGGCTAAAATTATCGTGATGGTTCTTTGTAACTTCTATAATATTTTATTTTCTGTTTGCAAGTCCTGCAACATTTACAGGTCAAGTAAAAGTTAATCTGTGTCTTTGTTTTCCAACAATCGGTTAGGTAACACAATGCTTATGTAGTAACAATTCTTATCGCTGTTCTTACTTAAAAACAAAATTCACTAGCAGTAGCAACTTGGTACAAACAGTTGATATGAATGCTAAAATTTATACTTTTAGCAATAAGTCGCTAAATCACAAGAGCCGGTTTTTGGTCAAGCTATTAACGAAAATATTAATCAGTCTCTTGCATTATTTTTATATCTTTTTGTATGTTGAATGGTGCAACTTTTTTGTTGTAGGTAATTTGGAAACATATTCATATCTATTTTAAGAAATACAATTTGTCTAAAATCTAAAATTAGACGTACCTACACGTGTGCAACGATGAATATTCTGCCGCGCTAATTAAATGTGCAGTAAAGAGGTTTTTACTAGTTTTGAGTACTTTTAGTTTTTGAGCATATTGTAGGTACATTACAGAGCTCATTAGGTACCAGGAATCCGAATCTATGTGTAACTCAAATTTTTAGAAATCGTTCTTTACTGCGTTTTTTTTGCAACCATAACTAATACTGCCTCACTAGGCAGTATTAGTTACGGTTGCAAAAACCTGGATAACGTCCGAAGCACCGGTATGCTCTATGTGAGGATACTTGGAGGGATCCTTGAAGGCCTCGCTCCAGTCCTATAATTACTACGATGATGATGAATTTGTCTATTTTTAATCATTCGCGTGAAGGTAGAAAATGATTCCAAGGGACTCTACTCCCGGGCTAAAAAAGTGTCCTGTGTCCTATTCCAGGACATGGTTAAATGATAATTCTTTCAGCCATTCAAATGTGAAAAAATAACAAACATACACCCGGCAGTTTGTTATTTTTTCATACTCACAAACGTTCGCCTTTAATTTTATAGGCCATACTTTACTTATAGTTTACAGTACAGTTCCTGTGGTCCTATACGATATCTACTTATGTAATTTTTTTCTGTATTGAAGAGGTTAAAAATTCCAAAACATACAATACACGGAATGTCGACGCACAAAATATCGATGAATGCTAATACGTCACTTTTTTGTATGGTTGTCTACATTGTCGATTTAGTTATGTATATTCTGTACAATTATTTGGCATTTGAAGTAAAGATTGTGAGAAGGTTGAAGATTGTGAATTGTGCAAGTTCATCTACAGGTCATTGAAGACCAGCCGCGCGGTTTTAGAATATTCCCAGTCTGCATACGAAAGTTCAGAGATGACTAAAAAGTTGTGCCACTTAATTACTAGTCTTTATGAATAGCTCTAGTTTAATTATTAATAGTTATTACTATCAATTTTAAAATATTTAACTCATAACTTGCATACTTAGATTAATTTTGTAAACACTATAACTAAGCAGTTAGCAAAATAAATGTAAAAGGATACGATGGGGCTGACATACTCAGGTAAAAGAACCTAAATAAAATAAGATTAAAAAAAAAACATACGGCAGTGAGTATTTATATATGTGCATGATTTAATTAACGTCTATCCTTTTAGGTATATCTTTTATTAGAGTTATCTTGGATTACACGTGTTAGTGTATAGATATCATCAGTATTAAGATAATGGGAAATAATTGTTGGAAATATTTGGTTAATTTAATATTGTTATCTCATTATTTTTTAATATGTTTCTTTAATAAGCGGTGGTACTCGTTACCATCGTACCTAGGTAGTCAAGGGTTTCTCAATTTTACGTACTTAGGTTTTTAAATAAATGATGAATCTGTTTTATTTATATCATTTATTATTTATGTAGGTACATCACATAGGAAAACAGAAATAAATAATAGATACAAGAAATACATAATTACAAATACATTATAATAAATAATAATTATAAGAAATATATTATTTATTACTGTTTATATGTACTTATAATTCTACAGTATATTTGTGTTTGATACCAAACTCCTCCTAAATGAATAGACAGATTTGTATGAAATTTTATGTGTAGGTATATTTGAGTGGATCCCTGGATAGTATAGAATACAATGGAACCCGGTGGGTGGCGCTGCAATCGGATGGAACGCTGTAAACGATGTGGTAGTCAGCGATTGTCGTATAGTTTCATCCTCCGAAATTAAGTCATGACGAATGCAGGGCAGAATGATGATGATGTTTAAGATGATATTTTACGAACACACAATGGGCAAAGTGCGTCATGTCTGAAAACTTATTATTTCATTTCCTCTCACATAACTAAACTATGGCAACTCGTCTTGACGACTTCTGAGTTAACTTTTAACATTTTAGATATGTTTTGTATAAACTTGAATAATTATTAGCATTAGCGTTATCGTCCTCGTTATCTTCCTAATGTTGGAACTCAGGGATCCTCTCTAGGAGAAGGGATGGGCCGTAATCCACCACGCAGGCCCGGTGCGGATTGATAGATGTCACATTTCTTCGATTTTTTCTCTCAAGACATGCCAGTTTCCTCACGATGTTTTATTTCTCCGTTTTGAGAGCAGCGATGATCAATTAAATTACCCAAAGTAATATAATGGTAAGTTAAAGCAGTTTAATGGGAACTGCTTTAACTTTAAGGGCCTCTTCTGCTTAAACTATGGGCGAATTACGTCATGTCTGCAAAATTATTATTTAATTTCCTCTCATAACTAACCTATGGCAACTCGTCTCGACAAGTTCTCAGTTAACTTTTAACATTTTACATACATAATATATTTTTTGTATAGTAACAAGCTAGAGTTAAATTGCCTATTCGTTTTTTAAGGCAATTTATAACATTAAATATGCGCATCATAAATTAATGTATAAAATGTCCATTCATAAAATACTTTATGATAATAATGTTTATTTCTTTGCTGTCCATTATGTGACTAGAACATTCTAGTAAGGACAGTAAAAAAATCATTTATTTTAAATATATTGATAATAATTCGACGCTTGGGGGAGAGAGGCAGTGGAAGTCTTTCGGCTGAAATGAATGAATGAATTAATAACAATTTACAGGCACTTACGAATTGTGAAAAAATCCGTCAGTCAGAATGAAGTTACCTAATTCTATATTCTTCACTGACAAAGTGTATGTCATATATAGACAGAAACATTCAGCCCTACCTTAGAACGCAAAGGGTAATTGAGGAATGAAATGAAAAAAAAAAGTATGGCATGTGTGGAACAATTTTGTGAAATAGGCACCTAACTATATTAATTTAAAATCTCTAGTGATCCTTGTTTGTCTAACTGACATGGGACTTTTCAACTACAGTAGAACCACGGACAGTAACAGGCCAGTACAATTAGTTAATAACCGTAGTCAATGTAAACCCACTTCCGTTCCCTTTTTGCCTTCGTTCCAAGGTCCCGAGGTCCTCTTTTGTTCAACCCAGGCCCTAGTAGGCTTCGACCCTGCTGCACACCTACAGTAGACAATGTCACTGTTTGTGTGATTGTAAACACCCTCAATAAAATTATTTAAAATACCTAAAATCTATAACTACTAGGTACAGCTAAAATTTTTGCATTCTTGTCCGCATACTGCATTTAAATATATGCAAATACAACAGGTACGTGAGTTGAAGAATAACTTGTAAAGTTATAATAACAGCCGACGAATGTTGTCATTCTACATGAACGTGGTCAACTCAAAGAGCCGACAGGTTTCTAAACAATGGAATTAGGTAACAACCTAAGTAATAACATAATAAAATTTAAACAAGAATATTTTTTCTCAAGCTGATAGCTAGATTTACATAGATTGAGATTGCTAGCAGAAAATGATACCTATATCGTTTGTCCTCAGACTCAGGACTAAAGAGTTACATAAATGTGGAAATCGAGGAATCGCGGATTCCAAATGGCAAAATTGCATCTCACACGGTCGGCACTTAGTTACTATGGAAAGATAGGCTAGTGATTTTATTAGGTATTGTTGAAAACTTACCTTTCATTTTGAATTTTGAATTAAAAACGTGACAAACTTAACAAAGTTTGGCAGGAAGTTTTTTTTTATGTTGGACGTCATCAAATAACTTCTCCTGCTCTAGGTGAAAAAAGAGAGAGTCTGATGGCGAAAAGTGAATTTTACCGTCCGACACTCAGATTTACATCAACTTTCATTGACAATTGTAAGAAATCGGACTACCGGACGGTAGAATTCCTTGTAGTGCACAAACGCCCTATAACTCTTATTGGCTAAAAACCACCTCATTCCTAAGTTTCCCTTGTCATTCCAAGTCCGCGGGAACTCTTCTGACCAATCCCGAAGCTCTGGCAAAGTTTAAAGGTGAAGGATAAAGTAGCTTTTCAGAAAATCTCAACTTCAAATAAGAAAAGGAAACTGTTGACTAACTAGTTTGTTAGGAGGATAATAACGGGTTTGGTTTTCATTTATTTCTGTTTGTCTGTTATATAATGTTTAAACTTTAATTTCTTGTAATATTATTTTTTGTATATTACTTTGGTTTTTCACTTCTTATGATGTTCTTAGTTTGATTTGATTGTTCTATTTGAATAATAATATGTGTGAGAATAAAACAAATTTAAATCTCAGGAAAAACTCGCAAAATTTAAGTTATAAATAACTATAATAAGTACAAATAATAATTGTCGTTGTAATGTTTCGACTGCTAAGAATTAGGCCTCTTTCCTAGAAGAGAAATATTTTGACTGCACATAGAATAAATAAATGACTATTTAAATATTTAGGTACTTATCAGAACTACCTAACGACTCGTCTTGATGACCACACGTCACTCTAGTCAAATTAACTTAATGAGACCCCAGAGATACTAATGCGTGTAATATAATATCTTCTTCTTCCTGCCCTTGATCTATCACATACCCGCGAAACGAGACACAAAAGTAAAACAATAACAGCGCGGTCTCATAGGACCGGTCGGGGATTCAAACATTAATCGATATTACTTGGGGTAGGGGCAAAACACTTTTTTTCTTTAAAAAAAAAATAATATAATGCAAAATATAAAATAAAATAATGTAAAATATAAAATAATGCATAATATCTAATGAACTGACAAGATAAAACAAAAGTAAAAGAGAACGAATGCCGTGATTGTAAGTACTGAAAACCTGAAGTCGATTGAAACAGACTATGTAATCGGTTACGTATAATTACAGCTGACTGCGGGTCAATGGTCACGGGTAGTGAAGTACTCGTAGTGTTGTAATTTTATACGTTAAGAAATTATAAATCTATAGGCTTCGCCCGCTTGAAAATAGGTTTCTCCATACAAATTCTGGACCACCGCGCACCGTTTCATCTTTTTATTAAATGTTTTTTTAAGAAAACCTCTCTTAGTGCTCGCCTGTGTACGTCATAAAAGAAAATCTAGGGCAAAATTTCGCGCTCTTAGGCTCAGTAGTTTGTGGGTGTATATGTAGGTCAGTCAGTTTCCCCTTTTATATAATTATCTTGATATTTTTTTACATTCATTAGATATCGCTACCTATCAGACTTTCAACGAGGAGACACTACTTTTGTTTGGGTATCGATAGCAAAAAAATAGCCACGAAAACAAATACACTTCTGGACACATCTATTGGCCACCTTGTATTTTCAGTTTCGTTTGGTCCTAGCTAAAATTTTATATTCGGTCGAGCAAAAAGTTTTAATGCAGTTTTGAACCTGGCACATTCACAATTTCATTCAATAGTCTTTTTTTGAATTTCGAACACAGAATTTAAAGAAACAAAAGACAATTTGGAGCCTGTTTGTTGATATCAAACAATCGAATACTAAGAAAACTTGGTTTTATTGGTTTACTTGGATTTAATTCTTGAAAAAGTGATTGATATCTTTGGTTTTGCAACAAACATTACTTATTCTTAACATTAAGGTCAGTTTCTATCAATAATCTACGGATACTTCACCTGAAGTCGCCGCCCAAGCTGTGGCACTTGTTCAGGCCGGACACAGCCAAAGAAACGTGAGTGCTCAACTTAATTTAAGTCGATTTGCGGTCCAAAATGTTTATCGGACGTTCCTAGAGACTAGCGGCTTTGTTCGTCGCCAAGGAAGGCCACGATTTCGGGTCACAATTGAAAGACAAGATCGATTCATCGTGACGACCAGCTTGAGAAATCGTCACCTTACCTCCATTGAGATACAAAACCAACTTTGCGACTTCCAGGGAGTATCTGTGAGCGCTCGAACTGTTCGGAGAAGGTTAAAAGAACGCGATATGGTACCACACAAGCCAGTTAATGGGCCCAAACTGACGCGAGCCCACCGAACAGCGCGCCTTCATTTCGCATGCAGTCATTTAAATTGGACACAGCAAGATTGGAGCCGTGTACTCTTTTCTGATGAGTCTAAAATTGTGTTACATGGAAATGATGGAAGGAAGAAGGTCTATCGATGTAAGGGAGAGCGTTTCGCACAATGCTGCTTTGAAGAGAGGGTTGCTTATGGCGGTGGCTCATGGACTGTCTGGGGCGGTATATCAACGAGCGGCAAAACTCAACTTGAGGTTGTTACAGTCCCACTGCTGCCAACATTAAATGCCGAAAGGTACATTCGTGAGTGCTTAGAACCTCACGTGATACCATACGCGGACTATGTGGGCCGAAATTTCCTTTTTATGCACGATAATGCAAGAGCCCATGCGGCCGGCATCTTCAGGGAATATCTTCGGGATGTGAACATCACAGTTATGGATTGGTCAGTCAGAAGCCCAGACATGAACCCCATTGAGCACATGTGGGATGAGCTAAAAAGACGTGTTAGGGCTTGTCAGCCAGTTGCTCAGACGATGCAGGAGTTGAAAACTGCCATAGAAGAGGAATGGGAGATGATCCCTCAAAATTTCATAGAGCGGTTGATAAACTCTATGCCTAATCGTATGAGAGCTTTAGTAGATGCCCATGGAGGCAACACGCGTTATTAAATTAAACCTTTATTTGATAAAACATGTTTTTTATTCAAAAATCAATTGCCTTTAACAAGGCGTATATCCGACTTATTAGGCGTAGCTCCATGTCGTATGGTATTCTGAATTCAAATTTAAAACAATACGATCGAAAAAGATGGTAAAATGTATCAGGTTTAAAACTGCATCAACAGTTTTTGTTCAATCTAGCAATCATATTTCGGTAGGGGCCATCGAAACCTAAACTCTAAGGTGGGCCAATAGATGTGTCCAGAAGTGTATTAAGAGACAAACTTACACTTAGAATTTAAGAACTCATTGTAGAGTTTTCAGTCAACTGTTTGATACGATTTAATAGATGTAAATTATACCTAAACGCTTGACCTTTAATGTTATAATATCATGAATTACACATGCTTAAAAGAATTCAAACGATGTCCAATGCTGCCTGATTATGGTTTGTCAAACAATGAGTCCGCATAAGGGGTGCATATTATAATAATTCTGTTGTTCAGATCAATGTTTTAGGAGTTCGACATAATAATCATTATGAATCACAATGCACGTGCACTATTCAAACTAGACTATTCATCTCTCGCTATCGCTAGTGTGATACTATGTATATTACATGACGTACCTACAAATATTAAACGAAATGGAATTGTAAATACGATATAAAACAGTTATTGACACTAAATTAAATTCAAATTATATTGCTCACTGAATGGTATTTAATAAATAAAAAGCTTGTAGACATAGCTAGGCAAATAATATTAATTTTAATAATACTGTTGGAGATTTTTATGGACGACTACAGTCTAGGTACAGGGAAGACATTTAAAAGTCCATGGGTTATTGTAACTCGCAGAAATTTTCAAAACAATTTAATTTAACCTGCCATAATACCTCAGTATTGCTCTGACATGGTATTGTGGCAGGTAATGGCTATTGGCATTTATAGAAACTGCAAACGGACTACACTACTACTACTACTTCTAAATAGGAATTCTTCTACAGAAATCTTTTGATCTAAACTTTATCCATAATGGCAAATAGTAGGTAGTCAACTAGTCAGATATAATTTTTAAAATCTATTCAAAATAAATGGACGGGAAGAAAAGAGGTCTGTACAAAAGTTCGCAAAATACTAAAAACATTTTAGTCACCGTCATTCGGTTACGAGCCGCCACTTTACCTTGTACTAATATTTGAATTGCTAAATGCGGCTTCATTAAATAATAATTTGTTACTAATATACAACCATTATCACCGGAAAATACTTAACTTTGCAATATGTCCTGTTTGATAAACAGTTGAACAAGAGGCGATCGACTCTTTTAGGTTAAAGCGTAGGTAATTAAGAGCCAATCGGCCAACCAAACAGGATGCACTCTTAAATATCTTCAACCTAATCGAACGACCATACGAAATATTTCCAGGCATTTGGAGTCATAAAATACATAAGTATTTAAGCAAAAGGTCTTAGAAAAAACTGGTGTTTAGAACCTTTTTTTTTTGTAAGTTGAGAAAATGTTTATTTTGTTTCGTAAAAAACTTTGGATGATAATGAAAAATAAAAACATCCGTCATATATTATGTGTAAATATGTAATATGTATACATTCTTTGACAAGCAAGTTTATATTAGGAAAGTTTAGACATTTTAGATATAAAATCTTATTGGTGTGGACCTCAAAAGACTCCTTATGATGGGGTAAAGTGGATGAGAAAAGGCCTCGTGAACGCAGTCGAAAACGTGGGTCCGATCAGATCTGCACCGCTGTTCACTCTTCGGTATACAATGCCGTATCAATAATATGATATCGTACGAATGAAAGTGATCTCTCAAGTACATAGGTGTATTTTTATCGCTAGGTACACAGTATTTATAATTACTCCAGCTGCTCACTCCAAACACTGGTTATTTAAACAATGAAGGTTAAGTCAATGCAATGGTGGTTGATGGTTGGCCCAGTTGTGGGTAACTGTTCTATTTTTATTGAGTCTCTAAAATGTTTGCGTATAATAAAGAATATAAATAAAATAATAAATAAATATTCTAACAATTTTCTATACTCAACAATTCTATAAATTTTAAAAAGTACGTTTAGTGAATAATTTTGTAGGTACCTACGACTATGTACGAAATTATTAGTTGCTAAAATTGATTATATTCTTCAAACCGGATAAGAATTTAATCGAGCTAATAATTAATACATTTACATTCACGTGTGGTAGATGCATAAAATTTGTGTTTATTAAAGTAGTTTGCAATAGTATATTTTGATCCAAGTGGAGAACAGTTTTCATTGCAATCGAGGCGAGGCGTGATTGTATCTAAAGAATTATTTTCAAAACTTGAATCTGATATTTTTTAATAACACAAATGAATAAGTTTGATAATAATATATTTCATTTATTTTTTCCCGCGCTTAAGGCGGGCGCGACGTTAGAATTATCCATACAAACATAATACCAAAATCATTTGCAATTTAAGCATATTTACACCATAATATGATGTTATTCGGATTCAGACAATAATTATCTAGGTTCCTACATCGTCTTTTTGTTGAAAAACTTACCCCAAACGAAATTTAAGCGAATTTAAATTTGCACATTTTCACAGCGAAAATGTCATGTTTTTATTTTGTTTTTTCTATATTATAAACAACAATATTTCAAAATATCTTTTCGTAGGAACACAGATATTATTATCAAGTTATAAATACTCGAAACAATAATGGAAATACATTAATTTTTCATTCATCATTTTTGGTATTACGGAACCTCTCCCAAATTTCCAATAGTTTGTATTGCTATCACAGCAAGCAACTGTCAGTGTGCGGATGATGACTTTACTCCAGTCGGTGTGTCCAAGAATTGTTTAAACTATCTGGATTGCTTCCATCAACCTCAAAAACATGTTTTATTTCGTCTCAACTCGAGATAGCGCGCGGTCTCCGCAGGCCTCTTAAGCCTTGCAGGTTGCAGGAGAAGGAAAGGGATCTATCATCGCTATAGGTACATGCTAATATCAAAAATTAGTAATTAAAATATTTTTGAACATAGATAAATGTTAATTTGTCGGTAATAAAAACAATTGAGTAAATAATTTTTCATTAAATATTGCAACTTTAAAAAAATGCCCTCTTTGATTTGAAAAAAGAATAATCACCTGTGACCGTAAAACGTGAAAAAACTTTGTTGTGATAAATTAAAAAAAAACAAGAGGTTCAACTTGCCATGTACTTATATCAAACCTCGCATTTTGAACCTAATCGTAGTGCGATACGAGTTAGTTTTCGAAGAAGTGTATTGAAAATATTTTTTCTTTCAACACTATGATTACTCACTGGTACTAACAATGTCTTCTACTTTTAATATTACTACCGTTAGAAGAGTAAGTTTTAAGCCATGACCCTTCCAATAACCTTGGCAATAACATAATTATATTCATAAGTTTTGTTGAGGTCAATGATCTCTAAAACAAGTCCGGATATTTGTATGCGCAATATGCACTGTGATAAGGATTTCAATTGAATAGGGAAAGGTTTGAATTGTTTTAAATCAGTATTGATAGACGTCGTAAGTGGAGTACCGAAAATATTAAGTGTGGTGCATAGAAAGATAAACTCTCTGTAAACAACAGATCTCAGAATCAACATCTCAAGTCAGAACTACTACGGTCATCATAGTATACGCTTGAAAAACGACAAAGATTTTTCACTACGCTTCCTCGAAATCCGACTCTTGTCGTACTACGATTAGTTTAGTATTTTTAAGGATCCGTACCCAAAGGGTAAATTAAAACGGGTTCCGTTTATAAAATATGTATAATTTTTTTTTTTTATAAATGCATATTTTTTTATATTCTACAAGTTTTCACACAATGCTATCTAGTCCCAAGCTTAACTTAGGTACTGAAAGGCCTACACCACTCGTTTTTAAGACCGGTCTACGTAGACTGTCGTAGAGTCTACATATGTAGGTACAAGACCGTTTTCACAGAACATATAAAGGAAGTTAGAAAGGAAATAGTTCCTGATTTGTATCGGAACGCGTGTCGCCGTTTGTCTCCCACTCTTTAACTCCACTACAGGCAAGAAACCTATACGGACGCGCATTACGCACACTAGTACACAACGCACACTTAGATCGCAACTTTGCTATTGGTTGTATCACACATGCAAAAAAGCAATTTAGGGCGACTAAAAGGTCGATAATTCATATCGATGAAATTCAAAAATAACGGATAATATTGTCGACTAGTTATCGTTATAATTTAAGGTGGTGTACCAATACGATGGATTTATTGGTACACCTGGTTATATAAAAAAGTAATATAAATGTTATATTAAAAATAAAAAATAAAATAAAACAAAACTATAAAATTAAAACATTTGGTTCCGAAAAACCTCTTACGCCTACTTTTGAATTATTTATCAAAAAATTGTTCAGTCAGAGAAGTGATGCTAATTACATATTCCAAAGCGTAGATTTCTATGGAGAAGAACGTGCAAGTAGGGCTTTCAAACTCGGATAGTTACCAACTCCGGAGCTAGTTACGATGTTGAGCAATCAAATCCGGAACTCCGGAGTTGGCTCCGGAGTTGACAGTTTTCTTAGAAATTAATAAAAAGGCCCTTTATTTTAATCAATAGAAGTTTTATTTGCAAAGAAATCGGTGTTTTTGTTTAAAAGTTTACTGTCTGACCGACAGAAGTTATAATAGACAACCTAAACGCATTATAAAATATATATATTTTTAATAATATAATAATATTTGGTTGTAATGAATAGGCTTAAAAATACTGGACCGTTTTTAAAAATTCTCTCACCATTCGAAAGCTACATTATCCACAAATAACATAGTCTAAATTTTATTTTGAAAAAAAAAATAGGGTTCCGTAAGATATCTGGGTTTTTCAGACACAAGGTGTAAACAATCATGTTACATATTAATTTTTATGGCAGAACAACGTTTGCCGAGTCAGCTAGTTTTTAATAAAATATAAACTTTTGGTTTAAAAATTTACCGTCTAACAGTCAGACGTTTTAGTAGACAACTAATACGCATTATATAATATTAAAACAATCAACAATCATACAAAAATAAACATTTGTTTGGCAAGTAACAATCTATACATATAATAAAACAGTAAATTTGTGCATCGTTTGCCGCAAATGGCGCCAAAACTACTGAACCGATCCTGTTCAAATTTTGCATACATAATCCTTATAGGACCCTTTTTGCTTTAGGCTATATTTTATCACGCTATTTGCTATGGGGGGTGAGCAATATTGCATTTTGTCGGTTTTGAACGAGTTGCCCCGAGTTCGAATCCCACCTACAATTTATATTTCTGTCAATGTTTTATCTTATTGTTTTTGGAAAAAAAAATACTTTTACCATTTTTTCATAAAAAAATCAACATTCCTATTTGATTTTTCCCAAATATTTTGTAAAAACTAATCAAAACACGTTATAAAATCCAAACGTTCACGAAATTCACATACTACATTACATTAGTCCATTTAGCTGCAAATTTATCTACTGAAATGAAAATCATCACGCTATCATCGACGAAGAGCGGGGCAGTCATTTATGACATTTATATGAGAACGTCTATTTTGCTTGGTTTTCATCGAACACTGCAGCGTGATTGATTAATGACTAGACTGGGACGTAACACGGTGGTGGTTCGAATCCCAGGAGGGGTTTTAGAAAAAGCTTTTTTTTATTTTTGTATATTTTTTTTTCACATATTTTTGCATTCTTACAATTTTTTTAACAAAAATATTACCTAAAAATATTATTATTATTGTTTAACCAAAAAAAAACCATGGTGACAAATTTTACAACTGCGGAGTTGTACCCCGTTTTCAAAATACAAACAATGACATCCTTCTTCTTCTTCCTGCTCTTATCCCGTATTACTTGGGGTCGGCGCAACACGTTTTCTTCTTCCATTCTGTCATGTCGTCCGTCACACTATCATCTGCCCTTTTCTTTCATATCAGTCCTTACACAATCCATCCATCTTTTCTTTGGCCTTCCTCTCGTTCTCCATTCATCCACATGTAAATTCAGAACTCTTTTGGTAACGTGCTTTTAATCCCTCCTCTTCACATGACCATACTAAGACAAACGATTTCCTTTCAAAATACAAACATCCATTTAATTTTTTTTAACTAAAGGCGATTTATATTTTAGGTGATTTCTTCCACTCTAGGAAGGAGCACGAGGGGATGTCAGACTTTCACTGACCAAAACCCACACTTTTGTATGTTCCTTCTTCACCTTGCATTCCAGGACTCCGGGTGGAGGTGATCAGCAGTAACGACCTCTCACGTCCGGTCCTGGTACAGAGAGAGAAGGTATGGAAAGCAGTCATCACTTCCTTCCGCAAATGAAGCGAAGAAGGTAGCAGAAAGCGCAAAGATGATGCCCTTGGCATTACGAGTCGCAGGGCGATTCCATGATACCGTTAGCGCGGAGTTTTGGACGGTGCACTATTGGCATTT
Organism: Mythimna separata; assembly: GCA_030763345.1. Lineage (NCBI taxonomy): Eukaryota > Metazoa > Arthropoda > Insecta > Lepidoptera > Noctuidae > Mythimna > Mythimna separata. Next base: position 13,492,969 of record CM061180.1, read on the forward strand.
CGCTGTTGAATAAAGACTGGTCTTAGTCGACTGACGTTGCGTTATGTGCCACGCGCACCTAAAAGAGATACGCATAAGAGAACGGCCCTAACGGGCTTCGATAGCTGGAAAATTGTTCGTATTCTAAAGGAACAAAGTGGGTATTTTTTACTGCTCTGCATGCTCTACCCGTAAAAATCGAGAGTTTACAGACTGCGTTCGATCATCAGCATGTGAAGTCGACTAGGTGAAAATACTCGCACACAAGAATTCGTTTATTATTCTCACTAAAGAAAAACATTTATTTGGTGTATTAGGGTGTCAGTCAAATACCGCACCAGAAAATTCCTGCCTGAATAAACAGGTAATATAAACACAAAAAAAATTATGGTGATCGGTAAACGCCCTATATATATGACACCTGGGAAGTGTCCAAGTGGCGATGGGAGGGGTCTAAGGATGTCCTGTTTCGCACGGTTTCAGCCACGTTGCTTCACTCTAGGAGGTGACTGCTTTCCATTCCTCCTCCCAGCTCATACCATGATCTGAACTAGGGTAGGAGGATTCTGATTTTGACCCGCAAACAGTACGGCGGTAATCCGCCCTAGCGGGGTAACTTCGATCGTAAGGTCCACCGTGTCTTCCCGCCGAATCCAAAACATCTACCTCCCGAAACACTCATGTTCGGTTAGGACCTGCGTAAAGCGCTTGCGCTTAGAGTGAATTTATAATAGTAATAATCATGGTGTGCCAATATTAGTCGCCCTAGAATGTAAATTGCAACTAAAAGAACACTGTGGAATTTAGTTGGTAAAAGTCTGATACTTTCTCTCGGTCCACCTAGAGTGGGAGAAGGTATTTGGTGGTTACCCAACAAAAAAAGAGGCAAATACTAAAGGCGATTATCGGCCCTAATTTGGTTTTTTGAAGAACAAATCATTTTCATTTTGGTTTTATCGCAATATGAAGTAAACTAACGACTTTACCCATAGAGTAGGCAATTAACTATTTAGAACGTGAACTCTGCGGCTCTGTGCTTCGTTGATGTTGATGTCGTGCGGAAGAAAAACCCGGGTGTTACCATTGGGTGGATCGCCCGGAGGACACGTTAGATCATAAAGCACTGGTGGGCCACGCTTAGGCGGAGCACCACCGTGTCCTTGTGGGGACGATCGGTGACAGCAACCTCTCGCGCTGGGCACTGGTACAGGCCATGATCCAGAGCGAGGAGTAGTGGCAAATAGTCCTCACGCCCCAGTCGCTGGGATTCCGACCCCGATTTAGAGCTACTGTAGGAGTGGCTTGCGAATGGCGAGCAATGGGTAGTTTACCATCTGGCTGTCCGGTAATGATCCAGACGGTCAACCGTGGGTATTGTTCCACGCGTGTTTTAAAGAGATGTCAGCAAACTGTAGGTGCCCAGCAGGTTCGAAGCCTCTGGGGCCATGGGTGAGCTTCCGAAAGGAAACCCCGGGACCCTGGAACGAAGGCAAAGAAGGAACGGGGTGAGGTTTATTCAGTAAAAGTCTAACTCACCCTCTGAGAAGTCATTCTGATGATTTTCCACCTAAACAAGAAACCTGGGCACGCCGTCATTGCGGCGGTAAGTTCCCTCTTTGAGAAGTAGTTGGAAAGAGGTCCTCACGTTCCGTATGCCGCAGGTCCTCACCAGACACGGTAAGTTCGGGAGGCTCCTGCTTCGGATTCAGGGGTAAAGGGCGCCCCAGCCAGACTTGGGCGCACTGTCTGGATCGCCCGGAGGACACGGTGGAGCACACGGTAGAGGTATTGCGGTCGCCTTCTTCTGCGAAGCAGTAATGCTAGCCAAGGAGGCGGCCGGCCGCGAGCGCGAAAGGGAACGACCCTCACGCCCCCGCCGTCAGGATCACGAGAACGATTTCCGACCACCGTAGGCGCAAGCTTGCGGACGGCGAACACTGGGTAGCTTGCCATCCAGCAGTTCAGTAATAACCCGGACCGAGTCAAGTCGTCAACTGTTCCACGAGCGCCTCAAGGAGATGTCAGCAAACTGTAGGGCGCGGCAGGGCCGAAGCCTCTGAGCACGTGGATCTGTATTCCGAAAGATAAGCTCGGTGTCCCAAAATTGAAGGCAACACAGGAACGGGGGTGGCGTTTAGTCAGTAAAAGTCTGACATGCCCTCCCGCTCCATTTAAGAGCGGGAGAAGTCATTCTGATGATTACCCATCTGAATAAAAAAACCTAAACAAGAAACCTACTGGGGCTATGGTTTCGCTTCTGAAAGGGAGACCCTGGAACGTAAGGCAAGGAAGGAATATAGAAGTGAGTCTTAGGCAGTAATAATCTGACACGCACTTCCGCTTCACACAAGAGCAAAAGTCATTAGATGATTTCCCAACAAAAAAAGTACTAATTGGAGTTTTAACTTAAACAGTTTTATGTAAAATTAATTAATCAGATCTTTTCGGAAGTATAGGTTTAGATACTTAGATTACTTTTGTGCAGTTTTACGAACTTAACGCGGACGAAGTCGCGGGCAACAGCTAGTATAATAATAAAATTGTAATCATGAACTTAAAGGAACCTATAAAATCTACTTTTTTGAGATCGAAGTTCTTAGAAACGATAAGGTTAAATGCCTTATCGTTTCTATAGATGAGTCAAAAAGAGAACTTTTTACTACCGAATAATACCGAAGTGTTGTGCTAAAGACTTAAGAAGGAATCAAACAACGGAAAACGTACGCTCAAGAATTAAGTTGCGTTTTTGTCGTTTTGTAAATAATGTTTACATGATTTTTGAAAACCGGTTTCAATTCCGGTTTTCCATTTCAACTCCGGATTTAAAAAATGCTTAAAATCGCTCCGAAACTCCGGAGTTACGAAACTCCGGAACTCCGGATTGAAAGCCCTACGTGCAAGACTCCGTATCTCCGTAATCTCGGTTACTCTCTTTTATGGTTTTTATTATGTAAATAATTAAAAAAAAGTAAAAGACGCATGCTCAGGCACACTCTGTTCAACCTTTTTAAAGCAATGGAATGATCCAGTCACTCTCCGAGACATTTGAGTGAGCATAACAAACTCTCAATTACCATTCCTTTTTTATGTCAAACAAGTTATAGCCTATAGGTAGTATATTAACAGATAAACATATTTTTTGCTAAAAATACAAGTGTGTTGAATACAATACTGTTGATTACCACAAGAGAGCCAAGAACGGCCATCACCAATTACTCACATGTATCATACAACGTTTTTCAACTCATTTGTGAGAAAAAACAATTTATCTAACTATTACATTACACAACAGTAAAACTAGTATAAAGAATTGTAACATAGCGGTAAAAAATGAAATTTGTTTTCTTATGCGTACATCAAAATTAAGATATAGTCTTTTGATTATATTACCTAGTCTTACGTTTATACTTGCGTGAAAAGTTTTTATGATACCTAACGTCTTTCAGAGTGACAATAGAATAAAATCGTAACATTTTCTATGTATTTTTTTTTACATACCATAAACTAGTGCTTGACTGCAATCCCATCTGATTGTAAGCAGTGATGCAATCGTTGATGGTGAGGCGCACTAGTTTTTTGTTGTATATAATTCTGTTGAATTAATACAACCGCCAATCTTCGCTCAAATATATCACGCCAAAAATCACGGGCATTCTTAAATGCCGGCCATAGACCACAAAGTAAAACAAATTTTATTTGTATTAAACTGGACGATATTGCATGAAAAATTGCAAATAAGACACTAATTTATACTATTGAATGAAAAATAACCTATTGATTAGTGTTAAAACTCTGTTCGAGGACGAATAGGTGAAACAAAACCGTTTTAACTACACTACATTATAGCACTAATTATAAAATATTTAAAAAATAATAACTGCTACAAGAAACCAAGTTATTTTAAAAGATCGATAATGGTTACAGTTAGGTACAAGTTGGTACAACACTATGTCCATGGAGTGAAGTTGTCAAATTCAAGACATAGTTCTCCACACGTGATATCGCAATGAACACATTACATTGCGCGCTTGTTTACTTATAGTGTAGCCATTAGTGCTGTGCACTCCCTGAGGTATGTGCGCGGCGAGACGGGGGGAGGATTGACTGCTGCGCTCTGTCAGTGCGCCGTCAACGCTCGTGGCGGCAGGTAGTGTTATCTGTATCGGACTGTCTATGTCAGACGCACATGGGATAAATATTTAAAGATGGGTCGTGCGTTATCTCGTGATATAAAGACTGCCATTTTTAAGGTGGCTGAATATTTTATGAAAAGAAAAGCAGACAAAGAAAGCTTTGAATTTAAAAATGATGTGAATATTGCCAAAATCGTTGCGGAGGCTACGGGGTACAGCAAAAGAACCGTGCATAATGTGATTTCTGCGGGTTATTTATCAATTGAAAATTCAAGCCAATTAAAATTTCAATTTCCAAAAAAACTAAAAGTTCTAAAGAAAAAACACGTTGTGGATGATTTTGACCTTGGAGTTATCAGAAGAAAAATTCATCAGTTTTACGAAGTTGACAAAAAAATACCAAGTGTCCGTAAGTTACTATCAAGTTTGAGAAAGGATGGCATATTGACTTGTGGACGGGAATATTTAAGACAGCTTTTACACAAAATGGGCTACCGTTTCAAAAAATGCAAATCAAAGAGACTTCTTCTTATAGAGCAGCCTAATATTACAGTGTGGCGGAAAAAATATCTAACACAAATCAGAAATTACAGAACGCAAAACCGCAACATATATTTTCTTGATGAAACATACATCAACGCCGGTCACCATGCCAGCAAATGTTGGCAATCATCGTCAGAACCCGGAATTCATGCTGATGTTGGGAAAGGACGGCGATTGGTAATTCTTCACGCTGGTTGTCGAAATGGCTTATTGGATGATGCATTGACTATATTCAAATCAGATGCTAGAACCGGTGACTATCATGGAGATATGAGCGGACCTACTTTTTATAAGTGGGTAGATGAAAAGTTAAAAGATAAGTTGCTGCCGAATTCTGTAGTTGTAATGGACAACGCGTCTTACCACAGCGTTCAGGTTGAGAAGAAACCAACTATATCAAGCCTCAAAAGTGAAATGCAGAACTGGTTGCTACGCCATAATGTAGAATTTTCAGGAACCATGACAAAGGCTCAACTGCTACTTCTTATCAAAAATACACAAAAAGAACCCGTGTATAGAATTGACGAACTCCTGAAAGCCAGTGGACACACTGTTCTGCGTTTACCTCCGTACCATCCGGATTTAAATCCAATTGAGTTGGTCTGGGCTGATATTAAAAACAACATAGCCCAAAACTATATTAATTCTTCTCTAGACGAAAAAATAATCTTATTGGATAAATTGTTTTCGGAATTCACGGCGGAAAAATGGCAGAGATGCGACGATCATGTCCAGAAAAATGAAAACGATTACTGGAGTCGCGATAGTAGGTTCGATAATGTTATCGATTCATTCATAATAAATTTGCAAGACTCTGATTCAAGTTCCGGTGGCGAAGTGGAAGATGAAGATGATGACGAAATCGAAGATGAAGTTGAAACGGAATCTATGTCAGAATAACTTTCGTTAGAATATATAATTGTTTGTTAATATAAAAAAGTCCTGCTTTGAATTATAAGTTTAGTTCTTATTTGTCACCTGCACATTTTTAATAAAATAGGAGTATATTTGGGTTATATTTTAATCAACTAAGTAAGTATAATATATTACAGATAGCCTCCGACCGTCGTCCCGCCCCAAGTCTTGCTTTAGAAATGCACACTGAAATCGTAAGATCTGTCCGACATGTATCGATCTCATGTGAACTCATGCACTTTTTTCTTCGCCTCCCACCTCGCCGCGCATACCTCAGGCAGTGCACAGCACTAATGGCCACACTATAGTACAAGATTGTACCAATGAATTGCACACAATGTATAATTTTGCATGTCATTGCGATTTTATCGTTATAATGTACAAATTCCATAATATTATCATTATAATTATAAATATCAATTGTATTTAAAGGTTTTTAGACTAATCGGTGAAAAGAAATCCCTTCTTGGGCTACACTACACACTTATTATTTTTTACGACACGTTGCGATAGCGCAAGTCGGCATAACTGATATTTTTCACGGAGCTTCATACACAATAACAGTAAGATCGCGATTGACGACCGGTGTCAATAAAATTTCGGTTGAACCAAAATTGAACTATGACAATTTGGCGTACATTGAGGCACGCCTGCCCCGCCTACAAGGCCATTCTAACTTCTTTCAACTGTTCTGTGACCGTTTTACTCTTATTACAATATGCGACGTAGACTAACGGCCGAAATTAATAATCAATCCATCACATATCGGAGATTGAAAAACAAATGAAACAACAGAAAACATGTAAATTTTTGTATGGTAGCATTTGTTTTTCAATCTCCGATATGTGATGGATTGATTATTAATTTCGGCCGTAAGACTGTTCGTAAAAACGAGTGGTGTAATAGGCCGTTTAGACTGTCATCAGGCAGTATCTCAAGAACCGTGGTATAACTAGGCTGTTGAAATTTTCAAAGATGATGTATTTCTGTTGCCACTATAACAAGAAATAAAACAGAATATTTAAGTGGGGCTCCCATACAACAAACGTGATTTTTTTGCCGTTTTTTGCTACGGAAGGTACGCAACATTTTGAGTCTGACTTTATTTTATCACACCAAAGGTTTTATTGATTTGTTTTCATCATAGGTGATTAATTATTTTTTCAAAGCATAGTAAATATATTTAATGAAAATTGAAATTGAGTTTATGAACAAAATATCATAAGTAAACATGATAACAACATAATTTATACAATAGTAAAAGTAAAAAGAAAAATTCGAATTCATTAATTCGTTTTTTTCATTCAAGGCAATCCTCCTAGGCATTCTGCAGATATCTACATAGTTGATATACGAACTTGAACATTTTTTTACACTTTAACGGCCTAAATCTGATAACCTGAAGATTAACTAGTTAATCTGTTCTCTAACTGATTTACCCACATTAGCGATAACATATTATACATTTCATTAACGACCTTGAAGTTACAAAAATAATCTATACAAATATAAAATGCTTTGTCCTGAATGACTGATTGACGGATCAACGCATAGCCTAAACAACTGATCGTCAAGACTTGGAGGGTATGTTCTTTGTCTGACGTTAACATTCGATAAGAAAGAGTTTTTCGAAATTCTATTCCAAAGAGGGTGAAAAAGGGGACCAAAGTACATGGGACAACGTGATTCGTTGATCCAATCTATTTGAAACTTATCACAATTATTAAACTAAGGGCCTGTTTCACAATGTCCGAGTAGGCACTACTCACTGAATAAATTTAAAAATGGAACAGAATTTGTATGAAATTATCTGCCAAGTAAGATACTCGAAACTTAATCATAGGTGGTGAAATAGGCCCTAAGTAAATAAAAGGTTTAATTACAGGTGTGCAATATTCGTTTTTTAAAACAACTGAATATTAAAGACTATCGTTATCGGTTTTTCAAAACTTTCCTTAAACCCGATTTAGGCGGTGTTAGTATTTATGAAAACATTATCGCAAACGTCGCGGAGAAGTGCTAGTGGCGAATATAATTTGCATTTTTTTTATTGGTTTGGTTAAAAATACAAGGTTAAAAACAGCAAACAACCTAAACCTTTTTGATAATTCCATGAATTATTCATCATTTATTTTAAGTTAACGATACGATATAACCGCCATGTCATAACGACGTATATGATACGGTACCTATTTTGGTTATATCCTTAACTTAAAATATTTATATAAGGCAGATATGTACTAATAACTTCGAAATTGGGTTATAAACTGTGACAGTAGATAAAAACTGGCTAAATGACGTTGTAATTATCGTTTCGGGAGATAATAGTCACACGTAAGAAGGCTGGGATAAAAAATATGGCGTCAAATGAAGTGATAACCATATGACACAATTGACTGATAACAAGTAGCAACTGGTAAACGTGGAATAAAACATGTTAATCGTAAAAACGAAAGACTTTTTCTTCGTTTCGATTCGATTTACTTTCTCGAATGGCTGGCCATCAATTAGCTACCTGGATCACTCTATCATTGACTTTGTTTTGACTCCTGTAAGGACCTAATACTACACTACTAAACAATATCTTAAAAGCAATATTACCTTACTAGGTCACAGTTAACAAAATCAAAACTAATAGAAAGTTCAATTTCTTCATAAAGACTTTGTAAGTGTCAGCAGGATATCAAGATAAAAGGATGAAGTTGAACGTACTTGTACTTGCAAAGCTTAGCAACTTTGGCTAAGCCTAAGTGAAGCGTCAGTGGCAAGAATAAGGTCAGCAAAAGTTTTAAACAAAATTGAAACTGAGTTGAAAAAAACTAGACACGGTTTAGCTCTACAATATGCATTCTCGTATTTGAGAGCCCCAATCATATCTAGTTTTTTTGCATTTCAATGAACTAGATTGAAATTACTATCTGAATAATTATTATTACAAAATAGACATATTTCCAGCTATCTAGACTCTTCCAATGCTAATCGATTTGGTGTAAGAAATCTAAGTTCTGATCTTTGAGGTGTGCGGAAATTCGAAGTCAATTGAATATTGTAAAATAAAGTCATATGTGCAATGAAAAAATATTCTTACTATGAATGAGAAATTCAACATCATCTTGCAAATACGTTGCTGTAAAGTAATATAAAATGTAGAGAATATTTTATATATGTGTCAAAAATCATACGATGTACAAACTGAAGCAAACAATGTTTTCAAAAGGCATACTCATACATATCTGTCAGAAGAACCTTGCAAAGGTCTCCTGCGGGGCAAGGAGGAAATGATAAAAGAATTGATAGCAAAAAAATATTCCGCTTTTACAAGTAAAAGACTGGTGAGTTAAACTCAACTGCTAAAGTAAAATGGAACTTGGTAGACCAAATCTGTATATAATCGCAACAGAAGTGGTTGAAGGTAACCACTGACAGGATTTTAAACAACAACCGGATAAAAACAGAAACTGGTAACGAGGTAGGCCCAGAATAACATGACTAAAAAAGTGGTCAGATGTAGCTAAGGATAGAGAAAATTGGATGAAATGAAGGGCGGCCTTTACCCTACCTTGGAACACCTCAGACAAATAATATTAATAAAATAATTGTGCATCTACCCGGCACCAGAGGATGTATGTAATTTCTACGAATAAAATCTTAAAGCAAATATTTTTTATTCTATATAAGGTGTCTGCTTCTTCTCAACTCAATAATATTTATAATAGCATAGCTAAGTAACTACCATAAGAAAATGAAATCTGCAGTAACAGGTGCAGCTACACCATCGTAAGTCGGACAGTATGATGCCGCCAAATAGAGACTTTCACTTAGAAAAATATTATTACCAGTAGGAATCCTAAAGTGTATATCCGAAAACACAGACACATCACATTTTAGTTTTATTTCATCACGGTTTCCAAGTTCTACGTCCATTTTGGGAATTTAAAATGTACTCGTAAAGTTATGGTTTATTTTGATCGCGACATTGATTTGTTTGCGCGTGCGACGTATGCGCAAGCGACTGTGAGACTGACCCGCGCGGTATCAATGTAACGCTTGCATCGTTTACACTCGTGGCACAGAGGGTTCTCTTCAATCAAACTCGTCAAATTATCTTGTTAGACTGTGTCATGAATTTGATTGTTAATTAAACATGATGCGGTTTACTCTGAAACTGATTGCGGTCTTGCTGATGATCATTTCTACATTTGGAACATATTTTTAATCAGTGGTGGTGGTAACATCTTTAATGATGGACAACAAAAGAGAAGAGGTGAACTCAATTTGATTTAGGTTGTGCTGGTTAGGTCCATCAACGTCATCGATCTTTGAGTTCACGCTTAGTGGATGTGGTTATCTGAATTCTCCAGATTTCGGTATCATAACAGCAGGAATGAAAACACTAAAGTTTTCTATCAATTCTTCAGCGTGACATTCGGCGAAACTTTTAAAGGCTCTTATTTAAGGATTATTATTAAGTAATATAGTAATTATAAGCTTTTTCTCGTTTACTACCAAATACACATTTCTGGAGGAACGTTTTACTAGCTCTAGTGCCATGATGGGAGTCCAAAGAGATCAAGATTTGGACTCGAATTATCAGCAAAATTGTGACTAAAACTAGGGTTGAATAGGGGTTGATGCATATTGGAGTGTAGAGAAAAGGAGTCTCTACGTATAACTCGCTCAGCGTTTTGATTTAACTCGCTTGATACTAATGACAATATACTCATTGTCTTTATTGCTATGAGATTTAGGCAGGCGTTACATTCTAAATTTTTCATGTGTAGGTACTAATAGCCCAAAATGTTATTTTTAAATTATAATTATGTGTAATGTAAAGGTCCTGCAACCTAATCGAAAAATAGTTTTATTTACCAAGGATACACCATCAAAACTAAAATAACGCTTAGACCGACCTGAAGGGGTTGAATAATTTTGCTAAGGGACAATGCTCACAGTTAAGATCTCAAATTAAAAGACTTTTTAAGAATATAATTGATTAAACCATTATAAGAAAAAGAGACTATGAAAACAGAGGAGATGCTGTGTCGACACTAAATTGAGAGTACGGTATAATATATGATTATGATGATTGTAATCTGAAGTGATGAATTAAAATGATGAGCTACAATTTATCGAAATGGATTACATTTTTGACTCATGTAGCTAAAAACGCTGACGCACACCTCAGGCATTACTTATGAATATAGATGCTGTTACAAGGCATTTAAACAGCAAACAAGATTATCCAAGAACAACAACTTTCTACATATTTTATAAATAACTGCCAAAAGGACGAAGCCTTTCATTTCCTTATGCTCGAGTTGAGATTGAAAGCAAAGATAAATATTTAAATAACAAAATAGTAAATATTACTCATATTGACTAACCAATAGATAAAAGTGACTTAGTTAATTAACATAACGCATGTATTAATCTAAATATACATGTGGACCGAAGTGTTTATGCGCATTTATATAAATGGTGACCAAAAGATCTCTCTATACATTGTAATACCAAAACTATAACTTTTAGACCTTTAAAATTCTAAATGATGATAATAAAACAAAATAGTAAATATGAGTCATATTGACTAACCACGAGATAATAGCGACTTCATTAATTAACATAATGCAAGTATATATCCATTTAGATAAATATACATGTGGACCGAGATGTCAATGCGCACTAGTGGTGACCAAGAGCTCTAAATACATTGTAATACCAAAACTACGACTTTTAGACCTTATTTTTTTAATGACAATATCATAAATCAAGTTTTACCTATTACGTGCATTATGTTTAGTCTTGCATATGTTAATCCAGATAATACGTTCGTCGATGACTGATAAGCGTATAGAGAAGTCTGCTTGCATGTAACGACCTATGTAAGTTTTGTGAATATCACATATATTAGCTTAAGTATAAACAATTCTACAATGGAAGAACAAGTCGGTTCGCCTCAAATGTGTTTAAAACAAATAATAAATTCCTCCACTGTAACAATAGTTTCAACAATTTCAACACGTGTAGAAATAAGAACGTGATTGCTATCATAACAACCTGTGGGGTTATGGAGCTCAGCTGTAATGTAGATTTTAGTTAGATAAACTTTAATGTTACTTAGTGGTTTAATAATAAATTGTCAGCAAGGTACAATTACTTGCAGTTCAAGTAAATCTACTTTAAAGTCAAGGGAGCACGGGTTTATATTGTTTAGAATTTTTATTGTCAGACTACAATTTATAGTTTGTAAACAGTCTCTTCTAGTAAATATTGAAGTATAAATTTTAATTGAAGAAATTTTCAAATATTTTGCGGAAATTGCTTACACGAGTCCCATTAACCGGGAGGAAGAGGAAGAAACCATTGACTGCGTGCAAAATATGTGGATAAACAATATCCTGTACATATCGAGTTCTAAACAGTAACTATACTACTACTACTGTATACATGTAACAGGTTTTCTACTGACTACTGGTCAAAATTTGAGAAGGTGTTGTACAGTTCCGAATATTTTTAACAAAATCGCAATAATACTTGCGGATAAAGCAATTTGAACGTATAGCAAGAACTTGTTCGCCTTCACACACTTTTCATTGCAGGTACTTTAGCATACAATTCTAAGATTGCAACATCATACATAAAGCTATGCAGTTCGAACTAGCCCTTAATATGACTTTATGACCTGAGTAAACACTAGTTTAATTCTCGTAAAATTATGTTCTACTAACTAGATACTTACTTGTACTTTTAACGGTGTAAAACATATCAGTGTAAACAATAAAACTTCCATCTTCGACACTTATGTCATCCCGAGCTGCTTCCACATCCATCTTAGCACTCAAAACTAAAATTTTCGCTTTTTAATGTATCATGAATTGTGACGGATGGTGATGATTATCACGTATTATGCGCGGAATTGGAAAATTGGAGCGATGCAAGCGCTCGTCGGTCACAAGACCGCGAGACTTCCTCTCCGCGAGACTCTGTCCGTATTAACGCGTAAGTCGCTACTAACAGACTAGTGACTAGTATACTGGACACTGGGACACCGACTGGTGTTATATTTATCTTCATATTATAATTTATCACTAGATACACAATAATGGGCAGTGTTACTTATCTCTGCTTATTAACTTATTATAATTTGGTTTGTGTCCTCTATGATAATTATGTTCACTTGCACTTTGCCTGCGGCTTCATTCGTCAAAACGTTTTTTTATAGATTTTTGGACACTACCTAAACCGTCTTTATAGGGTAGTTGTGAAGAACTAATAATGTCTATATATTTTATTTAGATAAAATATTTGTGCCATGTTTCAAGTTTACTACTATCTTTAATACCCACAAAAAAAACCACAAGGCCCTCAAGTCTGCTATTAGAATTGTATCGAAATTGTTGATCATTGGCTTCATAATTGTTGATTTTGACAGTTTGGTAGTACCAAACTTGTCAAAATCAAAGCAAACAATTCTAATAGCAAACTTAAGGCATAGTAGTTTCGGTTGTGCACTGATATGTCAGTCAATCAGTTTCTCCTTTTATACATATTGAATATATTGATCAATTATTATTAAAGAACTTTGAAGCTAAGAACAACATGTTTCCAGCATCATTATCTTCCTGCTTCCTGCCTTTGTCCCATACTTGTGCAATATGTTTTTTTCTTCCATTCTGTTTCGTCACCTGTCATGCTATCACTAACTCCTTTTTCTTTCATATCACTCCTCACACAATCTATAATAAGGATTAAAAAATATAAGCGTCACGTAAATCACGTTTCATGATAATGTGACACATGCATCACGACAGAAATAAAAACTTACGAGTTTGTATATGTTACCGGAAATGTATAAAATCTAGGAATTGTATAAAAATCCTAGAAAATGTATACAATTCAGAAAGTTGTAAGGAAATGTATAAAATATTGTGTCAAAAACACTATTTTATACATGAATGTCGTAGGAAATGTGTAAAATTCCTAGGAATTGAATATAATTCCAATATCTTATTAGAAAATATAAAAATAATGCTTTCTGTAATTGTAAACACGTAGTTAAAATGAGAATTATACTATTTTTTTATTAAAGCACTCGTTGAAAAAACAACGTTTAAATAATCATATCGTAAAATATAACAATCTTCATGTAATCTTACTAATAAAAGCTTCGAAAATCATCTATCTAGTAACTTTAAAATGTATTTATCACAAAATCTTATTACTTATTCTTAGTCAAACTTTCGTTTGGTAAGTAATCAGTCTGTTATTTAAAAAAATGTAAATGTCGCCATATTATTAAGTAATTCTTTATATTATTATACTATGTTAAATGTAAACGAGTCAGTCCATACGGCTATTTATTTTTGCAGGGTAAGCTGGAATGGCATTTGGAAGTACACAATAATTTATTTTTTCAATACACTTGCTCAGAAAGTGACTATTATCGCACTGCACTTAGGCATATAAAGGCGCCTGTTACCAAACTGTGACATTTTGATTACCATTATACACAAGTGCTGTAATGTAATTAAAACCTTTTTGTTAAGCCTTATTTTTCTCAAAAAGAGTTTAAACAGGATAAAAATTCATTACTTTATTACTTTCAATAGTATAAATTAGTGTCTTACTTGCTTATTTTCATGCAATAACGGTTCATTTTAATGATTTATTTAAATAATATTTCATAAATAAATCAATAATTAAAATAAAATTGTTTTTTTTTTATTTGTGGTCTATGGCCGCCATTTTAAGATGCGCGCGCGGTTGTAGACGTTTTTTTTTTTGAATGACGTTAAGGGGCTGTGATAATGTAATAACATTAAATACTTTGTACCTAGTATTTAATTCAATCATTACAAACTGTTACATCCGCATTCTATTGTCACAACGAAAGACATTACTTATCGAAAAAAAAATTGACGCAGGATAATATAAAACTATAAAACTAGGCAATATGATCAAAATACCTTAGCCTTCACCTTTAAGGCACAAAAAAAACATTTAATTTTTACCGCCATGACACATTTGTGTTGTTATGTTTTTTTCTAGTTTTAGGTACTATTTTGGTGATAGTTATATTGTTTTTCTTCACAAGTGTATTGAAAAACGTCGTATGATACATGTGAGTAATTAGAGATTACCGTTCTTGGTTCTCTTAAGAGCCTCGCCAAGGCTCGGCTCTTAATACCACCTCGACGGTAATCTCCCACATTACACACTTGTATCATAATCTACTATTATAGCATAGACGCCTTACTGTTATACAGTTTTCTTGCAAAGGCAGTTTTTAAAACCCTGGCCGGTTTCAATGGAATGTAGGTAGGCAACTGCTCACTGCCATCTCCGTGCTCGTTACATCCTCTGCATCAAGAAGAACTCTTGGATACATATAATCTGAAATCGATACTATAATTGTTTCGAGATTATGTTCTTGGTACCAATTTGATAAAGCTCATCATCGGTTTTAGCCAAAACTACACCTATAATATTTCGGGCATCACAGAGATCAGCCTCAGGAACTGAATTCGTACGAAAGTGAAAATAGGTACAGCGACAAACTTCTTTTCATTAGATTTCAGCATTTTATCAGCCTGTCGTTGTAGTTTTTTCTTTGCACTTTGACGACTATCCAGTACTTTATATTTCAAATCAGACGAAGCAATACCCTCCCCTCGCCCCGCTATCCCCGTGTACCTACCATTGATATATCTCAAATGTTTTATATTTCCAATCGCTATTTAAGAAATGTATAGATTTCCTAGGAAATGTGTCTAATGTTTACAAATTTTCGTGCGATTTTAGGAATTACATACATTTCCTGGGAATTGTATACAATGACGGATTACATACATTTCCGGTAACATATATTATACACAAGAAAATTTCTCAATCTAGCTGAGGTCTACACACACACACCACATCATTGTTAAGAACTAAATTAGGCATTGTTTTGGAATAAGCAAGTTGGAATTCTTTGAAGTTTTGGAATCAAACTAGTATCTGTGTTAAAAAAATAAATAACTAAGGGTAATATTCAAAACGAAGTTCCGATATTTGTGTCTGTATTTTTAATGTTAAGGTGAATGTTCAAGGTAGCCCGCGAAATTCAAATATTCTTACGTTTTTTGCAATTTGCAAACCAGTGGTAGGTTGTATGAAGTTAAAAATACTTTAGCGACTGTAACACGTAATTAGTTATATAATTATAACCATAAAAATTATCAATACAAGTCTCTAAGCTCACTTAGTTGCAGGAACGTTTTTGACCTCGAAAAAATAGTTTCTGCAGTTAGGTGAGCTTGGAGGCTTGTATTAATGATTTTTATGTTTATAATTATGTAACTAGTTACGTTTTAGAGTCGCTTAAGTATTTTTAACTTTATACAACTTACTACTGGCTTTCAAATTGCAAAAAACGTAAGAAAATTTGAATTTCGCGGGCTAACCTGGAACATCCCCCTTAAGAGGCCTGCGTACACCGCGCGCTATCTCGAGTTGAGAAGAAATAAAATACGTTTTTGTGGTTGATGGAATCAATCCAGATAGTATAAACAATTCTTGGACACACTGACTGGAGTATAGTCATCATCCACACACTGACAGTTGCTTGCTGTGATAGCAATACCAACTATTGGAAATTTGGGAGATGTTCCGTAATACCAAAAATGATGAATGAAAAATGAATGTATTTCCGATATTGTTTCAAGTATTTATAACTTGATAATAATATCTGTGTAGAAAAAACAAAATAAAAACATGACATTTTCGCTGTGAAAATGTGCAAATTTAAATTCGCTTAAATTTCGTTTGGGGTAAGTTTTTCAACAAAAAGACGACGTATTTTCGCCATTTTTTCAAAATGGCGGGTATAACCCGACCGATGACAAAACGTCACATTTTAATGTAAAATGTTCGCAGTATCTGTGGTCTACAATTTAGTAGTATTAAAATGTCTTTTTAGGTTCTTTTACATGTAAACTATTTAATGCATAATTAATAAAAATTAAGAAAATAATTAAAGGTATTTATAATGTTTGATTTCAAATAAATCTGAAAAGATAACATTAGTTCCACAGACATCATTCTAAAATTTAATTTCTAATGTTGTCAGTGTATTAATACCGTAGTTATTTTTCGAAAATATGTTCACTACATCAATCGTGACATATTAAGAACCCTTTTTATGGTTTGTTTACCTTTTGGCTCATGCCTCGGCGAATAGACTATAGATAATTATTGTCTGAATCTGAATAACATCATATTATAGTGTAAATATGCTTAATTACTGAGATACCCGCGAAACGAGACACAATAGTAAAACAATAACAGCGCGGTCTCATAGGACCGGTTGGGGATTCAAACGATATACTAATAATAATAATAATAATAATAATGCCAAAAATTTTACAGAAATTATTTTAGGGAAACAGAACATTCCTGAATTTATTGCTACTGGAATAACCTACATGCTACCAAAAAATCAATATTCTCCACAGCCTTCTCAATACAGACCAATTACATGCCTACCCACAATATATAAGATCTTAACATCAGCCATAACCGCAAAAATTAATAAACATATAGAACATCACAATATAATAGCAGAGGAGCAAAAAGGGTGCAGACGGGGCCACATGGGCTGTAAAGAACAACTAGTTATAGATTCAACAATCCACAAACATGCTGCCACCAAAAATAGAAACCTACATTGCACATATATAGACTATAAAAAAGCTTTCGATAGTATCCCACACTCCTGGCTTATCCAAATACTACAAATTTATAAAATAAACTCAAAATTAATAGATTTTTTAAAGAATATAATGCGCCAATGGAAAACTACACTACATCTAAATTACCGTGACAATAACATTACAACTCGATTAATATCTATTCGGAAGGGTATTTATCAAGGAGATTCTTTAAGTCCTTTGTGGTTTTGTCTCGCTCTGAACCCTTTGTCCCATCTCTTACATCGTTGTCAGGCTGGATATTCCCTTAAACATACCGCGGAAGAAACTATTATCTCTCATTTAATATATATGGATGACATAAAACTATACGCAAAGTCTGAGAGAGAGATGAAACAGTTAATTGATACCACAACCAGGTTCAGTAAAGACATCAATATGCAATTTGGTTTAGATAAGTGTAAAACTGTCCATATAATCAGAGGTAAAATAAAACCGGGTGACTATCCAATAAACAATACAGATTCAATCACAGCTATGGAGACCACAGATTTGTATAAATACTTAGGGTACAAACAACTGAAAGGAATAGATCATACATTAATTAAACACACATTAAACACAGAATACAAGAGAAGAGTGATCGCAGTATGTAAAACCCAACTATCGGGAAAACAGTTAGTAAAAGCATTAAACACCTATGCTATTCCAATATTAACTTATTCGTTTGGAGTAATCAAATGGTCAAAAACTGACATCCAACAAATAGAGAGGACAACACGCGCTACACTTACAAAACACAATAACTTACATCCCAAATCTGCTGTCGAAAGGCTGACCATTAAACGACAATATGGAGGGAGAGGCCTAATTGACATCCATCACCTTTGGCAGAAACAAATAACCAGACTAAGAACGTTTTTCCACTCTAAATCACACACAAGTAACATTCACAAAGCCATAGTAATCAATGATATCAATTACACTCCACTTAACCTTAATGATCAATTAGAAACACCACATACTAACACTGACGACCCACAGAAACAAAAGCTAGAAAACTGGAAAAAGAAAGTGCTGCACGGACGTCACCCTCATGACCTAGAGCAATCTCATATAGATAAGGTAGCATCAAATAAATGGCTTACAATAGGTAGCTTATTTCCGGAAACCGAGGGATTTATTATTGCAATACAGGATCAGATCATAAACACTAAAAACTACAGAAAGTTCATCATTAAAGACCCCACGATAACGAATGATAAATGCCGTAAGTGTCACACTCAGCCAGAAACTATCCAACACATTACAGGGGCATGCACCACACTCACACAGACTGACTACACATATAGACATAATCAGTTAGCCAACGTCATCCATCAAAACCTTGCACTTAAATATAAGCTCATACTGGACACAAATACTCCGTATTACAAATATACACCACAGTCAATTTTAGAAAATACCACTCACAAATTGTACTATGACCGCGCAATATTGACTGACAGAACCGTTCACTACAATAGACCAGACATAACTCTACAAGATAAAATGAATAAAGTCACATACTTAATTGATATCGCAGTCCCTAATACACATAATTTACTAAAAACAATAGGTGAGAAAATAAGCAAATATACTGAACTAAAAGAAGAAGTGACCAGAATTTGGAGGCAAGAAAAAGTGTACGTTGTGCCCATTGTTGTCTCTACCACGGGCGTCATACCTCATCATCTCCACCACAGCCTCAAACTAATAGATTTAAAGGACTCAACTTACATTACCCTTCAAAAAGCTGCCATTTTGAATACCTGTAGGATAGTAAGAAAATTCATGCAGATCGAGGAAAATGCAATTTCTCCACATAATACTCATTTACCACACAACACGCTACATTGACTTGGCTTGGCCCGTTAATGTAGCTTTAAAACTAGCCTATTTATAGAGCTAAGAAAAACTATAAGTTTTCCAAAATAATAATAATAATTCTACAACTTTTTCACACAACGCCATCTAGTCCCAAGCTAAGCAGAGCTTGTGTTATGGGTCCTAGATAACTGATAAACATACTTATATATTTCTAAACACATACAAATTATAGATAAATTACACCCAGACACAGAACAAATGATCATGCTCATCACACAAACATTTGTCCTGGGTGAGAATCGAACCCACGACCTCTGGCATAGCAGTCAGGGCCACTAACCACTAGACCAACAGGCCAGTCTACTAGTACAGTATACTGCAAATGATTTTGGTATTACGTTTGTATATATAATTCTAACGTCGCGGCCGCCTTAACACTGTCATGCCATTGTGGTCTCAATGAAGAGTATTATTAGACGTAATTGTTTTCTTACCACAATGTAAATAAGTAATGAATTTTGTTACCCTCCGTAACGCGGTGTCCTGCGTGAGCGACGAACGCGACGCGACGCGACGCAACACGGCGCGACGTAATGCGACGCGATGCTATACGCGACAAATGTCCTACGTGATTTTGGTCATTACTTCTCGAATCATGCAGATGTACAGTACAATTTTGCTTGAAAATTCATATTTAAAGTACAGACTTTAAAAAAAAAATTGTAAAAAGCACAGAAAGAAAACAAATATAATATTTTTACAAAGAAACTCATTTGGAGAGATCCATCATTTATATCCAAAATTAAGAAACGATTCTAAAATGTTTAAACAATATTGTGGAGTGTTACCGTCTACTTTCGATTACATTATTGCTTATATTAAGTCTGAATTTCAAATAAAAATAGTTCAGTTCGTGTTGTCGCATCTGGTCGCCCTCAAAACAAGTGCGCGTTACGTCGCGTCTCGCCGCAGACTGTCATATAGGTACTTCCTTTATATGTTCTGTGGTCATATAGGCCGCATGTAGGGTATGCCGTTGAGTTGATCGCGTTTGTCGCGTTCGCAGCGTCGCGTCGTGTCGACTTCGTCGCTCACGCAGGACACCGCGTTAGGTATTATGGATACTTTATTGATGCATAGACTCGCGTTTGACCACTATGTCACCTGATGGTAAGCAACAATGTGGCCGACGATGGAGCACACTTGTTTAGAACTACTTACTTTTGTGCAGGTTATCTATACTTTAATATAATAAAGAGGTAAAGTTTGTTTTTTTGTTTGTATGAGGTAATCTGTGGAAGTACTGGCCCGATTGCTAAAATAGAAAGCTACTGTATTCCTGAGTGACATAGGCTATATTTTATGTACGCGGGCGAAGCTGCGGGCTAAAGCTACTTTTAAATACTTTGGGTCCTAAATAATTGCACTGTGCTGCATTCTTAGAATTTTGGATATCAATTATAAAACTATTGGGAAAAAAGTGTGAAACCAAGTTTGGAGCTTCGATGGACCTGTGCTATCAGCGTGGTAATCGGAAAATTCTATAATTTTCGGTAATTTTTCAGGTTCTGGCTTGTAACTTCAAACGGAACAATTTCAGTGAAACCTTAGCTCTATGTCTCTCTATGTCTTCAGATATAGCACTTATACTACAGTACAAATATTGGGTTTATTATTTGCCAAAGTTTGACATTGTAATAAAGTTTGGGTAGTAACCCACCTCGATTTTTAGGCTTAGCTGTTGAATGTATTTTTTTTCCGTATAAACTTCTAAGCACACCTCAATATCTAATCGACAAAGAATACATACCTATATGAATGCAAGCCTTTGTAGCGTAAGTAGTAGTATAGTGCAATTATTTGTGACGGGCGTTTAATTTTGTCTACGTTTACTGTGACAGTGTCTTAAAGGCAGCAAGCTTCGAAGTAAGTTTCATTTTATCAGAGCTAAAGTGACTGGTACTAATAATATACACTACCGAACGTGGTCGATCAATTCTATTAATATTGTTATTATTTTGTAAAAAACTTTTGATAGGTATATGAACATTAACAAAACCGAAAGAATATGTTAGGATGGTAAAGATTGTAGCAATAGTATTCCGTTGTTTTTACCTAACTCCATAGAAAAAGCGTGATTTTATGAACATAATTATTCCTATATGCGTATTAAATTCTCACGTCTAGTCAAAATAATAATATTATTTAAAAAAACCGGGTTTTTTCTTGTGACGGAACTACAAACTTTTCAGTTTTCAGACTTTTCCATATATCTGTGCTATAAGACCTTGCTTTATACCAAATTTCAGGCTTATAATCAATGGGAAGTACCTTATGAATTTTGATTCCTTATAAAGTGTCAAAATGTAGGTTTTTTGCGATATAAACGGTTGTATCCTTTTTCGTTGACTTACAAATTTGATTTTTGCACAACTTCAAGGAAGCGCGAACCTAAGAATATGGTTTTAATTTCAACTCGATACCTCCAACATACCTACCTATAATAACAGTTCAGTTCTCGAATCGAGAGCGAGTCTTGAAGATTTTCCTAACATTTTTTTCTTATGACGTACCGACAAATATTCAGTTTTCAGACTTTTCCCTATATTTGTGCTATAAGACCTTGCTTCATCTTTTTTTTTCGTCAAATTTATAAGTTTCATTTTTGCACAGCTTCAAAGCATCGCAAAACCTAAGTATATAATTTAAATTTCAACTCGACACCTCTAGACGCTCTTGAGATAAAGGGTCTTGACAGACAGACAGGCAGACGGACAACAAGGTGATCCTAGAAGGGTCCCGTTTTTTCCCTTTAAGGTACGGAACCCTAAAAAGGATATAATCACGTTAATGGTTATTTCAAAATGATTGTCTACAGGTAATTTGTAATAAAATGACAATATACAAAGTTTCATTGTTTATTCGTACGGCCATACCGTATGTACCCATGTGTACATTTTTAAAATTTTAATGTTTATCTTACACGTTTATGTAATTTAAAAAATAATTTTTAATTCAGAAATACAGCTATGACAAAACGCATTCAATTTATATAATAATAATCATTCAGTCATTATCGAGCCCTTCCATATGTCGTTTTAGCTAAATCATCATCATCGCTAAATAAATTCATTCAATTATTTAGCAATTCCCAAGACGTGAACTTGTATAAAGAACTAAGAATCTGCTAGTTATTCATACAAATTGCATCCTATCAGTGTTTTTTATAAGAATAAAAATTACTTTAATATCAAATGTCACAAAACTTAATTTTTGGACGTGTTCGCTTCAGAGCTGCATTTCTGATTTATTACATCGAATTAATTTGTATTAAAACTATGAATATCTAACATTTATTTAAATGCCATTGCATTTATCATAATTTTTATGACACTAATAATCGTTATGGCAAGACTTTGGTAAAAAACATATTATTTTAGAAGATAAACTTGCGACTTTTATAAGAAACTTAAAAATATCGAACAAGGTTAACATAATTAAAATTATATAGTTATTAGTTTTTGACACAATTTTACTAATTTCAGGTAACATTTATCCGCCCTAACATTTACAATCACATCATATAAAGTGATAAATTGTTTCAATCATGAGGAGGATATCTTAGCACTTTTGTACCTACCTAGTATAATCTAGTCTAATACATCAAATAATAATAAAAAAATATTTACAATAGGTAAAACTGGTGTTCTACTCGATGTTAAAATACAGTCCTCTCTTGTCATTTATCATTGATTTATCATCATCTCAATAATCTTAATTATAATTATTCTAGACGCAGCTACATTTAGTTCTGATACTTTATTGAGTTCCGTTAATACATCTCGTATTCATGATTTCCTATGTTTCAGTGCCAACTGAGATCCTGGTTTCAAGATAATGCAACGAAAAATAAAGTTGGACCCAAAATACTACCTTGAGGTACTCCTATTGATATTTGTTTCATACACTTTAAAAATAGTCCGTAAATACAGCTTTTGAGCTCTTGCCTTGTTTAGTTGGAATTGGATAAAGATTAAAAGTTTGTCGAAAGCTTTAATGAAATCTAGTTAACGTTATAAAGGCTAGGAAAATAATAGCGCCCATGTACAAGACAAATCCATTAAAAAGAGTTATTAACATTTATGTACTTTGGTATTAAAACATAGGTATATAATACTCTAGATTATTATTATATATTATACTTTGTTTGAGCTTGTATGTTGTACAGAAAATGCGGTTGTTTCTGATACAATATTAAAATATTTTTAGTGACACATACTTTCTTAGAGATCCAATCTCCAAGAAAGTGCGTGTTACCACAACATAATACACACACATTATAACATTAATAATTTTAAAATATAATTAAATATATTTAAAATTTATATTATTTACATTGGAATGTCTAACATATCTTGAAGTGTGCTATCTATATGTATATCAGAAAAGGCATTTATCTTACTTTTTGAATCAAAGTAATTTTCACATTGTTTTAGTTAGTATATAATTTTTTTTCTTGTTATTTCTATAAGGTACATCATGTACGATTTTAAAACTTTGGAACACCTTAAACCATATCGAAACATGGTATGTCTCTATAAACCCTATTTCTCAATTGTTGTAAAAACATCGTTTGTTAAAAATATCATAATAAATAATGCTGGCGCGCATTTCATATTTCTATGATTCACGATCACGAACCGACTAGTTGTATTGTCATATTCAATATTAAAACGAGATTTTCACATCTCGCCTCACAATGCTATTTATTAATTCAATACATTTGTATGTCTGGACATCACCATTTGTTCTTTAACCTTACTTTTAGTATAAGAAAAGCTAGTACACTTACAATTAGGCCTATAGATAATAATGCAACAATGAGCATGGAAAACCTCTCGCCGACAACGTCGTTGTCCATTAGGAATTGACTGGGGTATGTGTAATGGCAGTAGAGGACTGAACACTCAAGGTTGGGCCGGTCCATGCCGTAGATAGACAGTACGAGGCCGACGAGACCGTGTTTGAGGAAGGAAGCTTGGAAGAGCCAACGCACGAACTCTGGTGCATCATAGTAGCGGAGGAAGAACCCGGAGAAGATCGTGAACGGCATTATGAAGAACGGGCCGAATATCACTCCGTTCTGTAATGAGAGAAAAACTATTAAACAAACAATAACTTTAATTTGAAAATTTTGAAAAGAAACATTTCACAATAGGTGCAATTGCATAATAATTATTTGAATCTGCTTATTGTAACGGTTAATATTCATAAATTTTATTTCTGTGGCAGTAGACCTACTAACCTTAACATTGAACATTGATCCAATAAGCAGTCCTTTACACAACGCTACATAGGACACCAGCAGCAGCACGGAACAGAATCCCGCGAACCGTCGTATTTCGTTCGGCTGTCCCGTGAGCCAGTACGCGATGAACGCATAACACAGTGTGCACACCGTCTGAGTCGGCAGCGTGGATACCAGCGTCGATATATAGTATGCTCCCGCCGTATACCACCTGTTGAAGTGCTCGCGACGGATCACCGGGATTTGTTCGGGAACTGGAAGTGAGATATTGAATTGTTATTTGTCTTTCTATCAGGTTGCTGGAAAATGATATTTTTAAAACTGCGGAGGTGAGAAAAGAAGTTGGTGAGGTTTTTAAGAATCAAGATATCGATATTTCTTTGGGTTGTTGAATAATTTTATCCAAATGATTGCAGAAAATATTTTTTGTTTAAATTGATATAAACTAGTGTTTGACCGCGATCCCACCTGATGGTAAGCAGTGATACAATCGTTGATGGCGAGGCGAATTTGTTTATTAAGGGCCTAATCACTCTAGCCTTAAAGACACCTAAATTATAATCGGACCCGAAGACCATAGCAGGCAAATTGTTCGGATCCTTCAAAAAAGTAACAATGAATCATGTAGGTAATCATGCAAATAAATCATTGCAATCAAAATAGCCTAAAGAAGCCTTTAACATAAATAGGAATGTCAATTTCAAAACAGTATACTGTACTCAGTACGCTCTATTAGTAAACAATAACAACGCAGAAGGTGATTCAATGCCTTCTGTTAATTTCAGTATTTATAAACAACAACTAGAACGTGTAAATTGACTTTTGATTATTCAATTATACCGTCTGTTTGACCTAATAACGCTATGAGTCAGAGATGTAATTGCCAATACCTTTGTCGTTTCAAGTTTACCGACACGTACGTGAAAAATTTACAAATCAGTTATTTTTAATTGAGAACTGCTGTTATGAGGGTTAGGTACAGACAAATATGTACAAACAGAATCAATTACATTGCACTCCTATTTTTTTTATCAGTTTCTTTTGATTATGATGGACATGATAGTGTTACAAATTTTTGGTTAACGGAAATGGTTAGCTCATTTATAAAATAAATAATAATTAAACTATTGAAGGTACAAAAGAAGGCAGCTATGAAAAAAGTGAAGCTAACAAACGACAAGAAATATGATAATAAAGTGAAAAAACTACTTACATCTGATTGTAACGGCACTGAAAGCCGTAAACATGAGGAACATAAGACTGAAGTTCAGAAAGTTGTAGTTGTTGCGTACGTCCTTGGCGTCTTCGCCTATGTCGTAGAACAGAAAGCCGATGAAGAGCGCCATCGCGCAGTGGATGCCTGTCGTCATCACAGTGAAGGCGGGGTCTCGCCATATCGACTGAAAAAAAAGAAGAATAACGGTAAATATAGGTTTATCTAAACATATATGCACAAAACTAACAATTCATACAGTATATGTGTATGCACACATGTACTGTATGAATTCTTGTCCAAAGAAAATTTCGGTACGATGCTCTAATATAATAGTGGACTACATTTTGCGGGCTATCGATAGTGAGATTTGTACTACTTTGCAGTATATTTATGTTTTAGAATTAGGAAGCAGAGAATCAGCTCATAAATGATAGGAAGGTTGCAATCAACCTGTGACATATACATGTATAGAATGTTGTATGATATAAAAGAAATATTTAGAAATATAAGTTCTCATAGAGATGAGTACCTATTAAAGTCAACAAATGATAGATGTAGATATCTCCTGTTGTTTTTAAAAACGAATTTGCACACAGTTCAATGTACCTATAGGTGTACTGCCCTTATTTCACCATAAAGCTGTCACATAAAAATGAAAGGCAAATGAAACGTATCCAAAGCATATAATTTTAAAATTATTACCGAGGTATTAAAAAGCTGTTAGTCGGTAATGATTTTGTAGGCTGGTTGTCTAAACCAGACAGATTTAATGAGATTATAAAATGTTTAAATCTTGGTCAGTATACTCGTAAATCCGGCTTGGATTTGAAACTTTTTGTTCTTTTAAAGACAAAACAATATGGGAACTCCAAAACACAAGGCCATATAAATATCTGTTCCGTGCGGGAATTGAACCCGTGAAACACAGGGCATCACATTTTAGATTATAACTGAGAGATAATAAAAGTTACAGTCATTTAATCATGCAAAAAATCTAAAAGTTTGTTAAGCTACTCAAACATAGAAAAGAAAATAAATTACACTAGTTTACCAGAAGCGATCTCCTTGTAAGGGTGGTGAATTGTTTCCAAAACGATGTATTGTATGTACTCTTTATTGCTAATAGTATTTTACTAGTGGGGTCCTCTTTCGGAGCCGGTAACGTTGTCAAGCAAACCTCTTCACACGCACCTAAATTAGATTTTTCTGGAAAAGAAAAACGAAAATAAAATATTAATTAAAACAATTGTTTAAAGACGGAGGCGCACTACTTTTCAGAGAGATATTCGACCTCCTAAAACATTTTTTTAAATATACCAATATCCGCTAAAAGTTTCATATTCTTTGGACGTGACAGAAGAAAACATTGATGTTAATAAAATGCCAGTTAATGTGATGTTTATCATTTTACTGTGTGAGGTTTTCATTAATATGATAATTTTATAACTAATTCAATCCGATTGAACGATGTCCAATAGCACGTTATAAGGCGACGTACCAAAGTGTAGTCATCGGTTCAAGGATTCGATACATACGATAGCAAAATCATAGAATGCTTACTATTCTTATAAGATTATATTCTAATATTTATAATTATTATTTTAATATTTATCAATGTCACCCCTTTAACTGCAGATCCACTTATTTGCATATTTATTATAATCCTAATAAATATATATTAAGTATAATAAAGTCACACATACCTATTAAATTACTATCAGTCTCATGAGATACGTTTGTAATCCACCTTTTATTTCTTCCATTCCCCGAGCTCTCCACGAGATTGCTCGCATTTTCACTACTTATTTCAATCACTGAAAAGAAAAATAATAATCTTGTTAAACATGCATGGGTACACTTATTTGAATATAGTTAATAAGAATTAGAAGATATTTATTTTAATTTGGTTGATAAGTGGAATACTATACGAATGAATGACGGCAACATACGTATTGTAGGATTTCATTCATGTAAATGCTAATGGTATAATTTGTGCGTCTAGACAACTGTTGCCAATTTAGTGTGATTCAAAATTTCAGATTATTATCTTTTATATTAAAGTTTTTTAATTAATGCTTTACAATAAAAAATTGTGTACAGATATACATTGGAATTTCCAGATTTACGATATTGGTATCATTAATTTCAGTTCCGTCATTATTTATAACAAAGCAATAAATAATAAAAGTACACACACATCTCTACATTCATATTGCAGTGTTGCTATGAAATTAATATTCTAAAGTATACCAACACAAATAGCGTGATCCGAAGAGGGGACCGGTTTATAACTAGGCTGGTTTCTATTACGAATAAATTATTCGAATCACTATACAAACTACTCGATTGATGTTGTTTTGTTTACTATAGAGATTTGAGTGGTTGGTGAAAAATTAACAATTGTCAATTCAGTGTTGATCAATATTCAATAATATAATAGATACAAGTTCTTAAGCAATGGCGTCATTATTGATGAAAGACTAAATATAAGATGGATGGATTGCTTTGCAGATTAAGTTAAATGAACATGGGTGCAATGGCAGACAGAAAAGAATAGAAGAGTAAAACAAAACACCATCCTACGTGGCTTGAGACAAAAGAAGATAATTAACCCAAAACTCCAAGCATCTGACGACAAAAACCAAACATATAGGTACTCACAGAAATCAACCGGATTATGATAGGGAGGGCACATCAAGTTCATTTCCTCTAGACAGGGCAGCAGCTGCGGCACGGCGCCGACGTAGGCGCATTGGCCCGCCACCATCGCGTACAGACGGTCCACCATGTGCAAGAGACCGGCGGACGGCTGGTGCATGGTCACCACCACCGTCCGCCCTTGCCGCGCTAAAAGGTGAAGTAAATATACTATTTGCTTCGATATTGAACTATCCAGCCCACTGGAAAGAAGATAGATTTAGGTTGAACTTTTTGTTTTTGTTTATTATTTTATTTGTTTACATGGATAATTTGTATTGAGAAAATACTTAACTAGCTATTATTATAGTAAAATCAATATATTATTAAAAAAACCTAAATTAAATAAAAACATATGGCGTCAAAAAACTCCTCCACATCGTTGTCGACTTATAATATATTCCAAAGACTGGCGGCACTGCTACGTTGTATGGCAATGCATGTTGCATATCCTCCGTTTGAGGTAAACTCTAGCCCATAAGTTACGCAAAGAGTCAACAAAAAGTTTGGAGAGATCTTTATAAAACTTGTACTTTTTATTGTATAACATTTAAAATATTTTTATCCTACACTCAGTAACGTTAAAACCGCCTAAGACGACAACAAAAATGAAATGTCTAACAGCAACACAAGTGCACTCTCCAAAAGCATGTATGAGCATGATGAGGCTGCACTGTAAAATCACTAGCAGATTAAAATCTCTCCAAATATCTAGGTATTATTTTCGTCTGTCAATGAACGGCTAGAAATTGATTAAATAGATAATAGTTAGGTACAGACTAGAGACTATAAAATAATACTTATTCTGTGCGTATCTTGAGATAATTTAATGTCTGATAATGTCCAAAAGTCTGCTCAAAGTGATACTAAATAAAATACCTATATCTGCTCCACAATAAAATTGATTGCTTAAAATACTACTTACATTCATTTGTGCCGAAATGAATTTGTAAGACTCATGCATACCGAATTCTATGAACCTAAATACAGTCGATTTTTAGAATGTTACAATGTAACAATCAACAATATTTAAGTATAATTGATATAAATGCCATATATTGGATTAAATTACAATGTTTTAAATCTCACCTCACTATCAAGATAATGCTATCGTTATCATTAAAATGTCAACAGATAAACACTTGGCTTGGAGCCATATTGTTACATAATTTTCAATTTATTTTTGAGTTTACCGGTTTCCTAAAGACACGTATCTGCATGAATTGGCGGCCGGAAAACGTAGTTTTGGATAATTCTCTTAAATAATGATGTCAGTGTGATAATCGTATCATAAAACATCAATTTACTCATTTCAGTAATAATTCTATTGTAGTTGAACTATCCGAAGTTCAACACGGTTCATTTATTTTCATAGCTACTAACTGAGTCATTACATGTACGTGTGGGTGTATTGTGATATTTACTACGCGATGCTAATATAATAAACACTACACCGTCTCTCAGACAATACAATTTTAATTAATTATTGTATCTGAACAGCGTGTGTCGTTATCACGAATATTTAATTCCTCGACTAATCCTTCTGATTTGTGTTTGATAACGTTGTTGTAGTAGTGTGTAAGTGATACTTTTAGATGTTCCATGTGACAGTATCGTGCTGTTTGAGAACAGTTTGTAGATAGCTGTTAGTTTATAAATAGAGGTTCCTGCTTCTGTTGTTCTGTTGTTAACAATACTGCTATTATTTTATTGGGTTACTGAACTGATCTACACCATACAATGACCATGAGCAAGACACAATCCAATCCAGTTAGTACTTTTATTATCGCTTAGTATTTTTTACGGCTCGGTTCCTTAGTCACCTCTCGCCATTCCCGAAAGGATGTAGTGGGTCGATTTTATTAGTTGCCAAGGCTACAAACTAAAAAGTACAGACCCACTTTACTTTTCTTTGTTGAGCAATTTGGCATTGTGTATCATTTAGGTATAAAACGAGCATTTACCTGGTGGGTTCATCTAGAAACATGACCGGAGGGTCACTGATTAGTTCTAGACCTATTGCTAGCCTTTTCTTTTGGCCTCCAGATAAATTGCCAGCCCTCGTGTGTCTGGCTCTACTTAAACCAAGGGATGTGATTATTTCTTCTACCTGGAAAGAAGAGGAATCATTAGACTACCCCAAAGGCAGGAAATTTATTGTAGTTTCACTTTCCATTGCATATTGCAGTTATTTTTAGAAGTGCCAAAGTATCTTAATTGCTTTACACTCATAATAGGTTATCATCATCTTGCTTTATGATTAAATGTGATAAGCGAACCGATTGCAATTCACTTTTTAGTGATAAAATATTCGCAGGGGCCACTTCTGCGCATTCAGGTATGATCTGTCTGACTACTGTAAACTACAATAGTGCTGGTAACAAGAACACAATAAAATGAGGACTATCTTTAGATAGCGATGACCTTAAAGTAGGCTTAACGTTTATTTTTACTCCCTCTACAACACTATTTTCTTTAAACTGCTTATCGGAAGCGAAGCCCTTGTAACTATATGGCAGTTAGCATAACTGATATGATTATTTTAAAGTCGTGAACACTTCGACATTATTATGGTTCGACCTCAAAAGATTAGAAACATGTGATGCAATCAATTTAGATATTAAAATAATCCGTTACATTATATTGATGGGTAATACTTACTCGTCGTTTTTTTTGTTGACCGCTTATATGATTGCCTAATTTGAGATCCGCTGCTATCTTAAGTGATTCTTGTATTGTGAGCATGTCTTGTACTCTGTCGTCTTGTAGAATGTAACATGATCTTCGCCTGAACATCTTTTCATTGCGTACTCGACCATTGATGCAAATACTGCCACTTGTTGGTTTTCTGAAATTGAAAAAATATTAAAATTAGATAACGTTTTTTTCACTACCTGCGCGGTAGTCCTTTTATATGTCATACAACCATCGCTTAAAGGAAGTCATTCTGTCTCTAGAGAGATAATGTAATACAAGACGATCCCTAGGGAATAATGAGATTTGGAACGTCAAAAACCATTACTTTGAAAAAATTGTAGATTATGTGACTAGATTTATTATCTCACAAATGATATAAAAAGTAGAGTATCCAACACGGGCATGAAGCTGTCTGTGTCTTGGGCAGTTTAAATTCCTCATTTCACTATGGTTTCTGTATTAACTCTCTCAGAGTTAATTTCATAATTCCCTCACTATGGTTCGAGATTAAAACTTAGCAACCTTCGTTTTGTTCAGAATTTAACATGCCTCCCGCGACTTAAAGACACTTCATCCCCTAGTCACTTAATCTACTATTACTGGCGATTATTTAATTAATTAGTAGTTAACTTTTAATCCGCCCCGGCTTTGCACAGGCGTCAATTACAAAAACTTTCTTCGATAATCGGTCTTCATTTCTCTTAGAGAAAACCTTATCAGAATCCATTGCGTGGTTTAGCGAATAAACAGACCGACATAGAAAGTGACTTTATTTTATGCTATGTAATAAAGTAGATTATGCGACTAAGGGATAAAGCAGTGTCTCTAAAGTCGAGGGCATGTTGAATTCTAAATTTTGCTTTGCAATCCCGAACATCAGCGAGGGTTTTATACATATACTCTCGCACATTTTTTTGTCATCCCGATTATGAAATGATCATTTTTCAGATCGACTTATAATTTTTATTGGCTATATTAAACATCTATTGTAGTTAAACTTTATTATGCTAACATTATGCATGTTTTAAAATCATGAAGAAGACAGATTCGAATAATTATTATGTTTGCGCAGCTGTGTGCGAGTCATTCACCTTAAAATAAAGCTAAAACTAGGTAGAACGTTTCCGTGACATATTTTATTAGTTCAATATTGAAAAGTATAGATGTTATTATTTCAAATCTTTCTGGTGATTAGGTTCTTTGCTTGCTGAATGTTAATCTGCATTCTGCGTTTAGGCTTTCACTAAACGCAGAATGTAGATTTTAATCTTGCCTAACTTCTTCTGGCTAGAGTGAAGTAGAGGTAGATTTTTATTTGTGATGGGTAGGTAGTAGGGTGTCCCAAGCTATAAGGGCGAAATTTTTTTTTCCGATTTTAAGTACGCATACCCTCTATATTTTTTCTATTTGATCCTAAGAACTCAAATAATAAATATTATTGGAATCGAATAACGATAACCCGTGCCGACTTGATGTCAAAGTTTTAATATAAAGTTTGTACGAAAACTATAGGAGGACGTTTTAGAAATTATTTTTTATTCAACGTTTATAACAATGTTTTACTTATATCTTATGTTTACTAAGTATATATTAGCAAAATAACATAAATAATTATTTTTTCTATAAAAAATTGGCTTTTTACAGTCAAAATTAACCCGTCGTCTGTTCTTGTACGTTACTTAGAAAATATGCTTCTGTTTCTCTTCAACAGTGATTTTGTCATAAAAGTTCTCAGCATCAGCACCTATTTTCTAGCATGTTAAAATTAAGCATTATTAGACCATGTATTGCATTCCGAACTACTGGCGCCTATTCACTTCCTGTAAAGTTGTCCAATTTCAGCATACGATAAGTGGTTTTGTATCATCAGAAAAATAACTATCGGGAGACGTTTTTTACTAGACGACTTTACATTTGTGCACATCTAAAACCGGCAGTAGTTTGCCATCCAAATAAACAGTTAGTTACAGTATGGATAACCTACCTCGTTTTGGAAATTGACTTTTATAGCTTCTGAACGCTCTTTTCGATTCTCCAAACGAATTATTTGATTGGTGGCCATACTTATGGGAAATTTTCGTCAGTTTTGTACCCAACTGCCTCAAAAGTAGCTTGAATAATATACACAGAATTTCTCATACTTAACTGTCACCTATCCAAAGCTGCAAATGTCTTTGAAGTGATATTTTTTCCCATACGTATTTTATTCGTCTCGAGCTGTGCGCTCTCAGTTGGTATGGGCAAATTTTCTTGTAAAACCATCATTTTACAAGAAAATTAAAAGATTTTTTTCGTGATAAAGTGATGTCAAAGCAGTTAAGAACAAACAATTTAAGCAACAGACACTTTTGTTCTTAAATATTTCTATGAGTACTTTTTGTTTGAATTTTTGGTCCACTTCCGGCAAGTAACCAAATCATCCTGGCTCTCTTTGGCACTACAAGAAGATTTTATCTTTATTATTGTAAACGTTTACAGTGTCGAATAATTTTGCGTTTGCTTAGTCGAATAATTTGTCCAAACTTATACAAGCTCACACTTATACGAACTTCTCGAATACTTCTTGTGTTCCGTTCGCATTTTTTTCAAATCTCTCCAATGTTTGACTAATTTAATTAGTTTTTTTAACACAAAATGTTATAATATAGAAACATCACGTATATTTTCTATAAATAACGCACTTTTGCATAGTAGCATTCGCGTTTTCAGTGCACAAAACTTCACTTCAAAATGTTCTAAAACAGTACTGTCAATACTTGTTTATTAAAGTGTAGTTTTGAACCCGTAATATGATTTTATACATCACCAATTAAAAAAAATCCTTTTGTTATACTGCGTAATCCTATAGACATGTAGACTAAATTCAAATTATGCGTTTACTAATTCAATAAACGAATAATAACTAGCACTTGAAACGTTGGCTGCGGCGCGCCAAAGTACGAAAATTCTGATATCTATCGATGCAAGTCGGCACGTGTTCCTTTGGTCCTAAGGACATGAAATTTTATTTACAATCATTTTGAAAGCATTCAAACAAAATTAGAGGGTATGCGTTGTAAAAAACAGAATTTGATTTTTTTGGGACACCCTAGTAGGTAGTTACCCAATGACTTCACCCACCATAACGTGTAACAAGAGCGAAGCTTTTACTGACTAACATCCACCCGTGTTCCTGTCATTGCTTTTTATCCCGCATGGCAAACGGAAGACCTTCACAAACTAAAAATCAATAACACAAGTTTATGAATCATGGACTTAACAAGGTTTACGTAGCAAGTGATAATCTAATCTTATCTAAAAAAATGCGTATGACATGAAGGCAATGGTAGCTTTCCCATCGACCTAGTCTTGTCACATGTAAATTACCGGTTAACCTGTAATCGCTTTGGATAGGGACGATAGGTAATTCCTAATTAGTTTACCGATACTACTGCCTTTAGTTACTCTAGCTTTAATTTTATCGTACGACAGAATTGGTAACATATTATCTATATTACGCAGTGATCATATCAATAGATTTGGACTTTACTTCATATTGTACATATCTAGCAGGTGCAAGGATTTGTCTAATCTTATTAGGTTCAATGATATTATCTGTCAAGGAATCTAATTGTAGAAGTATCTAGATTGGAGATAGAAAATAAATCTGTAGGAAGTTATGTGAAAATCTCTGCTTATCGCGCATTTAATTAATACTCAATTTTGATTGGTAAACTTCTATCTCTAATCAGACATTTTTTAAATATCCAATTATAGTGTATCTTTTTTATAATAAGTACAATTTTAGAATTTGAAAGACTCGACTGATTAGACTTAAAACGATGATAAGTATTCCTAAAGTTACGTGCTCAACCGTGACCTCATACCAATGTCCCATGTTTATAGGTTCTTGTTATAAAACTTCGACCTTGGTGCTTACAAGACATGCTTGAACCATGTACCGTGTTCCATGGTAATAAAATGACAGCTACAATAAGTCGATTACCATCACAAGAGCCTCGTAATAACGTAAATACTGCCGGTGCCTTCTCATCTCCTACGCTTTGACTCACCGCTCAATGTAAGAATTTGGAGCACGAGGAAGTATCCATTAATTGTCCTGTATGTAACTTCCTTTGTGTAGGTATACGTGGAATGTAACTTGTTTCTTATACTTTTGTTCGAGAAATAGTTTCCACCGCTTTGTTTCTGAACAGAGCGCGAAATCGGTAACTTAGCAATATTGTCGCGTCTTACAACTGTTTTTTTTTAGTTGTCATTGTTCTGAGTAATATTAAAGCTAGCGTTAACGTTAATACGATTAAATTTTTAACGGTTTTTAGTTCAGTTGTTGGTTAATGCTGACAGAGGTCAATTAGTTACAAAATGTAGCGTTGCGCGAATATTAAATTAAGTTTTTTTTTAAACAGCTTTTACGCAAATGGTTGTCATGGAACATCATCATCATCTCAGCCGAAAGACGTCCACTGCTGGACATAGGCCTCCCCTAAAAAGCCGGATCTTCTCCGGGGATTCTTACTTGTAGCAGCCCTTGCCTCGCCGTAGCCATGACCACTACCGTAGTCAAGGCTGCCGGGTACCCTTTTTTATTTGTGCTGTTCATTTGGGGGGTTTCGCCATAATCGCCACGCCTGGCATGCGGGTTGGCGATCGCAGTGAAGTTGGTGAAATGCACAGAGAGTGCTGTTGCCTATTCTCTGGTGTCCCTTAGTCGCCTCTTACGACACCCACGGGAAGAGATGGAATGGTGTAATTCTTTGCGTCTAGAGACCATACGGCACGATGGTCATGGATGGTCGTGGAACACGGTTTTAGTCACTATCTAAAAGTATTCTTTCTCTCTGTCTCCTTCCAGCGCGCGAGAAGATTCTATAACGAATATTATTGCAAAATGAATATGTATGTATGATAAAGGGTCAAAAACAGGTTAGCAGGCAGCTGCTATGTTTTGTTGACTAAATGTTTAACAAAAATCGCATCACGTGACTTTAGAGTGTAATTTGTGATAAGTCGATAATTTATTTAGAAAAAACCAAGAAAGTAGATAATTTATTTATGTTGATTATGATTTAAGTTACTAAAAAAAATTAATTAGCATTCGTATTATTATTGAATGATTGTTTATAAATGTTTTGAAGAGT
Source organism: Mythimna separata (assembly GCA_030763345.1). NCBI lineage: Eukaryota > Metazoa > Arthropoda > Insecta > Lepidoptera > Noctuidae > Mythimna > Mythimna separata. Next base: position 13,529,157 of record CM061180.1, read on the forward strand.
TTTGTTATAGGCAAACCGCAACTGTATTATATATATGTCTGTACTTTTTTGTTATTTTATTTTCTTGTCTAAATTTGATGCTTGTATCGAATAAATAATACTCAATTTCATTTTATAGGAAGATACTGAGCAACATGGTTGATTTTGGGGTGTCGATTCAAAGATAATTACGGAAAAGCGTGTCACTATATTTTTTATCTCTTTACCATCAGGTAGGACAAAAGTCACATGATAGTTGTTATGAGAGAAGCCGGTCAATGACATACTTGTGCCCTTCAACTTAAAATTAAAACTAGTTTTCTATTTTCCATATAGCCTGAAGTGGATGGACAACTTTATCTGACGATAAATGGTTATTTTTTGTCAATAGATAGTAGGTAAAAAACAATAAAACAGAAATAAAATGAGCAATCCAGAACTTCTTACACTAGTCTGTAATAGGCGGACAGCGTAAATATTTTTTTGGTTCAAATACCAAACCACCAATACCCAATGTGAGTGCGGTGCTTCTGTGCAAAACATGAGCCACACGTTGGAGTGCCCCAAGTGCCCAAACACCTGCACTTTGGAGGATCTGATGAGTGCCACCGATGCTGCAATTAATGTAGCTACCTACTGGGCCCAAACAATTTGAAGAGTTTGCCTTCGATTCGAAAAGAAGAAGAAGAGGGTTCAAATACAATCTATTGATTTCATTTAAATCTAGTATTTATTAAAGTAAAAATAAGAAATTTATTCACAGACATATTAATAAATAATTTATGAAAATCATAGGTATACACATGCGTCACTGCAAAACTTTGAAATGGCAATTTAAGGCCATTTTAGAAAAATTATAACTTTCGAAAAATATCTACTCTCTCTCATTTTAAAGCACTTCTAAATAATTAAACATACTATTAGTTATACTTGTGTTTTCACCTTTTAGAATAGGCAAATGTAATCATAACTAACTGCTAAATAAATTGACAATATGTGTTTCTGGAAATATCGACGTAAATTGTTATTTTTAAAAAGAACAATTTCAATTAATTGTGCAGTAGTTTCAGGATTAAACTAATCATAATTATCTTAAATTAATTGTTTGAAGGCCATTTACCATTTAATTTACAGCAGTCTAAATACAGGAATAACGAATTTTATCATCCTTGTTAAGTGTTTCATGTGTAATAATAAATATACACACGAGGTACAATCTGAACAAAAACCACCTATTAAAACGAAAGAAAGCATATCTGATTAATTTAAATAAATCTCAAACGTAAGCCTACCATAAATAATGCGAAGCAGGACAATGTAACCTACTAATATTGTTAATCTAACAAATCCTTTATTATCTTAAGCATTAAGATAACTACTGATGAGTTCTTGCAACGATAAACACCATTTTATAAGAATTTTTAACTTTTTGTAATGAGTTTGTTTGATAGCATTAATGTATATTACATAGCATGTGTGTAAAGGGAAACCTTGGGTCCTGGAAAGCAGGGCATCGAAGGAACATAGGACTGAGTTTCAATAAAAGTCTGGCATGCTCGGGGGCGGGAGAAGTCATTGAATGATTGATCTTTATATAGATTGCAAGGATATGGAAAAAAGGGAGTGTCTCTATCTCCAAGTAACTAATCTGTATCTGTATACGCTGATAACGGATAATATCTTGCTGAACACCTGTTTTTGTAAAGCATTTCATAAAATTATAATAAGTATAGCGTCTAGTGATGCCAAAGAAATATTTTTAGTATTGTTCCTCGTTTTTTTTCCGTATAAATTAAAATTTATCTTACACTCCTTATTGCAGCTATGCTGAAAGCGATGTCTTCAGAAATAAACTTCATCTTTATACCAATTTTTCTCCTTACACTTCTTAGTATATAAAGAAATGATAATAAACTGTTATTATTGAAATCCTTTAAACATTATTTCTTTTCCACCCATTAACCCTAAAAGGTTATTTTGAGATAATATTTGCATATTTATTCTTTAAAAATGCTAATATTAATAGTAGTTTATTACGTGTATCTTGGCCTGGGCATGTGTGATAGATTACGGCCTTATTCATAGTGGAAAGGAAATCGTTTGTCGTTGGTATGGTCATGTGAAGAGGAGGGATGAAACGCATGTTGCTAAGAGAATTATGTATATACATGTAGATGATTGCAGGGGGAGAGATTATGTGAGAAGTGATATAAAAGAAGAAACGAGAGTTAGTGATAGCGTGACGGGTGACATGACAGAATGGAAGAAAATAAAGTGTAGCTCCGACCCCAAATACCACGGGATAAGAGCAGAAAGATGATGAATACGTTTAAGTTATGCATATAAATTAGCTAATAAACTTATTGAGATACTGACCTATTCAGTTAACAAGAAATTCTTAGAACAGTTCAGACAAAGAGATTAAAACAATATCAAGTCATTGTGAGGGTCTGTTCTGACGATTGACGTGCAGATAACGCACATCTACATATTTAGTGATAAACACGATTATGACTGGTAATTAAACACTGTTACCAGGTAGTGATAAGAGCATGGCCGATTACAGCAGCGACAATTTGATATTTTAAATTTATGTAGGACTACTTCATTTAATTTTTTATTGGAGCTTTTTAAATATTTTTAAAATTATGTGCAGTGAATAAATAAGTACATCAAATTATGAAAATGCAAATTATTTGTTTTTTAATTGTACTAAGTTTAATGGGTAAATAACAAAAACACACACAAAGGAGTGTACAATGACCTTCTTATCGTACAAGGCGATCTCAACTAACTTTAGATGGACTGAAATAATTTGTCTATTCATTTAGATAAAGAGAAAAATTTACTAATATGGATAAAATAATTTTTAAATTTGATCACTAACTTGACAACGAAAAAACATGTTCTTTGTTAATGATGTAGCGTTTGTGTTTATTTTAAAGTGAGTTAACTACGTACACTAGAAAGGGACCTTGTTACCTATAAATAAAAAACTTTCAAATCTTAGCTTTTTTCTTGTAAATTAGATACACTAGGTATTTGACAAATCTGTCTCTAGCAGTTGACCTTTACTTTTTAACAAATAGTTTATTTCCTCATTCATTGTTGTCTAGTTAATCCCGAGAAAAGTTTAAATACCCATTGGTTAATAAGTTAATTTACTTAACTAAATACTTAAGCGTAGATTGACGCTGTTTGGTTTAAACTGCATTTTGTATATGTGTTCGTATTCAAAATTTTCTAAACCAAAAAGACGGGTAAAAAGTATGTGAGAATTTACTCTGTGTATACGAATTTGGAAGTTAGTGGTGTGAGCATGTAAAGCCACTGATCCAACACCTCATATCTTCCCTGTCGTGTCGGATCACCGTCCCATTGGGCCACGAGAATAAAGGAACAGAGAGTGCACCTGTGTTTGCGTAAACGCTTGAGCACTATAATATGTATCTCCTGCTTAATAATACGTACATTTTGCGCTGGCGCCTCTGTGATGATTAGAACTCGGTCTTACTATTATTAATTCGAAAATTATTGTTTTAATTTTCAATATTTAACTGTTCATGTTCATGTATTACCTACTTATTTAAGGTACACGTATGCACGTATATTGCTCATGGTCAACATGACTCATAGTTTAGATATACTATACTAAACAGTATGCATTGTCGACTGAAGTTCACTGCCCCTCATTGTTTATAAATAAAATGATAAGTAATTCTTTTGATTTACGCAGTTTTTCTGCATTCTAACTCGGCATTACTGTTGACCTTTGTTATATGCATGGGTGTTCTGTTCTTCCTTGATTTGCAATGCTGACGAAGATACTCTTTATGTTTGTATTTAAGTAACGGTAATTAGGACTTTGTTCTTGTTTAACCCCAGGAGCATCTGCCACTCGGACATGATCAGTAGTCGCCTATATGGAACCCAATCAATAGACTGCTCACCCAAGTGGGCCGTAGCAGGCAAAACTTGGCAAAATGGGGGATTATAGAGCCCTCCGACACCTAGTGCGAATGCGGTGTTCCTTACCAGACGATGGCACACTTATTGAAGTGCCTAAATTGTCCCTACACCTGCACTTTGGATGACCAAAAAATGCCACTGACGCAGTAATAAACGTGATACATTTCTGGGCCCAAAAATTATGAGGGAAGGAAGATCATCGAAACGAGAAGAAGGTGTTGAAAGTGGAACTTGCAGATAGATAGTTTTCTTAAGTAATCGGATTATCTAGTTGGCTTTGACAACATCCTCATCTACTGACGTAACACACAAGTGGTGTAGTCTCAAAACAACCGTCACTACACTATTTGTGTACAATACTTTTGAGTATTGATGTAATTTGTTTACATTTAGTGCGACTTAAGTATCGTTGCCTACAAATGCTAAAATAGTAAACAAATGTTACTAGGCCAGTAGGTTGGTGGGGCCCGGGTAACCTTGTATTCATTATTTACGTAAATTAAATCATTCATAAATACGAGTATTATTAATAACAACGATAGCAAATCTAACTTAACGTATTTATTTATATTGAGAAGTAATAAACGTAGCTGATATCTGAGATTGTTGGGTTAATCATAAAATTATGTAGATCTGCTTGGCTGAAAAAATCAATCAAGAAGGTAATGATTTAATCTAAATGAAATGGTAGGTAGATTATTTCAAGATATTTTATATGTTTTTTGTAGAGCGAGTCTGCCGAGGTTATTGCAATACGCGCTGCGTTGAATGCAATTAAAATACAATCACTTTATCTATGTAGTTTAAACAACGTATAAAAATAACGTGAATACTCGTATTATGTGTTTTTTAAATAAAGTCTTTCCTGATTTGAATTTGTATTCTTAAATTTATAATTTTCAGAGATGATGTCAGGTTTTGGCCAGCACTGTCTGTATTATTATTAAAATCTTTCATTTTATTGGGTTTCTGCAATTACGAGTACCTATATTGAGTTTCTACCACAACATGCTTCATACGAGACCAAGTTATGTAATCAACTATCAATGATTTATTGATAAATCATTTGTGGGAACGATTATACAAATAGCTTATACGAGTATGTATATACTCGTATAAGCTATTTAATACTTTTCAGAGTTTACAATACAATTGTATTCAACTGGAATGTTCAGTAGGTGTTTAGATGAGTGTATGGTACAATAATAACTTTATAAAAGTTCTATTGTGAAAGAGAATGTCGGAGTGATCTCAACAGATGGTACACAAGAAAAGACATACCCTATTATAACTAAACTACTGGAAGACAAAGGATACTTAAACCTACAATAACACTGCTTAATATTCAAATGAGTTCACTGGCCAATATTTTAATAACACGGTTATTTGTTTAATTTCCAACCTTATAGCCTACATGTTAAGGTCGAAAAGTATCAAATCACAGCCTATATTGGATTGTTATCAAAGGTGGTAATGAACTAAATGCAGTCATTTTACGCGTTACCCGTTCTTCTGTGAGTATCGAGTAATTACTCGTATTGGGGTCGGCAGAATTAGTAAATAATGAGTTCATATTGTGAGTAACTCTTTGTGTCTTTGGTACAGGAAGTCTTGTTTAAAGTATGTCTTAGAAATAAGTTTATTTTTATATTTTGCCTGGATAAATGAGACGAATGAATTTTATGAGATTTAGATTGAAGCTAAATCAACTTCTACCTGTTCTTACTTGAAATAATAATTCAAGATTATTTCAATCCATTGCAGACCTACTAGTGTCTACCTCCGCTTTGTGAGTTTTAAATTGATTTTAGAATAACTATTTGTTTATAGGAAGGTCCTACAAAAAGTATGGGTTGCAATGGAATGTATTCATGTATGTGTTTTTATTTCCTAAATTTTATTTAAATAAATAAATAAGCATGTAATAAGGATGCATGTTTATTAAAAAAACAAAGTAGAGACGAGGACTTACCTATTATCAAAACAGGTAAAGCCAGCTATTTCAATCAAAAACCAGGAAAAACCTTTACAACGAATATCGCACTTGTTTTTTCGTTCAAAAGTCATAGTTCATAAAAATTTAAAAATATTTCGTACTTATTATAGTTTTAAAATTCATTACACTTTCAACTGAGATACTGCTACGGACGGTACGGTACGTGAGTCTGACTCGTATTTGGCTGGTATTTTATTATTTATTTATACAGTGTCACATCCCTGAATTAATACATTTTAAACGCCTTTTTCTCGATTAATTAGTTTTATTTGAGTTGTGACGTTATTTGAGCGGAGGTGAGATAATTATGTTAATTAGGTATTATGATAACTATTTCCAGGCAAAAATCTAAAGCTTTAATAGGTATAATATTGATTAAAATCACGGCCGGACAACATTATGCAATCATTTGGACTTTTAAACTATGATAATAGTGATGGGCTCAGATATTAGTTAGATGTTAATGATTCTACCGTTAAATAACACTATCATACTAATTTATGAATTATGAAGGTTAAAATTTGTATAGTATACGTTTGTGTAAGTTTATTACTCCTTCACACTTCGCCTGCGTGAAAGTAGAAAAATAAATCAAGGGTTGATATTCTAAAGATGAAAAGAATTCTATGTGCTATTAATTTGAATTAATTAAGACATGATCTATCTGTGTGCCAAATGCCATCCGAATTCATATAGGCTTGAGCGTGAAGGAGTACCAAACATACACATACATACAAGCTTCCGTCTTTATAATCAGGCTGATAGTATGATTATCTACTGTCTCCTATAGTGTTGAAAATAGGCCAACTATGTCCAGTTGTTGTTGCTATTCTCATGACTTCCAGTTCTAATACGTAATTATCTTATTTCTGCACTCTTCTAGGTTGTTATACTAATACCTTCTATGTAGGTAGGCCTACTGTATTCAATTCAATAGGGGTTCTGGAAAATTTACACCATTAGTTGGCGCACTTGCACTTGCTTGCTCTTGTACTTTTGAAAACGTATCCATGAAGTTGATGTCTAACGTTTGACGTTAACGTTCATATCTAACCAAATTCATAAACAAAAGACACTAGACTTTACAACTCAGTGCTGCCACCTGGTGAACGTAATTTTAGAAAACCCTCTTTATCCCCTTTACCCCTGTAACACAGGTTTTCCTAGCATAGGGGTCATTGATCATGTCTCTTGTATCTCGTCAATTGTACCCTAAATTAAGTGTCATCTCTAAATGTGTACTTTTTGCAATTAAATATTATTATTATTTATTAAAGAATCCTATTTTTCATTATTCTACTTATCTTCATCGAATTCTATGTTAGTCATACTGTTATTTTTATTTTCAAGGTTATTTAGTTATCTACTGTTAAACACGTGTTTTTTTGTCAATGAGGTATCTAGATAATGTTCACAGAACGTACTGTATTTGTTTTTTACCCTAGAGAGCGTTGAGGTTGAGTTCAATGTTACATTAACCGACTAAGTAGTTATAGCAAAAAACTCAAGGGCGTTTGATGAAACATAGCATCTATTTTTATCTCTTTAGGTAGTACACATACAATTATTGATTGGAACAAATACAAAGGCCGATTATTAAAGGTCCCAATATACAGCCTTGAGGTAGCCCAAGTGGTACATAGTACTTTTTTATAACCAACCTAATTGAAAATGCCTTGGCCCACCACATGAATATGAAATAAAAGAATAATTAATGAGTTCCTGTCAACAAAGGCCTGTTACATGGCCCTTTGACACCCATCGTTAAATTAAATCAGTCATTCATAGTGTTGGCAATATTGAACTGGGTACCTTGATTTGAACATGTGCTTATGTGTGTCAAACAAGGGGGGGCTTAACGCCTACAGCAGTAACCCAAACATAAGCTTGGTACTAGCAGACGAGTAGTTTGATTGTTATGGTTTCAAACGCTTTGGTGTGTTCTTAATTGCTCATAGTTTAAGTTGTAGCGGAGATTTGAACCTAATCATTCTTATAATGAAGTCATAGATATCAGTATATTTCGGTGTTTCTTTTGAGCAGCTGTACATAGTTATTAACAATTCATTTTATTTTATTTACCTTATGAGATTAAAAGACGGAAAGCTAAACGGATTACTAACCGATGCCTAATCTAGACAACATAGTTAGGGATACGTTTGTTAAAACAGGCAATTTGAATACACGAGACTAAAAATATCCTCAATTGGATTTCACGGTGTATAGTAAATGATATTTAATGAATAAACATGGGCTGCTTAATTCCACCGTAGGCTATTTCTTTATTTGGATGATGTTACAAAACTGGTTTTCTAACTTATCATACAGCATTATTGACAACTTGAGGATGGTGCATTGACCCGATTTGACTTTGATTACCTGTTCCCTTTATAGAGTCAAGTGTCACTGGTTTTATTTTAACTGGTCATGGAAGGTAAAGTGATATTTTACCAGAATTAATGATTGTTAAAATGTTCAGTGTATAGGATTTATGTTACGTAAATGTTGCGTTGTTAATTGCTAACATTTGCTAATATTATCGAGGCCCTTATATCATATCTAGGTTCTAATAATGTCAGTAGGTATCACTAAACTGTTGGGCTAGATGCGGAAATCAGAGAATTATGTTAATGTATTGTAACGCAGAATGGGGTGTATGGGGTCCATTAACATCTGAAGGACCCAAGCCAACCTTACCTGCTAGCGGTGCACCCTGCTGTTCAATGGACAAGGCTCTGGCAAACCTGGTTTCCCTCTCGTAGGGTTGTGGGGGTTAGACGGCTGGTCGCCTCACGTAAAACCAACCTCAGTCAAATATTTATGGATAGGAATACATATTTGGGTACTCGTGCTAGGGCGTCGCCGCATAACGACGCGCAGGCACATCGCCCTAAACCTGTGACAAGTGGGTTAGGGCTACCGTGTCAAGTACGGGCACGGTTAAAGAGGTTAGTACCCAAAAGGAAGTTCCGCTTTGCCACCTGGAACATTGGCTCTCTAACCGGACGTTGCAGGGAACTCGCGGACGTACTTGCGAAGCGTCGGGTCCAGTGCGCCTTCCTTCAGGAGACGCGCTGGAAGGGGAATAAGTCCCGTGACATCGGGCAGGGGTACCGGCTAGTGTACGCCGGATCACCATCGGGACGGAACGGAGTGGCCGTAGTGCTGTCTAAGGACCTTCAGGATGGCCTTCTTGAAGTAGACCGATGCAGCGACCGGTTGATGCGAGTTAGGGTGCTGATCGAAGGATCAGTTACGAACCTAATCAGTGCCTACGCTCCTCAAACTGGTTGCTGTGAGTCTGAAAAGGAGGCATTCTGGAATGAGTTCGAAGACGTATTGCGCGCTATTCCGAATTCCGAAGATGTTTTGGTTGGGGGGGACCTCAACGGTCACGTAGGTCAGTTTGCTGGAGAGCACGGACGTGTTCACGGTGGTTTTGGATACGGCCAACTAAATGCAGAGGGAGTCAGTATACTCAGGACCTGCGCCGTATCGGACCTTGCCATCGCGAATACGTTCTTTCAGAAGAAGCCCCACCATCTTATTACGTACCGTAGTGGTGCCTACTCAACCCAGATAGATTACCTGTTGGTGCGACGGTGCCACATTGGCAAGGTTACCAACTGCAAAGTCATCCCTGGCGAAAGCCTAACGGCTCAACACCGCCTCCTTGTCCTGGACTTTGCGGTCGTGCCAAGGAAGAAAGTTGTTGAGAAACGCGAACCCCGCACTAAGTGGTGGTTGCTTAATGGCTCTAAACAGTCGGACTTTATTGCGGAGGTCGAGCATCTTGAGGTGAGTGCTCCGCATGAGTCCGTTCAAGAGATCTGGAGTAGGATCCATTCAGCAATCACCACTGCGGGTAAGCGCGTCCTTGGCACTTCTCGTGGTGGCCGCGTCATGGACAAGGAGACGTGGTGGTGGGATGACGGGGTTCAGGAGGCGACTCGGAAGAAGAGGGGTTTATTTAAACAGTGGCAAGGGACCAACTCTCCGGAAGACAGGGAGGCATATGGAGCGGCTAAGCGCGCTTGTAAAAAAGCTGTAGCCAGAGCCCGCAGCAAAAGTCTGTCGCCCTTGTACGACAAGCTGGAAACTGCGGAGGGGCAGAAGCTTATTTTTAAGCTGGCGCGTGCCCGGGAAAAAGCTACACGGGACATTAGCAAATGTCTTTGTGTAAGGGACGCCCAGGGTAAGCTGCTCTATGATGCTCCTTCTGTTAAGGAGAGATGGTGTACATACTTCTCGGAGCTGTCTAATAAACAGCATCCCCACAACCTCTCTCCCGAACCGCCTCCTAACCTCGGACTTATTTCCCCTATTTCCCCCGACGAAACCCGCATTGCTCTTCGCCACATGAAGAACCGGAAATCGATTGGGCCTGACAATGTGCCAATTGAGGTGTGGAAGGCGATGGGCTCACATGGTGTGGACCTTCTGACTGATCTTTATAACCGCATCCTGACCACCAAGGAAATGCCAAATCAGTGGCGACTAAGCCTGATTATCCCGGTCCACAAAGGCAAAGGTAGCGTACAGGATTGCAGTAACTACCGCGGTATCAAGATCATGTGCCACACCATGAAGCTCTTCGAGCGCATCATTGACACAAGGCTCCGTAGCGAGTGCACTATCTCTGAGTGTCAATATGGCTTCCGGGCGGGTAACAGCACCATGGATGCAGTGTTCGCCTTACGGACTCTGTCTGAGGCTTACAGAGAGAGAAGGAGAGCTCTGCATATGGCCTTTTTAGACCTGCAGAAGGCCTTCGACTGTATACCTCGGCAGGCTATCTGGTGGGCGCTCCGCTTCAAGGGTGTTCCCGAGGCCTATATTGACATTATCAGAGATATGTACCGCGATTCCGTGTCCTTTGTCCGGACCGCTGTTGGCGAATCCAATGTCTTTCCAATATCTGTTGGCGTTCACCAAGGTTCGGCTCTAAGCCCGTTCTTGTTTAACGTTGTGCTTGATGTAGTTACGGCAAACATCCAGGATCAGCCTCCATGGCTAATGATGTATGCCGATGACATCGCCCTCGTTAACCAGAACAAAGCCCATCTTGAGCGCAGGGTCAACATTTGGAAAGACACGCTGGAAAACGGCGGTCTGAGACTAAATGTGGCGAAGACTGAGTACATGTCCTGTGGTGGCACGGATTCAAGTACTATCCGGATAGGGTCGGATTTGATCGCTAAGTCTGATAAGTTCCGGTACCTTGGATCCGTGCTGCACGAGTCTGGCAGCGTGGATGACGATGTCCAAGCACGTATAGGCGCGGCATGGGCAAAATGGCGCGAGGTAACGGGCGTTTTATGTGACCGTAAAATGCCTCCGAGGCTCAAAGGGCAGATATATAAATGCATCATACGGCCTGTCCTCCTGTACGGTGGCGAATGTTGGCCAGCACTAAGCAGACACACCCAGGAGCTTCGCGTCACGGAGATGAAGATGCTGAGGTGGATGAGCGGCGTAACGCGATCCGATCGCATACGCAACTCATTCATCCGAGGTAGTCTTGGTGTCCGTGACGTGGGGGAAAAACTGCAAGAGTGTCGTCTGCGATGGTATGGCCACATCATGCGCCGCCCTAGGGAGTACGTTGGTCGGAGATGCATGGATATGGCTGTCCTTGGGGCTAGGTCCCGTGGTCGCCCTCGCAAGCGCTGGCTGGACGTCGTCAAGTCGGACATGAGAGCCAATGGCCTCACTGAGAAGGATGTTAAAGATCGGGCAAAGTGGAGAAAACATAGTCGGAAGGCGGACCCTGGCAATGGCCGGGATTAACGCCAGGCAGAAGAAGAAGATTGTAACGCAGAATAGGTGCGGCATTTGTCCAGCAGTGGACTGCGATAAAAGTTGAATGATTCACTACTGTCTACAGTACCTACTTATACCTACTTTTTCTAAAAAATAAAAAATCTACTAAAATGCTACAGCATTTGGAACAATTTGGTTTGAATTCACACAAAAAGATTTATTAAAGCGATGAGCATCATGCAGTAAGTGGTACTTGTAAAAATCCGGACTCTTGTCTGTGTAACGTATATGCGGTCTCTGTCTAATGTAACCCGTTAAAATAATAGGTAATAAATACATCGATATTAAGAAAAACACGAAATACAAAGAAAGCAATAAAAATAATTTACCTTAATTAACCTTAATTTAACTTTAATATAAAGTTTATTTGAACTTACAATTCCAAGTCAATCCAAAGAATACCGTTTCAAAAAACGGCATTATCATAGGTAAAAGGCCTATTATCTATGTCTACGTGCCTAAAATCATCATCATAACTCATGATAAAAACTTCGATACAATATATGGACCGTTTACGTAACATCTGTTGTCTTTTAAAACGTAGCTGAAAGAAAATGCGTGTTAGTTAGATAACTATAATGTGCAATGTTTTGGAACGTGCTCTAGTGAGTAAGTAAATACATTGTTATGAACGAGGCACGCGTTACAAATTATTTGCATTGAGCGTCGTATTGCACACGTTAATAAGAGAGTGGGCAGGACGCAAAGATTTGTGCGCATTAAAAAAGTTGAGACGTAGCAGGAGTGTAGTATAAATAAATGTTTAATCATATAGGGAACTGGGAGATATCTAAACCTAGTGGTTGGTTAGTGCCAAGAAAAGACAGAATATAAGTTGAATTTACTGACCTGAATACAGAAAACTGCCTTATTAATTGATAATAAAATTGTGATCCACACATCATGCAGAAATCATTTTCTAGAAATAGTTTGGAAACGTTTAGATTCAATGATATTAAATTAGTAAACATATATTTTGTTTCATTCATGAAAGAATGAACATCGAAAGAACAGAGAACGACAAATTGATTGTGTTTTACAAAATAAATAAGAAACAAAGAAAATATTTTTTTCTTTTTGTTTATGGCTTTACACGGTTTGTGCATATTATTAAAGCCAGTGTCAAGTTTAAAAAGTATTTTTAAAATAGAATACAATCCTTTTTTTTCATTAGAATGCAGATGTAGTTTTTGCAGTATTTGTCAGCAAAGGTATTTGGAGATAACTTATAATATCCACTACGAATCAATTTGTGCGACTAATTAAATCAGTCATACGTTAATTAAAAAGTTTTATTTATAAAACACAGATATTTTAAAATAATACAGGCACATTTGCTAGAAAAAATGCTATAGAAGCCAATTGCACGAATAAAAAAAGTGTTTAATTAATGGCCTCCAATCTTTTTTTTCACCGTAGGTATCTGGCCAGCTATGAATTAAGCATAGGCCATTCATCTAAATAAAGAGGTCGAAAACATTTACAAATATAATAACACAGATAAAAAAAGCAAACGCATTTTTATTTAAGAAATTGTTTTTTTTTCGTTTTGATTTTTTAGTGTATGTATAGGATGGCGTTTAGAACCAACCCCCATAAAGAAAATGATTTATAGAGTCCCTTTTATCGAGCGCGGTAATGGATACCGTGTCTTCCTTGTATGAGAAGAGGCCTTTGCCCTGGAGAGGGAGAGTATATAGACTATTACTGTGATAAGATACAGTTTTTGTTGGTGTTTTGGTTGTATTTATACAGCACAAAAACAAAAGTAGAATAAACACAAGATAGTAATATTTAAACACAGCTAATGTCGCTTCCTGCTGTGACGAATCACTTGATAAACGTACGTTTTGCAAACAAAGAGGTATTTAAAATCTAGAATAGTTTAACATTATAATTCCGTTGATTAAAGGGTGAACTGACCGGAGTGCCTAGTGCGAGAATAGAATAGAATAAACTTTATTGTTAGAGGACTTCTTGCTTTAGTGCGAGTTTATTTATGTGTACGTTAACGCGATCGAAATGTTTAAGAAGTTCGGCGCACCGTTTGGCCCGCTCCAAGCTCTTAACCAATCAGAGAACCAACTGCGATAAACGTTCCGATCGCGTTAACGTAAGAATAACTCGCACTAGGGCTTCTGAAGTCCTTTAGTTAGTTTTAGTTTTATTGCGGAAGTTGTTTTCCGTAATGGAAACACTCCTAGCATGTTAACTTGATACATGATTTAGGCTCCATTAAAACTGTCAAAGTCACAACAAAAACGGAAGGCCAATTTGTGCATAAAAAAAAACTTGTCAATGGATACGTTCGAGTTCGAGTTTAATTATTCAGATTCTTTCGTTATATAATAAGATCAAGTAGCCCTGACAGTCTGTGCAGCCTGTTACTCTAACTCTTTTAGCTGATACAACAATCCTATGGAAATAGTAGTTCCAGATTCTACTAAATTTTTCAAGCATTTTTTTCCTTAAATATCTCGAGCCTACTGCTTACTGATGTTGGAATATAACAAAACCAAATCTATCCTACTTCAACACTATGGTCTTTCTCTTTCTACAGTGTATTCACCGGAGCATGAGCCACAAGGTAAACAAAGAAATCATTTTTTCAACATGGCGGGTATAACTCGACCGATGACAAAACGTCACATTTTAATGTAAAAATGTTCGCAGTATCTGTGGTCTACAACTTAGTAGTATTATAATGTCATTTTAGGTTCTTTTACATGTGAACTATTTAATGCATAATTAATAAAAATTAAGAAAATAATTAAAGGCATTTTTAATGTTTGATTTCAAATAAATCTGAAAGGATAACATAAGTTCCACAGACATCATTCTAAAATATAATTTCTAATGTTGTCAGTGTAGTTATTAATTCCATACTTATTTTTATATGTTCATTACATCAATCGTGACATATAAAGAACCCTTTTTATGGTTTGTTTACCTTTTGGCTCAACCCTCGGCGAATAGCCTATAACTAATAAATCTTGTATTTAATAGGTCTGAGCCCCGTGTCAACACTTGACTGAAATCCCTATTATGGGAACAGTTACTGTATTCGTTTAGCCCTGGTTAGGAGCACACGTCTTAAGTAACATTACTGAAACACACCTTCCGGTATATAAAGACAAGGATAATAAAAGTTATTAAGTATTGAAATCCTTAAAATGATGTTTCTCTTTGGTGCCCACCTATTAACCCTAACAACTGACGCATATCATCATAGGCGCGTATTCATCATTATACGCGTGGTGTACGCCTGCGTGAAGCTTACTACGTTTGTATGAAAGAATGACCGACTAGGGTACCCTTAAGAAAATTTTAAAATACCCAAATTGGACTCTCCATTCTCAAATATTTCGTATGCCATCGAAAAGCAACAATGAAAAGCTTTAACATACGAGTATTAATAATAAAGTAATCAATAAACTATATACAAGTAAACAATACTGCTGGCCACAACAATACATTTAAAAGGAACAAATGAACTTTGGAACGGGCACACGTGTCGATATGTGTAGTACTAGTGGCCAGTTCTCCGTACTGCCACAGAGTAACGAAGCGCCACAGTTTTTGTACTGAATTATGTCAGTATGACAACAGCAGTGAGATAATGCATTGTTTGGTATTACGTAAACGTTTATGCTGTATGTTATTGTGTACTCTGTGATAGTTTCCTGAACCTTTGTTTACGTTATCTTTGTTGTTATTCTGAAAAGTTTGTTGGCGTTAAAATAGGAACAGATAATTTGAGTACATGGTAGAAAATTCTAATTTATATATCTAGACTACCATCAATGGGGGTTTTCAGAAAAAGTCACACCATCAGTTTAAAAATGAAATTACAATATGTGCCACTTAAGGTTAAATCCATACAAACGTAATACCAAAATCATTTGCAGTTTAAGCATATTTACACCATAATATGATGTTATTCGGATTTAGACAATATTTATCTAGGTTCCTATGTCATCTTTGTTTTTTTAAACTTACCCCAAACGAAATTTAAGCGAATTTAAATTTGCACATTTTCACAGCGAAAATATCATGTTTTTATTTGGTTTTTTCTATATTATAAACAAAAATATTTCAAAATATCTCTCCGTAAGAACACAGATATTATTATTAACTTATAAATACTCGAAACAATATTGGAAATACATAAATTTTTCATTCATCATTTTTGGTAAGTATTACGGAACATCTCCCAAATTTCCAATAGTTTGCATTGCTATCACAGCAAGCAACTGTCAGTGTGTAGATGATGACTTTACTCCAGTCAGTGTGTCCAAGAATTGTTTATACTATCTGGATTGATTCCATCAATCTCAAAAACGTATTTTATTTCGTCTTAACTCAAGATAGCGCGCGGTGTACGCAGGCCTCTTAACCAAGAGGTCTTCTACTTTTGAAAACTTATACAAGACGTCTAACGATTTACATTGACGTTGATGTCTAACTAATGTCATTAACACAAGCGTTTTGACAGGTGCTGACTGATGACTTAGTGCTGCCACCTGGTGAACGTTATTATAAAAAACTTTTACAAAAATTTTGTTACAAAAACTTGAAAACCTTAGAAATGGGGGGCAACCAGTTGATGATGCTGTTCGTACTTACCAATATTTGATATAAAGCGACTAGTTATCTGATGTTCACAACCCAGCGACGGCATAATACTATGCAATTTACAAGGTTGGTTACAATTAATATTAATCTAGTCTAAAGTTGTTAGTTCGAAGTTATGCCACTTAATATATTTAAAGCTAAACCATTTTGAAATTATTCTCGTTATGTTATCTTCGAAACTAATGACTTCCGATCATGGTATACCTCATTAGTTACTTGTTTTCAATAATAACGTTTTGTGTAAAACATCAAATTGTAACAGTTCCATATTTAGTCTGATTTTGTAATGGAATGTCTTATAGAATATTACATGGAAGTTATAAGCCTTTTTCTTGGTGTGGGAAATTATAAAATTTCTTCTGCTGTGGTTGGAACCTGTGGGAGATCTACTGATTATAACTCACTTTTCCTTCTTTGTGTACCAGGACTACGGTGTTTCTTTCGAAGAAACCCGCAGTCCTAGCAGGCATCAATAAATTATACAGACCCCGTTTTGAGGCATGGAACATAAAACCTCTATGGTTCTTTGTATAGATATCAGAAAAGATTTCTGTGGTTTTTTGAATATCTTTCATACACATGCATGATTTGAGCACGAAGTATTGTTACAACGTTAAAACCTACGCGCTATGCGCTACGCCTGTATTACATGTTTCTTTGCTGAAAAAGATTAGGCATAAAAGTTTGTTTGTTAAATTATCTAAATATTGCGGTTTTAATTACCATCAAATATATGTATTTCTGACTATCAGTCACTAGTTACGATGAACCTGTATGACACATACACAGTAGAACACAAATGATATAAAGCAGCATATAAATAGGTACGTTCGCAATACATACAAACATACATAATGTATCCACATGTATGTAGTGAATGATAAGCTGTGGGCCTATTTTAGCGGCTTGACCGCAATGCGTTGTGTTGTAATTGTTACGCGTCATAATTGTTATTAGTGGATGTTAATTAAATGCAAAATCATATTTTTTTACTACGAAGTTAATTGAAAGTGAGAGTAATAAATTATTACTATAAAAGTGAATCAGTCAGACACTGCTCAATACATTATTGAGTAGTGTCTGACTGATTCATTAAAATGAGAAAAAAAGCATTTCAGATATTTTAACCTTTATGTTACCGAGACTTCCTGAAATGGTGAAACTTGAGATAAACATCAGGTTCTAAAATAAATTATATCATCACAATATATTCTCGTATTTCAGTTTTTTTTTGTTATTTTGATTTGAATTTGAGTATCTACCTAGCCTTTTCCCAACTATATCGGGGTCGGCTTCTAGTCAAGACGGATTTAGCTGAATACCTTACTAAATTTTTAATCTATCCTTGGCCCGATAATTGGTACAACAAGTACCTATGTTTCTATACATAAGTACAACTAAAGATAGCTTAAGCGAGGACCTGAGTTGTTATATGATATAATATCTACTTATCTTTTTATCGTAATACATAATTTTGTTATGAA
This sequence comes from Mythimna separata, assembly GCA_030763345.1. Taxonomy (NCBI): domain Eukaryota; kingdom Metazoa; phylum Arthropoda; class Insecta; order Lepidoptera; family Noctuidae; genus Mythimna; species Mythimna separata. The sequence goes on from CM061180.1 coordinate 13,547,043, forward strand.
ATTTTGTAAAACTCAGATTTGTGAAACGCACTCAAGATTTTTCGAATGTAGAGAAGACATATTGAAATATTTTAATATGCATGAGAGATGAATTTGAGCTTTCAAGACCTAATTGGTTTTTTCACCTGAATTTGAAAATAGAGATGAATCTTCGTCGGGCTTCCTCCGTAGCCGTTTGCTACGGCGACGTAGCAAGTGGCTACGGCAACGTAGCAAGGAGTTTTTCAAAGTTGGTGGTAAACGTTTGTCACCACACTTACGTCAGTTGCCATTTGCGTTCTAGGACCTAGGGTTTCCCTTTCAGAAGTGGACCCACAGCCCCAGTAGATTTCGACCTGATGATACTGGGCTCCAAGTTTTCCTGACATTTCTTTAAGGCGCGCGTGAAACACTACGCGCCGTCGACGATGACTTGGGCTTGGACAGGGCGGTTACCGGACGGCTGGACAGCTTGCTTTCCATTGCTTATCGTCCGCAAGTTCACGCCTACGGTGGCTGGCATTCGGAGTCAGAGTTTTTACGGGTGCGTTTAAAGATTTGCCATGCGTGTCTTTAACTGTCATTAATATTTGATAATTAGTTGGGGAAGATGAAAGGTTTAATAAAAGTCTTAAATAGCCATGCCGATATTTGTGTTAAAAGTAAGTAATTACGGTGTTTCATGTTCTTTAAAGTAATAATGTATGTGATAGGTACCTATTTTACCAAAACATTTGAAAAATACCTAATTCACGCGATACTACCACGTGTGATTTTAATTTTAAAGCATTATCTCTAACACCTGAACATTGAATTAAAATACTGGTGACGTGTGATAATTATCAGGGTGATGATTAGCGAACCAGCAGATATTGTGGGTCAATACCGTCTGCTATCTGATGATAGGTGATTGATTGTGCTCACGTTTTCACACAATGAGACCCACGCTTGCTGCAACTTTGTAAAATGCACTATTGTTTTTTCACAATCTTATTTCTTAAATAAATCTGGAATTTTTCCTAAAAGCTGAATGATATAAAAGATATTACCATTGCCTTTTTTTAAAACATTATAAGCTAGTGTGCTTGACTGCGATTCCACCTGATGGTAAGCATTGATGGTGAAGCGCACTAGTTTATTAAGAGCCTATTTTAGAACCTCGGGATTTCCTTTCAAAAGTCGACCCACAGCCCTAGTCGGCCTTGCTGGGCCCCTACGATTTCTTCTATGTCTCAAATAAAAGTGTCTAAGACTCAAATTAATACACTTTAAAAACCTACTAAAAAAGATTATATCTCTACCATTACGTAATGTTACGTGCCTGTTTTAGACATGTATGTATTTTTTACGTATTTATGCTTATATGGGTATTTGTTTATTTTTTACTATATATATGATTTAATTAACTTAGGGCCGATTTTTCAACAGTCGAATAACCTTTAGCTAAGGAATAAAAATAGCGATTTCATAGTTTTGGCATAGAAAATATGTCAAACAGCCATATTTATACTTCTGATGAAAGTTATCCGACTATTGAAAAATCGGCCCATAGGTAGTAGGCTATTTTATGTTTGATGTATAAATGTAGACGGACAGTAAGTTAACACATATTTGCATGCTAGAGAAAAATACAATAATTTTAAAATTAATTTGGGCCATAATAAGAAGATAATAGCGTTATAACGGTTTTGATTTAGGTAATTTCGAAGGTGATGTCACTTATTAGTACTTAATATTCCGTTCACATAGCAGTGAGTGTTTAGGAAACTAATATCGCTTTATTATTAGTTGCTATCTGGCTTTTACCATAATAATGGCTTTTGGTACTACGTTGGTTCGTGATAATCTGATTGTTACAAAATATAAACAGTGTTAAACTATTCTACAGTATTATTATTTCTGGCGCAGATACATACCTACAGTATTTTATTTTTCTTAAAGAGTAATCCCTTTTTCGTCCGCGTGAAATTAGAAAATTATCACAAGTAAACATACCTACTCCAGGAATCAGAAAAAAAATGTTTTATGTACTAAACCAAGACATAGTCTATCTATGTGCCTTTTACCTAAATCCGTTTAGGGGTAACAAACGTGCATAAAAACTTTCTCGTTTGTAATATTATATTATTAGTTGCGATATAAAACATGTGTTTTGTCACATATCTTTATAATATTATCTAGTACCTATCTAGTAGTTTCTTTTATATAGATTTCGTCTACACACTCCATAGTTCGCATATTGAGCTACGAATTTTATCTCTGTATGACTTTACAACATTTTAAAGATAAAGTTAGGTCATGACAATATGTTTTTATTGCAAAAAGAAACACGCCTAAACAAATCTATATGAGTTCGACGATCTTAAAAAAAATACGATCGAGTACATTGTTGATCGAAAGATCGAATAGGCAAAACCCTATCATACTTATAGCTCACCTACATTCGAAGTTCAAACGCCAAAAATAAACATGGCTTTGTTTTTGGAATGATTTTGGGCTGGCACTACTATTAAGCTAAGCTAGTTACTAAGTCCGTTACGGAATGTCTTCGAATATATGAATAGTTAATTTGTTTACTATTAGTATATGAATGTACATATTGCAATGTCTTTTGTAGTATTTGGCAGGATATGTGTCAAGTCAACCATCTCGGTAAACTTCGCGGAGGTAGTGAACACAATAAAAAAGGAATCTCAGCTCCATTTTAAAGAGATCGCGCCTGTTTCAATTATTCCACATATTATTCAGTTGCGTAGACACTTGTAATACAAAACTACACCAATTTTACATCACTATATCCACTAGGAATCAATTTGCAAATCATTAAAACAGCCACTAAACTTCATTCAAAGTAATCCCGCCAAAACTCCTTTCAATTTATAGCTTGCCTACATTCGAAGTTCGAACACCAAAAAACAAATATGGCGCTCGTGTAGAATGTCAGATAACAAAATTTATAAGTAAACTCACGTATAACCAGCTAGGATGTCCATGAGTGTGCTCTTGCCGGCCCCGGACTGTCCCATGATGACCGTCAGCTCGCCGGCGTTGAACGTGCCGCACAGCGCTTTGAGGATCGTCTTGCGTCCTGGGACATACAGGAAAATGTGTCACCGTACTAAAGATGAATTTTAAAAGGGACTGTTTGTTTTTTGATGGCTTTTCCTTAGACTGTAAGGTCAGTTAGAAAAATGGGTGATAAATGTACATCGATAATAACAAAACAATAACACTATTATTATATTATAAGCAACACACCACACTTACTGCTTACCATCAGGTGGGATTGCGGTCAAGCGCTTATAATATAATAATATTGTTAGGTTGGCGTGGAATTCTATGCCGGAGTCTGTGTTTCCTGATAGCTACAACTTAGGAGTCTTTAAGTTACGACTAAATAGTTTACTTCTACGCAAACGTGCTGCATCGTTTCCTGATAGCTCTACAACTTAGGGGTCGTTAAGAGCGAATAAATCACTTCTAGGCAAGTGTGCTCCATCGTCGACCACATCTTAGCTTAACATCAGGTGAGATAATGGTTAAACGCGAACTTTAACAAAAAAAATGATTTGTAATTTGTTTTGCTTTTGCAAATTCAGTTATTGACTTTGAATACCGGTCAAATTAACATTTGAATAAAAAGGGAACGCCTTCCGTAAACGATGTAGGTATATTTTTATCTATATTTGGTTTATTGCTATTTATCTACTATTTCTGTTATTACAACTTAAGTGTTATTGTGTCAGGCACATCGATATCAGTGAAACCATAATAAAATTTATCTAATACTACAAGCAGTTTTATAATTTGGGTCATTTGAACATTGTTATACTTTTTTCTCATTCAGTCATTGACTCTGCATAATTATACTTTTATTTACGAGTATATAATATTCCTCTATAATATTCCATTTTAAATCAGACTCACCAACTGAACTTCACGTTGAACCATGTTGATAGTTTTGACTCTTTATTTATTGATATTAATCGAGAGTTTACTGTCATCACTGCGACTCAATCGAATGCTTCCTATAAAGTTTACAGCCGGTTTTAAGTTTAAACTGACTTTAATTTGGACCTCAACATATTTTTGAGTTTATGACCGTAAGATTTGCGCAGCATTAAGTCAGCTTTCGATCGCCCACAGGCACTATAGCAATGAGTTTCGTAGTACACTCCTACGACATCCGTATCCGCGGGAAGACGCAAATAACTCACAAGAAATATCGTTTTTTAAACACACAATTGGACGTAATAGTCCCTTGGATTATCTTCGCAAGGAAAATTAAAAGCAAGGTATCCACTAGGCATTATTATTATGTAGAGCATCTTTAGTAATCGTCTATTAATCTTATAATTTATTATTCGTTTAGAAATTTTTCTATTGTAGAAAATAAATTTAGTCCAGTTAATATTAAGGTTTATAAAGTTTTATAATTTGATTGCCTATTTACTTACAATTTGATTAAATATTATGTTTTAAAAAAACACCGTTTTAATCGTGGAAATTAAAATCTTGGCATTAAGTGCTAACTAGATCACTGAATGTCAAAAGAACCCGACAAGCTGCAGAAATGTGATATGATATTACAATAATATTATACTTAGACTGATCTCTGACCCTAACTAAATCATAAACAAATATTTTTGTCCAAATATAAATTTAAGATAATGCTTCCGTAGGAATCTAAATAAAGTAGAATCTAATAAACAAAACCGAGTTTAATATGATACAATTTTATACGTATTTACCAAAAAAAGGTACTATCTTGAGTCGTTTTGTACTTTTATGAACACCAACTTATGTTGAAGATATTAAGGAAATGGAGGAAACAATTCCAGAAAAAAATATCAGCATAGCTCAACATAATATCATCAAAAGTGAACAAAAAGTTTTAATCAGTCTGAGATAGATGTTGTAAGGATCACATCTCGAGCCGTTTTGTCCTTTTGGGAACACAAACTTATGTTAAAGACATTAAATTGGAGGAAACCTTTTTAGAAAAAAATATCAGCATAGTTCACCATATAATCATAAAGTGAACACCAAAATTCTAATCAACCTGAGAGAGAGTAGCAAGGAACGCAATTCTCATCTCTAAATACGTAAGGCGAAAAGTACTACATGAAAAACTTCAATGCATAGTAGAAATACAGGCAGATTTAAAACGTATTTCATACATTGAACAAGAAAATAATTTCAATTTTTATCTATATTGTGTCGCGATAACGCACTGTCTCGCATAGAACGATGACTTAGTTATTCTAACAGAAGATAAAGGAATCGCTTCAAACAATAAGGACGTTCACTATTGTGTTATTATATGCCTACGTAGGTATATGCCTACATAGGTAAATGCCTACGTAGGTATATGCCTAAGTAGGTACTTACCTATGTCGTGAACAGTTTTCACCGGACTAGTCTGGATAAGTTACGGTTTTGGTAGAATTTTATTAACAGTCTAGACGTTTGAATATTTGTATCAACTGATGAACTGACTTTCAAACATAACAAGGTTGTGATTAAAATATTTGTAATCTGTGCTTGTGTACCTTTTGACTTTTCGAAAAGACAAAACAATAGTACGAGTATAAACAGTTAAATAAATGGAAACACACACAAGAAGCAATAGATTGTGAAGGTCCGTAGTGTCTGAGGATAACAACAAACTACAATAAGAAGTTATTGTAAAAAAAGATGCAACATATCAGCGTAAATAAAGAACTAGGCAACATCATTAAAATAATTATTCCTTTATAAGTGACATGAAACTGCAGACAGTATTTTAATAATGTATTTGTGTTTGTCTGGCATCGTAGCTCCTAGAATTAACTGATTTTGGTTTAGTTTCCTTGTTTTTAAGGTCTAAATCTAAGGCTTAACCGATAATGTGCCAAAGTATAATTCAAGAAATTTGTTTAGCCGTTTGAAAATAATCAGCTCGTTCGTAGTATTTGTGAGCAACTTCCACAGATCTCATCGATTTATTTGTGTTCGTAGTATGATCTGGAATTTGCAGGATACCAAACTCCTTACTAACATACTACAGAAGGGGCGCATTGACATAACCTCAATGAATTTGTTACAAGTAGATGATGATTTGGATTAAGGTTGATTTCAAGTGCTACTTTTAAAGTGGTTATATTGGACAGCGGCGTTATTGACTCATATCTTGCACTAGTGCGGTAATTAAAGAATTACACAATAGTTTAATGATAAAATATGATCAACGACGACCTGTGAATTTCTAAAAATAAACCGAATTAAATTGAAAAATAAACAGACACTATACAAAAACAGTCTGTGTATTACAACACAATCTGTGTATTGCATAAAAGGAGACACTGACTCATTAACTTATAAACGCACAGCCGAAGATTTAAATTTTCTACAAGGGTTTTTTTATGACGTAAGAGAGGATTTTCTAAAATTCGCCCCCTAAGAGGATGAAACGGGTGTCCAAAGTTTGTATGGAGAAACCTACTTTCTCGCGGGCGAACCCGCTGGCGGAAGCTAGTTAAATTATAAATAAGTACTTAAAAAAAATCAATCCTATGAGTATAGAATTAAGAAAATAACACGATTTATAAGAGAGAGAGAGTGGCAATATAAAGGCATAAAAGTGTAATGCGGTGTGCACTTATGGGATGGGAGTCCAACTCAGCATGCCAACATCCAACAACAGCGTCTGACAGCGTCGTATTTAATGTGAGACTGTAATAAATTATTCAAATCAAAATGGAGTCTTACAAGTCTAGTAATCCTTAAAGGAAGCTAACTTGTATGGTAGCGTAGTTATTTATGTAGAGTTGGCAACACGGACACGGAAACATACGGGTGTGCTGCGGAAGGTAGCATACTTGCTACTTGTATAAGGCAAATGTCGCTGGCACTTCATTATTTGTATAATTTTGAACCATATTTAAGCTTGCTTTTGTATATAAACTGTCTGTATCGCCATGTATTATGGTTGTTAGTTGGTCAGAAGAAATCTTGGGAAATACTGTGCCGATTATAAAAATTATTTCACTGTTATAAAAACTATTTCAAAATTATTTTACAAAGTCACATTTTCGCGATGGGCTGTTTTTTGTTTTGGTTCAGAAAATCGGATAACTTCTCCCGTTCTGGATACAGCAAGAGGGATTGCCAGTCTTTTACTGACGGGTACGTCATACCTACCCGTGTTCCTTAAGTCATTCTTTGCGTTCCAGGGCCGCGGTGGCTATTTCGAAGTTTCGAACATCCACAGCCCATACCAAAGGTTATTTTCATTTTGGTTTAATTCATGATTTCTGTGGGATGAGCCAGGGATGCTCAGCTGTGTATGCTGCATTGAATCAAACCAGTCCATGTGTCATGTGCCTATGGCCACTAATGGCCAGTGGATACCTTTCCGCTGACATATTGATGATGAATGTACATAATTCTACTCGTACTCAAATGACTACAGTTTTCGTACAAACAACTTTCTTTACAATTTAAAATAATCGTATTGTAATTAAGTTCCGTCAGTGTTAGAAAAATTACATTATAGAAAAAAACTTCGTTCATTGTATTCAGTTCAGTGTCAGTCTCTTACATACCTAACGAATGATACTGATTACAATCAATTGATTTCTGCAGCTATTTGCTGTTTTAACAATATGTATAAGTAGGTTTTTTTTAAAGATATTGTAAAAATTAAAATTAAAAATTAATCGTTAGTAGGTAATTAAATATAATCGATGGAAAATAGGAAAATTCACACGACAAGTATAAAATAATATGATAAACATATTATTTTATACTTGTCGTGTATATTGAATGGCGTAAAGATATTATAGTTTTTTTTATTGTTTCGTGAAGTTATATGATAACCGTGATGTCTGAGTTAAACCGAGGTGTCTGAAAAAAAATTAGGCTCGGGCTTACATATTTTTGGTCATCTGCCAAATCTAATTAAAATCTAGTCGAATACCTCATATGTAGGACTTCAAATGTTTCTCAGAAGCAAGGCTTTCAAACGGAGCGTTTGTTAACAAGAATCTTAAGCTCAATCACGATAGTTAAACGATTTAGATGAAACCATAAAACGAGATGAGTATTGTAATGTACTGGAGATTAACACTTTATTTTTAAGTACCTTCGACGAAACGTATTTACTACTTCTTACTGGGATCACCAATTTAATTGCAATTCCCTCCATCGTCATTCGACAGTCTTTTCGAGGCTAGCCTAACTTCGAAGGACAGTAAAACTAGGCTACATTTATTGAGTACACGCCATATTTTATATATCACTACTTAGCTAGGTAATAAATATTGGTATTGTGTTGTAAATAACATCAATAAATGTATTAAATAAATTAGTTAATTAAAGGGCACAGGTACCTTGTCACATAAATAAGCATTTATTTGAAATTTATTTAAATATGCAAATATTATAGGTTAATAGGAATATGAAATTTAAGCTCTAAACTTTGCTTTCTGATAGATAACAACAATACGAATATTCTACTATGATCACGATCAGAAAGCGTGGTTAGTTGTCTGTTGACTGTAGGAGCCAGATACTCAAACTACGGTAAATTTATTAGAACCAGATGTGACAGAATTCTCTTACATACTCGTACAGGGTTGTCACGTTTTTTAATTTAGTATTTTTTTGTAAATAAGAATAAAATTTATTATGTATGAAAAAATACTCTTCTAATATATTTTTACAATATAGATCTAGAGGTCAATGAAATAGTTGGAGTGCCCATAACACCTGCACTTTGGAGGATTTAATGAGTGCCACCGATTTTGCAGTTAATATAGCCAAACAATTTAACTAGTTTATCTAAGATTCGAAAAGAAGAAGAAGGAGAATAGAGATCTAGAGAGAAAGAGAGAAGATAGTGAGTTTTTTTCATTAGTTATTTTGCACGTTTGCTTTGTTTTGAGTAGCATACGTAAACAAAAATACCAAACCTGTCATAGAGCATATGGTATTGCAGTCCTGAGAAAGATAACTTCTAGATCGAGTGATGCAAGCTCTTATATTCTAGATGTATTCATTCCCGGCCCTTCCCCCCTCGAAAAGTATGAGAGAGTAAGACGTTAGAGCGAACGCAGCCAGGTCGAAAATTTGGTACCCCTAACCAGTGTTTTATTGTAGTAATTTTTTTCTTACCTTTTTTTGCGTATATTACATATTTTTTAAAGATTGTAGATTAAAAATACTATTATAGTACGATACTACCTTTATGCCCTACGGATGGCAACCCTACATACAAATGTTACTAATAATAAACATAGTTTTCATCGTTCAGTTTAACGCGCAGCAGATTCTTTCATAGCGATTAGATTAGGTAACGTGAATCGTGATTATTGGTAGGTAAAACGATTCGTTACCGATAATATTTACTAGCCATTATTCGCAAAGTTTTTATTACATATTACATTTTAATCGTAAACAAAGACAATCAAACGTCTTTAATGTTTGTCGTGTGTCACGAAGTCTTTTTATTTTAAAATCGTTTTTGTATAATAAATTTTTGTAGGTAACAAAATAAAATGATAAGCTATGCCTGATTTGGATTATGGAGTTTTTCAAAAGAGGTTCTACTGGCAGCCCTGGAATACGAAGGGCTATTGTAGGAACACTAGTGGCATTTAGCCGGTAAAAGTTTAACAGTTCTTTTCATTCCACTCAGAGCCGGAGGAGGTATTTAATGATATCCCGCAAAATGAACAGAGGAACTCACTCAAGCGCATGATTTTGTGTAATTTATTTCATCAACACTGCTTCCAAAACTGTGAACACGTCGTGACGAAACCGGCATGTGATAGAATCAAAAATTCGAAGACGCTATATCCAGCAATCCTCACAGGGCCCGCGTGGCGAATTTATGACTCAATCTCTCTCCTCTAGTAAGAGGAGTCCTGAGTTTCAGCAGTGGGGACATTATAAGGCTGATGATGTTTATGCTATATGACACATTTAAAGCTATGCACCCTCTGTACTCTGTACACTTATCGTTATCGTGCTAAATACTATAGTATACCTACTTATGACATGACAATAGAGTATTTAAGTGCAAACAGTGCAATGAGTGCATCCGTTATTGAATATTATAACAATACCTTTGACATAATTATAGGTAAAGATTGTTTATTGAATCCATAAGGATCTTCAATTTATCGCAAGCATGGTGATGGTTGATCAATGTCTGTTACATCACTGAGAGAGGTGGCTTCTGTTTGAAAATAACAGACTGGGCAACAGTGACGTAGGTTTAAAATATACATAATCGGTCTTATAATGTTCCTACTGCTGGAACTCAGGTCTGAGAGAGACTCTAGAAGAGGGGATGGGCCCCGCACTGGATCCGCTTGATGGATTACCATCACGCAGACCCAGAGCGGGCAGGTGAATGTCACACGTCTTGTCTTCCATTTTTTGTTTTCAACAATCAGTGGTTGACTGCGATATCACTCATATCACCTGATGGTAAGCAGTGTTAACCAATCTGGATCACTAAATAGCATATCATGTATGCAGCACGAAGAGAGTTGCAGAGACAACAGACCCCTGAAGAACTCTAGCATTAGTTGTCATGGGCTCCGATGAGCATTCATTGTAAACCACTCGAAAAGACCGTTCGCTCAGGAAGTCTTTTACTTGCCTAGATAAAAGACAAAGTAGTTAGACCAGGAGAATTACCGAACGCTGGATTTTTACTCATAAGACTAGCGACTATACCCTGTCGAAGGCCTTTAAGGCGTCTAAGGAAACGGCAATCGCTTCTCCATTCTTATCGCCGGCATGTTTTTTTTTCGTTGTATATGCTGGTTTCCTCACCATGTTTTCCTTCATCGCTTTGATAGCATGGTGATGAAATAAATTACAAGGGTTGTTAATCATCTGACCTTGCATCTATTGAACTAGTCAGTAGTGCGTATATACATAGGTAGCTAACATTCTTAAGGCTATCTATCTCAATTCTTATTAATCCGGGTCCATTGTGAAATTGTTACAATGTTTTCCTCTGTTTTGAGTACGATAAAAACGTTGTAGTGTTTCATTTTGTCACGTTTCAACAAACGAAGTTTTCGGGAATTCCCCTATATCTGTTCTTAGGAACTGCTTGAGAGGATAATATCGAGTCTCGAGATGATATCGAAAGACGAAAATATCGAGCCTTATCAGCAAGAAAATGGTAACAGACAGTTAGCACATTTTTCAGGAAGGAATATTTTCTTCCAGAATTTATAAGTGTTTATGATAAAGTCATGCTGATATAAAACTACTGACCTATTAGAATGGATATTATTGTCACAAATCCTTTTTAATTAGGGAAGCAAAACTTTCCAACAAAAATTGCGAACTATCTCTGACGTATTCTTCCTAAAAACACTTGATATTATTTCATCTGCAAGTGCGCTTGTGGTTTGCTTCCTTTGATTATATGTAATGTAAGACAGTTAACCACTAAAGAAAATCCTCCAAATTTTGTATTTGCTGAATTATTTTCAATCTCTAGTAAAAAAAAAATATTTTCATCAACAACGAATTCATAGCGGCTATTATGAAAGATTGGGCGACATGATATTTGACGTAAACTTACGTACCAACAATGTCAGTAATTCGTTCTGAAAACTTCAAAGCTGGTAGGAAAAAAACAAATACTAAATTTAAAAAAGATTACAACTGTATGTACCGTTTGAGAGGAACAGGAAGGGTACAACAAGCAACGGATATATCTCATAAAGAAAAATTTGACTCGAGGTATCACGCGATTACTTTTGGGCGCAACACCGCGCGGCCGTTTTCGCAATATGGAACCTGATGGTGGAGTATCAATGATATTGGTATATATCACATTAAATGTTAACAAATCAAAGATACGACAATTCTCATTAATTATTGAGTTCGTATCTTTGATTTGTTTCTTAATTTAATGTACGAGTATTTAAATCAAATCAGTGAAAAATAAAAGGTTACGGTAATTAGGCAAAGAACGCTGAATTTGGAGGATGACCGAAAGGTGAAAGTTTGTTTCTATGTGTATGTTGTTCATTTTCCATCACGCTAAAAGGACTGAACGGGATATTATTTATAAGATTTGGATATTATTATATCAATTAGAAGGTACTATTCTAGATCAACATAAAAACTAAAATTATTGAACACGAGTAAGCTGTTACATACACGCACGAGAATCTGTTGTTTTAGAAAAGATCTTTTGTCCTACATCGGCGCAGTTATTAATGAGTGGTGTTGCGTATTAAGAATAATTTCAATGAATTGCGGAATAAAATAAATGAAGCCTCTTTTCCATTTTTAATTCAATATTATGTCTGGTTAATTACCTGATGTACTCATCAGTTCTTTATGCAAAATATTATTAAACTAGCGCTAACTGCAATTACCTTATCGCTCACAGTTGAATTCTGTTAGGTTCAAAAACATGTTCTAATAGTTTTATCAACTTGTTTGTTAAAATTGATTATAACTGAGCCGATCGGCCATTTGGAACATACAAGCCTTGCAGAAATCTATATGATCTGATTGTCGCTACTTGTGATGGTAGGGTCTATTTTTGTGTTTATTCAATTATAGTTTTATTACTTCATAGTTCTTGGATTCGGTTTTAGTTCTCGCCAATGGCTTCACCTACCAAGCAGAAAATTATTCCTTAATAAATACTCCCGTGATAAATAGTAGATATCCTCTGTGGTACACCAGGACATGGCATCAAATGCATCGCCAGCTGTTACCGACTCATTAAGTATATAATGTGACTTTTATAGGTCCAAATACTCAAACGCAACTGAAAATTAAGTCAGCTTTAATCAACTGACACAATTTTAAAACGTTAGTTTGAACTATGTACCAGTATTAATGTATTTGTAAACACAAAATTGTAAATATATGTTGTATCGTTTACGAGATATTTCGGACAGCGAAATGTGGCAAATATATCATCAATGTCGTGTTGTTAGTCGAAGAACCTTCCGGGAACGATAGTTCAAGGTTAAGTGATAAATTATGAAAAAGAGCCATTTCTTATATATTTTTTAAATTACCCATATGTATAGTGATCAGTTGTGACGATGGATCGGCTGCACATAAAGACAACAACTCCGTTTTTCATGATAAAAGAATAGAATTTCTAAAAGAGTAACCTTGCTAGCTTCTGATTTTATTATGTGTTCATGTAGGCCTATTTCAAATATAATATTTTAAATTGAATTGAATATTTATATTAATCCTGATTAATATAAATATTCAATTTAATTTCGTTCGTAATTTTGTTTAGAACATCTTCTAAATCTCTACATTTGTGATGTCTGTTGTAAGCTTTCGGAGTGATTTTATAAAAAATCCCAGTTTATTACTTATCCGACCATCAAAGTAATTTTGAAATTAGTAGGTATTCTAGATTCACCTCAGTGTAGTTACTCAGATACCCGCGAAACGAGACACAATAGTAAAACAATAACAGCGCGGTCTCATAGGACCGGTTGGGGATTCAAACGTTAAAGCGGTAGACATCATAAGCTGATTTCCTATCTCAAAAAAAAACCAATACGTACTTCCTTTAAAATGACAAATTCCCCACCCACAAACAACCACTGACCAATTCAGGATATTATGTCGAATAATTACACTAGTTTACAAATTTTTGTTTTTTCTCTTACCCATTCCCAAATTTATACCAAACCTGTTTTGTCTAGTGTTTTTATCACGAAATTGTATGTAAAATATTTTTATCACGTCAAGTTTTTTTATTATTCAAGAAGTTTTTGAAACAACAATTTTGGGGAGTATCAAGTGTATCAAACGTTATAGTTGTGTTTAATTAGTAAAATTAGTTACAAAAGAATTGTTAACATGTCCTCAAGAAAGTATTAATTTAATTCGAATAACTTTTGTTAAGTTTGTGGTAAAGTTATTTTGACAAACACGACAACACCAACTAGAGAAGCAGTAAAACAGGGGTATTTTCAATACTTCCAAATTCCCGTAACAAACATTGAAAATATTGGTTTCTGAAGTGATATGTGAAAATAAAAGAAGCATATTAACTAACTGGGCTACAGGGAATAATATAAACTTGCGTTTCATGCCCGTCATTGCTTGCAGTTTAAGTACAGAAAATGACTCAAAGCACATGGGCTTGTTCATTAAATTTCGCATATTTAAAAACCGTCTGTCCCAAACTCTCTGATACTAAAATTAAAGAAGGAATACTTGTAAGCCCCAAATTAAAAAAAAAATTGAATAATAACAATTTTGATTGCCACTTATTTAGTGTTGAAAAAGATGCCAGAACCAGTAGCTTTGCTTTCTTGGGCAACAATAAAACTGAGGAATATGAATAAATTGTATCTTATTTATTGATTAAATATCTCATAATGAGTGTACATATGTCATTGAAAATTTATTTTTTACATTCACACTTGAATATTTTTCCTGAATACCTGGTAAGCGTGAGTGATGAAAATAGCGAACATTTTCATCAAAATTCAAAGTTATGGAGAGAGGTTTCGAGATTTGTGGGATAAAAATATGTTAGGCTATTACTATAGGAGAACCAAAAAAGAAACTGACACTAATTAGAATGAAAGTTGTGTCCGGTAATTATTTTTTTAAGTAGCGGCTATGTGAGAAAATCGAAATATAAAAATATTAATATTTTTAAAACTTGACGTGCTAATTTTTTTTTTGCTTCCATATCCAACTAAGGGTTAAATACCCTACCCATTTTCATTGGTTTCATGTATGGGTATAAAATCTTGTAAACTAGTGTTATCTGCGAGTTTGGAGATTTTTTTCAAACATGATAAGTCTCAAATCGTAACGAAGCCAAAAAAAATTGTATAGGTCTTATTCGATTTGATCTGCCTAGCCATCCCCAGCCCGGTAGACTGGTACGTCTTCAAGAGTTCTGTAGATAAATGAGGTTTTCGTAGCAATTGACGATTCGACAGAATTCGAGCATTAAAAGGACAAAAAGCGCTATCAAAGCTGAAATAAATAATCTTAAACGATTTGTGGTTTAAAATAGCTTAAGTAATCCTCAATAGTTAATCCTTACTGTACTATTTACATAATCATAACTAGTATGGGTAACGGATTAGGAGTTGATTCTGGGGGATTCCTGTGAAACATGATAACCCACCATGCGTTATTGATAATGGCACAAACTTTGGTCTGTTGTCAAATCATTAGAATTGGCTCTTTGATAGTGAGAACAATCAGCCAATGAGAGAGATGTATAGTCTGCTACTTAGTATTATCAATAGTGGAATTTGTCAAGACCGTGGTCAAGACATTCTGACGAGTTATAATTTTATAAAGTTGAGCCCTGGTGGAATTTAGTTAGGTATATATATAAATATTTTTGATTAACTTTGCCCCATACTCCTGTATGGTGGGTGTTTTCACAAACATCTAAACAGGATTCCCAAATCACGAAAAACTGTCTGTAGGAAATCGAATCCGCGACAGCGCAGCAACCAATCGTTTAACCACTGTTTTACCGTGCCATCTTGCTATTCATCATCATTGCAAATTGTAGCGTCTGAGAGTTAGTACCCATTCGTACTTTTAGGTGTACCTTAGCAGTCTAAAGTCTGTCTCAATCTGCCAGAAGGAACTATAAATACTCTACAATTTGAAGAGTCGTGTTCGATATGCAATTTTAATCAAATTTGAACGTTTTTAAGTACGTAAATGGTCTTTCAAGTCGAATTATTTGATAACGGTTGAACCTAGTTGTTTCCATTGTCATCTATTACACCGGACCATTCATCTTTAATTAGTCATATTAGAGCCATCAACACAACACCGACACTAACAATACTTTCACTTCCGACAATATCAACACATTTCCTATCCTATAATAGCAAGAAGTCATCGATCTTCCTGAAGCAAAAAGTCATCGATATGTGAAGCATATCCTAACCTACAGTACTTAGTAATGGTCGCTCACAGAGACAGACCGAAAGTTTTGCCTTTAAGTTTGTCAACGAACAATGGAGCGCAATATTCTGGTTGTCAAAAGAGCTGGCAAAATGAGGAACACAATGTTGCGCTTATAGTCGGTGATCATAGATGTAGGAAAAAAGATTGCTAAGCTAAAATGGAATCGGGTAAGTCAGATCAGCCTCAAGACCACTGACTGCTGGGCAAGTGTCTTTACAAAGTAGGTATCTGAGGATGGAAGATGCAGCCGAAGTCGCCTTAGGAAGAGATGACCTAGATGTCTACTACAAGGACTGGTTCGTGAACAGAATATTTCGAAGAAGTTAGGGGAAGCTTTTGCCCAGCTGTGGTAAAGTGTAGGTTAAGATTTAAATAAAAAGAATGTGTACTAGTTGTAATGAATGAAGTTTCAGCTGTAAAACTGAAACAACTGAAGATAGTTGTAAGATTGAAACAATGTAAAGTCAGCGACCTGCGTCAAGGTCGGCCATTTTATTTTCACCGCGTAGTAAGTAGCTAGTTAAAATTGTCCACCCCCTCGAATAAATATTGAATGTCTGTGGGTTTGTAAATAGTTTCTCTTTGATTATAATCGTAAAAATATACAAGCAAAGGCTTAGATGAACCAAGAGATTTTTTATTACTTATTGTAATGTTTGCGCTTGCCCACTATCTTGCTTGATAGTAAGTGATGATGGTGCACGCTTGCTTGTATCTATCTACAAAGGAAGACAGACCCCTACAGGGACTTCGGCTCCTTATCTATACGTCCAATGAATGTGTAAAAGTAATGGTTATGGCTGTTTATTTGGAGGATAAGGTGGAAAATTACGACTACCGTCATGAAAATGAATTTGATGGGATTAAAATCTCTTCGATTTTGTCTCAACCCATAGACGTAGCTACTACCATATCGGGTGCGGGGACCCCAACTTGTAAGAGCCTTGACGTATGCAAAAATTTGCAGATGATGATCCATTATCTCCATCGTGGCCTATCGTGACTCTATTTCACTGTCTTTATGCTATTAGGGTGAGTCTATTTTGTAGAAAAAACCCTCATTTTATTTTGATTCTAATCCCCATCGGGACTAGCTAACACTAACTCATTCTGACATAATTTACGAATTAAGTAAGATAAACTTATCTACGTATTTCAATTGCATTTACGAGTACTTTAACAAAGCATTACTTAAACTGTGCAGTTTTGTATCACGCAGTAGCGTATCTTTGATTGTTTTCCGCCCTTATTTACAAACTGTCTGTGAAGGACAAAACAGCAATGCATGCATAACTTGTGGTTTTTTATTTTAATATTTTTATGTGTCATTACAGTAGGTACATAATGTAGAGTTTGAGCTAAAAATCTACTTTTGAGGTCGTTGCAATGTTTAATCTTTTTCCTTATTATTCTTTGTTTTTGTTATACGTTTTTTTAAGTGTGATATAAAAATATATCTTAAGTGATTGGGAAGTGGGTTACGTGAATTCGCAAATCTTAAAAGCCGTTATCTGGGCTGCTTGAAATTACTGTTTATACGGAAGGGGAACTACATCACATCACAACAGTGGAGACATTACACGCATATCATTAAACTATCGTTAATGAATTAAAGATAAATTGTATTGTTCAATAATATCTGCTCAAGTGAGCGGTATCATAATCTTGCTTAATGAGTGTTACTATTTGTAACTCATGTAAACAAACTTCGTAATAGTGTGAAGGTTTGCTTACCTCCCGCTAAGACTCCATGTCGCACTATGTAGCTGATGTCTTCAAACGAAATGTTGAGCGAGTCCTCCACGAGCGACGTGGAGTTAGTCTCCTGGGACTCTGAGTGTTCGCTGGCCATGTTGAAAACTTTCACTCACACACAAGAAAGAACTATAACACAACAGAACGCACTTTATCCATCGCGCGCTAATTTGAACAAAGAAACGCGTCCGATGTAAACAAAGAGAGTGGCGCGGCGGTGGCGCGTGAGGCGGCCTGACGCGCGGGCTCGGGCAAGCGAACTGCGCTGCGCAGGCGGCTGGCGCTGCTCCGCCGACGATTATCGGTCGTTCTCCCCCACTCCCCACATGCACGCAGTCGGCCCAGCAGTCGGCAACTCGCGCGGCACCCGTTATCGCTGCAAGACAGATAGGCTGTTGTAGAACTAGAGCCGCAACACTAACGCAACAACGGTCAATGCCGCGGCAATACACGAGCATTGTGCCCTAAACAATTGTTGTGGGTCGATTCACGATGTCGATAAACTACCACTCATTATTGTTTACAAATCTATTGTCTATCAGCATACAGAGGCAAGTGCTTGATCGAAAGTAATTAATGAAACATGAGCTGATCTAAAAGTAGTGGGTATTTAGTAAAGAAATAGAATATTTTGCTCCACATTATGTAATACTCCATTTTTTCAAACATGTTAATACTAACATAAACAAGACACCAACACCCGTAACAAATATCTAAAATATATAATTATGTGCTCGTGCAGTAATCGAACACACGAACATGCAGCGCAGCAGCCATACGCTCAACCACTGCGCCAACCGTGCCGTCAAAACTATGAAGACCGGTACTAATTTACACGTGCACAAATTACTCATTTCATTCCTTTACTGTGCAGAATTGTATACAATTTAATTGACAATAAACTTGTCACAAATGACGTAGAAAATCAAGATACGTACAATAACAGTTGTTATATAACTGGTATGCTCTGTAAGGAGTATGGAAAAGCAACATTCACCGCTTTCCATTTTCATCTATACTGCCATCTTTTATGTATTCTAATCACGCTACCTACAGATAACTTGGAATGCCATGCCAGGGTTAAAAACTAGGTAAATCAATAACACATTATAGTACATTTTTCGACGATATCGACGTAAAATCGTACATATTTATGGTATCTTTTAACACTTATAGCATTACCGCATTGACAGATCTGGTCTGGTCATTGAGGATATTCCGTAAGACTTTCACGTAAACAGGTAAATATTCTAGTTAGCAAGTTGATAATTATAATTATAACGAAGTCAAGCGTAGCAAATTATCTTATCTTTGAATATGGATTCTTTTCAGTATTATTTATTTTAAACTGTGTTTTTTTACTTCCTTAGCCAGTAATTAAAAAAAGAACTAAGCTAGTTACCTATAGGTGTTTATAATATCACAAACACATGCAGAGATAAAATGTAGAAACAATGGTAGGTAATAAATTCAGTTAATAAAAACATGTTTCACCACTGTTATGCTCCAGAACGGATTAGGTGGGAGTTTTCAGTTATGTAGGTGAAGGAACCGCAACTACAACTATAAACTAGAGTTAAAGTAATATAAACATGTTAGTATAAACAAATGGTAGGTACACGTAAACACTACCATTTTACTATATGTATTCGTCACATACACAGACGTAATAATCTTCCAATACAGATTAAAATGACGTCACATACCATCAATAAATAAGCAAGGAAATGGCGTAGAACCGATTGTTTAGAGCATTGTGATGCATCTACGCAAAACACTTTCTCACAAAACAACTGCGCAGATGATTGTTGCCTAAAGTAGAGAAGGGTGTAACTGAGCAAATTATAAATAAACAGATTTTAACATTTGTTTATTTTGGTTTTGCTATCTTTAACATTTGTTATTGAACTAAACTTCTCGGTATTGTTACTTGAGAAATGATTACAAGATGCAGTTTGTTTTCCTGTTTCTGATTATTTAAATGCTGCGTTTTCCGGTACGCGGTTGCGACTGCAGAATCTTTTGGCCCTAATGGCCATCTGTTCTGCAATCAATGTGCCCTGCCCATTTCCAATTAGGTTTGCCGATTTTCGTGCTATGTCGATAACCTGGGTCATAGTATTACAAATTTCCCTTGTAATATTGGTCCTGGGTTCTCTTGCGGATACCTTCATTCCTGATTTGATCATGTAAGAAAAATCCGAGCATAGCCTCTTCCAGTTAAGTGACTGTAAGTCTTCTGATGAAGCCCATTGTGAGAGTCCACTTTTTTGAGCTATATATATGTCATCACTGGCAAGACGCACTGGTCATAGATTGTCGTTTTAAGAAACTTTGGTATCTTAGATGAGAAGTTACCACATAGCTTCCCAAACTTTGCCCAGCCGAAATTAGATATACACAACCTGACTGTCTGTCCGAGGTAAATGTAATCATCCACAACCTCGAGTGTAGAGTCTTTCATTTATGATTATGAATGTGTAAAATCTGTTATTTTGAATGTCTACATACTTATAGATTTTTATAACTTCATTTTATTTTTTTATATTTTTATGCACTTTGTATAAAAGCGCAGATGCACTCTTGTTCTTTGTGTGGCACAATAGTGTGCGCAGTTGTTAGCGGCTTATCTTGCTTCATGCAAAAGCACAATATTTGTGACTAACGTATTACAATGTTTGAATGTGTCAGTTTATATGGTTTAGGTAGGCACCGTTTTTTTTTTATCACACTGGATTGAATTTTAGTGCCTACTACTTAAATGACTCAAACCACAAAAACCTATAGTTAAATATTATGATTTTTATATATGAAAATTATGAAAACAATAACTTGCTTGAAACATATAGATGATAAATTGATTCACCAAATACTTATACGATGAATGAATTGTATTTATTGACGGTGAAGTGCCAATAACTGGCATTTTTTTGGAAAAATTACTTTTTTGCTATAATAATATTATAGATGTATGTTTCCTTGTATTACTGAAATCTCCGAAACGGATATTTAATTGCAACTGGATGAAGTGAAATTGTGGATACTTCTCCAACTAATCCGACATGTCAATTTATAGTATTACCTCCAAACGTATTTGGGTAAGCAAATTTTTGATTTTACAGACAGAAGTTATTGGTACTTCGCCGTCGTTATTTGGTGGGATATATTAATTTTTGTATGTATGCAGCTCATCGTGTAAATCCTAAGTTTTATAAAAACCATTTTATTTCTACCTACCACTAGCAAGATTGTAAAAGAGTATGTTCTTCTCGAGTAATCGGCAATGATGCCCACACAGCAATAGCCAACAATAATTAACCGACGTCTCTTGTGTTTGCTTTTATCATTTTGCAAGGCGCTAAGTGTAAATAAATAAAACTGATTAGAATTTTCAAAAAATAGATTCACTGCATTCGGATTTTTTCCTTTGTGCATAATTTTTAACCTGAATGCCAAATTTGAACTTTCTAGAACATCTAAAAAATGCTAATCCACATCTACTCAATGTAGATTAGCATTTTTATCTAGGTAGGTATATGTCAGTCAGAAAAATCACCATTTTCGGGCGTTAATATTTACCTAAATACTTGTAAACTATTTGTGCTGAATTAATAAAATATGGGAATTTAGTTTATCTAGAGCGTATCAATATGCAAACTAAAGGCGTATTTTAAAAAGGTGGGTTTGAAGGGCTTAAAAGTGGGTCTAAATGGTCCATGTAATTTTACACACAGGCGCTGCTCGCTAGTTATCTCTTGGCTTGACACGCAGACAAGTATCTAGTTCGTCAGAAATTCTAAGTTAAACCGTAGTTATCACAGCTCAAGGTGATCCATTTCATAAAAATGCAAACTTCATTTGTAAAGCGGTAATTTTGCCTGATGACTTTCTATAGGCATTGTATAGGGCAAAAAGCTTGGGAGTAGCAACACCCCAAACACATTGTTTCAACTTTAACAATACCTAAAGATTTGTTTATTATTTTAAAATTTGATATTTGTTAAATTAACCTATCACATACACGTAAAACGAGACACAATAGTAAAACAATATCAGCGCGGTCTCATAGGACCGGTCGGGGATTCATGAACTAATGCAAATATTTAATTTATAAAATACTAGCTTTTAACCCGCAGCTTCGCCCGCGTACATAAAATATAGCCTATGTCACTCAAGAATACAGCAGCTTTCTATTGGTGAAAAAATTTTAGCAATCGGACCAGTACTTCGACAGATTACCTCATACAAACAAAAAAACAAACTTTACCACTTTATTATATTAGTGTAGATTGCATTTATGTAATTTTATTTCAATTTTTCTTTTATTGTGATGACTGTATGGTCCCTCATGTGGATGATTATTTTTTCTTTTCAATTATTTTGGAGTTGGTCTGGCAGTTTGAATACTTAATGCACCCCACTCAAATATCCGTTCTTTTGTATTGTTCGTTGAGTCTTTGAGCTCCTTAGTAGTTTATACTATGTCCACACGTATGTCTACATGAATATATACAAAAGACTTGCATTGACTCACAATTGGACACGTCCACTCAAATCTGTGTAGTTCTTTCATGAACAGATTATCTTAGACATTAATTTGTACGGTTCTTATTTGATTTGATCATTAATTGTTTTCTGTACCTATGCACTTTAAAAGAGACTGATAACCGAGTTAGTTTCAGTGTTTCTTGTCAGGGTAATCAAACTGCTAACAAAACCGGTCTCATTTAGTATTTGATGTGTAAAAGTGTTAGTTAAGTACATATATTGAAAATAAATATCATTTACTTAATGGAAGAGATAAAAAGCGATTTATTGGAATTAATTTCTTTATATAATTTACCTGTATTTAGTATTACTAATAATTTAATTAAATAACATTACTAAGGAAGTAAGCAAAAACATTAAAATCACTTTGTAATTACGTGTAGCTATAATTATAATATACTCGTATGATGCGTGAAAAATAAAAAATAATCAAGAATTAAAACGAAATAATGCCAAAGGCTTTTAGTTAATTTTGGAAGAAATTAAAGTGACTGGTTAAAATTTGTATTTTCCTAATAAAAAAAATTTAAACAAAAAGAAAAACTGATTTCTCTTAAATTAATTTTATATAATTATAATCATATTGAATACTCACATTTTGAAAACTTATAACATCCGAAGTGTTCCAAAGCGTAGGTACCTAATCGTTAACCAGATACACTTTTTCAAAAAGCCCTACTTACATACAATTTGGCTTAGTACCGAAGCGATCCTACTATGTTGGTGAACTAATGTTAACTATCCATTGACAACGGAAGACTGCGTGTTTTATCAATTCGTGTTACCTAAACATTTCGACCTACGTCAATATATGTATATTATTTTTTATCGCAAAAATAGAAACACCGATTTTCTGAACTGGGTTAAGAGATTTTTAGGTAAGATAAAGTCGAAGTAATATTAAGAGCACTTAATGGTTTTATATGAGGGGTAAAAAATGTATAATTCACGATTAAAATGAAAGGTTTATACTCTATTGCTTGATTTGTTTTATGACCATCTCAATTAATTACAAGATTTAATTTTATTAAAAAAAAGTAAGGTTTTAAAAAAATTACAAACCGAAAAGTTCTAATTGAAAAAGATACATCACCACATAGTATAAAACAAAGTCGCTTTTTCTGTCCTTATGTAAGCTTAAAGCCTGGGATACACTAGGGAACATTTTGTCCCGAAACACGACGCGCAACACTAAATTTACGTGACGCTGCAACGTTGCATATTGTCCTGCAACATGCCCCGCAACATAGTACGTGACGCGGGGCATGTTGCTTGCTCCCGCCTCGAGAGCGAGCGCACGAGTCTCGCGTCAGTATGCATGTTCCACGTAGTTATTGAGCAACATGTTCCGCAACATGTTGCTCCATTTGTCCCCTAGTGTATCCTTGGCTTTAATCTTTAAAACTACGCAACGGATTTTGATGCGGTTTTTTTAATATATAGAGTGATTCAAAAGGAAGGTTTAAATGTATAATAAGCACTGATAATTTTGCACCCGTTCGAAGCCGGGGCGGGTCGAAGTAGGTTTATAAATTGCGGAGTTCTGAGGTAACAAATATAAAGCACATTATAAAAAGACACATACAAGTGAATTGAGATCCTCCTCCTTCTGTTGAAGTTAGTTGAAAACGATTGTTCCATCGCCATTCATTTTTGTCGAGATAAATGAGCAAAAGCGTGCTGAAAAACTACGTTGTATTAATAAAGCTTTGTTTTAGGTGGGAAATCATTTGATGTCTTCTCCCGCTCTTGGGCAGAGCGGGAGGGCGTGTAAGCGTTTTGCTGACTAAAACCCATGTTCCTTCTTTGCCTTCGTTCCAAGGTCCCACGGTTCATTTTCACATAATAAGGACAATCCCAGGCATAGACCCTGCAGGGAGGAAAATACAGTACCAAAGCTTGTATAATTGTTTCATGTAGGCAGGTTAGTTACACAAAAATGACTCATACATCTATCTGTGTGCAGGTGTGAACCTAGTATCACTACGGAATAAACTCGGTGATAACAAGCTCTAAATTAATGTATTTTAGCGTATAGATACCGTGATACGAGACTAGTATCTCTTTTACTATAATGATTCACGCTTTCGAGTACTCCAGTGTTTTGGTGAATGACTCATGAAAGGTTTTCAGCGCTATCAGACTTTGCAGCATCAATTTGATGTTAAATTAATAATTGTGTGAGTCATTGATTAGAAAAAAAATTGGTAACAAAAATAACAATTTTCCTGTTGGGTTCATGCAGTGGCTGAGCAATTGGCTGCTGGGGGTTCGATCTCGCACGAAATAAATATTTGTACGGCCAGGCCCAGGACAGATGATTGATTCGGATTTAGATGTCTTGTGTATGTGAGTTTCTTATGTTTGCGTTCTGGTTTCCGCACTTAGACCCGTTGGACCATTGTGCGTTGTATGTGAGTTTACATGTTTGTGAATCCATCCACAGTACTATGCACGCCGCAAACATTGCATTTGAGGATTGATTGGAGTATTGCCACGGCCGATACTCGTTAGGCCCACAGGGAGTAATGAAAAAGAAAACCCATGTTACTTGAACGCAAATGGCAACTGAATGACACAGATGTATTTTTAATCAGTAAAAGTTTGACCGGATATTTTCCATCTTAAAAAAAAACAATGTATAGGTACTGCTTAATGTATGCAACCTCAATATTTCAGCCGACATTGTGTGCTGCTCAGCCGCCCAATTAGAAATTAACACAATATAACAGGAGTACTGGAAGCCGCAGCTTTGGAATGCCTAACAAGGTGGACCGATGACCTGGTGAGGTAGTTGTGGGAGTCCGATGGATGCGAGAGGACCTTTCGTTTTGTCTAGCAGTCTGCGTGTCTACTGATTAGCAGTGGACGTCCTTCGGTTGAAATGATGAAGATGATGATGAAATGTAAAAGAAATGGCTTAACATCATATTCCGTACTGTATCTAATGCGACGAGTAGGTACCAACCCGCCTCATTCGGCTTGTCTTTCGAGCAAATCATTATTCCTTAATGAAAATTATGTCGTCTTATATTTTTTTTCTTTATTTCTTAACATGAGTGAGTGTAGCTGTAACTATATTCCGCCGGCAAACGTTGAAATTAATCACATCAAATCGTAAGTTTGTTTATTTTATATCGATGTATACGATTATTGATTATATTCATCAGGCACCTACATTGTTTTAACATAGTTCTGTTCCAGTCCACTTAATCTATCACATACCCGCGAAACGAGACACAATAGTAAAACAATAACAACGCGGTCTCATAGGACCGGTCGGGGATTCAAACATTAATCCTTCTGAAATCATAATCCTTATATAGAAAACCATATACCGTAATAGGTTTCCACCAACCGGAAGATGTCTTTCGGTGCACTCGCATACTGCGTACAGGGATAATCATGGGTTAGTTCCACGTTTTATGAAAAGTCTCTCAATTTAGTGTGGCTTCTGCGACTTGATTTCGGCCCCTTGTACGCCTTCCAAAGGTCCAGAGCACCGGGGTCCTAAATAAATCATTATTTATTTATTTCTTACCACATACTAGGGGTGATCCAAAAGTAATGATAATCAATATGAAATAAGGATATTTTAACAAAAAAAAATATATATTTCTCTACCTAGTCTCTTAGGAAATCAATACATTTAGTCCATTCTTTTTTTAAATCCATAATTCCCGTTGAAAAAAAATCTTTTCACCTCAGCACCTCAAACAAGTATGTTTTGCAGTTTAAAGACAGTGAGCAAAACTCGATTTTGCTGCGAGCGTGAGACAAAGTAACTTTTTAATTATTTTTTTTAAATGCCGAGTCAGTGCTGGGTCTACTCACAACATTCGAAAGATTTGAACTTCACTTTGTTCTGTCACTTTCACTTCGATACGAAAAGAGCGAGAGATAGAAACAAGTCGATTCAAAGTTCGATTTTCAAATTCCATGTATAATAGGCTCAAAAAAGAAACCAACAATAAAACGTTCGGAAACACGTCACCTATAAAATTTCAAATCAAGGTTTAAATGTAATTATTATACTTTTCTCTTAATAATCGAATTATATTTTTTTATGATCAAATAAATAGATGTTGAATTAAAAAACACGAAGTTTATCATGTATCTACATAATTATTTAAAGTTTTAACAATCTTTATTGTGACAGAATAATTTAGTAATAGTGCAATTTCCGAACGCATCTTTAAAAAATAGCGGGCTTTAATTTTTTATTGTTTTCTTCTTCTGTTCGCTAGCTACAAAGTGCGATACACGTTGGATATTATTAAAATAATAATAAATGAATATGCGTGAATCCAGTGATGATGTCTGCGATTAAATATTACCAAGTTGTATTTTTATTACCTTTACATTATTTGTTCTCGCTGCTGAAGTGAAAAATTGTATGTGCTACACGAGACCAAAGTTATTTGCATCTCGTGTCTTTGAATCCCTCGCTGCACTCAGGATTCTAACCTAGAATCACTCGCTACGCTCGTGATTCAAATATAGAATCCTTCGCTTACTCGGGATTCAAAATCAACACTCGCGGCAAAAACCAACTTTGCTCTCTTGTTGCACAAATAACTATTTCACCTCAGCACCTCAAACAAGTATGTTTTGCAGTTTAAAGACAGTGAGCAAAATTCGATTTTGCTGCGAGCGTGAGACAAAGTAACTTTTTAATTATTTTTTTTAAATGCCGAGTCAGTGCTGGGTCTACTCACAACATTCGAAAGATTTGAACTTCACTTTGTTCTGTCACTTTCACTTCGATACGAAAAGAGCGAGAGATAGAAACAAGTCGATTCAAAGTTCGATTTTCAAATTCCATATATAATAGGCTCAAACAAGAAACCAACAATAAAACGTTCGGAAACACGTCTCCTATAAAATTTCAAATCAAGGTTTAAATGTAATTATTATACTTTTCTCTTAATAATCGAATTATATTTTTTTATGATCAAATAAAGAGATGTTGAATTAAAAAATACGAAGTTTATCATGTATCTACATAATTATTTAAAGTTTTAACAATCTTTATTGTGACAGAATAATTTAGTAATAGTGCAATTTCCGAACGCATCTTTAAAAAATAGCGGGCTTTAATTTTTTATTGTTTTCTTCTTCTGTTCGCTAGCTACAAAGTGCGATACACGTTGGATATTATTAAAATAATAATAAATAAATATGAGTGAATCCAGTGATGATGTCTGCGATTTAACACCGGAAGAATTGAAGCAGTATGTAAAAATTTTATTTGTTCTCGCTGCTGAAGTGAAAAGTTGTATGTGCTACACGAGACCAAAGTTATTTGCATCTCGTGTCTTTGAATCCCTCGCTGCACTCAGGATTCTAACCTAGAATCACTCGCTACGCTCGTGATTCAAATATAGAATCCTTCGCTTACTCGGGATTCAAAATCAACACTCGCGGCAAAAACCAACTTTGCTCTCTTGTTGCACAAATAACTATTGTCTTGATCATCCAAAAACGCCTCTGCAGTAGTCATCACCTCGCTATTATTGTCATTTTTTTTGCCTCAGAGGTGTTTCTTGAGCCGAAAAAAAAGGTTAAAGTCACTGGGTGTTAGGTCTGGCGGATAGGGTGGGTTTTCAAGCAATTCGAATCCCGTTTCTTGAATGGCAGCCATCGCAACGGCGGCTTTGTGAGCCGGTGAGTTGTCTTGGTGAAACAACACTCTAACTCGGAGTTTGCGTCGTTTTTTTCTTTGATAACCGGCCGCAATCTTCTTATTTGGTCTGCGTAGTAAGAGTCCATAATAGTGGCTTCTTTTTCCAAGTATTCCACTATTATAATTCCTTCAGCATCCCATAAAACGGACGCCATAACCTTTCCTGCCGAACTTGACACAATGAATTTCTTCAGCGACGGGGAAGAGGCTCGTTTCCAAGTCTTAGACTCTTGTTTGGTTTCTGGATCAAAATGATGGATCCAGGTCTCGCCCATGGTCACGAAACGAGACAAAAAAAAATCCTGATCCGTCTGGAACTTTTCGAGATTCGCTCTTGAAATGTCGACACGTTTTGATTTGTGCTCGTCGGTTAACATTCTCGGCACCCAACGTGCAAAGACCTTTTTCATATGCAGTTTGTTCGCAATGAGTCTTTGAACACTTGTCAAATGACATCCCTCTGACCTCAGCTACATGCTTTATGCTCAATTTTTGATCTGCCAATACGATATCTTCGACTTTTTTGAGTTTTTCTGCAGTGTGGAACGTGGATGGGCGTCCCTCGCCATGTTCATCTTCTGTGAATGTTCTACCCAGTTTGAACTCCTTTGACCAGCGCGTAACTGTGGAATATGAAGGAGCAGAGTCTCTTTATGTTTCCACTATGTCACTTTGTATGTCTTTGGTACATTTTTTTTTCAAACGCAGGTACTTAATGACAGCTTTGATTTAATTTTTCTCCATTTTGATGTTTACTCTCTGACTGTTCGTATTCAAATGAATGTAACTCCCTGAAATCGTGGCCTTTTTTTATGATTTTTTTGTGATGAAGTACTGGATATATAAGGAAACAAAAAAAAAATATTTCATATTTTTATGAGCCCTACAAATATCCGATTATCATTACTTTTGGATCACCCCTCGTACTATAGAGAAACAATTAAATACACATTTAATTTTAGGCAAACACAATTAAATTTAAACCTGTACGCTAGGTCACCAGGTCATTTATAAATAAGGCCCAGCCTCTTTTGGTATTTTTTTGCGCGTAAACCACAGACCCATCGTGAACCTACAATATGAGGGATACTTCTTCTTCCTGCCCTGATCCCATATTACTTGGGGTCAGCACAACACGTTTTTTTCTTCTATTCTATCCTGTCATCCGTCACACTATCACTAACTCCCTCTTCTTTCATATCGCTCCTCATACAATCCATCCATCTTTTCTTTGGCCTCCCTCTCCCTCTCATACATATAAACTCAGAACTCTTTAAGTGACATGCTTTTCAGATATAATGAAGGCACGAATATCACAGGGGTAGGGTGTATCTATTTGGTTGGTAGTATTAAATACTTGGGCTTAGACTGAGTCGGGTGAAGATGAAATTCAGGGCGCCTGGTTCGATTTCGTTAGCAATAGTTGAATAGAAATATTTTATTATACTCGTAGTTTTGCTTGTATACCTGTATATCGCAATTGATGATGTAGGACTACGTATACTATCTCAATTGTTTGTGTAAAGTCGAAACGATAGAAGAAAGTTACTAAAGATTCGAGTAGAAAAGTTTCAGGCCGTCGAATACTCTTTTAAGTTACTGTAGAGAAATCGTGCTCTGCTGTTCGTTACTATTGATTACATTTTTTATATTCTTGCGAAGGAAAATGTTTCAAATAAATTATGAACCCATATCGATGCAAGATACAAAGTATTAATCACATATAGAGACAACACAATATAATATTCATAACATTTTTTGATCCTGCGCACATGTTAGATGTATTGGATAATAATGACAACAAATATGACAAATCTCCCAGTGAGTCACTTGTTATAAAATTAAGGGATCGATAAGACCTAACTAATTCCAAATCCGATAACTAATGATTAAATCTACCTTTAACTGGTTTGAATTTATTTTATTGGAAAATGAATCACATTGAACCTTACAACCTCGTAGTATTTTTATACTTACTCAATCAAAATGAAGATTAGGAAGCGCTATTATAGCTAGATAATATTAGATGGAGGTAAGATATTATCATCAACAACACTGATGACTAATCACCAAAAACAATGATAAAGTTAGACGAGTTTGAGGAAAATGATTCAACTGCCATCAAACTCGAAAAAAAAATGTATCTGAAATGTAAGCCTATTTGGGGATAAAGTGAAAGTGATATCAATTGAAATGAATTTGAATTTTTCTTAATATATAAAACTCATTCACAGCTCAAGAAACAATCAGCAGACTCCGAATTTCCTAAGTCTTCTTCTTCTTTTCGTAACGATGGTAGCTAAACTCTTAAAATTGTTTAGGCCCAGTAGGTACGATTGTTTAGGCTACATCAACTGCAACATCAGTGGCACTCATTAAATTCTCCGAAGTGCAGATGTATGAGAACTTGGGGTACTCCAACGTCTGGCTCATGTTTTGAGTAGGAATATCCGACTGGTCTATAAAACCTGATTCGGCAACAAAATAGGCCAAAGCCCTGGGGACGTGGCGCCCTTAAGTATCCAGTCTATCCCACCCATCTTTTAAAAGACGGCCTTTAAATGCTAGCCAGGACAGATAGGACCAACGATAAATGATATTTATTTTGCAAATAGGTTTCACGAAACACTTTTAGACGTCATTTTTTTTTTGTCATAATTATTAATCTAGATGAGGCCGGTGTTTCCTATCTGACTACCCTGAGAAGAAACACCGAAACAAACTCAGGGGTCACAGTCTCTTTTTTAATCATCAAAATCTATACAAAATGTATTGGTCAAACCATATGCGAACTATGCAGATTGGGATCTGAAATGGCCTTTTAAAGAAAGAACCATGCAGATTTGAGTGGACCTGTCCAGTCAGTGCAAGCATTTGTCATTCGTCGTAGAGCTCAACTTAGGACTACTAAGGAGCTCAACGACTTGACGAACAATACAAAGGAAAGGACATTTGGTTAGGCCGCAAAAAATACTCAAATTGCCACACATAAGTTAAAATTACTGAAAAGAAAGGAAAAAAGAAAGCTATCCACATAGTCCTCACATTCACAAAAAAAAGATATAAATAAAATTTACAAAATTGTATAAATCATATGTCAGATTGTAAAAAAAAAGAATATCAATGTCAAATTGAAATATAATTTGTGCACTTCTCCATTACATTTACAATGGAAAAATGCAATCAAAAACAAAAATCCAAAAGAATAAACGACAGTACAGTGAGTACTGGAGCAGGTCAATCCTAAGCCTTATTGTCCTCAACATAGTCCTTTATAGTATAAAAAGCCTTTTGGCAAAGTTTACGCTTTACAAATGATTTAAATTTATTGAGGCTTAGTTCTTGAATATGACCATCTAGCTTAGGCCGTTTGCCTAGTGGTTCCGCAGTCCTCAATAAAAGAGTCGTCTGAACCATCTCGGCCATGGGCCCTGCGCGTCTGTGACTATCGCGGTTGACAAAATAATTTGGTCGGATTATCTGCAGAGATTTTGTGTGGAAATTAATGAAAACGAGTTTTTCTTTGAATACAATTTATTATTTCTTTAGCAGCAGCTTTTTTTTTGATTCTATAAAAGTTTTTTTTTAATAGTGTATATTTGAAAATTAACACCGTGACATATTTTTTTATTTTTCCCTAAATCAGGTTTTTTTTTTTTTTTTTTTTTTTTTCCGGTAGGGGAATCATCAGAATGACTTCTCCCACTCTTGGGCGGAGCGGGAGGGCGTGTCAGACTCTTACTGACTAAACCCCTACCCCGTTCCTTCGTTACCATCGATCTGGGGGACACGGTGACAACCTTTCGGATACCGTGTTCCCTAGAGGCTTCGGCCCTACCGGGCCCCTACAGTTTGCTGACATCTCCTTGAGGCGCGCGTGGAACAGAACGCGCCGTCGATGACTAGGCTCGGTCCAGATTATTACCAGACTGCCGGACGGCGAGCTACCCAGCGCTCGCTGTCCGCGAGCCCGCGCCTACGGTGGTCGGAAATCGGGATCGGGATCTCGGCGGCGGCGGCGTGAGTTCCGTTGCCTCACGCGGTCGGCAGCCTCCTTCGCTAACATTACTGCTTCGCAGAAGGAGGCGACTGCCTGCCACCCCTCCTCGCTCCGGACCATGGCCTCTACCAGGGCCCGGCGCGAGAGGTCACCGCCGCCGATAGCCTCCACAAGGACACGGCGGTGCTCCGCCCAAGCGGGGCACACCTCTACCGTGTATTCCCTAAATCAGGTAACAGACATTGTTTAATAATTATAATATCTAAACCTTGTATTAACATTAACTATGAGTTGTGAGTATCTTGATAGTAAGGTTTTATTTCACAACCTCTTCTCGTGACGATCTAATTAAAATTTTGAATCTACTAACATTTGATACCTATTAAACGATTTGTTACTATTATGGACATTGAATTAAAAGATAAATTATTATTATTATATACCCAGCAGCTAGCTAACGGTATCGGTGGTGGCTAGCTGGTGGTAGAAAGTGGAAGCCAATTCCAAAGTTAGGAAAGCCAGGCACAGCACAGCGCACTACCTGGTGTCCCACGCGCTCCTTAAAGAGATGTCAGTAAATCGCAGGGGCCCTGCAGGGCCGATACTTACTAGGGCCAGGGGATGACTGATGAGACATTTTAGATAGTCCCAAGCCTGAATAAGCATGAGTCATTAGTAATCATAGAATTTGTTTGTTTACATGAACATTAGCTGAGCTAACCTAGGTCGATGAGTGACACATGCATATATTTTTTACTCATACGGGGGAAGCCGCCGGCAGTAGCTAGTTACATAATGCTTTTATAAAAAAGCGTCTTCACGTAATGCAGCTGCAACGTTTTACAACAAATATTTTTGCTTGCTAAATTATTTAGGCGTAGTAAATAGCAAAAATATTTTTTTTGTATAAGTATCTACTTAGATCTCCGTCACCTACTATTAATTTTTAAAGGTACTATTGGTGACTACCTAATTGAACCAGTATTTACTTTAATACTGGTTCAATTAGGATAATATAATTTGTTGTAGTTAATCATAATGGACTGGTCCAGCCAGTTATCAAGAAACTCCGTTTATGTCGTGTGACTCGTGTAAGGTACAAATATTTCTGAATAAGTACAAAATTGTACTAAATAGCTACTAGATGAGTACTAAGTGTCCGTGGTAGATTTTTTCAATAACAAGAGTTGGTCCCTACATTAGCAAAGCGAGTGGGGCGAGTGCATCCATGCGACTTATTTGCGCAGGTACCTTATAAGGCAGAGTGACGCTTCTACTGGTTCAGATCACTTAGCGAGTATCATATATTATGTAATATTTTTATTATAGAGGGATATTTTTTACTTTCACGCGGGCAAAGCTACCGGCAGATGCTAGCAAATAAATAAAACAAACAGATTATCACTGGATCTCATTTATTTTGTGTTAATTTTACATTATTGGTGTTATCATTCGGCATTCATATCAGTCATCGAATCTCTGATCATTCTGAGATTCATATTTTATTATTACTTATTCAGGTTAATGATCATTTTCTAACATATGTATTATAGGTGTCCGATTATTGAAAACCTCAAGAAAAACGTACGTGACAAGAAATGGTCACGTTGTGTCAATGTATAAAGTATGGAATTTATAATTCCGTACTGGGCAACAAACTTTCAATTAGGATTTTCTTTTTAGGACATGCCTGCGACACTATTTCTATATATTGCATCCAATTTTTGGAAGCGGCAATCAACAGAGGCGGCCATAACAGAAGCACCGAGGCATTGAAGCCCAATTCTACTATTACGATTGGGATTAAGGCCATAGAATTGATAGCACGTCCAGCATACTCTCTTTTCTATGGTTTTAATCCTAATCCTAAGATAAAAACCAATCACAAGTTTCTTTGCATGCTTTAAGAAAGTAAGTACAATGATTTATCTATGACATATTCCATCTTTGTAAGGTCCATTTGTCTTCATCTTCAAATAAACCTAGTCAATTAATACTATATTACATTAAACATAAATTAAGCTAACTAAACAATTCCTTTAAAACATTTTATTATCTTATACAGAAAAATAATTTAACTATTACTTAATTCGCACTATACCTTTGCAGAATAGTAACAGAAATTATTTTAATAATACTTCCTTATTATAGTTATTAAATACATATTATTTCGATTTAAGGCAAGATAATAGTGGCTCAATAATAATTCTGGTAATAATAATGGAAAAGAAATTGTTAATGAAATGATAAAAATTTACATGCCAAAGTAGGAACAGACAGTTTTTGGACAAAGAACTTATGATATCAAAGAATATTTTTGAATTTACCTAAAGATACAAATCGACTGATGAAAATCACAGAAAAAGAAACTACCCAAATATTTTTGAGGTCCCACAGTCATAAATTCGAATATCAGTCATGGAATCAGATCTGCTCAATAAATATTCAAAGTTTTACGCTATTATTAGATTATACTTATGTTATATCTTTGTTTTCAGCTAAATTGGTAACATGGAACATGGAATTTACAAAATATAAAACCTTAAAAATTACTATATCATTTGTGACAATAATTCCCTGTAAAGTGAACTTTCACTAAAGATGAAAATGTCAGTCATATAGACAAATATAAGATTTGTTGTATAGGTTTTTAATTTTAGTATGATAAAGTAATTTGTAAGTCGATATTTGAGTAAATAAATTGGTGATCTAAACAAACACAAACAAAATGTTAACATATATTTATGTGTCTGTCAAAATGATTGGAAAATACATTGGTAAAATAGCACCCCAAACGCATATTGCGATAGTCTTGGACAAGACGTAAATACATAAAATATCACATATTTCTCTAGCGCCTGACGCTTTACGCACTGTTTAAATTAGTCTAAGTACTTTGCTAACACTAAATAAATAGGAAACTAAAAGACCGCGAAGACAGAGAACTTCCAAACAGTGAAAAAACAATCCTGTTGCAAAAATTGTCAACCCTCAAATGTAATATTCATTTATTCTGTCAACGCGGTCTCTAATCTAATACTAAGTACTGTACGAAAGATCCCAATCCAATATCTAATGGTTAAATTAAAGTGTGTTTATTCATCTCTTGTTAAGTCTGTACCACAAGGCTGCAGCAGTCAGGGCATGCATCAGGACTGTGGTGGACAGGACCAGCGCCATGTTTTCGCCAATATCCACGTTCTCCATGTCCATTTCTTTGAGGAATGTCTTTGGTGTGATGTAGTGGCAGTATTCTGCAAAAATATTTTTTGTTGGTTAGCTCATGTACAAAGATATGTAAAAATATATGAAGGATTTTAAAATACATCTCCAAAATCATGCCCTTGATCTTTATTTGTTGCAAAATTGCGCTCTATAAAATGAGTAAATTGAAAGTTTTTTTTTTTGGCGGGAAATCATCAAAATGACTCTTTCGTGTACGCCACCGTGGCCGTGGCCATGGGCATTTACTGACTAAAATCCACTTCTTTGTTCCTTCTTTCCAGTATATTAAAAGTGCTGTTTCCAAATAATACGGGACCAATGGTATGTAAAAGATTTAGGTTAATAATATTCAGTATAACCCGATTTACATAAAGAAAATTTAAAAAATCTTTACCTTTAGAACAATGCATCCTGGTCCTATTAAAGCCATAGACAGAATGCACAGCGACGTGGAAACCAGCTCTGAAGTAGGAGATATGATGCAGCCAGCGGAACTGGTAAGGAGTGTCCACCAGGGCCAGGCAGAATCCGAAGACCGAGAACAGACACGCGAGGACTGGGCCGATGAACACTGCGATCTGGAAAAGGAAATTGATGTTGGTTATTCTTTGAATACAACTTCGTAACGGCTAGTTGGTAAACGGAAGAAAATTGTTGGTTAAGGGTTAGTTGATGGCCAGCAGTATCATTTTATAAATATAGGTTCATCATCACTTCAATTACATCGCCTAATAAACCATCTATGCTGTGCCTTCAAACTTTGTTGTAGTAGTATTTACAACCTTTTGATAATGTGGAGAAATCTAATCCTTGCAGCCAGGAGCTTCAGTGACAAACTTCGTATATCAAATGACATTTTTCAATACATTTACGAAGACATAAATAAACGGGAGTTGACGTGCATCTTCTGGGGGTTGCTTTGCGTCTAGTCTTTTACAATAAATGTAACAAATTGTGGTGGGAGCGAGCTCGCGCACTTTTCCGATTTAGTGGGAAAATAGGTATATTGCGTACCTAAAAACGGTGGGGATAAGAGTGGGTTTTCGAGTAAGTGTATTTAAAAAGCACCCCTCCTAGAGAAAAGGCCTAAGTCCCAACAGTGGGAACATGACACGGCCGATAATACTAATACGAGTAATAAAGTATTTCAAGACTACTTATTTAAACTAAGAAATATATAAAGATATTTACCCTAGTAGGCGTAGTAGACCCGATGAAGTAACCCCAGGCCTGCGCACACAGCGACGTGGCTACGATGGTGGCAAGGAACAGGGTGGCTCTCGTCGGCTCCAGAGGGTTATCCGTTAGCCAGTACGAGAGCACCACGTACGACACGCAGGATATCATCTGAAATTTAAAAAAATTACATTTAAGAAATGCTTTGCATACTTTCTGGGAGCTGATCCCTCGATCTCGTTTCCCTACGAAAATGAGGTCCAAGACTGGCTCACCTACATATTTATTTAAAATAAGGAGAAACTGCCTGACTGACAAATCAACGCACAGCCAAAACTACCGGGCCTAGTAGCGTTAAATTTTGCTCATGGTTTTCTTTTATGACGTATGCGAGAACTAAGAGAGGATTTTTCAAAATTCACACTCTAAAGGGATGAAAAGGGGTCAAGAACTATTTTCACGCGGGCGAAGCCGCTGAAGAAGCTAATCATGGAATAAAAATAGATAGTTTGAACTGTAATTTACATACAATCGATTAAGAATGAAATAAGTGTATTCTTTACACTGAACTAAGTACCTAAGGACGTTGAATAATTACGTCACGTGTATGCTTGCGTACTGAACACAATTTTAATGCTAATTAGGTAATACAATTGAGCTGGAATTGGTCACACGCTGGGTCTGCACGTAGGTCCTCGATTAGTCACAGTAGATACTACCTAACATCACAGTCATATAAAACCTTGAAATAAACACAAGGCTATCAAACAGCCATGTGTTTAATCGGTTTAACTTATTGTTATGTATATTTCGCACAAATATACATATTATACTTATTGAATAAACTTATTTTTTGGTGGGTTAACTTATCCCGCTATGAATGGGGCGAGAGTATCAGATTTTTAGTGACTACAACCCATCCGATTTATTAATTTGCCCTTTATATTTGTAATTTAGTGCGGTTACTCTTTCGAACAATCCCGTACTCCACTTATTTATTATACTATATTTTAATTCGTTCATTTTTAATCTAGTCTTATAATCAACTTCACTTAAAAAAAGTGACTAGAGAATTACAATTATTAAAAAAAAAAACTTAATACTATGGAAGTTAAAAGTACCTATTTATTTTGTGGTTATTCATGTACCTATACAAAAAGTCAGATGACTTTAACATTTAATAATTTTACATTTTTCCTCCTTTGTTAGAATTTTGAGTTAGAAATAATTCTATATTATCTGAACTTTAATAGTTGGTCCAATAAAAATTACTAAAAAAAATATTGCCAAGTATGAAAACTCACCTGAAATGGTAACTCCACTGCTAATATTGAAACTATGTAAGGTCCTAAATTGTACCATCGATTGAAGTATTCGCCTCGTAGTATCTCCATTTCTAAGGGAACTGAAAAGAAAGAAAAATATTGTTATTTTAAGATTATAAAACAAAATATTTAGTTGTTGAATAATAATAGCGATAACGAATGTGTTAGGTACTGGTTAAAACATAAAATTACCATGAGAACAATAATTGTGAGTTCTCTTCGGTTTGTTTTGCTGTTTTCTATTTATACTTTTTTAAGGTGGGAAATCATCAGAATGACTTCTCACGCTCTTCTCACTGGGAGGGAGTGTCAGACTTTTACTGACTTTTTCCTTGCCCTTTTGAATTCGTTCCAGGGTCCCGGGTCTTCCTTACAGAAGCAAACGCATGGTTTCAGATGCTTCGACCCTTTCCTATTTATATGTAAGTTCTTCTTTCATAATTATCTTATCTTTGGAGTTTAGAAGTTTAATTCCCACACGTTGAGTGGGAATTAACTATACCACGATGGACAATTGTTCAGATAACTGATTCAATTGGGTACCCCTCTCATATAAAAATGCTTAAAAAAAGGGTTTACCACCAGTTGATGACGCTGTCATTACGTAGCATAATATAATTTATTTATTCCAATGTACATATAAATTATGTTATTTACATAAAGTACCTAAAGCAAAATAGGTTTGCAAGAATTGTATTATCGTTATGGTATTGTAATATTGCATAAATAAATATATATTAAATATTTTATTATTCACAATAATAAATTCTACAAAAATGCGAAAAAAACTTGTAATGACTTAATTAGAATTAGTTTATCATTTAGATTTCATCACGTGAATTATTGCGTGACTATTTATCGTGGATTTAACACGCGGTACTAATCAAATGCGTGTTGACGACATAATTAATTATTTAATTAAATCAAACGGTCAGGTGTTTAAAAAACGCTGGTCATGGTGAAAAGGTGTGTGTTGTTGTATGTAGTTTATTTATTTTAGTATATTTTTGTATAATCGTTTTGTACGAGTATGTATGGTTTATTATTATATCTATTCTTGAATTCGTATTCTCTCTCTTATTTTTTTGGACCTATTTTTCTCTACATCACCCAAATGTCAACTGGTAGAAAATGCCTATGGCATTAAGCCTTGTAGGTATTTTCGCCTCTATACTTTTGTTTGGATAAAGCATTTAATAAATAAAGAAACAATACACAATTCATCTTACTTTCAACATCATTTGAAAAAAATCCTACTAAAAAAGGAAATTATTTTTTATGGAAAATTCTTACCTTCTTTCTTCATGTTTATTAGGATTTAATAAGTTAACATAAATAATGGGCTACTTACATGAAAGCGTGACGGACATCTTCCCAGTGTAGACGACAAGCAGCATGGACCCGTACAAGTAGACGTAGTTTCCGAGCACCGACTCTGCCTCACTGCCCACCCCGTGGTACAGGTAGCCGAAGATCAGCGCGATGACCACGTGCGCAGCTACTCGATACATGAATAATGACTGAAAGAATGGAATATCTGACTTTAGTTTTTTCTCTTCTGAAGGTTCGAAACCCATTGAAATAATTGACGCTCATGAGGCTCATTAGTTTAGAAATGTAAGGTTTGATTTAATTCATGAATCTCCGACCGGTCGCATGAGACCGCGCTGTTATTGTCTTACTATTTTATCTCGTTTTGCGGGTATGTGATAGATTAATTATAACAATAACTTTTATTAAGAATCTGATATAGTAGTTAGATAGGAGGAATATTTAAGTAAAGAGTTTCAATTCAAATAATGAATTTAAAGGGTTTTTATTTTATTTTTTGTCAACCAACTAGTTCAAAAGACTAATCTGAACATTTTCAGGAAGCTTACATCCTGAAAATGTTCAGATTAGTCTTTTAGTAATCTTTTTTGTCACGTTTCATCATCTCCCTAGCCTTTTTCCAACTAGCTAGGGATCGGCTTTCAGTCAGGCCCGCCGCAAGATGTTTTGGCGCCCGCGTGCAATACCGATTACGGCGCCCCATGCCATCGGTATCTATCAGTGAATTACTAAAATGTTGCTTTTTCTGCAATTCCGAATAAAAAATCGAATTTGAGCCGAAAAAACACCAAGAAAAAAAAATTTGGTGTACCTACCATACACAACAAGTACTTACCTATTCATAACTTCTCAACATAAATATATTATGATGAAAAAGCTTGATCTTTTCACACTATTTTGAAGTAAATTCAAAGTTCATCCTAAGGTGAAAGCGTCAGTGTAACCCGCGAAATTCAAATTTTCTTACGTTTTTTGCAATTTGCAGGCTAGTGGTAGGTAGTATGAAGTTAAAAATATCTTTTGCGACTAAAAATCATTAATATATCCCTCTTAGTTCATCTAAGTCGAGTAACGATTTTTTCAAGGTCAAAAACGTTCCTAGACTTAAGGCGGGCGCGACGTTAGAATTATCCATACAAACGTAATACCAAAATCATTTGCAATTTAAGCATATTTACACCATAATATGATGTTATTCGGATTCAGACAATAATTATCTAGGTTCCTACATCGTCTTATTGTTGAAAAACTTAGCCCAAACGAAATTTAAGCGAATTTAAATTTGCACATTTTCACAGCGAAAATGTCATGTTTTTATTTTGTTTTTTCTATATTATAAACAACAATATTTAAAAATATCCTTTCGTAGGAACACAGATATTATTATCAAGTTATAAATACTCGAAACAATAATGGAAATACATTAATTTTTCATTCATCATTTTTGGTATTACGGAACCTCTCCCAAATTTCCAATAGTTTGTATTGCTATCACAGCAAGCAACTGTCAGTGTGCGGATGATGACTTTACTCCAGTCGGTGTGTCCAAGAATTGTTTAAACTATCTGGATTGCTTCCATCAACCTCAAAAACGTGTTTTATTTCGTCTCAACTCGAGATAGCGCGCGGTCTCCGCAGGCCTCTTAAGTGAGCTTGAAGGCTTGTATTGATGATTTTTATGCTGCATGGTACCTATAAGTACCTACTTCTTTTAAAAATTGCAACATTCGATTACTTATCGACTTTCAGTTGTTTTTTTTTATTCAGCTTAGACATGAAACGATGGATACTGTTTACGCCGTTATCCCATTTTTATTTAAATTCGCGCTCTTTAAGTGGAATGTAATCCCTTCCTGTCCTTTTCCCACTCACACGCACCACCAAACGCCGAGCGAGAAGGAGACAGAAAGCGCGCGGTCACCGCGCGACTGCAGCGCCAGCAACGCATCTTTTCAAAAAAGGAAGAAAACGTTTTAGTGTGTGAAAATCAGTGTCATGGCTGCGTGCACGTCTTAATCTTAACCGCAAAAAACCTTATAAAAAGGAACTTCCATGTAAAAATTACTAATCTAGTGTTTACATAGCCGGCCGGCAGTGAATTTATAATAAAATCAAGTGAGAACTCTCTGTATATCGTGATACCTACGCTCGCGTTCTACTACGGGACGCTGATGCTGGAGAAGCAGGTCAGAAACGAGCTACAAGACTGGTGAGTCCTTCTTTTCCTTGATATATCTCCCGCTCCACCCGCTCCGCAAAATACAGTCCACACCATCCCGCTAATAACTTATCAATGTCCATACATTTTTTGGTCTGACTTCGAACCGGATTACCTCCCTTTCGTTCTCATTTTAATTGGTGTTAATGTAAATTCAGATAGTTTACAGTTACACGTATTCAAACCGCTTAAATTCATATCGCATAGGT
Organism: Mythimna separata; assembly: GCA_030763345.1. Lineage (NCBI taxonomy): Eukaryota > Metazoa > Arthropoda > Insecta > Lepidoptera > Noctuidae > Mythimna > Mythimna separata. The sequence goes on from CM061180.1 coordinate 13,588,456, forward strand.
GCTAAGTTCCGATAGCTTAGCACGTAATCAAACCGCCATTTTATAATTACCTACACGTGTCGATCTCCCGCGCCGCTAAATATTATTACTAAATTGTCTTAGTTCGCTATTTAAGTAGTAACTCAAGTCAGTTATAACTAAATACTTACTTATTTTATTGTTTTCACACTACAATCGTGATAGAAAACGTAGAATTTCACCGCATTATATACAAAAGTACCTACCTAGGTACTTACCTAGCTTACGTCGTAATCTACCTACCATACTTACTCAGTAAATCGACCTACGTGTATTTACTCGAATATTCAGGTATTTACCTAGACAACCTAATACTTATCCGTATTATTAGGCATATTATAATATACGTCCTGCTAGTGTATAGGTACTTACCCACTAAATCAATCGCTCACTGACCGCTTGATAGGTACCTACCTAACCTAGGGAAAGGCATACTTATTTAACTATCTGTTCCTACCTACGCATCATTTGCTCACCATGGCAGCTAAAATAGCAGTATTACAGGCTAAAAACAATGCAATATTCGCTCGTTTAACTAGTCTCAATGACTTAGCGAAGAAAATAACTTTATCCACCGCAGATCTCCGTTCCTCGGAATCATTCATGGCGGAAACCGAAACATTACCGGTCATCCGTCAGGATTTCATTTCTAATCTAGACTCCATTAATGAGCTAGGCTTTGAAGTTAACTCTAAGTTTGCACCTAATTACGAACCTCTCAATGCATTTGAAGATGTTTATACTAGAATACAGAGGGTTCGTTCCAGTATTACTGAGAATTCGCCGCGTCAAAACTCGCACACGTGCGAAAATAAAGGTGGGTTTCCACCGATTAAATTACCACCGATTAACATTCCTTCGTTTGATGGAAAAATGGATAGTTGGCCAATATTTTATGAGTCGTTTAAAGCTAATATACATTTAAATGAGTCGTTAAATGATTCTCAAAGAATCCAATACTTAACAGGGAAATTGACTGGTCCTGCGTTAAAAATAATTGCGGGCATCATTCCATCAGGCGAAAATTATTCATCTATTTGGGAAAGTTTAGTTGAAAAATACCAAGATAAGAGAGCTTTAGGGTGTCATTACATGTCTATACTTTTTAATATCAAACCCGCGACGAATAATTCTTCGTCTTTAAATACATTCGTTGAAACTTTCGACGCCGCTGTTTCAGCATTGGAGCAATTAAAGCTCGACGATTTAAAAGATTTTATGTTATTAAATATTGCAATGCGTAAAATTGATTCTGCCACCGCACATGCCTTTGAATCTTTTGTCAGAGACAAAGAAATTCCTTCTTATAAAAACTTCATAGAATTTACAAAGAGTCAAGTTAAAATACTAGATCGTACTTCATCGTCATCACAATCAAACCGCGGTCCTGCCTCGGCGGTGGAACCGCACCTTAATAATAACAATGCGAAACATCGCCCGCGCAATACCTACCAATCACAGACGTTTATTACGAGTGACGGCAAGGGTGTTGAGTCGTGTTTAATGTGTAACAAGTCTGATCATCAACAGTTATACAAATGTCCCGCATTTAAATTACTTCCCGCGAAAGGTCGTTTCGATTTCGTTAAATCCAAACGAGGATGTATAAACTGCCTAAGTCTATCGCATACTGCTTCGCATTGTAACTCCACTTACACATGCAAATCCTGTAAAAAGGCCCATCATACCTTGTTACATTTAGAAAATAATAGTAATAATAACGCGTCGTCATTGCAACAACCACCTAATCCGCCCGCACCCGCGGCCGTGCATTTCGCGCAGTCGCCTGGAGCTGCCTACGCCGCCGACGCCGCGATGTTGCCGTCCTGCTCGCACTCGCGGGCTTCGGATATGAACAACACCGCGCGCGCGAATGTTTCACTATGCGCTCGCTCTGATGATACTCCTTCGCTTCATAGTAATCATAGTACACATTCGCCTCGTAGTACTGTACTTCTTTCAACCGCTCAAGTAAACATTTTAAATAATGATAAACAAAATATTTCGGTTAGGTGTTTAATTGACAATGCTTCGCAAAATAATTTGATTACGTCCGCATGTTGTGAACAGCTCAAACTAAAACCTATTTCGCTTTCAAATTCGTTTATTAAAGGCATCGGGTCCGCTTCACAAACGGTTCATGGATACATCCCGCTGCTTGTAACCACGAGAGATAAAAAATATTCTTATAACGTTACCGCGTTGGTAGTTGATAACATTACCGACCGTATGCCTTCCGAATATGTTGACACTTCGGTAGTGCAACATTTGGTTGACTTACCGCTCGCTGATCCATATTGGCACATTCCGGGCGAGGTTGAGTTAATACTCGGCGCTCAGCTGTTTCCGCACTTGTTATTAGGTGGTAGGGTTGTCGCGCCCCCCGCACCGTCCGCTATTCAAACCGTGTTCGGCTATATTCTAATGGGGGATGCGCCTACTAGTAATTTTAACAAAAATAATACCGCTTGCACGTTGCAAAATATAAACACCGCTACCTTCTTCACGTGTTCTAGTGGCGTGAAGATGCGTGATAACTACGATGAACTTCATCTTGATAAAACATTGACCAAGTTTTGGGAAATGGAGGAAGTGCCTGTCAAGGGGTTTCTAAGTCCAGAGGATAGTCAATGTGAAGACATTTACACGTCTACCGTATCACGTGACGCGACTGGTCGTTACCGCACCGCTTTACCTTTTTGCCGAGATCCATCCGAGTTAGGGGACTCTCGCTCCGTCGCTGTTCGCCGATTGCTCTCATTGGAACGCAAGCTTCAGGATCCTGAGCTCCGAGCTAGTTATAATGAGGTAGTACAGGATTACATAGAAAACGATTATTTGTCCGAGGTCCCACCTGACAGCGAGGATTATTCGCAAGGATATTTCATTCCGCATCATGCCGTCGTTCGTCGCGATAAAGAGACTACTAAGGTCCGTATTGTTCTCGACGCTAGTGCTAAATGTCATAACAACATTTCACTCAATGATATTCTTCATACAGGACCGAATCTCCAGGCTGACATTTTTGTTTTGCTACTTAATTTCCGCTTGTTTGCAATAGCTCTAGCTGCAGACATAAAACAAATGTATCTCAGAATTCTTCTTCAACCTGAGCACCGCAAATATCAAAAGATTTTATTCCGCTTTGACCCCGCGCAACCTATACGCGAATTTCAGTTTAATCGAGTCGCGTTCGGTTTAAAATGCAGCCCTTTCTTAGCTATGCGCACTGTGCGACAGCTAGCGATCGACGAACGCGATCGTTTTCCGCGAGCCTCTGATGTGGCGTGTCAGGAGCTGTACATGGACGACTTAACCACTTCCGTCCCTACAGTGGACGAAGGAAAATCTCTTTCTCGCGAACTCATTGACTTATTTAAGTCTGGTGGGTTCCATTTGACTAAATGGGCCAGTAACTCACCTGAGTTATTAGACGCGGTGCCTCAGTCTAACCGCGCCGCAATAGAATTTTCAGATAATGAAAACCTGAAGGTGTTAGGCCTTAAATGGTTACCCGCGCAGGATATATTTACCTTTTCAACCGCTCCTATAAAGGAAACATATACCAAACGGACAATTCTGTCAAGCATAGCTCGCTTATGGGACGTACTTGGGTTCGCCGCTCCAGTAATATTATTCGCCAAACTCTTAATTAAAGAGCTGTGGCTACTTAAAGTCGATTGGGACGATCCCTTACCCGACGATATACTTTCTTTATTTATAAAGTTTAATGAGCAATTGCCGCTTCTATCCGCGTGTAAAGTCCCACGTCATCTAGGTGTAACCATCGGTTGCTCTACCAACATCGTCGCGTTCGCTGACGCAAGTCTGAAGGCATACGGTTGCGTCGTGTATCTCCACGTCACTGACGGAGAGGGAAACGTGCATGTCAATTTAATATGCGCCAAATCCAAAGTCGCTCCTGTCAAAGTCGTTTCTTTGGCAAGATTAGAATTGTGCGCTGCAGTCCTTATGTCGAAACTAGTCCGTCTGATTAATGAAACGTACAGTGCTCGTACAAAAATTGATAATATATTCGCATTTTCAGACTCAAAAATAGCTCTTTCTTGGATTAATTCCTTACCGCATAGATGGGATATTTACGTTAGCAACCGCGTCGCGAAATGTCAAGAAAATCTTGACTCGCGTCATTTCTATCATGTCAGTGGGATAGAGAATCCCAGTGATTGTCTCTCTCGAGGTCTTTTGCCAGAGCAATTACTCGCTCATCCGCTGTGGTGGCAGGGCCCTCCTTGGCTTTGTGCTCCTGTATCAAGCTGGCCGATCACCCCTTTCCTTCCAGAGGCAAGTGAGACCTTACCTGAATATAAAAGTAAAACATTCGTCTGCTTGACTTCCAAGTCCGCTCCTGGGTTTCTCTATGACCTGACGCAAAAGTTTTCATCGTGGAATAAAATTATACGTATTATCGCATATATTCTGATATTTGCTAAAATATTACCACGTAATAATCGAATATCCGCTTCTCAGCTCATAATAGCTGAAAGGTATTTAATACGCGTTGTTCAGTGTTTTCACTTTACTCAATTAATTCATGACTTAAAAACTAATAAAGTTATTTCCTCACCGCTCAGAAAATTAGACTTATTCATCGATGAACACGGAACGGTACGTGTAGGAGGTAGACTTTCAAATAGTAACTTGCCATACGAAGCTCAACATCCCGCATTATTGCCTAAACATGACCATGTTACTCACCTTTTAATTGACTACTATCACCGCATGCATTGTCACACTGGTGCCAATGTTTTGAGTTCTTTATTGCGCCAAAAATATTGGATCTTAGCGTCAAGGAATGTGATTAGACAACGTGTTCACCTTTGTAATTTTTGTTTCAAAAATGCTCCATCTCACCTTAATACGAAAATGGCTGACTTACCAGCTTACCGCGTTCAAGAAACCAAAGCCTTCGTTCATACAGGCGTTGATTACGCCGGTCCCATAAATATTACTCTATGCAGACGCCGAGGTCAAAGAAGCCAGAAGGCTTACATTTGTTTGTTTATCTGCTTAGTAACCAAAGCAGTTCATATCGAACTAGCTTCCGATCTGTCATCTGAAGTTTTCATTTCCGCGTTTAAACGCTTCATTTCGAGGCGTGGCCCGGTTTCTCATATGTATTCCGATAATGGAACGAATTTTGTTGGTGCTAAGTCTCAGATAAACGAATTACTTACCGATCATCGCATCGAATGGCATATGATCCCTCCCCGCGCTCCTCACTTCGGAGGACTCTGGGAGTCTAATATTAAAAGCATGAAGCTTCATTTATACCGCGTCATTGGTTCTCAGTTACTTACCTATGAAGAACTGTTAACTGTTTTGACTCAGGTCGAAACCATTTTAAATTCTAGACCGCTTTGTATTTTATCAGAGGACCCACATCCTGAGCCTCTTACCCCCGCTCATTTTATAATGGCTTCGCCCTTAACATACCTACCTGCCGCGCCTGTTTCTGAGGAAACTAAGACTCTGCGTCATCGGAAAGAACTGCTAGATCAAATGGTGCAGAGTTATTGGAAAAGATGGCGTTTAGAATATCTTAATTCATTACAAGTGAGACAAAAATGGCTTACTAATTCGGATAACGTTAAACCCGGTACTATTGTGTTGATACATCAAGATGATGTTCCCGCGCTTCGCTGGCCTTTGGGCATTATACGGGAGGTTTACCCGGGTAAGGATGGTAGAGTACGCGTCGCCTTAGTTAAAACTCCTTCGGGCACATTTAAACGACCTATCGTCAAACTTTGTCCACTGCCCTCTCAATAGAATAATAATAATTCAATTTCATAGTTTAGGTAGGTAATTACACATTAGGTATTTCATAAAATTTGTCTTTTAATTTTTGTCCGCTTTTTTTTCGATAATACTACGTATTATCAAAGCCGGGAGGATGTTTACGCCGTTATCCCATTTTTATTTAAATTCGCGCTCTTTAAGTGGAATGTAATCCCTTCCTGTCCTTTTCCCACTCACACGCACCACCAAACGCCGAGCGAGAAGGAGACAGAAAGCGCGCGGTCACCGCGCGACTGCAGCGCCAGCAACGCATCTTTTCAAAAAAGGAAGAAAACGTTTTAGTGTGTGAAAATCAGTGTCATGGCTGCGTGCACGTCTTAATCTTAACCGCAAAAAACCTTATAAAAAGGAACTTCCATGTAAAAATTACTAATCTAGTGTTTACATAGCCGGCCGGCAGTGAATTTATAATAAAATCAAGTGAGAACTCTCTGTATATCGTGATACCTACGCTCGCGTTCTACTACGGGACGCTGATGCTGGAGAAGCAGGTCAGAAACGAGCTACAAGACTGGTGAGTCCTTCTTTTCCTTGATATATCTCCCGCTCCACCCGCTCCGCAAAATACAGTCCACACCATCCCGCTAATAACTTATCAATGTCCATACAGATACTTACTTCGAAAATTCGAAAGATTTTTGAATACGAGTTCCGACGCGGAACTAATGCGGCAGAAACAGCTCGCAATATCAATGTTGCGTTTTGAGAACTGCTAACGAACGCACGGTGTGATTTTGGTTTAAATATTTTCGTGATGGAAACGTTGATTTGAAGACCGCTCACACAGGTGAACTACCATGAATTGAAAGATGGTGGAAACCGATCCGAGCCAAACTACCCTAGAATTAGACTGGTTGATGATGATCAATGATATTTTAATATCAGTTATGCCTACTTGGGTTGCATATTATATTCAATTTCGAAACTTACATATAATAATATGTACTTTTAAATAAATATGCAGTATATTTGAGTGCGGTGCATAGTAAAAATAAAAAATATAGCTAAAGTCTAGGATACCTCAAATATCGCAAATGTGTATTGCATTAGGTCTGGTATGGGAGAATATTGAGAAGAATTGAAGAAGTATAATATTGAGAAGAATTGAATTCATGTGGGGACATGTGCCTACGCCACGAGTGGTTGTATTAATATTTACATACATTCTATAAACTAAAAGTAATACGAAGCTTCAAACAAACGTTTGTGTTTATTTCACGATATAACCGAGACACAGAAAGTCAAGTAGTTTCGAATTTCGATACACACATAATGGTTCGACCTGTAAACATCTTTTGAACTTTGAGATCTCATTACAAAGACTACAATGACTAAAATAGCGTCTCATAGGTTCTTTAGAAATCAAGTCAGCGAATATTAAAAATATTTTAAAAATTCAAGCGTCTGTTTTTGGCGCCCCGCGCCCCCTTGCAAACGGCGCCCGCGTGCCCCGCACGCGCTGCACGCCCGCACGCGGCGGCCCTGCTTTCAGTCTAACCAGATGCAGCTGAATACTTGTGTTATACATGGAATGTTCTTATGGAGAACTTAGACCTCCACAGCCCATTTACTGGGTTACACGATACTCCTTGGACAGACTGATGGTCAGACTTTCTGTCATCTGACTACTTGTAAAGACTGTAAGACCTACGAATGACAGCCGGGACCAACGGCTTTACGCGCTTTTCGAGGGAAGGGTTTTTTTCTAGGTGGAAGATCAACAAAATGACTTGTCCCGCTCTTGGGCGGAGTATGAGGGCGCGTGCGGCTGCCTCCTTCGCTAGCATTACTGCTCGCGCAGAAGGGCAGTCAGTAATATCAACTTCTTTGTCGCAGTTGTTAATAAATTATTAAGATTTTACTCACATAATTCCTTGTCGTCATTAAGTAGTTCCTATAGAGCAGTATCCAGGTTTGTGGGAGTAGACCAGACTGTCTGTAAATATTCTTCGATAACTTTGTCTTATTAAATTTGGGGCTCAGCAGATGTTTGGATTTCAAGTCTGTGCTTATATCTGTAATAAATAGTTTGTTTGCGTTAATATGTGTGTTAGTCTGAAATAAACTCTACAATGTTAGTTTTAAGGTTTGCTGTGCCATGAGGTTGTCTTAATTAGTGATTATTTAGGTATAATACTATTATTATCTCTAAATTTTGTCATTCACGGTTAATTTTTCTAAATTCAATTAACAAACTCGATTGATTAGTTTTGTATGTTTTTAATCCTTAAATAACTTTTCGGAAAAAAATAAATTGAAAAAATAGGTGCAATTAAAATGATTTAAACAATTTTGTACATTATTTTTAAACCAAAAGGTTTTATTAAGACATAATTCAATAATAATGACTTCAATAATAATATTATACAAAAAGTTCATACCTAAAGGGCTAGGTAGTGCAGGTAAAGTAGGAATGTGGTTCCCAACGGGTTCCAGCTTGAAGTGGGTCATCGTCTGCGCGCATTTCACCAAGTCCACGCCGTACTCTCCTGACGCAACCTCCATTACTGGAAAAGAAAGGAACACTCTAAAGTTAGTGCCAAACGATTTAGTAGGCGATACATTCTAGGTATTAAGTAGTATTGCGCTGGGCTTAACATTCTAATTTTGGACTAGGTATGCCAAAAGTTGGAGGGTCTGCAGTAAACGGTTTTTCAGCTGAAACGACATGATGATGAGAATAAACTTGACCACTACCTCACCTGATGGTAAGTGAGAGACACACGACGAAAAAGCACGCTTGCCGAAAAATTACTTATCCATTTTTAACTTAAAGACCTCTGAGTTATAGCTATCTGAGAACACAAGGATTGTTATTGAAAAATGTTGAACCATTTCAGCTATCGGCAAACTGACTTATGCAGCTAGATCAGTAGCTTATGTTATTATGGAGCGACTACCTGTGTGACCTTCACAACACAATAACTGGGTAATATGATATCCTTTAGTAAGGTAAGACTAGTGCCAGATCTCCTGGCTTGTGATTAACCGTAACGACTGCCAAAGGTCTACAAATGACAGCTAGGATTGACGGCTTAAGGTAATTTCCGATCTGTTTGTATGCACACGCTCGGTATTTTAAAGGCAAATCATGAAGAAACCAGAGAACATAGAACCACTTCAAAATTCGAAGACATGCGACGTCTACCAAAACGCGCTAGGCCCACGTGGTGGATTATGGCCCATTCCATCTCCTAGAAAGGACGCTTAAGTCCCAGCAGTGGGAACATTGTAAGGCTGATTATACTATGCTACGCTCGACAAGTGATGACTGTTCTTGAAGATTTATCCAGATCGTAGCATTCGTAGGAGGTTATTATACTGTCAACATTAGCAATGATATATAGGTAAACAAACGTGATACACTGCACATCTGCATAATAATATATTCTCAGTACTCACTACTCCGTGGCTTAATCAATCATGTGAATGATCAATGTTATTGTCGACTGCGAATGTAAATGAAGGTGTTGTTGCCAAGTGGGTGATACTGGGTTGATTAGCAACTACATAAATGATCGAATCACCATGTTGATAGGTAGTCTTTGCAGTTGTCATGGCGTTGAGTCCAGTAGATGGATCTTTTAATTTTATTGTTTTTTTAAGGCTGGTAAAACATCAAATCAAAAACTTCTCCAGCTCTGGGTGTGAGAGAGAAGTATCAGACTTCTACAGACTAAAACCTGGCCGTGTTCCCTCTGTGTTCCAAGGCCGCGTTGACTCTTGCTATCAATCCCTCCAGCCCTTTAGTATATGAGCCTTACTTGAAACATACGTGGGGGCCATGGGTTTACTTCCGGAAGGGAAACCCGTGGTCCTGGAACGCAAATGGCAAAGTAGGAACATAGGTGTGGTTTTAGTCAGTAAAAATTTGAAACACCGATTCATTTCACTCCCTCTCTCGGGAGAAGTCATTGGATATGGAATACCATAACTCGCAAAATGTCGGTGTATGTGTACCCAAGTAACCTACACCTCTGCCTATAAAGGACCTATGTTGTGTTGTTACGTCACCACAGAGAAAGAACGTGACCCCACATACATTAGACAATTTGTTTATTTCCTGCTTCATTCAATAGCAGTCGTTAAAAAGTTATGCATTTAAAACAGTAAGATTATATGTTATTATCCACTACAGTCACAGTTTTATTACACTAGCAGATGTTATTTATTTTTTGAATAGATACCTAACTAGCTTTATAAATGGTTATTGAAAATATCTCACATTGCTATACTTAATACCTACACCTAAACTATCGTCATCATTTTTTTTTACGTGGAAAATCATCTAATGACTACACCCGCTCTAGGTTGGAGTGGGAAGGTATGTCAGACTTTTACTGACTAAAATTGAACATGTGTCCTTTAGCTGCCCTTTGCGTTCTAGGAACTTGGGTTTCCTTTTCAGAAATTCCCCGCGGCCGGGGCCCTAGCGGGCATCGGCCCTGTTGGTCCCCTACGGTTTTGCGAACATCTCGTAGGCGCTCATGATTGATCACTACGCACTGTCGACAACACGGGTTTGGATCGAAAGGTTACCGGATGGCCGGACGGCGAGCTACCCAAACTATCATAATTATAAAGTGTACCTATTTCATAAAGGAAAACAAATGCAAAGTTCTACTGTGTCAAAGTTGCACTGTGAGTAAATCAATGCCATCATGACAATCAAAGAACCTTCTTAGGTATATCTGGGACCTAGCTAGCAACTATTACGATACAACTAGTACAATATTGCAAAGACCAGAACACCTTCCTTATGCAAAGCGAATGGCACCCAGTCGAACCAGGAACATTCGAATAGTAGTCCGAAGTTACGACGTGGAGTACATAAGGAAGTACTTACAGGACGAAAGCGGTTTGAAACAAGAAAGGTACTCGCTTTCTATCAATGATTGCGTAAAGTTTTAGTAGACAAGTGATCTCACACGGATTCTTTTATCTGTAAAAGGTTAATTGTCAATTAAGTATAAACTCGTTACAAATGTTAATTATGATAAGTCTGAGTTGGGTCGAGGCGCACTTGACTGTATTAATTAAAAATTATGTCGTTTTTAGTTTTGTAAGAGACAAGACTTGATTATACAAAGTGTTTTCTGTCACCATCCATTTTTTTTAACTTACATACTGAATATCATAATTGATTTTTTGCAATCGTCACATTAATATGTGACGATTGCAAAAAACAACTGACATGGAACCAAAACCAAATCAGCTGTTCGAGCTATGCGCGTAAAGAAGGTGAGAGAATTCCACCTTTTTTAAGATGGGAAATCAGAGCGAGAGGGCATGTTGAATTTATTGATTAACCCCTCCCCCCTGTGTCGTTCAGTTGTAATTTGGAAGGAAACTCTTACGACAAACACACGTGGCAAAGTTTGTATCAGAAAACGTGTTTCAACGTTTGTATTTTTTTTAATAATAATACAGTTCAAATAAATGTAGAGTTTGAAATTCAATACTGTGAACTATTCTACACTTAAATAAATATTAAAGAATTAAATAAATAGAAAGAATAATTAAAACAGATTTAGAATTCGAAATTAAACTTAGTCCGCTCTTGAACTTTTTTCTCTAACTTTTTTTTTGAATAATTGTTACTTTGCTATGCGGACTTTTTGGTCATTAAAAACCTGAACTTGTCCGGTCAAAAGCATTTCGTTTTTAGAACCAAATAGAAAACTGGTATTCAACTGCATCCAGTTAGACTGGAAGCTGATCTCGATATAGCTGGAAAAAACCTGTCTTTCCCCTCTTTTTCTAATAAACTATAACGTGAACTTGATTAGAGCTAGTTGTATTTGGCGTCCATTAAAACAAAAGACCGATATTAACATTTAAATTCAATATTTCAAATATACGCGACTGATACGTTTGTTATTCGTTCAAATAAGTTTCAAGTAATCCATGCATTCTAACATTATAAATGAAAATGTAACTCTGTTAGTTCAAGTTTTAACGGAAACTCGAAGGGAATAATAGGATGTGGGATACTTTTTATACCGAGAGTATGATTCTGTTCCTTAATTCTGGATTACCAAGCGAGTGAAGCCGCTCGCAGAAGTTAGTATTAAATGGTACCTGAGAGTTTTGACATTCTCTATACTTTGTAGGACATTATGACTAAGGGCCTATTTCACCACCTATGATTAAGTTTCGAGTATCTTACTTGGCAGATAATTTCATACAAATTCTGTCACATTTTTTAATTTATTCAGTGAGTAGTGCCTACTCGGACATTGTGAAACAGGCCCTTACGATTATAATGTTAAGTTTTATTCTTTTATCAACACAAAAGTTCAAAATGCCACTAGTAAAACAAAAGTAGAATAATTAAAATTTTAAGTATTAAATAATTCATTTTAATTGCTCGTAAATTATTTTCAATGGTAGATTTAATGCTGTCAAATAGTTCGATTATATGGTTAGATGGACGATTAGTTGTATATAACGAGTAGTAGACGTCTACGTGTATTTGTTTATGGTAGGAGACCTTATGGGTATTTAAATATTCGATTGGTGTACAGAGATGGGCAGATAGCTGTACTAAGAACCTAGTGTGTCACTCATATTGAGGTATTTAAGGGTTAGGGTCGCAGTTAGAGGGCTAAGAATTATATGAATAAGGTTTTCTTGGCCCATCGTCCGTAATCCCGAATTATAATAAACTAACCGCCGAAACCACTAACCTATCTATCACATATCAGAGATAGAAAAACAAATGAAACAACAGGAAACATGTATAATTTTTGTATTGTATCATTTGTTTTACTATCTCCAGTATGCCAAAACTGGACATAGATAGGTTATTGGGTTAGGCCGTAAAAGTATCATATTCTGCATTTACGGATGGACAGTAGGTACCCAGTTACACGTTAAAACTGAAAGAGTGTTTTCTAACGTGTTAGAATTTCAGTCTTTTTATTTGGCAGATTACCTTTTAAACTATGAAACTTAACGTAATAAAACAATAAGATCTTATTTTTAGATTTTTTTCCCAATAATTGCGTTGTAACAAGTCCGTTGATATACAGTTCTTTAAATCACATTAAATTTGTGACTGCGTAATAAAACATTTTATTTATTTGAATGACGATATTTTTTATTTCTTATACTTACAAGATTTATACGGCATGTAACAGGTGCAACAGTATTTTTACTGCTGCTATTTGGTCATCTAACAGATGGTCAGTAGTTTTCAGTAGTAAGCATTCTCATAAGTAGGAGAAATGGGAACGAATATATGAGAATCAAAGTAGTGATGAAAAGCTACAGCAGTACTGTTGTTTAAAAAACTTTTTTAAAATTGACGTCGGTAGTATTTCTCTACTATTACTATTAAAAAAAAACTAAATCCCATCCAAAATTAGGTAACCGAGAAAAACATCAATACAGTAGAACATATAACCTTCCCCTTATATAAAAGTATTGACGTATCGGGAATGTGACCAGACGGGAAGTAACCGATACGACGAACCTACATCATGGGTATATTATGTATTATTCTCTAAATCAGCATTAAATTGCAATTGACCTTGATTAAAGTCGCCATTTATCAAAATTTTGGTTAAAAAAATCATTTTGACCATTAAAGATCCAGTTTTTAATTAGCATGCAAGATTGTGAAACTAAGCCTATATGACGACATAATTATTTAAAAAAAGTTGGAGTATTACAAATGAAATCACATATGTATACTTACAAAAGTCAGCTGGGTTGTGGTAAGGTGGGCACCTCAGCCCAGCGCTGGCCAAAGCCGGCACCAGACTGATCCTAGGTCCATTGTATAGGGTCCTGCCTTCTTGCAAGCAGTAGACCGTGTCGATCTTCTCGAAGATGAGGGCTGAAGGCTGGTGGATGGTGGCTACCAGGGTCCTGCCTCCTCTGGCTAGGTTGTTCAGGAGGCCTATCAGGGATGCTGATGCTGATGAATCTAATCCACTGTAGAGAAAACGAGAATATTAGCATTACATTAGCATTATCGGCCTTGTAATGTTCCCACTGTTGGGACTGAGGCCTCATCTCAAAGCGAGGGAATGGGCTGTTATCCACCACGCGGGTCCAGTACGGATTGGTAGATGTTACATGTCTATGCATTTTAAGTTGCCGAGTTTAAGTTCACGAGGTTTTCCTTCACCGTTTTGAGAGCAGTGGTGGTGAAATAAATTACACTTAGTAATGCACCTGATTGGGTTTGAACCCGCGATCTACAACTTATAAGTCGGGGCAGTTTCCATTGCTCCTAATCATCATCATCTGCCTAGCCTTTTCCCAACTATATTGGGGTCGGCTTCCAGTCAAACCGGATTCAGCTGAATACCAGTATTTTACGAGGAGCGGCTGCCTACCAGACCTCCAAAACCCATTAACTGGGGTAATACGGTACTTCATGGCAAGACTGGAGTCAGATTTTACTGGCTTCTGACTATCCGTAACGACTGCCAAAGATCTACAAATGACAGCCGGGACCAACGGCTTAACGTGCTTTCCGAGGCACGGAGAAAACTCGTTATGTTAAGCTGGTCACCCATTCACAGACCAACCTAGGCAAGCGTTGCTTAACCTTGAAGATCGACCTGTGCTGCTGTTATTATCTAGCCACGAGCTCCTCGAGTTTCCATTGCTCCTAATAATAAAGATTATTAGACTATTCTACAATTAAGTCATTACAATACTAATGATCACTTATCTCCGTGTTTACAAGAAGCCGTTAAGGATGCCCAATGTCAAGCCCATAGCCATTACCATTAAGGTTTTCCTCATGGCGAGTAAACACCATTAGTTTTGCGTGTTCCATGGAGTCTGTGGCTGATTTTTTGTGACAATAGACCATTGTTTGGTAAAACAAACCGCATATCTAATCAAGGAATCTCATCAGCATGACGTCAGTTAATATGGTGTCCTAGTACACCACAGGTAGGCCTAGCCTTGAATGTGGTCGCATTGACGAGCGTTAATATACCTGGTGAATATATTGAGAACAGTAGTGGCCCAGTGGCAACTGCTCCGACTTGCAGGTTCTAGGTCGCGGGTTCGAACCCAGCCCGTATTACCTACTTTGAGTAATTTATTTCATCACCATTGCTCTCAAAATGGTAAAGAAAAACATCATGCGGAAACGGCGTGTTTTAAAACCAAAAAGTCGATGACATATGACATCTACCAATCTGCACTGGGTCCGCTTGGTGGATTACGGCTCATTCCCTCTCCTGGAGAGGAGGACTGAGTCCCAGCAGTGGGAATGGACAAAGGCGATAATGTTAATGCTAGTGATTAACTTCTTATGCTAGGGATTGGTTTGACAAATTATAATGTCCGTAACCATGACGTTGGAGTTTGAAGAGAACATTAGAATTCAGTCAACTGTTTCAGTTTCGATTAAAAGATCGTCGATAGTTACGGAACAAGAATCGTGATAATTGATTTAGTTCGCTTTGTGTACCTATTCAAATTGTACTTAAAAACCGCTTTGAATACATACTGAATCAAGACCTAAGATTTTTAAAACCAACCTAGAGGTAAAAGATACAATACGATCCAAATAAATCAGTGATGACAAGAAGGTGTTGGTGTACTTACGTGGTAGGCTCATCAAGGAACATAAGGGAAGGATCAGATAGAAGTTCTAAGGCTACGGCAAGACGTCTCCTTTGACCTCCCGAGAGGTCCCGGCAGAGAGTCATCGATGTATTGCTCAGGCCTAGTAGGGCGAGGATCTCGTACACCTGAAAATAAGACACAGTTTTAGACTATCAGCTCATAATGATCCCACTGCTGGGACACAGATCTCCAGTCTATTGCAGGGAGTGGACTGTAATAACCTAGAGGCTTGTTGAAACGAAGTTTTATATTATCTTTTTTAAATAGTTTTGGAGCTTTTTGTGAAGTTTTTTAACCGAAACAGTTTTAGGACCACGAAAGATTGATTGATAGATTGATAGGATTGGTATTGGCAGACACTGAGCAAATTAGGCTTAAAGAGATCTAGAATATAGGTTCGTGTCTGACCAGTGGTGTCGATTGGAACTTTTTGAGAAGGAAATAAACTTCTTTTTTCACCACTCGTGCCCATTGGGGAGTTGGGGACGACGGGGCGGGAATAACGGGGTATAACTACATAATATATCTTGATGAAAAACACACAAAACATACCTTCTCTTTTCTCTCATAAGCAGTGAAGTCGGCCAGTTTAAGCGCCGCGGCAAGAGACATGGCCTCATACACGGTGAGATGCGCGCGCAGCTCATCGTGCTGGCGGATGTAGCGCGCACCACCGCGGCCTGCTGACTTTGAAGCGCACCCGCAGATGCCGTTGATGGCTATCTCGCCTTTCGCACCACGGGTCCTGAGGAAGAAGAAAAATGATTTAGAATAGTAAACAAACAGATATTAAAGGCCTATAGGTACCCATATACCAACTTAAAAAGTAAATGAACTATTATGGTAGAACTATATTGCGCACACGTGGGCCACGTACGCCGATCTGGGCGCGTTGGTCTCCATACATTTTATATGGCAACTAGACTTGTAGAGCTTCATTAGATTTACGCCACGCGACGTCTTTCTACGTAGAAACCAGGTGTGGTCCACGTGTGCATCATTTTTATGTAGTTCCCGCTTAAAGGTAGAACTACATTACGCACACGTGGTCCACGTACGTCGATCTGGGCGCGCCCGTCTTCTCACATGTTACATGGCAACTAGACTTGTAGAGCTACATTAGATCCAACGCCACGCGACGTCGTTTGAAGTACAAATCAGACGTGGCCCACGTATGCATCGGCCGACATTGCGACCACTTGGGCATCGTAAGTCGATCTGGGTGCGTCGGTCTCCATAATTTTATAAGGTAATTAGATTTGTAGAGCTAAATTAGATCCATGCTACGTGACGTCGTCCCACGTACGAATCAGACGTGGCTCACGTGAGCATCGGTCTAATGTAGTTCCCCTTAATGATTTAGAATAGTAAACAAACAAATAATAAAAGCATAACATATACCTACGTACCTACGGGTAAATGAACTATTACTTCATGACGCTTGACGCATGACGGTCTCATCTAGTAGGTATAATTAAACTGACTAAAATATGATGACTAGAAAAACCGTAATTTTTAAACTATTCGTAAAAAAATAAGTAATAGAAATATCATTAAATTGTTGTAGATAAAAAAAGCTGTAAATTATATAATAACAGATCTGCCTAGACTTTTCGAAGACAGATAAACTATGTAATTATGCTGTTAAGATACAACGATAACTACGAATATGCTGCCAACAGGCCAGGAAGTCGTTACAAAGGCAATTTTTTTTTACTTTTTTGGTATTCATATGGCTCCTCCCGTTCTGCGTGGAGCAAGAGGGGTCTACTGACTAAAATACCCTTCAGTTGCCTTTTGCGTTCCATTGCAGCGGTAATTCGAATAATCCTGGAGCTCTTTACTAAGACGCACCAGGTGTTCAAACAAGGACCTCTTTCTTACTTACACTGAACAAATGCCTGACGTAAAATTTTTTTTTTTGACAATCTAGGCACTGGATCAAGTTAAGTTAAGCTAAATGTAAAAAGGGATTAAAATTGTGAAGGAACGAATTTTGTTGGACTTTGACTTTACTTACTTACTAACGACTTCATTTTGAAGAATACCTATGATATGGTTGAATGAAACGGCGACAAATAAAAGAAACTACGGTAGGTAGGTAGAATAAGATTTTTTTATCAAAGAGCACATTATAAAAAATAAATAAGTACCAAAATGTATTTTATAAAATAAGAGGAAAGCGTAAAACCATAAAGACAAGACAAATGGGTAGGTAGGTGTAATAATAACCTTTTTGTCATGTTACTAGGTAGGTACTCGTATAGGACAAGATATTAATCAGACCACAATTAACTTCAGAGCTTTGGTTTATTATTTAATTTATTATCTTTTAATTATATATACACAGCTGAAAAGCGGGTTTAGGTTCAATTATTTTTTTATGTGTCGTATTTTTTTGCGGTTTTTGCAAACGATTTGAGGGTTCTTACCTATTTTTTATGACCGTAAGTGAGGTAGTAGATCGAGGGATTTTTCAAAATTCAAGATCATGCACCAAAATCATCAAAGTATAATTATTTTTCAAAATTGAATTTAGAATCGGAGTTTCTTAATTGTTTTTTTTTTTAATTTAATTTTAGGTGTTATCCATTAGGTCTTCACAAAATAAAGACTTCTTAACTATCTTTTTATCTTTTGTAAGTTACAATATTTATTTTTTTAGTCGAGTTGTACTTTAGCAGAAAAAGTTATTTTATAGCAATATTTTCTTATTATATTGTACTTTTTTTTTATTAAATGTGTCCTTGGATAAACTCTTTCAATAAGGTATTACTTTTTATTTTGTAACTTGTGAGCAGAATAAATAAATGTTTCTTTAACAGTAGTTTATTTTAATTAACTGTGTAAGCTTTAAGATATCAGCTGATCTTTGGCCAGACGGTATTAAGTCGATTTTTATACTTAATTATCCAACTGTTCACGCATTTCATGAGTATTTTTAAACGTATTTGAGTATTGTAAACAAAGTATTGTGAATTATAGTAAACATAATCACACAATGACGCATACCTACTGATTTCCTGATAAGCGGGCCTGAATACTAATGGAAAATTACTTCTCGATAAAATTACCAAATAGAGCACTGTTTTTCATTGTAATCTTCTTAGCCGTAGATATGCAACGCAGTAGGGAGTATTCTCGTTTCGGCATCCAGATTTTCGGCAACCAAACTATTCCCATTTCGGCATCAATAGGTATTATACGATTGGGATTTTCAGGAATGAAAATCTAGGTGCCGAAACAGGAATACTCCCGCAGTAGTTGGGTATGTACTGCTAGACCACCGTTGTTTTGTTATCTTCTTCTTCCTGCCCTTTTCCCGTATTACTAGGGGTCGGTGCAACGCGTTTTTTCTTCTATTCTGTCCTGTCACCCGTCATATTAGCACTAAATCCCTTTTCTTTCATATCACTCCTCAAACAAACCCATCCATCTTTTCTTTAACATCCTTCTCCATCCGTGTGCATGTACTATATACTCAGAACTCTTTTAGTAACATGCGTTTCATCCCTCCTCTTCACATGACCATACCAAGACAAAAGATTTCCTTCAACTTTTCAGTCACTAGCGCAACTTTCATACTTTTTCCTTTCTCTTAGACCGTTTTCACATTATCCGATCCGATATCGGTATCGGACGCCGATACGATATCGGGGTAAGTAAAATGTATGAAATGCTGTGCTCCGATATCCGATATCGGGTCGGACAATATGAAAGACAGGTACTTACATATCTCATACATTTACCTTACCCCGATATCGTATCGGCGCCCGATACCGATATCGGATCGGAAAATGTGAAAACGGTCTTACTTACTTACTTTATCCATTCTCGTCACACTCCAAAACTCAATACTTTATTGCATTCCATATTATGAACATAGATGGTGCAATATTATTGCCAAGATCAAAATGGACCCTGTCGGCTACAGCAAAATTAGTAGAGAGGAAGAGGGCTTTTTTTTAAGTAGCATACTACTGAATTCAAAACTAAGGTAGATTTAATATATTTATGTTTAATTTGGTGTATAATTGGATGTTGGAGTATATTATTCTACCTGTGTATAAGTAAATGTAAATTCTGTTAGCGCTCCGCTACACGCAATTATTTCTCATCCATCTTTTTCCCAGCCCAACATTCTGACTCATACAGTTTTACAGGTCTTATCGACTTGTTTTATTGTGAAGCCAACAATAAAAATCATAGAACCGTGAGACTCGGCTCAACATTCAACAATGGGTCACCAAAGCTAAAAATAAAACGTAATAATTTTATAAGTAAATGAAAATCGTGCCGCTACGACAGCAGCTGTCGTCATATAAATACATTACTTATTATAAAATGACTCATGCATGAGTGTTCCAACGAGGTACTCTAGATGGTGTATGCACGGTTCTCATATTTTCAAAACCAATTGTTAAAAGTACGTGGCGATAGCAAAATTTCTTGCCAAGATCTTTAGCAGTGAGAGCATATGCTACTACTGGTTATAGTTTTTTGCAGATAGTTAAGCTAATGAGGTTAATAAAAAGTTGTAATTTGCTTAAATTAGTCATTTTAATTAATTTAATTTGCATTTTTATTATTATTATTTTTGTATTAATTTTAAGTACAAGAAGAAGGAAACAAACAATAGGTTTAAAGTTGCGATTTGAGAGGTGAGTTGAAAATAGTAAGAGTTATTTTACAAACGATATCGAAGTTCAATTTTGTCTGGAATGAAATGGCGGGGCCCATGCCTGGACTGCGGTGGTTTAGAAAAAAGTTACCTTGGCCCTCGAAAGGAAAGGGCAACTGAAGGAATACAGGAGGAATAGTCAGTAAAAGTTTCACTCCCTGGTTCTCCATCAAGAGCGGTAGAAGTTATTTGATGTTTCCAACACCTTAAAAAAATGGGGCTAATATCTAATTGTGAGTTTGGCAAAAGCCCGATTCATCTTGAGTGGCCTTTTAACAGTCTGCAAAACCTTGTAATATTTATTATTTATTATGCAAATAATTCCTCATTGTAATCAAAGTTTTTCCTAAACATGCCGTGAGTTTCAATCACTTGTCCCATCATAACAGCTTTGTTATGACATTAACAGACAATTTAATAACCAAATGACGTAGGTGGAAACCCGTTCTTACTTGTTAATACATATGGCTAACATAGGGATTTCTATGGCAAGCTTTTCCCGTGGCCCAGCAGGGTCGAAGCCTACTAGGGCCTGGGTTGAACGAAAGAGAACTCAGGGACCCTGGAATTACCTAGGGCAAATAAGGAAAAGGAGTAAGTTTTAGTCAGAAGAAGTCCGACAAGCCCTCCCGTTTCGACCAGAGCAGGAGAAGTAATTTTGGTGAATACCCACCTTAAAAAAAAAGGTTTCCCATGCTTTTGTCAACAGACGTGCTAATGAGACAATTTTTTTTGACCACAACCAAATTCACAGCAACTATTTTGTTCCTATTTTGATCAATTTGCTGAGTCTTAGTGTTCAAAACACTAACAACGGCTTTAAAACAGGATAATTTATTCAAGATTTTTCACGCCTATATAAATGTATATATAGTAATATGTTTGCTCAATTTTTATATGTCATGTTTATGCATTTATCAATAGGACCTTGGCATGGACTTTACCTAGCGACTTGTAATCAATGGTGTCACGGTCATGATGACAATAGATACACTGATGAGTCAAATGCCTCCTATCCCTGAAAATATTTATTAATGATTCATTATTTTTTCATCATCGTCCTGCCCATGTGACTTGGGATTGGCGCAACACGTTTTTATCTTTTATTCTGTTCTGTCAACCGTCACGTTTATTTTTTAATTGGTATAAAACAGTGCTTGACCGCGACCCCACCTGATGGTAAGCAGTGATGCAGTTGCTGATGGTGAGGCGCACTGGTTTATTAAAAGCCGAAAATTGTATACGTTATCACTAACTAGCTCTCCTTTCATATCACTCCTCACACAAATTGGATGGACTCGACCAACTATTTTTTTTTTAATTAGAAGTCTAATTTAAGAGAGCGTGATTAAATATTACGGAATAGTGAGCTAATAGTTACATTGAAATTTAAATTTATCGTTGCACCTTTATCTAGATTCTTTTTATTTTTTTGGTTTAGATATATAAGATGTGTATGTTTGTACGGAAGCATTAAGAATTATTTACTAAAGCAGATGAGAACATTGCATTCTTGAGTAAATATTTCTTCATATCCTGGAAAATCAAAATCAAAAATGTTTTTATTTTAAATAGGCCTACGTGGACACATATAAAACATCAGAAGTTAGTGCACCGGCAACCGGCTAGCTAAATACACACATCAAAAGTGTCTAGGGATC
Source organism: Mythimna separata (assembly GCA_030763345.1). NCBI lineage: Eukaryota > Metazoa > Arthropoda > Insecta > Lepidoptera > Noctuidae > Mythimna > Mythimna separata. The sequence goes on from CM061180.1 coordinate 13,610,239, forward strand.
AACATATATTTTTGCAATAACTTTTCTCCTGATTGATATTAATTAAAATTTTCTTTAAGGATTCATCAATTAAAGTGTTTTCGTTTGTCACAGTAACGATAAACCAAGTCACCTTTGCATTAATAAAGAAATTTGCCATTTTCCTAATAAAGGGATTTTTGACATTTGAAGCACTAACATTAAAGTTCGAAAAAAAGACTGAAATAACAGTTTTCTTTAAAATTTTATTGGGTAACTTAAACAATTAATAATCCGTGTTTCTACCGCGAACACTAACAACACAAGAACATCGGTTTGGCATACTCAAAATGAGTTCATCCAAATCACGCTGTGGAATGGCCGCCCATGTTCGTTGCAACAACAAAAAAAGGTCTTCTTGCGACTGGATACCCTCCATATTCGGCAGAGCTCTTCTCTGTAGCATATCCCATGCATGCTCAATCGGGTTCAAGTCTGGCGACTGAGCAGGCCAGGGCAGGACATTGATGTTAGCTGCGGCGAGAGTCTGTCTTACAACTCTTGCGGTGTGCGGTCGTGCATTATCATGCATTAACTGAAATAAGGGACCGATTTGCACTTGTAGAGGAACGATGACGTCTGATACAATCGTCTCAGCATAAATTTGAGCGTTGAGGTTGCCTCTGATCCAAATCAACTCAGTTCTTCCGCCGATCCAAATACCCGCCCATACCATGATGGTTCCACCACTATAAGGATGGACTTCCTGGCAGGATTTTAATCGCTGTTGGCGTCCAGGGGTTCTCCAGTGTCGTATACGTCTTGTATCCGGTCTCATACCAAAACGAGACTCATCAGAAAAGCACACGAAACGCCATTGTTCTTCTGCCCAATTTCTGTGTTCAAGAGCCCATTGATATCGAATCCTACGATTGTGCATTGCTATAGGTGGTACCCGTAGCGGTCTTCGGGAATGAAGGTTCACTTCATGCAAGCGGTTTCTGACTGTTTGGTCGCTACCTCAAGTCAGTTCCCTGAAGAGTGATGAAGCCTCACGGCTAACATCATGGCGGTTATTGTTGGAGCTCTTCGAGTTAAGATTTGAATGTATCGGTCTTGTCTCCGTGTGGTGCAGCGATACCGTCCTCCATGGCGCTCAGCCACGGTACCAGTGCTTCGGTAACGTGTCCAAAGTCGATTGATAACACTCTGACTTGTACTCAGAGCTAAAGCCACAGTACGTTGCCGGGAACCAGCTTCTATCATTCCCACGGCTCTGAGCATTTCTTCCCTGCTTAAATGACGTCGCCGCTCCATAATAACGTTGGTTTTAATCAGTAGTAGGGAAACAGTAGCACTAATAATGTCTTCAATGCGTTGTATGTTTTTATAGGGAAAATATTGACAGCTGATTTTCATCTTTTACTCGAATTTGATTCACAGTTCCTGATTCAAATTATGAAATGCACCAAAAAGGATCCATATAAATTTATAAAATCATAAATTTATTACAAAGCCACATCTCAATCTCAAGAAATCCGCATAAAACATGCTTGATCCCTAGACACTTTTGATGTGTGTATAATAAAAGTTGTTTGTATACTCGTATGTGTGCAGAAATATTAAATAGGAAACCGATCTACCTAAAAAATCTTAATACCAGATTATTTAAAAGTAAATCGTTTGATTGGCTGTCTACTAATAGTTTTTATAGTCTAAAAGTTTTTAACAAAAAAAATCAAATCACTTAATGGTATGCACAAAAATTTACACGATTATAATGTTAAGCAAAAACGTGTATGCTCTGTATTTAATATTTGTATCATCTTTAATACCGTATTTTTATGCAAATAAATATAATTCTATTCTATTTATGTCTATTTTATAGTTGTCGGTTTAACCTTTCATATTTGCATTTGTAAATTGTAGCTACCAATTATTATTCTAGTCTAATTTCGTAGGTACAATATCTATGACGATCCCAACTCAACCAGAATAAAAAAATTCGTTAACTCTTATTTTTAACACAGTTGCTCGTAAAGCTGATGTAATTCCACCGGTTTTAAATATGTAAAGCGGGTCATAAAAAACGCGTGTGTTATGTAAATCAAATAGTTAAGTTATAGTCCATACAAATTCCATAACAGCATTATTTGCCATTTCGCGCGCGGCGATTAGTTCGAAATTTGAATAGCCTCATCATTCGTCATATTTTATCATTTTTTGTCACTTTTTGTCACTTTTTGACACTTTATGTCACTTTGTCACTTTTTGTCATTTTTTGTCATTTTTGACACTTTTTGTCATTTTTGACACTTTTTGTCATTTTTGACACTTTTTGTCATTTTTGTGATTTGTTGTGATTTTCTGTCATTTTTTGTCACTTTTTGTCACTTTTGTCACTTTTTGTCACTTTTGGTCACTTTTGGTCACTTTTTGTCATTTTTTGTTACTTTTTGTCATTTTTGTCACTTTTTGTGAATTTTTGTCACTTTTTGTGAATTTTTGTCATTTTTTGTCATTTTTTGTAATTTTTTGTAATTTTTTGTCATTTTTGTCTCTTTTTGTGAATTATTGTCATTTCAGTCATTTTTTGTCACTTTTTGTGATTACTTGTCAACTTTTTTGTCACATTTGGTCACTTTTTGTGATTTATTGTCATTTCAGTCGTTTTTGTCACTTTTTGTCACTTTTTGTCACTTTTTGTGATTTATTGTCATTTCAGTCATTTTTTGTCACTTTTTGTAATTTTTTGTCATTTTTGTCACTTTTTGTGATTTATTGTCATTTCAGTCATTTTTTGTCACTTTTTGTCATTTTTTGTTACTTTTTGTCACTTTTTGTCACTTTTTGTCATTTTTTGTTACTTTTTGTAATTTTTTGTAATTTTTGTCACTTTTTGTCATTTTTTGTGATTTTCTGTCATTTGTTGTAATTTTTTGTCACTTTTTGTCATTTTTTGTCACTCTTTGTCATTTCAGTCATTTTTAGTAATTTTCGTAATTTTTTGTAATTTTTGTCATTTTACCAAACAATATTTGCGTTCGATTTCTTTGGCGCTAAACACTAAGATGTTCCTCACACAATCAGTGCGCAGCAATTTTTAAAATGAAAATGTTTTTAAATGTTTTTTTTTTCTGTTTCCTCGCAAATGTGTTAAAAAACGTCGTACGATATACGTGCGTATTGGTTATAACATGCTCGGCTCAGTTACGCCCTCGCCTTCGGCTCGGGCTGAAATTCCGCCTCGCATGTTATAACCATCTTTACGCACTAATATCGTAATGTACTATTACGAAATTTTGAATAAAACAAATCAAATAATTTATTTGCTTGAGTATTGATAAAACTTGTGATGGTAAAATAAAATAGTCGTTCTTTTGACCATACCCTACCATTAACGGTGTACAAATATTACAGACTTAAAAATCTAACATTTTATAAATAAATAATTAACTTGATAGATAATGATAGATTTTGATTAATAGGTATCTTGTGTCAAAATGTACTATTTCGACATTAGTTTTAGATCAAGATTTTAAATTTTGACTTTTAAGATGTTTGGGCAAGATCGGGCCCTCTTTTGTCCAAGGTCGATTTGAGTTGAAAGTTGTTTTTTATTTTTTTGATGTTGCACAGTATTTGAAATATTGGCTAACTCAAAAGATAAAATGTAAATACTTACGAGTAACCAGCCAGTATGTTGAGCAAAGTAGTCTTGCCGGCTCCGGATGGACCCATGATGGCTGTCAGTTGTCCTGGTTTGAAGCATCCTGACACATTCTTCAGGATTTGTTTATTTTCTGCAAGAAAGAAAGAGAATTGAGGTAAGTAACATGGAACTAATGTTTATAAAGGTAAGAGCCAGGTTCTGAAATGTAATTTATCAGAAAATTAATGTGGCTAATTATCAAACGCGCTGTTCCTTCAAGGTGGACTGGTGACCTGTTGAGGGTCGCGGGAATCCGATAGTTGCAAGACCCGCAGGACCTGTCGTTGCGGCCACGCTTAGGGGAGGCCTAACAGTCTAACTGTTGACGTCTTTCGGCTGAAATAATGATGATGATGATGATGATGATGATCAAACGCAAGTTAGCAGCTGTGATTGTTTGAATATGGTTGTGATTTGTATTTAATTTATGATATATTGGAAGACTCTACTAAAAAAGCGAATATAAGTCCCTTCCCCCCGGACCACCGTACGGTGTAGACGTGCTCTCAGTACTGCATAGAATTTATTTAAAATACTAATAAAAATATAAAAACGAGTTAAATCAGTTAACAAAAATAGGATAGCATAAAAGTGAGGAGGTGTTACTGGCCCTGGTACCGGAGCTCCGACACTACATAAAGCGGCCGACGGCGCACCGCCTCCATCTGCCTGGACTCATCCCAACAATACGTAAGAATATTTAAACTAATAATATCTTGCGCATACGCCACCACCTCCAAAAAGGTGGATGCTAAGTCGTCAAGCACCTCCTGCGTAACTGGACAGCGAGTGCGCTGACGCCGCCCAAAAAGTGAAAGGTGTCAAGCGGGCGCCCAATTGCGTTGACCTAAATCGACGACATCTTAAGCTAATTAGTGAAGGACGTCCCTGCTCATTACCAAGCTATTGGCAATAACCTCCTTGTACTGTCTGTTTGCCTGGTACTAATGGATCATTCAATGAATAAATCTATGTCGGAATCGGAAATCAGCACAGCGGGCACTCTTACAACCCCGCCTAACTTTGTGTTCCAACGCTACAAAAGAGGCTATGGAGATATGGAGGATTCACTAAGCAAACAACTGGATTTATTTAGGGAGGAAATAAGAAAAATGCTCTCATCATTTACCGATAAACAGGAGAAAAAGACACAAGAAATAAATGCAAAACTACACGAAATTCAACAATCGAATACACACATAGAAAAATCTATCGAGTTCTTAACTGCGCAAAACAAGGACCTTCATGAGAAGATTACCCGACTCGAGATGCAGACGAAAGAGGACAAGAATTATATCTCCATTTTAGAGAACAAAATTGAGGACATGCAAACTGAAAGTCGGAAAAGTAATCTAGTGATAAAAAATGTACCGAGAAAAAAAGGTGAAACTAAAGAAGATCTCTTGGAAATGGCTATGTGCCTTTTTCAAAGCATACAATGCAGCATTAAAAAACACGACATCAAGGATATTTATAGAGTTCGCGGAAAAACTGCGGAAAAGCAAAACACACCTATTGTCGTTGAAACTGGCTCCACAATCCTAAAGACCGAGTCTTTGAAAATGGCCAAGGCCTTCAACATAAAACATCAGCATAAATTAAGTTGCAAGCACATGGGATTTAAAACCCAAGAGGATACACCAGTCTTTATATCGGAACATTTAACTGCTAAAGGCTCCCGCCTTCACTTCCTTGCACGTGACCTAATTAAATCGGGAACCTATAAGTTTTGTTGGACTGCCTACGGCAAGGTATACGTTAGGAAGGACGAAAATTCGCCTACAATAATCTTAAGAAGTGAAGAACAGGTACATAAACTTGTGCTACAGAAATGACTATTTTCCCTTAACTTTATAAGTCGCTCACTTGTAACAGGTCATATGCTGTTATTACTGTATCATTCTAAATTATTATGTTTAACTCTTTGCCTAATTTGCTATTATATTTTACCAGGCGTCATGCCAAGTTATTTTGTTAAAAAACGAATTGCTATTATAAATAAACACACACTATACATTTATAACACATTTATACATAACGTAACTTTACAAACTTATAATATACACAATTTACATAACACACACAAACTCATCTGCTCACCCATTGAAAAATCCTTTAAAATAAAAATACAGGCAGCCCGGAACAATCAAATCATCAAATTAGTATATAGCTACTTACAATCTAAACACTTTGAAATAACTATTTATCTAATGTTTACGGTTATTCAATTAATGCTAAGTATAAATGGATAACACATTGCAAACTGTCACCGAAATAGATAACTTAGAAACTGCCCGTACAGTGGAATGTGACGCCACAGAGCTCCATAAACATATTCATGTAAATAAAAACGACCTCACCATCGTATCTCAAAACATAAGAAGTATTTACTGTAATTTTGATAATTTCATTATAACTATATCTACTCTTAAATTCGAACCAGACATTTTAATCCTGACGGAATGTAGGTTAAATGCAAGTAAAGAGATTCCGCAAATACCCAACTACCAGTCGTATATGACGACCAGACAGATGAATCAGAATGACGGCGTGGTTCTATATGTTAAAATTTCCCTAAAACATAAAGTTCAAGAAATACAGCTGGTCAATGCGTCATGTTTGCGACTGGACATATTGAGTAATATCGTTTATTGTATCTACCGTTCCCCCTCTATTTCAAACACTGATGGTTTCATTGACTCTCTCAGCAAGCAGTTAAATACAGTAACATCACAGAAAAACATTATAATAGCTGGTGATATAAACATAAACATAAAACCCAAAGAGTCTGAGTCTTCACAAGAGCACAAGAATAGAGTTAATTACTTGAATATGTTGTCATTTTTCGGTATACTTACGGGACATACTCTGCCAACTCGGGAGCAAAACTGTCTTGACCATTTTATGATTAAAATAAATAAAATAAAGTTCTCAGCATTTATAGCTATCTTGCACACTACAGTGACTGATCACTATACAACATTTATCTGTATAAAAAAGGCAAAAAATGACCAAATCGTAAATAGGACCTCAACTACGCTGAATTTTGAACAAGCTTTAAAAGACTTACAGGAAAATAATTTATCAGAACTATTATTTTGTAATGATCCGAACTTATTAATCAATAATTTTATTAACATTATCACCAATATTATTAATGAAAATACTAATATTAAAAAAATTCCAAGCAGTCAACGCATCATAAAGCCTTGGATCACCCCAGGCATTCTACGCTGCATCCAAAACCGAAATAGACTGCAAAAACAAACATGCAAAGATCCTCATAATAAAATAATAAAAATTACCTACAATCGATACAGAAACTTTTGTAATAGGCTAATAAAGAGATTAAAAAGAAAATATGAAAGAAATTTACTTGCACAGTCAGTATCTAACAACAAATTACTTTGGAAAAATATAAAAACTATCACATACTCAAATAAATTAAAAAGTCAACACATAGAATTATTAAACATAAAAGCCACCCCCAAAGAGTCAATTAACCACGTAAATAATTATTTTGCTAATATCGGAAAACAACTTGCACAAAAAATTAATTCTGGAATAAATAATGTTGCTCATAACCAAAAAAATACAATACGATCGCAACTTAATACGTTCGTGCTACTAGACACGGATGATGCAGAAGTAGAAAGAATACTTATGAATTTGAAATCAGACAGTGCCCCGGGTTGGGACAGTATCTCGACAAAATTCTTAAAATTTATAAGAAACGAAGCTGTGCCCATTATAACTCACCTTGCCAATCTTTGTCTTCAGAAAGGTGTATTTCCGGCACCACTAAAACAATCCGTAATCACCCCAGTTTACAAGGGAGGGGACAAAGACGACGTCAACAACTACAGGCCTATTTCCGTTTTGCCATCGATATCAAAAGTACTAGAAAAGATTATAAATACTAGATTAACAAACTATCTTACAAAATTTAATATTCTGTCTAACTCACAATTTGGCTTTAGAAAAGACGTATCTACAGAGGATGCAGTAACTGCGTTAAGTTCCCTTGTAGCTGAGCACCTAGACAAGGGAAAGAAATGCCTGTCTGTATTCCTAGATCTTAAAAAAGCATTTGACACCGTCTCTGTCCCAATCCTGGTAAACAAACTGGAAAAAGTCGGAATAAGAGGAATCGCACTCAGCCTATTTACAGACTACCTCTCCAACAGGAAACAAAGGGTGAAAATAGGACAATATACCAGTGACGATGTAGATGTATCATACGGCGTCCCACAGGGTAGCGTTTTGGGACCTACCCTCTTTCTCCTTTACATAAACGATCTTTGTAACATGGAAATCAAAAACGCAAAAGTTTTCTCGTACGCCGATGATACGTCTATTGTGTTCTCGGGTTCTTCCTGGCGTGAGGTGAAATTGAGTGCAGAAGCGGGTATGGCTCGGGTGGCAGTATGGTTAGAGGATAACTTACTCTCATTGAACACTAATAAAACCAACTACATCTGTTTTAGTATCAGTAACAAAACACAACCCACTGAAGAATTAGATATAAAAGTGCACACATGTGAAAACGTGACTCTTTCAAGCTGTAACTGCTCTTTGATTGAGAGAGTCACTGAGACTAAGTATCTAGGTGTTATGTTAGACCAAGCGCTTTCCTGGTACCCCCAACTTGAGCAAACATCTGCCAGAATAAGAAAGCTCAGCTGGATTTTCAAAACGCTGAGACATATTGTTCCAACCAAAATGGTAAACTACAAAAACCGTCCCAGAAATCTTCTTAATGAAATTTATGTAGCTCTGGCGCAGTCTGTGCTACTGTATTGTATCCCAATTTGGGGCGGTGCAGCTAAAACAAAATTTATAAACGTAGAACGAGCACAACGTTCATTAATAAAAATTATGTATTTTAAAAATAAAAGATTCTCTACTGATAGCTTGTACCAAATAAGTGGTCTACTTTCAGTTAGAAAGTTGTACATAACCCAAATCGCTCTTAAAATACACAAAACCCTACCATACCACAGAAACAAAAAAATTAAAAGGAGGATAGATTTAGTGGCTCAAGTTCCCCAAACTAAAACTAAATTTGCAAGCAGGCAATTTAATAAGCGTTCTGCTCAACTATATAATAAAATTAATAGACATGTGTATATACATAATAAAAATTTCCGAGACTGCAAAAAAAGTATAGTAGACTGGATACAACCTCTTACGTATGAGGAAACCGAGAAACTTCTGGAACACGTTGGGTAGCCACACACAGCAACAACACACACAACAAAGCACACAGTCCACACACTAAGCATTTTACACTACGTCACACTACACACCACACCACACTATAACACACCACACCACACTATAACACACCACACCACACCACTCCACAATGTAATATTTTTATACTTACCATCTAGAATTTTGTTTTTTTTTTTGTGTGATTCTTCTTACTTTTCTTTTATTAATAATCTTTTTTGTGTGTCTCAGTAGATTTTTTTTTTATTTTGTTTTATCTCACAGTTAGTATAAGTACGGCAATGATATGGAAGCGCGGAGTCTCCTAACACAGGCACTGTTTTGCTTAAAAGGAGTCTCCAAAAACTTGTTAATAATTATGATAACGCTAATTGTGACAATAAACAATTTTGTATTTTTGTATTTGTATTTTGTATTTTGTATAAGTTGGTCTTATAATAAGAATAGTCACGGTCTAAAAAATTCAGTGACATTAATTTGCCAGCTAAAACTACTTCTGAAGTTCCGCTTATTTACTTTTTAGTGTCTTGTAGTGATAGTAAGTTCATTGTACCTCTTTATCTCAGGCAGTAGAGCAACGAAAAGAAAAATAGACAAACAACTATTCTAGTTAGTATGTAGGTATGTCTCAACTGTTACGGTCAAGTGCTTTGGTCCGTTATTGTTGTTCTAATAGCATAGAGCATAAAGCCCGCCTATGAACTACCACTGTACAATAAATAATAATAAATAACAAGCCGATTAATATTCAAAACTAAAGTTCGAGAGCTAATTCGTAAGAAGTTGGCACTAGTATTGTCACAGCGCATGTATCAAAGATGTATTATACATCAATGTCACAGCATTCATGTTTTGTAACGGTCGATTTAAACTAATTGTTTGACTATATTAGTGTAGACGTGGACTACATTGATTGGGAATAATTCAATGGTTTATCAGTATCTACTTCTCTCTCTTTTATTGCACCTACCACTATTTTTCTCTGTAGGTATCACTCGAAAGATGACTGGTAGAAAATGCTTAAGGCATTGTGTCCGCCACTGTACTTTGGTGTGCATGATATACATAAAGCATTTATTAATATAAATAATATATTGCTGTTTTGTAAAATATACAAAACGTTATTAAAATATTTTCAAATACTTAAGAAGTAAGTAATTTATCGAGCTTTTTCAGGAAGAGCATCGTACGCACGTGACACGAGCAACTTTTGTCTTCACAGATAATTTGTTTCTCAATTCAAGATACGGTTTGTGTGAAAGTGCAACAGAGACAGCAGCTAGTTAATAATAATAAAGATAGGTTACTAAGTTGCTTGTGTGCGTATTTCTACAATACGTAATCTATCTCTAGCAAATCCAAAGACCAAACACGGAGTCACATAAAGTACATATTTGTGGAAATGAATCGTAAGGTGACTCACGTTACTTAACACACTTACATAAGGAACTAAGAAATTTACCAGTATGTAACTTGTATAAACTATGAAAGTATACGATTTTTCAATGAAATATAATTCATGCTACATATTTATACCGGAACCTATTTATCAAATTAACACTTGTATAAATCATCTCGAATTAACAGCAATTAAGGTAGGATAGGTATTTAATTTATATCATTGTTTTAACAATAGATTTTATTTTAGGTTTTACAATTCATAATTATTAAAAAAAAAAAACTTAAGTATGGCCTCAAAAAAACTTCTTCGCATCGCTGTCGACTAGTAAAGTAATGTAATAAAAATGATTAGTAGGTAAATCATTATCAATAATTAAACAAAAACTCAAAATGGACCAATTTACTAATGGTACATTACATTTATCTTTTTTTTTTGATATTTAAAAATTGAACCAAATGTTTTTGGTTCACATATCTTTATTTATAGATAAAATGAATGCCCTGAACTTGCGTGAATCGGCACGTGTTGACGTTTGGCTGGTCAATGACTCTGTCGAATCGCCGCGATAGTATCGTCATGAAAAGACATGTTTTTATTTATTTATTTTGTAAAATATACAGTTGTTTCTACAGGTATAAATCCATTCCCACAATGTACACAGTCGGAGAAGTCACTTACAGAATGGTCACAGACCTTTTAGTGTCCAAGTCTACAACAGTTCTAATTAATGGCTCAAAAACTGGCATAAATTATACAGAGAACAACACTCTAAGTGTCACTCGCTGGATTGCCTCCAAAAAAGCAATAGATGATATCCAATCGCTCGGCGACACTAAACCGACGCATGAATGCCAAGCTTTGATAGATTCGTCTCGGTCCTGATCGATCGGAGATTGGAATTACTCGTTCCAAATGAGTAATCACAAGGATTCCATTATTTGTAGATTAGAAAAATCATTAAGTTGTACTTTACAATATCACACCTTTCTTTCAAATTATAGTAATCAACCTTATAACATTGCGGTATGATGACACGACACGTAAAGCTTTTATAGAACGAATTGGCCAGGCAATATGGGAGAGTGTGCGTCTCGCATCCATTAGATTACCCCGCAACCCTTACCAGGTCATCGGCCCACCTTGTAGGAGGCCTTACAACAGTTACAACGTTGCGTTTTCCGATACACGGTCGCCTCTCCAGAACTATTTGGCCTAACGGCCACCCATTTTCGAGATACTGCTTGTAATCTATGCATTCGATAAAAGCACGACCATCGTAATTAGACATTTCTAGAACAAGGTGGAGTTGATATCGAGAAAATTCATTAGAATTATAATTATCATTGCGGTTTGTTTACCTTTATTGCCATTATTATCAAACGGAAGTTATTAGAAATTAATTATCTGGAACATTATGGTAAGAAGTCACTGCAAAGTAAACAGAATAACCGGTATATTTTAGACCTCATTTCAGGGTTGATTTCTTGCCGTAAATTACCATTTTCCGTACTTCCTTAGGTTAAAAGGACTATTGTGATTAATCAGTTAAGTCCGGAAGCATGTATTAGCAATTTATGTCAAAGATTAAAAGAGATATTAGATGGACAGAACAATATAGCTAGATAGACTGACAGACTGACTTCTGTTTGTTATTGTTCCTTATTGTACATGAATAATTTTATTGTATTCTGTTGTGTGTAGAAAAAAGGAGTGTCCAAAAGAAACAAAAAAACTCTGTCTGAGAAATGTATGAATATATTATAAATCTCAAGTATTTCTAGTTTTCAAAAAACTAGTATATAAACAAAATAAATATTCAAAAGTCGTGTTATAACCTTTTTCTTTTTATGTTTGTTATAATGACGTTATTTCGATACATTACACACGTGACATTGGCATTTTCAAAAGTTAGTCTTTTTAGATTTGTAAATGTCGCTTGAATGAGAATTTTGATATCTTAGGATTTATTTGGATATTGTAATACATACAGATATTAAACAAAATACGAAACCCAGAGAAACCAATAGTTATTGCCAAAATAGAATCATTATCATCATCATCATCATCGGCCTTGTAATGTTCCCACTGCTGGGACTCAGGCCTCCTCTCTAGGAGAGGGGATGGGCCATAATCCACCACGCGGGCCCAGTGCGGGTTGGTGGATGTCGAATTTTTAGTTGTAAGACATGCCGGTTTCCTCACGAAAATTTCCTTCACCGTTTTGAGAGCAGTGGTGATGAAATAAATTACACAAAGTGATGCTCCTGACTGAGTTCGAACCCGCTACCTACAACTTGTAAGTCAGGGTCTTTACCACTGAGCTACCACTGCTTCAAAATAGAATTACGTACCTTTAATATAAAGTTTATTTTGAACTTAAATTTCCAAGCATAGATATCACAATTCAAAGCATCCCGTTTCATAGGTAAAGGCCTATTATTCTCGAAATAATAATAAATTGAGTGTTGGCAAAACATGTGGTACTTAATTGATTGTTCAATTATAAATGAGTGGAATCAAAACCAACGTAAATAGCTGTGGTCAGGTAAATGGCCAATCATATTAAAAGCCGATTGGAATAATTAACACCACATTTCAACTGTTATTCTAAAACATACCGCAATTGACGTAACACAATGGAAAAGTTAAGTTTGTTTTTAATTGTTTTCATTATTGATATTGTTTTCTAATTAAAAGCCACCTCAATTATTATCCAACAACTTTGTTGTTCGTAGTTAACCACAGAAAAGATATTCCTCTTTTAAAGTACCATGAAAACATTTATGTAAGTTTGTTTTGAATTTTTAGTAGTACTTCTAAACTTTTCACGCTCTTGGGCGGAGCGGTATCAGACTTTTACTGACTAAAACCAATTCCTATGTTCCTTCTTTGCTTTCGTTCCACAGTTCCGGTGTCCCGAGTTTTCCTTTCAGAAGCAAACCCATGGCCCTAAAGGCTTCGACCCTCTACGGTTTTGTTGACATCTCTTTGAGGCCCGCGTACCTACCAGATGTAAGTATATACTTATTTATTAAGTAGGTACTATAAACCACCCGCGTTGAAAAAAAACAGGTTAAAATAATAGATCGCTTTACGGACACTTCGCCTTAATTTTCACTGAATCCGGAGACCGGCCGTTCATCAAAGGTTTCATTAAACTTGCAAATTACTGTATAAGCACCCAGCGGTGTAACATTGAAGCCACATGATCTATACTTTGTCTAATAAGCAAGTCAGTATCGTTAACGCAATAATTAGAGGCAAAACCCAGGAAATGATTCTTGGAAGTATGGCCTATTGTTTTGGTGGCCATCAGTTCAACTACAGAACTACCAGAGAGCAGTGGTGGCCGAGTAGTAACTGCCCCGACTTACAAGTTGTAGGTCGCGGGTTCAAACACAGCTAGGCGCATTACTTAGTGTAATTTATTTCATCACTGCTGCTCTCAAAACGGTGAAGGAAAACATCGTGAGGAGAGGCATGTCCTAGAACCAAAAATTTCCAAGAAATGTGACATCCACCAATGCGCACTGGACCAGCGTGGTGGATTACGGCCCATTCCCTCTCCTAGCAAGAAAGAGGCCTGAATCCCAATAATAGGAACACTATAAGGCCAATAATGCAGTTCAACTACTAATAAGATTCTACTATTCAATACTACTTTGTTGCACTACGTAGTTCATTTGCAAAGATCGGAATAATAACAATAAGTATGTTTCACTAATAATATCTGACCACATTTATATTATTACGTTAACTTTTAAACCAGTATAAAAGTTGATACATAAAAAAATTATGTGTACTTTTTAAACATAATTAGCTATCTTCTGCTACCGGCTATGCTCACGTGTATTTACGTTTCTCCATACAAACTTAGGAGTTTTGGAGACTTTACCAAGGAGGAGCAAAGCTTGGAAAATCCTTTCTTATTCCTTGTACACATCATAAATAGAAAATCTGTGCAAAATTTCAGCGTTCTAGGACCAAGGGTTTGGGCTGAGCATTTCCAATTATGTATAAAAACTATAAATAAACATAATACGATATAAAGTAAGTGCGACATAATATTATGTAGTGCGAAGCATCGGTCGCTCGAACTTCCAACACACAACTGAAAGAACGCAGTTTTGTGATAAGTCCTGTCCCTGAACGAAATGTCGACATATTGCATATCGTTTGCATTACTTCCACTGTTTCAATAGCAGATACGATGTACATCAAAACGTCAATATTCTGTAATACGGATTAACATAAAATCGAATGAAATTATACAGTTTCCCTTCCTCTGAAACTGTCGGTTACTTATTTTAAGTATCATGTTCCTCTATTTACAACCGTTCATTATTAGAGGATACAGGGCAGTATTGTGTTACAAATGTCGGTAGCCTTGCGAATATCGGTCTAGATAGCTTAGCAAACCGAGTAATGTACTGTTCCTGGCTGCAGTAATAAATGACCTGCACATGTTGATGGGTACAGTAATAAAGGACTATAAATGAACTTGGATTTAGTCAATCCCGACTAAAGTTGATGGAAGAAAATGTGGATAAATTTTGTGTGTTCGGTCAGATTGGCAGCGTGGTAAGACCATATCTTGGAATAGCACATAGGATACTTTTTAACCCGGAAGTATTTTCTCTCAGGATAATTTTTCACTTTTACGTGGATGTATGTTACGCAAAATCTACTAAACAGATTTTGTTGAAATTTTATAGTGATGTTGTTTATGAATGAGCATAACACATATGCTATAATTAGTCATAGGGGAAGTATCAACCGCACGCGAGTGGAACCACTGATAGCCCTTGTGATATTTTATTGCTTTGTGAATTATTCTGATTGTTTTGTTTACTTCTAACAAATAGGTATGTGTCAAACAAACAGACCATTCATAGCATCCAGCCATTGAAAACATTCTTCTTCTTAAAAACAAACACGAAATATCTGCCATTATATTGAAAATCTATTTTCTGAGCAGAATGAAAAGAATGATGATTGATGACCTTATCAATACAAGTGGAAATGAATGCAAATTAATTGCCATGCAATTCCTGAACAAAAATCTGGGATCACCAGACACTTTTCACTTAACAAACACGACTATACAATAGGCATCGCAGATAGTCCATTGTGCAGAGCATGCTTGGAGATGGAGGAAACAATCGCAAAATTGCTCCTTGGATAATGAGAAATCAAATCTGTTTTTGAAGATATTCAAGCTGGATAGAGAGGTCATACAGAACAGCAGTAGCATGCAGTATGTAAAGGGGACTTTACATACTGCACACGACCAGACGAGTGTTGTGTCTAGTTTGGGCAACTGCCTGATAGTTGATTTCGGGCTGTTGTATACATATGTACATGTTCTAAACGCACGGAGAACTTGTTCTCGCGATGCAGGCTTTCGAATTTAAATTCGTTTAAGGGTGTGTGTGGACATCTACATATAACTCCGAAGATAAGATGAGAATTAATGAACTTACATGGTTATTGACCTATTGTGATGTATCAAAGTATTATCGACTGTAAACGCACACGTATACATAGCACATACATAACGATGTGATCCAATTATGGGTGAACTTCATGCTCTGATGAACGAATATCATACGAGCCGTATTTCAAAACTATTAAGGTTAACTGTTACAGTAAGTAGTTGTTCTAGAAACTTGGAGAAAGTAATTACTGCGTTTTGAAGGTGAATGGTCAAGTTTACGATGCTGCCAGGAATGCAGGATGGTTCTAAATTCAACGCATGCTTGGAACGCAAATAGGAACCCAAGTGAGTTGAAGTCAGTAAAAGTTTCACACTTTGTCGCCCTTCACTCTGAGCGAGCGAAGTTATTTGGTGATGATGATGATGACATGAATTCTCACCCAAAAAATAGGTTTAAAAATAGGCAGATTTTACAGAACTTATTTATTTGTCAATTTTAAAGAAATAGGATAATGGAAATTGTACCAAGTGTCCTAACAAGTGTTTGTCTCATGGGATCAAAAGTTTCAAAAAATTATGTGCTATTGCAGGATATGGTCGACCCATGTACCGAGTTTCATCGTTAAATCTATTGAGCCGTTCGAGCATGGAGAAGTAACAAACATACACATACACACAAACTGTAGCCTTTATAATGTTAGTGTGATGAGTCGTGATATTAAAATTATTATAGACTGACTAATTAATTTATTGCCGGCTATAAATATAAATTTTGTTGTTACGATTTTTTTGCATCTTATTATTTAACTGTATTTGTCTAGTCTTTTGTAATATTGCCGTTAACTATAAATAAAATACATAATAAAACAATAATTAATTGAATATTAAAATCATCATTGTCTGCGTCACCGTTTTAATAAGTTAGTCTCGTCTAACCAGTAATACTGCCTGTTTTTAGGGTTCCGTACATCAGTGAGCAAAACGTTACCCTACTACTTTGTCATTTTTGTCGGTGTGTAAATACTCTTTTCCTCGAGAACGCGGGGAGATATCAAACTAAAATTAAAATCAAATATTCAGCCCGTGACTTCTTGGAGCAGTGAAAATACCAAACTTCTGAGTGAAAAGGGGCTGTCTACGACTCAAATTTTGACATTTTCAAATGAATTATATCCTATAGGACCCTTCTGTTAACCTAGAAAATATTATGAAATTTAAAAAAGTAATTCCATGTATCCGAAAACCGTAAATGTATAGGTAGCTACATCACAATTACTTCATCACAACTTTTTGCGATTATAAACTAATTAATCGGACACACACACACGTTTTATACCCACATACAACATGCACAAAGAACAATTTGTATAGAACCCTCGGTGGGCGAGTCCGACTTGCACTTGACCGATTTCTTATAGCAGCTGTTTGATCAGATCACATTTTTATATCCGCTGTTTGATTGGGTCACATTTTTGAACACTTGTTTCGTTTTTTAAGAGTTTAATTATGCATGAATCGCTTTTACGGTTGATATCTCTCCTGATACATACAAAGAGTTGGATGGTGAATAAAATCTGATTGTATTTCAGGACCACCATAAACCAGAAAACGATAAATATCTAGTTCGTGCCATTTCATAATAACTGCTCGCTATTAAGCATAAGCATAATCACTAATCAGCCATAAAAAGTACCCACTGCTGGGACTCAGGCCTTGTCTATAATAGAGAGCTGTAAGCCTGTAATCCACCACGTGGGTCAAGTGCAATTTGATGGATGTCACATATCCTAAATTTTTTGGTTCTAGAACATGCCGATTTCCTCACGATGTTCTCCTTCACCGTTTTGAGAGCAATGGTGATGAAATAAATTACACAAAGTAATGCGCCTGACTGGATTTGAATCCGCGACCTACCACTTCTAAGTCGAGGCCGTTACCACTAGACCACTATAGCTCGTTATCTATACTAATCTATACTAATATTATAAAGAGGTAAAATTTGTAAGTTTGTAGGTTTGTAAGTTTGTATGTAGGGGGTAATCTCTGGAACTACTGGTCCGATTTGAAAAATTCTTTCATTGTTAGACAGCCCATTTATCGAGGAATGCTATATATATCATCACGCTACAACCCACGGGAGCTGAGCAGTAACGAAAAATGCGGGTGAAACCGCAGGGGATAGCTAGTTACTAATATAGAGGTAAAGTTTGTTTTTTAGTTTGTATGAGGTAATCTGTGGAAGTACTGGTCCGATTGCTAAAACTTTTTCACCAATAGAAAGCTGCTGTATTCCTGAGTGACATAGGTTATATTTTATGTACGCGGGCGAAGCTGCGGGCTAAAGCTAGTTATTAAGTAAAATCACTAAATTAGATAATTTGTATTCCTAAAAGTTGCATGAAACGATAAAAAAATCTTGGCTATCGATAATTTACAGCTAAACAATACAAGAGGACCTGATAAATAATTTATAGAGCGCAAAAATCTATTGGCAGGTGAAGCCTACGTGCGCCCGAGCAGACGGGGATCTCATCACAATATGAATGAGGAAGTGATTTGTAAATATAGCCATCGCTTTATATATGTAAATATGTGTGTAAATCCAGGTACTTTAAATGATAAGTTGAAAACTGAGACTTGGATTGACGTGACGTATTCATTCATAAATAACTGGGACTCAGGCTTCCTCTCTAGGAGAGGGAATGGTAATTCACCACGCGGACCCAGCGAAATAAAAGATAAAAAAAATTGCCACGGTTGGTGCAGTGGTTGAGCAGTTGGCTGCTTTGCTGCATGTCACCGAGTTTGAGTTTTGTACCTGACCCTCAGATATTTGTACCAGGTGTAGGTATGTGCAAGTTTTACATGCTTGTGAACGCGT
The DNA here is from genome assembly GCA_030763345.1 of Mythimna separata. NCBI lineage: Eukaryota > Metazoa > Arthropoda > Insecta > Lepidoptera > Noctuidae > Mythimna > Mythimna separata. The sequence continues at coordinate 13,628,864 of CM061180.1, forward strand.
CCACGATACATGAGTAATTCCTAGCAAGCAGCAAGTGTGCATGTATTTAAACAGAAAAAATAACATTGCTATCAATTTTTTGTTTTGGGGATTCTAGGGATTCTTTTAGCTTTAGGATTTTAGGGATTCTTTTAGCTTTAGGGATCTCAGAGAAATTCGTTTCTACGTGGCTACTAGTCAATTAAAACGGTCTAGAAATGAACGGGAAATATGTATGTGCGTTTTTTCCTGCCAGTTGCTAAGATCCGCAGAATAATGAGCGATACTGGTTTGAAATAGTTCTTGTTTGCAAGATTACAAAACATAACGAAATAATACAATACAAGGAAATAATGATGATGTAGTTTTAGACAATGATGACAATGTGAATTTTGTTAAGATTGCTACTTTTCGAAAGTTGGGGAATGGCGAAATCTGTGACATAGAAATAACTCACGTGCAATTGTTTTAAATATACCTACATAGTCACAGTCAGTTATTTTGATTTTGAAATCTAGATAGCGTGAGTCAGTGAAATTTGATTTTAGACTGTAAGTAGGTAAGTAGTTATACCTAATATCACATCGCTTGGTAACACGAAACAAACGAGTTGCTGAGTGTGGGACTCTGGGTATCATTCCCGTATCGAGCAACTTGGACAGTGGCATGCAAATATTTATAAAAACTACAAATAAAAACCATTGTAGCATGCCATGAAGTCATTATCATCATCAATAAAAATATATGTATGGGTATTAGTAAAAGTCAAAATGTAAGAGATAAAATTAGAAAGTGCAACTGTTTCCACGCACACGCTTGTGAACTATAATATCTCCCGTGCACTTGGCCAATCTCTGTTGAGATTGCAATGGCCAATGTGATCGAAATTCGGTCGTAAGGATCACAAATAATATCAAACACATTTATAATAATAATCCTGTGTTGCTAACACTTGTTTTTATGTGTAGTCATTTGTAAGGTCCATGTAGACAGGCGTTTACTTACCTATAGGTATCAAGCTTGCCCCTCGTTTTTTTTTTTTAATTTGGTAAAAAACGGTATTACCCTTGGCATTTCAAGGTAAAGACGGTGCTATAATTTACCAATTGACTTATTGGCAAGGCGTAAAAACGTTTGTAAACAAAATATGATTCATTGTTTTGGGTCTGAAAGGTCATTGAACGGTATAGACTTAATTGGTTCATAAAATAAGGATTCCGATGCAACACGTTGTAAACAAAAACAGGTTTAAAGGCTTCTTGAGTAATTGAAATTTTTTGTATTTATTTGACCTACATTTTGTGTTTCGAAGGTCAGAAGTGCGAAAATGGCCTCAGAGCGTAGTATTCTTTAATCTGTCAGAACTTTGATTGGTTAAGATGGTAGTACGTAATGGTAGACGTCTTCTTCCGTGTAATGGAAAAGGAAGACCACATAATGAGGTATTGGATGGTTATGATAACTTAGTTCAATGGATTGTTTCAATTTTTTTTGGGGTAGTAAATCATCAAATAACTTGTCCCTTTTTAGGTGGAATGAGAGGGTGTCAGAATTTTCGAATAATACGCAACATTGGCAGGTATCGCCCTTGGTGAGACCGGTCGGGGATTCATGAATTAACAAAGCTCTTTCAGGTGCACGTGGATCACAACGGAGGATCACCCAATTGGAGCAGACCTCTATCGAGATTAGAATAGTTCACTAACAATACATATCTCATACTCGTGTTCACAAAAAAGGTAGGTGACATCTAAGCGTATCTTATGAAATCTTCTGAATAGATTAGACGTGACCCAAATTAAGGTAAATGCACTTACGCATGTGACACGTATGTCCACACTTACTCAAACCTCAGTAATTAGTGGTAATGCTGAGGAAGGTAAGGATGTCGTAACAAAACCTTCAGGTGCTTTGCCCTTTCGATACCTCTACAAATATAGTCTATCCCCATGTAAATAATAATTTTAATTACAATACGTATTGTTGCTCAACATTTTTAATACAAATCTGCCCAAGTTGTTCAAAGCTAATTAAGGATTGGCCTTTTTTAGAGAGAGGCACATTAATGCCAGTATATTTTATGAAACCACTGCCTATGACCTCCACAACCAAGCAACTGGATAATTCTGGGTATTAATCGTCATCATCATCAATTCCACCTGTTAGACATAGGCCTTCCCCAAGTGTTGCCACAACGAACGATCCTGTGCGTCCCGTATCGCATCCATCGCATTCATGCCACTCTCGCCAGGTCATCGATCAGAACTTCTGTTTGAAATTAATAATGTACCATATCCTGCTGATTTTAATAGTAAATTGCACAATTATTCCTAGACAAATAAAATAAATCAAGGTTACGATCAGCTTACATTGTTATCAAACTAATTATTGTGTCATCAGTTCATTGCTAACCTTGGAGTTGAACTCAATATCGATATCAATTCGTCGATAAATTTATCAATAATCATCCGATTCGTTAATCGATTTCGTCAATCGAAAGCTTTAAATTGCGCTAGCGCGTCATAACGGTATGTCGTGTATCAACGTTCCAACGTCAGAAGGCTTTGATTATGTAAGGGTTGACTAATGACAAAACGAGTTGCAAAGAAAGTTCTAGCAAGAATTTCTGTTGTATGAGTTAGCACATCATAAACGCTTAGTGTAGCTTTCCTCAGACGGGCCACTCACGACCGCAACTATTAAGTAGCCAGCGACAAACATCAACCACATTTTGCGGCGATATATGACAGGTGGCTCTCGCTATGCGACACGGTGCGATCGACAGAAGCCCGTCTACTTCAAGCTTTAGACGAAACCGGAAAGAGATGTGAGATTATGTCTTGCAAAAAATTTATATAAATATTGCACACTATATGTTATGTATGTAATACTTGCCAGAATATTCGGATGGCCTACAAATGGATGCTCAGAGACAGAGTTGTAATATTGGATAATACAGTTCCGTGACTGTATGAATGAATGAATGAGAAAATATATGACATAGTTACTGCCGAAGTAACACATTTGAAAAATACGTTTCTTAGAAGGACGAAAGGTGAATAAATTGATGTTTTTGAAATTTTACTTTAAAGCGCGGCACAAATCTTGAATTGACATGCATATTGACATTTTAGATACGAGAATTCCCTAGTACGAGACTTGATTGCTGAAATCATCGTATCTGAAAATACGCAAGCTTAGACTACTAACTGGTGACCTTCACAGTTAGATTACTGCAGGCACGGAATTCCGGAGGAGCAATGAGTAACTCGCCGACTGGAAAGGACCAGCGCCTCAAAGAGCTTAATTGTCGGGGTTTAACCGATGCCTGCTAGGGGTACGGGATTATTCGAAAGGATCACCGAGAGTACTGAAACGCAAAGAGCAACAGAAGAAAAACGGGTGGTTCTTAGTCAGTTAAGAGACTGACACTCCCTCTCGCTCCCCTTACAACAGACACAGACAGAGAAAATTTCACTATTATTTCCTTCGTTATTAGTTCACCGAAAGCGTTTCAAAATTAAAATATATTTTAGAAATGTAATATTCTAGATCATTTGGAATTTGTATTTAATAGGCAAAGTTATTAAGCAAGAGTCTTGTTGACTCATGTTGTCATTCCATTAGTTTTGGTCGTTAGTTGTTATTGCCTAACTAATGATGATGAAGAGCATCTCTTGGAGAATCTATCTGCGCCTGAGTTGCGTGAGAGTTTCATAATCACTTACGATTTATTATTGTTTTTTATTGTTTATTGACTTTATTTATTATAAATAAAGTCAATAAACACAGACTGTTATCATGTTTATATATTAACTTGTCATTAAATATTGTGGTTCTTACACTATGATAAGAACCGGTAGTTAGTTTTTAAACTAATCGAGGTTGAGCTAGTAAATGAGATTGTTAGTTTTATTTTTAGGTCGTTCACCGTAGACAGGTTAAACGCGTTTTTTTTTAAGTGAGAATTCGTAAAGTAGATTTTCCCTCTCTAGTTACAGTGAGAGAGAGTCAGATATTTACCGACTGAAACCTACACGTGTTTTTTTCAGTTGTTCTTTGCGTTCCAAGATTGGACTCATAAACAGCCTTCTATTGTCCAAACTGTTGGGACTCAGGCCTCCTTTCTAGGAGAGGGAATGGATCGTAATCCACAACGTATGGGTTTTGGCACTATAGGATAGGTTCATCACCAGTCCAGCCGAAACAGGTCCACTTTTGGAAATAGGCCTCCCAAGGCATTGCTGCAACGACTGGTTCTATGCGTCTCGCATCTACCAGACTCCCGACAATCACCAGGTTTACCTTCTGGGAGGCTCTCCAACGCTGCGTTTTACAGTAAGCGATCGTTACTCCAGAATCTTTTGGCCCCATTGGCTCTCTATTCTACGAGCAATGTGCCCAACCCACTTAAATTTGGCGATTCTTCGAACTACTCTAGATTTACCTCTACCTAACCTATCCTTCTTCGGAGGATACCTAAATGCATCATCATATTCTTCGTATGAATCAATAAGTTTTAAGATATAAAAGAGATTGTTTCTACTCTATCGTGGTTATAAATAGATACAAATTACTTCCGTTAGATTACGTACATAGGTAAACCGACGGAAGAAAACTCTGCCAACACATCTCGCACGTGAGCAATATACCTGATTCGTTGCGTTGTAATGCAATCATGCGCAGGATTAAACGCATTTTTATCTTATCACTTACGATAAAGAAAATCCGGGCAAGTGTGTCGGACTCGTGGATTGTGGGTTCCGTACCAACATACCTATGCAAACAGTTCAATTCCCGAATGGAGCCTTGAAGATTTTTCCGAATCGCAAAAATAACTAGTTTTAGTAATATGGGATAACGGCAGGAAGAAGAAGTAACTAGCTTTCATGTTACGAGAAGGATTAGTTCTCGGATAACATAAGGGATGGAAATTCTTATTGAACATCCAAGCGTTTGCGGGAGCACTAGACACCGACAAGATAAAACAATACAAAGCAGCCTTACCTTGATTCCCACAGCTAGATCCACCAGTTCAAGTTTCCACGCACTATTGCAGCCCTTTTTCAAGGGGACACAACACTTGAAACACAGAATTAGTATTTATTTCCAATTAGTTTGAGAGCGGCGGCGTAGCCATTTTCAAAAGTTCTTAAACGACTCGTAGGGATGCGCTTGTGTTGCGTTTCACCATAGATAACACAAGCACAGTGTTGGGCGTGAAATCGATTATTGAGTATCGACTAAATATTGATTTGATGTCCGAGGTTTCTTGAGGTTCTATTACCACCCCAGGAAGACTGCTTGCGCTTATCATCGCGCTTGCTTATATCTTAATCAGTGAACATGTACAAATTGCAAACGCTTAGAAATGACTATTTGAATTACGAATAACGGTGACGATACATACCGCCCACCAAAATACACGGTAGCTGTATTTTCAGAAAATACCATTGGAAGACATGTTACAATGTTTAAGGGTGATTATAAGAGACATACTTTTAATTAAAGCCTGTTTAGGGCATGAAAGATTATCCTAGTATATGAACAACGATACGCTACTAAAGAAGACCTTACGTTTAACTAATACTAACTAACGAATAACGAATAATAACGAATGAAGAAACCAACGTTTACGATTCTAGTCCGTTTGGTTTGGCAAAGGACAGATCTTTGCTAATGGGCGCGTAAGAAAAGAACCGTTAGGTAGACGTAAGTCCGCGATGCGTACTACTCCATCTGGTCCGCTGTGTAGCCGTTCTACACGAGCTATAGGCCAATGAAGCGGAGGAGTTTCCGATTTTATGACAACCACGGAACCGATTTCCAGTGGTTGCGAGTGCTTAGTCCATTTTGCCCGTTGAGTTAACGAATGCAGGTACTCATTCCTCCAACGCTTCCAGAAATCTTGTTGAAAACGCTGGATGAGTTGCCACCGGCCTAAACGAGTGATATTGACAGACGTCAAATCCTTATCGGGGACAGCTGTCAGGGGCTCTAACGTAAGAAACATACCTGGCGAAAGTACCGAGAAATCATTGGCGCAGGTACTTATCGGATAAAGGGGTCTGGAATTAAGCATTGCTTCGATTTGCACGAATAACGTAAAAAGTTCGTCTAAAGTCAGCGATTGATTGTTGACCACGCGGTACAACGTTGATTTTGCAGCTTTAATCTGAATCTCCCACACGCCACCGAAATGTGGGCTGGAGGGGGGATTGAATTTGAATTCGATAGTTTCGGTATGAGCAGCTTCTTGCATAAACGACGAGAGCTCACGATGAGCACCAACGAAGTTGGTTCCTCTGTCTGAATATATTGTCTGGACTCGTCCACGACGACCGACGAAGCGACGAAGTGCGGCGATAAATGATTCCGAAGTCAAATCGGTAGCTACTTCTAAATGGACCGCTTTGGTAGTTAAGCAGACGAAGAGGCAGAGATAAGCTTTGCTTATCTTAGCACCGCGATGTTTGCCTGATTTAACTCGGAAAGGACCACCGTAGTCCACCCCTACGATACTAAACGGTTTTACCTGATTCACACGAACTGCAGGCAAATCACTCATAAACGGTTCGAGAGGAGAAGGATTCGTTTTGAAACAATGTAAGCATTTTGAAACTCGGTGTCGAATTGCACGTTTAGCTGACAAAATCCAGAATTGCTGAGTGATCAGATAATGTAGCGTGTTGATTCCTGGGTGACAATGTTCACGATGGAGAGCGTCTATGACCATGTTCGTCAGTGGTGAATCTCTCGGGAGCAAGGCGGGATGTTTGTGACTGTACTCTAGTCCGGATCTGGATAACCTACCGCCCACCCTGAGAACACCCAGGGGGTCGATGAATGGGTTCAGCTTACGCATTTGTTTTGAAAGAAGCTTATGTTCTTTCAATCGTTTGAAGTCTTCATGAAAATGAAGAAACTGAGTACGTTTCACTATCATCAGCAGCGCGTTGTGAAGTTCTGCACGATTTAAGGGTAGATCAGAACGGCGATTGACTTTACTGCGGAGATTATTGATATAGCGAAGCCATAGACCGACGATTCTTTGGATTTTGCGAATGGACGAGTATCGGGATAGCAAATAATCGATGGGATGCGCAGGAATATCACTCGTTAGAAGAACCTGTACCTTCTCTTCTGCACGAAGTTCGTCCTCAGAAGGATCTGAAACTGAGCAAGGCCAAAACTGAGCGTCTTGAGAAAGCCAACTAGGCCCCGCCCACCATAAAGAATTGATGACAAGTTCCGCAGGTGTCTGACCACGAGAGGCGATGTCCGCGGGGTTGTCCTCTGACTTCACATGGCGCCATAGTGCGCCAGGGACCGCATCCTGAATATGGCTGACACGATTTGCTACGAAGGTCTTCCAGCGGGAGGAAGGCGATCGAATCCATGAGAGCGCGACTGTCGAATCAGACCACGCGAACATGGCTGAAACGGGAAGAAGAGGTTGATAAACCGCACTGACGAATTTCAGTAGATCTGCCAGAAGAGCAGCAGCGCACAGCTCTAGTCTTGGTAGGGAAACAACTTTGATAGGAGCTACCCTTGCTTTTGACAACACAAAAAAGACCTTGATGTTATCACACTTGTCGATAACTCGAAGAAACACCACACCAGCGTATCCACGTTGAGAACTGTCTGCAAACCCATGAATTTCGCACGATTTGATATGAGAAACGGATAGATGACGCGGAACTCGAAGGTTTTCAATGGAAGGAAGTTCTTCGGTGTAGCGATTCCACAGTCGTTTGATGTCTTCAGGAGGATCTGCATCCCAGGAAACTCCAAGAACCCACAATCTCTGCACCAAATACTTCGCGAAGAAGGTCAGCGGTGACAGAAAACCAAGCGGGTCATAGATTTTTGCTAGCTCGCTTAGAATGTTACGTTTGCTGCAAACACGATCTTGAGGTTTGACTTCGAAAACGAAATGATCAGAGTTCGGTTCCCACTTCAAACCTAATATTTTGAGAGTGTTGGACTTCTCAACGTCCATCGAAACGTTATCTGTGAGACAATGCTCCGGAGGAAGATCACAAAGCAACCTTGGGTCATTGCTAGCCCACTTGCGCAGCTCCATGTGACCTCGTTTGAGAAGCTCTGTCACTTCCGACTTAGCTTGCATGGCCTGATTAAGATCAGAACACCCAGTGACGACGTCATCGATGTACACGTCAGTCGATAAAACGGATTTTCCGAGAGGTAAGTCACTACCTTCATCCTCGGCGAGTTGTTTGACGGTACGACAAGCAAGAAAGGGTGATGAGGAGACACCGTAGGTGACAGTATTCAAGCGATATTCCAACAGCGGTTGGGATGGATGATCTCTCCAAAAGATTCTTTGGAAATCACGATGTTCTTCATGAACAAGAATTTGACGGTACATTTTGCACACGTCCGCTGAAAAAACAACAGAATGGGTACGAAACCGCAAAAGAATTTCCAAAATGTTAGCCTGTAGCTTTGGACCGATAAGTAAGGTTTCGTTCAACGATACGCCAGTGATGGCGTCACGATTTGATGCGTCAAAGACGGCACGAAGCTTCGTACTGACGCTGTCAGGACGAAGGACACAGAAATGAGGTATGTAATACTTTCCCTTTTGCACATCCTTAGCGGGCACAAGAGTCATGTGGCCACACTGAATATACTCAGTCATGAAACTCGAGTATTGTTCTTGAAGAACCGGATCAGCGGAAAGTTTACGTTCCATCGAATGAAAACGTCGAAGAGCCGACTCTCGCGATCCCGGGAATGACGGTTCCTTGTCTTCTACAAAAGGCAAAGCGACACTATAGCGTCCAGTTGGGTCACGAGTAGTCGTATCGCAATAGATTTGTTCGCAACGTTGATCTGCTTCACTCAACTTGGTGACGCACGGAAGCTGGTCCAATTCCCAAAACTTCTTGACTTCTTGAGAAAGCTGCTGGTCGTCTGTAACGAAGAAAGAAGTGACACTTTGTTCAGCCTGATGATCACTCACACTTCCTAGAAGAAGCCAGCCGAACACAGAATTCAACGCGGATGGCTGCTGCGGTCCTCCGCTCACGCATCCTGGCAGAATGAGAGAAGGGAAGATTTCAGCACCAATAAGAATGTCAACTGGACCAGGTTTATCACAATCCGGATCCGCTAGATTGAGACCCCGAATATGAAGCCAAGACGATTTGTCGAGCCTGACGCTCGGCATGTTCCCGCATATGTTAGGTATGGTCAATGCTTCAAGATTGAACGCCACTCGACCGTTAATACCTACTTGAAGTTGAACAGCTCCTGAAATGGAGGCTGACGATTGACCTACACCACGAACCTGGCGTGAAGTCCTGTGTTTGTCAAGTCCTAGTCGGCTTACTGCGTTTTCCGAAATGAAATGAGCCTGACTACCAGTATCGATAATACAGCGTAAAGGCTGGTAGTCGCCAGACGAATCACGAATATTTATAACGGCAGTAGATAGAAGAACAACCGAATTATCACCCACGTTCGTCAACACACGAAGGGGCTCACTGACTGATGGAGGCTTCGGGTCAGGAATGTTAGCATCATTTTCCTGATGCAGGAGCGTATGATGCTTCAGATGGCATTTCTGGCATGTGAATGTCGATTTGCAATCGCGGACAATGTGGGACGGCTTCAAACAATTGAAACACCAGCGATTTTTATTCGCGATGTCACGCCTCTCTTGAATCGACTTATCAGTGAATGATGTACACTGCGAAATGGAATGAAGTTCTGAACATGACGGGCACTTCGAAGCAACTCGTCCCGCAGTGGTGGAAGGCGCAGAAGATTGGGTACCTTCTGCCTGGTTTGTTTTCTTCTCTGAATTTGATAACAACGACGACGTAACTTTCTTATTGTTGTTGTTGTTTGACTTGACATCAGTTTTGTAGTTTTTGCTAGTAGACGGTTGAGGATCACGATTACCAGAAAAGTGAGTATCACGAACGAGTGCATCGCACTGCGCTTCGAGAAAGTCCTTAAGGGCACTGTAACGGGGTATTTCCGAGGTAGGATGCGCTTGTTCAAAGGCACACCGCGTTTTTGAGTCTAATTTTGATAGTAAATGATAACACAATACGAAGTCCCAGTGAACCGTAGGTAAGTTAAGACCAGTTAGAATGATGAGGTTCTCGTTGAACAGGTCCAATACGCGTCGTAATTCGGTAGGTGAGTTCACTTTTAGATTAATGTTTTGCATTTCTCGCCAACAAGTAAATGCGAGTTCACGTTTGTCACGATAACGAGCTACCAATGTCTTATATGCTTCTTGATAGTATTCACCCTGGATAGGAAAGGTACGAATTAGTCCTAATGCGTCCCCGACTAAACTAGCTCGGAGATACTGCATGCGATCCGAGTCCGACAATGATTCATTCAGATGAATGAGCGAATTGAACGCATCAAAAAACATATTGAACTCCTTTATGCATCCCGAAAAACGTGGCAAGTCGATCTTTGGAAGTCGAATTGCTGAAGCAGGCGACATCTGTGTAGCAGCCTTTGCAACGTTAGAAGAAGGAACAAGAGCACGATGTATAGCAAGTACCTGAAAATAAATATCATCGAATTCGGTACGGATTTCATCTTCTTCCTCCACTTCAGAATCATCGACAATACCTAAAATGTCCAAATGTGCTTCTTCGAAATTATTAACCAGTTTTGTTACTGTCGAATAATGTACGATAAATTCATCCAAACGTGAAGAATCCGATTCCACCATTCGTGCAACTTCCAACGTTTTCCGCAATCGATTCAATGCTAAAGTCCGCTTACGTCGTAATACGGGCAAGTCAGCGCACGTGAGACCGCTTGTTTCGATTGATTTAGATTTAGACATTTTCTTTGCACCACGCCTCGGTACGTAAGCCATAGTCTTGAATCGATAAGCAACACAAAAATAATCGATTAACCGAAATAATTATTTTAAATAAAATCGATACTAAAATAACAATCGATAGTTTCGACAGAACGTTGGTACAACTCTGTTTCTCAGACTAAGACTACCTACTATTTGTTACAGAATTCCTTCCTACCTACCAAGCTCCGATTCGTAATGTCTATGAGAATTATAACGTTAACGAACTGTAATGATTATTCACTAACAAAAATAATCTTGAATTAATGTATAGGTACGCAGCAATGACTAGGTACCTACGTTTACGAATTGAATTGATTTGTATGTGGTAAATACGATTACGAATAGTCGGGTACCTAACACGGTTTGTTTACCTAACTTGTCTTTATTTTTAATTGTCGTGACGAAAAATGTACGTGGTTGCTACTACATGTACTGAACAGACCGATTAATTTACATGTAATAATAACATAGTACGAAACAACAATTCTGAACGCAATAATCACACAAATCACTGAATTTTATGTTGTACTTTTGAAAACGAGCTACCAAGATGAAGCAATACGCAAACAACGGATTAAGAAATATACCTAAGTAAATGACCGGCGCCAACAAGGCGGATAGGTAAATTACCTAGACTGACGGATTGGAATGTTTGCTACTTTCTTCATCAAATTACGATTTTGGATTGAAATAAATACGCGAATAATGCTTGACGGAATTGTTTTAAGGTGTTGTTCATATACTTTGGAGAAATATTCAATATCTAACGAGATTAATTGTGACGATTTAAATTATGGTGACATGGCGGTCGACCATTTGTGCAAATTACGAAAGTTAATGAAATCTTTCTCGCTAAAACGTTACGATTACTGCATTATTAGCAGTTCCCTGGTTTCGGCACCAAAACAATGTTACGAGAAGGATTAGTTCTCGGATAACATAAGGGATGGAAATTCTTATTGAACATCCAAGCGTTTGCGGGAGCACTAGACACCGACAAGATAAAACAATACAAAGCAGCCTTACCTTGATTCCCACAGCTAGATCCACCAGTTCAAGTTTCCACGCACTATTGCAGCCCTTTTTCAAGGGGACACAACACTTGAAACACAGAATTAGTATTTATTTCCAATTAGTTTGAGAGCGGCGGCGTAGCCATTTTCAAAAGTTCTTAAACGACTCGTAGGGATGCGCTTGTGTTGCGTTTCACCATAGATAACACAAGCACAGTGTTGGGCGTGAAATCGATTATTGAGTATCGACTAAATATTGATTTGATGTCCGAGGTTTCTTGAGGTTCTATTACCACCCCAGGAAGACTGCTTGCGCTTATCATCGCGCTTGCTTATATCTTAATCAGTGAACATGTACAAATTGCAAACGCTTAGAAATGACTATTTGAATTACGAATAACGGTGACGATACATTTCAGTTTTAATTTTTTTTCCTGTATTTCTGCCTTCCTCTACCCAAATTTCAGGATTCTAAGTGTCAACGGGAATTACCCTATGAATTTTGATTCCCTTGAGAATGTTGAAATGTACGACGTTTGTGACAAAAAAGGCCACGTTAACTTACAAGTTTGATTTTTGCACAACTTCAAGAGACCAAAGACTCAGCTGAGTATATGGTTTTAATTTTAATTTGATACCTCCACGCGTTCCCGAGATGAAGGGTCTTCACAGACAGACAGACATCAAAGTGAGTGTCCTATAAGAGTTCAGTTTTTTGTTCTTGATGTACGGAACCCCAAAAAGTATATCTTAAAACGGTCATTGACTGTTAATCGGTTTCAAGGGACTGATTGATTTTAACACACTAGAAATGTGTTTCTCACGGGTTTTTCCTCGTTAAGTCAAAGTCACAATATCGTCGCGTTCTTCTATATTTTTTGTTTTTTTAGGTGCAATCGTTTTTTATCACAGGGCTATATAATTGCAAATGTTATGTACGCCGTTATTGTCACGTACTTCAGACCAGTTATAAAGCAATTAATTTTCTTTAATGGTACTCGTAAATATATGTATAGGCAGTAGGTAGATAAATCTCCAAAAGGAACTTTTCACAGGAATGTTAAGTACCTATTCTATGCCCTTTTAAACATTATAGTCTATCAATTGTCAGCCAAATTTCATCGAAGTCTGCTCAGTGGCCTCAGGCGTAAAGCCCGGTACACACTGCCGTAATGTAGCATGTATGGTAACATAAAAGGAGTATTTATAATTGTGGACGCAGCGCGAGCACATACCATATGTGCACTTACTCACATAGTTTAAATGCTCTGTTCGCGCGCGTAGTGTGCGCGGTTCGCGCGCGCAAGGTGTCCACACTATAGCAATTCTGTTACATTGCATGTTACGTTACAGCAGTCTGTATGCCGCTTAGCAGACATACAGACAGACAGGGTAATGTTCGTATTTAAAATTTAAGTTTAGATAAAGAAATCTACATGAACCGAAAAACGTCAGACTGCGGCCATAGCCTTCGGATTGTTATAGTTACAACGTGGGTCATTAACTTGTAACGTACTCAAGTGTACTCACTACTGGGAACAAAGTAATAATAACAATGTACAAAATATGTAAATAAGGATGAATAAATGCAATAATAATAATGTTCCACAACTTTCACACAAAGCCATTTAGTCCCAAGCTAAACAGAGCTTGTGTTATAGATACTAGACAACTGATAAACATACTTATATATTTCTAAACACATACATATTATAAATAAATTGCACCCAGACACAGAACAAATGATCGTGCTTATCACACAAACATTTGTTCTAGGTGGGAATCGAACCCACGACCTCCAGCATAACAGTCAGGGCCACTAACCACTGGACCAACAGGCTAATCACATCTAGATGAACCGAAAAACGTCTGACCGCGGTCAAAACCTTCGGATTGTTATAGTTACAACGTGGGTCATTAACTCATGACGTACTTAAGCGTCCACTACTGGGGTCAGAGTGTTTATTTCCTGTTTTAATCTATTGTGCGTGATTATTTTCTTAAGTAAGTACCTATTACTTTTGTTTTATTAACATTACGAATGATTGAGAGTAGAAGTAATTTTATTGGCACTTATAAATGAATAAAGTAAAGTAATGGCAGTTATTACTTCATTTACTCCTGTGGTTATTAAACTCACTAATTATTTGTAACTTGTCTTACTTGCTCTGTTTATACGTATGTAAACTATTAATTATAAAATTCGGGACTGGTGGGGACCTTGTGACCCAATCGTAGGGGTCCAGTAGAGTCGAATCCTACTGGAGCCATAAAACAAAGGCAAACAAGGAATATGAGTAGGTTTTAGTCAGTAAAAGCCTGACACACCCTCACTTAATTAAAAACAAAATCACTGAGATCATTATTTTTTCGTAATGGACTAGATTGGACATAAGAGACAAAGATTATGTCACGGCATTTGTTCTCTTAGATCGTCAGTTATCGAATTTGAGATCTAGTTTTAAATAAACATCTTGAATTATAGAACAGTTTAAGAGAAAAGCATAATTTAGACATTTATTGCGTACTACTGGAGTTATTTTGGACTCTACTGGATACAGAGCAGAGCTCGTCGAATTTCTATTTATACCGCTGAAATGCAAACCGATTAACGCAAATCATTTCTAGATACTAATGCAAGAGTGGAAGTCTATATGTTTGGAGGTTTGTTAATAAATTATGGCTCATTAGCTCAACGGATTTGGATAAAATTAGAACGTAGGTCACTGTCCAAAAGCACAAGGCTCAGGTTGAACGGCGCGCTGCATTCTTCGCGCGCTTCAAAGAGATGTCAGCAAAATGAACAGAACCCATTAGGGGGCTGCCAGGGCTGCGCGATTTTTCAAAACTCGTATAGTGGCCCTGAAACGCAAAGGGCTACTGAAGGAACACACATATAATTATGGTGCAAGGGGGTTCAGCACGTTAAAGTTTGAATTTCTCTCTCTTTGCTCTCAGAGCGGTTTTTCAACCCAAAAAAAGGTAGATCAAGACCCAAGACTTACTAAAAACTACTTATTTTTTATAACCAGTAGGTAATAGCTTCTTGTGAGATATAATAATTTTCAACTATCACGAACGTAAGAAGTAAGTAGCCCTTGACAATACTAGTAACCAATATCTCCTACTTTGCTAATTAATAATAAACCTTTAAGTGAAGTAGGTATGGCTGAATGATTGAAATAAATTGGATTATTTCCTGCTTTTAATATTTGAGCCAATTTACGTTGCCGACATTGCGATTTTCACTCAAAATAAACAAATATTTTTGTTGTCTGTTTCATTACAGCAAATGTTTAACTATGAAACATGATTTTTAAAGCAAATAAATAGTTATATACATAAAAATCATTGATATTATTGTAAAAAGATCGTAAAATATACAAATGTATGAAAATATATTGTTCATATCTGGGTTTTAGTGCCAATCGCGTTAGATGTTCTTACGTAAGGAAAAAAAGTGGAACAGCTGTTGTGTAACTATACAAATATTATAATTTTATGCGACGGAGCGTATTGCTCGTGTGAACTCGCCGAATATAAAATCCATGTCCTTTTTAACCTTTTTATACTCTAGAATTTATGATCATTGATTAAGAGGGTTTGATGTGAAAGCATGCCAGACAGGCAAAGTTATTTTCTTAGGTAATATTAGTAAGGATGAATGTAGCTATTGCAAAGGACAGATATATTCAAATACATGTAACTACTTAGTTACTACTACCAACCCGCACTGGGCCCGCCTGGTGGATTACGGCCTATTCCCTCTCCTAGAGAGGAGGTCTGAGTCCCAACAGTGAGAATATTATAAGGCTGAATCTATGCTATGCAAACTACTTAGTGAGTGACACAACACCGGGCAACGGGGCAAGCAAAAGGTTATTGATTCGCTCAAAATAGAAAAATACTATTTATAAATTAAACATAAATACCTATTAAAACACTTGGTATAAATAGGCATATGACACATTATTATTTGTAAAACAATGCCCTTAAGAACTGCGATATAGGAAGCAAAAATCACAGCTCAATATTTGCTAAGTGTTTACCTACTTAAACGTTAAAAAAACTAAATAAGCAAAGTACAAAAAACATGCTTAACAATTCATTCATTAGCAAGTGAACAGAAATGACAAATTAACAGACATGACATATTCACAGATATTGTATGACAAATTAACAGACATTGTATGACAAATTCACAGATATGCGAAATTATCCGATACGTCAAATACAGCTACTTATAATAAATAGCAATAGAAGCATTTCCAGGGACTATTTCGAGAGAAGTTTAGTGGCTGCTTCAATTTCAATTTTTGATTCCTTGTGACTATTGTGTTGTTTCTAGAATTTGGTTTCTTATATCTTAAGTAGACACATAAGGTATAAATAATATATTGTTTAGTTGTAGACACTAGACATACAACTGAACATATACCAATTTAAATAGGCGCGTTTTTGGTATAAAACAGAGCTGATAAAAATTTAATTTAATTTAAATGACCTGAGCGAAACTTCCTGAAAAAGCTTGAGTCACTGCAATAGCTGCCAATAAAATCATTAGAATGTTTCAACATCCTCATCATCATCAAATAGAAAACAAAGTGACTGTATTTTGTGTCAGTAAATAAATACTTTCTAAACTGGCACTGGCTTATGCACACCGGCAAAAGCCAAAAAACCAGCCATGCTTGAGTAGAGCACGCTCACAAGGGTCCCGTACCGTCCGAAGCAAAAAGCGGCAAAACAATCAAGTTTCTCGTATGGGAGCCCAACCTAAATATTTATTTTATTTTGTTTTTACAGCGGTGCGGGTGAAATTTTAACTGCCACTATCACGATTCATGAAATACAGCCTGATAACCAGTGATAGAAATAGGTAGTGCCTATTTGCCTAAACTTTGAAGAACAGAGCCAAGAAACGGAGACCTCCTTAGGACTAAATTTTTTCCGAGACTCCCGAAATTTCGAGATAACACTTAAAATACATTAAAAAAAAATATTATGTGTATCTATATATCTAATGTTTGCTGTTAGCAAAAATAGCCCACAAGTAGTAGTAAACATGTTTTAGGACAGCTGGGTGGAGTACCGGTTTGAATTGACGTAATATTGTGACGAAGAGGTAAGTGTCACATACGAGACTACGAGTACGTTCAGTTACAAGTTATTACCATAAATCATTACCAAAAACTAGTGACGCACCTTAAAAATCAGTTGGCACATATTGATACCAGAAGTATCAAATAGCGTAAGGGATAATTCAACGTTTTGGGCAAAAGTAAAAGGCCCTTGGGCGATTTTCACACGGCACCGCGCACCGCTGCGGAAGGTAGTGATTGTAAAGCAAATTTCATCCGCTTGACTGCGCGGACGGGTGGTGTTACATATGTGTTAGCTGTTAGGCATCAACGGATTTATTAGAGGCCAATGCGACATGAGAACCGTTTCATCGCCTACCGCGGCGGTGCGCGGTGCCGTGTGTTAATACGTGCCCTGAGTTTGTTTCGGTGTTTCTTCTCAAGGTAGTCAGTTAGGAAACACCGGACAATCTAGTTAAAAAAAAAGTCCAAAAAAATTGACGTGTAAAAGTGTTTGTAAAAACCTATTTGCAAAATAAATATCATTTATCATTTGTCAATAGTCGTAAGGGACCCTTTTACATTTTATAGTGTTCCTTATGTTAATGTTTGAATCCCCGACCGGTCCTATGAGACCGCGCTGTTATTGTTTTACTATTGTGTCTCGTTTCGCGGGTATGTGATAGATTAAAAATCGAATACGCTATTGGTCTACCGCTTTTTCAAGAGGCTCATGTAGTTGATGAAAAATTAAGTATCATAATTAAATTTAGTTTTGAAAAATGTGTTACAGACTAATTATTTAGATCAAAAATGTTTAGAGTCTCATATTTCTAGAATTGATATAATAATATGAAAGAGTATCACTTGAGAACTGCTTGACCAAGTTTGGTAGGTATATAATTTTGTTCTTGTGTACCTGTAAAGGTTATTTTTGGAAAATTCACAAGAAATAAAACTGCACCCGTGTGTCCGTGCGAGTCAAAGTCAAAGCCAAAGTTAAACATTAAACTCTAGAGATGTTCATACTTTAGTAAGTAAATCTTTAGTTATAAAATATAAAGCACCAAAAAATGACATTTTTTTTTAATAAATCAAGTATACGTCACATATAATTTATTACCATCGCTTAGTTTATAAATAAAAAATGTTTTAAAATTCTTAACAGTGTCGCTGTTGCCTGCGAATTTTTGTGCATAAACTTAACATAACACGTCAAAGACAATGAATACGAAAAAAAAAACTATGATGATAAAGAGCATTTTGTCATTTATTTTTTTTAAAGGTCTTTTTAAGTGCTGGAGCATCTCCTTTACGGCTTCTCTCTAATACATTATTCTATTTTCAGGGATATAAAAAAGGGAGAAGGGATAGTATGAGTTTTAAAAGTTACCGTGACCCTGAAACGCCAAAGGCAACGGAAAGAATTTTTTTTAAAAAATTTCATTTCTTTTACCTCTCGAACCTCGAACCCTCGAACTACACTTTAGACTGGACGAAAGTTGATGATTGGTGGGTAAATTGTCACTAAAATAGTCACGGAACTCATTCTACTAAGGAAGATAATATTAAATCATCAAAATCTCTATCATAATTATCACATTAAAGTTTGCGTTTTGTATGATAATTATGATAGAAGTGTTTTTGATTGTAAAAAAAATCTGAAGGTAAGAATGAACAAATGAAACACGCAGTAAAAAAAATTGTAAGCAGTACCAGTGGCGTAGTTCTAAAGGGGCCCTGTTTTAAACATTTTTGGGGGTTTATTGTACAAAATGGGTCCTACTTGTTAGTAAGTTACCGTTTTGAGACAACGCGACAGACTTGTGATAGGCTGTGAAAAAGCAAAGGAGCTCGTTTACTCGAGCATTCTGTACTTGGATAGGTTAATTTATGACTGTCGCTTTACGCAGAAAATGCTAAAATAAGCGAAGCAAAATAACTATAACATTAGAACATCCTATTTTAATGTTATAGTTATTACATGTGAAGGGATGGAGAGGATGAGGGAGACCAAAGAAAAGATGGATGGATTGTGTGAGGCTGAGGACTGATATGAAAGAAAAGGGGTTTGATGATACCATGACGGGTGACAGGACAGAATGGAAGAAAAAAACATGTTGCGCCGACCCCAAATAATATGGGATAAGGGCAGGAAGAAGAAGATTAGAACATCCTATTAATATAATATAGTCATTATTCATTTGCTACAGTTACTGGTCTCTTATCAATAAGAGAATTTTAGGTTATGGATAACATAGTACGAATTTTGGTCCACGTCGGGACCCCATTAGGTCTAGGGCCCCGTATCATAAAGTTAATACAGCGGTAGCAACGCCCCTGAACAGTATCTACGCAATTAATCTATACTAATATTATAAAGAGGAAAGATTTTTTTGTTTGTTTGTTTGTTTGTTTGTTTGTACCGAATAGGCTCCGAAACTACTGGACCGATTTCAACCGTTTTTTCACCAATAGAAAGCTAAATTGTCAGGAAGTAACATAGGCTATAATTTATGTTAAAAAAAATTAGAGATCCATAAGAAAATTGCAATAATGAATCCCAGAGTAGCAAAATTTTGCCTATGAAATTCATTATTTGGCGTGCGCTGAGAAAACTATTGATGATACATAAAAATTATGTACTACATGATTAAAGTACTCATTATTACCTACATAAAAGTCCGCGATGGAATATATCTAACTACCATAGTTAAATATATATAGCTACCATTAAATTTTAGAACACAAAAGCTGCTATTGTGACAGCAGCTTTTGTGTTCTAAAATTTAATTAAATCGCCGGTAGAAACAAAAGTTGGTTACATTCGTATCGTAGTATTAATTCTTATTCAAATAAATAGTTTTATAATCAAGGGCATTTATGTAGCAGTAAAATACTTTTTAATTCATTCGAATCGGACATTTAATTTCGAAGTTATAACAAGTATAAAAATGCAATACGCGAACCGTTCCACGCGTGGGCGTTGCCGAGGTGCGGGAGGGGTTACGTATATGAGTAAGGTACCGAACGCGAGCGATATTGCCTTGAAATTTAAACATTTTATAAGATCAAACCAGTTCTTTTTAAAGTTACGCCTAATTGAAAAAGTTCTTTTTCAAACTACACCCTATTCCTTTATTTTTTGAAGTTATTACAAAACATATATTTTTTTTAAGTTACGTCTAATTGAAAAAAATCTTTTTCAGAGTACACCCTATTTATTTATTTTTAAAGTTATTTTTAGAACTACACCTGATTTAAATTTAAAAAGCTCTTTCAGAATTACACTCGATTGTTTTTAATAGAACACACAACATAAAAATATCTTTAGAACTACACCTAAATTGAATACTTTTTACACCATAAGTATCTTTATTTGAATTAAAACAACTCATTGAATGATTCGCAAGTCAAAGGGAGTATGCTTCGCAATCGCGAGCTAGAGAATCGAGCACCGAACGTTCACAACGTCTTGCTGAACAAAATGCCAGAACCTCAAGAACTCGCGCAAGGGAATCTAGCACCGAGCGCTTGCAGCGTCGTGAAGAGCAAAATGCCAGAACCTCACAAGCTCGCGCGAGGGAATCTAACGCCGAGCGCTTGCAGCGTCGTGAAGAGCAAAATGCCAGAACCTCACAAGCTCGCGCGAGGGAATTTAGCGCCGAGCGCTTGCAGCGTCGTGAAGAACAAAATGCCAGAACCTCACAAGCTCGCGCGAGGGAATTTAGCGCCGAGCGCTTGCAGCGTCGTGAAGAACAAAATGCCAGAACCTCACAAGCTCGCGCGAGGGAATTTAGCGCCGAGCGCTTGCAGCGTCGTGAAGAACAAAATGCCAGAACCTCACAAGCTCGCGCGAGGGAATCTAACGCCGAGCGCTTGCAGCGTCGTGAAGAACAAAATGCCAGAACCTCACAAGCTCGCGCGAGGGAATTTAGCGCCGAGCGCTTGCAGCGTCGTGAAGAACAAAATGCCAGAACCTCACAAGCTCGCGCGAGGGAATCTAACGCCGAGCGCTTGCAGCGTCGTGAAGAACAAAATGCCAGAACCTCACAAGCTCGCGCGAGGGAATTTAGCGCCGAGCGCTTGCAGCGTCGTGAAGAACAAAATGCCAGAACCTCACAAGCTCGCGCGAGGGAATCTAACGCCGAGCGCTTGCAGCGTCGTGAAGAACAAAATGCCAGAACCTCACAAGCTCGCGCGAGGGAATTTAGCGCCGAGCGCTTGCAGCGTCGTGAAGAGCAAAATGCCAGAACCTCACAAGCTCGCGCGAGGGAATCTAGCGCTGAACGCTCACAACGACTTATCGAACAAAATGCTAGAACCTCGCGGGCACACGTTCTTCAATCGGGGACTGAGCGTCTACAACGACTACTATCACAAAGGCAAAGACAGCAAGTGTCAACGACTAGAGTGCGTAATCGAATTTTAGCTCACAGTAGTAGATCGGCTTTCAATTACGATCCACAGATTGATTATGCTCATCAAACCACCATTCAATTAGGAGCAATGAGTAAAACTTGCTCTCATTTAAATTAATGATATTATACTACAAAAAGTACCAGGAGACATTAAATGCTACAAGTCCATCGACACAGTGTGCAACATCGAAGACACTGTACACTACCCTCATGAATTTTTAAACTCATTAAATCCATCAGGTCTGCCGCCACACGTACTAAAGTTAAAAGTTGGAATTCCCGTAATGATATTAAGAAATTTAAACCCTCCAAGCCTGTGTAATGGTACAAGAGTTTTAATTAAAGAACTTCGAGACAACATCATTGTAGCCACCATCATCACCGGGCCCGCAGCCGGACAGCTCGCACACATTCCGCGTATTCCAATGATACCGACAGATTTGCCAATATCATTTAAGAGGCTTCAGTTCCCGGTTAAAGTATCATTTGCTATAACAATTAATAAGTCCCAGGGACAAACATTTTCACTGGTCGGCATCGACTTAAGAAAAAAGTGCTTCTCTCATGGGCAACTATACGTTAGCCTGTCTCGCGTGGGATCTCCGGAAAATCAATATATTTTGCTTCAGACGAATAGCACGTCTAATATAGTTTACAGAGAAGCCTTGCAATGATTCTTTATAGTTATTTACATTAAATTTTTATTTTCTTTCTTTTTTACCCTTTTTACTTTTACCCACAACTGTCACCTAAAAAGGTAACATCTATGTACCTACCCATCAAGTTTCATCGCAATCGGTCAACAGCTATTACTTTTTATCCCGATATTTCCACGGAATCGAAACTTACGCGGGTGAAACCGCGGGGCGCAGCTAGTTATCCATAAAATTAAAGCTTCGTAAATGGAATCAATCAACCACTTAAAAGGAACGGACATCGCACTTCAATGCTGCTTTACGAAATCAATTGTATTTAATACGGCGTTAATTAACTTATTTATACAATGTTTTCACTGGTAGTGTCAAGGCGATTTTAGTGAACTCAGAACATTTCAAAACTGATAACAAAATGATGTCACTGCTGACAGAAGTGTGTAAAAAAATGTTCCTTTATTTTCAGGTAGCGAAATAAATCCACATCATCGCTTACCATCAGGTGAGATAGTGGTCAAACGCTAGCCTACGCATAATAAAAAAAAATAGAGTCTTACCGAATCGTAGCTTATTCGCCATAAACGTGTTGATATCACACGTTATGTTCCTGAATTCCAGCTCCACAGTAGGTCTTGGTAATAAGGGCACAACATTATTGTTGGCCCCCAAAATAGTCAATTCTTCCGCACCGGGCGTCATCTTGGTATCACTAACAAACAAACTACTGTTTGTACCGCGGGATCACTTTCACCGATACACGGATTATTCTCTCTTTCTATAATACTTTCGTCTCGCTCGCACTGCGCTATGGGATGTGTAGGGGGACTCCTATGACGTCATTTCAAGTTCGAGGTCGGAACGGGGATAATTCAATGGCGTGTATCTGTGGAAAAGAGACAAGGGCATTAGAATTCGGTTATAGTCAAAGACTACAACTATAGTATACTGGCTATGGCTAGTTATAATTTTTCTATCTCACTAAGGGCCTGTTTCACAATGTCCGAGTAGGCACTACTCACTGAATAAATTCAAAAATGGAACAGAATTTGTATGAAATTATCTGCCAAGTAAGATACTCGAAACTTAATCATAGGTGGTGAAATAGGCCCCAAGTCAAATTGGTTAAGGATGTGTTTAGGTTCACGTACACTTATTTTTCTGTGTATGTAAGCTCAGAGGTCTCGGTATCATAGAAAGTAGTTTACGCAAACAGAAATAACAATTTCCGTTACACACTAGAGTATGTCATCTGCACAGGTCATTGTATACCTACATACACTGATCGGCGTAAATAGGTACCTACTGAAGACTTCAAAAATGTTTGTCTTGATGGTGTGTGATTGACACCTATCACAATGACAAGTGTCAAACCTTTTAAATACATTTTTAACTGTACACTGAAGGTAAATTTTGCGATTTTTTTTGTACCTATTGTTATTTTTTGGCAGGTCAGTTGACCATTGCAAAGGAGACAGAACAATAGTTATTGTTTATACGAAATTACCCAATTTTTGTGATGTGGTTATTTCTTTAGGATTCGTCATTGTTTTCCGAAATGATGAGTAACCTAACAACTAATGAGTAACATACCCACAAAACGGGACACAATATAGTAAAACAATAACAGCGCGGTCTCATAGGACCGGTCGGGGATTCATGAATTGAAACTTAGCAAAAACTTTGAATAACTAATTAATGGGTTAAACGAAATAACGGTAATAAGACAAAAAAATATAACTTGTTTTCTACAAGAAAAACTTATAATGAAGGAAACAATTATAGATATCAAGTAACTTTGGTATTTCTTTTCTACTAATATACTTACTTTGTATGTAAGGATGTATGGGTGTTTGTTACTCGTTCATGCAAAAACTACGATTCGTTGGTAAAAGAAAAACCAAGCCCTCTAATACCATGAAAAGTATTTTAATCCTTTAAGAGCAATTTAGTATTTTAATTCGTTAAAAGATTAGCAGTTAACCACTGTCTTACTGCCGCACTCAGAAACAGTTAATGATTTTTTAGCATCCCTTAATGTCCATTAATCAATCACATACCCGCGAAACGAGACATAATAGTAAAACAATAACAGCGCGGTCTCATAGGACCGGTTGGGGATTCAAACATTAAAGTTAAGCAGTGCCAATCCTTCACTTAACTTCTAAACGGTCTTTTTAGAAATTGTCACATTGATATTATAGTTTTACACTGTAATAGCTAATGAATCATTAACTATCTCTGAGTGCGACAGATAGAGTGATCGATGCCTTCTTAAGTCGTTTAAGTGAAATGATTTTCGAACGGCATTATAATTTGTTTAATACGAATGTAATGTAAATATGGTTAATATGAAAAGAATCAAGAAAGATATCAAAGAGTGGAGCGGACAATACCGCAGTATAAAGTAAGTTTTATATTCCCACTAATTAAGTAAGTACGAACTATTTTCCTATTAATTACGTTCTATGGCCTTCTGTTAACCTTTATATAACAATGGAATAATTTGAATCCATAGCTTATCAAGTATTTTGTTTATTCTTCTTTATAATATTTAGCCTTGATATTTGTTCTAGGTTATTTAATTTTGACAACAACTGATAACAAAAATGACACATATGTTCCTGTCCTGTATACTCATATGTATGTAGGAATATTATGTGTCATTTCCGGGAATGATTCGAATTCGAGGAATCGATAATAATGTTATGAATAAAAATGCCTAATTGCAATTAGATTGTTTGCTGTGTAAACTGGATTAAACAAATCAATTTATTCAAAGTTTAACTTAACGTTTGAATCCCCAACCGGTCCAATAAGACCGCGCTGTTATTGTTTTACTATTGTGTCTCGTTTCGCGGGTATCTGAGTAACTACTACTGATGTGTAACTATGTAACTTTTTTCTGCCTACAGTCTCAGCCGTGTGAACGAAGCAATTTTTTTAAACTTAACCAAACCATAATCAGGAGAACAATGAATGTACAAAGAAAAATAAGTACTGAAACATAAAAAAAGACCAATTCATTCATTCAGTCATCAAACAAAACCATCAAAACAAACAAGAACAATTTTCAAAATAAAAACAATGAATTAAACTAAGGTGAAGGAACTAATGACAAGACACGACTATATCTACATTATAAAGTAAGCAATGATAATGATTGCATGAGCCCAGAAACTGCTTAGGTACATAGAAGATAAAAAACATAAGCATCAACAATATATTATCAGTAACAGAGCATGTGTTACCCGAGACCGGATCATTTACAGAATTCAGAAATGATCTCATTTTAACACGCAGTACAGTTAATGACGAACTTACTATACCTACAAATATTCCACTGCATTTGAAAATTAGAGTTGCAGGTTTGTTAATCATTCAGGAATGACTGAATTGATTAGTAACAAATTTCGCACATAGGTAAATCATGTTTTAGAAATATATACTTTTCATTTGTTTAAGTATATTGAATGATCTTTTTTAGGTAACTAGCTTCTGCCAGCGGTCTTAGCCTCGTGAAAGTAGGTTTTTCCATACAAGTTTTGGTCTCCTGTTAATTCCGTTAGGGGGGTAAATTTTGCAAAATTGTCTCTAAGTGCTCGTCTACGTCACAAAAAGAATTCTTGTGCAAATCTTGTGAAATTTTAAGCTCTTAGTCCCTGTAGTGACAGCTGTGCTTTGTCACATAGTCATAGTGTTGCTTTGTCTTTGTCACTTAGTTTCTTCTTTTATAAATGTTATAGATGAGAAAAATCGCTGGCAAATCAAGTTGTCCTTTATTTGTATAGAGCACTGTCCATTGTTTGTGTCTTGGACACGAGTTAGATATCATCAATAAGGGAGTTGTCTGGCATTACTGCATCAATCAACGTTTTAATAAAAATTAATTGCTTTTAACTATTCATCAAGAAACAAGTATCTTCATTAAAAGATGCGACAACTTTGCTCTTTGTACTGATATAAATCTAGCTTATATTTTCATAACGGAGTAGGAAGTTATTGCAGTATAGATGTCAAGTTTATATCAGTAAATATGTATATTCTTTGGAATTGCATCCCATTATTTAAACAAATAAACTGTTTAGTTGGTCTTCTTGAGGCAATATTTATTACTGTTAAACTCGATGGTAATAATATTATTCCAAGTAACATTTATTTATATCTATTTAAATAAAAGAAATTTATGTAAAAGGGGAAATTGATTGATTACCATATTAACAAATAACCGAAAGTCCTAATAATCGAATGGCCTAGGAACTTGAAAGATAATTGTCCATATATTCAGTATCTCAGAACATAGATTCTGAAAGAAAAGAAGACTTGTTATAAGCAGACGATTAAGTAGGTACATACAGTTTGACCAAAACTGAAACTTTTCCACGAAACATTTCCATGAAACGATAAATGTTTATTGGCAATTGAAATGCTTGTAATCAATGAGCCGCACATTCAATCAACACTATTCCACGGTTTGATTACAACTGTCTATATCATTTCCGACCTTATGTACTACGAAATAATACGGTTTTTTGATTGGATATTACATGGTTTAACGAGGATATTTAAAACTGCATACGGCACTTAAAAGTGCGATATGTGTATTTTACTCACAATATTATTTATTGCTTTATGAATTACAATCTGCTTGTTTGTTTAAGTATGCTACAATAATTTAAATACTACATGAATTATTTTGTCACAACGTAGATTAGCTATCAGTGTATATTTTAAATTACATACAATGTTTTATTACTTAATTAGAACTTGTTTTCAGATTCCAAAAATTGAATACATATTTTTATTTAATATTTTAAGATATTTTACGCATCACTTAATTAGCATAACTATTATGCAAGCAGCAATTTAGCAATAATGTAATAATCTAATTAACAAGTCATGAAACTCATAAATAAAGTAGGCATACAAATCGGTTGATTGTATTGTTAGCTATAGTAAACGTAAAGGATTATATCAACACTCCATACGGTTGACAATATACAAGATAAATAATAATTTATCGTATGTCATTCTTGGTATACAATGTTCAATTGACGGCACTTTTATTCAGTGTCATCAATATTAATTTAGTGCTAATGAGACTGGTTGAGACATAATATTTTGATTTATATTTTTGCTAGTTTTTGCCAGTGGTGTCACCCGTGTGATAGAAGTTTGTCCATGCAAACATTGAAGCCCCGTTTCATACATTTGAATTTTGGAAAATTCTCTCTTAGTAGTCGAGTACGTCATAAAAGGAAACCTTGTGAAAAATTTCACGTTCCCAGTAATTTCAGCTGTCCATTGATATGTCAGTTAGTAAGTTTATTCTTTTATTTAATTAAATGGATTTCATATTTAGGAAACTACATCAAAAATATCATTAAATTAAGCAGTACTTATTTCAATAAGAACATTGAAAACCCAATATTGTATTACGAAACGAAGAATGTTGAGGAATTGATAGTTGTTTTTGGTGTAGGTAAGTACGTGACGTACATAGATATAAAAAGTATTTTTTTATATCTGATAATCAACAAATACGTTTGTTTTAAGGAATTAGTAAATCGGTAGCTAATCAATAAAATCCGACCTACACTAATGCATCATTACTTGATTGGTGATAGCTAATAGCTACAGTTTTTTACATTATTAGTATTAGTACATTAGGTATGAATTGATAAGGTTTATTTCCGTATAGAAAAAAAAACACTATTGACAAACATTCTAATACAGATAATACCAAATAATAGTTTTATTATTTAGATAAATAAGAATCTGTTGTTGTAGATTTTATCGCAAAGTAATTCATTGACTCCAGACGTTTCTATCTAATTAATAAACATAATTAATATATATCAAGTGAAATACTAGGAAAATATTAATAAAAAAAACGAATAAGGAAGTGTTTTAAAGAGTCTTATGTAATTTAACTATTCTCTCAAATGAAACATTCTAAATGGACATGTGAACAGGCGACAATGCGAAAAAAAGGCAATTTTATATTAACTGTCCTACTAATGAATATTCTTAATTAGTTTGTTTATTTTCCCGTCGAGACTGTCTGTAAAAATCCTTAACCGCCACCAGCCAGGTGATTAATTATAGAAAGTAAAGTAAAGTTCGATAAAATGGAGAACTTTTACCTACCTTTTCTACGAGTATATATGGTCATAATAAAACCCATGAAACCGTTATTGCAAGTCTCTCTAACGTTTAAAATGCGGCTATGTGGACTCATTGAAGGTCGGGGACGGGAGGTCACTACTCTAATGCACGCCGGTCATACCAATCGATACACGCCTGCCCTAGTATACGAGATCGAAGTTATACTGTTATGTAAGGCAAGGCTTTCTAAGTAGGTATTAACTGACTTGCTGAAGTTTACGGCACATTTAAGCGTATAGCTAAGGAGTGGAATTCCCTGCCGATGTCTGTGTTTCCTGATACTTACAAGTTAGGGATCTTTAAGTCAAGATTGAATAGGTTAGGCTTTTAGGCAAGCGAACTATCATCAGCCGCATTATCGTTTACCATCAGGTGAGATAGTGGTCAAATCCAAACTTATCAAAAATAAAAAAAATGCAGTCTTTCTATATGGGTTAAACGTATAACGTGAAATGTACGTTAATTATTTGTAATGTAAGTATGTCTTCTACAGTCATATTATTATTAAACTTATATTCTGTTCAATAAACCCGGACACTAAATTGACATAAGTAATGTCAAAATTTCTATAGGAATGACGCCAGTTCTTTGGTGTTGAAATGTCATTTTAGTCTCCGGAATTATTGAACAGAATATAGTAGCCCACCGGTATCGGGAATGGGGTTCAAGCTACCGGTGGTCATGGCTCTTGAGTGAAAACTCTCCCAACAGTATCAGTTGTGTCGTGTCTGTTTGTAAAAATATTGTACTAAACACGGAACAGTTGAAAGAGGTAAACGTGAAAACCCGACGATTTTCACACCCTTGAATTTCGAAACAAAATTAATATTACCATTGTCATAACGAATTAACCAATCACATACCCGCAAAACGAGACACAATAGTAAAACAATAACAGCGCGGTCTCATAGGACCGGTCGGGGATTCATGAACTAATATACAATATAAATTGAAAATTAAATTGGTAATGTTTACAAATACTCGTATGTAAAACACGAAGATTTTTACATAAAACGAAAACAAAACCTTATCGTTGTTATTATGTATTTTGTACCTATTCAATTAGCTATAAAACATCTAATAAACCACATCGTAAAATTGTAAAACACATGAATTGCAATTTTAATTGCTTCCTCCTACCTACAAATAAACGAATAAATTGTATACTTTTGTAAATGATTAAAATTTTACATGTGCGACCAAAACTTATGTTTCCTTCAATATACTCTTGGGAATATGCAGTTCAATTCACTTCAGTTGTACTTCTCTTACATACTCAGGTAAAGTGTAATTGAAGTAAGCTTATTTCACCAGTTTCAAATACACGAGTATATTGAGTAATAATGAGTACCTACTTGAAAATATGTAAAATTCTACCTATAGTTAGTCCTTAGGGGTTCAGCAGGGTCGAAGCCTACAGCGAGTATTGGTTAAGTGAAAATGATCCCCGGGGTCCAGGAAAGCAAGGCAACGAAGGAACATAAGGGTGGGTTTTAGCTAGTAAAAGCCTGACACATCCTCTAATCTGTTAGTTAATGTTTACCTAACTTGACTTTCTATTCATTTGGTACTTGGAGGACTTCCAGCTAATAAAAACCAGCAAAGAAGACATAATTAGAAAACCAATTACAAGTCCTCACATATAGACATAATACAGTGGTATAGTTAGTTTTTGAGAAGAGACTGGACCCCACAAAGAACGTGTAGTCTAGACTAGTTAGCATTTCAACATTCTTATAAATACTTCACTCATTACGGTAAGTATACAGGGTCATTTGTAAAACACTGGGAATCTCTCAGGACTATGTTAGTATCATCATAAAAACAATTTTGTGAGTCCGATAAAGTTATTGTTAAAAAAAATATAAAACAGTATTATGTTATGATTACATCATTGCAATTTACATGTCAACGAGACTTAGTTCGAGGTTTTGGTATTCATTTTCATATTCATATTAAGAATAAATAAACAGATGGCATTGAATTAATTTACGAAATTGTGTTAAACACAATGTTTGAATATTTTTGGTTGAAATATTGCACAAATGTTATTTGGTGAGGTGATGGTAGAATCAATGAATTTTCTAGAACGATTGTTTCTTCCATTGATTTTTGGTAACCTAATCTGTCCCACCCTTGGGAAATGTCGTCCCAGCCTTCCTTAAAAGTTTTAAAATATTTAATCCATTTTTATTGTGTCTTGCGATAATTTGTCGACTTTACCTATTTATATAAAAAGAGAAACTGATTGACTGACATATCAGCGCACAGCCGAAACTTCTGAGACTGTGCTGAATTTTGCTCAAGGTTTCTTTTAATAAGGTAGAGAGGTAGAGGATTTTCAAAAATTCACCAACTAAAAGAATGAAAGAGGGTCCAAAAACTTTGAGAAGCCGCTGGCACCTAGTTGCCAATATTTTGTATGGCCAATATTTTGCAGAGAAACAGTCATGTGCGTCTTGTGCGAAAAGAAATGTATTTGAAAATGGTTTGATAACTTTTTCGTTCCGCAAGTATGCACAAAGATTATTGACGTGGCAATTCTTCGAATTCACGTTGACATTGCGTAGGAAAAGTGAAACTACGATTACGTCTTCCCAGTCAATATTTGGCTTAATTGCAAGACGTTTATTTTTAGGGTTTCGTCACATTGTTATTTATATCTCATTGTCTTCTCGTCTCTGTCTACCCTTGCTGCGTTATTTTGCATTGACGTACTCGTAACACTTTTTCTTCTTTCATTCTCCCGTATTAACTCTGTTAAACTACCATTAAATTTATCGTTTTATATCAATCTTCACACAATCTACACATCATCCCTTTGCCTTTCGACTGGCTAGTTAGGTCTAGTGGTTAGTGACTGTGGCCCTAACTGCTATAATACCGTAGGTTGTGGGTTTGATTCCCACCGAAGACCAATGTTTGTGTGATGAGTACGATCATTTGTTTTGTGTCTGGATGTAATTTACCTATAATATGTGTGTATTTAGAAATATATAAGTATATTTAACAGTTGTCTAGTATTCATACCAAAAGCTCTGCTTAATTTTGAGCATTCCCAAACTGGCGTTGTGCGAAAGTTGTGGAGTTCAAATGATTATTCTTAACTTTTTCAACTTCAATCTTTAATATTTTCCATTATCGTCTCTTACTTTAATTCACTTATTTTACATAACTAAACAACAAGACAAACAAAAGGCGTAAAAAGAATACTGTATGGCAAGTTTCACACGCAAATTACATAGAAACGGGTTATTTCGTCTTCTATTGATGCTTCCATGCTGTAATCTGACGTAGTTTGTGTTAAAATAGTGAAATTATAATATTGTCATCTAGTACGTAAATATTTGGCACAACCAACAAGCCATAGATCTACTTATTGATATATGTCGTCACAAATTACTATCTTTCTATGCTTGAATGAAAACCGTATCATCACTTTCACAAACTACTTTTTATAACTATATCACTTCGATTTACTTTATTGATAGACTAGCAGACTAATTTCTGTCAGCGGCATAACCCGCGTGAATGTAGTTTTTTACATTCAAAATTTGGACCCCCTTTCATCCCCTTAGGGGTTGAATTTTGGAAGTCCCGTCTGACTGCTCGTTTATGTTATAAAAGGGAGCTTGTGCACAACGATACGCTCCTACTCCCAATAATTCGGCTGTGTGTCAGTCAGTTTCTTCTTTTTTAATTATAGAAGAATAGCTCAAATACAAAGGTTTTTAATTATATCTTCTAGAATACCGGAGAACGGAGAATTAATTGATATACATATAGTAGTTAATGTTTGTAGACAAAAATATGATAAAGAGCCAATATAGATAAAATAAACTTTATTTATCTATTCACTAGCTACTTTATAAAACATAATACAACATACATACATACTAAATATAGACTAGATACATACTACATACATAATACTAAATACATAATGATTTATTGAGGTTTTATTTGTTGCTTGTTAACCTACTATAGGTTAGTTAGCACTTCGAGATTAAGTATACACATACAGTCATATTTACGGAAAACACAAAATTAAATCGCGATGTGTCATGAGATACTGTTCAAATATAAGTTAGCGAATGGTTGTACAAGTTCCGTCACTCATTCTCTCTCATTTGTTCTGAGTTCTTAGTGCGAGTTTGTTTAACATTAACGCGACCGACACGTTCAACGTCATACGTTCGGCGCTCCAATTGGCCCGCCCCAAGCTCCAAAGCCAAACGCGGTAAACAATTCGATCGCATCAAAGTAATAACCATTCGCACTCGGCACTGATTAGAATCCTCAGCTGATTCCGATTGTTTGATGGCTGGGTCATTTTTTTGTTGTATTTTTATTCGGATAACAACGAATGGTCTAGATAATACAAATACGTATAATATTGTTTCAAATTCTGACCAAGTAACTCAGTTAAGATAAGGTACATTTATATAATCAAAACACCGGTAAAGTGTCATACTAAAATGGTGGTTAATACGAGTAATGTTTCACATACAAATGATAAGCGTCACTATTATGTTTCGTGGTTTTACAGTAATTAATTATTGGACTATGCACCACATTTGAAACGTAATAGGTTAATTTGTTTTCAATAACACAATTATAATATTTATTGTGTATTCAAAACCTTACATGGAATAAATAATAAAAAACGATAGTTAAATAATTTGATTATAAATAACCTGCCGCAATTTTGTGGTTGACCAGGTGTTGCCGGTTGTACCCAGAGGTCTATTGATCTCGAAAAATGAAAATTCATACTTTACTTCCCAATATCTACGACATTAATTTAAGGTATTAAATCTTTTGTTTCCCTAAGGACCCTTAAGGATGAGAATGTTTATTACAGTAAACAAAAATAGATAGATGTTCATTATTTCAATTAAATAAAAGACGCAAGCCTTGGGCATGTGAGAAAATATAATTACAAAATATGTAAATGCAAAAATTAAGGCTGTCACAATTTGCATTATAAGTTAATTGAAATTATATATACTTGTGTTTAATTATTTTCGTTTGAAAACTTACGTAGATCTTGAACACAATAGGAAAAAAAAACTTACGAAATTATTTAGATTTCCTTTATAGTGAAGACTTTATTAGAGACTTAATAATTCCATCAACTATTATTTCACCATTGTCATTGGCAGTAGTCAACATTTTATCAGTCGCCTTGAATTAATTAAATATTTTGTTGCTTCTCATTAATTACTTAGCTAATAATGTGTCATTAAATATTTCATTACATAAACTGCTTTTGTTTTGGTTTTAATACAATTTTTACTAAGTTCTTGTTCACAATCGGTAGTAAAATAGAGAAAATACTCGTATGTTACTAAGTTTAAAACCAATTAACTGATAACTCAGGTAACGATAGCATGTTTTACTTACTGTACTTTAGATAAATCTCGTAGTCCCGTTGGAAATGTTAAAGTAACAAAAACAAAATTTGAACTACTATTTTTTTTTCATGGGTCCGATGGGAAAACAAG
The DNA here is from genome assembly GCA_030763345.1 of Mythimna separata. Classification (NCBI taxonomy): domain Eukaryota; kingdom Metazoa; phylum Arthropoda; class Insecta; order Lepidoptera; family Noctuidae; genus Mythimna; species Mythimna separata. The sequence continues at coordinate 13,662,553 of CM061180.1, forward strand.
AACAATGGAATCTCTAAAAATAGGACCTCTGGGAACAATCTGTGTTACGTTGCAAATCTTTGAAACGGTTAGCTTTTCTTTACTATAATTTACATATATCGTACATTATATTTGTTACTTCCTTGTGAAAACCGCAGGAAAATCAGTCGAAATTGTTCAGTACTTCTTGATTTTATCGCGAACAGACAGACAGATATGGTGGGAACTTTGCCTTATAATATATGTATGTATAAACATAAAATATGTATGTTTTTATTGTATGTAAAGTATATACTCGTCTAAGAATAATAATAATAATAATAATATTCCACAACTTTCACACAACATCATCTAGTCCCAAACTAAGCAGAGCTTGTATTATGGGTACTAGACAACTGATAAACATACTTATATATTTGTAAATACATACATATTATAGATAAATTACACCCAGACACAGAACAAATGATCGTGCTCATCACACAAACATTTGTCCTGGGTGGGAATCGAACCCACGACCTCCGGTATAGCAGTCAGGGTCACTAACCACTGAATAATCACTGTTTTCTTATCTATGTTGTCATTGACTCTTACATTTTTTAATTAACATTATAGGTAGTTTAAATAAAGGTTTTCTGAGCAGTTGGAAAATAAAATACTTAGAAGGAAAAAAAATTGTTTTGCTAAAACAGTAAAATTTTGATGATGACGAATTGTGACATTCCTTGGGTGCTCAGCCTTATGTAAGCAAATATTGTCAACATTTACCCTAGTTAGAAGTACCTACTACGCAATGTCGTCATTACCCACTAACTGCTGACGATGCAATGGATTTGAGTTTAACCTACCTACATGACAGAATGGCTTAAAATAAGACTAATTCAGAAGTTTTATCCTTCTTCAGAATATACATATAAAATTATGAGAGAAGTATTTAATATTTTAAGAATTATAATATTTATGTACTTTTATTTTTTGTTTGTTAAAAATAACTAACGCATCAAGTGCAACTACGAAGAATTTGAAGTCTTCAGTTACTGTTTTTTTTCATTTTCTAAATTAAATGTACACTAGGTAGGTACTTTTTTTTCCTTTCCAATTTACTTTAGACATTAGCAGAACAGTCAACATCGGTTCTGCTTGCCATTAACAAAAAATAGATTACAATAGAATAAACGTCAATTAAAATTAATTTATGTAAGTATTTTTTGTTTATTTTCGCAAAATTAAATTCCACTTCTAAACCACTTACAATATTTTGTCTTTTTGCTATTGTATAATAGTGACCAGTTTCAACATACTGACGACAAACAAAACGACACAAGATTCTGAAACTGTTGAGGAAGTGACCAGTTTGAGTGAAAGTCAATTATTTTTTCGAAAACGGTACACCGAAAATGTAACCAACTTTTTCGTAAATTGAAAAAGTACTTATACAGTGGAGAAAGTTTAAAGTGTCATTTTTACTGACGATAACCATGCGAAGTTGTACTATTTAATGTTTTTGTATATCAAATATAAATATAGATGTTAGATGACGATACTTTCATGTTTATATTTATACTTTTTCTTAATCGATGTTCGACGGTAGAATTGTATAGTGTCTCGCTTCGTATGTAGGTTACGTTTATTTAACATACGCATAAAATAAAAGTAGGTAGTTCACTGCATTGCTACTGTTAAGATTAGCATACAACATATAAACCTTTCTACGGAATCGAAAACAATGAAAAAACTCACCGAAATTACGAACCAATTCTAAATAATAAATTCCAAAAAAAACTTATTAATTAAAATAACGAAAAATTATAAACCAATTAAATTCTTACATTTAAACTCCACACACAATAGTTTTTAACTCATCCTAGTGATAAAAATGTTTTGGTAACCGTATTCCGCGATATTATTTACGTCGCGATATAATTTGGAACGCAGAGCGACACGACTGCGCTGTCCAAGTTTCGGAACACGACTGATTTTATTATGCGCGCCGATACATTGAATACGTACATTCAAGCCGATGTTCACTTTCATTGATTGTGTTTTACTGGTGATTTCTCTCGCTGAGTTCACTGATTGCATGTTGTTTGAGAATCAGCGATTTGGGAATTATAATTTATTATGGTGCTAGCGACTATTAGTGACTTCACCCGCGTGATACCTAGTAGAAAATTATTCCAAGGAAACATACTTCCTTGATAATGATATTTCAGAACATGGTCTACCCGTGTACCAAGTTTCATAGAAATGCCTTCAGGCAGCGGTTCGAGTGTGAAGAAGTAGCAAACATACAAACACACATTCATAAACTTTCGCCTTTATAATACAAAAATCCATATACAGTCGCTTGATTTTATTCCTATTATTTTATTTATGTACTTATCTCCTTTAAACAGCATTCAACAGTGAAGCAATAATACCTATATATTATTTTAAATAGAATATTTTTTATTCAATAGTCAGACAGCATTTAAGACTGACATTTTAGGCCAGCAAAAACTGATACCACATTTTTAACACGTCCAAATCATTTTTGACAACCTAAAAAATTCAGAATCACTAATAAAAAATGCGATAGTTTTTAAGCATACCCACTTACATATAGGTACGAGATAAATTCTAGAAACTGTATTATGTTGTAGATGACTGATAAATACATAACACGTTTTGAAATCGCTGAAGTACTCTTTGGACTAGGGTTGCCAGATCTTCAAAATGAAAAGCCGGACAAACCAGCCAGTTAAAATATTGTCGGCCGTTTTACTCAAATGACCGGCTAGGTCATTTGAGTAAAACGGGCGACAATATTTTTTCGATCCCATGCACGGATGTATTACTTTTTACATTCTACTGAAATAACAAGTGATTGCTGGTCTGCTTGCAATTGAACACATGAAAAATTTAAAAAATGGTCTAATTTAAAAAAAGCCTAACAAAAGCCGGACAGGCCGTACGCGTACTCCACCTAATTTAGCCGTACACACAACCAAAAAACCTGAATGTGTCCGGCTTTATCAGGACGCCTGGCAACGCTACTTTGGACCATAGAGACTTCTATAATTCTAGAAATATTGCGTTAAGTTCTTTTTTCTAGTTCCAAACTAATGATTCGAGTACATTTTTAGGTGTTAAAGTAGCTTTCGGTTCTTAGCAACCGCGAACCATTGCTTGATATAAATTAACTGGTTTATTTTCTAAATTCCTGATTATAATATATGGTTTATAAAAGTTAAATGGTTTTTTGAGCCATTTGTCTTGAATCATGTTCATTTACCTAAAGGCAGCTTCCATCTTGATTAGGTAGGTATTTTACAAAAATCATAAAGCCCATGCCACTTAGAAAGACTAATGTTAACGTTCCTGCCACAGGGAATTTCGGAAAAGGAAATCCATTGCCCCAGAATGCAACGGATACAGGAGTGGATATAGTTAGTAAAAGTCTGATAAATACGTTCTCTTCTCACTTCACCCTAGAGCGGGAGTCATTGGATGATTTCCGTCTCAAAAAAATTATATCTAACTTTTTTGGAAATATGTATATCCATTTGGGCAAAATGGTGTGCCAAAGAAATAGATATACCTATACAGGGTGTAAAAAGACCGATCACAAAGCCGATAACTACAAATTCTGTACATGTAATTAAGTAACTTAGACCAAAAAATATTGCTGGGAAAAAACTTTTTTTTTCATCTTTAAAAAATAATTAATTAATAATAATTCCGATCAGCTGCGCGTTCGGTCGCTCGTGCTTGGTCGTTGAACCGACCGCACGCTTGTGTGTGTGTGGCACTCGTTTTGTTTAGTTTTCGTTGCATTTTTCTAACTTTAAATGCGTAATTTGTTATGAATAATTGATAATTTTGATAATGTTTGTTCGGAAGAAAGTTTACTAATGATGCTTGGAATACGATTTTGAAAAAAAAACGAAAAAAAAATGTTGACTTTGACCTTCAATATCTCCAGAACCAGTGAATTCCCAGGTATGGCCTAGAAGAAAAAAACTATCCCAGTGATGAGTAGAATATGGGGTTTTCGTTTTCGTGAAGGGTCTTTTTACACCCTTTATATATGCGATTATTACACTACGCATACACGCAAAGGTTAGATGAGGTATTTTACTATACATACTATCGATTAATATAACACATACATATTCTTGATTATTCTGGGGCAGTCGCATAAAACCTTCCAACGACTTTGTGACGAACCTTTGTGGGAACTAACACGAAACAAACAATAGTTTGAGAAGAAGATTTTAAAATAGTATTGATTTACGAGGAGAATATGTATGTACCTATGTACATCGTCAGTAAGAAGTCTGGGATAGATGTTGAGGTCTCATTCTCAGACTTTTTGTGATTGCAGATTAAGCACACTGAGTGGTTAACCCTTTGTACGTTACTATGTGACTACAATAGGTCTAATTATTCTATCTTTATTATTCTCTTTATTCACTATAAATACATGTTACAAAATTACATTTCTAAATATTTCAATAAACATATAAAAACCATTTAAAAATATAAATCACTAATAATTTCTATCTTTTATTAGTAAGTATAAGATTTTTCTTTTAACAAATTACGTTTTTTTGAATTGTAAGTGAATAAAAAACCATTTTAACAAAAAAAAACACCGACTTCAAAAATAAAAAAGTATTCCAAAACAAATGAATATGCACTAAAAAGTAAAAAATAATTGCGTATTTTTATAAGCTTACAATTATTTTTATTTTAGGAGTCGGTGTCAGCCAACTAAGACAGGTTTGTTATTTATTATCACTACAATTAAACATCACAGTTTTACACCAGTTGTAAGTAGTTGTACTTAATTGTTAGTAAGTTGGTATTATTATTGCTAGGTTGTTGGCGTTTCCTTGGCTGACACCGACTCCAAAAATAAAAATAATTGTAAGCTTATAAAAATACGCAATTATTTTTTACTTTTTAGTGCATATTCATTTGTTTTGGAATACTTTTTTATTTTTGAAGTCGGTGTTTTTTTTTGTTAAAATGGTTTTTTATTTCTTGATTTTTAGTGAATCTGATGGACACTAATTACTTATTTGAGTATGGGTAGACCTACTAAACGCGCTGCTCATAGAGACAGCGCCGTTTAAATAAAACAAAGGAGTATATCGTACTAAGTCGTGTCAAAAGTTTGGCAGGCATAGTTTTATCGGATTTGGACGCCAACAAATTGTTAAATAAACCACACGACGATAGATCATTGCAGGATATGACAAGACTACGAAATCTGTCTTCCGATAATGAAGGTCACACATAAGTACCTAAGTCATAATACACCTTTTTTTACGAGGCAAAATCATCCAATGAGTCCTCCCACCCGGAGTGGAGCGGGACGGACTGTCAGACTTTTACTGACAGTCATACTACTGTCATACCTACTCATCCACAGTGTTCCTTCAATAGCCCTTTAAGTTCCAGGGTCACGGTTACCCAAGGACAGTACCGCGACCACGGACCAGCTAACGTAATTAGGACGCATGAAATTTGAAGAGTTTTGTTCACATAACCGAATATCTCATCAGAACAAACATACTTTTTTTCGAAATAGTTTTTTTAACCTTTTATTTTTTGTTTTTTTTTTTTGTTGTCGAGACGTGATATTATGTAGTGTGGTGGCGTAAACAATGCATAGATATGCTATAGCAACAATCGCGGTTAATCTGCTGTTATTTATTTAAGAGTTCCCTCGATTTCTTCAAGATCCCATCATCAGATATTGAAATGGTGACAATGGGACCACACGGGAAGCACCAGCTTTCAAATAAAAGAAAAATAATGAAAATCGGTTCACCCAGTCGCAAGTTATGAGGTAACAAACATAAAAAAAAAAAAAAAAAAAAAAAATACAGTCGAATTGAGAACCTCCTCCTTTTTTTGAAGTCGGTTAAAAAGGGGTTCTCGAAATAATATCTAAAATTTTCAAATTGTATCGAAAAGAAAAAAAATGAATTATGTTCCTTTAGTAACTCTTTATAATAACATAATTAAGTATGAAAATGTTTAATGAAAGTAGGTAAAAACATTTTCAGAGCTTGTAAAATAAACATACAACCAACTTGAAATCAACCTATTTTTAATTACCAGCCATTACTCGCATATTTGTTGGTTATTTTACTAAGATTGTTTTAGGGTAAAAAAATAGATGCCTACCTATTTTGATCGTTGAGCTTTTTTGTATATGCGTGCATGCGTGAATTGGTTGCTTATCGCTGTAGGTACCTACACCTACAGCGATAAGCAACCAATTCAGTCAAAGTCAAAGCCATTTATTTGCATTAAATGCGGTACATGAGATGGTAACACATAATATATTGGCGCAAAGACACATTTTGCCATGAGTTGGCATGCAAATATTAAACTAGGTTTCTTATGAGATGCTTATAATAAGCAAAACAGTGTGTCGACTCCCATATCATTTGCTTACAATTGGAAATATGTACTATTTTTGTTTAAAAAGTGGTTTTGAAACAAAAATAGTGCATTTATAAATAAAATTTTAAGTGCTTGAATTATGATTGTAAATTAATTTTCTAATTGGAGTTTTTATGGGTGTGAATTATGATAGTTACAATAATGTTGTATACAAATAGTATAGTGAAAAAACCGGGCAAGTGCGAGTCGGACTCGCGCACTGAGGGTTTCGTACCAACCTACCTATAAAAACAGTTTAATTCTCGAATCGAGTCTTGAAGACTTTTCAATTTTTTTTTCTTGTGACGTAACTAAAAATTTTCAGTTTTCAGACTTCTCCCGATATTAGTGCTATAATACCTTGCTTCGTGCCAAATTTCAAGTTTCTAGGTCAACGGGAAGCACCCTATGAGTTTTGATTCCTTTGACAGTGTCGAAATGTACGTTTTTTGCAACATAAACGGGCGTATCTTTTTTTCCCGTCAACTTACAATTTTGATTTTTGCACAACTTCAAGGGACCGCGGATTTCAATATGTGGTTTTAATTTCAACTTGATACCTTCACGCGTTCCTGAGAAAAAGGGTCTTGACAGACGGACGGACAGACTGACAACAAAGTGATCCTATAAGGGTTCCGTTTTTTCCTTTTGAGGTACGGAACCCTAAAAATTAAAAAAACAATGAACAGCAATTATTTAATAAACTATTTAACATTTTTGTTGTTCTACACCAAACAGTTTCAGAGAAAATAGAGATCCGTTACATAATATAAATCAATTTATGATAACGTTATATCAATAAGACTTTGTTTTGGTAACAAAAATGTACCAGTATTATGTTTATGTTTATATTAAAGTCGTATAATGCGCTTTTGTATACCTATAAAAATGAATTATGCTAGGTAAACACAGCAATTTCTAGAAATTAATTTATGTAAACATAATGCACTATCTTTTACGAAAAAAGGTCAATTTATCACACGTCCGGGACATAGGGTACAAAAGATAAAACTAGTCAGTACCTATTGGCCTATTTTCTTTGAATATTGCAAATTACAATAGTGATGGTTTCACAATATGAGCAGCTGTTGCGTACAAAACCACAAACTTCTAATAGCATATTGTTGTATCCTAGTGTCATTTGTTGACAACATAAAACAAAGTGATAATAAAGTAATAAATATTATTGGGTATACGTCTACAATTTAATCATATTTTTAACACACTAGGGCCCATAGGGTATTTCTGAAAATAAAACTCTGGTCCTAGAACGCAAAGAGCAGTAGAAGGAACTGAGGCGGATTTTAAACGAAAAAAATATGACACATCTTCTTGATACACACCTTGGAGCAGGAAAAGTCAACTTCCAAAAAAAGTCAGTAATTTACTACCAGTAATGTTGGATATTCTGTATGACATAGTCACAATCTCATCGAGGCCTTCGCGTTCGTTCATAAGTATAGCTTGTAATCAGCCTTATAATGTTTCCACTGCTAGGACTCAGGCCTCCTCTCTAGGAGACGTCATGGACCGTTACAGACCACGTAGGCGTAGTATGAGCTGGTCATTCGTTTCTTCGTCCACTATCTTTAAAGCTGTAATTGAATAATAAAATTATCTCAAGTCTATGCGAATGTATCCTAACGGTTCAATTAAAGCACAGAACGAATAAATAACTATTTATTAATGTATTCCATATCAATCAGTCGACTGTAAGAAATTAAAATTGACAGTTAAACGCTTGCAATGTGCAGAAATCATTCATGCTGTATAAACTGTACATTAATTATTTCCTTGGGAAAACTAATTATCATGTAAATGACTCTAGTTGTGACTAAAATGGTTTAGGTATAGGTATCTACTTGTGGTCGTATGCATAATATGATATGAGGATTGGCGTATTTTCCAATAATTAAGATTACGCCATTTTAGATAACCACCTTTTATTATTTATTAAATACTTTATGCATCCAAAGAATAGAGGTGGAGTTAACGCCTTAGACATTTTCTACCAATCAACCTTTGGGTGATGCACTGAAAAATAGTGGCAGATGCAAGAAAAGAGAGAGAAAAGGCGAATATAAGAGTTGATATACGGATATGGTTTGTTTTGTAAATAAAGGTGTCCAAACGGATCAAGAAAATATATTTACAAGAATATTAACTACGTTATTATTAACTTTATCTTATCACAGTATACCTAATCTTTTTTCTGATCAATGTCAAAATATTAATGTTAGTTTCCTTGTGCTTGCAACATTTTGGATTTGAGGAAACTCATTCTAGGAATACACTACGAGTAGTAGTAGCCTCTCTTGATTGTGGATGATCACGATTGAGAATGGGTAAATCTACGCACGGTACGGAAGGCCAATAATTGTTTACGTAATAGGTATACGGTCAATTATCCATAAGTTTTTTATTTATCATAATTATTTACTTTCTCATAATTGCAATGGTTTGACTGACATGCAAATTCAACAAAATGATGCAACTAATGAGAGAGGTTTAATAACTCCGAAGAAAGGGAAGCGCTTGAACGCCAATGTAAAGTTATGAATTGCCGTTAATAACAAGTATTTATTTAGGGGAGAGGTGGCATGAAAGGGACGCGTATTGAAAGGGACAAATCGAATTACTCGTAAAATAAGAAACGTCTCGAGACGAGAATATTTCTGTTCTGTGGCAATCCCGAAGCCCAACCATTCGTACCTAATGTCCCACTCCTATCATTTCAAACATGGCGATGGCGAGCAAGTGTTCGTAATCGTACACAAAAGTAAATTTTCGTTATTCTTTACAAATGCTTTGCAGAATGTTGTAACTGGATAAACATTGTTTTACCAGTGTTTTCGATCGACTTAGTTATCGACAGATACGAGGACAAAAGGTCAGTAAACTTGTGTTCATTGGTAAGGTTTTAAGGTTATTTTTATTATTTTTGTGTCATATTTATGAAAGGGACACGAAAAATGGTTCTGAATGGGACGTCCCTTTCATAACTGTCCCTTTCATAAATAGTACATTAATTAGCAAATTTGTACACAATCTCTGTAACACCTAGAATCTGGCTAACGAATTAACGATTTTTAAGCTTTTCTTATTATCATGTTATGCAATAAAAAGTATTCTATCTATTTGTCTATCTTTTTTGTTGATTATATAGTAATATTTTTTTTATTAATATTTTTGCAGTTTAAATTTACCAAGAACACTTGTAGAAGCACATAAAAGGAAAAAACTGTGAATGAAACTGTATATGAGCGTTATAATTGTCTTAGTCTTTCTTATATATCTTAGATGATGATTAAATGTAACCAGGAATCTAAATAAGTAATGACAATTGAGTAAAACTCATATAAAAAAGATATAGTCACTTAATTTGCTTAAAAAAAAACAATTAAAATACGGTTCATTACTGTTTTTTATTTCAGTTTCAGTTTTTCTCCAAATAATTGATAGTAAATTATTGGTTATTTTATTTTTTTGCTAGTTGTATTACTAGTCAAAATTACACGATTAGTACCTAAGTCGATTTATGTTAGGATAGTCAGATAACCAAATTTTAAGGTTGTTGATTGTTTGTTACTTAAAAAATTAGATTTTATAACATTACCAAACTAGTATTAATGTATTATAAAGTGATTTTACATGGATATTATGTACTGTCCCTTTCATAAATGAATCCGTCCCTTTCAATACAGCAAATTTATGAAAGGGACAAAATCTACATTTTTTTAAATCGTTAAAATGAGTACCTAAGAATAAATATATGTTCATAATTTACTTTCATTTCATTAGAAGATGAATGTAGGTTTCTCATTCAGGTTCAACCTATTTAAAATATTATATAGAGCATTCACTAGAGCCACTAGAACAAAAATGTCCCTTTCATGCCACCTCTCCCCTACTTATATTACTTTATTGTACTCTAGCTTATACACAAAAATGTAAGTTACCCTAAAAACATACAAATACTTTTCCAACCAGCCTACAATGCACAGATTTTCTCTGTACATTATAGGTTAACTGGAAGCCTTACAAAATAGGAATAAAATAGGAGAAGTATATATATAAAATAGAAAAGAAGCACATAAAAATATAGTAATGGTATAAAATACCTACGTAGATTAATGATCAACAGACAAGTTATCTTTATTTTGAAGTTACGACTTCATAAAATGTAGGTCATAAACTACTATTTTTACACGCTATGACTCAATATTAATAATAGAAACCGGTTTATGATTGATGGCAAAAAAACTCTGTGATATATTAAGCAACATTGTAATCAAAAGTTACGAGCTACAAGCTATTAAATAATTTAAATATTTACTATGTTTACTCATGAAGTGAGAAATGAGTACGAGTATACTAGAGGAAGTTTGAAAATGGCGTTAGTAACTGAAAAGCTGAAAGAGAATCGGTTTTCTTGGTATGATCATATGAAGAATAGGGAAGAAACGTATGTTAATAAAAGATTTATGTGCATGTTGATGGATGGAGAAGGAGAGAAATTCCAATGAAAAGATGGATGACTTAAACTTCTGCGATAAAAATATAATCGGTTTTAATAAAGAAACACTCTACAGTTCTACAGTACTTTAATTTTTTTCTACATCAGTTGTACAACGTTTTATACTTTTGGTTGTGTACCTTTAGGCTCAATCTAAATTGTGGAAGTTCTATAGTAAGCCTGTAAAATCAGAGATATCTAGATTTTCTGATTTTCTAAGAAGTATACCTTTACAAACAAAAAAGACGGGTTTTCAAAATCAGTTCATCTGTCTTCGAATAATCGGGGAACATAAAAAATAAATTCCGATGAATTGAGAACCTCTTTTTTTAAGTCAGTTGTTTTTACTATAAAGTCAGTTGTTTTTACTTTAAAGTTTTTATTTTTTCTTGCTTAGCGTTGCTAGGTCCAAGATTTTGGGCTTTGCATACTCGCGTACACGGCTGTTAACCATGACATGGCCTTTAAGTGGCAAGGCAATGGCGATTTGACAGACAGCTCTCGACCGCTAGACGAGAGCTTTTAATAGCCACGTAAACTTGGACTAAGCATTAAGTACCGTCACTAAATTGAATAATCAGCCGAGATCAGAATTAGATAGAGTTATTTTTGTACTTACACTGATTTCATACCGCGTAAGAATAAAGTGGATATGACTTCAAATCCCGCGACTTATTTTGAAGAACAGAAAAAATACTGAGATTTATTAAATTAATGAAAGTATTTACTTTAACACAATTTAAACCACTGCACCCGCGACGCGGTCAAACTTACATTAATGACATTGGTTATCCGAAGATGCAAATTCTAATGCTCACACGCGTGATGTTGCCATATTTATAGTTCATACAAAACTTCATTATTATTTATTTGTAATATTTTTGGTCAACACGGGTTTGTCTATTAGACATCCCGAAAAGATCCATATTAACATCAATATTTTGATGCAAATACACATTAATAACTCTACCTAATTGCGATCTCCGGTAATCAGTAACGGGTGAATGTTCGTCCAATACCTGACTTTTGATTAAGGTCTTGAGTGATATTTATATGATTATTAAGTAGAATTATTTTATAATTTATCGAAAGCCATTTAAATAGATTTGCATAGGTATAGCTCAGGTCAAGGATCATAGCATATAAGCAACTCTGATATTGTTTGTTTTTTATGCTAACTTAATTATAATATGTGTATTATTAAGGTATATGTGTGTTAATTATAATATGTGTATTATTAAGGTATATGTGTGTAAGGTTTATGTGTGTGCGTGGTGTATTACCATAGGTATCAGAAAATACGAACTTGTCCCCCTCTGTTGGAGTGGGAATCGGTCATAATTAATACACCACGTTTTTATTATTATATCACATGATTGAGACAGAGCAGGAGACTGCTCTAGGGTGAGACAAAAGGATGTAGCAGTCTTTTAGTAGGTATCTAAAATCACATCTCATGATCTCACAGTTCACACTGATTAAAACTTTCTATTTGCATTGTCTATTTTTAGTTTATAGGATTGTCTAAGGCACGAATAAACGTTACTTTCTTTTTTCCCTTTCTATGCTACGTATTTACGTGCAAATTGGAATTGAATTCTGTCCTGTAAAGCTGCTTCCTCACGAAGAGCACTTGCCTGACATCTAATGCAAGACGCGTGAGCATAACTTCAGTGAGTGGGAACAACCGAGCATTACAGGTAATAATCTGGACCGAGCTATGTCGTCAACGGTGCTTTCTGTTCCACGCGCGCCTCAAGGAGATTCAGCAAACTGTAGGGTCCCGGCAGGGCCGCAGTCTCTGGGGAACATGGGAAATCCGAAAGGCGTCCACCGTGTCTCCCATATCGAAGGTAAAGAAAAGAAGGAACGGGGTAGGGGTTTAGTCAGTAAGAGTCTGACACAACCTCCCGCTCCGCCCAACAGTGGGAGAAGTCATTCTGATGATTTACCATAAAAAAAAAGTTACTTGTAAGTCGTAGCTAATACGTATACGCACCGCGTGTATCGATTTTGAAATATTTGTGACACTCGTTTGTTCTATTGTTTTCGTAAACAACAAAGTCTCATTAATATTGACCCGCTCAGCATAATGGCCGCTTTGTGTGGCATTGTAAAAACAAATAATTCAGCTATGCATGTTGACACGGACAGAACGGAACAGGGCAGGATGAAAAAAAAAGTGCTGCGCCGACCCCAGGTACCCAAATAGAAGAAGAAGAAGACTCTTAGTTTTTATCGTACAGAAACATGCAAGTTCTAAACACAAAAAATCGAAGACATGTGACATCCACCAACTCGTGATGCTTGCGTGGTGGATAACGTGCATTCTCTCTCCTGGAGAGGAGACCTTATTCCTAGCAATGGGAATATATTGGTGTCTTCAAGGCTAGAGTGAATAGGCTCTAAGCTAGTGCGCCTCACCATCAACGATTGCATCAATGCTTACCATCAGGTGGGATTGCAGTCAAGCACTAGTTTATAACAATTAAAAAATAAATTATAAAGTTGATTATGCTATAATTGTATTATGTATTCATAATATTATGCGTTTGCAATAATACTTTGTAATGGCATTGAACTACCCCTTCAAAATGTCTGAACATGATAACATTATCAAGCACTGTACCGTATTATCAATATCAGCTGTGTTTCCGCATGTCCCGGGATGTGATGAGTTAAGGTTAAAAATAATTTGATAAAAACTTGTTATCAAGGAATAGTTTTTTTCCAGTTATTTTCGTAGGAAATTCGAAGAAAAAGAATTGGACTTTATTTTTATTGACAAAAATTGTAGCCCGATGCTGAAATGAAGATTAATTTCAGTCGAAAGATGTCCACTACTACAAATAGACAAAATGTCGCCAAACATCGTCGCCTGTGCCTCGCATTTTGCGGACTTCACCTCGGGTCTTCATCAGTTCACCTTGAGGGTAGCCTTTCCTCGCTGCATCTTTCAGTACACCAGAAACTTTTGGTCCCATCGACCACTTCTTCTGTGAGCAATGCGCCCTATCTTCTCAAATTGAGGGTGTAATTTATCTTTGACATAATATAGCCTAGCATAGCATCAGCTTTATAAGATTCCCACGGCTAGGACTACTATAGCAATATTTAAGTATGTTGATCAGTTATCTAGTACTCATACTACAAGCTCTATTTAGTTTGGGTGTGCTAATTCTAATGAGGTCACGCTGTTTCCTTGAATTGTACCTAATTAACCCTATTTGCCTGTCCGGTTTTATTAAATAAAATATCTAATAATAACCAATTAACCAAATAACAAATTGGTCACTGTTCTAACCTAACCTATTTCACCCCGTTCATAATAACGAATTTAATTGTAAGATTGTACGTATAGCTAAGGAGTGGAATTCCCTGCCGGTGTTTTGGTTTCCTGATACCTACAACGTGTAAGTCAAGGGTGGGTTTACTTTATCTATAATATGTTCGTTTAACGTTTGTTTATCAGTTATCTAGTACTCCAACCACCAGCACTGTTAGTTTGGGTATGCTAATCATAATTAGGTGTATCCTTGAATCATATCTAATTAACTTTATTTGCCTATCCGGTACAATTAACAGTTTTATTAAATAAAATGTCTAATAATAACTCTATAATAAATAATTGCAAAATGTTATTAAATAATAAATTGTTAGCCTTATTATTGTTATTGTACGTAACAGTACCTACTTAAATATTGTATCATTAGTACATTCATTGTGCTTTGAGTCAAATAGTTTATTGACGCTGAGAGTGTATTGAGTGTTGGCGATCGCCGGGCTCGCCTAGCAACGCTAAGGGTGTCGACGTGATGGACGGCGCCGCGTTGGAGTGCTGGGTGACGTCACGGCATCGGCATGCGAGTTCGAGAGCTGCGACACCCCGAGCCCCGACAAAAAAACATTACCATTACCTCTTGACTTAAGGAGCATGGGAACTTTAGCAAGCCCAGAGTTCCCTCAAATATTAATATTATATTCCTGCAGTCTTAAACTAACCTTTGTGTAAAGCAGTCATTGTAATTTGTATTAATATAGTCTTGTTCATGGCCCAAGTTGTTTCACTAATGTACTTAGTTAAAGAATAGCTAATATCAGAAGTGGCAAAAGACACTCACAAACCGCTATGGGTAAACAAATTGAATCATTGTCGATACCTAATACGTGTAAAAGATCGGTGTTCGTGGTCAAGATTTAGCAGCAGTAATGTGAGGAGCCAGCACGTCGGAAAAGGAAACAGGTATCATGTAAGGTTGATACCTCAAACTGTGAGTAAAAACTTGTATTTTTATTTTATTTATTTTTTTGTCCACTAAATTTTATTATGATTCTCATTTGATTTTATTATACATTTATGAGTTCATTATATTATAATTGAGCTCGTGGCTAGATAATAACAGCCGCCAAGTCGATCTTCAAGGTTAAGCAACGCTTGCCTAGGTTGGTCTGTGGATGGGTGACCATCTTAACATAACGAGTTTCCTCCGTGCCTCGGAAAGCACGTTAAGCCGTTGGTCCCGGCTGTCATTTGGAGATCTTTGGCAGTCGTTACGGATAGTCAGAAGCCAGTAAATCTGACTCCAGTCTTGCCATGAAGTACCGTGTTACCCCAGTTAATGGGTTGAGGAGGTCAGGTAGGCAGCCGCTCCTCGTAAAATACTGGTATTCAGCTAAATCCGGCTTGACTGGAAGCCGACCCCAATATAGTTGGGAAAAGGCTAGGCAGATGATGATATTATAATTATCATTCTCATTAGCGTACGTTGAAATGGAAGAAACGCAAACTTAGGACTGACAGATCCTTTACACCGTTTAAACCGTCACAGCAAATATATTTGTTTTGGGGTTTTGTGTAAGAGGAGAAAGTAGTGTTACTAGTAGTATTTATACGTCTATCTCTTTGCGTATATATTTTGATTGAAAAATACAAAGATCTTTTATGTTTGAAATGTTTGGGTGAACATTCTGTATCTGTTGCTATCATTATTATTATATTAAAAAAAGAAATTAGGCTTACAATATTTTCATTCTTCATTATTAACAGACAAATATGCGAGGATAGCTATACATAGACATGTCAATATTGTACCCAAAAAGCTTAGTAAAAATAATATTAATTAAAAAAAAAACTAGGTCGAAATAGGCAGTAATCAAATCCGTAGTCTCATATACAAACTATAAGAGAGAGGCTTTATAAATATCAGAAATACTAATGTTAGAACACTAACAAACCATAATATTAGATTAAAGTAATTGTGCAGTAGTTCAGATCTGTGCAAATATGTATGTCAATTATAAGTGTCAATACACAGCTTGTATAGTAAGTTGTATGTGTACAAAAATATATATATTATTGGTTATAAATTAAATTTAAAAGAAATATGTATATAAACTTGATTACAGAAGTACAAAATTTGAGTTTAAAATTATACAGTCTAATAGCGGCAAAAAGATTTAAAAAAAAAAAAAACGAATTGAAATCAGTCAAATTGGAATAGACCATTATCGTAGACCAAACACAAAAATAGAAACAGATCAAGTAAGCGGTGGTAACCATAAAGGGTCATCCAAATAATAGTGACTATTGTGGCAAGCAAGATCATTTTGAATAAATAAACTGTCTTCCTGACAAGAATATGCTTAAAATATCCTTTGAACCTCGAATTTATTAATGAAAAATTGGAAGGAATAGACGTGTCAGAACAGTGTTTTGAAAGCTTTTATCAGACAGTTTCGAATTCCAGAATGATTATGCTAATGATATAAATATAATAATATTTATAGAGTTTGTAACACAATTTTGAATAACAATAATGAATTCGGTTTTCATCAGAGTGATTTAATAGCATTTTTGCGAAATTAGCCCAACTGTGTTGAAACATATCGCAGAAATAAGACAAAAAAAAGATTACAAACTCATAAAATAACCTATTTTGAATAATTCGAGTACCTAAACCTTCGCATCTTTTCACGCAGATAGAAAAATAATATTTTGTGAAATAAATGAATTTTAAAGAAATCCAGCTGTGTATTGCTTGCTCGTAAGACGAATAGGTGAATAACGCAGCATTGATTTATTAAAAGTCGAATTGGTTAATGATGACTGAAGAAGACCTCATTGGCAGAAATTGAGGTCATAAATATTTTATAAAATTCGGGAACATTGTTTTATCAAATATTAATAAAAACGTTTAAAATTAAGACTTCCGTTTGTGCGGGAAACATAATTACTTAGCAAGTTTCTAACAAAAATGATCACAATATTTTGGATTATAATTAGAATCGAAAATGTATTGTAATGGTTGAAACGATTGAAGAAAGCTTAAATAGTTATTATAAGCTCAAATAATAAGGGAATGCCGTTGAATGTAACCAAACATTAGTTCGAAAACAAAAAAAAATTGATTTCAATCAGCTCAAAGAGGAGACTGTTTTTTTTTTGTTTGTTGTTCCACCATTCGTAAAAAAAAAAAAAAAACGTACATCAACACAAGTGGCAAGAAAGTTTAACACTCATAAAAAGCTGCCCTAGTCACAGTTTTTACAGAGAAGCTATCTGTGTGGGGATGGTGCAGATAGGTATAATTAGTAGATAAACTACGGAAGATGACAGAAGAATAATTATTAAGGTTGAACTAGATTTATTGGCGACTATTAATTTGATTCAGAATTCAAAAAGAAATTTAAAAACATCAGATATTCCAATAATTATTGTCTTTCGTAGGATTATTGTTTAAAATTGTTGCCGATTAGTAAAGTATGATAGAAAAGAAAAGAAAGAAAGGAAGAAAAACTCTTTATTAGCACAGAACTGTGGCAATTTTACAAATATGATATCAAATAAAAGAAAAAAAAACAGCAAGGAATATGCGCCACGTCCGTGCAAAACGGCCGAACGCTCAGCATAATGCTGTAGGCACACTTATATAAGTGCGACTAGTCCACAGCGCTGGTTTTCAGTGTGGGCCGGTGTATGTACCTTATCGTAATAGTACAGCTGTTAACGTTAAATTCTGTTGAAATGAAAACGATGACGAGACTAGATGAAGCGACGACGAGATGTTTGATGAATAATTTTGATTAAATGCCTATGGATTTTTATAAAATTAGTTGATTTCCAATTGATTGGAAACATATCAGGAGAGGCCGAAGCAAGTAAAGATGGTTTTTACAAATAATAATAAAATTATGTTGCCTTTGGTAGAAAAGCTTATAAATGAACATTCTGTGATCGCTGATGGAGGAGGCCTATGAAATGCATTTAATAAATAAAGGTTCCCATGACGATCAAAGAAAAACTTTTGTTGATGCAATAGTGACGTTCATAAAGTCAGAAGTGAATACTAAATTAAATAGTATGTTAGTAGAGGAAAAGTTGGTTCTTATACTTTGGATTTGTAAAGCTGGGTATTATCGTTTCTGTGGGAGACTTATCCCGTTATGCTACGGGGAAGTTGTCAATGAAAAATCCTATCTGGTAAATGAATTGTTGTATATTGACAGTTATAATAACATGGAACTATGTGTATATATGTACGAGTATTTGTAGATGATGCGGAGATAATCCAACGTCAATCGTATAAAGCTAGCTACCCGTGTTGGCGATAAATGTATTTTGCGATTTATTTAAGATTGTGTGCGAGTCAAGATAAAATGCTTTGAGTAATTAATTATAAATGTTTAATATATTGGAAAACATACACATTAAAGGAGAAACCGAGTGGTAGTTTCAAGCGGTGAACTAATTTGGAAGGCTCATGTGAGGTGACATACCACCCTCTGAGTTGAGGTATTTGAGAGGTTCAGATGAAATGACGTACCACTATCTGAGTTAAGGTATTTGAGTAGCACAGGTGAGGTGACATACCACCCTCTGAGTTGAGGTATTTGAGAGGTTCAGATGAAGTGACGTACCACCATCTGAGTTAAGGTATTTGAGTGGCTCAGGTGAGGTGACATACCACCCTCTGAGTTGATGTTGTTAGAAAGCTAAAGTGAGTTTGAGTTGAGGTATTTAGAAAGCTCAAGTGAGGTGAGTTTGAGGCCCTTTGAGTGCACGAGGTTCCGGGGTGGACTTGTTACACTTAGTAGAGGCAGAGGCCCTTTGAGTGCAACCGGTCCCTGGATACCTACAATTCCGACGAACTTCATGCAGTTAGTAGAGGCAGAGGCCCTTTGATTGCATGCGGCTCCGGGATGGACTTGTTTCACTTAGTAGAGGCAGAGGCCCTTTGAGTGCAACCGGACCCTAGATACCTACAATTCCGTCGAACTTCATGCACTTAGTAGAGGCAGAGGCCCTTTGGGTGCATGCGGTTCCGGGATGGACTTGCAGGACTTGTTACACTTAGTAGAGGCAGAGGCCCTTTGAGTGTAACCGGTCCCTAGATACCTACAATTCCGACGAACTACATACACTTAGTAGAGGCAGATGCCCTTTGGGTGTATGCGGTTCCGGGATGGAAATCTCAGAACACCCAACACGCAATCAATGTAGTTATGCGCAGCAGGTAAACTAACAGGTGGTCAATACTTATGTTTCAGCATTTTATCTGGACTCGTGTGGTACCTGATGGGACAGGCACCTTGCAGGACGGCCGTGTTGGCGATCGCCGGGCTCGCCTAGCAACGCTAAGGGTGTCGACGTGATGGACGGCGCCGCGTTGGAGTGCTGGGTGACGTCACGGCATCGGCATGCGAGTTCGAGAGCTGCGACACCCCGAGCCCCGACAAAAAAACATTACCATTACCTCTTGACTTAAGGAGCATGGGAACTTTAGCAAGCCCAGAGTTCCCTCAAATATTAATATTATATTCCTGCAGTCTTAAACTAACCTTTGTGTAAAGCAGTCATTGTAATTTGTATTAATATAGTCTTGTTCATGGCCCAAGTTGTTTCACTAATGTACTTAGTTAAAGAATAGCTAATATGAGAATAATCGACTATTTTATTTATTTTAGATAGGTATATAATATATTTTTTGTAATTAAATTATTGTATTTTGTCTAGATATGTAAGCATTTTTTTTATTGTAACTTTATAAACAGTCTATTTAAAATTTTCTTATCTATTTACACTATGTCTACATTTCTCATCCAACCCAGGAGAGTTAGCAGATAAATATAGCATCACTTTTGTGACAGATATTTTGACAACTCAAACGTGCCAGTAAATGTTTTTTTTCAGCCTATACTGTCCCACAGCTGAGCAAAAGCCTCCCCCAAGTATAAATGGTTCATTTGAAATAAATGTTTCTTATTTCCGTTAACAGCTGGAAGAAATATCTTTTGTAATAAACAGCACCTATGTATAAGCGCTTGAATTTCTTATTTTCTCTATAATTATCACTTATGTTTTGTGTATCCTTAAATAAATTAATATGGCTTATTATATTATAGAAAAGGGTTGCCATATTGTAATTAAAATTGCCCAACTCAGCATAATTTTAATTACGGTAATACGTCATGGTAATATCCGGGTAGAGTATGTATTGTTATATCTTCTCCAACCCGCTTTGGGCCCAAAAGGTAGATTATAAGTCTCTCAAGGGAAAATGGTAGGTCGATTGTGGTATCTACTATAATATAAATATTGTTTATCTTTCCTCTGGAAGGCGTGTTGACCATTTTGCGAAATGCACCGCGATTTTGCCTAGATCTTCATGCTCTTTGGATCAGTACATTGGACACACAAATAGGTATTGGTTTATGGTAAATCGAAAAAATATGTTTTTATCACCCAACGTTTGCGTTGAAAGTCTAAAACACTTGTATACGAAACTTTTTTAATTGACAGCGATGTGGATGATTTTTAGATGCCCAATGAATTCTTTTTATACGCGTTTGTGCGTACTATTATTTTCAGTATAGACTGGAGACAATAGTACGCGCAAACGTAAATATTTATAAAAGCAAACTCAATCAGACGTTGTTTGTAATTGGGTTGTAGCTATGGGTTGTAGTCAGCGCCCAACTATTCTTTGTTTAAATATTTTAATTTTTGATTTTGCAGTAGCATTATTGGCTTTATAAAGTAACAGTCTTTTAATGTTCTCATTGCTGGGACTCAGGCTTCCTCTCTAGGAGAGGCTATGGGCTGTAATCCACCATGCGGGCCCAGTGTGGTTTGATGAATTTTTGCTTCTAGGACATGCCGGTTTCCTCACAATGTTTTTTATTCAATGTTTTGAGAGCAGCAGTGATGAATCCGTTACCTGCAATTTGTAAGTGGAGACAGCTACCACTCGGCCACCACCGCTCTCTCTTTTTATAAGTACATATGTTATGATTGAGTATTTTATAAGTATATAAATAGAAATACTTAACAGTTATGTGTTGATATGTAATAAATAGCAAATAAATCATATTGGCAGTACTTAACTTGTATTAAACTGTAACCCTTGATCTGACCCTATTAAGATTATTTCGTTTCACTATCTGACTCAGACGGACACGCCATTTTAACTCCGGAATGTTCTATTTATACAAAACCAAATAGTTAACGGTCAAGTTCATGTTTATAAGAACTTCAACAATAATTAGGCAATTATATCTTCTATTATGATTTAAAATTATTATTTTTTCCATGTATGAAAAGGAAGTTTGTGATGGTATGACGGGTGACAGGACAGAATGAAGGAAAAAACGTGTTGCACCGACCCAAAGTAATATAAGGGCAGGAAGAAGAAGAAGAAGAACCGTTTACCGTGTTACCGTTTTGTTAATTTTATTTATAAGTTTATATAAGTTGAAACTGTTTGTTTAAATGTTTTGTACTCAAATGTGTTAGCTGTAATTGTCTTAAAATTCATTAAATAAAATGAGATTTTTTTCCAGTCTACCGTAGAGGTGCGCAAAGTTTCGTGCTCTCATTTCGCCAGTTTTTGTAAACAATAATGTTAATTAGTTAACTTTAAATTTACAACACATCAATCGTTTTGAGGTGGAATCTTTTAATTTTATTTCGCTACACTATGTTCTATGTACTTATATACTTTTTCTCAGTGTCAACGATACATTGAATCCGTCTTCGTCATCCCGTCTGACAAAGGGCAAGTTTTATCGTCATTTGTGTTGGTATTATTCCAATCACCGGACCTTCGAATGATATGAAGTCATCAATCTTAGGTATATAAGACAATATGTACAGGAAATAATTATTAAAAATAGTAGATAGGGTACTATTAATTGTAATTGCTTTTTTTTAATTGAGGAAAATGAGTTGCCTTTTCCGATCTGAGAGGAGTGTCAGATTTCTATTGACTAAAATCTACAAAGTACTTTTAGTTGCCCTTATTATTTATTTATTTTATTTTTTTAATCGATCCGCAGTCTTGAATATACTTTTACCTACTACTGAGGTAGCAATTTTATTAAGAAAGAAAGAAAACGAAAAATTTGGCACAACTCAAAACACACAAACACTACCCTAGCGCTGATTTTCAACTGGACATAAATTAGTTTAGTTGCATTAGTTACACTAACTTAACCGTGATCCCTCTCCTAGAGAGGAGGCCTGAGTCCCAACAGTGGGAACATTACAAGGCCGATAATGCTAAAACCGTGATACGTACTTAAATAACACAATATATTAAAATACGGTTTTAATAACTGGTAATATTTATTAAAACCGTACCGTTTCAATAGAATCGAGCAGGAAAATTCATGTACGGCATTTAAAAATGGCAGTCTGAGTAAAATTCTGGTTAAACACCTAAAATATCACCTACAATGATAAATGACTATATTGG
Organism: Mythimna separata; assembly: GCA_030763345.1. Lineage (NCBI taxonomy): Eukaryota > Metazoa > Arthropoda > Insecta > Lepidoptera > Noctuidae > Mythimna > Mythimna separata. The sequence goes on from CM061180.1 coordinate 13,685,242, forward strand.
ACTCGTCCGATATTCATAAAGGTGACGTAAGCGTGTTGAGGGTCAAGTACAATATACATAATTCAGGAGCTACCGGCTCCATTTCAGAGGGGAGAGCGAATGTTTGGGGAATTTCTGTCGTAATTGAATTCGTTGAAAGTAAAAACATACATTGACGGCCTTATCGTATTCGGTGATTTTTTTCAGGTAACCTGGAATGGATAGGGATTGCTTGGACAAAAAATGGGTGAAAATGTAAAAGTAAACAAAAATTAAATAAGTAGGTATTTAATAGTAAATATAAGTTAATGTGAAAACTCTTTAATTAATAGAAAACTATTGATATAGTAACGATTGGTATCATTATTATTTCAGCCGAAAGACGTCTAAGGTTGGACATGGGCCTCTCCCAAGCGTCGCCACAATGCCCACGTGTGTGCGTCTCGCGTCAAACGGACTCCCTTTGAGGGAGGCCTTTCAACACAGCATCTTCCAGTACGTGGTCGCCACTCGAGAAACTTTCGCCCTATCGGCCATCTGTTCTGCGAGCAACGTGCCACTCTCAACGTGCTCTCTGCCCCTTAAGTTTGGCAATGCTTCGTGCTATGTCGTCGTGTGTCGTTTGGTTAGAAAACTACTGTTTCATTAATTAAACTTCATCCTGAAAAATCTTTTAAAAAATGCCATGGGACGTTTTCTTGCGTCTTCGTTCAAGACGCAAGAAAGAACAAGCGTTTGATATCCTACGTCCTTGGCCCCGTTAAAAAAAAACCAACGTCACAATTAATTGCTCTAAAGAGCTTTGAACTCGCTTAGAACACGACGACTACGTCACTGAATGACCTTCGAACGCATTTGCAATACTGATTTAAAACTTGCAAAACATATTATTATGGCGAACTATAAATCAATAAAGATTTTTTAATCATTATTTTGTTTGTTGTTTTCGCGTAACTCCTTATTAAAATATTAGAATTGCGTCAAAAGTCAAAGACCAGAAGACACGTGTTTTTGCAGAACTTGCAAATTGCATTACATCAAAAACACATAATATCATTTCCTAAACTTCGACTTTAACTTTAGTACCTACATAGACTCTCGGTGAGATGGTATAGCCAACTTTTTCGATTGGAACGGTCGTTACGGTGACACTTAGGAGTCCGATGTTCGACAGTGGCCGTATTTCGGCTAAAACGATGATGAGCTTTTCTTAGTATCGAGAGAATCTGATTTCTATTCGAAATTGATAGTAATGTAGGTAGATAGATTTCATTCATAACGCGTAGCGTGTACGTAGGTATTTCCTTAATGACGTCACAAATTGTTAGCAACCTAAATCATTATTATTCTTCCAACGTTACTTCTTTGGCATATTTTGATGGTAGGTACAGGTAACAAAAGAGTATGGTCTGCAGGAAAGAATCAATACTACGCTGATCATTTTCAATGTGACGGTGTAGAGACAGTGATGTGTATTTGTAGAGCAGCAAACCAGCAAAAATGACTTTTTCGGAATAGCATAAAAAAAACAAATATAACGCAACTTACGAGTATATTCATAAGTCGCCTTAAACGTTAAACTGCTATCCATTTTATATGTTTCGTATGGCAATATTATCTGTATAACTAGCTAGGAGCGTGAAATTTTGAACTTAGGCAAGTACTGAGAGAGGACAATAACAGCGCGGTCCAATGAGACCGGTCGGGGATTCATGAATTAAAATATAGTGCACAATTTTTAACATGTGTGTATAGTACCAAATACGTCAAGCATCTATTTTTCCTGTCGGAATACTAACCTCTTTTTTCAACTGTACCTGCGTCATGCATATACTAAATTGTTATTCAGTTAATGTTAAAAACTTCAGATAAATAAGTGTGATAAAAATGCGTGATCCATGACGACAGTGTGATTCATTTTTATATAATTATGGATGCGTAAACAATAGTGAACTAATTTAGACTATTATTATTGGGTTACTGACGGCATATGACGTCATGTTATTAATGCTGTTCTATATTCTTATGTTTAATTCCTTACGTATATTATGAAAAATCCCCCACCGTGTCGGTCAGTCTTTATGTCTCAACTTACCATCAAAGGTAGCCTTTCGAACCGAGCGTCTATAGCGTCAGTGCCGCCGCGACAGTAATGAACGTATACCTATATAAAATTGAAGTTTAGTAATAGTCACATTACGTCACTGACGCGGCGTCACTGACGCTGGGTTCGAAAGTCGTTCCCTAGAATTTCATACATTTGCATAGAACATCTATCTATCGCTCTGTCGCGGCGTCACAGTCGTTTTAGAACATTCCCGCAGTCTTAGCTTACACTTACTTAGGGTTGCAAAATGTTTAAAACTAGCGCAGTTTTTTTCTCGATTATGATTCAGCGATATTGATGAATATATTTCCTAATACACTTTGGTATTACATATCATTAGCGAAGTGATATGCTGATGTTATTCAGCGCATTGGCAAAGTGTGTCACATTTATGATGACACCCAGTCGTTAACCTGCGCAGGCACATGGATTGTTCTAGTCCATTATAATTATGGACATAAAATGTGGTTTCTAACATCGGTTTGTGGAAGGTATGTTAGAAACCATGGGTAGAGTAAAACGCGTGTTGCTTTTTTATACCTATGTTTTTATTTTTAGGACTGTTTTAATTTTATACATAGACGTCACGTAAAGAATGTTAAAAATTTGCATTAATTATCTAATTTAGAATTTAAAAAAAACTTAATTAATTAATTTACTGTTTTTTGCGCCTAAACCGAGCTGTCATGTGATCTTAATTATGTCACTGTGTAATAAACATATTTCTGTCAAACTGTCAGTCAAAGGCTCGTAGATCAAAGATTGCCAACAAACATGACAGTTTGACAACTTGTTTCGGGGTTTTTCTCACGCCATGACGTAACACTCTCCGAAAAAAAAACTCTCCAGTGGCATTTGCAGTCACGTCATACAGGGCATTATATTAAGAGGCCTGCGGAGACCGCGTGCTATCTCGAGTTGAGACGAAATAAAATACGTTTTTGAGGTAGATGGAAGCAATCCAGATAGTATAAACAATTCTTGGACACACCGACTGGAGTAAAGTCATCATCCGCATACTGACAGTTGCTTGCTGTGATAGCAATACAAACTATTGGAAATTTGGGAGAGGTTCCGTAATACCAAAAATGATGAATGAAAAATTAATGTATTTCCAATATTGTTTCAAGTATTTATAACTTGATAATAAGATCTGTGTTCCTACGAAAAGATATTTTGAAATATTGTTGTTTATAATATATAAAAAACAAAATAAAAACATGACATTTTCGCTGTGAAAATGTGCAAATTTAAATTCGCTTAAATTTCGTTTGGGGTAAGTTTTTCAACAAAAAGACGATGTAGGAACCTAGATAATTATTGTCTGAATCCGAATAACATCATATTATGGTGTAAATATGCTTAAATTGCAAATGATTTTGGTATTACGTTTGTATGGATAATTCTAACGTCGCGCCCACCTTAAGTAATGTAATGTAAAATTAGTAATATACTAGTATTAACTCCTTTATTACGCAATTAACTTACAAAATATGATTTTCAGCATCTGCAAGGCAGTAATGCTGCAAAGGAAACGGCCGCACGAGTGAGAGAACGGACATCATCACACCGCAGCCGTCAAATCCCCGACCCCGACAACCAGCCACCGTAGGTCAGTATCTATGGTGGAACGTACTTGGGGATGACGAGCAATAGACAAGTCACCGTCTAGCCGTCCGGTTACCATCTGGAACGAGCCCGAGGCGTCGAAGGCTCCTAGGGATCCACGCACGCCTCAACAAAATGTCAGCAAGACCGTAGGGGCTAAACAGAACCTATCTAACTGGGGCCAAAAAGATTTGAAGTCATTACATGATTTCCCACTTAGAAAAAAAGTTATTTGCTACTTTGAGTATGGCGGTAAGTGTAAGCCATCAATCGTAAATATACCATAGTTAACACTATCTAACAAGCCGTTTCTAAGAAGCCAACAGTCATTATCATAATCAAGCCAAATCATATTGATGCAATCTTCTAATCTAACCAGATGCAGCTGAACAAGTAGGTAGGTATGTGATGTTTTATTCCTTCAGGGATTGTTTTTAAATGTCGTGTAATATTAAAATTGTAAATAAGAGTATATGGCGATGTGTACTTTCTAATCCTTCTTCTTCTTCTTATCGTACGGTTAGTGGCCAACCTAGTATCAGAGTTTTCAAGCCACCCGAAGGTCTCTGACTTGGCTTAACGAGTACTGTCTGTTGACAACAACCGGGACCGACTTTTTACGTGCCCTCCGAAGCACGGAGACGCTCAGATGAAATGCCACTAAACGGTCACCCATCCATAGACTGACCGCGCCAAGGGTTGCTTAACTCGCTAATCGCTTACCGATTAGTGAGCACAGCTAGCTATGAGCGCCTCTACTCTACTTTTTAATGAGAAGCTATCAAACTGCGCATTTTCTATTCGAAGAGGATTGAAAAATTGGCTCTCAAAATAAAATATAAATAAACATTTAGGTATAGAGCAGTCTTTATTAAAATCGTCACCATTAAGTATCTTTAAACACGTGTCGCGACAATGAAACATATTTTTAGACTAAATAAAGCTGATCACAACCACCTGCCTGAGTACCTACTTACGTAACTAATATCTGACATAGTAGTATGACCTTTTTCATTTTCCATGGTAACTACATAAGTGTGACTTCCTCACTGATGATATTGTACACAATGATGCTAATTAAAATAAATTAATTGTTCCTACTAATTAATTGGTGCGTATGCCACTTCATGAACGCAGCACTTTCATTCAGGTCGCGCCAGAGCCATCACGAAAAAAAAAGTATAGGACCCAGTGATGTTCGATTTTTAAAAAACAAAAAATTTAAACGTGACTTTTGAAGTTCGGTTTTTGAATTTGAATTTCGAAATCGTTTCGAAATGAAGTGGGTTTTTTATGTGATCGTTTTGGTGTGGATGTTCTATAGGACAGGTATCGTATGAGCAAAACTCATAATTCATTGGTTCGTTAAAAAACGTTTCTAAGGGTTATTTTGTAAAAAAATATTAAGGATTTTTTTTCATTTGTTTGACACATGTTAATACTTATTTAAGTAAATTGGTTTCGACCGTTTTGTTATCATCATTAAAACGAGTAGGTACCTGTATTTAATTTATTAAGTATTCACGTATGTCGAAAAAATTTCAAAAACATTTGCAAAATTTAAAAATCATTATATTTTACAAAAAAGCTTGAAGTCAACATACCCAAATTTTTTCATCATTAATTAATTTAAAACATATTTTTTTAGTTTACGCGCTAAAGCCAATAAAACAGGCAATTGTGGAGAACACGTTGACTGTGGATGATGTGTCTTATGGCGAAGACGACTTTCTAAAAGTTGGAGGTCACATCACCATCAGCTGTAAACCTTCCAGTAAGAATCAAAAGGTAGGTTTGAGAAACGTACTTGGAATTATTTACCTTAAATCGAAAGAGTGTTATGGGGCTTGGTTGGTCTAGACTCTAGAGCCGTGGTTCGCAAACTGTGTACCTGTAGTCTAGTCCACAGGTACACAGTTTGCGACCACAGGTGGTCCTTCCTACTAAAAAGTTATATAATGCGAACTGATTTTAACTTTCATACGTTTTCGTAAAGTTTTCTTCTAAACTTCTAATCTGCTAACTACAAAGATAGACCTAGGTCAAAAAGGCCATGGGTTGTCCAAAAGGGAACCCCGGGGTTCTAGCACGCAAGGCAGAGAAGGAATGTAGGAGTGGGTTTTAGTTTTAGTAGTTAAAAGTCTGATACACCTTACCAGTCCGCCCTAGAGCAGGAGAAGTCATTTTATGATTTCTTACCTAAAAACGGTCATAAAAGGCAAGGAGCTTTTTTGGCGTCTAGACTGCATCCGGCACGCCTCTAGACACTTCTAGATCCAATTGCGTGCCGATGGTTCCTCAAGTTTGGCAACGTGTTATTCTTTTTTATGAGGAGAATCTGCAGTTTCTGAATCGGATGCAAAATATTATGGCCACTATTACTAACTTTGACAGTTTGATACCAATTGGGGATACGCGTGAACTGTATTATTTCAATCTCCAACTCACGTCTTATGACGGCGGTAGAAGATTAAGTTCGACTTAATCTTCTGAAACACATACATAGAAAATGCCCCACGAAGAAAGGCAAAATTTTGATATCTTTTTTAACCAACAATTTCTGAGTAGCGCTGTCTTGATTTATTATAAACTAGCTGTGCCCGCGACTTCGTTCGCGTGGATGTCGGAACTTAACATTGTATTTTTTAGTGCGAAGCGCTGTTGGAGGATACCGATACATATAATTATAGTTTATTTATTCTAGTCGTTCTTTATAAGCAACATTGGCTGTGGAACCTGAAGCGTACATAAAAAGATTATTTGGGTTGTTTACCCGTGAAAGAGTTACGTACTCGTATAGTTGACCATGGGAAAAGCGTTCAATACTTTGGTCCACCCCCGCAACAGGTAATGTCTGGTCCTGACTTTATAAATCATCAGGGCATAACAGACACTAACTGGGAATCGCACTCGTTTGAAAGAGAAAGAAAAGTTGCTAGGTATTATAAGTATTCTTGGAATAAAAATTATATCACCGGCGCCGCAACCAGTTAATATTTACGAATTCTTCAGACAGGCAGCAATTTCATCGGCTCTCGTTCCTCGGGGTCCTATCGGGAGTGTCTGCCGAAAATCACCGCAGAACAGCACCGTTATGCCTCCCATTGGCCCGTCATTTTGCTTTACATCGTGTAAAGTTCTATAGCTTTGCGGTTTGCCATTGTGCACTTAACCCAAATGATTAACACACAATCGCGTAAAACCCTTGCTTTATCGCTATTTCGCGATATGTTGCAAACCAGGCTTTCCGTACGGTCTAAGTCGATAGGAATTTTAAATGTTGTGTGTGCCGTTTTTCCTCCAGGCAATAATGTGGCTGCTATCCCTGAGAAGGCGACAGCAAGGGCAATTTTATTTTGGTTCCTTATTTGAGCCAAAATAACTTTGGTTAAGAAAGTATTACCTGTTCCGCCCGGTGCGTCTAAAAACAGGATTTCATCCGAGACGTTATCTACACTGCAGCATACTCTATCAAACGTACGCTCTCGGTCAGCTGATAATCGCGCTTTGCGGTCCTCGCTGCTTTCTTGGGAGCGCAATTTTACGGTAACAATGCTTTGCGAATTTAAGCGCAACTCCCTTTCGGTGAAAGTCTCAGACTCGCGTGAGAGGCGTAAAGCTCTCGGTCGGCCAATAAACGCGCTTCGCGTTCCTCCAAAACTCTCCTGAGATAGAGAAACTGCCGTAAGAGAACGCGGTATACTAAGTCGTGACTCACAATGGGTAGGCGTTTCTGACGCAAGAGTACTGACTTGCCTAGCTCGAACTGCTGATACCCGTTACGATCTTCTTCTGATTCTTGGGACGTACTTAGTCTCACTCTTTTTGCATCTCAGCTACGCTGCGAAAGGCTTGGTTTTTTTTAGAAGGCATTTAAAAAAAAAACTGATTCAAACTAATAAAATATTGAACCAAATAATTCACAACAGCACAAACTTTCAAAATGAGAATAAAGTTTACTTGACTCAAATTGCAAGATACAATTTACTTCGCACTTCAATACTTAAACCGAATGTAAAACTCTTTTTATCGAACTATTTAACGATGTTATTCAGTCAAGGCCTTTTCAAAGACAGTGCTGTAAAGACACCTAATAACCTAAGAGCCCGTGAACGCCAGACCTATTTTATAAAAGCTGAAAGTTTGTCAGTGCATGATCCAAACACAGACCTAACAACGATGGCCATTATGAAGTTTGGGTTGCAGTGGCTTTGATAGGCACACGGTAACAAAATTGTGTAAAATACCGATCTAATTACGTCGAATTATAAAGATTTATGTTTTGGTATTACCTTCAGAATATTACTAAAAATCACGTTATTCATTGCCAGACACACACATTACATAGTGGAAACCCCTTGCCAGACACCTTTATTGTTTATGAAATTATATAGCTGTTAACTTTTGCACCGATAGATGGCGTTGTTAGCTGAGCGTGTTATCTTAGGCGCTCCACACACTGCACCGCGTCCCGTCGCGGCAGATTTTACCGTTGTATGCAAATATCTCAATTTGTATAGAAATCAGCCTAGCACAGCAGACTACCGACGCGGATCTGCGCAGGAAGGCGTTCTGCGCGCAGTTTCTGCCAATCTGCGCGAGAGCGCGGGGCGTGCCGCGCGGTAAGACACACTGGCTCCGCAGTCCCGCGCGTGATTTGATATTGTAAAGACGTTCGTAAATAGGGATATATCCAAAACCTTCTATGGACGCAGTGTCTTTTAATTCTTGTATACAAAACCTAAAATGACAATAATATAATTGCAACATCTTGAAATTTAATCATTTCGTCCATTCTCCACAACGATCGACAGCACAGTGAACATATGAGTTTATTTAGCGCGAGGCCGTCGTAATCTGCTTCTCCGCGCAGGGGAGCAGATTACACCGCTAAGTAAGGCAGATTTGCGCCTCCGTCGCCGCGCGCGTTTGCGCACCACGGCGGAATACGGTTCAGTGTGTGGACCGCCTTAACATCGTGATTCAGAATTTAGTGTCAACTAACAACGCCATCTATCGGTACAGAAAATTAACAATTATATAATTTTATAAAAAATATGCTCACAAAATTTTGCCTTTATGTGTGTGCTATGAGATCAAGAATTAAGTTAGTATTAAATTGGTAATTGAATTGGTTTAAAATCAATTTTGATTTACTAACAACGCTGATTTTATAATTATATACTGCACGCAGTTGATCTCTAAGTTTGATAGATGGCGCTGTTTCAATATTTTACTTCGAAAAGACTATTATAATTTTTTTTATTTTATTATAAGGTATGAACTGATTACGATGAAACAAAAAACTTAATATTACTACAATTCGCACAATTTATTGTTATGTATAAAAGTTACGTGAAGTAATGAGACCAAGTAAACATAACCCTAATTTTACTTCTGGAAAATTTTAAATTCTAATATCTTTTGCTAAACTGAACCGATTGCAATGAAACAAAGACTAAATGTTACTATAAGTTACGCACAATCCTTGTGTCTAAAAATTATCTACATTGCTTTTGTACATTTAACGTGATGCCCGAACAAATAAACAGACAAACAGACAAACAGACAAACAGACAAACAGACAAAAATTCTAAAAATGCTGGAAATGGGTTCTGCTGGTTGTTCTTTAACACCCTAGCTATTTTTTTTGGATTTCTTTTTCATGTACAAAAACCACTTTTCTACAGATTTATTATATGTATAGATTGGACAGACACCGAGGTGTGTAAACGTGAGCACATTACACGTTTCTTTTTTCTTTGGACAATACAGGTAATATAGGAATGATAAGTGGTAAGCGTACTCGTATTGCTTTATACATACTTCAGATTTATTACAGTTAGGGCCTGTTTCACAATGTCCGAGTAGGCACTACTCACTGAATAAATTTAAAAATGGAACAGAATTTGTATGAAATTATCTGCCAAGTAAGATATTCGAAACTTAATCATAGGTGGTGAAACAGGCCCTTAGTTTATGTCACAAAGGTAAATGAATTGGTATTGGTTGTTACACCAATACCAATTCATAATTGTACCTACATAATTTTGTTGCGTGTGTGGGTCTTTTCTAAGGCACTGACCGCTCTAAGCTTACACACATAAGATAAAAAGTGTACATGAAATACAATGTGTAAATGAAAAAAATAACAGGACCATTTAATAACTGCGTAACACTACCGTTACAAACAAAGCGTTATTAATAGAAACAAACATCATTTAAATAATAATCAGCACGTAACTGCAGATATAGAGCCCAACGAACTGTTGTGCTGAATACCAATTTAACTATGGTCATACTTATCAATGCATTTTTTCTAAACAACTCCATAAAAAAACAATGTGTCGCCCTTGCGGATTTAAAAAAAAAGAAGTGTTTAGACAGTTTTAAATAGAAAATATGTTACAGTTGTTTTAGCTCAGCTAAGTTAGCTAAGCTGAGTTACTTCACACAGCTTCAGTAATTTCTCATACATGTGCGCAAACCACAAACTTTATAGACTCTGTACAAGTTTAAAATGTTATCTCAGCTGTGCGGGTGAAGCTGTTCTAATTTAGCGCTATATTTGCATCAAGCTTGATAATGTATACGTAGTTAGTTAGTTAGTTAGCCCATTGTCTCCCACTGCTGGGCGAAGGCCTCCCTCTCCCTTTTCCACACACGTCTATCCTCAGCCATTACGGGCCAGTCCCTACGGTAATCGTCCAGCTCGTCCCTCCACCTTTTTTTCCTCCTGTACCTATACAGGAGCAAAAAAATATTTAACCAGTACGAAAATTAGCAACGTGTTCACTACATGACTGTACCATTTATATTCTTGATTTAGTAATCATCAACTGATTTTTGCAGCTCCGGGTGAAAAATCACCCGTTTTCCTTCTTTTGCTATTTGAGATCCAGATCCCTGATGACTCTTTCGAATAATCCCGTAACCCGACATGTTTTTTTTTTGTTTTACTACTTTCACACAATGCGAACAAGTTCCAAACTAAGCAGAGCTTACAACACAACTAGATACTAAACAACTTACTACTAGACAACTTATAAATTTACTGAAATATTTCTAAAGTAATACATAATATTAAAGATAAATTACACCCTGACATTAGACCTGGGTCCCACCCATCGAATCCGACCACTGGCATAGGAGTCAGGGCCACTGACCGTACCAGGCTGTCGATTCTACCGTTATGTGTAGAAATCTTTATTCGGCATCAGATTTTTAATCCATCTTATTTCAGGTAGAATGGCTAGATCCGAACGGTCACGTGGTGAAGCGAATGCCGAGCAGTCGCATCTTCTCTCAGAGCCACTTCGTGTCGGCCATGAGAGGAAGGCCCCCGGCGCTGGTGCTGACCATCACCAGGGCAACGGTGGAGGACTCAGGCGTCTACCAGTGCAGGTCCGAGGATTTGGTGCAGAATGTAACATTGTGTGTTCTTGGTGAGTCGTATTCTTGTTTGTTTATCTTCTGAAAATGTTTATTATGGTTTTTTTTTGAGGTGGTAAATCATCCTAGGACTTCTTTCGGTCTGAGGTGAGGCAAGAAGCTGTGTCAGACCTTTACTGACTAAAACCTACCGTGACCTTAAGTTGCCTTTTGAGAACCAGGACCGCGGTATTATTTTTTGAAATTCATGGGGTTAAGTGGCTAGTATTATACCGATGACCTGGTGAGGGTCGCGAGAATTCGATGGATGCGAGACGTATAGGACCGGTCGTTGTGGCGACGCTTGGGGGAGGTCTATGTCCAGCAGTGAAAGTTTTTCGGATGAAATGAATATTAGATGGATGCTTTATTTTCTAGAAATAGAGCATCTATCTGGTATTCTAACGATTTGGGTTCACCGTTTATTTGTCAACTGTAGTATTAGTAATGGTCAGGATATGGTTACTTGTAATTTCAGGAGTGTTAATCATATAGCGGTCGAAAGAATATTACTCTTCTCTTCATATATTTATTCATTTGGCTCTTCAACAATGAGTACACTATTAAATGTAAAGAAATACAATTTTGCCTTAAATCTAAGTGCCCCATCACTTAAAGAAGAGCACAACATGCACTAAATTATACGCTTTAACAGCTAATAATAATAAAATAACAAAAAAAAAAACACAATAAGATTAAATATTAAAACGAAACCTAAATTTTAACATTTTTTTAAAGGTAAATTTGAATTTTGAACATAAAGTTTGAGTTTATAAAGTTTGGATAAACCGAATTTGACATAAAACTGATTAATATACTCTTACACTCCTAATTACTTCTTTTTGATTACTCTGACCAAAAGTCTGCTTATTTTTAATTACTTCAAATATACACTTAATTAAACACCATAAAACAGCTCCAATAACTGTTAAGTACTAACCACTTCATAGTTCAATAATGTTCAAAGCTTTCATCGAAACACGATGTGAAGCGAGCAAATTCAATTCAATCAGTGTTCAGTTCTGTTCACTGATGAACCATAATATGATTATCGTAATTATTATTCATAAAATGGCTAGTTCTCTTGTGTATTTTGCTGGTAACTATGGAGTGAATAGAAATATGTAGTAGGTATTTACGCGTACATTTAATAATCCCACAATCAAATCAGAAGAAAGTTAGTGTGTTTGTGTATGTTTGTTACTTCTTCACGATCGAACGGCTAAACGGATTAGGAAATTTGTCACACGGGTTGGTCACATCCTGGAACAGTACTTACTTAAAGGACACTTTTTGTCCCGAGACGTGTTTTCTTAGCATAACTTTTTACTATCACGCTGACGATGACGTAGCCGCTAGCATTACAAAAATAATTCTAAAAAAGTAGAAGTTTGTATTTATCTGTGTTTATGTACGTTTCTCACTTCTTCACACTCAAACAGCTGAACGGATTTGGATGACATTTGACACCAGGATAGCTTATATCATGAATTAACACATGGGCTATAATTAAGGCAGGAACCACTATTTTCATGGCAACTACTTACCTGTTAATATGGCTAAAATGTTCATGTAAATGTATGCAAATCTTTTTCCCAGACATTGTTTGCCTACTTTTAATTAGCAAACTGATAACACATTGAGATAGCCATTCACACGTCTGGAAACACTTCAGTTTATTTATTTATCTATTGCACTTACTAACGTAGGCGAACCTATATGACAAAAACGAATATAACTATTTCTCTTTTATTCACCTACCATATTATCTCTTCACCACCCTAGATTGACTGGTAGAGAATGCCTAAGGCATTAAGTCCGCCTATGTACCTACTTTGTGCATTAAAAAATAAATAAATAAATAGATATTGCATCACTGCTTACCATCAGGTGGGATTGCAGCCAAGCATTAGTTTATGTAATATGAAAAACAAAGTGTCCTTGAAAGGCTAATTATGTGTAAAATAGTTGTTTGGACATAATAATTAAACACAACGGATGTTACCCAATAAAGGTATACAAATTGTGTAAAAGAATTGTATTGTTGTAAACCCGTCATGAAATTATAGTCATAACTGTGGTAGTAAATATTTGATGTACTTTTGCATGAGTATTAGTTTCTTACTGGATTGTACAACTGTTTGAATTTGGGAATTCACGACAATTTGAAAGTCCCGAGACAACCTACAATCAAAGCCCCGTAAAGTGTTTTGTAAAAATCAACATTTATTAAACAGAAAAACGCTAATTTCTGTCTTAATAATATGGCAAAGTTTATTACTTTTAAGGACTGTTTCACAATGTTCGAGTAGCCACTACTTCCTGAATAAATTCAAAAATGGAACAGAATTTCTATGAAATAATTTGCCAAGTAAGATATTGGAAACTTAATCGTAGGTGGTGAAACAGGCCCTTAATCTCACAGAGATTTACTGGTAGTTACTCAGACACCCGCGAAACGAGACACAATAGTAAAACAATAACAGCGCGGTCTCATAGGACCGGTTGGGGATTCAAACGTTAAGCCGTTATATCATATACATAGTTATAAGCCGTGAGACTGTGAAGTGAGATTTTGTCTCGTCTCGAGCCTCGACTCGAAAGTACCAGCTGTTCGAGACACGAGACGTCCCGGGAGCAAAACTGCTAATACATTCAGATTATTACAAAAAACCCTCCCGAAATTGCCTACCGGCTACCGGAATCTGTTTCCTGATGGTTATAAACCTGGGGAAATTTAAGTCAAGAGTGAATAGATTACTTCTAGGTAAGCGCGCTCTATTGTCGACCGCATCGTCACATCCCATTGAGATAGCGGTCAAGCGCGAACCTATCAATAATAAAAAAATTAAAAGAACAAGAAATGAAAACCCTTGTTGGTACCTCGATGAAAACAAGGTGAACTACCTACTGTAAAATAATAAGTAATTGATAGATAAACAAACATGTGAAGCGATTGTGTAAGAGCTCTTTTGCAACTTCAAATGCAAAATCAATATATTTGAGGCTAACTTAGTTAACAACTAGCTCTAGACACAAGAGTGTTTTGTGAAACTCATCACAAAACATGTCTACAGCAGATGTATAATATGTATTTAGAAATATATAAGTATGTTTATAAGTTGTCTAGTACGCGTAGCACGAGCTCTGCTAAATTAGGGACTAGATGGCGTTGTGTGAAAGTTGTGGGAAATAAAAGACCATTATCAACAATAATTTAAAATAACTTATAACGCGAACAAAGGCTGCATATCGGTCGGAAGAGACAAACGGCAATTGAAGGAATACGGGTAGGTTTTGGTCAGTAATAGTCTGATATTCCTCCTCGCTCCACCCATAGCGGGAAGTTATTAGATAACTTCCCATCCTCCAAAAGAAAGATATTAACAATATGATTTCTTTCATCAATGATCCATCGGATTCCCGCAACATCTTTGCAAATGAAAAATAAAGTTACTAAATAAGGTATCAAATCTAAATGAAATAAAATATAGGTTTCCCTTTAGTTTCAGTATGTACCATTACAAAGTTACTAACATTTTTTTTCTCACCTACAGAACCATCGGACTTCACAGACACTCCAGCGGAGTTGCTCGCGGACATGGGACGTTCCATAACCTTATCCTGCCAAGCTAAGGGCGACCCCGAACCCAGGATTTCTTGGGTCAGGAATGGAGAAACTATTAGTGGTAACTATATTATTTTATTATTTAATTAATGCGAGACAGAAAAAAATTAATATTCGCAGAATCCACTGGCCCAGTAAAATCTGTGAATATTTAATTTTCCAAAGTAAAATAATATTTTCAATTGATAGAAAGCCTAAGGAATTTAGTCCGCATTTGTACCTTCGTGTTGCATGAAGTTGTAATAAATAAACTAAAAAAATTAGGTTCTTGCTATAACAAAAATCCTTGATCTTCCTTAATAAAGATATAAATTGAACAATGAATGAAAAGAAAGTCATGTTAATAAATTATAAATTAGTTAGGAGCATTAATCATCGGTAGTACAGTCAGCATCAAAAGTCGATGAACAGAATCAACATAACAAAACATTTTATTGTGAACAGATGAAACACATTTTATTGCGAACAGGTGTTTTGTTATGTTGATTCTGTTCATCGACTTTTGATGCTGACTGTACCTGCAGTTTTTGTTTAGTCAACTCCTGAAAAAGAACAAAATAAGATACTATGCTTATTAAATGATTTTTTGTGAATAACAAATTTGACATTACGACCTAAACCATGAATGATCAGTTAGGAATGTCAACTTAACCTTGGTAAAGTTTATTTACCTTTGTAGCATTACCTACTGAAATAATGAGCCTCAGTAACTACCTAGTATTACAAAAAATAAACACTACAAGAAAATCATACAATGTCCACATTAAAAATAAATAGATATCCGTATAGAAGTTCACGTCAAAAGTAAACATAGCAAATAGTCCTTTTGATCGTAACATGATGAATGTATTTTTTTATATATACTATGTATTTCTTGCACCTTGCCTTTAATTAATGTTTTGTCGCGAACGCATAATAATTACTAAATAAAACACGGGTGACAAAGTATTATATTTATTTTATAATATCATAATATAACTTAAAAGTTTCTATGCGGATATGATTTTGCAATAAAATAAATATACAATGCTAAAGACTCATGATAATTTTAATAAAACTGCGAAATTATTTTTTATTAAAACATTATGTGGCTTGTCGCTTTAAAAGAAATCTCACGACGTACGCATATGAAAACGTTAGGGCTGACTTTTGAATTGTAATTAACAATCATTGTGCTTCGAAAATTTCACACAGTTGCTTCATCATAGACGTTTTAACAAAACTAAATACGTTCTGAAAATAACTCAAACTGTTAAACTTCGTTTTAAAAATTCCAAATGTATTTATATTTAATTAGTCACCAGGTTTTTCCAAGGCTTTCAGTGTTTATAAATAGGATCTAGGTTCGTACCTAACCTACCTAGGTTGATGTACTCGTGTACATGAATTCATTCTGATTCTTGTAAATACTATTGTTATAGATTTTGGAATTAGTAATAGGAATCTTACATTTAAGTTCCTGGAAAAAGATATCTCTAAAACCCCTACCATTTTGTGTAGATGACGACAGCTCCGGAAAATACAGAGTGATGACGAAGTACAACATCCAAGGGTTCGAAGGTCTGCTTACCATCACGTCACTGGAGCCAGAAGACAGTGGTGTTTACACCTGCCTCAACATCCAGGAGAGCCTTCAAGCCGAGAACTGTAGCCACACGTCCATGTTTAATATCACTTTGAATGTTAATTGTGAGTATTTTTATGGTTATTATTTAAATATTTTCTTTGTATGTATGGTACTCTAAAATTTTTATGGCTCAAAATATCGCCACATTCACAGTATTGTCGATAGCAGCGCGTAAATCGCATTTGCTGTAGGTTTTAGGGTACAGAGAGTTGGTAAGTAGGTTGAACTATATTTTATTTCAATTATTATGAGTGGAGGGTGGTCCGTTGGCCAATTGTGGGACAATACGGACTAGTAGTGAGTGAGGATATTCAAAGATACAGATTCAAATTTATACACACATATTTAAAGGATCGCAAAAACATTGACAAAGTACAAAAAATGTGCTTGACCTTGGCCAAAGAGTTATTAAAACTATAATTATTGTAAATGATCAAAAAAGACTAAAAAAAGAATCAGGGCCAAACATCTGTTTTTCTTATTTATACGAAAAAATATTTACTTATTCCAACTTTTGAGTTTTTTCCTAATATTTGGTATCCTCAGTAGGTACTAAGTTAGCTAGTGATAGCAGACTTTCTTAAATTATCAATAAAACTGTGGCATTAGAATCCATTCTTCTGCCAATGAACCTTTGAGGTTGCTTGTATAATGTAAGCAACCTTCACCATGGCTCGGGTCTAAATACCGCCTCGACGGTAATCACGAACATTATAAACTTGTATCTTTCTTTGATAATTCTATTTTTTTTAAATATTATTTATAGTATAAAAATGGTCAGCGCATAATGAAACCAGTTTTTTTTTATTTCACCTTTAATGCAACGAGAGGTGAAATAATAGTTTTTTTTTCTTATGGCAGGGCTTCAAAATATTTATAAATGTTTGGATAAGTTTACGGACTGTTAAAGTAGATGTTTTTTTCTTTTCTACAGTTTTTAAATTTCGAGTAATAATACGGTTTTTGTGTTCCAGATCCTCCTATCTTTGCAGGAGAAAATAAAACTCAGTTTGTTTATGGCAACACTGATGAATTGTGAGTACTGTGACTGCATTTAATTGACTTCATGATCATCATCATCACAACCGAAATACATCCACTCTTGGGCATAAGCCTGCGTCTCGCATACATCGGATCTCCGTGACCCTCATCAGGTTATCGGTCCATCTTGTGGGAGATCTTCAAACGCTGCGTCTTACGGTACGTGGTCGCCAGTTCGCCACCCAAAAACCTTTCGTCTCCATCGACCATTTATTCTGCGAACACTGCTCACTGCTACTTACGTTTGGCGATTCTTCAGGCTATGTCAGTAACCTTGGATCTCCAGCGAATATCTTCATTTCTCATAAGACCTTGCAAGGACACTTTAAGCATAGCCCATTCCTTTGTCCTTTGGGTGACTTTAAGCTTTCTGATGAGGCCCATTGTGAGCGACCACGTTTCCGAGCCATGCCATTGACTAGGTATAATTAATCGACTTAGCTTACTAGTTTATAAACGGAACCAAAAAAAAGTCTTAGGCCCAAAAATCAAGTTTTTGTTTTAACGAGTGTTAAATTATTCAAATAGACATATTATAATCTAACTGACAGTAGGT
Source organism: Mythimna separata (assembly GCA_030763345.1). NCBI lineage: Eukaryota > Metazoa > Arthropoda > Insecta > Lepidoptera > Noctuidae > Mythimna > Mythimna separata. The sequence goes on from CM061180.1 coordinate 13,703,219, forward strand.
TCAAAGCAACTAACTTGATTTTTTCTATACGTATCACGTTCACATATTCTTATTGCCTTGTAATTTAATATTTTAAACTGTTGGAAGTTATCAAAACCTGTTAATTAGTATTATAATCAAATCTTAAAACAAGAACTAATTTGACACTAGGCTGGATATGTAATTAAAATTACAAATTAACTAGTTATGTCAAGGAAAGATTATTTATCGTTTTTACCTACGCTAGTAAACATCGGTTTAGATGTTTTTGCTGATAATATCATGAATTTAAAATAGTCTGTAACTGTTCGTAGTTTATTTTAAAATATAAGTATACTTGCTTGTACTTAGACCTAGTAGATAATATGATATGAAGTGTATTGTAAACACAGTGTTGCTTGAATGTTTACACTACATCATACCGAAGAACTAACAAGTGCTATTTTATAGCTAGATGACGAAGTGGTTGATTATGAGCCCATTATATTGAAATTAACGTAAGAAACCAGGATGTCTCAGCGGCTTCGGCTGCGTGTGAGGTGGAAATTGTCTCAAAGGAAGTACACCCCGGATAAGAGTATCCTAATAGGTAATCAGTGTGGGAAGATAACAAATAAATTGACAGCACGGTTTGTATAGTGGTTGGTCGCGGGTTCGATTTCCTCACGGTCACGGTACAAATATTTGTGTGGCCTACAGTTAGATGTTCCGGATCTGGTATTTTGTATATGTGAGTTCACATAGTAGCGTGGGGCAACATTTTTTTTTAAATAGACTGATATAAGATAGAAGTAAGTTATTGGGTACAATAAAGAATTAAATATGGATTATTATGTATTTTAAGCCCGGATTCTGGACTTTTGAAGCGTAACATATTAAACCAATTAATCACATCAGCCATCGTACGATTGACAAAATTTATCAAATAGAATTTGAGATATAAAACTCCCACTACAAAGTGAGAGATTTTTTACGTGACGGCAGATAATTGTGTAGTTTTAAGTGTCTGAGCTTATATGTATTTAAATGGAGGTGTTCATTTGTAGGGCGACAGGATTAACTGTCGTCTGCGTCTTTTTTTTGCGGAGACATCAGATAGTCATAACAATGAGAACGGCTAGCACGATAGTCATAAAACGAAAAAAAAAACTATCTGTCTATCCATCTGTCGCCGGCCACGACAAACAGTTGTAATAATGGGAACAGCTAGGGATGATTAATTAACCGTAACGACATAGTAGGAACGCGGCCTTATCCAAGATTACAACTGCACATCCTACCATCAAACATTTTAACCGTTAAAATACTTCGGTTTTAACGTTACTTTTTACTTTTCAGAGTTGACATAGTATGTTCTGCAGACGGCTACCCAGCACCCACATACCGATTTTTCAAAGAAATGAGTAACGATGTTATGTTTGAGTTCGACCAGAACCAAATCAAACTACTCGACGATGGTTCCAAGGCGGTTGTAACAGTGGTAGCGAACAAGTCTACCTTCTGGAAGAGATTTAAGTGTCAAGCAACCAACGAACATGGCGTTTCTGAGCAGTATTTCTCAGTATTGAAGGCCGATAAACCGAAGAAGCCTGATGTGGTGGGTTATTTTGATTTTGTAGTTTAGAGATAAAATTATAAAGAGGAAATATAGTACCCAGCTTGTTTACAGAGCTGTTAGAGTAAATCATAAAAACTCAATTATCTAAATTGCTTACGAGGGGAGGATCTATAATGAATTTTTGGGCTACTGCCTAGGGTTCCAAAAAATATTTAGGGGCTTCAAAGGCCTTTTGCCGTAGAATCATGCGGTATACTTATAAAGAAACGAAACCGTTGACAGTGCTGCTACGCGCCTACTGTAGATAAGTAGGTACACAAGCTAGCAATTTCATACATACGCGCAACTTTGCTGTAAACATTCTGGCAGGCTCGTACTCACAATTGCCGTACCTAATCCTTTGTCGTCGTTTTCGTACCAATATTTATTACTGCCGGCTAATATAGGCAAACCAGTGATGAGGAACAAGAATTCTCCTAGAAGATTGGGTGCGTGGGGTCAGTAATGCTCAAAAGTTCAAAACAAAACAGCCTTGCGGACAAAAAATAGAGAAGAGTTTAAAATTGTATACTGATCAGTCACTACTCACCTCACACTCACAGTTACACACAGTTAGGAAATCGAGAAAATTTTGTTTCTCCGTATACCCGCAAATCTGTTCCCTAACTGAGACAAACGAAAAGACCTTACCTTTTTCTTAATCTTAGCCAACTGTTGTAAGTTTATGTTTTGCTCTAATAGTTCCTGCATCTTTGGCTAGAGCAATTGTTTTTTTTTTAACATAATACAAGTTTTATTATAAAATTGAATGAGTTCCGTCTGGCGACAAATTTGATTTAACGTGTTTCAGTAAAGATAAAAACTCGCATTCGCCCTTTATAAAACTCACTCTCTTTTAACTAAAAAAATGATAGCAATAATTAATTAATTGGTAGACAATAATTAAACTTCGTTATACTCCCAAGACACCTTGTTACTCATCAATTTAGGATGCAATAAAATAACATTCGGTTTATTTTTTCAGGTATCCCTGTATAACAGCACTTCAGATTCAGTATTTTTAAACATAATTTGGAATAATGATATTCAATTCCCAATTAGTGGTAAGTTTAAGTTTAGGACTTTAATGTTAAGTTATTGTTGTTATTATGAAAATCCTACCTGTTTGAATTGACCCAAAAATCATTTTTCTTTCTCAGCATTCGATGTTCAATACCTAACTGAGGGTGGTCGATCATTTGACGTAAACAAACCAGCCACGTGGAAAAGAAGTAAGCAGTCTGAAGTATCGGCAGATGATGTGCTAAACATCGATCCCGAAATCAATGGTAAGCGGCAATTTTATTATGGTTTGTCGTCATAATCATTTCAGCCAAAAGACATTCAATGGTTGACATAGGCTCTCCTAAATGTCGCCACAAGGAACGGTCTTGTGTATCTCGCATCCATTGGATTCCCGCAAAGCTTATTAGGTCATCGGTACACTTTGTTTTCCATGGCTGTGCTTTCTGTCCGAAAGCGAACTCTAGAGACGCAAAAAACAGTATGCAATAAAAAAGATAAATGAGTCGCTTTTGACTACTATTTTATTACCGTCTGATAGAGTCCTCTGATACAATGGAGTATGATTATTATCAAAGATGCTGTTTTAATTAAATATGTTTATTCATTTCTTTCAGGTCTTGTAATCCAATTAGAGGGATTAGAAGCAGAAACAAATTACTGGGTCAGGCTTCGAGTAACAAACGAGGTGGGAGAGTCTCTCTGGTCAGATCCTCTTAAAGTTTCCACAGGAGAAAAAGAAGAAGAAGAGGAAGCTGTGACGGAAGATCCTGAAGCCGAGTCCGAAGTGTCCGAAGATGAAGGCTCTATGACCGAAACGACTTTCTACGGCATTTTCTTTTTCGGTGGCATATTTGTCGTCTCCTTTGTTTGTATGTTTGCTATGAGAATGATAAAGTAAAAGTTGTTTTTTTCGTTTTAAGTAAAATATATTATATTTACTGTTAACCTGATTCTAATCAAGTATTTTAAATGTAAATACTTATTTAAGAGTAGTTTATTTTATGTAAAATTTTAATCTTTGTTTTGTTTTTCATACAATCTGTCCAATATTTCACTAGAACATGTTTCGTGCAAATAAATAATAATTCCTAGGAAGGTGTCTTATTTGAAATTTATTAATAAGCCAGTTAAATGTTTATAAACCATTTTATTAGAGGCAGAAACACCAGTGTAATTAACATAACAATTAGTGTATATGAAACTCATTAGCCGACAATATTATGTATGTACACCGTAGAAATAACCAGAGTCGTGTACAATTATTACAAACGGCAATAAACATTTTATAAAACAATGATTTTCGTTCAACTACTTATAAATTTTTATGTAAACGCTACGATTGTTCAATGTTTCACCACCGTGAATATACGAAGCGCGTTTTGTATAAGGCTCATACAAGCCCTTAATTTTAGTGATACCAAGCTTCTTAAGCTAACTTTGCAAGTAATATTCAAAGGTACATAATTCTTAACGTGTTTAGAGCAATAAAAATGCCAAGAACGATAGCCAATCATGACATTTTTGTTCAATCAATCTCAGAGATTGACAATTTAAATCGATTATTTTTAGGTCGTATTAAGGTAAACCTATCTATGTTTTACCTAAAGAAGCGATACAAAGGGAAACAAATATACAATAGAATAATCAGTCTTCCTGCAAGAACATGGTAGAACTGTGACTTATGCAATTAAAATTGACCGATTTTGGTTTAGGTAGGTATAAGTAATTTAAAATGTAAAACTCTAAAGAAAATCATTAAAGAATTTCGAATAGTACCTGCATAAATATTGTCATAGTTTATAATGTTAAGGATTCGATTTCTTCAACATTTAAAATTAAACTTATTCTAACAACGACGATAACTTAAGATATACTTAAAAGTAGTTCTCTACTCGTACATAGTGCATGTATCAGTTCCAGCTACACATACCTAAGAGAGTACTTTTGGAGTTAATCCAACAAACAACACATTTACTGAAGGCATTTAAAGAAATATTGAGAACATTCTGTAATTTTCTTTCTCTTGCACACTCGACAAGCGAATCCGTAGAACTATGAGTATATCCACATTCATTTTTATGCTTCCAATAAACGGATAGGAAAACTTACTTTGATTTTTACTAAAGCATTGGACATTCATAAGAGCCGACAGACAGTATTTAAGTATGAATATAATTCGTTTCAGCTTTCCTAGACGTCGAAAGTATCTTAACTCCCAAAGTACTCCTTTAACCCTTTTACATATAATATGCGAAAACTTAAACTACGTTACTTTATGCAGAGCTAAATCATTTTATAAGTAAGTATACGTATTTACAAGTGAAAATCAAAGCCGCTAGCTACTGCTGGCCGCATTTGGTCAAAAGTTTTACATTCAAAAGTGTTAACTTATTATTTAGAAATAATAAAATAATATCTATGTCGGAGATTGCACTTCCAAATAAAACTAAACTGGTTCTTCAGAATAATTGATAGGCTTTATTAACATTTTTATATACCTCCCAAGTAAAGTGGGGTAGCTTTTACCCTGGGTATAACTTTGGCACAAACTTATTACCCAATTGGAATATGAGAACCTGTGTTTACTGTCTTTCTATTGGTTAATGAGTTCGGGTGTGAGTTATACCTCAGGGCCAAAGTAACCCCACTTTATGGCATCTACATTTAGGTCATATATTGCCAATTAATTTTTAAACAGTTACCCTTAACCGATTGAGCTGAAATTTTACAAACATGTTCAGTTTGCTTTGCTAAGTGACGTAAATTCTATATGGCGGACTCAAGATGGTGGAATGTTATTTTTAGGGTTCCGTACCTCAAAAGGAAAAAACGGAACCCTTATAGGATCACTTTGTTGTCCGTCTGTCCGTCCGTCTGTCAAGACCCTTTTTCTCAGGAACGCGTGAAGGTATCAAGTTGAAATTAAAACCATATATTGAAATCCGCGGTCCCTTGAAGTTGTGCAAAAATCAAACTTGTAAGTTGACGGGAAAAAAAGATACGCCCGTTTATGTTGCAAAAAACGTACATTTCGACACTGTCAAAGGAATCAAAACTCATAGGGTGCTTCCCGTTGACCTAGAATCTTGAAATTTGGCATGAAGCAAGGTATTATAGCACAAATATCGGGAAAAGTCTGAAAACTGAAAATTTTTAGTTACGTCACAAGAAAAAAAAATTGAAAAGTCTTCAAGACTCGATTCGAGAATTAAACTGTTTTTATAGGTAGGTTGGTACGAAACCCTCAGTGCGCGAGTCCGACTCGCACTTGCCCGGTTTTTTTTATACAGCCCCACGATTTGGGTATCAATTTGTTAAGATGTTAGTATATGAAAAAATTAATTATATCAAAATAAATCAAATATGCTTGTTTTTGAATAGGTTTTTAACATCTTGTTTAGGAAACGTTTGACGTTTTCTAAAAAGTCATTATCTTCGACTTCTCGAATATTTTTTTTCAGTAAATTCATATATAGCTCTGTAGAAACACAACTCGTTTCTAAGCAAACCTTAGCAATATATTATACAAGTACTGTCGTGCGCATTTTTACTCGCAAATGAAAATAAGCTAGAACCCACCTAGTTGTTTCCAATCATGTACATTTATTCAGATATTAAATACATATTATCTACTAAAAAGTATAACTTCAGGCTGTTTATATATTTGTTTAGAGAATTGAACACTTAATTATTTAAAACTTCAATAATAGACAATTATTTGGTTTAAATTAAATATTATCTATCTACATTTACTTTGGAATGTCATGGGGATAAAATGATTCTTAAATTAACACTAAAAGAACTTTAACGATTTGGCTAAATATTTGGCATCAATTTCTAAGGAGGTTACAATAATCAGATCGAATCTTTCGCACAACGATACATACATCAGTTTATTTTATAAACACATAGTGAGTAAATATATAACTATATTTCTTAACGAATAAAAGATACATTAACACAGAACCATCCGCACTAAACTTTAAACACAAAACTGTCTTTACTGCCGGCTGTCATCCGAAACTGAAACGTCAAAACCACCACAGACCTCTTTATACATATACTCAAAAAAAAATCCCCACGTCAATCAAAAGCTGATTTAATTAGTAAAGTTGAACGAGGATGGTGACGATGACAAGCGCAATGGTGGCGGTGAGCCTGATCGCGTCGTCAGTTGTTTTGGCATCGGCGACCTCCAGCCATTCGGAGTTGCCCGCGGCGTTGCGCGTGCGAACACGTACGTGGTACACGGTACCGTTTGACAGAGGTCCTACTGTGAAGAGAGTATCTGAAAAAGGGAGACGAAGTTGTAATGAAAACCTCATTGTATTATTTGACTGCTGCTGTGCATTCATACACACACACTACGCTACACATCGTTGTATGTGTACCGGTGTGTGTGCTGTGTATGTACGCGCGTTTGTGTTGTTTACTGCTGTGGTTTGTCACGACTCCCGCAACTTGTGGTTCGGACGCGGCCACTCAAACTTACACTCGATGTGCGCCGTCCGATGCACAATGCCCGATGTGGAAGAAACACGTCCGCAACTTGTGGCGGCCAGTAGTCGTTCTAATCTGGTCGCCACTGTGGCTCAATGGGCGGGGGCTCTTAAGCAAAAGTTTTTAGCTGTTCTGGACAAAGAGAAGTGGAAGAAGAGCACTGGCTTGTACCCAGGTTTTGGATAAAATGGTTTAATAAATATTACAACATCAGAGTTCTCCTCCTTATGCCACATATAGTGTCATAACCGAATGAATCAACCGTTGGTAACACAGAAATATAAACAAAGATTTCTGTGGTTGGTAAGGATCAATTAAATTAAACTTACTGTTCGCTTCTTCGACATCAACACGGTATTCAGGTGCTCCATCCCAGTCCACAGGGTAGCCCGCTTTAGCAGGAGCGAGTTGTAAAATGTATCCTGAAATAAGACGTGACCATGAGCTTGAAAAAATAATATGTAATTTGACCGGTTAGATATAGATAATACGTAAAATATCTTGAAATTGACTAAAATAATGATAAATAGTTCTCACCAATAACTGTCAAGTTCTTAGGGTCTGGAGAAACCTCTTCACCGGTAGCGAAGATGCAGGTGGAACAGGTCACGTTGAAGGTCAGCGCAGTTGTGTTGGCACCAGCAAGGGAAACCTGTAAACACGAAGTCAAATAAATCTCTTTGTCAAATTACCCCTTTTTTCAAGTCAGGAATCATCAGAATGACTTCTCCCTCTCTTGGGCGGAGCGGCAGGGCATGTCAGACTTTTACTGACTAAACCCCACCCCATTCCTTCGTTACCTTCGATCTGGGGCCACCAAGCTTCCCTTTAGGTCCCTTTGTTATTTAAGTTAGACTTCGGTAGTAATACTCTAGTAAGTTTACGCTAAGCATGATTAATTTTCCCAAATCTGTTGAGCACTCAATGAGGTGCCTCTTCGAACTGCTGGTAAACATAAATATTCCTTGTTTTAACACTACTATATCTGTACTACTACTATCAGAGGCAAGTAGTCTGACTAGTTTATTAAAAATCAACAAACATCTGCTGTTACGAACAAACCACTACTATGGTACCTAAATAAAGCAAGAAAAGGAGTAATAAAATTCAAAATTTAATTTATTTTGTTATTGTTTTTTCATAAAATAACACGGATACTCACGAAATCTGGGGGTTCAGGCTTGGAGCCAGGGTTGACGTGGAAGATGATGGATTCCATGCCCTTGCTGTTGTTGGCTGCGCACCGGTATTCACCGTAGTAGCTATCGTCACGGATCCTCAAGATAAGCACGGAGTTGGTTCCATCTTCAGAAGTGACAACCTATAGAAAAGAAAAGATAGTAAGGACTTTGAATTATGACGTCAGGTGTAATTGATTTATTTTTTTCTTTATATAAAGAGCAGTGGTGGCCCAGTGGTAACTGGGGCAGTACATATTGTAAGTCGCGGGTTCAAACCCAAATCAGGCGCATCACTTTGTGCAATTTATTTCATCACTGCTGCTTTAAAACGGTGACGAAAAAAATCGTGAGGAATTCGAATACTTGTGACACCGCATTGGGCCTGCGTGATGGATTACCATTCCCTTTCCTAAAGCGAATGCCTGAGTCCCAAAAGTGGGAATATTACAAGGCTGATAATGCTACAAAGATATGCTGGCCCCAAATAAACTGATATAGGATTATGAAGCATTTAGATTTTAAAACATTTTTGTTACTAACAAAGGACGTGAACCATATGGCGTTATATAGCTCCAAGTTTTCGTCCGACCACTAACCGCGATGCTAAACTTTACTCAGTTTGCAGTAACTTTATGTCTACATCATTCTTCGTTTCCTAAAGTTCAACATTCGGGATTGCTATTGGATTTGGATTGCATTGGGATTGCGTGACCAAGTCAAAATTGTTAGTCTATTTCTCATCTGACTTAATATAATATACGAGTTCTTTCTTGGATTTTAGTCTTTAGAGACAAGAAGTCTGGTTTTATTGTGTGATGTATTAAATATAAATAATTATATGATTAGGAGCAGTGGTGGCCCAGTTACTAGCCCGACTTACAAGTTGAAGGGTTCAAAATCAGCCAGGCGCATAAACTTTGTGTTCTTTTCTATTCTATTATATTTATTCTATTCACCACTGCTCTCAAAACTATGAACTTGTGAAGGACAACATCGTGAGGAAACTGTTATGTGTTGTGTTAGAACCAAAAATTCGAAGACATTTGATATCCACCAATCCGTACTTGGCCCGCGTGGTGGATTATGGCCCATTCCCTCTCCTAGTGAGAAGGCCAGAGTCCCAACAATAATGGTAATAATTATGTAAAAAAAATGATGTTAGGGAAAAAAATAATAATTTGTGAACTAAATATTATACTGAAGTATTTTTAAAGCTAATAAATTTTGCTAACCGTGTCGGGATCCGTGATTGGGTCTCCGTCGAAGCCATTCTGTCTCCTGTACCACCTGTAGGTGGGCGCTGGGTTCGCAATAGCGCTGCAAGTCACGTTCTTACTGAAAACGAAGAAAACAGAGAGCTCCATTATTTAGTTGCGTACTTATTTTATGGTAATTCTACATGAATTTATTTGCTTCTTGCACCTATATTATATAAAAGGAGAAACTGATTGACTGACATATCACGCTCAGCCGAAACTACTGGAACTAGAAGCCAGTCATTTTGCACAGGGTTGACTTGTAGACGAGCACTAAAAGAGGATTTTCAGTACGAAAAGTCATTCCCTAAAGGGATGAAACGGAGCTCCAAAGTTGAAACCGCTGGCAGTAGCTAGGGGAACCTCAACAGGTAACTAATTCAATATTTAAACTTTCTGTAAGGTGTTATAAATTTTGTAGTTATAATAAACGATGGGTATTTTTTTAACGGTATAATCTGATATTCCTTAGAATGCATAAACATTCTATACAACGTTAAATATTAAGCCAGGAATGTGCCAACGACTGTTGACTGTTGTCTTACAACAGTCAACAGTCGTTCAAAACAGTTAGGTAAAAAAAAACGTTAGGTCAAAACAGTTCAGCTTAACTCTTCTCCTTATTCTTTGCAGGGTTTAAAGGAACAGAGGGGATAATGGACGCTTCGTTCGCGCACTTTTCTTGCTTTCCTTCCTTTCCCCTTTAAACCTAACCTCGCCGTGACGGGGTACTAATTTGACGAGCTCGCTTCGCTCTGTTTTAGTTTAATAAGTCCAAGAGTTGTCGAGGTCGAGTAGCCACCGATCCAGTTTAAAAAATGATGTTTTTGTTCCTTATTTTATAATTTGCATCTGGGTATATTATGATAAAATATATTTTAAAGATTGGCTAGATTAGCTCGGTATTGTACCTAATAATTCAATATCACTTATTTTTTGATGTAACTAAAACTTGACTGCGATCCCACCTGATCGTAAGCAGTGATGCAATCATTGATGGTGAGGCGCACAAGTTTATTAAAAGCCTATTCGCTCTAGCTTTGAAACCCATTAATTCTATACAGTGTCAGCGGTAACATGTCATTGCAGATATTATTCTATTTCTTCGATTAGAACGACTGGTTTTTAGGACTAGTCATGATATGATGATGAAAAAATATAATTTTAAGAAATACTCACGTATCATTTAAAATAGCGTACACTTCTTCAGTCTTGTATTTTTGGTTTGTGTAAATCATTTGAGTGTCGCTGTTGTACAAAATGGGTTTATCTGAAACAAGAATTCAGTACATGCAATAAACAATCGGACATGCATTCAAAATGGATTCCCACCGGTACTCGTAAAATCTCTGACATTTACAAAAATAATAAATAAAGATTTTCGCACAAAGAGAAGGTTCTGTTTGGTGATTCATCTGGATCCTACACGAGGCATACAAATAATAAGTGTAAATATTCAGAATTGAAGATTGATTCCGCAAAGCTTCGGAAATGAATTCCGCAGCCAACAGCTCAACTCTTTTCCCCGAAAAATGTATTAATTAATAAAGAATTTTATATTTTCATTACGATTCATATTTTCCGAATATTGAAGTGCATGATTAATTAATAGTAATAGTCTTAGCGATTTGGTCGTATATGTGTAATTTAATTTTGTATGTTTAAAATTAATACACCTACGGATTTCGTAGGATTTTTTCCTACTATGTTACAAGTAATGTTATTATTTTTGTGTTGTCCAAAGTGACCTTTTCAGCCAAGAGGAGGTTAAAACTATGTAATTTGTGCAGTAACCGCAGTAAGTTATATACGTTGTCACATATTATAAGTATCGTAACTTCTGCTAATTAAGAAATAAGTTTATGACAATTTGTTCTCAATTACCATTTGATGGTTAAGTAATTTCTTAAAGCTGCTCGTGATTGTACATTTGAAGATACACAAATTTTATTATGAGATTAAATAAGATATGAGGAAAAACAGCGGTGAGAACATTTTCATACTCGCGTTCGAAGTCTTAAATTGTGAAATATAATATTGTTATGACTTGAAAGATGGTGCTAAAGTGACATGTTTTCACTCTCATTAAAACCTATTTATTTTCTTAGAAATTGCCAAAGGATTATTAGTTATACCGACAATTATTAATAACACAATTTAGTTGTAAAGAAAGCAGCATACTGTAGAACTATTACTTACGCTGTACAGAAAGATGGACAGTCTTCTCAGTGTAGTGAGACAAAGCCTTTTGCCTCACTTTGCACACGTAAAGGCCAACGTCGGCGTGGTTCAGTTTCTTAATCTCTAGAGTGTTGTCTGGCTTGATTGAGTATTTCTTGGGCTCGTCCTTTTCTGAAATTCACAGGAAACACACAGCAAATAGAGTGGATGACTACAATATGAACAAGGAATTCCTTGAAAACATCATGTTCATATTGCAGTCATCTACTTTATTTTTGAGGTGAGCAATTCATCAAATGTCTTTTCCCATTCTATGGTAAAGTAAGTTAGTTAGTGTTAGTTACCTACTGCTAGACAGAATCTAATTTTAAATGTTACCACAGCATGTAGCTATAAACTGAGGTTTCTGAATTGTGCCTGTCTGGTAGTTAAGGTTTGATATTTCAATATTAGGTATGAGGGTTTCACATATTTTAGATATATGGAAGCTATATTTTTTTTTATCAAACTATAATTTTATGCTTCAGATACAAGGGTTATCTGACGATTCAATAAATGATCCTTTTGTAAATTAAAATCACTATCATCAAAAACTCTCTCTCTCTCTCTCTTTATATGCGGTGTAAAATAAAGAATATAATTTTAATAATGAACAAAAACTCTTAGTTCCTAAATAAAGCTTCGATACTACCATATAAATGAGTGAATTGATTGTAGTTCAGCACAGTCACACTTCTTAGGACGGATTAACGTCCCTTTAACAAAAACCTAACCATTAATTACTGCCGCAATTTATTGCCCACACTTTTACTCGTATATTCAGTGACTTACCCCTGATTTGCTGTTTGTCCTTGTACCATACTACGACTGGGGCAGGGTATCCATTTGCCTCACAGGACAACTTGACAGACTTGCCTTCTTCTCCCTCCAGGGTAACATTGGTGTCAGAGAGCTTTACTTTCTCTGGAAATCAAATATTTACACTTAATAATTATAATTTGCTTAATAGTAACAAAATCTTTGATTGAGATTAAGACATCGGGGCAAAAGGATTAGTCAGCTGGACTTTGTGTTATCGAGTACTAGCTGTCCAGGGTACTCTGATAAGATGATTGAAAGTCGCCTTCTTTGGTGCAAAGCCAGTTTGACTAAAGAAGATCTGTGAAGGAATGTGTCAATAAACATTCAAAAACGTGGTGAGGACCATTTCATAACGCTCTGCGGTTACCAGAGCAAAGGGTAGGTAGAGGCCGCCGACTGGTGAGTCAAATATAGAGGGACCTCAAGAAAGCCCAGTAGCCAAATTTGACACTCGAAGATAGAGCCACTTGTGACAGGAAGGTGAGGAGACTCGATCCCAAATAATGGGACCAGAAAAGGAAGAAGAATAGTAACAACATTGGGAAAAGTAGATACATAAGCGCTAGGGCCTCAAGTCTGCAATTAGAATCGTATCTGAATTGTCGATCACTGGCATCATAATTACTGATTTTGACAAGTTAACAATATCAAACTTGCCCAGGCCCTGCTATTTTGCTTGATCTTGATTCTTCCTCAAGTTGGACTTACTTTTACATAAATAAAATCATGTACTTTTGGTTGGATGATAGATGATCTTTAAAGACTTGACTGGCAGTTTTCAAAATACACAATAATAATTTCACATACCTCCGACAATGATCTCCCTAACCTCACTGAGGTTGCCAGACTTGCAGGTCCAGTTGCCTCCATCACTGATCTTGATCTTGTGGATGATGAGAGGCACCAGGATGCCATTGTCTTCAATCTTGCGTTCGACAAACACCCGGTTGTTCTTGGTAGATCGCTCCTCGATTAACTTGCCCGAGGGGGAGTACCAGTGTATAGGCTGAAAAGAGTTAAATGTTTTTATTTTTATTGAAAACTAGCTGTCCCCTGCGGTTTCACCCGCATTTTTCGTTAATGCTCCGCTCCCGTGGGTCGTAGCGTGATGGTATATAGCCTATAGCATTCCTCGATAAATGGGCTATCTAACAGTGAAAGATTTTTTAAAATCGGACCAGTAGTTCCACAGATTACCCCCTACATACAAACTTACAAACTTACAAATTTTACCTCTTTATAATATTAGTATAGATTATTGTTACCGTAATAGAAAAGGATTTGCCAATGCTTTGCATTTTTTTTATTAATGATTTTTGTAATTGGCTTTTCTTATGTTTATGCCCAAAATCATTCCATGGGAACATACTACAGGAATAACCCTTTTTTACCTTTTTTAGTAGGGTAATAGGAAGAAAGAGTTATTCCTGTCATATATTTTTACGTAGAAAATCATGAAATGACTTGTCCATTTTTTGACTGCTCTTTTCACGTTACCTCGCGTGTTAAGTTACAGCAGTCTGTATCTGGTCTAACAAATTGACAAGATTTGATATCGACTGTCATAAAGATGAGATTGCGTCTGCGACTAAATAACCTAGGTATACGAAGTACAAATTTGTGCTTCTGGTTTGAAAGTTTGTACGTACCTCTACGAGATTTTGTCCTTTACAAAAAATGCCTTTGATTTCTCCGACGTTGTAGACCGTCGACTTCGCCATGATGCGGAGTGATGGCTCTGGAAACTCCTCATCTGGACGAACTGGAATGAAAGAAAAGGATATTTTATTAAGCTTCTAATGATATTGATGAACACGTTTATAAGAATAGACATCAAAATCGATAGAACACAAATAGCACATGAAGTAAAACGGAAGAATAGTACCTACAGAATGATTCAATGAAATTACGCTGAGCGTACCCGTACCGAAAGAATAGACAGAAATGCCTACCTATATTCGGTATTCAATTCAATTCCAAATATTCTATTTCACATAGGTCTACATGAGTACCTACTCATAAAGCTAGGTTCTGACGTTTGAAACGTGGCCTATGTGAAATAGAAAATTAAAGATAAAAGAGATAAAGAAGATAATGTTTAGAAAAACTAATGGTTGGAAACTTAAAAGTGACTTAATCCAAAATCGCAAACGAAATTAATTTTTGAAATGCATTAAAGTTGTATATAGTAATTTAGAGAACTTTTAAATCTAGTAAAAGGTGAAACTTTCAAGTAAGAGAATAAAGTTGCACACACTGATTGTGACGACTGATTGATCTACAGTCACACTTCTTTGTGCGATGCAATTTTCAGAAAAAAAAATATTTTTAGTGTTATTTATATTGTTTGAGATTTTATAATTGTGTCTTATTTCTGATTTCCAGCTATTAAAGATACTACAATGTTTCCTATCCCATAAATATTACTTACGCCGCTGCCGTGGCGAACCTTTACAAAACCACCGATTAAGTCAAAAACTTTTAAGTAATTCACAAAATCAATACCGTGTCCGACTTTGGACACAAATTACCGAAGTTTGATTTTATTCAAATTTTTGCAGAGTTAACCGAAGTGCTAAACATTGATGTGACTCGGAACTATGTTGAACAGAACTTGCTGTGTCCACAAATTCCGGTTAGGGACAACTTTGTCGTCGCTGCAGTAAGTTTAAGAGGAACGCCCTCTGCTATTAGCGTGTTTCTATTAGCTACATACACATTTGCTATGTAATTTATTTTAAACTGTTACTTAATTCAATTTAAAGTGTTCTTTTAAATTTTACCTATAAAAAAATCTCATATGAACTAACTAAAACCACACTCCATATTATGAGGTGTATAATAAAGTATGATATAATAAATTAAACCGTAAGTATAATATATAAATAAAAACAATGTAAAGTAACGCATCGAAAATCTCCTCCGCATGGCTATCGACTGGTAATGTGCCCAAAAGACTGGCGGTATTGCCACGCTGTGTGGCAATGCCTATTCATTGTCCAAGGTAAAGTCAGCCTTTCGGTCCCGCAAAGTGTCAACAAGGCGTTTGGAAAGGTCTTTATATAATTTATGAGCACTCGGACACCACAATCCGAGGGTTTCAACCCCAAACGGCTCGGCAATATAACTACCAATAAGGTTATTATAATTTCCGCCGCTTGAGGTTCTCCGCAGCCGCAACGACAGTACCATTACAGCACGTTGAGTTGGGAAGATGAGATATCGTAAGAGTATCGACGCAACTATCATCCCACACTAAAGGCCTAACTATTTAAATTAACAAAACAGAATAGATGATCCTGTCCTATTCCGTCAGTAACAACAGTATTTTTATTTAATAAAACTTTATGCAACACAAGATACAAAAGTGGACTTAATGCTTTAGGTATTCTTTACAAGTTAACCAAGCGTAGTGAAGAAAAAACAAGGCAGGTCCATAAAAGATTCTATCTGCCTGGGAATTTCAAAGGAAAACACTTACAATATTTGCCCTGAGAATTCTGGGAAAACATCGTAGTGACAGTCTGCAATATTTGCAGGGATTGGTTTTCTCTTCCATAATTAAAACAGTTTCTTAAACGTTAAAAGCTGAACATTACTTGGATATTCCTCATTACGTTAAAACACACATGCCAGCTTTCTGCTAAAACGCACAAACGTTTATTACATATTTTTCTGGAGTCAATGTACTAACCATAAGTAATTGGTCGTGTTACTGAGGGTGTGGACGTGTGTAGGTGCGCCTGACCGGAGGCCGTTGACCTACCGTGATCTACATAATGTAATACCTAGAGACCGAAGCTATGATCTAGGCATGTTAGAGGTAATGAGGTAATTTCGCCATCATATTCGTGCCTAAATATACTTAAAAACACATAAAACTAGGTAAGTCTATTTCAAGGGTTGACATATTAAATTACTTGAACCAGACAGCTTAGTCACGGGTATTATAGGTTAACTAGAATAGAATAAAAATATTGTACGCGAAAATTTTACAAAAACTTTCACAATAAATTAAATATCTGGGGACAATGGCAGTCTTATCGCTGACAGCCATATCTTCCAGACTACCTATAAATGGACTATAAGAACTTAAAATAAAATAGGGCAAGTAAAATGATTAACCATTAAATATTACATTAAATACGATATACTATAGTATACGAGACTATAAAATTATATTATAAAGCTGTATGAAAAGTATACATAACTAACGAGTATATAGTTTAAATGGCGTAATTTTATAGTCTATTCATATAAATACGTTCTGATATGGAAATATCAGCTGAACCGTTATGAATAGAACTACATATTAATTTACGGTCGTACAGACACCTTCATTAATAACCACCACCGCCATAACACATTAAATCACCTCAGAAAAGGGTGCCAAGTAAGGGTAACCAAGTATCGCAAATATACATAAATTATCTACCTTACAAGCTTCGGTATCGTTCACTCATTTATTGTTAAGGAAACCAGCTTACATTTTAACAGTAACAGTATTTCTTATCTGCAGCAAAATCCCTCTTGAATTTAAAGCGACGCTAAGCGCTGAGTGGACGATCATTTACTGCAATTACAACCGTAATTTACAATTAAAAGAGTAGTTTTTTGTTTGATAAATGTTGGCAGCAGATGGCCTCTACAGCTCGCCAGTCGAGGACGGATAATCTCTTAAAGTACTCAGATGGGGCTGTTACTAAGCACTAACGAATTTAATGGCTATAGATAGAAATATTATACTAGTATACGAGTATATCGGTTCACTGAAAATGTCACGTCATAATCGGTTAAGTAAAGCAAACAACATGAATTAATTTCAAAGATTTTCGACAAGGAATATGAATACGTTTAATGCATAAATTAATCCCACGTCAGTTGATGTTAAGCATAATATTAACGCACCGAATATTAAGGGGTATGTGTCAAAATATTATATTTCCTTAATGTCACCTTCCGACCTGCCTACAGAAACTTTAGCGAGCTTGTCAGGTTACATGTACCCCCATGTTAGGCGTACAGGTATCCACGTGTAACCTGACAAGTTTGTAGTACCTATCAACATCAGGACTTCTAAGTAAAAACGTACTGAAAGTTAGTTTGTTTAGTGTGTATAGTAATTTCATTTTCCCTTACTTACCTATTTTATTCAGAATTTTCTGCGTCCCCGTGATTTTATGAGGGTAATTTACGAGAAAGCTATTTTATGTATCATAGGAAATTCAATGAATAAGAACCTTGATCGCTTAATTTGCTTTTGACAGAGAAGCCATCGAAATCATTAATGAAATTCTTCTGCTTCCGCCAATTCAAAGAAAACCATTCAATTTGTCGGTTTGAAGAGAGGTAACGGGAAATTAATTTTTAGATTGTTAATGGGAAAATGCATGGTTTCACCCATTCATGGTGAGATTTCAAGCGAATGGTAATTTATGTTAATTTTAAAATAAGGGAGATTAGATACTTGTTTATTCTTAAATCGACGTAACAGTATTAACAAATTCAAAGAATCCAACGTTTTCTGGAAGAAAACTCATTGCTGAGTTAAGCTCGCCTTTCCACATGAACTGTCTGAATCACTGTTGTTATGTTATGTAGTATGTTATGTTTTGGGTCACGTATGCAAAAGTCTCTGTTCTTTTTAGATTCGGAAAACGTTTTCAAGACTCAATTTCTTTTCACAACAAACAAAATTAAAAGTTGGTAAAGAAACAATTGTGAATCTGTTCCTCTCTGAAAATTGGTGGTTGATGCAATGGTGAAATAACTGGCTGAAACAATGAACATTTCAGGATTTGGTAGTCCGGGTGTGTGTGGTGTTGGTGCTTACTGGGTAGGTGGTAAATAAATGATAGTCCTTATAGATGTTCACAACACAACAACGCTGTTAAATTTGAAATCGCAAACAAACCAAACAGAAATAGGAAAATTAGAGAGATATTTCTGATGGTATGGTTGGTGCCGTCGTTGAGCGATTGGCTCTGTGTGTTGTAGGTTCGATTCCCGCACGGAAAAAATATTTGTATGGTCTATGGATAGTGGTTCCGTGTCTGGGTGTCTTATGCACGTGAGTTTATATTCGTTGTGAATGTATCTACGATACATGAGTTATTTCGAGTGCAGAATTGAAATAATAATTCACGTCATATTAAATAACAACAATGAAACTTAAAATCAGCAATTATGTAATTACTAAAATGAAAACTAAAAGTAACAATAAAGGAGATAATAATAAAATAATTTACAGCAAAATAAAATTTAGTAACAATATAATAAAATTGAGTACAAACGAATAAATTATATTCGTTATCAATTTTATTATATTGTATTGCAATTCAATGATGACGATAATTGAATGTCAATTGCACTGACAGCTTTGATTTCTCATTGAATTAACTCTATCTACTATATTACTGTCTGTGATAGGGATAATTAGTATCAAACAATATTGCTACTTCTGGGTAGAAATGTCGTAACCGCCGTAATATCTGCTTTACAGAAGAGCCAAAATACGTTTAAATTCGAACTTTTCAGGAAGAATATTATAAGCGAATGTTGGTGTTTTATGCAGAAAAGGATTTTCTTTCCTAGACAATATATTAAAAAAATAAACTATTTTAAAATCGAAAAATGCAAAGCTCTCATGTTTATATATTTGTATACGAGTACACAAGTCATATTTGTTTTAGAAAGATATTACGAAACCTTTTTAATTAGGAAAGAAAAATCAATGAAAAATCCTATAAAGGATCGACAAAATTATGGTTCATAACATTTTTGACAACAGACTTGTTAAACAATGAAATAGTGATCAAAATTTGTAGTGTTACATAATATATATTAAAACAAAGAAGCAAAATTTTAAGAAATCCTTGTATTTTTATTATTAAAGATAGGCCCGATTTCCAGCCGAAAACGGAGAATAGAATGTTAGTTACTCCCTTATCTACACAACGTAAATCCAATTGTAAGCCTGTGTGCATTTAAGCCTGTGTTTGAAGTGATATAAGCTTATTTCAATAATCTGATTATGAATAAAATTTATTGGGAAGGGAAGGGTGTTAGCGGCGAAGCGAAGTTAACTAATTTACGTTTCGTTGATGATATTGTCCTTTTCTCTCCCATAGTCACAGGATTAGAGCAAATGCTACAAGATCTTAGCGATGTGAGCCTTTTATTTTTGAAGGTGAATCATCAGAATGACTTCTCCCGCTCTTGGGCGGAGTGGAAGGGCGTATCAGACTCTTACTGACTAAACCCCACCCCGTTCCTTCGCTGCCTTCGACCTGAGGGACACGGTGAGCACCTTTCGGATTGAGGTTGGACTAAAGTTAAACATGTCGAAGACCAAAATAATGACCAACTACTCTAAAAGCAACATATACATGGGCGGGGAGAATACAGAATACTCGTATATCCAAGAATAGATTTCTAAGTAAATCTCCAAGTAGCCTATTTCCAGGCAAGGCAAGATATAGACAACGCGTCGAACAGAGAGCTACTATGGTCAATGAAGGAACTATTTCAAGGTATCTTGCCTATGTAACTAAAGTGTATACTGATGGACATCTATATTCTTGCTATTCTGATCTATCGTGATCGATGGAAAGAATAAAGGGAGGCCTTTGCCCAATATCTTACTTGGCAGATAATTTCATAGAAATTCTGTTCCATTTTTGAATTTGTTCAGGAAGTAGTGGCTATTTGGACATTGTGAAACAGGCCCTAAGTAAAATGTCAAAGAAGTTAAATATGTTAATGTCATATATCAGAGATGGTAATAGCTAGTTTTACTCAGGAAACGAATCGTGAAATTTGGGATTGTTCGAAAGAGCTACCTCGGCCTTAGACTAGAACACAAAGGGCAACTGAAGGAACACGGATTGGTTTTAGTTAGAAAAAAATTGACACTCCCTCTCGTTCTACACAGAGCGGGTGAGCTATTTGATTATTTCCTTCTAAAACAAGGAATGTATCATACTTTGTCGCAAACTATTTCTGTTCAAAATTATGGCCCATAACTCAAACGCACATAGGTTTTGTTACTCCAAGGGCAGACGTGGCCCGAATAACTAGCCAGAATGCCAACTAATCGTTTTAAGGAAAAAACAAGCAACGGAAAAAAAATAGTGTCGAAAACAGACGAACGTAAGAAAATGGAAAGCTGCCCCAATAAGTGAGCAAGAAATAAATCATTTTGACACTTATTACTTAGATGAGTAACGACTAACAATAACTTTACGAGGTTTTTTAAAAAATATTACATGAAAATAATTAGAGGCAGAGTAAAGCCATTGCTCCTTAATGATCAGTATTGTTTTGATTAATGTTCACATTTGTTTGTTAAGAAATTATTAATGTGCGAAAGTTATTTTTGGCTTAAACAAATTGCAGAAGTAAAAGCAGCTATTTAGAAAAACACCATGATTTTCATTTATATTTTTAATAGCTTCTGTCAGTGGCTTCGCCCGCTTGAATGTTGGTTTCTTCATACAAAATTTGGACACCCGTTTTATCCGTTTTTTGGGGGGAATTTTGGTGAAATTGATTGAAAAATCCACTCTAAGTGCTCGCCTACGTAACAAAAGGAAACCTTTTGTAAAATTTCACTCTCCTGATCCCAGTAGTTTCAGCTATGCGTTGATATTTCAGTCAGTTTTTCCTTTTATAAATAGATGTATCTACATCTATTTATAAAAGGAAAAACTAAGTGTCTAGGTACTAAGTACCATTAAGATTTTCTTAATTAATTACTCAGATACCCGCGAAACGAGACACAATAGTAAAACAATAACAGCGCGGTCTCATAGGACCGGTTGGGGATTCAAACGTTAATATCTATAAGTATTCAATTTACTTACAATTATACACAGACTAATATAATTAAACACATTGATTCGATCTACAATTATATTGAATTCCTACTTGGGCTAAGTAGCAATTTCTTTCTCTCTCCTAATTTTGCTGTGTCGGACAGGGTCCATATTGAGCTTTGATTTTTTTTTATAACATCTATGTATAAAAAAAACCTAAAAAACCTATGGAATGCAATAAAGTATTAAATGTTAATTAATATGTGACCAACTTACCTAGCCCTATAATAAATTGTACAAGAATTGACAAATTTTGTCTTATTTACCTTACAACAACCCAAAAACTTCAATACACTTCTCGTCACCGTTCAACGCTAAAGCAAGATAAGTAGCTAAGTCAGGGGTTGTCAACAAAAGTTTAATGTCCGTAGGAAAACATTAAAGACATGAGAAGTGGTCAAAGTTGGACGCAGGCGTGGCGTAAAGTCCACAACTTCATCTTAATGCCGTGTGGCGTCCATTAGCAAGTTACATGGACCTACAGGACCATGCCGAAATGTAACGAAATGGAATCTTTGTATTACGAAAGTTCTGGATGTGTGGAGATACGACCCTGTTATCGTCTCATATACAGACGTGTTTTGCTTGAAGTGTGTGAAACTACCTACATAACTACTCTAGAAAAGTCAAAAAATAATGGCTTCATTTTGACATTTGAAGAAATTGTATGTATGCTACTGTATAGTAAGCGCAAAATGAATACTTGCAACATTTTTTATCACATTATTTAAGGCAAAAATGGTGGAATATTTTGTCGGAAAAAACGGGCCTATAATTTTTAGACAACTTTTAATTATAATTCCTAGCAAGTAAGTAGACTTTGCTAGGTCGCCATTACCTTTCTGCAAAAAAAACCCTCAGTAGAGCGTCTAGTTTTTTCTTCTACGTTACAAAAATACTCGTGAAAAGTTAAATTAAGCATTTAGAACTGTACAATCATTTGTTTGACTGTAACATGAATGTAGTCTCAGCAAATGGTGGACATTATTTAGAGCAGTACAAAGCAGATGAGCAAAATGTAAGTACTTATACAAAGACAACGAGCTTAGCTGTTAATCCTAATTAAACGTCAATCGCTTTAAATTCTAACATTATTATAACGGACATTTTCATTATCGAGGAATTAATGTAGCTGAAAGATTTAGGTAGGTATTAGATTTAATTGAACAACCTTTTTCATAAAATATTAGGATTAAAAACCAGTATTAAATAATAAAAAAAATCATAACGAGCTTTTATGGCGCGGTATTATAGTATTAATCAATGCCATTCCAAAGAGCTCAATATGATGGGATTATCTGATTCTTTTTGATCTCCATAGTTTGTACGACCACTATCCAACTATGCATGTCTACCTAAATGTCATCCATATATGCATTGTCATCCGAGTTACTACTAATTATCTATATTGGTATAGATAGTTTGAGTATTGGTTCTCAAACTGCTAAGGGTGAATGTTGCAAAACCCATTTGCAAGTTTTACCCCATATAAACATAGATACAAAGATTGCAAGTTATAAAGCCTGTAATTAAAGGACCCCCTGAAATGTTTTCACATGATTTCAGTCTCCTTAATAACGTTCGCATTCACGCCCTTATAAAAATAAAAGAAAACGAATTTGTTTTGTATTCCGCAGTTGTAAATTAGGCCCCATGAAGAATGTTAAGCGCCCGACAACGCACTGAAATTCGTTTCAACTCGTTTCGCAAGAGCAGAACAAACAAATGACTGTGGTTCTTTTAACGAAATTGGGAAAATCCGCTGATATACTTTATATGTACTTTGTTCTGTTATTATAGTACGTTTGGTTAGCGATTTTCGGTGAAAAAGTCTTTTCAAATATTATGAAAATATTATTGAGTTCATGAAGCAAATATAAGACTTACATAACATCAGACTTAATAATTTCGAACAATATTGATGTTATGTATCGATAAAAATAGGGTAAGCTTCGTTCATCTTGACCCGACCATAATAGAAATTAAATTATTAGCCGTATTTTTATAGAAACACTAGCAGCCCGTCCCGGCTTCGCACGGGGTAGATAATTATTTATTTTTGGAATTTTTCCCGTCAAATGACTACCCTACATATCCTACACTACCCTACACTACCCTACACTACCTTACACTACCCTACACTACCCTACACTACCCTACACTACCCTACACTACCCTACACTACCCTACACTACCCTACACTACCCTACACTACCCTACACTACCCTACACTACCCTACACTACCCTACACTACCCTACACTACCCTACACTACCCTACACTACCCTACACTACCCTACACTACCCTACACTACCCTACATTACCCTACACTACCCTACACTACCCTACACTACCCTACACTACCCTACACTACCCTACACTACCCTAACCTACCCTACACTACCCTACTTTACCTAACTTTTTTTTTTTTAGATTTAAACTATCCTATCTCTCAAGTTGGATCGAACTGCACATGGTGTGCGAATTTTATTATAATCGGTTAAGTGGTTAAGGAGTCCATTGAGGACAAACATTGGGACACGAGATTTATATATATTAAGATAAAAAAGGTTTTATAAATATTTCATAAATGGAAAATGGCCAGTACTTTTATAAAAACTACCGCAAATGTTGTTATGAAAAATAAAATCTAAGTAGAAAATTTAAGTCATGTCGTGGATATCGACAGAAACTGTCAAACTGAAATAGGTTTAGACAGGACACGTCTATCAACTGTCGAATGAACATTGGCCGGAAATATCAGGTGCATGGATGCCACTACTATTTCTTTCGATCTCTGGATGCCACAGATGAAAAAATAATGCCATGTATTCCATAGGTGCGCAAAAACTTACATAAAGAACGATTTCACGATTTGAATTTAAAATTCCAAATTACTACGAATTTGAAGTCTTCATTTATATATATTTTATTATACACCAATACAACACATAGTATAGTTTGAGCCCTAAACTGAAAACATACAATAGGTGACCTTATCACATTCTGCGATCTCGTCCAGGCAACCTGGCATGGACAGAGACTGCTTGGACATTAAATGGGGTTGGGCTAAGTGCCCTAAGAAATTTATGAATGACCTAAGAAATATCGAGTGCGAGTCACAAAGAAATTCAAGCCATTTTTTAAGATAAAGAGGGGTAAAAGGGGAAAATAACACACTATAATCGTACAAGAGAGCAAGAATATGAACATTCCAACGAAGGCGAATTGGCAATACCTTGAGTTTAAGACGAAAATCGGAAACATGATCATATTTGCGGAAACAGAATATGAAGTCAAAAAATTTGAAGTCCATTTACTGTAGGTATCTAGCTACATATATTTCAGTGCGGTAAAGATAGCTGGTATCAGATGACCATGGTAGGTACCTACCTATTTGAATATCTGTAGCTATATACTACTTTTCTACATAAATCGCCCATGTAAAGGCACTCCTCAGAACTCATTAAGTACCTCTTTTTAAAAACCCGTACCTATTGACTGTTAGGTACCTCGATTATAAAGGTACCTTTACAGTCAAGAACCTTTCATATGAAGTGTGCAATGAAGCTTCAAAAATTGATATTCGGTCGGTCTCCATCATCGAGGTTTACAGAAAAGCTTACCGACCGTATTAAGTTCCGTGTCAGGCAAATGTATGAAGGAAACCCTTTGCTTGTACCTGTGTGAAGGTTCCTGCAGATTTTTCCAAATACCTACCTAAAGTTTTTTGGTTCATTATCACCTTCATGCCAAAGGGAATTTTATATCTGTATTTTATTTACAGTAAATTTAATGTTACTTTAAATTTCACCTAGTTAATTAATACCATTAATTAAGCTTGTTAAAATACAGCGAAACGTTTGTACATTTCAATTACTTTTGTTTTTACATAGATACTTATTCATATCTTGTCATCAGCCCTTATTTAAATTATTTTTCACATGTGTGGTCAGTCAATTTTTGATAAAAAACGTAATTACTTAACAACAAACCACAATTTAATTGGCAACCTAAATCCCTAGGTCAAAAACCTTTCCAAACTATCCAGTTGCTAATAGACCAAGCACTATAATACTAAACTTAGCTAAACTCCAATTTAAACTAGATAGTTCCCGTAAACTGAGGCTGGAATCATCTTCATTACACGATCTGTTTATTTTGAATATCGGAGTAGGTCTGATGTAATTACGCCTCGCTCAAGGTGCGAAGTAATACCTGTCAAGATGATTTATTAACGCCGTCTTATTGGGCTTCAGCGGCGGCTGAGTTACAGCGAATTTGGTAACAGTAGGATAATCCCCCAAATACGTAATACATACAGACTTTTCAATAATTCTCAATCTTGGTGCCACGGAGCTATGAGTCTTGACTCATATCGCCGCGGTATGCGCAGGTGAAAATGTACCTCAGCATAATTAATTTCCTAAATTGAGTGGCTTTTCTCTCGTGAGCTGTGCCATGTGGGTTGTGATCGAGTCACAGTACATTATGAATAACGTGACGTAGTCTAGAACACGTCACTTTTGATTGATGTTCTAGCGTTAGTTGAGCAGTTAGTAGTTACTCAGAATGACGCTTGTTTACTGTGAAAATCCGAGGTCAGGATTCTTGTTGCGTAAGACGTAATAAATTTCAAGTTCTTTGAAAAGGAAACTTTATGTAACAATAGGCTTTTGTAATGTAACAACTTTTACGAATTAAATTATTTCATAACAAAAATTTGTAACAGATGTAAGAAAATAATTTATTATACACAGTTTTCAAGTGTAAAATTGTAGGTTAATTTAGTCCAAATTGGCTGTGGTACTGAAGCAAATTTATATTCAAGCGCACAGACAAACACCAGTGAATAAGGTCCTATTAGCCAATTAGTCATCATGAAATATTCCGTATGATTACTACAGCTCAGTTGTAAGTGTACACAGCGCGCACGCTTTATATACGACCTTATTACGTAAACTCAAAAGCTTGGTAATTTGGTAATTTTGTCCAGGAGGAAAATGTGGACCACTGCTGATGATAGAATTATAAAGACGGATGTGTTATATTTGGTTGTCTGCAGAAGTAACTTTGCCGAGCAACAGTCAACTACGCACAGCCTCTGGGCATAAGCCGGGATGAGCTTAGTTTAGCGACAAACCAAAGCTCAGTGGGTCTGATGTTAAAATATTCGTACTTATGTTTTCATTTATAAATTATAATTATCACGTTTTGAATGCAACCAGTGCTACTCAGAACCGAATAAATGCCAACGTGTTGTCGGCAATCTGCTGCACAAATTGATCAAATAAAACTTTGTCACTCCGACAACACTCAGGTCGGATCTTCCCAAACTGCCAAGTAATTTACTCACTTACTAACTGTCAACTTGACAGCTTGCCGCTTGGTTAATTCTCTCCGACGGACGGACAGACAAACGGGTGCCGCAGAAAATAGTTTTATGTCACAAGAGTTCCAAACTAATTATATTTGATATTAGTATGTCATACCTTTTGTACAGAGTGTGGTTCTAGTGTAGTCAAACAGAACTTTAATAATGTGTTCCTTTGTTTGAGCTACAATAGTTACTAACAATGCTGATTTCCTTTGTAGATGAGCGAACAGCCCCTAGTCATTAATAATTTATAATTACTACCCTCGTAGTCGTTTATTACGAACTAATATTGAATTTATTTGATCATTTAATTAAATTCTCGGGACTATTTTAACACGTGGCAATGGTGACCAATAGTAAATGTTTCATTCATGGCACGTAAGATAATAGTGACACGACATCTCTTATTTCAGTTTCTTGACAAAATGGGCGATACGTCAAAAATAGCGCTAAAAGTTAAAGAGCGTGTCCGCGTGTCATTTTTGAAATATAGAGTCAGTTCAGACCACGGTGAGTTTAAGCCACTGCAAGTAGTAAATAAGCGTTTATACATACTCGTATTTAGAATTCTGTATATAAGACTGATTTTAAAATTACCCTTTGGAAATGAACGTTTATAACCACTGCTTGTTTATGAGCTTTCATTATGACTGTCGATTTACGACTAAAACTATAGTCGACGTAAAATATTTCATAGACACACCTGAAATATTCATAGCCCAGTCTCTTACATCACTAAACTTAATAACTTTCTTCTTATTTCAAAAGCACTAGAAGTAGATCCAAAGTAAATGAAGGGTCACAAATATAAAAAGAAAAAAATATCTATGTGTCAAGATTTACGCGTTTTATCTATTGGCTTTCAAAATTCAGGCACGTGCCTTTGTCGGGATAAGACGACCAAGGTTTGTTCAAAACATTGGCGATGGTTTTGTCAAGGGAAAATGTTGGTGAATGTTGGTGAACTGAACGTAGGGAAATCTGTCACGCGTGGTTCTGAATGTTTATTAGAGTATGAGTTATTGCTGAAGTGTAAACGTGATCCATTGTGTACGTGGAAGGTCCAGGATTTTGGGAAGATGAGCGCGGCTTCCTATTTTTATGAGAGCATACAAGCGTATGGGATTTGCCTTTGTATTGCGTAGATTTGAGTGAACTTATAAATCTAAGGAAGAAAAAATTAGAGCGTTGATTTTTTTTTTGCTTTACGTTATCTCAAAACGTTGTGTATCACTGAGATATAATATTAAGTTTGTTAGAGCAAATAAAAGTTCTCTAGATCTAGGTACTGCTAAATCAGTCCATGACTATCTGATCTGATCTTTTTGGTAATTACTTTTCAGACGTTCGAATCATCTGTTTTTTATACTTAATAACGAAAAAAAAGAAACGTTTGATCCAATGTCTTTACCCGCGTTTGCAGCTAAAAGCCTCGAAAACAATCTGTAGTAGCTGTAATTGCGCAGTTGGATCAAGAACTTAGTATAGAAGGCAGTACTCCTTGATTCAGCTCACATTGCGAGGAGGTTCCCGTCTCTGGAGCTTCAACCACCGATATCTTAGACCTTGATCTCCACTGCTTTAGCATAGCTTAAGCAGACTTTTAATATTCCCACTGCTGGGACTTAGGCCTCCTCTCTAGGACAGAAAATAGGCCGTATTCCACCACGAGGGCCCAATGCAGGTTGGAGTACTATCTTGTTTTTAATAAATATTTCAAAATGTAATAACATTATTATGTAACAAATAAAAAAGATTAATATAAACATCAAAACTATCACGAGATACGTATGTTAATACAACCTCTTCAGTTTTTGACGGATCACCCGGCCCTAACAAATCCAAATAACTGAGATTCAATCTCTCAGACTACGTCTCAGACAAACAAGAAATTATTATTGCTACATTTATTCTCTGAAAGGATTCCGTACTTTCGTTTGTTCGATATTTCTCATGATTTCTATATGCTAGTCGTCTTTATATGGATTATGTGGAAATAATTGATTATTGTTCGTTATGATGAGATTTCGCTTTTACGTCTTATATACATCATATAGAAACATATTTAGCGAGTGCCTTGAAATTGTGGGAGAAATAGTACGTATATATTAATGCTAACGAGTCAAGGATCTAGTAATAATAATTATTCTCTGGGTATTCTCAATGAAATAGGATCGCGTTGTTTAAGCGTACTCGTACTGGGATTATATTATTATTACCATACTAACTAGTGCCTACGACTTCGACTGTGAAAGATTAGCTCTACGAGACAATTTGCACTATATCTTTATAAATTTTACATTATTCTTATCATCATCTGTCTAGCCTTTTCGCAACTATGTATATTGGGGTCGGAATATATATAACTTCAACGAAATAATAAAACTTAAAAAATAATAAATCGAAATCTATTCAAAAATTTATGTGTGTAAGAGCCATGAACATTCAAATTTTTGCGTTTGTAATATTAAATAGAAAAAGTACTTACTACGTACATGTGTAGTACTTCCACATCGGACGATATAGAAGTGCTACACATATACATGTCAATATACAAGTACCATCAATATCTCAGGTATATCGAGTGACAGTCATATCAGGGATACTTGACGTACGACACGTCGGATACGACCCGATAGCTCGTGCCGAGCGTTCGTAGAGTGAACTGTGTAGAGGGAAATTGAATGAAATTTCGTCATCTACAACCTCAATGTTCATAAAGGTGAGGTCTTTCTCATCATCATTATTTCAGTGGAAAGACGTCCACTGTTGGACATAGGCTTCTGTTGCAGAATAACAAAAACAAATCTATATTACTTCAACACTATGGTCCTTCTCTTTCTAACAAATAAACATTGAATTTAATTGTTCGAGCGAGCCCCTCTTCACCACTTGACTGAAATTCCTAGTATGATTTAGTTACTGTATTCCTATATAGCCGGGCTTAGGAGTACACGTCTCACGTAATATTACTGAAATACAACTTTTAAACAAAAGGATAATAAATATTTATTATCCGCACTCGTGGAGTTGCAGATAGCAGCCCGATATACAATACAATACAAAATAGTTATTATTGAAATCCTTAAAACCTATATTTCCATTGGCGTCCACCTATTAAACCTAACAGCCTCTCCCAAGTGTCACAACGAACGGTCCTGTGCGTCTCTTATCCATCGGATTCTAGTGACACTCAATATGTCATCGGCTCACCTTGTAGGAGGCCTTCTCACGCTGCGTCTTCCAATGCTGTGTGCAGACGTTTTGATGATAAAATGATGATACAGAAAAGATACATGGTTTATGTGCAATAAGCTGCAAAGCGGCCAAGGAAACGCAGCAACAAGTTAATGGACACCTCATTTTATAGTTTCGCTATTAACTCCGCCTTGGGCGACACTTCCAATCTATTCAACCGGCTCCTGTTGTTCAGAGGAGTACATCGCTTGTTATTACGTAATAGCAAGGAGGGGGGATCATGTGAATGCATTAATGTAAGCAGTGTCATTATAAAATGACGCTAATAGGAAACGTGATCGTTCGCCTGTGATGGGACACATTTACATGAGCCACTTTGAATTTAGCTTGGAAATGGGTCAGTTGCTTTGACCGGGAATCTTCTAGATTAAATTGTTTTCTATTGTAATTAAGATTGTGAGCCTTTTAAAATTGTTTTTAGTTTTCAATTGAGTGACTTACTCGTTCGTATAGAACCATTTCAACTGAATATGTAGACAGAAATCTTGTGTTTAACAAAAAAAATTATTATCTTTTGTATTTATATTATTTTAGTTAATTAGTTAGCTAATTTTGTCCGCTTTTGCCTACTGGGTGAAGGCTTCTCTCTCTCTTTTCCACACACCTGTCCTCAGCCATTGCAAGCCAGTCCCTCGGGTAGTTGTCAAGCTCATCTCTCCACCTTCGTCAAACGCTTGCAAATATTCAAATGGAAGATCGTACTGTCTGAGTCTATACAAATTATTTTACATAAAAAGTTGCTCGACACTTTAATAACAGTCTTTTAGTTCGGAAACTTCTTATTGTGTCGTCGACTTCGTTTAAATCAAACTTCAGCCTCGGTCGAAGTCGACCAACGATTAAAAACTGCTACTTTCAGTGCTTTACTTCTTAGTAGAGTATTTATATTAATTATTTAAGCTTACAAAGTGCGGAAAAGTTTCCATCAACTACTAACTTCGGGTTACTTTCCTTCAACATTTTTGTAGCTTATGATAATCATCGACTCTTTTTTTAAGGGAAATTGTCAAATAACTTTTCTCCCTTTTTTAGGGTTTCGTAAAACGGGACCCCATTACTAAGACTCCGCTGTCTGTCCGTCTGTCTGTCAGTCACCAAGTCGTATCTATAAAACAGAATAAAATAAATATTCAAGTAAAAATACAATACTTTTATGCCGATTTTACAGATAATGGTACGGAATCCTTCGTGCGGGAGTCCGAATCGCACTTGCACACAAATTACTTTTCCGCTCTGGATGGAGCATGAGGCGGTATCTCTTACTAACCTAAACCCACCCGTATTCCTTAATTTAATTTTTTATTACCCTTTGGGTACCCAATACGGGTGGGTTGATAGGACTGCGATCTATTTTCCAAAAAATTCTACAGCCCATCATCAATTCTCAGATAGGCTCAAAGTTTTTTATGATTTAATACCAAACATATGGTTTTAAGTATATAGGTTTAATCAATAACTAAAGAAACTATACGTAATAATCGTCTTTTCTCACTAAACTTACGAACAGTTTTTTTTTCACTTAGCTCAAAGACCCAAGTCTGCGACAATCATACCTCCCTAGGGAGTCGTTTAGTACAAAAGACGCTATTTTAACATTCAACACACTTGTTCTCATTACGACAGGCTTAGACCTATTATTTATGAGCTACGTGAACTCTTTACTTGGCAATACATACGGACATTTTATTAAAAACAGACGTTATTAATTTCCTATACGTTTCCCTAGGCGGAAATTCTTCATGTAAATGTTTTGTGAAGTAGGTACCAATAAAAGTGTTTGAGCAATATTGGTAATGTTTTTGAAAAGTATTTAGAGATATACAGAACAGGG
This sequence comes from Mythimna separata, assembly GCA_030763345.1. Lineage (NCBI taxonomy): Eukaryota > Metazoa > Arthropoda > Insecta > Lepidoptera > Noctuidae > Mythimna > Mythimna separata. Next base: position 13,735,143 of record CM061180.1, read on the forward strand.
TGTACAGTACCGCAAACTTCCATTGAAAACGGAGGATACTCCGACCAGCAGGTTTTGGGTCTGGTCCAAGCAACTGCCCGATACTTGATTTCGGGTTGTTGTGTATGTTTAAATCGCGTGGAGAACTTCAATATTGCAATACAGGTTTTTTCAGATTGTAGTATACGTTCTAATCGCGCGGACTCTAATACAACGTTGCAGAATTTTGAATTTTAGTTCCTACGTGGAGTCATTAGATGTCGCTACAATTATGTTTACCTTTGTTACAGACCTTGAGTTTTAATAGCGTGGGGACTAAGGTTAGTAAACTCTGAAAGCACTCAGAGAAACGTGGAATTCGGAAACTTTACCTTACCCTCAGGAGTCATACGTTCATTACAATTGTATTACTTTAATTAGTTCAGAATATATAACTACTTGTAAATTTATTGAATAATAAATACTTATTGAGCCGTTTCTGTCTTTGATCTTATCATGTTAAAGGCTATTTTTATTTACGCGCCCACGCCAACACAAACCGCTTTTAGGGCTGCGGGATTATTTGAAAGAGTTACCGCGGCCGTGGAACATAAAAGGCAATTATAGAGACATGGATAGGTTTTAATCAGTAAAAGCCTGACATTCCCTTTCGTTCCACCGAGAGCGGAAGAAGTCATGGGATGATATCGAACCCTTTTCAGAAGTTCACCACGGCCCTAGCAGGCATATCAGTCCTGATGGGCTACGGTTTTGCTAACGATATCTCTTGAAGACGCGCGTGAATCACTACCTACGCATCGATGACTGGGCTCGTTCCTAACCTTAGGAAGACGAGTTAGGTACCGTGCCGTTGGTTGCTGGAGATTATTCTGCAACTCCCGATGCCCACGGCGTCTCCTGACGTTGCGGCTGGGGCGTGAGGATGTTTGTTTCCTCACTCTTGCAGCCATCTCTTTCGTTTCATTCCCTCTCACTCTAGACCATAGCCTGAACTAGGACCCAGCATCGCCTTAGCGTCGTGCCGTCATGTTGCTGCCGCTTGGTCGACATAGTTTCATAGTTTCGTATATGTAAGTTTCACGCAGGATATATGTAATTTCAGCATATATGTAAGTTTCACGCAGGCGTATACTAAGCGTATAATGACGAATACGCGTCTATAAAACTACGCGTCCCTAAACATTAGGCCTTACTTTACTGTTCATTCACAAACAAAAATCTCGTTCATACGATCCAGATCAATTTCTTTACGTAATGTTCCAATTGATACGATCATATGACATTTGGCAAGGCCATTCCCGTTTGGCAAATAACCAGAATGTCTTTCTAGCGATAGTGTTGGGGCAATTGAACTTAATGTCCGTTGTGATTAATTTGTCTCATCTCGCGACCATTGAAGGCGACTCCTTGACACACATTTGTTTTTATTTCACTGTCATTAGCAATAATTATGTTTTGGTGAGTTTTTGTGCATTTAGATAAACTTGCCTGATCCTGCAGCTTTTTGTCTTTATTCATTAGAATAGGGAATATCTAAACGCTTTGTTGATACTTCGCGTGACCCTAGGGCATAAGCTTTGGCATATAGCGTGGCACTCCTCAAAAGACGGGCAGACCATAAGACCAGACATATAATGTGCCCTAGAGGCACATTATATTAATGTGGAGGAGTTTTTCCAACGCCTTATTTTAGATTGTTTTTAGTTAGCTTACTAATTGTGTTTGTTTTTGTTTTAGTGTACTTATTTATCAATATAATTACAGCTAGTTAAATCTTTATTAAATATGTTTACAGACTTTGAACATAAAATCAATATTCGTTTTCTGTTGTAATCAAGCACAAAACAGCCTTTTGAAGCTTCAGATAAACTTACAATTTTCCTACATTATAATAATTTACATTTTTGTAGGTACTTATAGTATATACACAACGTTCTCAAATTGAGGATAATCCCGGATAAAATCAGATAAACGAAATTGAATACCGTAAAAATAATTCATTAGGGCAACACAATCTGTTGGCATAAGTATAAAAAGTCTTTTGTAAAAGAAAGGAGATTTCTATGACAATAAATTCTCGACTGTCGACGCCATTAAAAATAGACACGCGTTAGAACAATGTGTATGTACGAAAATAAACCCGTATATATTATTTCGTCGTATTCAAAACATGTTTGTTTCGAATCGTATTGACTGTTCACACATTAATACCTCTTGGGATACTTCCCGGGGTCGTTCTTTAGAAATGGGGTGTGCAGATGAGCAAGCACATTTTATCACATTCTGGAAAATTCCCCAGACGTCGCCGCGTCGGCGCCTTTTAACGAGGGTTGCTAATATCTTTGTAAATATATCGATTATTTTAAAATTCGACTAGGACGGTTGTTCCTACAGTGAATATTCGGACTGATTGTTGAAGTGTTCAAAAGAACTAAAGTGGTCTTGAGAGATAATAACGCTCAAAACTCTGTTGATGTCGTGTGTAAGTTTATAATTATATTTGTGAACGTCTAGTGGCAACTGCGACCAGCGTTGGTGAGGTGAGGGTTGCAGGAATCTGATGGATGCGAGACGCATAGGAACGGACGTTATGGCGACATTTGAAAGTTGCCTATATCCAACAGTGGACATCTTTTGCCGAAAGAAATATGATATTAATAAATATATTGCAAAAAAAAAAACTAAATTCTTTCGACTACGTATGTCAACTGTGCCAATCAGGTAAAAGCTACAACTTTTCTAATCAAATAAATAATATCTAAAGAAAAAAGGGTTCTCAGACAAAAAAATATAAGCATATCAATACGGTTAGTGGAAACGGGCTCTTGGCAAAGTCTGACAACTAACTCAAAACGAGGAATATTGAAAGTCAAGCTTGGAGTTTATACGAAAAGTCACTTTACAAGATAACAACCCTTATTCCAGACAAACTTTTAGTAGATCTAGAAATATCTCTGAGAGGATAGTTTTATCGATAGATAGAATCTGAGACAGGCAATGATATAACATTTGTTTCGTGCTAATACTTATGTATTTTTTGCTCTGAAAATATAAAGCATACTTATTGTACATATGTTTTACCACCTAAAAAATCATATTGATGAATTAGATGTTTTTTAAGATACTTATACTATTACTATTATTCATTTTTTACTCTAAGAATATAAAGCATATTGTATGATTTCCCACCTAAAAATCATATTGATGAATCAGATATTTTTTTTGTTATATGGAAAATCATCAGAATAACTTCTCCCACTCTTCGTGTCAGACTTTTACTGGATAAAACCCACTCCTGTTTCTTCTTTGCATTCGTTTCAGGGCCTGGGATTTATTTTCACATTACCTATGGCCTCAGTAGGCTTCAACCCAGAATATAGGTTTTACGGGAAAAATAAGTAATATTCACTTTTTGGAAAGATTTTGATTAAAAAAAATATAGCAGGCCGTTGTTGGTTTTTGTTCGTTATGTTTTGGTTTCCTTTGTTTGTTATTTAAGAGGATTATTTATTTATACGAGTTGGACGAAGTTCGGACACGTGTAACCTTTCCTCAGTTAAGTTCTAACAATGCGGAAGTCATCTTTGTGCGAACATTTAATGTTATTGGCGGTGTGAAGAAGAATTATATTGAATAAAGAAAGATTGTGTTTCTTTTCAATAAATATAAAAGAAAAATTTAATAAATACTTCTTAAAAAAGAAATCGTTTTAATGTTTGGTTTATTATTGTATTTTTTATATTTATTTTGTTTTTCTGTAAAGAAACTACATTTGATTTATGCGCTTACACTGTTAGAATTTTGGTGACGCTTGGTTATATTAGTTTAACCAACAAAGTATAATTATGTTATTTAAGTATAAAGTATTTTTGTTGCGGTAATAGCTATTAATTTTAATGTCCAATACCGAAAAATAGCGGGTTCTAAAGTTGTCTGCATTTCTATTTTCGTATTTTGTTAAGCGATATCTCCGTCAATTATGACGAGAAAGTATTCTTAATTCAATCAAAATATTCCAAAACGTTTTTTGTGCAAATTCAATCCAATTACGTTTTAATCATCCGGGTTTGCTTCAATCACCTGTCTGTTTGTTATAAACACAATGTCATAACATAAACTTACACCAGTAGGTACGCCCTGAATGGGATACCGTGATGTGTAAAGTTCTCACTGGTAAACCCTAATTTTCCTTATTATGTTGTGCAAATGGTTCACATAATACAAAATTATTTTAAACACTAAAAGCTTTAACTTTTATCAATAACCGTAACCGAGAAGTTTCTTGCCGGTCCCTCTCCATAGGAAACGACCAATTGGAACCGCTCTCAAGTTCGTGACGTTTTATAAGTGCCCATGTAGGTGTGGGTACACATATAGTGCCCATGAGAAATAAAGTGATTCGAAAGAACGATATTAAATATTTATCGACCAATATCAGGTTCACACAAATGAAATAAAATAAAAGTGATAATTAAAAAAAAAATTAAGCTTCCGTCCGGTAATCGTTTGGCCGAGTTCAAGTCATACATGCTACATGCTTACCTCAAAAAGATGTCAAGAAAACCCGCAGGGCTCATGTCCGCTAGGGCTACGGGGAATTTTAGAAAGAAAACTCGAGGTCCTAAAACGCAAAGGGCACAGTTGTGGTTTTTGTCCCTAGGGAAAAGTCTGACATGCCGTCTCGTTCCACCTTAGAGCGTAGAGAAGTAATTGAATGATTTCCGAGGCTTCTTACCTCAAGAAAACAACGACTGCGCAAAAAGTTTCACTTCACTTCGATTTAACTAAGAAAACTAAAATGAACTACACTAAATTAAAATCCGCTTCAACCGCAATGGAACTTTGTAACCGTTTTAGTAAACAAAACAAATTAATTATGAAAGTTTCTGTGTGTTTTAAACAAATACAAACTATGAACGATTGACGCGGATCCATTAGTACTCGTGGATGTAAACATTGAAATGATCTGATGAAATACCGGTTTAAGTTTCGCCTTAATTGTACGACAATATTGATTTTAGATTCAACCTGTAAGCAGTCGTCGTGAATTTTAAGATTGATTATATTATTAATTTAGGTTAGAAGTAAGGAAATAGGACCTTACTATGCTCAGTCAATGACTTGGGTTCGGTCCAGACGGTTACCGGATGGAATGATGGCGAGCTACACATTGCTCGTCACTCGTAAGCCAACATCTACGGTGACTGGTGGTCGGGATTGATGCCGGTCGCGGTGTTAGGAGTGTGAGAAAGACCGTTCCCTCACTCGTGCGGATGTCTCCATTGCTAGCATTACTGATATGCAGAAGGAGATGACCGCCGCCCATTCCCCTAGCTCCGGACCATGGCCTGTACCAGGGTCTGGCGCAAGAGGTCACCACCGCTAGTCGCCCCCACGAGGGTACGGGGCGGTGCGTTCCAGGGCCAATGTAACTCTTTCAACGTTTCCGCAGCCCTATTTGTGTACCATTAGGAACCAAAATTAATGTGTTTTATAACAACAATGAAATTATTTAAAGCTCTGCGGTGATTTGGTAACAGATGAAATTGTCATCGTTTTTTGTCTTCAGAATTCATTCCTCCGGTACCCAGTAATCTGCTCACAGACAACCTTGCACCTCCATTGAGAATGAGAATAATGTTTATTGTTCATTGTTACAATAAAGATATCATGCCTTAAGACTATTGCAAGATCATCAATGTTATCTGCAACTATTTTAGTAACCAGTAGAACATTTGGATGGTGGTCCCCAAAATAGGTAAAGCCTGTATTTTGGGGACCTGACTTGCGATGGATTTAAATTATATTATCATTACGGAAGTACACTTTTAAAAATCACAACTGTTAAAGATAAAACTGTCAATATAGGTTAATTTTTTAAATTGAAGATTGTTATCAATGTCAACGTTATTGAAACAGCATGTATTCTTGACGTAATAGGAATGGCTATCAAGAAACACATTACGTAGCGATACGTGTGTATACTGATAACAATGACATTTATGATTGTACACAACAAGCCATTACGGACTATTTACTACAGCCATTGAGGTCATTGGAAAAGAAACTAATGTCTTTATACACTGTACCTATTTTACCTATAGTGTGTAGTCTATACTAATATTATAGAGAGGAAAACTTTTCTTGTTTGGTTGTAATGAATAGGCTTAAAAACTACTGACCGTTTTTAAAAATTCTTTCACCATTCAAAAGCTACATTATCCACGAGTAACATAGGTTAAATTTTATTTTGGAAAAAAATAGGGTTCCGTAAGATATATGGGTTTTTCGTATACAAGGTGTAAAAAATCATGTTACATATAATTTATATGGCAGAACAAGGTTTGCCGAGTCAGCTAGTGATGTATAAAGACCTTTTTCTGCATACTAATTCTTTAGAACACGCTTATGTATTAGTGTATTAGTTAAAATATAGTTTACAAATGAAATGGGCACGGGAATTTATAAAAAAATATATATTTAAAAGTAATTTGATTAAATGACTCGAGCCTTTTCAGAAAGTATCATCGTAAGCGACATTTTAGGTTATATTTTATGTTTTTGTATATACCTATAGAATGTTTATTTTCATAAGAGTCGCGTCTTCACTCTAGGAACTCTCGTCTTCTTTCAGGGAGAACTTTGTAGGTAATCTACTAAATTATATTTTTTGCAGGATAATTTTTCCTATCCTAATTTAAAAGTGTTGGCAATCTGTTAAAAGGAACTATTCTATTATATCAATAGTTGTATGAATAACAAGTCATATTTTTAAAACAAAGACATTACAAAAATTATAAAAGAAAATAATAAAAACCCTCCCCACAAAGAAAAGCTAACAGTCACTTACAAATAGTCTTTCTAAAAAGGGTTGATGTATCAAAAAACGGTTTAACCAGCTCATGTGGTAACTCCCAAGCTTACGGTGATTAGGGATCCGAAGCAAGGAACCGGAATCAAAATGCGTTCCGCGTCCGTGCAAACCAGATGTTGACCGAGTTTTGTTATGACTTAGGATGGGAGCAAAAACTTAAGATGGAAGTTCAGACCGTTTCTTAACTTCAGAACTACTTTAATTATCTTGAGTTAGAAATAAAATTGTACCTCAATACTCGTGCTAAGCAGTGCTGGTTTTTTTTTTGTTGGGAAATCATCCAATAACTCCTCCCTGCTCTTGACCGGAGCGGGAGGTAACTAACTTATTTCTAAGTTCCTTCGTTTTCCTATAATCGTTTTCTTTCAAAAGCGAACCCATGGCCCTAATAGGCTTCTACCCTGCCAGGCCGGTATGGTTATGTTAATATCTCCTTGACGTGCGTGTGGAACACTAGGTGCTGTTGACGACTTGGGCTCGTTCTAGATGGTTACCGGACGGCTGAACGGCGAGCCACTCATTACTCGCCGTCTGAATCAATTTAGGCTGAAGTTACTTTTTACTTATAGTACGCAAAAAGTTGACTAAGATTTACATCAGGTGATATGAAAACAAGTCCTGAAAGAGAGTATTAAAAATTTTATTTACTACTGAGCATCAAGCTTACATTTTTGCTATTTCATATTTTATTTATTCGTTTTATTTATGCAATACAGATTTAATAAGATTCGAGCCAGTTATGATGAGGTTTATTTTTATCGCTTACACGCATCAGCGGACACCTTTTTTATTCCATGCGAGTTATCTCAGAACGAGACATAAACGCGTTTTATAGGGTTTTGAATTCAAATTTGCAGCTTTGCTGAAATATATGTGATTTTTTCCTCTCTATAATAATACATTTTATCGGAACGATGGAGACTTAATTTACTGCTCTATTTAGAAGGTCGTTATCGGCTTCATTAGAAAGATAATGTTCTTGTGTCTAGATCCTTGAGGCTTTTCTTTACTTTTAGAAAATGGTAAAGAAAAATTAAAAATAAAAAACATATTAGGAAGACGCTCGAGAGGAATATCAGGAAGGACATATGAATGGCCTTTATCAGGGCTGCGGGGTTGTTTGTGGAGTTATAATTAAAGGAACACAGTTCCGCAGAGGTAGGTTTTATTCAGTAAAAGTTTGCTTTCACTCCACCCAGAGTTCGAGAATTTATTTGATAACTTACCACAAAAAAATATCAGAAATTCCCAGCAATGAGTCATTAATAACTAAAAATAACAAAATATATGTATATAATAAAATATAATTCATTAGTTAGACAATAGATCAACACGCGTAAACGGTCAGCCGAACAGAATAGCAAGACACTGGCAAGTAATAACTATGTACTAGAACCTACTGGTTGCTGTCTAGTGGGAAAAATTATAAGTATGCTTATCAGCTTGTAGAGGATTTTTCACTAGTACATATTTACCTGAGAGGGTCTAGAACTGGCCCATAATAAATAAAAAAAACTGAACGAATTCGAATTTGAGAAAAATATCAAAATAAATCATGCTGTCAGATGAGATTACAGGACAGCTGTCAAGCCGATAAAAGTGGGTAACTTTATAAATATATTAAAATAAAATAGTAGATAATAAGTTAGAAATAAATCTCACAAATAAAAGTGTGTGAGCCTTTCCTTTATTTCCAGTACTTTATATTATCTTTTATCAAAGTGTGTGATGCTGTGACACAGTAAGAATAAAGACACTGCCTGACACTGCAGTATGTAAGTGACTCGACCAGTTTTAACTTAAAATGCTTGCTCAGTGTAACTTAAGTTTTTTTGGTATAAAAACTCACCTATAAGCATAAAAAGTACGATAAGAGAAAAATGAACAGTTGTAAGTAAAGTACCTACTGGTTTAAGCGCGCAGAATATCGTGAAATACAAATATTTGTGTAAGGCGCGTTTCAACGAGGTTACTCGACCTCGATAACTCTGCGAACCTTGGTTCCCATTTCATAAAACCACCAGTGGGTACAGGTTAGACAAACAATTGGCTGTTGATTCTAGGGACGGTTTAAGGCCGAATAGCCCATTAATGTTACCCATAGTTTCAAAGAAAATACGACGGATTTTACTACGGAAATATCGCGATGGATTTCAACTGATTTAATAGGTTCTGAAATATATTGTAATTAAGTTCACGAAATACGCCTTCGTATTCGATATCAATCTTGTGGGATCGCACACATTCATAAAGGTTTCATGTTCTACAAAATCCCAAAATCTACACGGTATATTGATGAAAAACGCTTTGAAGTTAGGAAAACAAATAAGACAGTAAACAAAGCGTTTGTCCAGAACAAACCATGAAAGCACAGACAGAGGGAAAAGAATGCAATGTAATATCCGTTTTTATGCGGAAAATACTGCTCACATTTTACCGTACAATTGATGTTTTAGAATTCAGCAGTAGTGCTTGTTAGCACCGCGGTGTGACGGCTCTTCACTTAGTACCTGCATACACTACATACGTAGGTACATACTTGCATGCAAAAATAACAAGACACTCGTGCCATACAGGGAAGCGCGACCTGAAAATGTTGTATTTTACTTTTTACCCGACTATTCTAGAGGAGGGTAATGTTCTTCGAGAGTTGGAATGTGTATATACCTACGTACCTATTTATTCAGCTATATTTGGCATACCATATTTTAACCTAAACTTCTCGACCGATTTTAAGAAATGTTGTATTAGATACATATCGAGGGCTAAAATGGCATAGGCTATTCGAGTTTATATTAAAAAAAACAAGACGCCATCGTTACATTGGTGAAGTCGTATATTTACTTTACCAAGTCATCTGGTGTATAAACGTAAGTAAAGTGCTTAAGGAGACGTCTCCAAAATACAAGTCAGTAAAAAGTAAGAAATAAAAAATACCTTAATCGAAAAATAATCCGAAGCTGTTGGTGGCATTTAGGTATCATAATTCAATCGTGACGACCAGACTGCTTGAAAAGTGACTTGTTTGTAACGTTTTGCACGTTTTTAGGGTCGAATTTTTTTGCTATACTAAAACAACGCAAAAGCGTGAGTTAGGACATCTTTTGATTATCAAATGACAAGGGTCGGTATGTCATAAGTCGACATTTGTGAAATTGTGACATTTTTTTTTTCAGTCAGTGAAAACAGGGTTAAAAGATTAAACCGTAGGATGATCGTCCTTGATATACGTTTTAATAAATGTTTGCTCTAATTCGCGAAGTTTCTAGAAGAGCTCAAGTTTCTAAGACTAGTTAGACAAGAACTAAAAGTCATCCAATTCCAAATTCAATTACGTCTAGCCTTTTATTGTTGAATAAAACTGGAATGAAGAAATAGTGGTGTGGTATGAAACCTATCCGTAGACTTCTGGACTGGACAGGTAATCCCGCTTTGGTTTTGATTGGTGTCAATACAAATAGAAGCGAAACCATCCCAGTGATTGATTGCTTTACACATCGTAACTTTGGCCGAAAACACAACCAAAATATTGCAAAACAAAAATGATAAATGATATTTATTTAGCAAATAGGGTTTTTAAAAAACACTTTTAGACGTAATTTGTTTTTGTTCGTTTAAACTAGATGAGGCCGGTTTTATCTACATAGTTGAATACCCCGATAAGAAGACCGAAACAAAGTCAGGGGTTCAAGTCAAGTATTAATAATAATAATCTACTTTTACTTTCACACTACACTATCTAGTTTCAAACTAAGCAGTGCTTGTGCTATGAGTATTAGACAACTGATGAACATACTTATATATTTCTATTTCGTGGGGAAATCCAAACTCACGATCTCCGCCATAGCAGTTAGGGAATCTAATCACTACATCAACAGGCCAAAATTGAAATAAAACCTAAATGAAATCCAGCAAATTGAGGTTCCTTTTAGAATTTCTTCTTTGAAAATGAATTACGAGCATTACATTACTTATAATCTGTTAAGCTGAGAGAAAAACACAGAAATATAGACAAGCCGTTTAAAGAGACATTCGTTTTTAATTCATTTTCAAATGAAAGGCATTGTTCTGTTTCAAGGCTCCGAAAATAACGAGTTGGAGAATAATCTGCATTTTTTTAGGATTAGAGCATTTATCTGCTCTTGGCTCACGTTTCCTAGTTTAAAATACGATGCAGAGATTTTTGACTGGCAAAATAGAATCATTTAACTTAGGGTAAATCAGGCATACGTGCTCCCGTCGTTAACGTGCCCCACTTGCAAAGACAAAAAGACGGATTACCATACCGACGGATTACCATATAGTACGTAGATAGATTTGGTAGGTTATTTTAGTAAATTCATCATCATTTCAGCTGAAAGACGTCCACATACATACATAGGTCTTTCCCAAAGTATACCAAGCCACCATAACAAGCGTCTCGCATCAATCGGATTCATCATCATCGGCGGTCATCGGTCCACCTCATGGGACGCCTTCTGTAGTAAATAACTATTTATAATATAAAATAATAATAAAAATGAATAAATAATAAACTATTTATTGTGAAATATGTAGGGGCACAATATTTAAGCAGAGTGTAAGCAGGGAAACCAGGATAACGTATACAATGAATTTTATTGTGTTATTCTGAGAACTGTTTATGATCAACTGACAACTATAAATATAAACAAACAATCCGTGGAACGGTTACTAGGTTTATATGAAATTGACATAGTTCTATCGATAGCCAGATAGGTACCACCTATTAAAATAGGTCCGTATATAATATCACATTAATTAACTATTTCAATACGCCCCCTTAATGCGCATATTAAATACAAACAGCAATACAAGAAAAAACACATACAAAAGAAAGTAATATCAAAGAACAATCATAACAAAATAAACAATTAACAAGCAATGCCTAAACCACGCATGCACGAATAGTGCTTTACTCTGGGCAAAGCTTTCGTTAATATGTCCGCGAGCATTGAGTCTGTCGATAAATACTTTAGCTCAATACTCGTATTGTTCTTCAATACACTTCTAATAAAGTGGTACCTGATGTGAATGTGCTTACTCCGAGAATGAAACATTGGATCACCGGCAAGGCAAATCGCCCCCTGATTATCTACATGTAAAGATAATGGTGCAAACTTACATAGCCCAATCTCAGTAAGCAAGCTGTTCAGGTAAATTGCCTCCTTCATAGATGACGCCAAACTTATATACTCGGCTTCGCAGCTCGAAGTCGATACACATTTCTGCTTTTGTGACTTCCAAGACACGCATCCACCTCCTAACATAAAAACATAACCGGAATAAGAACGTCTATCTATCAAACATCCACCCCAGTCGGCATCTGAATAACCATGCAATGTTTTACCTGTTTTCGTAAACATAAGTCCGTGATTTCTCGTATGTTTTAGGTAGCGCAGTACACGTTTTGCTGCATTCCAGCACTGTTGATTAGGACAATCCAAGAATTGGCTCAATACTGCCACAGTATTCGTAATATCCAATCTTGTGCCCGTAGATAAATACATTAAACAACCGACTAACTCTCGATACGGATACTGCCCCGTATCACATTGTTCCGTAGGTTTCGTAATCTTAGTTTTCGGATCCATGGGTGTAGAAATCGGATTACATCCACTTAATTCAAATTTATTTAACAAATCGTCAATATATTTTCGTTGTGACAATTTAATGCTCTTGTCACATCTGTCAAACTCTATGCCTAACATATACTTCGCAATGCCATAATCTTTCAATTCAAACTTCATGGCCAGTTCCCTTTTGAAAGTTTGTATACACTCACCTCTTTGCGATGCGACTAAAATGTCATCTACGTAAACTAGTACAAAGAGTTTCGTTTCTGAATCTACGGCCTTAAAATAAAGGCATGGCTCGTTTAAAGAGACTTGTAGCCCCATGGACTTCAGCTCCTCGTCCAGCCTGATGTTCCATTGACGACCTGACTGGCGTAAACCGTACAAAGATCTTTTCAGCAGGCACACCTCGCCCCCAGACTTCAGGTTGCATAACAACTTGCTGGCACGTTCATGTATAACTGAACCTGGCTGTTCTATCCGCATGAGGTCTTGCAGGCATTCTTCTAGGAGGTCTGGCACCTTCATATATATTTCCTCATCCAACAAACCGTTTAGGTAGGCCGTGTTTATGTCCAATTGATGAATCTCAAGGTCAAGTTCAACTGCAAGTGCAACTAGCAATCTTACTGTGTCAAGTCTAGCTACAGGCGCAAAGGTATCCTTATAGTCTATTCCATAAAGTTGACTAAAACCTCTTGCCACCAGCCTGGCCTTCTTCTTCTCAGTTTTATCCACATTTAACTTTGTCGTTAAAATATAACGGCAACCTACGACGTTCCGTCCCATAGGTTTGTTGACTATATCGAAGGTGTCATTCTTGATTAAACTCTTCACTTCTGAAAGTATTGCATCTTTCCATCCTTTTCTTTCATTACTGGATAAAGCTTCCTTTAAAGTAATTTCAACGACTCCGGCAAAATCCTGACAATCAACAAACTCTTCCGTTGATTCGACGCGTTCCTCCACGGGAATATCTGGCTCTACGTTAACCATATTGTATATTTTCCGTGGACGTCCGACGTGACCTCGTTCCAGTCGTGGTCGCCCTGGACCTCTCTTCATTGCCCTCCCCCCATCAGTATGAACATCATCCCGATGATGATCGTGCTGAAATGGTCCTACAGCAATATCTGGAACGTCCGTCAGTTGTGGTGCATCAAAGGATGTTTCTTGACCTTCATATCCTCCCACAGGTACAGAAATGCCTTCACCTTCCACCTCTGGAATTTTGTTATCTTGGATTCTGCTGGATTGGTTAGGATTGAATTCTATTTCCACCGTTGCTGGTTGGTCCGAAATATTTGCAGGCCCTTCTTGGTCAATCTTGAAGGGATCAAATCGTAAATTTAAATTTTCTTTTTCTTCACTCTTCAATTCTTGAAACTTCACATCTCTTGACATGATAACTTGTCGTTGCGCTGGTATCCATACTCTATAACCCTTTCGATCTCTAGGATAACCTACGAAGATTCCTTCGAAACTTCGTGGAGCAAACTTATCTTTAACGGGTGTCTTGTCCAACACGTGTACCTTAGACCCAAACTTTTGTAAGTAGTCTAATCTGACAGGTCGTTCAAACCATTTCTCAAACGGTATTTCACCTTCAAGACTTCTTGTTGGACAACGATTTCTTACGTGACATGCTGTCGCTACAGCATCAGCCCAGAAACCCGGAGATAATCCTGACGAGATGAGCATACACCTCGCCATTTCCACCAACGTCCTGTTCTTCCTCTCAGCAACAGCATTCTGTTGCGGGACGCCAGGAACTGTCAACATTCTTGCTATTCCTTCTTTCTTCAAAAAATCGTCGAAATCTCGATTACAGAATTCACCGCCGTTATCTGTATGAAGATATTTTATTTTATGTCCTAACAAATTCTCGACATGACTTTTGTATACTTTGAATGTCGTGAACACTTCACTTTTCTTGCTGAGAAAGTATACTTCACACCACCTAGTATGATCGTCAATAAAAGTGACGAAATATTTCGCGCCATTTATTGACGTATGTTGCATGGGTCCACAAACGTCAGAATGTATAATTCTTAACTTTTCATCGCATGGCCCATTTGATCTAGTAAACGGTAACATACACATTTTACCTTTCGCACAAATATCACAATTGTACAAGTCACTCACATCTGTCATCTTAACATTCATGCCAGATTTATTTAAAATTCGGACGAGATCCTTTGCATTTAAGTGTCCTAAACGTTCATGCCACATCCATACGTCAACCTTTTGCTCAGAAATGGCTGACACACTATCTAAATGTTCCTCAACGTAATATAAATTACCTCTACGATTCGCAACAAGTTTAGTGTTACCATAACTATCTTGAACACTAGCTATGTTATCCTTAAACGTAACGCTAAACCCCTGATCAGTAATTTTGCTTACTGAAATTAGGCTACATCGTAAATCCGGAACAAATAGAGTATTGGGCAATTGAACAATTGTTTTAGAACCATTATCACATGTAAGTAATCTGACTGTCCCCTTACCTTGTACGTTTGTGCTTGAATTCGTTGCTAAGTTTAGCTTACCGAACAAAGGCACAAGTGTTTTGTCGAATTTACTTGCATCATTGCACAAATGTGATGTACAGCCACTATCGATGATCCAATTTCCACTCCCGTTGCAAACAGCATTAACATCTGAAACACAATTAAATGTTACAAAATTGGAATCGATATCAGGTACTTCATAATCATTCGACACATACTTTACGGTATCACTACACTGTTCTTTGTTCTTCTTCGTACAATCAGAGGCTTTATGACCATACAGATGACATTTAAAACATTTGTATCTGAATTTCGAACTTGTCAGCTCAGTACCACTCTTTGGTTTAGAAGACTTCTTTCCCTTTACAAGAAATGCTCTATCTACACTTTCTTTTCGATTTCTGGAATGATCTTCTTCTAAAATCTTAATCTTGAGCGTATCTGGATCCGGCAATGAATCTCGAGATTCTATGGCACATCTAAAGTTGTCAAAGCTGGACGGCAGACTGTACAGGAGCATTATCGAGGTCAGATCATTATGCATTTCGATATCCATGTCAGCTAACTGGCTTTTCACATCGAAAAATCTCATAACATGTTCTCTTACATCACCACCTTCTTCCAATTTATGGAGCAACAGCTGTTTTAGTAATGTCGCCTTTTTTGCAGGTCCCTTCGACGCATGAATGTTCTGTAACTTTAACCATACGTCTCGCGAAGTCTTACATCCTCGTAGATGTCGTAATTCGCTCGGACTTATCGATAAAATGAGATCAGACTTAGCTTTCGAGTCTCCAATGTCCCACTTTACTGCTTCGGCTGGTTCTGCTGGGCGTGCGATACTTCCGTTCACGTATCCCCAGGCATCGTTCTTAACTAAAACGGCTTCCACTTGGATTTTCCAGGTCTCGTAGTTGCTCTGATGGAGTTGATCAATTTTGACAGAACTCATTTTCACTCCAATTTCTTCCTTTATCACGTTTAAATCTCTCCTGATTTATGCGTTCTGGGCCCATAACCACTGTAGGGGCACAATATTTAAGCAGAGTGTAAGCAGGGAAACCAGGATAACGTATACAATGAATTTTATTGTGTTATTCTGAGAACTGTTTATGATCAACTGACAACTATAAATATAAACAAACAATCCGTGGAACGGTTACTAGGTTTATATGAAATTGACATAGTTCTATCGATAGCCAGATAGGTACCACCTATTAAAATAGGTCCGTATATAATATCACATTAATTAACTATTTCAATAAAATAAATCTTTAAGCCCGTTAAAAAATAAAAACAATATCATAAGTATTATAACTCAAAAACAACTTAATAAAAAGCTCATAATAACTTTAGTACCTCTGTTAAAGAAATTGAAAAAAAAAACACTGGACAACTTTCCTGGAAACAAGTTCACAGCCATTTGTAGAAGAAAAAAGAAGTGTATTTGTCTCACTACACGAGTTGGTAACAAAGGGAAGTATCTTCCACAATAGGTATTGTGCAATCTGTTTATCAACTTCTCGCTACTTACACAATAACGTTAACAGGCAAGTTTTCCAGCGATAAGTAGGTGCTAAGTATCGGGGGCACTCGACATTTACATAAAAGTCTGTTTTATTCGCGGACATGACGAGTATTTTATGTTTTCATCAGAAAATGGGTGTTTTGTTAAGATTTTTGTATCATGGTAGCTGCTGTTAGAGAGTTCGTCTGTGTAGAAGTAAAAAATTGTCCCAAGGGTACATAATTTCGGGATGAAAAGTATCCTATGCCAAAATAGTAGAGTAAAAAAAAAATCACGGGAGGCATTTTTAATTTTTTTTTAATAATATAAAGTAGTGCTTGACTGCGATTCCACCTGCTGGTAAGCAGTGATGAAATGGTTGACGGTGAGGTGCACTAGTTTATTCATTCCGAACAAAACGAAAGTTTTAATCCCGAACGGAAGTGATATAATTAACTCCCGAGCACCACGAGGGAGATATACATATATTTATAGTAAGCAAGTATCACATTCCAGGATATGGTCTACCCGTGTGCCGATTTTGATCCGAACCCGTTTGAGCGTGAAGAAGTAAAGAAACATGTACATTTGTACATATATGTACACAGAATATTAGTTTGATATCGCACGTTTAGCTTATTCCATTACTGAGCATTACTGGCACTAAACTAAAACTACAAATTGTGCTGGAGAGCCATTTTATGATTTGACCAGTGCACATAAATGTTTGCATAATTTAAAATTACGCTTAATTTATAAGCCCAATATATCAATTTAATTAATGTACCTAAATCAGTGGAAACTGTAGGTTTTTAGTGTGCGAATTAGAATGTGTTAAAATAGAATTTTGTACAGTGAAAATATTGAAATAAAGATAAGATATTAACGTTGTAAATATAATAATGTGTGTGTGTGTGTGTGTGTGTGTGTGTGTGTAATGAAGAAAACTATCTCCTATCTATATTATGAAATTTATGAACTAACTTTTGACAGGAACTTTGCCCAAGAAAGTAGATAAATATATCAAAGGGAACATATTTAAATCTCAGGATAAAAAATATGTGCTATGTTTCAGGATCTCCAAATGTATCGTGGTCCTTAAAACATATACGAGTAGGTACATGCAGGTTTTCTCCTTATTATAATTGTGATAAGTGTGATGTCCGCTTAAAACTTTAAATAATAGTGGGGTCTGAGTGCTCACAAATTGTTTAAAGACTTTTCTAAATGCTTCCTTGACACTTCGCGCGACCCAAGGGCTGGCGTTTTAGCTTGGACAGAGGAAAAGCATTGCTATACAGCGTGGCAATGCTGCCAGTCTTTTGGGTATACTCTTGGGTATATTACTAGTTAACAGCGATGCGGATGAGTTTTTCGACGTTATACTTTAGTTAGTTTTGGTTAGTTCTAAATAGTTTAATTTAATGTATACTTATAAATAATGATAGTTAAGTGTTTTGTTTTAATATGTAAATAAAGAACTTAAGAAATATATTTTAACCACAAAACTAGTAAGTCAGCACCGAAAATGGGAAAACTTAAAAAAATATTAAAATTCAGAGCAGTTTTCTTAACTTCAAAGTTATTTAAGTAAAGAAGTGTTTCCTTTCTTAGCAGAAAAGTCTAGTCTGTCTTCTAGAAACAGGAAGTTGAAAAACTAGAGGACGCAAAAGTTTTGAGATCTTTTTGTGAGCGCCAACTTAAACAAAAGCAAAATGGCCGGCGCGTAGTTCAAACAACATGACATTTGGTTCAGTTAGTTTTGTGTTCAACACTTGTTTTTGTCTCATTTGCTATTCGTTAATGTCGTATATATTTTGCATGAAAACCGCAGTAAAAATACGAGTTTTTATCATTCACTAAAATTATTCTTGAACGTTTGCGAATCTGGGTAAATAGGAGCGTTCTGAAGCAGCCGAGTTTAAAAAGGTTACATTTTAAACGAAGAATCAGGTTAGCCATGCTGACGTTGATGTTAATGTCGGGATTTATTATTCGTATAGAGATAAAATATTTTTTAAAGTGGGGAAAAAACGTGCCAAGTGGACTTTGCATTAATGTGACACAGCCTTTTAATTAGACTGCGCGATTCAGGAAACACAGGTGAGTTTTTATTCTGTTAAAGTGTGACACTCTTTCTCGCTGAAAATAGAGTGACAACAATGATTTTTTTGATTACTCACCTCGGAAAAAAATTGAAATAACAATGCGTAAACTCGTTTGTATGGCATTTTACGATTTGTATGATGTCCTTCAAAACTTAGTACCACACCTTTAATATTGCAATTTGTCTTAGACTATGTATGTAAATTGGTAAGTGATAGTTTATTTGTTATATTATTGTTTATAAATTACTATATTTTTTACTGAAAAATAGAAATAAAAACAACAATTTATAGGCAAAATATTTAAACAAAATTTGTTGTATGCCTTATCAACTGATTACAATTGGTATAATGCCTCCTCTGCGTATCATAAAAAAGGTGACTAGGTAGACCTTAAAAAGAACGAGCAAAGAGGAATAGCAGGTGGATGCCTCTTTCTACGAAATAGTAATGCTGGCGAAGGAAACAGCCGTATGCGTAAGAGAACCTGAGAGCCTCTGAGATCCTGACCTTGATTATCCTCAACCGTAGGCGAGTGATAAAGGACGACGAGCAATGTATTTCGCGCGCGCCTCAAAGAGATGTCAGCAAAATCGTAGGCAGGGCTAAAGCCGATTGAGGTCATTGCTTGACTTCCAAAAGGGAAACAAAAAGGGGTTTTAGTCAGTAAAAGTTTGACACGCCCTCGCCCTCCACACTAGAATAAAACTGATTTGACTTTCTCTCTTTGATTTTCTACCTAAAAAAAAAGTCCTTGAAAAGAAAACCATGTTTTTCTTTTACCACGTTTTACAATATAAATCTTTAAAACAATCTCAATAGTTCATTTATAGGAAAATGTTCGAGTTGGAAGTCGATTTTCATGCTACAAATACACAGTGCCGAAGGCTTTAAACTAAAACTTCATCGGAAAGTTTCGCCAATGTCATGAAGTTTCTTTGTGAAATGTAGTCTTAAGTTCACGGGAAAATGGCATTAAGTAAGTGGACTTGACAATATTTGATGTTTTATTGGACCATTTTAATGTTTCATGAAAAACTATCTACTATTATGTGTCTGTAGGTATTATTTTGTTTTTATATTCACAGTGGTAACTGCCCAGACTTGTAAGTTCTACGTTGCATGTGCAAACCCGACTAGGCGCATTACTTTGTGTTATTCATTTCATCACCGCTGCTCTCAAATCGGTGAAGGAAAACATCTTGAGGAAACCGGCATGTCATAGAACCAAAAACTCGAAGACATGTGACATACACCAACCCGCATGGTTGATTACGGCACATTCCCTCTCCTAGAGAGATCCCAACAGTGGGAAAATTACAAGGCTGATAATTCTAATTATAATTATTTTGATTCAGTGTAACTTTGAGTTTGAAACCTAATAAATGAAATACAAGTAGGTACGAGTATAATACCTTTTCAAGCTGCCAAGTCTTCACAGAAGCTTTGAGGAACCACAACAATTTAATCTGAGACGTCTATTAGATTTCGAGTTTTCAATTAAAACGTTATTCGGAAACCATTTTGGTATTTTGCGGCTGTAGTTGGTATCAAATCATAAGCCGTAGATGGTAGTTCTACATGCTATCAATTTTCGGCTATGAAACCAGCTGCTTTTGAAATCTTGCTTCACGCTTTTCGCGATTTTATTAGACATTTTGAAAATACATTTATGTTTCCACGGTAAAAGTGTAATGTCCACCCGATTCTCGCTTCTTCGCTTCCCCAGTGTACCCGAGCTGTTGTTAAATTAAATACCAGTCACATTGTATGCGACAAATCTTCCGTGCACGTAATAATATATCTACGACCATTACGGTACACGATACCCATATTTGCAGACGTAAGCAAAATAGCATCCAAGTTACTCCGGTAGTTTGTGTCCAGACACGACAATTTATCGGTTCCAAGTGCTATTTTCGTGGCTTCACATACTTTATTACTCGGTTTCCGATGTCCATATTTATAAGAATAAAAATGGGCAGGGGGTTGTTTTTATTATATTTTTGCGAGCTGTTTTTATGGCCGCGTACTCAAACGCCTGCTGTGGCTCGGTTTCCGCAACTCCGGCTCGTGTGTAGGAGCATTTGATGCGGAAACTTAGTTAGTCCGGCATGTTACAAATGACGGTCCGTAACGGCGGTCAAATGTTTGCAATACTAGAGTAATTACATAAATAAGATAGCGCCAAATTACCTTTTGAAGTACTTACGTACTTGTTTTTTGTTTACTCTGCGGTTGTAACAGTAAACATTTTGAGGTGAAACGGTTATTAGGGCGACGTATTAAGGTGAAGGGCGGATTTTAATTTCAATTTCACTGGGTTTTGAGATCAGCCTTAGGCTAGACAGACATAATATGTATTTAGTTTTTACCTAGAAAATGTGTTATGTGAGGTAGCTGAATCCCCAGAGGGGATGACCCTTAATTGGAATTTGAGTGGGAGAGAAACATTCAGTAACACTAAACACAAACAAGATAAACGAAAACGAAAATAGATGATCACCGAAGTGATAAAGCTACGTAGTTACAGATACAATTAGCGTGTAGCTGCCCAAAGGACAGGAATTTTGACCCTCGGCCGGGCAATCACGGAATATTATTACCGATTTTCTGACCCTTTTCCCCTGTCAAACATAATAATTTGGTGCGTCACTTTCGTTTAGCTGTAGACCCGAGCAGGGCGTGTCTCCGCCACCTGTATGAGTGTGCGCTGACCTTGTGGCCCAACACGACCGACTGAGCCTAGCCAAAAGGCTTTTACGTTAATAACTTTTTTAAATTGTTTACTTTGTTGTCGTGCTTGTGAACATTACGTATGTTGTTTTTTTTATTGGGTGTTGTCGGTACTTTATGATTGCAATTACGGTTGGGATATGTCTCATTAATTCTTTATGTCAATTTTGTACCAATGCTTTGATATTATACGTACGAGTATATACCAATCTTTCTAATATGAGCAATTATTTTATAATATATCACGTGTTAATCAAAAGGCAGCAACGAAACTTAAAACAATTTGTTCAATATGATATACGACTAGTTTTGTGTAACAACCTTCTTTATCTCTCCTTTTATCCCGCAACACATTGCAATGAAATTGACGCGTCTAGCTAGCATCATGTTTGCAATTTCATTTTATGGGACGACCGAATTTCTCTCCTTTGACGGAACGCTAAACAAAACAGCCTGTAAAATGTACATGAGTTTTGCAATATTCTTCAAATATCTTCCAATCGTATTTCAAAGTAAATAAGGAAATGCATGGGTATCCGTAAATGTGCTTACCTTCAAAAATATGAACCCATTTCTACCCCTGGGGAACGAGAAGGGGCAAACGGTGTTGTGTGTTTATCATATGTTTTTTATCTGCATCATTATTTTTAGATATACGTCCGTCTTTGATGTTATTTGTTACATGCGATTTGAGGCTCAGAAAACCATAAAAGTCTGCCTTATTAATTTTCCTGGGCATTACATAAACAAACAAACCAGACCAATTTAGAACAAACCAGGGAAATGAAAGAAACAAAAACCTGTATAAGACTAGCAATCTGTACCACCTACAAAAATCACAAGAATTTTGTTCGAAACGAAACCTAAGAACACACACTCTTGCCAAATGCTCCTCCCAAAACTACACCCCAAATGAAACCGTACCTGTTTACGTCAATCTGTTTACCTAAGAAAGAAAAGAAAGAAAGACAGATATTCCCATTTACACGTGTCGAGGGCGAGATAAATAAATAATTCATCCGCGAATACACCTCCTTATAACGATGTATGATTGAGGTGGGAGATTGTTTATACTGCGTCCCCGTTCGCTTTGTATGGGGACAGGTAACCCAGTTACTAGAACAATGCTCGTAGAGGGATGAAACTTTGCGTGGACTAGGATCTGTGGGGCTAAGCCAATCGATATGCTTATCGAAGGCTTGCTGGATATCTGTTGAGTGGAATATGAGCTTTATGGATATATGGCTTTGGCATAGCGCATACTCTCGGGTTTAAAAGTATAAGCATGCGCTATTTTAAAATATGGGCTACTCATGTGCCAAATATCATCCAAAACCGTTCAGCCGCATGAGCGTGAAGATGACACAAACATTCATAGCGGTGCAAGCGTGTAGAAGAAAAAACATGCACCGTTAGAGAGACACAAGCTCACAAACTTTTGCTTTTATAATTTTATTGTGTCAGTGGCAGAATTGCAAAAAGCATCCTTCATGCGAAATTTTCATCAAAGATGTCTAGACATTTTTGTGACTGCATGTGAATAAATGTCTTATTTTGCTTTTTAGCTGCATTCTGTTCAGTTATAAACGGACCTCGACGTAGCCGGGAGAAAAAAATAGGTAGTTGATGAAAAAATTGTCAATCATCAAATTATTATTACAGTTTGTCATTAAAGTTCCACATAGTGTCACTTTATTACAAATTCACACTGTAAGGCCGTTTTTATATTAGGCGACAACGACACGATATCTTGGGATTAGTAGTTTCATACATTTTCTAACAAACGCATTCTCATTATCACCTATTCTGAAAACGGCCTAAGGCCGTGGCGAAAAAGCTAAAAAAGAAAAGCCATACTGTCGAGGTCATTAACCTACCCCGATTATCAACCACAATATCCACAATTGGGTCCTCCATCAATTTTATGTTACCATTAAGATCTGCAGCAATTCAATCCTATGACGCCGTAAACTATTCAATGCAGCCTATTCAAGCGATGCGATATCCCATTGTAATATTGATTGATATAAATCGCTTCGGTATCACAATTCCGAGCGAATGGGCTATTTCAACGTCCTGGTCTCTTGGCGATATCAAATTATACGTTTGCATGGTTGTTATCTATCGTGTGTGTCTAGCTTGTAGCCACTAAATACGCTGCGGGTAGTGTGGCCCGGGTGCCATATCTGGTTGTAATCGGAAGATATGGTTCGTTTATGGCGTTGTGTAGCGATTGGCGTTGTGTCGCATCAGTGTTTTAGGGCTGATAGGATGTCTGCAGCATTGTGGGTATGACAAAAACTGAGCGAATACATAATTACACACGTTGTGCTCCAAAATGGACATGATACACATAGGTAAGTAGGCCGCCAGGCTCAAATGGAACTTTGCAGGTTATGTCAGCCGCACACACAGTCAGCACCATCAAGACCGACCTTAAAAGAGGTGGCGACATGATTTAAACGCCTTTTACGCAGAAGAAGAATACCTAGAAGGACTTGTGACAGGCTTTTGCCTATAGAAATCTCATTTAAAAAATAAGAGTCTTCATCATCATCTTTTCAGCCGAAAGACGTCCACTTTGGCCATACGCCTCCCCTGAATGTCGCCACTATAAACGGCTTCATAAAAATAAGGGTGGTTTAATATAATTTTGTTATAAAGTAAATTTACACTAAGCTGTATCAAATAAAGCCATGTTTCATATTCATTTAATGAAATTCAATTCATAAAATGTCAAATTACGTACGAAAGAGCTCATGTTAAGCGGTAATCGTATATCCACTCAGATGCTCTATCTTTTGAAATGTCGCATCGTCCCCGAATAAAACCGTCGACGAATGAAAAGTGTTTAAACGAAATTGGACAAAAAACGACGAAAAACTGCATGAATCGAGCTTTTAGTGCAGAACGTGTCGCTACGGACTCTGCCGCTAACTAATGTGCAATCACTCTAAAGCATACAGGGTAATGGACTAGTGATCCTAGTATATCAATAGGGAACAAGATATATGGGCTCTTTACATGCCATTTGGTGTCGCTGTGAGTTACCGAACGTTGAGTGGATACGATCAATAGATACTTCATCATTACGGCTTAAGCTGAAGATATTCCTACACAGGCTACTATCGATTTTTCGAACTATGGTCGTTATAAATCGCAGGATGCCAATATGAATCGATTAGCATTTTCATTCGATACACGATTATATCTATTTTAGAGCCGCGCGTTTTAATCGATTCAATTCATTTAAATTCTCCACGTATGGCGAAAAGTGCACATTGTTCACAAAGTTTGCTTTATTTTCCAATCTGAAATGGCTTTTCATTTGTATGTTTTATAAAAGATGAAACACAAGTTTACGTGAGCAGATTTTTTAATTAGGTTATGACTAAATGATGTGTCCTCATTATGAACTTTGAAGACTAACGTTGAAGACGATTGCTTTTCAGTGACTATCATTCATCATTGTGTAAACGTCTATTAAGTAACATATTACTTAAAATTTATTTTATGTCTTAATTTTTGCAATATCATTTTATACTGTTTAAATTACTAAAAGTAAACCTTTTAATAAATAACATGGTAATTATCGATGTTAAGTCACTAACGAAGTTAGTATTAGGAGTAATTATAATAACAAATTACTAATGAAGATAAAATCAATAGTGTTTTATTACTGTTAATGATCATGTCATTTATTAAAAGTTTCTTTTGATTATTTCTTGTTAATGTGAGAATATTATTAACTCAGATTTTAAATTATTTTCTATTTGGATTGACTTTTTTTTTTAAAGTTACTTTACTAGTTTACTTATTCAGTCCTAACCAGCTAGAAAATATCGGCTTCATCTAGTTTAAATTTACGGAAAGATAGTCGTGTCAAAGTGTTACTTATAACCAATTTTCAAAATAAATATTATTTACTATGTTAACTGGTCTACACTAGCCTATCTTATCTATTAGTGCATCGTTCGTAAATCAATTATTCTTTTCATTAGTAATTACAATAACTTTTTGTGAAAGAATAATTGATTTTCAAAAACACTATGGTATTTCTTTCTTTTATTCATTCGTTCTTAACTTTTAGAATGAATGAATAACGTTGAAAATGTAGAACAATCTTCTGAATGAATCACACTTTATTTTTATTAACGGTAAACTCTTTCTTTTTCAATATCAAATTAGTTTTCTTTATCTTTAACTTGCCTTAATGGTCCATTTTACGAGTGGCCCGCATACCCACTTTAAAGCCGGAAGGCTTTTATTGCTTGAACAGATGACGTAACACCTAAAAGATGAGAAAACCAATCTTTCCAATGTTAGTGGGCAAACTGTGTGGGCAAAGCCCCGAGGCTTCACATTTTCAGGATAAAAAACTTATAGTATTATCAATATTTAATCACTAACGAAGTGAGTATCAGTAGTGATTATTAACAATAATAAATAGTGATTTATTTTTGTTAATAATAATTATGTTATTTATTAAAGGTTTCTTTTATTTAGTTTATTTTTTATAATATGGATGTGAGGACATTACAAACTCCGCAGATTTTAGATTACCTTCTGGGTATTTCTATATACAAAACTTACAGTCCAGCAATATTGTAGTTTTAGTACCTAATTCCTTTAAGGATTTGGAATATCTTGTTGACGATTCGCATGACTCAAATGCTGGATTACCTTGAACTGAGGGTACATTGCCATACAGTGTGTCAATGTCTCCATTTTTGGGCATACTATTAAGCGATTACGATGCGGAGGAGTTTTATGACGTTGCTGTAAATTGTTTTTTTAATTAATTTCATCTATATGATCTACGCTTACTATACACACAAACACTTTAATTTCAAATTGAAGTGTCTATTTGTAATATTAAAATAATATTTTTTGCTAAATGCATTGGAATTTATATGAAATACCTATGACGATAATGTAATTTTTGTCTATGTGTCTCTATCTATCAGTCAGTCTGTCTGTCCATCTGTGTGTCTATCAGTCCGTCAATTTACTTTTTACATTTGGATCCCACGCTAAACAATCTGAACAGATGTCATTATTTTGTTTTACATGACTTGAACGTGGACGAAATCGCGGGCACCAGCTAGTGTATTATATGAAAGAAAACAGGAAAACCAATTTATTTATGTCTTATGACGAAATCATAAGGCTAGCTAACAAATTATAAACATTCTATAGGGAAAATGCGCCACGTCCGCCCAAACCGGCCGAAAGCTCAGCATAATGCCGAGTCCACACACATAATATATAATGTGACGAGTCCACAGCGCTGGTTTTCAGCGTGGGCTAGTGACGGTGTCGACATAAAGACGTGGAAACGATATAGTATGCGAATAGATTGAGTAGAATAATGAAAAAATAATTTTAGATGAAATCATGAATTAATCCTAACTAATCTTTGATTATATACTCGTCTAGATAGAGCATTGCAAACAAACGATGCACCAAAACTGTCCGCAAATTGCGTGATATGTGTGAGTACCGCTCGTGTACTTATTGTCGATAAACTGTCAACGTGTGCGTATTTAGGGATGCTTGCTCCAAATGATTAACTTCCCCTTTCCCCAGTATTTATTACGACGAAAATTAAACAAAATAGGTTGAATAAAATAATTATTTTGTAGATTGAAAAAAGAAAGAAAATACATTTATTTAGCAGACACAATACTCCAGTTGCATGTAAGTATATAAACCAAACAAATAAAATTATAAAGTCCGATGTGAGACTAGTAGGAATGTGTGCCTCACATCATTTATTTTAGTAACAACAAAATATACAGTGAAAAAAATAACAAGTCTCATATTGTCATATAAGTGAATAATATTTTAGAAGTGGTGAAATTGGAACGATTCAGTAATCGAGACAGTAATTTAGGAATCAAAACCCATCTCTTTGTGTTTGTTTTCGGAATAGTTTTCTCTTTGATTTTATTGCCTGGGCTATGTTATCTGATTTACAAATATGGTGACATCTTATTTGCAAATATTTTTCAATTATTAACCTCAACAGGCTTGTTTGGTGATGTTGAGAACAATCACCGATATTTTTGAAATAACTATGACCGACAAACTTACTTATTATTTTAAGACATCTGTTCATAATGTGAGGATGATGTTACTATAAGGCCCTGTTTTATAAAGTCTCTTATTACGTACTCAGACGCCTTACAAATTTTGAAAACATCTTCCGAAGCATATACAAGGCCGCCCTGATCTCGAACACTAACTAATTTATGAAATTTTAATATTTCATTTGATTTAATTACCTGAATACAGCTAGTACATTTAATCAGTCCACAAATACGTCGAACATCGAAATCTGAAACCCAAAATATTCGAAAGTACTTTTGCAGTTATATTATAGATAAGTTATCATTTACTGATCAAATAAATAATGTAATTTTTAAAATAAAATATGTTTTCCTGATCGTACGATGATGTAATATGATGATGTATATTGTATTTTATCTCCCATAGTTTTATCAAATCTCCCTAGTAATAAACTGACAACACTGACTAACGAGAATAGCCTACAAAAATACGAATTAAAAATGGTGTTTTATTAAAATATAAGGGGTTAAATAGCAAAACTTACCGATGAAAAGATATCTTTGTGTTATTATATGGTTTTCCCACATAATTGCGGCATAGTCGAACAGCACAAACCGGCATAATTAATTATTTTGCGTGAGCACGTAATTGTTTGATGTTTCAAATGACACTGACATAAGGGAGAAGCGAGTCTACCAATTTTAGTAGACTTTATTTGCGCCGTTTAGTACCGTCAATGTGGCATCTAGACGTGTATATAATCAAAGTAACTAATATTATAAACTAGCTTTAGCCCGTAGCTTCGCCCGCGTCCATAAAACATAGCCTATGTCACTCAGGAATACAGCAGCTTTCTATTGGTGAAAAAATGTTAAGCAATCGGACCAGTACTTCCACAGATTACCTCATACAAACAAAAAAACAAACTTTACCTCTTTATTATATTAGTGTAGATGTGAAAGTGTGGATGTTTGTTACTGAATCACGCAAAAATGGCTGAACGGATTTGAATGAAATTTGGCATGCATATGACCTTTGACATGGAAAAGAACATAGGATTCCTTTTATCCCGATTCTTGAACACGCTGACGAAGTCGCGGGCGGAAGCTAGTAAAATAAATAAAGACGAAATATAATTAGATTTATATAAATTGGCAGTATTACGAGGCGTCCGTGGCATAGACGCGACAAAAATGAAAGGAAATAACGCTACGCCATTGTAATGAGAATACGCCAAAAAAAAATTGAATGCATGAATTCAAAAAAATAAAAAAAAATTGTAATGCATGATTGTTACTATCTCCATATAAATAAGACTTTTATTTTACGAATAATTAGTCTAGTTTTAATTAGTCTAACTATAATGGTTCATGAAATATACCTGGTGGCAGATGTGCAAACAGATAGACGGACAACAGAGTCTTAGTCATATGGGACCGTTTTACCCTTTGGGCATGGAACCCTAAAACAAGTGTACAATGGGCGTTCTTATCGCACGGGGCAATCTCTTACAGACAACCTTTTATGGACTGAACGAAAGTAGATAGATTAGGGCTGCCAGCTTTACACGATCATAAATTATATTAATTAAACGTAATAATATTTATAAATACAGCCATATATATATATATATATATATATATATATATATATATATAATATGTATACTATATTAAATAATGTACTATTTATTTAACTTCAAAATCACTTTATAATTTGAAAACAGTTTCACCAATCGAAAAGCAATCAAAAGTTCATAACTAAACTTAAGAGGTCGCTAACTGTTTGTGATTGTGTGTTCGGATGTACTGGGTCAGGAACTGCAGCAGGGACTTCTTCAATGAATTTACTTTTATTATTTGAAGTAACGATAACGATTTATTTGGTCAAGGATTACAGTGAAATTCAGGTATAATGCGACTAGGTGGTTTGCTCGAAGCGGTTTTGATAAGTAAGGGTCTTGGTCCGCGGGTCCATCGGTTTTATAATCTTGATGGTGGGCGGTCGCGCGCGCCCCGTCCCGCGCTCCTCTGCTTGCCTTCCCCTCGCTCGCCCATCAGGTGTTGTGCGTCACGTAAGTACCTACATAGGTGCGTGAACATAGCCGCCGCCTTGGAAGCACCCGCTTCCAATGAAATTTTACGTAGCTTCACAGGTACCGCTGTCATCGCCGTCTGGTAGTAACGGACAGAGCTTTGTGTAAGCTCGTCGAATCTGTCCTGTCGCTGTTTTGACGTCTGCGACTCTGGAGATGCCATCGTTGCCGGTGAAGGTGCGAGTGACTCTGCCTAGGCGCCATCTGAGAGGTGGCAAGTTGTCCTCTTTTATAAGAACGAGGGTATTAGGTTTTATTTCTTGATTTTTATTCTTCCATTTAGTTCTCATCTGAAGCTCAGTTATGTATTCCTTAGTCCATCTCTGCCAGAATTGTTGTCTCAGCTGTTCCACTCTTGCGTAACGTGACAGTCTGAATGTTGGTGTAGCGGTGATGTCTTCAGAGGCTGCTGCAGTGAGTGGTCGACCGATGAGGAAGTGCGCCGGCGTCAGTGGCAGTTCGTCTGTGGGGTCGGACGACAGTGGTGATATGGGGCGTGAGTTCAGGATCGACTCGATTAATGCCAATACTGTGTAAAACTCTTCATAGGTTAGATGTGCATTGCCCACAACTCGACGGAGATGGTGTTTGCAAGACTTAACCCCTGCCTCCCATAAGCCACCGAAATGAGGTGTGTACGGCGGAATAAATGAGAATTTAATATTTTCATTAGCTGTATAATCTATGATCGAATTAAAGTTATTATTTATAAATGAGCTAAATTCTCTTGCAGCGCCTACGAAGTTCTTCCCATTGTCTGAGAATATCTCCGCAGGTTTACCACGTCTCGATATAAATCTTTTTAAAGCGAGTATATAAGCTTCGGTAGTAAGACTAGTGACTAGTTCCAGATGAATGGCTTTGGTTGAGAAACATATAAACAAACAAATGTAACATTTTTCTAATTTAGCTCCTCTTCCTCTACGGCTAAGTATGGATAGTGGTCCGGCGTAGTCCACGCCACAACGATAGAATGGAAATTGTGATTCTAATCTCTCCGCTGGTAAATCACCCATCTGAGCATTTATTGTTTTGCCTTTTATGCGAGTACAGATAACACATTTACGGGTTATCTTTCTAGCTAAGTTCCTACCACCTACTGGCCACCAGTTTTCTCGTAAAGTGGATAGCAGTAACTGTGGCCCGGCGTGTAATAAACGGTTGTGCTCGTGTCTAAATAATAGTGACGTAAAGTTATGTTTACTAGATAACACTACAGGGTGTTTCTTATCGAAAGAAAAATCAAGCGAGTTTTTAATTCTACCGCCTACCCTCATAAGGCCGTGTTTATCTAAGAATAAGTTCAGACCATTTAAATAACGATTAGCCTTTATTGGTAAATTATTTTTTAGACGTTCATATTCTTCAGGAAAAGAATCTTTTTGTGATAATTGAGATAAAATAAACATTGAATTATTTAGTTCATTAACTGATAACGCACCGAGAGCCCGATTCGCTTTTTGCTTAATTCGCGTATTTGTTATGAAACGCAAAACATACGCCATAGTACGTTTTAAACGATTTAAAGTGGAAAATTTGTCAAATAGTTTTAAGTTTGTGTTTACTTGGCATTCCATTGCAACAGTGGTTGTTTTAAGCTCTGGCAATTCATTGAACTTAATATTGCGACTGACAGACGTGAAACTCTTTTCCCATTTAGAGTTAGGTTCACGTAAACAACTAGGGCCGTGCCACCACAGATCAGTTGCTTGAAGCGCATCAACAGTAGCACCGCGCGAAAGTACGTCTGCTGGATTTTGTTTACCATTTATATGTAACCATGAACAACCTTCAGTTAGCTCATTAATTTCTACTACCCTATTTTGAACAAACGGTTTTAAAGAACTCGGTGTTATGTTCAACCATCCCAATACTGTCGTTGAGTCAGACCATAAATAAACTTTTCTAAAGTTAATTTGTAGTGCTTTAATTATTTTATTATATAATCTTGCACCCAACAACGCTCCGCATAACTCGAGGCGCGGAATACTAATCGGTTTTATCGGAGCTACTTTGCCTTTCGCACACAAAAGACGAACAGATAACGCATCGAGTGCGTCATCATCAGTACAAGCTATGTATGCACGTATATATGCGCAAGCGCCGTACGCGCTCTGCGAGGCGTCGCAAAAAATATGAAGCTCGATTTGTATGTTATCGTCGCCTTTGTCACTTAAAACATAACGAGGGACCCGTATAGTACGTAAACTATTTAAGTTTGCAGTGAATTGTTTCCAGTTTGTTTCAATGTCCCGTGGAATAGGATCGTCCCAACCAATTTTGCATAACCATAATTTTTGTAGCATAACTTTTGCAATAATAATTGTCGGTGCCAGTAACCCTAATGGGTCGTAAATTTGTGAGACTACCGACAAAATATTTCTTTTGGTTATGGTTGTACATGTACCCTCATTTTCATTATGTTTGTGATTGTGTGTTCGGATGTACTGGGTCAGGAACTGCAGCAGGGACTTCTTCAATGAATTTACTTTTATTATTTGAAATAACGATAACGATTTATTTGGTCAAGGATTACAGTGAAATGCAGGTACAATGCGACTAGGTGGTTTGCTCGAAGCGCTTTTGATAAGTAAGGGTCTTGGTCCGCGGGTCCATCGGTTTTATAATCTTGATGGTGGGCGGTCGCGCGCGCCCCGTCCCGCGCTCCTCTGCTTGCCTTCCCCTCGCTCGCCCATCAGGTGTTGTGCGTCACGTAAGTACCTACATAGGTGCGTGAACATAGCCGCCGCCTTGGAAGCACCCGCTTCCAATGAAATTTTACGTAGCTTCACAGGTACCGCTGTCATCGCCGTCTGGTAGTAACGGACAGAGCTTTGTGTAAGCTCGTCGAATCTGTCCTGTCGCTGTTTTGACGTCTGCGACTCTGGAGATGCCATCGTTGCCGGTGAAGGTGCGAGTGACTCTGCCTAGGCGCCATCTGAGAGGTGGCAAGTTGTCCTCTTTTATAAGAACGACAAAATATTTCTTTTGGTTATGGTTGTACATGTACCCTCATTTTCAAGTTTTGTTATAAAATGTAGGTCATCGCTCGCGTTGAACCAACCTAATCCTAACGTTTTGTTTTGACAGTTTTCTCCTAAGGACAGTTCTTTCGACGAACTATTTGCCGTATTTGTGTTTGAGGCATCATAGTTAAATATCCATTTACGCAATATAAAACATCCTGAGCTTAAGGTTTTGAAAACACCGTCACATATGTTTTTTAATGTATTTTTATCATCGTGACCCGTGATAAGGTCGTCTACGTAAATATCTTCCTTAATTACTCGCGAGATGACGTCATCATTACATTCTTCAGCAAGCTGTCTAATGCATCGCATGCTGAGATACGGCGCGGACGCAGTGCCGTATGTCACCGTGTTAAGCTGGTAAATACCTAGT
Source organism: Mythimna separata (assembly GCA_030763345.1). Classification (NCBI taxonomy): domain Eukaryota; kingdom Metazoa; phylum Arthropoda; class Insecta; order Lepidoptera; family Noctuidae; genus Mythimna; species Mythimna separata. Next base: position 13,768,020 of record CM061180.1, read on the forward strand.
GGATCTGAAGGGTTTTCTCTCCACAAAATACATTGCAAGTTACGTTGGTCAGGTTGAATAAGTACCTGCCTAAACATTTTTTCGACGTCGGCGCAAGCGATGTATTTGTGTCGCCGGAATCGTAATAAAATCGAAAAGATGTCATTTTGCAATATAGGGCCAGTCAATTGAATATCATTTAAGGATTTACCACTGGTCGATTTCGCACTTGCGTCAAAAACGACTCTCAATTTAGTGGTACTACTGTTTTCCCTAAAGACACCGTGATGCGGTAAAAAATAAGTGGGCGAGGAGTATGAACTAATGCGACTCATATGTCCCAGATCTATATATTCTTGTAAAAACGCGGCATACATTTTTTTATACTCAGGAGCGCGTGCCAGCTTACGTTCGAGCGATCGAAACCGGTTCTCAGCTAACGTAAACGTATCTCCTAATGAATCAGCTGACTCGTTTAGCGGAATGCGCACAGAAAACCGACCCTTATCATCGCGTAACGTAGTACTAGAAAATAAAGTTTCGCATGCACGTTCGTCTTTAGAATAATTATTATTGACGGTAGTCGTAATTTCCTCTATTTCCCAGAACCTTTTAAGTTGTACATCAAGCGTTTGTGTAAAGTTACAATGAATCTGATTAATGCGCAAATTCTTTGTTTGAATTGGGCCGGATATAATCCACCCTAGCTTAGTGTTCTGAAGACAAGGTCCTGTAGGTAACCTAATGAGCCCTTCATTTAACAATTCCCAGAATAAATCTGCACCGATGAGAAGTTGAATTTCATTAGGCGAATAAAAGTTTGGATCCGCTAACGTTACATTGTCCGGAATGTTAAAATTAATATTTAAGTTGAGTGAGGGTAGTTGTGCAGTAATGTGAGGCAAAACCAGACATTTTATGTTTTTATTATAATCACAAGTTTTGGACCTCAATTGAACTTCACAGGATTGCGTGGACTGTGTAATGCAATGTCCTACACCTGTGACTTGAACAGTAGATTGTAGCATTTTAGTATGTAGCCTTTTACATAACGACTCAGCTATGAAGCACTGCTGACTGCCACTATCGAGTAATGCGCGAATAGTGTGATATTTATTATTGCTGTCGGCGATCTCCACTAATGCTGTGGATAACAAGACAGGCTGCACTGTTAAAGAGAGACAGCTAGTATTTTCTTGTTTGTTAATCGCGTGAGCTACTGAATGCAACAGCGCGGTCTGCGAATTGTCTGCGACAGGTTCATACCGCGGCGTTGCTTGTAATGATTCATTGGACGCGTTACCGTCACAATGGAGTAATGAATTATGTTTTAAGTTACATTGTTTGCAGGGTCCAAACCAACAGTTTTTTTCTGTATGACCTACCCGCAGACAATTGCGACAAAGTTTCTTTTCATCGATAAATTTTGATTTTTCACCTACCGACAACTGTAAGAATTTGTTACATGAATAAAGTGAATGATTGGAGTCACACATGATACAGATGCGCTGACGCTTTGAGGATTTTGATGCCTTATTATTAAGACCCTTATTAATGTTTGTTTGCGTAGCAGTGTAACTATGAGTGCTATTGTTGACCTGATTAGACAGCGCCTTTTTTGGGTTGTCTGCGACTGCTTTGTTGCTAGATAACTTAACCATTTCCAGCATGTCCGCCCGATTTTTGAGGAATTTCAGAAAATCCTCTAATTTAATTTTCAATTCGTTATTTATTGAGTTGCTTTGAAAGTTTTCCCATTCCCTTTCAGTGGCAGCATCTAGCTTTGACGCCGCAAAGAAAATAACAATGGAATCCCATGAATCTGTAGGTTCGCCTATCATTTTTAACGCTCGGAGATTCCTTAAAATGTTGTCGGTTAATTTCCTAATTTGAGCGGACGACTCTTTGCTCATTGGCTGCATAGCAAATAACGCTTTTAAATGATTATAAATTAACAGGCGGTTATTATTAAAGCGATTTTCAAGCAAATCCCAGGCGATTCGATAGTTACCAGCAGTAAACTCTAATGATTTAATTACTTGCAAGGCGTTACCAGTGAGAGCAGAACGTAGATAGTGAAACTTCTGTATTTCATCTATGTCTTTCGAACTGTGAATAAGCGATAAATATGTGTCTTTAAACTCCAACCACTGATCGTACGAGCCATCAAAGGAGGGTAGCTTAATTGTGGGTAGTTTAATGGAATTTATATTTTTTGAAGTTGATTCTTTTATACTAGAATCGTCTTGATTTAGCAAACATTTGGAACTAGCCATTGTAGAATAGTACCGATTCTCAAAAGATTCTCTTTCTTCTAATTCTATTTCCAATTGACTATCTGACACGTTAAGATCTATCTCATCTTGAATTTCCGAAAAACTTGCTAATAAGGTTTCTGCTTTTTGCAACCGAAATTGTAATTCTGTTCTCTGCGCACTATTTATATCATTATTGCCTAACGAAGTAACATATTTAACAAATAAAGAGAATTTACTTTTAACTATACCTCGCTTTTTAACTAAATCCTTAACTACGTTAACTATCACCTCTTCAGACTCAATTGTAAGAGATTGCCGTTTTTTCGTCATTTCGGTGGCTATGAAAGACAAAGGAAAGTACTCACAGTTTGAAATCTAACCGTCAGTTATTTTCCACTGAGTGACGGTAGGTATGCGCAGGTGATTTTCTTCTTCACGAAGACGTCCTCTGACTCGTTCAGTTGCGCCGATTCTTCATTCTCCAGACATCCGGCTCGATAGGACCATTATGTTTGTGATTGTGTGTTCGGATGTACTGGGTCAGGAACTGCAGCAGGGACTTCTTCAATGAATTTACTTTTATTATTTGAAGTAACGATAACGATTTATTTGGTCAAGGATTACAGTGAAATTCAGGTATAATGCGACTAGGTGGTTTGCTCGAAGCGGTTTTGATAAGTAAGGGTCTTGGTCCGCGGGTCCATCGGTTTTATAATCTTGATGGTGGGCGGTCGCGCGCGCCCCGTCCCGCGCTCCTCTGCTTGCCTTCCCCTCGCTCGCCCATCAGGTGTTGTGCGTCACGTAAGTACCTACATAGGTGCGTGAACACTAACATCAAACAACATTTTGTAAATAAATATTTCGCTGCAGGTTTTTTTTAATTATTTCAGAGAATTGGTTAAAAAATATTATGTAATATCTAAATTATACGTTTATTTTGAAATGAAAAATTGACAAATAAGTTCAGCTTTTGATGGTGAAGGAGTATCAGAATTTCCCTGACTAAACCCACCCATGATCCTTCAATTACCTTTTACTTTCCAAGGTTATGGTGAATTTTTCCAACAATACAAAACCTAAAACGGGACAAACAAAGGATCTCATTGCAAAATCACATTCCTTTTTAGTTCAAAAACAAATTTTCTCTAATACACGGCCAAGAATAGACGCAGACATCCTTTTAGAGTGCTCCGATGTGATTAATCTGTGAGGTCCGGAACTGTATACAGGGCAGAAAGGGCATATACACACATGTAGTTAGTTTCCTTTGCAAATAATGTGTAGATACCTTAATTACTTATTGATCTGCAGGCAGTTAGAGTAGATTAGCCACAAATTGATGTTCCTTTGACTATTACACGGATGGGAGTGGCGTGTCACGGGACAGGCTGTTAATTAAGTATGGTGGTGTAAAGATATTGATGGGGGCTCTTAAATTAGCGAATTCCTACTTAGATCTTCATTGTGATATATTTTGTTTGTTATGATGTGTTACTGTGACTTTTTTTTCAGGTGTTGAATCGTTAGAATAAATTCTTTCGCTCGGCGAAGGGTTTTGGAATAACGACCACGTACCTACTGAAAAATAAAGCGTTTGAAGGCTCCTTATAAGCTAAACCGATGACCTGGTGAGGGTCGCGGGAACGCTTGGGTTAGGGCTATGTCCAACAGTGGACGTCTTTCGGCTGAAAAGATGATGATATCATACATACATACTTACATAGAAACCTTTGCTTTTATGCTATTAGTGTTTCTTTTATCATCATCTTATTAAAATACCTGCGCCCATACTCATAGTCCAGCTAATGGTCCATTAAAGTTAAGTATTGTCAAACCTTCATTGAAAAACTGTGTAAAACTGTCAATGTGACAATTTCTTAAGTGATGATTAACGTTAATGAATGTCCCTGAGTGCGGCCGTTAAACTTACTTCTGGTCAATCCGAATAAACGTTGGGATGGTCTTATAGTAGATATTATTTAGTAGATACCTAATCTATATCACTTAGTGTTAGCGATGCCAATAAACCATCTCACTATATTAATTCCGTCGTTTAGGCCGAGCAATCAGTTTGGCAGAGGGGACCACAATTAATGTATTGCCAATGTTTCAATATATTTAGTATCTGTCCTAAATGGTCACAATTATTTCGCTTTATTAAATTATTAATTTCAATCTAAAACATATTAATTATGAAAGTGTAATAAAATAATTGCATATTAATAAATGTATTACCAACAGTATTCACTGCTAACGAAATGTTTACAACATAATAGATTAATTTAAAATCTGTTAATAGTTTGTTTTACGTAATGTTGATACAGAATTTTTAGGGCTGGAAATACACGGTAATAACTTTTGCCTTCCTGCTTTAGGGTGGAGTATGTCAGACTTTTACTGACCAAACCACTATTTTCTTTACTTGCCTTGTGTGTTTTAGGACCTCGGGTTTCCTTTTTAGAAAAATCGCTTGACGATTGTTTACGCTTTACGCTTTCCATCATTTTCTTTGCCCGTATCAACTCGTAGCTTCGCAGAAAAGGTCTGCCTCCCATTTCATCTCGCCATGTTAATACTAAGTCGATTATATTTAGTGTAGAGTAATTTCTAAAAATAATGATTTTGTATGCCGTAAGGCAGAATATAGCAGAAAGACCATTGGGTCTTTGGACCATTGGGAGGTAGACCTTTTCTGCGAAGCTACAGAATTGTCTGTACCATCTGAAACTTGTACCTAAATTGCTGGCAAATAAATAATTCTGATTCTAATTTCGTCTCTGTTTCTGATTCTATATCTAACTTTGTCACGCGTAGAATACAATGTAGGCAATGTAGCGATGGTTATAGAACTGCGGTAACTCTTTCAAACAACCATGCACCATTAGGACTTCTGAGGCCATGGGTTATGTGAAAATGAACCCTAGGGTCCTGGAATGAAGGCAGAGAAGGAACAGGAGTGGGTTTTAGCCAGTAAAATTCTGACAGGTTCTCCCACTCCGCCCAGGGTGGGAGAAGTCCCACCTAAAAAATAAGATTTTTGTTATGTAGGAAATCATCCAACGTGGACTTCAAAAGTGTCTAATTTTAATAAAATTATGTTCTTTATAAAGTACAGTTGCGACAAATAAGAAGAACGATTACGAAATAAATGCTTGACAGGCGTCAAAGGCTTTTAACAGGGATGTGCCACAAACTTTTCAATAACGTTTAAATGTTCGTGAAAAGTTCCTGAAAGCTGTCTTTACAAATTAACTTTGATTATAGCCGTCATTCCATTGGCTTTGGATTATGGAAATGCATTGTAATTGACAGTAAATCAATTCACCTAGCCGTTTTGCAACCATGTTAAGTTTGGAATGTGGTCTAATTAATTGTAATAGTGTTAAATTTATAATAATAGATTTAATATAAGAAGCTAGTAGCAGAATTTGTTTATAATCCTATTTTTCCAATAATACTTTTATCTCTCCAAAAATATCGGGTCGCTTATAAAATGATAATTTCTTGAATACATAAGAGGTTAGTGTATTATAAATAGTAATAAAATAGTATACTTTGTATTTCTTCCATTAAGTACCCCATAATATATCACACCCATATCACTTAATAAAGACGATGAGACAGGCTATAAATATTTTTTTAATAAAATAAACATACCATCCTTCGACTCTATCAATCTTTAGCTAGTTTAGCCTTGTCTAACGTACTGTCGAGCTTGTCCTATGCATGTTCTATGAGATTTAGAATTGAGTTTCGGGTTGGCCAATCCAGTTAAAAATGACTTCTTCGATTTATACACATTCCAAAAAGATTATGATAGCGACCTGATGTTACACTGAACCCTGTGGCCAATACAAAAAAAAGTGGAAAAAACTATCTTTTCCTATTATTTCATTATGTTATTTGTCCAAAATTCAGAAAATCCGCAATATAGAAAATTTTCTAAGTCCCTTTATTTTTGCGGTCCAGTTTATTATTGTTAAAAAAGCTGTTAAGAAGAGCTTACGATTTTTATCATCAATTCGTGGAAACGTAAATAAATAAACGTACTCCGTAAAGCAAAACAAAAGAAAATCCTAATTACAAAACAAAGTAAAACAAGCTTAAATCTTCCAAACATAATAAATAAAACATTTCTCGTTCTATATTTAGTACATTGAGAGATCTTTATAAAGCAAAGCCGCTTAAATTCAGATTAAATTAAAACGTAGTATCATTAATATCTCAGTACAACTCGAAGGAACTTCTCAAGCGGGTTATAGTAGATTGTAATTACCCCTGAGTCGCTTATTTCATGGCCCAACCGGGGGATCGTTAGCGACCTGAGTAATAGTTAATCGCAGAAGTAGTTTGAGCATTCAATGCTCGTGCGGGAAAATGTTTTCATTTTAATATTAATTATTGAGTGTTAGCTTAATTTTGTTAATTCATTTATTATTATTTACATGATTGCTTGTTACGTTCGAATACAAATTAATGGCGAACATGTGTAGCAAATTATTAATATTAACGGTTAGATGCAATTTTCGTAATGAGGTAAATATTAATTTTGATTTGTATGTTATATTGCCTTTCATAGTATTCGGGTACAAAAGTAAAGACTCTAACTAAGGTAAAATTGTTTAACTAAAACAAAAAGAGTAAACTGGCCAACCGAAAGATGCGAGATTTAATATTGTGATAGAAGATTCGATTTCAAGCATTTGTAAAAGTCTTTTTATTCTTTGTGTTTTCCGTTTGTTTAACTATAAAGAAAACGATTATACTACAGTCTCACGTTTGCGAAAACAGCTTGTTTGAATATGTTTGTTAAACACCGAATAGAAAAGCAAACAATTCTATTATTGGATATGTAAACTAGCTGCTAGAGTGGAAACTAAAAGCTTAGAACAGCTAAAAACAACTTGTTTTGTTAAGAAAACAAGAATTAAACTAAGCCATCGAAGCGTAAGGTTAAAATTTTAAAGAAAACTGTTATTGGTTTCAATAACAGTGTATAAAACTGTTTAATTTTCTTAAGTAATTAATACCGTCCTACAAGAGCTGTTAGGTGTACCGATGACCTGTGAGAGTTGCGGTAATCTGATGGATGCGAGACGTACAGGACCGGTCGTTGTGGTGTCGCTTGGGGGAAGGCCTATGTCTGGGTGTGGACGTCTTTCGGTTGAAAAGATGATGATGAACTGCAAGATTGTTCGAAAGAGTTACTTTGGAGAGTAAAGGGGTATTGGAGGAACCCAGGTGGATTTTAATCAGCAAAAATCTGACACTCATCCTCGATCCACTTTTTCGAATTCATAACATAAGTAAATTAATCATTACTACTTCTACACTTCTGCTTAGTTCAAATTTTCCAAATCACGTCACAAACGGCTGCTCTTCATTATTTTTTTCTTTATTATTATTATGGCGTAGATATATTTACGGAAGTCAATTCATGACTTTCTTGTACCTGAACCAGGGATGCTTACTTACAAAAATCTAATACTTATATTATTCAGCGAATGTTTAGCAGATTCTAGAGAATTTTAACAATTAGCTGCGATTCAAATATTCGGCAAACGCTACGATCGTTTAAAATCTGTAAAAAAATTAGCATTCAAGTAGGGTTTAACTCGTTCTCAACTCCCAAATACTTAATTCAGGAACCGTCCTTTACCAAAGATCTAGATTCAAGAGATTACGTAGCTGTAAATTACAGAGATTTTTATAAACACAGCATCGTTTGCTGTCAAAAAATGTAAATGTTATAATCTGTAATAATAGCTCGAGTAGTAATAAAATCATGAAGTTATTCTGACAAATCTTCAGACATAAACCTTTTAATGACACTAAAGTATTTAGGCAAGCAATTAACTTTTTATTTCTCCCAATAAATGGTTCATACAACACTCCACTTTGTGAGGACCAAAGAGGGGCCCCCTCTTTAATAGTCAGCCTTTGAGCCTTAATGTAATGGTTTCCTCAAGTTTGACAGCGCTTTGAAAATGGAAACTTCGACTTTGGTCGGAGACCTTCCGTTTAAACACTTGAGTACACCTAGCTTCTATGTTAACCTAGTATTTTAGTTCGACAACTTCATAATCAATATCGAGCAATATACAGAAAACCTTAAGTACCTCAATGTTATCTTTATTTACGTCTTTTATAGCCTTATTCTCCGCCTTTGTGATCGTAATGCCTTAAAGTAATAGTTGTAGGTATTTTTTTATTTCTTTTCGTACTGACTTCAGTACTGTATTGGAACTTTATTTTACTATGGCTTTCGTTTCATTACTTTAAGTTATTGGATTTGTTATAATCGAGATCTTTATTTTTGTCCGACCTTAATATATAGTAATAAATTTTTAAATAGCTTCATTTTGATTGTTTAATGTATGTTTTTGATCTTAATACGTTCTTTTGTTTATTCGTTTTTTGTACCCATGTTCTTAATAAAATAATAATTATATAGTTAAGATGTTTTCTTAGTTGCTAAATCATCCCATGACTTCTCCCGCTCTTTGGCGGAGCGGGAGGATTTATCAGATTTTTAAACCACTCCTCTAGGCCACAGTTCTAGGGCACCTGGATTCACTTTCACATAACCCATGGCCCTATACATTTAAGAGCTTACTTTTCTCTACTAACACGCTATCATTAATTAAACAGCCAAACCAAAATTCAATCAACACAAAAACAAAACCGCTATATCAACAGCACCTATCATTCAATATCCCGCACTAAACATAATACAAAGTTCATAAACATGATAGCCTGCCCTCGACGAACGCGCAACTCATCGGCGATTTATCAAAGGCCTCCATAAACGCCTATACCTACTCTTGAATCCATTAAATTTATTAAACAAGCATTATGTTAACCAGTTTCCCTCTCTACATTCCCTCTATGTTCGTCTGTATCTTTTTGTAATCGTATCACGCTCTCCCGTAATGGAATAAAAAGCAATTTTTCTCTGTTTTTGCTTCGAGCGTTTCTTTGTCCGTGTAAGCTTACGTCTAAAGAGTGTCAGTATTCTTTGCATAAGTAATATTGGTTTTAGCGAACTCGAGTTCATACTACTGCGTAAATGAAGACTGTTTCTAGGGTGTGATTCTTAATTTGATTTTGTATAAAGTCTACTTGGCAACTGAATACAAATCATATTGTTCTCAACGTTTGTATAAAATAAAAACATCATACTCTATATCGTTAAAGATTAACTTCTGTCAGCGGCTTTAACCGCAGAGTAAATATAATATAACCTACGTCACTTAGTCATAATGTCCTACAAAGTATAGAAGATACGGTCAAGTAGATTACTCGTTACAAACAAAATCCAAACATATCAATCTATCCTCTTAATAATATTAATATCTATAGATTACAAAGCCATAAAGAAAACACAAGAATAATACAAATGAAGCAGTATAATAATTGCTTCGTAAGACCTGAGAGGCTGAGCGAAACTTATCATCCTCTTTCCTTAACCGAAAAACATTGGAGCTTCCTATTATAGCGCTAAATTGCTTCATTACAACAGAAGTAAATAAGGCAGCGCCCGCAGAGACCACAAAAACTTTTTGAATTCGTCTCAATTACGACTTGCCACAATAAAGTTAGAGTTTATTAGGAAACTTATTAATACAATCTAAGAAAAGGATATTTCGAGATATTGCATGATTTTTTGCCTATCGATGTTAAAAAAATATTAAGCTTTTACATCATATTGATTTTCTCTTCATGTTTGTCTGTTATAGGAAGTAAGGTGACATCTTCCCATATTGTATGTCCCTTAAGTAAACTCTTGAACTCTTCGGCCATAAAAAACATGTTGTACCAAACATAATTATTATCTCCTTCCTCACTTTATGTTATATCTTAGCTACTAAGTCTTCTCAATTTCGCACAATCTTGTCCGACCTTCATGTCGAGTTTATTAGCACTTTGGTCGGCTTTTACGATATCCTGCCAGCATTTCTTGGGCCTCCTGTGGGTTTCACTTGGGTCTCAATAGGAAGAGGATTACCCGTTGCTCTATGAGCAATAAAATGTAGCATTCTTTTAAGCAATATTTGTTACAAAGTTGTGTATTTGTGGTTTTGTAGGAAATTGGAAGATTCATTTACTATTTTGGTATTTAATAAAATATCATTGGTAAAAGATTCTGGATTTTGGGAAAAAGCCAATGAAAATTTCCACCATTAGGGGAGTAGAATTTTTTGAATCATTGGATTTTTCCTGATTAAAAAAAATATTACGCGTATAATGAAAAAAATATTTAAAACGTCATTAATTCATTTTTTATTACAGGTTTTTTATACGTCTAAGGAAAAAACTGACGAAAAAACCCACCACTGCGGGATCCAGAATCAAGAACTAGATCAATGTTGTTCATGCGTGCGTCGATGTCTGACACACAATGTATATGTCATCACATCTAAAATTATCTACAAACATCAGCACTAATTAAACCAAAACCCACGCATATGAAACTACACGATACAATATCACGAACTGAAATTAGCTTTGTTCAAGTTGCGAAGTTTATTTTAAAACTCCATCGTGTTCATTGCACTTTATTGTAAAGTTGTTGTTCTATTAACATCCGCGACTTTGGCATCGCACTGATTACTTCGCTATTTGCTGCGAGGAGCGCCTTTCAATTTAGGTGTCTGCTTTTTATTTTCATTCAATAACGTGCGATCGGGCCGCACAATGACGCTGTAAGTTGACTTTCTTCGACCATTTTAGAATTGCTTTGCTTTATCTGCTTTTAGAGATAGATAGTTTTAGAATTTTTGTGTATATCCTTTTTAACTGCATTTCTCGTATTGAATTGAAGCATATACATCAAGTTATCTAATCAACAGTTATCCTATACAGGTTGTTTTTAAAGATTACTTTAACACCAGTACTTTCTTCTTTCTCTTTATCAGCATACGAAGAATAATTTAATTCACTAGAATCGCCAACCTCGTTATTTCCACAAATGATTGATTAAAAATTCATCTATGATCTCTATGTTTGTAATTTCTATTGCCAGAACTCAAAAAAAAAAAGTAATCTGTTGCCAATATTATTAATCATTTGTCTAGATTATTGCATAATTTATTATTACGTTACTGTTAATTGTCCAAGTAAATTTATAATCAGTAGATGCATGTGTACCGACTCCCACATTAAATTCTACTTAGACTTTTCGTTTTCTTTTCTTCGTTGGGAATTTTGTTATCCGAATAGAATTTATGGGTTTGTTAGTTATATAGTGCGCCATTGCTAGGCTATCTCTGTTTGGTAGAATAATATCTAACCATCTCATTTACAAAATTCTGTGATTTGTAAGCATTTTGTACGTGGCTCCGTCATTTTCATGTCAATGAAGTAGAAGGGCAAAAAGTAACACTGTTTTGGTTGAGCTATTTATAAACTCTAGCTTCTACCAGCGGTTTGGCCTGCATGAAAGTAGAAAGTATAATCCCTATGTTAATCAGTGGTAAACTGAGGAGCTCATGGCTAGATAATAACAGCCGCACAGGTCGATCTTTAAGGTTAAGCAACGCTTGCCGAGGTTGGTCTGTGGATGGGTGACCATCTTAACATAACGAGTTTCCTCCGTGCCTCAGAAAGCACGTTAAGCCGTAGATCCCGGCTGTCATTTGTAGATCTTTGGCAGTCGTTACGGATAGTCAGAAGCCAGTAAAATCTGAGTCCAGTCTTGCCATGAAATACCGTGTTACCCCAATTAATGGGTTGTGGAGGTCTGGTAGGCAGCCGCTCCTCGTAAAATACTGGTCTTCAGCTAAATCCGGCTTGACTGGAAGCCGACCCCAATATAGTTGGGAAAAGGTTAAGCAGATGATGAATCAGTGGTAAAGTAATATTCTGCTGGAGAAACAATTTCAGAAATGAGTAGTCGTTTTTGAGTTTATTCGAAATCCAAACAAATATCTATCTTCTCTTTTCTTATTATTAGTAATAAGTGACGGCTTAAATCTTATTTCTTTTCGTTAATGGAAGTAGTCATTTATATTATAAAAAATGGTTCCAAACTGTCATCTAATATTACATTGCATGTCAGTGTAGATTCAACTACACGGCTCCCGAGAATACACGTTGATCTGAATGATTGATGACGTAATGACGGTGAACCAGTCAAAATGATTGACGATCGATTGACTATTCTAACCCGCGAGGGAACACAATCATGGTTAATATGACGTCATTAATTTTTTTTCGACTCAGATAGGTTAGAAGGAAAAATAAAACGGGTTGCGTCGACAAAGGAATGTGGGACAAGGACTGAATGGCAATGATTATTTTGTTAATGCAGTCATAAAGATGCCTTTCCCCTAAGGATTATGACAAAATTAGACAATGAATCAACGTTAACGAGGTAGAAAACTTGTTATCAAATGCAGAATTCTGCTACGGAAATTTCTTCCTTAGCAATCAATTTGCCTAGCCTATTCCCTGAGTAACTATTTGTATGGACACGGTTTCTTGTCAAGCCAGACACAGCTGAGTACCGTATACCGTATTTTACATGGAGCGAATGCCTATCTGACATCCACAACTCCGAGACTGAGTAATACGATACCCTTCGCAAGATAGGTGTGACATGTTTTTTGACTTCTCACTAAATAGTGAAAAGTCAAAAGCCAAATGGCTATAGTGACTTAATTAAGAGCGCTCTTCCTAAACTGTCTGTCGTCAACGTGAACATGGTTCAAAGCTTGTTATTTTATCCAATGCAATGTTTGATAAAGAGGCAACGAGAAAGAAGAGTGATAATGCCTGAATGTTCTGTTGGTATTCCGCCATTTTCTCGAATATTTCACAAGACTGGTTCCAGAATATAAGCTTCTTTTTTAATATTAAATTTAATAGATATATTTTTAATGAGTGCTAACGAGTAAAGACCTCTAAAAATAGCAAATTATTAGAAGTCTTAAGTGGATTCGTTTTAAACACATTTTTGTTTTATTTTTTTTTTAATATAAACCTGGACATGATCCCTAAGATATTTATGTAGCGACATCTACTACATATGACGTCACAGAATCCTGCATGGCGTAAGCAAAGTTCTCAACACAATTTGAATAGTTACAACAGCCCGAAATCATCTATCGGGCAGTAGCCCACCGGACATAACACCTCGTCCGGTTGGAGGATCCTCCCTGTTTTAACGGAGGTATGTGAAACTTTACGCTCTGTTCAGCATACCCCAAAATATCACCCATCCACAGACCGACCTCTCCACGCACTACTGAACCTCGAAGATCGACCTGTGTGTCTGTTATTACTTAACCACAAGTTTATCAAAATTTTCCCTTACCATCCACAATTGTCAGTTCATCGGTATCAGTTTTGCGACCTCTGGAGGTACACATCCAGAGATAGCAAAACTTTATTTTAAAACTGACGCTGCAACATTCGACACTCAGCTTTACATTCTGGAATGACATCATACAATGCTATCTCTGAATGAATAAAATTACACTCCTTGCCCGTTTTAACGAGTTCACAAGACTCAGTAGTACTATTTGCAGTCGTGGCTATTATGCTTGCAAGTGTACACACAGCCAGTATTTACTTAACCCAACTGCAGTTGAAACTCGTCATGAAGTGGGTCAGTTTATCGATCAAACGTGTCGGTTCCCGCCCATGACCTTTGCTCTGTCACTAATGAGTTCTGGCTGCGGCCTCGGTGTTGACTATCCCTGCATAGCAAGGATACCGGCGCGGCGGCGTTGCGTCACGAGTAATTAAATAATCGCGACTTGGTGTTGCGTGAATATTATATGCCTACTGCACAGAGCATTATTTTTAGCATTATCGACCTTGTAATGTTCCTATTGTTGGGACTCAGGCCTCCTCTCTCAAAGAAGTCATGGGCCTTAATCCACCACGCGGGCCCATCGCGGATTGGTGGATGTCACATATCACATATCTTCGAATTAGTATACAGATGTTTTAAGATAATATACGAGCGCATCTTTTATTTTCACTTCGTTCAAGTTCTATTTTATTTCTTTATTTAACTTTAATGAACCTACACATATCACGCAGACAAGAAATAGAAACAGAAAAATAAGTACAAAGTTGATGCTTATTTCTAAAAACTGCTCTTTCAGCGTACAGAGAAAATATGGTTGAAAAAATAAACCTAGACAGGGGTGTAAGAGTAGAAGAGCAAAGTACATAAAATAATGCACTTTGAAATAATATAACATACAGTTTTGTATTTCATAATGAGCTACTCGTAGTTCTTTTATCTAACTCGCCCTATAAAGGGGAGCGTATGGGTATGATTCTGGACGCTTTCAACGTCCAGGTCTTTTTACATCCTTCTCGCATTTATGAATAACTTCAATATTAACCATATTTTTGTAACTATTTAGGTATTCATTTGAGTTTTTATAGTTTCCTTGAGATTTCTTGCATGTCCTTCACTGTGCAATCTACTCTTTGAGACGCGCCAATACTTTTAATTTAACTTTTTTGACTGACCGACTTCGACAAATCAAAAGTGATTAGTGAGTGAGTGAAAACTCGTAATTGAAATAAATTCTTTGAATTTGAGTTTGCCTGTAGTACGATAATTGAGATATCAACCAAGCATGTGGACGGTTCTTCGGGAACAAAAGTGAGATTATCGTGTTTTTTTTAGGATTGTTTTTTTTACAGTAGGTACTCTTAGTTGTAGTAGACTGGACTGAGAAATGCACTGAGCTTAAAACACTGTCATCTAACGCCAGATTAAGTTGTATTTCGCAACTAGGTTAATTAAATCACCATTGTAGAGCCGTCCTAGTTGAGACACAGATTCAACGAGTTTTATTTTCATTACTAGGACAGCAAGGAAGCGTTTTGTCTTCGCATTTATTATGTCCAACACAAAACTCCAAGCCACGAGATAATATTACGTTTTCTCGCTATCTAGATAAAAGAAGTATTAACTCGGAAAATATACATTTCCTAAAGTATAATCTGGCATTCAGTTTTAAGTCCGAAGGTTTTTAATATAACGAAGTAAAAATTCATTCATATACTTTCTTTTTTAGGCTTACATTTGGACATTTATACAAATTTTTGTCATCCATTTACATCCCAAGTTTGGTACATTTTATTATGTCGTCTGTAATAACAAACTTTTAATAATGTAAGTTGAAAAGAAGGCATTCCTTCAGCGAGGGCTTAGTGGCTGTCATAATGAAGTTAATCGTATAAGCATACCTAAAGCCGGAGTGTCACAAGAAACGGCTAGGGATACAGAATGGAGTGGAGGCGTAAGCGGCAAAATAGGACGGCGAATTTAAATGCACTGAATTTGGACAAATTGTTGACATTTGTGTTTAGGAACAGTAACTAAACGAAAAGCCGGAATACGACGTTTACTTGTAGAATACGGCGAGTGAATTTTCACTTGATAGTTGAGAAGGTTCGTATTAAATGAAGTGCATTGAGACGCAAAGGCACGTTATGAAGGCAATGGTATTTTATTTCAATGAGCTTTTATTATACAGTTACGTTTTTAAAAAACTATCGCTGTTAGTAGTTCTAGTATAATTTGTAATCATTAGCTCATATCTCATGCAAGAAAGATTGTCAGTTCTCTGTGCTTATATATTACAATAAGCAATAAACACTAAAGCTCATAGAGCATTGAAATACACGGTAACCACGACACCCATGTGTCATGGCCCATGCCTTTAATCAGGGAAATGCATAGTAATACACTTAGGGCCTATTTCACCACCTATGATTAAGTTTCGAGTATCTTACTTGGCAGATAATTTCATACAAAATCTGTCAAATTTTTGAATTTATTTAGTGAGTAGTGCCTACTCGGACATTGTGAAACAGGCCCTTACTGGTTTTTAACTTTAAACCATAAAATAGCGTTTTTATGTAAAAGTAAAATGATACAGTTATAAGCCATGCAACCATTGTTTCGCTTTATTATTTGAATGAAGGATTTTAATAAATAAAGTTTTTCCATTAAAATATACAGAACACTACACAAAATAGCGGACGTCCGCAACATACAGACGTTTATGACTCTCTGTCTACTTTATACTAGAGAATATAGCAGAAGAGTCACTTCGTACAATACTTATCTATACTAATATTATAAAGAGGTAAAATTTGTAAGTTTGTATGTAGGGGGTAATCTCTGGAACTACGGGTCCGATTTGAATGAAATTTGGTACAGGTATAGCCTAGGACCCGAGAAAGGACATAGGATAGTATAGGGTTGGGTGTCTCACATTGAACCAGGCAGCTACATTGAACCACCGCCGAATTTCGAAAATGCGACATTGCCAAACCGCACTAATATGAGTGAAAGAGAGGTATTTACGTTCCTTTCCTGCCCACTAGTTTGCGTGGCGATCGCGTGCAAAGTGGTTGTGTGAGGAGCATTCAAAAGAAAACTGACTCAAAAAGTAATTTTTTTTTGCCAATTTCATTCTTTTTTAGCTTTTTTCGTTTAAATAATATCAATTTATTTATATATACACTGTTTTCTACGGTTATTTAGCAATTAAAAGCGCTATAATTCGTGATTTTAAGAGATTGATTTGCCGGTAAAATATTGAATTTAGTGATAAAACGTGGTGTGTCTCACATTTAACCACCTGAGGGTGGTACACATTTAACCACGGTTTACTGTGTACACCCCAGTCGTTAAAGGAGTATTTTTTACAATTATTTTAATTTAATTTTAATTTGTTATATTATGGAAGGTACTTTTGTTTTTATAATTAAAAACTGTTACTTTTGTTTTTATTATTAAAATATGATAAGAATTTGATTGAAAAGGTTTTGTGATGTATAAAACTAAGACTCTCGGTTTAATTGCATATGATTTAAAGTGATTTTTATAAATATAAGGCTGATTTTTATTATTACTGTTTATTATTATTATTATTACAAAGTATTTGCCTTATAAATTCAACTAGAAGACATCGTTAATAAGGTTTCTCAATGTGGACGATACCCTGGTTAAATGTGTACCACCGGTGGTACACATTGAACCAAAAATCATTTTTCATAAAAACCTGTTTTACACCGAAACTAAAAGGAATATGAGAAATTAATGTTTTACAAAATTGAAGCTAAATAAATATGCTAACTATACACAAAAAATGAAAGGCATTGATTGAACATCCAGCCCACTATGAGACTTTGAAATTTACCTGGTTCAATGTGGGACAACTTACCATATAGATATTTTTATCCCGGAAATCCCCCGGGAACGGGAACTATTACTTCACGCGGACGAAGTCGCGGGCAAAAGCTAGTGCAATATAAGAGCAGTTGTTAGGAAAATTTTCTTATTAATTATCTCCTGGAAACAGCATTAAGTCCGCCTTTGTACATTATGTTGCATAATAATAAATAAATAAACATTTTTTTTTGTTGGCAAAACCACTAGGAAAAAACTCTTTCAAACATTCTTCCTTCTGGAAATAGCTATCGCTCTAATTCTACGCTATCTGTATCTCTAAACATTTCTTACAAATGTTATAAATAATGGAACAGTAATCTCCAGTACCTATATCAAGTATTTCGTCTAGTCTTTACATACAACGAATATTTTATCTATTCCATGATTTTATAGTAGCCTGATTCACGTAAAATGAAACAATTCAAATATCGTTGAAGTTTCGCAGTCGTGAGAGTTCCTTGAACGGGATTCGATAGATCGACAATTCGAGTGGCTTGAAACTAAACGATTTATCAACGACTTATTGCCAGTTACGTTATTGTGTGTGTATTCATATAGCTCAGTACGTTTTAATGACCGCTTCGATCAGAACGACTTTACAATCGGTGTCGTTCAAGCTCGATTGATGGAATGTGAGTACGATAATGGCCTAAACGACTAAGTTGATGCGATATCGTTATAATGATTTTTATTTGATTACGTGAATCGGATCTCGTAGTTTTTATTTGTTAATTTGATACAATATCCACGAAAGTAATACTTATATCTTACTACTAAATGAACCTTCTTCAACCCTTCTAAAGATTTTGTCAGTTTGCGTAGAAATTCCGGAATTGTATCCAGGAAGTCTGCATTAAGTAGACCAAGTTAGTAAGTATGGTTGAAGTTTAATTAAATGTATAGAATATCAGCTGTAGCATGTAATGCATATTTCATTTTGGTGTTGAAATATATGGCGCGGAACAATAGCATATAATTAGGGGAAAATGCAAACACAATGTGGCGTTTATATGGGCGTTGATTGGTGATGTTTATGTTAATGACGACAATGTTTGGGAAACTACAAAACTTCAATATAATAATTATGGTACTAGTTAAGCCCATTTTATTACTTTCGATCCGTACACATTACTCATAAAACAGATGATCAAATGGGTACGGAAGGTTCTGGAGTGGTGGCTACATACCGGAAGACGCAGCGTTGGAAGGCCTCCCACAAGATTGCCCGATGACGGCGAGGTTTGGGATGATGATGATAATAATGATCCTTACAGTACCGAAGCATATTTTAAGAAGAGCTAAGTGATAACAGCCGTTCCAGTCAAACTTCGAGGTATACTTAAGCTATATAACCTTCGGCAAGGTCGATTCGTGGATTGGTGACCATTAATTATATACCGAGTTTCCTAAGCCCCTTAGAAAGCACGTTAAGCCGTTGATTCCGGCTGTCATTTGAACAGCTTAGTCGTTATGAATAGTCAGAAGCTAGAAAATATGACACTAAGCTTATCTAGGGGTATCGTAATTGCGTACCCAGTTATTGGGTTGTAGAGGTCAGATAAGTAGCCGCTTTAAGTAAAAATGATATTTAGCTACATCGATCACAACTTATGTAGTTGGGTTTTACTACGCTGATAAGGACCTATATTTTTTTTTAACCTTTACTATGAATGGAGTCGAGTTTTCACAGTTAGGTAGATGGTACTTATATGCACACCTAAAAAAATGTGAAAAGATAAGCACTCTGTTGGATTTTGATAACTCGGCTCCGCTTTCGTACGCTGAGTTTTCTTGCGTTAGTAAAAAAAGCCACACTGAGTGACTTACGTTTAAGGTTATGGTTTAACCATATAAGGAAACCACTTCTTTTCTCGGTAAAATATTGGCCACTCAGTAATATAGTACGATGGCCCATAGCTTAGTAGACGCTGTAAGTATTTTAGGTACGGACAGCATCATCAACCAGTTAACCCGTTTTCTCTTCTCCTTGGTCGTTTCACTCTTGACAGACTGGTCGTAGTTATCACAAATATAGCTCTCCGGAAGATTTCAGGGTACACCACACGACCGCCTGCCAAGTTTTGCCTGCTGACGGTCATCCGGGTGCACTCGTTCAATGGATCGCCAACCACCTCTATGATTCAGGTCAGGTCAGGTCAGTCGTATTTTAATGTGATGGGTACCCCTCACCTAATTAATGCTGCTGCCTGTACCTACTGAAATCATAGCGGTTATTTTATACACTTACTCGTGAGAACCAATTAACTAAGTTCCATAAAAAACTGAGCTCTTTTTGACCGAGAAAAAAACTTACCAATCTAGATAGTTCTAAAAGATTCTCCTCGAACCAACGACACTTTGCATTTCGCTTCAGAATATTTGCCTTCGTTACCCGCTGCGAACCAAACGTGACCACTTGAGCGGGGTCTCGAATGTCAGCGATCTTATTTATGCGGTCTGATTTAGTTTACGTTGGTATAGACTTTCAGGGAGCTCGTTACCTTCACGCTCGCTTAGCTTGTGGAGTAAGCTGTGTAGTAAGTGAATCGAGGAGGTAATTGATTCGGGTAATCGTGAAGGGCTCTGGAATTGAACTCGTTTGGTTGAGTTTTTGATGAAACAAATGCTGGATTACTTTTTTATAGAAAGAGTTATCCTTAGCTGTGTAGTTCCTGTCAATACGAGATGTATATATATAGCAGGAACTACATTAGACCGACGCATACGTGGGCGACGCCTGAGTTGTACGTATAACCATATCACGTAGCGTGGATCTACAAGTTTAGTTGCCATATAAAATGTATACAATCGACACTCAGATCAGCCTACGTAGTCCCCGTGGGCCCAAAGTAATTTATCCGATGTTCAGGCGAAAGATCACAATCAATTGCAATTAAATAAATGGTCCTTCTAAAAGGCTAAAAATAATAGTATACCAAAGACTTTGAGAGAAAAGGGAGTTCTTCACCAAGCAGTAGGACAACCGAAGCTCATAATAATGAAATAGATCCAAATACTAGCTCCATGCTTGGCAATTTCGATTTTTCCATTTCCTAGTAACGGTTGCTTACTACCTGTTGTCATGACAACGTGACTAAGATGGACAGCCTCAGCGGTGTTTTGGACCGGTCAGTTCCCAAAGCTTCATTCCATTAGCATAATTACAAAGTCCGTTGTGAAACGGAGTGAAATCAAGATTTTCTGTGAATATCCGGATCTGCGACGATATTTTGCATAAACGACCGCGTAGTTAGTTACATTTCTTTTTTTGGCTGTAAATCGTCAGTCTGATAAATCATCAAATAACTCGTGGTTGACCGAACACAGTGCAACCGAAACCAATAGGAACAATAAACGAATTTGTGGCTCCTCTTCTAGTTTAGGCGGTAACTAAATCCGACCTGGTAACAGAAAAAAGACTAACAAAAGTTATATGATGCAGTTTATTAATTACTAGCTGTTGCCCGCGACTTCGTCCGCGTTAAGTTCGTTAAACTGCACAAAAGTGACCAATAATTCTACACTTGCAAATAATTCCGAAAGCATCCAATTCATTCATTTTACTTTCACATAAAACAGTTTAACTTCATTGCTTTTTTTAGTTGGGAAATAATCTAATGACTTCTCTCGCTCTTAGCTGACGCATCAGGGCGTGACAGACTTTTACTGACCAAAACCCACTCCTTGCCTGCCTGCATGCCTTTCAGAAGCGAACCCATGACCCCAGTAGGCTTGGCGACCCTGCTGGGTCTCTATGGTTTTGCTGACATCTCCATGAGGAACGCTTGGAACACTACCCGCCGTCGACTCGGTCTCGGTGTAGATATTTGGTTACCGAACGGTCGAACGGCGCCCTATTGCTCGCTGTCCGCAAGCCCACTTCTACGGTGGCTGGAAATCGAGGTCGGGATCTTATTTCCTCAATGCTTGGGCGTGAGGGCCATTTCATCATCCATGCGGCCGCCACCTTGGCTGGATTACTGCTTCTCAGAAAGCCGCAACCGCCTGCCACTCCACCCTGCTCTGGACCAGGGCCCGGCGCGAGAGGTCGCTGCAACCGATGACCCCCACAAAAACACGGCGGTGCCTCATTCAAACGGTGCACACCCTTACCGTATGCTCCACCGTGTTCTCAGGGCGATCCACATAAAGGGTCACCATTCCACATAATGGTGATCCACCTAATGGGTCACCATGAAGATGAAGACGCCGATTGGCTTACGAACATCAACGAAGCAGAAATAATAAGTGAGGGTTGTAGCAGTTGATCTGAATATTTACCTACTCCATGGATAAAGGCTTTTGTTTATGTACGTATATCTCTAGTCTATATTACGTATACAAAGATGTACGATTTTAAAATTATTTGCTGACCAAAAAAATCATATTAACCTTGAATGAATTCTAAGCACCACTAAGTAGACACGGTAAGTTCGGGAGATCCCGGCATCGGATCAAGGAGGAAAGGACGCCCGGGTGTCGCCACTGTGTGGACCGCCCGGAGGACACGGTGGAGCACACGGTAGAGGTGTGCCCTGCTTGGGCGGAGCGCCGCCGTGTCCTTGTAGAATCTATCGGCGGCAGCGACCTCTCGCTCCGGGGCCTGGTACAGGCCATGGTCCAGAGCGAGGAGGGGTAGTGGGCAGTAGCCTTCTGCGAAGCAGGAATAGTAGCAAAGGAGGCTGCCGACCGCGAGCGCCGCCGCCGAGGTCCCGATCCCGATTTCCGACCACCGTAGGCGCGAGCTCGCGGACGGCGAGCAGCACGCCGTCCGGCAGTCTGGTAATAACCTGGACCAAGCCTAGTCGTCAACGGCGCGTTCTGTTCCACGCGCGCCTCAAGGAGATGTCAGCAAACTGTAGGGGCCCGGTAGGGCCAAAGCCTCTGGGGAACACGGAAAATCCGAAAGGTTCTCACCGTGTCCCCCAGATCGAAGGAACGAAGGGAAACGGGGTGGGGTTTAGTCAGTAAGAATCTGACATGCCCTCCCGCTCCGCCCAAGAGCGTGAGAAATCATTCTGATGATTCTCCTTCCAAAAAAAACACCACTAAGTAAATGTAAATAGCACTGACTTATGTAAGCTAAAAAAAAGTGCATAAAGTAGTTTTTGTTGTCAAAATATATGAAAGGTCAGCTCAAAGCTGATCCTGAAGTCAATAGAAGGTTTAGTAATTGCCTCTTTTTTATTTGAGGTAGTTATCCAGCTCTAGGTGGAGCAAGTGGTCTTTTGCGGACTAAATTCTACCATGTTCCTTCAGTTGCCATTTACGTATCAGGGCCACTAACTTTTGCACGCTTCAGTTATTAGGTACTTCGGTATATTCTCTCTTTAAAGATTAACTACAGAGGCGTCGTTCTCACTTTCTGCATGATGCAAGTACCTACTAACCGAACATGAGTGTTTCGAGAGATAGATATTTTGGATTCGGCGGGAAGAAAAGTCCAGGTGTCACCATTCTGCGGAACGCTCAGAAAACACAGCAGACGTTACGGTCGAAGTCTACTCCGCTAGGCGGAGCACCGCCATACTGTTTTGGCGTCAGAATCTGAATCCTACTGCCCTAGTTTGGGTCAATGTATGGGGCAAGACCTCCTCTTGCCCAATCAATGGAATAAACTTGCTATAACAATACCGTGAGAAAGACATCCTTAGGCCTCCTATTGTCGTTTAGACATTTCTTAGGTGTCAATAGTCAAAAAGCGATTCCCGACGTTTTTAGTTATTTAAATTATCCGTTTACTTAGGCAGATTTTTTACTTGGGGTGATATTTGACTGACGCCTTAATAAATCATACGGTGTTTTTTTTTCAGCGGGTACTACCTTCTTTACCGAGAGTTAACTCTTGAGTGCGTGCATTTTTACTCAGCAGACTTCACATTATTGATGGTCAAACGCAACCTGTGGTGCGATTTTAAACGGGTACAGTTTGCAGAGCTGTAAAAAAACCCACCATGTTCCTTCAGATGCCATTTGCGAACAATTTCTCAAATCAATTCTATCTACCTATACTATGATAGCAAAATTCATAAGAAAGAGACTTCGCAACAGACCGTGCAGCAGGAATCGTAATATTTTAATTTCGCCATAACTTCAAAACCAAACGTCCAATTTTAATCATTCAAAATCCAAATATTATCTACATAAACTGTACTTAGTGATAAAGTAATTTATTTTGATAAGGGTTAATAGCATGAGTAAAATAAATGCGTTTAAATGTAGTCCAAAAAAATTAAAGATTTTTAGATAAAAAAAATGGTTGTTGTGCCTCACTCGACATAGATAGGTATAGTGCTTCGCGGACTTTTTTGTAGGCATTTATAAGATCTACAATTAATTAGAACATTTTATGGTTCTATCTTTTACAGTTTAGGCAGCGTACGCAAAATAAGTAACTTTTCTGGTTGATTTTTTACACCTAAACCTAAATATCTTACGGAACCCTATTTTTTTCCAGAATAAAATTTAGCCTATGTTACTCGTGGATAATGTAGCTTTTGAATGGTGAAAGAATTTTTAAAAACGGTCCAGTAGTTTTTGAGCCTATTCATTACAATCAAACAAACAAAGTTTTCCTCTTTATAATATTAGTATAGACATACATTTTGAAAAAGTCAAGGTTAATTACATAGCTTATTACTTTCATGCGTGATGGGACAGACGTAATCAAGTCCCAGCTACCGTAGGTGCGAGCTTGCGGACGACGAGCAATAGATAGCTTGCCGTTCAACCAGATCGAGCCCGAATCATCGACGGCATTCAACGCGCGTCTCCAAGTGATGTCAGCTTTTGTTTTTGACCGTACAGACCCACTTGGTCGAGCGCAAAGGACAACTGAAAGAATATAGGCGTGGTTTACGTTAGTAAAAGTCCTCCTGCTCTGACCTAGAGCGGGAGTAATCAATTGAAGGATATTTTTTGCCGAAACTTGCTATTAGTCGGTATATAATACAAATTCTCCCGTTCAGAGTGGAGCGACAGGAAATGTTAGACTTACACATAAAAAAAAAACTAAAAAATACCAAATGCTATTAGGTCTATTTAACAAAATTACATGCGTGATGCGTGTAAAATAATTTGAAGGACACTTTAATTATTCAACCGGCCTAAATGACCAGCATTTGTTGCTATACAGTACAGCGAACATAACTAACACACCTTTGTACACAAAATGCATAAAATACGTAGCGGGGTCAACCTAACAAATGGCCAAAGAGTTTTAGTAGCCTGTTTCACCTTACGAGTCCTATGGGAAAACATTAATTGCCGCTACAGACAGTGATGGACTAATTACTCGTTTCATATCCCTATATCCATTCCATTCGAAGAAAACATTTGAATACGAGTACATACACACATATTGGATTTCATTAGATCTTTGTTGTTTTTTCCTATTTTCTATTCTATATAAATATATACGAGTACCTTAACTTTCACCGTATTGAGAGCAGTTTGAACCCGCGACCTACAACTTGCAAGTCGGGGTAGTTACCACTGGGCCATCACTGCTCTCAAAATGGTGAAGGAAAACATCGAGAGGAAACCGGTATGTTCTAGAACCAAAAGTTCGAAAATCCGCACTGGGCCCGCGCGGTGGATTATGGGCCATTCCCTTTCCTAGAGAGGAGGAGAGTCCTGAGTCCCAGCAGTGGGAACATCATAAGGCCGATAATGCTAATGCTAAAAAATCTTAACTAGAGCTAACGGCTGTAGCTCTTAGCTACGATTAATTTATTAACTCAGAATTTTGAATCGGTTAGAATTAGCATCAAATTAATCCCTACGGCTCTGGGCGGAACAAGAGGGAGTTTTAGTTAAACTTTTACTGCCTAAAACCCATCTGTGCTATTTCAGTTGCCTTTGTGTTCTGTGACCACTTTTCCTTTGTGTTCACGGTAATGCTTTTGAATAATCCCTCAGAAGGGGTTGCATTACCCAGTAAAACTCATCGACAGGGCAAATGGAGAAAAAAGAGATCCCCTTTCTTTTAAAGTGGGAAACCGTTAAATGACTTCTCCCGCTCTAGGATCGAGCAAGAAAGCGTAACAGATCGTTCCTGACCAAAGCTCATCTGTGTCTTTTATTTGTCGTTTGCGTTCCAAGACCACGGTAATTTTAATCTCCTGTAAGGACACTGAATGTAATAGTTACGTTATCATCATTGATATTGTTAATTGAATACGAAATTTACCCAGTTTCGCTAGCCTATTTATTTTATTTGATCCAGTACAAATAAAACAGTTTGTAGACAAAATAATCTATACTAATATTATAAAGAGGAAAACTTTGTTTGTTTGATTGTAATGAATAGGCTCAAAAACTACTGGACCGTTTTTAAAAATTCTTTCACCATTCAAAAGCTACATTATCCACGAGTAACATAGGCTAAATTTTATTCTGGAAAAAAATAGGGTTCCGTAAGATATTTAGGTTTAGGTGTAAAAAATCAACCAGAAAAGTTACTTATTTTGCGTACGCTGCCTAAACTGTAAAAGATAGAACCATAAAATGTTCTAATTAATTGTAGATCTTATAAATGCCTACAAAAAAGTCCGCGAAGCACTATACCTATCTATGTCGAGTGAGGCACAACAACCATTTTTTTTATCTAAAAATCTTTAATTTTTTTGGACTACATTTAAACGCATTTATTTTACTCATGCTATTAACCCTTATCAAAATAAATTACTTTATCACTAAGTACAGTTTATGTAGATAATATTTGGATTTTGAATGATTAAAATTGGACGTTTGGTTTTGAAGTTATGGCGAAATTAAAATATTACGATTCCTGCTGCACGGTCTGTTGCGAAGTCTCTTTCTTATGAATTTTGCTATCATAGTATAGGTAGATAGAATTGATTTGAGAAATTGTTCGCAAATGGCATCTGAAGGAACATGGTGGGTTTTTTTACAGCTCTGCAAACTGTACCCGTTTAAAATCGCACCACAGGTTGCGTTTGACCATCAATAATGTGAAGTCTGCTGAGTAAAAATGCACGCACTCAAGAGTTAACTCTCGGTAAAGAAGGTAGTACCCGCTGAAAAAAAAACACCGTATGATTTATTAAGGCGTCAGTCAAATATCACCCCAAGTAAAAAATCTGCCTAAGTAAACGGATAATTTAAATAACTAAAAACGTCGGGAATCGCTTTTTGACTATTGACACCTAAGAAATGTCTAAACGACAATAGGAGGCCTAAGGATGTCTTTCTCACGGTATTGTTATAGCAAGTTTATTCCATTGATTGGGCAAGAGGAGGTCTTGCCCCATACATTGACCCAAACTAGGGCAGTAGGATTCAGATTCTGACGCCAAAACAGTATGGCGGTGCTCCGCCTAGCGGAGTAGACTTCGACCGTAACGTCTGCTGTGTTTTCTGAGCGTTCCGCAGAATGGTGACACCTGGACTTTTCTTCCCGCCGAATCCAAAATATCTATCTCTCGAAACACTCATGTTCGGTTAGTAGGTACTTGCATCATGCAGAAAGTGAGAACGACGCCTCTGTAGTTAATCTTTAAAGAGAGAATATACCGAAGTACCTAATAACTGAAGCGTGCAAAAGTTAGTGGCCCTGATACGTAAATGGCAACTGAAGGAACATGGTAGAATTTAGTCCGCAAAAGACCACTTGCTCCACCTAGAGCTGGATAACTACCTCAAATAAAAAAGAGGCAATTACTAAACCTTCTATTGACTTCAGGATCAGCTTTGAGCTGACCTTTCATATATTTTGACAACAAAAACTACTTTATGCACTTTTTTTTAGCTTACATAAGTCAGTGCTATTTACATTTACTTAGTGGTGTTTTTTTTGGAAGGAGAATCATCAGAATGATTTCTCACGCTCTTGGGCGGAGCGGGAGGGCATGTCAGATTCTTACTGACTAAACCCCACCCCGTTTCCCTTCGTTCCTTCGATCTGGGGGACACGGTGAGAACCTTTCGGATTTTCCGTGTTCCCCAGAGGCTTTGGCCCTACCGGGCCCCTACAGTTTGCTGACATCTCCTTGAGGCGCGCGTGGAACAGAACGCGCCGTTGACGACTAGGCTTGGTCCAGGTTATTACCAGACTGCCGGACGGCGTGCTGCTCGCCGTCCGCGAGCTCGCGCCTACGGTGGTCGGAAATCGGGATCGGGACCTCGGCGGCGGCGCTCGCGGTCGGCAGCCTCCTTTGCTACTATTCCTGCTTCGCAGAAGGCTACTGCCCACTACCCCTCCTCGCTCTGGACCATGGCCTGTACCAGGCCCCGGAGCGAGAGGTCGCTGCCGCCGATAGATTCTACAAGGACACGGCGGCGCTCCGCCCAAGCAGGGCACACCTCTACCGTGTGCTCCACCGTGTCCTCCGGGCGGTCCACACAGTGGCGACACCCGGGCGTCCTTTCCTCCTTGATCCGATGCCGGGATCTCCCGAACTTACCGTGTCTACTTAGTGGTGCTTAGAATTCATTCAAGGTTAATATGATTTTTTTGGTCAGCAAATAATTTTAAAATCGTACATCTTTGTATACGTAATATAGACTAGAGATATACGTACATAAACAAAAGCCTTTATCCATGGAGTAGGTAAATATTCAGATCAACTGCTACAACCCTCACTTATTATTTCTGCTTCGTTGATGTTCGTAAGCCAATCGGCGTCTTCATCTTCATGGTGACCCATTAGGTGGATCACCATTATGTGGAATGGTGACCCTTTATGTGGATCGCCCTGAGAACACGGTGGAGCATACGGTAAGGGTGTGCACCGTTTGAATGAGGCACCGCCGTGTTTTTGTGGGGGTCATCGGTTGCAGCGACCTCTCGCGCCGGGCCCTGGTCCAGAGCAGGGTGGAGTGGCAGGCGGTTGCGGCTTTCTGAGAAGCAGTAATCCAGCCAAGGTGGCGGCCGCATGGATGATGAAATGGCCCTCACGCCCAAGCATTGAGGAAATAAGATCCCGACCTCGATTTCCAGCCACCGTAGAAGTGGGCTTGCGGACAGCGAGCAATAGGGCGCCGTTCGACCGTTCGGTAACCAAATATCTACACCGAGACCGAGTCGACGGCGGGTAGTGTTCCAAGCGTTCCTCATGGAGATGTCAGCAAAACCATAGAGACCCAGCAGGGTCGCCAAGCCTACTGGGGTCATGGGTTCGCTTCTGAAAGGCATGCAGGCAGGCAAGGAGTGGGTTTTGGTCAGTAAAAGTCTGTCACGCCCTGATGCGTCAGCTAAGAGCGAGAGAAGTCATTAGATTATTTCCCAACTAAAAAAAGCAATGAAGTTAAACTGTTTTATGTGAAAGTAAAATGAATGAATTGGATGCTTTCGGAATTATTTGCAAGTGTAGAATTATTGGTCACTTTTGTGCAGTTTAACGAACTTAACGCGGACGAAGTCGCGGGCAACAGCTAGTATTTTATAAAATTGGAAATTGAAACTGACATTAAATCATTCTAAAATTAGTTTTCCAGGTACTTTCATCCTATTTTGAAATATTGCTACCACTACGCGCTACTCGCAAAATCCAATCATGGTTTCTTGTAAATTTGATTTACGTGTTGGTATAACATCATTTTCATACGACCCTATAATGAATTCTAAAAATTAACTTGTGTGTTGTTGATCGAAGAGTGAATATTTTTATTACAAAAAATTAAAGTAGTAATCAAGTAATAACAACGACTTTACTTTTTCAATTATTAAAGTGGAGATTATTATTATGATAAAAATGGATGTCCAGCAAGCCATGAGAGGATTTCTTAACAGAAAAATAACAACGTTTGACCAGAGGTTGAGCGCGAGAGGCCACCGTCGCAATCTGTTCCAAGAGGATACGGGGTGTTCTGCCCAAGCGAGGTAGACTTTCACAGTGTCCTTCTGGCAATCTGCACAATAATAAAACACGGGCGTTTCTTCCCGCCAAATACGAAACAGAAACCTCCCGAAATATCCTTGTATTGCATATTTTGACACATGCAATTTGTAGTACACTACCTAGTTCTTGAAAATAATAACATCATATATATTTCCTTAAGGAAATTGTCTAAAGCTAGGTAGCGCATTCATCATAAACGTGCTTTCCGCATTCTCCTCAGACGTATCTTCTTTTATAAGGAAAGATAATAACAAAACAAGAAATTAATATACCTCAGAAAGTTGTCGTGTAAGCTGATGACATCACCATAAGTCCTGTGGCCATGGAATCGTCTTAATTGGAACAAACAGTTGGAAAACAGACCCTTAAGTAAATAAAGCTTATTGCGGGCTTTCGGTCAACAATAAAAACAGATTGGAAGCCACAAATTCTAGGAATTTTTGTTTGTCCCTCAATGATGTGCGTGCGGAACATACTTTCTTTATTATTCACTAGCAACTCAAACCAGCTTCGTATGGATGTTAGATATCTTATAAATAGATAGTTAGATATCTTTGAAATTCTTATATCTCGCTCATGAAAATCCGTTCAGCAGCAAAAAATTTCGTGGACAGACAGATAGACGTGGTGGTGGATAAGTATAAGAATAAGCTTGCTTTTGGACACCAATCTTATGTGATAGTAAGCGATGAGTGATGCTATGCACAGCATCACTCATCTAGCTCACCTAGTAATAACCCATTAATTTATAAAGACCCCCACGTTATCATATTATAACTATCAGGAAACCGGCAAGGGATTCTATTTCAAAACATGGCAGGACCTAGCCTCTACAATAACTTTAAGCCATACCATCAAGCATACAAGATCTCACTCAAACGCTCCAGATGTTTTTGGCAGATCCGATCCAAGGTTTGAAAGTTTCTCCCTACACGATCGACCTTGAGCATGATATACTTATATACCTATGTATGTAAGTTGAGCACCTGTTCTATTCCGAATGAATTCTTCAAAAGCTCCCTCATTTATCAATCAACCAGCTGAAAACCAAAATAATAAAATCACCCGCCCCGTTTACGTTTCGTTAACGAGGTTGCTAGGAAAAACTGCAGAGCATGCCATCAATATTTATCAGCATTTTCAACCCGTCATTGCATTGAAATATTTCATGCAGCCAATTTGACAGCCTCGTCAAAGTATACGCAGCTTATCCTTATTTTAATACTGCTAGTTCTGATGTAGATTCGTGTAGTTTTTTTTTTAATATTTTACTATAAGCGCGCTTTTGGCTTATATCACATTTGAAGCAAAGAGAATGAGGTTTTCGATAGGACGAACGTTTGCAAAAGATGCATGTTTAGTGTTTATTCTGACTTCGAAGGCTGATACTCGTAGGTCATGGGTACGTTGCAGGAAAGACAGACCCTGGCAGAGTAACCTATATACCAATTATTTATTTGATAAGTGACATCAAACCAAATTCCGCTCAGAAAATAACTAGCAGATAGTTTACGGCATGATTCCAGTCCTGATCCGCAAAAAAGTCACGTACTAAAAAGTTGTTGAAAATGAAAAAGTTGTTTACTCAAAACTTTCAGTTAGCATCAGTGGGAAAACTCGCATTAGGAAATAGGTACGCACGTACTTAACGTGATCGTTTATACAAAGAAGAAGTGGCTGAAGTCAGACATAGGTATAAATCAAGCCGTTTTACATTGCACTTGCATACTTCCTGAACTCGGGCCATTAATCAGGCTCCAACATCCTCCCTTCTTGTAAGATGTTACAAGTTATCTGATAATATGTAATACTATAGGAATGGGAGGCATTTGTTGTCGTAGCATAACATCAGGCTAGTGTTCTACAAATAGTTAAGCAGTGATGTCTTTAACATAATTCGGGTGGTTATGTTTAAGTTTCATATTTACACAAAAATAGGGGATGAATAGCAGAGGGAAGGCTGAAGAAATTATGAATGATTTGTGTGAGTATTAACATTAAACCTAAGGTGACTAAAGTCAAGGGAGTACTAGGAAATGTGATAGGTAGCACGGAATGGAAGAAGGAAACGTCTTACACCGATCCTAACTGACATAGGAAAAGGGCAAACAAATGTTGATGATTTACTTTAACTGTGGTCAATTGTGGTCATCAACATTACTTTATTAGCATCAATCGACTGTAAAATCACGATTCCAGTCGAACTGAGGATCAAACTCTATGCTCAGTAGTCGAGGTTCCAATGTCTAGACAGACGGGATAATATTAATATTTATATCGTAATAATGTGGAGGTTTAATCAATGTAGCTTCCTCGTATTTTATTTTGTGGGTGAAATATTAAATTCTTTGATGTGTGGAACGTAGTAGGTATCATTGTATGAGTTTTTACTCGTGGTTGTGTTTTTGATCATGTGGCATCGGTTAAGAATATTAAGGTGTCTAATACGGTCCTATTCAAGCGGTGTACTATGGCTGAGTTGATTGACATTAAAGTACCCTTCAGTCTCCAGCCATAACGATCGATCCTGTGCATCACACATCCATCGAATTGCCGCGAGCCTCAACAAGACGTCGTTAGAAACCTTCAAACGTGATATACGGGGCGAGAAATACCGCGCAGCTTCCCGATCGCTGCTCAGCTCAGCCCAGTTGGATTCATGGCTGAATTCGTTCTTGAAGTTTATTTTACCTAAGGCCGTTTGTCTCAGGTTAATATAATCATCTGCAACTTGGAGTGCTGAGTACCCGGTCGTGATAGGAGTGGATGCTACCTGATTATTATGTCCTTGGTTTTGTCCATGCTCAAATGAACAATAAAATAGACGAATGAAGCGTGGGTCTAAAACTTAATGCTTATTCTTTTGGAAGCTTTGTGAAGGTCGAGCAATGCACTGAGGTACCTACTCTATGGTCTTAGAAATGGCAACTATGTAATTCGTCGGCAAAGGTGAGTGATGTACTCGTTATTGACGTTAATGCCTAGCCCTCTCCAGTACAGAACTTTGAAGACATACTCTATTGCCGCTGTGAACAGTTTCAGAGAAATTTGGTCTCTCTGCTTCACATTGCACTCCAGAAGGATAGATTACGAGGTCTGAATATAGGCGGACTGAAATAATGGTGTTTTATACGTACGACTAGGTACGGATAAAAAATCAGTGTATTATTCTCTCAGGTAGATATGTACATTTTTTCTCGCGTACTGAAGGCTGATTATCATCTTTTATCATATTCACGAGAGGAAATTGAATCTTTCTCCGAAACTTTTCTACGTAGTGTTAGGTGTAGTACCTATATTGCGCAAAATGCTTCAAATATAGGTTAGTTAGGTACCAAAACGATTCGAACTAACACAAAATCCATTTAGAAATTGTTTTTATGTTTTAGTACGAAACTCTAAAAACTATCCGTTGTTCAGTGGCTGCGGATAGTTTTGAACGAAGCCGTTGTTTATTTACTAATGTGTAGCATTACAGACAATTCGGCGAAGCTTGTTGGGCGAGTGATATTTATGATTTAAATTTTCATTAGTTTAAATGGATACTTAGGTTGTTAATCTCTATTACATGGAATAATGTTTAGGTTAAGTCAGTAATGGACGTGGACGCAACAGTGTAAAAAATTGTAATACGGTTCAACAGATAGAAAAAAAAAACGTATTGTAGTATTGTCACGTTTCTGAGCGTTGGCAGTTGCAAAACGATTTCTAGCTCGCGGATATGTATGGGATGCTCGCCGTCCGGTAAGGAGCAAGCCCAGGTCTACAGTGCATTGTGTCCCACGCGCGCCTCAAAGCGCTTTCAGCAGAATCAGGGCTGAGTGATTGTTCGAAAGAGTTACCAGCTCTGGAATGTAAAAAGTAACTGGAGGAACACGGCAGGAAAAACCTAACACACGAGAGAAGTGTGGTGGTGGAGAGCTGGAGTAGTTATATTATGACTAACCAAAAAAAAAGCTTTTATGTGAGTACTAAAAAGCTACAAACTAGTGCAGGTTACTTACATAATTATACACGTAAGTTCTTGTAAAAGTAATAATAACAGTATTTTAGTATGTCTTGACAACAATAAAGTGTGCTGTTAACACTGTGGCTTACATTAACACGAACGTAATATTCGCTATGAAGTATAATGGAGTACATTTCAGGCGTGCTACTGATACATACGAGTAAATGAAATAGAAACTAGTTGAATACTTGTAGTTCAAGTTACATGTTTTGCTTAAGTTTTTGCGTTGGTTGTGTGGACTACCAGTCGAGTCGAGGTATTCAACTGCTTCTGAGGGAAGGTTTTTAAGCAGGCCATCAGTTGATCCTTTCTGAGGGGAACGAAAAAGGGATAAGGGTGTGGATTTAGCAATAAAAGTCAGACTAATATATTAATAGAGCGGGAGTAGTCATTAGATGATTTCACACATTAAAAAAAACTGTGGCTGGCTTAACGGTTCGACCGTGAGCGATTGTTTTAGTAGTGTTTTACGAAATATTGGTGATCAATTAGGTAAGTACTAGCTCTTTGTTAACGTAAGTAAGTACGCGAGAGAAGTCATTTGACGAATTCCCAACTCAATAAAAAGGGCAGACAAACACTCCGTTCCTAATCATTAGTTCACACTCAAATTACATTTCACAGACACACAACTTCCAATTGAATATTTGGGTTCCCAAACTAATTAGCTTGACCAATGTCCGTAAAATCTACGGCCATTGCGCTTAAAAGCCATTACTTAGTTTGACCAGCGTCCGAGTGCCACATATCTGACGCGTTGTGTAATTTACGTACGACATTCATTGCAGCGTCAGGCCCCTGTGTTTGATGTTGCACCCGTTGCGAGGCAGCAATGTGACTGCAAATGGATTTATACCGGTTTTGTTGGTACCTCTGGACAGTTCGGTGAATTGAACGGATTGGTGTTTATGTTGATTGACTTTTTATGTTAGCTAATTATGGTAAGCGTTTTGATTAGTTTAATGTAATTATTCTCAGCCGTGTCACAAATGCATAACCGCAACATCACTGTTGACTTTTCACTACAATACGGCGTCGTACGGCGTACGGCGAGTATTCACCCTTACGTTGTCGAAACCTCTACGTTCCGGACTAAGCGTTTCGCTTCGTCGTTTATACCGCGTACTTCGAGGGACTTCAATTTGCCTGCTGCGGTTTTTCCGTCCGATTATAATTTAGGTGTCTTCAAGGCTAGAGTGAATAGGCTCTTAATAAACTAGTGCGCCTCACCATCAAAGATTGCATCACTGCTTACCATCAGGTGGGATCGCAGTCAAGCACTAGTTTATAATAATTAAAAAAAATACTCAGTAAACCGAAACTTCTTTAAAGTTGGAACCGTCTTGTGGACGATGAGCCATGTGTAATTCGTCGTCCAAACTAATCCCAAGTGGACGACGTGTTGTGCTCCACGCCTTAAAACTGAAGAAGCCCGGCAAGGGTGTTTAAAAGATTTGTTGAGGCCCTGGAGCGCAAAAGGCAACAAAAGAAACAAGCCCCTCTCTTTAGAGAGGATAAGTTATTTGATGCTTAATTATTCATCGCAAAAAAATAGGTTGAAACTATTTAACCATCGATCGTAATAAACAGATATACCTTGGGCCCTAGAATCAATTACATTCCATGAACAGTAGTGATCGTCGATCGATGTTATCGTTGCTTTACAGTGTCCTCTTTATTTCTACTGCCACTGGTAGAACTATAGTAGGGTGGCAAGGCTGGCAAAATTCTATGGGCCCCCCGGTCCGACGAGGCCCCCACTGCGAGAGGCTGCACGCTCAGAAGAAGTAACCCAATTTATTATACAAAATTTATTAAAATTAAATCAAGAGGCAATTTTTCTGGGGCACCATCTAATAAATTTACCAAGGGTCTCAGATGACGTTATGCCACTGCCTACAGCCCCCTAATATTATATCAAATAACAATTTAAGTTCCTTCATGACACACATTGTAGACACTTGAGATCATCTGAGAATTTGAAACTTTTGATGCCCTCGCATTTTACTAAGTTTTATGACAAATCGTTCACGGTCCAGGCGGTGCGGTTGTGGAACGCGTCGCCAATGATACTTAGGCAAGCCAAGTCACTAGTTTCTTTTAAAAAAAATCTGACTGCCAACACGAGCCCCTACATTTCTATGCGACTACTTTTACGTGATTATAACTTTATTGCACATCTTTTTCTAGATTTATGTACCTACATAAATCTAATAAAAAATTTTGGAAACAAAGATATTTTGCGGATATTATCTAGGTATCTATTGAAATCAAAACACGTACAAGTACACCATACGTAAAACCAATCCAGTAAAAACCTCTGAAAATTTACTATTTGATGTTTAAAATTAATTAAGCCCTTCATAATACACACATAAATAAAAAAAAAATATGACCATAGAAATCTCGCACATTTAATTGAGGTCCTAAATGACGAAATACTTTCCAAAAACTAAAGATTTTTTTTTAAACTCGTAATACTTGGAACCAGTGTTGTGAAATATTCGAGTAAATGACAGAATTACCGAATGCCAGGAAAAGTTGTCAGGCTGTATCTCTCTTTTTTCGCGTTACTTCTTCATCAAACATTTCGTTGGATGAAACAACAAGCTTTTAAACCATGCTCATGTTGAAGATAGCTGAATGGGGAAAGGCCCTTTTATGAATAGCACACGTCTCATACAATGATCAGAATATACACAAACACTTAGTGCTGCGACGCGTACGTACCTTCCCACTCCTTTTGCTTTGTTCAGGTATAAACACCCGAGTACTATTAAAGGACATAGTAAGACGCTCACTGGTAACTGCCTCGTTGGTCTAGTGGTCGCAAAAGCGACTGCTGAGCAAGGGGTCCTGGGTTCGATTCCCGGGTCGGGCAAAAAGTGCTATTGGGTCTTTCCATTAGAAATTACTCTGTAGCTGCCCGGAGTTTGGAAGTTGGTGGTGTGACACCCCCGTGCCTCGGAAAGCACGTAAAGCCGTTGGTCCTGCACCTGATCTCTCTCCGGTCGTGTCGGATTGCCGTCCCATCGGGCTATGAGAGTAAAGGAACAGAGAGTGCACCTGTGTTTGCGCACACACTTGTGCACTATAATATCTCCTGCGTACTCGGCTGATCTCTGTTGAAATTGGCCACCGTGATCGAAATTCGGTCGGGGGAGTATTATTATTATTATTTAAGACTCTCACCCCTGACCTCTGTAAGATTGATACCCGCTTCACAAGCGACATCCGGTAAAAAATTGTTGAGTCAGCAATTTTTCGGCAAAGCGTCATCAATCGATTAATTTAGATTGACGCTATTGAATCATTTTGCGGTTATGATAAAGTAAAATTATATATTTAAAATGGTGAAAGAAACATCGTGTTACCCCAGTTAATGGGTTGTGGAGGTCTGGTAGGCAGCCGCTCCTCGTTATATACTGGTATTCAACTAAATCCGGCTTGACTGGAAGCCGACCCTAATATAGTTGGGAAAAGGCTAGGCAGATGATGATGGTGAAAGAAACATCGTGAGGAAACCGGCATGTCCTAGAACCAAAAATTCGAAGACATGTGACATCAACCAAAC
This sequence comes from Mythimna separata, assembly GCA_030763345.1. NCBI lineage: Eukaryota > Metazoa > Arthropoda > Insecta > Lepidoptera > Noctuidae > Mythimna > Mythimna separata. The sequence continues at coordinate 13,804,918 of CM061180.1, forward strand.
CGCAGTGGGCCCGCGTGTTGGATTACGGTCCAATCCCTCTCTCAGAGAAGGCCTGAATCTCAGCGGTGGGACGTTATAAAGCTGATGCTATGTTTTTTTCTCCTGGTACTTGGTACCGTCGGATTAACTATGATTAGCTATTCTAGTCTGTTCTTCAAGTTTATGATTCAGTAGTAAATCATATACAATCAGCGGATTCGCCTGAGTGAAAGTTGAAAATTACCCCTAGAGAACATATTTCCTGCGTAAAAATTTGTCAATGTGCCATTCCAGGACTTGGTCTATCCATGTGCCAAATTCAATCTATATCCCTTTAACAGTTTCTGCTTGAAAGAGTAACTAACGTCACAAATTATCACTTATTTTTGGTAAGCTAGATTTTTATCATTTTAGACAGAAGCTAAGGGCAATAGAGTTTTCACCCATCTCACTTTCAGCGTATAAGGTCATTTTGTCCTACAATATACTCGTGTATGCCAAAATAACAAAAAAAGAATTCCAATTAAATTGCAGTACCATTTCATTATCCCGAAACAGAACAATCACTGTCCAAACAATAGCATAAATACCTACAGAACAAAACCAAATTAAGATTCCCCTATTTCGCGACAACACGCGAAACGAGACAGATAAAATAAAAAGATAGAAACGACAATTAAACATTGTTTCCGTATAACAAAGTGTGCTGCAACGTCCTCGCTAACCAATCCGGGGTAACAAACGAAGATTATGCAAATTATTTCATTAAGTATGCACAGACCCATCCCTAAAATACCCACTTGATTAACAGACGTGGTCAGAATTCGTGCTGGATTCTGGATAGTTCACGTGAACGCCAGGATTGCGTAGGGCTGTAAGATCTGGGGCTACCGCTGATTAGATTACATTTAGTAAAGGTATCATTAGAACCTCGTTATGGCTAATCGCTTTGTACGAGAATATAGTGAGACCTTAAGACGTAAATTAGGTTGGTTATAGAAATATTAGGAAGCATGAAAATCATTTAGTAACGTAGGCAACCCCGTAGTATACTCGTTGAAAGTTCACGACAAGGAAAGAACAGTTAAGCTTTTTTTAAAGATAAAATTAAAGGTAACAACCCTAAAATCAACTGGCAACACTGGTTATGTATTAAACAAACAAGAGTAACCTAAATTCCGAGCACTTGCTAAACGTAGTGACTTTAAATTAACGAAGTTAAATCCGCTTATACTACCTTTTAATAACTAACCATTTAGAAAGGGAACTTATTGGTATGTACGACCTTTTTCAGGTAGAGACAAGCTTAGTTTTTCAATTAAATGTGCTTAGCATAACAGGTGGGTATTACACTACACTGTCTAAAATACTTTTTCTTTGGCTCGTGCTTGACCGCTATCTCTCCTGATGGTAAGCGATGATGTGATCGACGATGGAGCACGTTTCCCTAAAAGTGACCTATATTCACTCTCGACTTAAAGACCCCCACTTTGATTAGTTGATACTTATCATTTTTTATGTATCATAAATTAGTGCTTGTCTGCGATCCCACCTGATGAAAAGCCTCTTCACTCTAGCTTTGAAGACACCCAGATTAAAATAAGACTGGAATTAATGTAGGTTTGCTTTTATAATTGCAATTTGTTAATTTAGAGTTTCGCCATTATTCTACTTTATCGTAAGTTGCAACAATGTAGTCGGGGATTGTGCACGCTTTCCTAGAACCTAACACATTCACTAGTTATAATTGAAAACTCCCGCGCTATAACTATTGTCCAAACCAGACCGGATTTATCGGAAGATCGCTCGTTGCGGCAACATTTCGGCGAAACCTATATTCATGATTGGACGTTCTTCAGTTGAAATGGTGATGGTGATAATTAATCACAAATACAAACTACTAACTTTGATAACTCTTACTAAACTTAATGATGAAAGTTTCAAGGTAAAATACATTTAATTTCTATTAAGTCAAGTCATGACTAATGAGATGCAATTAATTACGTTTTGTTACGTTACCTCACGCCGACAGCCATGGAAGGTGAAATCTATTAAATTACCTGCGGGCAAAGAGCAAACACCTGAATTAATTGGGCACCCTATACAAATATCAAATGAATACAAAACACATTGGAAGGTGACAAATCAATGCAACCGTCCGTATACAGTTCGCTATCCAATAAATGGTCCTTTGTCTACAAGGAGGTATATTCAAATAAATTCTCACATAGTCACCACATACATCATCTACCTAGCCTTTTCCCAACTATATTGGGGTCGGCTTCCTGTCAAGCCGGATTTAGCTGAATACCAGTATTTTACGAGGAGCGGCTGCCTTCCAGACCTCCACTCGGTACTTCATGGCAAGTCACCACATTCATAAACTTACGAATTGATACCAGGGTGGTTTGCAGAAACAGGAGAATGCATTACGTCCTCCGCAACGGCTTCACCGATTTTTATGAACGTGTGTATATTCAGCAGGCCTTAGAATAGGACGTAAGCTATTGTTTACCTTCCAACCCCCATTATTTTCTTAAAATAATTTATTAGTCAGAACAACGTTTTCTGGGTCAGTTAGTCTTTATATAGGTATAGGAAATCCTTTTACTTTGTGTTCGGACGTCATACTCCCACAAATGTTGTGAGTACTCGTACTACACACCTAGCCTTTCTGAAAAACATACCAAAGGCCAGTAGGTATATGTCCTTCTATGTCTCCCTCCCGGCGTTTCTACTCACGTCCGTCTTGTAAATACCTTTTGTTACTCGCTTTTCATTCATCCTCTCAACATGTCCAAACCACAGTCCACTCTGTATTTTATATTGGAATCACTAAAACTAAAACGTGAATTCTCCCCGAAGGCCTCAAATAATAAAACACGTGCTCAAGAGAATGCTGAAATGTATTTAATGTCGCATACTCGCAGTCTACTTTGGAATATATTTTATGGAGCATAAAGTTCTTTTTTCAACTACATAGCAGCAACGCATACAATATTTTGGAAATCTTCAAAGTGTCATTATCATTATAGGGGTTCACTATGCCTCGGTTACGCGATAAAACTAAAAGTTTGGCAATACGGAAGATGTCACATTTTAATCAAATTACGAATATCTCTAAGTTGAATTTATCAAGGAAAACAAGTGATTTATTCATTCTATTTTAAAGTCAATCCCTTATCCCACTTTGTTGACGGGCTTTTTCGCCCCCAATAAACAATTCTTGTACAACACTAATACGTGAAAAGAATTTAATACAAATTCCAATTACTGCAAGGTAAATCTTTGAAACGTGGCATAAAAGGAAATTGTTTTACACAGAGCGCAATAAATCCATTGGAACGGTCAAATAAACAAAAAAGGGAACGAAGACTGGTCAAAAGTTTCCGAGCTGTGCCATTTGAAAAGATGGAAACATCTGTGGTCCTAACTGTCACTTCACAGGACCAGAACAGACCGCAAATTGTTTTAACCCGATATAAATTTTGGTCCTTTCGCACACCGTCCGATACGGATGAGTAGGACTCTCGAAATGTTTTAATTAGTTCGTGGAAAAGTAATATATCAATGTCCAGGTGGCCTTGTATTCGCCTTTCTTCGGATAAGTGAGCCGATAATCATTTAATAGGACGCTTGAAGATTTATTAAAGGTTCGCTTCGTTGGTGTTGGTTTACTCGTATTTTGCGTTGTAGAATGTATAGTTTTTTCTGCCAGGAGTTAATTTCTCATCATCTCTGTCAACCTATTTATTTATTTATACAAGAGGACAAAGGCGGACTTAATGCATTGAGGCATTCTCTACCAGTTATCCTTTGGGTGATGCAGAGACAAATTGTGGTAGGTTTAAACGTTAAAAAAGACATTATGTTATACAAATAAATAAGCTATAAATACAATATATGTAAGATATTTACGTATTTCTATTTTATTTTTCGTCGTAAATGGAAGAAAAATTGCAGTTATATCAAGTAATGAGTTGATATAAATATATTCTTCGCTTGGTTCTCATGATCGATATTTATAGTTCTTCCAAAGTTCTCATGAAAGTTTTAGTATCCCATAAAGAATATGAACAAACTAAAATATTGACGTAAACCATCTTATTAAAAAAAACCTTCAGAACTGGTATAAACCAAGACTAGTCTACTCTAGTTTGGTCTAGTTTTATTACGTTGCTTCTGGAGAGGTTCAAACGGTCAAAGGTTCAGGAGTGGCGGCCACGTACCGGGAGACACAGCGTTAGAAGGCGTTCTACAAGGTGGACCGATGACGGCGATGGCGAGAATTGCGGGAATCCAATGGATGCAAGACGCACAGAACCGGTTGTTGTGGCGACGCTTGGGAGAGGGTTATGTCCAGCAGTGGCACGTCTTTCGGCGTAGATGATGATGATTAAAGACTAATGTTAGTACTAGGGTTAGTAGTATTAAAATGTGTTTTGATTACAAAACTAAGACTATTTGACGATTTTAAAGTATAAATGTTATTCGTATAAGAGTTAAAAAAGGTAAATATTGTGATACATGAACCTCTGGTTTCTGGAAAAAAAATATTTATAAACGCAAGTTAAGTATTACGACTGCTTGTTAAAATAATTCGACCAATCACAACCGCTAACAAAGTTAGATAATTATTTTATTAAATTAATTTTGCTATAATTGTTCCGCCAGAGTTGCGGGATTATTCGAAAAAGTTACTGCGGGGCTATCGCAAAGGGCAACTGAAAGAACAAAGGTGTTTAATAAAAGCCTGACAGTCTCTCGCTCCGTCGCGAGCTTGAAGGGTTATTCGATAATTCCCATCGAAAAAAAAGGCCCTTGTAATTTAGACTAATATGAACAGGGCCCAGCAAGGCCAAACATGGTGTCCAAGAACGTTTTGGTACAATAAGGCTGAGACCTCCTGTTCCGCCCTAGAACGGGAGAAGTTATTACACTATTTCCCACCTGAAAAAAAAGACTAATACAAACCATTACACCAGTTGACACTACCTACCCTCAGCACTCTCAACCCTCATCATTCACCGCATTCACCTCCAAATATTATTTACGCCTTCTCCCATAAAGCACCAATATCGACGTATCATGCACAAAAGCACCTTATCAAGAATAGTCCACGGTTTCGTAAGTACTAAAAAGGTTGACATACGCGTGCCCGTATCTAAGTTCCGCACTAAAAAGGTCAATGAATTTTGTTATTGTTGCGCTGGCTGACATGGTAGTGTTGATAGCTTTTTTTTAAGATGGGAAATCATTAAAATGACTTAAGGAAGAGGGCGTGTCACACTTCTATTGACTAAAACCTACTCCTGTTCCTTCTTTGCCCTCATTACAGGCTGCCTAGGGTCTCTTTTGTCAATCCAGGCCCTAGTAGGCTTCGACCCTTTCGGGCCCCTTCGGTTTGCTGACATATATTGAGGCGCGCGTAGAACAATGCGCGCCGTCGACGACATGGGCTTGGTCCGGGCAGTAGTGTTGGAAGTAGCCCAATACTGCTGTGCCAAAAGGTTCGGTACGGTACTGTAATACTGGATACAGCCTTTTTGTTTTATGTAGGTTTTAAACTGCGACAAAATGTAGGCACCATTCTCACATTACCGTGGGCTGATAGGCTTGCGGATGACGAGCTATATGTAGCACGCCGTCCAGACGTCTGGTAACTGTCCCGACTGAGCCTGAGTCTCGTGTAAGGTTTCACACGCACCTCCAAGAAATATCAGCAAAGCCATAGGTTGACTTCTAAATTGGAAACCCGTGTCCTAAAACGCAAAGGGTAAAAGGAAAGAACATAGGTGTAGTTTTAGTCAGTAAAAGTCTTATGCGCGCCTTCCTGCTCCACCCTAGAGCAGGAGAAGCCGCAAGACGATTTCCCAAAAAAATGCACCATTACTACGTTGTACATTGTAATCTAGAAGTATCTACCAAAGGATTTTACATCGATAAATTGCTAGGTGCATCTACATAGTTTTTGCTCAACTATGTTGGGGATCGGTTTCCAGTCTAACCGGATGTAGCTGAATACCTGTATGGTATGGAGCGACTATCTATTTGACCTCCACAACCCAGAAATTGGGTTACACGATGCCCTTTGGTAAGACTATGGTAACACGGCTTAACATATGTAGTTCCTGAGACACGGAGAAATCTTTTGTATTAAGATGGCCACCCATTCATAGATCAACCTCAGCCGGCGTTAATTAACATTGGAGATGGACTTGTGCGGCTGTTTTATTTTTAGCAATGAGCTCCTTTATAAATTACTAAGAAAAAGGTAGTAAATGAAAATAAACAAATACCAATATAACCTAAGCAAGCAACAAATAATTGTCATTATCGCAAGCCGTTGCCAAATCAACCCGAAAAAACACAATAAAACGACAAATAGGATCATTAAGAAATAACCCACACAACTGTAAGGTTACGACTTATATAACGCCAACCAATAATGCAGGATAACTCATAAAATCTTTACTATATTTTTATTAATACAGATAGATCCAAAAATAACTCATAAACCCGATTTCTTCGATCATAAATCAGAGCCAGGCTGTTTACAAAGCTTGGCTTTTAGACCAATGCGCGGCTTTATTGCTTGCCAACAAATTGTTTTATATATATAGCCGATACGGGCTCCCGTTACCTAACACAACCTAGTTTAAGTTAAGCAAACCATTAAAACTGAAACTGAAACTCGTTGGTAATAAGCTTAGGTACTGAAACCTACAATTTATGTTGTTTAGTCTTTCTTTTTATTAGTGTTGTACCTAACCTGTGTTTGAACAGTACGGGTAAACCCAATGCTTGGTGATGTAAGTGTTGGGAGAGGGATTAAAATGTCTAGTTAAGCAGCCATTTTACATAACGTGAATATGTATTTTTGTCACGGTATATTTGGTAATTAATGACATCACTTAGTCTCGACAAACAGGCTGACTACCAATTCAGCATAATTACATGTGGGCATGCCACAATCGCGGCAATAAGTCCCCTCTTTGAGGAGCAGGACACGGTTGTTTTGGAAGTTTCTTGTTTCGAATTGTATTTGCCTAGAGGACACCGTAGGACTCCAACGTATAGGTCTGACCCACTTGGGCGTAATGTGGAGACGATCGGTTGCAGCGATTTTTCGCGTCCGCTTTGTACCACGACCTGGACCAGGCTCCAGGTCGTGGTACAAAGCATAAGGGCATGGGAAGCAGTCCTAGTAATGTGAGAGAAGGCGCTAGTGGAAAGCGTGGATTTGCAGTGGCATCGCGATTGCCGATCATCGTAGGCGCAGACGGCGAGCGATAGGCACCTTGCCGTCCGGTAAGAACCAGGCAAAGGTCCACGGCCGTTATTTTGTACGAGCTCCTCATTAAGCTGTCAGCATAATTGACAGAGTCACAAAGACTGAAACCAGGAACGCCAAGGGCCACTGAAGGAATACAAATAGCAAAAGTCTGACGGGCGTAAGTCTCGCTCAATTCAGAGTGAGAAAAGTTAGTTGAATATTTCCCTCCCTAAAAAAAGGAAGAAAAAGTCAATTAAAAGAAGCAAAAAAAAAATAAGACCGAACATTGTAGTGCTACATTTTAACTACAGTCTGTTTAATCAATCAACAAACGAATCTCCAATAAACATAACAAAGTAGTAGACTCCAATACTAGGGAAAATGAGAAAACAAAAATGTCTGTGATAAACTTCAGTTAGTGAAAAAATACTTCTGGCAACAAAACAAATGACAGTATCAGACAAACAGGACAAAACAACAAACCTACTACGAGTTTATTTTTTGTTCCCATTTGTGGGGCCAAAATTCTATCTAATACAATGTTTAATGTACCGGCGTTATATAACTAGGCAAGAACGTAAACTCGGCTAGTTTGGCTTATACTAATAGACTAACCCGCGACACAAACTAATACATTAACTGGAAATCGTTTGCATTCGAGCCATTCGAGGTGTAATTTAGGCCATGTGGTTTGATAAAGAGTGTGCAAGGCCAAATTAATTTGGTTTTGATTCTGGTGAATTGTCTGATCGGATGATGAAGGTGAATTAAACAAAAAATACATAGTGTTAAGAATACTGAATTGCAAAAACGTAGACGGGTGAATGCCTGATTTTTGTAGCTCATTTTTCTTTACATTTCTTCTTAATTGTACTTATGATTGCAGTTAAATCGCCAGACAGTAAAGAATTAACATGTATTTTAAGAATTCCCAATTACTGCAGCCTATAAATTTTTGTCTGTGACTCTAAAACGCAGCCCACACATATACTGTCAGCAAATACACGAAATGGGAGCACAGAACCCATTTTAGTAGATTTTAAGTTTTGTTGGATAAGTACTATATCAATGCGAATACTGAATGGAAGCCAAGTCTAGGGTCAGAGTGGCGACGCTCCGTCTCGCCAAGAAACAGTCCATGAAAATTTGCTGCAAATATATTAGCCCGTGCGGAGCCCGCTGACCTATATTTCGACCTTAATATACAGCAAATACATGACGTATGAACAGTTATCTTACTAGTATTATTCTAGATATTAACCACTATATTACTATGTAGCTTTTTCATAGTCTACAAGCACTGAGGACCTTTCATGCTCACAGACAATTAAAGCCAGATACACACGAACGTTTACGATGATAAATTTACTTAACCTTATTTTTTGTGCTTGTCGCCCCGTTGCCAAGCCTTTGTTATAGAATTTGGCACTGAAATAGCATTAATTATCAAAGATATCTACGAATGGCAACACGGAGAGAATTGATGATGTACTCTCAGAGACAAACACTGCCCGGTACCGGTCGTTGCTCAATTATGGAAGTAACAATAACGAAAGACCTGTCATAATACGGGGACCACAGTAGTGATATATTGTTAGTAGAGATACCTAACCACTGCATAGTTGGAGAAACACAGGAAATATTTTCATATAATTTAGAAAAGGCAAATCAAAAGGCATCTGATCCTTTTGCCAGGTAAATTACGTGAGGTCACCATCATGCTCGGCAAACTGAATGCTAATAACGTTAAGAAGATTGCCGTCAAAGAGGATATTTACTGGTTCACAAGTTTGTAGAAATCCGAGCAAAATAAAAGACATTTTCCTATGGGGTGGCCGCTAGCAAAGCCGGGATTAATGTCGTCCGACATAAAAATAACAAATACAGAACTGTCTTCATGAGTTAGGTCGTAGAATATTAGAGCTTACAAATTGCTAGACCATTGAACCACGTTTGTTGGACATGTAGTCACGTGCAACACGTCTACTCATATCTAATGCAGTAACTATCTGTGTCGGCTACTTGAAATGTCTTCTGAAATCTACTCAAAAGGTCAAATATTGTACAAAAACCAAACAAGCAATAATTTCTTACCTAAAACGTTAAAATATTTACAAAAGCACTTAGCCCTTTCTATTATGACTTTTGAATTCAATTCATTTATTGTAATTACAAACGTTCGGTCCCAAAAAGACATACATAAACCCCTAAGTGGATAATATCCCAATGAATCTTGCCCAGACACAGTAACGGTTGGTAATATTCAGAAATCCTTTAATCCTGGCGCTATAAAATACGTCCAAACGTATCGTGAAATACATCGCGATACTGAAACAGATTCATTAAGGCTTTAGCAGAAAGTGTTTCTAGTAAGTTTTTGAAATCTTTGTGAATATACAATCAGAATTTCTTAAGGTTTATCAAGAAACAATGACAGCGACGTCGCTTCAAAGTTTTGGAAGTAACATTACAAATTCATCAAGACTTGATGTAAAACTAACGATCTTTTCTAATGGTAAAAGCATTCAAAATCTTGGAGAAAAGACATTTTCGTTGAAAACTTAGAATTCGTAATTAAGTTAATAGTATGCGTGTTAATTATTTTTAATTTAAGATTTATGATTCAAGGAGAATTTACGGGGCCGCGGAAATCCAATGAATATGAGACGCACAGGACCGGTCGTTATGGCGACACTTGTAGGAGGCCTTTGTCCAACAGGAGACGACTTTAAGCTGAAATTATGATGATGATTGCAATAAAATTGTCCATCTCGTGAAAAGGAAAACACAATTTTAAGTCATAATTGTGAATTAACAAATAACAAGGTAGTGTTTTGTTTTACTAATCAACACTGGAAAGCGCTTCAAGCAGCTTTTCTGTGCACCTAATTAGAACAGAAATACTCGTAGTTGTTTGAATTTGTTCGTCGACGCCTTTGGACCAGAATTAAACTGTGAATTGCTGCAATCTTAAGTTTAGTCTATACTGGTGAAGATATTTCTTGTTTGCACTTTCCGCTGACCAAGCATTAATATTGTTTAAAGCTAAGTGCTTTCTCCGTAAGAAGGATGGAAGAGAATATAGATATATCTAAATGCTATGTACGGATTAGTGGGTACTAAATCATACATAGGATAGTGTACCAGTTAATTACAGTAAGAGGCTGAAAACGATATTATTAATAAGGCTTTTAAGTAAACGTTTCTATGACACAACTTACTCACGCGAAACTGTTTGATAAATTTAATATATTTGACAAGTTAAAAACATGTGATGGAAGTAATAAAACGACGTTTAACGAGAGAACTCTCAACTGAAAATATATAATTTATTAATATGAGTCAAAAAGTTTGGAGAAATATAATTACTTTTCATGTTAACGTCAATGCTTTGACATTGGGAATTGAAGTTAAGAGTAATATGATTCCGCTCGGAAATCTTTTATTTTTATAGATATTTTACTTTCCATTTGGTATAAAATATTTTTCTTGTCATTTCACTTTAGACTACTCAATTTACCTTAATTTAAGACTCGTGCCAAAGTTATTTATAGTACCTATATATTTAAAATAGGCAGACATTTTCAATGTCTAGCTAATTGACCGAGTATAATTTTAATTAGCGTTTCCTGAAAGCTTAAAATAAATCTGTCATCTAAGCAAAGTACTTACTGAAGTACTAATTTATTAATTGAAAGCATCTTTATTCTAATCTTCTACTCAGTCGGTACAGTCTTGCCAGAGTGGTCCTGGAAATCATTATTCTAATACTAACGACAAAATCTTGATAACCAAATCCGTGCCAAACCTTTTTTACTTAAAACGTTTCTGAACCATTTTAGCGTTTAGCTATTTATTTTATTTTGCCCGATCACATGACAGGTTACGGTAACCATGACAAAATGTCTTTAAAAGGTTTTCATAGGGAACGCAATATTCATTATGTCACGCTTGCGGTTTGTAGCAGCCCGAGGTCATGAATTAAGGTAGAACCATTATACTAGACAGGAAATTTGCACGCCCCGCGTTTCGGGTGCGTATTATGGCGTGTTAGTACTACGAAATTAGTAATGTTATCATACTAATGTTTTATTATGAGAGGATTTTCTGCTAGCTTCTTGGTTATTTCGGGCCGTTTGTTTGTGCTTTAGTTAACTTTTATTAATATGGGGCAGGTTTGCAATTTCAGACGGACTTGGCTTTACTCTGTAACAGCCTATGTAATGGGAGATATTTTCTAAACCTTAATTCTGGAACGGTGCTCAAGTAACTCCGGTTAAGTATAATCTGAAATTAGTATCAAATCAGTTTAGTATAGAAACAGAACACCTACCGTTATATGTAAAGAAAGCACCCTATATCTCTTACTTTTGACCTTAATGAAATATAGACATATTATTTTAATGTTAATTAATTATTTTGTTCATTAACTATTTTTAGCCTGAAGCACAGATTCGTCCTGATTCAGGGTAGAAAAACAACAGTCAGAGGCTTTTATTACTGATTATCGAGAACTATGGAAAGACTTCGGCCGCGGCCCCTGCCGAACAGATGACCTTTCATGACGTCTTATAATTATCATAATTTCAGTGTGAAAGAGATGAAGCTATAAAAGTATATCACCTCTGCAGGGCGTATAGCACTCTTTCTAACACCAGATTCATGCGAATTTTAAGGCTATCAATAGCTATCGTACCAGTTTATAGCTAAAAATAGATTGATTAACAATACGGAAACACGTAACTCCTCTAACTTTTCCTCGGTTGCGTAATAATCTTTATTTTCGTCCTGAAAACCTATTTTCAGGTCGTTGTTTGTTGTTCATTGCGGAGGTATAAGGAAACTGACGCACATAATATACGCTCGATGGCCCTTAATTTATATACTGAGGGTAAATAAAGATGGTGCTGCGGAATACAAACATAATATGGTGTACGAAAATAAACTACGAGTACATAACGTAGTATTTTATGTAGTTTATTTTGTAGGGGCTTTTATTCGAAAGAGGGTCGTACTTTTGTTATGTAGTGAATGACAATTGAAGTTTTTTTTCATTGGATTTTTTTTTTAATATTTAGTCTTCATTGTCTGTCATGTTTATGAGATAAACGTATGTATGCCAAGGATAATGGTAATGTCTAGAAGATTCTAATAAATATCGCAATATGTGAAATTGTCAATTTTTTGTAAATAGAATAAAATTCAATAAAATTTGATACTTATCGTATCCATTAGTGTATGTTTGAAAAAAAAACTTAACACATTTAATACCTATAATTTATAACGGCTAGCTCAAATTATTTTAATAAAAAATAGTAGTTGCTGGCATTGGCTCCGCTTGCTCGATCAATTGTAGAAAAGTGTTCCAAGTGAATTTAGTATTCCCGGGATAAATTAGTATCCAACGTTAGTACGTTGAATACTATTTCCAAGACATGTTTTACTCGTGTGTCAAATTTTATCCAAATCCTTTCAGAAATTTGAGCGTGAAGAAGTAACAAATATACATTCACATTATATCACACTCACAAACATTCGCCTTTATAATATATGACTGTTTAGCTAATCTAAAACACAACAAAGCCTACATTAGTGAAACATGAACTTGTGTTGCTTTTCTCACATTTCCGTATTTTCGTATTTCTAACGATCATAACAAATGACTGTTGCCGCGTGTTGCGTAGGTGGGACTGTGTTACAGACGTATAATTTCTGCACGACACACTTCACAGGAATCCATATCTATTGGGGATAAAAAGAAGCCTTACTTTTCCGTGACGAGAGCCCCTTTTCAATGTTTCTCTTTATCTTTTGCCCCATTAACAAATATACCTATACAAGAAAATGTTATTTCACGTCGTCTTCAATTCGCGAAGACTCAATTTCAAAAGATTGTCAAAGATACCTTACAGGTCCTTTTTTATTTCGGAAAATGACGGTGTAATCAATTTAATAACAGCTTTTATTTAAGGAAAAGGCATCTTACAGTAAAGCCACATTAATGTTACTGTCCAAGAAGATGCCCAGGGCGTCGAGAGTCGTCAGTCGACTCTTGGCCGGCGAGTGATGGGTAGCTCACCATCCGGTAAGGACCAGGTCGCTGTTAGGGCCAATGTCTGCCAGAACTGTGGAATAGTTCGAAAGAGTTATGCTATTTTTTTATAGCTGTCCTGAAACGTAAAGGGCAACTAAAGGGTCAATGGTGGGTTTTAGCTAGTAAAAGTCTGACTCTCCCTTTGACACCAAATCTGGAGAAATTATTTCAGACCTCCCGCATCAAAAAATAAATGTCGGATAACTAAATGTAGTAACTTCTAGGAATGATATTTTTAGTCACACAAGTTTTAGAATCCGTATTGTTTGTGCCTAGCAGTGAGTTTGCACAATTTCATTTAACAAGCAAAGTTTTACAAAAATATTTAGCAATAACGTACTCTTGCATCGGAACTAGCACCTAACCGTCAGTAATCGCGTTTGTAGCCACTAGACCAACAAGGCAGTAAAGTGAAATATTAACCTAGTAAATATTTAATGGAGTTACAAGGCCAGACCAACACAACTATGGCAGTTTTTGAGGTATGGTGGTTTGTGGTTATCTCATATTAATGAGTTGGTCACGCGAATATCAGTAGGACATGAAAGCATTCGGGGTGAATATACGGCCTTCAAACATGGTGGGAGGAGGGGGTGTAATAAATAGCTCTGACGTCATAACATAGAGTAAGGAGATAGTTGCAGAAGGCTAACTTCACACAGCGAGTGAAAACAGGGATGCTTTTCAAGCACACAGAACCGTACGAATGAAGAAGTCAAACAGATGACATTCACAAGTAAGTATCAACATATATATCTATTTAAACTTGGTGTACAATAGACGGAGTTAATGTAACATTCGGCATTCTCTATCAGTCAACATCTGAGTTATAATAGACTTTACACAATATATGAATAATAAGAGATATATGAAAATAGTGAGGTACCATTAAGATTAGTTACTTGTTACGATAAAATACGAATGCATGCTATAATAAAAGTTTTTTTTTAAATATTATGATTAACTGCAAAACATACCTAATTAAAGGAACCCAAAACATCATAATTATGACGAAAGATCAGATATAGTTCCAGACACTTAAAGGAAAACAGGTGCGTACGTAAACTTCAGTATATGTGTGTGCGTTTTACCTTCTCTAATTTTCTGTTCTGTGGCTCAAACGTCATACAATTCTAAATGGGACACACATGTCGCAAACATGCTCGCATTCAATTCGAACGTGCATTGTTTGAAGGAAACTGTTATTAATGTTCTAATTAGTTTATTATTAGAATTAATTATGTATTTAACAACGGTTTTAAATTGTGGCATTATAACAGGCCTACACACACCGTGGAAATTTCTTTTAAAATTCATATTTACTTGAAGAAAAAAATGATCACATTATTGAAAAAAAAATAGCCTGTTTTATAGTCTTTAGTGGAATATAACGGAAGGGGTTACATTGGAATCGAATATGGAAACAATGTTACTATTTTTTTATCGGAATCAAAATCGGAATCGGAGGCGGAGGCAAAAACGTGAAACACTACTAAAACTAATTAAAAATGCGACAACTATAATATAATAATAATAATAATATAATATTCCACAACTTTCACACAACATCATCTAGTCCCAAACTAAGCAGAGCTTGTATTATGGGTACTAGACAACTGATAAACATACTTATATATTTGTAAATACATACATGCTATGAAACAAAATAATAGAGGAAAGAGTAATCGACAGAAAGCACGCGGAAAAGTGGTTTCCCTCGCGACATGACATGTAAAGACTGGATTGTACATACGATATAACTTCCGATTAAAATTTATTGGAACCGAAATCGGAACCGGAGGTGAAAAAATTATCGGAAGTTACTAGTTTCTTTTGGAATCGGGATCAAACCTCCATAACATCTCTATGAAACGGCAACTACTGGTTTTTATCACAATTTTTATACTCACTGCAAATTGCAAAATAAAAATTTTCCTTTTTTTTTGTATGTATTAATGGTGTACTTGCAATAAAGCATATAATAAATAAATAATAAATAAATAAATTTTACTGACACCATTTGTATTTAAAAAACATAAAATGTTTTCTGTTTGTTATATATTCCAATGGTAAGAAAACCACAAAGTGAGATACATTGGTGCATATTGAAACCGGAAAACATACGGTAAAGGAAAAGAAAGTAATGAGTTTTAAAACAAAACTCGTACATAAAGTTTGGCTCGAAAACCGCTTGACATCAAAAAGTATGATATGAAATATGCAATTGGGTTATGAGTATGACTTTTGGAAATGAGCTTTCATTATTTTGTAGATGAGACGAGTCTTTTGAAAAAAATGCTGTTGGATCATAATATAGACACATGGCCAGGGAAATAATTTTATGAAAGGCACATTTAGGAATCATAAGTGCAGTAGCATACCATAAATAAATATCCAAATAATTGTGAATTGTGTTAATATTTTTTAGAGGGGTCAATGGATCATGACTATTTTTTTTTAATTTGTAGCTTATAATGTAAATTATTGAAAAAACTAATTGTTGTCCATTGAACTTCTACTACAAATACATTTTACATGTCTTAATATTGATAGGGAGCAACTAGACTCTTGAATCTGACTGTACCTACCAAAAAAAAATGGCACATCTATCTAAATACAAAGTCGATTATTAAAGGGAGAAATGACTTATAGAGTAGAAATCTATGAAAAAGGGAAACAGTAACATAGAGAACATGCTACGCCAACCCTTTTTCAAGTAAGATATTGAATGTAAGAAGGCTAATGAATTGCTCAGACTTCACCAATTGCTCAAACTTTATCAGCGCAAGTTCGATCCTGTATGGATTACTACTCTAATCTTTGAGACGAATTTGCCAGATACTAAGTAGTTTAATGTGTTCGATTCAATTCAGAAACGAGGCAAGAGGATCATTGCCAATGATGCACTCGTTGAAATTAATGCTTCAAAGTATTTAGCATCGACGTTTAGTTGCCAACGTGTCTCTTGACATCATGGGTACACATGGTGGACAGTTCACCCATTCAGACAAAACAATTTTGGTTATACGTTGATTGTACCGACAACTAAGGAGTGGAATTTCCTAACGGAATCTATTTCCTAACAGCTACAGCCTGGGGATCTGAAAGCAAAACTGAGTAGGCTGCTTCTAGGTAAGCATGCTCCATCGTCGACCATATCATCGCTTACCATCTGGTGAGTTAGTGATCAAGTGCGAGCCTATCAATACACAAAAAAAATTGACCATTATTTCCACTGCTCTTTCTTCCTAGATAAATTATACTCTGTGCCATCCTTTGGTAGCTCAAGACAATAAATAGTAAAAAGAGAATATTAATTTAAAGACTGTCAAAGCCAATATCCTCAGAATAAATTATTGCATACTCGTAAATCGCACAAGAGTTTACTGAAAAGGTAAACATAGAGATGATTTAACTTTTTATAGCTACAGTAACAACATCCTTGTAATTTTCGTATCAAGTCGAAGAAGAAGATCTACAATGATACGCAACGCTTAATTATGGTAAGGATGGGTAACCATCTTAAGATTTCGAGATTCCTTCGTGCCTTGGAAAGCACGTGAAGTCAGTTTGAAGTCGTTTTGGAAAAGGCTATTCAGATCTTACTCTTAGTCATGTTCTGTTTTAGGTGGGAAATTAACAAATGACTTCTCTCGCTCCAGAGTGGAACTAGAAGGCAT
Organism: Mythimna separata; assembly: GCA_030763345.1. Classification (NCBI taxonomy): domain Eukaryota; kingdom Metazoa; phylum Arthropoda; class Insecta; order Lepidoptera; family Noctuidae; genus Mythimna; species Mythimna separata. The sequence goes on from CM061180.1 coordinate 13,821,947, forward strand.
GTGAGACTTGTGTTGACTAAAACCCACCTGTGTTCTTACCCTTTGCATACTAGAACCACGCTTAATCTTTCTAATTAATATTTATTCATGCTATCAGACATAACGTTTTCATTCAAAAGCGATATGTTAAATAAAAAACCTGAACTAATCTCTTAAAAGCTGCTATTGAATTCATCGGCTTATGTTTAACATTAAGAGAAAAATGTATTTCTGAGCTCAAACAGAAGTCACAATATTGATACTTTCATAGTGATATTGAATATAGAAATGTTCGCTACGATAAACAACTTGAGTAAACATACAAAATGCCTTTTTCTGAACAAAATCATGTGGAGTGGAATGATAGGTAAACGGCGAATTGTTCAAGGTTTTATGTTATTTATATTATTTAAAGGAGTAAATCCGACTCTAGTCTTGCCATGAAGTACCGTGTTACCCCAGTTAATGGGATGTGGAGGTCTGGTAGGCAGCCGCTCCTCATAAAATATTGGTATTCAGCTAAATCCGGCTTGACTGGAAGCCGACCCCAATATAGTTGGGAAAAAGCTAGGCTAGATGATATATTATTTAAAGGAGAAACTGACTGACTGGACCACCACCACATGGATAACACCAGGGACTGATGATGACTGATGATGGTTCACTGATTAGGATACTGAAATTTTATACAAGGTTTCCTTTTATTACGTAGGCGAGCAACAACATGATTTTCCAAAATTTACACCCTAAAAGGATGAAACGGGGTCGAAAGTTTGTACTGAAAAACCTACTTTCACACGAGTGGAGCCGCTGGAAGAAGCTAGGATACCTTTAAACAAGGTGCAGTTTCAAATTTGCAAAAAAATTTAGGAGGTTGTTTAAAAACTTATGAATAATCCTATAAAATACGATACCTGGTCAAAAATACTTGTTATTTTGGCTTTTTTTTTGTGTAACTTAAACTAGTGCTTGATTGCAATCCCACCTGATGGTAAGCAGTGAATAACATTCAGAATAAACATCTTTCACGACCCGTTGCGACTAATCGCGCGTTAATATGTGCCTGTGTGCGTGAGTGCGATAGTTTGTAAGGGGCGTGGGTTTTAGTCAGTAAAAGTCTGACACACTAAGCTCCCAACGGGGAGGAGTTATTTGACGATTTTCAACTTAAAAAAAACATAAGCGTCGGCACCTTTTAAAGATCTTTAACAATCGTTACGGGTAGTTAGAAGCCATACAATCTTAGTATCTTACATCAGTATTGCCAAGCAGTCTAGTGGTATCCTGTTACTGGGTTGTGAAGGTCAGATAGGCAGTTTTAGGTAAAATAATGGTGGTTCAGTTGAATCTGATGGGACAAGAAGCCGAATTTTAGTTCAACCTTTTGGATGTATGAAAAGGCTCGGCAAATTTATTGGCTGTTTCGAGCCTTTTCAAAATTAACATTTAAGCGACATACATATAAGCAGTGGGTTTTAGTCAGTAAAAGTCTGACAAGCCCTCCCGCTCCTCCCATGAGCGGGAGAAGTCATTCTGAGGATTCCCCACCTAAATTCGTTCATAATTATGGTAAATACTAATATTATTAGCGCAGTGGCAATTGGCTGTTTCGCTGCATGTTGTGGGTTCAATTCTAACAAATAATTGCATGGCCTACTGGCAGATTATATGCTACAGGTAGTTGCTCCGGGTCTAGGTGTCGGTATGTGATTTTACACGTTTGTGATCGCACTAACGATACAAGAATTAATCTTAATGTTTAAAATAATATGACAAAATACAAAAAAAAACAGGATTGAAAACCCACTCCCGCACATGTGCAAATTTTCGCGCATGATATTCTTCCTAAAAAGGGTTGTGGATTGATTTACCTGTGATGATCTACCTGATGTTCCGTATTCAGTCAAATGAATGAATACAGAAAAACAGGTAAATTATGACCTGAATTAAAACACAATTCTACTTTAATAGCTGTGGTTACTTTTGTACCAGTGCACAGTGGTGCCAACGTTCCCATGGACTTTGAATTTACATGCGAATGAAGCCGCTGGAAAAAGTTAGTGTAAACTTAATTACGTCGTGGTTGGCACAGTGGCTTAGTGAATAGGTTATACTTTTTATGACGTGGGAAATCATCAACTGTCTTCTCCCGCTCTATGTGGAACGAGAGAATTTTAGTAATTAAAACTTTCGCGAGGGCCACGGTAACTCTTTCCAACAATCCGCTGCAATGGCTTTTACTAGTGTAGGTAAATATTTTTGCTTACTAATTCTGGGTGCGCTATGCAGGTAAAGGTGCCGAATATGTTGGAGTAGCGGGGTATAGTGTTATATATAATTATAGTGTTATAGACAGAGATTGTGCCTGCGAGAATAACAACTGTCTACATAAGAAGTTCTTAAAACGAACTGAAGGTGAAAAGCGGCGGGTCTTTGCGCGGAGAGCGGTGCGTAGGTGGCACATACTATTATACCAACGCCTCACACCGCGGTGCGACGGCACTTCAACGTTTTATCACGACGAAGATTCGATATACTTTTGGTTTTTACGTACCTAATTAAATAAAAAATAATAATAAAAAAAACTAACTCTGATTTTTGAAATCCTACGTATTTCATGTCACTATTCCCACTAACGCTATTGGAAATACAATGGTCGAGCAGCAACAACCGCCAAACTGAACGAAACTATACCAATAAACGCTACTTGTCTTCGCTAATATTATAAAGAACTGATTTTTTTCTTTGATTTTTTTTATGTTTTAAAACTCCTTGCTTGATTTTAAAAACTCTTTTACTATTAGAAAGCTACATCACTGCTAACCATCAGGTGGGATTGCAGTCAAGCACTAGTTTATGTTATACATTAAAAAAAATCTTCACTGACAAATATGGGCTATTTATTTTCTATTTTCATGCGGGCGAAACCGCTAGCTAAAGCTAGTAATTAATAAGTGTCCTATGAAAAGTAAAACTTAGATCTTACTTACTACCTAACTGCAATTTCCACTTGTCTTGTCTACTTAACAAAACAGGTGTGTATGTCGGTGTTTTACCGCCAGCATACTGAAAGCTTCAGATGTGCCACACTTGTTAAAAAGTTTCCAGTGTTAGAATATTCAAGTAATCTGTTTCTATAAGGCTTTGTTAACTTTTCTGAGCTTTCACTTAGACCAGACTGAGGAGAAACTTAGACGTTGCATGTAGTACCTTAAGTTATTGTTTTAAAACGTTGTTCCATACTACGATCTATTCCCGTATCATGAGTGTGTTCAGACACGTGTAAACTCACAAATACAAGACAGAAAAGGATCTGGGTTTTTTTTTAGGTTGAAAGTCATCCAATGACTTCTCCCGCTTTTGGGCGGAGCGGGAAGGTAAGTCAGACTATTACTGACTAAAACCCACGCTTGTTCCTTCTTTGCCTTCGTTCCTTCGGCCATCGAGTTAAAGAGAGCCAGACCTAGAGCAACGATCTGTAGGCTGTATAAATATTTGTTCCGTGCTGAAATCAGACCCGCGACCCACAATAGCTCTTCCAGTGCGTCAAACGTGCAGTCACAATACAATCAAACATACACGCTTATGGGTCAAAATCATAACCTTTCTTTCGACTGAGCCGTAGTCGGGTAAAAAACCAGGAAGTTGTTTGATGTTCGTGTTTAACAGTGCCTTTTTGTTTAAGCCGAGGATTGTTTAACCTACTTTCAGAAGGGTCAACTTGAGTGTCCACGTGTCCACCTATACTTGGGTTGTTGGAACGTCAAAATTTGTTTCTATTGACAATACATGTTACAACTTGGTTTAGAAACGCATAGCACGCGATTTGCAACATAGAAACTGAATGGGGGCTAGCAATACATACGTTTTGCAAAATGCATGATACAAATAAAAATATTTTTGATTTTTTAGGGAATAGGTCTACAGTTTTGGACCATATTACCTTGTCTTAAGTCCATGTTTTCTTGAGTGATAACGTTTTAGTTTTTAACGTTAATTTCTCTGTGTAGTGTCATTCTGATGTTTTTGTAGTATTTTATCCAGCAAATATATCAAGTCAACCAAACTTTGCTGAGGTAGTTAAAACTGCAATACAATTCCACTGGTCAACAAAATTTAAACATCCCCATGCCACACGATTTTTTTTTTATTGTCTTAATAAAATAGGGTGCTGTGAATAAAAATAAGCAGATCATTTTTTTTTATCACCCATGAATTTTATTTATTTAGCTGTCATCGATTATAAGGAAAAAAATAGACGGTTCTCAAGAAAAAAATAAAAAGTAACAATGAAGCAAAAATTAACACGGTTTTCTGGCATATTTGGCTTCCGGTTGGTTTCTTTTAATTGTCCAACAGTAGTCGGTCAACATTCTTGGACTCCATTTACCTTGATAACGCTTTTCCATGGCCGAAATGTCTTGATGGAACTATTCTCCATGAAAAATGTATAGCGTGCGATATTGATGTGCTATTAACTCTATGCTATATGCTATTATATTATGGCGTAGTGTGAAATGGGTTTAACACCGAAATAGCAATCCGAAACATGAATCTAGGCTCAGTCCATATCATAGGAATGGCAAACGTAAAAAATAAAAATATGACGTAATCCTTTCTTCCAATCTAATAAATTTTTACACATGTTATACAACAAATGTGTGGGGCCCAAAGTTTGTTTTGATGAGCAACCGAAAAGGAAAAATACTCGGGATAACACTGCAATATTAGCTTTATAAAATTTCGTCATAGTGTTTTGAAAGTCAATTCACCACAAACATAACAAAAAGAGTTAGGATTGTTACTAAACTTTCTTGATATATTCGCAAAAGCACAGTATTTGACTTAAACCAACTCATTTTAAATTAATGAAGGAAACGAATGTGATTATCGCTGTTTTTTTACGAACGTTCACGTGCATTTATCGCTATAAAGCCAATAATGAAGTAGGCTTATCACAAGAACACTGAGGGTGATTGAAACAAAATAACTGCACTTTCGTAATGAGGATAGGTAGCCAAAACAGGATTACCTACAAGAGTTCGTGTGGCATAACCACTGTTGATCAGTGTTCTCAGCTCTGATTTTACCGAGATCGTGCCTGTTTTATTGATTGCACATATTGTCCAGTTACGCAGGCACTTATTTACAAAAAACACCATTATAACATCACAATATCCACTAAGAATCTTTCTTTCTCTTAATTTTCTAATAATTAAAACAGTCACTGAATTTCACTCGAAAAAAACTGGCTAAAAATTTTGATCAGAATAAATAACAATATTGCCATAACCAATGATTATATAAAAAAATATGTGAAGGTTATTAGTATTCAACCATTGTTATCGTTAGTTTTTATTGGAAGTTAATAATATTGGTAAGAGTACTTTGTAATTATCTACAAGTTATAAAATTGTTACCTTGCTCAGCAATTTTGAAACTGAACCATAGTAATGTTTTTATCACAATTAAAAAAACTTTATTTTCCCGCACCAACCCATAACTCTTTGCAGAAAGATAAAAGATGTTTTGTTAGAATTCTGAGAATATCCACCCGATCTTTATTACATTTCTATTTTGTTGCGTTGCAACACTGGTTCTCTTCGTCTATGCAACATTATAAAGAGGATTTGTTGGTGAAAAATAAACTCGAGAACTACTGGACCCATCTCAAAACTTCTTCCTCCCTTAAAATGCTACTTTATTACTGAGTGACAAGGTTAACAAGTGGACAAAGCAGTTGACAGAAGCTAGCACAAATAAACGGTTTTATAAGCACTTCATTCTTTTGAGAACTGTTTACTAGATATCTGAGTATTTTCTATATATAGCACAAGACATGTTGCTACAAAAAGGTTTCAATACAGATTTAATTAAATGAACAGTAGGTTGGCTTCAGAGCCCAATATTGTTGCTATTTATAAATGTGGGGTACATTTGATGTACCCCACATTTAAAAATAGGATGGGCAGAAACAATCTTTGTATAATTCTTGTCAACATCAGTATTATATAGCTCGCGACTAAATAATAAAAACCGCGAGAGTCAAGCTTTGAGGTTCAGCTACGCTTGCTGAGGTTGATTCGTGTATGGGTGACCTGCGAAGTGATCGTCAAACTTTGCATTTCTCAATAAAACAACTATCGACTGTTTTTTATACCCTGAGACTAAATTGACACAAGTAATGTCAAACTTACTATAGGAATGATGCCAGTTCTTTTGTGTTGTAATGTCATTTTAGTCTCTGGGTTTAAAAAACAGACGGTACGTTTCATGCTATTTCAACTATGCAAAAATAATTTATTAACTATTTTTGCATAGTTGAGTAACATGACTTTACTTTAAACATAATGAAATGACATTCGGTCAGTGTTGCCTTAGCACAGGATGTCAACTATTTTTTCTTACCGAATTCTTTAGCGAAAGGTTTGTTACATAAAGTGCATAATTGATCTCTTTCACGTGCAGATATAGATATAGATAGAGAGAATAGCTCGTTAAAAGCGAATAATAGAGATCAAAGTTTAGTTACCGGTATTTATTCTTCTTAGATACTTATATAAGGGTATCATTTAAGCTGTCGCCAATTTAATTCGTTTTGTGTTTCCTAAATAATAGCTTTGTCCTCAAAATCGTAGATTTGTCGCCAAAATGTAGTCACCAAACAATGTAAAATCAATTCTCCAATAAATTATCTAAAATCATGGAGATATAGGATCTAGTACCAAATAATTGTTTTTGTACATATTATAATAGGTTTGTCCTAATAAGCATTTAACGTTTGAATCCCCAACCGGTCCTATGAGACCGCGCTGTTATTGTTTTACTATTGTGTCTTGTTTCGCGGGTATCTGAGTAATTAAGCAAACTAATTGAAAGAGATCACCAAAAAACCATATATTGTGTTACCTACTAGACCGGGCGCCGGTCGTTATGGTTTTTTTTTCATTAGGGGAATCATCAGAATGACTTCTCCCACTCTAGGGCGGAGCGGGAAGGCGTGTCAGACTCTTACTGACTAAACCCCTACCCTGTTCCTTCGTTGCCTTCGATCTGGGGGACACGGTGACAACCTTTTGGATTTTCCGTGTTCCCCAGAGGCTTCGGTCCTACCGAGCCCCTACAGTTTGCTGACATCTCGTGGCATCGTATGATCATCGTAGGTAGTTACGAGTACCTACGACACATCGTTGAGGATGGAAAGCGCGCCAATTTGTCTCCGCCTCTTTAAACATATTTTCAACAAAATTATAAATTGGTAAGGAATACTATTATTTTATTAACCGAACGAAATTAAATGTAACTACTTTATTGGTGACAAAATAACAAATAAAAAAGAGTTGCAGTCAGGGATTGATAATTAATCGATTTATTTGGCGACAGATCTACCTTTTTGGTGACAGATCTACCATTCTGAGCACAAAGCTATTAATTTTGTAATAAAACTATTATTATAAGAACGAAGTTTTATTTTATTGGTGATCCATCTCTTATTTTTTGATAATTCATACCTGGATACACTTTTTGTTTATCTGAGAACGAAAATATTTCGTGGCGATAGATCTATTAATTAGGTAATACAACTTGATGACAAATATAAAGTTTGATGACAGAAAATATAATCCCCCTTATATAAATCAGTTTCTGTTCATTAGACTCATAACATAAGTATAATCCGCTTTATAATGTTCCCATTGCGGGGAATCAGGCTTCCTAGGAAAACCGTCGGTTTCTTAGGAGAGGTAATGAGTCATAAATCACCACGCGTGCTCAATGCGAAATGGTGCATGCCTTCAATTTTTTGGTTCTAAAACATGCTAATTTCCTCACAATATTTTCCTTCACAGTTTTGAGAGCAGTAGTTATGAAATAAATGAAAAAAAATAATGCACATAAGTGAGTTTGAACATCCACGACCTATCTCCTAAGTCGGGGCCGTAAACATTGGCTCACCACTGCTCTCATCTCGTCTGTGATCTTTAGTCTTGCTTAAACTCAATACGGCTGGACCGATTGTACTAGGCATACATTTTGTTTTTTTTTTTTCATTTAATACAGGGGTTGTTTAAAAGAAAAACAGTTGAAAAATTTAAATTTAATTTAAAGGTGGAAAGTAATTTCACGAGGGCGGGCGAAGCTGCGGGCGGCAGGTAACTCTATGATAATTACTTCTTTTATTACCATATTTCTCGAAAACCAGTATTCAACAGAGCTGCCAAAGTCCAAACCTTTGAAAAGGTAAACATTTTCACACTAAACAACTTTTTATTAAATTCTGAACGCAATATGAAAATTGGATTTAAAAAATAAAAGTGGAATTTTTCATTACGAAACTCAAGTAAGCACCTTCCTAGTTCTTTAGTTTACTTAAAATTTTATGATGTTGACATGAATTTAATTTAAAACTTTACAATAGTTGTGTGCTTTTTTTCAGTTTGGAAACTACAAATGACTTCTCGTACTCTGAGATCTACTCACGAGAGGAAATGTCAGACTTTTACTAAGTAAAACCTACGCGTGTTCCATCAGTTTCCTTTTGCGCTCTAGAGTTGTGATGATTCTTAGGAAGAATGCTGTAGTCTTGGCTGGTATTTGCTCTAGCCCGTCTAGTCAGTTACGCTGACAGTTCGTGATGTGTGTGCGGCGAGTCGCTATCGACAAGGACTTGGTCTATATTAGACGGAAAGTTATCCATAGCTCGTTATCCGCTAGGTCGTGCCTTCGATAGCCAAAATCACCTTCTGACTCTCAATGATCAGGGATTTTCATGCGGCTGAAGCGTGAAAATATCCTTACTTTGACAATTGTTTCCAGTCTGACACACCCTCCCGCTCCGACCAAGAGTGGGAGAAGTCATTCTGATGATTCCACTATCATGAAAAAAAAAACCCACCTCCTGTGCTTTTATAAGGAGTAACTGATTTAAAGGAGGAGGTGTTTTCTGCATTAGGCTTGAACTGGGGCTCAGACGCAAGAGGTCACTGTCGCCAATTACCTCCACGAGGACACGGCAGTATTCCTCTCAAGCGGATCAGACCTCCACCGTATGCTCCACTATGCCTGATTGAGCTACATACATACCGTGGCTCCGGGTGATCTACAGAATGGTAACGCAAGAGCATATCTTCTCGCGGAATCCGAAACAAGAATTTGCTGTAACAACCGTGGCCGATGGGGACCTGCGTGAGGCGGAAGCGAGGCTATGGTTGCATTTCTTTAACAAATTCTCAAAGACAGGGAGTTATCACAAAGGAGGAGCTCGTGGCTAGATAATAACAGCCGCACAGGTCGATCTTCAAGGTTAAGCAACGCTTGCCTAGGTTGGTCTGTGGACGGGTGACCATCTTAACATAACGAGTTTCCTCCGTGCCTCGGAAAGCATGTTAAGCCGTTGGTCCCGGCTGTCATTTGGAGATCTTTGGCAGTCGTTACGGATAGTCAGAAGCCAGTAAATCTGACTCCAGTCTTGCCATGAAGTACCGTGTTACCCCAGTTAATGGGTTGTGGAGGTCTGGTAGGCAGCCGCTCCTCGTAAAATACTGTTATTCAGCTAAATCTGGCTTGACTGGAAGCCGACCCCAATATAGTTGGGAAAAGGCTAGGCAGATGATGAGGGAGTTATCACAAAGACTGTAGTATGCCCAAATATGTAGATAAGTGCTTATGTGCTTTCCGTTATTATGGCATTATTCTCACTATTTCACTGGTTTGTACTACCATTGAATCTGGGGCAAATAAATACCTACTCAATATCACGTTTTACGAAATCAAAGGTAACATTTTCCGGTACGTAACGTGGAAACACATGTTTAATAGATACGCGCATATATTTGGAAATTCGTGCGAAAGCTACAAAACCAATTCGGCCAAATGACGCGTCATTCGATTTATCTCGATACAGGATGTTAATTGGTATAAAAAAATCGAATTTCAAATGGAATGTAACGTCCCAAAAATGCGCATTTAGTGAATGGGTATCCAATTTATTTGTAAATGATTTTTAATAAATGTGTTTTTACACCGGTTCGAATAATAGGATTACAAATATGTATTAAATGGGAAGGTGAGGATTATCAAAAGTTATTTCCTTGATTAACAAATAGTGCAGAATTTAAACACAGACTGTGGGCAGGCTGCTAGTTTTACACACAGAATTATCATTATCATTTCAGCCGAAAGACTTCCACTGTTGGACATAGGCCGCCCCCAACTGCCATAACGACCGGTCCTGTGCGTCGCGCATCCATCAGATTTCCCCGACCCTCATATGAGGAATAGTTAACATAATTCTTCGAAGGACTTAAGTTTCTATTTCGTTGAAAACCGTATTCTATTCAAACTTTTGGGATGACTGTGCCACCCATATGATCTTCATTTGTGTCTCTCCGCGATAAGACGAAGGATGTGGAAACTCATTTACGTGTGAAGGCCAACTTCGATTTATTCATCTATTCATACCGTACCAGCCTGTTTACTGAAGATACCAATACATTTTTTATACTGAATAAAGCGGAATCCTTGACTTACTTTGGCACCCTTTATTCGATTAGTTTGGCGAAGGTGTTGGTACTCTGTAGTGTTTAATGGATAAAAGGGACAATTAATGAGGATACTGAGTTGGATTTAATGTTTGGATAGTCGACCACAGCTATTAAATGGACAAACTAATAAATAGACTTCAAGGTTGGATTGCCGGAACGTGAAAAAGTTACTACGGCTTGTGAAAATGAACCCCGGGGCCCTGGAACGAAGGCAAAGAAGGAACAGGAGTGGGGTTTAGTCGTAAAAGTCTAACACGCTCTTCCACTCTCATCTGCCTAGCCTTTTCCTAACTATATTGGGGTCGGCTTCCAGTCAAGCCAGATTTAGCTGAATACCAGTATTTTACGAGCAGCGGCTGCCTACCAGACCTCCACAACCCATTAACTGGGATAACACGGTACTTCATGGCAAGACTGGAGTCAGATTTACTGGCTTCTGACTATCCGTAACGACTGCCAATGATCTACAAATGACAGCCGGGACCTACGGCTTAACGTGCTATCCGAGGCACGGAGGAAACTCTTTATGTTAAGATGGTCACCCATCCACAGACCAACCTCGGCAAGCGTGACTTAACCTTGAAGATTGACTCGTGCGGCTGTTATTATCTAGCCACGAGCTCCTCAGTCTCGCTCTTCCACTCTACTCAGACCAATTTTTGATAATATACCACCTGAAAAAGGCAACAGAAGAAACACGAGTCTGTTTTAGTCAGTAAAGGTCTAACACCCCCCCCTCACACCACTCAGATCAGATTCCCCACCCAAAAATAAAAATCAAGATTGATTTCAAATAAGGCTCATTTACGTGAGGAAATTTTATTAGTAACTAAACTTCATTTCTTATATGAGTCTGCAGATTTTTTAGTACTCCAAATGGTCACTATAATTTGATAGCGGAGCGTTATGAGCATCAAACCAAATTTATTCCACGCCCCCAACTGTCGCAAAAAATATTACGTCAAAAGATTTACGATTTAGTTTTATTTTCTCTTAACTCCGTTTCCTTGGAAAATAAAACTATATTTTCTTTGAAAAGGAAAGAAAATTATATCTTCCGTATAAAAAAATAGATTAAGTTACACGTAAACAAAGCCGCCGGCAAAACCGGTAAAGGGACCGGAATCCCACTGTCGTAAGTATACAATTTATTTGAAAAAAATATATACAAAGTGAATGTGTGTTTCCCCATTAACGGGGAGGGTAAAAGGGACTTGAGAATAATTTATTGCCCCACCTGTAGCCAGGTCCGAATAAAGCTGGCTTAAATAACTAATCGCTCGTGAAATTAATATGATAACTTTGAGAAATATACTCAACTTTATTGTTGCTAGTTGAATTCAGTTTCAGGTTACCAGGTTCGGCTTTCAGAGTTTTCCTTTCAGTTTATGGATATTAAAGACGATATATTTTGCTTCACTATATAAGTTTTCTATAAAGATGGTTGATATATAGAGTACCAGGAATATAGAGAAACATAATACACAGAAATCCTTGATTTTCTTCAGAATCCGTCGTTCTAAATCTATCAATATCTACAAGAGGTTTATCGAGTGCTTAATAATAATCAATCAGCGATGCGGACGGTATTGTATTCTCAACATGATTAATTATTGTAATCAAAACCTCTGTGTAATACAGTTTCTCAGTAGAAACAAGAGCTGGAAAGACCTTTACAATATTAGAGCACAGACAACCTAGTTCCCAAAATTTATTATAACAAAAATAAAAGGACTCCCATTTCGCAGAATGGTCTGTTTCTGATTTTTCGTGTTAGTTATACCTTTCTCGAAAAATAATATAACTAAGTGGGTTAGTCATATACAGGGTAGCCAAAGCCTATCCTAGCCAAATTTTTCTGTGTCACCTTTTCAATTTCAAGCGAAATTTTGTTGTGTTGTATGTTTGTGCAATGTTTTAGCTAAAAAGTTACCATACCTACTGTATTTATTTCTATTTAAAAGTGAATTGAAAAACAACTGAATTTATTCTAAGATTTTTCACAATTAAACCCCAAACTCACTACATTTGATAGATCCTGATGACTTATTTAAAGGGACGCGTCTTGTAAAATCTTGAATATTATGATGAATATTTTATTTTACTGTATTAGTATAAACACAGAAACATGAGAAACAGCTACAGAATTTTTGAGATACAAACAGGTGAATTTTTGATAGGCGTTATTTATTCATACAAAATCTAAACATTATATTAATTAAAAAACTAAAATTTTAGTAACTAATAATTATTAATTAATAAAATATTTCATGAAAAAATATTATAAGGAAAAAAAATATAAATAATATACATATTGGTCATGTTCCGATTTGGCCACCCTATATATAAATGTTTTTATATAGGACGTGTTAAGGGGCTTACACCATCAATAACTTGTAACATGTCCATCTAGTGGAAATCAGTCCTGAAGCACGGTCCAATTTTTCTCGAGTTTTTCCTCATTAGCCATAACAGGAAAATGTAGTTTTTCTCGGAAATGATTAATATTTGGCAAGTAAACCTCGGGGATACGCTACAGGTTTAGAAACTCGTTTTACCGTGTTTATTCAACATATAAATCGTGTTTACTTTAAATGTCTATAATAATATAATTTATAAAAAAAATAAAGAGAAAAGATTTGTATTTTTGTTTGTAAGGAATAAACTCAAAAGTTACCGATGTGAAAATTATTTCACCAATATAATGCTACTTTGTTGTTGAGTAATATAAGCCTACATTTTCTACGTACACGTACATAATAATATGCGAGAAAATCCTTCCTATATTCATGGTAGGAGCTAATAATTTATTATGACTTCATAAAACTTACAGTCACGTTTAAAACAAAATTATTATAACAATTTCAATAATAAGGATGAACCCTAACGCTTAAAATTAATAAGTTACGCATCCCTATTTCTCCGACAAATCCTCAAAACAGATTTAACTCTCACCTCTAACCTACAGATGTCCTCGGACATAAAACAAACTAACCATTTTCCTCTATTTGGACACATTTATCCTGATCGTGAATTAGGGCCTAATCCAGCTCTTTTATTAATAACGTTGACATTACAGTTGCCTAGGCTATAATCCTCTGATTGATTGCCCGGGACCAAGAATTATTCAATGTCGCCTTGTGGGTAATGATAGACACTTAACACGTTTTTGCTTCGTCACTCTGCTTTTGTTGATAAGCTGGTTTGTTATTTTTTATTACGAATAGCATTAGCATTATCGGCCTTGTAATGTTCCTACTGTTGAGACTCAGGTTTCTTCTCTAGGAAAATAAATGGGTCGTAATACACCACGCGAGCCTAGTGCGGATTGGTGGATTTTTGGTTCTAGGACATGCCGGTTTCTTCACGATGTTTTCCTTCACCGTTTTGAGAGCAACAGTGATGAAATAAATTACACAAAGTAATGCACCTTGCTGGGGGCTTAGTCGGGGCAATTACCACTGGGCGACCACTGCTCTCAGGTTGAAACAGGAAGCCGGTTTGTTAAAAGCTATATTAAAATTATGCTATTTTATTAATATTGAAGAATATTATGTTCTTAAAGTTTTCTGAAGAGGAAGGAAAGCAGACTTTGTGCTATAATTTTCCTTTACCTGATAAGAAAATGGAGTCGAAATCTACTTATACAAATATTTATCTAATAGGTATATACTTTTAGAGAAGTTTAAAATATAATTTAAATAATTAAAAATTGTAAAGAGTTGTTAATAAAACTTAATAACTATTTACAATTTTAATATTGCATAGATTGGTTTGCTTTCGTTTCATTTTATGAGATGCACTACAGGTTGGAGTATATTTGCGTTTATTCGATGAAATTATTTTAATATCAAGCAGTTTTGTTTGGTAACCGTTGAAGCAGATAACTCTCTTGTAAAACAAATACAATGCAGTCATTGTGTTAATTGGTTGATAATATCACTGTTATGTCACAGTTTTTTTTAAAGAAGAAGCTCTTTTGTAGGCCCACAAAAAGCTTTTTCTATTCAAAAAGACTCTGATAATTTGGAAATGATTGCATTTAAATCTGTTCGCAAAATCTATCGAGGCTTTCTAATATTTATATTGAATTGTAAAGGGATGGAGTTATACAGGGTTTATTGCTCTTTCTCGCTCACACGCCTGTCATTTTAACACATCATGGTAAGGCCGCAAGGATCATTAGCACATCTAAATTGCGTTTAATAGCAGTCAGTGTCTGTACATGACACTGACAGCTCTTTAACCAAGTTATGCTGAGTTGATTCATATTCTGTTACATTAACTAAATTGGACCTTAGTATCACAAAAACTGAAATCAAAGTCTAGACTTCTCTAGGTCCTATTATTGGAGTTGGGTCTTCTCATTATTCGGCGCCAGGATATTCTTGGGTCTTCATGGATCTTAGGCCTCTTGTACACACATGTTTTTACATGGTGTGATTTTCATTAGTGAAAAAACGTATCGTGTATGTCGGCGCTTGATCGCCATCGAGGTTGACGTCACACAATATACACACGACACAGTAATATAGAACGACAGGAAAAGTGAGTGATAATAAAGAAATACCTTACTTCAGTTCTGGTCGATCCCACGGGCGGCGAAAGAGTGCTTTTATATTTGAATTACATCGGTTTTTATACCCAGCAAATAAGAGAATTTAGGCGGGAAAACATTACATTAAATAAAATTCACTTTGAGGGTAGAAAAATACTTAAAATAAATAAATGAGAACGGAAGTTGTCACAATAGAATTCACTGTGACAATTCTATTAAAGAGAGATTCAAATGGAAAATACTATTTAAATATGAGCAGAATTAATCATTTAAAAGGAAGTTGTTTCATATTAATTTTCAACAAGATTTTGCAATATTTAAAAGAATTCGAAAGGAAGTTGTCAAATTAAATCCTCATATTAATTCAAGAGGGTATTTGCAATATTAACAAAAGAAATTGGAAGGTAGTTTGGTTTTGCGCCCACACGGCCATTCTGATTTCAGCGCGCTCTCTGCGCTATACAGAACTTTACATTAAGGCAGCCTCATTCAATATTGGGTTAAGTTTTCATTATAGAACATCCGAAATTTTACATGAATTCGGCGTCACCCTCGTCCGGTTAGCCCAAAATTACATAACATCAAGCATCCTGTGTGAGTCGCCCTCGTTACAAATATCAATTATTATATCGACGTCACCCATTTAGGGTTAGTCTAACATCAAACAGTATTTAATATTATATTGGCATTACCCATATAGGGTTAGCCCAAAATTAAACAGTATCAAATATTACATCGGCGTCACCCATAAAGGGTTAGCCCAACACCAAACAATATCAAATAATTAATATATCAGCGTCACCCACATAGGCTTAGTCTAATATTAATCAGTATCAAACATTATTTCGGCGTCACCCACATAGGGTTAGCCAAACACCAAACAGTATCAAATAATCAATATATCAGCGTCACCCACATAGGGTTAGCCCAATATTAATCAGTATCAAATATTATATCGGCGTCACCCACATAGGGTTAGCCCGACATCAAACAGTTTCAAATATTATACCGGCGTCACCCACATAGGGTTAGCCCAATATCAAACAGTTTCGAATATTATACCGGCGTCACCCACATAGGGTTAGCCCAATATCAAACAGTTTCGAATATTATACCGGCGTCACCCATATAGGGTTAGCACAGTATCAAACAGTTTCAAATATTATATCGGCGTCACCCATATAGGGTTAGCCCAATAACAAACAGTTTCAAATATTACAATATTTTTAAAAAATCCTTCAGAATAGTCGAACTGTTATTTTCAAGCCATCATTCAACAAGGTTGTATCATCCTTAATAAATTATAAAAGTATTAGTCAACAAGACTTATTCAGATTGCTCGAATATTCTGACCCTACCTGCCTAAACCTAACTGAAAAATTACCTAACGGTGGGAACTCATTTCCAATTTACATGGTTAGGTCTTTCTCTTGCAAGAGAAGGCTTAAGAACAGGACGAACGAATCGCGAAAGTCTGACACTCCATTAAGTGTCAACCAAGTTAAGATTTAATATGCCATCATGCATAAACAAAATAATCGTCGTCATGCTTAAACCTCATCATATCAAAACCACCGAAAAAGATACGATGAAGCCTACTAAGCCAAACAAGTGACGTGAAAAACCACGTCCACCCAGAGGGGGTTTACTAAAGAGAACTCAACATCATAAACTTTTACTCCATCGGACGGATATTGCGTCAAACGGAACGAAAGGTTAGGAGGCATGCGTTCTGGTGAACGTAGAAAATTAAAAGTAGAGTTACAGGATAAAAATCTCAAACATTAAATCTCAAATATTAAATCTCAAATATTTGGTGTGAAAATCTCAAGCATTTGGTGTGAATTGACTGATTAGCATTTTATTAAGGCATCATCCGTCTTGGATTATAGCCTCCTAACTTGGCATCACCCGCCTAGGATATAGCCATACCAAATGGCGTCACCTGCATAGGCTATTTGCCCCCTACTCTGGCATCACCCGCCTAGGATCTAGCCATACCAAATGGCATCACCCGCATAGGCTATTTGCTCCGGACACAGGGAAAAAGGATACACTTGGTGGCCAGCCAACGTAATAGGTGGGAAAGGGACTAGTTAATATAAGATTCTAAGTTCACGCTTAAGGCTGAATGGTTTGGATAGGTTCAAACAACAAATCAACATTATTTTTTTTTGCATAAAACGCAATAAATCAATTCACATCCAAAAAAACGTCACCCGCACGGGATCTAGCCATATCAGTGGACATCACCCGCATTGGATCTAGCCATACCAAGACATCACCCGCATTGGATCTAGCCACTATTCAATGGACAATCACCCGTATTGGATCCGCTCCCTAACTCGCATCACCCGCCTTGGATATAGCCATATCAGTGGACATCACCCGCATTGGATCTAGCCATACCAAATGGACATCACCCGCATTGGATCTAGCCACTATTCCATAGACATCACCCGCATTGGATCAGCTCCCTACCTAGCATCACATCAAAAATCTTCACCCGCACGGGATCTAGCCATATCAGTGGACATCACCCGCATTGGATCTAGCCATACCAAATGGACATCACCCGCATTGGATCTAGCCACTATTCAATGGACAATCACCCGTATTGGCTCAGCTAACCTAACCTAACTAGCATCACCCGCCTGGATCTAGCCATATCAGTGGACATCACCCGCATTGGATCTAGCCATACCAAATGGACATCACCCGCATTGGATCTAGCCACTATTCAATGGACCACACCCGCATTGGATCAGCTCTGGACAGGAAAAAGGATACACTGGTGATCAGTCAGCGTAATAGGTGGGAAAGGGACTAGTTAATGTAAAATCTAATTCACAAATTTTCCGCCCACACGGTCGGTTCATTATCATAAAAAACTCAATATTATGAACAGCGATTTTTTCGGAACATCATAAATTGGAGACGTTTAGCCCGTCCAACCGATTTTTAAAGCAGTTCAATGACAACTATATCTTTTGCTTTTAAAAAGGTTAACTTGTCTCGAAATCATCGCTCGTCCATCCTTATTTTACATGAAAGCTTAACACACAGTGGTGACACGTAAATGCAACAAGCATGGGGAAGTTAAGTATGTTTTGACTGTAAAATAAGTGTAGTCAATCGCAAATGTCTAATAGTATTGCCACTGTTTATCAAGTTCTTCAAATGTCAACCTGACAGTTTGCCCGACCAGAAATATTAAATTAATATTGAAGGTAATAGGAAATTTTTAATTTTTTTAAATCCAATTTTATCAAAGCGATTTATATGACGCAAGTATCAGTCATGTCAACAAAGTCTGAGTTAATTCAGTTTTTAGATTTTGAGCTCAACAGAATCTATCATCGAATTAATCGATATCCAACAATCAAACGAATTGATATCCAACCATCAAACGAATCGATATTCAACCATCAAACAAATCGATATCCAACCATCAAACGAATCGATATCCAACCTTCAAACTAATCGATATCCAACCTTCAAACTAATCGATATCCAACCATCAAACTAATCGACACAACATTCGAACTAATCGACACAACATTCGAACTAATCGACACAACATTCGAACTAATCGACCAACATTCGAACTAATCGACACAATCATCGAACTAATCGATACAACATCCTAACTAATCGATACAACATTTGAACTAATCGAGCTAACAACAATCGAATTAATCGACCCAACAACCAATCCAACAATAGAATTAATCGACCCTATAATCGAATAAATCGAACTAATAATCGAATTAATCGACCTTACAATTGAAAAAATCGACCTAACAATCCAATTAATCGACCTAACAATCGAATTAATCAACCTAACAACAATAGAATTAATCAACCTAACAACAATCGAATTAATCGACCTAACAATCAATCCAACAATAGAATTACTCGACCCAATAATCGAATTAAACGAGCCAAAAATGGAATTAATCGGTCAGCCGACCAAACCAACCAATTGATCCAACCGAACCAATCGACCAATAATCTATTCGATAACCGACCTAACAATCGATTCAATCGCCAAGTCAATATTCGATTCAATAACCGAACATTTAATTCATTCGAATTCAATAATAGATTCAATTATCAAATCCATAACTAAAAAAAAACAGACTAATGAAATGAAATGAATGAATAATGAAACATTTCGAAAAAAATCTAAAATATTTTTAAGGTAGACAGTGAAAGACCTTTTGTTTAGTGGGTATTTTTAAAATATGAGTAAAAGTATTTTCACCGAATGATATATCGGATCGCGCGTTACGAAACAGATCATAGCATGGCATAGCATTACATCCTTATAATGTTCCCACTGCTTGACACTAAAATCTTGACTTTGTTTTGTCTGTCTAATAAAATGAGCAACGCATTTTTTTTGTTTGAATTCTCAATTAAAACAATTAAAATTTGCCGTCGTGAGTCGAACCACTAGTAACTAAAACAAATCTAGACAGAATTGAAGTCATTTCAATTTTGACAGATGTTTAATTTTAACTCAAAATATAAATTTTAATAAAGAAATGATTTCTGACCTACCCTTTTTATAGCAATATTTATTTTTAAATTACTAACTTGCGGTTTTTCGGAGACGTCTCCGGAAAATACTTCTAGGTTTCTTTCTACAGTCACGGATAACATAACCAGGTTTCTTACATAGAAAACGAAAGGGAGACGGACCCGAGAAGTCAGGCGTTCAGGACTGACAACGACAATGACAGCTACTGACAAAACAACAATGACAGCTATTGACAACGACAGTGAAAACTACCGTCTACGACAAAGACATGACAGCTACCATCAAAGACAACGTCATGACAGCTACCGTCAAAGATAACGACATGACAGCTACCGTCAAAGACAACAACATGACAGCTACCGTCAAAGAAAATAACATCTACCGTCAACGACAATTATAGCTACCGTCAATTAGGAGTGATTTGAACTATTTGTTTTTACCGTTATTTTTAGGTCGTCAAAGTCACGTTTACAAAAAGTATTCAAAATGGAGACTAGTTTTGGGCAAAGAGTCAGGAAAATTACACAATACACATTTCATAAAATCAGGACACCAGTGATTACAGAGTAAATTATCTCACCATCCGCTGGTTCTAGCAGCACTGTCTTCAAGAGCGCCCATTCCTTGCTTATGTGGTCAGCGTTGCTGCACGCCTGCTCCGATGTGTAGTCACGGCAACGCTGGACGTCTTCAGCATAACAGAACTCTTCACCAAATATCTGGATCATGTCCTGCTTGACTTGTCTTCGGTCTTCTTCAGTTCGTAATGGCTTCGTCAACATCGGCACACTGGGGTTCTTGATATGAGAGCGCACTTCAGGATCGAATGGCAATAGGTAGGAATTGCCATGATCTCATGAAGGCGCAGGGTAGCGAAACGTGCTGGAGTCACGGCTTCAGTAAGAGCGGGCTGGATCCCGCCGCTGCTGTCGGCGCTTGATCGCCATCGAGGTTGACGTCACACAATATACACACGACACAGTAATATAGAACGACAGGAAAAGTGAGTGATAATAAAGAAATACCTTACTTCAGTTCTGGTCGATCCCACGGGCGGCGAAAGAGTGCTTTTATATTTGAATTACATCGGTTTTTATACCCAGCAAATAAGAGAATTTAGGCGGGAAAACATTACATTAAATAAAATTCACTTTGAGGGTAGAAAAATACTTAAAATAAATAAATGAGAACGGAAGTTGTCACAATAGAATTCACTGTGACAATTCTATTAAAGAGAGATTCAAATGGAAAATACTATTTAAATATGAGCAGAATTAATCATTTAAAAGGAAGTTGTTTCATATTAATTTTCAACAAGATTTTGCAATATTTAAAAGAATTCGAAAGGAAGTTGTCAAATTAAATCCTCATATTAATTCAAGAGGGTATTTGCAATATTAACAAAAGAAATTGGAAGGTAGTTTGGTTTTGCGCCCACATGTACAAGAGGCCATAGGCTCTGTCAATTGGTCTAATTTGACGTCTGCCTTGATTCTAGACCACTAGGAATGGCGGGCGACTTCGCCTTCGTCGCCTTTTTTTTTGTTCTGGCAGGCTTAGTGCAATTTTTAAGACGTGATTCTTGTTCTTCCTCCTAACATACGAGTATGTCCATATCATCTGAGGTGGAAACAAAAAACTGAAACCTAAAGTATCAATACTACATTCCGTATGATTGAGTATGTTTGTACCTCGTTCCAGGTTAAACGTCTGGACAGATTTAGATGAATGGGACAGATTTAGATGAAAGGCACTCAGTTGACCATATCCTGGGAAAGGACTTTTTATCCCGAAAAGATATGACGTTTTGTTCCTTTGGGCAAAACATTCCAATTTAATACGAAGCTGCTGGCTGAAGCTAGTATTTTTCATAAATATTATTCGTGTATTAACCTCCCATTAAACGGTCGTCTATCACATTAATACCTCACCAACGTATTACGTTAATGCTGTAAAAGAAACGCGAACTTCTCCTGAAACATTTTCTAGAGCCGTTTCTTTTAGACATTCTAAAGACTGTCTCGTTTATATTTTCGCCGTCTTATTTCTAGCCGCGTGAAAACCAAGACACGTTGGTTGAGATTTGTGAACACTAAAAATCCGAACGTGTCTTTGCACAAGTACAAGCTTTTCTGCTTTAGAAATCTTTATTACGGTTTAATTTTACGAAACTTGAAGGATTTGTTGAAACAGTTCTATTATCTATGTATCAAATAATTCTGAACCTGGACGGTGCCATAAATATTAAAAACAAGATTTACAATTCATGAATCATGTCGATGTAGCTGAGAGACTACAGTCATCATCATCACCATTTCAGCCAAAAGACGTCCAGTATTGGACATAGGCCTCCCCTAAGTATCACCGTAACGACTGATCCTGTGCATTTCGCATACATCGGATTCCCGCGACCCTCACCAGGTCATCGGTCCACCTTGTGCTCGTAACTGAATGATAGTAAAGAGACTGGGGCCTGTAATGTTTTACAAACTTCTCCGTAAGGTCACCAGGTCGCTAAAGACCCGATATAACCGTCAAATTGATTCATAGCTTTAAGTACCTACATATAAAATCTTCAAGAAAAAAGGAAAAAAGATTTAAGAAATAAAGTTTGCGTCTCAGCCAAACCAGGGAGTATGAAAAGAAAATTAGATTGTGTGTTATGCTTGTGGAGTGTAAAAACGGGATGCAAGCATGATACATAATGTTAAAAGCAGCAAAACACAGTTTTTTGGACCGTTTTAAATGACTTAATTCCATGTTATACATATAAACAGTGTTATAAAATAACAACAATAATGTTTGTATATATTTTTTTGTATGAGGTGAGAAGTCATCCAATCACTTCTCCCGCTTCAGGGTGGACGCCAGGCGTTTCTTCCCCACGAATCTGGTGCATGCAACCTACCGAACCTTACCTTGTACGGTGAGGACCTGCATCATCCGGAAGATAAGGAAGCCATGACGTCTTTGCGTCTCAAAGCGGGATGTGCCGCCATAGCGTTTCGAATAATGTGTGTGTATTGTAGTGATGATTTTGAAAATCACTACCCTCTTGAGAGTAGCATGAAGTCAAAACAAAAAGTGGAAACAAAATCTAATATTAATACTAAAGTGCTTAGTTTCACCAGCATGGTGAAACTCACCAGAAATATTAAGTTCCGCCAAGATCTTTTTATGAAAGATGAAGAAAATAAGCTGCTCTTACTAATTAGTCGAGAGAGTAATTGTTTTGAAGTTGGCAACATGGAAATAATTCTGGTAATACTGGTATCATTGCTTCGTTTCTACACATTAATGTTGCTGTTTTTTCCGAGGATACTTAGAACCCTTTACGCAACAACACTAGCAGGAAATGTCACTAATTAGTTGTTTTCCGCGGAACTTTGAGAGACGTGTACCTTTTGAAAACCTCGTAAGTATCTAATTATCGCTCAAGGGTAGTAGGGTAAGCAGGGATGCCACTCTCTGGAGTAAACTCGATAGTTTGCTCTCTACAGTTTTAATGCGACTATATACTTTTTTAGGAGTTGGCTATGAAGTAGATTTTTTGTAACTGCCGAGATTGAATTTAGCTGACTTATAAATTCATGATTTTGATTGACTAATTAATATTAAGTTTATGCATTAATTCATGAATCCCCGACCGGTCCTATGAGACCACGCTGTTATTGTTTTACTATTGTGTCTCGTTTTGTGGGTATGTGATAGGTTAATATTACATATTAATAAAAAACTTTACACAAAATTAAGGTACTAAGACGGGTCTAAAGTGTTGGCCATTCTTTAGCAGTCAACTAAAGTTGGTGGACAGACAATATGACAGGTGTATAAAAAATAAATAAGGGTATAAAAGTATAATAGATAAATTAAAACTAGCTGATCCAACAGACGTTATTCTATCTTACTTATAAACTGTCAATCACGCGAAAGTTAAATAGTTATAGTTTTCTGAAATTTTCCAAATTTATTATGGATTTCAAATTATTTATTCTTTGCGTAAGAAACTTCTATAAAGTAATATGAAACTAGAAAAAATGTCGAATGAAATTCGCAAAGTTTATCTCACGTTATGGCATGACTGATTGACATAAAGAACCGTTAAACCAATTAAAATAATAGTATTTATGTATTATACTGCAGCTAAGCTAAGCAAAACATATCTATGAACAACTATCCATGTCATTCAAATCTTTACATAAAGTCTCTTTGTTAAAAATGTAGAATTCAATGCCCATTTTCAAATATGTATGTCCATACAAATATTCATAACAACAGAACAACGAACACTAATAACAGCAAAAAATAAAATAAAAAAAGTTCTCCACATTCGTGCGGATGAATACTAAACCAATTTTTGTTAGCTCATTCCATATGCATAAAACAAGCTAACAATTGACAAATAAACGGGATGATTCCCTTCATTCCAGATTAAATTCCATTGCACTCACTTTCATACTCGTATCGGAAAAATGTTCTATATTCGTGTCACGAGTCAGGGCTCGGACAGCCGTATCCGCTATTGAATACCTACCCGTAGTTAGACACCATTTTATTTTATTCCCTCTCAGACCGGGAAAAGAATATTTTTACTCTTTGTCGTCAGTAATTGAATTTCGTTAGTAAGTACTGCTACGGTTTCGTGGTGAAGTAAAGAGATTCCCTCCAATCTCATTTCGAAGTATTTGACATTTACAGCGGGCTTTCTTTAAACGTAAGCTTTTGATGCAGGTTTTACTGGACTGTTGGAGCTGTCTATCATTTTTATGGACAGACATCTTTTTTTTTGTTAGTATTTTGGCTTGAATACTAAGTTTTTATAAGCCTTGTCTTCATATGAACGGTTTATTTGTTTGCCATTAGAACATGAATGTTGAATGTTGAACATTATTATATGTTTGTAGTACCTATTTGGTAGCAAATGTATTGACTCAACCTTCTCGGCAAACTTCACTAAGGCAGTCAACATTAAAATAAAATTCTCAGTTACATTTAACTGAGATCGCGCCTGTTTCACGCTTTGTTGCGCTTGTTTGCACATACGCAGACGCTTGGTATTCCAAACTAAAACAATTCTACATCGCAATATCTACTAGGAATCAATTTGAGAATAATTCAAACACCCACTGATCTTCACTCAAAGATATCTCGCCAGATACACACTTTTTTATTAGTAGAGAAACCACAGATTATAATATTTTCTACGTAAGTAGGTGAAGCTTCTTACATTCGCAACACCTTTCATCAACATTCCAATAATCTTAAAAAGTGCATCTTGAGTTCTCGACTCCTCTGTTGGACAAATCGATTCAACTTGTGCAATTGAGTGGTCAATATTTAGACTTACTGGGATTGCCAATCTAAACTTAGACTAAACTTAACATTGTACATAGTTTACAGATATCATCCGTTTGCCGATTACGATTATTTCTTCATAAATAATTATTTAGAGGCGTTATCTTGAGAAAAAGCTAGTACCTATCATCATCAACTCAGCTGAATGCACTGAATCCACTGCTGGACATAGGCCTCCTCAAGCTTCACCACAACGACCGGTCCTGTGAAGACGCAGCGTTGGAAGGCCTCCAACAAGATGGACCGACGACCTGGCGAGGTTCACAGGAATCCGATGGATGCGAGATGCTAGTACTTACCTATATTTATAATATTCATATTATATTGTAATACTTAGTTACTAAAGCACTTTGCCTTTGACTTTGTTCGCGTGAATTTTAAATCGTTTATTTGTTTAGGTAATATTTTCATGTGAACTAACCCAAGGAATAAAATAATTTTGTAAAAACTTAACACTACATAAACCATTTTACGAACTTTGGTTCTAGAAATAAGATCTTGTATACAAAAAGTATTTTCCTTTTTTACACCCTTAAAAGTTGGTCTTGCAAAAATCACTTCTTACTGTTAGCCTATTTCATAAGTTTATAGGATTAGTTTTAAGTTACTTTTTTGGTGTATAATAAAGTTTATTCTATTCTAAAGGATGTTTTGTGCACAATTTCATATTCACACTAGTTTCGGTTGTCCGTTGATATGTCAATCAGTCAGTTTCTCATCTGTATATAAATATAAAAGGTGAAACTGATTGACTGACATATTAACGCACAGCCAAAACTACTGGGAGTAGAAGCGTAACATTTTGCTCGAAGTTTTTTTTATAACGTAGGTGAGCACAAAAAAATATTGTTTCCAAAATTCAACTGCTAAGTTAATGAAAAGGGGGTTTAAAGTTTGTATGGAGAAATCTTCTTTCATGCGAGCGAAGCCACTTGACATAACTCATTATATTTTCTTATCAATCACAGCTTTACAGCTTGCCACAATTTTACAACTGTTACTCAAATGATGATAGTAAAAGATAGCACAAACGGATCCACACTAGTTTTCAAAGTAAACACAAGGCATGCGTCAAAAGTTACAATCTCCTCACATTGCGATCTCCGTCGAGTCAACAGCGAACGGGAGCGAAAACTTTTAACCTCTCCACGTCTCTTACTTCGTCCATACACTTACTATTTAGCTATCCTCATGCAAATTCTGTTTTGAAGACTTGACTTCAAGTTTTTAGTAACTTGTCTTGGTGGTGAGTGGTTGCAATACGTTTTGAATTGATCCTCCTTAACCACTGTTAGTAATCTATTTGATACTGTATTGGTTTGACATAATTTCACGACCAAACCACTTAACTGATTTCTCTATAGACAGATTAACTAGAGCTCTGAGGTAGTACACGATTATACACACGAGTATATTATGTTTCTGCCTCTGTCCTGTGGTACTTGCGTTCGCACAACATGTTTCTTCATTCACTCTGTCCTGTCAACCATTACAATATCACTGTCTCCTTTTTGTTTCAATTATGCCTCACACAGTCAATCCATCTTTTATTTTCCCACTCTCTTACCTAATATAAAGTATGGACAAGTGAAAATAATAGTTGTACTTTGTACCTATATGAATATTCTAAACTCAGTCAAATCTTTGAGCGTAACGTTAAGAGATAATAATTGAAAGTTGTGAATTAAACCATACCTAATCTTCAGCCTAGAAGTTTGAGCTTCAATTTTAGTTAAACCGAGATTTGTTCTTAGTTAAACTGAGATTAGGAGTCTGGTCTATAATGTAGTTAGAGTTGTAGCCAGATTGTTAATCACAAGTCATCAGTAAGTTAACAAACCATTATCGGAAGGTATTACACGGTAGATAATCTCTTGAATCGAACAATTAATTAGTTTTAACTTATTATATATACCCAAATTGAACTTGAGGTTCATGAACTGGTTTACATTTAATTATTGTTTGCAATCGATCATGACTGAAGTCATTGAACGTTGGTACTGTAGGATAGATTGTTACTTAGTATGGAGATATTTATAGAAGCAACTAATCTGTTGACGTAAATACAGGTACGAGAAGCTACACGCTAAAGTTAGAAACGATACTATCAGTATATTATTATCTATTCCAGGTCACCTACTTAGCTAACAATTTTGCTGGAATCATGTATATGTTACTGTAAAAGCCCGAACCACGGTATATCTCAGGTTTTACCAGTAAATCTTAGGTTTTACCAACACGAATTGGTAAATGTAAGAATATGTGAAAAAGAAACGATTAAAGGTCGATTCACACATATCAGTGAGCCCACAGTTCCGGCACAGTACCGCATCAGTAAAAAAGTAAAAAAAAAAAAAAGTAAAAAGTTTTTATTTTGGAACATAGACAATAGGCTCAGTTACAGAGAAAACGATGATAGCTACAAAAATTTAAAACTGTGTCGCAGCTATCAACGCCCAAACAGGAAAACAATTGTTCCAGACTTAAAACTAATTTTTATAGTTTGGTAAACATAGGGGTAAACTGTATTAGAAAAGTGATGGTGTGTGGTAGTGTGTGAGTGCGTGTGCAGGTGTAGAGTGTGGGTGTATGTGAGAGTGTATGTAAGAGTTTAGGTGTGGCAATATTTGTGCTTGTTAGGTTTCCACAATTTTTTCAGTTTCATCATATGACAATGATTTCAACCACTCAGTCAACTTCCTTCTCAGGAGACCACGGGATAAGTGATAAATATTTAAGGTCTTGTTAATCCTGTTATAAAGCTTGGGGCCGATAAACCTAAAATGT
The DNA here is from genome assembly GCA_030763345.1 of Mythimna separata. Taxonomy (NCBI): domain Eukaryota; kingdom Metazoa; phylum Arthropoda; class Insecta; order Lepidoptera; family Noctuidae; genus Mythimna; species Mythimna separata. The sequence continues at coordinate 13,849,713 of CM061180.1, forward strand.
CTTCTCGCAACTGTTGTTCTACAGGGTAGATTTTTACAGACTCTGCTAGCGAGGCGTACAGAAGTACTATAAGTTGGGTCGTAATGCATCTGTTTGTGTTTTCTGAGTATAGTCTGCAGTACGAAGAGCTGCCTAACTGTGAGGACCTTGCAAACTGAAAAGAGGTCAGAAGTCGGAAAGCGGATTGGCTTCTTTGATAGGACCTTTAGTACAGCCCTCTGCGCCCTTTCTAGACGCAGCATGGTAGTTTTGTGCGCTCCTCCCCACGTGGTAACGCAATACCCAAGGACTGATTGAGCGAGAGCAAGGTAGACAGTTATCAGACACTTGAAGCCAGCAGCCCCCCTAAGTTTTTTAAATATATAAATTAATCTTCGCACACGTTTCACTGTAGAGTCAATCTGCTTTTTCCATTTAAGGTGACTGTCTATGATAACTCCAAGATATTTAATATCATCAGTTCGTTCGATAGGTGTGCAGTTGCAAGCAGAAAAATCAATAAGTGTGCATACGTGAGCTTTAATTTTGAGGGAACAGGGTGGCTGGCTTAAAATGCCTGGGGTAAAGGGTATTAACTTAGTTTTGGTGATATTTAGCGTGAGAAGGTTTGTGTTTAACCAGTACATGACCACGCTGAGAGCCATCTCCGCTTTATTGAAGGTTTCAGACCAGTCCTTGCCGTGGATGATAAGCGCTGTATCGTCGGCATACGTGATGATCTTACAGTTTAGGGGAGATAGTTGGCAGAGTTCATTCACATAAATGAGGAAGAGAGTAGGTCCAAGGACACTACCCTGAGGCACACCAAAAGTAACCATCTCCTCTTTACTGGTAAAGGTTTCAATTTTAACTACCTGCCGGCGATCTGTCAGGTAGCTACGGAGTAGTAATAATTAATAGCTCAGTGATAATTATTCTTTCAAACATTCTCTATGGATGTATTCACACTTGTCAGTATCAGTGTCGTCTCAGTACCGTCAGTGTCAGTGCCGGCACTGGCCATCACGGACGTGATCGGCGACGACGATATTTTATCACGGATCACTGACGCCGCTGCATCGAAAACAAAATGGAGGACGAGGTGTTGATTGAATTAGTTCGTGTTTAATTAATTCTTTGTATAATGTCACGAATTCTCCTTCAGATTCTCTTAACTTCCATGCTTCATGTACCCCTTTTCTTTTTTTCCCTCGATTCTCTTCTTCTTCTTCGTCTAAAGCAATGGCTATCACAGCTAATTCTGTGTTATTGAAGAGTGCCATCAAAAAAATCAACGTCAACGCTAGTCTGAAGGGAACGTCGTGCACGAAGACCCGCAGAGAACTGTACTGTGCCTGATATGTGTGAATTGAAGCACTGACGCACCACTGTTGCACGGATACGGAACTGTAACGGTACTGTGCCGGAACTGTGGGTTCACTGATATGTGTGAATCGACCTTTAATCGGGCTTTTACGATTAGAATTTGGTACAAGCTAGGTTTTACCAGTGAGGGTTGGTAAATGTTGGTTTTGTATTTTCGACGATGGAGCGCGTTTACCAAGAAGTAACCTATTCACTCTTGACTTAAAGATTCCTGGATTGTAGCTATCAGGAAACATAGACTCCGGCAGGGATTTCTACTCGTTGGCTGTACGTACAATAAATGTGTTCCCAAAACGTTTTGCGCGTATAAGACGGATATCTACCATATATCTACCGCGGATACTGATGGCGCATCGCCGTACGCCTGATGGTCCGATGATGGAACGGGCTAGGAGGAATTATTTAGTTATGCAATTCCGACGCACACTCCTCAAAATGCAACCGGTAGAAACCTGACAGGCTAGCGACTCGGTGTTGATGCTCAAGATTTTGAAGCCTCGACTAAACGAGTGCATCAGTACCAATGATGTTCTTGGCTCTCGTTTCAATAGCTTCAAGCGCTTCAAGCTGATATCGGGCAGATCCATCCCAAAGATGAGCGCAGTACTCCATACATGATCGAACTTGCGCTTGATAAAATGTGAGCAGCTGTTCCGGTGTGAAGTACTGTCTCACCTTTGCAAGGATTCCTAGCTTTTTAGCAGCCAGTTGAGCCTTTGCTTCAATATATGTAGCAAAGTTAAAAGTCGACGTCAACGTAACATCAAGAAGATCAAGATGGTCGGTTATCGGCACGGTTGCACCCAGGAAAGTAGGAGAACTGAATTTTCTTCTATTAGCGGAAAATTGGCATTGCCCCATTCAGTGACCGCCTCCAAGGTCCAATTCAAGTGCTCAGCCATAGCCACTTGGAGAGACTGGATCTGTGACCCACTAGTTCGTGTATTGGATATGTATCTTTCAGTAACAGTACTGTCTGCATACCCAAAGGTACAAGGCTTAAGCAGATTGTTAATGTGCAGCGAGAACAAAGTTGCCGAGAGCACTGACCCTTGAGGGAGTCCGGCATTAATTAATGGCCATTTGACCGGACGAGCTGCCATCGATGACCACTCGAATGGATCGGTCACTCAGGAATTCTGCGATCCAAGCACTCAATTCAGCAGGTAAACCAAAAGAAGGAAGCTTACTAACAAGGATTTCGTGCCAGACCCTATCGAAAGCCTTCGAGATGTCGAGAGAGTCGCCAAGCGTTTCCCCATGCTTCTCGATGGCCTCATTTCAGATACGGATGGCATACGCTAGAAGATCACTAGTTAACCAATTTCGGCGAAAGCCATATTGACGGTCATTTATGTACTTCTCATTGTATGGTAGTTTTAATGTATTGTTATTTTATTGTGCGTCCATTTAGGGCGGAATATACGTGTTTTCTTTCTTCTTTTTTTTCTTTTTTCTTAACATTTACCGTGTCTTTGAGGTAAATCCTAAGATTTACCAAGTGAATGGTAGTAAAAGTCCGAAATAAACGATGATTATAAAACAGTTCGGACTTTTACCATTAAGAGTTGGTAAATCTTAGGATTTACTGGAAAATCTTAGGATTTACCGTAGTTCTGGCTTTTACAGTAACATATACATTGTCAAAGACTAAACTTAGTGAAATGATTAAACTGTTTTTATTTGAAGCCGTGAAAATTAATACCAATAAATATAACCTAATTATAATAATATATTGAAAAACGAAATACATTTAGGCGTCGAAGTACTCCTCCAGGTCTCTTTCATTTGAGCACGACGGGAATAGTGCCCAGAAGTCTGGCAACATGGCACATTGAAAAGCAATAATAATTTCTTTGGGCAAAACGGACCAGTCCTCTGGCCACATCTTCACTTATCGTTATTAAAAGTAATGTTTCATTTACTCCATTCATGACTATAAAGCAAACACTCTGTGTAGAAGCTTTTCGTGATTTTCAAATGGTGTTGTAAACTTTCGTACGCAATTATAACTTTTGACAGTGAATAAGTCCCAATTTAGAACCATCGTTCTAATTTTAGAGCCAGCCATTTACTTGGAAATTTCATAGACCTTTTTTTGAGGTACAAACTCATCAAATAACTCCTCCCGCTGGGTTGAACGAGAGGGATTATCAGAATTTTACCTACTGACTAAAAAAATGTGTACCTTCGGTTGCCCTTTATGTTCTGGGGTTGTAGTAATTCTTTTGAACAGTTCTGCAACCCTGGTCGGAATTTCAAAGACTTGAGATATTAAAAATCACAGAAACTATATCTAAGTAGACACCGTATAATATATAAAAGACAAAATCCTGACTCAGTCACTGACTCATCAACGCCCAGCCCAAACTCCGGACTTAGTTTATTGTACTGTAATTTTACACAGAGTTACCTAAAGATATTTGATTTTAGAAGAGGATAAAAATGTGTATCCAAAATTTGTATGAAGGACCCTACTTTCACGCGGGTGACGTCGCTGACAGAAGCTAGTGATAGGATAAAATTCTCGAGTCACTTCAATCAAAGGGATAGTTTTATTTATCAAAGGCAAATATTCGATTAATCCTTTTTGACCTTCACTCATTCTACAAAACAAAGCATTTAATTTGAGATCAAACTACTATGCTTACAAACTTAAATTCTATACACCTTATAATTAAATTTCAAGGCAGCAGACTAGTAATTAAATCACGCTATTTAATCATACTTAATCAAGTAATAATAAACTAGCATAATTTTAATATTAAGAGGGTAAAGAGTTTTTAATCGGACTAAGCGTTTCGACTCGTTCGTTCATACCATGTACATCGAAGGACTGGAACCATTTGCCTGCTGCTTTCACGTCCGATTATAATTTAGGTGTCTTCAAGGTTAGAGGAAATAGGATCTTAATCAATTAGAGCGCTATATCATGAACGATTGCATTACTGCTTAAAATCCGGTGGGATCATATTCATGCACTAGTTTATAACTATTAAAAAAAGAGAACTAATAAACCCAGTTTCCATATTACCCGTTGCGTTATATGAAATCCACTGCCGTGCTTCAAGCTAAGCGTTTTTGGATAGCTGGCTTAATGGCTAGTCTCTTTAAAATAACTCGAGTTTCTTTCGCATAGCAGCGGGCTACTTAAGGTGTGAAATATTGCACTTCGCAAAAATGTTCAACGTTAAGGTGAGTTGCGAGTCTATTTACGTATTTTTCGCTTTGAATTTTATTTGAAAATGTTGTATCTTTATGTACTGTCGAATTTGCTTTTAGTTTAAGAGATGGTTGAGTTGTAAGTCCATCATGTTTTGAAAACCCAGAGGCTTTGAACAGTTTTAGTAACCTCATGTCAAAAATATTATTTTTCAGTTTATTTTTCTGAGGCAATGGGATTATTTTTAAGAGGTTTGCAAAGGGTTACTTAAGGAACACAAGTGCGATTAAGTCACGAGTAAGTTAAAGTCTGACAAACCCCCTCGCTCCACCCACAGCAGGAGAAGTTATTTGATGATTAGAGGAGGAATGTCAAAAGAAATGTATTTTTCTGAGATTTATGCTACCACACAACCGCAGGGAAAACTTCAAAGCATCTTTTATGTAGCTACTAAATCGTACAAGTGCGAAATAATTTCGGGTTCTTTTCCTTGTCCCTAGATAATTTATTACATCAAACAAGTTCCAACAAGCTGTATCCCAAAGCGCTAACAAGACAAAACAAATTGTCCAACGGGAATCGAACCTCGGCCGCCTTTTCCTGACATAAACGACTCTGCAATGAGAAATTGTGCAGAGATCGTGTGGAATATCGTACAATTTTATGCGGTCGCCGAGAAATTCTGCATTTACATAAATATTCGTTTATCGGGACAACTCAGTGATTTAAGTGAAAATCTTGTTCGGTCTGCGAAAAAAGGGAGGGAAGACAATAAAGAAAAGGTTTAGGACGCCTGTCTAGGATGAAATAATGGAGGCACGGCTGCGACATATGAAGGTAAACGTGTCATAAGTGAGGAGCCTAAACGATTCTATATTAAACTTTCATATACATAGACGCGGAAAAGTGATTTTGTTGGAAAGCGATATTGAAAGACCTCAACTTAATGAGCTTATGTTATTATTATCAAACCTTTTGTAAGTTAGAACCATGTCCAGATTGATCGACGACCTGAACAAAGTATCAAGCACATAGTTTGCGAAAAGCAACCTGGAAGAGGGCTCCCTATGTATAACAGCAGGTAAGCAATCAATCAAGTAAACGCAGTCTATCAATCAAGCTTGATAGATTGATAACCGAACAATCTATTTTGCGGCAAATAAGTTTAATGTCAGCAAAATGCGACACCAGAGAGTGTTTAAACATTTCCGAGTATGGCCGCTCGCAGTCATATAATTGAATTAAAAACTTCACCTACTGGGAGTTCTATTTCAGTTTCAACCACGTACAATGTATTTACGTCGTGTTCGTATGTGACTAAGTTTCTTTTTATGTATTTGTCGTAGACATATTGTTTTACTTTAGCAATACATTGCAGTATTTGTTTTTAATATTGTGCTCTGCAAAGAAAATATCAGATATGATTTTTCTAGAATTCTACTGCAATCTATTCGTCCTCTTTGAGTATCAATTTGACTCAAATCTAATATTTTCTGACCAGTATTTGCCAATCTGTATAGCGTTGTTAGTGTCCCGTAAATCCAGTTTCATTTTTTGCAATCTAAAGAAACTATATATGTATAAGCAGTTACAATTTATTTATGTATAAGCAGGACAGGTTCTGGGAAGTAAGTTACACAAAAATAATACTGGTTTTAAGAGAATGTCAAGTACAGAATAATAAGCTATCAATTTATCTCAAAAGTAAAGAGGTTACTTCTTGGTAAGCGTGATCAAACGTTATCCATATTATCATTGCTAATCTTCATGTGAGAAAGTGGACAAACGTGACCCTGCCAATAAAAAAAACAACCATTTACTTACCGTTAGGCAAAGCTAAGACAAATTGACTGGCTGTGTCGACAAACAAACAATGCATAGCCAAAACCACTGAAGACAGATACACAAAAGAAAGCAATGTTCTTTAGAGACTTCGCAGTTGTACCGCCAAGAAAAGATTTACCGAAACTCCTACCCTGACTAGGGATTGAAGTTAGTATGCGAGGGAAGTTCCGATACCGAGCAACAGCTAGTTTCTAAAAGCAGCAATCTTTTTCTTTATTTGTCTTGATCCACTCACAGCAAATGTCAAAAACGTGAACATAATAAATGAGATATAGAGAAACATAATACTCCAAATCAACAGCCCTTCATACGTGATCTGAAACTCAATGTCATCCGCTCACTGGTCCCTCCTAGACAATGTTTGCTAGTTTATTCCGCAGGTAACGTTAAACAAAGTAGTCTAATGTAGCTTCATTACTAGTGGAACTCGTCCGGTGTTCGGTGTTCTATAATTATCTAGAACGGAAAAGTTTGTTCAAAGTAAGCCTGTAGAGTTGGAGGACAAGTTTTTAAATTGTATTTATAAAAGTGTTGATATGGTCGACACAGTCCTGGCGTTTTTACTTGCTTGAATAGAAAAGTTTGCCGTTCTTTATTTATTTTAGGGTTTTAATTCATTTGTTAAAGTCCTAATGTGACGTTTGTTCTTATTTGTGTTTTACTTGTTGTTTTATGAGTTCTAATACCAATGCTGATCAAGATATATGTAGATAGGAATTTCTTTTTATATTGAACTTCACTATATTTATGAAGAAAACGTGTTGTAAGGAAACTTGGACTTAACTAGCAACCCAGCCCGGGTTGGTTCAAGTGTTAACATTCTATCAATTCTCGGCTTTTCTCCATCAAAATATTTAGTATGAATTTTACCTCGATTCAAACCTTTCTCACTCAGTCTATTAGTAAAAGCCGTCCAAAAATACAAATCTGTTCAGTATTTTCTAAGTTTATCGCGAATAGAGAGACGGACAAACACGGTGGGGCATTTTGTTTTATAATACTTATGTAAATTCGTAAGTCATCAATCGCCAAAACGCCTTCTGCTTTCGTTTTTATTATATGCACGGCACGTGCGTTATCAAAATAAAGAAAAACTGCCCTATTGTGGTACAGGCACAGTCTGATATTTATTTAAGCTTTATACCTATACACAATGACACATCTAGGCAAACTGAATCCAACAAGGCATTCTCTACCACTCAATCTTTGACTCTAAAAAGACTACACTATTTTCGTGCCCCATTGATCAGTTAAGTGCATTACAACAAACAAAAGGCTCTCAATCTCAGTAACTAAAACATGGCTGGCCAGTGATCGGTGCATGAGTGAGCTGCAATGGTTGACTGGTGATGCTGCTGGCAATTCTGAATAGGTCATGCACGATGCACACGTCGCTTTGTTTCTGACATGTGAACCATGACCTATGACACTTTTGAGCTTAGGCTAGGCTTGGACGGAATGAAGTGTTTGGTTTTAGGTAGACTTTCACTTAATGACAGTGTGAAAACAATAATTATAACACTAATCATAAAAAGGCAAAAGTTTGTAAGAGCTTGTGCGATGAAGCGTGTGTAATTGTATATGTGTGTGCAAGTGTGTATGATTGTTACTCAAACTGAATGGATTTTGATGAAACCTGGCACACGGGTAGAACATAATAATATCCTGGCGTATACCAAAGAATGCTTTTTATCCCGGAAGTACGTGTCCTTTGGAGGATTTCCTACTATAACGCGGGAAAAACCTCTAGCAGCAGCTATTATAATTATGATATAGCGCGTATTAGTAACGCGTGTTACAGAGTCCCTGGAAGCAAAGGGCAACTGACGGAATCTACCAAAGATTTTTTTAGCTAGGATAATTCTGACCACCCACATCAATCCACACAAAGCTGCAGTAGGTTTTTTTTATTTGTTGATTTCTTACCCAAAAAGAGGCATTAAAATGCATTAAAAACCACTACTACAATACTTTCCTTTTTTATTTTTCTGTTTTTACTTTCTAAACTACTTTTAATTTGATCATTAGTATACTAAATTAACCTCACTATCAGCCGACCTATTCTAGTCCCTACTTAAAAACATTAAAATTCAAGTCGTAATTTCATCTCTGCGTTAATAAATGTCAGAATCTTATTAAATTAGAGGTCCTTGGACAGATTGGGACTTAGATTAGAATGGAACCGTTCTTATAGGCAAAGAGGATTGCCCCTCTGAGTTCAGTTACTCTTTATGAAACAGTTTACACTATTTGCGCGAAGTTAGAATATAACACACTAGCACTGTGTATGTCATTTCGTTCGCGAGATATAAAATTTTATACCCTCTTGTGTCTTGTGTTATAAAAACTAAAAATGATACTCTTCATTATTCAATTTAATTAGAATGTGTACCAAGTTGTGAGTTTATTGATCTGAGAAATGAGAATCAACCGTACAATCTTTAAACCGCCAATTTTTTTCTATTGGAGATAGTTTTGAAAAACAAAATGATGACCACTTTTATTATTAACTTAGGCTACTATTTGTACTAACTTTATTTTTATCGGAATGAACACGGAATGTGATTTTGCATACAAACGAAATTTTTTCCCATTTCCAAAAACTCCGTTGTGCTGGCCTTTGTCATAAAAGGAAGCCTTGTTAAAAATTTCATATTCGTAGTCCCACTAGTTTCTACTGTGTGTTGATACATGTCAATCAGATTTTCTTTTAAAATATAGGTATAGAAGATCACTATCGAATTTCCAATGACGTTAATGCTGCATTTTATCGATAAAATAAGACCCTATTGACTGTCGATAAATCTATTAATCTTTAGGCTTTTGTTAAAGATCGTGATAGTATTGTTAAACCGTCCGTAGATCGGATTTAACGTTGCTCCGACTTGAAAGAAGATTCCATTCGAAAATAATGTAATCTTTTGTTACTTTAAACTGTTAGGTGGGCCATATTTTCTTCAGGAAAAACAAGTTTGTTTTTTATTATGGATAGGTTCGTGTTGGTCTATCTCACGTGATGATGTGATCGACAATGGAGCACGCTTGCCTAGAATTATCTATTCACTCTTGACTTACAGACCTCTAATTTGTAGCTATCAGGAAACATAGACTCCGGAAGGGAATCAACTCCTTAGCTTTATGTACAATAAGTGTGTTCCTACAGTGGGTGATCGACGTACGAGCCTGTACCGCGGTTTAAAAGAACGTCGGTTTTACTTGCGGCTTGTTGGTGCTATTGACTATCGAGTAAAACAGTCATATTGTAGTTGAATTGAGGTAACTCACACGTCGATCAAGCCCTTAAAAGTATTTATTTTTAATAACATGTGTCGTGTGTAGATCGTACAGATATTCAGTACGAGAATTAAAACCACGGTACAGAAACTTAACGTTTGAATCCCCAACCGGTCCTATGAGACTGCGCTGTTATTGTTTTACTATTGTGTCTCGTTTCGCGGGTATCTGAGTAACTACGGCGTAACTGGTTGTCAACTAATAATATACTATTTCGTGTAAATTTTCCGAACTATTACGAAGATAATTGACGTCACACTTCATCATAGGCACATATAAAACACGTTTCTACCAAAGAAATAGATAGTGTACAACTAAGTAATTGAATTGTTTTTTTTTTCAAACTAAAATGACTAAAAGCACTGAAATAACCAATCCACAACCAAATATGTACCTACAAAAGCAAAATTAAATAATTTCCTCTTGCTCACCATACTAATCCTATGTATGCTGAAAACTTTCTAAATCCCCTGTGTAATCTATAAAGTACCTTAGTTTAACGCAAAATCTCATAAAATTAAATCAGGACACGTTCAACACGGCGAACCGTTAGTCAGACCATAAACAAGTGTATTGGATAAACGTTTTATTTGTCCTGGCAATCCTTTGGAGTACGATTGACAATCACTAAAAAGGTCGGTGTTGTTTTTGAAATGGAACGCGACAGTTCTTTTTTTTAATTTGTAAATGACAGCTGGATATAACTGTATAAGCTCTTGAAATGTTGCTTTGGAAAACTGACATAACAGCATAGGCATATAATTTATGGTACCTACTTTTGTTAAATTATTTGCTAAAAAAAAAAATATTCTGTCGAAAATCGCAAACAGAAAGATTTTTTTTACACCAGTCTTCCACATTCTAATATGAACCATATAAATATTACTTATATATCTGCCTAGCCTTTTCCCAACTATATTGGGGTCGGCTTCCAGTCAAGCCGGATTTAGCTGAATACCAGTGTTTTACGAGGAGGGGCTGCCTACCAGACCTCCACAAACCATTAACTAGGGTAACACGGTACTTCATGGCAAGACTGGAGTCAGATTTTTACTGGCTTTTGACTATCCGTAACGACTGCCAAAGATCCACAAATGACAGCCGGGACCTACGGCTTAACGTGCTTTCCGAGGCACGGAGGAAACTCGTTATGTTAAGATGGTCACCCATCCACAGACCAACCATGGCAAGCGTTGCTTAACCTTGAAGATCGACCTGTGTGGCTGTTATTTATCTAGCCACGAGCTCCTCTAATAAATATATAACTTATACTACTTCATTAAATAACCACTTTTTAGGCTGTTTTCAACAAAAGATTTATTTTTAGCCTTATACGTTCTAAGTATAAAATATTGTTCTACAAGAAAAATTGCCTAATTGTGTGAACCTTAGATAGATGTCTAAGGTTTCGTTTCTGAATGAAAATTTTCGTGAAATCAACGTGATAAGTTTACAAACACGCCTTAGTAACTGCGAATGGTTTAATTAATTTTCAACAGCCGTATCACTTGATTGCCTTTAATATTTACACTTAGATAATGTTTACATCGAGTACTCGTCTACTACAATAGATCTTATTGACACAATTTACTACAAATCCTAACCAATATTATAAAAATGTAAAAGTGTGGATGTTTGTTACTTAATCACGCAAAAAAAGCTGAACGGTTTTGGATGAAATTTGGCATGCATATGGCCTTTCACATGGAAAAGAAAATAGACTACCTTTTATCTCGATTCTTTTTTGTTAAACTTATGTCCTCGCAGACAAAGTCGCGGGTAGAAGCTAGTACTTTATAATTACGACAAGAAAAAATCCTTTAAAAAAAGTTGTTACTTACGATGTTTTTTCAGAAAGGGCAAGAAATATAATAATTATAATTATATTTTAAAAGACAACAATAAGGTTTATTTTGTTAGTAAATTATGTTTATAATTAGTGTTAGTAGTACACAAACAAGGAACAAACGTAGAAGACTTATAATTTAATTTTTATATCACGTTTTTGTTTAATTTTTTATCGTGTGAATCATTACACCTGATTGAATTTAATTACTCAGATACCCGCGAAACGAGACACAATAGTAAAACAATAACAGCGCGGTCTCATAGGACCGGTTGGGGATTCAAACGTTAAAGGTAATTAAGTATTTCCTTCCAGTAATTCTTATAACTAAAAGTATTTAATAAATGCTGTATTATTAATATTTTTCCTTTATTGCGCTGAATTTTTTAATGTTTTTCCGATTCAGTGATTCGAATATCAATAAGTTTTACTCTAATACGAGTATAAACCTTTTACTCAAATCTAAGTGAAGATAAAATAACCTGTTTATTTATAAGTTTATCACTAAAGCAAAACCCTTTGTTTTAAGATCGGTTACCCAAATTCTAAGAACAAACTGTTTACCCATTCATAAGCTCTTGAATTATTAAAATCATTAATCATGAGGTACAAAACACTTTTGCTGCTCAACATAATAAATAAGGGCTAACAATAAAATTAGTACCTTTCATTTTCTTATGAAATAGGTATTCTCTTTGACTGCAAATGAATGAAAAAGGTTGGTTCAGGTTAATCACAATGGAAAAACACGCAAAGGAATACCTGTAGAAGCTCTTTTGCCTGAATACACCTTTGCATGAGAACTTGGTGAAGGCCGCGAGGAGACTACGAATATGTGGTAGCTTATGATGTAAGGCCTATTACATCAGAGCAGTTTAGACTTTGGCTGAACTATTGACGCAAGGTTGAAAGGCCTCCTACAAATTGGATCAATGACCTGGTGAGGATCCTGGGGAATTTGATGGATGTGACTCGCATAGTTCGTTGTGGCGACACTTTGGTAGGCCTATGTTCAACAGTGGATGTCTTTTGTTCCATTAATATAACAGAGACTTTTTATATTCATGTTTTTTTTAAATACCTCGTAGTGTCGGGAGCAGGGTTTAAGCTACCGGTTAGGGCTCCAGAGACTGTACAGTACTTAAGAGCACTGCCTTCTGTACTATTACTATTATTATGAATTCCAGACGACATTTCCTTGCTAGTGTAACGTAACACGGAAGGATTGCTCTTAGAATCTTCACTTTGAAACACTCGTAAGTTAATAATAAAATAATGGCTAATGTTAGTTAATTGCTTAATGCACTAAAAAGCTTTTAATGCTGTAGGCAAGAGAAGGAACTTAAACGTCTTCCGACGATGTTGCTTTCTAAAAGCCTGCTCCACTAATTTGAGCATCGCCTTCCACTTAAGTAGTTTTAATTGAATTATAATGACACGTCAGTCCTCGCATACTAATTTTACTAATGCATAGTTGGTATGTTAAAAGTTGAACGAGATACCTGAAAATTGTGACTGCGTGGGTACTGGAGACAAGGCAGAATACATTAAATCATACTTTGTTCGAGAAAAGTTTAGATCTTAAAGTAGTCATCTTGAAATATTCTGGAAACTAAAGAGACAACGGTAATTTCCATTGCTTTCAACTTAGAATCCTTGAAATATAACCGGCCAATTAATATTTTAGTTCTTAGACACAGTCTTAAATTTTTAATACTTATGAAACTACTTTTTCAAAAATCCGAAAATAGTGATAAAGAATAGAATAGAAGAATAGAAATACTTTTATTCGGCAACAGACACATACCAAACCAAAACGGTTACAAACACAATGTAAAAAGAACAAAAGTACAGAATGCGCCGAGCGTACCCGTACCGAAAGGGTGACCACCTCAGCCTTTGCTAGGCGTCAGACACCCAGCGCTGGTTGATAGATGGAATGATGAATGTATATTACACACTGGCTTTTACCAGTAGCTTCACCCGCATAAATGTAGAATACTATCCCAAAGGCACATATCTTCAGTTCAAAAAGCATTATGATTGTGTCTGAAATCCAATCAGATATTTTTGCGTGACGGAGTAACAAATAAACACACATACACGCACTTTACATCCATACAAACTTTCGCCGTTATAATATTAGTGTAATGTGGTACAGACCTATCTTTTCTACCTACATACAATTTCTGACCTCAATATTAAATTTTATAACACAATCGACTACAATAAATTCTTTGAAGAAAACATTTTCAAACGAAATCGTTTTAAAGAATCGCAATCGAATGCGGAATACTTTGATTGAATTATAACATTTTCTTAACTTTCGCAGCCGTTGAAAGCGAGCCAGTGGAATAGTCATTTTATTTTATTTTTGCCTGAAACTAGTTGGCAAACCTGGACCAATAACTGCCAACTATGATTTAATATGCTCTCTGAGGCAAGCTGGTTATGAAATATTTAAAGAATGTTTGAGATGTTCTCGGGATATGTAAATATTATATTTCTCAAAGTAATCCTTTTAAAAAGTTGTGAATTCCGGAAGTTCCGAGCAAACCAATTCACGTGAAAGTGTTTTCAGTTTTAGAAAAGACGGTGAGGAGAAGTAATAGATTAATTTTAAATTCTATACTTACTTCAGAGAAATACAATATTGGAATAACCCGTGTATAATTTCGGATTCTGTTTTAGAAGGAAAATAGATCAATTTAGGAGAGAAATTTTGAAATGTTATCAAATTAAACCTATGTTCTAGGAAATATGGAACACTAGATGCTACCAGCGGCTTCACTCGCGTTGTAATAGAACATTATATCCTATTATGCGCCTCAGAAATAAATATTCTATGTGCTATCCCAGCATATGGTCTGCCAATGTACCAAGTTTCGGCGAAATCCGTTTAACCGTTCAACACACACCTAACAACTTTTGCTTTTGTAATGTTATTGGGATGTGATTCATAGTGTGATTATGTTAACATGTATTTGTTACAATGAGATTAAACTGAAATTAATTGCTGACTTATTTAGTTTACAATTATTTTACCTATAATACCTAATAATGAACCCAAGCAAGTAATAGTCAAGTGCGAGATTGTTCGAAAGAGTTACCATGGCACCTAATTGAAAAGGGCAAATGAAGGAACATAGGGGGATTTAGTTAGTAAAAATCTGTCACACCCTCTCGTTTCGCTCCGTAAAAAGGTAAAAATTGAGAATTACTAGATAGCTTCCAAGACAATTTAAAAACTGGTTTGACAGCATAGTATTTCCATCATCCGGTGTATTCTGTAATGATTTTAATTAATGTAATTTTCGTATTTATTTATTTGTAATCTAAATGTGAACGATTTTTCGAGGGTTACATAATAGTACCTGAAATAAATGTTTTTTTTTTTCAAAAACAATCATGTTCCAAACCGATTATTAAATGAGATTATATTGTGGCTTACAAAAGGATAAATTAGATGTCTTTTTAACATATTAGGAGCTTTAACTGTTATTTATTTATAGTCCTGTAATAAACAACATACATTGAAATTTGTTGCCGTTATTTTATTGGAATTTCGTGGACTCGTAACATATTTCTGCTCGTGAATCTAAGTGACGCTAGTATATCGAAGCGTTCAGCTGACAGGTAACATGCTTATCTTCACAGCGTTATGCACGGTTGATAGTTAGCGACATTGACAGACAGACGGCAGCACTACGAATATAATGAGAATACATTTACGACTCATGTTTTGGTGGAGGAATACAGTTTTGAATGTTTGTTTTCTTTGGTGGTTTATGAAAATGTTTGGAGGTATTCGGAATAGTTATACTCTGTTTAACAAAAATCCATTGAAAAGGGAGGACTCTACGACCAGACGGATGTTACGTCTGGTTTGAGCAACTGCCCAAGAGCTCATTTCGGGCTGTTCTACACGTTCAAATCGCGCGGAAAACTATAATTTCCTGATGCAAGATTTCATAGTTTAGTTTATATGTGGCACCACGAATTTCATTATAAACGTTAAATAATTTTTATTAATAGGCATGTATGCCATATAGGTCGAATCCAGGTCATGCCTGGACTGTAAAATAGGATACTTCTAGATAGAACCCAGATGGGATTACCGTGTCCTAGGAACACAAAGAGTAACTGGAAGAACGCAGCTGGGTTTTAGTCGGTAAAGTCAGTCACTCTATCTCGCTCTATCAAGAGCGCGAGAAGCCAGTTTTGATCATTCCCAACCTCAAAAAAAAAAATTCAATGATTCCAGTAGTTTACTATGAAATATGAACTACTAAGAAAAGTTATAAATTGCATGCTGATAATAATAGGCTATCTCGCTAGTAGCTACTAACCCTTTTCATTTTTATGGCTTCGGTCGTTTAGAAAGACATAGTATACCTTTTAGCATAAAGTTATGTATATTTCCAAGAATAGCTCGTAAGTATTAAGTGCACTAGCTAGTTCTTTAAACATCAATAAAATAGTATTTTAAGTACTTTGATTGTAGATTTCAGGCTATTTATCTGATATGTTTCATATTATTTTCATATACAGCTGCTTTTAACCCATAATCAAGTCTGTTTCATACCTGGGCTTTTGCTTCCCTCTATTTCTACGATTGGTCCTGGCTCTGGGCTACTTCTTGCCCTAAGGAAGACATC
Organism: Mythimna separata; assembly: GCA_030763345.1. Classification (NCBI taxonomy): domain Eukaryota; kingdom Metazoa; phylum Arthropoda; class Insecta; order Lepidoptera; family Noctuidae; genus Mythimna; species Mythimna separata. The sequence continues at coordinate 13,865,884 of CM061180.1, forward strand.
TAAGTCGTGGTCTGCCAAAACTCCGTCTCACGATTTCAGGGTAAAGATCAAGTCAGTACACCTTAGGCTAATATGGGGAAAAAATACGTGCCCTTTAGTTTACGCCTTAGTAACATGAGTGATGAAAACGATGAGTCTATAAATATTTTTTTCGTCGACCAATTGTTCTTCCAGGTATTATCTGTTCGGTGTATATCACTTTCTTGAAAATACCTTCTTCGTCCAACTCTGCTTGGAAACAGATTATTTAGGCCAAGTAGAGATACTCTTTGACCTATTCTTCCCGCCCACGTATCTAAAATACATGTTAGGTATTGAAATATTTAACCGAAATGTCAAGCGGTCTATCATCAAATATTTCAAACTTTTGGAAATTGTTGGGCTGATATATTATGTACCTGATAGTTTGTCTAGAACTTGATATTGTGTTTCCAAGAGATGTGTAGAAGGCTTTATATATATAATAATGAATAATAATGAATATAATAGTTTCTGACGTTTTATAAATGCCTATGTGAAATAATAAGTTTGATATAGATTTTTTTTTATTAATACGAGTAGCATTATTTTATTTCTCTTTGATAATTTTAAAATGTACTCTTAGGTTACATTTTTTTAGCCTATAATTTTGCATCTCATTGGCCGTTTTTCTCCGTCAAAACCTCTCTGTAGACAGAGACTGGGCAAAACTTGGCAGAACTTGGCAGAACTTGGCAGAACTTGGCAGAACTTGGCAGAACTTGGGCAAAGGTTGTCCTAAGGCCTAGAGGCCTTAGGACAACCTTTGCCCAAGTTTTCCCCGTGAACATGATCTGATTGGTACACCACTAATCGACTTAGATCGATAATTAAATATTTTTCTATCATATACATATATGAATCATTTTAACGGAAAAACAATGTGATAATAATCAAGCTTTTACATTAATAACAAGTTAAGCTGTGATTGTAGATTTTAGATTAAAATTATGTGATGTGACAGCAATCTAAAGTTATGCTTATCATACTACTGATTGCACTTGCGTAATTATTACGTATAATGGCAGATAAGATCATGATTGTCCTAGTATGACTGCAACTGGTAGTTCCCCGAACATCAAAGGATAGAGCGACAAACAAATTAAATTGATAACTACTACGTAATTGTCATGATCAAGGACATGAGAAAGATGATAACGAAAATTAGTTGCTTTTTCCTGTTATTGGATTTAAACAATCATTTTTTCGAAATTAAAATCAAAGGTTAAAAAAATCTATGTTTAACAATTGCATGATATGTATTATGTGTACAACAATTCAAGAAATTGTTGAGGAATCTAATGATTAAAGAAGATCGATATGACGAACCGTAAAGTGGGGTTACTTTAGTCCTAAGGTATAACATTATAAGTTCGATAACCAATAGAAATACAGTAAACATAGTTTCTCGTGTTCTTATTGAACAATCAATAAGAACACGAGAAACTATGCCAAGCTTGTGCTAAAGTTATACCCCAAGGCCAAAATAACCCTACTTTGCTCGCTACCTATTATGCACGACCACCATCATCATTCGCTTAAGTCAAAACGTTGCTTAACCTACCTTCCCAGCTCTTGTTTGTATATTCTCGAAATCATTTTAAAAACTGAACACAGCATACCTGAAACAAAAAATAAAAGTATGAAGAACTATAGAAAACTATAGTGCAACAATAAGGAGGGAAGTCTATAAAGAACGAACTCCCACTTTAAGCGGAGCTAGGTTATGTTAAGTTCAAAACTGGTTTCCGCACTAAAACCTTTGGTGGACTTACTCAGACCAGCCCACTACTCTCTAAAACTGATAAGTCCTCCCAATTTTCTCAGGGCCTCTGTGAGGGAATTCAGGGATCCCAAGGAAAACGTACGTGTATCAAGGATCTCTTCCTCCTCCAAAGATACTCCGCACAAGGGACTGTCATTGATGCCTATTGTGTGCAAGATACTTATTCAGTGTGCAGGGCCCAGTCCAGTCTTTGCCACCTGATGCAGGCTGCCTCTGTCCAGCTTCACGAGGCTTTTGTTGAAGTGTAGAGCGCAAGTGAGAGTCAGACTTTTATCATTAAAACTAACCCGTTTTCCTTCATTTGACCTCTATGTTCTAAAGTAACTCTTTCTAACAATCCTGCAGCACTACCAAGGTCGTAACCTCATTTAGATTTTATACCGTACCTCGATATTTCCTAAATTAAGATAATGTGAAAACGTAAAACAGATCGTAGATAAAAGTTGCTAAGAAAACTCCCCAAGAAAATCGCATTTTAAAAACATTTTGATTACGGCATACTTTTTTATCGGCCTCATTATTTAAGTATAGCCGTGTAGAATCGCTTCCTAATCGTTATTAGCCGAGATTAGGCTTGTAACAGCTGCCCGCAGAAGTATCAAAGGAATTATTGTGATTATTGAAACGAAATACAGTCCTTGAGGAACGAAATCGATTTTTTATTAAAGGTTTGCCGTCGGAGCAATTAAGGCTCAAAGTAAGGAGAAATAAGCCTTCAATAATGCTGATTCAACCATTCGATTTTACAATTCGAATAATTTAGCCGATATCGATTCCTATTCGAGTCGTCGGGTCGCGGCGTTTGAGGCGCGTTTCTTTCATACCTTGTTTTGACATCTTCTCCTCGTTAATCTCAAACTTTAATTTCAATAACACAAATACGTTGTATGAAATTATTAAATCTTATCGTGTTACTTTTAAACTTTGCTCGGAATCCTCCGAAAGTTTTAATAACTTTTGTGTTTTATTTAGCACCTCGAGCTTCGTGAAAAGATTTTGGTAAAACATTTTAATATTTTGGTGGCGGTTTCCTCAAAGGGGTATTTATTCCTTTAAGTTTATTAATGAAGAGGATTAGGGTTAAATTGAAAATGCCTTTGTCTAAAGCTTTTTAGGGATGACAGCGACCACTTAAGTCCTTCTTTTTATATTAGACATTAATAACATGAACCTTATTTTGAGTTAGGCATGCTTAAAAATAACCCTACCCTAGGTGGATTTAAATTATTTTTAGACTAGATTTTATTTTTAAGATTTAGGGCCTGTTTCACAATGTCCGAGTAGGCACTACTCACTGAATAAATTCAAAAATGTGACAGAATTCGTATGAAATGATCTGTCACGTAAGATACTCGAAACTTAATCATAGGTGGTGAAATAGGCCCTTAGTCTGTTTTGACAGATAGATTTAGTCTGTCTATCTGTCAAGGCCCCTTTCTCAGGGATGTGGGGTAAGTGTCAAGATAAAATTAATTTCAAATTTTAATTGCGTTGACTTACAAATTTTATTTTAAATTTTTCAATTAAATATTTCAACCGTTTATGCTACTTATTTAGATTTTTTTTTTCAACTAAGTATAAAGTTAAATTGGTTTCCTAACTTCCTTTACACCTCGTGAATCGTAAGAAATTAAAATAAAATTACGACAAATAAATTACAGAACCCTTCGTACGATTCGCACTTAGCCGGTTCTTTTACAATATTGTGTTTTTAAATTAGGGCATCACAAAGATGGTATTCTTTGAGCTTACATAATTATCTACTTAATTCATGAATCCCCGACCGCTCCTATGAGACCGTGGTGTTATTGTTTTACTATTGTGTCTCGTTTTGTGGGTATCTGATAGGTTAATAGTTATTTTCAACACTTTATTTTCACGCACCGAAAGACGCCGCCGCGGGAGGCCTTCCACAAGAAGGACCGATGACCTGGTGAGAGTAAGTTGTGGGAATGTGGTAGATGCGAAATGCATACGACCATTCGTTGTAGCGACAATTTTGGGAGGCATAGGTCCAACATTGAACGTCCTTCAATGATGATGATGATTTACAATGCATACAACAAAGGGATTATTGAAGTCGCTTAGTTGTATGCATATTGTTGAAAGGGACTAACATATTCGTGAAGGTAAGTAGATAAGTTGGAGGAGTCGGATAGTTCTGGTTTGGCGATCGTTTATAGGAAAACTTCCACAGGATACACCAATAACCTGGTGAGAATCACGAGAGTTTGCTGGAAAACGTGACATGACTGGTGAATATGTCATATTATGGAGACTATGACCGGTGACTTATCTATGTAGAAATTGTGTATAATTATGAAATTATTAAAAATACATTATTCAATCGTAAAACTAAAAATTGAATATTTAAACGAATTAACTTGGCGTTATTAATTACGATAGTCAATTATTAACGTTAAAACGAATTATTTCAACAAATTGGTTTGACATTTACGTCAATGACCGCGGACAATTAGTGTAATAAGGCGTAAAATTCACAGGTATACGCCCTCGTTTACACCTGGCTTAAGTATTGTGTGACAAGGATCCCTTCTGTCATACACAAAGATGTAGAAAAAGTCGAAAGTACTGGAAGTTCTGTTTCAAAAATAGAATTCTTAGCTTTTGAACCGAAAATAATAACAGCCATTTTAAAATTAGAACCATGAAACAGTTTATGGTTTTCTGTTAGGTACTGGCAGTTACTTTGTCTCTACACTTTACTAGTTGATCAACATTGAAAGTAAAAAGATATGTTGCTGTTGTCCTATGTCACAAAGTAAATGTACCGAGGTAGGAATTTAAGTGGATAGGTCGGTATCAACATTATCCATTCTGAGGTTTAGTTTTTCCACTAAAATGCTTTCAAGCTAAATTGAACCATATTTTGACCATGATAGTTGAGTTTCGTCTCTCGAATCCTTTGAAAACTGTTGTCAATAGAACAAAAACACTCAAAATGCTTTGTGTTCTCTACATTGTGGAGCCCAAATTCCAGAACCTTTGTGTTTATTTTCTGGGGAAAAATATTCCTTTTTTTCTATGAACAACATGCCTGCGCTAAAATTGAACTAAATGGTTTGACCAGACAAAAGTAGGTACACTAGCTCCTGTCTGTGACTTCGCTCGCGTAAAGATTATTTATCCCATGGGATCATACTCCCTGAAAAGAAAAAGTATCCATGTACTATTCTAGTTAATGGTCTACATGCGTAGCAAGTTTCATCGAAAGTTGTTAGACAAACTAAATACTTTTACATTTATAATACTAGCTACTGCCAGTGGTTTCGCCCACGTCATATCAGAAATTATCAAAAGGTCCCAAGGCATATTCAACCTGTACACTAAGCTTTATCGAAATAAATTCAGTCATTGAAGCGTAATGAAGTAACAAACATACACAATTACCACATTATTCACAAACTTTGGCTATTATAAATTAGTGTAAAGTGTGAACCCGGTGCGTGGTGTGCGGGCGAGTGTGATACCGGTCAATGAGTTGCAATACAAAAACACATAATTATACTTTTTTGAAATACTAACTGATGTTGTGCATCTGTATGCACAGACTACACAGCTAAGATAAGGTCTTATTGCCGGAGTCTGTGTTTCTTGAAAGCTATTACTAGGTTACATCAACCTGTGTAAACATGCTCCAAGAAACCAGATCATTGCTTAGGTATCATTAGGCGAGATAATGCATGTTTTGCCTAAGACATAAAGTCCGTCTTTGTACAGTGTTTATTAGTTCTTAAAGCTTTAATAAATAAGTAATGCTAAAATGCGTGATTATAACATGCATGAGTAAAAAAGTAACTGAAAATCCTAATTTCACTATAGTTAACTAAAGTCTGTTTTTAAACCCTGAGACTACATTGACACAGGCAAATGCCAAACATAGAATAGTAATGATGCCAGTTTTTTGTGTTGTGTCAAGTATGACAGCCCACGTAATGTAATTTTAGTTTCAGAGATTTAAAAAACAGACTTTAGAAATCAAAACGTGAAGTGGTTCACATTCATTTGCTTTTTTTTCACAAAAAAATATTGACAAACAGAACCATTCCAGTAAATTTATAGTGAATTGTACGGCTCTGTATTACGTTTTGTATGGTTTCGCATTCGATGCAGCCAGCCCTCACTGCACTTAGTCGCAGGCGGGGCGGGGCGCGCGAACATTAGTCATAATTATCCGCTTTTGACTTTGCTACCATTTAACACGGAATAATTGGCATCTTTTTGCAGGAAAGCGAATTATCTTTTTGGTTGAACGTTTGGCAGGTGACAAAAGGTTTCAAGTGGATTTAATTGGAACAGCTGGTAATATACCAGCTCTTTCCAGTTGCAGGTCTTGAATGAGGGTTTCGTGATAGTATGCATGTTACTAAAAGAATTATGAGTATAGGTACATTTATTTATTTAACACTTTTTGCACAAAAAGGTACAAAGGCGGACTTATTAAATGGGGATGGATGGAAAAAGAGAGGGAAGCCAAAAAAGATGGATGGATTACTTAGGACTGATATTAAAGAAGATGGAGTTAGTGATAGCGTGATGGACGATAGGACAGAATTAAAGAAAAAAAAACCTCGTTGCGCTGACCCTAAGTAACTTGGGTCAAGGGTAGGAAGGTTTGGCGAAATAAACTAACAGTTCTATTGTAATGAAAAACTACAAAAAAAAGAGAGGCCCGAGTCCCAACAGTGAGAATATTAAAAAGTCGATAATGCTAATAATTTTTATAACAACGCGTTATAATATGGGTTTTGTATCTTTTTATTTGACCAGTAATTTTGGTTCATGATCCAGATAATAAGGCTTGTATAGTAAAAAGTTAGATATTTCGATATTATTATGGTTGTAATATTAAGTAAAAAGGTCCATAACAAGTAAAGCTAGCGACGAATTTCCAACGCAAAATAAAATTTTATCATCGTCCCTTGGACGTTTTGCGATCCTGTTTTAATAGCTGTAATGAGAATAACATACACTACAAATATTTACGATAGCAGATCATTCTGATAAAAGGTTTTACTTTTCATACTTATTTTATTTTCAAAATGTTTTTTCGGATCGGTAATACTCAAGCTTTGTTATACATATATTCATGATTTAAAATGGATTAGTGTATATAGTAAATAAAATAAGTAGGCAAACGATAAACGGGACAAGTGTAAAATAAGCGAAATATGTGTAAAATAAGCGGAATAAGTGTACAATAATCGCAATAAGATTCTAGTTTGAAGGAGAGTGGTCTTATTTGTGTGAAATAGCCATTAAGGGAATGTTTTAAGAGTTTTATCACTGATTTTACATAATTATAAGCTAAGTAACAACCAAGCCCGGATTGACGGTGCATTGTGTTCTACGCGCCTCAAAGAGATTTCAGCAAGATTAACACGTTCAGCTAGAGTCGATGCCTGCTATGGCTAATAAAGAGTTACCGTAGCCCTCGCAAAGAGCAAGTCAAGAACACTGTGGGTTCACAAGTCTGTACAAGTCTCAAAATCCCTCTCGTTCCAACACGAGCGGTATAATTCAAATGATGATTTCCAAAACAAATACAAATGATCCGTCCACTTCTCTTTTAGGTCAGCACTTGTGAGGAAACGGGAGTGTGTGACGGGTGACAAGACAGAATGGAACAAAAAGAGAAAAACGTATTGCACCGACCCCAAGTAATATAGGACAAGGGTAGGAATAAGAAGAGTTGCGAGGAAACGGCGCATAGAGCATTTTCCTAGCTTCATGTTAACGATATTTCTTTTATGCAGTTACAACATTTTAGTGCTAAATTATTACTTTAATATAACTTTATGAGTGTTTTGTTTTGCTTTTCTGCAGTAGCTCTATTTTACGTTTACAAAAGACATACTAAGAATAACATTAACATTGTAATGAGTGGGACTCATTTGAAAATGCAAAATGCAGTCATAAAGTTGTTTCTCAGAAACTAGCTGAGTCCACTGAGTCAACCAATTTGTTTAGCAGACTTTGTGAGTAGCTACAATTGTATCATATATGTCAACTCATAGTGTAGCTTTTTGTGTTGTTTTTAATTGTGCGATGAATTCCCCATAAGTTAACTTCTCCTGCTTTGGGTGTAGCGAGGGAGCGTGGCATATTTTTACTGACTAAAAACCCACCAGTGTTCTGTCACTTGCTAAAGAGCAACATTACCGGTGCCTTGGAACGCCTTTGCATTCTGAGGCACCGGTAATATCTTAGAATTTTCTCGGAGGTGGATCAGACCCTAAGTGTTTTTCACGGAAAAGATTTTACAGCGAAGGTTATTTAATATCGACCAAAAAAAAGCGTTAAAACGAAAGACATTACACATACGAAGACGTTGAAAAATAACGTTGGAACTTTAATTTTATTGTTTCATATCGCTTTAAATCTACGCAAAGTTTCATACGTCTTTTTCTAACAGATAATGACAGAGACAATCATGCTTTCAAAAGATTTACAAACCCCAATAAATCTGCTGCTTATCTATGATACAAACTGGCTCCAGTTACCCTTGACAATGTTACGAACGTGCGTACAAAAGCCGGCCAAGTGCGAGTTGTACTCGCGCACGCAGGACTTAAACTATTTTTTTTTCTGTTATAGCGGCAACAAAAATCTTTCATATCTGGGAATTTCAACCGTCTATCTATCACGATTCATGTGATATAGCCTGGTAGCCGACAGGCGGTCGGACAGTAGTCTTAGTAATAGGATCCTATTGATACCCTTCTGGCACGGAACTTTAAAGACGTCTTAAAATAGAGGATCCACGAATTAAGTAAGTACTGATATAATTATTTCGTAAAGCAATAGTCGAAGTTAAACTAGATATATTTTTTTTTAAATATTCATTATCATCATCAGGCCTCCGCTAAGCGTCGTCACAACGACCGGTCGTGTGACCGGGTGCGTCTCGCATCCGTCGGTTTCCCGCGACCCTCTCCATGTCGGCGGTCCACCTTGTGAGAGGCCTTCCAACGCTGCGTCTTTTGGTACGTGGCCACCACTCCAAAACCTTAGGTTCCCATCGACTGATGACGATAATAATAGGTTCAAAACTAACAAAAAAACCATTAGTAGATGTTCAGATATAAAAAGTTCCAATACATTTTCTTTCAGATGTAATCAGTGTTGGTTTCGGACATATTTATCACGAAAAAAAAATTCAGCAAAAAATTCCCGAATCGAATTTACGGCAGCACTCGGGAACTTTCGGTAAAATACGATGTAAGTGTACGCGTCCATATTCACTGTGTATTTTAAATCATAGACGAACAACGTAATATTGAAGGCGCACCTGCCGTCCCCGTTCGATTTAATAACTCGAGTTCATGTTCAATGCTGCCATGACGTCGTAAAATTTAATATTTTACACCTATGTGTGCTTGAAGTTTGTTCTGATAGTGCGAGATTTATGATTTCGGTACAAATGTTTCAGGTGGTTGCTGACCTGTCGAAAGGAGAAGGATTCGTTGAAAATAAACAGCTGTTCCATGACACGACATCTATGTAGCACCCACTCCTCTAGAAACTCTACATTCAAAATTGTGGATGACTATGTTTAGCTGGGAAAGGTCGCTGAACGGTCGGTAGATCTAACTTCGTGAAAGATGTCGTCGAATCCGAATCGGCTGGGCGGTGTTCGGGAAGCTGCGCGGTATCTTCTCATCCAATGTGTGGAACATTGGTGGCTAAACAAAAAAGTCTATTGCCATTTCGTGTTGCCAGTGATGAATATATGGCTCCAAACCTGGTCGTTTATAATGGGCTTAATCAGAAAGTTTAAAATCACCTAAAAAGCAATACCTACGAAGGGTTAAGCTTGAAGATTCTTTGCGTGATCACATCAGGAAGGCAAATATCTGCAGCTGAACCAAGGTTACCCATATATTGTGAAGAATTGCTAAACTTTATTGGCAAAGAGTAGTGCACATTGTTCGCAGAACACAGCGTTGGCAAGCCAAAGCTTTATCAGCTTAAGCTTATCTGTCCACTACTTTGTACTAATATAAGATAGACTGATGACCTGGTGAGGGTTGCAAGATTCTGCTGGATGCGAGGCATGATGATACACATAGGCTTGATCGTTGTGGCGACACTTGGGGGAGGCTTATGTCCAGTGGACGTCTTTTGATTGAAATGATGATGACGATGATGCAACTAAATATCCAATGAAAATCTCTTAATATGTTAGTCAGGGTCATGGCTATTAGCCCATAGGCTGACATGACTACAGCGATAATTGAGTCCACAAGCCACTTATCGTGAAATACGCTAACCAAGTCAAAATCATACAAAAAGTTTTCCAGAAATTTAGATCCACTAGCAATTAAAAATAAAATTTAGATAGAATTATTTATGTAGAGGTTATTTTGCTTGTTTTTTTAATGACTATGTAAATTAGATATGATTGGCTTTACACAGTTTTATTAAACTACGGATAAATAAATGACCAACATTTTTATTTTAAAACAACGCCACTATTGCGTACCGATATAATCCCGTTTAGTGCTCACCCACTTGACTTAACATATGTTAGCAAATAAAATACGAGTATTCAATAAATAGGATCACAGTGTACTCCAATAGGATTTTATATATCGTGGCCAACATTACATATTCAAATCACATGCACAAATATCCGGGCACTACATTCGAACTAAGCATTTGTAAGTTGGGTACACTTGTACCGTATTTTATCCGGATATAAGAATCGAAGTCGCCGCTTGACTTAGAAATATGGACATTCTTCTGTTTTGTATACTGACTACATTAACCGAGTTTTCCCTTTGTATTGTGACGGTAAAAAGAGATAGTATTGTCCTGTTCAGAGTGTCTTGACGTTGGTATTTAAATGAGATTTGTTCACATAATAGCATGGCGCTGCTAACTGTCGTTCCTGATAATATTACAAGGCGATATTCATTTGTTTTTATTTTTCAAAATTGTTCCGTTCCGTGTTCCGTAGACGGATGGCGAGGAAAAGAGAGGCCAAAGAAAAGGTAGGTTGATTGTTTAAGGACTGAGGATGATGTTAGTGATGGTATGACGGGTGCCAGAACCGAATGTAAGAAAAAAACGTGTTGCGCCGACCCCAAGTAATATCGGATGACAGCAGGCTGATGAAGAATTTTTAAATTCATTCTCATACCACTATTTAGAACACGTAAGAACTACGAACATATTTTTACCCTTCCTCAAATGGCAATCGGGCGTTACACCATAAGTATTTCTTGAAATAAATAGCGGTGTGACAGTGCTGCTCTTCCTACCTACTTATAGAAAGTGGTTTCTCTTCAGCCTTATTACCACTGCTGTCGGTTTTGACAGTTCAACACTTAGTGGGTTCGGAACTATGAATATATTAGACTGTGTCTTGAATAATGTATGAAATTAAATCAACTTTTGTTGCTTTGAAAACAAGGAAACGACAGCCATTCAAAGTTAAAACTTGTTTCTTGGATGTATTTCACTATTCTTCCACAATCACTTTTTTTTGTTTAAAGTCGCCTCAATATAATTAAGATTACAGGTTAAAACGGTATAATAGCAAACAAATATATTACTATACCGGTGAACCTAAGATCCTTTATAAACAAATTGATTCCGCTTAACTGACATCACGACGTTACGAGCGGCAAAATCCAAAGAAAATGCAGCAATGTTACATTTTCTGACTTGAAAAAGAAAATTTACACAAGAAAATTTTCTGTATTAACTCAAAAACGCAAATCGTTGATGTGACTTAAAACGCTGCCCAACTTAAAAGGTACTGAACTGACATTTCTGCCGCATGTTTGACGAGCTGTATAAATATTTGTGTAGGGCACCAGCCTTGATACAGCGAAATGGGACCGTAGCAGACCACGAAAGACATGACAGGACATCCTGAATGCCTTTCTTTATAAAAAGTAAGTAGTGTTTTATTTGTAAAAAAGAAGCATTTGAACGGGCTAAGTCTTAAAACTTGGCGCCACAGTAACTTTTATTCAGCTCAAAAAGTATCTAACTAACGATGTAACATTGCATCATTCTTTATAATAATAAAATTGCTTTTACTTTATACTAGTATTTTTTTTATTTATCATTTTTTTTCAATACAAATATAAATCCGAATAGTTGATTTCACGATCGTGGACCAAATAAAAAATATGTTACACAAAACTTTAACTTTTGGGCATAAATACTGAACGGATTTCGGCAAAGTCAAATAGAAGTTTTCGTCGGCTTTGCCTCGAGGTTGCAAAGTTACGTACTTGTGGATCTAAGGACGTTTCAAGTATTACATCATTACTGAAATCACTTTTTGCAGGGTTTTAGGGACTATGAATAAGGGTCTTATTATGTAATAAGGAAAGAACCTCTACCTGTTAGTAATTGGCTGCTAAGAAAGCATGGACATTTTCTAAAAATAAATCTCTTAAGTGCTCTTCTTGAGGAAATAGCGACGTTTCCTCATAAATAGTTTACTTATCTATTGAGTTTTTATCGAAGGAACTTTTGTGTAATTTATTTTGTAAAGTAATAATTACTTGAGGTCTTCTGACTATAATTTTTTTTTAATAAAGGTTTTTACAAAAATTTCAACAGGACCAATCATAATGTAATCTGAGTCCTAAGGATTCTTTAGTTTACATGAACAAGTGAAAAGATAAAAAGCTAACTCGCTTGTCTAGATTTTTCAATGAAAATGAATAATGGTCACATGAAAATCTAGTGTGTTCAGCTGACGATGAAAATAAATCATGTTTTTTATCTCTAAAAACTTGTAACAGTCAATGTAAAACCTGGTCGTTTTACTGTGCATGGGTTTTTTTAAGCTCTATAACTTTTGAAGCAGATTTTAAATGGTCCTGCAGCTTATTTAACATATGATTGGTTTTATAATAATGAACAACATTGTCAGGCTAGTATCTATACTCTGAGGAATTTTGGGAAAGGATATTATTATGTCAGCTGAAAGACGTCCACTGCCGACACAGATCTTCCCCAACTGGCACCACAGCGACCAATCCTGTGCATCTCACATCCATCAGATTCCCACGACCCTCACCAGGTTATTTTTCTACCTTGTTGTGGTGTTGCAACGCTGCATCTTCCGGCAAGCAGTCACTTTATCATAGTTTGAAAAATTCAACCTAGATTTTTTGTAGAGCAGTCCATCCCTGTGTGCGACTACATTTATCAATCAGACAAATTCAATTGTTTGTTTTGTTTTTCAAATGTTCATTCATTTGTTGCCCCATGAATTCCTTTATACGCGTTTGTGTATAAAGGAATATATACCTATTAGCTTATATTTATTTTGTTGTTTTATGAGTAGGTATATTATAATTTGTAAAGTATTTTACAATGTAGATAGAGAACACTAATATTATAAAAATGAAAGTTTGTGTATATCGCTGTATATTTGTATCTTCTTCTCTTTCGAACAAATGAACGGATTTAGATATCATTTGGCTTACAAGTAGACCTTGGCCTGGCATAACACATAGTATACTTTTTAACCCGAGAGTACCTCGGGACAATTTTTGACATTCACACGAGCAAAGCTACTGGCAGGAGCTAGTTCATTAATCAATTGAAAACTCCAACATAATTCGCAAACAGAATCATATTTACAGTATTTACTAAATGTCAATACAAAATACCTACGTGATTTTATTTGCATACCTAAATGAAATTACGTACTCAATGTATTGTTTTCGTCGAATATATTCCATTTGATAGATTCAATTCCTAAAATCAATCCATCAAATCCGATTATCGTGGTGCATGCCAGAGAGAGTCCTGTGGTTGCCACAACGCCCGGTTACAGGACCGTTTGCTTTCTGCAAACAGTTCGCCATGCAATATGAATTGCTGTTGCATAACTAACAGATATCCTTAAGGTAGTATTCGGGTCTTAGCAACCACGACGCGCGACCGCTACCGGGTCGTGCGACACACTGTTTGCTATAGATTCGTATGGCACCGGTCACGCGACGCGGTCGCTTGGTTTGTTTGGTACTCCATATAAATCCATACTAAGCGGTGGGTTATGTGGCTCGGTCGCAGGTCGTGGTCGCGGTTGTCTAGAACGAAATGTTACCTTTAGTAGCTACCCGGACGTGGATGTATCATTGCTATTAGTTTACATTTCATTAGCGCTGATAGATTTTGTCTTTATTGGTTTAGGTCGTATTCGTGTATTTACTCCTTGCTCTTCAATCAACACAACTTTATCACATAAGTAACGTTTATTCGATACTAGCTGCGCGACCAGGCTTCACTCGAGAGAAATTTTATTATTTTGTTTTCTTGCAATTTTCTTTCAGTCATAAAGGAGAATGAGCAAAATGGTATCCGGCTCCAATAGATATGGTTGTAGTGTCGTATAAAAGGTCTTACCAAGATGAACAATATTTACTATAGCCGCCAGTCTCAAATCTGATTGCGTTTGGAGATAAACGACAGTCTTACTAACTAATAAAAAACCTATTCCTTCGGTTGCCATTTGCGTTCCCGAGTTACGGTAACCTATTTAGACAGTCCCGTGCCCCCGGCGATAAACATACATTATACGAGTATATTAGGTACCACTTACTCTACATAAAAAAATGAGTAGGTACCAAGGTAATATTATCTGCATTTTTCCGTTCATGTTTTCTATTAATAATGCTTTTACGTAAGACTTCACCATGCACCCGGCCTCCTTTTAACTCGAGCCCCGGTGCTCCTGAGCGCGGGGTGTGCGCAGGAGCAGTGATGCGTTGGTGGCTGCGTCATTTACATAAATAAAAGCTCGAACTTCTTATTCCAAAGATTGTCCTACAGTTTACACAAGTTTCAGAATGTACTGAAACCTTTCCTACTTGTATGTAGTGATGGATACATATTAGATGTAATGGGTCCATAACTCCATACGCTGCAACAAAAACAGATGCGCAAATAATGAGTGACATTATGAATGATGGACAACATTGGTTACTACGAACAAATGATGCTTTTATTTTAAATCGAGGTTTTAGGGACAGCTTGGACCTCATTGATGAATGTGGGTATGAATCCTATGTCCCACCAACAAAGAACCGTTAAAAGACACAGCTGACCACTGTACAATCCAACGCTATGCCGGTGGGTTGTGGAAGTGGTAAACGGCCGGTTTAAGCGTGATTTTAAGCTCTTGCGGCAAAAATATTTTAATAAGTCACTGCCCAATATGTTCACCGATTTTAAGATAGCCGCAGCTATGACGAACCACTTCCACCAACCCATCGTGGATAGCATACACGCAGACGAATTCGTCAATATTATAAGGCAGAAAATAGTTACCCCGAATCTTCTGCATGTTTGTAGAGAGAAAACGGCTTAATCACAGAAGAGTAGATTTTCAGAGGATAGAAGCGAGCCAGATAGAAAACTTCCCTTCAGTGACGGAGGAGGATATAATTCTACTAGCGCTAGGTACATACCAACTCAAGCTGGCAAGGTCTTACTGTGCCAAGCATTTATCAAATGGTCTGTATATAATTGTATCGTACAGAGAGGGAGCACTTAAAGATCTGCCAGACTATGGTAATACACGAAGATGCCTGGTTTTTGCTTGGACGAATCCAATCGCGACATGTCTGTGTAAAAACATATTTTTGTTACATATTGATCAACAGTGCAAATACTATTGTCCAACAATATTGCACATGTTAAACCGGGCGACGTACGATGGGCACTTGTGCACACATAATGTCCATCGTATGGTACCTAGGCTATGCGAGGCATTTTTTCCTTAATGCTGTTATAGTTGATGGCGATATGTAATGTTTTAAATCTACTCACTTATTGCTAAAATATATGATTTTTATTTGAAGAACGCTTGTTTTCTTATTTCTTTTAATAATATAATCCTAAGTGTGTTATATCGTCGTCTTAAGTCAATCTTATCCTATCTTTCTTTTACTAATATAAATATTTTTTTGTAAATTCTCATTTATAAAACGTAGTGAGATTACTGCTTCCCAAACGTGAGTAGCGACAAGCGCCATGGTAGACGTTTTTGTGCATCAAAATGTCTTTTTAATGATATATTAATAATGACTATTGGAGCGGGTACCACGTCCCATACATTTTTGCCCATTGTCCTTTATCCATACAATAAAAAAAAATGTCCACTTTGGTGTAGTCGTACTGGAGTTATGCACGAACATACATTTCGTCACTTAATATTGACTCATATAGAAGATTTAGCTTCAAAAAACTCATCACGTAATATATCGTACATGTTTTAAAACGCTTATTTAGCTATTACACACCTAGTATAAACAACTAATATGACAACAGCATACTTCTTAGGCTTACTGTTCACGGTCGTGTAGGCTCATAGACGCAATGGCGCGACGACGTTGCAGCTTCGTTGACAGAGTTTCATAGTCTTGTATGCAAGCTTCATGCAGACACCTGCGTGCACTAAGTATACGTACATTACGTGTATATTGACAAATACGCATCTATAAAGCTACGCGTCCTCACACGTTTTTATTTAAGTAGCAATGTGAAGTATTCTCGTTTTGGCACCCAGTATTTAGGCACCAAAATTGAAGATAAGTAGTAACCAAAACAAAATACCTATTGGTGCCGAATCAGGAATGGCTTCTGTGGCAAAAAGTTTTGGTGCTGAAATGGGAATACTTCGCAATGTTTCAATGTATGGACCTAACCTATTCCTATTTATCTGTTTAGAGCTAATTCTGCGAATCTCAAAACCCTCCCTCTAACCGATTGAGCTGGAGAAATTATGCAGACATGTCCAGTTTGGATGACAATGCATAATTAGCTAAGTGACGTCGTCCTAAATCCAATATGGCGGACTGTTAAAGATGGCGGATTAATCATTTTTTTATGCCTACTCATGCATGGGTATCAATTAAAAGGATGAAACGAATTCAGGGAAAACTAAAAATTAAAATAATAGTACTAAAACATGTATGCTTACCAGCTTTTATTTCAATGTTAGAAATTGTTTATTTTCACAAGAAAATCTCACGACAAAATGTTATGTAAAATAAATCATATAAATTGATGAATTTATAGTTTGCTTTCTTTCGTCTTTTTAGAGAATTTAAGTTTTTTTTTATAAATCATTTATTTACGTACAAAATACCAAATTCATGCGATATTATTTCCAACAACAGCTTAATTATAGTGTTTCTTCAAATATAAAAATCACCTTTTACCATAAATAATAATCGTTCGAAACTGAAAAATGACTTCCTTATATAAGTAACAGGAAAAGCCAAAAGAAAAACATATGACGTACAAAATATGTTTATCCTAATATTTAGGACGGCTGTATATCACATAGAAACAACTTGAACACTTTGTTACATAAATTATAGAAAATCTTATTCTTCCTTTTACACGTTAAAGAAGTTAGGTACAAGGAAATAAGCAATTGAAGGTACATGCATTATTATGAAGCAGAGGAAAATATTAATGTAGAAAATAAAATATGAAAACGTTTTCTCATAAGGAGCTTTAGGAAGCATGACACGTGATAGGGCTTTAGAAGTCAAAGTGTGGGATGCAAATTGCCTTCTTTCCATGCCAGTAGGTAACAATAATTGCGTTATTCCGTGCCAATTAGAAAAAACACCAAGCTTTGACAAATTAACACGTGAGACTTTTAGAAAGATTGCATCGTTATGGTGTTTAGAGTCACGAAAGTGAGAACTGGGCTTAATTTGTTACGGCAATTTTTTTCATGCCTTATTTACAAGCAAAATAACTGGTTCATATCAACAGTCGGGTGTTTACAGAAATAGTTCTAATCTAGATTACATTATTTGTAAAATTAAAGAAAAAAACAGCAGTTAATTTGTGACTCACACCAGGTAATCGATAAAATAAAATAAATTATTAACTTATCACATCACAACTAAAAAAATTAAATATCGCATTGTCGCATCGCGACTGTCTGTGGTAACCTAAATGCCTCGTAAACTTCTTTGTATTGACCTGAGAGAAGAATATGAATTTTTTTCTCATTATAAAGGCTTTTATTGGCCTTTATAATGAGAAAAAAACATCAGAAACCTTATAAATCTAATTAATCAATACCCTAAAGATGGTTTTCTATACAAAAACTGAAATGCAAAGGCACATATTATTGAATAAAAATTTGCATTTTAATAAAAAAGATAGGATGCCAGGTGTGGCGGACATTTATTAAACTGTAAGACATTGCAATTCCGCAAATCCGTTGTAAAATTAACAACAGATAGGAAATTGGAGCAATTTTCTTTGTTAGCGCCATTTTCTTTTTTACCGAGTTATGGCACGACACTGCAGTAATGTGTTTGAAAGTTTTACACCTTTGTAGGTGCAGAATTATCATTGGTGTTTAATGGCGTTTGGCCTTATTCAGGGGAAGTATCTTACTAGGTCACAGTGCTATTAAACATTAAAAAAAACATGCGCAATATTCGATTTACCTGCTAGAATATTCTGTCAGTAAAATATCATATGCAGCAACAAAATCGGTACTAACTCTAGCAGTGTACGTTTTTCGAAAACTCTGATTTACTTCTGTGCAGAATAATCCTCGTACCCAAAGCCAAAGCAAGCAACGTATTTCTATATTTCCTCCGGTCCCGATACTCCATTGAAACAAGCATTTCTATTCAATTTTTTACTCAAAATATTCTGGTTTAAATAAAAGTTGAATATAAAAATTACTTTCTGCATGCGCAACGGTCGCATACAGTCTGTTTACCGATAATTCAGTTAGTTGACCAAATGGAGATTTTTCCTCTCTCCTTTAGTTCGTTTTGTCCGCAGTTATAACTCATAATTTAACCAGCAGTGTCGTTTGTAGCGCGAATTTATATTCCGTATTTTATTGGTTCCGTTGCCTCCCCAATTGCCTCTATTTCAATTTTGAAACTTACGATTGTGGAGCAGTTGTATTGTTATTTTAATATTGCGGTATCGACAATACTAACGTTTCAAATTTAATATTATCTGATACTCTCTTCCTTATTTACTGTACAGATAACCGTTTCAGTATTTTAGTTGATTATTATCTACTCGGTTTACTTTCAATAGAAGCATTGTTGTCGGTCAGTAAATTATTCTAGAATTTGTTAAATAGTTAAGTGGCTAGCTATGTAACTGCAAAAATAAGATGACTCTGAGCTGATTACTTAGTAATAACTACACTAAAACCTAGGTATATTTTCGAGCGGTTTGGGGTTGAAATTCTCAGATCGTGGGGTCCGAGTGGCCACAGACTTGTTAAAGACCCTTCCAAATGTCTTGTTGACGCTTTGTGTAACCCAAGGGCTGGCTTTTACCAGACCTCAGACAGGATATGAATTGCTATACAGCGTGGCAATACCTACGCCTACCTTAGCTGATACCAGGTCCCAGCACAAACAGTGGACATAAGGACAAGACCTCTTATCTAAGGGTCTTTTGACCCCGGATTACCTGATTTTATACACAGTACTTCAGTAGAAAAGCTATATTATTTATTTCATTTTTCTGTTCAAAAATACATATAAAGCAACGTAGTTTTGAACGACAGCAGATAAAACAACGCTGCTACGAGTATAACAGTAAAAAAGGTAAAAAAAAATCTTTAATTAAAAACGTATCTACCACTACCACCGACACGTTTTTCTTTTGCGATTCTACCACACCTCGTCGTAATAATTTTCATCGCATTTGTAGTGGACGTCGAACTGAGCATTAATTTCTCGGTAACCATAACTGTGAATGAAACAACAGATTAATTAAGCCCATCATCATGAGTACATAAACAGCTGGGGTATGAGAGAAAACATTGGAACTGCCTGCCTCGTCTCTATTAATCAGACGAGCCAAGCATACTCTATAGTAGACTGGCTGGCACTAAAAGATAACCAACCTCGCTAAAGTATTCACATAATAGGTTAAGAAAATATCTCGAGAAAACAAAACTCAAAAATCTAATCCAAAAAACATTTGATGAAATGATGCTGAAAATCTGCACATTTCATCTATCTCATGATAACTTTCACTATGTCCTAGTGTGTTCTTTGTCAGTTCTACAATAGAATAAAAACTAAAAACAATCAACCAAAACAATTCAAACATTTCAGTTGTTCAAACAAAAATTGATCACGTCCATAAGTTCTAAAAACGAACCGAAGTAACCCTACACTTCGTTGCCATTTCATTTCAGCCGTTTAAAAAGGCCACTTAAAACAATTAAACAAATCTACGAACGGGGTTGCCAACGTTATAAATCTTTGAAATATTGCGTTGGAAACTCCGGTTGTATGGCAAGAGTCGGAAAAAAGGGCATTATGCAGCGAACAGCGGAGCGAGCGCCACCTGCTGTCGCCGTTACGGGTTATTGCTTGAGAACGTACTTCTTGACGCATCGTGGGGCTTGAAAGAACTTTTATTGGGGTTTAAGAGGTGATGACTAAGGCAATTTTTGAATAAATTGTGGAATTTATTGTTGTTAACCAACAATGAGTGTGTATAGGTACTTGTCTTTTGGTCTTTTCATGATGTGGGAAACCCTTAAATAACTTCTCCCGTTCTTAGATGGAGCACAAGAGATTAGACTTTTATCTACTAAAATCTACTTATGTCCTTTGCATTCTAGAGTCACACTCATTCCTTTAAACGTTCCCGCAACCGTAGATGCCAGCCCCAACAGTTTTGCTGACATCTTTGGGAGGCACGGGTGAAACATTAAGCTGCTTCGCATAAGGAGGCGACCGCTTTTCATTCCCTCTTACTCCGGACCATGGTCTGATTGTCGCAAGTGCAAAAGGTTGTTGGCGCTGTTCGCCTCCACATGAGCATGGTAGTGTTTCATCGTATCCCAACCGACGCAAAAAGTATCTAACTTTATTTTACGGATTAAAATAACAAAAATTTTACGGCAGTTACTGTTTGATGAGTATGAGAGTATGAGATAGTTTGATGTTTCAATTTTATTTTTGTACACATTCAATTTGTAACATATATTTTTGTCCCTCTAAAAATAAATTTTAGAATATCACTTATAATTTTTACATACAGCCGATGTA
Source organism: Mythimna separata (assembly GCA_030763345.1). NCBI lineage: Eukaryota > Metazoa > Arthropoda > Insecta > Lepidoptera > Noctuidae > Mythimna > Mythimna separata. Next base: position 13,886,764 of record CM061180.1, read on the forward strand.
AAATTTAAATATCTCATGCAACATGATTACTTAAATACTATATGTATATTTATACTATAAATTCAAACAGAAAAAAAGTCAAACAAGCGCAGGAAAATTTATAAAAAACTTCCATTTTCCAACATTTTGCTTGTTAAATATTTCAGTGGCTTCACCCGTAAAGCATGACTGTGCAACCAACCAATAAGGCGAAAGTATTGAAGCAGCTTTTAACTTGATGTGTTTTCAAAATAGAAATGGAATATTCCTAGTAGCGTCTATGATTCGAGAAAATAGAGACTTATTAGATTTTACAGGTGGGACCTAAAATAACTGACAACCAAGCCAGCGGGTTGCCAGTACTAAGTTCTGCGTTCAGTGTTTAATAAAATTATTACCTGTCTTTTGTTAATTGTGTGGATAGTAGACAGTTCTACATATTTAAACACGCTTGGAATCAGTTATTTTAGGAATTCCGTTAATTCCATTTTACTATTTGAAAGACTGTCTAAAAAGGTAGCCTTATTTTTTTTATAACTCGTTAATATAGTTAGTAAAAATGTATTTTAAAATACTGTATTAGAAGAGAGAACAAATGTATAATAAAAAGTATTTTATTAGGTAACAATTTTTTATGAAAAGTCCATGAAGATTTTTTACAAAACTGTGTAAATATTTCGAATGCCGAATCAAGTCTCAGAGGTTTTTCCATAAGTAATGACAAATAAAAATTTGTGACGTTACTGCTTTCCAGTTTTCAGACTTTTTCTTTTATTTGTGCTACGAGACTTTGCTTTTTACATAATTTAAGTATTGGTCCCAGGAAGTACACTATAAGTTTTAGTGTCATTGCTAATATCAAAATGTGCACCATAAACCGAACATAAACCTTGTCTTTAGATTACGTTGACGTAGAAATTTAATTTTATCTCTGCTCTAAAAGGGAAGTAGATTTGAATATTTGATATTCCTTTCAGCTCAATACCTCCTCGCATTTTTGGGAAAACGAGTCTTGACAGTCGGAAAACAAAGTGATCCTGTAAGGTATCCTAATTTGACAATTAGTCCAGTGCTGGGAAATTAAAATCATCAAAACCTCGGATTATTTTTTACCGTGGACGAAATTAAAAAAAAAAATTGACACGTGTAGCAGTATATGCAGATATAAAAAAAATATCTAAAAATATGTAGATAAAAAATGGCTACCTAGGCTACCTGTAGGTACATAGGTAGCCTATTAATCTATGTTTGCAAGAATTCATGATTTTAAAGATAGAGCAGATTTTTTTATAAAAGAAAACAGTATTAGGGGTCCAGAATCATGTACTGGATCCATGGCACACGTTTGTGCATCAATATCTGAAACACGGAGCCTAAATATTTCATGAAAATGTTTTTAAGAAATCGCAAAGTAAAATTAGTTTTATTTTACTGACATGGGTTTGTTAATCCCAGTGATTGAAATCGATGTTCCGTCAAACCTATATCAAAATATGCAATCGATATGCTAATAAAATTAGAATATAAAGTTATAAAATGAATACGAATACATATTACATACATACCTACTTAAATAAACTCACATTTGTTGCTTGACGGGATAAGCCAAACTACAGATGATGGCATGCTACAATCCTTACCTGAAAAGAAAAATAAAGTATTATTAACACTTAATGTCCAAACTTATAATAAACATCAAAATATGAGCCAAAATTGAAAAATTTCGTTGTTCAGTATTTTGATCAAATATTGGTTTCAATATATTTATTTTTTTGACTGCTTTAATTTATGGAGATTCAAAGTTCACGCTAAAACCAGATTTTCAGACATCTTTACTGGATTAGTAACTAATCCAGTAAAGATGTCTGAAAATCTGGTTTTTACAAAATTAAACTGTTTAATTTTGTAAAACTATTCGAGTAAAGACGTCTGTAATGTATGATTTCATTGAAATAAAATCTAGACAGTATCCACGACTTATATGTTTCCAAAATATGTAGCGAAAGATGTAATAACGTCATAATAACATAAGAGCGGTTGTACGAAATTTGTAACTCAGGCGGGACGCTCTTTAAGTAATTTTATCGTAAAACAATGGGGAATTTGCTGTAGTCCATTCCTTTTGGACACATCTTTCGCTTTAATTGAATGAAGCACGAGTAGTGTTCAATAATCGTAATAATAATAGATATATTACATATATTTGGTTAATCTATACAAGAAGAAACTGACTGACTGACATATCAACCTTCAGCCAAAACTATAGGTACTAAGAGCCACAAATTTTATACGAGGTTTCTTTTATGACATAGGCGAGCGAAGGGGGTGTATTTTGGAAAATCATCTATTAGTTGATTTTCCAAAATACACCCCCTTATGTGTGGAAACGGGGGTTCAAAGTTTGAATAGCCGAAGAATAACGCATAGCGAAACCGCTGGCAGAAACTAGTTTAAAAGAAATGCTTTGATTGAGTAATAAATATATTATTTCATACTGAAGTGAGCGATATTTTTATTACAAAAGATAATATTATATAGATAAAGTAGGTAACCGATATTTTAAACCTATTTTCATCTGAAAACTCCGTCCTTTGTTGCTGGATTATGTGCACCACTAAATTGTGAACGATAAGTTAAGCGCAGCTCTAGTACAACATTGTAGTAACAAAACTGAACTATTTATTATAGAACTGTGGTGTAGTTATCGAGATACTGTTCGATTTATAGTTAGTGTTTAGATGCATTCAATATTTATGCAACGATAAATAGCAATAAACGGGTAGCAACTTTGTTGGTGCTACATTTTGTGGGTAATCGTGGTTATTTTTGGACTTGGTCGGCATAATGCTACAATTGATGGGAATAAAAATAATGATTAAGATATAGTAATATATTGGCGTAGTGGTTCAGCAATTGACTGCTATTTTGAGGTGGGAAATCATTTAATGACTTTTCCTACTCTGGGTGAAGCGGGTCCTCGGACTTTTACTGACTAAAACCACACCTAAGTTATTTCTTTGCCTAGCGTTCCACGACCCCGGGTTTCCCTTTTGAAAGTCAACCCATAGCTGAGGCTACGGGTTGACTTTCAAAAGTTGGCTTCGGCCCTGCCGGATCGACACACTTGATTCATTCACCGTATATATTTTACTTGGCATACGACTAGTTCATTTTCAAAATCAGTATTAACTTTGTTTATACTTATTCATTACTCAAACAAATATAACTTAATTAAATATAGCCAAATTAATCACACAGAATTATTTCAAATAATTTCATCAACAAAATTATTCACTATATGAATCCTGTGACTGGTATTGTTATTCAAATATGTTTCCTCATTAGATTAACATGTGTTTAATTATTATTTACAAAATAAATTATGGTTAGAAAATAATAATTATTATTAGGTTGCGGAAAATGTATGATTATTATTATCCTATGTTTGTGTTCCAGTTTCAGCTTTCATTGGTAAATAATACTGTAAATGTTAATTTAGTTTTGTAATTAAAACTTATTTTAGTGAATTTGTTTATTATACGGAGAACTTTTTTTTTATATAAGTACCATAAACTAGTGCTTGACTGCAAATCTATAAATGAATCTATAAATGTTTTGTCATATGCCATGCCACAAAAATGCACACAACAGAGATGAAGATGTTGAGATGGGCAGGTCACTCTTAACGATAGGGTTAGAAAGAAAAGAAAGAAAGAAAGTAAAACATTTTATTTGCACAAAACAATGGCGATTTTAGGTTAGAAACGAATACATCCGTGGAAGTTTTAAAATCCGCCCAATTGGAGAGAAACTCAGTGAGACGCGACTCATATGGTATGTCCATGTAATGAGAAGGTCTGAAGATCATATTATGACTAGGCAAGTCCTACACATCAGTACCTACTGGTTCAAAAAAGCGTGGTACATCCCCTTCTAACTTGGATGTCTGTAATCAGCAATAGCCTAAAGAAAGTCCAAGTAGATGACTCGACGATCCCGAACCGCAATGTCTGGCGAAGAATGACGAGGAGAGCCGACCCCAAATGAAAAAAAAGGCAAAGAGAGAGAGAAATATAAATGTTATGTATCACTTTACTAGAATACTATTATTATATTTTCTGCTTAAACATATTTATCGATGATGCAATCAAACCCCGACTTCGAATGAGGATGTTTTTGTAAAAATATTATCTCGTTATTAAAGGTCAAATTACATTATTATTTTTGGCCTTGGTAACCAAAAAATAAAATAAAACTGATATTATGTCGGCAAAAGTTTTAATGTATATAATGTGTATGTATACAGACTTAGATAAAATATGGTATGAGGATTACTTATATCTTAGATTTTCACCAGTCCCAATAGGTTATTTTATAATGAGGGAAGTATTAATTCCACGCGGACGTAGTCACTGTTAGAACCTAGTGCAAAATAAAGAAAAGATATCTAATTAAAATTCTGTTGTCAACCGCATTAAGACGCCGAGAGCTAATACAATATGATTTATGTATGGGTTCCGTTGCTGAACATTGAAATTTAATTAATAAAAACGAAGCTTTACATTTATTCTAAGGGGACGCTGCTGTCAGATCCGATTACAGAGGAATGAAGATGGCATGACAATGGTATATATGATTGTAGCGACATTCACTGGTAGTTTTATGGTGTGTTGCGATCATTCTAAAGGATTTTTTTAGTCTCATTACTGGTAGAAGAGTTTCGAATCACAATTTGATTTTGATATTTTGTTACTGCTAGTCTAATAGAAAAAGACCGGCCAAGAGCGTGTCGGGTCACGCCCAGTGTAGGGTTCCGTAGTTTCCCGTCCGTCAAAATAAGTGTCCCCAACTTTTCAAAAACTGTTCGTCCCATCAAGTTCAAAATAATTTTCCTAGAAAGTCTTTGTAAAGCTCTACTTTCCAGATTTTGAAACCCCTATTCATTTTTGAATACCTATCCAAAAAAATATACCACACGTTAGGGTTGAAATTAAAAAAAAAAAACGCTTTTTACTTTACATGTAGGGGGCTACCCTAATAAAACATTTTTTTCTAATTTTTATTTTTGCACTTTGTCGGCGTGATTGACATACATATTGGTACCAAATTTCAGCTTTCTAGAGCTAACGGTCACAGAGATTAAGCGAGGACGGACGGACAGGCATGGCGAAACTATAAGGGTTCCGTTTTTGCCAATTGGCTACGGAACCCTAAAAATGTAGAAAAGAAGATATTCGGGCGGGTTTGTTTAAAAAAGTTACCGTGGCCTTGAAATGCAAAACACATAGCTGGTTTTAGTATAAAAAAGATAGAATCTCCTTCTCTTATTTTTATTCATATGTATGTTTAGATAAGCCATTATTTCACGTGATAGTAAGACTGTTTTCACATTATCCGATCCGATATCGGTATCGGACGCCGATCCGATATCGGGGTAAGTAAAATATATGAAATGCCGTGTTCCGATATCCGATATCGGGCCGGACAATATGAAAGACAGGTACATATTTCATACATTTTACTTACCCCGATATCGGATCGGCGTCCGACACCGATATCGGATCGGATAATGTGAAAACGCTCTAAGCAATGATAGAGTACGCTTATCTAGAAATAACCGATTCACCATTGGTTTAAAAACTCCCAGATTGTAGCTATTAGAATACACACTCTAGCAGGCATCTAATTATCCTCCTTAATCTAAGCAAAATGCCTAGCGTTTAACATGAAATGTTTTAAGGTTTAGATTACGTAAAACCTATTTTTGTATATTTTAATTAATTAGTTACCTAATTGTTAATTAAGTTAATACTTTGTTTTACACGAGTACTGCTTTAGAAAGAAAAACAAAAAGCTTAAAACAATGTCGAGTATTCACAGAGAAAACCTACCGTTTTAAAATTGGCAGGTAAAAACCCTTTTTACCTGCCAACATATTTCGAATAACCCGATCATTATACATAACTTGTTTGGCTGTCAGTACCATAATAACCAATAATATGGGTTAACCTGTTTATGACGTAATCAGGGAAAGAAAAACATTGTATGTTCATTTATGCAGCATCTCATTAATCAACCCCGTAAATTAAATGAAGGATTTTGTGTAAAATTTGTTTTTAATTTTCTGGTCTGTGTAGCATTATAGTAATTGTTTTTCCTACTTATCTTTTGTTTTGTTTTTATGTACGAGTAACATTACTTCAGTGGAGAGTAGCGTCGGCTCAGTGGTAACTGTCCCGACACGCAAGTTGTATGTCGCGGGTTCAAACCCGACCAGATGCATTACTTTGTACAATAATTTATTTCATCAAATCCTGAACGGTGAAACGGTGAAGGAAAACATCATGAGTAAACCGGCATGTCCTAGAACCCAAAATTCTACTAATCCGCACCGAGCCCGCGTGGTAGGTAGTCAGTAGTCAGATTTACTGGCTTTTGACTATCCGTAACGACTGCCAAAAATCTAAATGACAGCCGGGACCTACGGCTTAACGTGCTTTCCTAGGCACGGAGGAAACTTGTTATGTTAAGATGGTCACCCATCCACAGACCAACCTTGGCAAGCGTTGCTTAACCTTGAAGATCGGAATGTGTTCTATTACTTACACTGAGCCACCAAAAAAAAATTATGCAGTGGTTAAAAACTTTTCCTGTATATCAATATCTGTATAAAATTCTTTAGATCGTAATTTATTGGCTAACTATACGCTTTGGTGTATACAGTAAGTACCTACAGCTAGTGATTAAAATAAATAAATATAACGCCGATTTTCCGTACAGGGTTAGGCAGAGGTGACGACTAAGTACCAATATTAAAAAAAACCGGGCAAGTGCGAGTCGGACTCGCACACTGAGGGTTCCGTACCAATTTATCAAGATGAAAACAGTTCAATTCTCGAATCGAGTCTTAAAGATTTTACAAAAAAGAAAATCTTGTAATGTAACTAAAAATTTAAGGTTTTCGGAATTTTCCCTTTATGTGTGCTATAAAACGTTGCTTCATGCCAAATTTCAAGATTCTAGGTCGACTGGAAGTACCCTTTAGGTTTTGATTCCCTTGCGAGTACTTGCGAGTTTCAAAATATGCAGCTTAAATTGCTGTTTTTTTTTATTGCGTTGACATAGAAGTTTGATTTTGTTACAGCTTAAAGGTATTATAGATCTGAGTATTTGGTATGAATTTCAATTTAATACCTCTACGCGTTTATGAGGAAATAGGTAGTAAGTTTAAAATTATTAAAAAAAATATATTATGTGATGTAACTAAAAATTTATGGTTTTCGTAATTTTTCCTTTATCTATGCTATAAGACGTTGCTTCGTACCAAATTTCAAGATTCTGAGTTCACGGGAAGCACCCTGTAGGTTTTGATTCCCTTGCAAGTGTCGAAAATTTGCGGCATAAACGGCTGTATCTTTTGATTGCGTTGGCTTAGAAGTTTGATTTTTTCACAGCTTCAAGAGACAATAGACCTGAGTAATTGATATAAATTTCAGCTTCATACCTCCACGCGTTCCTGAGAAAAAGGGTCTTGACAGACGGACGGACAGACGGACAACAAAGTGATCCTATAAGGGTTCCGTTTTTTCCTTTTGAGGTACGGAACCCTAAAAACTGAAAAAAATCGTTTGATTTATTGAGAATAATAATAATTTCTGGTACAATGATTATATATTTTAAATATATTTTATAATAGTGTTTCAGTATCCTATGTTTGGGAATGAGATACGTTGGTTTAGTTAGGAGTTATTTTAATTATTTTAATCGAATTCAGTGGCAACAAAAAAATCAGCCTCATATGTTCGTGTAATACGGGGATTACATACGGGTGCTATTTACTGATTCTCTAATTAAGCTTATCACTGAAGATAAGTTCAAAAGAACGCTTGTTAAAAAATAGAACCATGCATTTATTGGCATTATCTTGTTAAAACAAATACATATAATCTACCGTTTAGGCTGAAAGCCGACCCCAAGCTAGTTGGCAAAAGACTAGGGAGACGACTAAGTCGTAATCCAATTACAACTTATTCAATTAAAATCCATTACTTCGACAAGGGCCAATATCGTAATCACTAGCAAAGCTTTTAACCGATCATGTTGGTATCGGAAAACTGCCCACTTACTAGCTAAATGTCGGATTTGTAGTAGATACATACTTGGTGTTTCCAGAAAACAGACAAAGTCATTCGCAAAATTTGGTTTTAGTTTTTGGCAAATCTAATTAGTATTGAATTGTGGAAAGAGTGATTGAGAATATTGACAATATTCGCGAGAACTTAGTAGGTTCTGAAATTCATTTAATAAAAATTATCTCAATATAAATGATCATCAAAATAACCTCTACTAAAGACTTCAAGTGTAAGTTAATGTTAATATGCTCCATACTATAATCATTGTTCTTGCTGTTTTGAGAACAGTGCTTATGAAATAATTTACCCAAATTAAAGTATGTTTCTTGGGTCCGAACCTACATTCTGTCAATTTATAAACAGCAGCTATTTCCACTAAGCTGCCACTCCTTTTGAAGATATTTCAACGGAATGTCGAAATAAATGAAAGAGAAACTGACTTGAATAACTTGAATTCTGTTGCCTACAATAATTCGAATTACGTGTAGATGAGGCCTGATTAATCCTTCATAATTAATTGAATTTCTGCCGGATTACCCGCTGGGTTCTGTGCGAATATAGCCAATAGTTGAATTAATCTTATTTTGTCTCTCATTTCATTAAAGCTGACTATTTTAAAGTAGACTTTTGATGCCTATTTAGAGCTCCGTATCTCAGTTGGCAAAATGGAATCCTTTTAGGATCACTTTGTTGTCTGTCTGCACGTCTCTCAAGTATCTTTTTCTCAGGAACGCGTCGAGGTATTAAGCGGAAATACTCAAGTCTGCTACTCCTTAGGAGCAGTGGAAAAACAAAAAGTTTTAAGTCAACGCTGTTATGTTGCATTAACGCCAAATTTTTTAACAGTGGCATTGTAATTAAAAGCAGTAGTGGTGATAGTAATATAGGAAGTCGGTGTTAAATAAAACCTATTATGAAAAAACTGATTTCCGAAATAAAATTTATTTTGTACTTTTCAACGGTTTTTTTACATCTCAGTCGGTTATTTTTTTATTAGTTTTGTTGCATGTGAAAGGCTATTAAAATAGATTACTTGCCAGTGACAAGTGGTTTTACTTTACAATCCTCATTTGAACTTAAATCTTATTTTTTTACAATATTTCCTCACACATTTAGAATACAGTCACAATCCAGCATCTATTTTGTTTTTGACCTACCTATACATTATTGTTTTGGCTATCGTGTAAGATTGATGCAAAATGTGCATATTCGACCTGTGCCCACCTGCCCTGCATATGTTAGGTTTCAGTAACTGACTAACTTAGAAACTTAGACCGTAGAAACAGCTGAAGTCATTAAACCTGCTCAAGGTTAACTTCAATACTACGTTGTACAAACCTGACTAAGTGTATGTTAAGACCAATCCTCGATGCCGAAGGTGTACTCTGCATCACTAAACGTTTGAAAACTATTCTTACCATTGTTAAAATTTATCTTGTATTGTAGCCTCTAAGGATGTTCCAATTAATTGTTTAAGTAAACTTACTTCGAAATTTTCAAGACATTGAACCCACAGGACTTCAAATCTCTGCTATGTCAATATTTTGATTCAAATTCCTAACAAAATCTGAGCTTCAGTGATCTGTACAAATCAGATTAATATTGACGTTAACGTTTAACCTTTTAAAGGTCGATACTGATTTAACGAATGAATGTAGGGCTGCCGACAGAAGAACTCAATTAGCGATTTCGATGGTCCGGACTAGCATCGACTTTTACGAAAAAATAAATACGAATTGACAGCTAATAAAACTCCTAATAGTGTTGGGAACGACTCACGTTGCGTTGTGACGCGACCCGACTCAATCCGACACGATTGGCCTGACAGTGACGTCGATATCGAATGAACAGGGGGCCTAAGGGAAAATAAATTTTGAGATTTATATTTGACATCTATACAATGAAACACAATTTGTGCGAAAATAATAATTCCCTATTGACGTTTGAGATTCGACCATCATTTCTGATCTTGAAATTAATTTGAAATTTAGGCGCGGTGTCCCTGTGTCGAGGCACAATTCCGTCCCCACGGAATTCGCGTGTGCCGGGGTCATAAATTGACCGCCTTTGTAAAGCGGAATTGGTTTTTCTAGTACAATATACGTATATCCATCGTCAATAAGAGAATATCGTTTAAGGAAACAAATAGGTACCTAACATTGAAGTTGCAAACGTATAGATCGGAACTCACTGACTTTTTCACAACGTTTCAAATACCAAACGATGACTGTTTTGTTACGGAACCTACGCACCTTTTGCATATCTATTCCAAAAGCAAAGGATTGAATTGAAACGATAAAGTTCTTCAACAGGTTCCGATTGCAATCCTTTTCAGAGATATTACGTTAAAAGCGTTCCAAAACGCCTCTGCACGTTATTGTCTACGCCTCGTTAATGTTATTGGAACAGAAGTAAACGTTAGGAATCGAAACGTTAATGCGGGCGCGAGGGGTGCCTTGCTCGTCGGATTACTCGTTGGCTACATGCATCAGCACGTCCCGACTGTAATGCTGTCGAATATCGTTCTGAAACGTTACGGCAATGGCGCGCTCGGAATATCCAAGCGACGTTCTACTGACCGCGCGGCCAAATGTGATGCGAGCTTTTGAAGTTTCACATTCAATGCGCCGTTTGAAAAAATGGAGACCCGAAAAAGGTTCGCAATATTTGCCCTTTTTTATTGTGTATCTAATGGTCTTGCAGAAGGTGGATCGCCATTAAGGTGAGTGTCCCAAAAATGTATAAACGATCGCAAAATCTTAACTTTTATTTAGAGCTGAGGGTATTGGTAAGCGGCGGATAAACGACATCCTACGTACGTTATTCAATCGCTAAATATCTTTTATACTGAAAGTCTTCAAGGGTTTATGAACTTATTACTAGTAAGAGCAAACCAATCTATCAAAGTCTTTTTTTATCTTTTTTTTTGGTTCTGGTCTATAATCATCAGAATGACTTCTCCCAGTCTTGAGTGTGCTTTTAAATCAATATCAGTACATCAATCTTCACAGATCTCTTTGTCGAAAATGATCTGAAATCCCAGGAAACCAACAGCGCAACACATACGGCAGAAACAATCGCGCAGCTATTCATATCACGAACCGTACGAGTCCAGCAATCCTTCAACTCAAAGCCAAAACGGAACCAATTGTAACTATTTCAATTAAGCAGTCGGCATCAAAGTCCGCACTCGAATTCACCGCATCGCCTGCCTGATTTCACGAGCGCTTGGCACATTTGCATCTAGTGGGAGACTGGGAGACGTACGTAGCTTTGACGTCTCCCTGATACAGTCTATCTGGTAATGTTCAGACAAAATTACTGAAGGAAGGAGGCAGAATGGCCAAAATAGCAGCTTTTTGACGATGCAATGGCTGTAATTTCGTAATGGCGTAGTTCTTTGACTAGCCAGCTCAGACGCTAGATATGCTGATTACGTTTGTGAAGTATTAATCAGTGAAATTCTAGATCAAAATGATAATTTCTCGCTACATATATTTTGCAAGAGTAATAGATTAGTAATAGACATTGCCACTGGCCGACCTGAGAGAAAGTAGAAAATATTTGTGTCACTCAATTTTTTTTTTTAAACTGGTAAGTCATTTCATGATTTCACTCGTTCTAGAGCGGACCGCAATATCAGATGTTTACTAAGTAAAATCACGATGTTTCTTCAGTTGCTTTTTGCATTCCAGGACTAGGGATTTCCGTTTCAGAAGTCGATCGATGGCCCCAGTAGAGGACGAGTACCAAGATGAGCTCATGGTTCTGAAGGCATGGAAGATGTTTAAAGACGACTCTACCCTATACTACATCCTCCGCCGTGACGGTTCGTTCGTGCAGGATGGTGTTCGACGTAGAGCGCTCCATGGTAAAACCGAACTGGCCACCGCAAGATCTTGCCTTACCAGCTGCACGATGAGGCGGCCTGCAAGTACTCTTTCAAAGAGCTTATCTCATTGAACAGCACGATGGGGCAGTATGTGAACGAAATTCTGTAGGTTGTACCTGTGAAGATCAGTTTCCTAGTTTCCCAATGAAGTGTCTCTATCTCTCCTTTGCTTTGGTAGTCGCAGAGCGATTTGAACCACTTGGTCCTCACCATGTTTTTCACCGTATTCATACCAAGGAAGGTGATTTTCAGTTATCTTATCGGAAATTGGTGCAACCTTGAAGCTTCATCTGATGTATTAATTTTCTACTCACACTAAAAAGAAGCCTAGTCACACTTCCGCACATCTTAGCATCTTCATTTCGTTGGTATGGATCTTTTTTCCATGCGTATGTTTTGCTTGCGTACTTCTACGCAATAATTTGAAGGTCTATCTTAATAGACCTCCAAATTATCTACGCATAACACGTGTTGACAAAGCTAATACCGGTAGTATGGTTATAGTACCTATTAGGTTATCATCTAAATTCGCGACTACCAATCGATTCTATCAGTAGGAAATTGATAGCAAAAAAAAAATAGACGAGGTTTGATAACATCTCATGCTAATCGCGTTAGTTTCAGATGACCTATGTGATTTGCGAGTAATTAAGGTTGATGATAGAAAAATGACCTTAGACATTATCTTTTGCGCACTTCTAATTTGATCGATTGCTTGAGAAAATTGGGTTATGGAAAATTTAGCTGTAGTAGTAGGTTAATCTACTATTATCTTATTTGCAAAATATACTATTTAATCAAGGACAACTGACATTGTAGTAATATTAATAGTTTATTAATGAGTATGATAGATGAGTATCTAGTCCGTGTTATCGCTACTAGGTAAAGGCCTTCTTTTATTTCTGGCATTATTTTCGGCCCTGAGCCGCTTTTTGCCAAGGCCTAAAGAAGATATCTCAGTGGTCGCACCATCTCCTTCGTGGTCTGCCGCGACCCCATCTAAGGATTACAAGGCTCCGATTTTATGTTTTACAGATCCATCGCTCGATCACCATGCGGCTTGGTCTGCAGTTCGTATTTTATTAACAACGAAAAACAAAAACGATTCTCAAGTCGACAATCAATGTACACGTATTTTGTTATTGAGTAAAGATGTTAGTCATTTTGATTTGTTTAACCTATCAATACATGAATTAATTCATGAACCCCCGACCGGTCTCATAGGACCGCGCTGTTATTGTCTTACTATTGTGTCTCGTTTCGCGGGTATTGATAGGTTAATTAAAAAAATATTGCATTCTATACGATTGCATATACCTACTCAAGTCCATAATTTTCGCTATGATGTGTCTTTAGTGACTAGTATGCAGTTACCTCATCATTCTCTCAAAGTTAATCTGAGGTACTCAGACTTACACACTTTTCACGTCTTCCGATTACAGGGCACATGTAACCCAAATCAGTTGATTTATGCCACTACGTGCGTAACTCATACACTGCCGCTGCCGGTACTAACTAGTAGGCAATCAGAACGTGCAGAACGGAGCTTTTGGTGAAGGATAATGTTATCAAGATCCATTTGACGACTTTAACTGAACTGTTAAAAGGATGGTTGTACCTATGTAGGATGCTCAATCTCTCTTCCTCGCTCGCACGATTGATATTTTAGAACGTCATGGTAAGGCCCTTTGGGGCTCAATTGGTCAAGAATGAATAGGTAAGCGTGCACAAACGTCGGCTATGTCATCGCTTACCATTAACAGACGGAAATAGTGGTAAAACTCTACCAAAGAAAAAACATCAAAAATATACGAAATTGACAAGCTTGAACAATATGAACATGGTCAAACCTCTATATTTTAACTCAAATTCCAATGTCTGAAATATGTTCCAACTGGACTCCACATCGAACTATCAAATTGGCAGTTAAATTTATTAATCCAGTGTTTTTTGTTGTTGTTATGGCCACTGAATCGAATGCAGTTCCTTTCGCCATCACCCAAAAGCATGCATAGTGGTCAATGAAATGAAAACAACGGCCCGCAATGCGGCGCATTATAACAGTTGAATTATTATATGATTATTATCTTGTAAAAAACAAATATAAGCTTGTTGTAGTGATTTAACGATTATTTTATTAGGGATTAAGATTACAAGTATTGCCAAAAATAATCTTCGATCGTGATTTTGATGGCGATTAGACTTACATAGTAATTGAGATTATTTTGTTTGTGTCATTGATTAATTAGATAGATTCAAGTACAAGTAGTCCTTGTGCCAGGGATTTTTCTGCTCGGGGAAGAACTTCATGATAATATCTAAATCTGTTATCTGTTTCCATGTATTTTTAGGAACCTTATATATCTGATCGATAAATTGCAAAAAAGCATTGATCAGCGCTTAAGATTATTATGACGTGACATGTTTCTTATAATGTATCAACATTAATAACCGCCAATGATGATAATCAAAGCCGGACGACTGTAATGATAAGGGGCTCTACACTCGAAGAAGTGGTGGATTATTACGATTACCTGGGCCGAACAGTCCAGTTATGTTGGTCTCACTTCGAGTAAGAGGTCAAATACTGAATCCCACTTGGCTGGGCAGCGTTCGTCGGGAAGTTGCGCATACCACAACGCGGCAACGTCTCAAGATTAAATTCACCAGTGCGTATTGTCAATTATTATGACATAGGCAATGCACAGTCTGTCACGGCGGCTGGGTCGTGAGGATGTGTTGTAGAAGGAGGCAACCAAAATTTATTCCCTTTCGCTCCGGACCATGGTCTGAATCATGACCAGCGTGAGAAGTTGCCGCTGCCGAGAACTGTATGTACATTCACAAAGATGTACGAGTAAATTCACCTATACCAGACAGATACACAACCACACTACGTATTACGTTCTTAAAATAATAATTGTCGTTAAACATATTTTTTTGTTCGCCTATCCTCTCTGTTTTAAATATTCGTCGACATAATGATTGCCTTGACATAAGGCCTTGCTACACTTTACAGAAAAATGTCTACCACATGACACCAAGTTATTTGTAACGCGTCATGAGGTTGTCCGCTGGGTAACAAATGGATGTCATCGGTTTACACTTTGCCGCATCGCATACTCGTGACGTATCGGGTTGTCACGTTTGCTGTCATAGATAACAGAATTTAGGGAGTTTGCTGTATAAAGGGTGAACCAGACTATGGTGGAGCTATTGCGGTGTAGTGACTTGCTTTTGTAGTGAATTTTGTTACAATGTTTTTAGGTATGGCGGCTGCAAACAAAACTTAAAAAAAATATGGGCCCGACTGTTCTGACTTTAGTGTCTCGTCGTTCAATAAGTCCTCAAAAGTGCAGATCTGACTTTTGAGGACTTATTGAACTTTATTGAGGTATTAATGTTGCTATTAACGTTTGGGCTTCGTTTTTTAATTTGATTAAAAAAAAATATACATTGTATCTCAGGCATCAACTGCTCGGCTCAAGTCTTTTATAAAAGGTATTTCTACCTATTAAAAATAAAACAAATATAAACAAAACATCTGAATCACTAAACATTATATAATAATATGATGATTGGTTAAAAAAAAAGATTTTTCTGATAGAAAAATGTTAACTCAAAACTCTTTTTCTTCTGTCTCATTTCTACGAGTAGGTATGTTACTTGAAACCCATTTTTGTTATGTTATGAAACAGGAAACACGCTTTTATATGCTTTTCATATTAATATCCTGACCTTATTGAGAGTGGAAGTTTAATTTGTTATGAAGCCCACGCATCACAAATTCACGACCCAATAACTTTTTTGTAAACGCGAATAAAAAACCGAACATTTTCGGTTTAGTACCAAAATGTAAATTAGTTATGAAAAGGTCTATACTTATTCATGATCAATTTTGCAAGGTTTATCTCGTCGTTGTTCTAGTAGGAAAACCGGTATTGCTGAGCGAACAGTCTAGGTTTCAATTACCAGAGCCTCAAGTCTGCTATTAGAATTGTATCAGAATTGACGATTATTGGCTTCATAATTGTTGATTTTAACAGTTTGGTAGTACTAAACTTGTAATTATCTGTCAGATACTGTGTTTCCTGACAGCTACTAGATACTACTAAATTAGGTTACTTCTAGGAAGGGGTGATCTATTACTGACTATATCATGGCTCGCTATGAAACTAGTTAATATCTTAATTAATGCAACCCTGGAACGCGAAGAATAACTGAAGGAACACGAATGATTTTTAGTTACTAAAAGTTTGACATTCCAACTGAAGGAACACGAGTGAGACACTCGCTCTCGCTCCACTTAAAGCGGAAGGAGTTTTTTGATAATTTCCAACAGAAAAAAACCTCAGCAAATGAAAATGTGAAATGGAACTTAACCGTTAACTGGTAAATTCCCAACATTTTTGTATTTTCACAATCGCTAGCGTCCAAAGCCTGCAGAATTCCTTTTTATCGCACTCGCTCTTTATTACACGAGATTAAATATAACTGGCGGGAGTGTACTAAAGGGAGGTACAACTCTGTCTATCCTTCCGGGAATACAAGCTTGATGTTATAGGTATTTTGTTGTTTAATCAACAATGCCTTCCATGATTTTGAAAAAATATTGTTGGGTGAAATGGATGAATATTAGATCCGGGAATTATTCATGAAAGCCCATGGGACAGAACAACGATTTACTCAATTATTATCTGTCGGCTGAAACTATGTCTCTGGTTTGTCCATTTGTTATTGTAATATTCAAGGTCTAAACAAGTTTCCATATAGATGGATTTTCATTCGCTGGAAACGATGAAAATGAAACAGTTGGGGTTGGTTTGTGTAATCTAAAAAGAGTTTGATGTTGAAGCATTCTGTTTATTCCTTGTAATCCACCACCCCAAAAATGTACCATCTAAAAACAAAATAAATATAAAATAAACTTATTTAGTTTTTAGGTGGTATTTTCCAATTACAAGTACTTTCCCGGGTCCAGGGAAACCACTTTGACTCTTGTATGTTCCTTCTTACCTTTCGGACTACACATGTTGTTTTATTTCCATGGGCTTTGGCCCTGCCGGACCCCTGTGTTTTTACTGACATCTTTTTATGCCACGCATGGCACATTACACGCCGTCGACGACTCGGGCTCGATCCGGACAAATCTGAAGGAATCTTGATTTGTTAAGATGACCACTTCTATGGAGCCAATCCTCAAGCGGACCTCGGCAAGCGTTACTTTACCTTGGATATTGATCCACGGTGGTATTATTTTAGCCTACTGGCTTAACGGAGAAGGAAACAAGGAAGAACTCGCATTTTTTCTTCTTTCCCCACTCTCTTAGTTTTCTTCGTATTTATTCATTTGTATGTACCCAACACAAACATATATATGAATACAAAAATGTACAGTTTCTTTTTCGAGGATAGTAGAAGATGACTCAATTACTTGTAAGTAGATATATTTGTCTGCGAGTGAAAAACAAAAATCTTACAAGAAATTCTCCCTGTTTTCATAAACTTACTTCCAAATTACTATGAATCACCGTTGTATAATATTGTCATAATAAATTGTCACTCTTGACAGGCGTATCGGTGACGACAAAATTTACTCCACATAGAGGTTGAAAGGGTGTTCGGTTTCCAGAGTTTATTTGCTGTTCCACTGCAAATACACTTATCATCTATCAGTATATGTGCTGTCCTACATTGTCTGGCTCATAAACTGCATTACCACGTAAACAATTACAGTTTTAGTGCTCGATATAAATCGTTAGTGTGACATAAAAGTGAGTCATTAACTGAATACGAATAGAGATTTACATAAAATTTGCATTCGCGCTGTCGCTTACCCGTTGTCAACATATGACGTAATTAAAACACGCTTTTAGATGATCTATAGTGATTAAACACAACCTAGTATTTGCCTATACTGATTGCGATGAATTCAGCTTTAAGTTTATACCTACATTAAAGGTTTAGTTACTAAATACGGGTATTAAATTGGATTTGGTGTGAACCAAAATTGACGGTATTGTTGGGTTTATTTATGTCGTTTATAAAGTAATTTGGTTTCAGCTTTATTTACGTTAGTTTTCGTGGGCGTGGTAAGGGGTGGTTATCAGCAATTTTTCTATCAACATTTACTTTACAGATTTCAAAATAAGTCGGATTGTGTCGAACGTTTAGAACAGCACATAGGTAAGATAGGTTTCCTATGATTATCTATCCTCATAATGTATTTTGTATTAAATTTATATTTGACTAGCTTCTGCCTGCAGCTTCGCCTGAATGAAACTAAAAAACAAATAGCGCATGTTCCTGAGTGAGGATGTAGCGTTTCAATGATGAATTTGTTTTTTTAAATCGGTCAAGTAGAATTTCAGTTAAATCCTAACGTACAAATCCTAGCATACAAAAAAGTAATCTTTGCTCTTAACAATATTTGTTTAGATAAATCCAAATATCTTCATATTACTTCTGATGCACATGACAGTTCAAGTATCACTCAAGCATTTTATGAAATACTCTCATGCTGCAAATAGTTACATGGTTCAATTATGAAGATACATCGTTAGTCGCAAGATGCTGTAACTTGCGACATATACGACATATGCGACATTGTACGGTGAATACCCGCGTATGTTGGAACGTAACGTTATTCACACGTCTGTCTTCAACTCAATTCATGTGTCATTAGAAATGTCAAGTCATGCAGTAAATACAAATTGAATATGAGGAAAGTCAATATGGAATACCTTTCCATTTTTTACAGGATCCATTTATAATGGTTACTTTAGAAAACGTGATAATTATTATAAAATTTGTAATACGAGTGTAATACATGATAAATAACGGTTAGATTATGCAAATGTATATTAGAATTTGAACCACTTTTTTATGCTATTCTTCTAAACAAACTTTAGCAACCTTAAGCCTTCATTAGGGACTAGTTTTTCAGTTTAAAAAAACGAATTATTCAAAACCTTTTAATTTTTTTTACTAGTTTTACGGGTTATATACCAAGTATAGTTTATACCAAGTTTAAAGTTTATAAATCTCAGCTTTAAGTTT
Organism: Mythimna separata; assembly: GCA_030763345.1. Lineage (NCBI taxonomy): Eukaryota > Metazoa > Arthropoda > Insecta > Lepidoptera > Noctuidae > Mythimna > Mythimna separata. Next base: position 13,905,826 of record CM061180.1, read on the forward strand.
TTCAAACAAATGATTTTCTTTGTTTTCTACTATAAAGGTTGAGTTTTTTTTGCAAGATGTTTGCTTAACCCGCATCTATGTATCAATAATTCAAGTTTATATCTCCACAGTTTGATCTGTAGCAACGTAAATAAAAATATCATGTTCTTTTATAATATGTAGAAAAATAAGATGAATAAGCGAGTATCAATAATACCTACCTATGCCATGTTCCTGTCTTTCTGATTCCATGAGGATAAATAATAATTAGATCAAAAGATCTTATTACTTTTATTATTTACGCAATAATAATTAATTAGAAAGATGTAGGATGTAGGTACATAGGTGTATGTCGGAATATTTGTATAAGTCGACATAAAGATCGAGAGGAAAAACTTATTTTTTTTGTGTGACTCATCTGTTCTACTTATTGATATAATTATCATGTTACCATGTCCTTTGATATTAAACACGTGTAACCTCAATAGCAACTCAGTGACCTTAACATCCCTATGGACTTCCCTATCCGATAATCAAGTGATAATATTTTGTAACTAAGTGGTCACAATTACTATATTTTAGTAGGTATAACGAGACTTTTATTACCAAATTAATCTTATTATTCTTTGCGAAAGATTAGACAGAAACGACAAGATAAGATTGAAGTAAGAAATTCATAAGAATTCTGAAACTTTCAAAGAATTCGCGATCGAATATTTTATAGGTGTTAGTCTGGCGTCTTCCAGTCGCGACATTCTGGCGACTAACCTGTGACGTCATAGAGAAAGTCTTTGAGGTCATTGGAGCAGGGAAACAGGGATAGTTCGTATATTCAAGGTCCGATAGTCGAAACCCGTGAGTCAGTTTGATTTGCTGACTACCCTCACATTTGGACAGCTTTATAAAGGTATAGTCGACTAAAGACTCCAACTTTTGAGGTACAGTCAGCATCAAAAGTCGCTGAACACAATCAACATAAAAAAAATTTTGTTGTGAACAGATGAACGAACGAGGTGTTTTGTTATGTTGATTATGTTCATCGACTTTTGATGCTGACTGTACGTCCGTCAATTGGAATTTAGTGTTTTAACCTTTAAGGAAGAAAAACGATTCTGCTAGCTTAAGGCGGAAGGTCGATCCCGTACATTAAGATTTTTTTAATCTGGGCTGTCTTACCCGTACAAAGTTGTTGATCAAAGTTTAGGTCATTTTTCTTCTAGCTTTGTATAAATCCTATTGTATTTTCCAGTTAGTGGGTTACTCTGTATTTCGGGCCGTATTATGTGATCACATTTACTCTGTCCTCATTATCTATCTAATTAATCGCAATAAATTATTTGCGAACATCGAATAAATCTCGCAACTCGTCGACGTTTTCCCCAGCGGTTCAGTTTCATGGAAATAATTTGTATAATATTGTTTATAAAATAATACTGTAGGATACTAAATTGTTGTTTCAAATTAAGGTTTACTTACACCCACTCTAGTTTACTTTGAAATAGGTCAGGGAAAAGTAGAAGCTTCAGAACCTGAATTGAAGTTCTGAAGCTTTTTCATCAATTAAAATATTTATGAATTCCTAGTGAAATGTAAATTACCTGGATAACTTCACATTTGAGGGCATATAAGGTACTCGATCGTGGTAAAGCATTTGGATGCTTATATTGAAGTCCCATAGAGTAGCAAGCTCAAGTCTGTTATCATGGAGCGGGCGCAAATCCAAACATGAAGTTGTCATTGGAGCTAGGGCTGCGAGATAGCTGACAAGATTCTGACATGGTTTGAAAGATTCATCGCAGCCCTTGAAAGTAAATCAATGGGGTTTAATCGGTAAAAATCGAATAAGGAGCTTCCTCCATCCTGAGTAGAAGAAGTTATTTGATTTCGTTCTCACAAAAAAAGAAAAAAACCTCAATAAAATTCCCCTGACCTGGAAACCGAAACTAGAACTTAATACACAGCAGTACCGCTTGACAACTAAACTAAAAAGACAGTACCATAAAAATGTGACCCAGTAATAGAACAGCAACCAATAAAAAACATTTTTAAAACCGTATAAAAACATGTAGTTTCGCGATTATTACCTTTGCAAACAACAGCCTGGCAATATGAATGTTCTGGATTGGGGTCGCAGGATTCATCCCCTATCTGGCGGGTTGCGTCGGCGACGTTGTGGCGCGACACGCCGTCGCCTGTGACGTCAGATGGAGAATCGATACTGGCACAGATGATCTGCCATACATCCCGTAGACCTTGTTTACGTATTTGGCAAGAGTTCTTATTTTTTTGAGATGTAAGTGGCTTCTCGGGCCAGAATGCAGACGAAGTATGTAGGCATTGAAGAGGTTTAGTTATTTTTGCGGCAGTTAAAGTTTAAAGTGTACTTATCAGAAGTTTTTGATCTGGATTTTTTGCCTACAAGCAAATATATTATCATGCCAATCGATACTAATACTATAAAAATAAATGCTTTGTATTGTTTTTAATGGATAAACTCAAAAACATCTGGACCGATTTTAAAAAATTCTTTTACCCGTAGAAAGACTGCTACTTTGTCACTGAGTGACACAGGCTATATATTTTCTAGGACGACGTGGGCGAAGCTGCTGACAGAAGCCAGTTGTATTTACAACCACATTTTGGTCTTTTCGACAATCGTTATCACTGCCTCTGGGCAGTAAACAACACCGAACCTACCAATGTGCTAGTGTTCGTATAGTCGCGTATTTTACGAAAATAAACTTTAGTAAACACGTTTTCAGTCCCTACACGAACCCGTAATTTGGCCATCTCGAGAGAATAAATCGAGAACTACATTAGATCAACGCACACGTGGGCCACGCCAGATTGCGACAGCGTGGATCTAATGTAGCTATATGATGGCGCATTTTCACTGGTCGTTAACTCGTTCGGTATACCGCATGCGGGGAGTCCCCGCATGCGGGATAACAACCAATGAAAGTAACATGTTCGTTATACCGTCTGCGGTTCCCCGAATGCGGGCCATGTGACACGCATTCCAGTAATCTCTCGCACCCGGCATGCGGGCCCTATTGACTAATGAAAACGGTTCCCCGAATGCGGGCGCTGTGGCATGCGTTCCAGAAATCTCCCGCACCCCGCATGCGGGCCCTATCAACTAATGAAAATGCGCCATAGTCTAGTTGCCATAGAAAATGTACGGAGACCGATGCGCCCAGTTCGGCGTACACGACCCACGTGGGCCCAATGTACCTTATTACCCTCTTAACATGCAAACGTCAGTTTCAGCTTTGTCAAGTCAAGTATGACAATTCTATGGTCTCTGTTGGCTTGGAATCATGATCACATTAATTTCTAAGATAGCTACCAAATGGTAATATTATAACGAACATTGAACCTTACAACCACTAAACACAGCAGTATTGGCGCAGGCCGAGCAATTGGCTGCTGCGTTGAGTGTCGCGGTTTTAATTCCTCTTTACATACCTATATTTGTATGATCTATAGATGGTTGCCCCGGATTTGGTTGTCTTGTGTATATGAGTTCACAGGTTTTCCAAGGATACGGGTGCTCACAATAAGTGTCGTTAGACTAATACAGCAGTGGGCAGGGTAAATGGATGGTCAATATGGCCGAAAGGTTCTAGAGTGGCGACATCACACCGGATGATGCAGCGTTGAAAGGCCTACAAGGTGGACCGATGACCTGGTGAGAGTCACGGGAAAGCGATGGATGCGAGACGCGCAGGACCAATAATTGTGGCGACCCTTAGAGGAGGTCTATAATGTCAAACATTGGACGTCTCTTGGTTTTAATAATGATGATAATAGGTATAACAAAAAGTACCGTATATAAAAGATAAATTAAACTATATATCTATAACGTGTAGATAGATATATGTGCATAAAGATAAAAAAAAAACCATTTTACATCAACTCTCAACACAGCCTACACCTATTAAACAAAATTATCTTCATAAGAGGTGACTGTCTTATGACAGTTGGTCCAATTAAGGCATGAATTAGTACCAATCAGTGTACCAATCTATAAAACCCAGGAGCACGCTAATTAGTGACTACCACTCTCGAAACCGCATCATAAAGTCCAATTTTCCTTGTTTATTCATCAATACTGGCATGTTAGCAATATCTGTACATTTTCACCAATTAACAGTAGAATAGGAAAAAGAAGACGCCATAGTTTTGAATTCAAAATTAGAAAAAGAGAATTTAGATACCTACAGGGTGAAGTTTTTACCGACATCCTGAACTGACAACTAAAAGTCGTATTTCATTTGGAGCTGAGTTCTTTGTTAGGAACTTCTTGGTACTTGAAGGCTTCGTGGACGCAGCCCTCTCACGATTAATTACGTAATTTGTGAGGGATCTACTCATCTGCATGTACCTCGTTGAATCACGGAATATTTTTTTAGGACGGAACATTTTCTGTTTTGTTTTAACACATTGTGTTCTTTCTATTTATGTTCGTTCTTTAAAAACATCGCGTTTTCTGGTTTTCATTTGTTTTAATTAACAAGTGAACTACGCATTTTTCAACATAAATTCATCTCTGCTCACTGCTTATCCTGAGGCTTTCGTCAGAACCGCTAAGCAAACAAACATGGCTTTTCAATCTCCAAAAAACCATCAAAACTAAACAAATCTTTTTTCAGGCTGTTCACGTCGAGGTCTTAACCATTAATCATGCATTAAAAATACAGCACAAAAATGGCGTTGACTATGGTCGAAAGCGCGGACGTAATAAATTATATGAAATTTTAAAACATTTACGGTGGTGGATATTAAATCGTTTATTTCAATATACGCTCGATTTGGCTTCAGTTTTTATGAAAGCGGAACTCTATGGGTACTATATTTTAAAAGTGGAAATATAATAACAAAATAAGTACATTTTATTAGCAATAAAGTGGGACTCGTGTATAGAGTAGCTCTCATAATAAGTACTAAACTGAACGACTAGACTTTACTCGTCCAATGTCACTAAAAACTAATAAAAATTTTCACATAAAAATTCATAGTTTCTATTCGATAGCCGATGGTCCTAAAATAGCTTAACCGTCGATTTTCTAACCATTTCTTAAATAAAACTAGGAAAGTATAAGGCGAGGGTAGCAAGTTGTAGGGTCTTATTGGATAAGTTTTGAAACCTTTATACAGGTCGGGAAGGTTAAGTTGTAATATAAACTTTCGAGTTTTAAGAGCGCTCTTCTTCGCCACAGCTGAAGTTTGCATTTAGTCAAAGCTTTTCTATTTGATAAAAGTGGGCTCAGCAGCTTCGAGAGCAATAAAAATGGGATTCTTGAAGTTTTTACGTGTATTTCACTTTATCATCATTGTGTGAGTCCAAGTCAAGAATGTCTTTAATTCAAATAACATCAAAAAAGTAATATCATAAAAGTTTGCTTTACACTGTTATAGTTACAGACTTATACAACCTCTACTTACTTGCAGTTTTTTTTCTATCATGATATAAACCATTAGGAAAATAATTGCTGATTTAAACGAAGACATTTTTATGAACTAACTTCTGCTAGCGGCCGCGTTAAAATTGAAAATATATTTTCTACGTCACAGTGATAAAGTAACCTTCTACTGGTAATAGAATTTTTAAAATCGATTGGTAGTTACTCAGATACCCGCGAAACGAGACACAATAGTAAAACAATAACAACGCGGTCTCATAGGACCGGTTGGGGATTCAAACGTTAATATTAATATTATACCATACGTTTATTACATCATTTTACACTTACTATGCTTGTCCATTTAAAGACAACCCCGGTTGATGAGAACCTATTGTATAATATGGAAAATAAAAGTTACGGGCTATGGTTTTGGGACGATTTCAACTGAACTTGTTATCAAGAAGTATGTTTGTATAAAAATACTTCTTGTTAACAAGCAAAAAATAAAATAGGCATAATAGTATTATTATGCCTACTTTAACAATGTTATTAATATACCTACATCTATAAAAAAGGCAAGGTGTGACTTCTACACTCACTAAATGGGCCCAAAAACGGTCGCTAGAACGAGATGACGTATCAACAAGAGGGTAACATATCCTGAGGTGCTTGAGGAGTGGAAAGGTATGCCAAAGTTACCAGGACCTTACCGAATTAAACATCTGTCTCCTTGTTATTATAGCATATGGGTTACAACCAAAATTGTGCGGACTCAGTACTAACAACAATAAACAACAACACGAAAGTTTGCAAAGCCCCAAATAGGCACCATGGCATGTATGAGACATTTTTCAGTATAGTTGCCATTGCAGGAGTATATTAAACACTTTTTTGAACTTTTATGTTTGTAGTATAATCCCACAAAAGACTGCGTGATGACGAAGCATCATTGCACTGCACATTTCGTATTCCAACCGTATCGAATGTAGCCCTCTGTGCAATGCGACCGGGTTCCGCACTTGCGTTGTACGTATCCCATTTGAAGGGCTTCTTTGAATCCTAATACAGAGGAACATGGCCTACGAGTATTATGTCATCTAAACTTAATCCATAGTACAAAGTTAGCATCATCATTACAGCCAAAAACCTCCACTGCTGGATATAGGACTCCTTCAAGCGTCATCATAATGGCCGATACTGTGGGTTTCGCAACCGTCAGATTTCCGCAACCATCATCAGTTTATCGGTTTATCTTGTCGGATGTTTTCTAACACTACGTCTTCCAGTCAGCGTATATTGTATAAAATTGCGAGAATGCGATATTTCAACAAAAAAGCAATAAGTACCTAATGTAGAAAAATGGATCCAAGAAAATATAAGTTACACCTCTAGTAGTCTTAAATATACAAACACAAAAAACCGCAAAATTATTTCACACTCATTTGGAGAAGGAAGCAGGCACTCCCGAGTAATAGCTCGAGAGCTCTGTAGCCAAAATACAAACGAAATAATAGAAACGTGACGAGCTGTTTCCTGTGCAAAGCAATCAGATTAATTAAATTAATTGTTGTAAGACCCGGTTATTACGCTGCAGTAAATGTGGCTTGGTATGCAAAACGCTCTAAACGTACGTACGTAGGTACTCAGTCTTCAAGAGCTTTGCATCGCATGAGAAGCAACGCAAGGCAAGGGTTGATTGGAGCCGAAAATTGTATTCTGATGTTTGTAGACGAAACTCAGTATCTAGTCTAATGAATTAATTTTGCTTTTAGAGTGAAGAGTGAGTATGCATCTATAGAGCACAAATAAATTGGTACATAGCAAGCACATCTAAACAAAAATATTGTTTCCAATACCAAAAAATGAAAGAGAAAACTCTTCCTTGTGTTTTGAGGTTGGAAATCAATCAATGACTTCTTCTACTTGGAGTGAAGCAGAAGGGCGTATCAGAATTTTACTGACTAAAACCACACCTATGTTTTTTTTAGTTACCCTTTGCGTTCTAGGATCACGAGTTTCCCTTATATAAAACCGTTGTAGCACTAGCGAGCATCGGTCCTGCTAGACCCCTACGGTTTGCGGACATCTCTTTGAGGAGTGCGTGCAGCACTATGCGCTGGCGACGACTTCGATTTGGTCCGGACGGTTACTTAACGCCCAGACAATGACATAAATATTGCTCGTCTTACTCGGTGGTTGAAAATTATGTAACACATGTGCATTAAAGCAATCTCACGAGCTATTTAACAATATATTTTTTTATCGAAAATATATTTGAAGAGAAAATAAATGTCCTCGAAAATATATGACGCAGCTGAAAACTAAAGTTATCACGTACTTACTTAGACATGTAGACCTCTAGCTTAGGTAGTAAACGTGAACCTTTCGCAAATAAACCATCACACGAAGGTCTGGTAAACAAACATATAAATTACGTATAACATGTTTTTCTATTTTCGCTTCCATCTTATTGTTATACCTAAGTTTCGGAAGCTCCTTGAAAGTTTCATTACCTCTGTTTTCTTTTGAAAATTCTTTTGACGAATATACATTTGTGTGAAGACGTGTTTTGAGAAGATAGATACTCATAATTTGTTTTTCAAAATTATTTGTTTTCTTAGAAACAAAAAGATTTTCCTCTCAAATAAAAAAATAGTAAAGTACTCGTACTAAATATTTTACAAAACGAAAATATCCATTTTAAATTTTCTTTCAGTTTTCCTATGTATAGAAAAATTTGCGTCATAATTTCTTCAAGACTAAATATACATAATATTAAATTGTAACATCGCAGATATGCCCAAAAGGTTATTGAGTTTTGGTACTCTAGTACGTGTGCCTTTGCCCACAACCGGAAAACAAGAAAATGTATTTCTCACTTGATTTATGGCTGAATTGCGTACATTTCCGCTAAATCCTGCTTTTAACACGACAGGAATTCTTATTTCGATGTTCGATTGTTTGTCAAATAGAATTCGGATAATAAAGGTACTCTTCCAGTAGGTACTTTTGAAGAACGTTTTCATTCTAATCTCAACAATAATCTGTTGTATGTCACCGAAATAAGTTAACGGCTTCAATTTGTTTTATACGCGTTTAAGTACGAAAATTTTCCTTTTGTTATAAATTAACTATTTTGTATGTTTTATGAAGTGTTTTATACACACAAAAAATACGAGTAGATTGTACGAGTATCTAACTAAAATCTAAATTTTATAAAAGACATGAGGGCTTTATACAAAATGATAATTGTATTTACATCAAAATATATTTCAAGAGTATTTTAGTTATTAATTTACTGAAACTAAGCTACTTACAAAATTTTAAAACATGTACTGAATTACTAACATCAGAATGAGCGTTTTGTTATGATCTAGCTAAGGCATTTTGGCACAGATTCCAAAATATGGTATTCAAGAAAAAAAATAGGGCACATCGCTTCAATTCGATAACATATTATAATATAATAGAATAGAATAATTATTTTATACAATTTAGGTATATAAAAAAAACAGTAAGTACTTTTTGAATAGGTTTAAAAAAGTACTGTTTTTTTTTAAACCTTTAAAAAAATTCTACTAGGTTTCACCAGTGGGTTCACCCACGCACCTAAAAATAAAAACACTTAGGTATAAAGATTTTTTATAATCAGCCCAGTAGTAATCCAAAAATACATATCTTTCCTCTTTATAATATTATAATAATAATAACGTTAAAAGCCTTTGTATATTATTAATCTCGAAATAATAGACAAGCGTCGATATTTCCCTAGGGAACCGTAGGAGGTCTTGAGGGAGATTATTAGACATGTCAATTTGTATACTGATAAGAAAGTGGTGCTAATTCTGATATAATAAACTGAAAAAAGAAAATGGGTCGGAAACAAATTGTTATTGAATAGTACATTATAGACTGCTTGCTTACAAATAACTAATAACATTTATTTTTAATATGTTGGTTATTTTTTTATATTCAATGATCTTCAAAAAAAAATCCCACTAATATTGTAAACGCGAAAGTTAAAACTTTACAATAACAAGTTCAAGAAATAAGTAAATAAGTTTTAAGAAATATTTGTACCAAATTTTTTAAAATTTGTAAAAGTTTGGTACAAATATTTCTTATTTTTTCACGCAAACACTACTGGAATGGATTTCGATGAAACTTAGTAGACAGGTGGATGATGTCTTTTTGTCACGTTTAACAAAATGAAGTAATAATGCTTGTATTCTTTTTGCGCTTACTTTATAGTAATTTTTGCGATGACAAATGTCAAAACGGACCTTTTATTTTTTGACAACTTTAAGGACAATAATTTTAGCAGAGAAAAAGATTTTACCTAAAAACATTCCCGTTTCCCTCTTTTCGTATACCTACTGATGATGGAAACAGTAATAACTTTCATGTAAACAACACTCGAAGGTAAATACTTAGCCTAAACTAGCTGAAACTAATATTGGAAGTAAACACATGTTGCCATGACACTTTTGCTCAGCAACTTCATTGCGTGAGTTATAATGAGACCCGAGAAACATCGAATAGGGGAATTCATTTTGAAATGGATGGATGACTTGGATGATAGATTTTTTACGAGCCATAATAGTTGATAATGGATTATTTTAATAGGTCGTTATTGTTTTTTTATGGACATGAAGGTGGGTTGGGTCGTTAGGGGTTACTGTCTATTAGCAGAAAATTTTTGGTACGTGTTTGATATGGAGCTGGCCTTAAAAGAGTATTCATGTCCGTTAGTGAGTTTCTTGCCCGATATTTTTCAAGTAAAACTCATTAAATTGACATATTAACCAGTTCCACTATATTTTTAAATAGGAGGAATTAAATTATTAAGGTATACACATGGAAACACTAATAAAAAATTTAACGTAGATAGGTACCTAAGTGCAAAGGAACTGACTATTTTTAAAGTTTTCTTTTTCAACAGACTTGTGAAAGGAGACTTTAATCATTATCATTATCTTCTTGTCTTGTTTCGTGGTATTTTAGCGTCGGCGTAACACGCTTTTTCATCCATTCTATCTTCTCATCCGTCACGCGGCTATCACTAGTTTGTGTAAGGAGTGATATGAGAAAAAAGAGAGTTCTCTTTACTCTTTATTTCACTTCTCACTCAAATGTATTGAGTGAGAAGTGAAATAAAGAGTCTCTTTTCTTCGTCATCTTTTCTTCTCTCTTTCTCGGAATTCATCCAGTATCCACATACTCAGAATTCTCTTAGTAATGTTATTATTATATTTTGTAGATCTGAGAATAGGTTGAAGGCTATTTTTACCTTCTTCCCCACCTCCCCTCCTATTTTTTTATTAGACCATATGATTTATATAGCAGAACAACGTTTGCCCAATTAGCAAGTACTTAAACGTATAAGTATAAGTATCATTAAGTATGTACCTTATACTTCATCAAATTTCCATCACATATAAATATACAATGAACGTAATTCGCAGATGAACTAGAGCAAGTAAAGACAGAATAACAGTAGCTGATCGTTCAATGGCATCTTTCATTGTTTTTAAAATGCTCCGTATTTATTTTTACATCAACTGACTACTGTTATTGTTCAGGATAACAATGGCCAAATTGGCTTCACCTCGGAGGTCAGTGAACAAGATGACCTCTTTGGTTTATATTTGTTAATATGAAATAAGTGACTATCAGAAACATAATTATATTATTGGGAAGATAACAATTTCTTAGTAATTAAGTAAAGATGACTACTCTCAAAAGTTAAGGAGAACATTGTGAGAAAACCGACGTGTTTGAAGAAACAAACATTCGAAGGTGACATTCACCAATCCACACAAGACCCGCGTGGTTGATTAATAATCATATGGTCATAATATGGTCTATTCCCTCTCCTAGAGAAAAGTCCTGAATCCCAACAGTGGTAACATGACAAAGCCGATAATAAAAATTAAAAATTAAAATATATTATTTGCTAGAAATATGAGTAAAACTTTGAAAATTCATTGCCTTGACGACACGACCGATGCAATGATTAAGAGATTCGCTGTAGCGCTGTGTGTCGTGGATTGATTCCCGTCCGGAACAATTATTTACAAGGCCTGCATATAGTTTTTTAGGGCTTAGGGTTCTTGTGTATGTGAGTTTGTATGTGTGTGAAGGCAACTAAGATTTAGGAGTAAATTCTAGTATAAGGTAATTTTTTGGAAAAAAAAAAAGAATTATGTACCTCTGTTAATACATAATAATAGTGGTAAATGAAGAAATATTGTATAAATATGAATACACATTTTCCGTAGCAACATAGAAATCTCGTTAAAAAGCCAGTAAATATTATAACTATCGCAAGGTATACGTAATGTTTTCAAAAATATTATTCAGTAATAAAAATCAAGTAGGTTCGTAACGAGATTGTAATATCAGTTTGGTTATCAAATTCAATTTATCGTTCAACAATTTTAAATATAATTAATAACACAGAAAGGTCCAATGAAATTGAAGTTACAAGCTATTCGTGAAAGGCAATATTATTTTTTAATCTGAACTCAGAACTTAATAACGGAAAACTCAAGAAGAATATCATGTTTTGTAGGTAATCGAAAGAATATCAAAAGTATGATGGAATAACTGTGTAAAAAATAACTTGGTTTGAGGTACCGTAAAATATAAAAACTAATCAACCAGTTTTTACAAGGCAGAGCCAAAGCCTACGAGAGAGTAGAAACTTATCCATACCCTTGGGATAAAAATAATGAAATCTATGTATTACTTCTTAACAAGGGCTACTTTTGCTCTAAATTTCACTCGTATCCTTTCAGGCGGTTGCATGTAAAGGAATAACAAACACACATTCTAGTTATGTATTGGATATATACACTTGATTCTTAATCGTATAAAAAATATAGACTAGTATTTTTAGTGAACATTGATGTGTTAACTAAAAATATGATCCTCCTTGTATCTGTGTTTAATTACTATTATGCCATTAATGTCTACTAATTTCTACAAGTGGCGGTATCATCCACGTGAAAGTTGGAAACAATCCAGAGAGAAACGTACTCTCGAGACAAAATCTAGAACATTTAATAAGCAACTTGTGTGCCTTGTTTCATAAAAACATAAATTAGAAAAGGGAACATACAGCCAGACAGAGATTTTTTATTTTTAAGGTGGGAAATCATCGATATGACTTCTCCCGCTCTAGGCAGAGCGGGAGGGCGTGTCAGACTTCTACTAACTAATTCCACTCCTGTTCTTTCTTTGCATTCATTCCAGGGTCCTGGGGCTCTCTTTCGTTCAACCCTGGGCCCCAAGCCAGACAGAGTTACTTTTGTATTTACAGTGTGGATGGATTAAAATGGATGTATGGATGGATCAAGTAATCAAAATTAAAGTGTAACCTACTCAAGGTTCAGTAAGACCGGATTATTCATAAAGTTCCGTTAGAGCAGAGGTTCTTAGGACAGTAATGAAACTTGACAGGATCTTGACTCACCTTTCACAACCAAATTGGGACCCACCTTTTGACCTTCATTAATAATAAGAGGGGCGTGACTATGCATATGGATGAAGGATTGTTTAAATAAAAATAAAAAAACAGAAACAGTTAAGTTTATTCAATACTCTGGAGAAACATAATGAAAGGTTTCTTGTTCAACATATTAGAATGTATTATTGCTAGAAGCATTTTAGATCATTTATTTATAAAATTATGTTTCCCCCGTAGTGAAACCCACTACACCTAGTGAAACCCACTACATTCTGAGAGAGCTATAGCAATATGCGACCTCTTTAGATGTCACAATACGTACATTATCAATTCTTACTTACCAATCCTTTCCTTTGACTAGATTGCTTTACCAATTCCTAAGAAACAATATTTCCATGTATGTAAGGAGTTTTTCGTTTCTTAAGGAGTCTACATCTGAAGGTACCATGTATTCCCTCAGGCTAAGCAAAGCTCTTTATGTGTTCGCTACCAAGACTTTAAGTTAAGACTTAGACAAACAAATGTTGGAAGCCAACACAACCAAGCCCAAAATCTTGGGTCTTATACCTGTCGTTGAAAAAACCTTTATACTTACTGAAGATATTTGAATTTCTGGTGCTTAAAGAAAAGGCGATAGCGAGTATTTTGCAAGGTCATATATTTTTTATTAAATTAGGTATAGCATAGGTTTATAATAATGCAAGTAAAATTGTTACAGAATAGCCAACATAGGATTAAGACTCGCCAAACTTAAGTGGCAGTGAACAGATAGGACACATTGCCGGCCAAACATACTTAGTAGTCGATGAGGCTAAATGGTTCTAGTGTACCAACCGCGCACTGGTTGAAATCGCCTCTAACATCTCTTCTAGGCAACGACGGAAATCCTCTCACGAAGGTGGACTGGATGCGTAAAACGTAGGACCAGTCGATATGGCAATAACACGTGGGGAAACCGGTATTCAACATTGAAGTTCCTTTGATTGAAAGTAATGATGATGAAATATAGGGTCGTGATTCGACCCTATGTTTCATTTCAATTAACTAACGAAACTCAGCAGACCTGATAATTGTAGCTTAATAAGCCTTTTAATTTTCCCACTGCTGGGACTCCAGCCTCTTATCTAGGACAAAATAAGGGCCGTTTAATTACGTGAGCTACTTTCAAAGTTTTATTTCGAGGATATGCCGGTTTCCTTACCATGTTTTCTTTCATCGTTTTAAAAGCAGTGGTGACGAAAAAAATAACGCCAAAAACTGAGCCTGAATAGATTTTGAACCAACGACCCGTATGTCGGGGTTGTTACCATTGTGTTGTCACTTCTTCCATTTTATAAATATTGATATTTAATTATGATAAAACAAACAAAAGAATTCTTAATTCGGTGGTACTGCACTACCAGCAAATTCCGTCTCCTAAAGAGGAGGCCTGAATCCCAGCAGTGGGAACATGATAATGCTAATGCTAAATGCTAACTACCAGCGACCGTGTCACGTCTGAGAAGCTTTCCTATCTTAATTTGGTTTGAACCAGAATTATAAGAGGTGCCTATTGATTCTTCGATGACGTAAAACACGTATAATAAAGGTCACAACAAAATATTGTAAGCGAATACTTTCTTGAATAGGTTATTAATAAATATGTATTGAAAGCTTCTAAGGTATAGGTGACATAATAAGGTATTCGTAGATTGATAAACCATTAGCTTTTGTTTTGTCTAGAAATACCAAAAATGTTTGTATTTGTGTTGTTACAGAAATTATGGTACTTATCATATATTTTTACCTGCTTTACATAATAAATTGTATTTACTTCGATATTATGACAAGTAGAGTATGACATTGCCCGAGTGTCGTGGCGACCAAGAACTGGAAGAAAAAATGTTGATCCGGCTGTCGAATGAACAGACGATGCGATTGCTATCGGTTTCTATAACCTGGATAAGTTTGGCAAAAAAGCGTGGAGTTAGACTTAACGTTCGTAGTGGCTTCGAGAAGAGACCGCCTGGAGAGCCCATTCGGCCAGCTCTAGTCTGGGGCCGCGGCAGTCACACCACGTCTGACGCAGGTCAGGGTTACATCAAGGAGTCTGTCTAACCTCTTTGCTCACAACAAGGCGGAGGAGAGAAGAGGAAATGGGAGTAGCCTTTGCACAAAACTGGAACTAAAACCAAAATAATAAAATGCATTCATAATAACCAGATTATAATATTCCAGTTCATTTTTCCGATGTGATCAAACAATCCATACTCAACATGACGTATTTCGTAGAATTCCTAACTTCACTAATTTGTCATTCTTAGTAAGAACATAACTACGATATTGTATTATTCAAATCAGCAATGCAGAACATTTTGGTATTATTTCTCGTATCCAAAATAGAGTGACATTTGAACTGTATCGTTTTGACGCGTTTCCCCTTGCACTGTCATTAATAATGTTCAGAGCTACGAACACTTTGACAGACAAACGAGCGAAATTCCGTTTAGCAACTTCTCAAATATTCTGTTGTTTATAATACGATTTTAATTTTCAATGCGAAAACATTTTGTATAATGGTAATATAATTGTTTTACCGTTAACGTAATTCGGATTTGATACGAACGCGGAAATTCCTGAAAAGTGAATAATAAACTGACGTCAGTTCATTTGAATTTTTGGGAACTGTTTAAAGTTTTTAGTAATACAAATGTGTTGTTTTGTTTGGATTGTCACCTTCTGAGAAGAAGGTAATGTAAATGTGTGAGGTGGTGGGAGTGTCCAAAAGATTTACTGTGACCCTAGAAATCAAAGTGTACCTAAAGAAACATAGGCGGGCTTTATTCAGGAAAAATCTGTCATTCTGAGTCTCAAAGCCATTACCAGCCAAAAAAGGAGCCCTGAAAGAAGTACATATTAAAAAAAAAAACACTGTGCTTGCCATCTAATGACAAATTCAAAATTATTATTAAAAGAAGTAAGTAGGAGTAGGAGGACTCTATCAGCGGTCGTTGACCCCGTAATTGTCTATTAAATATTCTGTTATAATATTATATCATCAATGTCAGTTTCCACATAGAGGGTCAAATGGAAACCTTCGATACATAATAATAAAAATACGTAATTTTTTCTCCTAGTATCAATTGCGAAACACTCCAAATCCCGACCAGCCATTAACACAACATCCAGTGTATTTTTAAAAGCAAAATTGCGAGACAAAGCCTTTTATTGATCAAACAGAACACCAGATAACTGTCTACATACTGAATTGACTCGTGACAACACAAAAAAAGTGGTGCTGACCTATTTTCAATAACGGGCTTGTTGATAGACTCCATTCTCTGGAAAGCTGCCGGTCGGTTTTCATCAAGCTATAAAGTGAACAAAATTTGATTCAGAACGCAATTTTGATGAATTAGTTAATTAGAACTATACTGAACTGGATTTTGACGGGAAATTATTATTAAATATTAGTCGGACAAAATCTGAGTTAAATCGATACGAGAAAAAGAACGGGAAACTAAATCTATTTATCCATTGAGATGTGGTGGCTCAGTGGTAACGGCCCCGACTTACGAGTTGTAGGTCGCAAGTTCAAACCCAGCAAAACACGATACTTTGTGTATTTACATATTTCATCACCACTGCTCCCAAAACGGTGAAGAAAATCGTCGTAAGGAAACCGGCCTGTTCCGGAACCAAAAATTTGAAGATATTTGACATCCCACATTGGGCGTTTGGGTTACGGCCCTGTCTTCTAGAGAGGAGGCCTGAGTCCCTGCAGTGGGAATATTATGTATGGCAGATTATGCTTATACTTTATGCTAATTTTAATTTATTTATTTTCTTCCCTATTGTTGGAAAAATATAGCCCAGTTTTGGGGTTCTGCTGCTATGACTCCGCTGTCCGTCTGTCTATTACGATGCATATCTCTATATCACATGAACCTTAATATCAGACAGGTGAAATCTTTATAGATGTTGTGTTTTATTGCTGCTTTATCAAAAAATACTAAAAACGTAATAAAATAAATATTTAAATGGGTCATTACTGACTAAAATAATTACTTATTATCTCTCATTTGCCCTTTTAAACGTACCCACGATGCTCAACAACCTAATCATAAAAAAATTAAACGTAACTTTTTGAGTTACGTTAACATGCAAAAAAGTAGTGAAGTTACGCATGTAACATATGAAAGTTATATTGTAAATCATCGTGAAACAGTGTTTTTATTATTATCGATGGCAGTGACATCTGGCGTCACGGACCACGCAACAGCTGTTGCCGCCAACTCTTCGTAATGCCCCCACGAGCTGAACAAATGCCTGTTTACTGATTCAGAGGCCTTTTTCACATAAAAAAGTCTATAAGCGTTTGGATTAGATGGCCTCTCCTATTAATTTATTGAACAAACTTTTGCGATCGTGGGTGGTTGGTATAGGCTGGAATGAAGATGTTTATTTTCGAGAATTACTCGTAGTTGCTTTGACTATTATTGTTTACTGAAATAAAATTATAGAGAACATTGTTTTTTAACACAGCCTTGGGGGATAGAGAAGTTTTATTAGATAAAACTTGAAAATATTGCCAATATTAAGTACCTTGTTATATACTCAGCATTTTATTTTCCTCAAGATAGTTATAACATTTTTAATACAAATAAACTATGTTTTGAAAATACTACGTTAATTGGTATTAATATAAAAGCTATGTAAATTATAAAGATCTTATGGAACATGCAATTAACCACGTATTCAAGAAAAGGGTGTAGCTTGATTGCTTTCAGCTTGTTAACCCTTAATTACAAGAGTCAATTACTTTACTTAGTACTTGTAACTGTTGGACATTAGGTACCTACCAAAGTTCAGGTTATATGGAAAGAAATGATTCTCATATATATAT
The DNA here is from genome assembly GCA_030763345.1 of Mythimna separata. Lineage (NCBI taxonomy): Eukaryota > Metazoa > Arthropoda > Insecta > Lepidoptera > Noctuidae > Mythimna > Mythimna separata. Next base: position 13,923,569 of record CM061180.1, read on the forward strand.
TGGCTGGTATTTATATAATACAAATGGAGAAATTTTGTTATTGCGACCGAAACGGAATTTACCCGAGCCGCAGGCGAGAGTGTTATATATAGAGCTGAGTGCTACAGTAACAAACGACGTTATTTAAAAAAAATACGAAGAAATTAGTAAACAGTGGTTGACCAGCGTCTCGTAAAGGGTCGCATAGCGTCCAGTTTGATACGATACACGTAATTTTGATACGATACATCGAAAATTGTGGCGTGAGGAGCTCGCTTACTTTTCAGCACTAGTATGGAAAACGGTAGAATGATTGATGATAAGAGCATATTTTCAAACGTGTATTGAAAAGTCTTACTGAATAAAACCCACCAATATTGTTTAGTTACCTTTTGCGTTCCAGAGCCACGGTAACACTTTAGAATAAATTAGCCCTTGTATAAAATCTAAAACTGATTTTGAAAGTCAGTATCTAACCATTAATAAATACTCGTAAATGACCAATTGAAATCTTGAAATCAAGAATGAATACTTTTCAAAACTTACAGCACAGCTCTTTTTGTAGATGACGATTAAGGTAAAAATAAACGTAAACAAATATCTAAACGATACAATAAACTTGTAAGACATCTTAACATAAATATATTTAAAAGACAAGTTACACGACTTTCACCAATAAAATCGCATAAAACTAGCTTTATTTACAAATTAATGAGATTAAAAACTACATAATCTAAAAACTGTTATCACGTTGCCAATTTATGTCATTATCTTTAATTTTTTTTAATGAATGTTAGTACTGATTATGGTGTAAAGATAAAACAGCTTGCTAATTAATTTTGTAACACGTGATCATACCATGGTTAGATCGTTTGTGTTACTTTACTTCATGTCAATCTGTTCTAGCAGCAAATCTTGCGACCTTATACAGGGTGTCCCAAAACTCAACGATAATCTGGCACCGGATGAAAGGTCAAGCTACACTAGTTCTGGGAAAAATAAAAAATAAAATCCATATCACTCAGTTCGACGATAATGGACATTTTTTTAAAAATGATGAAAATAGAAAAAAAAAGAGTTTTCCAACCTAACCTAGGCCAATACTGATCAGTAATGTTCATTCTGGGTAGCCCTTGGTCAAACTTCCTTAAAACGATTTCTAACTTAGGTAAGGTTAGGTTGAAAAATTCCATTTTTCTCTTGACTCCTGGAGCAGATTTTGAAGCGCTTTGGTTTGCTGATTAGTATTGGTCTGAGGTATGAAATGCACTAGATGTTCATTCTGGGCAGCACTTGGTCAAACTTCCTTAAAACGATTTCTAACTTAGCTTAGGTTAGGTTGGAAAAACTCTCTTTTTCTCTTGACTCCTGGAGCAGATTTTGAAGAGTTTCGGTTTACTGATTGTATTGGGCTAAGGAACAAAATGCACTTGGTCCACACCCTGTCAATCTCCTTTTAGTAACAAATATTCCTAATGTTGAGTTGTTCAAAATGAGTTCAATTTGAAAAAAAAATAAGTAACAATTGTTTTAATGGCAAGAAAAGTGGAAAATGTTGCACCATTTTGAAATCTTGATTAAATGCGCTATCTTCTCAAATGACTTGCCAAGGGTAGTGTAGTACAATTTTTTTTTTAAATGAAGTATCAAAGTTAACGAACAATATCTTTGTGAACCATGACTCACTAAAACTTAACTTATTTTATTAAATTAACAATGTTTTTTGCAATAATTTGTTGTTGCGATTAATAGCATCGTTAACCTTTAAGTACCGACGTGCGGTCTATTAGACCGCGGCAGGTACTTCACTTGTTAGTTTACCCCTTTCGCTGAGGAATATCAATCGCCGCTTTTAAGTAGCTGTAAGAACAGTATCTATGATGATGTAGATGCAGAAAGTGGTATCGTCACGTTCGCATTTGGTGAGTAATTACTGTTTGAAATTCCAAAGCGGTCTCTCAGACCGCACGTCGGTACTTACGTAAGTTTTTTTTGTTTTGTTTTTCTTAAAGTTTATTGTTATTTTTACAAAAATATTTAAATTTCACGTCAGGGGCTTCAGGCAGTCCTGGGACAGATTTATGGTACTCAAAGAAATCCGAGAAATGCAAATAAATCGAATCCAAGTTTTTCGCGAGGGATTGTGACTTTGGCGAGTATTTGGTTCTGATAAGCCAGATACACCTAAAAATCAAGCTGAAAAAGTTGACTTATCTACCCAAAAACAAAAGACATACACATGCTATGTTATCCGTACAAAAAAACATGTTTTTTTTACAGTACGATAACCAAGTGTGAATTGACTAAGCTAAAAATTTAAAGTGTAGTTGGGCAGTGGACATTTTCTTTTTCTGAAGGTGTATATACTTGATATATATTTTTTCTAAAAGTTATAATAGTCTTGATACAAATAAAAATATTTTTGTTTTTCTGTAAGCTGTATTCTTTTTGTTTTGATTTTTTACATCGAATAGCTGGATTTTTCTCCAAAATTCAGGCCAAATATTATTATCGCCTTATATTACAAAATAAAAATAATTTGAGTTTCTTTCTATACTTATTTTTTCTTACAACCCTTTATTTTTAACCATAATGCACAGAAATTTAATCAAACATTCACTTTTGTTAAAAAAAACACGGAATTTTTACCGCGGTCTGTCAGACCGCACGTCGGTACTAACGTTACAAAAAGTGCACGTCGGTACTTAAAGGTTAATGAAGATCACGAAATTAAAAAATTCACAGCGAAATTGTGACATTGGCGATCACAAACCTTGAAAATGCGACCAAGGGTGTCGAATTTCAACTTTTTTTTTTAAATATCTGTTATCACTGATCTGAGTGACATGGATTTTATTTTTTATTTTTCCCAGAACTAGTGTAGCTTGACCTTTCATCCGGTCCCAGATTATCGTTGAGTTTTGGGACACCCTGTATAACAGTAGCTTGTAATTACAATGAACCAAGTTAAATTGTCGAGGGATTACCTAACTTACTTTGTATAAAGAAATTAAAAAGTTGAAAACACAACTTTTCTTCAGTGACGGAGTAAAAATGTTCGTGAAGGCAATTGGTATAAGTCGCGATACTTTCATTCTCCTCAGCTGTTGGATTTTCTACTGTAACTACTTACTTAGAATCAGAACAGTTTTTTATTACATTCTGTGTAAGTTAATTGATTGCATCCAATTTGTCGAATCGCGTTTTCTCGTTGGCGTCTGGAATGTCTCTGGCTAAAATCCAATATGGTTGACGAAAACCAGGTTGCCATTGAAGAGATATCTGCGAAGCGCTTACAAAAGAATTCTATTGCGAAAATTATTACCAAAGTGCGAAAATATAATGAAATAAATTGAAGATAGTTTCGTCACAATTTGACGCCTTTGTTAAATATGGGCTCTCAATTAAAATAGTTTTCAACATTCCCGGTTTTACTTCGAATTCTTTCAGAGATCCAGAAATGTTTAATGAATTAATTTCGAAATAGCGCTGAACTTTTGAACTGCTTTTATATGTGATATAAAAATTATCGAAAATCACAGAAACGAATAAAACCTTTGAGTTTTATTCCAGCTTAACTAACTTGCTTAAATATTAAAGATAAATTTTCAATCGCGATCAGTCAATCCATTTATTATGGGAAACACGATACAATATTTTATTATTAAGCTCAAATATTCGTAACGTAAAGCAATTTAAGTAAATCAATAAACAGGATCCTTTGCTTCGGTTTGTTTAAGGTGTTCAAGGTTCCCGTACCTACATTACTGAAACAAATGAGTATGTTTTTGCTACCAAATAAATATTATTTTCCAGGAATTGTCACCAACATACCAGCCTGGTTTTAATGGGAGGGTCTCTACAAATAGCTTCGTTTATACGTTACCTTTTTCATCACCATTAAAAGATAGGTCAAGTGAGAGTCGGATTCGCGTACCCAGGGCTCCGCACAAATTTACCTATGTAAATAGTTTAATTTCCCAATCGAATAGAAAATATTTTGTTTGTGATGTACCTACTTACAAATATACAGTTTTCAGACTATTTACTACCTACTTCTGCTATAAGACCTTACTTCATGCCAGCCAGAATAATAATAATATTCCACAACTTTCACACAACGCCATCTAGTCCCAAGCTAAGCAGAGCTTGTGTTATGGGTACTAGATAACTGATAAACATACTTATATACTTCTAAATACATACATATTATAGATAAATTACACCCAGATACAGAACAAATGATCATGCTCATCACACAAACACTTGTCCTGGGTGGGAATCGAACCCACGACCTCCGGCATAGCAGTCAGGGTCACTAACCACTAGACCAACAGGCCAGTCAATCTCTCAATTCTAGGTTAACGGGAAGTATTCTATAGGTTTAGATTCCCTAACGAGTGTAAGAGCCTAAACGGTACATAAACGGCCTTATCTTGAGATTTCGTCAACTTAAAAGTTTGAAATCTTCACTGTTATTTGGTTGTAGCTGACGTAAGTATTTGAATTAATTTCAGCTTCATACCTCTACGCGTTCTTAAGAAAAAGGGCAGACATCAAAGTAATCTTATAAAGGTTCAGTTTTTGCCGACTTAGGCACGGAATCCTAAAAAGATCAAAAACACTCTACTAAAAGCAATAATTATAATTAAAAGGAATATAGAAGCGAGAGTATACCGGCCGGCTCGAAGCTCGAAGATCGACCATTTAACCTCTTGACCCATTGTAATAAAGTTAGTAAGACGGGAATTTCATTAGTAAGCAGCGAGGGAGGGTGGAGTCGCGATGACTTAACTTATTAAAGTATCGTTACGGACACGTGACTTGTTAATAGCTTTGAAACGCACAGGTTGTCCTATCACTGGTTGAGGAACAGTCTTGGCTAATAGACGGTTGCGCAAGATTTATTCGGTCATATTAAAATTATTTGATGGCTCACAAAATTAGGGAGCATCTTTAGAGGTTATTGGATTGCAGGGGAGTTTGGAAGCTGTTATGAGTGTGTAATCAGTGTCAGATGCCTTGCTATTGGTAGAATTATAATGAGTTGTCTATAATGTGGCTTCGGAGATTGAGTTGTGGGGAGTTTCGTCCGTATCTGACATGGGTGGCCGTTTTATTGTTTATATTTTTTTCATATAGTTTTTGATTTAAATGAACATGTTGCATTAATTTGTAGTTTTAAGCTTCACACTCACGAGATACATGCTAAAATGGTACATTTTAATACAAGTAGAGAAACTTTTTCCTTACAAACAAGGCGAAATTCTCCCGAGCCGTACGCGAGGGTATTATGGAGCCGAATGCTTGCTCGTTGAACCTTATCGTAGTGCGATAAGAGTTAATAAAAACAAAACATATTTTTTATGAAGTGTTAATCAATATTAATAATTTGTTTATTTTTCATTTTCGTACAAGATTTATATAGATAGATAACTGATTATTATAGTAATAGATCATCATCATCATCATTTCAGGAGAAAAACGCCTACTGTTGGGCATAGGCCTCTCCATTCCTTTGCGTTTCGCTTCCGTAGCATGATAGATAACTATTTATTATTGACCTTATTACAAATATATAAGATATTACAAAGATACGAAATGAAATGACCTTATTATCAGTAATGGTTATGGAGTTTTCCGAGAAAACACATTATTTACGTCTCATAGTCAATACTCTTTTATTTATTTACCCATAAAATGCACTAGATAAACAAACGGAGAGCTATAACTCTTCACGGATAATTTCTTTCGGAGAAAAAGGTTGGTTATCTGTTCCAAGTCTCCCGGATTTACTCTTAGATACAATTGGGTTTATATTTACTGTTTATTTACGTCTTTAAAAAGCGGGCAGGCTAACGAGTTGAAGAAGTTTTCGAAAAACTGTTTAAAGTTTTGTAAATAAAATATTGGACTTTAAAATTTAAGGTGGACGGTTTTTTCTGGGTCTCTTGCTTTGAAACCGGTATCTATCTATTCCAGTGTCGTTTCAAACGTGCATTTAAGAACTTTTCAGAGTAATGGCTTTCTTTAGAGTGGAAAATCATTTTATGACCTTAGACATTAAGTCCGCCTCTGTACTTTTGTGTGCATCATCATCTGCCTAGCTTTTTCTCAACTATATTGGGGTCAGCTTCCAGTCAAGCCGGATTTAGCTGAATACCAGTATTTTACGAGGAGCGGCTGCCTACCAGACCTCCACAACCCATTAACTGGGGTAACACGGTACTTCATGGCAAGACTGGAGTCAGATTTACTGGCTTCTGACTATCCGTAACGACTGCCAAAGATCTCCAAATGACAGCCGGGACCAACAGCTTAACGTGCTTTCCGAGGCACGGAGGAAACTTGTTATATTAAGATGGTCACCCATCCACAGACCAACCTAGGCAGCGTTGCTTAACCTTGAAGATCGACTAGTGCGGCTGTTATTATCTAGCCACGAGCTCCTCAAGTACCTCGAGGTCTCAGTAGGTACTTTTGTGTGCATAAAGTATTAAATAAATAAATATGACTACTCCTGCTCTGCCATAGAACGGGAGGGCGTATCAGACTTTAGCTGGATAAAACCACACCTATGTTCTTTCAGTTCCTAGAAGCTCGACCCCTACGGTTTTGAGGCGCACCCGGTACGCTTCACATCGTCTATGACTCGGGCTTAGTTCAGATGGTAACAGGAGCTAGCCATTTCTCGACATCCAAAGGCCCGCGTCTATGGTTGCCTGGTATCGTGGTCAGGGTCTCGGTGACTGGGGAGTGAGAATGTCTGTGCCCTCACACATGCGGCCTTCTCCTTAGCTAGCATTAACGCTGCCCATTCCCCCATGCTCCATACCTAAACCTGAACCCAGAAACGGCGCGAGAAGTCACCGCCACCAATTGTCTCCATAAGGACACGGCGGTGCTCCGCCCAAGCGGTGCTCACCTCCCGACCGTATGTTACCGGTACATTTTTGGCGCCATGAGGAATAACAGTGAATAGAATAAGATTAGAAAAACATTTATTTGGGATAGACACAGCACAACACAGAAACACAACACAACAAGAAAAAAAACAAAAAAGTACAGATTGCGCCGAGAGTGCCCGCACCAAAAGGCTGATCACCTCAGGATTCACACAAAAACAACAACAGTCTAGAACAATCCTCAACTTGACATACATACTGGCTTATCGTTTAACCATTAAAGACCTAGTTAGATTTGTGAAAGAAAATCAGTGTGATATCGATAAAAAAGTAGTTGATAAGATTATAAGAAATAAATCACACTAAAGATTAAATCATTAAACTGCAGCTGTTTACTTTGAATTACTTATCTTAATTGGTATTTATGGAGTCAATCGATTTATTACTGATTATTTCTTCATTTGAAGTTTATGAATAGAAATGTCAGTTAGAAAAACGTAAATAAAGGTTATAAAAGGGGTTTATTCTTTATTCAAAAAATGTTAAATTTAAATGACAACGGTAATACCTTCATTGTATTCGTAGATTTAATTTTGTGTAAAATGGCACCGTTTTGGGGTACAATAAAGTTTATTCTTTTCTAATTTTGAGTTGCAAAGCCCTTCTTTATAAATTCAGAAATCACCTCTCAGTTGTGCTAGGGCCATGCGGACTTCTTGAAAGGAAAATCGTGGTTCTAGAACTCTAACGGTAACTAAAGGGCATTATGTTTCGTTTAGTTTTAGTCGCTTTCTCGTTTCAACGTAGAGCGCGAGAAGTCATTGCATGGATTCTTTCCATGGTTTGTTTCCTCAAAAAAACACAGAGTTGTTCGATTCTAGTTAAGTATTTTCATTGATAAAAAAGTACCTATACAATCCATCTGCCATCTGCCTAGCCTTTTCCCAACTATATTGGGGTCGGCTTCCAGTCAAGCCGGATTTAGCTGAATACCAGTATTTTACGAGGAGCGGCTGCCTACCAGACCTCCACAACCCATTAACTGGGGTAACACGGTACTTCAAGTCAAGACTGGAGTCAGATTTACTGGCTTCTGACTATCCGTAACGACTGCCAAAGATCTCCAAATGACAGCCGGGACCAACGGCTTAACGTGCTTTCCGAGGCACGAACAAAAGTAAAAAAAAGTACCTATACAAATGAAGTGAAATAAAAAAAATAGCTTTAATATTAGATAAGACCAATCCTAAAAATACAGGAATCGTCCTACAGTTTTGGTACACGAAGTTCACATCTATAAAATATTGTGTTCTCGTACGAGGACATAACAAGAGCCGATGTAAAGCATCGTTCACACCAGGGAACATTGTTTCACGTCCATGTCGTGCGGCTTTTGGGCACAAGTATCCGTGTAAATCATGTACCATGTGCTGTATTGTGTACTGCATCGACTTGCTGTTTAATACTCGTGGTTTTAAGACAGGAAGATGCACAAAACCTTTCCTCGCTGAAGGACGCGTTTTGTATAAAATTGTAACCTTGAGAGTATATATACAACATGTAACATAATTGACGCTCTTGGGGGGTCATTGTACTCATAATTATGAACAAATTTTAGTATGGGATCAAACCAGAAATCGAGAAAAAATAATCAGCTTTTCCATACATTTTGACGAAATAAGCGGACAAAAATGTAGGGAACAAAATTTTAATAAACTAGTGAGCCTCACCATCAACGATTGCATCACTGCTTACCATAAGTTGGGACCGCAGTCAAGCACTAGTCTATGTTACATAAAAAAATACAGTGCTTGTATCTTAGATATAACCTCCCATTACTATTACAACCTGTATAAAACAAAAAAAAACTTATAGTGGAAAATAGGATGTTTGCTACCTAAATATCTTAGCCGTTCTATTAACCTAAATATACCGAAACCGATAAAAAAATATAACCGTATCTTCCACAAGCAGGTTTAAACCTAGGTCTTATAGAGCGGGTCTATTTTTACGATTTGCTATAAGAAATAAGCACATAATATATTTTATATTCCTAGATTGCTTATTCGTATTCCGTATGCTCCAGCTTCGGCCGATATTTTATGTTACTGTTTTAGATTTATGTAGAAGGAAAATGATAAGTCTCTTTTTCAGATAAACGAATAGTTTTTAATAATTCTAGAAAAATATTTGTTTAAACAATTAGGTACTTTCCCCACAATATTTTTTACCAAACATTGTTTTTTTTACATTAATAAGAAAAGTTTTTTTGAAAACACCATCTAAATTACTTAATAATTATAATATAAATAAAGCAGCAATTAGCACTTTAAATATTGGTATGAGGAATCTTGCTATCTCTTTTGTACGTACGTGACTTAATAGCGGTGACGTCACATTTCAATGTGTGCATCTTTTTCCTGTAATTTGACAGTTGCTCCTTTCATCAGGTTTGAAAGCTTTCTACTACTACATTTTAAACAGATTTAGAGAATTCTTTCTATTTTCGATTTATGATAAATTTGTATTTTATACACAAAAAAAGTAAAAAACCCAACTGTATTTGAATGTAACTCAGTAACCTGAATTTTACATACCATTTAGTTTGGGAAAAACATTGTTTAACATTAAATTAATATACGAAGTGGTTAGCCATAGTTAAAATATTAATTTGAACGACATAAACAGATTAAAAATAATTAGTTTTCATGATTTTGGAAATTGAATTGTTTACAATAAAAATCAGAAATTTTATAGAAGGTTCGCGATCAGTAGATACTTAAAACTAATTTATGAATACTTTGATTAGATAAATGAGTGCTAACGATAACACAAATGTAGACAAAACGGCATAAGGAAAGTGATTATAAACCAAAAAAACTATACTCGTTTTATACTAAATACATGCCCCAGTTCTTTTGACCAAAACGGAACCAATGGGCCTGAAAAACTAGACAAAAGGAATAACGCCGCAAAACCCGAATCAAATGCGTAAATTAAAATTATTTTAAAAACCACAATGGCTATAGGAAGAACGTGAAGTTATGGTGGAAATTGTCAAATGCAGAACCCGCCATTAATTTTCAAGTCGTGAAACAGGGGAACGCTGCCAAAAACTGTAAAATAATCCCTTAACTCCGAAACAATAGTCGTAAAACCAACCCCTAATACATTATTTGACTTATGAACTTGTATTTCAGTTAAGGATTCTCCGCTGTTTGAGTGAGCTAAGTAATCACTACACAGATGGATAGAAAGAAATGTTACTGTTTCTTTTTGTTCGTACTAACGATAATCTTGAAACTTTGTGTCGATTTATTGCAAGTTTCTCCTTACAGGCGGCGAGAGTAAGAAAAACAGAACCTTCTTGCTGACTTCCTCATGTTCCTTTCTAGTGTTTTCCTGTACGAGTAGGATCTTTGTTTGCTTGAAGAGTTTTCCTGAATCACCAGATGAGAGTGGCGAGACTGCAAAACTTTTTTCAACTTTCCTTTGTACACATGGCAATTATTAGTGCTATTGACACGAGTACTTTGCACCATGTTTTTAAATTAATTTATTTTTATAAACATACGCTTCCTTTAACGTCACTCAAATTGTAATTCTGTATCAGTTTCTTGCCATTTAAAGGTCAATAGATAGTAATGACCGAGGTTAAAGCAATCCTATGTGATGTGGTACAAGTATGGTACTGGCCAATTAAGAGAGAAAATATTTTGAAACAGACTACTGTTTTTTACAAGAAAATAATAATAATGATTTTTTGTAACAAATTTGTTTTGTAAAGAAATATTTAAAAATGAAAATGGTTTGTTAAAAACGTTAATTAAGGAAATAATAATAAATGTACAGATCTTTTCAGTAAAATGGGGAAATTTACATTTCACTTTATTTTTTGTTGTGAAAATTGCTTCCTCTCTGATTAGATAGGTAGTGATTTAGTACCTAGCCTTAATATGGTTATGAATCGCGTGCTTTCTTTCCACTTTATGATCAACTGTTGTTAAGGTACGATTTTTTAATGAAAGAAATTTACTATTTGCTTGATACCGTGATTAAGATTTAATGCGGAAGGCGAAGGCCTTTTTCATAATAATACTTATGTATATGGTATGCTGGAAGAGATTACTTTAGAAATAAGCATCACCTTACTAATTATTTTTCTGATTCCTTCCTTTTATCTTTTATTTTATATGTGTACATAAATAAATAAAATATAAATACTTTTTTGATTTCAAATAAGAGAACGAAAAGAAGCTTGAACTTTGAAAAAGTGCAAAAATAAACACTTTAAACTCAAATTTCAAAATGAAGTGGTAGTACTTTATAATAAAGAAGCACATTTATGGTAGATTTTCAGTACAATAATGAATCAAGTTCCGGGAATGTTGTTAGGAGAACAAGCTTTCAATTTTCCTTTAAATTATAGTATCATGGCGTCAGGTAAACGAAGGAAGTTCATAGAATGCTGCTCAAGAAGATTATATTGTGCTCTTGTTATATAAAGCAAGAGTACTTGTAACAAGCAGCCTTGAGATACTTTTAAGTTTATTTTGTAAAAAAGATTTACTGCTGAAAACAGATTTACTACTAAAAAAGTAGTATGTTATTTAGTGTATACTGAATTAACAGTATTTTGATATATTTATATGTAAAAGGACTGATTGACTGACATATCAACGCAAAGTCAAAACTGCTGCTCTCAAAACAGTGAAAGAAAACATTGTGAGAGATACAGCATGTGCTAGAACCAAAAACTTGAAGACGTATGACGTCCACCAACACGCACAAGGCCCACGTGGTGGATTACGGCTCATTTCCTCTCCTAGAGAGGAGGCCTGAGTCCCAGCAGTGGGAACATTATAATGTTGGTACTATGCTATGCTATGTATGATATATATAATTTATAAAACAATTACACCAGTTGAGTTGCGAAGAAACTATGCCGCAATTGATATAGAAATCATCTGTAAAACATCCTCCACAAAGCTAGCTGCCAATTCAAAACCATCATTATTGTCTTATAATCTCACTGGTGCTGTTAAACACTTTTCGCACTAAACATTTCTTATAAAACATTCACTGCAACCAGCTTCATAAATTCTAAATGCACCACTCAAGGGCTTGCCTTAAGCTGTACAAAGCCCCAATTAGTATCTGTTTGTTGATACACTACGCTATTGTGACGGTCCTTAACCATTCCCGAATAATATACATAATAGCCACTTAGGCCACAGATCCACTTGACTCGATTAAGTCAACCGATTGAATTATCCACAGTATGTATATGACTGTGCTATACGCGATGGTTCATTATGATAGGCAGATCGTATAACTCTGAAATTACATTTTTTTTATGATCTAACTGTAGGTTACATTTCTGAATTAATCGCCACGTAACTATGTGTGTGTACTAAATATGACTCATGCCATACTCTAAAGTCCAGCTTTTTTCGATATTGGAGATAGCGTCCATTCTTGTACAATGCGAAAATGTCAGAATTTTACACGCAGCGACTGCCAATAATTTGATCCCCGGAACCCAATTACGAGAGGCAGCCGATGACCTATAAGGACGAATTGTCGACATTTTCCGGTTTTTGGCTTGACGTGACAGTTTAGAGAACGACGAAAAGCTCTGGTTTCGGTTCATAGAATATACAAAATATAATGCTTGGTTTTTTAAGTATTCGGATATATTTTCTCTAAGTTGCTAATTGTAAGATAGATTAACAACTCATCATCTGCCTAGCCTTTTCCCAACTATATTGGGGTCGGCTTCCAGTCAAGCCAGATTTAGCTAAATACCAGTGTTTTACGAGGAGCGGCTGCCTACCAGACCTCCACAACCCATTAACTGGGGTAACACGGTACTTCATGGCAAGACTGGAGTCAGATTTACTGGCTTCTGACTATCCGTAACGACTGCCAAAGATCTCCAAATGACAGCCGGGACCAACGGCTTAACGTGGTTTCCGAGGCACGGAGGAAACTCGTTATGTTAAGATGGTCACCCATCCACAGACCAACCTAGGCAAGCGTTGCTTAACCTTGAAGATCGACCTGTGCGGCTGTTATTATCTAGCCACGAGCTCCTCCTAGATTAACAACTATACTTACTTATTAAATAGTTTAAGTTAGCTGAAGCCACCTCAACCTAAGCACAAGGACTGTCGGTTAGGTATATTATTATATTCTTCCCAAGACTATGATATACGAGACAATCATCCCAAATATATCAATTCTAAACGCATGTTTCTTCACAAAGTTCAAATCTAAGATCACAGTATAACACGTTGGTAATGAATGAATCACACCATGATTGATGAATCAAACGAACGAGCAAAAGAAAGTGAAAGAAATATATTTGATTGTTGACTTCATCCTTTATACTTCTCACGGGATCCCAGCGGGCACCTAACCAAAAGATAAATGACTGTGTCTGAGCGAGTATTATCCACAAAAGTTGTATACTCAATCATAAAACGTACCTTCATGGTTAGAACTAAGTATAATTAGATAAAATATCCCGCAGAAAAGCAATCATATTACAGGAAATTGTATGATAGAGCAAATTGGGTATGTTTCTGTTCTTTCGAACATTTTTATCGTAATTTTCGCTGGTAATGAGACAAAGAGACACTGAACACATGTCCCGGCCAATACACGTCACCAATTAGACGTGTGGCTACTGAAATGAATTCAATTTGTCGCAGCGCGCCGCACGCGCACCACAACCCATTCCATAGATTACCGTGCATCGAATGTAGGAAAAGTGTAAAAATATTGAAACAGCCATCGTAAAATTTAACGGTTTAAAGCCTTTATAAAGGAACGGGAGAGAAGTCAAGATAATAGGACATAAATTCGACGTTTATATTTAAGTATAGAAAGTTTAGTGTTATGATATCTGAAAGGAACGAAGCTACGAATAAATGAATTCTGTTTGTATTACATTGTCTTCGGTTTTGTTTATATTTTACTGCCGTGAAAATGCAAATAAGGGTTTATGAAAGCTTCAATTACATCAGGAATGTAGGTAGGAAAGCGACGTTGACCCGGCCCGACAATAACGGCAGATTATCTTTAGGGCTTGGCCAACACCACTCCCATTTTACGAGTGATGGGGAAATATCATGTTCAAGTTAATTCCCCTGAAGCCGGCAAAAATGTGATAAAATAATGTGATAAATATCCTTATCGAGATCTAAAGGCGCTTAATGCCCTTTTATGGCGACCTGTTTACAAATTTTGTTGGTCTTGATGAGCTGCACTTGGTGTTCGATTTGTAATCACAATATGCCAAGTTATTAACACAGTCTGATTACAGAGCTACCATTAGTGGTGAAATAAAAAATGTCATTTTTACTACGATCTCGAGTTAAGAAACAAAATCAAAATGACAATTAATCCGTCTTTCTACCCTATTTAATATTTTAAATCTAAACTTCAGGACAGTTGGATGTTTTTGAACAAATGAAACCTTAACTAGCTATATGGATTTGTCTGAATATTAGGGCATGGAATAGTTTTTATTACTATTTTTATTGATAGGCTCACGCTTATCTTAAAAGAGATGATGAACCGGGCTTGTCTACTTTTTATCTCGTTTGAATTTTTTTAGGTGGGAAATCATCCAATGACTTTTTTCGTTCTAGGGTGGAACGGGACGGCGTATCAGACTTTTAATAACTAAAATCCACTCCCATGTTCCTTCTTTGCCTTGCGTTACAGGGCCCCGGAATTCTAAGCATTCTGTAAGAATTAATAATTGGTCTGCAGTAATGTTTGAAAAAGGTTGGTCTCCGGGTTTTCTTTTAGAAACGAACCTATGGCCCCTGTATGTTTCGGTTCTGTTAGGCCCCTACAATCCCGAGATTGACTCCGTTCTCATTTTCAATTTACCAATAAAAATATTATAACTAAGCTAAGCCAGTCTATATACATCGTTGTTTTATTTGTGTTTATATTTGCCAAAACTGATATTGTCGTAGGGTGTTGTGAGCGCCTGTACCCCCGACTAGTCGTCAATTGCCATTGTATCCACAGTAGTGCGGTTAACCTTACGGGTCTCTGTCAATACCACTAATTACGTAACTTTAGGGCGTGACTGTACTGTGCTTAAACTTCTATTAGCACTATTGCAATAATAGCCCGAATACTGCAGGTATAAATACAGGTTTAATTTAAGTTTACAGAAATTTATATCTGTCACCGGTAATGATTGTCCAAATACCTAAAATAATACTCATAATTCCAAAACTCTTTTCACTTTGCAATAAAAATTTGAAATGATTTTGTATATTATAACTTTTAAATTACTAGAGGAGAAAGTAATTCAATACATATTCCAAAACCTATTTTATTCAGAAGAATACACTAAAAAAATTAATAAATCATATTCATATCTAAAGTCAATTCCATTTACGAAGATATTAACGTTGATTCCAGTACAAAGCGACTATACACAGGCTTAGTTTCAACTCCAGTTTATACGTAAAGAAATTCTAAATAGAAAATCCCATTTTGTCGGGCTTTATTGGGGCAATCCAAAGTGATAGCGGGGTTACGGATTTATCCAACGCCCACTACTAAGCACAGATAAAAATTAAGGGATTTACGTAGGTCGTAGGATCGGCGTAAAAACCAGAAACAAAACATCACGCCCGTACGCCCCGATGAAGTAAACAGTGCTTTTACTGCACTTAAATTTGAGTAGTCATTTTTAATGTCCCACGTATTAGGGAAGAGCCCATTGCCATCGTTGTCATCATCATTTCTATCGGGATCCCGCAACTCTCCCTAGGTCTTCGGTCTACATTGTGCGAGCCATCACTACTATCACCATCACTACTATAGAAACTTTTGGCTCTGTCGACGATCTGCACCGCACTCACTCACTACCACTTAAGTTGGGCGATTTTTCTGTCTATGTCAATAATCTTGGATCTTTTGGGAGTATCTTTATTTTTTTATTAGATTACTCCAAGCATGGCTGTCATCTTTGCTTTTTTGAAAACTTTAAAGTTTAACTTTAATACCATAAACCAGCGACAAATTCTAACTCTGCTATAAGAAAAAACCCTTTGCTCAAATTGACAATCGAATACAGCCCCTCCCTCTACGTCTAAAAACTTCAAAAATGTGATGGCAATTTTATTTGCAATGATGACAAAGATTTTTAAAAGCATGTTGTATTTATAGAGTCATATCATCATTCACCATGAATTTTATTGGTGCGTAACCTCATTAGTTGAACGGACTATAATTGACACACCGGCTGACCTGTCAATTAAATGCTCTCATGGTATCATTCGCTCTTTCTCTGAAACGTTCGTACGCCATTGTGCTATTGTTTATTTTAAAATCAATGTACATTTTTAAATATCGTCAATGGACCATGAATTTAAGCTTCTATTATATTCATGGTTTTGCCCACAAATATTTTATTTACCCTCAAATATTTTATTGCATCTACTGTAATGGTTTCTCTTCCTAATTATAGTGGTCATGCAATATGATTGGTTGTAATTTTATATAAAGACGCAGCTCTAATTAGTTCATCTGATACGATTCTATGTTACTATGAGAGTAGTAAGGTTTTATCTACTATTTGTAGAAAATGACTGTAGTTATTAGTTTTAATTAATCTATTCCTGTTTTTTCGTTTCATGATTTGGGAAAAAAATACTCAACAGCAACGATACCCAAAAGATAAAAACGAAAATTCATCAGAATGCATGATTTCTTTCAGAATATTTGATGCTGATAGATGCATTGAAAGGCTTCCTTAACAAATAAACGTGACTTGAATGATTCTGATAATAGAACAACGAGGTTCCTTCATATTGATTCCTTTTGTGAAGATGTGTTTGCTCGGGTAGCGCGTCTTTATTTCTGGATAAACAGAAGTGATTATTATCCGGCAAACCTCGTTACATAATATGTTTACAGTTAGTATTATATAAGGAGTAAGATATAGATTCATATACTAGGTATATGGGTTCCTCGTCCCTGTTATATTTTATCAGTGCGGTTAGATTAATAGTAGTACTTATCACGTAATTTGGCCAATGTCTACAAAATTATCTCAAGGCGCGAATCATTAGAATTAATTTATAAATTCAGTTTCAAGGCTTTATTAATACGTCAAACGACTTCATTGCCAAAACAACATGTAACTTACACTTAGATTTTGATAAAAAAGTAATTACTGGAAAAAATATCTTATCTGTATTTTTAGACGTAAAACATGTAACTTTTTAGATAATTTGCAACTTTTTTATCAGTAATCTAAAAAGTTTACGTACCTGAACAAATCAAGGCGACGAACAAAACTGCTGTCAAACACCACCGCATGTTGACGTTTCTTAACGTAACTTACACAATACACGTCATAGAGAACTTTAGCAACGTTCTTTAAACGAAACTTGTACTTTTTGCATACGAGAGGAAACTTTTACGCGGAGCAGTGGACGGCGGGACTGGTAGCGGCAGCCTGCGACGGTACCAAACGATGAACTACCGACAACCGCGATCATCCGGCAGGAACGAACTCGCAACCTTTTGACACGCATGCGCGAACTAATGACCTCCCCCCTATTAAAAATGATAATAAAACTGCTCTGAAATGTGTCCTAATCATTGGTAGCAGCGTCACATATCCTAGGTATTGATATTAAAATTTGTAAACTAAAAAAATGTTACCGCACTTTAGTTTCATATCAGTGACCGTTGATACGAAAATAAAATTTAAGTCACTGTTTATTAATGTATTTAAAATACCTATACTCCGTCGGTTTAGGTAGTTAACTAAAGGTAAACAATCTTGGCATGTCTTTTTATCTAAAAGTTGTCTATAAATTGTATGTAAAAATCTTTGCAAATAGGTATTTACCTAAATCGATGTTAGCTAATAAACTAAATTTAAATAATCTTTGTGTATATTTTATACGACCTCTTTAATATAAAAAGACATACCAAGACTGTTTACCTTTAGTTAACTACCTAAACAAACGGAGTATAGGTTGTATTTTTTATATTGATATGTTTTTCTGTACCTAGCGGTTTCTTCAGGGAAGTGACGATCTTAGCTATTACTACCTCCATACAGGATTGCTGGTGTTCCGATTTAAATAGTGGCAGTATTAGTACAGGTACAAACAAACGATGTTTCTGCTTAGGCAGTTTTGTAGAAAGCTGTGATCACTAACCTACTATCAGGCGGTTTGATTAGTTAACCTCCATAAAAATTATAAATCTTTATCAATATTATAAGGCTGAAGAGTTTGTTTGACAAAATCTCTGGTCCGATTTGAAAAAATCTTTCAATGCTATATTATTAATATCATCACGCTAAGACCAATAGGAGCGGAGCATCTCACCTATATAAACGAAGACGAGGGTTAAAGTTAGCGTTATCCCAAAGTAACAATTCCACGCGGACGAAGTCGCGGGCAGAAGCAAGTATTTTAATATTTTGGTAAGATTATGAAGTAAATTTAGGCATATTCGGCACGTTTTTTAACCGTGTGCAGGCACGGTTGTCACTGTTATATGGATTACTAGGGGTGCTTGTTGACATACACAGTGACGCTATAGCACGGCACCACCGCTGTGTTTCAGCAGTGTTGCATCACAGTCTATAGACTCTTCTACATGGTACGTTTTAGTATTAAAATATTACATACCCGCGAAACGAGACACAATAGTAAAACATTCAGTCATAGGACCGGTCGGGGATTCAAACATTAAGGCCGCACGCGCGAGGGAATGGCCTTCAGCCCTAGTCACCAGGATCCCGATTACAATTTCCAGTAACAGCAGGCGTAGGCTTGCGGACGCCGAGTAATGGGTAGCTCGCCGTCCGGTAACCAACTGTACCTAGCCGAAGTCGTCGTCGGAGCGTAGTATACAAAGTAGGTATTTAATGTTTACGACAAAAAATGAAAACACTGACCTCATCATTATGAATAACTTTAAGTATGGGACCAAACCTGAAATCGCGAAAATTATCTCAGCTATCCGGTACATTTTGTCGACTTAAACAAACATAAATGTACGCGACTTATTAATTCTCTTGTAACTTTATTGTCGTATTCACATTGAATATACCACGTGTGCCAAAGTGAACCCCGGAGCCTTAGAACGAAGGCAAAGAAGGAATAGGAGTGGGTTTTAGTCATTAAAAATCTGGCATGCCCCAGCTTTACCCTCCACTTAGAGCAGGGGAAGTAATTAGATGGTTTACCACCTAAAAAAATAATAAAAAGTAAGTAAACTCAGATAATAGATAGTTGATATGCTACTACTATACCTATGTAGTAGAAAAGCATATGCCACAACTACCTACATGAAAGTTTTCTAAAGTTGGTCTTCAGAACAATACAGGCTTCTTTGAAATCTGTTCGTAATATGAACCCTCTCTGCCTTGTAACTTTTAAGACTATTATACTTAAATATTAGCTTCACGTCTTACCTATAATACGGTATACGTGAAAAGTTTTTAACCACTGCGTTAATTTTTTTTGGTGGCTCAGTGTAAGTAATAGAACACAAGTCGACTTCAAGGTTAAGCAAGCCGGGACCTACGGCTTAGCGTGCTTTCTGAGGCACGGAGGAAACTCGTTATGTTAAGATGGTCACCCATCCACAGACCAACCTTGGCAAGCGTTGCTTAACTTTGAAGATCGATCTGTGTTCTATTACTTACACTGAGCCACCAAATAAAATTTACGCAGTGGTTTTTACTTTTCCTGTATAACATTATACCTATAACGGTGTGTGTAGGTTAGAGAAATTTATAATAGACCAGTGCAGTAGACTTTCGTAGACGGTAAAAAGTGACACAAAATAATAGTAGAATGAAACTCATTGTAAATGAAAGAATTATCTTTTTTTTTATTGAATTTTTGTTATATTGTTAATTGAAAATAATAGAAAACATAAATTACGGGTGATCTGAGGTCATGGAGTGGATGGAAGTTCGCTTTTAAGGGGAAAAGCGGTTTATCTCGATTTCCGGCAAAACTACAAGTCCTATGGAAAAAATGGCAAAGTTGTAGGTAATAAACAGATCTACAACTTTTGTAAATACTATTTCCACAAAACCTCATGTATGTGAAAATTTGAAATAACCATGTTTTTATTTTATCTTTAAATATTTTTTTCCCGAAAGGTGAAAACTTACCTTTTTATGTCCCAAACACACTTTGGGCACGCCGTCATTGAGGCGGTAAGTCCCCTCTTTGAGGAGTGGTTGGAAAGAGGTCACGGCGTCCTCTCGTTCCGTATGATACAGGTCCTCACCGGACACGGTAAGTTCGGGAGGTTCCTGCATCGGATCAAGCAGGAGAGGACGCCCGGGTGTCGCCACTGTGTGTACCGCCCGGAGGACACAGTGGAGCACACGGTAGAGGTGTGCCCCGCTTGGGCGGAGCACCGCCGTGTCCTTGTGGAGGCTATCGGAGGTGGCGACCTCTCGCGCCGGGCCCTGGTTCAGGCCATGGTACGGAGCGAGGAGGGGTGGCATGCGGACGCCTCCTTCTGCGAAGCAGTAATGCTCGTGAAGGAGGCTGCTGACCGCGAGCGCGTGAGGGAACGGTCCTCACGCCACCGCCGCCGAGATCCCGATCCCGATTTCCGACCACCGTAGGCGCGGGTTCGCGGACGGCGGTCTGGAAATATTCTGGACCGAGCCCAGTTGTCAACGGCGCGTTCTGTTCCACGCGCGCCTCAAGGAGATGTCAGCAAACTGTAGGGGCCCGGTAGGGCCGAAGCCTCTGGGGAACACGTGGTATTCCGAAAGGTTGACACCGAGTCCTCCCCAGATCATAGGCAACGAAGGGACGGGGTAGGGTTTTAGTCAATAAGAGTCTGACACGCCCTCCCGCTCCGCCCAAGAGCGGGAGAAGTCATTCTGATGATTCCCCTATCAGAAAAAAAAACACTAATTTTTTTCAGCTTTTTGTGACTTACGAGTATTTATTAAAATTTGTTCTATAACTACTCGATTAACCTACCACATGTTGTCTTTTTAGGGTTTCGTAGCCAAACAATAAGTCCCCATACTAGGAACGGACACTCAATTTTTTTTTTTATTACTCTTAGACCGTTTTCACATATTCCGATCCGATATCGGTATCGGACGCCGATACGATATCGGGGTAAGAGCGTTTAAAATTATCCGATCCGATATCGGTGTCGGACGCCGATACGATATCGGGGTAAGTAAAATGTATGAAATGCCATGCTCCGATATCCGATATCGGGTCGGACAATATGAAAGATAGGTATATATTTCATACATTTTACTTACCCCGATATCGGATCGGCGTCCGATACCGATATCGGATCGGATAATGTGAAAACGGTCTAAGGTAAATGTATGAAATATGTACCTGTCTTTCATATTGTCCGGCCCGATATCGGATATCGGAGCACGGCATTTCATACATTTTACTTACTCCGATATCGTATCGGCGTCCGACACCGATATCGGATCGGATAATGTGAAAACGGTCTTACGTGTGGAGTATCTACGTATAGGTCTTCAAAAATGATATTGGGGTTTCCAGTATATTTTCTTCTAAACTGAATAATTTGCGCGAGAGAGACTTCCAAAGTGGTAAAATGTGTATCCCCCCCAGTAACTTCTAAAACAAGAGAATGAAAAAGCAAAAAAAATACATGATGTAGTAAGTACATCACATTCACATGCAAACTTCCACCGAAAATTGGTTTGAACGAGATCTAGTAATAGGGTTCCGTAGCCAAATGGCAAAAACGGAACCCTTATAGTTTCGCCATGTCTGTCCGTCTGTCCGTCCGTCCTCGCTTAATGTCTGTGACCGTAAAAACTAGAAAGCTAAAATTTGGTACCAATATGTAAATCAATCACGCCGACACAGTAGTAAAATAAAAATTGGAAAACAAATGTTTTATTAGGGTAGCCCCCCTACATGTAAAGTGGAAAGTAACTTTTTCTTTAATTTCAACCCTAACGTGTGATATATTGTTGGATAGGTAATCAAAAATGAATAGGGGTTTACTACAATCATTTTTTGATAATATCAATAATTTCGGAAATAATCGCTCCAAAAGTATAAAAAAATGTACTACTTTTGAAAGACTTTCTAGGAAAATTATTTTGAACTTGATGGGACGAACAGTTTTTGAAAAATTCGGGATACTTATTGTGACGGACGGGAAACTACGGAACCCTACACTGAGCGTAGCCCGACACGCTCTTGGCTGGTTTTTTTATCGTTAACTTTCTACCTAGTTTAATTTTTGCATAGCTTCAAGGGACTGCCTTGAGTATAGGCTTCAATTTCAACTTAATACATCCACGCGTTCCCGAGATAAAGTCTTGACAGACAGACGAAAGTGATCTTATAAGGGTCCTACGGTTTTGATAACATCTCTTTGAGGTGCGCGTGGGATACTACGCACCGTCGACATCTCGGGCTCGGTCCGGATGGTTACCAGATGACCACATGGCAAGCTACCGCAAGCTTGTAGTACGCTAGCCCACGCCTACATTGGTTGGAAATCGGGGTCTGAGTCCCGGCCGCTGCACCGTGTGGGCGTTGTAACGTTACGTCTAGCTCAAGGAAGCCAGACGTAAGCCACGTTAATATAAAATATAGAAAATTAGGTACAAAGGATTAAAAAATATAAAAGGAAGGGTCGGCTTCACACGACGCAGGATGCTCGGTGGCAGGCAAGGAACACAACGGCAGCTCGACGTCGGACAAGCACGAAGTAGGCAGGCAACACGACGGACAGCCCGACGTCTAGGCAGCCAACTCGTCGGACAAACACATAGTAGGCAGGCAACTGACAGGCAGGCCGTTACGACGGTCGATAAGTCCGCATGCAGGTACCAGGACCGTGGAGGCTGGCTATGGCAACACACACACTGTTTAGGGTCCTTGGATGTTATAGAGTAAAACGCTCAGGTAAAGGGTATTCAGATTTATGTTAATTTGTAAACAAACTAATCAAGGTTAATAAAATTAGAAACACTTTTGGTAGGTAGCTCTAGGATAAAAAGACGACTTTCCGCGTTCACAACCAGACAAAAACTGAGACAGGAGTGAAGGCCGTTTTCCTTCGTTCTGCAATCTCTTCTGAATTTAAAATTCAAAATCTCAATTAAAAAATAAAGAGCAGAACGAAATAAAACGGTTTACAAAGGTGGCAGTCTGTCGCTGCCCATATTATGAAAATTATAATGTAGAACGAGCTTAAAAGAGGTCTAACTACTCTATGGTATATTATGTCTATGGCATAAGAAAATAAATTTACAAAGACACATGTCAATTCAGATGACAATGTCAGACTATAAAAATATTCTAAAAAATATGCTTACATGAATTGATACTAAATCAAAAGATTTGAAGGTGAGTTTTGTATAGTGTTATAAAACGTAAGTGAACTAAAATATATGGTTCTGTGTAGCAGAATACCACAGCGTTCGTTCTCACGCATGCGACCGTCCCCTTCGCTAGCATTAGGTACTGCTTCGAAGAAGGCAACCGCCGCTCATACTCCTTCATTACGGACCACGGCGAGTACACTCTCTTACTTAGTTCGCGTAGCACCCCCACACTAACGTGATAAATGTATGTGTAAACGCAAGCGCGTGAAACACAACAGGTATTATCGTTGTGTGCTACAAATTAACTCGTCCGCGCATCGTCATCCCAGCGAGCCGCTACGATTGGCGGCCCAGAGGGGAAGTGCGGGGCTTAGTTCCGTTTTCTTACGCACGCGCCGCCACTGTCATTCCGCCATTATACCGGTAAACGAAACGCACACGCAATTTTGTAAAAACTATATTCTCATCATTATACGCCTAAATTCTATCGAAGAAGTATTTTATTCATCTTCAAAACAGTAGACGATGGAAATATACCAAAAATTGGCTTCTGTTGTTAACGGCGCCGTGTCGCAATGCGTATGATACATGTCTGACGAGTAAGAGGTCCCAGGTTCGATTCCTATCGTCTGATAAATATAATTTTGTAATTTTATAAATATAAACTATGTATATTTACGAAATTAATTAACGAAATTTTTGTATATAACTTGTAATATAAATAATTTTATAATATATAATAATAATAATAATATCTTCTTTATTCAATAAAAATACAGATTTTCATGTTTACATAAAAACAATTTGAGTGAGCTTTGGTAGAAACACGATATAATACAATCTAGGGTCCGTAATCTGTACAAAATAAGGGAAACCCTGCCTCTCAAACTAGGGAGAAACCTGTATCTTGAGAGACAGTGATTCTGCCCAAAATGAGATCCTATAGATAGACAATAGTGTACTGTGTCGATAAGAAATAAAGATATATTTAACTGGAAATCGTTAATTTTAATAATAGCAATAGCAAGTTTAGTTTGAATGTGTGTGGTAGGTGTGTGTGTGAGCTGGTGTGTTCGTAAGTATGTTTTATATGTGTAGTGTATGTATGTATGATGTGTGCATTTTGTAAAGTGTATGGGTGCGCGTGTTTGGAGATATAATATGTAGGTTACCACAGACAGAATCCCCACTCAAGCGCGATGCCTAACTAGACAACGTACTTAAGTAAGGACTCCGTCTGTAGATAGTCCCGCTCCAGTAGCCATTTGGTTAATTTAGATTTAATTTCAAATTTATTTAAATTGACTATATTTAGTTTTTTATGAACTTGTTTGTAGATGTGTGTGCTTAATGTGTAGTACTGGTGTCGAGCAAAGGTGGTTTTGTGAGGGGACCTAACGGAAGTTTCTTCCTTTTTGTGGGGTCAGCTGGGGGAACACTAGCATGTTTTCTGATTGTAGACTGGAGTACATAAAGCTGGCGGACTGAGAGTACTTTGCAATCTGCGTATAGTTGTGAAGTAGCATAGCGAAAAGGTTTACGCGACATCACCTTCAGTACAGCTCTCTGCGCTCTTTCAACCCTCAGTAGACTGGTTATATTGGCACCACCCCATACTGTGATGCAATATCCAATAACAGATTGACATAACGCATAGTACACCATCTTCAGAATTTCAGGCGCGGCCGAGTCTCTAAGGGATTTGAAAATATGTAGAAGTTTCATCGACC
Source organism: Mythimna separata (assembly GCA_030763345.1). Taxonomy (NCBI): domain Eukaryota; kingdom Metazoa; phylum Arthropoda; class Insecta; order Lepidoptera; family Noctuidae; genus Mythimna; species Mythimna separata. The sequence continues at coordinate 13,948,567 of CM061180.1, forward strand.
TCGTGGCAATGGCGCAACCTGTTTGTCCCATCTTAAGCCACCGTCAATTTGGACACCCAGATATTTTACGTGGTCAGTTCTAGTAAGTGTCGGACATCCACATAATGCGGATTGACTTGAGCAGGTATGCGCTGTTAGGGAAAAGGAGTTGTCGGGCAAATTATTACGCCGGATAGAGAAAGGAATAAACGTTGTTTTTTCGCAATTTAGGGTAAGAAGGTTTTGGTTTAGCCATTTCATTATTCTTGATATGGCCTCTTCTGCGTAGCGTTTAACACTATCCCAATTTTGTCCATAGACTATGACTGCGGTGTCGTCTGCATACGCAATGATTTTAGAATTGGGGATGGACATTCTGCATAACTCATTGACATAGGTATATCTGGAAGAGGGTGGGTCCCAGAATGCTTCCCTGAGGTACGCCATAAGTAGATGCTACTTCATCACTTAAATACTCACCAATTTTTACTTGCAGGGTCCATCTATATATATATAATACATATATTATTTACGTAATATAATAATAGATACGTTATTATTATAATTTCTTTATTTACTTTTTAAATGCATATTAAATATATTTTTAAATATTTCTTACAAAAACAATAACAAAAAACATTTAAAAATATAAAAAATAGATGACCACCGATGGCGAAACCAGGGTCCAAGCTATAATAATTATTGTTTGTTGACAATACTTTCATTGTCAACTTTTTTTTTATTTTCGCAAACATTTACTTATGAAATTATTATAGTTATTTAAAATAACATCAAACACTTACACTTAATCTTTGGAAAGTATATTTTTATGATATGGGTAGGTAATCAGTAATAATGTTCACAATAATCAAGTAGCTGTGGGTATAAATCAAAAATAAAGTAAAACCATACCACCAACCAATTCACCTATTCAAGTAATATTATGTCTCCAGCTCAACTCGTAAACAAAATAAAACTCGTTTACTACTCGATATACACACACACATATTTGTATATGTGTTTGCTACGAATCAGATAAACAAATTCGCTTCATTCATTAGATGGTAATTTAGCACTGATTATTAAGTGCTTGCTTGCCGTTAATGGTGTATCGAGTTCGATCCTTGCCATTGACAAAACACTTTTTTTCTACTTTATTGTAGTATAATGATAACGAAGTTTAATAAAACTAAAACTTAGAATATTTGCTTTAGCGTTTGAATCCCCAACCGGTCCTATGAGACCGCGCTGTTATTGTTATACTATCGTGTCTCGTTTCGTGGGTATCTGAGTAATTAAAAACTAAGTGTATGAATATTATCATCTACCCACTTTATTAGTTATTTACTAAGAAATGAGTCGGATAATAAGTTAACCTGGCATAACGCTTTTGCCTATCACGATCGTGTGTTCTACAACTTACTCCGAGACAAAAAATAATTAATCGTTGTGGAAAGTGATACTTTTTACAAGTAATAATTAAGAGGCCTGCGGAGACCGCGCGCTATCTCGAGTTGAGACGAAATAAAACACGTTTTTGAGGTTGATGGAAGCAATCCAGATAGTTTAAACAATTCTTGGACACACTGACTGGAGTAAAATCATCATTCGCACACTGACAGTTGCTTGCTGTGATAGCAATACAAACTATTGGAAATTTGGGAGAGGTTCCGTAATACCAAAAATGATGAATGAAAAATTAATGTATTTCCATTATTGTTTCGAGTATTTATAACTTGATAATAATATCTATGTTCCTACGAAAAGATATTTTAAAATAGTGTTGTTTATAATATAGAAAAAACAAAATAAAAACATGACATTTTCGCTGTGAAAATGTGCAAATTTAAATTCGCTTAAATTTCGTTTGGGGTAAGTTTTTCAACAAAAAGACGATGTAGGAACCTAGATAATTATTGTCTGAATCCGAATAACATCATATTATGGTGTAAATATGCTTAAATTGCAAATGATTTTGGTATTACGTTTGTATGGATAATTCTAACGTCGCGCCCGCCTTAACATGTCTCATTTGTCTACACTTTTGAGGGCTGAGATAGTAGTCTATACTAATATTATAAAGAGATAAAATTTGTAAGTTTATATGTAGGGGTTAATCTCTGGAACTACTGGTCCGATTTGAAAAATTCTTTCAGTGTTAGATAGCCCATTTATCGAGGAATGCTATAGGCCATTATGCTACGACCCACGGGAGCGGAGCAGTAATAAAAAATGCGGGTGAAACCGCAGGGGACAGCTAGTATTATATAAACAAAATGTATCCATAAGTGAAATTTCGAGGAGACTAATGCTACCGATAAGTAACAAATCCAAACTTAACATAATGCAAAATAATTTAACATTGTTGATATTTGTTAGGTTTTAACGTAATTTTGTGATTGTTCACAGAGCAAAACTGTGCAGTTTTGGGTGCATAGATATGCAGCTGAAGGGACAAGCGATGCCAAACGTCCGGGTCCAAAAGCAATTATATACTTATACGGATGCCAACCCACTGCATCGAAATATTGTTGCTACGTATAGCGCTGACGGCTTTGCTACAACAAGAAACACTGCGATTATGCACGACGTGTCTAAGACAATTGTTCGACGCCACTTACGAGCAGCAAAAATTAAATGTCGCAAGCCTGCGAAAAAAATTTTACTGATGGCGTTGCATAAGGAAGAAAGGATGCGGTTTGCAAGAAAATTTATAGATTTTGATTGGTGCAATAACATAGTTATATTTAGTGATGAAAAGTGTTTTAAGTCAGATAAGGATGGGCGTAAAATATTATGCAGAAAAGATGGAGAACGTTACCATCACAAAAATATTCTCCCATGCAGGTCTAGTGGTCGCATTACGTTAGGTTATTGGGGCTGGATGTCATCGATGGGTCCCGGTGAGTTAGTGGAGGTAGGGGGTCGCAATACCAGTCAAGGTTACTTGGACATCAAGAGTTACGATACCTATCATAGTTCATTTTTTAAAACATGTTGATTGATAACTTTGATAAGTAAAAAAAAGACTAAGAAGTAAGCTGTAGGTAATTATACTGTTGTTGTATTATGTGACATGATGTTATTGTTATTGAGATCAAGAGTTGCGATATCTGTCAGAATTCATTCTTGATAACATGTTGATTTATGTCACTAATAAAAAACTTAAAAAAAGTGTCGTCCATCCTTGTCTGACTTAGAATATTTTCACTTTATATATTGTATTAAGGATAATCATGAACAGATTCGTTAATTGTGACCATTCCGTTTAATGTATGTAATTAATAAGTTGTAATAAACATAGTTGGATCGTTATCGCAGTTTTCTTTGTCACAATATTTTCAAAATATTTTAATTATTATGAGAGTAACTATAACATTACTATTAAAAAAAAGGTCAAATAGAACATAAAAACAAGCAAACTTTCTGTTACACCAGACGATTGGAATCGAACTTGGGACCTCTTACTCGTCAGTCACGTATCATACGCATTGCGCCAAGGCGCCGATAACAGCAGTAGCCAATTTTTGCTGTAGGTACTTTCATAGTTGTGTACGGCTACTAATTGCTTTTTGCAAGAGTGTGAGTGTAGAAACGACGAGTTACTTTGTAGCACACAACGATAATACCTGTTGTGTTTCACGCGGTAGCGTTTATGTACACATTTATGACCTGCTACGCAATCTCCGCCACCGTGTGTACCAGGGCCCGGGCGCGGTGTGGCCTAGGCGTGAGTGAACACCGCCGCTGATCGCCCCCACGAGCACTTCCACAAGAATCAGGTGCAGGAACCTCTCGAACTTTCCATGTCCGGTGAGGACCTACGTCATGCAGAAGATATGGATGTCGTGGCGCCTTTCCAACCACTCTTCAAAGAGGGGACTTACCGCCATGATTAAGTACCTGTGTAATGTTATTATGAATTGCATCGTAGATGTAATTTCCGATAGTATTGCTATCGATAGATTGATTTATTCGATAATACGAGTACACACACATTCAATTGAAGGTTAAATTTTAACTTGAAAATATAGTAATTACTTCTAGATAATAATCTTTGTAGTTGCGAATAGATTATTATCAATCAGTAAGTAATAAATATCTTTATTTTTCATGACTATAGATTACTAAATAAAATGCGCCAAAGGTGTTAAGGACATCCTCATTTCGCCACTAATATCTTATCGATTAAAATCTGTACTAACACTATAATTTTTTTTACGTATGAAAGAAAATTGTTATCTATCTAGTTTACCAATAAATAAACAAAATAGTAGTAGTTCCAAAGAGTTGTCAGCAAACTGTCAAGTGTAGGGGCCCAGCAGGATCGAAGCCTCGGGGGCTAAATAAAAGAAAAATGCATGTAATTTCCCTATATAAAGAAGTGATATTGTTGTCAGTTTATACGCTTTAAAAGGGGCTCCAACCCTAGAAGAAACAATGAACACTGATTTTGGGAACATTAATCCAGTGACAAAAAAATCTCCGAGATTTTTTAGATTTCTTATGCAGACAAAATTACAGCTGATGCCGATTTAGTGTCTTTGGCATTTTCTACTAGTCATATTTTTATACTGTGATACAATTAGTTGAATTGTATATTATACCGAATTGTGAATAAGGACATAATAATCCTTATAATGTACGGTTATTAGTGAACAATTATTAGTGACAGTGTAGTTAAAAATTTGAGCTGCTTACTACCGCTGATATTTACTATACGTAAATAGATTGTCAAGTTACGAACGTGTAATCCTAACTATAATTATATTATATATACAGGGTGTCCCAAAACTCAACGATAATCAGGGACCGGATGAAAGGCCAAGCTATACCAGTTCTGGGAAAAATAAAAAATAAAATCCATATCTCATCTCTCTCAGTTCAGCGATAATAGACATTTTAAAAAAAAAGTTGAAATTCGACACCCTTGGTCGCATTTTCAAGGATTGTGATCACCAATGTCACAATTTCGCTGTGATTTTTTTAATTTCGTGATCTTCATTAACGATGCTATTAATCGCAACTACAAATTATTGCAAAAAACATTGTTAATTTAATAAAATAAGTTTTAGTGAGTCATGGTTCACAAAATATTGTTCGTTAACTTTAACACTTCATTTTGAAAAAAAATTGTACTACACTACCCTTGGCAAGTAATTTCAAAAGTTGGCGCATTTTATCAAGATTTCAAAATGGTGCAACACTTGCCACTTTTCTTGCCACTAAAATAAAATTTTCTTATTTTTTTCAAATTGAGCTCAATTTTGAACAACTCAACATTAGGAATTTTGGTTTCTAAAAGGAGATTGACAGGGTGTGGACCAAGTGCATTTTGTTCCTCAGCCCAATACTAACTAACTCTTCAAAATCTGCTCCATGAGTCAAGAGAAAAAAAGAGTTTTTCCAACCTAACCTAACCTAAGTTAGAAATCGTTTTAAGGAAGTTTGACCAAGTGCTGCCCAGAATGAACTCCTAGTGCATTTTTGTTCTTCAGGTCAATACTAAGAAGCAAACCGAAGCGCTTTGAAATCTGCTCCAGGAATCAAGAAAAAAAAAGACTTTTTCCAACCTAACCTAACCTAAGTTAGAAATCTTTTTGAAGAAGTTGGACCAAGTGCTGCCCAAAATGAACATCTAGTGTATTTTTTTCCTCAGGCCAATACTAAGAAGCAAACCGCGCTTTGAAATCTGCTAAAGGAGTCAAGAAAAAAAAGACTTTTTCCAACCTAACCTAACCTAACCTAACCTAACCTAACCTAACCTAACCTAACCTAACCTAAGTTAGAAATTGTTTTAAGGAATTTTGACCAAGTGCTGCCTAAAATGAAGATCTAGTGCATTTCATACCTCAGACCAATACTAAACAGCAAACCAAAGCGCTTCAAAATCTGCTCCAGGAAGGAGTCAAGAGAAAAAGAGTTTTTCCAACCTAACCTAACCTAGGCCAATACTAATCAGTAAAACACTAATTAGTGTTGGCCTGAGGACTAATTAGTTTATCCCGATTCTTGAACCCGCGGACGAAGTCGGGGGCGGAAGCTAGTTAAATCATAAATGTTTCTATACTTATTTATCCTTATACTCCGAGCCATTGACCTGAGCCGTCTCCGAGCGGTTCTACTGTCTGCCAAGTAATTTTGGGTCAGCAAGTGAGTGGCCCTCATAACTTATACCACTTGGAAGAGCTACACGAATAGACTGCCAACTATCTTGCTGTATGCGTCAATCTGAACTGACCTACAATGGGAGCCTATCCAAAATATTTTCTCAATTGAACGGTATAGTATAAGTCTGCTTAAAATAGTGTACATGTAGTTTACATTATTATTAACTAGGTGCCTGACATCGACGCACAAACGGTGGAATGGATCCAGTACATGATTCTGGACCCCCCAATGGTGAAATTTTTTGTCGGCTTTTTCAACAATAATAAGATTTTTAAATTTAATCTGTGCAAAATCGTTATTTCAATCAACCCCGATGACATTTTTGGAGGTAAAAAAAAATGCTTTTTTAGATAAAATCGTTCTTCTAATTGTTTAGTACGACATTTTTAATTTTAAAAAGTAATTAATTAATTTTTTTCTCTAAAATCGTGTATAACAATTTTACACAGTCCAAGTATTTCTTTTTTTATTAAAAAAAACCTACGAAAAGTTCCACCATTGGGGGTCCAGAATACTGGACCCATGGTATTCGTTTATGCGTCGATGTCTAACACATCCTGTAATTATGATTATTATTAACTAATAATTAATTAAGTCCCGATATAATAATAATAATTGGATTCCCGAGTATTGTGATGTTTTTTTTTTAAAGTAGTAATTTGATAATATCAATGAACGTTGATATTATAAAATTCCTAAAAGAGTAACTATAATATTATGTCAATAACCACATACTGCTGTACACTGTGTATGATAAATAAGTAATTGTAAAATTGTTGTCATCATCTACCTAGCCTTTTCCCAACTATATTGGGGTCGGCTTCCAGTCAAGCCGGATTTAGCTGAATACCAGTATTTTACGCGGAGCGGCTGCCTACCAGACCTCCACAACCCATTAACTGGGGTAACACGGTACTTCATGGCAAGACTGGAGTCAGATTTACTGGCTTCTGACTATCCGTAACGACTGCCAAAGATCTCCAAATGACAGCCGGGACCAACGGCTTAACGTGCTTTTCGAGGCACGGAGGAAACTCATTATGTTAAGATGGTCACCTTGAAGATCGAACTGTGCGGCTGTTATTATCTAGCCACGAGCTCCTCTTTAATTGTATTGCTCCTCTTTAATTGTATTGAATTGTAAAATTGTTGTGTTGGTTATATAAACAAAAATTCACTACTAAGACCAACGTACATATACCTACATTCAGGATTGACAAGTGTGATAGCCATAATGCCTATAAACGTCAATCGATTATGATCTAAGAGAATGAGGAGCTCGTGGCTAGATAATAATAACCGCACAGGTCGATTTTCAAGGTTAAGCAACGCTTGCCAAGGTTGGTCTGTGGATAGCACTTTAAGCCGTAGGTCCCGGCTGTCATTTGTAAATCTTTGGCAGTCGTCACGGTTAGTCAGAAGCCAGTAAATCTGACTCCAGTCTTGCCATGAAGTACCGTGTCACCCCAGTTAATGGGTTGTGGAGGTCTGGTAGGCAGCCGCACCTCGTAAAGTACTGGTATTCAGCTAAATCCTGACTGGAAGCCGACCCCAATATAGTTGGGAAAAGGCTAGGCAGATGATGATGAGATGATTACGATCTAAGAGAATAATGTTCATACTCAGAGACATTCATCATCTCCTGAAAATGGATTTTAAATGCATTTTGTTCCCTAATATTATCTGCTGATCAAAACATTCAAAACTAATGGCCCACCCTGACTTTGCATGAGTCTTTGAAAGACATAGTTTTTCTCCTTTATATTATGCATGGATACCTTTCCCTCGAACGTTTGGTTATATGTATATAGTACAGCCGTTCTGTAGTTTTTGAGTCTAGTAAGTAACAGACAAGCAAAACGACACAATGGGGGGACTTTGTGTTTATAATACGTAAAGATAATAATAATAAAGCAAGGGGTCTCATAGAGACACTAAAATGTAATTGTTAGTTTGACTAAACGCAATTATTGTGGGTCGACTTACACCCCCTCTAGTGTCATGAGCATGAGGTTAAATTGTACAGGGGTTGCTACCCTTTACAGAGTTTCAAGCACAACCTACTGCCTCAGGTAACTCATTACCTAGCCCATGCTGGAATAAGTAAAGGCTTTGAAGGTGCGAAAGGTGAACTAAGATCGGTACTTGTTTGAGAAAATATACGCTATTCTATAATTATAGTGTCAAAAAAAAAACCGGGCAAGTGCGAGTCGGACTCGCGCACTGATGGTCGATTGATGTCGTACCAACTTTTGAAAACGGTTCAATTCAAATCGAGTATTAAAGATTTTTCAATTTTTTTTTCTAGTCTATTTCAACTATTTTTGGAAATGCTTTGGTGTGTTTTTAATAACTTCTCTATTGTTTATTTTTTATATAAAACTTTAAGACACAGAGTAAAAATTGTAATTGAATAAAATAAATAAAATAATAATTAATTACTCAGATACCCGCGAAACGAGACACAATAGTAAAACAATAACAGCGCGGTCTCATAGGACCGGTTGGGGATTCAAACGTTAAGAGTTTTGTATGTATGCCGCAGGCTTTTGATGAAAAACCGGGAGATGACAAATTTTAAACTTAATTTCATCATAAAACTGTAAGTATCAATCCAGATTTTTGATCAATAATCTGAACTAGTTTGGGTTTATGATAAAGTTGTTGTCACAACCACGGATTTGCTTTGTTTTATGACAAACAAATCAATATAAATGAAATAAATAAAATAATCCACCATCATTTGTAACTTAGTACAAAGAAAACATTTATTTATCAAAATTAAAAATCCATGATTAAATCAGTATTCTCCTCCTACAATCAAATTATGAAATGAAATGTTTAAATTTTACGTATAGCTAGTATAGCATCCAAAAAAAGCTATTTCGTAACTATTATAATTATACAATCAAACTGAGCCAAAATTAAAAAAAAAACCGGGCAAGTGCGAGTCGGACTCGCGCACTGAGGGTTCCGTACCAACTTACATATGAAAACAGTTCAATTCTCGAAGCGAGCCTTGGAGATTTTTTTTTCTTGTTACGTAAGTACTAATTTTGAGTTTTCAGACCTTGTATAACCTGCGACATGTATATTATGTTACCGGCAATTTGTATAATTCAGGTATTCAATACAATACCTAGGCAACGTATAGAATACCTGGGGCGTCCTGGCAATACAATTATGAATAATATTGTCTATTACATACTTTACCTAGGTAATGTATATGTCGCAGGTTTTTCATAAAATTAGGTTTTTGATGAAAAACCGGAAGATGACACATATTTAACTCAATTTCATCATAAACCTGCATCAATCTGGATTTTTGATCAAAAACCTGAACTAGTTTGGGTTTATGATAAAGTTGTTGTCAAAACCACGGTTTAGCTTTGTTTTATGACAAATAAATCAATTTAAATGAAATAAATAAAACAATCCATCATCATTTGCAACTTAGTATAAAGAAAACAATTATTTATTTATCAAAAATGGTCCATAGGATGTTACTTTGTCCAATTCCAAAAAAAATCTTCCTTTCATAGGACCATTCAAAGGACACCATAATAAGGCCTTGTTTAGCATAGAGTCTAAAATAGGACTGAAAACACACATTCCAACAGACTTATTAGACAAACTTATTACGGAAAAGGACTTGGAGAAGTTTTTGAACTCTAAGAATGATCCATAACCTTCATTTTCTTCTGATAATATCTTCCCGCAAAGAAGATTGGCAAAACCCCATGTACTTTCAGTATCACATACAGGCTTAACGTTCAATAGAATGAATATATGGATTGGAATGCTACAATAGAGTATAACAAAATATGTAATGGTAAGACATACATTAGAGTTGGGGATATAAAATGATTTATAGACATAACCTCAAAATGGACCACCAAAAATAGTACAAGGTACCTACCTAATTATGTAACTTAGAGCTTGAGCAGAAGGGCGAATTCATCGCTATTCTCTCGTGCGTATCACGCGCGACCGTTGCGCTCAGAAAGAGCGTATCAACGCTGGAGCATTCAACAATTCCGTATCAAATGTAGGTGCTCAATTTCCCTGGATATGTGCACTCGGAGTTCGCGCGTTTAACTGGACGCAACAAGGTGTCCCTAGTATCTCGACTCGCGTGTAATACGCGCGAGTTGAGGGTCTGGCGTTGTGCACGCGATTTACGCGCGTATTTTGAATTCGCGCGATACTTGTGGACGCGACGTGTTTGTGCTAGTATCTTACTAGTATATTACTAGCGCGCGAATGATTTCGCGCGAAACGTTTCTAAACGAATTCGCTTCTTCTGGACAAGGTTTTAAGGCAGACCCTTAAGCGTCGTCCTATTTAGCTACTATCATACGATTGAACGATGTGATTTCGTCGCACGATGAGATTAGTTTTATCGACGAAACCCTGTGCTCGCGCGATGATTTACAAGCTTCTATTAGGACACTCTAAAGAATGTGTGTTTAATCACATCGTTCAATCGTACGATGGTTAGGGTCAGCTCACACCGAGACGCGACGCTGCGCGCACATTTTAATAGAGTGAATCAAAATATAACTTTATTTACTACGCGAAAAGATACACATTTCATTGTGAGAATTTAGAATACGTTGCTTCATGCAGCGCTGCCCCTCGTGATGCCGCGCGGCGTCTCGTAACAGGTAAAAAACAAAACCATAGTATTTATAACATTTTTTTATTATAATTGTAACAATACATTGTCAAGAAATACCGCAGGGAGATTGTTCCTTCGTGTCGATCGTAAGCTAAATACCAGACTACACTCATGACATGTGAACAACAGCCCACGGTTCTGAGTCATACTTTACAATTATAACAGTAGCCGATAATGGCTTCGGTTTTCTCCTTTAAACTGGTCAAATCAAGACACGTCGGGGAAGGCGTGATAAGCGCACATAACAGTTTATACACCGAAGATCAACTGCTGACATTGTTAAAGCATGAAAAACATTCACAGAATAAATAAGAGTCCTATTTCAGTCCTGCGCAGGTTTATACACTAAACACAAATTGTAATATACTAAAGTAACGTGGCGGCACAAAATAAGAGTTCACACTTCATTTATAGATGCAGACAACATTACAAATAACACGAAAGACGAATTATGTTTAGGCAGGGTCAAACAATAATAAAATGACAGTTTATATTTTTTTTGTATTTGACATACCTACCTAAGTAACAGCTGACGCAATAAGCCTATTTTATGCGTTTTGTTTTTATCGACTTCACAAAAAGGACGAGGTACTATTGCATTATTGCGTTTTGTTTCCGTAACGGGACTGTACCCTAAAATCATGGTTTTTTAATTACTCCGGACTGATAATATTGTATTTTAGCTTGGAAAATAACTAACGATATATGACCCATAAGTTGCATATAACTAGATTTGTGTATGTTTGGATTTTGATGTGATACCCAGCTCGCCAATCTTCTTTGATGAACTGGGTTGTTACAAACGCCACAACGATGTGCTCCAGAGGATTCCTTCCTCCGTGGTTTTGACAACAACTTTATCATAAACCCAAACTAGTTCAGGTTTTTGATGAAAAATCTGGATTGATACAGGTTTATGATGAAATTGAGTTTAATATGTGTCATCTTCCGGGTTTTTCATCAAAAACCTGGGTTTTTGATCAAAAACCTGATTTTATGAAAAACCTACGACATATACAATTCCTAGGTATTGTATAGAGTACCTGCTGGTCCACCGGCAATGTGTAAAATAAATGGGTGTTGTTTGTGTTCAATGTTAACCAACCTACCTATAAAATGACGGCAAAATAAACTTAACTATAACCAAGAAATCAATGTTACACACATTGACTTTAAGTTTATTTTTTATAAGCGGAGGAGGTGAGGAAATTTTAGGGCACCCCGACACGAACAAGTTAAGTTAGAAGGTTGAGGCTATTTTTTTTAATAGGAAATAGAGGCTTTTCTTTAAATCCCGCAGATTAATTATTAAAAAAAAATGCCCAGACGATTTGATTATATCAATAGTTATTATCACATTGTCTTCTTATATATTACAGTTTTCAAACTGTGCGCGTACCTACTTTTTATAATGAAGGCATTATGAAAAGTGTCTATACTGTTTTGGTCCATAACATATACAATGTGGAGTTTTGAAACTGTATGACCGACGACAGACTTTTTAAAGATCTGATAATAATCGTCACATATTATAATCCTATAGTACATTCTGACCGACTTCTTGTCGGCCGGGTGTGCTGCAGTATTGCTATCAGTGTGTTCTATTTTTCACCTACAAAAAATCGTACTCCGATTATCGGTCGTGGGCGGGCAGTGTTCGGGAGGTTGTAAAAAAGTCATAAATAATCATATAAAAATACAATACATACCTACTTGTTCAAAATAATTTTATTTTATTTTTTTAATTTTAGTTGGTTTAGAATAACTCTCTAAACAAACGTGCGGGAAGTGCTAGTGTGCTTTGGATCATTTAAATAGTGTTTGTGAGTGCGAGTATCAGACTGACCGCTGGCTTAATAAAGGTAGTTCACACGTACCGATTTTAAGTAATTAAAAAATAAATAAAAAATTACCTACTCATTTTATTATTGATTCGGGTCGAGTATCACTAACATAATTACCTCCCGAAATGCCATATAGTTTCAAAACTGCACATTGTATAAACAAATAAAATTAATCACAACTCATATTAGATAAATCCGTATCTTTGTTTATAATATATATATAGGATAATATCGTTAAAACAATGCAGGAATACAATGATATTATTTATATTAAATCACTAAACGATATGCATCTTATCTAGAAATTATATCAATCGCCAATCAAAATCTTTCGGCAAGTAGAAATGACCTTTAAGATAAAAATAATATAATGCCTATCACATAATTTTCATTTAAAAGGGATCATTTATCAATGTACCTACTGTAATAAGTGATAAGGTAATCAGTGATAATACCTAGTTAGCTGGGTATAAATATTAACCAAATCGCAAATTATGCACAGTGAGAACACAGTTAATCTAGCAATATGTTGAAGCTAGCCATAATTTTCGCTGCATTTTCAGGTAAGTTAGTTTATTAATATTATTTGTTAGTTGGTGTCTTACAGCCCATTCCACTTAAAAGGTCATAAGACCCTCTCCGAGACAGTTTCGGCTTCTCATAAGCCTTCTGTTTTACTGAACCCTAGTAAATCAAGGCGTGACAAATAATGCTATGCTTACTTGCTTTGTGTGTGTGTGTGTTTTGCGACAACACGAGGTTACTGGTTCAAAACCGGGCAAGTATCAATGTGAATTTATCAAGTTATGTGTACCTACTTTTCTAAGTTTATTTAAGACATTACTGCAGAACTTAGAGCCGTTGATCTTAACCGTCATTCGTAGATCTTTGACAGCAGACGTATGTCTGATCTTTAATTTATCCAAGCAGAGTCGTGTTGCTGAGCAAAAAAAATCATCATTGATTAATTTATACAACAATAACACTAAAAATAAATCTTTTTTAAAAACCGCTTCAAAATTAGTTACAATGAAGGAGCCATTAGTGTTTCAAAAATTATATTACGTAAGAGGAAGAGTGGGTGCGTAGTGGAAATATTCACTTTTCTGTAAAGGCGCGCGGCGTAACCTAGTAGCGGTGACGTCACGTTTTAAGTCGGGCATCTTCTTTTTCGTTATTTAACCTTTTTTTTTCATCAGATATCAAAGATTTCTAACTTAGGTCCGTACTTAATTTTGATTAGATTAGAAACACTGTTTATATCTGTGATTTTGAATAAAGTCACTTTTAGATATAAAATAATTTAAAAAAATGATTCAAGTACCCAATTGTATTATATCGCCTGTAAAAAGACCCTTAACGAAAACGAAAACCCCATATTCTACTCATCACTGGGATAGTTTTTTTTCTTCTTGAACATACCTGGGAATTCACTGGTTCTGGAGACATTGAAGGTCAAAGTCTATTTTTTTGTTTTTTTTTCAAAATCGTATTACGAACAAGCGCGAGCGGCCGAACGCGCAGCTGATCGGAATTCGGAATTATTAATACTTAATTAATTATTTTTTAAAGATGAAAAAATAAGTTTTTTCCCACCAATATCTTTTGGCCTAAGTTGCTTAATTAGCACAGAATGTGTAGTTATCGGCTATATGATCGGTATTTTTACACCCTGTATATTATTAGCCTGTTTATTATTATTCAAGCAAAATCAAAAGAAAAAGAACAGCTGTGGGTCTAATCTTTATTCTTTATGCATGATATTAATCTTCAAATGTCTTTTGTTTCAGTCTGCTATGGACAACATGATAACAGATATTTCCTATACACTGCGTAAGTACCTACCTTTTTTGCGCGGATGTGACGCATATCTTATGGCATGTATTTAAATCGATATCTGTATAATATTCCGTTTTTCGAATAAAATATTTCAAAGTTACTGTTACCAAAAATACTGACTTGCACACAAATTATGCACGTTTCTAAATCAAATTAAACTGTTTAATGATATTTGCAAAACTGTTTTAGTGAACGAATAACAATTATTAGTTAATTATAGTTCAACAAAGATTCTAAAACATTTTTAAGGAAAACCATCACCTAATTTACTTTTAGGAACATATTCTAAAAAACTATTTGAGAAGTAGCGCTCCCCGGCCGCTACCGCGGCACCTTATTTACTTGTGGAAACATCCTTTAGGCACCGCTTTTTTTTTTTAGGTGGGGAATCATCAAAATGACTTCTCCCGCTCTGGGTGGAGCGGGAGGGCGTGTCAGACTTTTACTGACTAAAGCCCACTCCTGTTCCTTCTTTGCCATAAGTCCGGGGTCCCGGGGCTCTCTTTAGTCAACCCAGGCCCCAGAAGGCTTCAGCCCTACCGGGCCCCTACAGTTTGCTGGCATCTCTTTGAGGTGCGTGTGGAACAACACGCGCCGTCGACGACATGGGCTTAGTCCGGGCTGTTACCAGACGTCCGGACGGCGAGCTACCCATTGCTCGCCGTCCGCAAGCATGCACCTACGGTGGCTGGAAATCGGGATCAGAATCCCGGCGGCGGGGGCGTGAGGGCCATGCCCTCTTGCGTGCGGACACCTCCTTCGCTAGCATTACTGCTTCGCAGAAGGATGCGACCGCCTGCCACTCCTCCTCGCTCCGGACTATGGCCTGTACCAGGGCCCGGCGCGAGAGGTCATTGCCACCAATCGCCACCTCGAGGACACGGCGATGGTCGGCCCAAGCGGGGCATACCTCTACCGTATGCTCCACCGTGTCCTCCGGCATCACAATGGTGACACCCGGGCGTTTCTTCTGCACGAATCCGGTGCAGGAATCTCCCGAACTTCCCATGACCGGTGAGGACCTGCGTCATGCGGAAGGTGAGAACTTCGTGTTGCCTTTCCAGCCACTCCTCAAAGAGGGGATTTACCGCCGCAATGACGGCGTGCCCATCCTTTAGGCACCGCTCGTTTCGCTCTCTCGGCTGGTGCACTGCACGCTGTTGTTCACTAAAACTGTGAACTACCTTATCCTAACCTATTCAACCCAGTTCAAAATGACGAGTGTAATTGTACAATCAGTGCAAGTTTGTATTTTTGATAAAAAAATCATATTTTGATTTTATAAATCATAGTTATTAATCCGATGAGTAAACCAAATTATTGGTGTAAATTCGATAAAAAGGTCATCCCGTTTTGTATGATTTTTTTGTATTTTTTTGATGGAAATGTTTAGTTAATCGATTGGTGTTTTGCACAACATTATTTTTTCTGGTATGCGATCAATTAATTAGTATCTATCTGGTGTGCTGAAAAAAAAATACAGAGGTTCATTTAAATATATTATTATCTTATTCTTATTCTTATATAGGGTTATTAATATTATTATGTGCGCCATGTTTGACGTGAATTAACTCTTTTTCTTTTATTCCTTCTTTGTTTAATCATAAATAAGATAGTATTTCATGTTGTATCCGCACAACGCTAAATTAGAGGGTTGCAAGGTTTTTCAAAAGGGAAGGAACACGCTGGGTTCTAGTCATTATAAGTCTGACATACTCGTACAAGGTGTCGTTTTCCCAACTAAAAAATTAAAGTTGTCAGTAGAGACTGGGAGTGTAATACAATGATTACGTTCGTGTGACGGAGGTGTAATTACGACTTATAATTAAAATTGTTAAGTTTTTTATGCAAAACGTATTGTGCTGTATGAGCATTATTGGCTCGTATATTTGAAATACCAGTAGAATGAAGTATCATAGTAGTCATTAAGTGGGACATTTTTAAATTAAGAGTTTACCTTACCGATATTTGACTTTTTAGGCCTAACGATGCCAAGGCATTGGCTATAGATTTGACTACTATACCCACTGCTTTACCTACGGATTTGGTACCGAGTAAAGAAGTAATCATACTGATCCATGGGTACGATGAAGAATACAAATCGCCATTTAATTTAAGAGTCAGTGAAGGTAAGTACCTACTAGTTAACAGTAATAACTTAAATAAGAAATAATTCTCTAATAGTCACTTAACAACAAGTTGTCAGAGGAATTTCTTATGTAAGTTTATACTCTAATAATACTGATAATTTACAAATGATAGTGGTTAAAATTGTCTTAATATTTTATATACTAATATTATAAAGATAAAACTGAAAAAAAAATTGTTTAAATACGGATTTTATTAATTACTAGTTTTAGCCCGCAGCTTCGCCCGCGTACATAAGATATAGCCTATGTCACTCAGGAATCCAGCAGCTTTCTATTGGTGTAAAAATTTTAGCAATCGGACCAGTACTTCCACAGATTACCACATACAAAAAAAAAATCAAACTACCTCGTTATTATATTAGTATAGATAACTAAAGACTCTGCCAATAATCCTAATAAGTTGCTTTAAATATCTATATTATAATTTCATAAATGAAACACCAACAATTAATAACAATGGGGCTACCTATCACCGTAGTTCTAAGTGGACTTCGTGGTGAGGCAGATTGAAATCTACCGACAACTGAAATGGGTACTTAAGTTCCAGTTGTCGGTAGATTTCAATTCGTTGCAAGCCTGCAACATGCTTAGGATAAGGGGCCAGACAAAAACAAATACAATTCAATTTATGACAAGGTGTTGACAAGTGGAGACCCAAGGAACTTGATTTAGTTGGAGAATTTTTTAGGAGTCCGTATCTCAAAAGGAAAAAGCGGAACTCTTATGGTATCACTTTGTTGTCCGTCTGTCTGTCTGCATAATATCTGGGTAACTAACGCGTGGAGGTATCGAGTTGAAATTAAAAGTTTGCGGCCTCTTGAAGCTGTGCAAACATAAAACGCGGTGGATGAAAGACGCATAAAACTTGTCGTTATGGCAACTCTTGGTTCGTTCGACTGAAATGATGACGATGATGATGTAACTCTCAGATCAAATAAAATTTAAACAAACGTTTCTTTCAGAATTATTAAAGAAGAACATACCTAACATCATAGCTCTAGACTGGAGCGTACGAGCTGGCAATAGTTACCCGCTGGCAAGTAGACAAGTAACTGAGGTGGCAAAACAATTGACAAAATTCATAGACTGGTTAACTGACATACCTGCCACAGGTGATAAATTAATTGATGTAAAAGAAATACACTTGGTCGGGTTCAACCTTGGAGCGCATGTGGCTGGCATGGCTAGTAGGAATGCCAAGAACCGTGTTGGTAGAATCACTGGTAAGTAGTACTTTGTTAGTATATGTTGGAGTGACTAGACTAGTTGTATGTGGGCTTACCATAATTTTGTCGGTTAAAAATCAAAGAGTATAATTATATCTTTGGAAGGTATGTGGCACAAAGAGTAAAGTCCAACATACTTCCTTTGAAAAGAAAGGATCCTCCGACCGGACGAGTGTTATGTCCAGTAGGTGACTGCCCGCTAGATAATTTCGGGCAGTTGTATCTATTCAAATCACGCGGAGAACTTTGATTACACGATGCAGGATTCTGTGACGTCATAGATGTCGCTACATATCCGTTTGACGCAGGTCGTCACGTAACATAGTAAGTTCGGGAGGTTCCTGCTCCGGATTCGTGCGGAAGAAACGCCCGGGTGTCACCCCGTGGACTTGCGGACGGCGAGCAAGGAACAGTTCAGAAAAAATCTTCAGACACCCCAAATGATTTTAAATTCATTTGAACTAATTCTGAGTGAAAAAAATCATTGAAAAAAATTTAAAGATTTTATGTGCTGTTTTACGGCCGAACCCAATAGCGTATCTATATCCAGTTTTGGCATACTGGAGATAGTAAAACAAATGATATAATACAAAAATTATACATGTTATCTGTTGCTTCATATGTTTTTCTGTCTCCAATATGTGATAGATAGGTTATTGGGTACGAATACGAAATACGAATTTTAGACAAACTAACAGCTTTGGCTGTAAGTTTGTCTAAAATTCGTATTTACATCGAAAAGAACTATTGGTACCCCCATGTGAGACAATTTAAATATGTAGAAAGAACCATTTTTGTTTGTTTAGTTATTTTAGCGAGTTTGCGCACGTAAAAGCTTGACCTATTAATAAATAGGCAGGGTAAGAATTTAATCAAGATTTTTTTGAAAAATGTGACCTTGTATATTAAAAAGGTGGTTCTTTTGATTCTCCTCGTTGTTCTGATCAAACTATTTTCAAGTTTTATACTCGTTGTATAGTTTACCACAACTAATGTTGACGATATTGTATATGGTTTTGCCTAGATGATTCTTAATCCAGTCAACACGAGCAACATTGATTGACCTCTTCAAAGATCTATAAACACTGTGATCTGCACACCTGACACTTGTTTTCTTCATCTTTTTTTTAACTTAACAAAACTTGCGAGGAGGAGCTTGTGGCTAGATAATAACAGCCGCACGGATAGATCTTCAAGGTTAAGCAACGCTTGCCAAGGTTGATCTGTGGATGGGTGACCATCTTAACATACCGAGTTTACTTCGTGCCTTGCAAAGCACGTTAAGCTGTAGGTTCCGGCTGTCATTTGTAGATGTTACGGATAGTCAGAAGCCAGTAATTCTGACTCCAGTCTTAAACCGACTGAAGACTGAAGTACCGTGTTACCCCAGTTAATGGGTTCTTGAGGTCTGGTAGGCAGCCGTCCATAGTCGGCCGATTATAGTCACGTTAAATTTCACAATTTTTCTATTAAATCAAAACAGTCAATTTAAAATGTTTTTTTTTCAAGTAAGTACTGACTAGTTGTAATTAGGTACCTACTGAGGTACTTAATTACAACTACGGGATCAACGCCTGCAGGCAGTGTGGTTATATTAAATAACAAGTGATTTAATTTTATTACCTGTAGATAATAAATTAAATATGACTCGCTATATAATTATTATTGGCATTAATCTATCACATACCCACGAAACGAGACACAATAGTAAAACAATAACAGCGCGGTCTTATAGGACCGGTCGGGGATTCAAACATTAATGGTTACCTTCAAGTTTGATCGCAGTCAAGCACAAGCTAGTTTAGGTTGTAGTTTATACAGGGTTATTTGTAAAAAAATTGCAGGACTGTAATACTGACATCATAAACAACAACAGCTATTGTTCTATAACTGTTTACAAAACATAATTAATACATTTACCAAAAACAAATCTTCAATATTTCGTTGTCCTATCTAACACATTAACCGAAACCCAAAGCCAAAACCCGAAGTCCCGAAGTCTATGCAAAGCAAGCACAAAAACCACCAGCACCACCAGTCACTATGCATTTAAGCGGAAGTTGAGGAATTACTTTCTACACAATGAGCGGAGTCGTCTCAATATCCTCTTTCCTTCATTTTATATAAATATATATATAGGTATATACTATATTGGATATATATATGTATGTATATTTTAATTGTATATATAATTATGCACCTTCGTTTTCTAATTATTCATTTCTTTTTTTTATGCACCTGCCACCTTATCTCTTCACCATCCTAGGTTGACTGGTAGAGAATGCCTACGGCTTTAAGTCCGCCTTTGTGAAGATGAAATTTAGAACGTTCAATTTAAATATTTTTGTTTTTCTAATGAAATAAAATATGATATATTTTTAAAAGTCATAGAACAAAACATGTTTTTTTTATGATGATAGTAACATAGTTTTGAGAGGTTGCCTACAAATAGGTTGTTTTATAAATAACCCTGCACTTTCGCGTGCGGCTGCCTCCTTCGCATTAGCATTACTGCTTCATAGAGGGAGGCGACCGCCTGCCAGTCCTCCTCACTTCGGGCCATGCCCTGTACAAGGGCTCGGCGCGAGAAGTCGCCGCCGCCGGTACCCCTACTGAACTGCTTACGAGTTTAATTCTTTTTTTATTTTTTACAAACAGGAATATAATAGGTACTAATATTTCTGCCTACTTACATTAACTCTCAATTCTAGGATTGGACCCGTCTGGAAGTGGATGGGGCAGTAGATCTGGTCGTTTAGATAAAACTGATGCTGATTACGTCGAAGTTATCCACACAGATGGCTCCGGTCTACTTGCCAACGGAATTGGAACTAATATTGGTGATGTGGACATCTTTGTCAACGGTGGAAGCAACCAACCAGGTTGTTTCAGCCACTCCTGTAGTCATAACCGGGCATGGGAGCTATTTGCAGATTCAATAGATTCTACTAGAGCACTTGCTTACGAATGCCGCACTATGACACAAATGAAGCTGAATAATTGTGGAACAGCGTATATACCTTTTGGTGGTACACTCTTGAAAAAAACGTACGTATGAATTTTTTAAATTATTTATTCTAATTCTAACCATTTATTAAGTTGATAATCAAAATATTAAGGAATTATCAAAATGACTTCCTCCGCTCTTCGGGAGGGCGTGTCAGACTCTTACTGACTAAACCCCACCCTGTTACTTCGTTGCCTTCGATCTGGGGGACATGGGCTTACCTTTTAGAATTTAAGGCGGCGGCGTGAGGGCCGTTCTCTCACGCGCTTGCGGTCGGCAGCCTCCTTCGCTAGCATTACTGCTTCACAGAAGGAGGTGACCGCCCGCCACCCCTCCTCGCTCCGAACCATGGCCTGTACCAGGACCCGGCGCGAGAGGTCGCCGCCGCCAATAGCTTTAACAAGAACCCGGCGGTGCTCCGCCCAAGCGGGGCACACCTCTACCGTGTGCCCCACCGTGTCTTCCGGGCGGTCCACGCAGTGGCGACACCCGGGCATCCTTTCCTCCTTGATTCGATGCAGGAACCTCCCGGACTTACCGTGTCCGGTGAGGACCTGCGTCTTACGGAACGAAAGGACGCCGTGACCTCTTTCCAACCACTCCTCAAAGAGGGGATTTATCGTCACAATGACGGCGTGCCCAGAACTAGGTTGCGACA
The DNA here is from genome assembly GCA_030763345.1 of Mythimna separata. Taxonomy (NCBI): domain Eukaryota; kingdom Metazoa; phylum Arthropoda; class Insecta; order Lepidoptera; family Noctuidae; genus Mythimna; species Mythimna separata. Next base: position 13,970,122 of record CM061180.1, read on the forward strand.
GTCGCAGTCACCATGCCACCCTGACATCCCGTTGGCACTCTGTCCGCCATGCAGCGAAGTTTTGCCCCGGCGTTGCATCTTCATCATGCGTGCAACGACTGTTCCCACGGTGGCAGGCCAGCAAAGAGGCTCGCCGCTTCGCGGGAGATCGTGCGGTATCTCCGCACCATCCGGATGACCATGATCCTCTGGCAAGCGTTCAGTTTGGCCGCCGGTCGCTAACCCAGTGATGGCGCCCAAACCGGCGTTCCGTAAAGGGCCATGGACCGAACGATCCCCGCGTAGAGTCTTCGGTAGGGGGCGTCTGGACCCCTTAGGTTGGGCAGGAGCCGTTTCAGAGCAGCAGGACAGGACTGGTCTGTCCGTCGAAAATGCTCCTCGAAAGTCCGCTGGCTGTCGACGACAAGTCCCAGGTACTTCATCGTGGACCCGACACCGAATGTGCTCCCCCCCCCTCTACCGTTATTTGAGAACCCGATGGTGGCGCAGTCCGAGGGCCCTGAAAGCACATGGCCTCGGACTTGTACAATGCCACCTTGAGTCCCAGTTGCTGGATCCTGTCTACGACTATCGCAACCCCGCGTGTCGCTGTTTCGGCCGCCGCCTGATACGACTCTCCCCGCGCCAGATGATTTTTTAATTAAAAAATTTTACTATACCATTGACGAATTCCTTCTTAACAAAATATAAAAATGTTGTACAATGTGTTTACGACAATGCGACAATAAATGAAAACACTGGCAGTACTCATAATTTTGAATAACTTTTAATATGGGACCAATGCTGAAATCGCGATAAAAATTCAGCTGTTCCGTACATTTTGTCGACAGTCTTATCACGGACTTGTAGATTTTACCAAAGGGCAAAAACTTAAAGAAAAGAGAAGAAGAAGAGTTAAAGAACTTGAGGGGCATCCGTGGATCACTAGTAGAGTTAATATAAATTATGGTCATTACGTTATGACAAAATTACAAAAAGAAAAATTCGGCTTTTACATTGAAAATTTACCCTTTTTTAAGAGACTATGACCGAAAATTTCTGGGTCGTATTAACCATTTTTGTGCGAATTTCTGCATTATACAGATCGATAGAGAAAGAAATTCTGAGAAAAATGGTATACATTAACTCAATTTGGCCAAAATGGTTTATACGACCTTTCTACCCAAAGGTATCGAAATGTATATTTCTTTACAGAGAGGTTTTGAAGTACCTACATATTATGTATTTTGAACTCACCAAAACACACGCACACTCACTTAACAACAACACAGAAACACACACAGCACATCTCACTTGTGTGATTCAACATTCAATTATAGGGGAAGGGTTATAACTTATTTTAGGCCCTCAAGAAATTCATTTTGAGTATAAGTAGGTATATAAGTAAGCATAAATATTTTATTTAAAAAAGCATCACCTGTTTTTCATTTGGTGCACACGGAGTGTTTGGTGAGTTTCCTGTAATGTTTCGTTTTAGGGGATACATCCGTTATCACTAAGACCACAGATATAATATCACGCCATGACTCACGGCTGTGGAGTAGTAACCAAAGATGCGGGTGGAACTGCGAGGCACAGCTAGTTGATCTATATAATGGGAATGCATAGACTATATTCCCATCAATATAGGTAAACTAGCTTTTTTGGCTTTATTTTGTGTAATGCTAAGCCTATGTAGAATTTTACATGTATGAAATAATCATTCCAAATTTTGTTTTCAGCCCTAACGGTATGATCTACAGGACCAACACTGGAAGACGCCACCCTTTCTTCTCTTGATTATTACATTATTTTGCCAATAAATTACCGCTTTAATACTATTCTTAATCGATTAATTTCATTACCTTTTCCATGACATTCCTGAATTAAAAAAAGAGGTAAACGTCAATAAAAATACCAAGCAAGTTCTACTGAGTGACAAAAAAATAAAAATAAAAAACACAAAAATAAACTTTTTATTGTGTTATTATAAAAAGTTATTTTATAATTATCTTTGAAAAGATAGAATCGAAGATCGACTATTTAGTCGAGTGCCTGGGGGTTTTTACCTAGAACTTTTTTAACTGTGGATAGATTTTAATTACTCAGATACCCGCGAAACGAGACACAATAGTAAAACAATAACAGCGCGGTCTCATAGGACCGGTTGGGGATTCAAACGTTAAAAAGAAAAAATGATATGTGTCCAACTATATTGGGGTACAAGTAGAGTAAGACTAGATAGAGCGGGCACTAGGTTCAGCATAAACCGAGGAGTTAGGCAAGGTGACCCCATCTCGCCGAAACTATTTATAGCAGTCCTACAAAATGTAATTTATGGAAAACTTACCATGGTGTTAAAAAGGTGATAAGACCGACATCAACAATTATAGACCCATCAGTTTAATTTCACATATCTATAAAACTTTTATCAAAATTGTAGAATCTCGTATAGCTGGTCAACTTGACTTAAAACAACCTCCAGAACAAGCAGGCTTCCGTAGAGGACTTTCCACCACCGATCACTTGCACACCATCAACCAAATAGTTGAAAAATACCACGAATATAAGGCCCCACTGTATCTTGCATTTGTGGACTACTCCAAAGCCTTTGATAGCATCACACATTCTGCAATATTTGATGCACTGACCAAACAGGGAATAGAACTAACCTATATCCAACTACTGCAAACTATTTACACACAAAGCACCGCTGCCATAAAACTGGAAAGGTTAGGTCCTAAATTTGGAATTCTTAAGGGAGTCAAACAGGGTGACCCGCTATCTCCAAAGTTGTTCACCAGCACCCTTGAAGAAGTGTTCAAGACGCTGGCAGACAAATGGGAGGAGAAAGGTATTGCCATTGGCGAAGCGAGATTGACCAATCTTCGTTTCGCGGACGACATTGTTCTCTTCTCTTCTTCAGCCACTGAACTAGGGCAAATGCTACAAGACCTTAGCGACGCAAGCCTTGAGGTTGGACTCAAGATGAACATGTCGAAGACCAAGATCATGACGAATAGTTCAAAAAGAACCATATATGTGGGGGGGGGAGAATGTACAATATGTCCAAGAATATCTTTACTTGGGCCAAGTGGTTTCCTTCCAGGCAAGGCAAGATAAGGAAATAACACGCCGAACAGAAAACGCCTGGAAGAGCTACTGGTCCATGAAGGAACTATTTAAAGGCAACTTGCCTTTGTCACTTAAGCGTAAGCTGATGGACATGTGCATTCTTCCCATCCTCACCTATGGTGCACAGACTTGGTCTCTGACTAACATCCAAAAGTCCAAACTGAAGGTTTGCCAACGTGCTATGGAGCGCAGTATATTAGGTGTTAAATTAACGGATCGCGTTCGAAACACTATACTGCGCTCCAAAACGCAGATCATTGACGTGGCTCAGAAGGCTGCCCAACTTAAATGGGACTGGGCCGGACATGTCTGCCGCATGCTGAAACTTTGCACAAAGCTTTCTTTAATAACGTAGACTAGCACAAACAAGGATTTTCTGAAATTCAACTGTAAAGGGGGGCTTAAAGTTTGTATGGAAAAATCTACTTTCACGCGGGCGAAGTCGCTGGCAAACGCTAGCACATATTTTTTTCTTACCAATCAATACAAAGCCACAATTACAGCAGTTACTCAAATGATGATAGTAAAAGATAGCACAAACGGATCCACACCAGTTTTCAAAGTAAACACAAGGCATGCGTCAAAAGTTACAATCTCCTCACATTGCGATCTCCGTCGAGTCAACAGCGAACGGGAGCGAAAACTTTTAACCTCTCCACGTCTCTTACTTCGTCCATACACTTACTATTTAGCTATCCTCATGCAAATTCTGTTTTGAAGACTTGACTTCAAGTTTTTAGTAACTTGTCTTGGTGGTGAGTGGTTGCAATACGTTTTGAATTGATCCTCCTTAACCCCGCTTATAATCTATTTGAAACTGTATTGGTTTGACATTTTTGGGGGATGAACTGCTTGCATCCGTAGGATTTACTTGAATTCTGATCACCCTACACGTGTCCCCTGGGTAGTGCTAAACGAGCAGTAAATCCGGTGGTAGGCCATCGTATCGGCTGCCGGCTTAAAAGGTTACCACCCGCCAGACAAAGCCATTCCGCCAAACGATTCGTCGTGTTCCGGCATGATGTCTGGTGAAGCCGTACGGTGGAGGATGGGTCTGAGCAGTTGTGATGCGGTGTATACCGGATATGAGGCACCAGTGTTGTTGTGTCGGATGTTTGGTCGTGGAGGGTAGCGGGATCCGAAGCACGGTTTTCCGCTGGCCGACCGCAGATAGTTGGGGGCCCAAGTAGTGTGCCAGCCACACACGAAAGGCTGCCCCGCCAGCTGCGAAAAATCCCAGGGTGGCCCCATCGTGCCGGCTGGCGACCGGATGGGAGGTCCCGATGGCGATCCCTGGGGGAGTTCCATTGGCGCTGCATCTCTGGTTGTATTATTGGGTTAAGCATCGCATCACTTCGCTGAACTGCCACTTTCCACCACTCCTATTCACTCCAACCCATTACGAAAGGTACCAAAAAGAAAGGCAAGTGTCGACAGCGGATGCACTACCTCCCATTTTAAGTGCATCTCTCGAATATTCGAGGGCTGCACTCAAATCTCCTTGCGGTCCATCACCATCTCGAGACTGTCAAGCCTCACTTGCTTTTCTTGACGGAGACGCAGATTAGATGTCCGTCAGATGCGGCGTACCTCAACTACCCGGGATACTCATTGGAGTATCACTTCATGCAGCGTGCCGGGGTCTGTGTGTACGTCCACAATGACATCTGCTGCCAGCGTCTCCGTCACCTTGAAGACCCTGATTTATCTACCTTATGGATGATGGTGGACACTGGTATGGACAAAATTGTCTATGCCTGTGTCTACCGTTCGCATAGCGGTGATCAGGAGACAACTCGGCTATTTGACCACCTCGGTATAGCCGCCGATACGGCCCTGCATCGGCACCCTGATGCGCAGTTCGTTGCTCTGGGGGACTTTAACGCCTGTCATCAGGACTGGCTTTTCCCATGCCAGAGGACTGACCACGCTGAGAGAGAGGCGCGAAACTTTGCAGTTTCGATGGGGCTCTCCCAGTTGGTAAAGCAAGCGACAAGGGTGCCTGACATCGCTGGTCATACTGCCAATTGTCTGGACCTTTTGCTGACAACCGATCCGGACAGATGTGTCGTAACAGTTTCCTCACCACTTGGAACTTCAGATCATTGTCTGGTGAAGTCTGTAACGTCCTTCTCGCCACCTGACTGCGACTCACGCGGGGAACGGCGAATATGGCGTTACAAGTCAGCAGATTGGGATTAGATGCGGCACTTCTTTGCGTCTTATCCTTGGCAGCAAGTCTGCTTCTCTTCGGAAAATCCGTCGAGCTGTGCGGAGGCAATTTCCGATGTGGTGCGTCAAGCTATGGAGTATTACATCCCATATAGTGACGTACCCGTCAGAAGCTCAGCTCGCCCATGGTTCAATGCCGATTGTGCTGAAGCTGAAAAGCGAAAGCACTCGGCGTTTCTTGCCTGGGTGGATGCTCGTGACCGCAAAGCTCCGGACCTAAGCTCAAAAAAGAGAGCCTTCAACCATGCTGCCAAGTCCTATAAAAAGGCACTAAGGAAGGCTCGCTTCGATCGCATTTCCCACATTGGCCAGAAGCTCTCTGCACAACCGTCCGGTAGCAGAGCATTCTGGTCCCTTGCCAAGTCGGTCGAAGCGAACTTCTGTCGGCCCACATTGCCTCCGCTGGTTCGGCCAGATGGAACACTGGCTCACACGGCGAGAGAGAAAGCAGGTCTCTTTGCATCTCTTTTCGCCAACAATTCACGTCTTGACACTGGCAGTTCTACTCCACCGACTCTGTCTCACTGCGGCACCTCGATGCCCGAGGTCCGTATAAGGAACAAAGAAGTTCTGAGAGCACTGTGTCGTTTAGACGTGAATAAAGCTAGTGGACCAGATGGTATTCCAGCGATTGTTCTCAAGGCATGTGCGCCCGAGTTGTCTCCTGTTCTGACACGCTTGTATCGCCTCTCATATAGGACTGGTATAGTGCCCAAGTCCTGGAAGCTTGCTAACGTGCAGCCCGTGCCCAAAAAGGGCAGTCGTGCCGATCCCACCCATTATCGGCCGATTTCGATAACCTCCATACTCTGCAAGATTATGGAGCGTGTGTTGAACTCGCGCCTCTTGACATACCTGGAAGGTAACGATCTCCTCAGTGACCGACAGTACGGGTTTCGCCGCAATCGGTCTACTGGGGACCTTCTAGTGTATGTCACTCACTTGTGGGGCGAGGCCCTCGAGAAGAATGGGGAAGGACTTGCAGTCTCCTTAGACGTCTCGAAGGCCTTCGACAGGGTATGGCACGCTTGCCTTTTAAGTAAGCTCCCAGCGTACGGCATCTCCCCTGGCCTGATTAACTGGATAAAAGACTTCCTGAGTGAACCGTCTCTCCGAGTTGTTATCGACGGATGCTCTTCAGAGCCCATGATGACTAATGCCGGAGTTCCTCAGGGGTCTGTACTCTCTGCAACTCTCTTCCTGCTCCACATCAACGATCTGCTGATACCCGGTATCTATGGGTATGCAGATGATAGCACAGTTGTAGAGAGATACCTGCCAAGTACTCGGGCTAGTAAGGAGCTAATCCAGTCCGAAAGAGAGGCTATGGTCATCATCATCATCATCTGCCTAGCCTTTTCCCAACTATATTGGGGTCGGCTTCCAGTCAAGCCGAATTTAGCTGAATACCAGTATTTTACGAGGAGCGGCTGCCTACCAGACCTCCACAACCCATTAACTGGGGTAACACGGTACTTCATGGCAAGACTGGAGTCAGATTTACTGGCTTCTGACTATCCGTAACGACTGCCAAAGATCTCCAAATGACAGCTGGGACCAACGGCTTAACGTGCTTTCCGAGGCACGGAGGAAACTCGTTATGTTAAGATGGTCACCCATCCACAGACCAACCTAGGCAAGCGTGGCTTAACCTTGAAGATCGACCTGTGCGGCTATTATTATTTAGCCACGAGCTCCTCGAGAAAGAGAGGCTATGGTAGAGCGTGCGAATGACTCACTTCAGGCAGTCTCCAAGTGGGGCGAAGCCAATCTGGTGGGATTCAACGCCGCCAAAACACAAGCGTGTCTGTTCACCGCTAAAAGGAGCCCGTTCACCTTGGCTCCTGCTTTCCGGGATGTATCCCTGGACTGCACCGACCGCCTTCAGCTCTTGGGAGTTGAAATTTCCTCCGACCTGAACTTTGGGCGGTTCATTGAGTCCAAAGCTAAAGTAGCTGCTAGGAAACTCGGCGTTCTTGCAAAGGTCCGGCAGTACTTCACACCGGGACAGCTTCTTATGTTATACAAAGCACAGGTCCGATCGTGTGTGGAGTACTGCAGCCACATATGGGCTGGAGCTGCAAAATGCCACCTGGCAACTTTGGACTTAGTGGAAAGGCGTGCGAAGAGGCTAATTGGAGATCCAGATTTAGTTAACTCCAACCTACAAAGCCTTGCGCACAGGCGTAGGGTAGCCAGCCTTTCGGTATTCTACAGGATGCATTTCGAAGAGTGTGCGCAGGAATTACACGAATTGATTCCGCCATCCCGTTTTTTCCATCGGACAAACCGTCCTACGGCGAATGTCCATCCTTTTGTTGTGGAAACCTCTACGGTTCGGACTAAGCGCTTCGCTTCGTCGTTTATACCGCGTACATCGAAGGACTGGAATAGTTTGCCTGCTGCGGTCTTCCCGTCCAATTATAATTTGGGTGTCTTCAAGGCTAGAGTGAATAGGCTCTTAATAAACTAGTGCGCCTCACCATCTAAGATTGCATCACTGCTTACCATCAGGTGGGATCGCAGTCAAGCACTAGCTTATCTATACTTCATCATATTATAAAGAGGAAAACTTTGTTTGTTTGATTGTAATGAATAGGCTCAAAAACTACTGGGCCGTTTTTAAAAATAATTTCACCATTCGAAAGCTACATTATCCACGAGTAACATAGGCTAAATTTTATTCTGGAAAAAAATAGGGTTCCGTAAGATATTTAGGTTTAGGTGTAAAAAATCAACCAGAAAAGTTACTTATTTTGCGTACGCTGCCTAAACTGTACAAGATAGAACCATAAAATGTTCTAATTAATTATAGATCTTATAAATATCTACAAAAAAGTCCGCGACACACTATACCTATCTATGTCGAGTGAGGCACAACAACCATTTTTTTTATTTAAAAATCTTGAATTTTTTTGGACTACATTTAAACGCATTTATTTTACTCATGCTATTAACCCTTATCAAAATAAATTATTTTGTCACTAAGCACAGTTATGTAGATAATATTTGGTCTTTAAATGATTAAAATTGGACGTTTGGTTTTGAAGTTATGGCAAAATTAAAATATTACGATTCCTGCTGCACGGTCTGTTGCGAAATCTCTTTCTTATGAATTGTGCTATCATAGTATAGATAGATAGAATTGATTTGAGAAATTGTTCGCAAAGGGCATCTGAAGGAACATGGTGGGTTTTTTTACAGCTCTGCAAACTGTACCCGTTTAAAATGGCACCAAAGGTTGCAATTGACCATGTTTGACCATCAATAATGTGAAGTCTGCTGAGTAAAAATACACGCACTCAAGAGTTAATTTAATTCATAAATTGCAAAGTTAACTCTCGGTAAAGAAGGTAGTACCCGCTGAAAAAAAACACCGTATGATGTATTAAGGCGTCAGTCAAATATAACCCCAAGTAAAAAATCTGCCTAAATAAACGGATAATTTAAATAACTAAAAACGTCGGGAATCGCTTTGTGACTAATGACACCTAAGAAATGTCTACACGACAATAGGAGGCTTAAGAATGTCTTTCTCACGATAGCAGGTTTATTCCATTGGCAGGGCAAGAGGAGGTCTTGCCCCATACATTGACCCAAACTAGGGCAGTAGGATTCATATTCTGACGCCAAAACAGTATGGCGGTGCTCCGCTCAGCAGAGTAGACTTCGACCGTAACGTCTGCCGTGTTTTCCGGGCGTTCCGCAGAATGGTGACTTGGCCTTTTCTTCCTGCCGAATCCAAAATATCTACCTCTCGAAACACTCATGTTCGGTTAGTACTTGCATAATGCAGAAAGTGAGAACGCCATGACGCCTCTATAGTTAGGTACTCTTTAAAGAGAGAATATACAGAAGTACCTAATAACTGGCAACTGAAGGAACATGGTGGAATTTAGTCCGCAAAAGACCACTTTCTCCACCTAGAGCTCCTACTACTCACCTAAAAACCTCACATAAAAAAGAGGCAAATACTAAACCTTCTATTGACTTCAGGATCAGCTTTGTGCTTACCATTCATATATTTTGACAACTAAAAACTACTTTATGCACTTTTTTCAGCCTACATAAGTAAGTGCTATTTACACTTAACCAACCCACCCCGTTCCCCTTCGTTTCTTCGATCTGGGGGACACGGTGAGAACCTTTCGGATTTTCCGTGTTCCCCAGAGGCTTTGGCCCTACCGGGCCCCTACAGTTTGCTGACATCTCCTTGAGGAGCGCGTGGAACAGAACGCGCCGTTGACGACTAGGCTCGGTCCAGGTCATTTGGTAATGACCTGAGAGCACGCCGACCGGCAATCTGGTGATTGCCGGTCGGCGTGCTGCTCGCCGTCCGCGAGCCCGCGTCTACGGTGGTCGGAAATCGGGATCGGGATCTCGGCGGCGACGCTCGCGGTCGGCAGCCTCCTTCGCTAGCATTACTGCTTCGCAGAAGGAGGCAACCGCTCACCACCCCTCCTCGCTCTGGACCATGGCCTGTACCAGGGCCCAGAGAGGTCGCCGCCGCTGATAGACTACAAGGACACGGCGGCGCTTCACCCAAGCAGGGCACACCTCTACCGTGTGCTCCACCGTGTCCTCCGGGCGGTCCACACAGTGGCGACACCCGGGCGTCCTTTCTTCTTGATCCGATGCAGGGACCTCCCGAACTTACCGTGTCTACTTAGTGGTGCTTGGAATTCATTCAAGGTTGATATGATATTTTTGGACAGCAAATAATTTTAAAATCGTACATCTTTGTTAAACCGTAAAAATTATAGACTAGAGACATATGTACATAAACAAACGCCTTTATCCAAGGAGTAGGTAAATATTTAGTTTTTTTAATCACCAACTGCTGCAACCCTCACTTATTATTTCTGCTTCGTTGATGTTCGTAAGCTAATCGGCGTTTTCATCTTCATGGTGACCCATTATGTAGACTGGTGACCCTTTATGTGGATTGCCCTGAGAACACGGTGGAGCATACGGTAAGGGTGTGCACCATTTGAACGAGGCACCGCCGTGTTTTTGTGGGGGTCATCGGTTGCAGCGACCTGTCGCACCGGGCCCTGGTCTAGAGCAGGGTGGAGTGGCAGGCGGTTGCCTCCTTCTGAGAAGCAGTAATCCAGCCAAGGTGGCAGCCGCATGGATGAGGAAATGGCCTTCACGCCCCAGCGTTGAGGAAATAAGATTCCGACCCCGATTTCCAGCCACCGTAGAAGTGGGCTTGCGGACGGCGAGCAATGGGGCGCCGTCCGACCGTTCGGTAACCAAATATTTACACCGAGACCGAGTCAACGGCGGGTAGTGTTCCAAGCGTGCCTCATGAAGATGTCAGCAAAACCATAGAGACCCATCAGGGTCGCCAAGCCTACTGGGGTCATGGGTTCGCTTCTGAAAGGCATTCCTGGGGCCCAGGAACGCAAGGCAAAGAAAGAACATAGGAGTGTGTTTTGGTCAGTAAAAGTCTGACACGCCCTGATGCGTCAGCTAAGAGCGGGAGAAGTCATTGAATTATGTCCCAACAAAAAAAGGAATGAAGTTAAACTGTTTTATGTGAAAGTAAAATGAATTAATTGGATGCTTTCGGAATTATTCGCAAGTGTAGAATTATTGGTTACTTTTGTGCAGTTTAACGAACTTGACGCAGACGAAGTCGCGGGCAACAGCTAGTACAATTTAAAAAAAAAAACAAGTTATTTACAGTATAATTAAAACTAACTTAAAACAAACTAAAATATGGCGTCAAAAAACTCATCCACATCACTGTCGACTGGTAATGTGCCCAAAAGACTGGCAGCATTGCCACGCTGAATGGCAATGCTTATTTTCTGTCCAAAGTAAAAGCCAGCCCTTGGGTCACGCGAAGTGTCAACTAGGCGCTTCGAAAGATCTTTATACAATTTGTGAGCACTCGGACCCCACGAACCAAGAGTTTCAACCCCAAACGGTTCGAAAATATAACTTCCCACAAGGTTATTATATTTCCGCCGCTTGAGGTTCTCCGCAGCCGCAGCGGCGGAACCAGCACAACACGACGAGCTTGGAAGATGGGATGGCGCAAGAGTATCGACACAAGTAGCATCCCATACTAAAGGCCTACCCATCTTCCAAGGGAATAACGACATACCGTCCGGTCTCTTGCCATCGTCGCGTGCCAGGCCATGAGGTTCTAATACAGCTGGAACGCAGACGGTGACAAGAGCGCGTCTGATTATGTCGTTGATATTTGCGTGCCGTGCTATGCGACCCGCACTTCGGCTGCATGATAGACCGTGGTGTCCGAGGCTGTTGACACCTTCGCCACAGTGGCAGCGATGAGGAGAACAACAGGGAGCCCCTAGACGTAGGGAAGCAGCGAGACGGAAAGTGGTATCATCGAGCAGGGTGCCTAAGTTCGATGACGGTAGTGCATGAAGCCAGAGACCCGACTCCCACTCCCCCACAGCTAGCAGGCGCGCACGCTCTGCAGGAGTAGTAGATGTTGCAATCAGGTTTTCCTGAACTACTCTGCAGAGCGGCTCATCCCACCGTCTTTGGGATGAAGGGTCGTCGGGTGGATTAGAATTCGGGCAAGTGAGTCTCCAGGTATCTATAGCTTCGGTGAAGCACGGCACATTGAAATTGATCAGTGAGGAAGATAGGATATTCCTGATCAATTTCTCAGTGCCGTGAACCGAGGATATAAAAGCAGGTAAACTAATACTGGAAATTTTGCGGATACCGAGGCCTCCCATACGGATTGGAAGGGTAGCTTGACTCCAAGCTCGGTCGTCCATGGCCACGTTTAAAATTGACGTAAGGGTATGAAATTAATAATAATAATAGACAGAATAATTACGGAAATCAAAAAATTTAAAAAGAGTCTCCATGATCTGTTAGTAGACAAGTGCTACTACTCTGTAAAAGACTTTTTATTGGACAAATCACTTCTGCAATATAGTCCCTCTCATTCATGATGTGTTCAGAAGCCTAATGTTATGTGTCTGCCTACCTTAATTCGTTTGTGTATGTGAAATATTAATAATTTGTAAAAAATAACTTACCTATATTTTTATGTGACTATTGTATGCCCCAAGGGCGGGACGTAGCTGATCTATTTAATTTATTTAAGACCTGTATTATGTACCTACCTATGATCCACAATAAAGATATTAATTGATTGATTGATTGATTGATATGTCGGATAATTTGATCCATTTTTTCCAAGAGTTGTTGGTGGATGTTGCCATAAGTGAGAAGCGCGGAGGAAATATGTTAATTTAGGGCCGAAACAGCAGAACCGAATTAAGGTGATGGCCGAATGCATATTAATTTTGAGCAATCTTTCCGAAATATCACAAAAATTTTGAATTTTTTCCTCAACGAAATTGGGAAAGGAATCCTCAAAAATAGGAGACCCAAGGAGACGAAGTGAACTTTTTTCAATAATTTTTATTTCTGGGGCTATTGTGTTAAATTTGGAAAGAGTCAGTTGTCTGTCAGTACTGTCATTTAAAAATAATTCGCATTTTGAAAGGTTAAGTTCGAGTCCTATTGAGTGAAGTTGATTTTTTAGGAATTGTAAATCATTCAAAACTATATCTGCTTCGCCTCCTAGGGTTCCATCGTCGAGGTATCAAACGTTAAATTTGGAATTTAACTGTCGAATAATGGGGTGAATGGCTAACCTGAAGATCACCGGCCCGAGGGGATCACCTTGTTGACAACCAACAGCGGATTCCAAATGGTTGTCCCGATATAGTAATTATATATCGGGACAACCATATACCATTTCGTGCTTATATTCTTATTATTATCTCACATCCGAATTAATATTAAATAATTTTTTATTAATTTTTAATTACGTAGTGATTATTAACTGTTTATTTATTCATTATTAAACTATGAAATGATTTTTTATTAGGTATTTAAATTTTTATTTGTAAAAAAAATTATTCATCATCATCTGCCTAGCCTTTTCCCAACTACATTGGGGTCGGCTTCCAGTCAAGCCGGATTTAGCTGAATACCAGACCTCCACAACTTATTAACTGGAGTAACACAATACGTCATGGCAAGACTAGAGTCAGATTTACTGGCTTCTGACTATCCGTAACGACTGCCAAAGAAGTGAAGATTGTTGGAACATAAATTCATACAACATGTTAAGGTCCCCACACGTATCTCACCCACTACTTCAACATGTTTAGACTTAATTTTTACAAAGTTTAATAATAGATACAATCATACCACCGTAGAAGAATTAGGCTTCTCAGACCACTGTGCAACCATCTTTCACACGAAATTATCTAGTAACAACAATAAAAAACCACACTGGGTCACGAAAAAAAGATTATATAATACCCAAAATGTAGAAAACTTTTAATCAGAATTAATAAAATTAAACTGGAATGAAATAATACAACCATATAAAAATATAAATGAAAACTACATTGCATTTAATAATATTTTAAATAAAATTTTAAATTTATGTAGGTATCCCGCTACAGAAAGTTAAAATAAAAACAACGTTTAAAAAGTATTGGCTGACTAAGGGTATCAAATTATCTTGCAAAAATAAAAGATTTCTTAAAACACCACTAAAACAAAACATCCCGTATTATCAAGATATTATAAAAAATACGAAAAAACTCTAAAGCAATCAGTTATTACAGCAAAAAGACTACAATAAATAAATAAAATGAAAAAGTCAACAAATAAAGTAAAAACAATGTGGAATATAATAAATGAAAGAACTAATAAATCAATGGAAAGGGAAAAAAATAATATAAGACTACATAAAAATGATAATTTGATAACAAAACCTAAGGAAATAGCTAATATTTTTAATGACTTCTTTGCTTCTATCGGAGAAAACAGCTCTCCAGCAAAAGGAGCCCCTGTGATGAGTCCAACAGAAAACTCCATGTTTCTCAGACCTGTTGATCCCATAGAAGTAAACTTAATAATAAAAAGTCTAAAAAATAAAAAGAGCTTTGGGGTAGACGAACTCCCCCATTTCTACTAAGGCAGTGTGCAGGTGAACTAACCCTACCATTTTATAAACTAATTAACCAATCGTTTGAAGAAGGAATTTTTCCAAATCAACTTAAAAATTAACTTATAAAACCAGTACACAAGAAAAATTCTAAAACTGACCCTAGTAACTATCGCCCTATAGCGTTGTTACCAACCGCATCAAAAATTTTTGAAAAGGCTATGTGCAACCGCGTATACTCATTTTGTGAAAAAAATAAAATATTCGACGACTGCCAGAACGGGTTCCGTAAAAATAGGTCTACAACGTTAGCAGTCTACAAATACGTACAAGAGGCCCTATCTATTATTAATGACAAAAAATATGCCGTGGGTATGCTCCTCGATATGACCAAAGCCTATGATAAAGTGCAGTTTAAAATATTATTAGACAAGCTATATGGGATAGGAATACGAGGAAAAGCTCATGAATGGTTTGCATCATATCATGAAATAATTAAAATAAGATCTGACAGAAAAGTAGTAAATGCATCAATCCCCCAAGGGAATGTTCTTCTTCTTCCTGCCCTTATCCCATTTTATTTGGGGTCGGCGCAACATGTTTTTTTCTTCCATTCTGTCCTGTCACCCGTCATGCTATCATCAACTCCCTTTTCTTTCATATCAGTCCCCACACAATCCATCCATCTTTTCTTTGGTCTACCTCTTCCTCTCCATCCGTCCACATGCAAATTCATAACTGCTTTGGTAACATGTGTTTCATCCCTCCTCTTTACATGACCATACCAAGACAAACGATTTCCTTTCAGCTTTTCAGTCACTGGTGCCACTTTCAAACTTCCTCTAATATATTCATTTCTCAATTTATCCATTCTCTTCCCACCACACATCCATCTCAACATCCTCATCTCCGCTACATGCAATCTTTTTTCATCCTTCTTTTTCACAGCCCAACATTCTGATCCATACAGTACGACAGGTCTTATCACGGACTTGTAAATTTTACCCTTCAGCTTGAGGGGCATCCGTGGGTCACAGGTTGTTCCCGTGACCTGTCGCCATTTCATCCATCCTGCGTTGATCCGATGTGTTACGTCCCGGTCTACCTCGTCGTCCCCTTGGACAAGCGACCCGAGGTACCGAAACTCGGAACAGACTGGTATGGGCGTTCCAGCAAGAGCTAAAGGCACAGAATTGGAAAGACCGCCGAAATCGCAGAACAAGTACTCTGTCTTGGTTCTGCTCAATTTCAGACCAACACTCTCCAGTCTATGCCACCACACCTCCAAACTGCTCTGGACCTCCAGGCCACTCTCAGCAACCAGCACAATGTCGTCGGCAAACAGCATACACCAAGGGGCCTCCTCCTGGATATCTAACGTCAAAGCGTCGATTATCAGCAGGAAGAGGTAAGGGCTGAGAGCCGACCCTTGATGTAAGCCGACCGCCACATTGAAGCTGCCACTGGTGCCCACTGTAGACCGGACTTGAGTACTGCAGCGACTGTACATAGCTCGGATCAACTGCACATACTTCCCAGGCACACCTTTCTCCTTAAGGGCCCACCACAGAACCTCACGAGGTACCCGGTCGTATGCCTTTTCGAGGTCAACGAATACCATGTGCAAGTTTTTATGAGCACCTCTTTATTTCTCGCACAGCTGGCGTATAACAAAAATGGCATCCGTTGTACCCCGACCAGGCATAAAACCGAACTGGTTCTGTGAAATCTCGCTCTCTTCTCTCAACCGCCTCTCAATAACTTTCTCCCAAGCTTTCATAGTATGTGACATTAGCTTTATTCCTCTATAATTGTTGCACTCCAGCACATCACCTTTGTTTTTATAGATGGGCACCAAAGAACTGTTGCACCAATCATCAGGTATGGCTTCTTCCCGCAACAACTTATTGAAAAATAAAGCTAACCACGTCCATCCGTCCACCCGCAATAACTTCCACACTTCAACAGGTATTCTAACTGGCCCATTGGCTTTACCATTCTTCATTCCACTCACTGCTATTCTGACTTCGTCTATGCTAACCATTCTCACTAAGCCCACATTCACCGGTTTGCTTTCTAAAATGCCACTCCAATCATTCTCCTCATTCATCAATCTTTCAAAATAGTCCTTCCACCTCTTTTTGATATTTTCATCATCCGATAGAACCACTCCAGCTTCATTCTTTACACATTTTACCTGACAAACATCCCTCGCCTTTCTCTCTCTTGTTCTGGCAAGCCGGTACAGGTGTTTTTGGCCTGCAGGACTGTCCAAATTGTCGTACAGTTTGTCATGGGCTTCTGCTTTTGCCAGTGCCACAGCTTTCTTAGTTTCTTTCTTCGATCATACTCACTCTTTTTTTCAGCTTTCATACTACCGTTATCTGGATCTACACGCTGCCATTCCTTAAATTTTCTTTTCTTTTCTTTCAACACATTCTGAATTTCTGTCGTCCACCACCATGTATCCCTGTCTATTATGCCTTTCCCTCTTGTCTCTCCCAAAATCTCTTTCGCTGCATGCCTAATACACTCCGCCAGTTCATTCCAGCTTTAATTTATACTTCGATCATTCATATCTCCCATCTCTATCATTTTGTCCACCACTCGCTCTCTAAACTTCTTCGCACAATCATTCTTCTCTAACATATGCCATTTTATTTTAGGGGGAGGACGCTCTTTGCCTTTGTTACACTGTAGTTTGACTACTGCCACAATAACCAGGAGTCGATGCTGTGAAACTAGATCTTCTCCTGGTAGCACTTTACAGTTTTTGACGTGCTTTATATTGTTGCGCCTTACTAAGAACTAGTCAATCTGTGTCTTGTGGTAGCCACTTTTATATGTGATAGATGTTCTTCACTTTTTTTAAACCAGGTATTGACTACTGCCAGGTCAAATGCTGTAGCCGTTTGTAACAGCGTCTCTCCTTCATTATTCGGACTTCCGAAACCCCATCCACCATGTACTCTTTCATAAATACCTCTCATTCTTCCCACATGCCCATTAAAATCGCCTCCAACTATCAATTCCTCATGCACAGGGATGGTCATTAAAACAGTATCAAAATCCTCCCAAAACTTCTCTTTCATCATTTCATCACATCCTACTTGTGGGGCATACACACTGACTACATTCAATATCACATTCTCTAACATAACTTTCACAAATATAATTCTATCATTAATCCTCTGTACTTCCATCACGCTATCTTTCAATTTGCTGTCTAGCACTATTCCTACACCATTTCTTTTCCCATCACTTCCACAATAATATAACTTATATCCCTCACCAATTTCCCTCGCTTTTATTCCTCTCCATCTAGTTTCCTGCAAGCATGCTATATTTATTCGTCTTCTTTTCAGTACATCCGCTAACTCTCTGGCCCTTCCAGTCATAGTTCCTACATTCAGACTTGCATACCTCAATCTCATTTCCCGAGCTTGCTTCTTACGTTGCACCCGCCCGGGGTGGTGCAACAACCCTGGTCCACTTCCCACAGGAGCCGGGTGCTGCCCCTGCGCGTCGCCTGTGGGGTACGCCCTAGCCCTATCGCGCATTCCTCTTATACCAATCATGTTACTTGGGATTCGGCAATTGTTTTACGGTCGGCCGCATGCTTGACACCAACCCTCCTTGGGAATGCTGTTGTTGGTGGTTTACCCGCCACCACGCAGTGACCTAAGGTGCACAGTACGCACGGTCTCAAAAACATGTCCCTTAGTCGCCTCTTATGACACCCACGGGAAGAAATGGGATGGTGACATTCTTTACGGCCGGCACCATACGGCACAGTGTTATAGGCTGTTTATTGTTTCTTATCTATATTAGCCTATGACATACCCGCAAAACGAGACATAATAGTAAAACAATAACAGCGCGGTCTCATAGGACCGGTCGGGGATTCATGAATTAATGACCTTCCTAAAATTATAAAAAGCCCATGTGTACTATTCGCGGACGATATCTCTCTACTCACCTCATGTCAGAATGAAAACAATGTAAACGCCGAATTGAATTCCCTACTTTCCACAGCTGTAAACTGGATGAATAACCATAATCTAGAAATAAATTTCTCGAAAACAAAATTAATTACTTTTCACCCCCATCAAAAACCCCCATTAAAACTACATTTTATATATAATGATATTAAATTAGAACAAGTAAACGAGTTTACTCTCCTCGGTTTGTCTTTAGATACCCATGTAAACTGGAAGTCCCATATACAAAAGAACGAGCTAAACTTTCAAAATTTTCATACGCCCTTCGCGAAATTAAAAAAACTACCAACCTACAAACTGCTCTTGCTACTTACTATGCGTATGCCCAGGCATGGCTTAGCTATGGGGTCATGCTATGGGGTAATAGTGCTGATTCACAGACCATATTCATTTTGCAAAAAAAGTTAATTCGTATAATGATCAATATAGAACAAACAGAAAGTTGCAAACCATATTTCCTAAAACATAAAATACTCACACTTCCCTGATTATATATCTTGGAGTTATGTAAATTTGTCAGAAAATATCCAGATTTTTATACAAATTGCGAAGAAACACAAATACGATACACTTCTCGACACAATAGAAACAAAATAAATATACCCCGATCCCGACTCAAAATGCACTCAACCGGCCCTTTAGTAATGTCAGCAAAAATTTATAACAAACTGCCGAACGATATATGAGAAGTAAAAAAAACACACCTACTTATTAACAAACTGAAACAACTTCTGGAATCCAAATCATACTACTCGGTAAAGGAATTTTTAGAAGATAAATCGATTGCAAAATAAATGACTCCTGTCTTATTCACCAAAGCTAATGTTAAGACATTTATAACATTATTTAATATAATAGACTATAAAATATGCCAAATAAATTAAAATATAAATCCCTAATTAATTTCTTTTACAAAAACACTTATACATAGACATAATAATAATGTTCACACATAATTAATTTAAATTTAATAATAATGACGACAAAATATAAATAAAATATCTGACATAGTTATAATAATGATGATACACAGACATACCTAGTAATAATATATATAGATAATTAATAGAAATAAATACATAATTTCATAACGATGACTATAAAAATAAATAATAATACTTACCTGACATTTAATTTAATTTAATTTACTTATACAATGACATAACAATAATATATATAAACTAATGAATTTAAATAACGACATAATTTTATAATAATTATGACAAAATATAAATAAAATATATGACATAATTTAACAACCTAATACAAAGACACTGACATACCATATATGATGTATACATGACTAATTTAAATAAATACATAATTTAATAATGATGACAGCAAAAAATAAATAAAAATACCTGACATCATTTAGTAAAACACCGACTTCAAAAAATAAATAAGTATTCGAAAACAAATTAATATGCACTAAAAAGTAAAAAAATAATTGCGGATTTTTATAAGCTTACAATTATTTTTATTTTTGGAGTCGGTGTCAGCCAACTAAGATAGGTTTGTTATTTTTTATCACTACAAAACATAACAGTTTTACACCAATTGTAAGTAGTTGTACTTAATTGTTAGTAAGTTGGTATTATTATTGCTAGGTTGTTGGCGTTTCCTTGGCTGACACCGACTCCAAAAATAAAAGTAATTGTAAGCTTATAAAAATACGCAATTATTTTTTTACTTTTTAGTGCATATTAATTTGTTTTCGAATACTTATTTAATTTTTGAAGTCGGTGTTTTTTTTTGTTAAAATGGTTTTTTATTTCTTGGTTTTTAGTGAATCTGATGGACACTAATTACTTATTTGAGTATGGGTAGACCTACTAAACGCGCTGCTCATAGAGACAGCACCGTTTAAATGAAACAAAGGAGTATACATATTGCACTAAGTCGTGTCAAAAGTTTGGCAGGCATAGTTTTATCGGATTTGGACGCCAACAAATTGTTAAATAAACCACACGACGATAGATCATTGCAGGAAATGACAAGACTACGAAATCTGTCTTCCGATAACGAAGGTCACACATAAGTACCTATGTCATAATACTCCTTTTTTACGAGGCAAAATCATCCAATGAGTCCTCCCACCCTGAGTGGAGCGGGACAGACTGTCAGACTTTTACTGACAGTCATACTACTGTCATACCTACTCATCCACAGTGTTCCTTCAATAGCTCTTTAAGTTCCAGGGTCAAGGTTACCCAGGGACAGCAGCGCGACCACGGACCAGCTAACGTAATATTAGGACGCATGAAATTTGAAGAGTTTTGTTCATATAACCGAATATCTCATCAGAACAAACATCTAATTTTGTTTAGGTATTTTAGTTTCAGTTTTGCGTTTTTTGTAAAACGTTGTAAGTGCCCTTAATTCATGAATCCCCGACCGGTCCTATGAGACCGCGCGCGCTGTTATTGGTTTACTATTACCTATATCTCGTTTTGCGGGTATGTGATAGGTTAAACATATTTTTTTTCGAAATAGTTTTTCAACCTTTTTTTTTTGTTGTACAGACGTGATATTATGTTGTGTGATGGCGTAAACAATGCTTAGATATGCTATAGCAACAGTCGCGGTTAATCTGCTGTTATTTATTGAAGAGTTCCCTCGATTTCTTCGAGATCCCATCATTAGATATTGAAATGGTGACAATGGGACCACACGGGAAGCACCAACTTTCAAATAAAAAAAGAATCATGAACATCGGTTCACCCAGTCGCAAGTTATGAGGTAACAAACATAAAAAAAAAATACAGTGGAATTGATAACCTCCTCCTTTTTTTGAAGTCGGTTAAAAATAAAGACATCATAATAATGAATATAAATAAATAAAATATACCAATACTTAGTCAAAGTAATAAATAATAGCATGCATACACAATTTAATTTAAATACATAGGTACATAATTTATTAATAACGATGACAAAAATAAACTGAAATATCGTTACTTTATTAGCCTTCATCGTCTCTCCTAGCTTTGCTGTGCCCGACAGGGTCCATATATTATTGATCCTAACAATGTTTGTATACCATCTTTACTACATATGGAATGCAATAAAGAATTGAGTATTGAGTATTAAGATCTACAAATGACAGCCGGGACCTGCGGCTTAACGTGCTTTCCGAGGCACGGAGGAAACTCGGTATGTTAAGATGGTCACCCATCATGAAGATTGACCCGTGCGGCTGTTATCATCTAGCCTATCTTTAGGATTATCTTTAGGAGGAGCTCGTCTCCTCCTAAAGATAATCCTAAAGATAGTGCACTGTATCGAATTATATTGAGAAGTAAGAATAAAGTTATCGAAGTCCTAGTTATTGTTATTTATAGCTCGATACCCACGTAGGCTCACCTGGTTCTGGATCGTAGCTTGATATCACCCCAACGATCCAATATATTAGTATTATCAAAAAAAAAATATTACTGGTAGATATGAAATGAAAAAAAAATCACTCGCCACTTTTCCGGTGTTAAACACACTCTACCTAAAGGTCAGAAAACACAAGGGAAAAATCTGTCCCAAGTTCCAATTCAATCAGAGCCTGATAATAACTCGGCCAGTAAGATGAGTGATTATGTTAACACAAACCGAAGCTGTAAGCGCCCGCGCCAAGGTAACTCACCACAGGGTTGTTCAGAACCCCGTCAGGAAAATATCGACTGTGGTGATGCGCAAGAGAAAGACAATATTACCAAGTTGCTAACGGATCAAACTGCTTTAATTTCTAAGCTTGTATCCGAAATAGGCGAAATAAAGTCCCAAAATATCGAAATCCGGAAGTCAAATACTGAAATAGAAAGATCAATGAAGTTTATGAATAAGGAATTTGAGGATATGAGGAGTGAGGTTGCAGCATTGAGGAAAGAGCGCTTGGAACAACAAAATTGTATTGAAAATATGGAGAAAAAAATTTTGGACTTACAGCGCAACTCGCGATCATCGGGCATTGAAATCAGAAATATTCCATTCGAAAATTCGGAAAACAACTCCAGCCTTATATACACCATTTACAAAATTAGTGAACGCATTGGTGTTCCTATATCTAGCTCTCAGTTACGAGACATATACCGGCTTCCAGGGAAGCCTTCCAATACGACTACCCCACGCCATGCCATACACAGTATAAATGAGGAACTTGAGCATATAATCATGGGTGATTCTTTTAATTGTTTTTCAGTAGACTGTCCGAAGTATATCAAAAGTTCAGATGGTGATATAACAATATTTCATCTGAATATACACAGCATAAACAAAAACTTTGACCAGCTTCAGTTACTATTACAGTCTATTAAGGTTAATGTTGATGTGGTTGTCTTGACCGAATGTTGGCTCAGCAAAGTAACCAACCTACCAATACTGGATGGTTTCCGCTCTCTGGCCACTGGCCTAAATTGTAACCAAAATGATGGTGTGGTAATATATACGAAACTTGATCTACAGTGTACGTTATGGGAGCCGGAATTTGGAGGCGGAAACTGTTTAGTTTGCCAGCTGAATAATAAATTAGCTATAGTTGCAGTTTACCGCTCTCCCTCGTACAACTCCAAAGAAAATTTTGATACATTTCTATGTAGTTTAAACAGTGTGTATGAAAATCTGGCTGGTTACAGAAATATCGCGCTTGTGGGTGATCTTAACATCGACATAAGCCAGGGATATAAATGCGAGCGAAATATAAATTATACCACGCTAAACGCATCACATGGGCTACTGCCATCTGATCTATTCCCTACTCGACTTGAGGGTTGCCTAGACCACGTATTTTTGAAGACTATTCTGCCAGCTACCACTCTCGTTTTGGAATCGTTTGTTACTGATCACAAACCAGTACTGCTATCTCTATCAAATGCTGCCTCTGCACGCAGGAATTGTTTTACCACCACGCGCTTAAATTACAAGGCTATAAAACTAGAGTTAGAAAAAATAGACTTCACAATTCTTTACTAAGAAGATGACGCAAATCTGCTGATGACGAAATTTGTACATATGATAAGGGCAGTTATATCCAATCACACGCAGCATATTCTAATACCTCGGAAGCGTCGAACTCTTAAACCATGGATAACTCCTGGACTTCTTAAGTGTATAAGGAATCGTGATAGGCTGCATATAACTTCCAGGAAGGCGCCTGACAACATAGTTCTTAAAACAACGTATCGTCGCTATAGGAACTCTGCAATTCTCTGCTCCGAAAACTGAAAGTAGCCTACGAAAAACTGACCTTGAAAAAGCTCAAAACAACTCTAAGGCTTTATGGAGGACTATAAAAAATATTACTAACTCTACCAGAACATGCTCCAGCCCCTCAGAGCTACTAAAAATAGGTGATAGTCCCAAGTCTTCGATAAATAATGTTTGTGACTACACACATCAAAAGTGTCTAGGGATCAACATATATTTTTGCAATAACTTTCCTCCTGATTGATATTAATTAAAATTTTCTTTAAGGATTCATCAAATAAAGTGTTTTCGTTTGTCACAGTAACGATAAACTAAGTCACCTTTGCATTAATAAAGAAATTTGCCATTTTCCTAATAAAGGGATTTTTGACATTTGAACCACTAACATTAAAGTTCGAAAAAAAGACTGAAATAACAGTTTTCTTTAAAATTTTATTGGGTAACTTAAACTTGTAGAGGAACGATGACGTCTGATACAATCGTCTCAGCATAAATTTGAGCGTTAAGGTTGCCTCTGATCCAAATCAACTCAGTTCTTCCGCCGATCCAAATACCCGCCCATACCATGATGGTTCCACCACTATAAGGATGGACTTCCTGGCAGGATTTTAATCGCTGTTGGCGTCCAGGGGTTCTCCAGTGTCGTATACGTCTTGTATCCGGTCTCATACCAAAACGAGACTCATCAGAAAAGCACACGAAACGCCATTGTTCTTCTGCCCAATTTCTGTGTTCAAGAGCCCATTGATATCGAATCCTACGATTGTGCATTGCTATAGGTGGTACCCGTAGCGGTCTTCGGGAATGAAGGTTCACTTCATGCAAGCGGTTTCTGACTGTTTGGTCGCTAATTAAGTTCCCTGAAGAGTGATGAAGCCTCACGGCTAACATCATGGCGGTTATTGTTGGAGCTCTTCGAGTTAAGATTTGAATGTATCGGTCTTGTCTCCGTGTGGTGCAGCGATACCGTCCTCCATGGCGCTCAGCCACGGTACCAGTGCTTTGGTAACGTGTCCAAAGTCGACTGATAACACTCTGACTTGTATTCAGAGCTAAAGCCACAGTACGTTGCCGGGAACCAGCTTCTATCATTCCCACGGCTCTGAGCATTTCTTCCCTGCTTAAATGACGTCGCCGCTCCATAATAACGTTGGTTTTAATCAGTAGTAGGGAAACAGTAGCACTAATAATGTCTTCAATGCGTTGTATGTTTTTATAGGGAAAATATTGACAGCTGATTTTCATTTTTTACTCGAATTTGATTCACAGTTCCTGATTCAAATTATGAAATGCAACAAAAAGGATCCATATAAATTTATAAAATCATAAATTTATTACAAAGCCACATCTCAATCTCAAGAAATCCGCATAAAAATGCTTGATCCCTAGACACTTTTGATGTGTGTACTTTACCAACATAGGAACCAACTTGGCGGCGAACATATTATCCCACTCTCCCCTATCAACCACTGGTACGGATCCCTATATTCACTACTCGTCTCAACCTTCCTCCTCCGGTCTTTCATCGTTGAACTCTCTTGCTGTCCTAGAAGTAGATCACGCAGAAGTTGAGTCTCTTGTGTTACAATTGCGGAACGACTGTGCCATTGGATGGGACGGTATACCTCCCGCAGCCTCTACTAAAGAGTTGCCGGCATGTGTTGGTGCCGCTGCTCACTTACCTGTTCAATTTATGCCTTCGTTCGGGAGTATTTCCGGATGTCCTGAAAAAGGCCATAGTTTTTTTTTTTTTTTTTTTAAAGGAACAACAAACAGCTACAATATAAGACTTAGGTACTACAGGTATGCAAAACATCTAAACAATATTGTAGCCCACAGCGCTGCTCACAGATTAACTGTGGGATAATTAAATAAAATAAAATCGCTAGTATGACAGATAAAATAACAAATAAAATAAATTAACTATCGGGCATGAATAAAACAAATACAAATAGAAGAAAAAGAAAGTGAAGAAAGAGAGAAAAAACAAACAAATAATCAAAAATAAATAAATAAATACTTATGAAAGTTCCTTAAGAATGAGACTTTTGAACTTACACGGTGAGCACGCAAAAATATCTATATGTTCAAAAGTCTCATTGTAGGCATCAACCATTCTGCGAACAGGTGAATCTAGATAGTTCATCCCATTTACAAGGGGGGGAGCAGGGACAGTGTCAGTAACTATAGGCCCATATCGGTTCTACCTGCTCTTTCCAAACTCTTGGAGAAGATCTTAAACAAGTGTCTTAGAGTTTTTCTAAATAAATATCGTCTTCTAGCTGGTAACCAGTATGGCTTCCGGACAGGTGTATCAACGGAAGATGCTGTACTTGATCTCACGCAAGCTATTGCGGGTAATCTGGACAGCAAAATGAAATGTCTTGGGATATTTTTGGACCTTTCCAAGGCGTTTGATACAATTTCTGTTCCCCTACTTATTTCAAAATTAGAACACCTTGGTATTCGTGGCACAACCCTCGAGATCTTTAAGGACTATCTAAAAAATCGGAGACAGCAAGTTAAAATTGATAATTACCTCAGCGATGAAAAATTGGTGACATATGGCGTACCTCAAGGTAGTATTTTGGGTCCCTTGTTATTCCTCATATACGTAAATGACCTCTGTAAAATGAATCTCCCCAATTGTCAAATATATTCATATGCGGATGATACAGCGATTCTTGCTTGTGGTCGCACCTGGGATATCGTCAAGTCCAATGCTGAGTCGGCGCTTTCCACAGTTATGACTTGGCTTAATGCCAATCTACTCACACTCAATGTCCAGAAAACCGTCTATATCCCGTTTGCAATTCGGCGTAATTCCTCACCGCACCATTCGTTCTCCTTGACAGCCTGCTCACACATGTTCTACCTACCCCTCCTCCTGCCAGTGTCCAGCGCTCACACGAGCCGACAGCGTTAGGTACCTGGGTGTCCAAATAGACGATGGCCTGCGATGGGATAAACAACTTGAAGCTCTCATCTCACGAACCATGCGACTTATTCACATATTCAAGTCGCTCAGAGAGTCTGCAAACCGTGAAACCTTAAGGATGGTTTATCTTGCGCTGTGCCAATCAATCCTAGGCTATTGTATATGCGTGTGGGGCGGTGCAACAAAAACTAACTTTCTTGGTGTTGAACGAGCTCAGCGAGTCATACTGAAAGTTATGACCAGGAAACCTTTCAGACATCCAACAACTGATTTGTATTCTGACTGCAAGGTACTATCGGTGCGACAACTCTATGTGCTTCAGTTAATCCTCAGGACACACACTAGATTACCCCTAACCGACACTAGCAGACGAAGAAGCCCTTCCACTTTTACACAACATAAAACCAAGTTTGCAAAGCACCAGTTTTACATACTATCTACCCACATATATAACAAAATTCACAAACAACTCAGCATACAGGATCACAACAGACACGCACTGAAACGTAAGGTCACTGAGTGGCTTCTCCACCAGGACTATTCTCACACAGAATCGCTACTCACCTACATCACTTAGATAATAAGGTCCAAGATATTCTCAGGTTGAGTCAGGATCCAAACTAATTATAAATTTGAGTATCATAATGAAATAATTTCTTATTATTAATGATTAATAAGATTGATATTAGTTGATGTTTATTTTTGATTGTTATTAATTAATTTTTATTTTTGATTGTTATTAATTACTTAATTTTTATTTTATTTATTTATTTTAAATTATTGATTGATTTCCACTATTGATTGTTCTTAATTTAAATTTCTTTTTCCCTTCCATTGAAGTGGTAATGAACTACGACAACGTCCTACTCACTAGTTGTATAAATGTAGCAAGTCTTAGCCGAAAACTGTCTCTCAGAATACAGGCCACCCTAGTTTGAGAGGCAGGGTTCATTAATTTTTAAGGTTACAAATGTTGCTATATATTAGTTGCTATATTTAAAATTATGTACAATTTTGTAACACTTTTGTGCTAATAAAGATTTATTACTATTATTATTATACTTACGTGTACCCTAATAAAATACTTTTTTTCTACTTTTTATTGTACTACTTTGTCAGCGTGATTAATAAACCAAATTTCAGCTTTCTAGTGCTTACAGTTACTGAGATTATCCGCGGACGGACGGACAGACAGACAGACATAGCGAAACAATAAGGGTTCCTAGTCGACTACGAAACCCTAAAAATAAAACGAGTACCATTTTCACGCGAACCGTCGCTCGACACTAACTTTGCACGAGTCGTGTAAATACGAGTACTACCCGTATGAGGAACAACGAACATCGCTGTACCTGGTCCCACGATTAATTAACAGTTTACCCTCCGATTTGTGTATTACGTCTTCCAACATATGGAATGCTAATAAATGAATGATTTGTACTTACATATACTAAAAGTAGGTATTCATTAATGATGTAAGTATAAATTAATGATGTTGGCTTACAGTACCAGGAATTACAAATCCCTGTGGTGTTTTTGTGCTATACAGGGTGTAAAAAGACCGATCACATAGCCGATAACTACACATTATGTACATGTAATTAAGCAACTTTGACCAAAAAATATTGCTAGGAAAACCTTTTTTTTTCTATCTTTAAAAAAATAATTAGTTAATAATAACTTCGAACAGTTTAGCGTTCGGCTTCTCGCGCTTGGTCGTTGAACCGACCGCACGCTTGTGTATGTAAGGCGCTCGTTGTGTTTAGTTTTCATTGCATTTTTGTCACTGCAAATGCGCAATTTGTTATGAAAAAATGATAATTTTTATAATGTATGTTCGGAAGAAAGTTTATTAATGATCCTTGGAATACGTATTTGAAAAAAAAACGAAAAAAAAATGTTGACTCTGACCTTCAATATCTCCAGAACCAGTGAATTCCCAGGTATGTTCTAGAAGAAAAAGACTATCCCAGTGATGAGTAGAATATGGAGTTTTCGTTTACATTAAGGGTCTTTTTACAGGCGATATTATACATTAATTATAAATTATCAATAATATAATGTCTATTTTGTACTTTGATAAATAAAAATAAAAAGGAAACTAAATAAGAGTTTAAAAAAAACGCACCTTGACAACAGACGTGAGTTGAGCGCTATATCTTATCAAGTTTCCACTTTCAAGGTTCAGTGACCAGTTAAGAGGTATTAAGTGAAAGAAGTAAGAAGCCTCGTTAAGTGAGTAAACTTATCCTGAGGGATTACCGTTACGGTTCATTTACACTCGTCTATAACACCTGAAGTAATTCCGGGGTAACTATTGAATGCAATTGGTTATTGGGATTGATTGGTTGGATGGGCTGTATATAGCCTTTGTCTATTTGGACTAAGTTAAGGGTGAGAGAATTTTTAAAATTCATGCAGTGGTGGGAGAAAGCTACACTCTCATATAATACAATATATATCCTTACACAAATTAAATCTTCGAACGACATGAAGCTGCAGCAAACTACGTGTCGCAGCGACACTACTGGTAATGTATATCTATGAAATTCCCTCCATAGTTAGCGACATGAAGCTAGCGACGCGTCGTCGAGCGGCAGACGGCAGTGTCGTCCGACCGCAGATCAGTAGTGCCACTGACGCGACGCTGGAGCAACGACACGTTGAGCGTGTTTAGGTACAAGTTGGTAGCGGCCGACATGAAGCTGCAGTAAACGACGTGTCGCAGCGACTCTACTGGTTTCTACGTATTTCTATGAAATTCCTTCCGTAGGTAGCGACATGACGCTAGCGACGCGTCGTCGAGCGGCAGACGGCAGTGTCGTCCGACCGCAGATCAGTAGTGCCGCTGTCGCCAGAGCAACGACACGTCAAGCGTACAATAAAAACAAGTCATCATCGTCTTGTTTCTGTTTCACAGAGCACTCTGAACCAACTGTATCCATCTGCTGTTGCTGTCTGCAGTCGGGTTCCAAATCATGACTGCAGCGACATGACACAACGACGTGTCGCGACGACATGACGTCTGCTGCTGATGCGTGCAGTCGGCTACCAACTTGTACCTTTTCTTTTCAAAATGAATTCTCAAACACGACAGACATCTTGTTTCAAGGAGCACTCGGAACCAACTGGATGCCATCTGCTGTTGCCGTCTGCAGTCGGGTTCCAAATCATGACTGCAGCGACATGACGCAACTACGTGTCGTGACGACATGAAGCGACGACATGTCGTCTGCTGCTGCTGCGTGCAGTTGGCTGCCAACTTGTACCTCTATCCGACAGACACAGGGTGATAGGTGAAGACTTGACAAGTTTCAATCATAATTTTCTATGTGTTTATTTTTATTATTATGCCGGTTGTACTGGTTGTGAAAATGGGTAATTTTTGTTACAGAACAGTTAATTTTTCGTATTATCAGATAAGACTCATTTGCTAGATGACAGTTAGCCACATTATTCAAATAAAGTCATGAAACAATCTTTATTACGACACATGTTCAATGGAAACTGTAGAGGGGACCTTTAGTGAGATAAAAATAAATTACTTAGCAAGTAGGAAGTATATTTTATTCATATAACAATCCCAGCATAAAACCGCTAGTTCCTTGTGTTGATTCTGTAGACTCGGCTAGAACTGAAAATAAATTGTTGAAATCAGTTTATATATCTATACTAGCTTTATATTATATATTCGTCGCTTCATTCTTCAGATATAATGTTTACTAAGTAGTCCCTTTATCCTACAGGCAACATCGCACGATTTCAGAGAGTAATTCGATATTTTTCTTTTTTTTTTTTTTTTTTTTCGACTACCCACTGTACGGTTCTTCCATCTTGTCTGTGTGTCATTGTTCATTCCTTTTTCGTGCGAGGCAACGAGCGCACACGCCTAATAAAAAATGCCGAAACGTAGTGTAGAGGAGAAATTGGAGAGATACAAGCACAAGATTAGAAAATTAGAAGAAAAAGACAAGTATAAGGAGAAGTGTCGGCGTCGAATAAGACGACCGTTGGATTCGTCTGAAGACGAAAACATAGCAGGTTAGTTGAACATTTTACTAAGTGTCACAAGTGTTTACATCAATTAAATAAGTGAAAATCGGGATTGACTGCGAGTCAATTGCGATAACATAATTAGCTGCGAGCTAATTATGAGTCATGTTCTCATGACAACCAAGTAGAAAATATGTGTAATCTTGAATAGATATGCCCATTAACTACAAATTATTGTCCGCGAGACAATATTAACGAAAAATGCGTTACATACCTACATACCTCCGTTATTCGTTCGCTATATTATTCTTATGTTTTATAGATACGAACGACGTCGAGCCCCGTGAACCACAAGATGGTCCGCCAACCCTCTCATGTGAAGAAGGTCAACTGGTGGCAACCCCTGCCAGGCTGGGTATACCAGACCACATAGAGGATCCGGCTACCCCGCCAGCTGAGACAAATCCAGAAGTTTTGGATCCGGAGTTATTGTCTGCGTTAGGGTCTTCTACGTCTTGTACACCAGACTTTGGCGAAGATGTCCATGAGAGCTTAGCTAGTTTGTGGACACCCATATTGAAGAAGGGATTAGCCAAAGAGGATAAAGATAGACTCATGAAAGAGCATCTTATACCCGCCAATTGCAAATTATTGCAAGCTCCAAAGTTGAACGCGGAGATCTCAGCCGCCGTATCAGACATAGTCAGAGGACGAGATAAAAAACTGGTTGGTTTTCAACAACAGCTAGGAAGTGGTACCGCAGCAATAAACAAAGCAATGGATACTTTGCTCAAAACAAATAATAAAGTTCTGGTCTTAAAAGATTTAAGCGACGGTTGTCGGTTGTTATCTGACTTGCACCACTGTGTGACTAAAGACAGAATAAAATTAATTACCCCGAGTCTGGAAAAGAACTTTCTTCACGTCATACAAGATTCAGAACGTGATGATACCCTATATGGTAACTCGCTGTCTGAAAAAATAAAAGCCAGTAAGGCCATTGAAAAACAAGGAACTCAAATAAGAAAAACAATGGTAAATCAGAAAAATATTATTCCTCAACCGTCGGTCACACATCCTGCCATCCAGGGAAACTGGTCAGGACCTCCTCGTTACCCGTCGAACAGGGGGGGGCGGGGAGGTCAGAAGAGACCACCAGTGACGCCACGTCGGTCATATCCATCGCAGTCTCAAGCGCAAGCGAAGAGCTACGCATCGAAGACCCGTGCATCACACTCGCAGCAGAAATAACCAAGGTACATGCAGGACGAATACGATTCTTCCTCAGTTGTTGGTCTCACATAACCAATAATGCAGTTGTGTTATCATGGATAGAACATGGTTTTACAATTCCCTTTTGTACACCAGTGACTCAGCCTATTGTACCAGTTTGCAACTTTACTTCTGATGAGGCTCGAAATATGCATGTAGCTATTAATAAATTATTAGAACTAGGGGCTATAACACGCAGTACTCCAACTCATGACCAGTACATATCAAAAATATTTTTGGCACCTAAACCTAATGGAGGCAAGCGATTTATTCTAAATTTAAAATCATTAAATAAATTTATTACACATACACATTTTAAAATGGAAGACTATCGGACGGCATCTAAGTTAATCCCTCAAGACGGATTCTTAGCAACAATTGACCTCAAAGAGGCATATTTATTGGTTCCTGTGTCCGAAGCCGATCAAAAATACTTACGATTTAATTTTCTAGCCCCTAATTCTAGGCATTTATGTACATACCAGTTCACTGCCATGCCGTACGGCTTATCAGTGGCACCAAGAGTGTTCACAAAAATCATGAAGGAGGTTATAGCCTACCTTAGAAAAAAGGGACACAAATCAGTCATATACTTAGACGATATATATTATATGTATAGGTAATAATTACGAGGAATGTGCTATTAATGTACGTGAAACCATAAAACTTCTAGAATGTTTAGGTTTCGTAGTTAATTATGATAAGAGTTCATTAAAACCATCTAAAATATGTAAATTTCTGGGATTCGTGTATAATACACAGGATATGTCCTTATCGTTACCTAATGATAAACGTAATAGTATTAATCAGTTAGTTGAAAAATTCTCGAGGTTGCCAAAATGTACAATTCGAGAGTTTGCGCAGTTAATAGGTGTTCTGGTCGCAGCTTGTCCAGCAGTGCGTTATGGGTTTCTATATACAAAATTGTTAGAACGTCAGAAATTCCTGGCATTACAACAATATAATAATAATTATGAAAATAAGATTAATATACCCGAAACGGTTTTAGAAGACCTTAATTGGTGGCGTAATCATATTTTCACAGCCATGTGTCCTATTAGAAATCAGAATTATACAAAAGAAATATATTCAGACGCTTCTAGAACGGGGTGGGGTGCTGTTTGTAGTGGCGCAAAAGCCCATGGCAAATGGAAAGCCATAGAAACGAAACACCATATAAATTACCTAGAACTTCTGGCCGTATTTCTAGGATTAAAAAGTTTCGCCAGTAATGACTATAATTGTGCAATATTGTTGAGGGTAGACAATACCACAGCAATAAGTTACATAAATCGCTTAGGCGGGATTCAGTTCCCGCATCTAAACGATCTGACAAGACACATTTGGCAATGGTGCGAGAAGCGTAATATTTGGTTGTTCGCATCTTACGTGAACACGAAAGATAATTATGCTGACGAAGAATCTAGAAAGATTAACCCCGATACAGAGTGGGAGTTATCAGATCACGCTTATAGAATTATTAAAAGACACTTCGGTTGCCCTGATATTGATCTCTTTGCTTCTCGCGACAATGCCAAATGTGACTTGTTTGTTTCTTGGAAACAAGAACCAGATGCATACGCCGTAGACGCTTTTACTCTAAACTGGCAATCAAAATACTTTTACGCTTTCCCGCCTTTTTCCTTAATTTTAAAATGTTTACGTAAGGTTATTGAAGATGATGCCATGGGAATTTTAGTCTTTCCCTATTGGCCTTCGCAGCCATGGTTTCCACTTTTACAAAGCTTACTTGACTCTCGTATACTCTATTTGAATCCTAGTAAATTTCTTCTTCAATCTCATTTCAGGGAGCACCATCCATTGCACACCAAGCTTACCCTGGGTGTCGCGAGGCTCTGCGGACGGCATTCATCCGCCGCGGGACCCCGCTCGACTCATTTAATCTAATGATGGCTTCGTTAGCCGATAATACTATCAAACAGTATAACGTTACACTAAAACTTTGGTGGCAGTATTGTTTTTTGCATAACATTGAAGTTTTTAGTGGTTCAAAAGCATCTGTTCTTTCCTTCTTAACGGAGCAATTTAATAAGGGTTGTTCTTACGGCTCCCTTAATAGTCACCGGTCCGCGTTATCGTTGATCCTTAACCTTAATGTAGGTTCCGATAATTGTATAAAACGATTATTGAAAGGAGCCTACAAACTTAAGCCCAATAAACCCAAGTACACTTGTACCTGGGACCCACAGTTAGTATTCAATCATGTGTCCAATTGGTACCCTAACTTAGAATTAAGTATCGAAAAAATCACTAAAAAGTTAGTTATTTTATTAGCACTCTGCACAGCTCATAGGGTACAAACCTTCTCTTTAATTAAATTAGATAACATATCAATTACTTCAAGCGGAGTTAAGATAGCCATAACAGATATTATTAAGACTTCTGCTCCCGGACGAGATCAGCCGGTATTGTTTCTGCCATTCTTTCGAGACAATATTAATATATGTCCTGCTTCAGTCCTCAAAGATTATATTTTTGTAACAAAAAATATGAGGACAACGAACGTAGGAAACCTTTTAATAACTTACAAAAAACCACACAAAGCCGCCACGGCTCAATCTATCAGTCGATGGATTAAGCACGTGCTGTCAGAAAGCGGTGTGGACGTGAATACCTTCAGTGCACACAGCACGCGACATGCCGCCACGTCGGCCGCTCGCGTCTCCGGACTCAGTATCGACATGATCAGAAAGACAGCTGGGTGGACCAGCACGTCTTCAGCTTTTGCCCGATTTTATGACCGACCAGTCCTAAGCGATGATGATTTCGCAAACGCTGTTGTATTTCCTAATACCTGATTATATTAAGCAATTATTGGTGATTGTAACAATAATTAAGAATTAAGTACAGATGTGATTCACAATACGTTTCAGTTTCATTAATAAAAAGAGACATTATTCGAACAAAACTTGTTTCTCTGAAAATCTACTTAGTAAACATTATATCTGAAGAATGAAGCGACGAATATATAATAGATGATCAAACGAACTTCCTGAAGTGAAGTTCGATCATTATTATATGAGTCGCTTCATTCGAAGATATAAGAACCCTCCTCTCCCATTATTAAATCACATTTCATACATTTCTGTAATTTAACCCAGAAAGTTTTGTTCATAACGAATCTCTAAAAAGAATGAACAATGACACACAGACAAGATGGAAGAACCGTACAGTGGGTAGTCGAAAAAAAAAAAAAAAAAAAAGAAAAATATCGAATTACTCTCTGAAATCGTGCGATGTTGCCTGTAGGATAAAGGGACTACTTAGTAAACATTATATCTTCGAATGAAGCGACTCATATAATAATGATCGAACTTCACTTCAGGAAGTTCGTTTGATCATCTATTATAGATCGATGATATAGATGATCTATTATAGATAGATGATATAGATGAAAGACAATAGTAGTGGAAACTGTTTATTATAAATATAGAGAGCAATGAAAGAGAGAGCCATGAACCAATTAAGCCAGTCCAGCTACATTAAAGTCTCACCTTGGCAAGATTTTTGAAGATATACATCTATACTAATATAATAAAGAAGTAAAGTTTGTTTTTTTGTTTGTATGAGGACTATGAGGTAATCTGTGGAAGTACTGGTCCGATTGCTAAAATTTTTACACCAATAGAAAGCTGCTGTGTTCTTGAGTGACATTGGCTATATTTTAAGTACGCGGGCGAAGCTGCGGGCTAAAGCTAGTGAACTATATGTACAAAAATATCTCGGCAGCCTGGCACTTTAGTAGCACTGTGCCTTATTTTTAAGCATCATTTATCTTTAAAATACTGCTGCATTATATGCGAATTTCAGTTTTATCGTAAAAATCGCATATAAGTTTTTAACGAATCCCTAATTGAAAGTGGATCTAAGATACTTGACCAAACTAAACATACATATTATGTGACATAGTACATCTACAATATCACATTGCCGAGATATTTGGAGTCAAACTTTTTACGAGACGATCTTTATATACAAATATCTGGTCAGGACGCTACATTCCAAGACAATTTTGTTTAAGAGTTTTCAACCCATAATCAGAATCATATGCACCAACCGTGGGCCAGTCATTTTAAATGTTTCGCTTTCATAACAACTAGCCCACGTTCAGTAAAGTTCATATTATATTAATTCCTGACCATAATTTGGATAAATATGGTTTGTGTCTTTGTGTTGGTTTAATCTTTCTTTGAACCTAGCAAAATTATACGTACCCTCTTTTATATAATTCTGTGCCACCTATATTCAATGCGCTTCCTGTACACCTGTTAAGGTTCAGCTGCGTAGTCGAGCTGCATGGGAATCCCACTAGGTTATGGTTGTACATTGAAGCTGCAAATATCTCGTAGGCTCGGTTATGGCTACAGGAATGTGTCAGACAGCCTGGTTGGTTGCTTCCGCCGTTCACATAGAAGTTAACATCGCCTATTGCAGTTCCAATACCGTTGGCAAGTAGACCTGAACCATCTGTGTGGATAACTTCAACGTAACTAGCGTCTGTATTCCGCAAACGTTGGGAATTGGTGCCCCAGCCACTTCCTGATGGGTCTAATCCTATAAAAGTGATGTCAAAAGAAAGCTTTAAAAAAATGTTTTGCAACAAGCATGTTACTAAATTCCTCGCCTAGATAGAAGGCCTGAGTCCTAACAGCGGGAATATTGTAATTCTGATTATGCTATGCATATTACTATACCAAGACGATTATTACTTACGGTTTTGCGGTCTAAATGCCACATAATTATAAGAATGTAATTTCGATGTCAGTAAGTACATTCTTATTGAAGTTAAGATATTAACCTGTAGGTCCTCGGTGGCACGAAAACGTGCCACTAAAAATGCATTATCTTTTAACTTTGAGAACCGCTGGAAAAAAATTGTGCCACCAAACCCCGACCGATTTAAAATTGTACTCTAGTAGTATAATTACAGAAGCAACAGAAACAGAGCAATAACAGTTTATATTATTGAAATTATTTATATTAATTTATTAATATTAATTATATTAAAATAAAAATAAATAATGGCGGCCCCCCCGGTGCTCGACAGGTTAAATTAATATAACTATACACACTAACATACCACACTTACCAGTGATTCTACCAACGCCATCAGTGTGTCTATATCCAAAATGTCCGACGTACCATCTACTAGCAATGCCGGCAATATGAGCTCCAAGACCAAATCCAACCACGTGTAGTTTGCTGATTGGTATAGACTGGTGTGCAGCCAGCCATATTAAAAAAAAGTCTAAATCACGAGCCACAAATGGTACTCTTGCTGAAGCGGTCGAGTAACTGTAGCTAGCATCTTTTTCCCAGTCTACAACGATGACGTTATGTGGTTCTTGAAACCTCAATATACCTAAAAGAAATAAATGCATTTGAGAAGTGTGCAGTGAATAGTTCAACGCAAGACTTTATTGTTGGCGTACTAAATAAAGAGGAAGCAAGGTTTGCTTTTTCACTGTAAACAATGTTCCTGTTAGAGTACTGTTAAAATAAATAGTAAAAAGAAGCGTCTTGAATGGCAACGAAATCAAAATCTTGTCATCCACAAATCTGTTCAAAAATTTCCAGTTTATCTGTTAAGTAGAACTATTAACGGCATGTAAGTAAAAGTAGTTCATATCTCACAACCATCATCTTTGTAGTTTTCTTTGCATTTAAACATTGTCTGTAAAAGTACTTACTATCTGTGATTAATGTATTAAATGGCGTTCTAGCACTTCCACGGTGCCCATGGATCAAGATGATTGTATTGATATCTCGATCAAAAAAACTGGAGCTTGCAACGCTGGATTCATCAGTTATTTCCTCGGGTACAGTTGGGTTATTCCTTCAGAAAAACATAAACATTTAATAAGTAATAAAAAAAAAACTACTTAATTTACATCTCTCTGGCCAACACAATCGATCAATTCTTTTAAAAGGCAGATGAAAAAAAAAGGGTATTGATAAGAGAGGCGCTTCAAAATAACGTGAGCAAGTCTAAATCACCGCTAACCTATCGTCATCAGCCGTTATCATTTTACTGTTCGACAAAAGCTTCTCCTACTCATAGAAATAAACGTCTAGAAATCAAGGCCCATTATATCCTGCTGTTACTAGTCACCTTACTAAGATTGTTGATTCTCTCAGTATGTGGGCACCTTAAAATTCCTACCTCTCTTAGGTACAGCCACAATACTAGATTTTACCAGTGGCTTCATCGAAGCCAATTCCCTTTTAGGTATAGGTATAGGTTTATATATAGGTAGGTATGACAATCTGGTAGTGTGGTTATGGATCTTCTAATTTTCATCCAAATGTAGCCTCTTACAATATAATGTTAGTAAGAAGGCAGGCTCGTTGGCATTACAGTTTGCTTATAATAAAGGCTACACTAATTACTTAGGTAGTCTGTCGTTAGTTAAAAAGTAATTTCATATTTTTATGTATCACTTACCTTGTGTATAGGAAGAACCTAGTTTCCGCTTGTACGCAGTACACTAGAACATAAAACAAAAATTGCTTAAAAAAAAATCAAAAATAAGTTGGGTTTGGCCCTTGGATTGCCCCCTGAACCGATATTTAAAAAACTTTAGGTAAAATGATTAAATTACGCAGACTCCTTCATTGTTTGAGCACGCCGTCATTACGGCGGTAACTCTCCTCTTTAAGGAGTGGTTGGAAAGAGGTCATAGCGTCCTCACCTTCGGTATGACGTGAATCCTTACCGGACACGGTAAGTTTGGGAGGTTCCTGCATTGGATTAGGATAGCCACAGATATCCTCGTAGGAAGTTTATCAATGTACTGTACCAAGTTTTATTTTTGCTGGATTACTGCAATTAGCATGCTAACATCTTAGCTTTACCACTAATGCAATGCGTTACCTTTCGATGCCAACTTAGTCAGGGTCTCTAAGGCATATTGCCTCAGCGTAGACTACATGGACACTAGCCTCTAGAAGCCTTGGAGAGACCAAGCACTCCTTACAGCTATACAAAAGACCATATCAGACACTTCCTAATTTATTTGTATATTATATTAACAGAAGATATAAAAAAACATGTACAGATATAATTACAATCTCAACACGTTTATATTCTGCAATCAAATTGATGAGAAACTATAGTTACAATATAATATAGCTATACGAGTACGAGTATATACAAGTATTTTAAAATTGGGACTCCTGGCTCTGTGTCTATAGATAAGTTTAGTAGTCGCGTAAAGTACTCGTACATCAAAAACCTCAGAAAAAACCGTCGCTGCCCTTTAGAAGTTTAACGGTGAAGTGTACAATAATATCCTAATAAGAACTAAGGAGGCATATCAACCGAGTTTGTACATTTTTGCACCGCGGATAGCTAAAGTTTTCTTATGACTTTTAATCATGGATCCAAAGGCATTCTTAGCACACTGTTTTATTTTTTTAGAATATACAGTACATATATGTGAAACAGGATCATAACACTGCCTATAGGTAATAAAGTTCAGTTGGAATCTACTTTAATGCTAAACGTACTTATGCTATCGAAGTCCATTCATTCTTTATATGTGGTGGTCACCCATCAACAGCTTGATTACGCTTAGGTGACTATACAATATTATGAACTTGTAAGAATGAAGTAAGTAAATCAACTTACCTGCCGTAACAGCCAAAATAATGGCTGGTTTCAACATAATTGTAGCCTAATCGATGGTTTTCTTACTGTGAAAAACATCTGAATTTGTTGGATTACTTTATACGTCGGTGACTATGATTCTCAAATAAGATTATCAGGTAACACACGATAATCTGAAGTTCCATTAGATATCAATTAGAAATAATTAAATAATTTTTGATAAAATCTAAATTTTTACATAGCGGCAAAGGTTAAAGCTTTATGATTCCAATCACTTACATGTAATATGTATGACTAAATGTTACATAATATTTATGAGATATATTTTATGAATAAACTAAATTATTTCAATGGTTTTGCCCGCTTGAAAATTGGAAATAATCCATTTCCAGGTACCGTGTGCGTGTAGTTTAAACCAAACCTTTTGAGCCGTGAAGATTAGGTAAGTACCTACACAGACCGAGTTACTTACTCGTTACTATAATAAATATGCATAGCTATGGTTGGATATACAGATCTCATAATACAAATTCAAGGTACCTATGTATTGTAATGGACCTCACCAATGCACACCATACTTCATTATCATTCTTTAATTTTATTGAAGTATGCTAAGAGCAATTATATAACGAAGACCACATGACCCGACGCGTTCTAGCCATAGAGGAGGGCAAAAGAGGAAGACCAACGACTACCTGCAGGCGCATCATCCTAAACGACCTTCTGACAATGGGACTAACACCAGAAATTACGCAAAATCGACTAGAATAGCGGAAGTGTACCAGAAGGGCTGACCCCAATTAGGAAACGAGCCAGGGGAGTAATTGATGAGTGTTAAGAACAATAATATCACAGATCTGTATTAGTTAAAATCTCAGTAGTCACGTTCGCTCAAGCAATAACATCTTTTACACAGTCCTTCTATCGGGTATTTTTATACTCTTCTATATATTCAGTCTCACAATTTTGCTTTCTCCACATTACCATACTTTGTCGACTTTCCAAGTAACTTTTCAATCACCGTTTGATAGGGTCAAGGTCACTCAAAGTAAATCTGGCTTCTATGTTTAACGAATGTTCAAAATCAGGGTACCACCGATTATACGAGTACGTTATCTTAGTTAATAAGCTTTCATAGTGGATCTTATGCCCTTTCCCTTTAATTCATATAAGTTTTTGAAGCGCATAGTGAGAAATATAATATTCAAAGCATTTAGTTAAGTCAGTACTAGGATCAAGATCTTTGAAATTCCCTATGAGTTTCCTTACTCTGCCAGAAGAACCCTTAGTTTACACCGCCCAGGAAATTTGGCCGATCATGATGCTGTGGTACTTAACTTGACTTAACTAGAGGATGGTAAAGGTAAGCATACTTAGTCACTACAAGCATGGACTCCGCTAACATACGAGTTATCCAGCTGCCTAGAACATTTATTAGAAAACAGAATGTATTCCTTTTTTCTACATTCAGTGTGAGAATTTTGCATTCTAATCAAAACATTGCCATACCGATCGTAAACTCCACTCGGTCATTTACTTCTTCTTAGTCTAGACCACCAACAAGTAAAGCCATATATATACTACAGAGTGGGATTGATAAGTAGGTAATATAGGCAATTCATTTCTTCTTCTTCCTGCCCTTATCCCATATTATTTGGGGTCGGCGCAACACGTTTTCTTCTTCCATTCTGTCCTGTCATTCATCCATCTTTTCTTTGGCAATTCATTTAATACCAATAATATAAGCAAAACTTAAAGTCGAACTTTAAGCAACTCCTAATTGTTTGAGCCAATTTTAATGCATTGCGTCTACTCAGAGAGGTAACTTTTAAGGATTGCCAGTGCAGGATCTCTTACTTTCATTCTTTGAAATTTAGTTAGCAATGTAATGCATTATAAGCGGTTTTACTACAATACAAGTAGGTACCTACTTTTAGGTAGTTTAATTCATGAATCCCCGACCGGTCCCATGAGACCGCGCTGTTATTGTTTTACTATTGTGTCTCGTTTAGCGGGTATGTGATAGGTTAAGAAATGAGGCATTTTTTTCAAAATTTTTGACAATAGTAGAAGGGCAGATGAAGATCTGCACGAGAAAGTCCAACTGTGCGTTATCCCGGAGATATAGAACGCCATAGGTTGGGTCCCGAATTAACCTAATTCGGGACCCAACCTTTTTCTTTATGCTGTGACAATATATTAGAAGTTAAAGTTAATGAGTGTTTCAGTTTCTACATTAGAAACTGTTGCGAAAACGGAACACGCGGTTTGGACGTAAAGCTCTACTGTCACAGTTTTATCAAATGCCCCGTGAAAGAAAATGATTGTGGCACATGCTAAAGTCGTCATCCAGTCTGTAAACTGGTCATTAGTACAGATTATGTTAAACAGCGAAGCCAACACACTGCCTTAAGATAGACCGTTTTGTTAATGCCATCCGCAGTTTTCTGTTTAGAAGCGCCTAAAGGCGATGGTTGAGCAATAGTTCGTTTAAAATGTTTTTATTGTAGTTTGATTTTAGTGTTATAACTTTTGTATTTATTGTTTCGGTACGAAAACCTTGAAAAATGACTGAATAAGTAGGTACATTTGAATACCAAAATATTTTATGCTTACATTATAGTCATGGTTGCCAACCTTGTCAGTCGAAGTATTATAAATCGTTACGGTACTCAGAAAACATAAAAGTCTGACACAAGTTTCAAAGAGTTTGAACGGTAGTTCTCCATTTCAGTCATCCGGTTAGATTGAAAGCCGACGTAATATAATTCGAACAAAACAAGGCAAATTAATTGTTATAATAGACTCAGATACTAGTCATACCAAATTAGGTACTCGTAGTTAAGAATCTAGTTAATTACAAGTATGCCGCTTAATTTTTACTGAATGATTTCTTTAGTTACACTTAATCTGATTAGGTGGGTATCATTAAAATTTGGGATTACATAGTATTGTAATTAGGTATGGTTATGAAGTCATTACAAATACAAGCTGTGCTTCTGCACTGTATGTGTAAATGTGTAAGCTTTACTTGCGTAAATTTCATCATCACCATCACGTGGGATCGCAGGTTAACAACATTGCATCGCATTGGTTAACACAATGGCCTGTGCATACTACTCTGTCAAGAAAGTACCGGGAAAAAGATCAATAATACACAAAATGTCTGTTATTCATCCAAATTTATTTTATCACCTTCAAAGTATGCTCCTTTAGAAACGATACACTTGCGCCAACGAATAATCCATTCATCAAAACATTTTTTAAACGTTGCTTCCGGAATTGAGTTCAGTTCTCGCCGCGAATTCTCCTTTATGTGAGTGAATTTCAACAACTATGATTTGTTACCTAATTTTGGTGGAAAAATTTGTTTCAGGTTTTTTTAATAATCTAAGATATTGATAAGCAAGAGATACGTATTCAGGTACATAAAATGTAAGAGAAATTTATTTATTCCTGAAAGCTTCTAATATATTGTCGACACCAGAATTGGTACGACACCAAAATTGATATCTGACACCAAAATTAGAAATATTGACACCAGTTCCTCTTTCTTTTCTTCTTAACTCCTCTAGTTTAACGGGATCATTCCTAATTCTTTCTTTTCTCTTCCTTTCTGCCATCCTTTTCCTCTCCAAGCACTCTGCGTATGTCAACTTTGAATTTCTTTTCTTTGTCATGCTGGAAAACAAATAATAATTATCTAAATTATTCCAGGGCCCCGGCAACACTTTCAGATCACGCATAGCCCCAATAGATTTCTACCCTTTTGGGCCCTTGCGGGTGCTGACAACTCTTTGAGGGGCGTGTGGAACACTACGCGCCGTCGACGACTTAGGTTCGGTCTGGACTGTTACCAGACGGTTAGACGACGAGCTACCCATTGCTAGCCGTCCGCAAACACGCGCCTACGGTGGCTCGAAACCGGGATCGATATCCCGGCGGCTGGGGCGCGAGGGCCATTGCCTCGCACTTGCAGCCGCCTCTTTTGCTAGCAGTAATTGCTTGGCAAAAGGAGGCGACCGCCTGCTTCTCCTCGCACCGGACCATGAACTATACCTTGAAGGCCTGGCGCGAGAGGTCGCTGCCACCAAACAACCCCACGAGGATGTGGCGTTGCTCTGCTCAAGCGGAGCACAACTCTACCAGTCGTGTCCTCTCAGCGGTCCACACAATGGTAACACCCAGGCGTTTTATTCGCACGAATCCAGTATAGGAATCTTCCGAACTGACCATGTCCACATGAGCACCTGCGTCATGCGGAAGGTAAGGACTTTTCCTCCAAATCCCACGGTGGCAGGTCAGCAAGGAGGTTCGCCGCTTCGCGGGAAACTGTGTCACCTCCCCGCACCATCTGGATGGCCATGACCCTCTGGCTTGCGTTCAGCTTGGCCGCAGGTCGCTTTGACCGAACGATTTTATGACCAAACGATCTTATTATGATTCGTTTTCGTTTGTCTTTGAATTATAGCCTACGTACTACCACCAAAATCACCAAAATTGAACCACCAAAATTAGAATCTTGTTGAATATGTTTATTTAAAAAAAAACTACTAAAATTATACTCTTTATATTTGTATACTTTTGAAAACATACCTTAACCTTTTTATTATAAATTTAAATTACAACACCGACCTAATCATAAAACGTTTTTAAAACATTACACCAAAATTGCAGGTTTTTTGTCCGATTACTAAGAAAAGACTTACTTACATTTTTGGCGGAAAATCACAGCGGGATGACACACCTCTATCACTGCTGCGCGTTAGTGCCTGACTAAATGAAGTTTACGTTGGGAGCGTTGTCCTTCTAGGTTTATTCTATACGAGTCACTTAATGATTAGATTACTCCCACCAAAATTTAAAATTTCCTGCGGACAGTCTTTTTTGATTTTCTCTAGGATAAAGTAATGCCCTAAATATAAAAATAAAACTGTCATTAGATAGAAAAAATAATGCTGAATACAAATAAAATTAGTAATTTTTAG
Source organism: Mythimna separata (assembly GCA_030763345.1). Taxonomy (NCBI): domain Eukaryota; kingdom Metazoa; phylum Arthropoda; class Insecta; order Lepidoptera; family Noctuidae; genus Mythimna; species Mythimna separata. The sequence goes on from CM061180.1 coordinate 14,014,448, forward strand.
TAAACTAGTGTAGTTTCGTTCAAGATGTGGTCGTCCCCAAAAAAACAGATTGTGGACGCGCCACCAAACTTAGAATTATGCTAAATAATTATTTTTCATTTTACTACAAAAATGTTATCTACTAAAATATTGACGGCCTGATCAAGATAAGTACGCCTTCTATCTATAGAAAAAAAAACTTCGTTGTACGTTTACTTTAAGATATGATTTTCAGCTGCACCGCTTAAATATTATGCTTGAGAAATTCACTCATGTCTTCTATCGATTGAAAACGAGTGCCACGAAGTGGTAATTTGAGTTTAGGAAAAAAAAAATCAGCAGGAGCCATATCTGGTGAATATGGTGGTTGCTGGATGGTATTTGTTGGTCAAAAATTCGTTCACAATGATAGCCTTGTGCGAAGGCGCATTGTCGTGGTGCAAAATCCAAGAATTTTCTTTCCACAAATCTAGCCTTTTTGTCGAATTTGCTCTCTTAAACGCCGCATAACGCTCAAATAATATTCTTTATTTACTGTTAGACCTTCTAGTAAGAATTCAGAGTGAACAACACCGCGATAGTCAAAGAAAACAGTCAACATGACTTTGACTTTTGATCGATTTTGGGGTGGTTTTTTCGGTTTCGGTTCAGTTGGAAGGCGCCACTCCGAAGCTTGTTGACTAGTTTGCATGTCAAACTCGTAAACCCACGTCTAGTCACCAGTAACAATGCGTTTCATGAATGTTGGGTCCAAACTGACTCGTTCTAGCATGTCCTCAGCGATTTTCATGCGATTGAGTTTTTGGAGAAAATTCAGATCTTTTGGGACTAGCCGAGCAGCAACATGTTTCATACCCAAATGATTAGTTAAAATGGTAAGGATCGACTCGTGAGATACAGAAAGTTCGGCGGCTATCTCTCTCAAAGTTGAATGGGGATTTTCAGTCACTATTTTCTTCACTTTTGCGATGTTAACTTCAGTTGCAGACGTTGACGACCTACCAGAGCGAGGCAAATCTTCCATCACATCTCGACCGCTTTTGAACACTTTGAACCACTCATAAGCACGAGTTTTTGATAAAGTCGATTCACCGTAAGCCTTCTGTAACATTGACACATCAGTGACTCCGAACACGAAATTCCATTGGCGATGCAAAATTTAAGACAAACTATTTGTTCGATATTTTTGTCCATTATGAAATTCGCAATACACACTATTATATAATATTACTAAAACCAGCACTGTATTTAATATAAATAACAGATGCAACTCAAACTCCGCGCCAAAATGGAAAACAGTTGTGTCAATCTAACAACTACAAAAAAAAACAAAAATTTTAATTTGGAACCATAAACAAATCATCCATTCCCGATACTTTTTTGACTGAATGTATGTGTTATACATCTCTGTAACTGTATAACAATACTCCGCATCTTCATAGATTATACGCCAGAATCTATGAAGATGCGGAGTTTATTTTATGTAAACTGCTTGGCAATGTGAAGTGACAACTGGACGAAGAAAAAGTATGATTGAGCTGAACCTTATCCTAACTAGTATAACGGTATAAGTTGTTAATCCTGATGATAAAGCCTTCATTTTAGACTATGATAAATTAAGACTGCTATAGTTCCAGCTGGAAGTTGTCTAAAAAACTTTAGCTTGCTGGGGTAGATCTGTCAAATAAAATAACCACAATATGAAGAAACTGATCTTAAGAAAAAGTCATTAAGCTATTTTCAGAACAAGTAGGTGTGGTGTGGCAGTCCCACCCCATGAGGAGATGCAGTAGATTAGGACAGACTGACATTGCGCTAGCGTAGACAGTTCGTATGATCTCAGAGTCCGGTACGTGTCGAAGGTTTTTATTAGGTTTCAAATTCATTCAAAAACATTACATACTAGTAATGTTTTTGAGTTCGTAGATAATATCATCTATTGTTACACCCAGGTATTTAGCTGATTTAGATTTATTAATATGTAATAAATTTACAAGTTGTGGTATAGTGTGCGATTAAGTGGAATAAGGTAGGAATGTTTTGTAACGAGAAAATTAGAAAAGTTTTAGTGGCAGTTAGTCAAAATTAGAAGCTATGACGCAAGCCACTAGCATGCCTTGTTAAAACGTTCTTGCGCAGAATTACAGACTCTGTCTGTGATGTCTTCAGAAATGTGTAATCAGCGTTTAATTTTGTCACCAGCGTAATTCATAAACTCCTTACCTGGTGTCTTCCTAATTGCTAAAGGTTGTGCCGCAAAGTCAATGATACGACTTTGCAAATTCACAGGGGTTGTAAATGGAGCACAAAAAGAGATATGGGTCCAAAATTTAGTCTTGAGGGACTCCGAAAACCCCACATCGATCTTTCCCTGCTCATTGTTTCGATTATCCTTAGACTTTGCTTACGAGTTTTAAGGTAGTCCTTAAAAAGGAGCAATACCAAACCTCTTATTCCCATGGTGGAGACCTTTACTAAGAATTTAATAAGAGAGACTATGTCAAAGGCTTTAGGTAGCTCTGAATTAATATTCAGGCAATTTTTCTCATTAAATTCCATTGCAATGATAATAAATATATCAGTATTGTTTGTCGATTTATCTGTTGTAAACGCTTACAAGACATCCACTAGTAACTTATTATTTTCTAAGAAAACAAACCTTTTTTATACTTAACTAAATGTGGTAATTTAAGTCACTTTATTACTTATAGTTTATATTTTCTTAGATTTTTGACAGGGTTTATAGATCTAAGCTATTGATACGTTCCTTCACTATTTTCTACTCATGTGTATTGGTATTACTATAAATTGCTTGCAGGCAAGGGGCAACATACCTTAAATTATAGCATCTATTTGTACAGGATATCCTTTTTGCTTCTCCTTTTTTTTAAATTATAATAAATATAGACACGTGCCCGACAATAATAAAAAAAACAACTACAGGTACCCAAAGTAGATACAACGACTATAGAAGGTGTGAGAGACGATAAATACACCATCACATTCAGTACCTGAAGGAATTATGCGTTTGAGCCAATAATATAAACTAACTAAAAGCTGTATTTCTATCCGTCCATAATTACTGCAGTCTGATAGCAGGATAGCAGCTTCAGTTGGTGCTGTACGACTGTGTTTGTTTTATGTACTAGTAAACATTTTTTTTTTGAGGTGAGAAATCATCAAATGACTTCTCCCAGTCTACAGTAGAGTGAGAGGGTGCGTCAGAATTTTACTGGCTAAAACCGACCTCTAATCGAAATACGAACCTCTCGAACTAGCCATGTTCGATGAGTACTATCGTTAAGGAAAAGGTGACAAACACCGTCTCGCCGCTCCAGTCACTCCTGAAAGACATCACTTAAGGGGGATGTTCCAGCTTAGCCCGCGAAATTCAAATTTTCTTACGTTTTTTGCAATTTGAAAGTCAGTGATAAGTTGTATAAAGTTAAAAATACTTAAGCGGCTGTAAACCTACGCCTAAGTGTAGGAACGATTTTTTCGAGGTCAAAAACGTTCTTGCAACTAAGTGAGCTTGGAGGCTTGTATTGATGATTTTTATGTTTATAATTATGTAACTAGTTACGTTTTACAACCGCTTAAGTATTTTTAATTTCATACAACCAACCACTGGCTTGCAAATTGCAAAAAACGTAAGAAAATTTGAATTTCGCGGGCTACCTGAAGCATTCACCTTAAACGCAAATATTTCGGTGGTCTGACTATTCTATTCGGCTATTGGAAATTACAGGCAGAAACTGTAGCTATATAATGTGTGTACATCTATTTTTTACATAAGAATAGTAGACACGTATTTGAGGATATACTAAAAATAATGTTATGGATATAATACTACATGATATTGACATTTCTTTTAATACCTATTATGAACATATCGACACACCATTCAAAGTAATATCAAGAATAGTGTAAGTCATTTAAACACATACCATTACATTTTGTGTAAAAGATGCAAAGAATTTTTTTGTAAATAGTGTCTTTTAGTTTCTTTACGTATATTTGCGTTATCAATTAGAGCAAAGTTTTGCTTAAATAATGACTATCTGTGGCGGTCAAGAAGATGTTATCTTACAAAAAATTCGTTAATGAGAAAAAAATTTGGAGACACTGACACAAAAATAAATGATTTGGCAAATTAAAAGTCAATTTATTCACAAATAAATTTCAACTTAAACTTCGACTAGCTCCTCGTGTTGATTCTGTAGACACTGCTAGAACTGAAATAAAATTGTTGAAATTATTTACACGATACGTTTCTTACCCACATATAAAAGTGGATGGAACAAAAGTTTTTAATTATGCCAAGTACATAGTAGTAGTAAGTACGTATTAAATATACAACATACTTATAAAATGTTCTTCATTATTCCTCTGTCATTATTACACACTCACAATTAAATACACTCGCACACTCACTCCAACTCATGCGCACTCGCCTTAATATTCACTCGGGCACTCACCACTTCACTACAATACCATGTGTGGCATATCTAGTTTTTGTATAATTTTATTATCTTCATATTGGCTCCCATTATACAGTGCCTATTTTGGAAGCCCAGTGACTTCAAATACGACTTATAACTATGATGCGTTGATCAATATACATGAGTGTAGGTTGCAAGTGGAACGTATCATACCAAAGCACAAATTACTTCCTAAAAAAGAATTGGGATTGGGTCTCTCACTAATAATTTTAAAATCATGTTAATTACTTTCATAATTTGAAAAATATTATAATGCAGCGCAGATTGGGTCTCTCACTTAATGCGTTGCATTATAATATTTTTCAAATTATGTACGTAATAAACAATACCCCAATATAGTTGGGAAAAAGTCTAGGTAGATGATGATGTAAGTAATAATATATGAACAACATGGTATTCTCAGGACGATTTTGTGATTTTTATATTGCACTCATTTTACTGCAGTATCACTGTACGCCACATCCATAGCCCCATTTATCAGCTTCATCGGGAGCACACACATTTTTTTAACCAACGGCGCATATTAATTGAAACTGCATTATATGAGAATGGGTAGAAAACGGAAAAGATGTTAGAAAACTGCGCTCTGGAGACCAGTCTAGTTGCCCTAAGCTGAGGTTCTGTCTACACATGCATACGAATGCATAATATACAGCTTTATTTATTATTGAAGTTAATAAAAGTACGTACCCTCCTTTATATAATTCTGTGCCACCTATATGTAACAAACTTCCTCTACATCTGTTAAGATTCATCTGCGTAGTCGAGCTGCATGAGAATCCTACAAGGTTATGATTGTATATGGAAGCTGCAAATATCTCGTAGGCTCGGTTATGGCTACAGGAATGTGTCAGACAGCCTGGTTGGTTGCTTCCGCCGTTCACATAGAAGTTAACATCGCCTATTGCAGTTCCAATACCGTTGGCAAGTAGACCTGAACCATCTGTGTGGATAACTTCAACGTATCGAGCGTCAGTATTTCGCAATCGTTGGGAATTTGCGCCCCAGCCACTTCCTGATGGGTCCAGTCCTAGAAAAGCAAAATAAAATAAAAGTTTTATGATAGTGAGAGTGTTACTATGAGGTTTTGCGGCCCTCATGCCGTATAATGAAATACGAGTATATGTTTGATGTAGATACCTTACGAAGTAAAGGTATTAAACGAAAAAAACACAACCATATCAAAGATAACCTTTCCTTCGGTCTACCCGCTGGCTTGTGTGATTGGATCGCCGACTTCATGAGGGATCGATCTATCCGAGTAGTTATTGATGGTTGCTCTTTCGGACAAATGTTTATTAACGCTGGGGTCCCTCAGGGGTCGGTACTCCGGCAACACTGTTTTTGCTGCACATAAATGATCTTCTTAAGCCTTTGGGTATGCAGACGACAGCACTGTTGCTGAGAGATACGTGTCCAATGCACGCGCTAGTGGGTCACAGATCCAGTCTTTCCGAGAGGCCATGGTTGAGCGCTTGAACTCGTCCTTGAAGGCAGTTTCTGATTGGGGCGATGCCAATCTGGTCAAGTTCAATGCTGCAAAAACCCAGGCGTGTCTTTTTTCCGCTAAACGGAGTCAATTCTACCCGGCTCCATCTTTCCGGGGTGTAACCGTTCCGACCACCTTGAGCTTCTTGAAGTAACACTCTCGTCTACTCTCAATTTCGGCTCATACATCGAGGCAAAAGCCCAGCTGGCCACTAAAAAATTGGGGATCTTAGCAAAAGTGAGACGGTACTTTACGCCGGAACAGCTGCTCAACCTGTATAAAGCGCAAGTTCGATCGTGTATGGAGTACTGGTCTCATCTTTGGGATGGGCCTGCCAAATACCAGCTTGATGCACTTGAGTCGATTGAGAAGCGAGCCAAGAAGATCATCGGTAATGATACAGTTGTTGAGTCGAAACTTCAAAGTCGCGATACGCACAAAGCGGTTTGGAAACACATTTATTATGCGTACAGCTAAGGAGTGGAATTCCTAGCCGGAGTCTGTGTTTCCTGATAGCTACTCCTTAGGAGTCTTCAAGTCAAGAGTAAATGGGTTACTTCTAGGCAAGCGTGCTCCATCGTCGGCCACATCATCGCTTACCATCAGGTGAGATAGTGGTCAAACGCGAGCCAATGTATAATAAAAAAAAAACAGTATAATTTAGTTTACGTACCAGTGATTCTACCAACTCCTTCAGTGTATCCATATTGCTCGCTGAACCATCTATTAGCAATACCGGCTATGTGAGCTCCAAGGCCAAATCCAACCAAGTGACAATTACTGACTAGTACAGATGAACTGATAAACCGTATTAATAAATTTTCCAAATCACGAGCCACAAATGGTACTCTTGCTGAAGCGGTCGAGTAACTGTAGCTAGCGTCTTTTTCCCAGTCTACAACGAGGACGTTATGTGATTCTTGAAACCTCAATATATCTAAAAGAAACAGTAGAATTTAATTTTATAGAATAAATAAGCACAAGGCTTTCAGTTGATCCAAAAACTAAAGAAATATAAATAAGGGTTTACTTGACATGACCTAAAGGAGTAAAGTGTGTGTAAATCTGTGCAGTGACAGTAAAACCTATTCGAGTACTGTTTAACGGCCGAAATTAATAATCAATCCATCACATATCGGAGATTGAAAAACAAATGAAACAACAGAAAACATGTAAATTTTTGTATGGTGGCATTTGTTTTTCAATCTCCGATATGTGATGGATTGATTATTAATTTCGGCCGTTAATTAATAATATAATATATCGACAGTTTATAACTATTTAAAAAAAAACGATAAATAGTCAATAGAAGCATCTTGAGAGAAAGTAATGCGAAATCTGTTCTTATAAAAAACCAACTGTTAAATGAAATTAATAATTTATGGGATTACGGGCAGGTGAGATATATCATCATTTTGGTACTTCTGCCTCAAGTCGAGTTAGTAAAGCGTGTCTTCTTCATCCAAACATCCCTATTTATCGGTCACCTTAGAAGTGACTGCACTTCTTTCAAACATGGTTTGTTTAATGTGTTGAGCTGGTACTTACTATCTTTGATTAATGTATTGAATGGCGTTCTAGCGCTTCCACGGTGTCCGTGGATCAATACAATTAAATTGTTATAAGCAGAGCTACCCCAAATGCTGTTATGCTCTGTTATTTCTTCTGGCACAGATTGACTATCGCTGAGAAACAGAAATATAGTATTTTGATTATTTTTATTTGCAGCATAAAAAATGTATGTAGATTATTGATAAAGGCGATGGTGAATGCGATTTCAAAATAAAAAGGTTAAACCATCGCCTACTCATCATCATTAGCTTTATCAATTTGAAATTAACTTCTCTAATTGCAAAACACCAACAGGCTTAGCAAAGTTGATAATCTACAAAACGTATCTTCTCAAAGTTAAGTTACGTTGTCGGAACCGACAAAAAAAAAATTCGTAGCCAAGTTCACGTCATTTAAAATGATAGCAACATTTGTACCATGTGTATCGCTACATCCTATAGTTTCATGGTATTTATAAATGGTAGTCTAGTAGGTCAAATTACAATAATTTTGAAAAGCTCTAACGAAATTACCAAGTTATCGCTTTTTAGAATCGCTTAAACCGAAGCATTACCGATTGTGGAAAGAGATTCGATAGGGAATGGACAGTATTTGGTAAGGCCTGCTCGGCTACTCATAAGAATCTTGCGCAGCCCATAGCTATGAATAGCCACTGCAGTAGTCGTGTGACGGATCTTAGGTACTGACTGCGTGAAGAGCAAGGTCCTATATCCTGCTGATGCTAATTTAAATACCCACGCTATGCTATTTAAATACCTATACGTAGCACTTACCTTGTGTATAGGAAAAACTTAGTCTGCGCCTGTACACAATACACTAAAACATAAAAATGTTGATTAAAATCATACGAAAATATAATGATAAATTGAATTCAACCCCGAGCTTGCTTTTCGAAAATCAAGAAACCCAGGGTCCTAAGGGGCGACTTTTTAAAGCGATGCAGTAGCGCGGCTGCCGCGCGTTAGCAGCGCTACAGCCGCGATGCAGTCGCTAGCGGCTTACCACGCCACGATTCTCAGTCGCGATGCAAACGCGCGTCAGCCATGCTACTGCATCGCGACTGCAGCGCGGCTAACGTGCGACCGTGTACCGTTTGTATGTAGACTGCTTTTGTTTTTCATTCACGTGCCACCCTCCCGTCCTCTCCCCGCTGTCGTGTGACACGGTCGCGCGGCAACCGCGCTACAGACGCGATGCAGTAGCGCGTTAAGTAGCGCTGCTGACATGCGTTTCAAATGCGACTGTAGCGAGTTAGCAGCCACTGCTCAGCCGCGCTTCAAAAAGTCGCCGTGGGCGAGGGCCCTAAAAGCCATTCATTCTATTTAGGTATAATATAATGGATAGTAACCCAACAACAGCAACAACTTTAATCGACCGACCTGTGTTACTATGCAGTAGTATTATATTGCAGCAGCAAGTAGTAACTTGTATAATTTAATCTACACTAATATAATAAAGAGGTAAAGTTTGTATTTTTGTTTGTATGAGGTAATCTGTGGAAGTACAGGTCTGAATGCTAAAAAAATTTTCATCAATAGAAAGCTGCTGTATTCCTGAGTGACATAGGCTATATTTTATATACGCGGGCGAAGCTGCGGGTTAAAGCTAGTACATAATAAAGAAAGTAAATGAACTTACCGGCTGTAACAGCCAAAATAATGGCTGACTGCAACATTATTATTGCTTAACTGATTGTAGTCTTACTGTTCAAAACTTACGAATTAGTTTTATTTATATATGTCACTGATTGTTATTTAAAAATTAGTTTATCAGATGATAACTATAATCTAAATTTCCATTACAGAATAATTAGATCATTATGATAAAATCTAAAATTGTAACCGGCGGCAAAAGATAAAACTTATAGATTCTCACTGTTTACCTATAATTATGAATCACTAAATTACTGTTAGTTTTATTCTATAACCAGTGTTGCCAGTGATGACCTATGGGACAGAAACGTGGTCGCTCACAATGGGCCTCATCAGAAGGCTTAAAGTCACCCAAAGGGCAATGGAAAGGGCTATGCTCGGAGTTTAATTGCGTGATCTCATCAGAAATGAAGATATCCGCAAGAGAACCAAGGTTACCGACATAGCCCGAAGAATCGGGCACATTGTTCGTAGAACGGATGGTCGATGGGGACGAATGGTTTTGGAGTGGCGGCCACGTACTGGAAGACGCAGCGTTGGAAAGCCTCCCACAAGGTAGACCGATATCGTTCACGTTAAATTCGGAAATCAACCCAAGGAAACATATTCCCGGGTTAACCTAGACATGTTTAATATACCTAGGTAACTTTTAACAATAACAATAAATAACAAGATCAACAAGAAGAGAAAAAGAAGAGTAGAACTGACCCGGAATAGATTCCAGGTTACGACGGTTTGCCGCGTCTCGTGTCATTCCGTCTTAAGATTATTATAGAATCTCGAAGACAGAAGTCACGGTTTTTACTGAATAGAACTAAATAATGGACACGTAATTTTTTTTTTTGTAATTTACGAAATACTTTATTTTTAGCTTAAACCTAACTATGTTCATATAATACAAAAATATAATATACACTCAGGCGTCGGAGTACTCCACATCTAATTATGTCATGGAAAGGTGTGTTTTAAAATACTTCTGCCTTATAATATATCGTCACCCTCCCGGCTAACTGTCCTAACTAGCAATTGATGTTTTTCCAGGGCAACTGTTTTTCGGTCGGGCGTTACAGTCAAATTACTGTAGTTGCGATAGTTGTGGCTTTATCAATTATTTAAAAAGTTTTTTATATAGCTCTTGGCTTATTCTTTAAGTTAGTAGTCGCCCTAAAGCCCTAAGGTATCTATTTATTTATTCATATTAATTTGAAGCAGATACGTCTCGCAAAACCAAATACGTGATTATCTCCTAAACGGTAAACGATACAGATACGACGATTAAAGAGAACTTATTCGAAATATAGCTAAGAACGCGTAGGTAATGTTAGTGCAGATACGTCAGTTTGTGAGATACGACAGTTAGCGGGGAGGGCGACGATATGTATACTGGAAATTAACAACTTTCTATATAATAATTTAATTATTGTAATAATTAATTCCCAACTACACTCCACGGTTTTAAAAGATTATAAAGCTACTTGTCAAATTCAAATAATTTTCATCCCTTGCTAGTATAAAAACCAGCCAAGAGCGTGTCGGGCTACGCTCAGAGTAGGGTTCCGTAGTTTCCCGTCCGTCACAATAAGTGTCCCCTACTTTTCAAAAACTGTTCGTCCCATCAAGTTCAAAATAATTTTCCTAGAAAGTCTCTATAAAGCTCTACTTTCGAGATTTTTTTCATCTTTTCTAAAGTTATGGTCCAAAAGTTAGAGGGGGGACATTGTTTTTTACTTTTGATTATTTCCGAAATTATTGATAATATTATCAAAAAATGATTTAAGTAAACCAATGAGGGATTTTTGAATACCTATCTAACATTGTATCACACGTTAGGGTTAAAATAAAATAAAAATTACTTTCCTCTTTACTAATACTATATTATACTAATTTGGGTAGACCCCCTACATGGGCTACCCAAATTGCTATATTTTTCCAATTTTTATTTTACCACTTGGTCGGCGTGATTGATATACATATTGGTACCAAATTTCAGCTTTCTAGTGCTAACGGTGACAGAGATTAAGCGAGGACGGACGGACGGACGGACAGACATGGCGAAACTATAAAGGTTCCGTTTTTGCCATTTGGCTACGGAACCCTAAAAGTGTCGTAGGGTGACTCCAAGCAGGCTTGCGGACAGCAAGTAATAGGTTAACCACCGCGCGATAAACTCAAGATCTCGACAGCGTGTTGTGTTCCTTGCGCACCTCTAAAAGATTGTCGGGACCCGTTGGGGCCGGAATGTGAGTTCGACAAATGGAACAAAACTGTAATGCGACTGATCTTATTTTGAATGCAGGCTTGTGCGACACGCTAAAGCTTGACATCATCACTGGCATGACTGTGGGTGTGACAAACAATTGTGCGACAGTAGTTTAACGCTATATAGCCCGGTCAATTTATACATTCAAAGTTACAATAATTCGCATCCAGCGGAACCATCCATGTATGGAGTTTCAATGTTTATAAACTATGGTGAGTCGTATGTAGTTTTCTTGCACAAACGCCATTTGTCGAGCTCATATGTACACTTTCTGGGCTGATGCCTGCCAATGCTGCGGCATGTTTCGAAAGAATTACCGTGTCCTAGGTACGCAAATGCTACTGAAAGAACAAAAGCGGTTGTAACCAAAAATAGATACCAACTGAAACTGTACTTAGAATAAACTTTTTCATTTCGATTGATTGAGACCAGTAGACGCTTGGCGGAGAATAAATGTGGTCTCATGACTTTATGTTCCGGATGTAGGTAATAGAAGCTGTGGATGAGAACCCAATTACTCCGTATCTCTGAGCCTTGGTCTTAGTCTAAATGTTTAGTTCCAGTATTAACTAGGATGGCATTTTGCTAGAAAATAATTTGTAAGGTCAACCGGGGCATTTGCGTCTTTGGGGCTATTGCGTCTAATCTAAATAACTTAAAATCTGTTTGAAAACCAACCTCTCCTGTCATCTAGTTTTGTTTATTTTGAATAAAATCACAACGTATACTTTCAATAGATGGCGTAGTTCCGCACAATTTTAATATCAGCCATATTGAAAATAAAGCGTTTTTCGTCAAGTGGTGCCGCGCGTGAGGGGTGATTAAAATCGTTCAGAATCCATGTTTTTTCTGAGTTTTCCGTTTTTAAAATGAAATGTTCATACACAACAAATTATGGCCTATTTATACCGATAGTAATTTTTTTTAATCGTTTTATTTGTGGAGAAATGAAGATTTAATTATTTTACGTTAGGTCTGGTTTTTTGGGGTAAATGCGTCTACAGCTGTTTCGGGGTAATTGCGTCTATATGACGCATTTGCCCCAAAACCAGAGATCTTAAACCCTTTTTTTTTGTAGTCAGTTTTATTTCGTGACTAAGTGTTTTCACAGCTTTGCATTGAATTTTTCTTTCTTAATTTTTTTTACTTTTTATAGGTATAGTCCAGTCCCAGGGGGTTTTTACCCGGAACTTTTTTTTACTTTGGATAGATTTTAAAAATAATAACTGAGATGTGTAGCTAATAACAAGCTTAAAAAAGTTTACATATTTAAAAGGCACTTGAACTGAAGAAATCCAGTTCAATTAGTATCTCAGGTAGGACCTTCGAGTTCGAATTTAAAAATTCTTATTAAAAATTTTAAATCTCATCTAACTTGACTATGATTAAACTTCTAAAATCTAAATGTTGCTTTTATTTAGCAACCAGTATTAAGTATAGTAGTATTTTTATAAGAGAATTTATTCTAGTTTTACCTTAAAAAAAATGTTCTGAATGTCTGGATTTGACAGCGGGTAAATGCGTCTAAGAAAAAATAGTCGCATTTTCCCAATTTTTGTAACATCGCTTCTGATGTAATAGTTATTTAATATTTTCTTAATTTACTGAAAGATTTGCATATAAAACTTTAGTTGAAGTAAAACATGTCAATCCCAGCCTTCTAACATCACAGGTTTAAAACTTATCTAATGAAGACGCGTTTGCCTCAATAGGGGTAAATGCGTCTAAAATTACACGTTTTTTAAAAAAAGTATGTTTTCTCGTATTTATTGTACCTAATGAAAAAAACAATTCATTAAGGATGCACACAGATAATTTCTTTATAATTTTGCGTTAAGGATTTTTCCATAAAACTTAAAGTAATTTTAATATAAATTTTTAAAAGACACTAAGGTATTTTTATGACGCAATTGCCCCGGTTGACCTTAGATACCCTACTAAACCTACTTCCTGCAAACAGACTGAGAGCGATTTTGATCAGAATGTTTGAGAAAGTATATTCTAAAAAAAAAGTACAAATTCTGTTGTTTAGCATAGACCACAGATAATAATAATATACTAGCATACAGATGCCTCATCCCATACAAAGAAACTGTCCCGACGTAACTGGCGTATTTCATCTGGCAATTCTGGCTATTTTTATTAGTACATCAATCGCGTTCGTTTCCAAAACTTCGCGCCATCTACTGATATAAATATTAATTGTCCATTTCAATAATGTTTGAAATTTGAAATAAGAGCCCATTGTTCCATAATTGTGTGTGTATAGGAGTTGATTATGTATGAATAAACATTTATAAAGTAAAAAAAAAACTTGAAAATTATACACACTTCAACCACAGATCAATACATGTCGCGCCATCTAGTGACATTTATTTGAACCAAATTTTCCTTCTTAGCAATGAGACCCCGTGCCACAGACGAAACGTTGTTAATATGCAATCTGTAAATGTTACGCATACGCGAAAAAGCTTTTGGGAATTGGGTGATCATCAGGAGTGGAACTTTTTACCAGAATCTTTGTTTCGGGTGTAATTTATTTCATCACCTCTGCTCTCAAAAGAGGTGAAGGAAAACATCGTGAGGAAACCGGCATGTCCGAGAACCAAAAATTCGAAGACATGTGACATCCACCAATCCGCACTGGGCCCGCGTGGTGGATTACGACCCATCCCCTCTCCTAGAGAGGAGGCCTGAGTCCAAGCAGTGGGAACATTATAAGGCCGCTGATGCTTTGTTTCGGGGGTAGGTTCTGGTGGTGGTCTTTAAGCATAATGTAATAGGCAAGCGTGTTCCATTGTGTACCGCGCCATTGCTTACTATTAGATGAGATATTGAGCAAATTATTATCTTGTATAATACTGTCTCTAAATTAAATAAGGTTCTTATTTATCGCTAGAGGAGTCTCTGACTCTTAATTTATATATTACTTAAATAGCTCTCCAAATAATTTTCTTTCGTTTCTTATATTTATTACATTACAGTCAATATATTGGAAACCTCTTTTGTTTTATTAACTAATTGATTCTATAGCTGTCAGCAAAATCTATCTTACAAAACATTGATAAATCGACGCCCCCCGCGAATAATCCGGTAATCGTAAAATCGTAAATGTTCAGGAAAAATAAAAAACCATCTTTCCTTAATAACTCCATTAAACAGCAAGTATCAGAGACTTTTTATATCGCATATGGAAGCTAATTTTTTCAGCTATCTGGTTATTTCATCAAAATTTAAGTAGTCCCAAGGGCTTCGTTATAATTTAGCTGAATGCATTTTACTATATTAGTGTAGGTCAAGCTCTGATCAGTAATGTCACTTACGATATTGTTCGTGTAAATTTATATTTTCGACGGCAACAGTAAAATCTTGTTGCGATATTATTCGTGTAACATTTATTTTATCGACGGCAACAGTAAAATCTTATTGCGATATTATTCGTGTAAATGTATATTTTCGACGACAACGGTAAAATCACGTTGCTCTATTATTCGTGTAATTGGTTTTGTATAATGAATATTTGTAAAAAAAACAATTATTAGGTTATTCGATTGTTTAACAGTTTATTATTATGACTATTACTGTTTAGTCTGATAGTTTACTTAAGTATTATTTTATTGTCTTCGGAAAACTTACATCTAGGATACAGATAGTTGAATACCTAATATTGACAGAAGGCCAATTACAAGTTTTCACAGATAGCTTTAGAGTAGAATAAAAAACAGTAGACAGACAGAAAGAAAGAAATGAAGACGCTCGGAGCAAGTACACAAAGCAAGGACTATTTCAGTGATTATCGAAAAACTGAGTGCACATAATGTTCTTCAGTTTAGTGACGTTAGTGGAGAACAAATCCAGATCATCATCAACACTTACACACAATGCGTTATATGATCTACTAGTTCTTATTATGTAGGATTTTTTCCTGTAAAAAGAGGGAACATATAGAGGTCTATGATTCCTAAAAGTAAAGGATGGAACTCGCAGCCTAAGCTTACCAATCAGTTCTGAGCTGTTGACTGAACCATTGGCTATGTTAAATAAAAATGCTATGTCAGTAATTTTTATCTGCTCAGTTAGTGGAAGAATGTGAAACTTCCTGCAACGACTATTATAGTCAGGTAGATAAGTTTTAGATCTATACTGAATGTACCTTAAAAAATTCCTTTGGATACTTTCAATGCGATAGATGTAGCAGTTGTAAATAGGGTTCCATACCGGTGAATAATATTCGAGATGACTACGCCAAAAGCACAATAAAGAATTTTTAATGTTTTAACTTTTTTGAAATCGGCTGGTATTCTTAAAATGAAACCTAGTGCTTTAGAAGCTTTTTTTTAATAATATCGTCAATGTGTGTCGTTTTGAAGCCATCTCAACAATATCTGGGTAGTTCTCATTTGCAAACCATGACATAAAGTCGGTACGTTTTTGAAATATTAAGAAATTCAGACAAATATTCTCGTTTAGACTCTTTTCTCGTGTAATGCGATTCTACTTTGGGAAATAAATCAATATGATTTCTGATACTGTCTTCAGTATCTAGCTTCATTTGATGTCTATTCTGATAGCGTTTATCGATCAAACTTTCATCTCTTTTCATTTTTTCTAAGGCCGTTTAAATCATTTGCTCAGTAACAGAAAGAGTGTTTTAAAAAAATACCTTGCATACTTTGATTTCTTCATGTTTGAGGGGAAAATAATATTTTAATGTTTGAGATCAGGTACTTTTTCTATTTACTGTTAGCCTTTTACATCATTGGATTTAACATGTCGAGTAATGTATTGCCATTGAAATTCTCGATTGGCAAGTTAATAAAAATTAGTATGTAGGGCTAACTTGTCTTCTGTATTGAATTTTAACCCACAACCTTTTTTTACAGGTACAATTACTTAAAATATTCTTTTTCTCATGAGGTTTTTATTACGAGCAATATATAAAGGCCCGGTCGCTGTGGCGACGCGGCGACGCTTGAGTAGGCCTATGTCCCGCAGTGGACGTCTTTCGGCTGAGATTATGATGGTGATGAATATATAAAAGGGGTGTGTAAGGAGCCACTCGATAATGAATGTAGCTCGAAATCGTTTTCTTAATAAAATCCCGAATAAGCCTGCACTTACTTAAATAAGGTAGAAAACTATTTACCCGAATAATATCGTAATAATGTTTACTGTCAAATCATAATGATATTTTTTCTCGTAAAGATCTAACACCATATTATTCGTTTAAAATACCTTTTAATGAATGTTCATGGAATATACGCGTAATTTTTCATATCTTCGTAAATAAAGATAGGAAAATTCTGAAAAAAAATTACATGGTGTATTTTAACTTCTAGATGCCGAAAAACGCATAACATGAAAAACCCCGTAATAGGTCATTACCGGATTATTCGCGGGGGGCGTCGAAATGGGAACTGTGATGGGAAAACCTTTATCAATCCACAGGGAAATTAACACAAAAATAAGTAAATGATTTGGCAAATAATAAATTGATTTATTCAACAGATAATGTCATCTTAGAACGGGAAGCTCCTCGTGTTGATTCTGTACACATTGCTGGAACTGAAATCAAATTGTTGAAAAAACATTATAATATTATATTTCTTAAAAGTGAAACAGTAAGTCGAGCTGAAGATGATTCTTAATTTTAATGGTATTAAATATTTAATTGTCTAACAGCCGAAACCAACAACCTATCTATCAAATATCGGAGATAGAAAAACAAATGAAACAACAGAAAACATGATAATTTTTGTATTGTATCATTTGTTTTACAATCTCCAGTATGCCAAAACTGGAGGTCGATAGGTTATTGGTTTTGCCCGTTAGTCACCTATCGCCATAGTGTTCCTTCACATAAAAAAACATAGGCAATTTGACACATTTGTGTGTCATTATCCTGCCCTTTTCCAATGTTATTTGGGGTCTGCGCAACATGTTTATTTTCCATTCCATACTGTCACCCATCATGTCATAACTAACTCTCTTTTCTTTCATATCACTCTTCACACAATCTATCCATGTTTGAAATATCTACGCGGTATCATTGTACCCTGTAACTCCATTTATCGGTTTTATCGTGAGCATCACCCACAATTTTTCTCCCGATGCGGTCTGGTGAAGCTCAATTATACGAGTATTATATGGATAACAGATACTTCATCAAACAAAACATGTAATTAGATATAACAGGTAGGTTGCCTACTCGTACTGTCCACTGTTTCTTTTCTTAGTTCAGTTTTCGTGTAACGATCTTCGTTTCTAAATATCTAGGCAACTTGACACTTACTCGTAGGCTAGGCACTCTCTCTCAACTCAAGGTAATTTTTGTTTGATTAAGTGTTCTCGCTTTGTCTTACCCTTAAATGTCAATTTCTTGATTCACCTCTCATCACAACAAGGCCAGTTTTTCTCAAAAATTCAAATCTCTATATAACTATTTGTGGTAATATTGTTTAGTTAACTAACGATGATGAGTGATGTGTCAAAACTTAAACACTACATTCAATATTAACTAAAAACAATCAACGGTGATAAATAACTCCGCTATCGACTAGTATAGTAACCCCTTTTGGGCTACTAGCGTCATTGCCCCGCTATATGGCAATGCTTTTCCTCTTTCCAAGATAAACCTTGCCTAGGCTCACACGAAATGTCAACAAGGCAAGTCTTTATATAATATGTGAGCACTCGGGAATTATTATTTTTTTGGATATGTAAAAATTCACTTTTCCTTCATCAAATTTTCTAATTATACGTACCTTCTTTTATATAATTCTAAGCCACCTATATTCAATGCACTTCCTGTACACCTATTAAGGTTCAGCTGCGTAGTCGAGCTGCATGGGAATCCCACTAGGTTATGGTTGTACATTGAAGCTGCAAATATCTCGTAGGCTCGGTTATGGCTACAGGAATGGGTCAGGCAGCCTGGTTGGTTGCTTCCACCGTTGACATAGAAGTTAACAGCGCCTATTGCAGTTCCGATACCGTTGGCAAGTAGACCTGAACCATCTGTGTGGATAACTTCAACGTAACTAGCGTCAGTATTTCGCAAACGTTGGGAATTGGAGCCCCAGCCACTTCCAGATGGGTCCAATCCTAGAAAGGTATAAGAGAAAAGTTTCAAGACAGTGTTGGGGTAAGAATTAGGTTTTGCGGCCCTAACGCTACAGTATAAAATATAATATTAATGTAAAAGGTACTAAACGAATGATAAACATTCCTATGTGCGATGAGTAATAAGATTATCGGGATAGTTTCAGTGAAGCAAAAATCCCTATTAGTGTTTTCCACAAACGCTTTGGAATTAGTAGGTACTCCAGCCACTTTTAGTTGGGCTCAATCCTGGAAAAACAGTGAGTGACAATATTTCAGAAAAGTAATTTGGATATTTAAACATTTGGATACTTATCGAAGTTTGTATGCATAAGAACATCTTGAATGTTTAAGAAAATTTCCATTACTTACCAGTTATTCTTCCAACTGATTCATCGCACCCATATTGTTCGCGATACCATCGACTAGCAATGCCAGCTACATGAGCTCCTAGTCCGAACCCAACCAAGTGCAGATTACTGACTCTTAAAGATACCGATCTCAAGAAATGGTCCAAATCACGAGCCACAAATGGTACTCTTGCTGAAGCGGTCGAGTAACTGTAGCTAGCGTCTTTTTCCCAGTCCACCACGATGATGTTATGTGGTTCTTGAAACCTCAATATACCTAAAAGAAATAACTTCATTTGAGAATTATTATTTTATAGAATAATATAATTACAAAAAAAACAAGACTTTTTTTGTACTGAAATGTAATAAGTATAATTTAATTTTATACCCTTCTATTATTATTATACTTTCTATTCTCATTCAACAACTAAACTTAATTAATTTTTAAAGTGAAAACTTTGCCAGAAAGCGTTATATTTATGAATTTAAAAATGTCACCATAAATTATATTATTATTTTTCCTCATATAATCTCTATGTACTTATACTTAATTTCAATCCCATTTCATAGTTTGCAAAATGTTTGTGTCTCAGTATGAACAAAAGTTACGTGGTTTAAGTTACTATCTTTATGTTGATAAATGTATCTTATCTATGACTGACGGTGTTTGAAATAACCTGGTTACATAAATATAAATATTTACACAATCTTTTTTTTAATTCATGAATCCCCGACCGGTCTCATTGGACCGCGCTGTTATGGTTTTACTATTGTGTCTCGTTTCGCTTGGTTATTTTAGTTAAATACACTTTATTGTACCTATTGATGTGATTTGATATGAGTGTTTACTTTGAAAGATAGATAGATACTTAGATACATAGTCTGCTTTTTTTTAAAATTTCATTTACACACTTGGTCCTTACATTTTCAATACTTGTAGTATAAATGTAAAACTCTTTTTGGGTTTTTAGTGCTTTTGGTAGCGAACAAAAATAACTTTTTGGTATTGTTTGTCAAATCAACAAGCTTATGAGTTGAGTTACATGACTGCCGATAAATGATTGCACTGTCTATATACCTCAGATACTAACCTACGTATGGCTACCTACGTTTGACTATTACTTTAACTGTAGGTATGGACTTTAAAACAGACTTTGGATTCTGAGCTTGTTTCGGTGTTTTTTTTTTCAGTATAGTCAGGAAACATCGGCCTCATCTAATTCTTACATACAGTACTAGTTTGACAAGTGCTTACTCTTGATTTTCGTTTTTCTGACTCAAGTTGTCTTACGCAGTATTTCTTCTTCAACCAAACTTCTCTATTTAATCGTCATCATCATCATTTCAGCCGAAAGACGTTCACTGTTGGATATAGACCTCTACAAGTTTCGCCATGACGACTAGTCTGGCGAAACTTGGAGAGGTCTATATGATGGATATGATGGAGGTGATATGATGTTGCTTCTTTGCGTCTCACGTCCATCGGATTCCCACGACCCTTTCCAGGAAATTGATCTACCTTGTTCCCGGACTTCATCATAATAATATAACTATATTTAATAAATAAATGTTTGGAACTGGTATATACTTACTATCGGTGATTAACGTATTAAATGGCGTTCTCGCGCTTCCACGGTGCCCATGGATCAATACAATTGTATTATTATCTGGACTGAAAAAAGCAGAGCTCCAAATGCTGAATTCTTCTGTAAGTTCTTCAGGTATAGATGGGTTATTCCTTCAATACAGAAACATACGATAAAGTTTATATTTCACTGATGAACACCATTGACTAAAGTCTGATTTTTTAATCCTGAGACTAAATTGACAAAGGCAAATGTCAAACTTTACAATACTAATGAGGCCAGTTCTTTTGAATTCTGACAACCTACGTAATGACATTTTAGTCTCGGAGATTAAAAAACATACTTTAGATTATTTAAACAACAGAATGAAAAAAAGTAAATTATTGATACGAGAAATCAGAAAGAGGCTTGACAATTGTGTGAGTTCAGCGACCCTTTATCAGTTCACTGCTTTAAGCTTTTCAAAACACATCGGCTACTCATAAGAATAATATTGCAATCAGTTACTACTAGTCATCCCAAGACCATTTTTCATCTGATTCAGCCAGTAGAAAACTTAAAATCTCGTCCTAAGCTTAATATACCTACCTAATATTAATACTAGCTTTTGATGGGTAGTGAAATGAAATGTCCAATTCATTTCTACTCTACATTATATTTATTTAAAACCAGAATTTTACATGAATGATTATAATGGACAGGGTCTACCCATTGGAACTTCAGTTTGCTCATTGTAAAATGTGAGGGCTATAAAAAACTACTTAGGTACTCCGTCGAAAATGAAAACGTAATCATTATTTTTTTAAGTAGCACTTACCTTGTATATAGGAAAAACCTAGTCTTGGCCTGTACGCAGCATACTAGAAAGTGAAAAAAAATTGTTTAAAAACCATAAATAAATTATAAATGCTTCATGTAGATAACTATGTGACATTGTATAAGATTATTTTATTTTATCGCAGTAGTAGTGAAAAGTACAGTGCAGGTTTTTATTTAAAACCTCGCTAAAGCTCGGGAGTATAACTACCGCGTATATAATGGGTCATAGCCCTTTGTATAACAATCGACTATTTTTTTTTTTGTTATATTAAAGCTATAAACATGATTTCAGTTTCAGTTTGTGTATAGATATTTATACTTATTATGTTGTAATAATATTAATAATTAAAAAAAATGTAAATTGTATGTTAAGAAAATGAAAAAAGAAACAGATAAAAAATTAAATAAACGTACCTGCCGTAATAGCCAAAATAATGGCTGATTTTAACATAATTATCACTTAATCGATTGTTCCCTTACCCCTCGAATTTGTTTATTTATATGTGGTTGACGTGTTTGTCTATTATTTTAAAATCAGATTACTGAGTAGGTAACAATGATAATCTCAAGTTCCATTAAGTATCAATTAGTAACAAATAAATTAAATCTTACGATAAAATTTATATTTTTTTCTGGCGGCAAATGATAAAGTTTATGAACCTTACCGCTTACACATGTGATTCACCAAATGAGACATGGTAATGAGTTTTACTGTAGTAACAAATAGATCTACAGATTACAACACTAATTCAAAGAAAAAATAGAACAAACAAAATTGAATACCTACCTATCGATACTTATCCTATCGACGCTGCCGCAAGGGAGCTCGGTAAAGAGCACCCAGACGCAACTCCTAAACAGTTTTACCGACCGTATTTGACACCTCTCATTGGTTCCACTCGACTCTCTCCAGTAGCTGGGGGAGATGATGGCCACGGGGCCATCATCGGACGGACGGACGGCCGTCAAATAGTCTTCAATCACGCGACAGTGGTAGGTTGCCAACCGACGATACCGAAGTCTTTGATGCAACTCCAGGGCAGGGTACTAAAGGCATTGGCGGTTATCCCACCAAGATGGTCCCAATCCAGGATCCCACATTCTGGTTAGGCTGGCTGGTGTATGATGGTATCGATTTGAGTGTCCGGTGTAGAAACTAGATTCGGTCCCACCCTTTTATTTCAGCTGCTTCCATCTTCCGACCAAATAGTCTGCAAGGACTCTTTCAAAGAGCTTACCTACTTTATTGAGCAATACGATATAATTATTTTTCTTCTAAAATTTTGTTCTAAGGAATATTTTGCCAGCTCAGCATTTTAGGGCATCCTACACACACACATTGGTGGTATGTGTTTTGTTTTTATTTTCAGTTTTATTGAAGGCTGCAATTTTGAATTGAAGACAAAATATGAGTGATTAGGTGATTAGGTTTGTACGGTTCAATGCCCTTTATGGAGGAGTTTCCACTCAGTTGTTAATTTTGACTTTATCAGTTCGATTTACTTTGCCTTGGGTTTGACCGAACGTTGATAAAATTATCCGTTTTTTATCTACATTTTCTCTGCAATTGTAGTCCATTGGCCCCCAACTTAGGAGTTGTAATACTAAAATCAGAACAGCCTAAGAGAAGTTTACCATCTCACGGTGCGAATATGTACCCAGAGATGGAAAGACCACTAAAATCACTTCAATTTGCTGATTTCTAATCTACATAATATGCATACGCATATATACCTACTTATAAGGAGAATCTGACTGCCTAACATCAAATAAAGGCCCAAACTAATGGGCCTAACAATCTAAAATTTGGCACTAAGCTTCCTATTTGAAGTAGGCGAGCAATTAGAAAGGATTTGCAAATAATCAACTTTTTAGGGGGCAAAACGGGGGTCCACAGTTTGTATAGAGAAATCTATTTTCACGTGAGTGAAGTCGCTGGCAGAAGCTATTATGAAATAAAAACTAGCCGCTAAGATGTTAAAATTGGAAAATATTTTTGTCTAAGCTATTATATAGACAGTCGTTGTAGAAAATAATAGGTAAGTAAATATTAGTAGGCATCTTTATTGAATCAGAAATATTCCTATTGTTACAAAATTAATTTTATCTGATCAGATAAGTATCATCTGATTGATATTTATGAAAGATAGCTATATTATCTTGTTTGGATTTTATTACAACTAGGCTGATTTAATTATAATCTAATCCGAGCAAGAGGGATATTATAAAACTATTTTAGTTTGCCGTAATAGAAGCTTAATTATGTTTATACTCGTACTAATAATATTAATAATTATTCATAATTATATTTAAAACTATTTACTTGATCCTTGGACAAGGCTTTTATAGTTTGGAAGTCCCTTTCTCCAGAGTCCTGACCCTGCCGGTAACTTGGACTCTGTTCCCGATGCTGGTGGGTAACTATTTTTTATATTTTTAAATGTTTCTAGGTATATTTTTTAGAAGTCAATATTTCCAAATGTAAATTATACGTAAATACTTATGGAGTAACGGAATAATAATTTGTATATAAATACCACTATTGTATGTCAAACACGACATTCTTTATATTATTATGGTAACTACAGTTAATAACAAGACTGGTCGACTTTTTATAAAAAAGGAACTGGAGCAAGGACGCCACCATATGATTCATGCAGGCTTTACTGAATCAAAATTTGTTTACAGATTAAATCTGTTACGTCCACTTCTTGGAATATAGTTATTTTAATATCCGGTATTGACATATTGTATTTACTTTTGAAAAACAAAAGCGAACCAGAATGAATTACCCATTACTTTTTTATTGGTAGTTACTGTTAGGCTTGCTCAAAAACTTCTTTGCCTTCATTCTAGGGCCCCGGGGTTCATTTTCACATAACCCATGGCCCTAGTAGGCTTCGACTCTGCTTGGCCCCGACATACGATTTTTTGATATCTTCTTGACGCGCGCATGGAACACTACACGCCGTTGACGACTTGGTTTCGGTCTCGACCACAGACGGATAGCGGACGGTCGGATGGCGAGTCGCCCATTATTCGCCATTCACAAGCCTACGCTTACGGCTGTAGTAAAATAATTTAAAAAAATAGTTTTTTTTTAATTATTGCCAATAAATCAGCCAATTGCATGAAAATTCGAGGTACTAGAGAATTCAAATAATATATAGATTATTGTCACATAATAAATAGTGACAAGAAATATATAATCATCACATCATTCATTCATTTCATATTATTATTTTTCATTAATTTTTATAGTTCCGTACCTCAAAAAAAAAGAAAAAACGGAACCCTTGTAAAATCACTTTGTGTTTTCACCGTATGTCTGCCTGTCTGTCTGTCAAGACCCTTTATATTGGCAACACGTGAAGGTATCAAGTTAAAATTAACACTATGTACTCGAATCCGCGATCCCTTGAAACTGTGTAAAAATCAAACTTGTAAGTTGACGGGAAAAAAAGATACTTACGCCCGTATTTATGTTGCAAAAAACGTACACTGTCAAAGGAATCAAAATTCATAGGGTACTTCCCGTTGACCTAGAATCTTGAAATTTGGCACGAAGCAAGGTATTATAGAACTAATGTCGGTAAAAGTCTGAAAACTGAAAATTTATAGTTACGTCACCAGAGAAAAAAAAATGGAAAAATCTTCAAGACTCAATTCGAGAATTGAACTGTTTTCATAGTTAAGTTGGTACGGAACCCTCAGTGCGTGAGTCCGACTCGCAATTGCTCGGTTTTTGATAATATCAATAACTTCGGAAATAATCGCTCCAAAAGTAAAAAGCAATGTGTGTGTCCCCCTTCTAACTTTTGAACCATAAGTTTATAAAATATGAAAAAATGGAAAGTAGAGCTTTATAAAAACTTTCTAGGAAAATTATTTTTAGCTTTATGGGACGAACTGTTTTTGAAAAGTTGGGGACACTTATTTTGACGGACGGGAAACTACGGAACCCTATACTGAGCGTGGCCCGACACGCTCTTGGCTGGTTTTTCATTTTTGTACTACATAACATGATTTGATAGTTAGTATCCATGGAGTTTGCATCGTTTTCTCTATAGACGTTTAAGAATGTGCAAAAAACTGAATAATTTCTTAAATTCGAAAGTACCTATAAATGGTTTACTTTAAATAAATGCTCTGAGTTTGAATTTGATAAGTACATAATGCATGATGTCAGAGTTTAGACTACGAGTATTTATTCACGAAAAGACGTTTGTTATAAATACAAAAAACAAAAACCGTTTTAACCTGTCAAGTCTTATTTTCCCAGATTTTCTTGTCATTCGTCACGATACACGAAACCTTACTTTGAACGGATTTCCTCGTCAATCTTCGCCTTACGAGGGCAAATGCTGGATGAGCGATCACAATTGTGTAGGTATAAATAATGACACGTCACTCTGTGGCTTACTTCCTAGTAACCTATACGTAATATAATAATATCTTTCAGTAAACTGCAGCCAGACAACGGGGTAGGGTTTTTTTTTCTGATAGGGAATCATCAGAATGACTTCTCCCGCTCTTGGGCGGAGCGGAAGGGCGTGTCAGACTCTTACTGACTAAACCCCTACCCCGTTCTTTCGTTGCCTTCGTTCTGGGGCGGACTCGGTGTCAACCTTTAGGAATACCACGTGTTCCCCCCAAAGGCTTGGGCCCTGCCGGGCCCCTACAGTTTGCTGACATCTCTTTGAGGCGCGCGTGGAACAGAACGCGCCGTTGACGACTGAGCTCGGTCCAGATTATTTCCAGACTGCCGGACGGCAAGCTACCCAGTGCCTACGGTGGTCGGAAATCGGGATCTCGGCGGCGGCGGCGTGAGGACCGTGCCCTCACGCGCTCGCGGTCAGCAGCCTCCTTCACGAGCATTACTGCTTCGCAGAAGGAGGCGACCGCATGCCACCCCTCCTCGCTCCGGACCATGGCCTGAACCAGGGCCCGGCGCGAGAGGTCGCCGCTCCCGATAGCCTCCACAAGGCACGGCGGTGCTCCGCCCAAGCGGGCACACTTCTACCGTGTGCTCCACCGTGTCCTCCGGGTGGTCCACACAGTGGCGATACCCGGGCGTCCTCACCTGCTTGATTCGATGCAGGAACCTCCCGAACTTACCGTGTCCGGTGAGGACCTGCGTCATACGGAACGAGAGGACGCCGTGACCTCTTTCCAACCACTCCTCAAAGAGGGGCCTAACCGCCTCAATGACGGCGTGCCCAGCACTGGGTTGCGACAGTCGCAGTCGCCATGCCACCCTGAGATCCCGCCGGAACTCTGTCCGCCATGCCGCAACTTGTCGCGGCAGCGGAGTTTCGCCCCGGCGTTGCATCTCCACGCGCAAATCGTGCATGCGTGCAAGGACCGTTAGCTTCCAGATCTCACGGTGGCAGGCCAGCGAGGAGACTCGCCGCTTCGCGGGAGATCCTGCGGTATCCCCGCACCATCCGAATCGAACGGGGTAGGGTGGAAAATAGGGAGTAAGTATTACTCTTTTGAAGCAGTGTTTTGGTTATACAGGCTTATTTTTGAATTTGCTAATAGAATTATTTTTTAAGCCCCCGTCTATTATGATCTAAAGTATAGCCAAATGGTTAGCATACTATGCTCAAAACTTCGCTTTACTTTTGATTGATGATGCTATCAACATAGTATGGCCTAGTCAGCCTTATAATGTGCCCACTGTTGGGACTCAGGACTCTCTTTCTCCTGTTCTCTATTTTTCTCTTGACTTCTGCAGTAGATGTTGAAGTGCTTCGGGTTAGTGATTAGTTTTGGCCTGAGGAACAAAAAGCACTAGGTTTTCATTCTGGGCAGCACTTGGTTCAACTTCCATACAAAGATTAGCAATGTCCTTTCTTTAAAAAGGAGAAGCGCACTCGGACCCCATGACCTAAACCTTTCGACCCCAAAAGGCTCAAAGCTGTAATTAGCAAAAAATAAACCCTCATACGGAGGAGATTCTCCAACGGCGAAAATACTGTAAAAGTATCAGTAATGCAACCAGTTGCACTTGGAAAATGGGATGAAGAGGCAAGGGTGTCGACAAAGTTGGGTCCCTCAGCAGCAGCAGTAGCTCTAATCTTCTGTAGTGACATCTACTACATATGACGTCACAAAATCCTGCATCGTACAAGTAAAGTTCTCCGCGTGATTTGAATAAATACAACAGCCCAAAACAAAAAGGAATCATCTATCGGGCAGTAGCCTACCGGACATAACACCTCGTCCGGTCGGAGGATCCTCCCTTTTTAATGGAGGCATGTGGGACTTTACTCTCTGTTCCGCTTACCTCCAAACTATTGTGTATACAGCAGCAGTAGCCCTAATCACCTTCCACGGCACCAACGTCATACCTTACCATACCATCTTTTTCCATCGTCGTGTACCAAGCCACTAGGTTCTAATATAGCAGATACAAGGTAACAAGACCTTGACGAATAATATCGTTGATGCTGCCACGCTACGCGGCCAGCGCTCCTGCAGCAGTATTTGTGTGTATGTGTATGTTTGTTAATCCTTCATGCTAAAATTGATTAAATATATTTTTCACATGTGTAAACCATGTCCTGATACAGTATACGAGTAATACAGCTTCATTTCCGACCACTTTAAGGGCGTATTCAGATGACACGCGCCGATCACGCACAGCACCCGCGCACGCGTTGTGCCCGCCTTAAACCCGCACACGCGCTGCATACGCCTCGCGCTCACTTATACTACTAGTGACTGGACTACTTCGTTTTCAAGGCAAAGTGGCTTTCAGGTGTCATAACGTGTGAACGTGAAGGTGCAGAGCGCGGGCAGGGCGAGCGCAGGGTTGGCGCGAGGCGGGCGCGGGGCGTGCGCTTGGCGTGCGCGTGTAGATCTCGTTAAATGCAAGTTGAGATCTATTGATGGATTATAAGACTCAAATTCTTATATAACAAATTTCAATCCGGGTTGGACGCGGGTGGCGTGCGCTGAGCGTGCGCGTGTCGTGTGAACGCACCCTCAAAGTTAAAACAACATTATGCTCAACATTCGTACTTAAACCAATAATCATCAGTACGGTAGCCAGACATTCTGCGCAAATACTGTTTCTCTACTTACAATATAAAACAGCTTTATGGGAAGAGAAAAAAATTTTGTAAATATACATGATTAAAATAATTTTCATTTATTAAAAACATGGGTGTTTTTATAAGACCGTTTTCACATCTTCCGATCCGATATCGGTATCGGACGCCGATACGATATCGGGGTAAGGTAAATGTATGAGATATGTACCTGTCTTTCATATTGTCCGACCCGATATCGGATATCGGAGCACAGCTTTTCATACATTTTACTTACCCCGATATCGTATCGGAGTCCGATACCGATATCGGATCGGAAGATGTGAAAACGGTCTAAGAGTAAGCTCAATACGAATATTTCCAGATATCTCTCAATGGTTTCAGCAATTAACGCCTACGGGCTTTCATTTTGCACATTACTTACCTGTAGGCACAAAGAGTACCCACATAGCAATCATCGGAAAATCAACCTAACGTGAAACTTGCAATATTTACATTTGTCAAGTCAATATTCAGTCTGTTCGTGTATTCTCATTCAAGTTCCATCGTATGCCTCGTTTAACACGTCGACTGGTCTGGCAAAGACTAGTAAATAAATAGAGTGCCTCAAAAATGCGTTCTTTGTCTGTAATGCAAAAGAAGAATAGAATAAATCGACGGCTATCATGACAATCTGTCCCACTTCTATTTTTCCATAAGTTCAAATTATACAAAATATTCTCTCTTCTCTCAAATCTGGCCATTAAAAGATTATTCTTGACCGATAAAAGCAACTCACTGCAATTATACATTAGTCATAAATAACGTTATAATACGTGGTTAATAGCCAGGTAATAAAACATCTAACCTATACTGGCATAATAAGAGTGCACTGATTGATGGAGAGTGAGATAGAGGCCAGAGAAAAGACGATTGAGTAAGGAGTGATATAAAAGAAAAGGAAGTTAGTAATAGCATGACTGGTAACAGAATAGAATGGAAGAAACAAATATAATGATTAAGTGTGTGTTTGTTGTGTTAGATGATATTTAACAGAACAGCTGTTCTGCTTGCCCTTAAGGGACACATATCTACCCTACAATATTTCTTTATGCCTTAACATTCCATTTACTCCCTACTCCAGGACAGCAGGCATCAGTACAGCGCGTAATTGAACTCGTTAGGTGGCCGGTCAGCTGCCTGGTGCGATGTAGTTTGCTGCCATAGCTATTTTATTTAGCTGACTGTGTGCGCGAGTCCTTAAGTGGAATTTAAAGTTTAATGTGGAGTTTCGCACGCCATAACGTATTGTAGTAACATGTTAAAAGTACTGAGAATTTACCGATTAAATACTTAAGTCCAGGCTTATTATACGAGACTTGAGACCCTGGAACGAAAACAAAGAAGGAACAAAGGAGTGGGTTTTAGCCGGTTAAAGTCTGACACGCCCTCCCACTTCGCTCAAGAGCAGGAGAAGTCATTCTGATCTTTTCCTAACTAAAAAAACCGGCCAAGAGCGTATCGGGCCACGCTCAGTGTAGGGTTCCGTAGTTTCCCGGCCGTCACATTAAGTGTCCCCAACTTTTCAAAAACTATTCGTCCCATCAAGTTCAAAATAATTTTCCTGGAAATTCTTTATAAAGCTCTACTTCCCTTTTCCTTTTCATATTTTCTAAACTTCTGGTTCAAAAGTTAGAGGGGGGGAGAAAAATGATTTTAGTAAACCCCTATTCATTTTTAAATACCTATCCAACAATATATCACACGTTAGGGTTGAAATTAAAAAAAAAATCACTTTCCACTTTACATGTACGCGGGCTACCCTAATAAAACATTTTTTTCCAATTTTTATTTTACTACTTTGTTGGCTTGATTGATATACATTATCGGTACTAAATTTCAGTTTTCTAGTGCTAACAGTCACAGAGATTAAGCGAGGACGGACAGATATGGCGAAACTATAAGGATTCCATTTTTGCCATTTGGCTACGGAACCCTAAAAAGCACTTTGATACACCCCAATTAGAAAATTTAGTTAAAATCTCAAAAACCAAAATAAGAGTTTTTTTATCGTATTCTTGATAAAATTATTTAGGATAAAAAATTAACTATTTTCGAATGAGCTGAAATCAATACAGTAGTTGATTCTAAACATACCACTTTCAGGATGTGCGTTTATTATGTTTCATATTATATATTAGTTCTTGGAATATGTGGTTATACCTACTCGTGTGTGGTTTACTCAACTGTTATGCGGTAACTGGTAAATACAGAATTTACCTCAACTTTGGCGAAGCGAGTGTCAAGCCATAAACTGCCATACGTTTAGTCGACAGCAAATTAGATATTCAAAAGTAGGTACGACAAAGTCACCCAAAGGGCAATGAAAAGGGCTATGCTTGGAAGTTCCTTGCATGATCATATCAGAAATGAAAATATCCGCAAGAGAACTAAGGTTACTGATATACCCCGAAGAATCGTGAAACTTACGTGATAGCGGACAGGGTACATTGCTCATTGAACGGAAGATCGATGAGGAAGAAAGATTCTGGAGTGGCGACTGGAGGGCGCAGCGTATGAAGGCATCCCACAAGATGGACCGATGACCTGGTGAGGGTTCCGAGAATCCAATGTATGCAAGATGAACAAGACTGGTCGTTGTGGCGACGCTGGGGGGAGGCCAATGTCATGTAGTGGACGTCTTTCGGCTGAAATAATGGTGATGATTAGGTACGCCCTTAAAGTTACTTTTACTTGTAGCTATAAATCAGGGTATTGTACGTTACACGCGCGACTCGAAAAGATGCAGTAAAACTATAGGGGCCCACAAGGGTCTAAGCCTACTGGGGCCATGGTTTGACATCCGAAAAGGAAACCTGTGGTCCTGAATCGCAAAAGCAAAGAGGATATGGATGTGGTTTTAGTCGATAAAAGTTTGTTACACCTTCCCGCTCCGCCCCGCCCGAGTGAGAGAAGTCACGTGAATTATTTCTAACCTAACACGTTCAATCGGCCTACAACGACTACGCTATTAGATATCATTTGAATAATTATGTAATAAGGTAATAAAAAAAAATTGCAATGCCTTCAAAAGGCTGCTAAGTCATAAGTACCTACTAACATGCTATAATATAACATTGTACACTTAGTTAGCAATAAACGTTTTGACTTTAACTCGATAATTTTCCCTAAAATCCAACATCCAGACAAGCAGAATCACGGCTTCAGCTACTGTTAAATAAAGAGTCATAAACCCAAAGAAAAAAACACAAACAATTAATTACGAACGCACTAATAACCACTCGAACCATAAATAAGGTTCTATAAATCACATAGGCGTCACGTAGTGTTGGTCTGACGTGGTTTGATTGATTAATTTATCGAAGCTCCTTGTTAATGGATCCCTAATGGTACGTATATGGTACAGAGCTGGGAGACACCTCGCTTTGACGACCGCTGCTGGATATGGCATTGTCCAAACTTGTCATAAAAACAGCTTACTATCTACCTACCTAAGATACGTTTAAAGGGTTAAAAAAACCGGCGCAGCACGTGTCAAACTCGCGTATTTAGAGTTCCGTAGAAACTTCCCTATGTGTATTAATATTACAATGAGAAAAGGTTTGATTTTTGATTGTTTCTATAATACGATTTAACTCAAAAACTACCTACATGACCGATTTACAAAATTCTTTCACCAAGCTTCATCTTTATTGTGTAGCAAAGACTGTTTGTTTTCTTAGTCTCTATATTTCAGTATCAGGTAAAATCGACCCCTGGTACAACTGTTTCGCATTAAAAAGAAAAAGAAATACCTATAACCATTTTTTATTTTTTAAAGCAAATATACAGTACATACAAATGCAACATGGGTACCCTTGCGGAGTTTTAATTAATTATTAGATACCTAATGACATCTCTGATCGGCATCACGTAGATTCCCTATTCTGTGGTAGTTACTTATACGACATATGAATGGTGGGATTAGGAGACAAGCCATGTTGCATGTATGGAAAAGATTGGACTGATTTGGTTAGATTATTTTATTGTTATGGTATGCATACCTATGTATGAAGTAGACGTCTTGTAGTACCGATATTGTCATGGGTTACACATGATTACTCCAATGTATGACCCTTTCTCGGCCCTATTAGATTGATGGTACCTTTATGATGTGACGAAGATGGAGCATACTAAACGAGATTTAATTATAAACTTACTAAAGTGCCGCCCTGGGCACACCATAATGATGGCGGTAAGTCCCCTCTTTGAGTGGAGGAGTGGTAGGAAAGACGTCACGTCATCCTCACCTTTCATATGACGCAGACTCACGAGAGTTTGGGAGGTTCTTGCATCTGCCGACGTCCTGCAAGGAAGGCAAAAAAGCAACAAAGGAGTTGGTTTTAGTCAGTAAAAGCCTGACAGGAACTCTGCTCCGCCCAAGAGCGCGAAGAGAACTCATTCTAATGATATTCAACATAAAAAAAGAATTGTACACACATTATTCCGTGATTGCTCAGGTACTGACATATTTTTTATAACAGTAAAGAAATTATCAATTTTTTATTAAATTTGTTCGTAGATTGTTGGCTTGCTGATTGGCTTTAGTGAATACTGTTAGTATAGCTAGCAATTGATAAATAAATAAATAATAAATTAATCTCAATCACTTACTACAGTAAAGTAGGTAAGCCTTATTCAAACTATAGTTAGCCTCAACGCGAACCTCAAGTTCAACCACTTGTAACTCCCTCCGACAAGTACAACAAGAAGCCTTCCAAAGTTTACCTCCAAAAACATTTTAATGAACTAATTATTTTACGAAACATTCGCGAAATAACTCGATCTGCAGAAATTTTGCAATATTTTGTAACTCATCTCGAAGCAGCATTGTTTATTTACCACTGAACGAAACCGGTTCCTCATAATTTCTGTTAATTTATACCAGTGTTTCTTAAATATTTCTGGCTACAGGCTTTGATAAATATTGAAGATTCTCAAGATTATTTCTAGGAACTCTCAATTAACTGGGATTTTATAGATGTTCTTTAGTTTATGAAGGTATTATCATCATTAACAACTCCTTGTACAAAAAGGTGTGATGTATTTATTTATTGTAACAACACGAAATGAGATTAAAACGATTAAGAACTACAAATAGCAAATAAAAATGTTTTTAAAATTTTATTAATAACAAACACTGAATCGTCCATCCTTAAACATAATAATGTACCTCCATAGGTCTAAATTTCACCGCAATGGGTACTATCTTCTGTTAAAATTCGTATATCAGTAAAATATGCAAGGCCAAACATGTATTCAAAATTATCCGCTCTGATTAAAGTAAAAATCTAAGTAATTAGCAGTTTTTGCGAGTAAAATCAGGTGAATTACTTAATAAAATTTCTGAATAAATTTTGAATTTATTAGCTCAGATGCATAGCGTAATATCTTTTACTACATTATGAGGTAGTTTCTTAAGGTGCATATTATTTATGAACAGAATTTTTAATTAAGCTCTGTTTAGCGTTCCTGCTCTATTTGAATATTTCGCTTTATTTTGAAGTCAGAAAAGTTAATATAGTCTGAATACTGTAGAACTATTTTATGAATGAAACTAGGTCAACATCACAACTATTTCGAAGGACCAATTCTTCGTCAAAAAGGCACAAGTACCAAAATATCGTGTTTTAATAAATTAATGCTAATACTTTCTCGTGACTTCGTTTACAACTACCTCTTTTTAATTCCATTAGTTGAATTTCAATAAAATACGTAAGTCATCTTCCATCAATTTAGTTAAAGAATATTCATGCCAAATTTGAAGTAGATTGGACCAAGGAATCAGGGTGTCCTAACAAACTTTGCCCCTTTTTGCACCCCTTTGGGGGTAGTATTTCGAAAACATTATTGAAACTTTATTTACATTGGTGGTACATAGGCGGACTTAATGCATCAAAGCATTCTCTACCAATCAACCTTAGGGTTAAAAAGACAACACTGTGGTAGGTCTGCACAGTAAATAAATAAGAGATACTTATAAATTATGTAAAAATCCTTTCGTATCGAATGCCTACATCATACAAAGAACATACCCTCCAAGTTTCAGCTCTTGCCGATCAATGGTTTACGCTGTGCATTGATCCGTCAATCAGTCCTTAAGGACAAAGCATTTTATATTTATAGACCAGCGCTCGTTTGACCTATATTTTACCTGTTGTTTTGCCCAGACATAACCATATGACTTAAACCCTAGGATGCAGATATCAAGCAACACAGACGCCTTTAAGCATTTAATACAACTGCTTAACTATACACGATTATGCACAATGGTAGTAATCGTATTACCAAAACGTTTACTACATAAATTGGTGGGATGTCCATCGTACTAGTATAAGTTATTATTAAAGTGCTTCTTGAGCTTGAGGAGCTCGTGGCTAGAAATAACAGCCGCACGGGTCGATCTTCAAGGTTAAGCAATGCTTGCCAAGGTTGGTCTGTGGATGGGTGACCACCTTAACATACCGAGTTTCCTCCGTGCCTCGGAAAGCACGTCCCGGCTGTCATTTGTAGATCTTTGGCAGTCGTTACGGATAGTCAGAAGCCAGTAAATCTGAGTCCACTTTTGTCTTGAAGTACCGTGTTACCCCAGTTAATAAGTTGTGGAGGTCTGGCAGGTAGGCGCTCCTCGTAAAATACAGGTAATTAGATAAATCGGGCTTGACTGGAAGCCGACCCCAATATAGTTGGGAAAAGGCTAGGTAGATGATTAAAGTGCTTCTTGACATAAGCCCTTAGTAACCCATAAGCTCGTACCTGCCTATAATCATAACAAAAGCTTCCATATTGCCTTCACTCCTGCCACCTGTCAGCTTCAATATGAACTATCGAGCCAATCTAGGTGCATTGTGTGCCGACCATTCACAGTAATGACACTCGACTATAAGAGCTCGGATTATTGGCTTATATTGCCAATACCTAGGCTGGTTGCTAGGCTAAATATGTTTGTTATAAGAGCCTTTGATTGAACTTAAGCTCTGTTTGTCTTGGGGAAGTTGATTTTAGGATCGCTCATGTTTTGGTAGTAACTATTTTTTACATTGAGTACATTACGCGATTATAGTATACTTCAAACGCGGCATTATCTTGTGAATTATCTTGTAAACTCACGTGAATTATCTTTATGTTTATACTGATTTAGTATTTGTATTATAGATGCGATTCAAAATGTTTGAATAACTGGCACAAGTTATTTAGTTAGTTATAGCGGTAACTAAATAACTTGTGCAAGTTATTCTAACTAAATACTTAGTTAAGTTAATATTTAAGTTTCTATGTGGATTATACAAAAAATAAACAATAATAATAATGTAAAATGTAAGAATAAATATGTAGAAATTGTTAAAAACTATTTACTATCCATATTCATTAATAAGTTTAATGCGAAAGTAAATCTGTCTGTCTTAACAGAGAGGCAATCAGATTTAAGTTTAAACGGCGAACGAATTTGGATGGTACCTACTTGGGCAAATCATGTCCTGGGATAAGACACCAAATACAATTTTTTATATCAGGAGTATGTTCTTTTCATCATCAGCCGAAAGACTGCTGGACATAGGCCTCCCCCAAGCGTCGCCACAACGACCGATCCTGTCCGTCTCGTATCCATCGGATTTCTGCAACCCTCGCCAGGTCGTCGGTCCACCGTATGAGAAGCCTTCCAACGCTACGTCTTCCGGTACGTGGCCGCCACTCCAGAACCTTCCGTCCTCATCGACCCCATCTTGTTCACTCATGTTCCCTTGGCAAAATTTTATTGTCAGAAGTCAGTATTACATTTATTTGCTTGTCAACAGATCATCTTGTTTAAATGCATGGAAGGAGAAACTGACTAACATATCAACGCACAGCTGAAACTATTGTAACTAAGAGCGTGAAATTATGGGCAAGGTTTTCTTTTATAACGTAAGCGAGCAATAAGAGAGGATTTTCTAAAATTCACCCCCTAAAAATGTTGTACGATGGTCCATTTTTTTATAAAGAAACCTTCCATCTTCCATGAAGTCGCTGGCAGAGGTTAGTTTTATTAATCTTTCGAGTACCGTAAATAGAGACATAATAGAAAGACAATAGGCGTGCGGATGCCGGCGTTCGCTCGGGGTTCGACAAATTAATAAAGTTACTGACTGTTCAGGTTGACTAGATTTTGAAGGAAAAGAAGTTCGAGTGGTACCAAAAAACTTACTAAAATATATTATAGGGAAAAAAACCGGGTTATTCTACAGTACAATTGTAGTTTATTCTACACTTTACATACAAATTTGTCAGACGTTTACCCAGAATGCCTTCAAACCGTATATTCTAGCTTCGCATATGTTTTATTTTCAAGTGAACAAATACACGACAAACACCCTGTGACGTCAACGCCAGCTCAACGAGACAAATATAGATTCGGAACAAATATCTTGAGTCAACACTCACTCGTACGTGGTGCGTAAATATTCGTAGTCAAAATGTTCCTGAGCCTAAAACCCTGACTTTCTGCTACGCCATTGTCAACCTAAGTCGTGCTTAAATTAAATAAGATTATTTTTGTAGAAA
The DNA here is from genome assembly GCA_030763345.1 of Mythimna separata. NCBI lineage: Eukaryota > Metazoa > Arthropoda > Insecta > Lepidoptera > Noctuidae > Mythimna > Mythimna separata. Next base: position 14,051,396 of record CM061180.1, read on the forward strand.
CACGTCGCTAATAGTCACAACTGGTGATGATTTGAAAGAAGTTTAAGACTAAATATTTATTTTATTTTTCACAGAATGCCAAAACAGCCTGAAATCATCTCTCGGGTAGTTGCCCAAAACCAGACGTAAAATGCGTCTTGTCGGAGGATTCTCCATTACCTTAGAATTTTCCCTAAAACATTTAATTTTTGCCTAAATTAAATCTATGGGGTAACAAACTAGAGTATTTAATGAAGTCAGCTTGATATCTCCACGCGTTTCTGAGTAAAAGAATTTTGACAAACGGAAAACAAAGTAATTTTAGGATCACTTTGTTTAGATTTAGTTTAGGTTTCAGCTTTTGCAGAGATGAATCCTAAAAATGTAATGTAAATAGCTAGTCAGATCTTGTTTTGTATTCCTTGCCATATCAATAAATCCTCTTGTCCTTGCCCTCTAAAAGATCGGCTTTCTCCTCACGTCGGCGTATGATCGTGGCAATTAAGTTGGTATGAAAGGCCAACCACCATATTGAGAATCGCTGACTAACTTAGCTTCGATAGTGGTATTTCGTCTGTCTTCTGTCCATTATCAAGTGCACCTTGACACTAATCAGTTGGTATCATTGGAAGATTCCAGTTGATCAAAATAATGATTCGTCGTAGACGGCTCCCCGTTGTGACTGCAGATTTATTACCGTTTAATTTTGTTGTAGTGACGTTTATTGGTAGCTTAACTTCTTACGGAGTATTGTAATGTAAATAATAAACAACTATGTTTATATCTGCCGAAGAAAAGGCAGTTATAGAATAGAATAGAATAAACTTTATTGTACACCAAAATGTAACTGTACAGTTTATACAATAGCTTAATCCTATGGGTACAATGGCGGTCTTATTGCTGACAGCGATATCTACCAGACAATCTTAGGATGGATCGTAAGAACTAAAAATAGTGTATAGTAGTAGTATATAGTTATGTAGGTCAGTTAGGTTTAGACAACCTTTGTCATGCTGTATATGAATGACAAGACATTCCCATTTTTGGGACACAGGTCTTCTTAATGTGAGAGGATGATGGATAAGTACGAAACCAGGTTCATGGGTAATGGGCCAATACAATGACTGTCATCATCCACACTTATGTAAGTGAAGTGAGACTATAGATGATAGAAAAAAATCTATTTTATTTTTATACCCAAGTTTATGTCAAGTCGGCTCTAAAAACAAATTGGAGTGTTTTTGCACCAACCATGTCTCTCCACGCCCCTAAGTTGTCTGGCGTATTAGCTTAATGCCCTATAGGCAACATTGGCCTATAAGGCACTAAGCTCGACATAAATAAATAAATTAACATGCAACAGTGACTCTTGTTAACACTAAGAGAACAATAAAACATTTTTGTATATCGTACTCCATTTCAGTAATGATACGAGTATATTACGAGTATGTAGTACAGGCTCAGTGGTCAGACGCGCTGACGTTTCATGTCACAGGGATGTAATTAAACGCAATTTGGGCTTCAAGTGAACATGTCGCTGACGTCCGGATGGCGTAGGGTGCGTCTCTCATATCGCTTCCCTTTTTATTATTCTTGTTTTTGTCTTCGTTTAAGACAAACGCTAAACGAAGATAAAAATGGGTAGCGATTCCACTCGTGACGTGTTGACCTACGTAGCTTGACTTACCTACTTGACTTAATATCCTATGTCCCCTAGATGGGGTAGAGGGCGTCCACAGTAATCCTCCATCGCAAACGATCTACGTAACTGTATGCGTCTAATTTTGACTAATAGGATTGCTTGAGTTTCAAAGTTTAGCTTTAGGTAGCTGTGCGTGCCCTGTTCTACAAGAGCTACAACGTAGCTACATTTTTACGATAAAATAATAAAATAACGGATGCGCGTTTAAGATTTGTGTCTGTAAATGGTTTCGGGATCTGTGTACAAACGTGCTCTTGATGACGCTGGACGCATGGTCTGGATGCGTGCTATGGATAGTTGTGAATAGTGTAGACATGCAGAGAGCAGAGTACATTTAATAAAAGTAAGTTTGTCACCGAATGTAGATAATTATTATAATTGTACGACGGCGCATCTTCACTCGCCCTGCTACATAGCATAGCATCATTGAAAATGGTCATATAATTTCGTAGCATAGCTTTTACATCCTCAGAACCAACTACATAGCAGATCTTTTCTGGCACCCTTACAGTCACACAAATCTATGCAACATTGTTATAATCAAGATCAACGCTGGCTTTTATACTATTCCTGTTGAAAAAGAGTTCAATATAACTTAGTAAGATAATTATTATCTTCAATTAGATTGTTTGTTATGATATTAAACAATGGAATTAACACCTAAGTCTTGGTTCAATAACTTTTATTTGTATCTACTAGATAAAAAAGGAAAAACGTACCTAATGACCGTCTCGGATACTACTGATATACAGGCTTAATCTAAATTAGCTAGCGAGTGTATGTATGAGAGTTGCAGATATTAATATGGCTATCGATCGTAAATGGTAGTAAACAAATAAAAAGATTTTCTGCTCATAATTTTAAGTACGTACCTGACTGACTTCGATATCAATGACCGTACTTCCTTTATTATTTTGACAAAGGACTTCCTTTACATGCATTCGTTCATGTAAGTAGGTACTTACATTAACAAACAACATCTTACTACATTCAAAATCAAAATCGTTTTTACTTCCGACTGAGCTTCTTCCACTTTGCCTGATCTTGTACAGACTGTCTATCTGAAATATACTTTTGACTTTAATGTTTTTATTTCACATAGGCCTACATGTGCACTTATAAAACATCTTGAAGAATCGGCAAGAAACTCCATGATTACTTTTCTTTTTCTTCTACCTGGCGTTAATCCTGGCTATTGCCAGGGTCCGCCTTCCGACTGAGCTTCCTCCACTTTACCCAATCTTTTACATCCAGTTTCGTCATTTCATTGGCTCTCATGTCGGACTTGACGACGTCCAGCCATCGCTTGCGAGGGCGACCACGGGACCTAGCCTCAAGGACAGCCATATCCATGCATCTCCGACCACACCACGGTTACATTTAAAAAAAATTTATTGAATTTACAATATTTCCATATTACGATATTAACAGATAGATATGTATGTGAGGACATTGTGAGGATTTGTTTACTTCAGACCTCTGAGCAAGTAAATGACAAATCTTTTCCCGTATAGAACAAAAAGTAAGGTAAGGGTTTCGTGTAGAATAGTTTAAGTACATACAGGAGTCATTCCTGGTGTGAAATAAGGTTTTAAAAGATAAAATCTACAGTGTATAATAATTATCTATGATATCCATATCTAGACTAATACAGGTAAAATTTGTTTTTTTGTTCGTATGAGGTAATCTCTGAAAGTACTGGTCTGATTGATAAACATTTTTTCACCTCTACAAAGCTGCTTTGTTCATTAGTGATATAGCTACAGGCTATATAATTATTATGTCCGAGGGCGAGGCCGCGGGCAAAAGCTAGTTGATTATATGTATGCAAACCAATCATGAAATTGTGTACAGAATACACACTCTAAGATGAGACCTTAACCCTACATTACTACTCATGTTGCGACGTACAAAGAAACTACTCATACGCCCGCGAGGCGCATCATATTGACTAATGATTTATTCAAAACCTATAAGTATGATTGCTAATGTTTTAACTGTTTATATAATTGTGTATATTACTAAAAAGGAAAAACCCCAATTTTAAATAATATTTATATATTTTTATTATAAAATCATTAATCAAATAAATGTTAGGAACAAATTTAAGGAACTTCGGCAATTAAACAGTTTTCTCATTAAAAATTTAAAAACACATCTTTAAGTATACACTTCTCTTAAAAAATAGTAAATAATGAAGTAATTAACTAAAAAAAAATAACAAAGTAACAAAAAAATATTTTGGATGCATTCGATACAAACATGAACTTGATGTTCGCTGCAAATAGATTTTTGACACTTTAGATGTACAATAAGAGCAATATTTTCTTTTTTGGCGGTGATGGACCCTCATTTTCTACAGCAGAGTAATCGAAAGGTTTTTCAAGATGACTTCGATATAATTCCGGATATGGCGTTTCCACGTAGGTGCTTCTAGTCTTTTTTGTAGTTTTATCAACAGTTTATCTTAGTTTTATCTTCTGTGACTCTTCTATTACTAGTCATGATGTTGAAATTTCAAAATGTACCTAAAAAAGATAAAACACACCGGTAGTAACTAAAATTCCAAAAAAAAACACTAACAAAATAATTTAATGTATAGCGCAAAACTTACATACAAGCTACTCATACGTCTTTGGAGCGCCAAGGGTAGTAATATAAAAAAAACTAGCAGACTTACCGTAACGCAACCACCGTCATGTGACACGTGCTGGCGATGACTGAGATGTCCTTGAACGTCAATGCTGTACGCGCGAAGGATAAAAAGAGAGAGCAATATATCAAAAACGCGGGCGCCTCTGCGACGTAGAGTAGTAATCTAGGGTTAATATAGAGACAATAGTGTCTAATTAATTACCCGTTATTATATATCATTATCTACATCAGCACTGACTAACAACTGCATTATCGTGGACCAGGGGTCGGCAACCTGCGGCTTGCGAGCCACACGCTCTTTGGATGTGAATTTATTGCTCTTTAATTTCATACGCAAATATTATTTATTGTATACCTATTTAAAAAACAATGTTTCGTATTGTTTTTTTAAGTTATTAGGTACAATTTACATTGTTAAGTAAAAAATATTTTTTCTTCTTGAGTAACCAAGCAAAACCCCCGCTCCCACTCAATTTGTTAAGTAAAAGTTAGTGTTGTAAGTACATGTTTAATTGTTTTAATGTTTCTCTTAAATAATAAGTGATTATCTTATAACACCATAATAACTTATTTATTATAAAATTTGCTGTGAAAAAACAGTACTTACTAATATATTATGTTAATAAATAGATATTTTTCTTATTAATAAATAGATCAGTTTTTTTTCAAATTCTTTATTTATGCAAATACCTACTATTTTTAGTTGGCAAGCAAATTGTTTGTTGTTCTCTAAAAACTTTGAAATTATGTAAATTGTAATTATTGACTCTTCCAAATCTAAAGGTTGCCGACCCCTATCATAGGCCAACAATCAACTTGATTATCAATTGAACATTCTCATTATTAATTGTTATAGCCAAATTATGTACTTACTACTAATTGAGTATTTTTCATTATTTTAATTTCAGCTGAAAGAGGTTCACTGCTAGTTGCCTGGAGGTACAAGTTGTACTACTTCCGTTACTCAGATAATAAAAATTAGAAAATTATTTTGTTTCATGTCAATCACACACTTTAAGTTACAAATATTTAAACTGAAGAACTAAAGAACTACTTGAATAAGTTAAGTTCTTTTTAGGGTTTCGTAGCCAATTGGCAAAAACGAAACCCTTATAGTTTCGCCATGTCTGTCCGTCCGTCCTCGCTTAATCTCTGTGACCGTTAGCTCTAGAAAGCTGAAATTTGGTAACAATATGTATATCAATCACGTCAACAAAGAGCAAAAATAAAAATTGGAAAAAAATGTTTTATTAGGGTAGCCCCCCTACATGTAAAGTAAAAAGCGATTTTTTTTTAAATTTCAACCCTAATGTGTGATATATTGTTGGATAGGTATTCCAAAATGGGTTTACTAAACTCATTTTTTGATAATATCAATAATTTCGGAAATAATCGCTCCAAAAGTAAAAAACAATGTGTGTGTGTGTGTGTCCCCCTCTAACTTTTGAACCATAAGTTTAGAAAATATGAAAAAAATCTGGAAAGTAGAGCTTTATAAAGACTTTCTAGGAAAATTATTTTGAACTTGATGGAACTAACAGTTTTTGAAAAGTTGGGGACACTTATTGTGACGGACGGAAATCTACGGAACCCTACACTGAGCGTGGTCCGACACGCTCTTGGCCGGTTTTTTATTTTTTTATTGTTATGAACTAGTGCTTGACTGCGATCCCACCTGATGGTAATCAGTCCTGCAATCGTTGATGGTGAGGCGCACTAGCTTATTAAGAGCCTGTTCACTCTAGCCTTGAAGACATTTAAATTATAATCGGACGGGATTCACATTTCGTGTTTGTATAAAGTTTCCTTTCCTGGCGGAGGCGAGCAATAAGAAGGGGTATTTAAAAAACCAACCTTTATGGGAGTGAAAAGGAGAAATTTTTGTTCGTATGCAAAATTTCCTTCCATTTACTTGAAAGTTTGCATAAACAGTAACCTAAGTAATGTATAAAGTTAGTTAGTTAGTCCATTGCGTCCCACTGCTGGGCCAGGGCCTTCCTCCGCACACGTCTGTCTTCAGCCATAACGGGCCAGTCCCTACGGTAATCGTTCAACTCGTCCCTCCACCTTCGCCTTGGTCTGCCACGATGTCGCCTTACATTCAATGCGACCCAAAAAGTGGATCTTTTTGCTCACTACTCATCTGCTGACATGCGGCTGATATGTCCGGCCAAAAAAAGAAAAAGGTCATCATTATTCGATTTTCAAAACTACCTATAAAATTATTTAGGGGCAGTTTAAGGCTGTAGGAGAGAGACTACTTATGCTTCAATAAATTTGAAACTTTTCACAAATTCCAATTAAAATTTATAAATAAAGACTATTATCTAAGACCTTTAAACCGTATATTAATGTTTGAATCCCCACCCGGTCCTATGAGACCGCGCTGTTATTGTTTTACTATTGTACCTCGTTTCACGGGTATGTGATAGATTAAAATACGATTTAATCTGTTGAGCCTCGAGCGGACGCCGGCGTCCGCGCGCCTATATCTTTCTATTATGTCTCTAATTACGGTACTCGAAAGATTAAAGGTTTGTTAAAGTTTTTATGAAAACCTTTATCACTAACGAATTCACTAGTAAAGTATTAGTAATGTATATTTTTAATCGAATCAGAAAGCCGCCTGATTTAGAAATGTTGAATAATAATAATGAGGTCATTAAGGAACCATATTCCTATCCACATGCTCAGACATTCATAATAATGTCACGTTAGTTACCCAAACAGTGCACTTGCGCCGGCGACTATTATTGAAACATCTTCACCTACGTCACCTGGAACTAAACACAAGTTACATAGTATAAACAAGGGGATGACACTGACATTGTAAGTCAAATAAAAAAATATTCAAGGCACTTATTTGTCCACTTACAATACAAGCATTTACGGCTATCTTCGTTGATATTTACACTCCTTATATACAGCGATTTATAGCTACGACTCATCCATTAAACTTGACTTAAAAATACAAGTTCTACAGTACATTGGTATCGTCTAAAGTTTGTATACGCGCGCACGGTCCGCCGCGAACGGGCGGCCATTTTTTTATTTCATATAAAATTTTATAACAAGTGTAGTGTTCGTTCGTGTATTATTTTTTATACAATGTTGAGTTTAGATTCAGCTATTTTGAGTACTGGGTTCATGAAAGAAAGTAGAACATTGTTGAAAGTGAGGTTGTGGTTCTATGCGCTCTCGTATTTTCATTTGGTAGCAGTTGCTGCTCTGCTGTTGACCATTGATTTTGGAGCTCATGATGATCCGGACATTCAGATGTACCAGAAGATCAGGTTTAAGCTAATCACTGCTTGGTTTAATGTAAGTTGAAAAATAATTTAAATACTTAAGATAAATAAACAAATCATGGTGAGTATAATGGTTTTATCGAAAATAGTTGCCTTTCACAAATAAATAATTTAACATTATTATTATTATTCAGTGTTTACCTAATAATTAAACTAATAAATATAGCTTTAAAAAAATCTACATTCACAGTCATGAAATAATAAAGCATGTAACGTTTCCGAAACGATTTACATCATACAAAAAATATTTAAATAGTCTATTAATCACGAAATTATTCAGCACACGATCAAAAACAAAAACCTAATCACACTATTAATTACATTACATAAATTAATCTTAACGATCATCAAACACATTGTTATCCATAAGAACAGTTGCCAAAAAAGGTGTTGTTGTGTATATTAAAAAGAAAACATAAATATTAATAAATAACTCTTCATTCTGAAGTCGGCAAAACGCATTGGGCAGGTCACCGATCCATATTGGTACCTATTGTGTGCTTATTAAATGTTCCATTCTCAATCGCGTGATCCGGTGAATTCACGTGGCTGGGTTTCGAAAATACGAGTGAATAATGTTTGCAAATATTACTTTAGCAACCGCCTTGACCTTCCTTCATTTAAACTGGTGTTACAAATAACCAGCGAAATGGAAAGGAGACCTTTAATATGTAATGAATTGAAATAGAGTCATTTTACACAATACTTTTTGTAAATATGACTCTTTGAGTTAGTTTTAATCTCAGCATTAACTATGGCATCACTTCTTACCATCAGATGGGATCGCAGTCAAACAATAGTACGAGTGTTTGACTGCGACAATTTAAAAAAAGTGGAGACGTAAAATTTTTATTTTTATAAGTAAATCTTACAACCTATTTTGATAAAAGCATAAATAAATAATCAATTGAATTATTCAATTTAGGAATTATTCCTGTTTCGGCACCAAATTTTTCTACACTAAAGCTGTATTTTTAAGCTTATATTGGTTACTACTGTATATCCAAAATACCTATCGGTGCCGAAACAGGAATAGCTTTGGTGCCGAAAAACTTGTTCCCGAAACAGGAATACTTCTAATTTAGATGTCAAGAACTAAATATTGCAGCATTTGTTATTCTGTGAAATTCATAAAATGGCTTAACCATTCTTCATGATCTCACAGTTCGAATAATATTTGCACACCATGACAGATTGAGTGACTGACTTGATTTGCTGTGATAATATAAATTACTGTATACCCAAACCTTCGTAAAAACACGAATCAGATCCATATTTTGCCACATAAAAGTTATACCAATCCCAATTTATCATAAGAGATAACGAAACCGCTATCCCGGTGGACCAATAGTATTCATAAAATATATATTTTTCACGCAGAATCATAAAATTATTTTTATTTTTTGGACTTCTGAAAATTATCCTAAATTTCTAATTAATATCATAAATGTGGAATTGTGGATGTGAGTTAGCTTATTAAGTTTTCATGACTTGACGCTTGAACAAATATATCTCCCACTCTAGAGTTGAGCGAAAAATATCAGACTTTTACTGACTAAAACCATATCTATATATTCCTTCATAACCTTTGGGTTCCATTACCACAGGTTTCACTTTTGGAAGTTAACCCCTAAAGAAGGATTATACTGTAATAGTTTATAGTAGGGGAGGCCACGATGCTAAATGGGGATTTACTCGAGCGTCGTAGAGACCTATTGGGTTGCAAAGCTTAGATGATAAGAAGAAAAAAATGTTCTATGATTATACCTTTTCATCGGTGGGGGAAGCGGCTATAGATTTTTAAATATGTAAAAAAAAAAACTGTTGCATGGACATCCTCGAGCGCGTCAGATATTGATAGCATCAATGCCCTACGTATTTTTAATAATGTACGTATGTTAATCTGATCGTTTGCATGATGGGGGTGGTTGTATGGAAGGGTTGAAAATGGAAAAAAAAATAATTTAATCGAGCGCGTCAGATTTTCCAAGGGAGTGTTAAGTGCACCAAAAAAAAAGATCTCATTCACTAATCTGACCATTTCGATGGGACGCAAACTCGTGGCCACTTTCATAAAGTGCAAAAAAAATTCGCCATTTTGAAATACTCAAGCGCGTCAGATTAAGATATATATGGTTCATCTTTATGTTCTAAACGTATTGTCTCATAATCTGACGATTATCTAGAGGGATTCGCCTGATCTGACAAAAAAACCCCTGCAACTTCCAGCTGGGCCATTCCTGGGCGCTTAAAATTGTACTTATATCATTTTTGAGCTCAAAATATATTTTATGTGATATTTTGAGCTCGCTGAGTTCAAAGAGATAATATTTGAGCTCTCCCAGCTCGAAAGTCTGATAAAAGTTTCATAGAACGCTATTTTTGGAATCTTCAAACCGCAATAACTTTTGAACGGATCAAGTAATTTTCACGCGGTTTGCGGCATTCAACGCAGTTTTATCATCCTCATAAGTTATTTTCTAGTTTTAATTTATCGAACCAAAAATTTCGGAGTAATCCCGAAAAATCACTTTTTCGGGTTTCTTTCGTTCACGATATCTCTCGAACGAATCAACCGATTTTGACCAGCTTGGTAGCGATCGACGTGGTTTTTCAAGCTCAAAGGCGGATTAGTTTTTGAAGTTGATCGATAAAGCCGTTTAAAAGTTATTTTAAAAAAACCTCTTTCAAAATATAAAACTAATTCTTTTGAGATTTTTCAAAATTTCTCAAAATCTAACGGTCCGAATCAGTTCAAATTCCCACGAAATCTAATTTTGAGGGAACTCTTTAGAAAACCAGAGAAGGTAATGTAGCCATCACACAACTGCACGCATTTAACTTTATCGACGATTTTTTGTTATTTCGGCTTGCGGAAATCGTCAGATTATATATTTTTCATTATTCTTGAATTATTTCCTTCAAAATAAAAAAAAAATTAGCTACGCTCGAGAATGTCGAGATGACGTTTTTTTTTTACAACTTTGCTGCCCTCCCCTTTCTTTACGTCTCTCTCAAATTGTCAGATTAGTGGAATATACACTTTTCAGGATGTAATTAACTCACCCTACCTTAATCTGACGCGCTCGAGAATGTCTGAGGGTAATTTTTTTTTTACTAATCTGATCCTTCATCCTTCACGGGCGGCTTTATATATGGGCCTCATATTTGGTGGAGGTACTTAACTGGGTGCAAGGTATCCCCCTGTATATTAATCTGCCGCGCTTTAGTAAATCCCCAAATCCCTTCTGGGGCTCCCCTACTATTAAGAACTCAAAGAAATTAATTTCGTATTCTAAATTTATTTTTAGAATACGATTTTAATAGTTAAATTCAATCAGTGTCAAGTTCAAGAGCATCAAATCATGAATTACTCAAGTACAAATAATTAATTATTATGTAAAAACAATTGCAATCTTGATCTGATAATCATAAAAGACGATTATTTTTACGTAAGCATATGAGCATGCATTTAACACTTTTGTTAAAGGTTGTAAAAACAAATATAACACCTGATCGTAAACTTACAGATGTAATGATTTATACAAACAGTTATTATTTGACCTAATGACTGTTTCTTAAAGTCATTCTGAGCAATTAAATATCGAATTAATATTGTCATTGTTGCTTTTGTTATAAAATGTGTTTATGACAATACGACAATAAATGAATACACTGACAATAGCTACTCATCACTATGAATAACTTTTAGTATGAGATCAACTGACAGTAAAATCGCGAAAAAAAATTCACGTGTTCCATACAGTTACGTTTGCATAAGTCGACAAAATGTACGGGACAACTGTAATTTTTCGCAATTTCAGGATTGGTCCCATACTAAAAATTATTCAAAATAATGAGAATAATTGCCAGTATTTTCATTTATGGTCGTATAGTAACCCAGACATACATACATGTCCCAGTCAGTATGAACCCCTGATCCAAAGTCTGGGGTAAAAGTCTGATACGATTAGAATTTGCCTGCTGCGGTTTTCCTGTCCGGTTATAATTTAGGTGTCTTCAAAGCTAGAGTGAATAGGCTCTTAATAAGATAGTGCGCCTTACGATCAACGTTTGCATCACTACTTACCATCAGGTGGAATCGCAGTCAAGCACTAGTTTATATAACAATTTAAAAAAAAACGCCCTCTCGTTCTGCCCAAGAGCCAGAGAAGTCTTTCTGATTATTCTCCACCTAAAGAAAATTTATTTGACCCGATCTGGTTACTTTATAAGTATTGCGGTGATGTAAACGGACTGTACACCACAAGTTTAACTTACGTGTTATAGTTTATGTAATTTCAAATGTGTATCTTAGTTTTACGAGTGAGGCGCGTTACCAGCTGGGAGCACGTATGCCTAGTTTACTCTACAATAGGCGTAACAGTTCGCTTCCTGGCCTTATTGTAAAACCTTCAAAGTAACACTCTTCTTTTGTAATTTACATGTCCTTTATTCAATATGCTTTGGGTAAACTCGCCTTGTCGTGTCTTCGAATTTAGTAAGTGGGAAATTATCGAGTGACTTGTTTTGACCTTAGGCGAAGCGGGAGGCGTCAGAATTTTACTGGCTAAAACCCATGCCCCGTGGTCCAAAAACAATCTTAGTGATTGATCACTGCCTTTCTAGTCATAAAATAATTTTACACACTATCCTCTTTCACACTCAAAACTAAGACCATCATTTATTTTCAATTCTGCTACATGTAAAACGAAAACGACTACTTTTAACATTGTAACTATAAAATAAACTTACCATGCAACAAAGTTGCAAGAACAAAAGCAATCATAGTAGCACTGTCCCCCATTTTCCAGCTCCCCACTTTCGTTCTGTCAAAGTTTTTAGAGATTTAATCCTTCGACGTCCCCAACGTTACAGCAAATGACGTCAGACCAGGGCTTAATTTAATAACTTACTGAACAAAATGGCTGCTTTCCTTTGTAGAATTAGCAGGACGACAAGTGACCGGCGAGAAAGTTTCACTTAGCTATAATAACTATTATATTATGTTACTACGAGGTCCCTAAAAGATTATAATTAATTACGACGATACATTTTTGTAAGAAGAAGAATGAATTGTATAGGTAACAAAAGTTCCATTATCATTCATCCATAGTAACCGTCAATTAAATCTCAATCGAAAGAAGAAGAAGAAGAATCAAAGAGGTTTTACTCTTGTGAGTCCAGATTTAATACCTACAGTAGGTACAGGTGGATATACTCATACCAGTATTATAAAGTTGGAGAGAATAGAATAGAATAAACTTTATTGTATACCAAAAAGTAACAGTACAGTTTATTTAATAGAGTTAGGGCCTGTTTCACAATGTCCGAGTAGGCACTACTCACTGAATAAATTCAAAAATGTGACAGAATTCGTATGAAATTATCTGTCAAGTAAGATACTCGAAACTTAATCATAGGTGGTGAAACAGGCCCTTAGTAGAGAGTTTATTTGTTTAAACTATCAATACCCGCGTAACGAGACACAATAGTAAAACAATAACAGCGCGGTCTCATAGGACCGGTCGGGGATTCATGAATTAAAACTCGTTAATTTTAGGCACGATTGGTTTGGATTGTAATATTTAAGTGTTGAATGAACTATCATTTTCGCGAAAGACTTAGGCGGTATAATATCATACTATGTCGAAGAGGAGCGGAACAGTAACCAGAGATGCGGGAGAAACCGCGTGAATTTTCACAGTTTTTGTTTAAGAGGCCTGCGTACACCGCGCGCTATCTCGAGTTGAGACGAAATATGCTTGTTGTGATAGCAATACAAATTATTGGAAATTTGGGAGATGTTCCGTATTACCAAAAAGGATGAATGAAAAATTTATGCATTTCCAATATTGTTTCGAGTATTTATAACTTGATAATAATATCTGTGTTCCTACGGAGAGATATTTTGAAATATTGTTGTTTATAATAAAGAAAAAACAGACATTTTCGCTGTGAAAATGTGCAAATTTAAATTCGCTTAAATTTCGTTTGGGGTAAGTTTAAAAAAAAAAGACGACGTAGGAACCTAGATAAATATTGTCTGAATTCGAATAACATCATATTATGGTGTAAATTTGCTTAAACTGCAAATGATTTTGGTATTACGTGTGTATGGATAATTCTAACGTCGCGGTCACTTTAAGCTACACTCACAGGAAGACGCGACTCCGCGAGCCCTAGCTAACTATACTAAGGCTAGAATTGTCGCCAACGAAAATTATGAATTTTCCGAATAAAAACGTGTTTTTTGGCCGAAAAATGGAAATTTTGACAAGTGGACCTAGGTTCGGGTCCGCGTAATGATCGCCAGAATAAAGGTCCAGTAGGTGTTGATATAGGTATAGCCAGTCAAAAAATAACCCGCATTATAGGTATAATTTTCGAGCCTACTCCACTTGTGAGGCTAATTCCATTGAGTGTTACACGCGTGGTTCAAGTATTTGCGACATTTTTCGCATAAAAAGCCAATGACCTTAATCATCATTGATCATCACAAATGATCATTCAATATAAGTATACCTTTCAGTACTAATAACTACCTTACTACCGCAAAGTAAACATATACCGGAATTACAACTTGGCATGTTCCCACTGCTGGGGCTCAGGCCAACATACAAAATGTTAATTATTAAGTATGTACATTATAATAGATTATTTATTTATTTATTGAGTAGGCAATTATTATTGCAGCTTATTGACACGAGGACGATTTGTTTTTATCCGATCATCATTTTTCACTATTCGTTTTTTTTTTGTCAGTTGGTGACGGCTATTATTTATAAATGCTTTCATTAATCGTAAATAATTACGTGTTAAATGACCTGCCACCAAAAATGACATATAAACGCAAAGCTAATGCATACATGAAACCAACAAAGTTATATCCACTTTATTTTAATTTTATTTCCATACAATGTGGATATGACAGTACGACAATAAATGAAAATACTGGCTATACTCATCATTGTGAATAACTTTTAGTATAGGACCAACACAGAAATCTCAAAAAAAAATAAACTATCAAATCTCTACAATCCATGCTAAACGTTTCACCTCGTTGTTTATACCGCGTACTTTGCAAGACTGAAATAATTTGGGGTCCAGTTGACCAAAGACGCACTACTACTCTTCCCGTCCAATTATAATTTTGGTGTCTTTAGGGCTAGAATGAATATGCTGCTAATAAACTAGTGCCTCTCAGGTTTATTTTAAATAAATAATCAAAATGAGGAGTGGAGAAAGTTTAGTAGGAAGGCGGACCCTGGCAATGGCCGGGATTAACGCCAGGTAGAAGAGGAAGATAATCAAAATGACATTTGCTCTGGACGGAGTGGGATGGCGTGTCAGACTTCTACCGACTAAAACCCAACCCTGTCTGTCTTCTATTGTCTTTTTCGTCAAACCATGACATGCCTCTCAGGTGCCCGCTAGATGGGATCGCAATCAAGCACTAGTTTATATTCCTTAAAAAATAGGATATGTCCAAACGTAGTATCACTAGTATCACTAGTAGCAAAAAAAGGCGAACTAGAATCGCCAATGCGGTCGTCATTAGTTAAATTACTAGTTATTGAACGACCAATGTTGATTTTAAACATCTTCCTTCAAGTCGTCTTGGGTTCCGTCCTATGTACTTACGTAACAATCGAGTTTTAGCCGATAGTTTGCTTAGGCTATGTACACATTAAATGTGGCTTGCCTGCTTCCTAGAAAACGATGAGAAACCAGCGCCTATTGATCCTTAGTAGCGCCTAGCGTTTTGATTAGTTCCGAGAACCCAAACGTATTTAACCCGAAGCCCTGGAATACAAGGCAATAAAGGAACATATGAGTAGGTTTTAGTCAGCCCCTCCTCCTCCTGCTCCCCCTAAGATCGATTCCCACCTAAAAAAAAAAAGAAAATAAAAACCCAGACATATTCGTAGAACAAATGATCATGGTCATCACACAAAAATTTGTCTCGCTTGGGACTTCCAGTGTAGCAGTCAGGGCGACTGAATACTAGACCAGAAGGTTAATCAAAACTATATATGTAGATTAAAAAAAATTTTTAGAGTCTGAGACAGGTGTCCTTTATTTATACAACGATAAACGAAGGTATACTACTAGAATTAGTACCTACCGCATGGGACTGCCTGCAAAACGTGCCCAGTTTGTAAAAACAAATCTTTTTTATAACTTAAGCGCATCTAAAAACCATGTAACCAAAGTTTTTGCCGTCAGATTGTATGAATTCCATTTTAACAGTTTTCCGTTTTTACAGGAAAATTGACAAACGAAGTTTTAACATTGTTTAAAAAACAATTTACATGTCTTTAGCAGACATTTACCTACCATAATTACTATTTACCTCAAAATGGAACTTGGCAGAAACATGCGAAACGATCATTTGCACATTATTTTTTACTAATTGAAACTGATACAGACATCATACTTTACGCGTGGTGATGTCAAGAGTCAGTATTCACGTGTTTTATGATTACAGTATTCTGAGTAATGATATTATTTCAACAAAAAGTTGTGGAATTCAAAATAATTTTACTGTTTCAACCGAGAGAGCGTTAAATGATAAATTCATTCCGGTTATGTAAACAAATATTTAACAACACTCACTGTTATAATTAAATTACACACAACGGTAACAAATGGTGCAACATTTGTCAAAAACACACAATTTTCCCGTTTAAAAAGAAATCTCATACATTTTTCATCATGACAAACGCTAGCTCGGAGGTGGTATCAGGCACATCACTATTCCTCAGGATCCCGCAGATTAAAATCCCATTAAAACCCGTCCGGTATTGTTTACGTGACGTGCGTGCAAATCAACGAAAAAATATTATTTCGTAGCGTTCATCCCTTATATATTTTACGATGAAACATTTTCACCAAAAGTTTTATGTGTAACATAACACAAGAACAGCACCCACACATGTTATGGTATAAGAAGACCTTCAAATTCCTCGAACAAGGCAATGTTTAACTTTTGCGAAATTAATTAGAATATGTTTTGTTACAGCTCTTCACATTGGTGTATTTCCCGATATGTTTCTACTGCGACTGGAGGGAGCTGAGAGGGGAAAATGGGTGGACTCACGTGAAACTTCTCAATCAAGTTAGGTACTTGTGCTTCACAAGCATCCTTCTACCGACCACTGCAGTAAGTTTCAACATACAAATTGCCACTAAGCGGTTCTGTAAACATATTTACTTAATAGATGACCGTTATAAGTACAGACGTGCTCAAAACTTATTTTCTTGGGTGTATCGTACTAATAACATATAGGCGAAAGTTTGTGAGAGTGTATGCACGTATCTTTGTTACTACTGAAGGATGAAATTTGCACATAGGGTTTATACTTTATACCATGTCCTTGATTAACACATAGGATACTTTTGATCCCAGGAATATGTTCCTTTGAAACAATTTTGTACTTTTACTAGTTATTTTTTAAATAGATTGTAACATAGCTGCTACGTATTTCTGGGTACAGAGCTGTGTCGATTTACTTACGAGGTTGAGTTCGGAAAAGTTTGGATCCCGTATTATAACAACGTGTAACATAATAATCAAACATCTTGGAAGTAGTATGCTCAGAATAGGCTGCTGAATCGATTTCATCTAGACAGTTTATGTATTTGTTTATCAATTTTAAGAAATTCTTGGAATTCTTGATTGCCTCACTAACATGTTTATGTGCGTAGATACCAATACTGATGCCCTACCAATGTAATGCTTCGATATTTGTCTACGATTGGGTTAACCAATTTCTTAAAAAGACACTACCTAAATGCTTTTTAGTATTTCAACGCTTAATAAATTTATGATTGTAAGTTAATTTTATAAATAAGGTATATAAGGATGTATACTATTTCAGTTACATATTCTATAAGTAGATCGTTTTTATTTGGTAAATTTTAACTGGAAACCAGCATAGTAAAACTGGAACAGGGTAACGAGGAAAAAAGGAACTCGAGTCGCTATCCAAACGAAAAATGGAAAATCACTTCGCTGCCATTTACTTCTATCTACTTAACGTAAAAGGCTGCCGAAAAAACTATTAAGTATTCCCTTTATTTAAATAAGTAATCATTTCCATGTGTTTTTTTTCGTAACTTTTAAAAATTCTATCAAATTGAACAATGATTATTATATACAACGTGTAACTTTAAATGCGCAAAACCTCAGACACCCCAAACGATTTTTAATCCAATTGACATAATACTGAGACAAAAAAAAATATTTAAAAAAAATTGAAGGTTTTATGTGCTGTTTTAGTTTGTTTAAAATTCGTATTTACATCGAAAGGAGTATGATTATTATCCCGTTTATGAGAAAATCTAAATTGGATGACAACCATTTGTGTTTGTTTACCTATTTACGCAGGTTTATGCAAGTGATGACTTGATTTGTTAATAAATAGACAAAGCAAAATTTTTAATTAATTTTTTTTGAAAAATGTGACCTATATTAAAAAGTGGTTTTATTGCTTCTGCTCGTTATTCTGAACAAACTAATTTCAGGTTTTGCGCATTTAACGTTACACGTTGTATATTTCTGTATTTATATCTACTTATGAAATACTTGACTAGTTATTATGTACCTACAAACCATTTAATTAATAAATATATATAGCACACAAAATTAAAATAAACGTAATAATAATGTGTATAAAGTTAAAGTAAATTATTAAGAACTAGCTGCTGCCAGCGGCTTCAACCGCGTGGTAGCAGAAAAATTATCCCAAGGGAAAATACTCCCGTGATAAGAATCATCCTGTGTGCTATTCAGGATATAGTCTACCCGTGTATCAAGTTTTATTGAAATCCATTCAGTAGTTTTTGCGTAAAAGAGCAACAAAAATGTTTTAAAGAAATTTATTTTATCATGAAAGACTACAGTTACATGAGAAACATGGAACAAACACTGCTTATTAGGAAACAAAGATCTTAGATACATACATACAAGCTTTCACATTTATAACATTAGTAGGAAAGTATTATTAATAGGTTTATCATTATGAAATGAAAACCATTAAGTTATCAATAAACTAAAAGGTAGATATCGATACCAGAAGTATAAATTAACGTAAGGGACAGATTTGCTTTTTCGATAAAAGGCCTCTTATGTCCATAGTCGAAAGGAGCACTTTTACAGTTTTGGTAACTGTTACTTAGGTTATTTGATCCTTCTGGTATAGATATGCCACCTTTTATTAATAGTTATTACTGAGGTAATGTAATCACTCACGCAGACAAGATGTTATCAGTCACCCTTACCTACTTACCTCGCCATTACAAGGAATGAGCAAATATTTAACTTTTGATAGATAAACAAGTAAATAAATATAATAAATGACGTTCTCAGGTAATTAGGATAAAAAAAAACAAAATATTAGGTGGGTTATTACGAGAGTAATAAAATTTATTCTCGAAAATTAAATCACAGAGGTCGAAAAATTCAATCGAATTTTATTAATTTGACTTCCTTCCTGTATCAGAAGCAGGAAAAAAATTTAAACTCATAACAACTTATTAAACAACGGTGTTGATCATGAAAAGTTTTGCAAAACTATTTTTACATAAAACCAATTTCTGACGACTCATAAACAATCAAGACTTAATGAAAAAAAAATGTACTTCGTATTAAAAGTAAGTGATGGCTACTTACTATATTATATATACTGCCCTTAAAATATTTGGCCTTATAGCTGTCAAAAATGTGGAAGATTTTAAGAGATGTCATCAGATTGCAATTACTACACAATGCCACATCCTTGGCTTGTTTGGAAGTGACCCGAAAAACATCGTAATTAACTTTGAAGATGCAGAATCGAGTAAAAGTAAAATAATATGTAATTATCGAATTTAAAATATGTTGGAGACGATTGTATTATTAATACTTATTTATGAAGAGGCACCTTGTATTTTGTCAATCTGAAACCTTCAAGCATCGACGCCTATGAGTAATAGAATACCGTAAAGTCTAATTTAATTAGACTTTTGCTGTATTTTGCAACTGTCATTGCCAAATAAACAAGCAAAATGACCAGTCAGAGTGGAAAAGATAACTAATTAATTGTTAGTTCTGAAATATATAAAAATATAATAGCTTACTTCTCCTACGAGTATGCTGAAGATGCTATCATTTAACAATGGAAGCATCTACGCGAAAAAGAGAGTGAAATACCTTTCTATCTCTTTCTACGTACCTAGCAGGGCCGTATCCTCTGGGACCATGGGTTGGTTTCTGAAAGGAAAACCCTGGACCCTGGAACGAAGGCAAAGAAGGAACGGGGTGGGGTTTAGCCAGTAAAATTTTGACACGCCCTCCCGCTCCGCCCGAGAACGGGAGAAGTCATTTAGATGATTTTCCATCTTAAAAAAGAGGCATATGTACTTAATATTTTATCTCTGACCTAGGCATCCGCGCGTTCCTGAGAAAAGGAACGGAAGGAGAAAAGGAATCTTGAGAGACAAATAAACAACAAAGTGATTAAGGGTGAACTCAAAATACTTATGTTTTTGAGGTGTTAAATGAATTATAAGCAATATTTTTTAACAAAATTAAGGCAAAAATTGAGCAAATGTGTTCGCCATTGATCAGTTGTCATTCATAAATTTAAATCAGTTGAAATAATAATCAAAAATAATGATCCGCAAAATAACTTTGTAAAGAACAAACTTAATATAGTTATTATTATGACTCCGTCTCTAGAGCTCCAACCTTGTATTAAATTTATTTATGTTAACTCAAATATAGTAATTCAGTAATAAGGAAAAATCTATATTTTCCTTATATTAACGACTTTCTTGGATCATAGGATAAATATTAAATTACATGATTTTCATAATTCCAAGCGCGTGAATTATTGGGGTTCGCTTCTGAAAGAAAAACACGAGACTCTAGAAAGGCAAAGAATTAACATACGAGAGGGTTTTAGTCAATAATAGTAAAAAATACGAGAAGTCATAAGACCCACCTAAAAAAAAGCGAGTGATTATAATATTTGATTCGCCAAAATCTTTGGACCATAAGTACGTAAACATATTATTATGAAGAGGAAATATACCAGTTGAGTGCGTGCTTATTTTATTTTATTAGGATGTGGAAATGGAAAATTACGTAGAATGTGAAACTTTTAGATTTGTAACAAAAATATTCACCACGGGAATTGGGCAGAAGTATAATGAGACTTAAAACATGACTGGCCGAATATAGGTACACGAAGGCCTGCTGTACACGGCACGTACATAAGTACGGTTAATTCGCCGTGCATAGCCGCGTTGATACGGTTGTCAGTGTTGTATGGATCACCAGCGGAGCTTGTTGACATACACGGTGGCACTACGGCACAGTACCGCCGCCGCGCCGCAGTACTTTTTATTAACCGTGTTTTGTTAACATTGCTGATAGAACAGATGGTCGTTTGGGATTGAAGGTTCTGGAGTGGCGGCTACGTATCGTAAGTCGCAGTATTAAAAGGCCTGCCACAAGATGGACCGATGACCTGGCGAGGGTCACTGGAATCCGATGGGTGTGAGACGCACAGGACAGGTCGTTGTGTTGGAGAGTTGCTTAGGAGAGGCCTATGTCCAGCAGTGGACGTCTTTGATGATGATAATGATGATGATGTTTTATTTTCCAGTTCGGTGATATCCTGTTCTGGCGAGTATGGAATACTCACCGGGAGCTGATAGCACCGCCCAGCATACACAAGGTGGTTCCATTCTGGTCCCAGCACTGCATGCACACAGTCTCCTTGGTCGTGGTACTCATGGATCTGGTGCTGGTCCGGAGGAAGAGGCCGAAGAGTAACGCGCTGAACGTGGGGATACTGTCGTGTTTTCTCGTCGCTTATACGGTTGTGTAAGTAAAAAATTCATATAACCTTTACGATTGCCTTGCCTGTTTACATACCATCAGAGACTGCCAGGATTGCGGGATTGATTGTAAGATTTACCTTGACTCCTTGCAAAGAGTAACTGAAGGTACACAGGTAGGTTTATCTCTTGCTCCACCCAGAGCGGAAGAACCAATTTTCGTTTTGCCGTTCTATCAATAAGTCCAAAATGAGCAAGATTTGTTTTTAGGTAAAGAAATTTTCAAATACCTAACTGCTCTCCTGCTGTCCTAGGTGAAGCGAGAGGTCAGTTGACCGTTGCGTTTTAGGGCCGCGATGACTCATTTTGTGATAAAAAAACATATTTTCGAGTGCCCCGAATAGTTACAATAGTAGAACAAGAGATCATCACTGCCTTTATAAAAAAAAAACATAAAAATTTCATTTACACTTTTTTGGTTTTTTCTCTCTGGTAAAAGAAGAATTTATATTCATCTATTGACTTATGAATATCATAAAGTTATCATCACGATATCGACCGCAATATCTAGATACTCTACAACCAAGTTTACAAAGAACTAAAACCTGCATCCCACGTATTTCCCAACTACATAAGCGTCGGCTTTCAATCTCACCAGATGCTACCAAATATAAGTATTTTACACGCAGCGGCTGCCAGCTGACTTTGGCAACCCAATTACTGTGCTCTAGAACATCGAGACACAGCCAGAATATTTTGATGCAATTATACAGTGCACGCTGCGAAAAGGCAACGAAATTTTTTGATTGCTTTATTATATACTTTTGAAGTTGGTCGTGACGCATTTTTGTTTATTCAATACTAGCGACCCGTCAAGGTTTCGTTCGGGTGCGAAATTATCAGAGTTTCTGCACTATATTATGCATGTATCATACATATAGAGTTCAGTTTCATTCTATCTATTGAAAAAAAAACAACAAAATTCGTTGCAAAAGATCTAAACATACATAGGGACAGACAGCGAGAAGCAACTTTGTTTTATCTATACTATGTAGTGACTTATAGTAAAAACTAAGTATTTGAGAAGACAACTTTTGTAAAATTCTGTTTGGAGTTGGGCAATCGCTGCGTGTATTTTTAGTTTGTTTTACGTATGATATAAAAGGATACAGTTTCGCAGACCAGTCCAGACCTAACGAAAAATCGACACCACAAAAAGCAAGCAAACAAACCACACAGATTGCGCCTACAACCCGAGCCCAGTACACCGAGTTCTTTTTTGAAAAAATATTTTTAAAATATAGTTCAGTCATGTAAAAAACGGTGATATTTATTTGCTGTTTCTTCTTTTCAGATGCGTGCAAAGTGTCCTAAAAGGCGAGTACATCTATCCAGGACTGAAGCTGTTTACAGGAATAAAAATCCCAGTACTAGTAACATACGTTTTTGTCGAAAATTTATTCTATTACACAAGCCAATGGCTGATCGTAGACATGGTATGGGGTCAACGACATTTGAAGAAAGTCATCTAAAGATTGTAGATTATTATTTACTTTTAAGTTAGTACAACCACTATTTTGGTAAAGGATATTTTTTTACTAATGTTAGAGGAATATTTAATTTATTCATGGAACATTTTACATGTCTAGCGAGAGGAGATGATTGAACGGGCGTTGGCTCGCTTGAATACGAGAACTTTGATTATGCTAATGTAAAGTACAGCATGCCAGAACCCAAAAAGTGCAATGTGAATCAATTTGATTGTGGAATATTAAACTAAGCTGGCTGATAGCTGCCCAGTTGTGGGAACAGCGAATATGCATGAACGATTAATGTACGTAAATTAGTCCCTCTTGCAATACTGTTTTTTCACTGGTAGCTGTAATGGTGATGTCGTCACAGACTTTTTCGTCAGAGTTTATGACAAATTTCTCTTTCTTTCAACCTTACTGTACTAAAATATATAAATTGAAAATAATTTATTATTGGAATACTTATTGGATAAAGTATCGTGATGGTCCAGTGGTCAAAGCACCTCGCTTCTCGTACATAAGATTGCGGGTTAGAAATCCCTTTGGAAGAGACCTATGCCAGGTCAATAAAGTGTGGTAAATATGAGCGATAATAATAGCGTAGGATTAAAAGCTCTACTAAAAAGCTGTGGATATTAATGAAATTAAGAATAGTATTTTTTTTTAATTCTTTTGATGAGCTTGCGTTTGACTGACGACTATCTCATCTGATAGTAAGTGATGATGTGGTCGACGATAGAAAACGCTTGCTTAGAAGTAACCTATTCACTTTTGAGTTAAAAACATTATGTTGTAGCTATCAGGAAATACAGACTTCGGCAAATAGGTAAGTGGTTAATTACGGCAGTGCTTTGCCTACAGTTTCTAACAAAATTTAAGAATATTTTTTGAAATAAGTAGCATTTTAAACCTAAATTAAAAACCTTTCAGTGATCTTTTATTATGTTTAAGTACAAAGAGCACATAGTGCCTTATTATTTATTTTTAAGTTAAATGGGACATTTTAAATAAACGAACCTACCATAATGTGATAGTTTAGTGTTTAATTTGGTGTAATAAACGCGAATTTGATGAGAATCCTTGTTTTATTTATGAATCCCTTTCTTTTTCTCTATCTTAAAAATAGTGAAAGTACATATTATATTCTTTTTTTATTCACACAGACAACAGAACTATGATTTACTTATTTATTTACTTAAATCCAGGACACTCACAGAGGACACTGAACAATGGAAACATACTACATACTAAAAATATATTTTGAAACATGGCGTCACGACTGACGAAATAGTTGAGCGATTAGCTATGACACTGCGAGTCAGGGGTTCGTTTCTTGCAAGAAACCAATATTTGTACAGATATTTGATCTGGGACTGCATCGTATCTACCAATGAACATTCGTTTCTTCATCATTTAGGTTTTATGATGAACTTCATCGTTTAGGATTCCTGATGTTTTTACCTATTTAAAAAAATAATATTTATATACTCTTTATTATACACCATAATACCTCATCATCTGCCTAGCCTTTTCCCAACTATATTGGGGTCGGCTTCCAGTCAAGCCGGATTTAGCTGAATACCAGTATTTTACGAGGAGCGGCTGCCTACCAGACCTCCACAACCCATTAACTGGGGTAACACGGTACTTCATGGCAAGACTGGAGTCAGATTTACTGGCTTCTGACTATCCGTAACGACTGCCAAAGATCTCCAAATGACAGCCGGGACCAACGGCTTAACGTGCTTTCCGAGGCACGGAGGAAACTCGTTATGTTAAGATGGTCACCCATCCACAGACCAACTTAGGCAAGCGTTGCTTAACCTTGAAGATCGATCTGTGCGGCTGTTATTATCTAGCCACGAGCTCCCATACACCATAATACCTACGACCATAATATTTGTACATAATTAAAAAATTCATAAAGCAAAAATTAAAACATATTGTTTCTCCATACAATTTACTTCTGGATCAATAGCATCTATTGTTTATCCCATAATTAAAGCGATAGTCCACGGATAACTCAATAAGTCCTTTGGTTACCAAATCAAATTAATTCTGATTTTACTAAACCGGCTTTGGCACCCGCAAATGGGTCTTACCGTTTGAAAATAACAATGCTAATAAATGGTATATTATTAAGTCTATCTATGGCCTTGAAAGTTCAATGGCATTTCTTAGACTGCATTTATAATATTTTACTGGTTTTGCCAGTGGCTTCACTCTTCTATGTGAAAGTAGAAAATTATTCCAAGGCCATTCTCGGGATAAAAATGTATCCTATATGCTATTCCAAGACCATATGTGCCATATAATTATCATCAAAATACATTCAATCGTTTAAGTGTGAATGACTCATTCACTGATCCATACACAGAAAATGGCATATGCTCTCATCAGACATTGCACTTTGGCAAATTATTGCTTCAAAATCAAGGCCGATTTTGAGGCAATCATTTGACTAAATTCAAGCTGTTCGTGATTCTAATTATAGTGAAGAAAAGATTGTCGAATCTAAATATAGCGCTATATTTAGATTTGACAATCGTTATCGCCGATAGAGAGTCTGTCTAGATCGCCTTACTAATCTTTAGTTAACCTTGAATACAGAGCAAAATATTGCGGAACTGGGTATTCTCCGCGAAATAGTCAGTAATACCAAGGTACTGTTCTTGGGGAATCATCAGAATAACTTCTCCCACTCTTGGGCGGAGCAGAACGGCGTGTCAGGCTCTTATTGAATAAACCCCACCCCGTTCCTTCGTTGCCTTCGATCTGGGGGGACACGGACTCACATTTCGGAATTTCCGTATTACCAAGGTGCTGCTGGCATTCTTTGAGTATTAAGGATAGATTTAATGACTCACATGTCCTACCCCTTACGCTACTCGTAAATACACGCTTCCAACAACAGACCCGCAATTCCACGCCAAACATACAATACGATTTATTGGTGGATGGCCTCGTTGAGTTTAGTGGTAAGTAATGACTGTTGAGCATAGAGTGTTGAGGTGGATCTCCGAGAAGAGTAAGTTTTTGTAAGATCCGGTTAGCGGCAATCGACTCGTATAACATATTCTACAAAGTGTTTTTCAATTACATAGAGTCAACTAAAACGATAGCTACATAGTTTAGTGAAGCAGTCACTCTCATTCGAACCTCTGAACCATCGAGGAACTCTTGAATGAACGCGTCATGTGTCAGTCGACATTAACAGACCGATTCAGACTCGAATTAAAGTTGAAGCAACCATCGATATGTTTGAACCATCAAAACAATCGAATAACACCTTTCACCATCGCGCATCTCTAACTTGAATTATTCGAATAACCTTCTAAATACCTTACTAACACCAGTTTGTTGAATATGTTCCTAATTAAGAGCATCTATTTCATTAAACATGAAATCCTGCAATTAATATTCAGGTACAACGAGATAAACATTTTAATAGTAACCAATTAGTGCTTTGTCGATACACAACGACATTTTGGAAATTTGAACGCATCTATTAGTTAATCCTAGGCTTAATCATATCAAATTTCGATTCGATTAACTTGTAATGCGTATAATCCTTTCGTTATTTTCGCTTGGTTGTGATTTTTTAATGTTGAATGTAGTTAACTTTTTTTTGGTGGGAAATGATCGAATGGCTTCTTCCGCTCTTGGGCGGAGCAGGAGGGCGTTTTAGATTTAGTTTTACTGACTTAACCACTCCTCCGGCGGCCACGTACCGGAAGACGCAGCGTCGGAAGGCCTGCCACAAGGTGGACTGACGACCTGGCGAGGGTCGCGGGAATCCGACGGATGCTAGACGCACAGGACTGCTCATTGTGGCGACGCTTGAGGGAGGCCTATGTTCAGCAGTGGACGTCTTTCAGCTGAGATGATGATGATGATAATGAACCAATCCTATGTTCCTTGACTTCTTTATCTTTCGTTCTAGGGCCCCCATTTTTCCTTTCAGAAGCGAAACTATGGCCCCAGAGCCTTCGACCCGCTGGGCCCCTACGGTTTTCCTGACATCTCCTTGAGGCGCGCGTGGAGCAGCATGCATTGTCTACGACTTGGGCTCGGTTCGGATGGTTACGGTACGGTGGACTAACTATTGCTGACCGTTCGCAACACGCCTACGGTAGTTGTAAGTCGTGTTCGTGATCCCAACGGTTGGAGCGTAAGGTCCACGACCTTTTTTTAAACTGTTTGGGTTTATGGCAGCGTTTCCTGATTATTTTAGAATATAGCGTTATATAAAAAATGCGCGTTTTCTCAAAAATAGTCAACCGTAAAGAACCTAGAAGGCGGAAATTAAACTATGTTTTCTACGTCAGTAGTTTTAGTAAAACAGGATGTCAGATAAAAAAGATTTTATCAAAGCGTCCTACTTTAGCATGCCTACTGTTTTTTTTCAACAAAAAATATTTACTAAAACATTTTTAGAATTCAATTTGGGGCAGAGTCTGGCCAGACAAAACATTTACATAATTAAGTTAACTAACTTTCAAAGAAGAAGGGGTGTATTCTTAGCTACAACTGGTAACAATACTTGTTTTTAGATAAGTACATTTGCGGAATATAAATCGATTCTTCATGCTTAATGAGGGTGTACCCCACTAAGTACAGCTCTTTTTGAATTTATTTTTTCATCGAATGCCTTCTTCCGCTTTTGAGTGGAATAAGAGACTGTGCGTTAAACCTTTTTTGGGCTAAACCCTCATGTGTCTTTCTATTGTCCTTTGCATTTCTGGACCATGGTAACTGCCTCAAGAACTCCCGCGGCCACAGTGAGCATTAGCCTTACTTGTTTCCTAAGGTTTTGGTACCATCTTTTTGAGGTAATGCATGTGAAACACTACGTGCCGTCAACTCAGGCTTGGTCCAGCTTACCGGATGTCTAGACGACGAGCTACAAAAAACACGCTGCATCATTTCACTATCCGTGAGTATCGCTAAATAGAACAAAGTTCTAAGAAAGAGTATACCTGCTATTCCGCATAGGTTAAGACTTATCCATCCAAACCTACTTTAATTCATGAATCCCCGACCGGTCCTATGAGACCGCGGTGTTATTGTTTTACTATTGTGTCTCGTTTTGTGGGTATGTGATAGGTTAAAAATCATTTTGTATAATAACATTGTTTATTTGCAATGACTAGGTTTTTGTTCATAATAGATATTGAATGAGTATTTTGTATCTTGAAACACGTGTAAATATATAATATCTTTGACAAAGCAATACCCTACAAAAAAATATTCATTGCAGTTATTTCTAATCACGTGCTGTATACACGTGACTTATCACTGATGAGAATTAAAAACTTCTAAAATGAGGTACGCAAGGCTCCAGAGTACATAACGTGAGTTTGTTTTAGGTTAATGCAATTTTCACGTTTATGACGTTCGGCGCTCCGATTGACCCGCTTGAGAGCTAAATGCAGCAAACGTTTCGATAGCGTTGACGTTAAAATAAGTCCCACTTAGTGCACTGAGCTGGGGTAATTCGAACGAATTATCGTGTACCTGGAACAAAATGAGAACCTGAAGAACACGGATAGGTTTTTAATAATAAAAGTAAAACTCCTCACTACACCCAGAACAGTAGAAATTATTGGATAATTTTGCTCCTTCGAAAGATCGTTAATATCACAAAGTTATAGGTACACAATTCTACCTGCAGATATTGGTGGTGTAAATAACTTGTCATGTTCTAGGTGGAGCGAGATGGGGTATCTGATTTTTACTGACTAAAACTGACCGTTCTATAACTTTATCGAACAATCCCGAAGCCCAACGATTAGCCAATACGTTTCAATGTAGCATTATATCAAACTCTACGTCAGGAATTTAATATTTCAAGCCTTGCAAATTGTCAAATTCAACTCGACAATGGGGAATATTCGTCGCCCTGAATAAACCTGCACTGCACTTAATACGTCTATGGGAGAGACCTATGTGTTTACTTATCGCGGGATAGACCAAGTGAATGAACACTAACGAATGGGTATCATCTATGGACACATTGGACGTCCTTTGCTCGTTAAATTTTTACCACTAAGTTACAACATAATTCTTTTTTTTTCAGTCGTACACTCCTGGCGGAGTGGCCGTGCTCTTGGATCATCTGGTACGTTGGTTGCGGCTTTTGCGACAATTCTTAATTTATCTCTGTTAGTAGCACTGCGTGTACATTCGTGAAGGATATACTTGACAAAGGTACACTTTGAAGATGATTTAATGAAGTCTATCTCGTAAGTGATCAGCCACAAGAATTTTGGTCTTCTACACTCCCTTATATCGTTATACATAATGTTTTCTTGTGAAAAAAGCAATGCAGAAAGCATTATGTTCGTCTCATGATAGCATAGGCTCATCATAATTGGCTGTGAGATTATTGGAAGGAGTCACTGCCGCCTTGAACCCAAAAGGGCGACTGAAGCAAGAGGAAGAGAGTTTTGTTAACTAAAACCTATCAAGGTATCCTGAGACTTCCGCGGGCTCCAACCAGAGCGAAGGAACTTATTATTCTGCGCTCCAAAATTTAAAAAAAAGGCTCGTCAAGGTACAGACAGAACAATCGAACGAAGACAAACAAAATGCTAGCGTTCGGTAAAGACAACGTGAAGGTTAACGAGCATACGATAATTCACACGTCTATAGTAAGCTTAAGTTCGCTTATTATAAACCTCCGTTATGACACTGCTAATTACCTTAAAAGCATGTTTGTTTTAGGAATCGTAAAGTGAACCTACTTAGATTGGAATATTAGAATGATTAAGAGGTATTTTGTTAAGTGAGTTAGGTACATTATTTAAGCTTAATTAGTATAAGATTTATGTGCACTGGTTGGAGATAATTGCTTTTCCGTATTCCTGGATAAATAAAAACTTTTTAACTACCAAATTTTTCAGGTGGCTTGAATTTTTCTCTGTTTGTTGGACGTTATGTTGTGCATCTGTTT
The DNA here is from genome assembly GCA_030763345.1 of Mythimna separata. Taxonomy (NCBI): domain Eukaryota; kingdom Metazoa; phylum Arthropoda; class Insecta; order Lepidoptera; family Noctuidae; genus Mythimna; species Mythimna separata. Next base: position 14,081,357 of record CM061180.1, read on the forward strand.
CTCGTTCATGTCATCGTTATTTAACACGGTGTTGATAGACACCATTCATTATTTTACGGTTCCGTACCTAATAAGCAAAATACAAAACCTTTATAGGATCACTTTGTTGTCCATCTGTCTGTCAAGAACCTTTATTCCGGGAGCGCCTAGAGGTATTGAATAGAAATTAAAAAAAGGCTCGTCAAGGTAGAACAATCGAACGAAGACAAACAAAATGCTAGCGTTCGGTAAAGACAGCTTGAAGGTTAATGAGCGTACGATAATTCACACGTCTAGTAAGCTTAAGTTCGCTTAGTATGGACCTCCGTTATGACACTGCTAATTGCCTTAAAAGCATGTTTGCTTTAGGAATCTTGAAGTGAACCTACTTAGATTGGTATACCAGAATGATTAAGAGGTATTTTGTTAAGTGAGTTAGGTACATTATTTAGGCTTAATTAGTATAAGATTTATGCGCACAGGTTGGAGATAATTGCCTCTTTGTATTCCTGGATAAATAAAAACTTTTTAACTACCAAATTTTTCAGGTGGCTTGAATTTTTCTCTCTTTGTTGAACGTTATGTTGTGACTCTGTGTCTCGTTCATGTCATCGTTAATTAACACGGTGTTGAAACACCATTCATTATTTTAGGGTTCCGTAACTCACGAGGAAAAAACGGTTAGGATTACTTTATTGTCCATCTGTCTGTCAAGACCCTTTATTTCGGAAGCGCGTAGAGGTATTGAATAGAAATAAAAACCATATACCCATATCTACGATTTCTTGAATCTGTGAAAAATAAACTTCTAAGTTAGTGAAAAAATGCGGTTGCAATAAACATACGAGTATACGGCATTCATAATGTACTTCCCAGAATCCTGAAATTTGGCATAAAGCAACGTCTTATTGCACAGGTATCTGAATACGTATTTGAAAACAGTGAATATGTTGTTATATCCCAAAAAAAAAAATCGATTTGAAAAAATCTTAGAGACTCCATTCCGAAAAATGAACTACATATTATTTACTTACATAGGTAAGTTTATACGGAACCCTCAGAGCGCGAGGCTGACTCACACATGCCCAGTTTTCTTTTTCAGTTCGCGTTGTTTTCATACGTCAATCGAGTGCTAGATACGAGTATATGACAGACACAGAGAGCACTTCGCTTTTTTATATTCAACTGAATCTGGACGCCTGTCGAAATATTCACAAAGTCCTTTTATAGTGAAAGCACATTTTTCGGTGACATGCCTTGCTGTTGCAGGCAAAAGTTGAAAAACTGAATTTTTTAAAGAGTAAGAATAATTTTGTTATACAATATCATGTAGCACTACCTATAAATAATTTTGGTACGTTCTGGAGTGAAGACCACATCCCGGAAGACAACGTTCTATAGGTTCTTACGAGTTGAACCAATGACCAGGTGGGGGTCGCGGGAATCCGATGGATGCGAGATGCACGGGACCGGTCGTTACGGCGATACTTGGTGGAGACCTTTGTGCAACAGTGGACGTCTTTTTAGCAAATACGTATCCAAATAAATACATTATTTGTAATATTTAGGTAGCCGCAATGGTTGAGCGATTGGCTGTTGCGCTGCGTCTTGCAAGTTTGGATTCCACGTGGATCAAATATTTATATGGCTTACAAATAGTTTTTACGAATCAGAATGTCTCCTGCAAAGGTACTGGATTAATTGTAATAGCAACAGAAACCTCAATAGAAGCTCAAGAGAAAGATTTGGAATAACGAACGGTGTCTTACAACCGTTCGTATGTATCTCGGGATGAGCGCTCTTAAATTCAAACTGTGTCAATGTGTGTTATGTAAAATATTAACAGCCTTACTTAGACAAACATCGTTCGGTCCAAGGTTCTTTCTGGCAAGAAATCCAGACAAGGCTAATAATAATTATTTGAACGACTCCAACTTGTCTGGCCCAAAATACATATTACATAAACCTTCTTTATTTGGCGCGTATTTCTTTATTTCACTGGCTTATAGACTCCTTTCTATTCCAATGACCTTTTAGAATTACCGGAATGCAAGCTTTTGTAATTATAATTATATTTATAGATTTTGCAGAGGTGAATGGTTCTCTTCACTGGGGACCTCTTTAGATTTTTTTTTTGTTAGCGGGAGTTCTGAAAACTTAATAAATGAGCATGTTCATAGAAAACGCAATATTTTCTATAGAAACTTAATTTCGCAAACTAAGATTCAATGGGCATCAAAGTTAGGTATTATACAATACAAAAGTTTTGAGTTTTTTACCTTTCGTGAACCACACGTAAACCACATTTTAGCTCTTGCTCTTGTGGACCACAGGTCGGAATCCTCTGCCCTTGAGAATAGTATCAGGGTTCTAAGTATTTAATTTAACTGACAACGACACATCGTCATCATCATCTCAGCCGAAAGACGTTCACTGCTAGACATAGGTCTCCCACAAGCGTCACCACAACGACCGGTTCTATGCGTCTCGCACCAACAAGTCATATTTAATTTTGTCAAAAATTACATAATGGTCACATACTTGCGACTAGACCAGATTTTTGAAACTTATTATAAATTGTGGGATTATCAGTTGGTCATTGTTTATTAACATAAGGTCATGGAAGAGGTCTTTACCCAGTAGTAGGATATTTTTTGAACTTTGTCAAAAATAGGCTTAACTTTGGCAAAAAAATGAACAGTATAGGCTTCATAAATTTAAACTCTATAATACATAAACAGAAGTAAAAAACTGGCCTGTTTATGAATATTTACCAACGTCAGTGGTAGCCACGTTTACCATTGATTATATTTTTTTCCTAACTACATTTGGTCTAAATAAATAAAGTGAGTAGCGTGCTAGTTATTTGCGCGACTCGCTTGCGTGCCTGTTTGCCTGGTCATGTCACGTACGGGGACATAAATTTTGTCAATCCTTCTGCAGCTGTATAACAACTTTTCAATTAAAGTCTGAAACAACATTTTTTTCCCCGCAAAAGTGTTGATGAATAAAACTCGTATAATAAATATAAATTAACTTTTTTAACATATTCAAAACCACAGTTAAGCAGCCACCTAGAGCCACATTTTTTTTTTTAAATTCTGTGCCTTTTATAAAGCTCTTATGTTTTTTTTTAAATATCTTGAAACGTTGTATTGACTTATGGATTTAAAATATATAAAGAAAAATTTGAGAGAAAGCATTTCAAAGAAAGTTTAATTTAAGCTTGAAAACCACGACATAATGATTCATAATCACCTACCATGTTGGTAGAAGAATGAGATAAATGTTACCTTTGCGTTTACTACAGTACTTAATATTTTCTATTTCGAATCATCGTCGTACAATAGAAAAAGTACTATTTACGGATTTTTATCATACCGTGGGTGTTGGCAAAGGAATAATGTCTCAAAGATTCATATCTATCACGTTTAACATCATTTCTATTGCCCTAAATCCTGGATAAAAATATCTCATTCGACCTGAATGTTGCCCACATGTTTTCCATTCGCACAATGGGAAATACAGACGCGTCCCACTTGTCGCGATCTCAGGAGTCGAGGCACAGAAGCACAAAGTCTGCAGACACACACTTGATAGAAAAGTGTAGGTGGTAGTTTTGCTTTGTTCCACGAACTAACTCCGAGCAAAAGGAAGTTGGCCCGCTCCAGTGGTAATGTATATTTTTGTGTTGCGCGTATTTTGTGAGCCTTTATTTCTGTGCATGTATTGGTTACTGTTTTCAACTACAAATTGTTTGTAACAAAAGATTTGCATGTATCATGGCTAGCCAATGCAGGGTCAGTTAGAATAGAAATTTCGTACTGGGGAAACTCGACTCGTAGAACAGAGTACCTACAATTTGTTACATTTATTTTGGTGACATTACTTTTATTTACAAAAATCGTCTACGTTGAGGTGCATGGAAATAACTTCCTCGTCAATGTCTACCTACAAAGAATGTCAGTGATTTTCATAGTAGCGTCGTGTTTTAAATTATTTTTGTTTTCTACCAGGAACATGGAAGGACAGATTAAAAATAGCTTAAATTTCATAATATATTTATTTCAGAGCCAGACGGATGGCGGACTGACAGAGACAGAACAGGATATTGACTGGTGAAACGTGTCATTTTAGTAAGAACTTGACCGTTAAGTTTTTTTATCAATTAGGAGTCTTCAAGGTAAGAGTGAATAGGTTACTTCTAGGTAAGCGTCGTCGGCCACATCATCGCTTACTCAGGTGAGATAGTGGTCTAACGCAAGCCTATGCATAAAAGGAAAGTCAAAAAGATAATATGTTGATACCAGTTTTAATAATTTTAATTGTGTAAAGATATGTATGTTGTAACTGACAATATATTTTTTAATTTGTACCTACTACTAAGCTGCAAAAAGCAATTTTTCGTGCTACGTTTTCATATACGGCATGAGGGGTGAACAGTTTACATCGAGGTAAGCGTGCTCCATCATCGACCACATTATTGCTTACCATCAAGACAGATAGTGGTCAAAAAGTGGTAAATCAACGTCAGGTTCGCTTTATGTTTCCATTTAGCATGGTGAGCTGAGGCCATTTTGGCATATTAGCCAGTGTATTTGTTACATGTTTATTTATTTGTTTATGTACACATATCATCTACTAGCCTTTTCCCAGCTATATTGGGGTCGGCTTCCAATCAAACCGGATTTAGCTGAATACCAGTATTTTACGAGGAGCGGCTGCCTACCAGACCTCCACAACCCATTAACTGGGGTAACACGGTACTTCATGGCAAGGCTGAATTCAGATTTACTGGCTTCTGATTATCCGTAACGACTGCCAAAGATTTATAAATGAAAGCCGGGACTCACGGCTTAACGTGCTTTCCGAGGCACAAAGGAAACTGGGTATGTTAAGATGGTCACCCATCCACAGACCAACCTTGACAAGTGTTGCTTTACCTTGAAGATCGACCCGTGCGGCTATTATTATCTAGCCACAAGCACACACATGCACTTAAAATCGAAGAGAACAAATACAGATAGAAAAATACAATGGTGCTGCTTATTTCTAACGTTTCTTGCAGCAGACCTGCGACAGGTGTTTGTTAGTTCTTCACGCTTGAACGCACTGGAATAGCCCATAGAAGACTTTATTCCAGAAATTCGTTCTTATAGGTTGATATTCCGCTACGACTATAACAACAAAACTGCTGGCAGCAGTTAGTGAATATTGTAGCAACATCTATGACGTCAGACTCCAGGTTTCCTCACTACATATATTTTCTTGCAGCGATATCAATCAGTGAGGTCTAAGATAAACTTAGAAAGTCATTAGCATTTGCATTATCGGGAGTGAGTAGGAATGAGCCATAATCCACCGCGCGGGCCCATTGAGGATTGGTGGATATCACATGTCTTCGAATTTTTGGTTTTATGACATGTCGGTTTCCTCACGATGTTTTCCTTCACCGTTTTGAGAGCAGTCATCATCATCATCATCTCAGCCGAAAGACGTTCACTGCTGGACATAGGCCTCCCCCAAGCGTCGCCACAGCGACCGGTCCTGTGTGTCTCGCATCCATCGGATTCCCGCGACCCTCGCCAGGTCGTCGGTCCACCTTGGTCCGTTGGAAGGCCTCCACGCTGCGTCTGAGAGCAGTGGTGATGAAATAAATTACATAAAATAATGAGCCTGAACGGGTTTGAACCCGCGACCTACAACTTGCAAGTCGGGACAGTTACCACTGGGCCATCACTGCTCAACTTAGAAAGTACTTAGTTATAAATATGAAAAAGTCACATTGGTAGATAATTGATTTGAACCCACAACCTCGTGATTGCGATGCAAAGTCTACTGGACCATCAAGATATTCAACTTAGCTATAAAATGAATGAATGATAAATAACACTTAAAATATTAATTAATTGTTGAGTCGAGTCGAGCTTCTTACTTTAAGCAGATGACACGGTTGGCGCAGTGGTTAAGTGATTAGCTGCTGCATTGCGTGACGCGTGTTCGATCCTCGCACGGAACATATATTTATATGACCTACGGATAAGTATTCCCTGACTGGGTGTCTTGTGTATGTGAGTTTACATGTTCGTGAACGCACCTACGATACGTGAGTCATTCCTAGTATGATGAATAGAAAGGCCGTCTTCTTACAGTTAAAATGAAAGAAACAGTTAAACTTTGATATTGACTTTGAGTCTACACTGCCTACACGCTGTATACAGGGTTATTTGTAAAACACTAACAACTTTGCAGAACTGTATTACTGACATCATAAACAACACCTATTGTTCTACGACTTTTTACAAAACATACCTTTAAAATTTCGTTGTTCTATCTAACATATTTCAACTCTGTATTTTGCTGTACCTACATACGCCTCGCGCGCTCTCACATTTAGAACGGTCAAGTTATTTTATTTTGTATGAAAATATGATGAACTAAATTTGATGCATTTATTAAAGTCATAGATCAAAAATTGTTATTTATGATTATAGTAAAATAGTTCTGAAAGGTTGTCAGTGTATTACAAATAACCCTGTATATAGATTGCGAGAAGTGAGATAATTATACTAGTAAGAGGAAAAATACAACTTTCTTACGCAAGAGGAAAAAAACAAATCATAAATAAATCAAAACAAGTATTCGTAGTAACCGTGTCGTAATGAGAATTGCAATGTGTTTTACCCAACTGCGCCAGAATGAGTGTTAAGTTTTTTGAGTGTATGTATGTTTGTAAGTTTATTTCTCTGGCACGCCCTAGAGCCTAAACAGCTTAAAATTTAGCTTAAAAGTAGTTGTTAGATGCATCATAGTCGCGAGAGTTACACTGGGTACATGAAAATTATAAAGAAAATCGAAATGGTGGTAATTTATTTTCATAGTTTTTTGTAGTTTTCAGGAATTTAAAGTTGACAAAGTTTTTAACTCTGTCAACTTCTTAAATTCCTGAACCAACCGCAAGACACGACTGTAAAGTTCAAAAAAGAAAGGCACTTCTTTAACAAAGCAGTCTGATGCAGTCAATGGCGTCAAACCAAGAAGGTGGCTCAAAGGTAGCATTTATTATACATAGTTCAATCATAGATTTGACCATCAGACAGCCAAAATGCAACAAGCCCGTTAGGCTGCAGGGTGTACTACGAACGTAATTACTAGTGGCTAAGGCTTTTAATAAACTAGTGTGCCAACGCTTGTATCACTGTTTACCATCAGGTGGAATTACAGTCAATAAGTTAATATTACAAAAAAATGCTATTAACAAATGGTAATTTATATACCGGGAGTCATGTCGGGATTTATGAAACTACAAAAAAGTATTTTTTTTGTACTTTCATAAAACTACTGACAGAAGCTAATAAAAAAAATACAATTCATCGTTCAGTAAGTACACCATCATTCACATCTATTTTCTGAAGCACACAAGATCATTATCTACAAATCTATTACGAACACATAATAAGGCACATCGTCAATAATATCGAAATTGCCAATTTGTGCAGATTATCTCATAAGCAAAGCTGGCCATGCATGAAAGATCAAGATTTCAGTACGCTTCGTTGTCCATAATAATTGTTAGAATCCTTGACTAACGTACTAAGCGAGGTCAGGCCGGTGAATGAGATGGCCTATTTTTATCGTTTACCTGCCGTCTACTGAAAGAAGAAGGGTCTGTATAGAGGATAAACCATTCAAATGTCGCTCTTGATCCTTTAATAGGTTTGCTCTTTTCATTCTTTGTAAAAAAAAACATCCACGTGTGCACCTAGGGTTCCGTAAAAACTTACCTACGATAACGGTTCAATTCATGAACCGAGTCGAAGATTTTTCTGAACAGCAAAAACTTTTAGTTTTCTGATTTTTACAGTCATACTTTTTAATTTATTAATACATTATGAAGGGTCAAAGTTCACGTAAAATTACCGCAAAATAGCAGATTTTCAGATCAAGATACGTGTACGCTTTGTTGTCCATAATAATTGTTATAATCCTTGACTAACGTACTAAGCGAGGTCAGGCCGGTGAATGAGATGGCCTATTTTTATCGTTAACCTGCCGTCTACTGAAAGAAGAAGGGTCTGTGTAGAGGATAAACCATTCAAATGTCGCTCTTGATCTTTTAATAGGTTTGGTCTTTTGATTCCTTGTAAAAAAAACCATCCACGTGTGCACCTAGGGTTCTGTACAAACTTACTTATATAAAAATTCAATTGTGACAATTTTATTGTATAATAATTGTAGATACAATTTATTTATTTTCCAATTATCTCGATATAAAATATTTTATTATTATTGTTTTTTGTATCGTAAATTTTTTGATCAATTTATCAAATTCGACTATTCTCTAGAGATTTATGCTACGGAACATTGTTCCATCTAATCAATTCTTTAAAAATTCAAAAAATATCAGTATCAAAATGGTTTCAAGTTAAACACGTGTTAACACTTGCACATTAAACGCATCAAAACGATTAAATTCTCAAACACTCACACGCATATGAATTTAGCATCTCATATGGCGAAGCTCTGTCCCCACAAACCTCAATACTTGTGCTGATGCCAACGCAAACTGCATGGTAACGAGATAGGGGCATGTCAAATAGAACATTAAAGCAAGATGAACGTGGTTGAAATGTGAACGCCGGAGAATCTATGGTCAGTTCGAGTTGCTTTCTGAAATAGGATCTGGATTAGAATTTCGTCTTTGTCAAAGCTTTGTGAAAACAAGAACATTGAGGTGCTAGGCGTTATTATTTGATCCATCAATATAGTATCTAACAAGTTAATTATTTGCAATATTATTGTTGACCAATACTGGAAGGGTATTTTTTTAAATCATATCAACTAGTACTTGACTGCAATCTTGTGTGCTGATCCTGTGAAGTGTTATAAGAGCTTATTAAGCTATTAAGTATATGTAGACTTGTAGACACCTAAATTATAATCAGAGGGGAAGACCACAGTAAGCAAATTGTTCCAGTCCATCGATGTCATGTATGCAGTATAAACGAGGAGATGAAACGCTTAGTTGAACATCAATAATTTTATACGTCTCGTCTTCTTATTAATTTTAATGAAATGAGGTGTTAGTTTCCAAGCTGACTACCCTGCAACACACAACTGAAGAAACACAAATGCAGGGCTCACTTAAAGTTCACGCAGTCCATACTGGTCTAGTCATATGAGAACCTTGCCTGTTTATCTCAGCTTTCAGTTTGAAGACAGCAACACGCAGATTTGAGTTGACTTACCCAGCTAGTGTAAACATTTGTCAGATATCGTGTAGCTCAATTCAGAACTTTAAGGAGGAGCTCCACTATAGGCTACAGGAAATCTACTAAAATATTTGTTCATTCACGATATAATTATGTTATAAGAGGACTATGTAGATTAGTATTCTATAACGCTCTTTTGAGGAAGGAATCACACAGATTTGAATAGACTCTCGTCCAGTCAGTGAAAGCTTTATCAGTAATCGAATAGCTCAACTTAAAACTACAAAGGAGCTCAACGACGCGAAGAACAATACCTAGGAAGGAAATTTTATTTAATTAGAATAGACGTAAAAAGAACTCAAACTGCACGACAAAGATAAAACTTTAACCCAAATAATATATGGAAAGTGAAAAAAATTTTAACGTATTTAAAATTTACTTAATTTAATGTTGTTTTCTTATGGTTCAGAGAATTTTCAATGGTGTTCGGTTTTTTAAAAACAGACTACAATTGGTAAAAATAACACCATCAATTTACGATTTTATTATTGAACTTAAAAAAATACTATTACATAAGGTAAGGAATTTATAAATAAATTCTAATCCATGCATTCAGACGTTAGTTCTGTCCTCCCAGGTGCAGGCTTATGCTCTAAACTCTTTTTTAAGCTATAAATCGTGTATCTTTGTTTTCTGGGACGAAACTGTTATTACAAATTAGAATTACCAATTCAATATCATCAACAATTTCCGCAGGGACCATTTATGCGTGATTACGTAATCTACAGAAAAATGAATTTCTGTTTTTTGCTAATTAACCTCTAGGTTACTACCCTTACTGTCGTAAAACTGAACTATGACTTCAAGTGTTCCAGGTGCTCGCTATTGATATCCAGGTAAGTCCGATAAAATCCTTCCTTTAATACTTACCTCTGTATTACAGACTTCTTTTGCTTTGGAAAATAAGGTAGAACCAGACAATCGAGCATCAAACTATTAAATTGAAAAGAAATATTCTTTAGCTACACATTTAAAAGTTATTTCTTGGTACAGTACCAACAGAATGCAATATTTCTCTCCTTCTAAAACAAGACAACCTAACACAGAGATATACATAAATCTGTCATCCTGCACAATAGAACAGAGCACAAACTATTCTCCAGCTGATACTAAACCTTCATTTATTTAACTCTGTTACCTGCATGAGTGAGATAGTGCGTATAATCCTATGATTTAGTGAGCATTTCGCTTCGTTAGTTGGCGAGCCGAGATCAATACATATGTGAGCACTGTGACATTCTGTGGTTTTGGTTGCGGATACGTTTTTGATCCTGTGTTAATGGTTCCTTGTTAATATTTTTTTTTAGTTTGTGATGTAAAACGAGTGAAATCTTTTTTCTTTTGTATCAACTATTTTTCTATCAATTGACACTAATTGGAATTTAAACAAAATCTAGCAGCATTGATATAAAATTTTGTCTTTTTTTATCAGGCTCTTTATAACATATTTTTGGGGAATTACTTTGTATACAGCACAGAGGAGCTCGTGGCTAGATAATAACAGCCGCACAGGTCGATCTTCAAGGTTAAGCAACGCTTGCCTAGGTTGGTCTGTGGATGGGTGACCATCTTAACATAACGAGTTTCCTCCGTGTCTCGGAAAGGACGTTAAGACGTTGGTCCCGGCTGTCATTTGAAGATCTTTGGCAGTCGTTACGGATAGTCAGAAGCCAGTAAATCTGACTCCAGTCTTGCCATGAAGTACCGTGTTACCCCAGTTAATGGGTTGTGGAGGTCTGGTAGGCAGCCGCTCCTCGTAAAATACTGGTATTCAGCTAAATCCGGCTTGACTGGAAGCCGACCCCAATATAGTTGGGAAAAGGCTAGGCAGATGATGATGATGTAATGTTTAGGCGGACCCTGGCTATAGCCGGGATTAACGCCAGGCAGAAGAAGAAGAAGACTTAGTATACGGCACAGAATTGTAACTCTGCTACACTCATCGTTTAATTTAGATGAATGTGTTATTTAATTCCAGAAACTTTCAGTAATTAGCGCTGCATGTGTGGTAAAGGATGACCAAAAAACCAACCAACGTCACTATCAAAATGTTTGATCATATAATTTTTAAAGTACTGTCAGTTGGCCAAAACTAACTTTTGCCAAATCTGTTTAGTTTCAGGCTGCGGAAAAAGTTAGCGAGTGTTCATGACTATATTTTCGAGAAATTAATGGTTTTTCGAAAAAAAGTTAAAAAAACACGAATACTCAACCCTTTAATTTTTTAATAGTCAGCTGAGTCAAGGTGACTCGAGGAAAGATTACCTTGAAAAAATTGGGGAAGGCCTTTGCTAAGCAGTGGGAAAGACTAGGTTAAAAAAGGACCAGCCAAAACACTTGCGTATAATTAATAACAAATAATAATTCGAATTTTAATACAAAACATCACCACATCTTTGATTTTTAATTAATATTATTTAATAAGTAAAATAATATTATAATTATAATTATTTAATAAATATAATATTTTATAGCTGCACATATCTTTCTTGTCTATGTAGTTTGACAGTCTGTCATGCTTTAGGTAATCACGTCCTTACATGTTTTATTTATGTGTAAATCTTATTCAGAGTAATGAAAAGTAATTTATCTTTTTATTAATGATTGGATTATGCATTACTGCTTCTATGTCTTGTTTGAATGAATTATTTTTAACTTAACTTGTTATACAAATAAATGGAACAAAAAACGGATATTACAGAAAATTGCCGGTCTCACTAAGTATTCATTCAGTGTGGTCATAATATAATTTGGTTGAACTACTTAGTATGCAACAGGAATTGCAAACTCTACCCGACTCATCCCTTTTTGACGAGACTGACATTTCTGATCGATCACACAAAATTTTCCCTTAGTTCCTAGCTTCCGTTAGTTGAAAAGCAAAACAATTTAAAAAATTGAATGTAAACAAACTTTTTAAAGGTAAACCTCGTACAAAATAAAATGGAATCACAAAACCACATCTCAAACTACGTTTACTCATTTAAAATACATACTAAACATACTATACAAACCTTTAACTAATATCGATACATAATCTTACAAACATTAATTTAATATCGATACCCAATGCTTATATTTGTCTCTGTCGGTTTCAGCCAGGTGCAATACACAATAAACAACCTAGACAACAGCTGTATTCTCTCTAGTGTATATGGCGCAACACAGTTATGTCCGGATCACACATAGCTCGACAGATTGTTGTGCGTTCATTCGGTCAGAATAAACATGTTTTTCTTCCTTTATACATCTTATACTCCAAGGAAGAGAAGGTTCGGTTCGATAAAAACACGATTTCATATAAATTGGCGGCAGCATTATCGCAACGCGCTTGTCCATAGAAGCCTTTAACGCCCGTTTTCAATAACCTACCGCAGTTCATAAATAGATAGCTATCTACGATAAACAGTAAAATTCTAATTGTCAATGTCACAATTTTATTTTGGTAGGAAATGCTTACCGTCGGCGTCGGTAGGTTATAGGAAAGCAAGTAAGGGCAAAAGGATAGATTTGTTTATCTTTAGTAGCTGCAACTTTAGATAGGTAGCTTATTGAAAATGGGCGTAAAACGTAGAACCTATACAACATATAACATAGTAAGTACTAAGCACACTAAACTCAGTAGGGCTGATGCCCGTTAGGGCTGCGGGGTTTTTTGGAAAAACCTGACACTGAAAAACCTCCTGCTCCACTCAGAGCACGAGAATTCATTGGATGATTTTCTACTATAAAAAAAATTATCCCAAAGTAGTACCTAAGTATGTTTAAAATCAGCTACTGAATTGATTTCAGCTGTTTGTATTGTAACTTAATTTTTTAATTGGAATGTGCATTATTCTAGTTACATGTTGTATATTTTCTAAAATCTATTTATGGGTAGTTCTTCAAAATTTAATTCTTTGACTGATTCATATGGCCAAAATTAAATCTCACTTTCAGCTCAGTAGCACATGTTCATATAAAAATAGGCATGCCAAATAACATATATTTGGATGAGGGACTCGTTTTTACAAAGTAGTTTTCAAGATTTTGAAGTTTACATATTTTGTGCCCAGATGAATCAGAATTTGTTACCGATGAATCAGAATCAGAAATAAAAATGAAAAACTTTGAATGTAAATGGGCTCTGTATTCACAAAATAATCACAATATTATAATATTCTCGCTGTTTACTTTTGTGTACACACGGCTACACATCAAGCTATGCAAAACCAGTATTGGCTGACCGTTTATTGTGAGAAAATATCATACACAGTGAGGACAAGACAAATTGGTTTTGTCACTGAACTCACTGATCCTATTTATTATACTTATTGACTTACTAACCTACTAATTAAAATCTCAAGTTGATAGAAACTTATTCTAATATTGGCACATTTAACATTAGTTTTAATTAAGAAATCTTAATTATTAGGTAATTGGAATCATCAATCACGTTAATGTATTAATGACTAACAATAGAGTAACAAAAATAAGAATTTTTCGAGGAAGATGGAATCATAGCTTCACCAATGGTATGAGACGAACAATTTTCCAACCTACAACTAAGTTCTCTCATTTCCAAAGGAGTTCAGTCTCATTTCTGGAGTTGATTGGCGCTCCACACAACCTGATGTGTTCTCATGGTCCTGTGGAATTCCTTTAAATTTCCGGGAATCAACATATCTTTCTTTCAAAAAGTGCTCCTTTCTTGCTGGATAGGGGAAAAACTAATTTATTTTCTGATTCATTTGGGGTTTAGAACATATCAATCAGGCATAGATGAATCATGATTTTGTCTAAAATCATGCATAACTCATCACACATACAGACTTCAGTATTGTCATTTTTCGATACGAATCTATAACCCAAAAACATCACACAAAATTCAGATTGAAGTTTTAATACAACAAAATAAATTTTATAATGTAAGCATTGTAATCAGAAAGTTACATAAACCAAGCACAGATGAATCAGGTATTTACCTTCGTTACACCGGGATCTAAGCCAACCAGCCGCATGTCCTCCTTCCAGCTCGAGGGTTGCACGACAGGCTTCCTCTTACGCTGGATCCCAGACTCTCATTGTTATTACTCGACCAAGTACGGTCAAGCGCAGCTTACTCCACATTAATCAGTATTATACGAAGCTCACTACTTTTTTACTTAATTGTAAACACACTAACGTGGTTATAACTAATAGGTACACATTTTTTTTGTAAGAGGTCAATTCATTGCTTATCGATAGAACTTTCATTTTTATTGATGAATCAAAGGGAATAGGCGACATCAACCTGTTTGTTCCGGAAAATGGCAAACGGACGCCCCATATGAATCAGGAGAACAAACTTCAAATATTTTAATTTTATATCTAGACAGCAATTATTAAAAAAAATATGATTTGTCCCAATTAGCACTAAAGCTAATTTCTATATAAAAAATATTACATGCTGTTTTGTTTGTTGGTTAAAGAAATATACCCACAGACATCGAACATTTTGTCTCTGAAGAACTATCCTTATTTATTTTTAACAAATATTTCCAAGCTCCTAATAAATAATCTCTAATACACGTTTCCCAGTTAATCGTTTTCACGTCAAAGTTAAATGTTTCTTTATCTTCAGGAGACATAGTTTGTAAAAGATTTCTTATATTATTATCGGAAAACCTCCATTCGTTGAGTAAGAAGAACTTTACTGCGTCGACGACTTTCTTCAGTTTGCTTTGTACTTTCATTTGTCTGTAAAATAAATTAAATAGTTTATAATTAACAACTATTTCTACTTTAATCATCAACATCTTCCTGCTCTTGTCATTTGTTAACTACTTTAGGTCACAAAATTGATTCATTCTTCACAAAATTCACATCAAAAACTAAATAAATGAATCGTTTCAAAATGGATCATACTTAATTATTTTAATTTTATTGTTCATACTAGTTATATAATATGAACAATAAAATTAAAAGATGATAAATAAATAGAATCGCACACAAAAAATATTTGGTCCATTTTTCATACCTTTTCACACCGCGTGAGAGAACAATGTTTACCTTTTCCTAAGCTAATAAAACAGTGAGCCGTGTGCGTAACTTAGAAATTCTAACATATGTTTCACTCATCTAATACAGATTTATTATCTAAACGACAAACCAGAGCTAAGGTATTTAGGAGATCTATGTTATTTGTAAGCCAAGCAATTTTGCAGCAGAACAATTCCTCTACATATTCTCTTTTCTTTTTTTTCAAGTGGGGAATCACTAGAATGACTTCTCCCACTTTTGGGCGAAGTGAAAGTACGTGTCAGACTTTTTCTGACTAAACCTACCCCGTTCCTTCTTTGCCTCCGTTCATGGGTTACTATTTTGTACTGACAAACTTCTTATTTTTTTAGACCAAAGAAATGGTAAAATGAAATCATACAAAAATAAAATGCAAACAAAAAGGGTAACTTACGTTGCTTTTCTTCCAGTAAATGTACACCATAAATCAATCAAGTAAGCTGGTATAATCTGCAGAGTGAACGTTATTAAATTGTATAAAAATACACGGGGGGTGAATATGATGAAAGGCCACGGGAATTCATCTGGAAACAAGGAAAACAATATGTTTCTTTACCGTTTCATGAAAACACAGAAGCAACAAGTTCGATACGAATTTTCATTCAGTATTTTTTAACAAAACATGGATGATTAGGTACCTATTCTCATTGTATATTGACAATAAACATCACTTAACAATTTGTTTTGTGTCATATCAAATGACTTATATTTTCACTCATTTATAATTTTCTTTCCAGAAAAAGTCCTTTCGTTTTTTAATAGATACTTGACTGTGATCCCACCTGATGGTAAGCAGTGATGCAATCGTTGATGGTGACGTGCACTAGTTTTTAAGAGCCTTGAAGACACCTAAATTATAATTGGGTGGGAAGACAACAGCAGGTAAATTGTTTCAGTCTCTCGATGTACGCGGTCTAAACAACGAGGCGAACCGCTTAGTCCGGATCGTAGTTCAACAACATAAGGGTAAAATACTCGCCTTACTTCGGGTTGTCCGATGGTATTGAGTGAATAAAAATGAAGAATGATCGAGGAGAATTATATCTTTATTTAACTTACTTAAAGAATACTTGAGAGCCACTTTTCTGGTGATGTTGATGGCTTGATCACAAGTGATGGGATTCGAATTTCCGGTACAGCAGTTGTACACTTTGAGTTGCTTAGATCTGTAATCATCATCAAAAATTATTGAGGATTGGTTTCAATAGAATACTTTTAGGAGTATTAATTTGAAACATTATAATAAAGTATGTGATTAGGACGGCAAGAATGTTTTGCTAACTACAAGTCAAATATTAAATTAATAAAAACCGGATACAAAAACAAGTAGTGCTCCCAACTATGCTGTTATGCTGCCCATACATTGATATCATACAAACTAATCTTTAAAGCGGAAGTTGCGGAATTATTTTCCACATTTTTAGCTGAACCGTCTCAAAAACTTCCCTAACATTTGCTTTTTTGCACCTTCAGTGAAAAAACAATATGCTATGTTTATGAATCACCAAACTAGGTTGTCTGGTAGAGAATGCCTAGGGCATTAAATTCGTAATCGTATTTTTTTAATTACATAAAATTGACATATTTTTTTAACCTATCAATACCCGCGAAACGAGACGCAATAGTAAGACAATAACAGCGCCGTCCTATGAGACCGGTCGGGGATTCATGAATTAAATAATAATATAAAACTTACTTCCGACACTCCGTAGCAGCGACTATGACAAGGTTTGTAACAATATCAACTGGCACCAAATCTGTCACGTTGCTGCCTCTGCCAATAGCCACCTTCAAGACTCCAGAAGGCATTCCCACGAACAGTCCAGTGGGACCGTTCCAGGAATCTATCCATCCAGGACTGGGCTCTTTGAGAGCTGACACCACTAGAACATACGAAAAATTATAATAGTCTAACCGTTTAGGAGAAATTCGGTGACAAACTTATGTACAGCGGCATTATACAATCTGTAACGAAAAGGGTGTATACAAACGAAGTCCAAGCCGTCTTTGAGTGATAACAAACGATATTGCAAGGGTTTTTTAATCCTATCTCTACCTGTTCATAAATTATGAGAATTTTTAACAACTAGATACCAGAAACCGAATTTTTAAAATTGAAATAAATACATCACTAGCAATAAGTCAGCTGATCGGTGTCAACGAACTATTTGCGAGTAAACATAAACCTCTTACTCCTGGTATTTCTAAATAAAGGGTTCCGTATGTTTATTTTTTGTTTACAAAATAATACTGACTTTTCCTAAACTAAGATTATGTTTGTGAACAAATCACAATACGTACAATTACCTACCTTGTCTAGGTATCAAAATTTAACGAAATAATATTTAGGTACCTGCTTGAATTACACTTTTTCCATTGTAAAAGATTACTTTGTAGATAATATTATGGATATTACCTATCTACATAGTAATTAATATTCCACCTTACCATCGTACCAACTACACAGTAAATACCTACCTAATTTAATAACAGTATTCCTGTAAATTTCCGAACGTTATCCTTTTTTGGTGGTCATAACGATAAACGATGTTTTGTTTTACATCGATTTTTTATCCCGTGCAGCATGGAATTATACTCTTGAATCGATCTTCTCAAAATTGTTAAAAAAATCTTAATAAAAAAAATTTAACGACTCATAACAAACCCTTATTTTGTGATATTTTCAATTGTCGGGTAGGTTTAAACTTTAAAAAAATGATTATCCTTTCCGGCGTTATTCAATGATTTTCATTCAAATGGTACCTACAGATTTAGTCGGTTAAAATAACGATGACATTAAAACGAATTAAGTCATTGGAAAAATCGTCAGCTCGAGTACTATTGAATTGATAATAAAATGAAATCGTTACATTCTACCAGGAATTGCTTAAATAAACATTATTATTTTCCATTAGACTAAGAATAGAAAAAGGATTTAGAAACATAATTTATCTCCAATTGAACCCAAATTAACATCTTTAGGCAACTTATGCATCTCCTAGTATAAATAAAATCACAATGGGTTCCGTTCATAATTTTTAAAATAAGGTCGTAATATTATTTTCTTATTCGTAATGATGGAAAAAAGTTTACTTTTTTAATTAAAAAATAATACACGCAAACATAATTACTATCTGTCTGTAGGACTAACCGAAAGAATTACCGGAAGTTTACGCTTTGGTCGCTCTGGCGGTGGTGGTTATTTAATTGGTTTGAGCCTTTGAGCACGTTTATTCAGTCTCTTTTCAAAGAGTTGCAAAATAATGTCGTAAAATGTATCGAACTGTTAAAGAAATTAAATAAAAGTACTAGGACCGCATGAGTAACAGGAATTAATATTGCCGAGTTGAAAATCATTTGATCACAGAACCCCGATTACACACACATTATAATTTCGTCATAGTGTGTTATAACTGTGATGTAGGTTTAGGGCGCGCGTACCAGTTGTTGTCCTGTAGCTTAGATTACTCCTAGTAAATACAACTTCAAATCCTAGATTTCAATATAACAATGTCTTTTGATTAAAGATTAATTTAAGTATGTTATTTTATAATAAAAGCTCTCGGGTTCCGATTCTAACGTATTAATAAACGTACAACATAATAATATGATCAAATGTACCACATAAATGATCTTTAATGATTTTTGAATTAAGTACGTAATTAACTCTTGTTTTACACTCTGGTGTGTGATTTACAAAGATCATCGGAGTTTAGTTGAATAATATTATTAAGATGTAAAATAATATTGAACAATATTTTTTAATGTTAGTGGACACAAATTGGCACGGCCACCCTATTACCAGGATAGTAGGGAATAATTTTATTTTGCATTATTGATATTATTGTTATTGCTCCTCAGTCAGTCGTCAACTGTTCCGCGTGCAGCGTCTAGTGCAGACTGCAGAATCGTTTGAACTGTCCGTGTGATACGCGATTTGACTTCAAAATGTCGTTAAGTAACAGCGAATATTACGAGATGATAGTGTGTGTCGGAGCAGAACATGGGAATTTGCGAGCTGCCCGAAGACTGTACCGTCACCGTTTTATCGAAGGTAGACCAGATGCTGAACGTCGCCCGTTCCCTTCGTTGGCGTGTTTTAGTCGGATGGTACATAGTCTTCGTCCCCAGACTTAACCCCGTTGGACTCTTATTGTGGGGGTACATGAAAAATATAGTGTACGCAGTGTAGTATGATACAGTGGACCAAATAAAAGTACGGCTTGATGCCGCTTTCAGGACAATAACACCAGACACGCTACGCTCGTTTGTCAAGGTGTCCCTGAACAACCGAGCGGCCTTGTGCATACAATACTAAGGTCACCACATTGAACCCCATCTTTAAAATGTAAGTCAATTTACTAAAGTAAACAAAGCTTTAAGATTTTACTGTTTAAGTATTAATAAGGGATGAAACTAGTTATCCCACCCTAAGTTTTGATTTTATGTAAATCAATAATTACCTACGCAATAAGTATTAATTTTTTAATACTATTATTTTTACATCACGTTCACGGTAAAGTAAGTAGGTACATGTATGGCGCGCACGTGCACTCGCTTAGCGGCGCGCGCCTGCGCGGCGCCTTTGTCAAAACAACAATGAACGCCGCCAGTGCGGTAGGCAGTAGGCTACTAAGGATACTAGGCGCGCAGAATTACGGAAGAGATTTAGCGTGATATTATGCTAGTAACATAGAAAGTTATTGACCCGCGTAGTGCGGTGACACGTTTGTTATGATTTGAATTTAAGAAACATATGAAACCGGAAATTTGGTATCAATTTTTGGAGTATTTTATTTTCATCTGAAACCCTTGCAATATCGTTTGTTATCACCCAAAGTCGCCTAGATTTTGATGTGGATATACCCTTTCAGTTACACGTTGTATATGCATTGTGATACAGAATTCCGACACAGAGCAAAAAAAAATCAGTCCGGTGACTGGTATAGGTCAAAAGATTTTTGAAAATATGTCGGCCAATTCATCATCATCATCATCTCAGACGAAAGACGTCTACTGCTGGACATAGGCCTCCCCCAAGCGTCGCCACAGCGACTGGTCCTGTGCGTCTCGCATCCATCGGATTCCCGCGACCCTCGCCAGGTCATCGGCCAATTAATCAGGATAAACAATATGTCAAAAAATACGAGTTGTTTTGGCGGGAAAAGAGCTTTGAAGACAATTTTTTTTATTGCCAAAGTTTTGAAAATTATAAAAAGTATACTTTTGCTTTGGTTAATCCACTCAAACTCTCTCCGTTTGGAAAGCAGGGAGAGCCTCTTACCCCTCCAAACACCCCTAATTCCCAATTGCTTCATTCGTATGAAAAAAGTTCCATGATAAAGCTAGCCTGGTGAAACTGTTACATGAACTATTTACATTAATTTCAATTTAGAAATTAATAATGCCTTTAAGTATTTCTTCAGGTAAGCAGCAATTTCGCTTAGAAAACATATTTTAGTGACAAACTCATTAATTTCAAGAGCTATTTCCCAGTAAAATTTAATCTTATTACCTATAGATGGCCTGACGATCGCAGCCGGTAAGTCTTCGCATTGCTTCATAACTTGCTCCTCGGCAAACGCTTTTGAAAAAGTGTACGTATTGGGTTTCTTGCCTGAAATGTAAATTAATTATAATATCAAGATGGTTTATGTACAAAAAAAAATATTAAAAGATTTTTTTACATAGAAACAGAAACACGTATATTTCAAAAAGGCATTTATGAATTGTCAAAATGTCGGTCAGTCAACAAAGGGGCACTTATAAAATTTGAGAAGCTAGTGTACGGTCCCAATTGGTCGTATCGTATGGAAAAAAAACCAGCCAAGAGCGTGTCGGGCCACGCTTAGTGTAGGGTTCCGGAGTTGCCCGTCCGTCACAATAACTGACCCCAAATTTTCAAAAACTCTTCGTCCCAGCAAGTTCAAAATAATTTTCCTAGAAAGTCTTTATAAAGCTCTACTTTCCAGATTTTTTTCATATTTTCTAACCTTATGGTTCAAAAGTTAGAGCGGATATATACTTTATCGGCGTGATTGATATACATAATGGTACCAAATTTCAGCTTTCTAGTGCTAACGGTCACAGAGATTACGAGAGACGGACGGACGGACGCACGGATAGACAGACATGGCGAAACTATTTGCTAATAATTTTGTTACAATTTTGATCTTGTTTAATTTCAGCTCTAATGACGTTTTTTCTGTGTTTTCCAGTAAATTCATGCTTTGATTACTAGTGGATATACATCGCTGCGATGATATTTGCAAATGCACTTTGCGGCAACCGCTAACCCATTATTGACTGGTTGAATGAATACCGCGACTAATTGCCACTGAATACCCTAAGGTTTTGCGTAATAAATAGTACAGTTATAGGCTACCCAAAAGTAAATGTACTCGTACTAGTAACAAATAATACAACCACATTATTATACTAGGCAAAATTAACCATAGAAGTATAGTATAAAGAGTCCTGCAGACAAGTGCTATGAGAAAATGCAATAAAGTTGTATGTATCAATTTTCATAGAAAGAATAAATATATGTATTTTTTAAATTTTTGCTTTAATATAGCTTGACTATGTTGTACGATTCCGGCCACCGTAGGCGTGGGTTTGCGGACGGCGAGCAATGGGTAGCTTGTTGCCCTGCAATCCGGTTCCACGCACGCCTCAAGATGTCAGCCAAACCGTAGTGGTCTAGCTGCAGCCTACTGGGCCCATGGATTGTGTGAAAGAAAACATAAATGTGGGTTTTAGTCAGTGAAAGCATAACATGCTCTCCCGCTCCGCCTTTAGACTTCCCGCCCTAAAGCATGCCTAATTTAAGGTAGATTGCACCAGGATCACAACTCTTGACAAACACCTTATTTTATATAGCTACCTTTCTAAGCAAATAAACGTTTATTATTATTTTTTAAAGGCGGATCAGGAGAGCTTATCAGGCTCTTCGCCTTTCTATTTTCATTTCCCACCAAAAAAAAATCTATTTTATAGAATTATCGCGCCACGCTGTCTGCTGGACCCTTTGAGTGACAGATTACTACAAGTTCTTACCCATAAATTTGGCGATAATGTCTTCATTATGCGAGAACATCTCAGCAAAAATTCTGGCGCTTTCTAACTTCATTGGCATGGGATACACCACTTCATCTATTTCCTGTCGATCAGCATTTGTGAATGCTGTCGAAACATGCACAAAAGCCTGTGTAAAATAAAAATAAAAGTTAATTTTGTAAAAGTTAGTATATACCAGGACAACACTGAAGAATAGACTTTGTTCCTATAAAATACAGCTCACAACTGCAAAGGTAAAGATAGAACTACATTGCACCCACGAGGGCCACGTACATCGATCTCCATACATTTTATATGGTAACTAGACTTGTAGACCTACATTAGATCCACGCCACGCGACGCTACGAGACGTCCTTGTACGCACAAATCAGGCGTGACCCACGTGTGCGTCGGTCTAAGTTAACTCCTACTTAAATCGTGTGTTAATCTAGAAAGTAAGACTTAGAATAACTTAGAGTCAGTTACACCAAGAGCCACGTTAGTTGCCATAAAAGTGAATTTTAACAGTAGCATTACCGTACCGCATTACCATTAAATTCTATCATCTCCTATTACATCATCACGTAAAATATTAATGTTTTTTTCAAAGATGGTCATTATTTATCATCAACTTTAACCACGTTTAACCATAATAAATTGTAGTCTTTAACCGCCTGTATTTGAACGGTTAATATAAACATGTTTGTGACGTAATTTAAACCACATTGCTGAATTGATGCAAACCGTGTTCTGCTTAACCAGAGATTTGATGACTGATGGGGCAATAGTTATCGATAAAGTTAGTTGGTGCAACTCGCTCTTAACGTCTAACAAAGGCATTTATTGAAGATACGCATAACACAAATTATTAATAAATCAGTCTAGTTTCAGTGGTTTAGTATAAAGTGAAGACATAATCTATAAAATGCGTGGTCAAATATAATAATTATCAACAGCTTAACTAAGGCTTCTTGCAATAATTGAAATAATGTACGTTCCAAGCTATCTATTTACACTGTAGTAACATCATTATACTGGTGCGTTCGTAGATCCTGTTCCGGACTTTTTTTTTTGTACCCCGGAAGTATGTTCCCTCGGGTTAATTTTCTACTACAACACTGGTAAAACCACAAGTAGCAGCTTTTATCATCATCATCTCAGCTGAAAGACGTCCACTGCTGGACATAGGCCTCCCCCAAGCGTCGTCACAGCGACCGGTCCTGTGCGTCTCGCATCCATCGGATTCCTGCGACCCTCGCCAGGTCGTTGATCTACCTTGTGGGAGGCCTTCCGACGCTGCGTCTTCCGGTATGTGGCCGCCACTCTAGAACCTTCCGTCCCCATCGACCATCTGTTCTCCGATACAGCAGCTGCAGATTTTATGATACATTAATTCATGAAATCTCTAACCTCTAGTTTGTTCATTCGACGACATAATTCGATAACGTTCTCGGTTCCATTAATATTGATTCTCATGGCGTCTTTGAGAGGCAGGTTGAATGCAACTGTAGCTGCTAGGTGAAATACTACTGAAACCTGAAATGGAAATGAGAACTTTTTTTATAGATGTACTCGTAATAATCACAGTAATATTATAAAGACGAAAGTTTTAAAATGGATAAATGTGATAATATGTAAAGAGCAGTTTGTATATTACATCTTGCGAATGTTATTGAAATGAAAATAGACCAATATACAGAGTGTGTCAGACATCGATGCACTAACGAATACCGTGGATCCAGTACATGTTTCTGGACCCGCCGGAGATGGAATTTTTCGTTGGCTTTTACCAATTTTTCTTCATCCATGGTATTCGTTTGTGGGTCGATGTCTGATACAACCGATATAAGGTGTACCCAGCCGCTAGTGACTACCACGTCGGCTAAGATTGTCTCGTTGATATAAACCCAACGGCCATAAGTTTTAGATAAAATATTCTATTTCATTAGGGAAAAGTTGGAAATAATGTAACAAACCTCGTCCTCTAATATTTTTAAAACATCATCTGGTAATCCAAGACGTTCCCGGGAAATGTCTCCACTGATGACCGTAATTTTTTTCAGCTCCTCACTTCGGCTTTCTTTTAATCTGTCGAAAACCTGAAAACGGTATTATATTAATATTTTGATGATACCGTGCAACTTTGAGGATCATTTCATTTCAGCAAGTCATATTTTTAAACGACTTGAAAACATGGAGGGTGTTTCAATATTGTGGTATTTTTTTATGCCTCAGATTTCCATCATTTATGAACCGATTTAGATATTTTTTTAAGTTTACGTACGAGTAGTTATATACTTTCCAGATAGTGTTGTGATGGATGAGTTCAAAATCTGTTATGTACTAATGTGAATTTTTCTATTCGTCTAAGTCGTTACTGACACACTGTGCCTCGGAAAATACGTAAAGCCGTTGATCCCGGTTGTCATCCGTAGATCTTTAATAGTGTTACAAGTAGTTAGACGCCAGAAATGACATTCTGTCTCTGACTTAGTTACTTATATTGTCTAGGAATGTGCAATACAAACATGAATAACATAATTATGTTAAAACATGTTTGGAAACTGTTGTCCAATAACGAAGAAGTTAAAAGAGAAACATCAACTTTCGTAAGTTATTTGAATTTATTTTGTTGTAAAAACTTTACATGTTGAATTGATTGCAAGTACGTTTTTTAATTAAATTATTTCCTCTCCAAAGACTTCTGTTTAGGATTCCAAATAAATTGGACCTGGAACAGGATCTTATATAAAACAGTTTCTGCTGAACAAAAATTAAAAACTTGCTAAAGGGACACTAAGTTACCGTACGCTCGCCAAGCCTGCAAGATTATAATTATAATCAACATAATTACAACCACTACTGGGAGCAAGGGCTCCTCTCTGTAAATAATTACGTGGATTAAGACTAAACAGTCACAATCGACCATCATCATAATCATCATCCTCAACTCAGCCGAAAGATATCCACTGTTGGACACAGGTCTTCCCCAAGTGTTGTCACAACGACGAGTCCTATGTGTCTCGCTTTCATCTGATTCCCGCAACCCTCGCCAGGACATCGGTCCACCTTGTGGGTGGCCTGCCAACGCTGCGTCTTACGGTACGTGGTCGCCACTTCACAATCTAACCCAAGAGCCAAATGCGGGTTTTTTTGGTATATTTTTAAATAAAATTGCTACGTGCTCTTCTATACAAGGTGTAGCCAGAATTTTACAAACATATTTGAATTTAGTGCACCTGAGGCTCACGACAAGATAGAAAATCTGTCTGAGACGCTGTCACTAGCTGTCGCTAAAAAGACTCACATCCTTTTACCTTGGACAGAGTCACTGTGCAATATTGTATCACCTGGGTATATTACCAGTCGAAAATGATGCGGAGGAGTATTTTGACGACTTTAGATGATTTCAATTAGTAGAGTGTATTATTTTTATATTTTACATATTTCTTATTTTATAAGCAGACGTGTAAGTAGGAACAATTTTCCTGCTACGGTCTTCTCGTCTGATTATAATTTGGGTGTCTTCAAGGCTAGAGTGAATGAGTTATTAATGAACTAGTGTGCCACAAAATCAACGTATGCATCATTTTTTTTAGGAAAGGGAATCATCAGAATGACTTCTCCCGCTCTTGGGCGCAGATCAAGTGAGATCGGGGTTAAAGACAAATTTATTTAAAAAAGAACGTAAATAGTATGTAGCATCCTTTATAAAAAATGAAGCCAGGAAAACAGCCCCGTATAACAAAGTTTGTAGTTTTAAAACCCATACTTACTGGTGTGCTAGTGATACGCGCCAGTCGTTCAGCCGCCTGCTTGCCATACTTATCACGTACCAGCACATAAATTTTGTCAATCCCACTGCAGCTGTACAGCAACTTTTCTATTAAAGTCTGGAATTATTAAACATGCAGTTTTGAATACTATTTAGATGGAAACTTCCTGCTTTTATGGTTTTCAAGCTTTTCATTTTAGAAAAGGCTGGCAGACGGGTGTGAATACGCAGACGATGAGTCGTACTCATAATAAAATAATTAATTCATAGAATTATTTTTATCTTATGAATGTGTGTATGTTAGTCATGCTCATAAACGGATGCTGTCTATTGAGACTGGTCAGTTCTTAACTGTCAGTAACTTATTCTAATTTCTGCTTTTTTGTTATTTTTTTGACAAAATAGAAGCGATCAGTTTATAGCAGGATTTTTCCGAGTTAAGTCCAGTGACTTTTTTAATTACTCACAAATTGATTCCTTATGGCTACAGTGATGTAAAATTGGTGTAGTTTTGTATCTCACAGTAACTCAAAATAAATCAGTGACTGAAAACTACATACTTTCCAAAAATGCTTGCATAAAGTGTCAAGCCAAAACAAAAAAAATAAGCGATAGACATTATGTGATTTTAAAAATGTCAGTCCATTACGTTTCTTGTATGCTCTTCTTCATAGAGATCAAATCTTTGGAATGTTTAATTATGAGCTTAAATTGTAGGCATTTGCATTGTAGGAATTTAATTTACATTTAAACGGCTTAAAAACAAATTCGGTTATATAAAAACCACATTATTTTATGTCATAATTATACATATTTAGCCAATTTTTATTATAGAATTATGATTTTTCTTACCTTACCAAGAAATCCCGTACCACCAGTTATAAATACAGATTTCCTTTGATAAAAGTTAGCCACCTTTGACCCACTGACGTCGGACATTATGGATTATATTTTGAATCTCAATGACCTAAAAATAAACAAATTAACCTTTTAAAAAATATAAAGTATCATCAGTTACCGTCTAACACTTCACACTAGCTATTGTCAATTAGATCTAATAGAAACCAAATCAATTCATATATCTTCACTTAGGAAACAGTTGAATGCCGATAGTTCTAAGCTGTTATCATTGCAGACTCAAGAAATGATCGAATCTAGGCATAATATTTTTCATAATGCTCGAGTTTACAGTATATCCATCAATGAGACAATGTGTGTTTTTTAAAACAATACTTATTTCGATATAACCATAAAAACGTCAGTACCGGTCGAAATAATTTGAAACAGTACGCTGAAGAAATATTTCGAAACAATTTATACTGTTTACATACCTACATTTATTATTTGTCTCTTTATTGGATGCTAAATATGCTCAATATATTTTTTGTATTCTTAATCTCATAGTGCTATTTACTTACTGTCATGTTAACATTGTAAGTACTTTTAAAAGGGCCATGACGAGTTTTTTGTGTGTACCTATTGTATTGTATTGAGAAGATATCATTAATAACATATAAATTCTGTGTCATTTTTTGTTTCGTATTTGGCATTAGTGCTAAACACGGGGAGTGTTTTCCACTCTAGATAGAGTGAGTGAGAGTGTCAACCGATTACTGACTAAAACCCACCTGTATCCCGGAACGCAAAAGCCTCCTTTCACGTTCCAGGATCTATGAGTTTTACGAATAATCCTACAGCCCTGGCACACATTGGCCCTAAAGAGCTTCACTAATTCTACTGACACTTCTTTGGAGCGGGGTGCACCTAGAACAACATGCGCCATCAACCCAGGCTTAGTCCTTATTGGACGGCAAGCTACTAGTTGCTCACCATGCGTGAGCGCGCGCCCCTACTGTGGCCGGAATCTTTGGATTTCAATTCTGTTTCTAGGTCGGGCAAAGTTTTATAAAGGTTTTGCTTTCTTAGAATTTGCTGTGTTTGATAGCAGTAGACCGCAGCAGAACATAAGTGGCAATTAGTATAGTCAACTATTGGAACATCTTTACCTAATACTTCTGCAAATACAGGCGAGTTTATATGTTACATGTATTTGTGTTAATGCTAAGCACTATCTATAATATCGGCCTTGTAATGTTCCTACTGTTGGGACTCAGTCCTCATCTCTTGGAGAGGGAATTGGCCTTAACCCTAAATTTATCTTGCAGGCCTATTGCGGATTGGTGGATGTCACATATCTTCGAATTTTTGGGTCTAGGACATACCGGTTTCCTCACGATGTTTTCCTTCACCTTAGTGCTAAATTACATTAGTAACTACATTAGTTTTAACTCTAGTTTTTGTTTAAACTTAGTTTTAATGAAGATTACTTAAGTGACAATAAACACTAACTAAGGTCGGTTTGACATTGGCAAAATGTTCGAACAAACGTTTGGTCAGTTAACTAAACTGCTTTTGTTAAAATTACATATTTACCTGTCTGCTGTTTTTTACGACTTTGAATAGACTTAGTTAATCCCATCTTTTTTTTTAATCGATCGTCGATCTCATTTTATATTTTTAATTTTTATAATAATTACACTGATATTTGAAATAAATGAATGTTTGTGAGTATGTATATTGGTTCTTCTTCACGCTCAAATGACTGAAAGAATTTCCATATAACTTGTTACACAGTTAAACCATGTCCTGAAGAGAGACACAGAATATTTTTTTTTATCTTGGGAGTATAATTAGGTATTTTCTTGGGATAATTTCCTATTACCACGCGGGCGAAGCCGCTGGCAGCAACTAGTTGTATTTTAACGAAAATTGCTATTTTAATTTAAAGTTGAAAATTTCAAGTTGAACAAATATATCAACAAAAAAAAAATAATGTAATATTCATAAAATATATGTTTTCATGTTTGTTGTATGGGTCACCATAACCTAGTTTTAATGTCAATTCTGGAATACCTTAATTATAAAGTGTAGGTAACTGTTTTATGTCCCAATAAAGTAAAATAAAATAAAACGAATATGGTTTTGAGATAGCAAGCATTGCCATCTATGTATCATGTTTGTAAGTTAAGGAAATGAGAGAAAGCCTGACACTGCCGCCCGGTGCTTTTATAAAAGGGAAATAGTTCTCAGACCTGCAGATAGATGGTGCTATTTTGTGCATTGGTTTTGTTTTTTTTATTTTCTAAGATGTAATATTGAAATAACCTGTATTGCTAAAACAAGAAGCTGTAATTTATCAACCTAGTTGAGTATTCTTATTTTATTTTTCAATCGTTTTTTAACGATACGAAAAAAGTTAATGTTAAACTGTATGCCTATCACTAAATTGTTTAGATAAACAATGATAATTTATTTATTTATATTGTACATTCTACTATTTATTTACAACCACAAACAACGCCATATAAATTCAGAAATATTCTGCATATGACGGAAATAGACAGATGCAATATGCTGCCATTAATGTTAATTTATTGCGCATGTCTAACGAGCTGCAGATCCGTAAAACACAGAATTGGTACCAGACACGATGCGGACGAAGACGAAAGGTTCTGAGGTGGCGGCCACGTACCGGAAGACGCAGCTTTGGAAAGCCTCCCACAAGGTGGACCGAAGACCTGGCAAGGGTCGTGGGAATCCGATGGATGCGAGACGCACAGAACCGGTCGTTGTGGCGATGCTTGGGGGATGCTTGGGATACCTCTTTACGCTGAAATGATGATGATAATGACGGCGAAACGGGACTGCAGTGGATGAAGATGGAGATGGCAGACGACGAAGTATCTAGATGGTGGGATGACCTGGATGTCTTCCTTAAGAACTGGAATGAGAAAGCGAGTACCCGAGTTCGCTGGAAAAAATGGAGGGAGAACTTTACACAATACAGGCTAGTAAAATAATAATATCGGCCACACTGAAAGAATAATCTAATTAAAAATCGATTCCAAATGGATGCAGCTATTTCATTTGATTGAGATAGACAAAAGTGGCGCAAGAAACAGATTGCAAGGAACAAAAACTAATAGTGCCCTAAACGTGGAGGAAGCGTCTTAGCGAAGGAGGCGGCCGCATTGGCGAGGGAAAGGACATCCTCACGTCCTAGCCACTGAGATCCTGATTTCCAGCCACCGTAGGCGTGGTCTTGCCGACGACAAGCAATGGATAATTAGCTGTTTGGCCAAACCAAGCCCAAGTCGTCGGAGGCACGTAGTGTTCCACGCACACCTTAAAGAGATTTCAGCAAAACCGTAGGGGCCCAGCAGGGCCGAAGCCTACTGGAGCTATGGATTAACTTTCGAAAGGGTAACTGGGATAAATAATAATCTGCTAATCTAACTAACGGTCATTCCTTAAACTGCTCAATTACTTACAAAGCTAAAAGGACCTTTTACAAGTGCCCGACCCTTGCCATTTTTTCTGTAGCTTCAGTATTGTAGTTCTGAAACACAAATTGCTAGCCAGACTCGCACTTGGCCAGTTTGTTTATTACATTGACCTTTCAAAATATCACACGAACTCACCTGACAGATTATAAAAAAAAATAAAAATAATGTAAAGTTTTTGAATTTACTTGAAATTACTTTTTGAAATTTCTCAAAAAATAAATAAAAGTTGCAAAAAAAATATTATAAAACTTACTTGATAAATGTCGGGGTGTACCGTTCTTGTGCGGAAGGTACAAAAGAGACTCCAATAGGTTCTTTTAACGACTCCAAAATCCAGGCGACTTCTTAAGTACCGTGTAATTTAGGGAAGAACTGAATAGGATTTGAGGTTCCAGAAGTATTTGTGGATGCATAAACGTATCAAGATACAAGAAACATAGAATCCTAAAATACATCTGAGCCCACCACGAGCCCTTAATGCGATTTATTTTACGTCCTTAACTGAACTATTAAAGAGATGGAGCTATGTAGGATGTACCTATAGCTCCATCCTTCTTTCTCGCTCTTACGCTTGACATTTTAAAATTGAATCCCCATTTTGCAACTTGTGATCCTACTTAAAGCATAGAACTCCAAATTATGATTGTGTGATCCAAAAGCAGTTAATGAACACATTTTTTACTTTATTCTAATATAAAATGAAATTTAAATATGTAGGTAACATCCTTTTAAAAGTAAATTATTA
Organism: Mythimna separata; assembly: GCA_030763345.1. Classification (NCBI taxonomy): domain Eukaryota; kingdom Metazoa; phylum Arthropoda; class Insecta; order Lepidoptera; family Noctuidae; genus Mythimna; species Mythimna separata. The sequence continues at coordinate 14,112,572 of CM061180.1, forward strand.
CAGATTAGCTTTTGCCCGCGTACATAAAATATAGCCTACTTCAATCAGGGGCACAACAGCTTTCTAACGGTGAAAAAAAGCAATCAGACTAGAACTTTCAGATATTGCCTCCTACAAACAAAAAAAAAACAAACTTTACTAACTTCGTATAATAATTATACAGATTAAGTGTAGATAAATATTTATTTGGCTCGATAGAGTCCCGCTTTGAGTCGTGGTTTTAACTATAACGATGTTATTAATATTATAATTATACATTTTAAACTATAGGCAAATGATTTTCGATTTATTTACTCATTAAAATTTGGTAATCAATTTAATACATTTGGTTTTATGGTACAATTTAAAGTGCAATCATGACTAAAATAACTAAAAACATTGTAATTTTAGGTATTATTTTTTATTTTAGGCAATATTATTCCCATTCGGGGCGGAGACAAATCCAACGAATCAATAACCATGAAAGTTGGTTCAGCAGATCTCGAGTTATAAGTGTTGTAACAAACCCGACCTAGAGCCACACTCAGGGACATTCATTAACGTTAATCATCACTTAACTTCTAAATGATCTATTAAGAAATTGTCACATTGACAGTTTTACACAGTTTTTCAGTGAAGGTTTGACAATACTTAACTTTAATTGACATTAGAGACGCTAATGAACCATTAGCTGGACTATTAATATATATAGAAGATAAACTAACTTACCTGAAAATGCAGCAAAAATTATGGCTAGCTTCAACATATTGCTAGATCAACCGTGTTCTCACTGTGCATATTTTGCGATTTGGTTAATATTTATACCCAACTAACTAGGTATTATCACTGATTACGTTATCACTTATTACAGTAAGTGCATTAATAAATGACCCCTTTTAAATGAAAATTATGTGATAGGCATTATGTTATTTTTATTTTAAAGGTCATTTCTGCTTGCCGAAAGTTTTTGATTGGCGATTGATATAATTTCTAGATAAGACGCATATCGTTTAGTGATTTAATATTGGAAGCAGGTTGAGGAGCTCGTGGCTAGATAATAACAGCCGCACGAGTCGATCTTCAAGGTTAAGCAACGCTTGCCAAGGTTGGTCTGTAGATGGGTGACTATCTTAACATACCGAGTTTTCTCCGTGTCTCGGAAAGCAACACAAAAACACTGTCTGTTAACTAGCCTAAAAAACTACAGAACGGCTGTACCTACTTATACAAAAGTTAGTAAAAGAGAAATATTTGGGTATTCATGCATATTATAACGGAGAAAAACTATGTAGGTATTTCAAAGACCCATGCAAAGTTAGGGTGGGTTAGTTTTGAATGTTTCGATCAGCAGATAATATTAAGGAACAAAATGCATTTAAAATTCATTTTCAGGAGACGATGAATGTCTCTGAGTATGAGTATTATTCTTTTAGATCGTAACCGATTGACGGTTATAGGCATTATGGCTATCACACTTGTCAATCCTGAATGTAGGTATGTATGTAAGTTGGTCTTAGTAGTGAATTTTTGTTTATACAGGGTGTCCCAAAACTCAACAATAATCTGGGACCGGCTGAAAGGCCAAGCTACACCAGTTCTGGGAAAAATAAAAAATAAAATCCATATCACTCAGTTCAGCGATAAATAGACATTTTTTTTTCTTTTTTTTTTAAAGTTGAAATTCGACACCCTTGCTCGCATTTTCAAGGTTTGTGATTAGTGTGATTACCAATGTCACAATTTCGCTGCGAGTTTATTAATTTTGTGATCTTCATTAACGATGCTATTAATCACAACTACAAATTATTGCAAAAAACTTTGTTAATTTAATAAAATAAGGTAAGTTTCATGGTTCACAAAAATATTGTTAGTTAATTTTGACACGTCATTTTGAAAAAAAATTGCACTACACTACCCTTGGCAAACCATTTCCAAAGATGGCGCATTTTCTTTTTTTCATTGAAATTTCAAAATGGTGCAACACTTACCACTTTACTTGCCATTAAAAAAATATTTCTTACTTTTTTTTAAATTGAGCTCATTTTGAATAACTCAACATTAGGAATTTTTGTTACTAAAAGGAGATTGACACGGTGTGGACCAAGTCATTTTGTTCCTCAGCCCAATACTATTCAGTAAACCGAAGCTCTTCAAAATCTGCTCCAGGAGTCAAGAGAAAAAAAGAGTTTTTCCAACGTAACCTAATCTAAATTAGAAATCTTTTTTAGGAAGTTTGACCAAAGGCTGCCCAGAATGAACACCTAGTGCATTTTGTTCCTCAGACCAATACTAATCAGCAATCCAAAGCGCTTCAAAATCTGCTCCAGGAGTCAAGAGAAAAAAAAGAGATTTTCCAACCTAACCTAACCTAAGTTAGAAATCTTTTTTAGGAAGTTTGACCAAGTGCTGCCCAGAATGAACACCTAGTGCATTTTGTTCCTCAGACCAATACTAATCAGCAAACCAAAGTGCTTCAAAATCTGCTCCAGGAGTCAAGAGAGAAAAAGAGTTTTTCCAACCTAACCTAACCTAAGTTAGAAATCGTTTTTAGGAAGTTTGACCAAGTGCTGCCTAGAATGAACACCCAATGCATTTTGTCCCTCGAAGCGCTTCGGTTTGCTGATTAGTACTGGTTTGAAGAAAAATTCAACCTTCAATTGAATGTGTGTATATTATGGAATAAATCAATCAATCGATAGCAATACTATCAGAAATTATATATACGATGCAATTAAGGTCAGTGGGTGACAACAGTGCCAATTTCTCTGACATGTTTCTTTTTTATTGGATTGATGGGTTGAGCCTGCGTTTTTAGAGCAGAGCGTATTGGCTGTGTAGAGACTATAAGTCGTACGTTAGAGTGCCTTGAGTTGTTGTTGAGTGAATGGTTTAATGTATATGGTAAATGATGTGGTACTCGTATCATAAGACGACCATTTTAAAAAGTAGGTCACTTATTTATTTATTGTGCAGACCTACTACAGTGTTTTCTTTTTAACCCTAAGGTTGACTGGTAGAGAATGCCCTGATGCATTAAGTCCGCCTATGTACCACCACTGTACATAAAGTTTAAATAAATAAATAAATAAATAAGTAGGTGAAAAAATCTAATAAATAACATACCTACAGATTTTTCAAACTATAAAATGTTAATATAACGGTAGTGGCAAAGACCTGGAAAAGCTATGCTAGTGTTGCAACATTCATAATAACTTTAATAATATAGATAATTAACTTGCTTCTGTCAGAATTCACTTTGTAAAAGTAGAAACTTATCCCGAAAGAATATCTTTGGGGGGTAAAAGTACGTACAGTAAATCCCTATTCATTTTTAAATACCTATCCAACAATATATCACACGTTAAGGTTGAAATAAAAAAAAAATAACACTTTCCACTTTACATGTAGGGGGGCTACCCTAATAAATCATTATTTTTTAATTTTATTTTACTACTTTGTCGGCGTAATTAATATACATATTGGTACCAAATTTCAGCTTTCTAGTGCTAACGGTCACAGAGATTAAGCGAGGACGGACGGACGGATGGACAGACATGGCGAAACTATAAGGGTTCCGTTTTTGCCATTTGGCTACGGAACCCTAAAAAGGGATAATTATCACCAAAATTCGTCCTTTTTCTTTCTTCTTCTTCTTCTTTCCTTTTATTCGCCTATGTGCATGAGAAAACGCCTGACCAATTCGCATAGCAATTCGACGACTCACACTTTATTCTTCGTGCATTTTTGCGACTTGCGACTTATTGCTATAAATATTTACAGTAGAATTGTGATTAGTAGCAATCAATAAAATTAAAGGAGTGTCTGGGATACGTCGTTATCTATACTCCATACTAATATGACATAACTTACATAATACTCGGATGATCCTAACTATAATATATATACAATCTGTTACGGAAAGGGGGTATACAAAAAAATTCCAAGGGGTCTTTGAATGATAACAAACGATATTGCAAGGGTTTTTTAATCCTATCTCTACATGTTCATAAATTATGAGAATTTTTAACAAACAGATACCAGAAACCGAATGTTTTAAAATGGAAATAAATACATCACTAGCAATAAGTCAGCTGATCGGTGTCAACGAACTATTTGCGAGTAAAAATAAACCTCTTACTCCTGGTATTTCTGAATAAAGGGTTCCGTATGTTTATTTTTTGTTTACAAAATAATACTGACTTTTCCTAAACTTAGATTATGTTTGTGAACAAATCACAATACGTACCTTGTCTAGGTATCAAAATTAACGAAATAATATTTAGGTACCTATCTACATAGTAATTAATATTCCACCTTACCAACGTACACAGTAAATACCTACCTAATTTAATAACAGTATTCCTGTAAATTTACGAACGTTATCCTTTTTTGCTGGTCATAAGGATAAACGATGTTTTGTTTTACATCGATTTTTTATCCTGTGCAGCATGGAATTATACTCTTGACTCGATCTTCTCAAAATTGATAAACAATCTTAATAAAATAAATTAAACGACTCATAACAAACCCTTATTTTGTGATATTTTCAATTGTCGGGTAGGTTTAAACTTAAAAAAAAATGATAACCTTTCCGGCGTTATTCAATGATTTTCATTCAGATGGTACCTACAGATTTAGTCGGTTAAAATAACAATGACATCAAGTAATTCGAAAAATCGTCAGCTCGTATACTATTGAATTGATAATAAAATGAAATCGTTACGTGCATTCTACCAGGAATTGCTTAAATAAACATTATTATTTTCCATTAGACTAAGAATAGAAAAAGGATTTAGAAACATAATTTATCTCCAATTGAACCCAAATTAACATCTTTAGGCAACTTATGCATCTCCTAGTATAAATAAAATCACAATGGGTTCCGTTCATAATTTTTAAAATAAGGTCGTAATATTTTTTTCTTATTCGTAATGTAATGATGGAAAAAGTTTACTTTTTTAATTAAAAAATAATACACACACACATAATTACTATCTGTCTGAAAGACTAACCGAGAGAATTACCGGAAGTTTACGCTCTGGTCGCTCTGGCGGTGGTGGTTATTTTAATGGTTTGAGCCTTTGAGCACGTTTATTCAGTCTCTTTTCAAAGAGTTGCAAAAGAATGTCGTAAAAATGTACCGAACTGTTAAAAGAAATAAAATAAAAGTACTAGGACTGCATGAGTAACAGGAATTAATATTGCCGAGTTGAAAATCATTTGATCACAGAACCCCGATTACACACACATTATAATTTCGTCATAGTGTGTTATAACTGTGATGTAGGTTTAGGGCGCGCGTACCAGTTGTTGTCCTGTAGCTTAGATTACTCCTAGTAAATAAAACTTCAAATCCTAGATTTCAATATAACAATGTCTTTTGATTAAAGATTAATTTATGTTATTTTAAAATAAAAGCTCTCGGGTTCCGATTCTAACGTATTAATAAACGTACAACATAATAATATGATGAAATGTACTACATTAATGATCTTTAATGATTTTTGAATTAAGTACGTAATTAACTCTTGTTTTATTTATGCTCTGGTATGTGATTTACTTAAAAGATCATCGGAATTTAGTTGAATAATATTAAGATGAAATAATATTGAACAATATTTTTTAATGTCAGTGGACACAAATTGGGACAGCCACCCTATTACCAGGATAGTAGGGAATAACTTTATTTTGCAATTATTGTTACCTTGTCAGTCGTCAACTGTTCCGCGTGTAGTGCAGACTGCAGAATCGTTTCTATCCGTGTGATACCCGCATATTGTTTCGTGCGTGGTTTGCAAAATGTATTTGTCGTGGTGAATATTACGAAATGATGTTGTGTGTCGGAGCAGAATATCCGAGCTGCCCGAGAACTGTACTGTCATCGTTTTATCGACGCGAAGGTAGACCAGATCCTGAACGTCGCCCGTTCCCTTCGTTGGCGTGTTTTAGTCGGATGGTACATAGTCTGCGTCCCCGTTGGACTCTTATTGTGGGGGTACATGAAAAACATAGTGTACGCAGTGTAGTGTGATACAGTGGACCAAATAAAAGTGCGGTTTGATGCCGCTTTCAGGACAATAACACCAGACACGCTACGCTCGTTTGTCCAGGTGTCCCTGAACAACCGAGCGGCCTTGTGCATACAATACCAAGGTCACCACATTGAACCCCATCTTTAAAATGTAAGTCAATTTACTAGAGTAAACAAAGCTTTAAGATTTTACTGTTTAAGTAGGTATTAATAAGGGATGAAACTAGTTATCCCAAGCTAAGTTTTGATTTTTTACGTAAGTTTTGTTACATAACTCAGTATTTACGTGAAATTTCTGTCTTGAAATTTTAAATCAATAATAACTGGAAATATGTAAATCAATAATTACCTACGTAATAAGTATTAATTCTTACTACAATTATTTTTACATCACGGTAAAGTAAGTAGGTGTGTATGGCGCGCACGCACACACACTCGCTTAGCGGCGCGCGCCGGCGGCGCCTTTGTCAAACAACAAAGAACGCCGCCCGCGCCAGTGCGGTAGGCAGGAGGCTAGTAAGACATACTAGGAGCGCAGAATTACGGAAGAGATTTATCGTGATATTATGCGTTGTACTTGTAACATGGAAAGTTATTGACCCGCGTAGTGCGGTGACACGTTTGTTATGATTTGAATTTAGGGAACATATGAAACCGGAAATTTGGTATCAATTCTTAGAGTATTTTATTTTGAGCTGAAACCCTCGCAATATCGTTTCTTATCAGACATAGAAGCCACGCTGTTCGGGTGGATATACCCAATCCGTTACACGTTGTATATATATATATATATTTATATAATAAATGTGAAAGTGTGGATGTTTGTTACTTAATCACACAAAAACGGCTGAATGGATTTAAATGAAATTTGGCAAGTATATGGCCTTTGACATGGAAAAGAATATAGGCTACCTTTTATCCCGATTCTTTTTGTTAAACTTATGTGTAGTTTTGAAAAATTCCGATAGATGGCGCAGACGAAGTCGCGGGTAGAAGATAAAAACAACAACAGCGAGTTTGTTTATTTGTTACTTCTTCGCGCTCATTCATACGATTGAACGAATTTTAGCGCAGGGATAGACTACATCCTGGAATAAGATTGCTTTTTTAAACCCCAAAAGATGGGGGGAACACGTGGTATTCCTAAAGGTTGACACCGAGTCCCCCCCAGATCGAAGGCAACGAAGGAACGGGGTTGGGATTTAGTCAGTAAGAGTCTGACACGCCCTCCCGCTCTGCTGGAGAAGTCATTCTGATGATTCCCCTACCAGAAAAAAAAACCCCCAAAAGATATTCTTTTGGTATAAGTTTTTACTAAAACAAAGTGCTAAGGGCTAAGGTGATGAAGCAGGGAGGTCACGACCCTCAGCATTGAGGAATGCGACGCAAGGAGGGGGGGGGGGGGGGGGGGGAAAACAAAGTGAATTCTGACAGAAGCAAGTTAATTAGCTTTTAAGGTCTTTGCCACTAACGTTATATTAACATTTTATAGTCTGAAAAATCTGTATTTTATTTATTTAGTACTTTTTTTCACCTTCTTTTTGAAACGATCGTCTTATGATACGAGTACCACATCATTTGCCATATCCATTAACCTATCACATACGCACATAACGAGACACAATAGTAAAACAATAACAGCGCGGTCTCATTGGACCGCGCTGTTATTGTTTTCCTATTGTGTCTCGTTTCGCGGGTATTGATAGGTTAAACCATTTAAGGCACTCTAACGTATGACTTATAGTCTCTACACAGCCAATACGCTCTGCTCTAAAAACGTAAGCTCGACCCATCAATCCAATAAAAAAGAAACATGTCAGAGAAATTGGCACTGTTGTCACCCACTGACCTTATTCCAACGCTGCAACAGCTGACCATCACAAAGTCAACTACGCAATTATAAGATCGATCTCGTGCGTACGCAGTGTGCTATGTAAATGTGAACTAGGCTAGGTAGTGTGTGCATGGATGTGCGTGTATGTTGTGTTAGAATTACGAGATGTAACTTAATGATGAAGATGAAATTGTAGCTTCGGTTTAATGCAACTAACCACATTAACTTCTTCATTCGGTGTAGCTAAGAGGGTTTTATAAGTAAAAACAATCCAAATTTCCAAACTAATATTATAAATGCGAAAGTAACTCTGTCTGTCTGTCTGTCTGTCTTTGCTTCACGCCTAAACTACTGAACCGATTTGTGTGAAATTTGGTACAGACATAGTTTGGAACTTGAGAATGGACATAGGATAGTTTTTATTACAAAAAATAAAATAAAAAATAAAAATTATTCCGCACATACAGCGCCATCTATTGGTCAAGAGTCGGCATCAATTCAGTACTGAAAATTCATCGGAAAAATGTAAATAAATAGTAAAAAGGAATGAAAATATAATATAATATAACTTTTAGTACAAAGAGCTGCTGAGACAGAAGAGATGGCTCGGGAGCGCCGGCTCTTAGGTGCTGGGCGTCATGCAACTCAAAGAGCTGCTGAGACAGAAGAGAATGCTGAACGTCATGCGTGTCTGATTTCTGCAGAGTGACATGAAGAATCTCATAGACGACGTGTTCTATTAGCTGCACGGCAAGCACAAAGACGAAATATATTTACACGTAGTACGTGGGAGGTATTTCATGATGCTGCTTTTGATTACGACCCTTTAATAGATTACATGAACCATCGATTAGTGCTCTTAGGACGGATGGCTAAAAAGTGCACATATTGTATGGCACTAAAATGGAAAGAGGAAACTCCGGGTATGTGCTGTTCTGGAGGTAAAGTTTCACTTCCATCACTCGGTATTCCAGAAGAACCCCTGAAAACATTCCTTTTATGCGATAGTAATGAGTCACGACTCTTTTTGAACAGTATAAGGAAATATAATAGCTGTTTCCAAATGACGTCATTTGGGGTAGATCATGAGGTTGTTATGCCTGGATTTTCCAGTACATTTAAAATCGGAAGTTACTATTCCACGCGAACGAAGTCGCGGGCAAAAGCTAGTTGTCAATAAGTCCAAAATGCACATATTTTCAGGATTCTCAAGCAAGATAAAAAATTAAGTGAAAAAAAATATAGTGTCCTAAACATTCGATAAATAATTGGTATCGTTTAGTTGGTCGCTTTGTATTTTGCAAGAGCCATATTTCTTAAATTAGATCTCATTATTTTAATACTCTTTAAATTTTTCTGTCATTCTGTGTAACACCAAAGGAGGATGCAAATCCTGGGTCCACCTTCCAAAGACTAAGATTTGGAACTTAGCGCCATAGAAACTTTTATTCGACTCAAAAACACTTATACAACGATTTATCCCACATGATAAAAACCATAGCATCATTCTTCATTAGTAGGAAAAAATAAAATCAGGTTTAAAATACAAATAAAAATAAATAAAGAAAAAGCGCATCATTTAAATAATAAACACCATTTAAAACAAAAGCTAAAGAATCTAGCACTCAAAACAAAACAATGCAGATTGTAGACGAGGAGCGTCGTGGCCTGAAAACGTAGGCAGAAATGCTGAATACAATCTCCCCGGCTTGCTAGCAACGTGACACGGACTCCTCGGCTATCTCTCGACATGGCACGGATACCTAGAACGTCAGACGTTTAACAAGAGACTAGACACTTGACCAATGTATCGCATATTAAAGATAGCCACGAACATCCCAAATCCGGAATCTTATCTAGAATTCCGGACAGAATTCTGTTACTATTTCTGAGTGTTTTGAATGCTGTCTATCGTTTTGGCGGTGAATATTCCGTGACATTAATGGCTTGTGTCATTAGTATATAGATTTCACTGTAAGGTGACATATGATATATACTTGTAATTTTGGTTGAACTTTTGACAGTTAAGTACGTTTTGCAATTGGAATTATAATTATTGTTCGTGTAGGTATGCTTTGTATACATTGACATAAAGTTTAACCAATCCTAATATAAAAAATATAACGATTATTTTCACCTTAGTCTCTAATAGACTTTGAAAGCATCCAAACGATTTGCCTCAAATTACTAAACAGACAATCAACAATGTTCTCATGTGATTTGACCATTACATTTTGTATGGACTTCAAAAAAGACTGTGACCCCTGAGTTTGTTTCGGTGTTTCTTCTCAGGGTAGTCAGTTAAGAAACACCGGCCTCATCTAGTAAAAAATGACGAAAGAGAAAATTAACGTGTGAAAGTGTATATTAAAAACCTACATACAAAATAAATTTAATTTATCAATTACTGCGAGTACGGTTTAAAACCTTCCACACAATGCATTATAAAAAAAATCCATTTTTCCTGTTTTTTTTTTCTAACAAATAAACAAAATGTATTTCTGTAAGCGTGGCACACGACGGATATCCGCTACTGTGATCATTTTTCTCTGATTGTTTCCAAGATGAGCATCCGTATCTATTCCTGTGTTCTAGTATCGACTTCCTTCAAAACATTAGCACCTACTAATAAAAAATATGGCTGTTCATTAGATGTTTCATAGAGATTTCATTTAAAATTAATGGGCAGAGCGGGAGGGCGTGTCAGACTTTTACCGACTAAACCTCACCCCTTTCCTTCTTTGCCTTCGATTCAGGGTCCCGGATTTTTTCTTTTCAGAAAGTAACACATAGCCTTACAGGCAGATATGACAACGTTGAGATGTACGACGATGCACTACAGTGGATCTCCTCCCACCTATACGTACAAAACGTTTTGAGAACAAATGAATTGTGCTTACAGCTATGGAGTAAAATATCTCATAGTTACTATCTAGAGATCTTTAAGTCAAGAGTGAATAGGTTGGGTACTTCTAAGCAAGCGTGCTCAATCATCGACCACATCAACGCTTACCGTCAGGTGAGATAATGGCCTAAATCTTATTTTTTAGGGTTCCGTACCTCAAAAGGAAAAAAACGGAACCCTTATAGGATCACTTTGTTGTCCGTCTGTCGGTCTGTCTGTCTGTCTGTCAAGACCCTTTATCTCAAGAACGCGTGAAGGTATCAAGTTGAAATTAAAACTATATACTCAAGTCCGCGAATCAAACTTGTAAGTTGACGGAAAAATAAGATACGCCCGTTTATGTTGCAAAAAACGTACATTTCGACACTGTCAGAGGAATCAAAATTCATAGGGTACTTCCCATTAACCCAGAATCTTGAAATTTGCCACGAAACAAGGTATTATAGCACTAATATAGGGAAAAGTCTAAAAACTGAAAATTTGTAGTTACGTATCAAGAATTTTTATTTTTGGAAAATCTTCAAGATTCGATTCGAGAATTGAACTGTTTTCATAGGTAAGTTGGTACAGAACCCTCAGTGCGCGAGTCCGACTCGCACTTGCCCAGTTTTTTTTTATTATTGATAAAATAATAAAAAAACCTGCAAGGTTTACAAAGTTCGTTCATTACGACAATCGAGTCATAACTATGGTATTTTTATTGCAAAATGAAATTCATAATATTACAATGGGGAAAGATGGAGGAGCTATTTTTCTGTTACCTGTGCTGTAAGCTATTGCTTCTTACCAAATTTCGAGATTCTATGTCAACGGGAAGTGGTCCCTTGCGTGTAGTTGCGAGTTTCAAAATATGCGGTATCAATGGTTGTACTTTTGCGTTTTTGCGTTGACTTAGATTTTTTTTTTTCACGGTTTAAAGGCAATTAGATCTAAGTATTTGATATGAATTTCAACTTGATAGCTCTACGCGTTCATGAGGAAAAAAGTAATAAGTTTATATTTATTAAAAAATAAATATATATTTTGTAATGTAACTAAAAATTTAAGGTTTTCGGAATTTTTCCTTTATGTGTGCATAAAACGTTGCTTCATGCCAAATTTCAAGGTTCTAGGTCGACTGGAAGTACCCTTTAGGTTTTGATTCCCTTGCGAGTACTTGCGAGTTTCAAAATATGCAGCTTAAATTGCTGTTTCTTTTGATTGCGTTGACATAGAAGTTTGATTTTGTTACAGCTTAAAGGTATTATAGACTTGAGTATTTGGTATGAATTTCAATTTAATACCTCTACGCGTTTATGAGGAAATGGGTAGTAAGTTTAAAATTATTAAAAGACAATATATTATGTGACGTAACTAAAAATTTATGGTTTTCGTAATTTTTCCTTTATCTATGCTATAAGACGTTGCTTCGTACCAAATTTTAAGATTCTGAGTTTACGGGAAGCACCCTGTAGGTTTTGATTCCCTTGCAAGTGTCGAAAATTTGCGGCATAAACGGCTGTATCTTTTGATTGCGTTGACTTAGAAGTTTGATTTTTTCACAGCTTCAAGGGACAGTAGACCTGAGTAATTGATATAAATTTCAGCTTCATACCTCCACGCGTTCCTGAGAAAAAGGGTCTTGACAGACGGACGGACAGACAGACGGACAACAAAGTGATCCTATAAGGGTTCCGTTTTTTCCTTTTGAGGTACGGAACCCTAAAAACATATAAAATACTACTATCAGACGATACGTTACTAACTGACACTTTAATGGATGTATGGTGTGTTTTCTGAAATAAAGTGGGAGTTGTGACAAATATGGTAACGATGAATGACGTGCAATTGTTGAGAGTGTCGCTTCCTTATAACGTGAACACTGTTTATACATTTTCAGTGTATATTTAAATACATATGGGTTTATTAATTCGAAGATATTTTACGTCCACCAATCCGCACTGGGCCCGCGTGGTTGATTATGGCCTATTCCTTATTATAGGTCGCGGCTTCAACCCCAGCCAGGTGCATTATTTTATGTAATTTATTTCATTCCCACTTTCAAAACAGTGCAGAAAAAAATCGTGAGGAAATCAGCATGTTCGAAACAAAAATTCTAAGACATGTGACATCTACCAATCCACAGTGGGTGTCGAGTTGTATTACGGTCTATTCTCCCTCCTAGACAGGAGGCCTGAGTCCCAGAAGTGGGAACAATTATAAGGCTCAATATGCTGTGCAATGCAATGAGTGTATCTGCTGTAAGTGTAGGTATGTGATTCTACGACGTTGATACGATAGAGGGGCTTTCCTTAAAAGGGGTTGTTGTACTCATCAATATGAACGACTTTTACTATGTAAGGAAAGCCCCTCTGTCGTATCAACGTTGTATAAGAGTGAGCCTTACGTTCCAAGTGATTTTCTCGTTTCAAATCAACGAAAATACCTATTAAGGTATACGAATATGTACCTGTTGTTGTTGTTTAAAATTAATCAAAGATATTTGTATTCGTTATTCATGATGGTGAGTGAGTCAATTGGACCGAATGAAGTTTCCTTCAAATGAACAAAGACTTTAGGCTTTTTTTGGTGGGAAATCAATAAATAACTCTTTCCTTTCTGGGTAGAAAAGAGTGTGGTCTAAAAGAGTATCAGACTTTTAATTACTAAAGAGTTACCCTTTGCGTTCTAGGCCTTGCGGTAACTCCCTCAAGAAAACTAGAGGCAACAGTCCATAGAGGCATGGACGATTTGCTCATGGAGATGCAACGCCGTGGTGAAAGTTCACTTCCGCGACTATACACGGCAAGGTGGACAGAGTTCTGACGAGATCTCATGATGACATGGCGACAGCGACTGTTGCAGCCCAGCGCTGGGTACGCCATAATCATCATGATAAGTTCCCTCTTTGAGGAGTGGCTACAGAGGGGTCTCGGCGTCTTTACCTTCTGCATGACGCAGTTCCTCAACAGACATAAATGCGGGAGATTCCTGCATTGGATTTAGGCGCAAAAAAGTGATTTTCTAAAAAGCTAAAATCGTGAACCTAGAACGCAAAGGGTAACTGAAGAATAGGTGTGGTTTTAGTGAGTAAACGTCTAAAATTCTCTCCCGATTAACCCTAAAAGGGAAGAATTCATTGGATAATCTTAAAAAAAGGATTGCAGGAAAATCCCCTTGTAGAATTTATGCTAGAACACTATATCTGAGTCTCTATAATTTAAATAAAGTAATATATGAACTTACGTGGTGCCATGTGAACGATTCTTCCGGTACTGAGAATTCGGAATATTTTGCAATTTATTTTATACCGTACCTTTATTAATTACTTACTGTAATATATAGGTTGTACATTTGAATGGAGCAATAATAACCTCAACTGGTGTTACCATTTATTCATTTATTTATTTATTTGTTTATTTATTTATTTATTTATTTATTTATATATTTATTTGTTTATTTATTTATTTATTTATTTATTTATATATTTATTTATATATTTATTTATTTATTTATTTATTTATTTATTTATTTATTTATTTATTTATTTATTTATTTATTTATTTATTTATTTATTTATTTATTTATTTATTTATTTATTTATTTATTTATTTATTTATTTATTGGTCTATCTACAATTGATTATGATATCATGTTTTTTATTAAAACAAGTCGCTACCGACTAAATATGTGCCCTACAGATCTCTGTCTAGTCTATTGATCACGTGAATTGTCTACTAGGTGTTTTTATAGATTTATAAACAGTGTATGAGCACGAGTATGAGCACTACTACTAGCAGTACTAGCCCACCCAAACTTTGCTGTTTATACTCCTATTTCTACTTACTTTCTTCTGTTTATACTTCCGCCTTTAGAGGTTAAAGCAGCCGCAGTGATAGCGCTGCACAGGTGAAGGAATAGGTGAAGCTAAGAAGATAGAATGATGCAAAAGTATCGATATAAACACACAACGACACAAATAAGCCTACTGGGGCCCTCGGTAGGTCAACCGAGGGCCCCAGTAGGCTAAAGAGGTCCGCAACCCTGTAATTAAGGCAAAGAAGAAACAGGAGTGGGTTTTAATCAGCAGAAGTCTGACACGCTCTCCCGCTCCACAACAAGTCATTTCCCTGCTAAAAAAAGCCCTAAAACCTACTCTTTCTCCAGTGATGTGTTCTTCGTTACATATTATTTTTTCGAAATTAAGTGATATTAAAAAATGCATCCTGTATAACATATACAAATAAATTGTTTGTTAGAGCTAATTGGTTGAGAAAATAATAAATACCTACTGAAAATTAAGATAATTAACATAGTTTTTACAAAAGTTAATTGACGTCTTCCAAAAAATTCAACAAATTATATCTTAAAACTTGTAAAAATTGTTGTTTTATTATACATTCTGTAACTAATCGGACCACCATGTGTATGGCGATGCGCCACCGGTTCATGGTGGACATCCCTCCTATACGCACAAAACGTTTTCGGAACACATTTATTGTAAGTACGTACAGCCAAGGAGTAGAATTCCCTGCCGGATTCTGTGTTTCCAGATAGCTACAACCCAGGAATCTTTAAGTCAAGAGTGAATAGGTTACTTCTAGGTAAGCGCGCTCCATCGTCGACCGCATCGTCGCTTTCCATCAGATGAGATAGCGGTCAAGCGCAATAGGGCTAATATTTTTTTTTATCGTTGATAGGTATCAACGATAAAAAAAAAAATATTATTAAGAAGACTACAGGACCCAAAGCGCGGGCACTCTCGGGCTCCATACAAAAGAGAGAGATGCGCAAAGGTGCAATGCAATGATTGCAAAATATGAAGCATTTCAGCGTTTTACTAAAAATCTACAGGTCTGATTATAAAAATACACTTTAACTGTGAAACATCGCTTGAAGAATAATCTGACAAAAAACAGGATTATTACACGTATATTATTAAGTATTATCTGATCCTTGATCAATAAAAGTAATTTTTAGAAGCATCTTCGAGATTCTTTATATCGTGCTAAACTATATTAAGTTTTGAACACACTATCTATTTTGAATTGCTCCGGAAGAATAACAAATATTGTTTTTTATTCTGTTGACTGATATATGTAGATCATAATAGTTTTACGTTTTATAAAACTCGCGATTAACTCATGTAAGTGCGACGCAATAACAAGACTCGGGTGAAACAGCTAGTTCTAATATAAACAATAACGATGTTTATTGTTTCAGACAAAATAAAAATGTGTAACTTATTACTTATTTACTTTGATATAAAGTTTCGAAAAATGTTATATAATCCATGTTAAACGTGACGCACAGATAAGTAAGAAATAAATAAATTGATAATGTATTTATTTACTTAAAAGTTTATGCACACACAAAAACAGAAAAATAGGTAAGTACAAAGGTAATTCTTATTTCTACAGAAATCTCATCCAGCATACCTGCGAATGAAGAGTTGGAAAAAAAGAAATGTATACTCCGTGTGTACAAGTAACAGGAAAAAAAAAAGAACTGTTCAAACAAAACTATTAAGTATCTATCTTGATAATGCCTAAATCTAGTTCAAACAAAAAAAATTTGTGATGTGATCAAGCATTTATATTTAAAAAGTTTGACTTGGTGAAATTCAATGCCTATCTGCGGTCTTCACAGAAAGGCACCAGAACTTCACACACAGATGTCTGTACCAAAGTAGTTTAATAACTAAAAAAATATAACAATACAAAAAATTAATGATTCTGATACAAAAAGGTACCTTCGTATGAAACTGGAAAGTTGGCACCAGAAAATACGCAAAAAAATGTATTCAAGCGATGAAATTATCAAGCGATGAATTCTGTCTATAACATACGTTACCTACTTTGATATCAAACCTGATGATGAAGCCGTAAAACAATTTATTCTAGCCGTGTTTAGGTTTATAATATTTTTTAAGGTTATAAAGCAAGGGACCTCCCTTCCGTTAATACCTATATTATAACGTTATAACCAGTGTCTCGAAATTTCGGGAGTCTCGGAAAAACTTTAGTCCTACGGAAGTCTTCGTTTCTTGTCTCTGTTCTTTGAAGTTTAGGCAAATTGGCACTACCTATAATTCCTATCACTGGTTATAACTTTTAATTATTTTATAACCTTTTTATTATATACTCGCCACTTTTGAGCTTATTCAAATTATTATCATGAGATGTACTTTGGCTATAAGGTACCATCGAACTAATCTGATGGAAGCGCAGGGACTTTGTCATAAATATATCTGATAATATTTTTTTTATCCTAGCTGTGTTTGGGCCATTTAGGTATAATAGAGGCATCATACATTTTAATTATAATTTTCCTATAAGCGATAATTCAGAACGACTACTTTCTTAGTTCGATTGCGTCGTCGTAATTGTTGTATTTGCCATTCTCTAAATTATATTGGTTTAATATTTATAAGTTGTATAATAGAAGCATTTAAATGTAATTATTATTATAAACAATACCAGTATTTTTGTAATATATGTTATTTATTTTTTGTGCAAACCTACCACAGTGTTGTCTTTTTTAACCCAAAGGTTGACTGGTAGTGAATACCTTGATGTACCAGCACCACTGTTTAAGTGTTTATGAAATTTGAAGATAAAATAAATAATAATTTATAATGCACCCTGGATATTTTTTGTTTTTCATGGTAATATTTTGTAGGCACATTATTTTAAAATTTGTACACTATTATTATTTTAGGATTACCAGTGAAGTAGGTACCACAACTTAAAGTGGAATAAATTGTCTTTTACTAAAAATACCTACAATCCATATAAAAAAATTACCACAAAAAAGCAAAAAATCCTTAATTTCTGAAGTTGGCAATAAAAAACGATAAAACAAAACTACAATCATCGATTACAAGGTAGCGTGTTTTTTTATTGATAAAGATGATATAAGAAGAACGAAATTATTTATTTGGAGTTATTAATTAAATCTAAGGGTTGCATTGAACAAGAATTTCTTAGTTTTTAGAAAGTTTAAAAGAAGAAGAAAAGAAGCGGTTCGAGAGAGCTACCGTGGCCCTGGAATGCAAAGAATAACTGAAGAAGTATGGGTGATTTTTTATCAGTAAGTCTGATAATCCATTTCGTTCCACCAGATCGGGAGATGTAAAGGAAAATTGTGTGGAATCTCTTGATATTTCCTCATGTGGAAGCTAAATGAAATGCGTAAGTTCGCAGGATGTTACTTATGAAAGTTCATATACGTGTGCATACCTGTTGTAGCTACCTATAGTGACACAGTTGACCTCAATTCACTTATAGGGTCGCTGAAACCCCGCCTGATGTCAGATTTCCATTTACTAGGGTGACAGGCTACGATGTCAAATCCGTCTCTACTCAACATTAAGAGCACTCTCGTCTCTAATTAGAGATTAATTGAATCAGGGAGCGACTGAGAGCCCTTTGTCGGTTACTCGCATAAAACGCCCTCTCCATCAAACGAGCCTTCAAAAAGAACTTTCCAATTGTAGCTAAATTAATAAAGTTTGATTGATTTCTAAGTCATGGTGATAAAGAATCGATTGGGAATTATGAATTTCGAACGCTTTTCCACACTCTCATCGGAGTTTGGTTTGTATGACAGTCAGTTCAGTTAGCCGCCACGCGTAGTCGGCGTCGGACGTAACGCCATGTTCCGCGCAGTGACAGACGGCTGGAAGCGATATTGGTGGGGAACAGGTACGGAACAAGTAATCACGACTTCCTCAATAAACCTCCAAATTGTTTGTAAACATGTGAAAAAAAAGTGTAACGGAATAATTTTTTTTTTTGGTTCGCGCTAATATTTTACAAAGAAAATAACGGATAAATGAAAAAGTGACGGCGTCTTGTTATATATTCTGTCAGGTGTCCTCTATGTGCTATTGTCACGGTAGATGATTGTTTGTGAAAACTAACACGTCGCTTCGTGTTGCTGCAAAAGAAAAGTCTGGTTGTGTAAAGGGTGCTAGCCGGTGCGAAGTACAGCACACCTCAGAAGTTCAAAACTATTTGTGTCTGCGTTCGTTCAACTTCGCGCGCACTCGTGCGTTTCCGGAGCACGTGGTAAGGGTACCGAGTTGGCAGGTGTTGCAAAACCGATAACAACATTCGCTTTCCGGTTTTTGGAGAGATAGGGCCTGTGTTATTTGACAATGACAACAAAAGCCATTGTGTGCTGCGATTCACAACAGATGTGTGAATAATTTCATTTATATTGTGTGCGCAGGTAACATTAAATTAATTTGTCAAACTAATTACGCGGTTTTACAAAGCAGTGTAAATAATCGATATTAATAAACCGGTTTTATTGAACACCGGTTCTAATTTATTTTAATAAGCCCTTACTTAGCTAATTACAGGGCATTGTAAATGATCAAAAGTTAGTGACAATATATTTTTTATTGTTTAATAAATAGTTAATTTTTCAAACTACAATACCAACGCAAAATACTCGTTTTATAAATGTAAATTACCTTAGAACTGCGTGTATAAAATTACAAGCCAACTATACAATCAGTCAATAATTATTTTACAGACCTTGAAATTACAGAGTCCAGTAGTATTTCAACAATAGGGTCATTTAAAATCTACATTGTTATTTATTTCCCTCGTAATGTTTTCTAATTCTGAAATAATAGCCAAATTACAAACATGACATATAATCGGCCTTATAATTTTCCCATTGCCATAGCCACCATTCTAAGAGAGGGAATGGTGCTATAAATTTACACGTGCCAAGTACAGATTGGTGGAAGTCACATGTCTTCAAAGTTTTGGTTCTAGGACATGCAGGTTTCCTCACGACACGGATCACGGATTAATAGCCAAACTCACATTTATTGAAAATCAGGCTTCATTTTTCTCTTCGCGTCAGATTCGTACATATTTCTGAATACATACATATAATAAAAAATGACACCCAAATACAGAACAATTATTATTGATCGTGCTTATTATGCAACTTTTTGTCTTGGTTGGGTTTGAAACCCACGACCTCCAGCATAGCAATCAGGGCCACTAGAGCAACAGGCCAGACACACTGCCACTTGCAGTCAATGCCACAATGGATTCATTCATAAATATACTAAATTAGTCATCATATTCATAAATAAGTAGCAGATTACGCTAAAGGGAAAATTTGTTCATACATATAGTTATTATTCCTCATCGAAATTCCCAAACAAACGTTATAATTAATACAATAACAACTCCAAATGAGAGTACAATAGGAAAACATTTGGACAAAGTTATCAGTCCACGATTGCGTTATACAGTACTGAGGAAAAGTCAATATTTTTCCTTATAAACAAGACGTACTTTTAACTGTAGGCCTTAGAGAGAAGAACCTTGGTATAATCGTCGCTTAAATTCTAACACCACGTAAGTCAAAATCGAGAAAAATATAAACTAGTCTTGACTTCAATCTCACCTGTTGGTAAGCAGTGATGCAATCGTTGATAGTGAGGCGCACTAGTTTAGAGCCTATTCACTCTAGCCTTGAAGACACCCAAATTATAATCAGACGGGAAAACCGCAGCAGGTAAATTGTTTCAGTCCTACGATGTACGCGGTATTAATGGAGAGGTGAAACGCTTAGTCCCAACCGTAGAGGTTTCAACAAAGTAAGGGTGGATACCTGCTGTACGTCGGGATGGTAGAAAGGTGATGGTGGAATGAAGTCATGCCATTACACATTGTTCTTAATGGAGTACAACGGTGTTATGCACTGTTGCAGTGGCTTTCTGTTGAACACTGACTTTTGAAGTATTTTTCGTTTTGGAATAACGGCTCGCCAATGATTCAAACTCTCTTATTTGATTAATTTCGTCAAACGACCGGTCTTGAATTCCCTATCGATTGACATACAAAACGTGTGTTGTTAAAAAACTTAAGAATTTCTGTTTCGTTTGTTGAAACGGGAATAGCTTGGGTGTCGAAACAGGAATACTTAAAAAAATTGACTTCCGCAGTGTTAGAATTAAATGAGGATAATCTACGGAAATAGATACAAAATTAATCACTTACTAATAAATGTGTACTACAAGTTACTTCATCAGACTGTAACAGACTTGCTCGCCTTGGAGTGTCAATATCGTTGTTCTCGGTCCAGTGCGTAATGTATTTATTTTTAATACTAGTTGAAGAAATAAACAAGCCGGGTTTTTGTATTACTCAATTTGTTTTTGTTGTAGACTGTTTTTCTGTGATACATCTTTAATTCGACAAATATTGCTGCAGGAGCAAATAAAACCAACAATACAACAAGAATAGATATAAACGAATAGCTAAAAATATCATAAAGAGTTGTCACAAAATAAAATACGCGTTTTAACATTTTTCATCAACATAAATTACTATAAAATAGGCGAAAGAAGAATACTCACAATATATTCCATCATATTATTTAACGCGCCAAAAAATGTATGTATTTGTTTAAAAACACTTTATGTAATTTAGTATTATTTTATTGTTACTTTTAGTTTCGTTTCAAGTTACATTCTAGTCTCTCTCAGATATCATAAGAATGATATTTAGGATGTCAAAATTGTATAATATAAATCTGTTTAATAAAAACGAATTCATAACGACAGTAACTATAAACTACAACTTGTAACTAAATTGATGAACAGTCACGATGATGATTGTACTGTAATTACGATTGATAAATCTCAATTGAATGAACGTAATGAATGGCATGCTTGAAGTTAGAACAACGTATGGGTTTGAATCTGAATAGAAATAAAGAAAGACGACAGAAATGAATTTAAGCAACGAAGATCTCAATCTCTAAGTAGTACTTATCCAATTTAAGATAGAAGAAGATACCTAGATACAAGATCTTTAATACAATGTAATTAAGGCTACTATAGACTGACAATACTTTTAAATGGGAAACCAATAGATGCTTCTCTGCAGGGGCCTTTAAATCTCCGGACCTAAAAATGTAATAGTATCCCATCATGATATATTTTTTAACAATATTCTATTTCATTCAACAGTTAACAATTTTAATTCAGAAAGTTGAAACCGGCTCTTAACATCGATTTGCCATGGTTCATACTTAATATTTCAATAAGTATGACGGCATTAGAGATAATTACTCTATTAACGTAGGTGTGTAAATAGCCAAGTAATTACAACAGTTAACATTGAACCTTCACAAAGAGCTTGTCATGTAAAGACACTGTAAGTATCATAGAGTTCAAAGCAGATGTACAAATCATCCATCATTATTTCTCATATAACACAAAAATAAAAACCTCAAAATCCTAAAGTAAGAAGTTTCCGAGTAGATACAGGTTAAGTCGTCATATGAGTTTTAATATGTACCAGGTTAGGTACATACATATTTATTTGATAATTATTTATTTATTAAAACTTTATGCAATACTAAATTACTACGTAAAAAGGCGGATTTAATGCTTTAGGTATTTTCTACAAGTTGACCTCTAGGTTGGTGCAGAAAAAACATTGCAGGTGCAAAATAATAAATAGACAAACAGAAAAGAAATAATAATATACAATTATACATACTTAGAAACACACATAAATATAAATAGGTACTCGTAAGCAAAGTTATTGTGTGGTATTTGAGTTTAAGTTAAAGTAAGAGTCGTTCAGGTAGCTACTACAGGACATATTAATTACTCAGATACCCGCGAAACGAGACACAATAGTAAAACAATAACAGCGCGGTCTCATAGGACCGGTTGGGGATTCAAACGTTAAGCCTTTATTGTTCCGCGCCTACCTGAGTTACTACGATGTACAATGCGTAAGTTGGGGCCGATAACATTACTATGATTTGAACAAAAAAAATTGCATATTTTTTATATTATGAAATATTTAATTATTTTCCAACGCTCTGTTAATATTAATGAAATTACAGTTAACAAGAAAATTACATGGTTACACGCTCATTAATAAAACATATCCATATAAACAATAGAATAAATTGAATATGTTATACGTATAAACATACATAATATAGTACGACACACAAACATAATAATTAACCGGTTCCGGGATCTTATACGGTATCATTGGCTTAATAACCGGTCCTGTTACGCAACGAAGAACAACTTGTAGCTAGTAACCGGTACGAGGAATCCCGACTTGAGTCTTGCTCTTGAACAATAATGCCGTCCTAAGAAAATGGCGCATCTATACTTTTAGGCAAAATGAGATTGGTCATTTAAATCACAAAAACAATGTGCGTCTAGTAGTCGCAAAAGTACATATAACTTTTTCTAAGGTGGGATATCATCAAATACATAATATGTTTACCCGCTTGCTCGCATTGCGTAGAGTGAGCCTTCAGTTTCGCTTTGCGTTCCAACGCCACCATTAGTCCTAGCAAACATCGGCTCCAGTAGATAGGCCAGTAGCTCTCGTCTGTCTGTTAGCTCTTCACGTCTTAATGGCTAAAAATATTTGAATAAAACTTGACTCACTATATGCTGGCATAGGATGTAGATTGTAGGACCCTATCAATCCCGGGAGAATTTTCCCTTGAAATAATTTTCACTCGACGTTTAGGCAGACTCCAGTTACTTGAGAATTTTTTGAGAAGCGTCCTTTTCGCTTCAAGCCGCACTATGAACATAAACTCTCTGTAAACTACGTAGTTTATAAGACCGTAAATTGGTTTGAAACGGCCGTTTAAATTGAAATGACACAGTTATTTAAAATCTTATCGCAACAGTTCAATGGTACTAAATCAACGAGCTTTCTGTTTAAGAATATTCATGATAGAATATGATGATATACCTACTTAGTTAATACTAAAAACATATTATTGGGGGCATTTTAATAAATAAGTTATTTTAATTACATGACAGCCAACAAAACATTAATATTAATCACTCCACCTAAAGATTTTTTTTTTCATAAAACGGTGACGTGTAAAAGTGTATTTTTTTAAACCTATATTCAAAATGTGTAAATATCATTTATCAAAACGAGTTAATGTCGTATTTATTTACGCATAAAGTTTCAATTCTCACTTATTTTCAGATCAATATGAGTATTGTACATACCTATGTACTTTACAATACTAATTTATATGTACAATTATTCCTCCTCCTCAAAAAATGCATTAGTATTATTTATATTAAATCAAGGGCTTTAAATTAGATAATAGTAATGCTATTTTTTATTGCACGTGAACAAAATACGTTTTCGTCACGCTTATATGATTGTATTGATTGGTTGCCGATAAAAAAGAAGACCATCCCGTACATCATAAACGTCGTTTTAAAAAAAAAACCTTATCAAAAACAACACATAAATCTATGGTGTAATATGTTGCCCTCCACGGAGAGTAGACATTAAAATCATAATAAATAATAACACAAGAAAATATTTCAAAAGAAGTTTATGTTCCTTTACGTAACATTGTCATAGAACGGCCCTATATAAACAACAGTACACTACACTATTAAAACTATGATAAGTTTTAGTGTGCCCTCAGATGACAATCAAGATTATAAAGGTATGGACCAGGTTAAGTCACGTAACAAATATCAAGATTTTGTAGCTATAAAATGATAATTTCCAGTTTCATCCGTTTAACACTTTGTGACATTGTCCAACAAGTATCAGAGTTATGTTTATCTGGGTCAACTTGTACCTTTTAACATTGTTTGTGTTTTAAGCGGAAACTACATTAGGCTGATCCATACGAGGGCCACACCTGATTCGTTCGTAGAACCAAGTCGCGTGGCGTCACGTGACGTAGAGTTCTTCAAGTCTAGTTGCCATATAAAATGTACGGAGACCAATGCGCCCAGACAAGCGTACATGGCCCACGTGTGCCCAATGTAGTTCTACCTTTATTATGAACAGAGAACTTTAAGTGAGAAATTGTATTGTGTAAGATACAACCGAAGCCGGTTTAAAGAAAGAAATAAACTTTGCTTCGAATCCTACCTTTGATTAGAAGTCTAGATTTCAGTTACGCTATCTTAAACCAGCCCATATGGCACAATCTATTACAAGTAGTTAGTACTTAGGTAGCAAGCTGGTTTCAGATAGCGCAGGCAAACAACATCTAGAATGACTTTGGAAAGGCATTAGCCCAGCAGTGAACATCAATGGCGAAGTAACATGACATTTTTGTACATTATCATAACACTGACAGAGAGTCTATTTGTTTCTAATTATCATTTGATTATAGTAAGTAGGTATCTACTTAAGTAAATCCCTGAATGAGCTCAGTAAATAATATAATCAATAGGTGTAAAAGAAGAAATCAACTGACAAACATATCAGCTTCCCCTAAGGGGAGGATACCCGTCATTCAAAATTTGTATGGAGAAACTTATTTTAACGCCAGCAACGCCGCTGGTAGAAGCTAAGATTTATTAATATGTATGAGGACGAAAACATTTTACATGGTTCAAAACATTTACATTTCACAAGGTTGACTGCCGCCAAGGTGGTGTGACGATCTTATCATGTCCACAGGTCAGACTTGGCCAGGCTTTGCCGAAGACAGAAAGGTTTTGTAAGATAAGGGCCCAGCAGTGACAGATAATAAAAACTAATAAAAAAAACATGATATTATTAATCAACAAAGCCACTACAAATTGCGCACATGACCATTTATAACTAACATCCATTAATCGTAAATATTATCGCACTAATTTATTAGAGATCGCTTAGGAGATTAATTAATCAGTATTATCAATCAGCTTATTATATCCCTTCGCGATATTCTCCCGGTCGATAGCAATCGAATGATTAAACCCAGTCTACAGGGAATCTTCGATACTTCGATAGAACTCATTAATTAGTAAAGCCTTGCTTCGGACTTACGAAACAAAGTAAATATAAATGCAATATACCTATATAATTGATATTGACTTGGATTCCTAACACAGTTATTATCGTCACGCCCTGAAAATCAGCGAAAATTTAATCATAAACTGAATTTTATTGCGTTTTCCTCAATTTCGTTGATAACGTACGAGTATTGCAATTATAATTGTGGCAGGATTTACAGGGCTACTGTTATGTAGGTCAGTATAAACCAAATAATCAATACACAGCTCTCAATTCCAGGGAACATAAAATATAGAGCAATGTACTGACTGTTATGTAATGATAAAATACACTAAATAACTACGTCAGTAAGTAAACTCGTGTTGGTATTGAATTAAAAACAGTAGTTTTCGATACAATTTACAGATTAGACCTGACCCAGAAATAAAACTTGAGAAATCCGTTTTTGTCTTTAGATTTAATCCTCAGTCCCATACTTGGTATCATAGTAGTAGTTATGCCATGTACGAATATGCTATTAATTTTGAGTAAATCTCGGTAACATTTGTCATTTTACGCTGTTGACATTCAATTCAATTCAAAATGCTTAGACGTACACTTTTAAAATGACAAAAATGAGTGTACAGATCCAATCGTCTATTGCTATAAAGAAGAATCTGCAAGAAACTCCACGGCTAATCTTTAAAAAGAAAGACTATAAATATTTTAATACAGAGTTGACCAGACGACATAGTACCAAGTCTGTTGGTTGTCTATCGGTTGCATTTTGTGGCCTTTATACCTGAATTTGAGAGCACAATTTGGCCAACCTCGTTCCATCATCGGACCATCAATCGTAAGGCGATGCGCCATGCGTGCATGGTGTCCGCTCATACGCACAAAACGTTTTGGGAACATATTTATCGTACGTAGGTACAGCTAAGGAATTGAGTTCGTTGCCGGAGTCTGCACTTTCTGATAGGTACAAACTGAGGATATTTAAGTCAAACTAGAATAAGTTACTAGTAGACAAGCGTGCTCCATCGTCGACCAAATTCTTCTAATGTAACGTAACGAAAAAAAAAATAGTGGTGCAGAAAAAAATTGTCGTGAAATAGCGATCGCGCATCATTACTTTCCATCAGGTGAGACTATCTCATTTCGGGTCAAGCGCATGTCTATCAATAAAGGACTATTTAAGCGAATGTCTGCACTCATAACCTGATGGAAGACAAATGATGCCAATGAGACAATTTATCAGGTCAAGAGAGTTAAGTAGAATACCACGACTCAACAGGTCCCTATTTCATCAAATAAATTCCTTATTACACAATAACCATCACGCAACAGAACCAACATCGCATGATGCACACAACATCATATATTCTTATGTGTGTGACACACACACACACATGAGAATATATGAGATGTTTATGGAACAAACAAATTGAGCGGAGCAATCATTCCCATCAAATCGATTGCCGCTGAGTGTAGATTGATGGAACCAATTTGCTGCATTCTTCTGTTAACTGTCCAATATACATGTGTGGACAGCTATGGCATTACATACATATTAAGAAGTCCAGGAAAATTAGTCAAATCAGGGCAAGAATCTTGTAATTATAGACACCTTACGATAGTTAGGCTTTGAGACAAATGTTTAAGGTACTAAACTAAGATTTATGTAAGTTTATAGCTGGCTTTCTCTCATTCCTAGGTAAAATTTGTAATATTTCTGAACTAATGTTGACAGTAGGGTCGGGTGTCTCACATTGAACCAGGCAGCTACATTGAACCACCGCCGAATCTCGAAAATGCGACATTGCCAAACCGCACTAATATGAGTGAAAGAGAGGTATTTACGTTCCGTTCCTGCCCACTAGTTTGCGTGGCGATCGCGTGCAAAGTTGTTGTGTGAGGAGTATTCGAAAGCAAACTGACTCAAAAAGTAAATATTTTTTGCCAATTTCATTCTTTTTTAGCTTTTTTCGTTTAAATAATATCAATTTATTTATATGTACACTGTTTTCTACGGTTATTTAGCAGTTAAAAGCGCTATAATTCGTGATTTTAAGACATTGATTTGCCGGTAAAATTTTGAGTTTAGTGATAAAACGTGGTGTGTCTCACATTTAACCACCTGAGGGTGTTACACATTGAACCATGGTTTACTATGTACACCCCAGTCGTTAAAGGAGTGTTTTTTACAATTATTTTAATTTAATTTTAATTAGTTATATTATGGAAGGTACTTTTGTTTTTATAATTAAAAACTGTTACTTTTGTTTTTATTATTAAAATATGATAAGAATTTGACTGAAAAGGTTTTGTGATGTATAAAACTAAGACTCTCGGTTTAATTGCATATGATTTAAAGTGATTTTTATAAATATAAGGCTGATTTTTATTATTACTGTTTATTATTATTATTATTATTACAAAGTATTTGCCTTATAAATTGAACTAGAAGACATCGTTAATAAGGTGTCTCAATGTGGACGATACCCTGGTTAAATGTGTACCACCGGTGGTACACATTTAACCAAAAATCATTTTTCATAAAAACCTGTTTTACACCGAAACTAAAAGGAATATGAGAAATTAATGTTTTACAAAATTGAAGCTAAATAAATATGCTAACTATACACAAAAAATTAAAGGCATTGATTGAACATCCAGCCCACTATGAGACTTTGAAATTTACCTGGTTCAATGTGGGACAACTTACCATATATATAATTTAGTGTACAAAAAAATCCTATTATTGACCAGCTCTCTTCCGCTAAAATCATTCGTGTAATGTAAAAATAGCCTGGGGTACCTACTCGGTGATAGTAAACTACCCGTAAAATACTTACCATGATTTAAATAAAATGATGAAAACAAAATACCAAAAGTAAATATTTTCCACGAGCATACAACTTTACTTCTATGTGAATAAATTACATAAATATTAACATACTACGAGTATTTACAACCTTACTACGTAAAATATACATAAAAACAAACACGCCAATAAAAGAAAAGCATTTTAACCAGACAGCCAATATGATCGGTAAAATTCTTCCACTCTAAAGTTTTGTTGCAAACAATTGCGCAAACTTGAAATAATGCATGGTTATACGAGTAGGTAATACGCATTCACCAAATAATACTTAAAAAGAATGACTGTACAGTCAATTGTTCAAAGTACGGGGCATTCAACATATTTTGGTCATTCTGTACCTAGAAGCAGCGTTACCACGTTGAATGGCAATGGCAACTTCTATATAATACTTATTTACTGTACTAACCACTGCTTTGATAATACAGTGAGTCATTTAAAATCACCACATCGTCTATCGATCTCCTCTCTGAGTTGGTAAATTAATATTCATGATAAATATAACTTCACGCTTGTTTTCTTGTAGGGTTGCGTCTAGAGACAGGGAAGTATGTGGGTGTACCACATGCTAATTTCGATCGATAAGATCACAATATAACGTATCTGATATCAAGTAACAAGAGAAAGATTGATAGGCTCCTCTATCAGGCTTCTGTAGTAGGAGCAGTCTATAGATCACTTGCATAGTGCATACAGGTATAATATTATTTATAGCGGCACGTCGTATACATTCTACCGATACACCAGGATATCGGAGTATCCCAGGCTCTCATGATTTCAAAATAATTTTGAAAATATTAAAACCATGCTAACCATGGTATAAGGTCAGATATGTTTCCTGAGTCGTCGACAGCACGTAATGTTTCAAATGCACCTTAAAAAGATGTCAACAAAACCATATAGGCCCAGCAGGGTCGTAGCCGAGTGGGGCCATGGATTCGCTTCTAAAAGGAAAAGCCATGGTCCTGGAATGGAAGGTATAGAAGAAATAAGGAGTGGGTTTTAGTCAGTAAATGTCTGTCACTCCTTCTCGCTCTACTTAGAGCAGGAGGAGTCTTTTGATAATTTTACAGATGAAAGTCTGTTATTGCCCCATAGCTTGACATACTCCTCTGTTAAGTTTAGTAAAAATAACATTAGGTATAAATCTCTTGGCAACAGAATTAACGCCTCTAAAATGAATATGTCTATATATCACGATGGCAGCATCATTATTATTTACATTCCAACAGTTCAACATTACTAATAATGCGGCATTTAAAACATTCCGATCCCATAACAACAGCAAGTACGTGATTACGTGATATATTAATAAATATTATACTATTAATAATGCTTCCGCTATTGAACCAAATCATTCATAGTCATTCACTAAGAATTCTACTCCGAAAACGTTCTATAAATATTACAGTTTCAATACGGCCCTTCGGTTTGTCTCTAGTTTAAGCCGAAAGCAAAATGAATTGCAATGGTTTGTATTTTTGACCTGATACATTCTACCTAGAGTGGCACAAATCGACAAATCATTTAAAGATATTTCACGATAAAAAAACTGCGTTTTGAACCAAAACTATCACAAATCAGTGTGTTTAAAGTTTCAAATGCGCGTTAGGCTTTTGAGGTGATTGAGAAAGTTCGAACAGCTGATCGTATTTCTTAATTTATGATTTTAATATTATCATAACATAATCTAGATGACAAAGGCTTTATTTTTATTACTCCCGTAAAAATCTTGACAAGTTTCGTAAGAGTCTGTCTAAATATTGTAAGTGCCCATATCGATACTAAGGGACTTATCATAACTTTTTAATCCAGCCCTGCCCAACCCCTGTAAGGTTTCAGTAGTAATAAAACCCTCAATTAACACAGCAAAGCTGCAGGCTACAGGCTATTAGCATACGTGAATGAGAAGTGGGAGAAAAAATCATGTATGCGGCCGCAGTAATTTAAAATTCATACGTCACGACACGACTCGTAAGTCGGGCAAGGCAATGCTATTGCCACAGAGTAACTATTTACAGTTATTCAATGTCATAGCATTTTCATAGTTTCGTGTAGGTATTTCAAGAGTAATATCCTACTCCCAATTATTTTGAATGCTTACTATTTTTTTACTTATTAATATAAGTAAAAATTTTGATCTTTATCTCCAAGGGAAAATCGGCTTCCAGTCTCACTAAACTTAATTGTAGGCTTTATTTCCGGTTTTTACGGACTTTTCTTCTTAATTCTATGAAAAAGTTAAAGCGAATAATATTTTGTGATCTGTGCCTATTTCACCACCTATGATTAAGTTTCGAGTATCTTACTTGGCAGATAATTTCATACAAATTCTGTCACATTTTTGAATTTATTCAGTGAGTAGTGCCTACTCGGACATTGTGAAACAGGCCCTTAGTGTGTATACTTTTTCGTCTGAAAATATCTATGGCCTGAAGTAGTAAACTTTTTAGCCCTGTTATACATTACCGTGGGATAATTTTCTATTTTCATAGCTATAAAACCGTCTGTAACCAGCTGGTATCTACCTACTAATGCCCTTAATTGGCACTATGGCAGTTGGCACGTAAGCCCCACCTAATTAAGTAAAACTAAGCGACTCTATACTACTATCGCTTTGCTGAAACACTCCCGTTGCATTACTGCAACTTATACCTAGTTACACTATGGCATTGCAAAAGCAATGGATGCACAGTACACAGTATAAAATATTATACTGTGCGTTATTTTAGCTTTTTTCTTTGGTACATATCGGTACAGAAATCGCAACTAAAATAATAATCTCTAAATCAATCATTGGGGTTATTTATTAAACCTAGCCTATGCTGTCTCAATGCTGGGCAAAAGCATCCCTCCATTCCTTCCACCGTTACTGGCTTTGAGCGACTTCCTAGCTATTCTCAAGGAAGACAACAGCTGCTCAACCTTTATAAAGCGCAAGTTCGATCGTGTATGGAGTACTGCTCTCATCTTTGGGATGGGTCTGCCAAATACCAGCTTGATGCACTTGAGTCGATTGAGAGGCGAGCCAAGAAGATCATCGGTAATGATGCACTTGTTGAGGCGAAACTCCAAAGTCTTGGGCATCGGCGCCGAGTTGCTGGCCTGTCGGTTTTCTATCGTTTACACTTCGGGGAGTGTGCACAGGAATTACACAATTTAATTCCGTCAAGTCCTTTCCATCATCGGACCAGAAGGCGTACGGCGATGCGCCATCGGTATATGGTGAACATCCCACCCATACGCACAAAGCGTTTTGGGAACACATTTATTATGCGTACAGCTAAGGAGTGGAATTCCCTGCCGGAGTCTGTGTTTCCCGATAGCTACAACTTAGGAGTCTTCAAGTCAAGAGTGAATAGGTTACTTCTAGGCAAGCGTGCTCCATCGTCGGCCACATCATCGCTTACCATCAGGTGAGATAGTGGTCAAACGCGAGCCTATGAATAATAATAAAAAAAAAAGACATCCAAGTCGTCATTGGTTACAAAAATTTGATAGTTACAAAAAAAAAATTCAGTAGGCCTAGGTACATCTTATCCCAGTATTAAGTAGGTTACAGTGATCCTCGCAAAAAGAACTATAGAATTCCTATGGATTTTAGTTTAAAAAAGAAACTAAATCCTGCCTTTTCCTCTCTGCGAAAACACTCTCTTTGCATTACTGCAACTATAGTTACACTATGGTACCACTATTCTATACTGTACGTGTATCAAAATGCAATAGTAGTCTGACATCTTCGTTTTGCGTAATGCTTATCTTGAGTGATTCACAACCTCACAACACAGCATTATCAATGATTTACAAAGATAAAATTGTGTCTCGTGTAAACGAAGTTTAAGTGATTGCGATATCTTGCGCCAATGTCATTTAGATAATATTTTGGCGCAAGATATTTAATATCATTGGCGTGATAATTATATTTTTTAAGTCTCCCGTGATTCAATAATTCATTGAAAGTACCAATGATTATGCTACAGGTACTCGTACACTAAAGAGTATTTTTATTCTATCCCATTTTAATATTTCATCTCGGAATTTTGGGAGTTTGGATGACCATTAACTGAGATTTTATGAATCCCATAAATAAAGGTTACCTCGAACACGTGTGACGCGACAATACGATACTCTTCAAATAAATAGTTCTACATAATAATATCATAGAGATATAAATAGATACACTCAAAACGGCGAAGGAAAACATCGTGAGGAAACCAGCATGTCCTAGAACCAAAAAAATCGAAGGCATGTGACATCCACCAATCCAACAGTGGGAACATTACAAGGGCGATAATGCTAGTAGATAGATGTGTAAAAATAAATAAAATGTACGTGTCATTTTGTTTATTTTAAATGGAGTCTTCCGCTCTGGAACAGAAGAATTCTCAAGAGGATATCACTCTAGTGATTAGAGTATGTAAAATCCCTCCAGTTGCCCTTGCGTTTCAAGGGATCTGTAATTCCTTGGAATAACCCTAGATAATATGCCCTTAGTACCATTTCTATGAAAATCGACTGAAACAAGCATTGCGTGTCACCTTAATCAGTATGAAAGATCAACTATTAGAAACATAAAAATCCCCTATACAAGCCCTAATGATAATGGTAACGAGAACCTTCACAGCCCACCATAAAAAAATTACACCTAATGCATTTATAATCATGGGTTGGTATGTAAAACACAATATATAGGTACATCGCTCCACCATGTGATTGGTATGTTAACAACGTTTAAATGTAAATCAAGAAGCCTTACATGTATGACATGACTGACGTGAGTTGTCGGAAAAATCATAGTATGTTTAATATACTTTGGTAGCTAGGATTATGTATATTAAAAACACTTAGGGCCTGTTTCACAATGTCCGAGTAGGCACTACTCACTGAATAAATTCAAAAATGTGACAGATTTTGTATGAAATTATCAGTCAAGTAAGATACTCGAAACTTAATCATAGGTGGTGAAATAGGCCCTTAATATACATAATATATAAGGTGACTGGTTTAATGGTGGTAATTACTAATCAATACTTTAATAAAAATATCGATAGTCTGCTTTTCAGTAGGTATACTTATGTTTGCCTACTAACGGGTCGAAATGATACTGTATATTTTTTTTACAATTTTATATTAGGTCCCATAGAATAATAAGAGTTGTTAGTTGTCATCAGTGCAATGACGTGCTTAAGTATCGTTCATTAATTACCAGTTACCCTATATAGGTAGATCTATATTTATTTTCGCGGTCAGAGTGCGACTGCTGAGCCTAAGGTATCGGGTATTCCCATAACAAATTACTCTGTAGCTGCCTAGCTAGACTTTGGAAGATGGTAATGTAATACTCCTCGAGCCGTTAGTCTTGCACCTGAACTCACCCTGGTCGGATAACCGTCCCATCGGACTATGAGGGTATAGGAACAGATACCTCATCAGTGATTGCGCATACACTTAAGCACTATAATGTCTCTTGCGTAACTGGTTAATCTCCATTGATATTGGCAACCACGATAGAAATTCGCTTGGGAGGATACATAAGATATCCACCAATATTTTTAATAGTAGGTAGATTATGTGACTAGGGGAGAAAGCAGTGTATTTAAGTCGAGGGCATGTTGAATTAAAAAAAAAACTTCTGTAACTTGACGATCTGTGTTGACACAATGAGCCAATCTCATAACATTAAATATATTTCTGTCATTAATGGCAGAAGGAGTTAAGTCCCCCCTGTTGGAAGTCCCTTCATCGGATTTTTTTTTGCTACTCAAATCTTGCGGCCAGCGTAGGAACACCGTGCCGCTTCAGTCGGCTATATGTGGTACTTCCTGCACCCTGTAGCTTGAAGGCCAGTTCATTAATGTGTGTTGATATTCTACTTTGGTAGCATTTACTGTGTTTAGCAATTTCTTCTTTAACGGTACTGATATTTAGATCTTCATGTATGTATTTGTTGCTCACGTAGTAAGGTATGTCTAACATGGCTCTCAATGTCTTGCTCCTCCTCTGTTGTCACATTTTTTATTTATATTTTTTTTCGATTTTTGAATAATCTTATTTGATGCATGTACATTTTAATTCACTTAGAGTGGTTTTTGTTGAAAATAATGGTTTTTGACGTTCTAAATTGAAATCATATCATTATTCTCTAGAGATCGCCCATAATGCATTATCTCTCTAGGTAATAATGACTTGCTTTAAGTGAAGGTTATATGACACATAATACGGCATTATCGAGCAGGTGGTGTAAGAAATTCTTACATAAAAATAGGATTTATCTGAAGTATTTCAAATGATCGCAAAAATAAAAGGTTTTAATTGATAACATATCGAACTAATTATTAATAGTGATAAAACAGTTAGACTGTGGTATTTTATTATTGATAGGCTCGCGTTTGGCCACTATCTCACCTGATGGTAAGCGATTCCAGTAGAGATGTGCTAAATAAGTTACGTAGCTCTGAATCTGTTTGTTATTTCTACTAATAGTTTAAGTTATAGTAGATCTATAGTTCCAATGAGTAGTTGGAAAGTATCTTTGTCGTCACTAAAATAGTAGCAAAAGGAATCAAATAAATTCTTTTTCACTCTGAAAAAAAAAATGTGTTACAGTCGTTCCACTCTTACACGAGGCTAGAGACAGAAATATCCAGGTGGCTAAATTTTGGTCGGACAAAGTTTAAGTCAAATCGTCAAAAAATAAGAAGGCTTTAAAAACAAATCAAAAAAATTGAATACAATCACGTCTTGTCTAATTTAATAAAATAATCTCAAAGAAACAGCTTTATCTGATAATATTATCTCCTTTATTATCTCATACTAAATTAACATACTACATCCGTACACGTTATTCCTTATCAACACTTCTTATCTCCCACAATAAGATTGTATGACTAAGACTAACATTATAGTGTTATGTTACCGTAAAACTGAAGAATCCGTTATGTCACTTGGTTTGCAGTCACACCTTGTGATTTCCAAAGTGTGTACTTTGAAACCTCGTATTGCCAATTGCAAAGTGTAATGATTTGAAGAAAATTGCAAGGTTATGCATGAAATAGTATGTGATGAATCTACGATAATAGTGTTACTGATTTTTAGTAGGTATCTGCATCGTAGCCTAGCATAACTGTTGGGGCCCGTCAGGATCGAAACCCACTAGGGCCAGGGATTCCAGGGATTGAACGAAAGAGAGTCCCGGGACCCTAGAATGAAGGCAATGAAGGAACAGGAGTGGGTTTTAGTCAGTAGAAGTCTGGCAGGCCCCCTCGCTCCGCCCGAGTGAAAGAAGTAATATCGATGATTTCCCACCTTAAAAAAAATCATAGCCTAGCTCCATCGTTGTTTTTAATTTTGTGAGGATCCACAAGTAGGTATTAAAAATGGCGCTCTTACACAATCAGACAATCACTCTTGTCAGTCTGTTCATCTGTCACAGTATTTTTTTCTGAATCTACTGGACTATTAATTAGATTCACATCTGAACTTCTGTGTCTCAAACACGCAGGTGCAACATGCTGTGGTGTTCATAATACAGAAATAAATTATTTAAGAAAGTTGCAATCTAGTTTCTTGAATTATTTATATCTATAAATAAAATTGGAGGCGGTTTTGAAACAAAATTAAAATTTTATTTTAAAATTCTTAATTAATAAATTGCAAGAAAGCGAATGCGGAAGGATCAGTGTCAGTTTATTATGCGTGTTATTTATTGCAACTATTTAATAAAATTAATATCTATAATTAGAAATGAGAATGTCATACAATTTTGAAAGCTGGTCCAGTTTCTAAAATTAGTTAGTATATTATATCTATTAATTTATCGATGCATCTTAATGCATAAAAGTAGTTTTCTAGTATACTATGTCAGATTTCTAGTTCCTGATGTTTTTTTTTGTTGTGTAATGCATTTCATACGTTTGATTGGATGAATAAAAACAGAAATACATAGGATATTATTTGAATTTATATTCAATTATAGCTTCTGCCAGTAGCTCCCGCGTGAAAGTAGATATAATTGTTCCAATGGACAAACCTCCTTTAATGAGAATGATCTACATAAATAATATACTAGGTAGGTGCAGATTTCAAAACATAGTGTACCTGTGTACAAACTTTCATTGCAATCCGTACAGGACACATACACATTCACATACCAACATTTAAATTTTCATCTTTATGATATTAACGTTCGTACTTAGAGTCCAGCTAATGGTTCATTAGCGTCCCTGATGTCCATTAAAGTTAAGTATTATCAAACCTTCACTGTTTTTGACAGTTTTTCATTGAAAAACTGTGTAAAACTGTCAATGTGACAATTTCTTAATAGATCGTTTAGAATTTAAGTAATGATTAACGTTAATGAATGTCCCTGAGTGCGGCCGTTAGTGTAACTTACTTACCAGGTAAACGTTTATTTTTAGACCTACGAGTAAAAATGTGTGATATTTTTGTGGAATAAAGTTTCAACAGACAAAATAAAAATTTTACGAAACTACATTTTCCGTGTAACCAACCAACCGCAACGATACGGTTGGTGTCACTTTAAAATAAACGTGTTATCTTCAGCAATTATCACGAAACGCTCACGGACGGTATCTCGTTTCGGCTTCCAAACAGTGCTTGACTTGACACGAGATCAATTGGGGATCACTGATAACGGTATTGTCATGTCAATGACGTTGAAAGGGATTTTATTTTTTATTGAGTGTGACGTTTTTAGAAGAGCTGCTGTCACATTCCATTGGTTGATAAATGTTCATCAGTTTAATGATTTGAACCCATTCATATTCCTATTACCCATATATTGTATGGTTCATGATGATTGTTGATTAAAACATAACCAACCAACGAGAGCTACAACTCTAAAAAAAGATAGTAAACAAATTAAACGACGACAGTACTTAAGTGTCTGTCTGTTACGTTTTCGGAAAGTACTGAACCGATTTTGATAAATGTAAGAAGTAAGTAAAAAAAATAAGCTTGAGTAAGAACGCACAAACTTATGAAACGGTTTATTTAAGGTCCTAGTTTGTTTATTAAATGTATTAATTTATATTATGACTATTTTCGATAGCTATAGCAAAAATGCATTTTTTAATTTTGTGTATTTATCAGTCTCTGTTTCTTCCAGTTAACCTTCCGAAACGACTGGACTAATTTTGCCGGGACGTTCTAGTGAACGTTAATTGTTATTAGTGTAAATAGTTGATGAAGTTGCTGAGCTGTATAAATCATTTTTTTTTACTTTTATTTAGAATTTCTATATTAGAAGATTAGTTGAGGAGCTCGTGGCTAGATAATAACAGCCGCGCGATCTTCAAGGTTAAGCAACGCTTGCCTAGGTTGGTCTGTGGATGGGTGACCATCTTAACATAACGAGTTTCCTCCGTGCCTCGGAAAGCACGTTAAGCCGTTGGTCCCGGCTGTCATTTGGAGATCTTTGGCAGTCGTTACGGATAGTCAGAAGCCAGTAAATCTGACTCCAGTCTTGCCATGAAGTACCGTGTTACCCCAGTTAATGGGTTGTGGAGGTCTGGTAGGCAGCCGCTCCTCGTAAAATACTGGTATTCAGCTAAATCCGGCTTGACTGGAAGCCGACCCCAATATAGTTGGGAAAAGGCTAGGCAAATGATGATATTAGAAGATTAGTTAAAGTTCCACAACAACAAAAAAACTTTTGTGATCAAAATAATGGCATTGTGCTTCATTGCAACACCTTGTTTGCATCAGTCCAGGTGAACGCCACCGCGTTCACCTGTACGTTTAAACATCTATGCTAATTTTAAGTCTAGACTTAAAAATAGAAAAATGTAATTCTGTTACAAAATTATACGTCGTTGAGGTCAAAACTTGGACTAGAATCTAATCTTGAATCACGTCACTAGTTTTTATGTCTAGATTTCAGGCAGGTCAACTAACTGCTCTGGTTTAGAAACGACACGCGTTAGTTTTCAACATTAATAGTTAAATAAAGTATGCTGCCTTATCTTTATTGTTATGAAGAATTTATAATATTACCTACTAGTTTATGCTACGTTACTAAAAAAGCGTGTTGTAATAAGGGGGATGTAGGAGGGTCATGAAACTCCTATTCCCCTCCTTGAGGTTGAATTTCGATAAAACTGTTATACCTAATTCCTTTTTTTATTGATATGAACTAATGCTTCTCTGCAATTCCACCTGATTGTAAGCTGGTAAGCTGTGATACAATCATTGATGGTGAGGTGTACTAGTTATTAAGAGCCCATTCACTCTAACCTTAAAGACACCTAAACTATAAATGGACAAGAAGACCGCAGAAGCCAAAAAATTGCACCGCTGACTGAAAAGTTCAAGTGTGAAGTTGAAGTGAGTGAAATCAGTAACAGTAGAAAATGTTGAAGTGCCCTTACCCTGCACCTTTTTATCCACGTTAAATGCCCATTATGGAGCATAGCGTCCATCTAACTGTATTTAGCCATTAATATCATGACTATACTGGCTAGCTTCCAACATTCCTGTGTTTAACAGGCTCAATATGTCGTAAGCTTATCGATCTACCGTGTAAACATCATTAGGTACAGGAACCACCAGTAGGTAGGATACCAGAGTCAATACGCAGGCAGTTACTAGGCGATTCTAGACTTATTTTAGAGACAGACAAGTCTAGATAAAATCTATCAGACATTAATATATGTGTACATATTAATTCCTCTGCATGTGTGCTTATCGCCTAACTCTTCCTAAACGGCTTTAGATAAAAGTTTGAGTGAGTACCAGGTTGCTTTTAAAATGAAATTGAACCTGCAAGTTGGCGCTGCTATTGAGTTTCTAATTTTCTTTTCTGACGAAAAGCAACTTTTGGCCGAAAGACAACGTTTGTCGGGACCACCGTATAATGTTGTAATGTTCATTCTTTTGTCGAAAATTACAAATATAAGCGATTTTGGTGGTAAATTCACCATGGAATAAAAGGTATTTGCAGACATTTAGGATAATTGCTGGCATACCTATATTTTTAGTTCTTGCTTAAACTTACATCACGCTAGTATAATTTACTTTTAAAAATTAGTATAATTAATTTTTATCTCCCACTCTAGGAAATACTCCTGTATCGTAGATGCAATCACAAACATGCTAACTTACATATGTCGTAGGATAATTTGATACTTCGAATCTTCGCGAAAATCCTAGGGGTTTTGCGAAAACGCGGATAATTAGACATAGGCGAAAAATTATCAAATCTTACTGGACAAAGTCAGGATTTTTGCGAAAATACTCGTTATTATAGCAATATTGCGAAACGAAACGCTGGCTGTTATGAAATAAGAACGCTGATTGGTCGGTCAGCGCGTTCAATAAGAGATCGTCTCTGATTGGTTGACGTCTTAAATGTCAATCATTTGTTGCCGCACGTTATTTGTTTACGTTTGTGTCCGAGTTAAATTGCAGAAGTGTTTTGTTTTTTATCGTAAATAGTGTACCTACTTGTACTTAAATAAAGTGGTAAATAAAAGTGCTACACGGATGTACATAGTGTCATATATCATAAAAGTCTTAGTCAACCACTCAACAACAACAATGCTTTCGAGATTGGTTTAGCGGTGTTTTGTTTGTCATCTCTATGATACAATACTTGAAGTTAATCATCGGCAAACTAGGAACCAATTAGAAGTCAGCCAGCAAAATTGTAGCCAATCAGTGTTGAGCACATCAAATCTTACTATAGTAACGAGTATTTTCGCAAAAATCCTGACTTTGTCCAGTAAGATTTGATAATTTTTCGCCTATGTCTAATTATCCGCGTTTTCGCAAAACCCCTAGGATTTTTGCGAAGATTCGAAGTATCAAATTATCCTACGACACATACACAAGACACGCGAACCCGGAACAACTATTATGTAGGCTATACAAACATTTGTCCCGTGCCGCAATCGATCTTGTAACAAGCAGTGCAGAATTGCCAAATTCTCTTATAGACGCCCTGAACAAGCTGTAAGATCTAATCTGCTGCTGAAGAGAAGTAGGCTAGATGGAATGAAACTCACTGAATTATGACCGCTTCGGCCACTACTGGACCTATTTGGCGCAGCCGTCAGATACGTTGTGGTCACTGGTGTAGCTACCGAAAGGTTAAGCGGGGTAGAGCCCCGGGGCTCCTAAGCTGGGGGTCCCCAAACCTGATTAACAGATTTCACCTTCGAAGTCCAAATAAAACTAGGTTGCAACACTAATTATGGCAACTTTTTTCAGTCAGCGAAAGTCTGATAGGGAGTATATAACCACTCCAACCAGAGCAAAAGAAGTTATCCATAAAAATCCGTCTCATGTAAAAATTGAGGCCCCAGTTTCTTTTCGCCCCAGGGCCGTTGCTACGCCAGTGCTGATTATGGTTGTTATTTTTATGTTTAATTAAGTTTTGGAATTGCTTGTTCATTGTGCGCCAAATACCTAAACTTGTCTTCTTTCTTTCTTTAACAGCCCATAATAGACTTAATGCGAAAACCTAACTTCAATCTCTCTACTACTGATCAAACTGTACCGTCCTGATACTTATTTTGTAATTTACTGAAAACTACATATCAAAATCATAGCAACAAGTATAGGCTTTTTT
The DNA here is from genome assembly GCA_030763345.1 of Mythimna separata. NCBI lineage: Eukaryota > Metazoa > Arthropoda > Insecta > Lepidoptera > Noctuidae > Mythimna > Mythimna separata. Next base: position 14,153,547 of record CM061180.1, read on the forward strand.
AATTATTTCACAAACATCGATGAGTATCGTGGTATTGTTAGCAAAGCGCAGCACACTCTATTAAATTAAAGTATTTTTATGTCCGTGTGAGCCAACACTGGCAGCATGAGTAATGAGAATTTATTAGTTTTTTTTGTAATAAATTAGTAAGTGCTGCTAAGTAATGTTTATTTAAAAAAATATGTAGATGCCTTCAATCATAGTGATAGACCTAAGAGACGATGGTTGAACTTCGTGGAAGACGATTTGTCCAGAAAGGGTTTTTTTAGGCGAGACCTCATCCAATGACTACTTACCGTTTTAGGGCGGAGCGGGAGGGCGTATCAGAGTTTTGAGAAGACGAGTTATAGAATAAGAATAGGTTAGTAATAGAATAGAAGTATGGAAGAAGACATTTTGCGACTTGGTTTGCTGCCAAGTTAATTTGTTGAACGTATTTTGTTAAAAAAACGGATTTTTTTTTTCATTTTTAATAATGAGAGAGGAAGAGAAATGAGAATATCAGAGGAAGTTTAAAAGTGCCTCCAGTGACTGAAAAGTTGAAAAACATGTCATGTGAAGAGTATAATTGAAACATATGATACTGAAAGAGTTATAATTATACTTATGGATGGTTGGACAGGAACGTCCAACTATTGTTTTACTCTAATCTAAAGTACTTTGATATTTTATCCACAGTTTTGTGCCACTCCTCCAAGTTCTATCGATGATATCATTATTTTCCTCGTTATAACTATCAATATCTATCCATTGGTCGACCCAACCCCTAAATGATTAGTTTACTACACAATTATTAGGTTAATAAGTAACATTAATTCGCTTTAATATTAATTGTAATTTGGATATCTTCAAGACTAGAGTGAATTGGCTCTTCATAAACTAGTGCGCCTCACCATCAACGATTGCATCACTGCTTACCATCAGGTGGGATTGCAGTCAAGCACTAGTTTATGTTATATAAAAAAAATTATTAAATAATTTTTTTCAATATCATCAATCAGACTATACTCTTAAGTAAAATAATTTAAAACGCTAAATCCAGGTTCTTTTCCAAACTTAGAACAGGTTTTAATGAACACTATTTTTAGATTTTTTTATAACGTAATCTAGTGCTTGACTGCAATCCCACCTAATGGTAAGCACTATTTATAGATTTTAGACCAAAGAGAAAGGCGTTTTTTTTATTTATAACATAATCTAGTGCTTGACTGCAGTCCCACCTGATGGCAAGCAGTGATGCAATCGTTAGTGGTGAAGTGCATTAATTTATTAATAGCCTGTTTTATAAGAGAATATTTACGTAACTTTATTTTAATCAAATTGAATCGAATACTTTCTATTTACCAGCTCACAATTAAGTGCATTTAATAATGCCTACAAACTTGAATAACAGATCCCTTCAAGCATGCATTTTTAAAAATAATCCCAGAACAGTTAATGGGTTGCGGAGGTCTGGTAGGCAGCCACTCCTCGTAAAATACACTGGTATTCAGCTAAATCCGGCTTGACTGGAAGTCGACCCCAACATAGTTGAGAAAAGGCTAGGCAGATGATGAACTGGTCAGATCTAATTTACACCTCAACCAATTTTCACGTAATAAAAAATATCATTTAATTCAGGTGAAAACCCATACTAAAAAGATATTTGTTTAAAATACAAAGTGCAATAATTAAAACATTAGAACAACAATGAATAAACACAAACACTAAGTCAATAACTAAACATAATACAAGGAAATCAATTATACCACAATAGATACACGTTTAGCCCTAAGTATCAATGGAAGAGTGATGTATCTTGAATTTTTAATAAGACGGTCCGGGTCAGTCGACCCTAGTCTCGGGTCAACCCTAGTACCTACATCAGGTCAGCCCTATGTCGTGTCACTACGACTTGACAGCTCGTTCTTGTGCATGTTGCAGGAACTTTTAAGAAACTAGACTTTTCGAATTCTTTTTAAAAACCACTTTTAGATTTACAATTTTTTTTAAGGAAAAATAAAAAAGTGAGGCTGTTAAAACAAGATTAAAAAAAAACTACGAATTACTTTATTCATGGTTCTAAAGTTTCCATCTCATTTAATATTATAATGTGTTAATACGTGTGAAAATGTCGATGTGAATATAATATATTATATTATATGTATAATATGCAAAATAGAAATCCTGACCTATAGCAAATTACCGAATTTAAATATTGTTAAGGCCAGTGGACTTATTCTTTTTAACCCATAATTTGACTGGTAAAGAATGCCTTGTTGTAACTAAAACAGTGTGTAAGTACGAGTGTGTGTAAATATGAAGCGTAGATGAATAAATTAATTACATTTTCTTTTACTTAGCCTTCATTATTATGTTCAAAGTAGTATAATTCGATTACTTGAGATCAGAATTAAGTATTTATTATTACTGCTTCGAGGACTATATTCCATAAACCAACAACTTCCCGGAAAACTTCAATCCGTTTCAGCACATAAAATAAGAAAAGCTCTCTAAGTAAGTTAATAACGGTTACACACCTGTTACCATATGTGACGTGTTGTGAGTTAGTACCTTTAAATCGAGTGAAAGAGAGAGAAAACATAACTTTACCCTTATCAAAGCTGTGTATGCTTTCACCATCGGACAAACCGTCGTACGGCGAGTATTCACCCTTACGTTGTCGAAACCTCTACGGTCCGGACTAAGCGTTTCGCTTCGTCGTTTATACCGCGGACATTGAGGGATTGGAACAATTTGCCTGCTGCGGTTTTCCCGGCCGATTATAATTTAGGTGTCTTCAAGGCTAGAGTGAATAGGCTTTTAATAAGCTAGTGCGCCTCACCATCAACGATTGCATCACTGCTTACCATCAGGTGGGATCGCAGTCAAGCACTAGCTTATAACAATAAAAAAAAATATTTAAAAAAAATCAAGGGTGCAATTACTTTGAGACTAGCTTTTCCTGTGGTTTTATTTGCGTTTTTCCTAAAAGCCCGCTCTTAGTAAAACATTTTTATTTGTCCTTACGTTTCCGAGTCATAAATTTCAACAATCTGTTTAGACTTTTAAATGTTTATTTGATTCTATTTGCAAGCATCAAAATACATAAATATCAAAACAATCAAATTTTCTCTTATGCAGTAGTCTAAAACAGGCATATTCATAAAAATACTACTTCGGTAAGCTCCTGTGGCATTTCAGTTAGCCAATTACTAAGTAGGCACTAAATAAATAATACCAAAGCGTACTTTCCATAATACATGTTTATATCATGAAGTGAATTAAAAATAACAACGATTTGTTTATAAAATCACTACGTAATAACATAATTATGTATTTTTTATTTTTGATATAAACTTATTCTCAAGGCCAATCTTTACGTGCAATTTTCGGTCACTATGATCGTTTGAAACGAAAGAGGTCCACTGTTGAACATGCATTTCTCTCAAGGCTCGCTACAATGATCGGTCCTGAACGTCTTGCATCCATCGGATTCCCAGTTTCTCGGGAATCCGATGGATCATCAGGTCTGCTAGTTTGGACACTGTATCTTACTTATGGTACTAGCTCACCACCCCATAACCTTACGAACACATCGACTATTTGCTTTGCGAGTTATATGCTCAGCTTACTTCCATTCAAGTTTGACAATTTTTCGAACTGTGTTGATGTCGCTAACCTTGGTTCTACTGCGGATGTCTTCATTCCTGATTCGATCACGCAAGAAAACTGTCCGTCTTAGTCCTATTACGCCTTGGGTATCTTTTTACCTTCTGATGAGCCGTTTTCGGTTATATAATTTAACTAGCTTTTGCCCGCGACTTCATCCGTGTGAAAGTAGATTTTTTAATACAACCTGTTTCAACCCCTTAAGGGTTTAATTTTGGTCAATCTTCTAACATCATAAAAGAAAAACTTATGCAAAATTTAACGCTAGTTATTCCAGTAGTTTTGGCTGTACATTGATATGTCAGTCAGTCAGTTTCTCCTTTCACATAGGTAAAATTAGAAGCATCTGCAATTTCGCAATATCGATACTATACGAGAATATCTTCATTGCAGCGGTGTTTGATTGGCGTACATATTGTAGGCAACTTCAGCGATCAAAGATTAACAAAGTAAACAAATCTAAACATCGTTGTCATGGGCTAAACAACTGCGTTTAACAAATTGTTAAATTGCAAAATCATTCCGCTGTAAACACTTAATGCAGTAAAAATGCATGCTATTGTATTAAAATTTTCCTTTCGCACATTATATCAGTAGGTTCGTGACTTTTTGCTTTCAGTTTTTCAGCGACTTCGCAATAAAAAACACTGATAAACAGTTCTTACAGTCCATCCAAAAGTTGTATGGTTGATATTGCTGTCAGCGATAAGACCACCATTAAACACTTGAATTTAAGTTTGTGTAAAATTTTGTTATAATTTGGTGTACAATATATTTTATTTTCTTCAATTCTAATAAACACAATCCGATTTTTTCAGTACTACATGAAAAAATTTAGAACAATTTTGAAGAAGTAGGCCGAAGTGAAACGCAACAATGTTTGCTAAAAATATCGCTGTATATTTATTTTTAATATCGTTCGGTGTTACGGGAATAGCTGCCGGTTTGCTGAAGAAACCAAAAGTAGACCCGATTACTGGCGACGGTAATACATAGATTTACGCATTTGTGTCTAAAACATCATTATCATTTGCATAGTTTTTACTTGGATTATCGTCTGCCTAGCTTTTACCTGTGTCTTCATAATATGTGAATAAACAAGACTAGCAAGACTTGCTTTATGTTTTGTATGGGAAAAAATTGCTAATGTCAATATTGAATTTACTGATTCTTGTAGCCCAGAAAAGCAAAGGTCAACCTTCATAATAAATTCTATGAAATTTTTCTCAATCTTTAAATAAGCAATAGCATACCGTACGGAAAGTCTATTGAGTCGTCAATCGTGTACTCAAAAAATCTACTAAGCGTCAAAGACAATAAAATCACGTTTATTTTGATTTAAAAATTAAAAATAAATTTCATTGTTTCAGGAATCTTGCCGGACAGGACAAACCGAATAGAAGATATATATTTAAGATACTATAATGGGTGAGTAGATACGAGTATATTTTAATAACTACTAATACTAACTCAATAGACAGGCTAAATATTAAAACGTTTATTTCAGAATTTTTGTGAGAGCGATTACCGAATAATTTCAAAAATATTTTTTTTCCCTAACCAATAAAATCGTTCTATTAAAGAAATACTTTCCAAGTTAATAAAACCATAAAGCCTGGAAAGGAAAAAAAAATGTAAATCATATCGTCAATACGTCCGTAAAAGAAAATTGAATGCTTATTGGAAAACGCGCCGTACTGCTGCTTGTCACGCGATCAAAAGTTATTACTACTACTACATAGTAGACTCTAGATTTGCGCCCTCTATTTTACTTTTTATTATTCCGTAGAATTTTCTTTTATTATCAATGAAAACATATTCAGGAAGTAATTTGAGCGTATCCGTATCCTCTTAACATTTTCTTGTAATTTTTTTCTTAAAGATAGGGCGCGTTTGACCCCTACCTCACCTGATGGTAAGCAATGATGTGACCATATGGAGCACACTTCCTTAGAAGTAACCTATTCACTCTAGACTTAAAGACCCGTAAGTTGTAGCTATCAGCAAATGCAGATTCTGACAGCTTTTTCTGTTTAGTCTTCTACTCAAATGTTTCATCATTGAAGCCTAACTTCAATCAATAAGATTTTTTTTTGTTTTTACAATAAATAATCTCTATTTTTCACAGACAAACAGCAGAAGACTACGTGGACATTCCTCTCAGCCAAGCCAGTCGATTATTCGAACTCAAAGGCTTTGACAAGAACAATCCTACCGTCCTCTACATCCATGGCTTTATTGAGCTCGCTCAGCAGGAGAGTATCCAGGTAAAAATTTATTGATTATATTATTTAAGTGCAATGTTTTTAACTCTTTTTATGTATTAGCTCTTATCAATACCAACGAACTAAAACTACTGGTATTTGTTTGAACGAATATTTACTATCAATTCTGATCGGATACCACTCTTTAAATAATTTAATTTAATGTACGAAGAATTAATCAGTATCTTGAATTTGGTTAGCTCAGTCAAACCTAACCAATTTAAGTAATTTTTATTTCAAGATAATACAAAGCATTTTTCTGACAGTGTTTAAGATCGTTGATTTTTTTAGCATTCGTTTAAACAATGGTATCCGTTCAGAATATACAATAAAAATTTTGTTCAAATAAATACCAGTGGTATATGTTCGTTGATATCAAAATGGTATAAATCTTTTTATACCACGGGTGCTCATGGGTAATTGGGCATTCAAGAAACTACAGAAGCTAAGTTCACGGTTCCAATTGGCCGCACCTGTTATTATAGTTTTTATGAAGATTTACTGTGTACTTTTTTGCCGGTTAAATACTAAAAAAATCAGTGCTGGCACTGTTGTGCCACATGAAATATTTAGTACTGAAATGGGGATAATCCAAACGCGTGCATTGCATCTAACATAGAGCTAGAACTTTTTTAGTTTTTTTGGATAACATGATAATTATGCTCCAGTCTAATCAGAGATTATTCTAGATATATGTTATACTCCATTCGAAATGAGATTAGACATTAAAACAAACCTACTTCATCGTCCATTCAATTGATTTTGACTTTTATTGCATAGCTGTGATGACACATGGCAACTGCAGTAAATAGCTGGTATTGGAACCACTTTTTTTATTTTAATGCCATGCTTATGCCTATGGAATAGAAGTCAAAATCGGTTGGTCTGTTCAACCGATTATAGAACATCGAATAGAACAGGTTTGTTCAAATGTCTACTTTTATTTTGAAACGAGTATAGTTTTTTCTAAAATCAAGCAACAGGTACATTGCTTTTGGATAGATCTAGAGTCAAGGCTTGATTGCAACGTGAAACCAGTCTATTTTGAGCTGTATCTGTTTAAAATTAACAATCAACATTTTCTAATATGATTAATGGGTACTTAAATGTTTATAGTGCTACGTCGAGTGGTTTATGTAACATAACAAATTTGAAATCAATCGCAATGTAAGGCGAGCCAAAAATTAGCATACTTTAATTAACACACATCAGTAATGCTACCGTAATTTGCTAATCAAATTAGTTCGGAGTGTATTCGGTAGATTTTTATCTTTGCGGTTTTTGGGATCCTTTATTTCCTCAATAGTTTCATGGCTACATATAGCTAAGCAAAATATGCGTTTTAGTCGTGGAGTTGCGGATACCAGCCCGTTATACAATACCATACCATATAATTATCTTGGTGTATGGGAGTTTTGATGTATGGAACCAATGCCTTCCTTCCTATCAAGTTTTTTTTATTTTGTTGATGCTACGTTGATGCTAGGCTCACGTTTGATTACTATCTCACCTGATGGTAAGCGATGTTGTGGCCGACGATAGAGTGCGCTTGCCTAGAAGTAACCTAATAGCATTTTAGTCTTTTTTTAGCATTAACAGTGAAACAGCTTTTACCCTTATTCAATATTTGGGGTCTTTTCATCAGATTTTTTCGCTACCATGTTTTATAATGTTCACTAAGCAACAGTTTAGTTTGTAAATATCTTCTATACTGCTACTATCTTCATTGATTGTATTTATCCAAACGTATTCCCCGATATATTACTCAATATTCTTTGTGTTTACTTTCAAGTGAATCAGTCTCTTGGCATTTCGTGATGTGCAATACTCGTAGCGTATGAATTGCATACAAACTCATGAATAATGTCGACGGAAACCATTCATTCATATTCTGATACATTGGCCAGTTGTACAGGTTGTTTTTGATGTAAATAAATAAGCAATCAATTACTGTTCAAATAGATTAGCATAAAAGTAATATCAGTGAGGAACTTTAAAAATGTAAGTGGTTATTTCCACTGTCTTCCAAACTAGGAAATACCTTGAAAACTTCTATTCCAACCCAATAACAACAACAGCCGCACAGGTCGATCTTCAAGGTTAAGCAACGCTTGCCTAGGTTGGTCTGTGGATGGGTGACCATCTTAACATAATGAGTTTCCTCCGTGCCTCGGAAAGCACGTTAAGCCGTTGGTCCCGGCTGTCATTTGGAGATCTTTGGCAGTCGTTACGGATAGTCAGAAGCCAGTAAATCTGACTCCAGTCTTGCCATGAAGTAGGTACCGTGTTACCCCAGTTAATGGGTTGTGGAGGTCTGGTAGGCAGCCGCTCCTCGTAATATACTGGTATTCAGCTAAATCCGGCTTGACTGGAAGCCGACCCCAACATAGTTGGGAAAAGGCTAAGCAGATGATGATGAGTGACGATACAAAAGATTTGCTAAAATTCATGCACATATAAGTATTCATTTCTTGTCATGATGTCTTGTAATTGTTTAAGATACAATTTTCTTCTAAGTATGTTGATCATCTAATGACTTTTCTCGCTCTGGACGGAGTGGCAAGGCGTATCAAACGTTTTACTGACTAAAACCATACCTGTGTCCTTCAGTTGTCCCTTGCATTCTAGGATGATGCTGGGTTTTCTTTTCAGAAATTCCCCGCGGTCCTAGGATTTATAGGATACGATGAGACTGGCATAAGCGCGGGGCTTTTACGTATAGTAAAAGCCCCTTTAAAGAAATAGAAAAGATTAGCATAAAAATGGGTCTACCTTTTAAAGCAGAACTTTTTTCGTCATAATATTATTTTGCATAACAACGCATAGCATAATCTTCATTTCGCAGAAAGTTGTTTGGCATACACTCACTTATCATAAATTCGAAACTCATAATTTTGTTAGTCCGAATCATCTTTAAGCATAAATTTCATGTCCATAATAATTGAAAAGCAGAACCATCATATCGCAGAAAATTCGCAGTCAGTATATTTATTAACACTATATTTTTTTCGCCAAGAATTTACGACGATAACATTAATTGCTTGAGCATGCGTCATGCGGCATGCATACCAACATGCAGCATGCAAGCAAGCATGCAGCAAGCAAGCTAGCATGCAGAATGCAAGCAGGCATGAGGCCCAAGCCGTGGCGGCGGGCCTTCAAACCACCTGCTCTTTAGCTGGCGAGCCTTCCTGAACCCTTCCGCGTCTACGCGATTTTAAATTACACTCTAAGGATAGCGCAAACAAGACTACGTAAAGTTGGTTTTGCAGCCATTCGAAAAGTTGCTTAAAAGGCGTAGTGGACGGAGCCCCGCTGCGTGGGGCTCCTACTTCTGGGTGGTTTAAAAAAAATAACCTCGAAAGAGGTGACGGGGTCTGTGTTCGCTCGCTTCGCTCGCTCACTACGACCCCGCCACCTCCTTCTAACCTAACCGGTCCGAGTCAGGGTTCCCCCAAGTCTTGAGCTCGCATCTTAAGTTATCCTAGCAACCGAAGAGAAACGGAATGAATCGGAATGAAATTGAATGAATGATCGAAACGAATGATAGTGACACATACATAAAAGAGTAGTATTGTTATAATCGGGGGCCCAAGCCCTACCAGCTTTGACCCTTTTTAGTCCCCAAATTCTGCGACACTAAACTAATGTCAAGCCGTATTAAATATGGCAATCGTAATTATGCCAAGTAAAGTTCTGCCATGTTAAAAGTATGCCTTCGCAAATTCGGACATGTAAATATTCTGCCAGTCAATAATTATGCTAAATATTTTTTATGCCAAATGAAATTCGGAGTATCGAGATTCTGCCAAATAGAAGGTACCCCATAAAAATATCATCAGTAATGAACTTTAAAAATGTAAATGGTTATTTCCACTGTCCTCGAAACTAGGAACTAATTTTATATTTTAAATAACAGTGTACTTTAAACGGATTGGTTACGAACTAGTTATCGAATCAGTTATGTAAATTTTAAGGATACATCAAAGCAGGTAGTTGATGTGTCTTACAAATAACTATAATTTGCTATCAAATATTATATAAATACTCTTTATTTGATAATAGGGTTTCTCTCTTTCATCTCTATTTTTTAAAGTAAGGAATCAACAAAATGACCGCCGGAGTGGGAGGGCATGTCAGACTTCTACTGACTAAAACCCACTTCTGTTCATTTTATGCCCTGGGTTCACTGTTTTCAACCCAGGCCCCAGTAGGCTTCAACCCTGTCGGGCCCCTACGGTTTGCCTCCTTCATATCTAGGCTTTATATCCCCTAGAAAAGATTTAAGCCCTACGTATATTCCCTATAATATGTTCCATTATATCCCAAGGCTTTATGTTTCCTATACGCATCTGTGTTATCTCGCCATTAACCCTCCAACAGGAAGGCATCTGTCTTCCATTACGCTATCTCCTGCCATGGGAAAACGTTGCACAATTACGGAAGAGGATTGACGATCATGATTATAGTGTTTATGGTGTTTACATGGACATATAGGTCTACAATGTTGTCATTGAAACCATTATAGATAAACCCTCTTGGTATATGTACTTCCTTCTAAGTAGTATAGTAGGTTTTAACCTTGACTTTATGTGAGAAGATTTTATCGGGCTGTTAATGTGATTACATATTATATTATTTATAGGTTAAATAATATAACGAGTTTGTTTAATGTAATTTAAATATTATGCCTAATATTGACCTACCTTAACATAATGGACGGATAGGCCTAGAGAAATATATCTCTTAAGAGCGGAAAACTCGAGATACATTTTCATACAACCGCTCTTACGCGGTGTCCTGCGTGAGCGACGAACGCGACGCAACGCGACGCAACGCGACGCAACGCGACGCAACACGGCGCGACGTAATGCGACGCGATGTAATACGCGACAAATGTCCTACGTGATTTTGGTCATTACTTCTCGAATCATGGAGAAGTACCGTACAATTTTGCTTGAAAGTTCATATTTAAAGTACAGACTTTTAAAAAAATATTGTAAAAAGCACAGAAAGAAAACAAATATAATATTTTTAGAAAGAAACACATTTGGCGAGTTCCATCTATTATATCCAAAATTAAGAAACGATTCTAAAATGTTTATTTTTGATTAGTCTAAACTAGTATGCGTGCCATAGAAAAAGATGAACTGTCAAGAAACTCTTCTTAGGGCGAAAAATGTTATAATTCGTGTTGTTGCATCTGGTCGCCCTTAAAAACAAGTGCGCGTTAAGTCGCGTCTCGCCGCAGACTGTCACATAGGCCGTATGTAGAGTATGCCGTTGAGTTGATCGCGTTCGTCGCGTTCGCAGCGTCGCGTCGTGTCGAGTTCGTCGCTCACGTAGGACACCGCGTTACATTTTATCTAGGTTTCAATAGAAATCAAAATATGTATAAAACTAATACAGTAAAGACCTCTGAGAACCTGCTATTTTGCGTGAACTTTGACTCTACAGAATAAAACTTCATAATAACTCATAAATTAAAAATATACAATAGAATATCTATATACATAATTATAAACTTTTAATAGAGATTCTAAATGTCGAATATGAGTATAACACAAATATAGCATAAATTTAAAAAAAAAACAAGTATTTTCTGGAACAAGTTTTGTGAAATATCTATTCGAATAAATGGCGGAAATACCAAATGCCAACATAGTGGTCAGGCGTTATCTTGGATTTTTCCAACTATCATCACGTTGACGATAGACGGCTCAGAAAAAACCCTCTAAAAGTGAAAACGCCAGAGTACCACGCGAAATTAGTTTTTTCCTAAGTATTTTGAATGGAAGTGTAATTTTTTATATTGATTAATATTTGATTACGGGCAGTAATATGTACCTATTTAATTACGGAATTATAATTATTAAAATCATCAATACAACCCTCTCTATTCATTTTACCCTAATAGAAGATATTTTTCATGTTTAGTCCTCAATTTTGTGGACTACCATGGAGCTTCTCCCTTAATGGTTTCGGTATTAGGAAGCGATGGTCTGGCATACCTAATATTTAAGCTGTTATAATTATTTTCTTCTATTAAATTATTTCCTTTTTCATCTCCAGGTCGTGGTGAGCTCATATTTGGAAGCAAGGCCGGACACAAACGTGATATTGTTGGATTGGTCCAACATGGCCCATGGTTCTTACCTAGTCAATGCCGCAAGAAACACAAAAAAGGTAAGATTGTAGAAGGCGCCTATTCAACACCCACTGTTTTATACTTAAAAGGTTTCTGTACTAGTTCGGTCGTCTAAAAATAATGCACTAAAACCGGTTAGGTTGTTTCTTTTTTGATTTTCATTTGACTGTTCAAATTCTTGGTATCATTCATGTACAACGTTCATATACCAAAAATCACCATAATCGATTAATAATATTTAGAGGTTGCGCTACGTCAATAAGTACGTCATCAGTGTAGGTTACAGTGTTGTTGTGTCTAGTACATTTTAATATTATTATTTTTTACAATGGAGGAACCATTGTAAATAATAATAATTTTAAAATTTTAACCTACACTGATGACGTTACCACTACCAGCCATATGAGAAAAAAACTATTGGCGTTGCGCAACATCTAAATTCTAACCGACTGTGGCAATTTTTGGTATAAGAACACTGTGCGAAAATTAAAAAAAATAATCACCCTAACCGGTCTGTACAAGGCCATAACTAACTACCTATAACTGACGAGTTTAGTCAAAATATTTTATCGAAAAAACAAGAACCTTTACTTGATTCAAAATGGAGGTTTTTTAATACCAGAAACATATTTATATAACTAGAATATTATTCTATTAGCTAAAATGCCAGTTGTTTCGCACGCGTAAAAGTAGAAGTCCTATTCCAAACATGGTCTTCTCATGAGCCAAATTACATCTAAATCTGTTCAGCCATTTGAACATACACTCATATATGTGAGTATATAAAAAGGGGTATAAAAGGAAATTACTGAAAAGACATTTAGGAAACGGCTGTCATAGTATGGACATGAGATGCGGAAATGAGGAAAATGTCTCGAAGAAAAATGTTTGAATCTATACGAATATTACCATATTATGATAGATATAGTCGACTGCAGAAGTAGGAAAAGACATATACCCATAGAAACGATGGATAGACTATATAAGTGCTCAGGAAGGCGGTTTTTTTTTGGAGTAGGAAGCCTTCAAATAACTATTCCGACTCTAGGTGAAACGAGAGTATCAGGGTTTTACAGACTACAGCCCACCTGTATTCTTTCAGTTACTCATTGCTTTAAAGGGCAAGAATCAAAGATAACTCTTTTAAATTATTCCGGACTCCAAAGCGGTTAATACTATAATTACAACTGATAAAGAAATATTAAGGAAATATTACATAAAGAAGACATTTATGTACCTACCCAAAAATAACTTTTAATGAAATCTAAAAAATATTTATATCTTTTAAAATGCATCTTAAACATAAATAATTCTCTCTCTCATATTTCATTGACATCAAATAAATAGCCTCGTTAACCTCAAATAAATAAAAATAGACGAAAGGTCTCATAAATATTCAAAAGAAGACTTTCTTGCGATAGGCTAGCTATTCTTAGATTAGCACTAAACTAAAATGCAACTGCGAATTAAGGTTGCATCATACAAGCGCAAAGCAACACCTCAAAAAGAGTACTAGAGTCCGTCTAATGAAAGCGCGACCTGAGAAAAAGAAGTTAAATCCAAAAATTTTGTATGTGGTATTACTAATTAGTAGGAGAATCATGTTTTGACACTTCACAATTTTTTTTATTTCCTACAATTGCGGCTGAATAATGTTGCCAATTAAATTAAAAAAAAACTCCATGTCACGCTTTCATTAGACGGACTAAATGAATATATTCAGGCTTATTTATAAAACACTAACAACCGGGCCTATATTACTGATATCATAAACAACAACTATTGTTCTATGACTTTTTACAAAACATAATACACTAGCTTTAGCCCGCAGCTTCGCCCGCATACATGAAATATAGCCTATGTCACTCAGGAATACAGCAGCTTTCTATTGGCGAAAAAAATTTAGCAATCGGACCAGTACTTCCACAGATTACCTCATACAAACAAAAAAACAAACTTTACCTCTTTATTATATGTATTAGTGTAGATTTACCAAGTACAAACCTTCAAGATTTCGTTGTTCTATCTAACACATTCCAACTCTGTATTTTGGTGTACCTGCCTCGCCTCCTGCGTAATGTTCTTGCCCTTCGCTCTGCCCGCTATTGTAATATCGCTTGCTTAGCATAGACTTCGTGAAATTTAGAACGTTCTTTTTATTTTTATTTTTTTTTATGAAACTATGACATGTATATTGTGCAAGTCTTAGAACAAAAGTTGTAGTTTATGATGATAGTAACATAGTCCTGAAAGGTTACCAGTGTTGTACCTACAAATAATCCTGTATATGCGTAGAATGCCGCGCCAGTGCTGAACAACCATTAAAACATTTATTAAAGTTAAATAAACACGTCCGAATCTGAAGACAACGCTGTTAAACTTTTCTTTTAAACCATTACTAGTTTTTGTCTGTGGCTTCACCCTCATCAAAGTAGATTTCTCTATACAAATTTTGGACCCCCGTTTCATCTCCTTAGGGGTGAATTTCGGAATATCCTCTCTTAGTGCTTGCCTACGTCATAAAAGGAAACCTTGTACAAAGCACGCTCCTAGTCCTATTAGTTTCGGCCGTGCATTAATATGTCCGTCAGACAGTTTCTCCTTTTATATAATATAAAGATTACTATAATATAATGCAACCTTGTAGTAAAATCCACCTTTATGACTTGACAACCTTCATTATACTATGTCTTGACTATTATTAAACAGCTGCGGTTTTTCTTATTATTGACATAATAACCTTTTTACATATTTACACTAAATAAATTCTGTCCATTCCAGGTTTGCTGGAAGAGATCGCAGATTAATGTTTGAATCCCCAACCGGTCCTATGAGACCGCGCTGTTATTGTCTTACTTTTGTGTCTCGTTTCGCGGGTATGTGATAGATTAATGAATGACTCTCTGCACGTGTTTTTTCCGATGGTTAGTGCAGAGAGCACCTGTTATAAAATAAATAATAAATGAGACCACTAATTCTATTTTTTAAATGGGCTGAAATTGTCAAACTGTCTATTTACATAATGGCGTTTACTACAATTAGCTATTCCATAATATATATGCAGCAGTCGATGATTTCACGAAGTGATCTACCATTTCATGAAGTAAATCAGCCTTTGTATGAAATAGTTGGCCGTTTCATGAAATAATACATTGTTAATTATTACCCATACCATGGACTAGCTTTACCAAATCAATAAACACAGATCGTTTAAAGATATAAGTTCCTACTTGTACTGTTTATGAACAATATTATAAAAAAATCTTATAAGCAGAAGCGAGTGGGCCAATCTTAAAGGTACTGGGCTATTATTATATATAAAATTAACAGCTATGTGCCTACTTTAAAATGTCTTCAGTTGTTTACCCATAAATAGTTATTCTTGTGTTTCAATAACAATTTAATAGATGGCAGAGTCACGCTCTCGTTAGTTGGTATAAAATGAGAATAAATTATAACTTTGAGCCGACAACACGTGTAAGTATAGTCAGTAGCATTAATGTCTAACGCTTACGCAAAATTTAAGAGCATTCACTTGTAAGGTTGTTTTTTTTTATGAGAATGGGAAAAACTTATTTTAAATTATAATAATAACATTTATTTGCGTAATAAATGTGGTAGATAAGAAAGATGTTTTCGTAAGAGACGAGACGTGCAGTGACACATTCCGACATTTAATGATGGCATGCAAAAACATTATATGGATATTTTTTGTAACACATGCTCGCAGTAACTCAAAACTATCTAGACTTCAACAGCCTAAGAAAATAAAAATGCGAACAAAACGATACCCAAATTATTTCAACTAAATACAGAAAAAAAATACCAGAGATTTAGGTAAATACTTTATTTGAATACAATGCATTTCTGAAATAGTAGGATTGATAAGTATATTTGGCTGAGGCTGAGAAAATTCTGGGTTGCTAATTAAAAGTGTGATAATTTGTATAGTTTGGGACACTATGGTCTACCAATACAAATACCTCCTAAAAAGGATCACTTGTTTATTTTCTGTAACTGTCGTGTAATGTATTATTTGTTCTTGACTGTACTTATCACTATCTAATAAAATACTTAAATCGTAAAATAATAACGGCCAATTGTATTGTTTCTTTACAATAACTACCAGTTTATTACCTACGAACTTATAGCTTATATTATTAACGTTTGAATCCCCAACCGGTCCTATGAGACCGCGCTGTTATTGTTTTACTATTGTGTCTCGTTTCGCGGGTATCTGAGTAATTACAGAAAAGATCTACACTTTTATATCTTAACTCTTGAATATTTTCCTAAAATCGTACGTAACCTACTTTTGCGTAACTCAAAAGCAGTTATTTTCTAGAAATCACGGCAGCTTAAAATTAGACTGCTATACAGCACGGTTGAAGGACGCAATAACGAATCTAGGTCTATTGCTGTCGAAAATATAAGGTTACTTCATAACTAACATAAGGAAATCTCAAATAGTTTTAAGTCCTGAATTTTTGGCATTACAGTCATAATATACTATTAATTACCGAATAGCTATGTTAATGACAAAGGAAAATGTGCTGGATTGGCGATACTTATAGTCCTATACATCTTGCGTTTTAGCAGACAATATCGGCCATTGACTCCTTTACATTTATCTACATTCCTAATTTCCAAAAACTGGCCAAGTGCGAGTCGGACCCGAGCATGAAGATTTCCGTACCATTATAAAACGGCCAGAAAATCATGTCTTCAGGGCACTTCGATACATATTTTTTTTATAACCATCCAGAAGTAGACGGAACCCACTTAGCTTGGCTCCGTCGAGTTAAAAGGTGACAAAAGTATTTCGCTCACTGTGTTCCGCGATTTAACTATGTAGCATCCGTTAATATGCAGAATAACTAGGTTAAGTGGCGATATCTGTTACTTCTAGTCATATTTCACACTTTAACGGATTTTATCCGGTTAATTGCAGATTACCTAGTTAATAAGCAGTAACAATATATATTAGCTTAAATCTAGGTATGAATAGTGCCAGTCAAATTCTTTTCTAGTGATCACATTAAACAAGAAACACACAGTTATAAATGGTATTATTAAAATCAAAGTACACTTTCATAAAACTCTTCGGCTAAAATGATCTTTTTTTCTTTCAGGTTGGAACAGCAGCAGCCGAACAGTTAAACAAATTATTAGAATCTGGTCTTCTTCTGGAGAAGTTCCACGTGATAGGTCACTCTCTAGGAAGCCACGTGGCTGGTTACACTGCAAGGGAACTCAAGACTAAGCATAACAAAATAGTGAAAAGGTAATTATCTAATTATTTTGCATAAATCTCATTGCTTTACGAAAAAGATTTTAATCATAATAATATTATCATTAAAATCTTATGAATTATCTAAACTTAAGAGGCAGTGGGCAGGGCACATTGCCCGCAAAACGGATGGTCAATGGGGACAGAAGGTTCTAGAAAGGCGGCCACGTATCGGGAGACACAGTGTTGGGAAGCCTCTACCAAGGTGGACCGATGACCTGGCGACAGTCGCGGGGATCCGATGAATGCGAGACGCAGAAGACCGGTCGTTGTGGCGACGTTTGGGGGAAGCCTATGTCCAGCAATGGACATATTTCGCCTGAGATGGAGATGATGAGATGATGGGTTTGATTTGAGACCAGTTTTATAGCAAGAGTCTTATGCCCGTTTTCACCAACAGCCCCTAAAATTTAAGTGTCTCTTAAGCCAATATAATCACGGTTTTTGCATATTAAAAGTTATTATTCTAAATCAAAGTATGAAATCGAACACCTTTAAAGATGTCATACGTTAATTCAGAATAATAACTTATTAATAACTTGCAAAAACCGTGATTATATTGGCTTAAGAGACACTTAAATTTTAGGGGCTGTTGGTGAAAACGGGCATTACTCCTTTCGCTATTTTAACGCAACATTTTGCCTGCCTGTAGACCCCCTAACTCATAGTTTGTCATTTAATTCATTAATATATATTTACAACCCCATTTCCACCAAACTGCACTAAATTAACATCATCCTACCATCATTTCAGAGTAACGGCACTCGATCCTGCTTTTCCAGCGTTCTACCCTGACGGCGTGGTGATGGAACACATCAACGCGAAAGATGCCGAGTTTGTAGACGTCATCCATACGGATGCCGGTGGCTACGGTGCACCAGTCCGGACTGGAACAGCCGACTTTTGGCCCAATGGTGGCAAAAGTGTACAACCGGGATGTCCCCGATTCGCGCCGATACCTCTCTCCGATGATAGTAAGTTTTATGTGCTTTAATGGTCTACGTTCAAAAGTAGTAAAGGTAGAACTACATTGCGCACATGTGGGCCACGTACGCCGGTCTGGGCGCGTCGGTCTCCATACATTTTATATGGCAACTAGACTTGTAGAGTTACATTAGATCCACGCCACTTCTTCGTACAAATCAGGCGTGGCCTACGTGTGCTAATGTAGTTCCTGCTTCACAGTGCCGTTTGATATATACAGGGTTATTTGTAAAACACTAACTACCGCGCAAGACTTACTGACTTCATACACAACAACTATTGTTCTATGACTTTTTAAAAAACGTAATACATTAACCAAAAGCAAACCTTCAAGATTTCGTTTTTCTATCTAATACATTTCAATTTTATATTTTGCACCTACCTACGCCTCCCGCGCACTGTTCTCGCCCCCGCTTCTCGCGCACTGTTCTCGGTCCCGCTTCCCGCGCACTGTTCTCGTCCCTGCTTCTCCCGCTATTGTACTATTATTTGCTTTGTATCGATCGTTCAATTAAAATATTTTTATTGTTGTATGAAAATAATTATGATGAAATTAAATAAGGTACATTTTTAAAAGTCATAGAACAAAAGTTGTTGTTTTATGATGATAGTAACGTAATTCTGAGAGGTTGGCAGTGTTTTACAAATAACCCTGTATAATTATATTAACATATTACGTATATTTGTTTATCATTTTGTGGCTAATATTAAACTTGCACTAGCTTCATGACGACAAATAAGCTGACCAAAGTATGCTTCGTTATGCCCAGCAGTGGGCATATATTTTTCGCGTAGCATTGTGCTTACGCTTCTTTAATGCATTCGCTATTGTGACGTCCGAGGTTCTGGTCTATGATAAAAAAACTTTTCTATTGGAAGATATTTTATTATACTAGATATTTTTCTAAAATGTAATGATATTTAGCCCGACCTGGTAACAATGGAAGACGAGCCAAATCTTCTCGGAAAAACGCTATAAGGATGAAGAGTAGGTTGATTTTCAACATTTATTTTAATATTGGTGAATGTATTTAATCTCAGCTAAATTCTAAATTAATTTAGGTTTGGGTATGGAGGAGGCCAATGTCACTTTTTTAGCTACAAAGTTATGTATATTTATCATGAGTGCCACTCATGACACCATACACCAGATAAAATATTATTTAATTGCACCAATAACAACATAAAAGAATCATCAATACCATAATTGGCTTTCAAATTGATTTATTAATTTTTTAAGGTTTGCAGTTATTCCACTTAAGTTTACTCGCTTAAAAACGAGCGATAAAAATCTATGAATTGTATATATGTTACAGTCAAAACTAGTTTTAACTAATTGACAATAATTCTTATCACAACAGAAAATATTTTTATATGGTCACAAATAAAAAACGGACCAACTAAACCGGTTTTTGGATAATTATTTGTAATTTAAAAGTAGTTTTAACTTATCAAAAGTATTTCTGACGATTTCTTCCAGTTAAAAGTGGTTTTGACTGTGATAATTCATGTCATCCATATGTAACAGCTTATTGACGATAGATACCATTAATTTTAACGGTGAGAAAACGTTTGTAAAAACATAGGTCTCAGACATTTCTGAATTGTCACAAAATAGGAACTTCAGAATTCTACAACCTCATAACACTCCTCACCCTTTCCCTAATCTCGTAGTAAGAATTCAAACCATAAACTGTATATCGTTTCATCATCTCATTAAATAAAAAAAATTTAAAGATCACCATAAATGCATGTCGACACTATTCCGTTCTTCACAATAGGTTATTTAAAAAAGTATCGGAAGGTATGCAGTGGCAGCTATAAGCATGCTTAAATAAAACTAGAATAAATAACTATGCCACAGATACAGATATTTTCTATTACGGAATTTTTTCTCACCATTTTCAGATTTATGCAGCCACTGGCGGTCATGGCGGTTCTACGCGGAATCAGTAATAAATCCTGAAGCATTCCCAGCCTCTCCTGCTGAATCATATCACAAGTTTAGAGAAAATCCAACCCCGGAAGATGGCATGGTATACATGGGCTACAGCTGTACAAACACGTAAGTTTGAATTATCCATTCATTGATTTGTAGATAAAGCATGTCTAGCTTTTAAGAGCGGCTTCGCCTGCATATATATAGCCTAGACTATAGCGTAGTTAGTAATAATGATGACAGAAAACTATTTTTGTAATATCATTCTTTTATATCACCACTAATCTTTTCGTGTTAATTTTAATAGAAAATTACAATTGGATCGTTTTTCTGTGCCTCGTCGAGCTTTGTTGCTACAGCACTATTCACGCAGTTGCTACTGTTGAGTCTGACTTAGAAGTAGCAAAGATTGTGAATAATGTGGTGGTGGAATTCTAACTTAAAAACAAGAGCAATCTTGAAAAATATAAAAAATTACACTTATTTTTACTCAAAATATATATTTTAAGATAAACTAATATGACTAGAGTTCATATTGACACATGTAATAATAAGGAAAAAGCAAATATAAAACAAACACTGCAAGGCCAAAAACATCTAACCCACATAAATATGACCTTACTCAAATATTATCGCCATTTATACTATATTTTTCTCATTCCAGTGCCCAAGGATCTTATTATTTGACGACTAACTCCGAAACGCCGTTCGGTAAAGGAATGGATGGACTGTACCCGAAGAGCAAAAAGAATTCCATTAAGAAATAAAATTAAAAAAAAAGAAACATGGGTATAATCCCTTAAGTATTTTAATAGCGATACTCAATCTAAAGTTTAAGACTTTTTGTACGGAAAAAACAATTTTGAATACAAAGAAAATAATTAGTAAAATTTTGGAACCCGTAAATAAGATTGAGTATTGTGAAACTTTTGACAATCAACACATCACTCCACTTGATTTTTCAGTGGACAAAATTATTAAGAAAAAAATTATAAGTGTAAAAAGTATGAAATCTACTAATAAAACATCGCAAAAGTATTGTAAAACCTCGTCCAAGGCCTACTATCCACGGAAGCGTAATTGAAGCGTATTCGTCTATCGACGTTGCTGCTTCGTTGACAGAGTTTCATAGTTTCTTTCGTACGCAAGCTTCACGAAGGCGTACACCAAGAGTATACTGACGAATATCCGTCTATGAAGCTATGCGTCCATGGACAACAGGCCTAACGCCCATTTTCAATAAGCTACCTATCTAAAGTTGCAGCTACTAAAGATAAACAAATCTATCCTTTTGTCCTTACTTGCTTTCCTATAACCTACCGACGGTTAGCATTCCCTTCCAAAAGTTGTGATATTGACAATGAATCTACTGTTTATCGGAGATAGCTATCTATATTTTATGAACTGCGGTAGGTTATTGAAAACGGGCGTTAATCTTCTAGAAAAATTTCACATTTATAACAGTGACTTCATTAACACTGAAATTAAAAATGTGATATTATTGTTCTTAATATAAATGTTGACAAGTTGGAGTTGGGCATAACATAGAGAAATCACCTACTTAATAGGGTTATCATTAAAAAAAATTAAACATAAGGGTCAGCTCACAAAAAGACAAACAAAGTCTCTCAATGTAATGTGCACTTTTTTGTGTGTGGTAAATAATACTTGTCTCTTCACAAAATTTATTAAAATATAAGTGAGTTTACAAACTGAGCCGTAGCGTAACGCTGTTTTCGTGTCCATTTCGGCAGGTCTTTACGACTGGGTACTCCGTCTCAGATAGGGCTGCTATCATCTAAATCGCCAACGCCGGACTAATACTTCAAAAACCCCGGACATTAGGATGAAATTTAGTTTTTTCCCCGGACACTCAGAAAAAAATATTACAATAAAAATAAAATGTATTCATTTAAACACCTTGTTTGCTAGTTATTTAACAAAGTTTGACAAAATCGCGTCGGAGTTAGCTTGGTTGCGGTTACCAATTACGAATGAAATTTTAACTAAGATTTGTTTAGATTTATCGCTTATCTTTTAATCAATCGGGAATGCCACTGACACTAAAAGCGTCCGGGTTTCACCCGGACACTTTTTGACAACCCCGCCCGGACGCTCCCCGGACGCCCTCTAAACTAGGACAAATCCGGGGAAACCCGGACGGATGGCAGCCCTAGTCTCAGATATACTCCTCGGCCATGTAATGATGTACCACCAACAGAGAATATGCATGCAATATTTTTATTCCAAATGATTTAATAAACAAATATTGAAGAATTTTTAAATTATCTTTATCGACGACTAAATTCTAAAGCTTTAAAGCTGGACGGAAGTAAAAGTTCGACCAGGTATTTAGACGTGAGAATTCATCACGCCCTCATGACCGCCGTAGAAAACAGCGTATTGGTATCAAAAAAGCAAAATGTATTTAAAAAAAAATCATGCATATTCCCTACTTACATACACTATGCTGTCACAGATAATGTTGAAAAGGACCACGGAACACTGTTTTACTGTTCCGTGAAAAGGACCTAGTCCAAAACTATTGCGCATATTAATCGTTAATTTTGTACATAGTAAATATTTGTTAGTGAACGTATCATAAAAAGGATATCAAATTTTATCTGTCTGATATAAAATTTATGATCTAGAACATTTAACCTGTAGAGTTTTTACTAGACTGTTATTTGATAGATAAACCACTGAATATCAAAATGTACAGAAGACCCAAAGAATAGAAAAAGATTATGTACGAGTATGCATAAGTTATTTTCTTTCATCTGGCTTACTAGTGGCTACTATAAAATGTTGAAATCTCTGAATCATCTTCACGTAAGGAAATCAAATAGTTAATACGTTTTTGTTAAGATTTACTTCTTTTTAATAACTATTAAATACCGTAGAGCAGATAATCATTTGTAAATCAAATATATTAAACTCATATATAAATATAATAAAATTCAAGCAATCATTACAACGTATATTATTACAATTACAACTTTGTGGTCGAATGGCCCTTCGAGTTTTTCGTCACATCAGCAACTCTTCATGTGACTAGAGGGCAGGGCCTTATTTTCGTCCAAAGAATCAAAATGGTCATTTAATGTAGCAGTACTATCAGTTTTTGATCACTTTTTCCATTGACAGCACTATGGACGATTTTTGCGATGCCATGCGCTGTTATCGCGAAAAACAACTAGGCATTTTATCTTCGAATTAGTGAAGAATAGATTTCTTGAAAAACTCGAGTTGTGGTAGCCTTTTGGATTGGCATGGTTGAATCGTGTATCATTCCACGAACTTATGTGAAAAAAGCAGCGTCTGTACACCGTCAATATTTGAGAGTATCTAATAAAAAATCCTGTATATATTTTTTGTTACTTTATAATTATATACTTAGCTTATATCTAGTAAGAGCATAAAAAGGTGGTGTTCATAAGTAATTTTAGTTGTACAAAAATATGAGCAAATCTTTATTTTTTTATTTAGGTATCTAGCAACTTCTTGCCCCTATTTCATTATAAACAAAAAAAAACCTTAGTTCTCTAGTAACAATTACAATTATAATAATCTATAATTTATAAACTGCTGTCAGTTTTTATATAAAATTTATAATAAATGAAAAATTGTATGTTACAAGTTATGTCATTGTCATTTTTTATATGCCCGTATAAATCCGGAATATATGCAAAAGGCGTAAATTAATTAAACTACGACGACAAGTTTCTGCAAAAAAAAAATTAAAAAATTTCACTCCATCCTTGTCGCGTCGTCACATTTGGCTTGTCCAGTCTGGGAATCTTAACAATTATATTATTTAAATACTAGAGACGATAGAAGATTGGTTTCAGTCAAAGTATTTATAGTTACATCATATTATTATATTTTTGTGATATTTTCGACTATATATATATATTGCCACTGTTTGTCATACATTAGGATAGAAGTGATGTAGTTAATAGGCTGAATAGATGTTAATTAAGTACATAATTTTATTAGTGTATTAAAAAATTAAAAGAGCCTAAATAAAAACATCTTCAATATTAAATGTAGCAACGCACAATACCTACTAGGTAAGATGCAAGACCGCATCGAATTTTATAAAAATAGTAAAAAAAACTTTTTAAAAGTTATATTATTATAATATAACATCACACAAACTATAGTTTTAGTAATTTATTAGTGTTCAATCGGTACTTAAGGGAACAATTGTTTTATTTTTGTTTTATTGCAGGATATTGTGCTATATTATATATTTTGTTGTTGATTTGATGTAATATCTGTTTCAAACCATAAAAAGAATAAAAATGGAATACAGTATTTTTATTGAATCCTATTATCCTATTAATTATTTTAGTAGCTGTAGGACCTTTTTTACTGACACGATAACGCGCCAGTAAAAAAGTATTAACTTTTAACTTTGAGAACCGCTGGAAAAAAATTGTGTTACCAAACCCCGACCGATTTAAAACTGTACTCTAGTAGTATAATTACAGAAGCAACAGAAACAGAGCAATAACAGTTTATATTATTAATAATTATTTTATACATATAACCTAAAAACTCGTAGACCTTATAATTAATGATCTAGAGTTGGTTAAGTCCAATCTGCAAAGTCTAGAGCATAGGCGTAGGGTAGCCAGCCTGTCGGTGTTTTACAGGATGCATTTTGGAGAGTGTGCGCGGGAATTGCATGATTTGATTCCGCCATTCCCTTTTTACCATCAGACAAACTGTGGGACAAACTGTCGTACGGCGAATATTCACCACATACGTTGTTGAAATCTGTGGCCCGGACTAGGCGCTTTGCCTCGTCGTTTATACAGCGTACATCAAAGGACTGGAACTATTTGTCTGCTGCGATCTTCCCGTCCGATTATAATTTAGGTGTCTTCAATGCTTGAGTGAATAAGGTCTTAATAAACCAGTGCGCCTCACCATAAACGATTGCATCACCGCTTACCGTCAGGTGTGATTGCAGTTAAGCATTCGTTTATGCTATATATGTTACTGTAAAAGCCCGAGCTACGGTGAATCCTAAGATTTTCCAGTAAATCCTAAGATTTACCAACTCTTAATGGTAAAAGTCCGAACCATTCTATGATCATCGTTTATTTCGGACTTTTACTACCATTCACTTGGTAAATCTTAGGAGCTCGTGGCTAAATAGTAACAGCCGCACAGCTCGATCTTCAAGGTTAAGCAACGCTTGCCTAGGTTGGTCTGTGGATGGGTGACCATCTTAACATAACGAGTTTCCTCCGTGCCTCGGAAAGCACGTTAAGCCGTTGGTCCTGGCTGTCATTTGGAGATCTTTGGCAGTCGTTACGGATAGTCAGAAGCCAGTAAATTTGACTCCAGTCTTGCCATGAAGTACCGTGTTACCCCAGTTAATGGGTTGTGGAGGTCTGGTAGGCAGCCGCTCGTATCATACTGGTTTTCAGCTAAATCTGGCTTGACTGGAAGCCGACCCCAATATAGTTGGGAAAAGGCTAGGCAGATGATGATGACTTGGTAAATCTTAGGATTTACCTCAAAGACACGGTAAATGTTGAGATAAACATTATTAATAGATAGGTAACGATTTGACTGATTAGTAGTACTTGATGTTTAATAATTACTCATAGGTACGTAAGGATTTGAATAATTATTAATTAAAATAATTGATTAAAATTAATTATGTATTATTCTGTAAGACTATGGACCCTGTACTTAACACTAAGCTACCTAGAAACTTATGACTTCCTAAGTGACCATCAATACTGCAGCTACAACTCAGGAATCTTTAAGTCAAGAGTGAATAAGTTACTTCTAGGTAAGCGCGCTCCATCGTCGACCGCATCGTCGCTTTCCATCAGGTGAGATAGCGGTCAAGCGAACCTATCTACGATAAAAAATATCCTAAACCAACATTTACCAACCCTCACCCTTAAGACCTAGCATGTACCAAATTCTAATGGTAAAAGCCTGATTAAATCGTTTCTTTTTTACATATTCTTACATTTACCGACTCGTGTTGGTAAACCCTAAGATTTACTGGTAAAACCTAAGATTTACCGTAGTTCGGGCATTTACAGTAACATATATAATATACGAGTAGGTATGTTCAGTCAAAGTTGAGAAAATAGTCAATCGCAAACTTATAGAAAATATGTAGGATGTGAACCTAGCCTTACAATTCTAAACAAACATTGTTTCTCAGTTATCAACTGTAAACTATTTATAATTTTGTCATTCAACTATACTATTGATTGATCATTAGAATGTGGATATACCAGTATCAGGCGGCATTGCCGTTGCCGAATACGAAGCCAGGCAAAATATTTGATTAGAGAAATACATAATTTTTCCATCAGCACGCATAGGAGAAGAATAAACTGATAAATATGGTTTATTTTGGATTTAAAAACGATTTCAATTATTTCACAATTTATTACAAAAAAATAATTAAAAATACCAATTGTTATCCTCCTCCATGGTGATCTTTTTCTATACGAATAAAATGTCAGACATTAATAGGGATTAAAATACTGGCATCACAAAAAAAGCAGTATAATCTCTTAATGTATTTTATATTTTTAGAATTTATTTACATACAAACTCCTGATATAATCCACATTTTTCGCGATACAAGTTTGTCGCAAATATACTAAGCATCTATTTATAAAGAGTTCAGTTATTAAGATTCTTTTAAAATTTCATTCTTCAACTGTCTTACCACGTACCTTCCACCTAAATAAACTCCATATCCAGCACCCAATAAGAGCCAAATTCTGAAAAAAAAAACATTATGATTAGGTACATAGATAAAACAAAATATAAAACAGTAATATGTATAATCGTACGCAAATACTTACATCCACATTTTAAGTATTTAATGCCACTAGTATTAACGTCTTAAAAATATCTTTGATTTATTTTTTTACTTTATAAAATACTATTTATTTAAGGCAGTTATTAACCACATAAGATTTTTATTGTATTGCAGCTCATGAACACCTCCGAAAGATATTTTTTACATCTAATCCGAAACAAGAAATCCGAAGAATTTAAAGGTTTTTCAACAATGGTTATTATGCTCGAAAACAAAGCATCTAAATATGTATTGTGAACTATTCTTATTATAATCATTACGTAAAGTATGTATGTTTTTGATCGCCACGGAAAACAATTATAGCATTATAATAGTATCGTACACAAATGTTTCGTGTTTCCTCCTCAGATTCCTCAACAGATTATCCTCAACAGATTACAGTTATTATCTTTGTAAAAGTAACCGTTGAGTTTCTTACAGGTTGTTTCATAGGTTTTTTTTTTCTGGTAGGGGAATCATCAGAATGACTTCTCCCGCTCTTGGGCGGAGCGGGAGGGCGTGTCAGACTCTTACAGACTAAACCCCTACCCCGTTCCTTCGTTGCCTTCGATCTGGGGGGGGACTCGGTGTCAACCTTTAGGAATACCACGTGTTCCCCCCAGAGGCTTCGGCCCTGCCGGGCCCCTACAGTTTGCTGACATCTCCTTGAGACGCGCGTGGAACAGAACGCGCCGTTGACGACTGAGCTTGGTCCAGATTATTTCCAGACTGCCGGACAGCGAGCTACCCAGTGCTCGCCGTCCGCGAACCCGCGCTTATAACGGTGGTCGGAAATTGGGATCGGGATCTCGGCGGCGGCGGCGTGAGGACCGTTCCCTCACGCGCTCGAGGTCAGCAGCCTCCTTCACGAGCATTACTGCTTCGCAAAAGGAGGCGACCGCATGGCACCCCTCCTCGCTCCGGACCATGGCCTGAACCAGGGCCCGGCGCGAGAGGTCGCCGCCCCCGATAGCCTCCATAAGGACACGGAGGTGCTCCGCCCAAGCGGGGCACACTTCTAGCGTGTGCTCCACCGCGTCCTCCGGGCGGTCCAAACAGTGGCGACACCCGGGCGTCCTCTCCTGCTTGATTCGATGCAGGAACCTCCCGAACTTACCGTGTCCGGTGAGGACCTGCGTCATAGGGTAACGGAACAGTCACTGCGCCTGTGTTTGCACACACACAGCTAGTGCACCTAGTTAAACGTTTTAGGGCGATGTTCACCGACACCAAATCGACAGTTTAAATATTAAAACGGCTGTTTTAGCAATATTTCCTGTTCACCACCGTCTTATCGTCGGTTATTGACGTTAACCAGATGGTTATCTTAATCGAGCTACAAGACATTGTTTAGACGTCGGTTACTGTCATTTGACAGAACTTTTGTAGGTTATTTTGTTTGATTTACAAACGAAATACTTATTTATGTTTGAAAAATAATGGCTTTTAATTTTATAATGTTTGTTAGATTATTTTAATGAATAGAAACGATGACGAGAAGACCTAGTATCTTTCAACATCCTTTTACTTGTTGAAATAAGCAATCGAACTATCTTATGATTTACACAGAACTTCAAAACCTCATACAATACACATACACACACATTTACTCTAAATTGTTAATTTTTCATATACGATTCTTACAACAAAAATACCACGAAACTTTATCAGAGAATTTATAAAATTGACAGCCACAGATAAGAAAGAGCGCGTTGATAAACCTTCCAACATAAAATGTGTTTCCCGTAAAGCCTAAGAAACAATGAACAGCAACTTTCACATTTTATGGTATAAACTATTATCCGGCCATGTTAAAAAGTTGTAAGCGTGAACGAAATTTCAAGATGTAGTCTTACATTTTATTTTGTAGTATTGCAATTGCTCACTCATTCGTTCAAAAACGCTCAGTAATGTTTCGATTAGGAAACCGAACGCCGAAAGATGATGGTGAACACAAAAAAACCGCTCCTTGTTTAATCATTGATTACATTATAATGGGTCGATTGAAAAATCAATGTTTAAACTTATGTCGGTGCACATGGCCCTTAATGTCTTCTGTGCCAATGGCTAGTGTCAAACTGGACGTCGAAGCAACAGATAAGAAATTGCCTTGAAATCTCACTGGCAGTTTTTTATGCACTAGAGTCTAGTTATTTCTAACCCTTTAAATGGTAAAGTAGCTGAGCAGGTAATGCATTCAGCACAGACCTTTCTATAAATTCTCCTAAGTTGATGAACATAAAGATAGATTTAATGACTGATAAGTGTGTGTGTGTGTGATTAAGTGGCGCAGAAGCTATGCTTACAAGCAGTAGCACGAACTGGGACATACGATATGGGATAGGGAAATTAAAGGAATCATATTTTACAAAAGATTTTTATTTACAACATACATTTTTACATTTTAAAGTTTGCAAAAGCTTTAGGTATCATACTTTCTTATTCAAAAGTTCACATTTTTTTAAATTACCTAAAAACTAAATGACATTTTATTTTCTACATTTATAGCGGCACACATTTTTTTATTCACACATTCCTTGTTCTTTTTATAAAATCGTACAACTAAATTGTCATTGACGTCACTCACATTGTTACTTAACATAAGCATTTTTACTTAACATAACTTTAATTGTCTCATAATATGAGTACATAAAGTCACTTGCCATCTTATCAATAAACGTCATGTAAAGTTTAATTTTGAATTATTTTACAAATTCAAAACATTACTGGCCAATTCTTCAAATTAAACAACATCTTCATTATTCAACTGAAATAAGTCGTATCAATATTATTTTTTTCTAAATAGTGCTTCAAACCGAAATATATACCAACTCCCATGCCTGCGTAAAGTAAAATTCTGTAAAATTATGGAAAAATTATTTAAAAAAAAACTAACACTAAAAACTAACACTAAATCAATTTTGTCAATATTCACCATAAGATTAAAAAAATAAAAGGCCCCTTTTGAGATTTGAGTGTTTTAAAAAACACATACATTTTTTGCGCGTTAAATGTGGTGAAATATATTGTGAGTATTCTTTTTGCGCTTACTTTATAGTAATTTTCGCGATAGCCAATGTCAAAACGGTCTTTTTATTTTTGACAACTTTATTTTTAGAGCCAATACTCACGTCCACATATTGCGATAATGCCACATTAAATGTCGAATTTTCCTTGACTTATTTCATTTAATCGACATTCAAGAATAATGCTCACTATTTCAGAAGTCAATACTCGACGGTAATAATATTTTTATTTTACTGCATTACGCAATTTGAACTTCCATTCTACCGCACTTTTCAGGTTGATCTCAGTCGACAGTGATTCTTACAACTAATGCAGATTTTTAAAAGGTTTTTCAACAAAGGTTATTGTGATATAAAAAAACATCTAAACACGTATTGTCAAAATTTCTTATAATAATATTATTGTATTTTGATGTCTCGAACCTTTGTAACGTGAAGTCGTATGCCGAAAGTCACTCGCATAATCCCCGTTAGATGTTATTTTTTATTGTAATAATTATATAAGTACACAATCAATCCTGTGACTTTAAGTGGTTCACTGTTTACCTAAAAATAAAGAAGGCCTAAAAGCCTCGGCTTAAGCACTGTATTCTGGTATCAATATGTTCTAGCCTGGATCCGGTCCGCCGGAAGGCATTGCAATCCCATTCCAGCAATATTAGCGTGTTTGCGATAGTATTCATTCTTCCCAATGGTTTTTGTTGCCCAATTTAGACACAAACTATTATCCAGTGGATTAAAATATCATTTTGAATTTAATTTAATGTTAAGTATTTTGGAGTCGTCACCTTAATATATAAAATAATCGTGTTGCAGTGTTTATTATTGAAATCCTGCGTGAAGGTTTTACCGACGTGTATATTTTTTATTTTGTAGGCTTCACAATATATCATAGGTTATTTTTACCCCATCTCTATTTTTGTCTTTGATAATCTATATAGCAGAACCACGTTTATTGTTTTTTTTTTGTTTTAAAAAATATTTAAAAATGCCCGTGTCACGTAGGCGCGCACAATTATTATGTCATTGTGCGTTTTTTAATAAATCCAACCAATTTTAACGTTTTTGTTGTTTTACTCCTTAGGAATGAATAAACTTTGTAAACTATATTGTACGAACGACCTACGTTTTTCAAGGGCATTCAAGTTTAATAGACGTACCTAAAATTGGTGTTTGAGGAGTTACCTAAATGTGTATAGAAAATAAATGAAAGTATAACAATAAAATTTTTATTACAGTATAAAGAAGATAAAATTATGATTTACATTAAGTTAGTCAATTCTTGAAATCAAGCATCATCATGATTGAAAAGTCATGGCGCGGGTGTAGAGCTCTGCATTTTCGCTTGCTTTGCATAGTGCCTTTCTGTCAAGTAGG
Organism: Mythimna separata; assembly: GCA_030763345.1. NCBI lineage: Eukaryota > Metazoa > Arthropoda > Insecta > Lepidoptera > Noctuidae > Mythimna > Mythimna separata. Next base: position 14,185,079 of record CM061180.1, read on the forward strand.
TTATGCCGTAATATGCAATAGCCGCCAGAAATATGTTGAAAATCACTCTGTAAAATAAATTTATCGGCAGTAAATTATACGAGTACAATGAATCATCATCTATCTAGACTTTTCCCAACTATATTGGGGTCGGCTTCCAGTCAAACCGGATTTATTTGAATACCAGAATTTTACGAGGAGCGGCTGTCTACCAGACCTACACAAACCATTAAATGGGGTAACAGGTACTTTATGGCAAGACTGGAGTCAGATTTACTGGCTTCTGACTATCCGTAGGGACTGCCAATGATCTACAAATGACAACCGGGACCTACGGCTTAACGTGCTTTCCGTGGCAAGAAAGAAACTCAGTTTGTTAAGATGGTCACCTATCTACAGAGCAACCTTGGTTAACCTTGAAGATCGACCCATGCGGCTGTTATTATCTAGCCACGAGCCAATAAGTACATAAAATAAAATATAGGAAGGTATTCTACAAAATACTTACTGCGTAAACATTTTGCTATTTTTATGTAACTGTTACAAGTCTAATTGTCTTTAAATTGATGAGAGAGATTGGTGAGGTCACTTGTTAACAATATACTATTTTTCTTTTATTGGGTATATCAATTTCAACACGACCACGACTAAAGCAATGGCTCTTTCTTCTAACGCTTATATTAAATATAAGAAGTATTTAAATGTGTTTTAACAAAGGTTTTTATATTAAACAAAGCCTGAAAACATTTATGGTTAACTATTCACACATTCTCGCATACTTCCGTTACCTAAGTAATAAAATAACTCAAAATTATAATAGTAGATTATATCACAAGGGAATAAAGCAGTGTCTTTAAGGCGAAGGCGGCATGTTGAATTCCGAACAAACGAAGTTTGCTAAGTTTTAATCCCGAACGTTAGTGAGGGATTTATATAATTGACTCTCGCGAATCTCGAGAGAGTTAATAGAGAAACCTGAGTGGGGTGAGGAATTCAAGCCACCCAAGACAAAGACAGCTTTATTCCCGTGTTGGATACTCTACTTTTTAAATCATCTGTGAGATAATTACAAGTCTACTACGATTAATTAACTAAGTACCATATCGTATAAAATAAATTATATTATGTATAAATAAAAAAATACAGAACATTATTTACAAGCTAATCTCAACAATCACTAGACATGTTTCGAAATTAGAAACAAACAAAATTCACTACTTCAATATTCCTTACTCTTTTTAGGGTTCCGTAGCCAAATGGCAAAAACGGAACCCTTATAGTTTCACCATGTCTGTCCGTCCGTCCTCGCTTAATCTCTGTGACCGTTAGCACTAGAAAGCTGAAATTTGGTACCAATATGTATATCAATCACGTCGACAAAGTGCAAAAATAAAAAAATGTCCTTTGTCCCAAACATGGGGCCCTACATGTAAAGTGGAAAGTGATTTTTTTTTAAATTTCATTCTTAACATGTGATATAATGTTGGATAGGTATTAAAAAATGAATAGGGGTTTACTAAAATCATTTTTTGATAATATCAATAATTTGGGAAATAATCGCTCCCAAAGTAAAAAACTATGTGTTCCCCCCCCCCTCTAACTTTTGAACCATAAGTTTAGAAAATATGAAAAAAATCTGGAATTTAGAGCTTTATAAAGACTTTCTAGGAAAATTATTTTTAACTTGATGGGATGAACAGTTTTTGAAAAGTTGGGGACACTTTAATTGTGACGGACGGGAAACTACGGAACCCTACACTGAGCGTGGCCCGACACGCTCTTGGCCGGTTTTTATTTAGAACCTCCTTAACCCTTTCCTCAGTATGTAACCACATTTATTATTCTTTTTTTGTTAGTGGCCAGTTTTGTTTTTGAATAAATTTGTTTGATGCACATACATTTTAATTCACTGAAGGCGTTTTTTTTTCTTCATAATAATGGTATTTGACATTTTAAATTCAAAATATCTCATTATGCCCTAGAGATCGGCCATATTGCATTATCTCCCTAGGTGATAACGACTTGCTTTAAGTGCAGGTTACATGACACATAACAGGGCCATTATCGATCAGGTGGTGTAAAAAATTGATTTTGTAGTCTGATTGTTTAAAAGACTATTTCTTGAAATGTCCGACCACTTCATGAAGTTATATTAAAACTACAGCAGTTACTCCAGATTTCTGATTCAAGCATTTGAAGTTGAGTATTTCTTCAACTCTAACCTAAAAACTTGTTTATTACATACTTATTTGTAATTTAAGTAGGGAGTAGGGTTTGACTCGTTCTAACTAAAAATAAGTAAAGGCAGGTTTACCTGCCCACCCTTAGTCTCCTGGTTGTAAGCAGGTCTGCTGAACGTAGGGTTCTTCCCAGGTTAGACATAGGTTTTCTTCGTTGAGAAATTTTAAGTGGCAGGTTAGAATTTGGAAGTTTGGAGTGTGATATCCCGTCGTCTAGAAAAGCAAGTTAAGCTATTGGTCCTGCACCTACATTTTTAGCAGTCATTTTAAAATACCGTCGTCGTTCACTCTAAGCATGGCAAAGTAAAATCTGCTATCACAGACTTATGATTCATAGGATTGCATAAAGACGCCATAAATATCATAGCTAGGAGTTTTTGCTTTAGTGTTTATTTAAGTTTTAATTAGTTAAGTTTTTTTTTATTTTCTTGTTATAATATTTTGTTGCAAATAAATAGCGCGAGCTGTTTCGCAAGAAGTTGGCAGTAGTATCATCACAGCGGTTATAATTATAACCAATTGTTGGATTGTATTAATGTATATATTATGTAGTTTATTAATTTAAGTATATATTATATATTGTTATATATTTAAGGTCTATTATTATCAGTATATCTATTCTTGTATTCACTTTTCTCTCTTTTATTGCACCTACCACTATTTTTCTCTGCATCACCCAAAGGTTGACTGGTAGAAAATGCCTAAGGCATTAAGTCCGCCTCTGTACTTCTTTGTGCATAAAGTATTTAATAAATAAATAAATAAAACCTTAGGTTTGCCAACGACATAATATTCATGGCTGAGACTACGGAAGAGTTCAGTACAATGCTCGGTGACCTCAGCAGAGCTTCCGAAACAGTGGGACTTAAAATGAACATAAACAAAAACAAACCAAAGTCATAGTTATCATCCATGTAGCACCTACTTTTATCAATATCGAAGACTCTACACGCGAAGTTGTGGATGCCTAGACTAGTTGAGGTTGGTTTTATAAGTGCCCATGTAGGCCTATGTAAAATTAAAATATTATTGATTTTTATTTTTAACTACATTTACCTGGGACAGATGGTCCAGTTGGGTAGTCTAACTTCGAGAAAGACTCGGATGAAACAAGTTCGGAAAGCTGCACAGTATCTTCTCATCCAACATTCCACATTATCTCAAGGCGAAAGGCTCGTAGTCGCTCACAATGGGCCTCGTCAGAAGACTTAAAGTCACCCAAAGGGCAATGGAAAGGGCTATGCTCAATTTCTATGTCTAATCACATCTCAAATGAAGATATCCACAAGAGAACCACGAAGAAAAGACGCAGCGATAGAAGGCCTCCCTTTCCTTCCACCAATGATCTGGTAAGGGACGTGGGAATCTAATTGCTGCAAAATGAACAGGACTGTTCGTTGTGGCGACGCTTGGTGGAGGCTTCTCGTTAAGAAACGCAAACTAAAGTTCATAACAAATATACTAGATTAGTACCAGTATAGTAGACTTACAACACACTTTTCAAGATTCAAGTTCACTCATAATGTTACTGTGTATTCATTATGTACTGTAAACTGTCAAATATACTTTAAAATCCACTGACATTCTCACTACTACTACTGATACTCTCAGGTCAATCATTAATTAACCAATAAGCCATCAGGTGGCATCACAGTCGAGCATTAGTTTAGATCAAATAAAAAAAAAGTGTAATCCAAAGCACGTTTAATTCAATTTTGTAAAATTTACCACAAAAAACTAAAGTTAACAACAAAAGACAAACAAGAAATAGTTATTTCATATTTTTCGAAAATTAGTTTCAGCATGTTACTAGGAGTTTATTTATTAACGAGTTTTTTTTTTGCTAGCCTATTCTGTCCCAGTCCTGGGCAAAGGCCGCCTTTCACTCTTACCGTCTTTAGTGGGTTCGCGCTTCTTCTTGCCAGTTCTGGTGGAATCTATCCATCACGTCGCGCCATCTCCTTCGTGGTCTGCCGCGACCCCGTCGCCCTGTCACCAGATTTGTGCTACTTTGGCCAACAGTTTGTCGGGCATGCGGCAGACATAAATTATTTATTTGAAACTGCAACAGTTAGTCCCGATTTCTGATTAAAGCAAGTTGAATATTTCTCCAATTCCAACCTAAAAACTTGTCTAAAGCCCCGGTGGCACGTAAACGTATAAGTTCTATCTAAAAATAAGTAACCTGGGCGCATTTCTGGATTAATCAGTAATCTGGGTTTAGTCTCGCAGTTATAAGAGTCTTCTAGGCGTAGAGTCCTTCCCAAGTTGGCAATGGTCAATGGTATACCACCATTTTCTTTCATCAGTTTCTCCATTAGAAAATTTTCAGTGGCAGTTTAAAATTTGGCAGTTTGCTGTGTAATCTCGGAAAGCAAGTTGAGCTCCTGCACCTGATTTCTTAGCGATCGTGTTGAAATACTGTTCATTGTTCACCTTAGGCCTGGCGAAGTTAAATCTACTATCACAAATCTGTATACATAAATCCCACGATGATGACAGTGTTGAGAAAGACAAGGTGTAATAGTGTCCGGTAATCGTTTCAAACATTTATAAGTATTTGAATAAAATAAAAAATATCTTAGTTAATTATACAAAAATAGATGTTTGCATTATCTTCGTGAAGGCTAACTTCATTTATTTTTTTATAAAGCTAGCAGTTAATAGAGTAGTAGCATTTCATACTTCAATAATTAACTGCTTTTTTTAGGGTTCCGTAGCCAAATGGCAAACAAACGGAACCCTTATACTCGTAGTTTCGCCATGTCTGTCCGTCCGTCCGTCCGTCCTCGCTTAATATCTGTGACTGTTAGCAATAGAAAGCTGAAATTTAGTACCAATATGTATATCAATGCCTACAAAGTAGTAAAATAAAAATTTGGAAAAAATGTTTTATTAGGGTAGCCCTACTTGTAAAGTGGAAAGTGATTTTTTTTTAATTGCAACCCTAACGTGTGTTATATTGTTGGAGAGCTTTATAAAGACTTTCTAGGAAAATTATTTTGAACTTGATAAGATAAAGAGGTTTTTGAGAAATTGGGGACACTTATTGTGACGGGCAGGAAACTACGGAACCCTGCACTGAGCGTGGCCCGACACGCTCTTGTTCGGTTTTTAGTTCAATAATGTCAGTAAATGAGATGATTAAGCATATGTATATACTCAGAACAACGTGCATCTTGTAGTTGGCAAACATTCGGTTTTGTTCGGGGAGATCATTCTGTAAAAGATACATCGTTACTTTAAACCTAGTTGGCAAACTACGCAAATGAAAACTTTATAATGTAAGTAAGCTTCCAGTTCTGTAGGTTCCACAGTATATTATTGTTTTCTTTTATGAATTTTATATAAATAAAAATCAAACAAAACTCTCAGATATATTTTATTACCTTATTATTAATAAATTTCTCTTTATTAATTTATTCTAAATCATTGCCTTAATTTTTAAAATTACTAATAAATAACAAAAAAATTACATACAGGTCAATTACTCAAAGAACATAATACTCAAAGAATAAAATTTTGCGTAGATGAGGAGGTCTGTGTTTATACTGTTGGTTATGTCAATATATATTTTTTTTATGAAAAATTTTTAGCCGGCTCTGAATTTTTAGACCGTTTCCTACAGGTACTTACTTTATATGCACAATTAATGATAACATAATCAACTCAACAATTGCCAACCTCGTTCATAACGAGGAGTACATTTTACAATAAAGAATCAACCGGTATCTAGATTTATGACACATATTTTGGAAGTATTCGTGTTTCGACACAAAGTTTTTCGGCACCAACAGTTTTGGCTCCAAAGCTATTCCCGATTCGGCACCAATAGATATTTCGATTTATAGTAACTAATACAAAATACCAATCCAAAATACCTATTGGTGCAGAAACGGGAATGGCTTGGGTGTCGAAACTTTTGGTGCCGAAACAGGAACTTCTTAATTCGAAGTTTGATTTTGGCATAACTTCACTCATCTTGGTTTTAATTTTTGATTCTTCCATTTCCATTTCTGCATATCTATGATTTCCATACCACGACCACTCTGTCAAGAGTGCACGACTAAGAAGATGATTTCCATATATACTTAGACCACAAGCATTTTGCACTGATAAGTCCAAGAGTAATTATGAGTGCGTTTAGTAAAACTCTGTAAAATAAATAACAAAATAATTCATTACATATTTATAATACATAAAATAAAATATCACATAATTCTAGTAAATATCTCAAAATCATAGATAAATAGGTACTTACACATTCACTATACCAATCATTACTATTTTTTAATTGTACTTTTAAAAGATTTTTCCTTGACTTCTTTTCTTTCGATGTAATTTATTTTAATTATTAACAGCAAAATATTAATTATTTTATTATATTTTCAATACGCCCACGGAAGCAGAACTGAACATTTATTTTAATGTTTTTATTTATATATCAGAAGGTTATTACAACAATGCATCTAAAATTTTATTGTTTACTTTTGTTATTTTATTAACTTTATGTTAAGCATGCATGTTTTAAATTGCCGCTGAAAATAACATAATAATAGTGACGGTGGAGTCAGTTCTTTGATTTGTCTATTTCTTGCAGGAATTTCACACAATGGCCGATACCATTGTGTGAAATCATATTCATTTAAATCATTTAACAGTTTATAGGCACAATATATCATTAATAAAGCAAGGGCTGAGGTTACTTTAGTAACCACATAACTATATGAATATAAAGACAGATAAAGTTTTGTTTATTAAAAAACGTTCATCATCATCTGCCTTGCCTTTTCCCAACTATATTGAGGTCGGCTTCCAGTCAAGCCGGATTTAGCTGAATACCGGTATTTTACGAGGAGCGGCTGCCTACCAGACCTTCACAACCCATTAACTGGGATAACACGGTACATCATGGCAAGACTGGAGTCAGATTTACTGGCTGGCTGTTTATTAACAAACGCTATTTGAGAGTAAGCATGGTCTACTAACAAAGCCCGATCTGTTGCATCTTTGAGATTATCTTCTGCTTTACCAGGCTTGCCAGCCTTATATAAAATTATTTAAAAGGCACAACTAAGACTGCTAGTTCAGTAGCGTGGGCTGGTTCAAGCAAGAGACAGGGTGTATTTTGACGAAAACGTTTCGGCGTTCTTTGATAGCTGGCTAAGTATCCCTGATAAACAGCCTGAAGATGAAGGCAGATAGGACGGAGGAATTCTGCCTCGAATGGGATTTTTGGTTTTCGGTGGGAAATCATCCAATGACTCCACCCTGGGTGAGCAGGAGGATGAGTCAAACTTTTACTGACTAAACACCATATCTGTACCCTTCAGTTGTTTTTTGCGTTCTACGGGTTTCCTATTCAGAAAAGCCCCGTGGTCCTGGGCCCCTTCTGTTGGTTGACATCTCTTTGAAGAGCGCGGATCACTACGTGCTGTCATCAACTTAGGCTCGGTCCGGTCAATTATCGGACGGTCGGACGGCGAGCTAACCGTTCGTCGATGTTCTCAAGCTGGCGACTACCGTGGCTGGTTGTTGGGGAGGTATGAAAGTGCAAAAGTAAAAGAATAAAGTAGCGTAAATCGAGACGAAATCTGGAGAAATAAAACGTTTACATTTGACATAAATCCTTTTTTATGATACTTCAGACATTCAGTCCTTCAGTCTGACATCGGACATTTTTTTACTTTTAAAGTTCAGATGAAATTTAAATTTTTTATCAATACGACAGAAAAACCTAAAACATACTTAGCTGGGTAAATATTGCGTAATTTGAAAGATATCCGCGTGTATGATACCTCAAAAGAAAGAACGATATTAAACATGTATTTAAAAAGGTTTGAACAAAAAAAGCACCCTTCGTTATTTTTTAATAAAGTTTTAAAAACATACTGTTAATTTTTAATAAAGTTTTTTAAATATCTGCTGCACTTTAAATGTCCGTCAAAAAAAAAAATTATATTACAGAAAAACCTAAAACAAGTTTTTTCTGGCTGCTTAGACATTACTATAATTAAATTAAATAAAAGTTAATTCATTTGTCGTTTAATTTGGCTAAAAATATGCAGTTTACTTAAAATTTTTGAAATTTTTGAAAAAAAACTTAAAAGTAGGTTTAAAGAAAAATGTTAAAACTTCGCCAAACATAATCATGGCTTAAACGGTTCTAAATGGTCTGTACTATCTTCGCTTTAAAGCTTTGCATCGATCTTCCAATCACCCTGTATATGTAATATAACCATCGAACCTTACATCCATAAAGGAGCATATAATGTTATAATGATAAACCTAATTAATTATATTATATATCACGTTCGACTTTTTATAATATTCAATTCCGTGAATAGCTGTGGCCGACAGGGTTCATATTGATATATGACAATTTCCTACACCATATTTGTTTACATGTCTATGGATTACATAGGTACTTTACATAAACGAAAATCGTAAATATGCAATGTGTTGTTTTGAAAGTGTATGGCATTTCGGGAGGTTGTAAAAAAAGTCACAAATAATAATTGGAAATACAATACTTGGTCAATAATCAATAATATTTTCTTAATTTTTTTTAATTTTACTTAGTTGGTTTTCAGAATAAGACCGTTTTCACATTATCCGATCCGATATCGGTGTCGGACGCCGATACAATATCGGGGTAAGTAAAATGTATGAAATACCGTGCTCCGATATCCGATATCGGGTCGGACAATATGAAAGACAGGTACATATTTCATACATTTTACTTACCCTGATATCGGATCGGCGTCCGATACCGATATCGGATCGGATAGTGTGAAAACGGTCTTACTCTATACAAACGTGCGGGAAGTGCTAGTGTGCTTTTGATCAATGAAATAGTGTTTGTGTGTGTGAAAGCGCAATAACTGCGCTTTCACACACACTGAACAGTCTGATACTCGTATCAGACTGGCCGCGTTTTAATAAAGGTAGTTCACACGTACCGCTATAATTAAAAAAAAAATAAAAAAATTACCTACTCATTTTATTATCGATTCGGGACGAGTATCACTAACATAATTACCTCCCGAAATGCCATGCACTTTCAAAACAACACATTGTATATATTGTATTTTTATAGTTTTTGATTCGCTAAGATAATGTTCTTGGTGTTATAATTGCTTTTTCTATTATAGTAATATGTGTTATATAAATAATAAATAAAAGTTCAAATATTTTATTATAGGCAAAATGTTCAAATATTTTTTATAATTTGTAATCTATTAATGTCCATGCACACACACTGCTTCTAAATATCTTGCAGGTTGAATCAGATCACCTTCTAATCCTATAGTAGATATTGTAATTATATCACATTAATATTATCACTACCAAATAGGCTATTGGATGATAACATCATCATCTGCTGCTTAGCCTATTCCCAAAAAAAAATATTTTAGGAATTATTTAGGAAAATTAAGATAATAAAAACTTTATTTTTATTCTAATTATTTATTTCACACAAAACTTGTAACTACAATAGAACGGCGTATTTATCATTTTATCCTCAGATATTAATAATCTCTCATGGTTTATTAATGAAACTTTAGAAGTTTGTATGTGGACCAGAATTGTAAGTCCTACAAACGTCATCTATTTATTTATTTTAAGCACACCTTCGTATTATTAATTTTAAGCCACATCGCTTACTTTTAACATAACAGAAAAAAAATTGCTTTAATATTGGTCTTTCACAGCCAGTTTCTTCAACAAAACTAAAACTATCAGTAAAAGTATTATCTTTTCCTTGACAATTACTGTTTTAATAGCAAATGTCATCTTATCAATGTCTTCATCCAAGTGACAAAAAAATTAAAAGCCAACTAAAATAAAATGTAGGGATAAACGCAGTAAAACCTGTACAGTTTTGTCACAATGACAGTGACTTTATTTTTTTTAAACTCCATGGGAAAAAGAGGTAGCCAACCTCTTTTTAATGGCCGGCTTAATTACAAAACGAATAGCTAAATAATTTTTTCCTTTCTATCACATACCCGCGAAACGAGACACAATAGTAAAACAATAACAGCGCGGTCTCATAGGACCGGTCAGGGATTCAAACATTAATAAACACGGAGTAAAAATTACAACAAATATAGATTTATGACACAATTTTCATAGATCAAGTTTGGTATAACTTCACTCATCACCATCATCTTCATTCTTCAATCTGCATGTACTCTATTTCCAAATATGCTTGTACAAATATTTTACTGTGACAAATCCGATAACCATTAAAAGTGCGTTTATTGATATCCTGTAAATTTAATCATAAGTTAATCCATAAAAGAAGAAAAAAAAATAGAGATAGATTTTGGAATATCTGAGTAATATCTAACACTATTTTCCAAAATGCAATGTAAATACATACATAATAATTGCATTAATCATCTCTTTATTATAAAATTCAACTTTCTTCTATTTTTTTATTTTTATGCACCTATATCATTAAAGATTATTTTGTAATAGTATAGATTATAATTTATTGTCATATATTTTTATTTAATTTCAAAATATTTTCAAAATATTCACGGCTACCGGCTGACAGTGGATCCTCAATATAATTATTCTTATATTATACATCAGAAGAAGTTAAATAGACTTTTGAACAAAGGTTATTCAATATGTTTATAACAAAGCATCTAAATATGTAGGTATTGTTTACCTATTATTACGGAAGAGGGGAGTGTCCTAGTACAGGCATTTACTTGCTTAAAAGGACACTTCTATCACTAGTATGTAGTACAAACCTGTTAAAGAAAATAAACTATTTGTATTTGTATTTGTATTGTTAACATCCTTATTTTTTATCTTACGTTAAACATTCCTGTTGTAAATCACCGCTGAAAACTATTTCAGCATATCGATGTTGTAGTCAGATTCTTGAATAGGCCATTTCAGGCAGGTTACGTCGTGATGTTTTTTTTTTCAAATTAATTGAGAAAAGCATCAGCATTTGGTACTGGAGAGCAATTCACGTACATGTTTTCACGTACCGTTTCCATTCGTAAAAAAGTTAATACATCTACGTTTTTATTTAAATTATTTTTGTCATTATAATAATAATAACAGTTAATTATAAAATGGCAGGAAACTGTCACACGATAGTCAAATCAAAATTCAAATTTTGAATCTGAACCTCTGAACTAGGAAAAATGCTTCTTCAGCCTTCGCATAAATAGTGGACGAGCAAATTGTGGGCGAACGTTTTTTTTTACAATATGTTTAAAATCTTGTGTACCCGTAATTATTTCATCACCCAAGTATACAAGTAAGTACACGTACTTAGGTCATAAAACACCAAAAATCAGTCTTCAAAAGTTCAATACTATGAAAATCGTTCAAAAAACCGATATAGGTATTTAAAAAAATACATTCTTTTTAGGGTTCCGTACCTCAAAAGGAAAAAACGGAACCCTTATAGGATCACTTTGTTGTCCGTCTGTCCGTCCGTCTGTCAAGACCCTTTTTCTCAGGAACGCGTGGAGGTATGAAGCTGAAATTTATATCAATTACTCAGGTCTACTGTCCCTTGAAGCTGTGACAAAATCAAACTTCTAAGCCAACGCAATCAAAAGATACAGCCGTTTATGCCGCAAATTTTCGACACTTGCAAGGGAATCAAAACCTACAGGGTGCTTCCCGTCAACTCAGAATCTTGAAATTTGGTACGAAGCAACGTCTTATAGCATAGATAAAGGAAAAATTACGAAAACCATAAATTTTTAGTTACATCACATAATATATTTTTTTTTAATAATTTTAAACTTACTACCCATTTCCTCATAAACGCGTAGAGGTATTAAATTGAAATTCATACCAAATACTTAGATCTATAATACCTTTAAGCTGTAACAAAATCAAACTTCTATGTCAACGCAATCAAAAGAAACAGCAATTTAAGCTGCATATTTTGAAACTCGCAAGTACTCGCAAGGGAATCAAAACCTAAAGGGTACTTCCAGTCGACCTAGAATCTTGAAATTTGGCATGAAGCAACGTTTTATAGCACACATAAAGGAAAAATTCCGAAAACCTTAAATTTTTAGTTACATTACAAGATTTTCTTTTTTGTAAAATCTTTAAGACTCGATTCGAGAATTGAACTGTTTTCATCTTGATAAATTGGTACGGAACCCTCAGTGTGCGAGTCCGACTCGCACTTGTTTTATTTCGAATTCCAGTATGTCTGTCGTAGTAGTTTACAGAGCTGGAATCCTATTGTACAGCAATTGAAACTACAAATGCCTAACATAATTTAAATAAAAATAAACAATACACATCTGAACGGCTTTGTTTATCATCATCATGACAACCATTGTTGTTTGTTTTGATTGTTAATCCATACACTACTTATTAGAGCTCCAGTCTTTCTTTGGCAGTGTTCGAATCACCAACTGCAATAAAATATGAAAATCATGCATATTCATCTGTAAATTGATTGAAATTATTTCAAGAAACTACGACTTTTCTAGTGGGATCACTAAAAGGAAAATGCTAATGTAAGTATCAGTATACAATTTTAAAGTACAGGGTAATTTTGTTTTCTGTAAACATTTTATCGTGTTTTTTTTTTCTAATTTTACAGAGCTTTAGTTCTCGGAAGTGTGGTCGTTGGCTTATATTATGGTGTGACGAATTTGATGGAAAAAATGCACTTGAAACAGAGTACAGGTTAAATCATGAAGAATGGTGATGAATTGGAAATTTGCTTTAAACTACTACAGCCAGCTTACTACTACAGCTTCATATACAGGTGCTTAGTAATGCTGCGCTTAAAATAAATCTCGAAACAGAAACTCTTGTAACATATTCGCAAATGCTGTACCTACAAATGAACTTTTTTTATGTATACTTTTTATTACATGGCAGCTAATTTGACATGCATCGCAAAAATGATTTTTGGAACGTTTTCAGCAAAAAAAAGTAGTTTTTTTTTTCATTTTATTTAAACATAGGTTTTCTTTTAAATCGAGTACCTGTACCTAAACTGCTGACTGACAGGTAATTTTATTAAAATAGCGCACTACAAAATGACCTATGAAATCACAATCGTGATGAGACGAATCCTCAGCTGTAGATGAAGCTTTAGTACTCTACCACTTAAACAATGAATATCAAGTTGCTTAGTATCAAAATAAGTATTTACGTATATTTTATGCAAAGAAAAATAAAAAAATAAAAACTCAAAGATTTGAAAAAAGGTTTAAAAAAATACTATGGTAAAACGTATGTGTTTCAATTATTAGAAACTATACTATATAAGTAACTAGCTTTAGCCCGCAGCTTCGCCCGCGTACATAAAATATAGCCTAAGGAATACAGAAGCTTTCTATTGGTGCAAAAATTTTAGAAATCGGACCAGTACTTCCGCAGATCACCTCAAACAAAAAAACAAACTTTACCTCTTTATTATATTAGTTTGTTAAGCACGTAACTTTATAAGCAGTGTTGATTATGAAGATTTATATAAAAAATGTAAATAAAAGAATAATGATAAAAATGTGAATGTTTTATTTTTATAGACTTGTTTAGTCCATCGAACTATCTAAACTTTTTCTCGGGACTAAATAAGTTACTTCTAAGAGCGGGAGAAGTCATTCTGATGATTTGCCACTTGAATAAAAACCCCTAGACGACGAATTAGGTATAGTACGAGTATATTTCCTAATTTCTAACACAATGTTTAGATACCTACAGCCCTCCGTCTTTCGATCTTTTTTCCTTCAAACCATCAGGTAGGATTGCAGTCAAGCACAAGTTTATATTATATTAAAAAAAAACTTTACTACAACTAAAAACACGCAGGCATTCAACGTACTCCAATAGGGAATCGACTACCAGCCACGGTAGACGTGAGCTTGCGAACGCCGAGCAATTTGCAGCTCGCCGTCCGGCCGTCCGGCCGTCCGGTAATCGATCCGACCGTGTCCAGTTGTCGGCGTAGTGATCTGCGCACTCCTCAAAGAAATTTCAGCAAACTGTAGGGGCCTAGCAGGGCCGGTGCTCGCAAGATTGGACCGCCAGAAATTTCTGAAAAGGAAACCCGAACTCCTAGAACGCAAAGGGTAGATACCCTTTGCGTAAAACCACACCAGTGTCCTTCAGATGAAGGACACTGGTGTGGTTTTAGTCAGTAAAAGTCTGACACACGTCCTCCTGCTCTGGCCAGCGTGGGAGATGTCGTTTGATGATTTCCACCCTCAGAAACCCAAAAGTATTCTAAATACTAAAGTATGGCGTCAATTTTTTATTATGTTTATTAATAAACAGAAAAAATACCTGAAAATGTAGGATAAGGATGTAAAACAGCTTGTATAATTATATTAAAAGTTTATTTATCAGTGTCTTATAACGATCTTATACTTAACTTATTCAATCATCACATTTGTACATGCTTTTTTAATAGATAAATATTTTACTAAACGCACAACAAATGAAGGACATTTTGAATTTTCCAATTGTGTATATTTTGCAAAACTCATTTTGACACGTACACACGGCGGCGGAGATTGCGTAGCAGGTTATAAATGTGTGCGCCGTGTACCGCGTGAAACACAACAGGTATTATCGTTGTGTGCTACAAAGTAACTCGTCGTTTCTACACTCACACTCTTGCAAAAAGCAATTAGTAGCCGTATACCACTATGAAAGTACCTACAGCAAGAATTGGCTACTGTTGTTATCGGCGCCCTGGCGCAATGCGTATGATACGTGACTGACGAGTAAGAGGTCCCAAGTTCGATTCCAATCGTCTGGTGTAACAGAAAGTTTGCTTGTTTTTATTTTCTATTTGACCTTTTTTTTAATAGTAATGTTATAGTTACTCTCATAATAATTAAAATATTTTGAAAATATTGTGACAAAGAAAACTGCGATAACGATCCAATTATGTTTATTACAACTTATTAATTACATACATTAAACGGAATGGTCACAATTAACGAATCTGTTCATGATTATCCTTAATACAATATATAAAGTGAAAATATTCTAACGGCCGAACGCATAGTCCAGCAAATGGTTCATTAGCGTCCATTAAAGTTAAGTATTGTCAAACCTTCACTGAAAAACTGTGTAAAACTGTCAATGTGACAATTTCTTAAGTGATGATTAACGTTAATGAATGTCCCTGAGTCGGGCCGTTAGTCAGACAAGGATGGACGTCACTTTTTTTTAAGTTTTTTATTAGTGACATAAATCAACATGTTATCAAGAATGAATTATGATAGATATCGCAACTCTTGATCTCAATAACAATAACATCATGTCACATAATACAACAACAGTATAATTACCTACAGCTTACTTCTTAGTCTTTTTTTTTACTTATCAAAGTTATCAATCAACATGTTTTAAAAAATGAACTATGATAGGTATCGTAACTCTTGATGTCCAAGTAACCTTGACTGGTATTGCGACCCCCTACCTCCACTAACTCACCGGGACCCATCGATGACATCCAGCCCCAATAACTAAGGTGAATGCTTCAGGTCAGCCCGCGAAATTCAAATTTTCTTACGTTTTTTGCATTTTCTAAGCCAGTGATAGGTTGTATGAAGTTAAAAATACTTACGCGACTGTAAAACGTAACTAGTTATATAATTATAACCATAAAAATCGTTAATACAAGCCTCCAAGCTCACTTAGTTGCAGGAACGTTTTTGACCTCGAAAAAATCGTTCCAACACTTAGGTGAGCTTGGAGACTAGTATTGATGATTTTTATGGTTATAATTATATAATTAGTTACGTTTTACAGTCGCGTAAGTATTTTTAACTTCATATAACCTACCACTGGCTTGCAAAATGCAAAAAACGTAAGAAAATTTGAATTTCGCGGGCTGACCTGAAGCATCCCCCCTAACGTAATGCGACCACTAGACCTGCATGGGAGAATATTTTTGTGATGGTAACGTTTTCCATTTTTTCTGCATAATATTTTACGCCCATCCTTATCTGACTTAAAACACTTTTCATCACTAAATATAACTATGTTATTGCACCAATCGAAATCTATAAATTTTCTTGCAAACCGCATCCTTTCTTCCTTATGCAACGCCGTCAGTAAAATTTTTTTCGCGGGCTTGCGACATTTAATTTTAAGTAAGTGGCGCCGAACAATTGTCATAGACACGTCGTGCATAATTGCAGTGTTTCTTGTTGTAGCAAAGCCGTCAGCGTTATACGTAGCAACAATATTTGCACCCAAAACTGCACAGTTTTCCTCTGTAAACAATCACAAAATTACGTTAAAACCTTACAAATATCAACAATGTTAAATTATTTTGCATTACCTATTTTAAGTTTGGATTTGTTACTTACCGGTAGCATTAATCTCCTCGAAATTTCACTTATGGATACATTTTGTTTATGTAATACTATTATCTCAGCCCTCAAAAGTGTAGACAAAATAATGAGACATGTTGTTTATTATTTGTAAAAAGTATCACTTTCCACAACGATTAATTATTTTTTGTCTCGGAGTAAGTTGTAGAACACATGATCGTGATAGGCAAAAGCGTTATGTCAGGTTAACTTATTATCCGACTCATTTCTTAGTAAATAACTAATAAAGTGGGTAGATGATAATATTCATACACTTAGTTTTTAATTACTCAGATACCCGCGAAACGAGACACGATAGTATGACAATAACAGCGCGGTCTCATAGGACCGGTTGGGGATTCAAACGCTAAAGCAAATATTCTAAGTTTTAGTTTTATTAAACTTCGTTATCATTATACTACAATAAAGTAGAAAAAAAATGTTTTGTCAATGGCTAGGATCGAACTCGATACACCTTTAACGGCAAGCAAGCACTTAATAATCAGTGCTAAATTACCATCTAATGAATGAAGCGAATTTGTTTATCTGATTCGTAGCAAACACATATAATATATGTGTGTGTGTATATCGAGTAGTAAACGAGTTTTATTTTGTTTACGAGTTGAGCTGGCTACATAATATTACTTGAATAGGTGAATTGGTTGGTGGTATGGTTTTACTTTATTTTTGATTTATACCCACAGCTACTTGATTATTGTGAACATTATTACTGATTACCTACCCATATCATAAAAATATACTTTCCAAAGATTAAGTGTAAGTGTTTGATGTTATTTTAAATAACTATAATAATTTCATAAGTGAATGTTTGCGAAAATAAAAAAAAAGTTGTCAATGAAAGTATTGTCAACTAACAATAATTATAATAATAACGTATCTATTATTATATTACGTAAATAATATATGTATTATATATATATTATAAAATTATTTGTATTACAAGTTATATACAAAAAGAACAATGTTCAAAACGTCCCCACCCTTGTAGCACTTTTAAACCTATATCAATCGAACGGCCTTGACCGTCTCATCATTTTATTGTATGACGGCGAAGCTGAAATATGCCTCCGAAAAAAGTTACATCGACATAAAGTAGCCGAAATCAGTCACAAATTATGTTCCCATCTACTACATTTTTCTATTGTAGCACTATAAAACCTATATCAATCGAACGGCCTTGCCCGTCTCATCATTTTATTGTAGGACAGCGAAGCTGAAATATGCGTCCGAAAAAAGTTATATCGATATGAAGTAGCCGAAATCAGTCACAATAATATTATATTTCCATCTACTACAATTATCCCTTGTAGCACTATAAAACCTATATCAATCGAACGTCCTTGACCGTCTCATCATTTTACTGCATGACGGCGAAGCTGAAATATACGTCCGAAAAAAGTTATACCGACATGAAGTAGCCGAAATCAGTCACAATTATATTCGCTTCTACTACAATTATAATTTATTACAAGTTGGCAAGTTTTTCAATTTAAATAATTATGTTCATATACCAAAGAAACTATAGGTGGGCAAGATAGCATATTAATACAAAGGGCCACATGTGTATAACATCGCGCAATATTGTACTTATAGCAGAACTTCTTATAGTTCATATTATAGAGTGTACAAGTTCCTTGGAGTAGCATCACGAAAAAAGTACTGTACGACACATGTCATCTCACTTCACTTCACCTTTTAATTATTTTCACTTATCTTGCGATATCCACTTCCTGCATTCCCCTAATGTTCAGGACAGGCGACACGCGGGGTTGCGACAGTCGTAGGCAGGATCCAGCAATTGTGACTCGAAGTGGCATTTCATAAGTCCGAGGCCATGTGCTATCATGGCTCTCGGACCGCGCCACCACCGGGTTGACCGAGCACTTCCAACGTCTGGCTCCCAAACTGGAAAGGACTGGGGCTGCCAAGAAGCGGGACCTACCTAACCTAAGAGGTCCAGACGCCCCTACCGGAGGCTCCACGCGGGGATCGTTCGGTCCGTGGCCCTTTATGGGTGCCGTCGCTTGGTAAGCGACCGGCGGCCAAGCTGAATGCTTGCCAGAGGGTCATGGTCATCCGAATGGTTCGGGGATACCACCGCACGATCTCCCGTAAAGCGGTGAACCTCCTTGCTGGCCTGCCACCGTGGGATCTGGAGGCAATAGTCCTTGCACGCAGGCACGATTTGCACGTGGAGATGCAAGTCGAAGTATGGCGGACAGAGTTCTGGCGGGATCTCAGGGTGGCATGGCGACTGCGACTGTCGCAACTCAGTGCTGGGCACGCTGTCATTGCGGCGGTAAGTCGGCGGTAAGGCTCTTTGATGTGTGGTAGTAGTCCTTACTGGTATGGATGCTGTGACTAATCCGTTCAAAGAAGTCGGGGTGGCGTATGCACTATCTTGAAAAGGCTCCCTGAAGGTATTGGGAAGCGCTCCAGCAACTCGGAAGACAGTGAAGACGTGAGGAAGTGATTTATTAAGTGTCGTACAGTACTTTTTTCGTGATGCCACTCCAAGGAACTTGTATACTCTATACAAACTAAAAGAAGTTATGCTATAATTACAATATTGTGCGATGCTCTGCACATGCGGCCCTTACGATTACTATGCTATCTTGCTCACCTATAGTTTTTTTGACTACGAACATATTTAAAATGAAAAACATGCTAACTTATAATTATAATTGTAGTAGAAGCGAACATAATTGTGACTGATTTCGGCTACTTCATGTCGGTATAACTTTTTTCGGAGGCATATTTCAGCTTCGCCGTCGTACAATAAAATGATGAGACAGTCAAGGCCGTTCGATTGATATAGGTTTTATAGTGCTAGAATGAAAAAATGTAGTAGATGGGAACATAATTTGTGACTGATTTCGGCTACTTTATGTCGATGTAACTTTTTTCGGAGGCATATTTCAGCTTCGCCGTCATACAATAAAATGATGAGACGGTCAAGGCCGTTCGATTGATATAGGTTTAAAAGTGCTACAAGGGTGGGGACGGTGTCCGAACATTTTGAACATTGTTCTTTCGTTAATTAATTTCGTAAATATACATAATTTATATGTATAAAATTACAAAATTATATTTCGAATATTTTAATTATTACAAGAGAGTAACCATAACATTACTATTAAAAAAAAGCATGAGTAAAACAAAAAGAAAATAACAGATAATTAATTATTATGGGAGTAACTATAACATTACTATTAAAAAACGGGTAAATCAAATAGAAAACAAAAACAAGCAATCTTTCTATTACATCAGACGATAGGAATCGAACTTGGGACCTCTTACTCGTCAGACATGTATCATACGCATTGCGCCACGGCGGAATGACAGTGGCGGCGCGCGCGTAAGAAAACGGAACTAAGCCCCGCACTTCCCCTCTGGGCCGACCAATCGTAGCCGCTCGCTGGGATGACGATGCGCAGACGAGTTAATTTGTAGCACACAACGATAATACCTGTTGTGTTTCACGCGCTTGCGTTTAAACACACACATTTATTACGTTAGTGTGGGGGTGCTACGCGAAATAAGTAACAGAGTGTACCAAAATCAAAATTCTTAATTCAGAAATCAGTTCTGATCGTGTCTTATCGTCTGTTTTTTCGTTGATCACTTATCTAAAAATCGAAGTGTTTTTAATGTCATTTAATGTTTTTTAATGTCAAATTTACAATAGGAATGACGCTAGTTCTTTTTTGTGGAAATGTCATTTTAGTCTCAGGGTTTAAAAAACAGATGGTAGTTTATAATGTCAAATTTACTATAGGAATGACGCTAGTTCTTTTGTGTTGAAATGTCATTTTAGTCTCAGGGTTTAAAAAACAGATGGTTGTTTATTATTTCTAGATTATACTGGTAAAGAACTATCTAATCATTACCAAAAAACTTAACTTACTATACATTTAAAACTAAAACACTGTTCAATTGCAATGTCGCATGGTTCATCATCTATTCGTTTAAATTTTTTTCTGTGAAACTCAAATATAATTCGGTACAAAAACTGGAAAAAATCGATATTTAGTAATAGCACTCATTAATTATAAGAGTACTTGTTTAAAATCTTAACAATATTTAGCAAAGAAACGTAAAAATTCAGAAAAATTAAGAATTCGAATTTAGGAATTTGTCACATTCTCAATACAAAACGGTTAGGGCCGGTTTTCGAATGTGAAATTCAGAGTTTCTTCGGGCCCAACCTTACGTACCCACTGTAAATTTAACAAATACTTAATTAAAATTTCTTAATTCAGAAACACATTAAGTCTCATTAAACCACTGAATGACTACGTTAAAAATGAAAATACTATGTTAAATATTACCTTTCTTATTGTGCATATCTTATTTTGTAGATCCTCAGGCCCAGCCTTTTCCTAACCATGACATGATAAAGTGCAACCAGGGTTAGCTGATTACCAGTACTTTAAATGAAGCGACAGCATAATTATCTGATCTCAATAACCCAGTAACTGAGTGACACGATATCCCTTGACAAGACTGGTAGAAAATTTTCTAGCTTTTGGATATCCATAACGACTGTAGTGTAAAGGGACTTCCAATAACTATCACAATCGTGTAACTATCACAATTGATGATATAAGAATTTTGGTTTGTAACAAGTGGTCACCCATCCACGAACTGACCTCGGCAAGCTGTCTTTAACCTTGAAGATGTGTTGTTATCACTTAGCCTTGAGTTCCTTAATATAAATGAAAACTGCAATCCGTAAATAACACTATTTTACCGTCACAAAACTGAAACCACGCGTCACAAAAAAATATCCAACATATTCACAGCAACTTTATCATTTTTAATTTCAGTTATTGTTCATCCAGTAGTGCTATTAATTCCAGTAAAATTTGACGTCCAAGAGTCCGTCCAATTCGCGTAATCTATGAAAGAGTCTGGATCACTATCACCCATTTCATACTCTTCACCTTGCAGAAATGTGAATTCTTTCCACCATTTTTTTACTGTAGGGTATAATAAATACAAGCCGTAATACACTGAGCCAGTGAATAAGAATCTGCGAAAAAAAAAACGCAAGCTTAATTTTTTTTTCTTAATATTATAAGTACCTATGTTGGTTACATAATATTCTTTTCAAAGACGGGTTTCTGGAACGCAAGACAAAGAAGGGTTTTAATCAGTGAAAGTCTGATACTGACAGATAGTGACTGGTCCCGTTCCGCCCCAGAGCAGGAGAAGCTATTGGACGATATCCAAACTTAAAAAAAAACCGCTCAAAGATTTGCTTCTGTATCGTAAATGTATTGCAAAAATATAAACTCACAAATAAAAGACACTCAAACCCACAATTAGTAGACCTAATAAAATATTTATTTTTAATTATTTTCTTATTCTAATAAAAAAAATAAAACAATAAAAAATACTTACAATCCTGGACCCCCGACCGACATTTTATTTAGGTATTTCAAAATTTCACTGCTCTGAACTTCGAACCTCTCGTATCCTTTGACGTCTCACCATTAACTAACGTATAGTTCGTCTGGGTCTATAAATATAGGACGCATTTTTCATAAAATGCCCAATTCAATAGCAAAATTATTGACATAGCCCCGTATTGTTTATATTACCTATTCTACCACCATTTCCAGCACTCATGTTCAAAACACTTATTGTTTTTTTCGAATATTATAAATAATTTTGTTTGTTCAAAAATGGAAAATATTTAAGATCATTCCCAGCTTTCTATCTATCTATAAGAATTTGGCTTCCACATTTAATCCATGGTGGACCATTGCGCGAGTGCTATGGTTGCCATCATATGGCTATCATCTGGTAGGAAGAAGAAGATCATCTGGTAAGCTTATACTATACAGCCCACCTCTCTCCAAAAGTAAACTAGTTCTTCCAGGTTTTCAAGGAGTCTTCGAGAAATTTCGAACGTCTTAGGGTCCAAATTCGTATATCAATTCCACCTGTGTAGTTAAGGAGCACATACATGATTTTATATTTACGAGTGTATGTAGCTGCCCAGCCTTTTTCCAATTATATTGGTATCGTCTTCTAGTCTAAACGGATGCAGCAAGTATCAGTTCAATATCAGTATCTTATATGGGGCGACTGTTTATCTGTCCTTCACAACCAAATTAGAAAATCGGCCTATCTCATAAAGATAAATTACTTCTGAACGTTGTGTGAACTAGCTTACACTTACATTCAAAGTGTAATTCTAAAAAAAACAACTAGGTGAAGTCGGGATCAAGTAAGCGACTGGGTAACACAATCACACATGCTTAGTGAGTAAAGCATTATATAGGAAGAATGTATCAATAAGGCCATATAGATGTCCAACAATCAACATGCATGCAATTCCTTTAAGTGACAATAATGCAGTCGCCACCATCCGGCCACGTAGGTATCGTATCGTGTCGTGAGACCAAGTCGTCACATCACGTAGTGATCCACGCGCTCCTCAAAGGGATATCAGCAAACTGTAGGGGCCCAGTACGACCGATCGCGATGCTCGCTAACTATGAGCGCGGGGAATTTCTGAAAAGGAAACCCAATGGTCCCAGAACGCAAAAAGCAACTGAAAGACTCAGTTGTGATTTTAGTTAGCAAAAGTCTGACACGCTCTCGTATTCCGCCCAGAGCGGGAAAAGTTATTAGATGATATCCATCCTTAAAAAAAATGTGCTCTCCGAACTTGGAGGCCAGCATGAAAAGCATAATCCCGCTTAAATGCTAGTAGCTACCACTGTGATAATTGCCTCGACGGTACTATGCATTTGCAGAGTACCGACTCAAGGCAATGCAGTGCTGATCAGCATTCATTTTGAAATTAGTTCATGATGGGCGTAGAGAAACAGGACTCCATAGCTGCTATATTTTTCTACGAAGAATATGGTGGTTACGGGGAGAAAGGCTTCAACCTCTGTCCTGATTTGAGTCTATGCTTGAGAGTGCTGAACTATGTGTGAACTTTTCCAACTATAGGGACCTGTAGTTAAGACATTTATACTCCTACTTACATCAAAAAAAATCGTATTGACTTATAATATCAAGGACGCTGTCGCCGTTCAATCCTACACAATCCGTCAGTTTAGTAACGCTTGGTTTGCACAGAAAGTGTTAAAATTGTCAAATCGAGGTCGATTTTTTAATACTTTTTAAATTCCAGTCTCCGTTCAAACAATTGCAGCATAGTAAACAGAAGTCAGTCAAGATCTGATAGTGGCAAAGAGACACTGACTGTCGCAACCCAGTATTAGCCATGACAAAATCGCGGCTATAAGTCTCCTCTTTGAGTAGTCCGAGAAGCACCACGGCAATGACACTTTCTACCTGACGCAAGTCCTCACCAGATACTTTCGGTTTTTGTTCTGGGATTCAGTGAGAACGGCGCATACAGTGGAGGTCTGCCCTGCTTGTGAGCACTATGCACCATGTTCTCGTAAAGGTGATCATCAATGGTGCCCTCTCACTGTATCCAGCACTATCATGTGATATGGAGCAAATGAGCATGGGTTGCCGTCACCACCTTCTACGAAGCAGCACGACGAGCAAAGAAGGCAGTTCAGTCTATAATAGTACATTATGATACAAGTGTGTAATGTGGGGCATTATCGTCGCGGTGGTATTAAGACCCGAGCCATGGCGAGGGTCTTAAGAGAACCAAGAACGATAATGACCAATTACTCACGTATATCATACGACGTTTTTCGACACACTTGTGAAGAAAATAAATTAAAAATCAACTTTATTTAGTAGGTACTTATATGAAAAGTTTATCTAAAGAAACTGTTCGTAAATGTGCAGTCAGTAAAGTAATAATTAACTATTTTGACTGTTTAGTGGTCATAGATTTTCTTGCGTACCTACAGCACAAATCATTTTCCTCATAAATAGATGTTGTAGACATATTTATAAAAACTGTATTTTATTTTTAAATATGGCGGCTAAAAAATTGACTTTTCTTAAACGCGCGCATGCGCGAAAAATGGCGGCCATAGACTAGCTACTCTAGCTGTTGGTTTAGAAAAAATAAGAATGAGGTTGCATATAAACAGAAAATACAAAGAACAATGTTCAAAATGTTCGGACACCGTCCCCACCCTTGTAGCACTTTATATCCTATATCAATCGAACGGCATTGACCGTCTCATCATTTTATTGTACGACGGCGAAGCTGAAATATGCATCCGAAAAAAGTTATATCGACATGAACTAGCCGAAATCAGTCACAATTATATTGCCATCTACTACAATTATCCCTTGTAGCACTATAAAACCTATATCAATCGAACGGCCTTGACCGTCTCATCATTTTATTGTACGACGGCGAAGCTGAAATATGCGTCCGAAAAAAGTTATATCGACATGAAGTTGCCGAAATCAGTCACAATTATGTTTCCATTTACTACAATTATTCCTTGTAGCACTATAAAACCTAACGAATTAGTCACAGCATCAATACCAGATTATTACCAAACTGAAAGATACCAAGTGCTCGCCTTCCGCAAGCCTCCGCCTACGGTCTTTGGAAATCGGCATCGGGATCCCGGCGGCGGCGGGGGCGTGAGGGTCTTTCCCTCTCGCGCTCGTGGTCGGCCGCCTCCTTCTCCTTCTTACTGCTTTGCAGAAAAAGGCGACCGACCGTCACCCCTCCTCGCTCCGGACAATGGCCTGTACCAGGGTCGGACGCGAGAGGCCGCCGTCGCCGATAGCCTCCACGAGGACACAGCGGTGTTCCGCCCAAGCAAAGCACACCTCCACAGTGTGCTCCGGGCCATCCACACAGTGGCGACACCCGGGCGTCCTTTCTGCCTGATTCTGATGCAGTCACCTCCCGAACTTTCGGCGTCCGGTGAGGACCTGCGTCATATGGAATTTGAGGACGCTATAATCTCTTTCTAACCACACCTCAAAGAGGGGACTGGGTTGCGACAATCGGAGTCGCCATGCCACCCTGAGATCCCGCCGGAAATCTGTCCGCCATACCTCGACTTGCATCTCTACGCGCAAATCGTGCCTGCATGCAAGGACTGTTGCCTCCAGATCTCACGGTGGCAGGCCAGCAAGGAGGTTCACCGCTTCGCGGGAGATCGTGCGGTGGTATCCCCGAACCATTCGGATGACCATGACCCTCTGCAAGCATTCAGCTTGGCCACCGGTGGCTTACCCAGCGACGGCGCCCGTAAAGGCCCACGGACCGAATGATCCCCGCGTTTAGCCTCCGGTAGGGGGCGTCTGGATCTCTTAGGTTATGTAGGCGCCGCTTCAGGGCAGCCCCAGTCCTTTCCAGTTTGGGAGCCAGACGTTGGAAGTGCTCGGTTAACCTGGTGGTGACGCGGTCCGAGGACCATGAAAGCATGTGGCCTCGGACTTGTGCAATGCCACCTCGAGTCACAATTGCTGGATCCTGCATATGACTGTCGCAACCCCGCGTGTCGCTGTCCTGAACATTAGGGGAATGCAGAAAGTAGATGAAGAAGACAGGAAGTGAGATGACATGTGTCGTATAGTACTTTTTTCGTGATGCTACTCCAAGGAACTTGTATACTCTATAAGAAGTTCTGCTATAATTACAATATTGCGCGATGCTCTGCGCATGCGGCCCTTATGATTACTATGCTATCTTGCTCACCTATAGTTTCTTTGGACTCTGAACATATTTAAACTGAAAAACTTACAATTATAATTGTAGTAGGTGGGAACATAAATGTGACTGATTTGGGCTACTTCATGTCGATATAACTTTTTTCGGACGCATATTTCAGCTTCGCCGTCATACAATAAAATGATGAGACGGTCAAGGCCGTTCGATTGATATAGGTTTTATAGTTCTACAAGGGATAATTGTAGTAGATGGGAACATTAATTGTGACCGATTTCGACTACTTCATGTCGATATAACTTTTTTCGGATGCATATTTCAGCTTCGCTGTCATACAATAAAATGATGAAACGGTCTAGCCGTTCGATTGATATAGGTTATAAAGTGCTACAAGGGTGGGGACGTTTTGAACATTGTTCTTTGATAAAAGATTTAATTAATTAAATATGTAAAATTTTAAATCGTTTATTTAAACACGAAATTCCATGAAATAAGTAAGTAAAACACTAATTTATGCTATTGAACGCAATAACAAATTTTATTCTTTTTTGTCTTAAAACTCTTTTTGACAAAAAAGAGGTTAAACAATAAGGTTCTAACTACATTACCGCACATGTGCATAATAGTAATCAAAATGTCACAGTTTGGTAACGAACCCCTTTATATACCTAAGTGCAGTGCAATAATAGCCACTTTATGAGCAAGTGTGTCGAAAATTATTGTACATGGACCGATTGACTACGGTACCCCTTGGCAAAACTAGTGTGAGATGGCTATTGCTTCTGATTGCTGTTACGTCTACCAAAGATCTTTAAATCACAACCGGGACCATTAGCTGAAGGTGCTTTCCGAGGCGCGGAGGAGTCTTGGTATACATTCGACAGTCACTATGAAATGTCTACATAAACTCTAAATGTGCTAACCAATACTGCTTCTATATCTGCGTTAAGTCTAACGAATTCCTAATAGTTGCTAATACTGGACTTTGAGAATGCTTGAAAGAGTTATCGCAGCTCTGGATCGCAAAAAGCATCTGAAGAAACACGGGTTTTTTATATTAATAAGAAATTACATTAGTAAGAAATCGTTCTCTGTGCTATAGGGCTAATCTGGCTCTGGGCGGAATGAGAGGGCTTGTCAGTCTTTTACTGACTAAAACCACACCTGAGTCTTTCCTCGTTGCTCGGAACGAGAAAAGAAAAGAAGCTAAACAACAAGCTGCAATGAAACAATAACTCCTCACTGTCATAGCCAAGGATTCACAAAAACTGAAAAAGCGTTTGATTTCTTGCCAAGTAAAAAATTGGTATTTCGTTTATTCATTGAGAATATTGTAAAGCATGAGGAGCTCGTGGCTAGATAATAACAGCCGCACAGGTCGATCTTCAAGGTTAAGCAACGCTTGCCGAGGTTAGTCTGTGGATGGGTGACCATCTTAACATAACGAGTTTCCTCCGTGCCTCGGAAAGCATGTTAAGCCGTAGGTCCCAGCTGTCATTTGTAGATCTTTGGCAGTCGTTATGGATAGCCAGAAGCCAGTAAATCTGACTCCAGTCTAGCCATGAAGTACCGTGTTACCCCAGTTAATGGGTTGTGTAGGTCTGGTAGGCAGCCACTCCTCGTAAAATACTGGTATTCAGCTAAATCCAGCTTGACTGGAAGCCGACCCCAAAATAGTCGGGAAAAGGCTAAGCAGATGATGATGATTGTAAAGCATCAGTAACTTTAATTGTTATAATGAATTAATATAAATACTTAGTATATTTATTTATATCTATTATATCGTGATAGTAGCGTAGGCGTGTCCCTTAAATGTTAGGAGGTAATAAAAAAATAGACATGTTATGGTATTTTCACATTTTAATTTATTTAACGTAGTTATAACCAATACAATAATGCAATTCGGTTTTACAATGCACCCCTTAAAACAACCGCACTCCGGGAGTTATGCACCCTTTAAATTCAAAGCGATAAAAGATACATTTCACAGGTGGTTTTGGCATTTTACCATCGATATGTCGATGTGTATGTATGCAGTATGCTCTTAGACAGGAAGCCAGTAACATAGGTAATAAAGTAATAATTAAAAACGACCATTTTTAAAAACAAGATTTGCTCTTGGCCCACATTACTTGGGAACGACGCAACACGATTTTTTCTTCTATTCTGTCACAAAATAATGAAAAAAAATATTAAAATTTTAAGAAAATCAGTCATTACCTTGTTTTTAAAAAGAGTGGTATTGTTGTAATCGGGGACCCAAGCCCTACCAGCTTTGACCTTTGTTATTCCCTAAATCCCGGGGCACTAAACTAAAGTCAAGCCTAACTATCTACCTACATATCTCATCATCAACATCATTTCAGCCGAAAACCGTTCACTGTTCTACATAGACCTCCCCCAAGGGTCGCCACAACGACATGTCCTGTGCGTCTCGCATCTATTGGATACCCGTGAGCCACACCAGGTCATCGTTCCAACTTGTGGGAGATAAAAAAATTAGATCTATTGACACAACGAGAGAAGAAACCCCAACACCACAAAAACACAGCAAAAATTCAATAAATTGAAAAACAAATGTCTTGTAACATCTTTAATTAAGATTTTTTCAGTTTTACAACTATACAGGCTGTGTGTAACAATAATTTGGTAACTCTAAATAACAAAACCTTACACATTTATATTCATCTTATTCTAAATATCTTATTTCAAATATATACACCTTAAAATTATTTTTTACAATTTTATAAATCACATATTGGCTCACTGATATCGTGATAATGTCTATAATAACAGTAATCAATTATACATGGTATCAGAGCCATTACTAGGTAACTTGAACATTTTAAACTTAATCAAAACCAGTATAACCCATTCTTTCACTCATCCGTTTTTAGGATAAAGTTTCGTATAACTTTCTTCAGAGCTGATTAATAAAGGGCTTGTAGGTACGCTTTGGTTCAAATTCCAATAAGCTAAATCTGCAAATGACCTCAATTCTATGTATTCGCAGTTTTCAGATGAATGTTTTATACCCATGGTATCCTTTACGGTCTTCACCGCTAAATACATATATGCCATACGCTGTCAATCCGGAGAGGAATTCTGCAAAGTAAAATAAGTATCATTGATGTGATATCAAGTCAATTTTACTCCTAAAAGAGTTGGTCGTACACCATTACCTTAACCAGTGGAATCATTCGAAAGAGTAACTATAGCCCTGGAATGCAAAAGGCAACTGAAGGAACAACGAAGGGTTTTAATCAATAAAAAAAATCTGACACTATCTCTTCTAATCTGACGCTCCCTCTTCACCCGGAGCGAGAGAAGTTATCTGACAAGTAATTTCACACCCAAAAAAAGGAATCTATACTGATTCCACCGCTGGGATATCTCTCCTCTCTCTCTCAACTGTTAATAATTTGATTAGTCTCAAAACTGTACCTAATAGATGAACTGTGTTTCTGTTAGAGGACCATTGAAATACAGCACATTAAACCTGCTGTAAGACTTATAAAACATGTCATCTCATACTATTATTCTTGAATATTATTGTAATGAACAAAGCAAGTACACATCCATTGTTATAATTTGAGATGACCATGGATTACGTATGATATATCATCAGCCTCCACCAAATATCGCCACAATGACCGACCTTACGCGTCTTGCATCCCGTGCAAGATTTCCGTCACCGTTACCAGGTCGTCGGTCCAAAGGTTCTAACGCTGTATCTTCTGGTACGTGATTGCCACTCCAGAACCTTACGGTCCTAACGACCATCTTTTCTGCGATCAATCATTTTGCTAACTGCCACTTAGTTTGGCGAATGTTTAGGCTTTGACCGTAACCCATAAAGTACGATATAACGTACTAAGATACAGTATTATATTGTCCTTTTGAGTACAAAACGACTTTCTACCTGTCTCTTCTACACCCGTATGAACTAAACCAAATTAAACATCCGGAATACTCTACCTTATCTCCTTTCGCATCTATATGTCTTCAGCAAATTTGTCCAGCAAGAGATTGAAGTTGTATTTCTCATTCAGCATTATGATCCATACAAACAATGTGTTCTTTTTCCATGTATGCTTTATGTATTTTTTACAAATTCATTATAACACTGATGTAATAATATTATCTAAAAAAGTTCGTAACAAAGAGACATACAAAATCGACTAAAATGATTAATTTTATGTATTCTGACATACTCATTTAATTTAACATTTTTAACAGTACATTATTTACAAATAAATGTTTTTTTCATTTAGTATTAGGCCAAAAGAAGGTTCTTTTGGCCTAATACTAAATGAAATAAGCATTTATTTGAAAATATACAGGTGAATATATTCCACAATGAGATAGGCAGAATTAAACCATACACATTTTGTCAAACATCGTGTATTTTTAATATTTGACAAATGCATATTTCCCTATCCTTAAACTACAATACAACAACCTTACATACATAGGTATTTTTTTATCATTATTAGACTATATGCAATGAACCAGTGTACAGATATAGACAAAATCTTACAATTTATTGATAAGCAAGCCTACCTGATTTTATGTGACAATGCTAACGCTAAATGTAAAAGGACTACCACACGCACAAACTTCACAGTTTAAAATAAAACAACCGTGCGTATGGTATTCCATTACGAAAGTTTTATTAATATTTGCATTCACTAAAACTTTGCATGTTCCAGATCATTATAAATCTATCTTTTTTGGAGGGCCTGGTAAAAACCTACCTCAGGCACCGGACTCCTATAATAGTGTAAGATATAATTATAGTCACAAAGATTGTTAACTTTCAAAAAACATAGAGGAGAAAAGTAAATTAATAAATTGAATTGAACCTTGCAAATATCACCCGAAAAGTGAGCCTGCAGAGTCACAAATAGCAAACATATGCTCACAGTACAACAACTATTACATTTGAAAGAAATATCTATAAAAATAGCAGTAATTTTAATTCTATCTGCTAATAAAGATTTTCTGAAATGACGCATACTAATTAGCAGTATCTACTATAAATTTACATTTCTAAAAACCCTTATCAGCTCTTAATATAAATTTGAACTTTATGGAAAGGTTTTTTGTCTTAAGTTAAAATCGATTGTAATTTATCCAGAATTCCTGTCGTGCTATCCAGTTATATTTGCCGTTATATTTTCCGTTATAGCAGTTATATTTGCCGTCCACGCGTCCGTCCAATTCGCATGAGCCTCGTACGATTCGGAATCGCTGGAGCCAATGTCATCGCTTAGTAGTAACATTTTTCTGATTACTAGCTTTATCGAGGGGTATACAAAATATACCACAGTCGATATGGCACCGCCGAATAGGAGTCTGCAAAGTAAATAATACGAGCCTTAGACTTTTAATTTGCTTTAAGGGGGATGCTTCAGGTTAGCCCGCGACATTCAAATTTTCTTACGTTTTTTGCAATTTGCAAGGCAGTGGTAGGTTGTATGAAGTTAAAATACTTAAGCGACTGTAAAACGTAACTAGTTACATAATTATAACCATAAAAATCATCAATACAAGTCTCCAAGCTCACTTAGTTGCAGGAACGTTTTTGACCTCGAAAAACTCGTTCCTACACTTAGGTGAGAAAGAAAATTTGAATTTCGCGGGCTACCTGAAGCATTCACCTTAAGTGAAAATGGCAGTAACTTAAAGGACACTGGACAAAATTATACAGTAAGTAATCCTGAAGTATAAGGCCTAACTTTTATGATAATTAAAAAAAATAATGACTTAACGTTTGAATCCCCAACCGGTCCTATGATACGGCGCAGTTATTGTTTTACTATTGTGTCTCGTTTCGCGGGTATCTGAGTAACTACTACGAGTACACCTACGTGAATAAATATACCGTAATTTAAAAGTTTAATTTCTAGTGTCATAAGTACACAAAAAAACAAGTGAATTGTGTTGGAGTGAAAAGTGTTATCAAATATGCTTTCCAACTATAATTGTACATTGATTGCATAGTATCTAACTATAATTGTGCATTGATTGCATAGCCAAGTCTCTTTTGATAAAAAAAATAAGTAGGTATAAAATTATTACTGCAGTAAGCTTGCAGTAAGATATAAAGTACCTATTAATGAAACTGATATCAATGAGGAGCTCGTGGCTAGATAATAACAGCCGCACGGGTCGATCTTTAAGGTTAAGCAACGATTGCCAAGGTTGGTCTGGTCTGTGGATGGGTGACCATCTTAACAAACCGAGTTTCCTTCGTGCCTCGGAAAGCACGTTAAGCCGTAGATCCCGGCTGTCATTTGTAGATCTTTGGCAGTCGTTACGGAGAGTCAGAAGCCAGTAAATCTAACTCCAGTCTTGCCATGAAGTACAGTGTTATCCAGTTAATGGGTTGTGGAAGTCTGATAGGCAGCCGCTGCTCGTAAAATACTTGTATTCTGCTAAATCCGGCTTGATTGGAAGCCGACCCCAATCAAGTCGGGAAAAGGCTAGGTAGATGAATGAAACTGATATCAATAAAACAATCTTGGAATAGCGATTCTGAGTATCATCTTAAATCGTTAAAATAAAAACAGCGAATAGACACTTCAGGAAAGTCAGTTTGAAATTTGTATCGATGAAAAAAAACGAAAAATAAATAAGTTGGCTATTTACTTTGAAAGTTGCAGTGCAACGTACAACGATCTGTAGACCGAAGATGCTTGCCTCAAATATAGGGCCGGAAATTCTGTCGTTGCTCAGATATTTTAAGACAAAAGACTAATATGAAATCTTTGTTTCTAAAACTCTTGACAAAGGGGCACTTTACTCTAAACTACTTCATATTTGCGTCTTCTACCTAAACCCATCAATAGCCTCCAATATCCTTTAAAGAACAGGTCATTTATGCAAATAAAGAAGAAATATCTACCATTCTGGTCACTCTACGTATTCCAGGAACTCCTTATGCTTCACTGTATTATTTACGAGTATTAATGTTTTAACTGTCGTTGTTGCATTGTAAACATTACCGTCGTAAACTTCTCGTAAAAACTTTGTGGTCCAAAAAACTGAAAATGCAAAAGCTCCAAGCAGAAGAACGCTGTAAGAAAATGTGAAAAGCTGTGTTAACACGTCTACTGTGTATATTATATCGGTGTTTTTTTTCCAATCTATGGGTGAACAAAGGTGTGGTTCTGTTATTGCAATTATGACAGCGGTGAAAATACGTACCATGTTTATCGGAAAAAAATGATGACATATTAATTTATAACATAATATTACAGATGTGTTGATAAATAGCTGATTGAAAGCAGTTATTTGAAAAACTAGATTGGTTACTTACACGTTTTATTTACAAAATAATTAATTCTTAAATCTGAATAGTATTATACTAATTACTATAAGACTTATAATACTAGCTTACTCTAATTTAAAATACGATAATTTATAAATGAAATAAAGTAACCTACAAATAGTTAAATACTACTACTTCTACGTTGGCTTTTCACCAAATGGTAAGTTATGCATTATCTCTACATTTTCATCTTTACTTCCTGTTACATAATTTATTTACAAAAATTAACATCTTAAGCAAGACGAAAGCATGGTAATGACTAGTTCCTTTGGATTGCCTACTCTGTTTTACGCTTTTTACCTTTCGCAAAATTAAGTTTTCTTTCCAATTACCCCACCAACCCTATGCCAACTTCAAGCCCCAAGTAATAATCGGCTGTGCAATTTCAAAACCTAGTATCTGACAAATCTAAAAAATAGCGTGTTTTTGCATTTTTCGACCTTATAGACCACTCTCCACATACTAGGATAGCAAAAACTCCCAAAAACAAGTCAATAACGAAATTACACAAAGTTGGAAACCTAGTATCTACAGTAAACGTTTTCAAAATGCAAAAATTACACGATTAAAACATAGTATCTAACATCAACCATTTTAAAAACCTAGCAAGTGCTTGTAGTTAACTGCTCCTCTACGTACATATTTTGTGATAGACGCATTAAAACTATTTTATTTTAAAACCTGTTATGTACCTCAAATTTTGCAATGACTCCCAAGAAGATACGACTAATATTATTGAAACGGCAAGCTGTCAAAGATATGAAATCGTTTTTCGGCTCTCCTGTAAAATTTGGTTTTATGCAGATACTGGGTTTTGATATTTCACAGCCGTAATAATAAATAATAATAATACTATAATATTACATCTGGAGAAAATACTGGTCATCACTTGTTCAATTTATAATAGCAGGTAAGAACATACAAATCAAATAAATGATTTTCACTTTTTTTTAATCCCTAGAAACAAATTTATTTAGATCACTACCGTACACTTATATTATATTTTTTATTAAAAATCGGAAAATAATCATATAATAATGGTTTTTTCGTTGTTACTGTGTCAATATTGTTATCGTAAACATCACGAACAAATTTTGTAGTCCAGAAAAGTGAAAATGCAAAAGCTCCAAGCGCAAGAAAACTGCAAAAAAATGTGAAAGACTGTATTACCACACCTTAAGTGTACTGAACCACGTTCAAGACCCTTCGCTGTCAATATTACAAAGCAATGATGACACCGATAAGTTTTGAACTTGGTTTAGAAGTGCTGAGCGTGTTCAGTTTCATTGAAATTTGCCCTTAAAGGACGGTTCACATCTGACGGAAAATGCGTCGAGCGTATCATCGGTCACGTCCACTCCGTCAAATTAGACCTTTAACATTAAGCGTCTAATCAGTTTATCCGTTCAGCATCTACAGAGCGGTACTTATTTATTTTTATTGTAAACTCAAGAAATAGAAGTTGTTAGAACAGTCGCTATATTTTTTTTGTCGCTAGACAGATAATTTAAGCCAAGATCTAGCAAAAAAGTCTACCTAAGTCCTCACTAGACCGACAATGCGTTGACGGAAACGGAATAGACGATGTACTTTCGACGCACTAACGTATCATCGGTTGAGTGTGAACGGTCAAGTGTTTTTCTATACATTTGTCTGTTCTGGCGTTACGCGACCGATAATACGCGACGCATGTTCCGTCAGATA
This sequence comes from Mythimna separata, assembly GCA_030763345.1. Lineage (NCBI taxonomy): Eukaryota > Metazoa > Arthropoda > Insecta > Lepidoptera > Noctuidae > Mythimna > Mythimna separata. The sequence continues at coordinate 14,220,296 of CM061180.1, forward strand.
TGAACCTTCCCTTAATCCTTTACGTGCCTTTCATGTGGTTTGTTGGTTTTATTAATCTAGTAGCAAACTAACTGCTTGAAATATAATGTTGGTTTATACGGTGTTTTTTTTTTTCTCTTAATCGGACAAATACACAACACAGCTACAAATAAATTAAAATTAAAATATTTTTAAGGGAGAAGGAAATTTGCTAACTAAACTTTCAGGCGTATTCATAAAATCTTTGAACTGTTTAGCTTGATAATAGAAAAAGTATTTTAATAATATAATTTCTTTAGCAGCTGATAAACAGTTCAATTTTTTTATGAATAAGACTATGAAAAGTAAAACTAATTTGTAAAAATCTATTTTATCTAATAAACCAAAATAGGCACACTTATATCATATAAATGAAAACGTATATTTTAATTAATGCTAGTGCGTTTCTATAACACAAAAACGTTTGAATTTCTATCTTACGCAAAGAATTACTTGAAGTACTTATTATGTTACGTGACCGTCTATGAAATTCTTCAAATACTATTGATATAAGAGTAAAATTACTTTGTACTTAATGTATTTCTTTTCAAAGTTTTGAATACTCTACGTCTAATGTCTGTTCTATAATTAATAGGTATAAATAAAAAAGGCTACGTTTCCATTTTTCTCTTGTCCATTAGTTACATTAACTGAAATTTCTGAAGAATTTTTATAATTATTCAAAGTCGGAAAAATAAACACTATCGTCTGTTTTTTATACCCTGAAACTAAATTGATACAAGTAATGTCAAATAGGAAGGACGCCAGTTCTTTTGTATTGAAATGACATTTTAGTCTCCGGGTTTAAAAAACAGACGATAACTTATTGAATTTGTATTCATAAAAGTGTCATTTTCGCGATGGACAAGAGATAAATAATAATATCCTAAAATTAAGGAAAGATAACAAATGCCAAAGAAATACTCACAGTCCCACCGCCATTGTGTTTATCTGCCCTGTGTCCTTTCTCCGAGTCTTGCTAAAATAACTCTAACTCTTGCAAGATCTCATGTTAATACTTATATTCGTACTCAAAATGTTGTCGTTAAACTAATATTTGGCTCCTATTCTTCAAAGAAAATAGACAATCTGTTTCATTACATCATCTATTCAAGCCTAAAATTAATTATGAAATTCGGTTTTATTGTTTTTGATGAAACAATTATGCAATTATTTCCAAATGAAATTCTCACAAAGCAGTGGCTTCGTAAGCTGTTTTTTAATTCTTACTTCTGAATTTTTAAATTCTATTTGCTGGTTTTTAATTCTTCCTAATGAATTTTCGAATTCTATTTGCTAATTTTTAATTCTTTTTATTCTAAATTTCTTTTAATGGAACACACACTGCGTATGATGGTATACTATATAATGAGCTCTGTCGAAGGCATGTGTTGATACAATATGGGCCCGTGCCCAACGACTAAACCAAAATGGCGATGATGTTATGTTATGCAAACACAGGAAACAATAACACAAAATGTATCGACCATTGTAATTAAAACAGGTGACCGACTATGAAGTAATATTATAGGTACGATGATGTATACATCTGTATACAATAAAGAGTATTGTTTCTGTACTGGGCAAAGCTTTCTACGGTTCGTTTATGAGCAGCAGCTGGTGATAAACGTATCTAATCGGGCTGCAACGTTCCAGAACCTCTATAACTAATTAGAGAAAGTAAATTTACCTTCTAACCATACGATCTGGTCCAAAATCTAGGGAGCTCCCGTGCCTGAGTACTTCGAAGTCTGGGCATGTAGAAGAAGTCCGAAAAAAATGTATAGCGAGGATGGACTGGTAGTGGAAGCCTATGGCCGGGTCCACACTACAAGCCTAACGCGGTGGCGATGACGGGTGCGAAATATCAAACATATGAAACGCCCCTTTGCGTCCATAGTGCAGTGACTAAGGCGGGAGCCTAGCGCGACGGTCATGAGCGAGTTAGCGCGCGTAGTTTTCCAACGTTCCTATCCGCGCGTTATGGCCACACTACGGGCCTAGTCAACAGGCGATCTGATGCGCGGGTAGCGGTGATATCAAAACAGTTCGGTCGATCAGTTCGGTGATATACGTCGAACAGCTACAAGAGCTCGCGCGTCACTGTGGCCACCGCACGCCCCCGCTCACCGCGCCCGCCTAGGCTCCAGTCACCGCGCATTCAGTGTGGACGCACCCTATGGATGCGTCCACAGTGAATGCGCGGTGGCGGGGGCCTGTGGCGGGTGCGACAAGCGATGCGGTATGGTGGCCACATTGACGCGCGAGCTGTTGTAGCTTTTGGACTTTATTCAGGGGTATTATTATATTACCATAATCAGCCTTGTATTGTTCCCACTGTTGGGACTCAAGCCGCTGCTCTAACGCCGAGAGCGACAAGACCGAACTGGTTTGATATCACCGCTACCCGCGCATCAGATCGCCTGTTGACTAGGCCCGTAGTGCGGCCATAACGCGCGGATAGGAACGTTGGAAAACTACGCGCGCTAACTCGCTCATGACCGTCGCGCTAAGCGGGGTCCACACTACAAGCCTAACGCGGTTGCGATGACGGGTGCGAAATATCAAACATATGAAACGCCCCTTTGCGTCCATAGTGCAGTGACTAAGGCGGGAGCCTAGCGCGACGGTCATGAGCGAGTTAGCGCGCGTAGCTTTCCAACGTTCCTATCCGCGCGTTATGGCCGCACTACGGGCTTAGTCAACAGGCGATCTGATGCGCGTGTAGCGGTGATATCAAACCAATTCGGTCTTGTCGCTCGGCGTTAGAGCAGCGGCTTGAGTCCCAACAGTGGGAACAATACAAGGCCGATTATGGTAATATAATAATACCCCTGAATAAAGTCCAAAAGCTACAACAGCTCGCGCGTCAATGTGGCCACCATACCGCATCGCTTGTCGCACCCGCCACAGGCCCCCGCCACCGCGCATTCACTGTGGACGCACCCCTAGGCTCCCGCCTTAGTCACTGCACTATGGACGCAAAGGGGCGTTTCATATGTTTGATATTTCGCACCCGTCATCGCAACCGCGTTAGGCTTGTAGTGTGGACCCGGCCTATGGGTGCGTCCACAGTGAATGCGCGGTGGCGGGGGCCTGTGGCGGGTGCGACAAGCGATGCGGTATGGTGGCCACATTGACGCGCGAGCTGTTGTAGCTTTTGGACTTTATTTAGGGGTATTATTATATTACCATAATCGGCCTTGTAATGTTCCCACTGTTGGGACTCAAGCCGCCGCTCTAACGCCGAGCGACAAGACCGAACTGGTTTGATATGACCGCTACCCGCGCATCAGATCGCCTGTTGACTAGGCCCGTAGTGTGGCCATAACGCGCGGATAGGAACGTTGGAAAACTACGCGCGCTAACTCGCTCATGACCGTCGCGCTAAGCTCCCGCCTTAGTCACTGCACTATGGACGCAAAGGGGCGTTTCATATGTTTGATATTTCGCACCCGTCATCGCAACCGCGTTAGGGTGCGTCCACACTGAATGCGCGGTGACTGGAGCCTAGGCGGGCGCGGTGAGCGGGGGCGTGCGGTGGCCACAGTGACGCGCGAGTTCTTGTAGCTTTTCGACGTATATCACCCAACTGATCGACCGAACTGTTTTGATATCATCGCTACCCGCGCATTAGGTCGCTTGTTGACTAGGCCCGTAGTGCGGCCATAACGCGCGGATAGGAACGTTGGAAAACTACGCGCGCTAACTCGCTCATGACTGTCGCGCTAGGCTCCCGCCTTAGTCACTGCACTATGGACGCAAAGGGGCGTTTCATATGTTTGATATTTCGCACCCGTCATCGCCACCGCGTTAGGCTTGTAGTGTGGACCCGGCCTATGGCATTATGTCAACCTTCATTTATACTCGTATATCTTTTTCTTCAGCAGGTATGTTCAAGAGAATTATCGCAACCCAAAAACACACATGGAAACCGACGGAACGCAGGTAGGTTTTAATCGGTAAAAGTCTGGAAGTCCCTCTTACTCCATACAACTGAGAGGAGATAAGTATTTGATGACTTTTCATCCCAAAAAAGCATCTTTGTGTTGCATGAAGTTGTTTCTAATGAAAGCGACAGATAGCGACTTTTTTTTACTACCAAAATCGCCTTCTCCACTTTCTTCATCTAAACCACATAACGGATTTTAATGTGGTCTTCATAATAAAAAGATTGACAAGCGATGAAGGTTTGTGTATTTAATTTGTACACTACGCGAAGCCAGCGATTTTGCCAGTGATGACAATTATAGCTCTGATACGTCTGATCGCTTACAATGTCATTACTGATGAGAAGAGTTTTCGGAACATAGGAGCATCTATATCATATCTTTGAGCATAGGAGTTTCATGCGTGATCACTCATTCCTGATGCAGATATCCGCAGGAGAACCAAAGTTAAATGAGAAGTCCTATGTCCATTAAAAAAGAAACTAAACTTATGGGGAAACTATATTGGGGGATGCATACACAAACATTTAAACTAACATACAGAAAACGCCCATTAATATTAAATTGAAAGCCAATACTAATACTGAAAATGTTTAATTTATTAAAAACCAAAGTTTTAACAAGTAACATTTTATACAAGTTCTTGAACAATGCTTAGGCCCACTTGGAGTAGGTACATATCAATTAACGTATTTAAAACATAATTTTGATTCTTTCGTCTTTAGAAGATTTATCGCAATAGATTGACAAATTTAAAGTCGTGTGAGCCTTATAGCACAAAAGGTGAGCGAAAAAAATGCACCTGTTTTTGAAATTTTGTTTATGAGGATAGTATGTAGGTAACCCTCATAAACAAAATTTCAAGTAAATATTTAGTCCGTCTGGCTAGGACCATTTTTCTCTGAGACGCGTGTAAGTTTACTTTAATGAACAGGAAATATCTAAATCGATTATTCTTTACAGCATTTAAAACTTCTAAGTCAACGTGCAAAAAGTGCACCGAATTGATTTTGAGAAAACTGCTTCGGTCAGCTAAGACAGTGTCGCAGTTTTGGTATCGATTCTTTATAAAAAACTTATCTCCGCAACTAAAGTTTCTCACATCATCATTATGGGATTGTATAAAAGTGCACGATGTAGTGACGGTAAAGCTTGGAGACTTTTTTGTCTGCGGGTTCGGTCGTAGTCGCATCGCTTTCGCTCTCATGTCTATCTACCAAATCTCGGCAAGGCGATAGCGACAGAGATAAAAAAGTTGCTAGGCTAGTAAGTTGCTCATGTACTCCCTAATTTATTTAACAAAAAGTCTACATTTTTTTTTTTTGTAACAGCCACTATCTTACCAATACATTTCGAGTAGGTACATTGTTCTTTAAATGAGCATTGTAAGCGTCTTCAACAGCTGAGACGATTGTTATATTGTAAGGTACCTAATGTTATAACATGTATAACTGTTTTACATAACATTCACTTTGTTAAAACACTATAACGACTCTTTTATTAGGTAGGAACATAATTAGTACCGTATAACAATACCCCGGAGCATAAAGTAACAAATATCATAATTCGATGAGTTTCCGCAGATCATCCAACTAGTTTTCCTGACATCAATTTGAGGATCCTTTCATCGCCTAAAAGTAAAAAAAAATATCAGACGTGGGTTAGTTTCTAAAAAGAAAATTAGTAGGTACTCAAAAAATACTAAATTATTAATTATTGTGTGGTTCACCAGTGTCTTTAGTTACTATTCCGCTTTTATTAGACTACACAAGTAAGATATTGGCAACTTAATCAGAGGTGGTGAAATAGGCCCTTAGGGCCTGTTTCACAATGTCCGAGTAGGCACTACTCACTGAATAAATTCAAAAATGGAACAGAATTTGTATGAAATTATCTGCCCAGTAAGATATTGGCAACTTAATCATAGGTGGTGAAACAGGCCCTTTTAGTGTGATATTTGTTATATAGCAGATCCTTCCTTAATTGACTATCCCTTTTTGCCCACGTGGAATTAAACGATCATCAACCAAGTAGTCCAGTCATTATAGTACTTTCACCTCGGAAGTCGAGATACCCAGCTGTAAGTCTGTAAATACTTGTATATTGACACCCCAAAAGTTGTTTTAAAACCTACATATATTATGGTAGGGTGTACGCAACTATTAAATTTCAAGGTCAAAGAGCCTAAAAATCGTTTTTTTTGCGCTTTTTTTGTAAATATCTCATTTCCTAAAGGTTTTTTGCTATTTGTATATTGTAGAATACAAAATTCTCTACAAATTTTGTATAAAAACTTTTTCCTACGGCGAACCGTTTTCGAGATAGAGAGCGGAGAGCGCACGGTCACAGCATCACTTCAGGTCAACTGGCTCCTCCGGTCGAGAACGCGCCATATAAGTTGATACTATCGATAAATCAAGGATTATAAATATTTGTCAATTTTTATTAACTATTATATTATATTTTATGATTTTTTTTCCTAACCTATCCACTTTTTATTCAGTATTCATTTATTTAACACCACTTACCTGGCGTGTCAGACGTTTACTGACTAAAGCCCACTCCTGTTCCTTCTTTGCCTTTGTTCTAGGGCCCCAGTCAGTGTACCCTTTCACATACCCCATGGCCCCAGTGGATTTCGACCCTGCTGAAATGTTCTTGAAGTACGCATAGATCATTACGCGTTGTCGACGACTTGAGCGCAATCCGGATGGTAATTGGACGACAGGACGGCAACTGCGGCGTACTGAACTGAACTCACTTACTGAGAATAATTAGTTTCTCTTACTATGCTATGCTTTTTTTAACTTAAATATCTCTATCTTTCTTTTATTTTCAAAGTAAATAACTAGGGTATGTCATTCATTAATAGAAATTGTAGCAAGAACCTATTTTGGGCACGTAGGAAAAGAGGTTACTGTTAACAATAATTTAAGAAATTAGTTTCTTGTTTTGAACTTGTATGGATATTATTTTTTTGTGGCTGGTTTTAATAAAGTAGTATACTATTTTGGAATCTTGATTAGTTGCACCAATTTTTAAAAAAACTTGCCATAGTAGTGTTCATACTTTTTTTTACACCAGGACAAGCTAAAGTTGGCTAAAAGTAAAAATCTTCAATAAATTTGGGTAATCACATAAGTTTCATTCATTTTTGTGAAAAATCTAGACAAATTCTGGTTTTTTTAAGAATAGCAGTAGATAGCACTTTTATTCAGGTTGTCGCTATAAAAAAAGAACAGCAATATTTAAACAACTGTGGTAATGGTAGAGGAAAATATCACAACAGATCTAAATTTGAAAAGAATTTATTTGTGTTATTTCACTTATTACTTAAAAAATAATTGTGTGATATTTTTTTTGTATTTTTCTCCGAATAGTCACGACTATTCAGATAAATATTTATAATCATTGATTTATCGATATTTCATTAACATTATGGCGCGTTTTCGACCGGAGGCACCAGTTGACCTAAAGTGATGCTGTGACCGCGCGGTCCTATATCTCGAAAACGGTTCACCGTAGGAAAAAGTTTTTTATAAAACCTACAGAAAATGAGATATTTACAAAAAACGCGCAAAAAAACGATTTTTGTGACCTTTGACCATGAAATTTAATAGTTGCGTACACCCTACCATATGTAGGTTTTAAGACTACTTTTAGGGTGTCAATATACAACTATTTACAGACTAACAGCTGGGTATCTCGAATTCCGAGATTCTTACCTTAATTAAGCTTAAATGACTGGACTAAAGGGAACATATTCCTCGAACAAAAGTATCCCACCCATGTACAAAATTATATCCAATTCCATTGAGTCGTTTGAATGTGGAGGAGTAACAAACATACACTCGTACATATATACAAACTGTCATCTTTCTAATGTTAGTGTAATTTTAGTTATTTACTTAATCCAGTAAGGTTTCCCACAGGAACTGCATTGTTTTGGCGATCCATGTCCAGAAGATACTTTCCACCCAGGAAAACAGTGATCATTAGGGCAGCGGATAGAAGAGCACTGAAAAAATACAAGAAATAAGAAACAATTTATGTTGAAATTACACAAACATATACAACATGTAAAATAACTATATTAACGCACATCCTCTTGGGGGGTCATTGTATTTAGGTATGTTCGCATATTTCGTCAAAATGTATGCAGCTGATTAATTATTTTTGCTCGATTTCAGGTTTGGTCCCATAGTTAATCATATGATGAATATAATGACCCCCCAAGAGGATTTGCGTTAATTATGTTACATGTTGTATGAAACTCCTACACCATACTTTTTATATATATACACAAAGTCTGAGGCATGAATTCCTCACTTCATTCAGGTTTCTATATTAACCCACTCCTATAGCTCGGTAAACCTCACTTTCGTTCGGGAATAAAACTTAAGGATCCAGCGGAGATCGCTCGCTACTTCGAGTTGAGATGACAATAAAATACGTTCGCGGTATATTGCTATCTTTGTTTGGCAAAAACAAATGCGAAATTGCATATGTGTGTTTACGTGTGAGTCGGACAATCTTCACAGCATAATATAGAACAGTTTTGAACTTGACAAAACAATTCCATCAAAAACACAGCTTGTAAAAAAACTCAAGTCTCGCAACACTACTCTTCTACCGTAAAAATATGTGAGATCCATGTTATACCAAGTCAAAATATCTTGTATGTTTTAAATAAATGAATTTAGCTTTGTAATCGCATGAAAACACAATGTATCTCAAAAGTAATTAAGTAAATCGTTTAGTGCGATTACCAAGTCAAATCTTAAAAATTTAACTTTGTAATCCTATACATTTATATGGGATTACTAAGTTATATATGCAGTTGGTGTATCTAGAAAACTAGGCCGAAATTGTAAAATATTTTAATTTTCCCTTGGTTTGTACAGTAAACACTAATTGTAATCAAAATTTGAAACTTCTGTCTCTATGTCTGCTAAAAGTACCTTAGACTTTTTATGTTCGTTCAGTCAGTGAGTGACAAAATTTAGAAACTTTGATAAGAAAATTTAATGAAATTTGAAATATATCGTCTTTTTATGAAGCCTGCTTGATCTAGTTTCGTCCACAACGAATTTATAAGAGGTTGGAAATGGCTCGAAATGTTTCGAGAAATTGATGCCACTTTTTTGCGTGACTTGGTGGGTGGGACACTACCGTGCCCCCAGATTACCTATGCTCCATTGAAGCAATAGGGTCGTCACTCTTAATGTTATCCTAAAAATAAATTTAATGCAAAAAAAGTGTTCTGTAGTGATCAATCTATCGAATGGAAATCAATAATATTTTTATTTTACGTGGGCCTACATGGACACTTATGAAACGTCAGAATCTAGTGCGTAGTTCCAATTCGTCGTTTCCTATTGAGAAGAACCGGCAAGAAACTTCATGGTTACTCTTTTCAAAAAAATATTGGGTTTACAATATTTCCATACTAGCTGTGTCCGCGACTTCGTTCGCGTGGATGACAAAACTTATCAATAAGTTTTTAGTGTAGTACCTTCACTTCTATGTATATCAATAAATAAACAAAATCCCTAAAAAATAATATCTACATAATTATACGAATGACTAATCTTACCTAAGAAAACTAAAATACCTTACGTTATAAAATAAAAATAAATAAAAAATAAAAATGCCCTTTATTCCACTAAGTGTTTACAATTTTGATAACTTATTTATGTATGAAAAACCATTAAGAAAATACAAATCTGCTCGTGCCCTGAATCTGGTTATTATAAATAGGTTTCGTCATTTGTTTTCCTATTCTGGTTCATCCTCGCTAATCGTAGCGGTCGCCTCTGCGGCGTAGGCCTCCCCTAAATCGCTCCACGCTTGTCTATCGCGCGCTTTCTGCATCCAGTTTGGTCCACAACGTTGGGTGAATATATCTCGCCATCTTTTTCTTTGTCTCCCTTGCTTTCTTTTCCCGTCTAGTGGAATCCACTCTGTCGCTCGCTTTGTCCATCTCGTACACTCCAATCTACACACATGTCCTGCCCAGTTCCATTTTAATAATCTTATTCTTTGCTTTACATCCGTTAATTTGGTTTTCCTTCGTATTATTTCATTTTTTATTTTGTCCAATTTCTTTATGCATAACATACTTCTTTCCATTTTCCTCTGGCATATTGCAATTTTTTCCTCATCTTCTCTTCTTAATGACCATGTTTGGCAACCGTATACAAGACAAGGAAGTATGGCAGTTTCATACACTTTCTTTTTTATATGTAAGCTTATTTCTTTACTTTTCATTATTTCTTTTAGTCCCCAGTACTTTCTCCATGCTAAAGCTATTCTTCTGTTTATCTCTTTTTCAATACAGTTTTCGAAAGACACCAATTGCCCTAGGTAGACATAATCATCAACAAATTCTATCTTTGCGTTCTCTATTATAACGTCCTGGTGCTCTCCGTTCGTAATTATTTTTGTTTTAGAGGCGTTGAGCGATAGACCGACTTTCTTACTTTCTATTGCCAATTCGGATATCATGCACTCTAGTTCAGTTGCAGTTTCAGCAAATACCACAATATCGTCTGCGAAGCGTAAATGACTGAGAAGTTCTCCATTCACTTGTATGCCCTTATTGTCCCACTCTAGGCACCTGAAAACTGACTCCAGTACCGCTGAAAATAATTTTGGTGATAACGGGTCACCTTGCCGGACACCTTTTTGTACAGGAAACTCTACTCCTTCTCTTTCTAATTTCACTTTAGCCCGACATTTGGAGTAAACGCTCTTGATTAAATTGATGTATTTTGCGTCTATTCCTTGGCGTGAAAGAGCTGTCCAAATTGCATCGTAATGTAGAGAGTCAAAAGCTTTCTGGTAATCGACAAAGCACATGTAAATAGTTTTCCCGTACTCGTTAGCCTTCTCTATTACTTGCGTAACTACCTGCAAATGGTCTGTTGTAGAGTATTTTTTACGAAATCCAGCCTGTTCGCATGGCTGATTCTCATCCAGGATTTTGGTGACTCTGTTCAGAATGACCTTAGAAAATATTTTGTAAAGGTTTGTCATAAGACTGATTGGCCTATAGTTTCCAAGTTCACTCCGATCTCCCTTTTTGTGCAGCAATGTGATTGTGGACTTTGACCACTGCTCTGGTGTTTTTTCTTCTCTGAGAATGTTATTGAACAGGAACTGTAGAGGTTTCAGTAGTGGGATGCATAGAGACTTCAAAACTTCGTTTGCAATATTGTCGCTGCCAGGAGTTTTATCATTTTTCTGCGTGAGTATTGCGTATTCGATTTCAGATGTAAGAAACCTTTCCGTTTCCAGTAAGATTGGGCCTCCCGATGTATTATGATCATAAAAGTTTCTTTGTAAATTAAGCTCGTTCATGTTGTTTTGTTGATCATTGGTGTATAGTTCTTTGTAGAAGCGTGTTGCTTCGTTAATTATGTCTGGACGACTAAAAAGTATGTTTCCACGTTTGTTTTTTATGTTTATAGCCCACTCATTCTTATCACTTAATTCTTTATATGCCTTACGCAAAGCCCCTGTTCGTTTAATCAACTTTTCCAGTGTATGTTGCCTATATTTCTTCTTCTCGCGCGATATATTTCTATTGATTTCCTTGCTAATTTGTGTGATTCTAAATATTATTTCTTTGGTTCGTTTCTCTTTGTATAGTAGTTTCCTTTGCTCTAATAGGTGTTTTGTTTCTTGACTTACATAGTGGTTTTTAGTTTTTTCTTTTTGAGGCAGTAGTTGCAATAGGTTTTTCATAACATTTTCGAATTTGTTGTATTGGTCTTGGATTTCTACTGTTGTACATAATGCTTTCATGAATTTATTTTCCCAAGATATTGCACTTTCTCCTGATACCAAGGGTAGGTTTCTGATATAGTTGACAGCTTTTATATGCGGCCTTTTATGTTTCAGTTTCACGTAAAGCTTGCACCTTATCATTCTGTGATCTGTATTGAAGTTAAAATTATTTATTATATCGAAATTATGTATGTTGTTAGATTTGTTCGTGAGTATGAAGTCTATTTCGTTGAAGTATCTTCCGTCTGGTGACCGCCATGTCCATTTCTTGTGAGACTTTCGATTGAACATTGTATTTACTATTATGCAGTTGTTTTCGAGTGCATATTCGACCAATTTCTGTCCGTGTAGAGTTCGTTTTCCATAGGAAAAGCTTCCCATCACTGCATCTTCTCCTTTTTGTCTTTTACCAACTTTTGCGTTGAAGTCTCCTAGTATTACTAAGTTTTTGGAGTTTACAAAGTCTATGGCAGAATCTATTGTATGGTAGAACAGGTCTATGTCTTCTTTGCTATATGATTCCGTGGGAGCGTATACTTGTATAAAAGACCAAATCATGTCGTCCGATGTTTTGATTTCCAGTGTCGCTACTCTATCTGAAAACGACTTAAGACTAATAATATTATTTTTCAGGTGTTTTTTAATTAGAAATCCTACTCCGTTTCTTCCTGAGACCCCAGACGCGTGGTAAAATATAAAATCAGAAAACTCTTCGATACTCTCACTGTTCCTTCTAGTTTCACATAAACCTATGATATCCCATTTTATTGTTGTTAAAGCCAAGTTCAGTTCTGTAAGTCGAGAGTCTGACATTAGTGTTCTTACGTTAATGCTTGCCACATAGAGATAATTAGGTTTGGTTCTTCCTGTAAATCTATTATTATACGGATTTAGGGGGTTTTGGTCTAGCTCCTCCACGATGACCAGTCGGCTTGGAGGAGGTGGTGGAGGGGCGCTTGTTAGTTTTTTTGTTGTTCTTCGGTCTCATGCATTGTACCATGGGTTACAGGTTTTAGTTGCGAAGGTCGCAAGAAACTAGATATTGTTGCTGTTTGTATTTTATTCTTTTTTTGTACTTGTTTTGCTCCTTCTCTGATATTGCTAGGATTTGTGGCTGTAGTAGCAGTCTCTGGCGATGTCGACATAAATCTCTTATTCGTTTTTTTTTCGGTAGATTTTGAATGTATTTCCGGTTGTTTTTTTAGTGTTACTATCTTATCGTAGCGTAAGGCAACTAAGTTTCCTGCTTCACGTTCCAGTTTTAAAGTTTCTTGTAGTTCCTTTCGTTTCTGCAAAACATTAACAGGATAGTCCTCTTTTATGTACATACCAGTATTTTCTAAACTTTTCTTTTTCTTTAGAATTTCTATTTTCCTACCTGTTGTTGTAAGTGTTACTACGATAGGTCTGAGTTTCCCCGCTTTTTTTCCTACTCTGATTACAGTTTCAATCTCCCATTTAGTACATTTTATGTCCATTCTATTATTAATAATATCCAGTATAATAAAACATAAATCTTCATAACTTTTTTCCTTCTCTTCGACTCCGAAGAAGACCAAATTTCTCTTTCGTAATTTTTTATCCAGGTATTCAATGGTTTTCTGCTGTTGTTCAATTTTACATTCGAGCTCCTTAGTTTTGGCTTCTATTCTGTTGAATTTGTCGTCTATGTTTCTATTAATTGAATCTTTGATGTTTTGCTCCATTTCCTTCATGTCTTGTTTTTGTTTAAGTATGTCTCCTTGGATGTTTCCCAACATCTTCATTCATTCATTTTCATTTCATCCATTATTTTGAAACTGTAGGTGACCTCTAGTAGCAAGTAGCGTAACTACTTTGATTCCACTGGGCTAGTAGGTACCACCCTATTAGGATAGATGGCGCTAATATCGGGCAAAGATCAATACCTAGTGATTTGCACTTTTTGGATTTTGTTGAGGTAATAAATGTTTGTATTATCAACACTATTCGAGATCACACATTAAAGTTAATGCCACCGATACTTATTATTGTTCTTTGTTTATGTTTATATCCACTATTTTGGTGGTTCACTGTTCGTAGTAATGATAATGGTCCTGTATTTTTAAGTCTATTTTTCACAGTTCACAATAATGTTTGATTGTTCACTTCACTTTGCCGTATAACAGTCACCACAGTCTACTTATAGAATCACTTTTACTCGCTAAGCGTTGGTAATTTATTTGTTTTGAATTTAAAACCGGGAACGACAAGAATTCAATGTTTACTTCGTAAGCGCCCCTTACAATACCTTACGTTACACACTATCAAATATACTACCTACACTTGAAATTAAAATCTATACGGTCTGCGCCCTATAAAAGTAAACCTAAGTACCTACCTAATTAAAAAAAATTGAGATCGGTGTCGGTCTCGTAACACCCCCTGCCATTATTTTTTTTGATATTTTCAATGTACAGAATTTATACTTCTACAAATTTATTATAAGTATAGATTACAATATTAACAGACAGATTAAGATTGATAACCAAAAGTACAATAAAAATAATATTTATCAAAAAACTGTTGAAATAGTAGTAATCAAATCGTAGTCTAGAGTGTTCCCACATTCACACCATAAGAGAGGATAGACCCCTACGCTAGTGTGAATGCCTATAGGAGGGGAACCGATTTTCTAGAGGCGTAACTACAAATTTTCAGTTTTCAGACTTTTCCCTATATTTGCTATAAGACCTTTTTTATGCCAAATTTCATGATTCTAGGTCATCGGGAAGTACCCTATAAATTTTGATTACTTAGAGAGTATCAAAACGTACGTTTTTTGCGATATAAACGGTTGTAACTTTTTTTTTCGATAACTTATATGTTTGATTTGTGCACAGCTTCAAGAGATCGCGGGCCTATACTCGAACTCGACAACTCCACGCGTTCCCGAGATAGAGGATCTTGACAAACAAAGGTTTCGTTTTTGCCCGTTGAGGTACGAAACCCTTAAAACGAAACGATAATTGTTGAAAAGTTTTATAGGAAATTAAATTCGATCAAATATTTTTCGAACCTATGATAAGTAGGTAACCCTGGAGGAGCGACACACACGCTAGGACCTTGTGTACCCTGGAATGATTACGAAGTAATACCACACAATCTGAAGTGTACTTTATTTTCATTGCCATTAAGTTCATATTTTTGATTGACAAGCAAAAATGAAAAAAAATGTACCCATCAAGACGGAGCATAGAAAGAGGTAGCGTGTCCCTTTCTTACTCGTCTATGGACACCATGGTAGAAAGAGATAGAATACCCTTTTGTGAGTACGTTTTTGAGGTTGACGTAATCAATCCAGATAGTATAAATAATTCTGAGACACACTGACTGAGGTAATGTCATACCCACACACTGACATTTACCTGCTGCGATAGCAATAAAAACTATTGAAAATTTGGGAGAAATTTGGATGTGTTCCGTAATACCAAAAATGATGAATGAAAAATCAATGATTCTCCAATTTCTTTTCGTTTCTTTATAATTTGATAATAATATCTGTGTTCCTACGGAGAGATATCTTGAAGTATTGTTGTTTATAATATAGAAAAAAACAAATAAAAACATGACATTTTCGGTGTAAAAATGTGCAAAATTAAATTCGCTGTAATTTCGTTTGGGGTAAGTTTTTCAACAGAAAGACGACGTAGGAACCTAGATAATTATTGTCTGAATCCGAATAACATCATATAATGGTGTAAATATGCTTAAACTGCAAATGATTTTGGTATTACGTTTGTATGGAAAATCGACACTTCGCGCCAGCCTTAACAACGTTCGTTTCGTTTGGAATTTAACACGGCGGCGGCGCCCGCGACATAAAGATACTGCTTACCCCCTATAATTAAAATTACATAATCTACTATTAAAGACAAAAAGTAATAATAAAATCAGCTCGTCACGTAAAAGTTACAAGTTGCTGTGATACAGAACTTCTCTCTGTGAAGGGAGTAAGTAAGCAATCACTATTTGCAAGATAAAAAAACCTTTACCCTTGTGAGAACAGCGGCTATGAAATAAAATACATAAAGTAAAACGCGTGTCTGGATTTGATTGAGCACGCGACGTACGACTCTCGTTCCAACTCTTTATTTGACGCCTGATAAAATACTTTTAGCACGATGTAGTAAATGTGCACACATCACGTACAGTTCATCGCAATATAGAAGAATTAAACTATTTAAAGGTGCCTAGTGCAGCTGGTAGTTCACCCAGTGCGTGTAGTCCGCTATGTTGTTTAAATTATTTCTTTTACCTTTATAGTAAAAGCTACCACTAAGCGTAACAATGTCCTCGCTAGATGGCGCTACAGTCATCCATATCACTTGTCACATAATAATCCATCCATCTTTTTTTGACCTCCCTCTTCATCCATTCACATGAAGGTACCAAACTCTTTTAGTAATATGCGTTTCATCTTTCCTCTTCATATGAACCTACCAAGACAAACGGCTCCCTTTAAACTGTTTAGTCACTGGCGTCACTTTCAGACTTTTACAAATATACTTATGTCTCACTTTATTTATTTATTCTCGTCATACCACATATCCATAACAACATTCTCATCTCCGCTACATGCAATCTTTTTTATATAATTATCAGTTTCACAGCCAAACATTCTGTTTTACAAAGATTTTTAAGTAAGGGGCAACAATTAACACATATCAAAATATTTAGTAACTACTATGCTGTGAGCCCTCGAAAATCTTATTATGGGCCAGATAAATTTGCACTAGCGGACATTGATTCTCTTACCTTGATTGATATCCTTCATTTCCAAAACGGAAATAAAGTCAAAGCTACCTTGAGTCAATAATTTTTACCTGCTGCGGTCTTCCTGTCCAATTATAATTTGGGTGACTTCAAGGCTAGAGTGAATAGGCTCTTAATAAACTAGTGCGCCTCACCATCTATGATTGCATCACTGCTTACCATCAGGTGGGATCGCAGTCAAGCACTAGCTTATACAATTTAAAAAAAAAGAAGTCAATAACAAGTAATAAAAAATGGACGGAGATTTTTTTCGGGCATATACACAGATAATAAGTTAAGAAAAGTCAATGTACTTCACTACCTAATATTATTGTTACATAAAAAATATTACTTACAATCCAGCCATTTTTGGTACGTGGTAGTTTCTTGGTCGAAGATTACACTTGACTGAAGAAAAATATGTTATTGCAAGTTACAGCAATACGTCGTTTCCGTTACTTTATTGTTTATTTATTCATATCGAATATCCATTATTTTTAAACACGAATGCACACACAAAAACAGTACTACTTTGTTTACAAATTCACTGGTAGGTCGCAGGTGAAAATTTGTGCCAACAAGAATGGACATATCTATATCTCCCAGTAGACCAAATTCTGGAAAGAAAAAGACTATTCTTGCTGGCAAAAATTCTTAAATAATAATAATAAACAAACACAAATAACATACAAAAAACTATCACGGAAAAAATTTGGAACTACACAGAACTGCAAGAGGAAAACACTAGAGTTTGGAAAATTAATAGAGTTACAATAGTTCCCATACAGGTGTTAAAATCCCAAAACAAATATTCAATAGTTTCAATGTTCTAAATTTTTCGAAATACACGTATCTAACACTACAAAAAACCACCATTTTGAACACTTGCCGTATAATTAGAAAGTTTTTACAACTATTTAGATAATAATTTAAATACAGTACAAAGCGCTTTACCATCTTAAACTAATTAATAACTAGGATCTCACCTTGGTTCACACCCGTGAGATTCTAAAACAACACCAGGTTTTGTACCTGAGAAAATGTCACTTGAAAACCATATAATAATAATAATTTTATTGATTCAGACATCATAAATCCAATGCTTAGCAAATAAGACTTATCATCTATGATCTAGGCGTTAGTAAATTGATAGATTCAAAACATTACATCGTATCAGTTTAGCCCTAATCCATCAGCAAAAATAATAATGTAGTGACATAAATGACGCTGACGCTACATACTCGTAATTATGTGAGAAACTGACTGACTGACATATCAACGCACAGCTGAAACTATAGGGCCCAGGAGTACGTAATTTTACTTATTGTTTATTTGTTTCCTTTTATGACGCAAGAGAGCAATACAACAGGATTTTCTAAAATTCTCCTCCTGGGAGGGGATGAAACGGGATTCAAAGTTTGTAAATAGAAGCCTACTTTCGCGCAGGCTAAGCCGCTGGCAGAAGCTAGTTTAATATAAAACCATTTAATTTTTTCTACTTATACATATGAGATTATCGTTTTTAAGGTTCCGTACCTTAAAAGGAAAATCTCACTTTTTTGTCCGTCTTCCCGTCTGTCTGTCTGTCAATACCCTTTATCTTGGGAACGCGTGAAGGTATCAAGTTGAAATTAAAACTATATACTTGAAACTGTGCATAAATCAAACTTGTAAGTTGACGGGGAAAAAGACACGCCCGTTTATGTTGCAAAAAACGTACATTTCGACATCGTCAAAGGAATCAAAACTCATGGGGTACTTCCCGACCTAGAATCTTGAAATTTGGCAAGAAGCAAGGTTTTATATATTATAGCACAAAATATATAGGGAAAAGTCTGAAAATGATTTTTTAATACAGTTGCTCAAAAAGTGGCGTATTGCAGTGATGTATAGCGTTCGGGAAGTGGGCTATTACACACTCGTGCCTTTTCTTTACCATTCCCGAACTCGTACTTTACTAAAAAAAGTTTTTATGATGAATCATAAAAACTTTTTTAAATATTTCTAAAAAGAAGCTACTAATATGTTTCAATATCAGATTTAATGATTTGATTCAATCAATCAAAGGTTAGGTTTCATTTCATTTCATCTCATTAAGTTGCATTTTCATTTCATATTTATAAAAAAAATCTACTGACGACTTGGCTGTATGGGCTGAGTTCCCCTTGCCTACCTAGAATGGATGAAGAAAAAAAATAAAACCTCTGTTCATATTCTTTGACGGTTGGCGCCATTTTGATTAGTTAGTTAAATTTATTGTGTTTTTATTGTTTCATTAAATTGCTTAATTTTTTCGCAACTGTATTAAAAATAGTCGTTCAGTACACGTGCGGAACTGTCATTGCAACTTGTTCCGACTGTCAACCCTCACCTTCGGCTGCGCCTCGGCTCGGGAGACATTTGTCGGAACTCTTTGCAATGACAGGCTTTCCGCACTTGTAATGAAATATACTATTTTAGTCGGGCCACAAGAAAAATAAATTGAAAAATCTTCAAGACTCGATTCGAGAGTTGAACTGCTTTCATAGGTAAGTTGGTACGGAACCCTAGTTGCGCGAGTCCGAATCGCACTTGCCCGGTTTTTTTCATTAAATAAGTCCACATATTTTTTTCTATGTTTTTATATCTATTAATCAAAGTAATAACCCATGAAACGCAGCTTTGCAACAAATTCTTCAAAGACACTTTACACTGCCTGTCGAGTAGGCACTAGTATAAAGCCTTACATCTGATACCGACTGGGGTAGTAAGGTGCCCCATTTACAAAACTAAGACAAACTGGCCTTACCATATTGATTTTTTTTTCACCAACAAGTTATCCAAATTCTAGAAAAAATAATACAACCCAAAGAGGAGGAGAAGACTGTAGGCGCAATGTCTGGTGAGTACGGCTACTATCGGAGAGCTTCCAACTCCATCTCTAGTAATTTGGAGCCCGTCAGCTGAATAGTATGAGGACCCGCGCTATCCTATAGTAAAGTGGAGACGAGCGATAGTGCAAAGCTGGTGGAAGACGTGCAATCTTCTCCATCATTGTCTTCAGTTCTTTAATGTACACATCTGCAGTAATGAAATGCCCATCTCGTTTGGTAAACCAAACAGTGGCCACATTTTTAGGGGTTTGTTTTCGTCTAGGGAATCGTTTAGGCACTGAACTATTCAAATAACAGAAAGAAAAAAATAATGAGGAAAAGTAAAATGAAAAAAAAAATGTTTTTTTTCTATACTAATATTATAAAGAGGTAAAATTTGTAAGTTTGTATGTTTGTAAGTTTGTATGTAGGGGGTAATCTCTGGAACTACTGGTCCGATTTGAAAAATTCTTTCAGTGTTAGATAGCCCATTTATTGAGGAATGCTATAGGCTATATACCATCTCGCTACGACCCACGGGAGCGGAGCAGTAATGCGGGTGAAACCGCAGGGGACAGCTAGTATTGTATATTTTAAATAGCGACACAACCGTGCTTTTTTCGACTATAATATGCGAGTACACTAACACACTACACCTTTCCCATATTTTTTTTTATATACCTACCATAAACTAGTGCTTGACTGCAATCCCACCTGATGGTAAGCAGTGATGCAATCGTTGATGGTGAGGCGCACTAGTTTATTAAGAGTCTATTCACTCTACTCTTGAAGATACCCAAATTACTGTCTATAAGTGAAAACCGCATGAAAATGTAGTTTTAAGTTTACTACTTTCATACAGACAAACAGAAGCAGTGAGGGCCTTTGTTTTATAATAATATATGTAAGGAATTGGGTTTTTGCTAATAACATGCATAATATTTTTTTAAGACAATGGTCATTTTTTTTCTTTTCCCAACTACATTGGGGTCGGCTTCCAGTCAAGCCGGATTTAGCTGATTTTTAAAATAATGGTAAACTCGAAAAATATGTACCTAATTTTTTAATATCGCTTCAAGTCTTTAGATTGATGGCAAATTCTCTGAAGATGGAAAGGTTTGTAGTTAAAAGAGTGCACCGTATCGTCGTATCGGTGACACATTCTGTAGCTGAGTAAGCCTGTCGCCGAGTGTGACGTAGATGGTAGTTATGGTAAACGTCCTGTCGGTGAAATGTCCCAGGGGGAAGATTGTGCTAAGGAAGTGCAAACCAATGAATCGTCCTGTCAACGAACAGTCCAAAGATAATCAGCCTTCGGAACGGTTGCAGAATCAATTTCAGTAGGTGCAAACCAAGTATAAAACTTTAAAACTTAACTTTTACTTTTTTAGTATTTTTATGTTTAATTTGTTTGCAATTTTCATTACTTGTTTGTTGGAGACTCATGGTGTGCCAAATAAACATGTTTTCTTTAAAAAATGTAATTCGTAAAGTCACCACCGGTAACTTTACCGGACAGCTAACTTAGGACCAGACATGGAACAACTATATTTTATCTTTATACTTCCTAAAAGTACAAAAAAGCAATGATATTCACAATATTGGGAATCAAAGCCACACTGCCTTT
The DNA here is from genome assembly GCA_030763345.1 of Mythimna separata. Classification (NCBI taxonomy): domain Eukaryota; kingdom Metazoa; phylum Arthropoda; class Insecta; order Lepidoptera; family Noctuidae; genus Mythimna; species Mythimna separata. The sequence goes on from CM061180.1 coordinate 14,241,307, forward strand.
TTATTATCAATCGTTACTTATTTATTTTAATTAGAAGCTTTTTCTATTGTATCTGAATGAAAAAGGAAGAGGAGAAAATAAAAAAAAACTTGGCATCAGTTTTATCATAATTCAACAGTATATTTATTCATGGCAAAAGAGAAACAAAACATTGTAACAATTAGACATGATTTTCAAAATCATTTAAATCAAAATACTTCTAATTTGACAAAAAGGTAAACATTTTGACATTCCTACTTTTTTACGTAATTGCATCTTTTTTGCTACTTTTCTAAAGAGTTTTGGCATCACAAATCCAAAAACTTACTCTACGTTATAAACTACTCAATTTTTTAATTAAACAATGTCATCTAAAAACATGCATAGCCATCATTCTCTCGAGTTTGTCTTGTCCTAAAATTAGAAAAAAACATTTTAGAATCTTCTAAAAGAAGCGAAAACATCAAAAAATGTGAGGATTTTAAGGTAATTTCTTATTAACCAAATCCAGTGAGATTTCCAATTGGGATGCTGTTGCGTTTGCGGTCCATTTCTATAAGATATCGTCCACCAAGAAATGCGGACACCATAAGAGCCGTCCACATTAGAACTCTGAAATAAAAGTTAGCTTAAACATGTGCAATATTTATGACTAGCTTTAGCCCGCAGCTTCGCCCGCGTACGTAAAATATAGCCTATGTCACTCAGGAATAGAGCAGGTTTCTATTGGTGAAAAAATTTTAGCAATCGGTCCAGTACTACACCACAGATTACCATCATACAAACAAAAAAACAAACTTTACCTCTTTATTATATTAGTATAGATATACATCATGTAACATATTAAACGCTAACGGGATTTATAAAGGATGTGCAACTGTTATTCTAGGGCCTCAAGTCTGCTATTAGAATTGTATCAGAATTTTCGATCTATTGGCTTCAATTTTGACAACTTTGGTAGTCAAAACCAACAATTTTATTATGAAGTCAATGATCGACAATCCTGATGCAATTCTTATAGCAAACTTGAGGCCCAGTAAATTAATGTCGATTTTGAAATATGTAGATGAAAATTTTGGTCTGTATTGTTCTACGGACAATAAAGACCAAAATTTTCATAACACGTTTTAAAAACGCATGATACTAAAAGAGTTATGAGTTATAAATGGATTGTGTGAAAGAAGTGGTATGACAGAAAAGGGAGTTAGTGGTAGCGTGACGGGTGATAGGACAGAATAGAAGAAAATACATGTAGCGCCGATCCGAAATAACACCGGACAAGGGCAGGCAGATTATCAAATCATCAGCCCAACACGACACCATCTCCAATATTCGAGACAGAAAACACAATAATATTACAAATATGTTAGTAACTGCATGCTTTAAAATGTAGGGGACAAGTCATCCAAGGCATGTCCTCTAACTCGATTTAAACTCGAATAGTTAAATTCACAGTTACAACTTGATATTTATTGCCATTATTAAGGGTTGTTCTCTGTTATCATGGCGACTGGTAAGGAGAGGTATAAAATTACTTCAGAATATATGCCTTAGTTAATAAGCCTACGTTCCCATAAATGTAGGTAAGTACTTACATCTTCATCATCATCTTTTAGGGTCAGTGCAACACCTCTTTTTTTCTATTCTGTCTAATAAGAGAGAACAGAGAAGGGTAATAACCCGTCACGCTAACACTAACTCCTTATAATTGCATACCACTTCTCTCATAATCCATCTACATTTTTCTTGGCTTCCCTCTCTCTCCATCCACATTTATTCATAATAGGTAAGTACTTACAATCCAGCAAAAATCGGCATATTGCACAAAATAAACTTTTATTGAACAAATTTAATTCAATTTACATTGCGCTCTTTACTACAAGATATATGTTGCCAAAGTTGTATTTAAAATACACTTATTTAATAGGCCATCTTGTTTTTATTAACTCTGCAGATACCAATGAGATGTTTGTTTAAAAGAAATATTCTTAAATTACAACCAATATTTATCTCATGACAGGAAAGACGAAAGACTAACAATAAATAATTATAGGTTTCATCATTATTTCAGTCCTGAGGCATGCTCTGTTGGACAAAGGTATACTAAACGTCACTACGTCTACCGGGTTAGCGCGACTAAAGTGCGAAAAATATTATATAGAGTTTCTTACAAAAAGTATTCGAAATATAAAACAATTTAATAAAAGTGATATAATATTGCCATACATTCTTTGACATAACTTGTGAACATTATACAAGTATGTTTCGGTGAAAATATCACCGCTGTAATTGCGTATAACAATTTTTTAAAGAAAGTAAATGTTGCTTACAGGGGCACGATTGCCGAATCGTCAGTGTGTTGTCAGAATAGTGCAGATATTTCATGTAGCCCTGCACAAAATAGACAATATCGATGGACACGGTACGTTAGGCGAACAGATGAAACAGAACACTGATTTTGATATTGAATTTTAACAAAAAAAAAGCTTAGTTGAATCTACATGATTCCCGCGACCATAACCAGGTCATCGGTCTACCTTGTGGGAGACCTTTCAAAGTTGCGTCTTTCGCCGTCTACCAAATATGTATACTCGCCTTTAAAATAGCTATAGCTTAACCAAGAAACTGTTACAATCTATCAGAATTTAAACGTACCTTTTGAAAAAAAAAGGAAAATCATTAAGAAGGTAATATTTTGCCCATGCGTCCTTAAAGATTCACACACAAACATTGCTATAATTTGGGTAGAATCCCAAAAAAAATATCCAAAAGTCTTCTTTGTGAAGTGATTGATTTCATATTTTTTCAGATAGAACGAACTAACATGGTTCCTTTTCGATCATATTTACCACCAGTTCACCGATATAGCCAAAGAATTACTAATCTAAAGTGGCAGTGGTCAGGGCACATTGCTCGTAGAACAGATGGTCGATGAGGCTGAAAGGTTCTAGAATGGCGCCCGCGCACCAGAAGACGCAGCGTTGGAAGGCCTCAGGTAGACCGATGACCTGGTGAGAGTCGCGGGATTGCGATGGATACGAGACGCACAAGACCGTTCGTTTTGGCGATACTTGAGGGAGACTTATGTCCAACAGCGGACGTCTTTTGACTGAAATGATGATGTCGACATACACGCTTCAGCACCTACAGTGGGAGAGATACTTATCTGAGTGTGTCTTCTCATCATCATTAATTATACTTTTAAAATTTTATGATTAAACACCAACCAGCTTGTAAGCTGAAAATCAGTTAAAAACCATGTTATCTCAGGTATCAATTCTTAAATACCATCTATTTTTTTTTTCGTTAGCCAATCATTCAATGACTTTTACTCAAGGTTAGCATATTAGATTTATACTACTGCACGCTGTGCATAGTTGTCCTTTGCACTGGGATCACGCTTTCCCTTTCAGAACTTCCTTGTGACCTGCTGCGTCGTCCACGATGACTTGGTCCTTATCGGATGGCCGGATGGCAAGCCACCCTTTAGACAGTGTTTTTTTTCTAGGATATACTGGTTACCTTACAGTCTTTTCCTTCTCCATTTTGAGAGCAATAGTGATTAAATGTGAGAAAAAGTAAAGCGCCTGCTTGAGTTTGGGCAATAGTAGCCTAGTAGTAATGCATGCTAGGAATATTACGCTAATACGCTTCTGTACACATGTAACCTAATGGCAGTGACGTTACATTTCAATATGATCATCCTTGTTCTGTAACTTGACAGTTTCATCTTTGACTAGATTTGAAAGGTTTCTAATTTACATACCATATTATATGACATTATTAGCACGTTAAGCCGTCGTTGGTCCCGGCTGTCATTTGTAGATCTTTGGCAGTCGTTACGGATAGTCAGAAGCCAGTAAATCTGACTCCAGTCTTGTCATGAAGTACTGTGTTACCCCAGTTAATGGGTTGTGGAGCTCTGGTAGGCAGCTGCTCCTCGTAAAATATTGGTACCTATTCAGCTAAATCCGGTTTGACTGGAAGCCGACTCCAATAGTTGGGAAAAGGCTAGGCAGATGATGATTATATGACATTATTAATAGTTAATATTGAATGGAAATGAAAAAATCCTCTATCTGCGATTTTATATAAAGTTCCATTTTTTATACAAATCTAAATAATTAATCAACTACCCTAATTTTGTATCTCTGATGTCTTCAACTCACCTTAACCAAGCTCTTAGTATAAGAAGAGAACAGAGAATCTGAAGACAGTACATAGCTGGAACATACACAAAGCTGATGTTGGCAGTCACAACTTACGTAACTAATTTACCTAACTTATGTGACATAACTTGACTGGCCTGTTGGCCTAGTGGTTAGTTTCCCTGACTGCTGCGACGGAGGTCGTCGGTTCGATTCCCAACCAGAACAAATATTTGTGTGATGAGCACAATCATTTGTTCCGTGTCTGGGTGTAATTTATCTATAATATGTATGTATTTAGAAATATATAAGTATGTTTATCAGTTGTCTAGTACCCATAACACAAGCTTTGCTTAGCTTGGGACTAGATGGCGTTGTGTGAAAAGTTGTGGAACTGTTATTTGATAAGGAATCCAAATTGTGCAAGTCGTTTATACCGCGTACATCAAAGGACTGGAACAATTTGCCCGCTGCGGTCTTCCCAACTGATTATAATTTGGTGTCTTCAAGGTTAGAGTGAATAGGCTCTTAATAAACTGGTGCGCCTACCATCATCGATTGCATCACTGCTTACCATCAGGTGGGATCGCGGTCAAGCACTAGTTTATATTAAAAAGTCCGTATCAGTTTTTACTGGTTCCTATACAAGATCGGTCAAAGTTAAAATTCGTGTTTTCACCTGATCTGCACCTCTGCAAGCATTTTTGTCAACCATACATTCAAGGTGGGAGGAGGGAATCAAAAACAACTACTATAACAAACTTAAAGTATTTATGTAATTGCTAGAAAAGTCAGAAAAATATTTAGCCTTTTACCGTTCGTATTGTTGTTGTATTTACAGCTACGACTAAGAGTTCGGTGGTCGTGGGCGGTAAAGTGCTCGTAGTCGAGACTATCGGGGGCCGGTTCATCTCCATTATGTGCAGCATGTATGTTGTACCCCAGTAAGCTATAAATAACATCATTGCGCCAAACAGTAAACTGAAAAAAAAAATGGCACAATTAAGGTGATTTTTTTTTATTAGAATATGGCTCCGCTGAATATACGCGAGCCAGTGGTCCAGCCAATTAAAATGTTTTGAATTGAATTGAACTGGCTTAGTTCAATTCGAAATTCAAAATGGTTTTTTATTTATTATTTATGAATGAGTGAAAAGATACAATTTTCGAATTAGGTATATGTATTTCACAGTTAGGTAGTCCAATTTATCTCATAATTGTTTAAGCATTCTTATTTTTATTTTATTTATTGCTAATTTTGTTATGAATTCGGTGTAAACAGTATTATGAGTATTTATTTTTAAGCCTCCGTACTCTAACTACTTAAGCTGGGTTCAAAGATCTCTACTTTTACGAGTAGGGATTATATAAATATTCTAGGATTTTTATCATCAAAGAGGAAAAAAATAAAAACCAAGATATTTAAAACAGAATGTATTTATATCAGATCAGATTAGTAATACACAAGATCATGGTCTGTTGGTCTGAATGTTGTCCTTTGTCCTTTTCTCATGGAGTGTTTAATTTTCTTGTACGGACCCCAACTTTCGTCGTCGTAGTAATCGAAGAACATAAATCGCGTTGTCTTTTTTACTGTAGTTGTTGTAACGGTCGTCTTTGGAGTTGGTTTTGTATTCCCAAATTCCTCACTCTCGAAAAGCGTCATACATGTGAAATACGCTATTACTATCAGCATCGCAAAGCTCAGTATACTGAAACAAATAATTATTTAAATTACGAGAAAATAGATTTGAAAATAGAGTGCGTCTAATGGAAGCGCAACTTGGAGTTTTTTTTATTTTATTTAATTGGCAAAATTATTCAGCCTCAATTGTAGGAAAAAAAAATGTGAAATGTCAAGACATGATTCTCGTACTAGTTAGTTATACCATATACAAAAATTTTGGAGTCAACCTCTTTTTTTCAGGTCGCGCTTTCATTAGACGGACTATTAATAGTACCCTTTTCCTTACTTTTTCTTTGGTTTATTGTCACAAGAAAACAAAACTCAAGATTTATATTATTTAAAATATTATTCTAATTCTTCAGTATTTACTGTCTGTGTGTCATACACTCATAGCAACGTGACTTTTAACAGTACACAACTAAATTTAAAAGAAATGTAAACCAATATAATTATCATAGCATTCGTACGAGTAGGTATGTACGTTACCTTTCTTGTACGGATTCGATTCACACTTGACCGGTTACTTTTGTTCTCGTGCTTACACTGTTTAAATTGTTGTTACTAAATTATATGCCACACACACTCACTTGCACACACACACACTTGCTCACTTTTGATCGAAATACGCACAGATGTAAGGTCACACACATATTACCATCGCGCGGGATGACAGGGTCTTACTGACTAATAAATTAGAAAACAAAACCAGCTTTAACCCCAAATGTCGCCACAACGACCAGTCCTGTGCGTCTCACATCCATCGAATCCCCTTATTCTTCGACGTAAGTTCTTATTATTGTATGATACTCGCACTAAAAACCAACCCATATAAAAAAAGAAATAACTTGTACTTAGTTATCTTGATAGTAGAACAATTTAGTAATCTTAGTGCAATTTGCAGTTGTTATTGCTGTTAAAAACTGTTATAATTGGCATTTATTTTTTTAAAACCTTTATTTTTTGTACGAGTTTTCAAACGCTAAAATTCGCCAACTTATAACGGCCGTACTGTACCTTTGTATTAAAAAAGATTTGTATTGAACCTTTTCGGAAAGGCCAACAAACAAATTATAGAATTAACCATTTGGAGTGGAGCAATAGCCTGTAGCGACATCTATGACGAACTATAAGAACTACGAATGCTGCATCAAAGATCTTCGTGCGATCGGAATACTTAGATACAACAGCGCGGAATCATCTAACGGGCAATAACCCACCAGACTTGACACCCGTGACGAAAAAAAACACATCTGTACTAGTTTTTTCAATTTACAAACATAAAAATACTTACAATCCGAAAGCCATTTCTCCAATATATAATTATTCCCTCCAATTCTGAAGTCCGTAAGACTAACTTTTCAGTTTTGAGGGAGAGTCCTTCTATTTCCAACTATAATGGGGTCGGTTTCCAGTCAAAATAGGTGGAGTTAAATACCAATATTGTGTGAGGAGCGACGGCCTATGACCTCTACAACTCTTGAATCAATGTGTGAATTAATAAATCAAATGCTACTACTCCATTCTCATAAATGGCATCACAAGTAAGGGCGCGCTTTCAATGGTGTTTAAAACTTCTAACAGTATTATTTTAGGGTTCCTTACATTGATGGAGAAGTTTTCGTAAAGAAGCTATATCCAGGGGACTACCATCTTGTCATCAAGAATTACCAAAAACCATAAAAATTGTTTTGAAGGGTGAAAAGGACCGAAATATACAGGTAAACAAGTACCTACACATGTGTACAGAAATACCAAGATGACGTGATTGCTGTGAAAAAAGAATAGGTAATAAGATATCCTGTATAGCTCTGTCACTCTCCCACAACGAAATCGTGAAGACTATGACAGGTGACAGACCTCTATTTATTGATCATCATCCTTTCAGTCGAAAGATTTCAACCGCTAGACATAGGCCTCCCCCAAGCGTTGCCACAACGGCCGGTCCTTTACGTCTCGCTTGCATTGGATTCTGATGGCCCTGACCAGGTCATCGGTCCATCATTGGGCGGCCTTCCAACGCTGCAACGTTTTCTAGTACGTAGTCGGCACTCCAGAACCTCTTATCCTCATTATGTAATTGATATTGATAGATATTCGCATGTTAGAAAAATTCTGTCGCAACGAAATTGCAGTTGCTAATTTATTGTAATTTTTTTTGCTAATTTATTGTATGGAGCAGAGCAGGCCCAATGGTAACGGCCCCGACTTACGAGTTGTAGGTCCGAGCTCAAACCCAGTCAGGCACATTACTTTGTGTAATTTATTTTCAAATATAACCAAAAATTCGAAGACATGTGACATCCACTAATCCGCACTGGGCCCACATGGTGGATTACACAAATCCACACAGCCCATTCCCTCTCCAAGAGAGGAGAACTGAGTCCCAAAAAAAAAAATTAGTGTGATCATTTTTTACGGCAATGTAAAGAAGTCTTTACTTTTTTTGAACTGGACAATGATTGTTGATGGGTAAACACAAGCATGACCCATGAGAACTTTTTGTCATTAAGTACTGTTGATACACATGCAAATATCGATGTGAACATGCACTTCTACGTTAATATAGTTAATAGATACTTATATGTATAGGTATCAGTCGACTGTTGTTGTTGTTATGAGAAGTTCGAGGTGTCACCATTGTGCTGAACACCCGGAGGACACGGTGAAGGTGTGCCTCGCTTGGGCTGGGCATCGCCATGTCCTCCTAGGAGCAATTAGCGGTAATGGCAACTCACGCCGAGCCACACGCCGAGCCACACGCCCAGCCATAGGCCCAGCTACAGGCCTAACCCCAGACCCAGCCCTAGGCCCAGTAACAGGCCCAGGCCTAAACCCAGTAACACCCCACCCACAGACCCAGCCCCAGGACCAGCAAGACGGCCAGCGACAGGCCTAGCTAAAGGACCAGCAACACGCCCAGCCACCGGCCCATCCACAGGCCCAGCCCTAGACACAGTAACACGCCCAGCGATAGGCTCAGCAACACGCCCAGCCGTAGACCCAGTAACACGCCCTGCAATAGGCCAAGGTAAAGGCCCAGCAACACCCCCAGCCACCGGCCCATCCACAGGCCCAGGCCCAGTAATAAGCCCAGCCATAGGCCGAACCATAGACCCAGACAAAGGCCCAACCATAGGTCCAGCCCCAGGCCCAGTAACACGCTCAGCCCCAGGCTCAGTAACACGCCCACCCACAGGCCCAGCAACACGTCCAGCCACAAGCCCAGCAACACGCCCAGCCACAGCCACAGGCTCATACCAACTCAGAATCAAGAACCATCGATCTCGAGATCCGGAGGGGAGTGATGTATGATGCCACATAGGAACTACGAATCCTGCATCGCGCTATCAAAGTTCTACGCGCAATTTGAATAAATACCACAGCCCGAGATCACATTTCATAATTTTTTTATTTTTTTATTGGTTTATCCTCACAATGCAACGCCTTACGGCAATTACACCAATGGAGCACAAGTCACGACTGAATCTGCTACTTTGCAACAGCCTCCTTAAAGCATATGCACGATGGACTGATGGAATGGTAGTGGCGATGGGTCACGTACGCTCACCAGCCATCAGGCCAGCGCTCCTCCAGGATTCCATATTGCACACATTTTGGAATATTGAAGAACGATGAATTTTTCTGATTTAAATTGAGAATTACGGAAAATTTTGATATCATTCAACCTTTAAGTGATGCAAAGACCGCAGATAGGTGCAATTTCGAAAATAAAGAGAGATATATATATATTTATATTGTAAATATGAAGATAACACAATGTATGCTAAAAAAATAAACTTAAATACACTTGTAGTAAAATATATAATTGAAAATATCTAAAAAATATATTGCAAACTTCATACGAACTATAAAACGGTTAGTTAGCACTTACAGAAGCAGGTTTTAAACTTCTGCATATTCGACAGAGATTTAGTAAAGTTCATGTTTTGAGTATCACGCGTCAAGTCAACATTGGTGTTACATGGCCTCACAGGTACTTATACACCATTCGACATGAAAAATAAATACATAAGAATAATTTAATAACAGATAACAAAATAATTATATCAAATAATTTATTTACAAAATAAAGTTAAATACTATAAAATCAGACATTTTTCAATAGCTTCCAAGCGTTGTTCGTTCAAGTAGTGTTGATGTTGCCATGGTTACTCAGCTAGATAGATATAGGAATATGAGTTGTGGTCGTAGCATGCGTCGCTGGTGCAGAGTAGGCTGGATCAGGCATGCTCATCAAATACTTTGTCGTCCAATACGCGCCAAAAGCCAATAATCCAGTCACAATTATACTGCAATTCAAAAATAAATTCGTTAAATAATAAAATATAAATATTTTGCACACATAAATCCAGAAATATAGTCTTAATAGATTTATACAAGTTGAACGTTTGTAAACATTTAGACACACCATTATTATTTTACATCATTTTTACAATTTATGTTTTTCCAAACTTAACAGTTTATTATACAGGGTGTCCCAAAACTCAACGATAATCCGGGATCGGATGAAAGGCCAAGCTACACTGGTCCTGGGAAAAATAAGAAATAAAATCCATATCACTCAGTTCAGCGACAATGGTCATTTTTAAAAAAAAGTTGAAATTCGACACCCTTGGTCGCATTTTCAAGGTTTGTGATCACCAATGTCAGAATTTCGCTGTGATTTTTTTAATTTCGTGATCTTCATTAACGATGCTATTAATCGCAACTACAAATTATTGTAAAAAATATTGTTAATTTAATAAAATAAGCTAAGTTTTAGTGAGTCATGGTTCACAAAAATATTGTTAGTTAACTTCGACACTTCATTTTGAAAAAAAAATGTACTACACTACCCTTGGCAAGTTATTTCAAAAGATGGCGCATTTAATCAAGATTTCAAAATGGTGCAACACTTGCCACTTTTCTTGCCATAAAAAAAATTATTTCTTATTTTTTTCAAATTAAACTCATTTTGAACAACTCAACATTAGGAATTTTTGTTACTAAAAGGAGATTGACAGGGTGTGGACCAAGTGCATTTTGTTCCTTAGCACAATACAATCAGTAAACCGAAATCTGCTCCAGGGGTCAAGAGAAAAAAAGAGTTTTTCCAACCTAACCTAACCTAAGTTAGAAATCTTTTTTAGGAATTTTAACCAAGTGTTGCCTATAATGAACACCTAATGCATTTTGTTCCTCAGGCCAGTACTAATCAGCAAACCTAAGCGCTTCGAAATCTGTTCCAGGAGTCAAGAGAAAAAAAAGAGATTTTGCAACCTAACCTAACCTAGGCCAATTATACTAATCAGTAAAATACCAATTAGTATTGGCCTGAGGAACAAAATGCACTAGGTGTTCATTCTGGGCAGCACTTGGTCAAAATTCCTAAAAAAGATTTCTAACTTAGGTTAGGTTAGGTTGCAAAAAGTCTTTTTTCCTCTTGACTCCTGGAGCAGATTTTGAAGCGCTTCGGTTTACTGATTAGTATTGGCCTGAGAAAAAACGAAATAGGTGTTCATTCTAGGTAGCACTTGATCAAAATTCCTTAAAAAGATTTCTAACTTAGGTTAGGTTAAGTTGAAAAAACTCTTTTTTTTTCTTGACTCCTGGAGCAGATTCCCAAATGCTTCGGTTTGCTTCTTAGTATTGGTCTGAGGAACAAAATGCACTAGGTGTTCACTCTGGGCAGCACTTGGTCAAACTTCCTTAAGACGATTTCTAACTTAGGTTAGGTTAGGTTGGAAAAACTCTTTTTTTTCTTAATTCCTGGACCAGATTTTGAGGCGCTTTGGTTTGCTGATTAGTATTGGTCTGAGGAATGAAATGCATTAGGTGTTCATTCTAGGCAACACTTGGTCAAAATTCCTTTAAAAGATTTCTAACTTAGGTTAGGTTAGGTTGAAAAACTCTTTTTTTTTCTTAACTCCTGGAACAGATTTCAAAATGCTTCGGTTTGCTTCTTAGTATTGGTCTGAGGAACAAAATGCACTAGGTGTTAATTCTGGGCAGCACTTGTTCAAACTTCCTTAAAACAATTTTTAACTTAGGTTAGGTTAGGTTGGAAAAACTCTTTTTTTCTCTTGACCCCTGGACCAGATTTTGAAGCGCTTTGGTTTGCTGATTAGTATTGGTCTGAGGTATGGAATGCACTAGATATTCATACTGGGCAGCACTTGGTCAAACTTCATTAAAACGATTTCTAACTTAGGTTAGGTTAGGTTGGAAAAAATCTTTTTTTCTTTTGACTCCTGGAGCAGATTTCGGTTTACTGATTGTATTGTGCTAAGGAACAAAATGCACTTGTTTCACACCCTGTCAATCTCCTTTTAGTAACAAAAATTCCTAATGTTGAGTTGTTCAAAATGAGTTTAATTTGAAAAAAATAAGAAATATTTTTTTTTATGGCAAGAAAAGTGGCAAGTGTTGCACCATTTTGAAATCTTGATTAAATGCGCCATCTTTTGAAATAACTTGCCAAGGGTAGCGTAGTACAATTTTTTTTCAAAATGAAGTGTCGAAGTTAACTAACAATATTTTTGTGAACCATGACTCAATAAAACTTAACTTATTTTATTAAATTAACAATGTTTTTTACAATAATTTGTAGTTGCGATTAATAGCATCGTTAATGAAGATCACGAAATTAAAAAAATCACAGCGAAATTGTGACATTGGTGATCACAAACCTTGAAAATGCGACCAAGGGTGTCGAATTTCAACTTTTTTTTAAAAATGACCATTGTCGCTGAACTGAGTAATATGGATTTTATTTCTTATTTTTCCCAGGACCAGTGTAGCTTGGCCTTTCATCCGATCCCGGATTATCGTTGAGTTTTGGGACACCCTGTATATTTTTTATTTAATATTTTTCTTAAATTTGATATCTCAGAGAGCGAACGGTTTGCATTACAAAGATATTATTTTTTAGACCTTTTTTCGAAACTGCACTTTAACATAATAAACAGATTTGAAACATCAAGTCATCTCAATCTAATAAATATAATATGTACTTTAATGTAGGTAATAATGCGTTCCCTATTAAATTACCGTTTTTTGAAACGGGTTACTTTCAATTGTGATATCTTTGGATTGACTTGGATTTGTAAGTTTAAATAAACTTTATATTAAAGGAACGTCATTCTATTTTTGTTAATAATTTTTAATGGTTTCTTTGGGTGTAGTATTTTCTTCAATATCGATGTATTTGCAACCATTTTATTTCTAAAAAAACGTGCATTATTTTGGAATATGCGTTCTACCGTGGAAATGATGTGTCTCAAAGGGTATGTGATATTAATGACGTATACGGACTTACTGCTAATGAATGAAAGCGATTGAAACAAAAACCCACATCCCATACATTAGCAGTTCTAAGTACGACTTTTCTTAGATATATAATGGTTACAAATACATCGATATTAAAGAAAATACAAAACCCGAAGAAACCAATAAATAATTATTTCCAAAAATAGAACACACATAAATTAAACTTTAAGATAATGTTTATTTGAACTTCCAAGTTTGTTTTTGTCAAAACTTCCAATTCAAAGTATCACGCTTTAAAATGCGGCCATTTCCTCAACGACTCATATTATATAATAAAAAATTTAAATAAAATTAATAGTCACTTTTATCCACTTTAAATAATTTTAAATCACACTTACAATCCAAAAGCCATATTTCTTTTACGTATAAATGTCTCTAAATTCACCACTCATGTCAAGCGACCACAAACTTCACGTTAATGTAGTAATACAATATATACAATGACTACCTTTTATAGCTCAGTAATAATAATGGTGATACTACAACACAAGCTGAAGCGATGTTCGCGATATACGAAGCTAGTTATGGCGCATTTACATATATTAGTCGGTTAGACCGTTTTCGGCTGCAGGCCGTATTCGGTCACCGACTAATATAAACACCTGTTTATAGCAGTACAAATATATAGCCAAAACAGATACCTATTTGTTTGGCCGTATTCGGTTTGGCCGTATGTCGGGCTTGACTAATGTAAATGCGCCATTTTATTTGTAGCCTATATTCTCCTGCCATAGGGTAGGGCTGCTCGTTCTTATTTCTTCATCCTTGTTTTAAAACTGTGGACCAGTCCTATCCGTTAGTGCCAAATCTTCATCATCATCTTCACCTTTGTCTGAATATGCCGTGACATCGCAACATATTTTTAGCATGCACAATAAATATATTAGATAAAACTTAAATTACAGTGAATTTTATACAAAGTTAACAAGATCAATTACAGTTAAAATTTTGTAGTTATTTAACTCAGGGAATTAGTCCAATACTATATACGATATCGAAGATACCAAAATAAAGTTGTAACAAAAAGTAATTTTTGCAACCTCATTGAATGGATACACCCAACAAGTTACTAAAATACCTAATTGTTAGACCAAATGTTTTATTTTCATGCTCATCAATAATGAAAAAAAAATTGTGCTAAACATAAATAATTTGCCACATAATTCTTTGAAACATTTACGAGCATATTACACTAGAAACACAAAAACTGATTCATGACACAAAACATTGTTCTGCTATGAAGTGCATAGATTTATCAGAAATTTGATGTGAACAAACGGTACCGATATAGTTTTTCATGCTATAAAAAGATCTTATAGCATTCAGTACGCACAAACGCTATCCATCATCTGAATAAACTATCGGTATTGTTGTCTAAACACGGTTTGTATAGTAAAGAATAGTAGCAGATGAATAATAAATACGATCATTCACTGCATTCATTGATTGTTACATAAATAAAAACCGGCCAAAAGCGAGTCGAGTCACGCTCAGTGTAGGGTTCCGTAGTATCCCGTTCATCACAATAAGTGTCCCCAATTTTTCAAAAACTGTCCGTCTCATCGAGTTCAAAATAATTTTCCTAGAAAGTCCCTATAAAGTTCTACTTTCCAGACTTTTCATATTTTCTAAACTTATGATTCAAAAGTTAGAGGGAGGGGACGCCTTGTTTTTTACTTTCGGAGTGATTATTTCCGAAATTATTAATATTATCAAAAAATTATTTTAGTAGACCACTATTCATTTTTGAATACCTATTCAACAATATATGACACGTTAGGGTAGAAATTAAAAAAAAAACACTTTCCACTTTACATGAAGGGGGCTATCCTAATATTTTTTTTCCCAATTTTTATTTTAGTTCTTTGTCGGCGTGATTGACATACATAATGGTACCAAATTTCAGCTTTCTAGTGCTAACAGTCACAGAGATTAAGCGAGGACGGACGGACAGACATGGCGAAACTATAAGGATTCCGTTTTTGCCATTTGGCTACGGAACCCTAAAAATAGACTTGTTATTAATAATAAATTTTGGGTTGTACATACTCACAAAGTATGGGAAATTAATTTGATTGTTCTTAATTCTCGTCATTATCATCCGTCGCTCACCATTGTTCCATGTCGCTCAGGGTCGACGCAGACAAGTTTTTGTCTTCAATTTTCCTCTATCAACCATCACTCTTTAGTCACTTTCTTTTTTTTATATGACTCCGTTCTTTCTCATTTTGCTATTAGAATGAGGATGTTATGTTTTTGCAGTATTTGGCAGAAAATGTATCGAGTCAGCCTTATCGCCCTCTCGATTTACCGAGAACGCATCTATTTCAATCATCTGCCTAGCCTTTTCCCAACTATATTGGGGTCGGCTTCCAGTCATCAGGATTTAGCTGAATACCAGTATTTTACGAGGAGCGGCTGCCTACCAGACCTCCACAACCCACTAACCGGGGTAACACGGTACTTCATGGCAAGACTGGAGTCAGATTTACTGGCTTCTGACTATCCGTAACGATTGCCAAAGATCTACAAATGACAGCCGGGACCTACGGCTTAACGTGCTTTCCGAGGCACGGAGGAAACTCGGTAAGTTAAGATGGTCACCCATCCACAGACCAACCTCGGCAAGCGTTGCTTAACCTTGAAGATCGACCTGTGCGGCTGTTATTATCTAGCCACGAGCTTCTCAATCTATTTCAATGATTCTACGAATTTCCCAGTTGTGTAGACACTTGAGATATAAAGCTATACCAATTGTATATCGCAATAGAAATCATTTTACGATTAATCAAAACAGTCACTGAACTTTACTCGAAAAAGTCCAGCCTCACACAATCTCATTTATTTTATTTATGTTCACACAAACACTTAAAATCGAGGGTTTTTTTTTCGATTTAAATACAAATAGAAGAATATGAAGGTGCTGCTTATTTCTAACGAAATTTCTTCCAGCAGACCTGCGACAGAAGAGTTGGTTGGTTGGCTATTTGATGGATGCAGTGTGTATAAAAAATTTAGAAAAAAAAAACAAAATGGACTATTATCTAAATTATCTGGTTTATCATCATAAATTACAATTATTTCCTATGAAACAGAAAAAGGAAAAGTTTTGTGTTGTGTCACTAAAGAGACAGAATAATTTTTATGATACGTTATCTATAACATATTTCTTGGAAAAAGGGGCCTTTAATGCCATTCTTACACCATTCCTTCTTCCTAGCTCATTGTGCTATGCAGTTGCCGCTGTGGCTGCAGAAAACTTGTAAGGGTGAAAATATATTTTTGAACATATCGATTCTTGAGTGGGTTTGCATACATTATTTAAGGATCATTCCAAACGACTAGTTGAAACTTTGCAGAATAGTCCGGTTAATTTAGACATCCAAGGTTACAATAATTCGCACTTGGCTAAAAATTGGTAGGATTATTCAATACACTATTATAAAGGAAATGTGGAAAGTCCTCATCGGTCCTGAATCGTTATATCTCAAAAACGGTGGCTCTTAGGAAAAAAGTATTTATACATTTTTATAGATAATTGTCTGATCTACAATTTTTAACTGAGCTAATTTTATGATAAAACTTACCATTTTGCTGAAAATCGCGAAAAACCCGTTTTTGTGACCTTTGACCGCGTGTATTTTTTTTTTGCACGTCGGCGGATCGATGAGGACTTTTCACATTTCCTTTATAATAGTGTATTGAACAATCCTACCAATTTTCAGCCAAGTGCGAATTATTGTAACCTCACCCCAATTAATTAGTCTAATTTGACCGGACTAGAAGCCTTTGAAAACTAGGAATAAATGAAATGGACTGAATATTTTTTGCGTCTACCTCACGAACTTTATTCAATCCAAGAAATAGGTAGTCCAATTAGCCATAATGAGAAGTTCACTTTCGGGTTACCCCAAGGCATTGTACTGAGTCCTACGCTATTTCTCATTTATTTATTTTAATTGTAGGTACCTATATTTATGTATTATCATGTTGAAAAGCTGTTTCAATTGTAGTAGACTGATTGGTTTTCAATAGACTCACTTTAAATATAGTTAAGTCACTATATTGCTTTCTAGCAAATAATGTTAAAATTAAAGCCTGTAGCTACATTTCCCTGAATGAGTTGTTTGTTTTTCTCTCTTTGAATACTAAAAAGTCTGTTGCGTCAGATACACGTAATTTGATGTCCAAATTGATAGTACGTTGAATGAAGCAGTTAAAGGTCAACAAGGGGTGTAGTTGGGTTTCAGCGTCGGGTCACAGCCAGCCGGCCCTAACAGGGGGGGGGGGGGAATACCTAGTTAAAATCATTGCTATTGAGTCAAGCGCAACATAGTGTCGAAATAAGTATTATTTTTTCTTCTTTTTTTGGTTGAACAAAACGTTGTCTTACATTAAGAATTACTCCTGTATCGTGGGTGCGTGCACTAAAATGTAAATTCACATACACAAGACAACCAGACCCGAAAACCTATCTGTAGGCCATACAAATATTTGTTCTGTGTGGGAATCGAACCCATGACCTGCAATGCCAATCGCTTAACCATTCTGCCAAAAGTGCCGTCAAATGCAAAAAAAATAATCTACATATATCTATA
Organism: Mythimna separata; assembly: GCA_030763345.1. NCBI lineage: Eukaryota > Metazoa > Arthropoda > Insecta > Lepidoptera > Noctuidae > Mythimna > Mythimna separata. Next base: position 14,259,048 of record CM061180.1, read on the forward strand.
TTATATTATAAAGCTGAAGATTTTGTTTGTTTGAACGCGCTAATCGCAGGAATTACTGGTCCGATTTGAAAAATTCTTTCAGTGTTAGATAGCCCATTTATTGAGAAAGGCTATAGGCTATATATCATCACGCTAAGACTGAACTAACTCTACACGCGGGCTTAGCCGCTGGCAGAAGCTAGTTATCTGTATCTACATATATTATAATATTATAAAACAGATAAAGCTGAAGAGTTTGTTTGCTTGAACGCGCTAATCTCAGGAACTACTAGTGCGATTTGAAAAATTCATTCAGTGTTAGATAGCCCATTTATCGAGGAAGATCATCACACTAAGACCAATAAGAGCGGAGTAGTAATTCCACGCGGACAAAGACGCGGGCGGAAGCTAGTGTATTATCTATACTAATATTATAAAGAGGAAAGATTTGTACCTATTTTTGTATGTTTCTAATGAATAGGCTCAAAAAGTACTGGGCCGATTTAAAAAATTCTTTCACCAATAGAATGCTACATTCTTCCAATTTGACATAGGCTAAATTTTATTTTGGAAAAAATAGGGTTCCGTAAGATTTTTGTTTTTCGGACACAAGGTGTAAAAAATCATGTTACATATAATTTCTATGGCAGAACAACGTTTGCCAAGTCAGCTAGTATAATATGAAAAGGAAAAACTTCTACCTACAAGATTATCATAACAACTTTCGCGTTCAGCCAGCAACGTGTTATTATATAATAAAAGAATAGAAATATGTGGATCGGACCACATTATCTATTATTTATAAATAACACGTTCGTTTCATTTAGTTTTGAAAAATCTCAAAGAAAATGTAACGCCTGCCAAAAGATGTCGCCACTGCGCTGATAGCCCGCAAGCTAAACTCCGCCGCAACGTCACGTCCCTCCTCGTGACCAAAGAGGTGGGAGGTGATCATCGCCGCTAAGCCAGCCAGCCAGCCAAATGCCGCCGCAATGACGTCACGTCCCACCACGTGGCCGAAGTGGTGGGAGTGACAGTTGCCGCCAAGCCAGCCAGCTAGCCATTAGATATAGAAAGCGAATAACGTCTAAAAAATGCTGTTCTGTAAAAGAATTGAAGGAATATATAACCTGACTGACGTTTGATTGAAATTTTATTGTAACTTAGTTTTATAATTCAGAAGTGGTATCCACGCTAAATGAAATTACAAATTTGTGAAGAAGATGAAAGCACCGATTCTGACCAAGATACGCCTTCATGCTAGACGAAGATTATCCATCATTGGAAGAGAAAAAACAATTGAAGACATGTAAAATTCATGAAGCCCTATACCGGCAGCCAGGTTTCAAAAAATGGAACAGTCTTGCTACAAAAAGCCCCAGGTTTCCCGTGTCAGCTAAACGTTGCAGAAGAATAAAGGGGTTTCCAGATCAAGACGAACTCCGATGAATGTTTGCCGCCAGGCATTGACATATATGTATATTACTGCGTAAATCATTGCCGCCGGGAATATCGATCATTAAAGTTGAAATAACCGAAAACATTGAAGCAAAAAACGTAGCAACTCCAGTGCACCACTATGATCTCCATGACATCTCCTACTCGATCCCTGCAACCGTGCTCAGCGGCAGCTCTGGCTACCTAAAGATAATCAACACTGGAGAAAAGGATATCAACTGGAAGGAGAGTCTTGTTACATGCTGAAAGCTGCCAGGATATGTAGTGTAGTGTTCAGTAAGCGCCACTGATATTAACTGCCTATTGCCTGATAAAAATTGCCTGTTATTTTCCAGGATATGACTTCGGTAAGCGCCACTGATATTAACTGCCTATTGCCTGATAAAAATTGGCTGTTATCTGCCAGGATATGACTTCGGTAAGCGCCACTGATGTTAACTGCCTATTTCTAGATAAAAATTGCCTGTCATCTGCCAAAAACGCGTACTGCGCCAGCATAGCCTTTTGCAGTAAATAATATCTAAGCATACCCTAGACGAGAAAGACACCTATAGATAAAATCAACATAGCCCATACGAGTAGTACGTAGAACTTCGTTCGTTCATGTATGGGTACCTGTATTCTTAGAGTTCATGTTGTACCTAATAAGATAAACAGAAACAACGTACGTTTGAAAGTCGTGCCTATGAAACCAGCTTTCCCAATTAGGTGGAAATAAGTGATTTTTGGACAAGAAATAAAACACAGATTTTAAAGTTCAACTTTATTGTTCTACATCTACATCAACAATCAAAATATTGTCTAAATACTGTGCAGGGGGGTTGAATCTGTTAATTTTCCAACAACACCAGCCGCAGGAACCACCAGCAGAACCACAATTTATACAAAATACACTTTCGATAGCATACCAATACGTTAGTCAGTTTTTGAGTGCTTACTTATAATTTGAACGGTAGGTATACAGTTTCGAAAATCACAGCCAAGTAATTCGTTTTTAAAAGCAATCAGAGACCGTTAAAATAATCAAGTCATAATATATGCAATAAAATAATGTTAAAAGTCACCAAAACACCGATAAAACTACAGAGAGCAAGTGACGTTTACTGCCAGGTAACTAAGGACTTTGACAATAATAAAAGACTATTCGCCATAGTTACGTCAAAAATAGGGATGCGATCATGCGATACAATTAATCGATATTTCCTAAGATTAAGAGATTTGCTACGGAAAAACAATTTAGGCATAATATATTAAATGCAATAGCAATCTTCAAGGTTAAGCAACGCTTGCCAAGGTTGGTCTGTGGATGGGTCTTAACATAACGAGTTTCCTCCGTGCCTCGGAAAGCACGTTAAGCTGTAGGTCCCGGCTGTCATTTGTAGATATTTGGCAGTCGTTATAGATAGTCAGAAGCCAGTAAATCTGACTCCATTCTTGCCATGAAGTACCGTGTTACCCCAGTTAATGGGTTGTGGAGGTCTGGCAGGCAGCCGCTCCTCGTAAAATACTGGTATTCAGCTAAATCCGGCTTGACTGGAAGCCGACCCCAATGTAGTTGGGAAAAAGGCTAGGCAGATGATGATGTGAGGCACGTGCATGGCCGCGAGCAAACGGTCAGGTGGTACGCACTAACCGTACAATATTGGATGCTTTACGGACCACTGAACCTAGTGATGCGTCCCACAGTTGGGATATAGCTTACCTGATGTAATTTGGGGTATAAATAATACGGTTAATGCAACCACAGGCTATAAGCCATATAATCTTAAGTTTGCTCAAACTGGTGGGCCCGCATACGACGCTTCAATTCCCAATCAGGTATCGGATACTGTTCAGTCTAGGCGTCTTAATTCATGAATCCCCGACCGGTCTCATAGGACCGCGCTGTTATTGTCTTACTATTGTGTCTCGTTTCGCGGGTATTGATAGGTTAAAGCTCGCAAACGCAATCTGGTAGCTAGTTCGAAAATGAAGCGAAACTATGATAAGAAACGTAAGGATAGTACTGTTTATAAAAAAGGCGATTATTATGTATTGTGGCGTCAAGCGCTAATCAAAAGCGGTAGCAAAGTTAACTCTAAATTAGACGATATATAGGTAGGTTTTAGGCAACGATTGATACAGGATTAGAAGTATTAAAGGACTCAGGGGATATAAACAGTTTACCGGTCTAGTATCAGCTGACACCATTCGCCCATATAAGAGTGTAGCGCCCAAGTCCGATAGTGCAAGTAGTGTTGACGAGCAGCTAGAGACAGAAGATCTTATAGATCTGCTGAAGAGTTGATCTGGGTGGGGTCAGGGGTTCCACTTTCCGTGCTATGTTGATTGTTGACTAATATTATTCTTGTGTTCCCATTGCGGGAGCAATGGTTACAGGATGGCCGAATGTAACGCCTGCCAAAAGATGTCGCCACTGCGCTGATAGCCCGCAAGCTAAACTCCGCCGCAACGTCACGTCCCTCCTCGTGACCAAAGAGGTGGGAGGTGATCATCGCCGCTAAGCCAGCCAGCCAGCCAAATGCCGCCGCAATGACGTCACGTCCCACCACGTGGCCGAAGAGGTGGGAGTGACAGTTGCCGCCAAGCCAGCCAGCTAGCCATTAGATATAGAAAGCGAATAACGTCTAAAAAATGCTGTTCTGTAAAAGAATTGAAGGAATATATAACCTGACTGACGTTTGATTGAAATTTTATTGTAACTTAGTTTTATAAAAAGAATGTGTTATTTAATGCTTTATGTAAACTCGGCCACTTCGTCTTATTGAGAAACAAGCTCCAGTGTCTCGCGTAGGCAAATATGTTTTCTCTACTTTTTTATGATTACTTTACAGGAATTGCACAACTTAATTCCTTCAAGCCCGTTTCATCATCGGACCACTAGACGTACGGCAATGCGCCACCGGTACATGGTGAACATCCCAACCATACGTACAAAGCGTTTTGGGAGTACATTTATTATGCGTACAGCTAAAGAGTGGAATTCCCTGCCGAGGTCTGTGTTTCCTGATAGCTACAACCTAGGGGTATTTAAGTCAAGAGTGAATAGTTTGCTTCTAGGCAAGCGTGCTCCATCGTCGACCACATGATCGCTTACCATCAGGTGAGATGTGGTCAAGCGCGAGCCTATAAACAATTTAAAAAAAAACTTTATGAAGGGCCAAAGTTCACGCCAAATTGAAGATTTTTACCCCCACCAACTGTGTTTCCACGTTGTCGTCGTGGTGGGGCTTGCGTGTCTCTATGATCTTGAAAGCTATGCCGGTAGAGCTACTCATTCGACGCTCTTTTAGGCGATCTATTTAGGATAAAAGGGTATACAATAAAACGTTAAGTGTAAGTATATTTTTTATTATTTCGTTATACAAATCTTGAAGGCTCTTTTATACTTCATCTTACAGGGGAAAAAAACAATCACCGAATCAAATAGAGCAATAATGGCACAACTTAATACAAAACGCTAACGAATATACTTTATTGTTCTCTAAAATTAGTAGATTATCGTCGAGGCGGTATTAAGACCCGAGCCGTGGTGAAGGTTTTAAGAGAGCCAAGAACGGTAATCACCAATTACTCACATGTATCATACGACGTTTTTCAATACACTTGTGAAGAAAATCAATTTAACTATTAACACAACAGTTCCTAAAACTAGAAAAAAAAGTGTCATGGTGGTTGTAACCTAAGAGCCCGTGAACGCCAGACCTACGGTATTTTATAAAAGCTGAAAGTTTGTCAGCGAATGGTCCCAACACAGGTTACAACGATGGCCAATTATGAAGTTTGGATTGCAGTGGCTTTGGTAGGTACGGTACCAAAGTTGTGTAAAATACCGATCTACTTACGTCAAATTATAAAGTATGAATATTATTAAAACCGGCCAAGAGCGTGTCGGGCCACGCTCTGTGTAGGGTTCCGTAGTTTCCCGTCGGTCATAATAACTGTCCCCAACTTTTCAAAAACTGTTCGTCCCATCAAGTTCAAAATAATTTTCCTAGAAAGTCTATATAAAGCTTTACTTTCCAGTTTTTTTTTCATATTTTCTAAACTTATGGTTTAAAAGTTAGAGGGGGGGGACATACATTGTTTTTTACTTACCTTTAGATTGCGTTGACTTAGGTGTTTGTTTTATCCGTTGCTACTTAGGATACCTCTAGTAGGTAACCTCCACATATACTTAAGTAAAAGGATCTTGACAAACAGACAATAAAGCGACCTATAAGGGTTCCGTTTTTGTCGACCTAGATGCGGAACCTCAAAAAAGAAACACATATTCGAAAGAGTTGCATAACTAATGTCAGGACCGGCGGCCCTACCATCATCATCTGCCTAGCCTTTTCCCAACTATATTGGGGTCGGCTTCCAGTCAAGCCGGATTTAGCTGAATACCAGTATTTTACGAGGAGCGGCTGCCTACCAGACCTCCACAACCCATTAACTGGGGTAACACGGTACTTCATGGCAAGACTGGAGTCAGATTTACTGGCTTCTGACTATCCGTAAAGACTGTCAAAGATCTCCAAATGACAGCCGGGACCAACGGCTTAACGTGCTTTCCGAGGCACGGAGGAAACTCGTTATGTTAAGATGGTCACCCATCCACTGACCAACCTAGGCAAGCGTTGCTTAACCTCGAAGATCGGCCTGTGTGGCTATTATTATCTAGCCACGAGCTCCTCTACCAGCGGCCCTACCACGAGTTCTTAACGCAATCCATTTGACGACCTAAATTGTAATATTAACAGTTATATGAGCCATATGCCTAGCCCACTGCCACTTAAGTTTCGCGATTCTTCAGGCTACGTCGGTAACCTTAGTTCTCTAGCGGATATCTTCATTTCTGATATGATCATGCAAGAAAACTCCAAGCCGAGCTCTTTTTATTGCCTCTTGAGTGACTTTAAGCTTTCTAACGAGGCCCTGAATTTCAGAATCAGACATCAGAATTATTATTCCACTTACACTTTATCAGTCCGTCAATAATTTCGTATCTAAAATGATGAACGTGACAAATTCAGCCAATTTCAAGAAACCAGCTAAGATACAGAGGATGCCTATAATATAGTAGGTTCTATCATAGGGATGACTGGCCCTCTCATTTGTAAAGTCCATTGACCTTGTAAAAAGTCCTAGCATTCCAGATGGCTGTCTCGATTTTACGCTTTCACGTGACGGATGCCCTGACGCAAGTGAGATAGCTCTGTTCATTGCCTGGCGCATCTCTTGCCTACGTTGCCTTCTTCTGTAACGTCTTATCTCGTACACTATCTGCAAAAATTACAAAATAGAACTCGCTCATTAGGGCTTTATTTTGGAAGGGGAATCATCAGAATGACTTCTCCCGCTCTTTCGTGTCAGACTTACTGACTAAACCCCACCCCGTTCCTTCGTTGCCTTCGATCTGGGGGACATGGACCCAATATAGGGCTGAAAAAATAATGAATATTAAAACTGAAGAAATAATGTGGATTTTAGTTAGTAAAAGTCTGACATTCTCTCCCGCTTCACCCAAAGCGGGATATGTCATTTGATGATGTTTCATGTTAAAACCGGGCAAGAACAAGTCTAACTCGCGCATCAAGGGTTCCGTACCAAAACCTATGTAAAAAGTTCAATTCTTGAATTATGTAAAATATCGCCTGTAAAAAGACCCTTAACGAAAACGAAAACCCCATAGAACAACCCCAAGGAACACGGGTAAGTTTTAGTCAGTAAAAGTTTTACACTAAGTACGTAAGGTACAGTATATTTTTTTTGTTTTTTTCGTTCTCTTATTTTAGAAGTTACAGGGACACATTTTACCATTTTGGAAGTGTCTCTCGCGCAAACTACTCAGTTTAGAAAAAAATGATATTAGAAACCAAATATCATTTTTGAAGACTTATACATAGATACCCCACAGGTACGGTTTTGATGAAAAAAAAAATGAGTTTCAGTTCTAAGTTTGGGGAACCCTAAAATTTATTGTTTTTTTTCTATTTTTGTGTGAAAATGTTAATGCTGTTCATAGAATACTTTTATAATTTCGGAAAAAAATGTCTGTGACATACGGACGGACGGACAGACAGACAGACAGACAGACATGACGAATCTATAAGGGTTCCATTTTTCGCCATTTGGCTGCGGTACCCTAAAAACGAACACGCACTCACCAGAAGAATTCCAGTTATCCACAAAAGCAAAATTCCAGTCACCAAATAATATCCTTCAACATACGGATCTATTTTTTCTTCTACAACCTTGGATATCATAAGACCTATAGGTATTACGATTTGGCTCCATATTGTCCCTCCCACCATAGTCTGTTCATCTCTATGTTTCGGCCTGGAATGCACTCCAGCCCCTGCCCACAATCCGGCAACTACTATCACCAAACCAATACCACCTACTTGCATAATTAATTCAATAAATTCGAAGACCATTCTTTAACAATTTTAAGCGATTTTCTGTGTTTTGAAGAAAGCAATATGGTCTGAAAATATACAATCGATTTGTAAATTATAATGGTAAACTCTCAAATTGAATCTTTACGTAACACAAAAATCAACGAAATTGAAGTCACAAAAATCTCTGACAAATAATTCTAAATTGTCATTGATTGACAAAGAATTACTGCGTTCCAATAGGCTTATAAAGTCTTCGTTGCGTTCCTTCCACTGAAAAATTTAAAGAAAATTATAGTGACTAAAGAGTTTCCGTACATCTGAAAAAATGGCCAGTAAGAAAAGAAAAGAAAGAGAGAAAAGAAAACCGCGTGTGGCCATACGCGGCCAGCGGCCACACCAAGCGGCCAGGTGGTGTGGCCAGTTTTGCATTGCTGTGAATGCAAAACTCGAGTTGATTTATATCTATTTTACTTCTTTTGTAAGCGAAACCGGAATATAGAACTTGTAATTTTTCCACAAAATTATGTTTTTACTGGTTTATCATTACTTTTTGTCAAGCATGATTTTGGTTTCTCATTGGCATGTAATTTAATAAATTGGGCTTTTCCGGTTAAATACGAATAATGGTCATCATTAAATTTTCTCATGGCTTTAATTTCAATTTTGACTTCAATTCTTATATCACAAACAAACAAGAATTCATCATGAATAAATATATGAATATTATTTTTGTAACTTTTTCATCTGTTTTGATCCTAACAGATACAGCAAAGAACTATGTAAGTATTATATTTTTTTTAATAAGAAATTTTACCCATATTTTGAAAAGTCACATGACAAGTACTATTTGTTATTATTATTTGTTTTAAATGTGATTTACCCAAGAATAACAGATAGATTTTTATTTTGGCAAATAGGTTATAAATAAAACTTTTACACGTTAAAGAAAAGTTGCAGCAACGAGCAGTTTTTCCTTATGATTTAATTTTTTATATTTCTCTTTTCTCAGGGCCTATACACTCTAACGGTAAAAAGATTTGAGTTTTGCAAGGGACCGAAAATTAAGGATTGTGGCATAGGTGCAGTAAATATTACATCTAACAGCTCAATTGCTGTAGATTTTGCCGTAACTCAACACATTGTATTGGACAAAGTAAGGTTTTCAATTGTAGTCCGTGTAATGAAAGCGTGAACTGAGAAAAAGAGGTTAGATCCAAAAATGTTGTATGTACTAACTAGTAGGAGAATCAAGTCTTGACACTTCACAATTTTTTTTATTTCCTACAATTGCGGCTGAATAATGTTGCCAATTAAATTTTAAAAAAAAAACTTCAGGTCGTGCTTTCATTAGACGCTCTCTTTATGATTTTATTTTGTTACAAGTTCTTAACCCCAAACTGCTTTATGTGAGTCTTTTAGTAAAAAATCCCCAGATGCAAATATTGATCACGACGACCATAAAAGTCTACTGCAACAGTTCTAACATGGATGTTGGAAAACCTGGTCATATGCAAATCATGATCATTTTATGGGGCCGTCATCGGTCGAACATAAACCGGCCATGTATTTCTTGTATCCAAAGTAATACCAGAAATCTGGGTGTTGTAGTATAACTTAGAAAGGTCTATGTTCAATAATACAGAAATAGCAGCTAATTTTTTGCGAACCAATCAATTGATAAAACTCGTAGATTCAATCATTACTGTCATAAAAAAATGTTTCTTACTTTTTCAGGCTAAAGTGATATCTTTTTCAAAGGAAAACAATGAAACTCTAAGAATGCAGTTTAAACAACCGTGCGATAATTTGTTCCTAAAGCCTATTTTTCAGGTTTTATTCAATGCCAGCGATCGATGTATCATACCAAAAGTAATTATTACAATTATTTGCTTTTAATAAATTTTGACTGCATCTGGATAAGTAACACCTGGTTCCTGAATTGATATTTTGAAATTGGGAATTTATCCAAGTCTAATTTAGTACACCCACAAGTACACCATTAGCATATTATTGTAGTTTGATTTTCAATTCAGGAACCGTATGTAAATAAATTTTAATTTCTGATATTGTTAAAACGTGTATGCCTAATGGGTAGCTTTTTGAGTTTCCGTAAAATTACTGTAAGACCTGCTGTATCACCAAAAAGCACACGAATAAATACTTTGACTTTGGCTTTGAGAGTAAACCTATCAAGACAACAGTTTTTTGTCATCCATAGGCTTTTTCTTATCTTCATCAAAGCGTAAATTCATAAGACGCGCCCTTCCATACATAATTTTATTTATTAATGTCTTATTTTTTTTTCAGGGTGTATACAAATTCAGCATGAATTTCGACGAGGTTTTTCATAAATACTACGGAAATAAGTATTTGTATGGAACTTATGTATTTAAATCTGTGTTCCATAGTAGAGATTGTAATTTTTTGTGTTCCCATTCAATTCTGGTGTTATCTCCAAAGACATAGCTGTAATAAAAGTAAAAACAAACAGTGTACAGTTATACAGGTGCGGGTATAAAATAAACGCCAAAGATCTGATATATCGCTTTCGTGTTTTTTATAAGATTTTGCACAATATTTTTCTTAAAGAAATACCATACTATCAAAACTATCGCTCGCATTTTATTTCAAACTGCTTGAGGTTATTGAACTAGATACATATAAATAATGTAAATGATGATGTATCTTTCTACACCTCAATTTCAATAAGTCAAAATGATATAATCTTTCTAAGTAACGGCTAGCTTTTGCCCATGTTTGTTTGTCTTGTGGCATGATAAACTAAAGGTCCAATCAGTCTCTATACTATAAATTCATCAAAATCGGCGCAGCAGATTGAGTATTGAAACGTACCTAATGTAAACAACAGATAGACAGACAGTACATAAGTGAGGCATAAATTCAATGTCCAGAAAGAAGAAACACAATTTATTTGATAAATGATATCTAAATCATATATAGCAAATAGGTTCATGAAAAACACTTTTTTGAACTTGATGAAACGTGTGTTTTAGAGTGGTCAGTCAACAGTCGTATTTAGCTCTTCCTAAAAAATGCATATCAATTGCTTATATTTGCTTATCATAGTAAGAGATTTATTTATTTCACTGGTTAAAATAATTCAAATATTAAGTGTTAAACAGTTTCTGTAAAGTAGTATAGAATTACTAAAATATACTTGGCCCAAAAATTGCTTATAAATGGCTTATTTCACAATTTATAAATGTGGACCGTGTTTATTCTTTCTATAAGCTACCGTCTGTTTTTTATACCCTGAGACGAAAATGACATTACAACACAAAAGAACTGGCATCATTGCTGTTTGACATTAGTTGTGTCAATTTAGTCTCAGGGTATAAAAAACAGACATCTAGAACTTACGAGTTTAAAAGCCTCTGACGCCCGTTAAAAATATGGGAGCAACGTGAGTACGAAAATATTTGCTGTTATATTTCACAAGGTACCTATTACTAAGAGTTACTTTATTTTCTGCAATAATCAAAATGTTTTTATATACATAAATCAATTCTTCTTAGTTTTAGGAGTAATAAATATTTTACACCTACTTCAATAATACAATATGGAATCACTATATTTTTGATAATTCGTGTGATTCTAGTGCTTATATTTGTAGCATTGTCATATATTTCTTCTACGCCAACAGCGTGCTTTATAGTAGCCTATTAACTAAGAGCAGGAGTAATTAATTCTATTACTGAAAGCAGCTCAGTCGTTACGGATAGTCAGAAGCCATTAAATCTGACTCAAGTCTTGCCATGAAGTTAATGGGTTGTGGAGGTGTGGTAGGCAGCCGCTCCTCGTAAAATATTGGTATTCAACTAAATCCGGCTTGACTGGAAGTCGACCGCAATATAGTTGGGAAAAGGCTAGATAGATGATAGACTGAAAGCAGCTCATAAACATTGTCCTTTAAAACTAATTAACCAGTTTGGAACTACTAATAAAAATAGTGGGTACTGCTACTGAAAATTTCATTGGCCAAAGATATGCCCTGTTATCTATAAGTTAACCACCACTTTAAAAGCCCCTGCGGTTGTCAAAAATGCGGGAGTAAAGTATCACTATAAAACATACTGTTAGTCAGTATCTCCTTTTATATATACAAATAGATTAGGATCAGACTGTTCATTTTTGCATCTTTCATCAAAAAGGCAGCATCCTGTAATCAGGTGGACAGTCCCATCTGACGCAACCTACTCTCGTGGGGGATGCTTCGTACCTACATGGATACTTCTTCCAGCTGCAGAAATTAGCCAATAATTCTCAGCGACATTGACATATTCATGCAATTGAAAAAAATACGGTGGTTGTATCGTATCGTCCTGAAGGAACCCTGAAAAAGAAAAGTCAAATTAGGTACATCATAAAAGAAAAAAAAAACAATTTTCATACAAAATGACCGTTTAAATCTGCTTCTAACTCCTTATTAGAAATGTTCAAAGAGAGTAACACTTTGCCACTGTAGCATAAAATGTGGGCCAGGTTACCTTAAATATAAATATCTAATACTCTCATGAATCCCCGACCTGTCTCATAGGACCGCGTTGTTATTGTCTTACTATTGTGTCTCGTTTCGCGGGTATTGATAGGTTAAAGGCTTGGGCACACCAAAAGCAGTTGCAGTGCGGTAGCAGTGCGTCTCCGTTAGAAAATAATGTAGTTATATGAGGGATGACACACTGAACAAACGCGGGCCCGCTGATCCTACCTGCTCCGCCACTGCACCGCGCACGCACTGCTCTTCTACAAAACTTTTGAACGGGAGCAGCGCAGGCGCGGGGCGGTGGCAGCGCGGGCGCGGAGCGGCCGCAGTGAGTACACGTTGTATTACTACGTCCGCCATATTGACTAGTCACACCAAAGTAGTTGCGCGGGACAGACGCAGCGCGGGTCGTAAACGGTTGTGATTTTTTACAACTTTATCATGGAAACGAATGAAAAATTGATTGAGTTGGTGAGGAAATATAAATGTTTATATGATTTAAACGATAAATATTATAGAAATACGGTTTACAAGATGCGACTAATTCCCGACATAGACGTTGGTACTCCCCATATTCTTCTCTTATTTACATCGTGAACCCATAGTCTTTTTTTTTAATTAAAGCTAGAAGCAACAATAGCTCCTCTTCGTCAGAGTCAGAACCGTTCAACATCTTGAAGTGTACTGAGTGTGGCTATCGATACGACACACATAACGCAGTTACAAAGCAGGCCCGCATTCAAACTGCTTTCTGACTGCACACGTTTCTAGTGTGACATCAACCGCGGCGCAACTGCCCTGCCCTGCTAAGGTGCTGCGCTTGTCCTGCTTTTGGTGTGCCCAAGCCTTAAGAAACTATGGCGACCAATTGTGAAAGAATCTGAAGTTATCAAAGTTAGAACCCGATGATTGGATGTAAATAGGTACTTTTAAATAGATAGAGACGGGTGTATGAAAGCATCGCGAAAAAAAAAAACTAGGCAAATGCGAGTCAGACTCGCGCACTGAGGGTTCCGTACCAATTCAATTCTCGAATGAAGTCTTGAAGATTTTTTCAAAAAAAAACGTCTTGTGTCGTAACTAAAAGTTTTCAGTTTTCAGACTTTTCCCTATATATCACCTTGCTTCGTGCCAAGTTTTAGGATTCTAGGTCAACGGGACCCATGAACACCCGGCCTATGAATTTTGATTCCTTTGACAGTTTCGAAATGTAACTTACAAGTTAGATTTTTGCACAGCTTCAAGGTACCGCAGACCTTACTATATCATAATGGTTTTAATTTCAACTCGATATCTCCACGCGTTCCCGAGATAAAGGCTCTTGAAAGACAGACAGACAGATTGACAATAATGTGATCCTATAAGGGTTCGGCTTTTTCCCTTGAGGTACGAAACCCTAAAAAGAACTGTTACATTGAATCTTTGTATCTAATTGCAATGTCTTTAAATACGTTTCAATAGGTCACACTTTTAATTATATAGTACATAGAGTGCGTCTAATGAAAGCGCGACATGGAGTTTTTTTTTAAATTTAATTGGCAACATTATTCAGTCGCCATTGTAGGAGATAAAAAAAATATGAAATGACAAGACATGATTCTCCTACTAGTTAGTAAACAGATACATTTTTTTTGGATTTAACCTCTTTTTCTCAGGTCGCGCTTTCATTAAACGGACTTTAATTTTTTTATCTAAAGCAACAATGGTTTTGCATGACAGGGATTTAAGGAATTTCAAAATTAACAAACGAAGCCGGTATATAGAACTTGTTATTTTTCCCCATATTTTAAGGTTTTGCTTTGATATTATTACTTTTTATGAAATATAATTCTGTTTTCTCATTAGTAAATATGCCATTTAGTAAATAGGGGTTTTCCGGTGAAATACGAATAATGGTCGTCATTAAATTATGTATTATGGCTTTAATTTCAAATTCAACTTCAGGACCTATACCAAAAACAAATAGTTATCCATCATGAATAAATATATTTACATTATTTTTGTAACATTTTCATCCATTTTCGTCTTAACAGATACAGCATACAACTATGTGAGTATTATATTTTTAACTTACAAACATTACATAACTAGAACATGATAATTATTTTTTATTCATCATCTGCCTAGCCTTTTTTAAACTTTATGGGAGTTGGCTTCCATTCAAGCCGGATTTAGCTGAATATTAGTATTTTACGAGGAGCGGCTGCCTACCAGACCTCCACAACGCATTAACTGGGGTAACAGTCCTTCATGGCAAGACTGGAGTCATTTTTAGGGTTCCGTACCTCAAAAGGAAAAAACGGAACCCTTATAGGATCACTTTGTTGTCCGTCTGTCCGTCCGTCTGTCAAGACCCTTTTTCTCAGGAACGCGTGAAGGTATCAAGTTGAAATTAAAACCATATATTGAAATCCGCGGTCCCTTGAAGTTGTGCAAAAATCAAACTTGTAAGTTGACGGGAAAAAAAGATACGCCCGTTTATGTTGCAAAAAACGTACATTTCGACACTGTCAAAGGAATCAAAACTCATAGGGTGCTTCCCGTTGACCTAGAATCTTGAAATTTGGCACGAAGCAAGGTATTATAGCACTAATATCGGGAAAAGTCTGAAAACTGAAAATTTTTAGTTACGTCACAAGAAAAAAAAATTGAAAAGTCTTCAAGACTCGATTCGAGAATTAAACTTTTTTCATAGGTAAGTAAGAGGTATCGAGTTGAAATTAAAACCATATAATTAAGTCTGCAGTCCCTTGAAACTGTGCAAAAATCAATCTTGTAAGTTGACGGGAAAAAAAGATACGCCCGTTTATGTTGCAAAAAACGTACATTTCGACACTGTCAAAGGAATCAAAACTCATAGGGTGCTTCCCGTTGACCTAGAATCTTGAAATTTGGCACGAAGCAAGGTATTATAGCACTAATATCGGGAAAAGTCTGAAAACTGAAAATTTTTAGTTACGTCACAAGAAAAAAAAATTGAAAAGTCTTCAAGACTCGATTCGAGAATTAAACTGTTTTTATAGGTAGGTTGGTACGAAACCCTCAGTGCGCGAGTCCGACTCGCACTTGCCCGGTTTTTTACTGGATTCTGACTATCCGTAACGACTGCCAAAGATCTACAAATGACAGCCGGGACCCACGGCTTAACGTGCTTTCCGAGGCCCGTTAAGCCGTTTTAATAAGTTTTGTAAAAAGTATCAATGCTTTACAAAAGAGTATCGTTTGCCTTTATAATTTAATTTCTTATTATTTTCAGGGTTTATACACTTTATCGTTGAAAAGTTTCGAGTTTTGCAAGGGACCGAAAACTAAGGACTGTGCCATAGGTTCAGCAAATATTACGTCCGGCAGTACTGTTGCTTTAGAAATTGCCATTACTGAAAATACTGGATTGGAAAAAGTAAGGTTAACAATTACTTCAAATTTTTTATTTTAACTTATAACTTTTTTGCCCCATATGTGGCAGTTCAGATATAAAATTTCTGCCATGCAGATATGTGGATGACGATAACTATAAAAATCTACTAAAACAGTTTGTAGATGGCGAAATTTCGGGTCATCTTAAGTAGACATCAAGCGGTGTCAGCGGTCCTATGCTTCTTGCATCCAGCGAAATACCAAAAACCAGGATGCTGTAGTATAACTTGGATAGATCTATGTCCAGCACTGCAGAATTAGCAGCTGATTTTTTGCGCTGAACCAAGTAATTGGTGACACTCGTTTTGTGATGATATTAAATAATTTTGTCATAATAAAATATTTCTTACTTTTTCAGGCAAAAGTGATGTCTTATTCAACGGAAAACAATCTAACTATAAGAATGCAGGTAAAAAACCCCTGCGACAATTTGTTTCTAAAGCCAATTTTTTTGGCTTTCTTCAACGCCAGCGATCGATGTTTTATACGAAAAGTAATTATACAATTTTGGTTACACTCTTTCTGTTTTGCGTTTGTTTAGTTTTTAGCTGTTTGCATTTTCTATTTCTATCACTTTTCTGTACATGCCTTCGAGCAAAAGAGACTGAATATGGAATGACGTTTATACTGGGTGTAAGGGGCTTGCTCAGTAGACGAATCTGAACATCTTCTTTCAGGAAGTGAAAAAAAATCGACCTCTCCGTACAAACTGTCCGATAATATTTATAATTTTGTATGGTGAGGCCGAAATTTTTTTTCGTTTCCTGAAAAAAAAATTGTGAGAGGATGTTCAGATTTTTCTACTGAGCAAGCCCTTAAAGTTAGTGGAGGGCTGTCCCTTACACCCAGTATATGTACCCCGCAATTTTAATGGCCGTCGTATGTCTGAACAGCGCGTCCGCAAACTTCGTTCTTGGTCTTTTGTCCTGAGTACTGAACTGTGCCGAGGACTAACCAGGTATTGTGCAAACCTTCCTTTGCAATGATCAGTCACTTTGACTAACGAGTATCATTTACCAAGACTTGTCACTTCCACATCATACCACCAGCCGAATTCCAAATAGTTCGCAATCATTCGCCTGAAATACGAAAACACAGGTATTGGTTATTAAAATACAACGTCATTCTGTCCATCTTTTGGTATACTTGTCAAACTTTAACGTTTATGCAGAGTTAAACTTTCAGCAGGCCTAGCCTAATTACGACCGTTACGTATCGATATTTTTTCTACAATCGGTAATACCTCGGCGTAAGTGATTTTACAAAACATACGATGGGCTCCCAAATATTTATTAAATTTTAATAATGTCTAATTACTTTTTCAGGGCATCTACAAAATTAAAATGAATATTGAAGAGATATTACAGAAATACTACGGAAAAATGTATCTGTATGGGACCCATATATTTAACTCAGTGTTCTATAGTAAAAATTGTAATTTTTTGTGTTCCAAAACAGTCATGGTTTTTTCTCCCAGAAAAGAACTGAAGTAGTAAAATTTGCTATAAAAAAATCAGAAATGTACGAATGTAGTAAAATGAAACGGTGTACAATATGGATTTGGGTATAGTAAGTAAAATAAAGGCTAAACACTGAAATAATCTTTTTGTTTTACAATTGATACCTAATCATAATATAGGTTGTTGTTATAATAAAGGTTGTGTGTTGCACATTATAGGTCCATAAACAGCAAAAAAAAAACTATAATCTTAATAATCGATCACTTGTTATTTCAAACTGTATGAAGTTATTGAACTATTCATATTATTTATGATACAATTTCTACACCAGAGGCCCTATTACGATCTCGTAACACGACCCATTTTACGATTAAAACTGATCTATTAAGGCGCTCCACACACCGCATCGCGTCCCGCCGCGGAGACTGGTGACTCTCAAGGAAATTTCGTCCGCTCGTCCTTTCGCGTGAAAGAAATTGTGTACATGTGTAGGCATCGACGGAGTTCTTAGAGGCCAATGCGACATGAGATTCGCTTCACCGCGCACCAAGCGGCGCGTGGTGCAGCGCCTAAAAGATATTATATTATAGGATATCCTTCTTTCTCGCTGGCACGACTCGCATTTTAATACGTCATGGTAAGCCCCTGATGGTCAAAATGAATTACTACTACATAAATAACCGCTACATAGTTTCTGTCTTTTAATGGGTTTTGAAGGTCTGGTAGGCAGCGGCTCCTCGTAAAATACTGGTATTCAGCTAAATCCGGTTTGACTGCCGACCCCAATATAGTTGGGAAAAAGCTGGGTAGATGATGAGTTTCTGCCAACGGCTTGTCATCGAAATCGATCTAGCGGCTTTGATGTGAAGCCTTTACCAACACCCAGCCATAATGTCAGTAAGCGAAACTAAATTCAACGTCTTCAGCTTCTCTCCAACACGGTAGATGTGACCTCATCAAATCCGTTACACACAGCTGTAATAACAATAACTTTCAAACCGCCAAGCACAGAACGGCATGGCATCGTATCGCGAGAGAGGTGGTGGTGCAGGACTCGACCGAGACATGACCACGACCACTAGTGTCAAGAGAGCACGACTAAGAAGAAGTAGATATAATTTTATAGAGAAGAAGATAAAAGGCTACTGAGAAATAGGGTCACCAATGTGAACGGAAACCCAGAACATTGGCAGTTCAATGTAACAGGCGTAGGTTTGCACAATGTACAAAAGACGTTAAAATCACACTCTTCTTTGTTGGCAATTATGCTATATACATGTACCCTATAGGTCGGCTATACAAAAAGCTCCTATACCCTCGGCGAGTCTATTATAATGGCGCCTTAAGAGCAATTTTGGTGCTACTATGCTTTTGCAGTGCACCGGGGATGTTTGTGGAGTCGGACGTGCTTGATTTTATCGCTGTCCTGTCCCTATCATCATGGGGTGTTACGTAATAGCTCCAACACCCTAGTGGTCATTGTAGCCGACAAAATAGTTACTATACGGGGTGTAAGGGAAACGCTTCCGAAAACGAAGACAGGTGATAAGGCTAGTGATTCTCGATACGATACCATCAAAAAAACAGTTTTTTTTTTACAATTTTACCTATGTTTTTTATCATTTTTCATACACTATGCTATGGGAACAGTTAAATGAAATCATTATTTGCGATTAAACAATTTTTTTTTCTTTAAAACTCTAACAAGCAATGTATTCGTAAATAAATAAATCATCTGACGCTCGCGCAAGACCTTGGGTTCAAAGACCGCGCGCGGTCGCCGACAGCCGCTAGCCGCGCAGCCGACGCGACCCAACGTACGACGCAACGGCTGACTATGTAGTGCGCTCCTAAACTACTAACCTTTACTCGATCGCTGGAAGCAAATGTGTTTTCAGTTCACTTCTACCTAGTAGTGGCATATCTGCTTTCGGGTTCCATTCGTGCAAGGATCGTAATGTTAATTAATTAAGTAATTTTCCCCTTGAACAGGGTTACAATTTTTTGATCCTAAACTTACAAGTCAGAAAAATCCAGTTTACTTTGCTTAACCTTGAGGCCCATAACGAAGATACTTAGCTACCTACTCACTACTGTGATTGGGAAAGAAACGTTTAAAAAGTTGATTATGTACACGCGGCGACGGAGATTGGGTAGCAGGTCATAAATGTGTGCGAGAACGCTACCGCGTGAAACACAACAGGTATTATCGTTGTGTGCTACAAAGTAACTCGTCGTTTCTACACTGCAAAAAAGCAAGCCGTACACAACTATGAAAGTACAGCAAAAATTTACTACTGCTGTTATCGGCGCCATGGCGCAATGCGTATGATACGTGACTGACAAGTAAGAGGTCCCAAGTTCGATTCCAATCGTCTGGTGTAACAGAAAGTTTGCTTGTTTTTATTTTCTATTTGACCCTTTTTTTTAATAGTAATGTTATAGTTACTCTCATAATAATTAAAATATTTTGAAAATATTGTGACAAATAAAACTGCGATAACGATCCAACTATGTTTATTACAGCTTATTCATCTGCTCAGCCTTTTCCCAACTATATTGGGGTCGGCTTCCAGTCAAGCCGGATTTAGCTGAATACCAGTATTTATTTTCGTTTATTACAGCTTATTAATTACATATATTAAACGGAATGGTCACAATTAACGAATCTGTTCATGATTATCCTTAATACAATATATAAAGTGAAAATATTCTAAGTCAGACAAGGATGGACGTCACTGATTTTTAAGTTTTTTATTAGTGACATAAATCAACATGTTATCAAGAATGTATTATGATAGATATCGCAACTCTTGATCTCAATAACAATAACATCATGTCACATAATAACAACAACAGTATAATTACCTACAGCTTACTTCTTAGTCTTTTTTTTTATTTATCAAAGTTATCAATCAGCATGTTTTAAAAAATGAACTATGATAGGTATCGTAACTCTTGATTTCAATAACAATAGGTAACATCATAAAAACAACAACAAGAAGAACAAAATACAGTAATACAGCTTTTTTAAAATATTTATAATTGGATTCAATTTAAATCAAAATTAATATCTAATTGGTGCACCTTCATTGTCGATTACTTCTTGTAACCTCGTTCTCATGCTAGCCACCAAATTTTCACACAGGTCAGTGCCGCGAAACGATTCCCACATGGATAACACTAAATTATCTAAATTACGTTTAGATCTCACATCAGATGAATCCCAGTTGAGCACCATGTGACCCCATAGGTTTTCTATGGGGTCCAAATCGGGACTTTTAGAGGGACACTTAACCAGTCTTGCACCATTCGTGCGCAGTGCACCGAGCAGTTATCGTGCACGAAGTAAATATGCTCGTCCGGGTATGCCACGCGCACGGTAGGCAACCTAACATTTTGCAAAATGACCAAGTAACCTTGACTGGTATTGCGACCCCCTACCTCCACTAACTCACCGGGACCCATCGATGACATCCAGCCCTAATAACCTAACGTAATGCGACCACTAGACCTGCATGGGAGAATATTTTTGTGATGGTAACGTTCGCCATCTTTTCTCCATAATATTTTACGCCCATCCTTATCTGACTTAAAACACTTTTCATCACTAAATATAACTATGTTATTGCACCAATCGAAATCTATAAATTTTCTTGCAAACCGCATCCTTTCTTCCTTATGCAACGCCGTCAGTAAAATTTTTTTCGCGGGCTTGCGACATTTTATTTTAGCTGCTCGTAAGTGGCGTCGAACAATTGTCATAGACACGTCGTGCATAATTGCAGTGTTTCTTGTTGTAGCAAAGCCGTCAGCGCTATACGTAGCAACAATATTTCGATGCAGTGGGTTGGCATCCGTATATGTAATTGCTTTTGGACCCGGACGTTTGGCATCGATTGTCCCTTCAGCTGCATATCTATGCACCCAAAACTGCACAGTTTTCCTCTGTAAACAATCACAAAATTACGTTAAAACCTAACAAATATCAACAATGTTAAATTATTTTGCATTACCTATGTTAAGTTTGGATTTGTTACTTACCGGTAGCATTAATCTCCTCGAAATTTCACTTATGGATACATTTTGTTTATTAATACTATTATCTCAGCCCTCAAAAGTGTAGACAAATGAGACATGTTGTTTATTATTTATAAAAAGTAACACTTTCCACAACGATTAATTATTTTTTGTCTCGGAGTAAGTTGTAGAACACACGATCGTGATAGGCAAAAGCGTTATGCCAGGTTAACTTATTATCCGACTCATTTCTTAGTAAATAACTAATAAAGTGGGTAGATGATAATATTCATACACTTAGTTTTTAATTACTCAGATACCCGCGAAACGAGACACAATAGTATAACAATAACAGCGCGGTCTCATAGGACCGGTTGGGGATTCAAACGCTAAAGCAAATATTCTAAGTTTTAGTTTTATTAAACTTCGTTATCATTATATATACTACAATAAAGTAGAAAAAAAACGTTTTGTCAATGGCAAGGATCGAACTCGATACACCTTTAACGGCAAGCAAGCACTTGATAATCAGTGCTAAATTACCATCTAACGAATGAAGCGAATTTATTTATCTGATTCGTAGCAAACACATATACAAATATGTGTGTGTGTATATCGAGTAGTAAACGAGTTATATTTTGTCGACTCACAAGTTGAGCAGGCTGGAGACATAATATTACTTGAATACGTGAATTATTGTCAGATGATACTTTATGTTTGTTTTATACCCACAGCTACTTGATTATTGTGAACATTATTACTGATTACCTACCCATATCATAAAAATATACTTTCCAAAGATTAAGTGTAAGTGTTCGATGTTAATTTAAATAACTGTAATAATTTCATAAGTGAATGTTTGCGAAAATAAAAAAAAGTTGACAATGAAAGTATTGTCAACTAACAATAATTATAATAATAACGTATCTATTATTATATTACGTAAATAATATATGTATTATATATATATTATAAAATTATTTATATTACAAGTTATATACAAAAATTTCGTTAGTTAATTTCGTAAATATACATAGTTTATATGTATAAAATTACAAAATTATATTTATCAGACGATAGGAATCGAACTTGGGACCTCTTACTCGTCAGACATGTATCATACGCATTGCGCCATGGCGCCGTTAACAACAGTGGTCAATTTTTCCATCGTTTACTGTTTTGGAGATGAATAAAATACTTCTTCGATAGAATTTAGGCGTATAATCATGAGAATATAGTATTTACAAAATTGCGTGTGCGTTTCGTTTACCGGTATAATGGCGGAATGACAGTGGCGGCGCGCGCGTAAGAAAACGGAACTAAGCCCCGCACTTCCCCTCTGGGCCGACCAATCGTAGCGGCTTGCTGGGATGACGATGCGCAGACGAGTTAATTTGTAGCACACAACGATAATACCTGTTGTGTTTCACGCGGTAGCGTTTATGCACACATTTATAATTTTTGTGTGCGGTGCTACGCGAATTTAGTAAGAGAGTGTACAAAGACATTGAGTTTACAAGAAACTTGTCATTCCGTCACTAAAATTTTGCATAGCAACAAAACTAAAATGTTTACCAACCTACATCCCGAAATTATCTCTAGACCTGGCGTCGATGACTTCATATCGGCAAACTTAACAATAAATATCGAAACAAAAACTTTTTGCAAAAAAATACAACCGACTTCAATTTAAAAAAAAAACACCTTAAAAAGTACAAAATAACTTTAATTTCGGAAGTCGGTGTTAAATAATGAAGAGACAAAACTAGTTGTTTTGTACTTTTTTTTTGTCGGTGTTTTTTTTAATTGAAGTCGGTTGTGTTTTTTTAAACGTTTTTTTTTTCTTTTAGTTTAGTCCTGTTTAAAATGAGCCCAAACACGACTACGGTGCTGTAATTTCGAGGTTTGTACTTTTTCTGAAGCTCCTGGCTTCAGCATCAGGTCGCTATGTACTTCGGTGTTTACACAGCACGTTTATCCACACATCGAACCCTTTTCAATGAGCCTAAACACGATATTTCTGCTGTTAGTTGTCGAGGAGTTAGGTACTCTGCAGACTATCCTGACTGCAGCATCAGGTTATGACTTGATGATCATGAGACCAAATGGTAAATACCCTATCGAACATCAAAACAATTTACTAAATAAACAGTCCTTGCCTATTCGAGTAACTTCTTACTGTCAAGGAGTTGTACCTACCTTCCATCATCAGCCACGCCACCTGAGATGGTGACAACCATACGCAAATACACGAGATACTTCATAAAATATGCGAAAAACAATAAGTGAGGTTATAAAATTTGAGGGCTTCCCCTAGATTTCTTTAAGATTCCATCATCAGATCCTAACTTGGTGACAGTGGGACTACCTCAGAACTCTACTTTCTAACAAAAAAAAAAAATTTGAAAATCCGTCGACAATCGGCTGAGTAATCGATGAACATCACCTCGTTTTTGTGAATTCGGTAAAAATAACGAGTCGCGTTACTACGTACTTACCTACAGTTCGTCCGTTATAAGTTGGCGAGTATGAAGTTAGGCTCTGCGAATTTTGGCGCTTGAAATATCGTACAAAAATAAAGGTTTAAAAAAAAAATAATGCCAATAACTGTTTTTAACAGCAATAAGAACTGCAAATTGCATTTATTTTTTAAAACCTTTATTTTTGTACGATATTTCAAGGGCCAAAATTCGCAGAGCCTAACTTCACACTCGCCAACTTATAGCGGACGAACTGTACTGCTGCGCGGCGCCGGCGCGGCGTGGTCAAAGTATCCTTTGTAAAGCGCCGCCAAAATAAATAAAAAGAAACATTACAGAGGCGTCAACAGTTTTAAATTGATGCACTATGTCGTGCATTTATTAACAGTTTTGTATTATGTCGATAATCGATAGTAAATGAAATAAATTAAAAGATCGTCGACATCAGCTGTGATTGACTAAAAAATTTTCATCGCATGTACAGTTTAAAGCAACCAGAGCGCGTGAATCAATTGAATTTGAACTTTATGTCAATGTAATTAAAGTCACACGATGCGCGCTTGTTTATTGCAAGAACTGGATCCTTCATTTAGTAAGTAAACCAATTTAAAGTGAATAATTAAATTAATTGAATCCAAGAAACCGATTCAATCTTATTTAAAAGTTAGAAAATGAAAACAGTTTGTAATAGCATAAGTACAATTTCCTAACATTTAAAATTATTCTTTTAACATTTTCGCCTCTGTAAATTGTTGGTCTTTGCACATCGCAACGCGGCACGTGCGGCGGTAACGTTTGTCGGCCGGCCACCTGCAAGTGCGGCGCGTCGTTTGATCTTCATAGTATTTCTTTAGTAAATAATAGTAATCTAGTCAGTTCCTTTCCGACTCGGTTCGTGAGCTAACGTACGTTACGTTTATCCGATCGATATTGCATCGTAATTAATTATTGTTTTGTTAGTTTTAAATATATTGTGTTTAGTTATTATTGTTACGTTTTTAGTGCTGTTTTATTCTTTTTTAGTTATTATTTTTTGTTGTTTTAAATAATGCCTCAGGCATACGTGTACAGTGCTCGTGAATACGGCAATATGTTGATGTGTTTAGGAGAAGCCCTTGGAAATGCATCTCTAGCGTTGAGAATTTACCGGAACAGATTTCCGAATGTCCGGCATCCGTCTGATTCTCGCATGATAACGGCAGCTTTTCAGCGAGTCTTAGAAAATCGACCGATTGCTCCGATGGCGGCAGGTGGTGGACAACAAGTGAATGTTCAGACTGAGGAGCGTATTTTAAATGTGATTCGCCAAAATCCACGCCTAGGCACACGAAGTGCGGCGAAATTATTGCGGCGACGGGGTTTACCGACAGTTTCTCACTGGACAGTTCATAAAGTCTTGCGCCGGAACAGAATGCGGCCCTACAAAATACACAAAGTACAAGCTTTGCTGCCCAATGATCGCGTTCGTCGTCGTGCGTACTGTCTTTGGCTGCTAGATCAACAACAGCGTGCGCCTGGCTTCATTGAGCACGTTATCTGGACGGACGAGTCCACATTCACGAGAAACGGGATGTGGAACAGGAGGAATGCCCATGTATGGTCAGACGTTAACCCGTACGCCACTCAAGAAACCGGCCATCAGACCAGATGGTCCGTCAACGTATGGGCTGGTGTTTTTAATGGGAAAATTTTAGGACCAGTGTTTCTACCGCAGCGCCTCAATGGATCAGCATATCTTAATTTTATAAATGGACGTTTAGATGATATGCTAGACAATGTGTCGCTGGCTGAATATCGTCGAGCATGGTTCCAGCACGATGGCGCTCCTCCGCATGTTACGCGTCCCGTCCGCGAGCGTCTCACTGAACTTTTTAATGACCGCTGGATCGGAAGGCTGGGGCCGCACGCCTGGCCGGCTCGTTCACCCGACTTAAGGGGGATGTTCCAGGTTGGCCCGCGAAATTCAAATTTTCTTACGTTTTTTGCAATTTGCAAACCAGTGGTAAGTTGTATGAAGTTAAAAATACTTAAGCGGCTGTGAAACGTAACTAGTTACATAATTATAAACATAAAAATCATCAATACAAGCCTCCAAGCTCACCTAAGTGTAGGAACGATTTTTTCGAGGTCAAAAACGTTCCTGCAACTAAGTGAGCTTGGAGGCTTGTATTGATGATTTTTATGGTTATAATTATGTAACTATTTATGTTTTACAGTCGCTTAAGTATTTTTAACTTCATACAACTTACCACTGGTTTGCAAATTGCAAAAAACGTAAGAAAATTTGAATTTCGCGGGCTACCTGAAGGATTCACCTTAACGCCATTGGACTTCTTTTTGTGGGGGTATGTGAAAGAAAGAGTGTTTGATCGGGAATGTGACAGTGCTGATGGAATGCGGGGCAGAATAGTGAGCGTTTTTAATAAGCTACGTGAAGAATGAGTTGAGGATCCAACACTAATGCCTCGTGTTCACGAGTCGACACAGCGACGGGCCCGCCTTTGTATTGAAATGGATGGAGCCCAGTTCGAGCCAAACCTCATAAGGTCGCAAAGGATTTAGACAGGTACGTAAAATGCCTCTGTCAGCTTTTTACAATGGACTACAATTGCGATTAAAATTCATAATTTTATGAAGGGTTGTAGGGGGCGGCAGCCTAGGCATTTTGAAAGTGATGTTTGTAAATTCCGTATTAAATCCCGCGACTCGGGCGGAGCGCTCGGCGGCCGCTCGGCGACTGATAAGCGCGGGCGCGCAGTGGCGCGACGTTGCCTTGCGTGTCAGTGACCTCACATTTGTACTTTCGTTTCCATTGCGTGTTTATGAAATATGAAGTTTTGAAAATAATCAATTTAAAGCGAAAGGTTATTGGTATTCGTTTGCATTTAGGTTGTATATGATCTACGTTCTGACTTCGGAAGCGTTCTCCTTACACCCTGTATTTAGCCCGATGATATGGCCTGAACCAGGGCCCGGCGCGAGAGGTCGCCGCCGCCGATAACCAGTATACACTTAGATCTCTCTTATTTTATAAGCGAAGCCGGTATATACAACTTGTACATTTTTCATATATATGTTTTTACTGTGATATCATACTATTTGTCAAACATAATTCTAGATTCTCATTGATATGCCATTTAATAAATTAGGTTTTTCCGGTAGAATTCGAATAATAGTAATCGTTAAATTTTGTTATCATGGCTTTAACTACAAATTCGATTTCAAAAACATATATGAATTCATCATGAATAAATATATGAATATCATTTTTGTAACATTTTCTTCTATTTTGGTCCTAACAGATACAGCAAAGAACTATGTAAGTATTATATTTTTGTTATTATGTAATACAAAATACAAAACATCATTGACGTTTTAGAAAAACTACTCCAAATTAACTTGAATTCGACCATAATCCTTTCCGTTAACACTATATCGATCCAAAGTTAACATAGTTCCCTTCATGTTTCCCACTTATGGAAGCTTCTCTCACTTTTTGGAAAAAATGGACCAAATTATCCTACATACTCTTACATTTTGAATGTGAACCTGGACGATCGAACTTGGGCTCCAGTTACTCTCTCTTCCCATGCGTATGAAAGGCAGATTCATATCTTTGATTCCCGGCACTGATAATATTTTTTTTTGAAAGCCTAGTTTGTGTCCTACTGCTGGGCAAAGGCCTCCCCTTTCTCCTTCCAAATCTCTCTGTCTTGGACCATATCTGGCCAAGTTTGTCCCGCGAACACGATTAGATCGTCACACCACCTTCGCCGCGGTCGCTCGAGGGCGACAGCGTCTACCTCCCTCAGGCGTCCAGTGAGTGACAATCTTCGCCCATCTGTTCGGATCCATTCGAGCGACATGACCAGCCCATTATTTTGATATCCGTGGTTGTGCCGATCCGTAGTTCTGGAAAAACTAATGGGACATCTGCTACTGCTACGGAACGTGTGATAGTTTTAGTATGTCTCTATTTTTCTTGTTATATTACTAAAAAACTTTATCTTTTCTTCCTTTTTGTTAAAAAATGTGCTTTTATTTACACATGAGTTACAGAAAAGCTTATATTTCCCTTATAATTTAATTTCAAATCTTTCTCAGGGTTTGTACACTGTATCGCTGAAACGTTTCGAGTTTTGTAAAGGGTCGAAAATTAAGGATTGTACCGTCGGATCAGCGAATATTACATCGAACAGTTCAATTTCTTATGAATTTGCAGTTATTGAAAGTACTGGATTAGAAAAAGTAAGGCTTTCTATTACATTATCTTATTTTTACTTACAATCCCAAATTCAAATAAAATATGTACAACAGGTTTATATAAAAGACCACAAAAAGTCGTCTGAGATAATTTCGTGTTCATGGCGGAAAATCTGATCATCATAGAAATGATCACCATCATCAGTTAAGGCCAGGGACGTCCACAGCTGGACATAAGTCTCCCTAATTGGACTTCATTCGTTCCTTTGCTTCTTGCAGTCCAGCGTAACACCAGAAACCTAGATGTTGTAGTATTTTTTTTCCAACTTACAACTATCTTTACAGGATAACCATGCCTTAGAGTATTTTTTTTTGTTTGTCTACTAAATTAGTAGTAATTATATTAAAATTAGTTTATAACTTCTACTAAATAAGGCATTTTGAATTCACTCAGAGAACAACGAAACTTGGAAAGGTCTATGTCCAGTAGTGTAGAAACAGCAGCTGGTTTTTTGCACTAATCCAAATAATTGACGAATCGTAGGTTAAAATTTGATATATAAAATAATAAAATGTCTTTTCCTTTTTCAGGCTAAAGTGATGTGTTTTTCATCGGAAAACAATCAAACTCTAAGAATGCAGTTCAAAAAACCCTGCGATAATTTGTTTCTAAAGCCGATGTTTCAGGCTTTTTTCAATGCCAGCGACCGATGTATTATACCAAAAGTAATTATTACAGTTATTTCATAGAATACTCGTATGAACACATTTTGGCTATGAATATCTAACACCAGGTCTTAAAAATGGAGACCTCGAAGGTTTTTTTTTTTTTTTTTCTGGTAGGGGAATCATCAGAATGACTTCCCCCGCTCTTGGGCGGAGCGGGAGGGCGTGTCAGACTCTTACTGACTAAACCCCTACCCCGTTCCTTCGTTGCCTTCGTTCTGGGGGGGACTCGGTATCAACCGTTAGGAATACCACATGTTCCCCCCAGAGGCTTCGGCCCTGCCGGGCCCCTACAGAGACCTCGAAGGTGGAAACTTTTGATACATCCTACTTTAGTATGAGACTACTTATCGAACTATCTTTTCGAAGTGGAGATTGACTTTCAGTTCTTAAACTGAGGGTAAACTAATAAGACTAAATTTTTCTGTCATCCATATGATCGCTGATTTGAACAAGGCAAGCCATTTAAGCTTTAACTAAAGCTAACTCATGACCAACGGCATTAAAAGGAGACTGTACAGTGTACATTGAGGGTGAGGAGATTGCATATGTCTAGGATTATGTCTATCTTGGCCAAATAGTTTCCTTTTAGGCGCGATAAGAATTTACTTGATGTACTGAGACCGCCTGGAGGAACGTTTGGCGTATTAAAGGTCTTCTCAAAAGAGACCTCTCTCTATGCCTGAAAATCATGAACATGTGTATTCTCTCTATACCTACTTACATACAGAGCACAAATCTAGTGAAAACCTTGGAGAAGAAGCATGTAGTAGATGCTTCTTCTCAAAGCGTGGATTCACAAAATGGACCTTTTCACATATTTAGTAAGTAATATCTAATTATTTTTTCAGGGCGTCTACAAAATGAACGTAAATTTCGACGACATTTTTCATAAATACCACGGCAAAAAGTATTTGTATGGGACCCATATATATAAAGCTGAGTACTATGGTAAAGATTGTAATTTTATATGCTCCACTTCAGAACTGGTCTTGTCCCCCAGGAAATAGATGGAGTATAACAATACAGGTGTAGGTATGGTAAATAAAATAAACGTCAAACTAATCAATTAAGGTTTTTGTTTTACAATCAATTCATAAAATCATCATCATCTTCCTGCCCTTGTCCCGTTTTATTTGGGGTCGGCGCAACACGTCTTTTTCTTCCATTCTGTCCTGTCACTCGTCATGCTATCACTCACTCCCTTTTCTTCCATATCACTTCTCACACAATCCATCCATCTTTTCTTTGGCCTTCCTCTCCCTCTCCATCCATCCACATGTAAACTCATAACTCTTTTAGTAACATGCGTTTCATCCCTTCTCTTTACATGACCATACCAAGACAAACAATTCCCTGTCAACTTTTCAGTCACTGGCGCCACTTTCAAACTTCCCCTAATAGTTATACTCATTTCTCACTTTGTCCATTCTTGTCACACCACACATCCATCTTAACATTCTCATCTCTGCCACGTGCAAATTTATTCATAAAATGTTGCACAGTATTTTTCTAGATTCATAAGCAGTAAAACATTACTATACCCTTAGGCCAGCGCCTACTTGAGTCAAAACGGTCTTTAGACAGACTTGTCTATGTGAGACAAGTCTATCTAAACTTTAGCCAGCCTTTAGATTCTAAAGGCTGGCTTGTCTACGACACACCGCACACCTAAACACCAAGCTATTTTGTGGTTGATGAAATAAGGGATTGCAAACCAGTTTCACCGAAAACCGAAAAACCGGTTTTTAAGAATGGTTAATAAATCCGGTTTTTTTAAGTTTGCGGTATTATTTAATATTTTTTACTAGGTACTTTAAAATTTATATAATTTGTACTCGTGGAAGAGCTCAGTACAATGATGGGTGACCTCAGTCGAGCTTCCGAAAGAGTGGGATTTAAAATCTGCCGGATGTTACACATACATTCGGATTCCTTGTAATGCAAGGGATCCAATGTACTGGACTATAAATTGTGGTCTGCATTAGAGAATATCTTCCAAGTTAGTTAATTAGTCAGCCTGTTATGTCCCACTGCCGTGCGAAGGCCTCCCTCCCCCTTTTCCACACACGACATTGCAGGCCAGTGCCTCCGATAGTTTTTTTTTTTTTTTTTTATGGTAGGGGAATCATCAGAATGACTTCCCCCGCTCTTGGGCGGAGCGGGAGGGCGTGTCAGACTCTTACTGACTAAACCCCTACCCCGTTCCTTCGTTGCCTTCGTTCTCGGTATCAACCGTTAGGAATACCACATGTTCCCCCCAGAGTGCCTCCGATAGTTGTCCAACTCATCTCTTCACCTTCGCCTTGGTCCACCACGATGTCGTCTTGCGTTTAGTGGGGTTCAGTACGTAGTTCTTTTAACCCACAGCTCGTCGGACATGCGGCAGACATCGAATGCCCAATCCCACAAACGTCACAATAATTAAGAATACTTTAAAAAAGAGGATCAGTATTGGACAACTGTCCAATGGACACAGTGCGGAAAATAAAAATATGAAAGTTATAGGCGGTCTGGATTTCACAAGCAATTTAAGGATATCAATAAAAAAAAATTGTAAAATCTATTTTTTTCTAGGGTGGAGCGGGAGGGCGTGTCAGATTTTTACTGACTAAAACCCAATCCTATGTTCTTTCTTTGCCTTTGTTCCAAGGCCCTTAAGGTTCTCATCATAATTTTATTTAAAGAAACAGCAAAAAGTAGGTATGTCCATAACAAGAAATTAAGAATCTTCGAGAGAACTTGGTGCAGATCTAACTTATTTTACAAGAGAAGCCGGTATATAGAACTTGTATTTTTTTAAATTTCTGGTTTCGATAGGATGTTATTACTTTTAATCAAGCATAATTCTAGTTTATCATTGATATGCAATTTAATGAATTAGGTTTTTCCGGTGAAATACGAACAATGGTCATCATTAATTTTTTCAGGCAATTCAACTTCACCACAAAAACAAATGCGAATGCATCATGAATATATACTTGTGTATTATTTTTGTACTATTTGCTTCTTTTTTGGTACTAATAGATACAACAAAGGACTATGTAAGTATTATATTTTTTTAACGAACAAACATTCAGTTTAATTAAAAAAATTAATGACGAATTCGGCCATTATTCTGATTCGTTATTTTTGTTTCGACTCTTTTACACGACTGCCCAAAAAACGGTGTGATATTTTAAATGCTTTTCAATTATAAAAGCACTCACACGTTTTAAAAAATGAACCAAATTGTCCTGCATACTATTATTTTAAATGTGAACCTGGACGATCGGACTTGGGCTCACGCTACGCTTTCCAACCGAATGACAGGATTCATATCTTCGGTCCACGACACTGATAATTAAATTAGGAATATTCTAAATTCTACATACTAATTCCTTGTGACGTGTCGTGATTCACCGAGGCTATGGATGCCTGAAGACTCGCTTGCCCGAACACAAATCTGCTCTAAAGACCAGTAAGCATTGCTATCCAACGTGGCATTGTCACTAGTCTTTTAAGTTCCATTTTTTTAAGTTGACAGTTCGGAAGAGTCTATATTTGTATAGTTTTCAATTAGCCAAGTGTCTCTATTTTTCTTGTTTTAGTACTAACAACATTTCTCTTGTATTTGTTAAAAAGTGTACTCTACTCTAGAATGATAAAATAATGAAGTTTATTTTGCATATAGGTTATAAATAACATTTCTATATATAAAAGCAAAGTTACAGTAAAAAGTAGCTTTCCCTTATGATTTAATTTCAAATCTTCCTCAGGGTTTATACACTGTATCGCTGAAAAGATTCGAGTTATGTAAAGGACAGAAAATTAAGAATTGTACCGTCGGATCAGCGAATATTACATCGAACAGTTCACTTTCTTTAGAACTTGCCGTTATCGAAAGTACTGGATTGGTAAAAGTAAAATTTTCAATGAAATTATTTTATTTTTACTTACGACTTACTTCAGACTATAGGATGAGGTTTTAAGTAGAGGATCCTCAGAGTCAAATAGCTGGTCGTAAGCCTCTCCAAGCGGACATCAAACGTCAATGTTCATCTTGAATCCAGCGATACTCCAGAAACCTGAGTGATATAGTAACTTTAGTCTATGTCCAGCACTATAGAAATAGCAGTTATTTTTTTGCGCTGATCCAAATAATTGATGACACTCGCAGAATAGATAATTACAGTCATAATAAAATGTTATTTACTTTTTCAGGGTAGAGTGATTTATACATCGGAAAACAATCAAACTCTAAGATTGCAGTTAAAAAATCCATGCGATAATTTGTTCCAAAAGTCTGTTTTTCAGGCTTTATTCAATGCCAGCGATCGATGTATTATACCAAAAGTAATTATTAAAGAATTTGTTTCATAAAATATGAAGTCATTTTGGCTATGGACACAGAATAAGTAATCTATGGATAACTAACACCATGTTTTAAAATTGTCTTAAATCCTACTTTAGGTATGAGTACGAGTACTTATCGAACTTTAGCATTTATTTTCATCCATGATTTTAACAAGGCAAGCCTGGAAATAAGACATCGGATGAACATTTCAAAAACCAAAATCATGACCAATAGCATGTAAAGGAAACTGTAGAGTAAGGGTAAGGAGATTGCACATGTCCAGAATTGTGCCTATCTTGGCTAAAATAATAGTCTCTATGTAGTTACTCAGATACCCGCGAAACGAGACACAATAGTAAAACAATAACAGCGCGGTCTCATAGGACCGGTTGGGGATTCAAACGTTAAGCGTGAACAGATAAAGAAGTTGCTTGATGCACTGAGACCGCCCGCGCGCCTGAAGGAGCTTCTCAAAAGACATCTCTTGCTACGCTTGAAACGGAAAACTATGGACATGTGTATTCTTCCTATACTTACATACCGAGCACAAACCTAGTCTTTGCCACATGAGCAGAGGTCCAGTCTCAAAGTTTGTTGGCGAGCCGTGAAGCGGTAGATATAAGGATTTTGAATTTCTGACCGCGTAAGGTACAAAATACTCTACACCAAAACTAAGACAAAAGATGTTACCTTAAAAGCTGCTACTCTAAAGCAGAATTGGGCCACACATGTCTGCTGCATGCCAAATAAGCTGTGGACTAACAGAGTCACTTGTTGTGGCCTATTAAATGAAACACTACATCGCGACAGACTATAGCGAAAGTGCTACCGGAGTGGCTAGCCAGCAATGGCTAAGGATAGAAGAATATGGAAAAGGGGACATAACAGGCTAACTGCTACTACTACATGCTTCTTCTCAAAACGTAGTTTCACAAAATGGACCTTTTCACATACTTAGTAAGTAATATCTAATTATCTTTTCAGGGTGTCCACAAAATGAACATAAATTTCGACGAAATTTTTCATAAATGCCACGGGAAAATGTATTTGTATGGGACCCATATATATAAAGCTGAGTACTATGGTAAAGATTGTAATTTCATATGCTCCACTTCAGAACTGGTCTTGTCCCCCAGGAAATAGATGGAGTATAACAATACAGGTGTGGGTACGATAAATGAAATAAACGCCAAACAAATCAATCAAGGTTTTTGTTTTACAATCGATACTTATTTATAAAATGTTGCACAATATTTTTCTAGATCCATAAATAAGCAGTAAACAATTATTACACTCTTAGGCCGAGGGCCCACTTGAGTCCAAAAAGTCTTTAGATAGACTTGTCTATGTGAGACAAGTGTGTCTAAAGACTGACTAAAGACCGATTTGTCTATGATACGCCGCACACCTAGAACGAAACTGTTTTGTGGTTGGTGAAAGGGATTGCAAACCGGGTTCACCGAAAACCGAAAAACCGGTTTTATACATATTTGTAATGGTTAATCAATCTGTTTTTTTAGGTTTGTGGTTTTTTCAAATATTTTTTACTACTTTAAAATCAATACATTTACTCGTGGAGGAGCTCAGTACAATGACAGGTGACCTCAGTTGAGCTTCCGAATGAGTGAGATTTAAAATCTGCCGCACTAATTTAAAACGCAGTAAGACTGGTTTCTTTTTGAAAAATGAGTTACACATACATTCGGATCCTTGTAATGCAAGGAATCCAAATGTACACCCTGTATGTACAATTGTATGTACACCCTGGACTATAAATTGTGGTCTGCATTACAAAATATCTTCCAAACGCCACAACAATCAGGAATACTTGAAAACGATCAGTATTGGACAACTTTCTAATGGACACATTGTAGAAATTAAAAATTTGCAAGTTATAGGCGGTCTGGATTTTACATACAATTTAAAATTATCAATAAAAAACAATTGTTTTTTCTCATCGTTGCCACTGTGGCGAAGATGTCAACAGCCTCGGACACCACGGTCTATCATGCAGCCGTAGTGCGGGTTACATAGCGCGGCATGCGAATATCAACGACATCATCCGACGCTCTCTTGTTACCGTCGTCGTTCCGGCCGTATTGGAACCCCATAGCCTGGCACGTGACGATGGCAAGAGACCGGACGGTGTGTCTTTATTTCCTTGGAAGATGGGTAGGCCTTTAGTGTGGGACGCTACTTGTGTCGACACTCTTGCGCCATCTCTCATCCAACCTAGCTCGTTGTGCTGTGCTGGTGCTGCCGTTGCGACCGCGGAGAACCTCAAACGGCGAAAATATAATAACCAAGTGGGTAGTTATATATTCGAGCCGTTTGGGTTGAAACTCTTGGATCGTGGGGTCCGAGCGCCCATCAATTGTTTAAAGACCTTTCTAAAAGCCTTGTTGACACTTCGCGTGACCACTAGTTCCGCCAAAGGCTTGTCATCATCATCAAACATTACTATACCCTTAGGCCAGCATCCACTTGATTCAAGACGGTCTTTAGACAGACTCGTCTATGTGAGACAAGCCTGTCTAAAGACTGGCTTGTCTAGGACACGCCGCCGCCGTGGCGCCGCACACATAAAACTATTTTGTGGTTGACGAAACTAGGGATTGCAAACCGGGTTCACCGAAAACCGAAAAACCGTTTTTTTTTTTAGGTTTGTGGAGTTTTTTACTACTTTAAAATTGATATACAGGGTGTAAAAAGAGCGATCACATAACCGATAACTACACATTCTGTAAAAGTAATAGTAGTAGGATTTCAAATCTGCCGCACTAATTAACGCAGTAAGGATGACGTTTTTTTAAAAAAATTGAGTTACACATACATTCGGACTCCTTGTAATGCAAGGAATCCAAATGTATATGTATGCACACCCTGGACTACAAATTGTGGTCTGCATTAGAGAATATCTTTCAAAAGCCACAATTATTAGGTGTACTTAACTTACCGGTTGTGCATTCGTCGTCTTCTCGCTTTTTTCTCGCTCACACATTTCAACACGTCAAGGAAAGCTGATTTTCAGTTAATCAAAATGAAAGTTCTAATTAATAACCCCTACTTCCGCCAACTGCTAATCATCAAAATCGAAAGCGACACTATATTCAGGGTCTAGATAGCCATAGGGTTACCCAGCCATCCGGTAACCGTCCGAGCCGTTCCCAAGTCGTTGACGGCGTGTATTGTTCCACGCGCGCCTCAAAGAGATGTCAGCAAACCATAGGCGCAGCAGGGTTATAGACTCTGATCTGAAATACATTTTTTTTATAGGGGTTTTTGCAGGTAGAAAATCATACAATGGCTTCTCCCGTTCTTGGGTGGAGCAGGAGGGCGTATCAGACTTTTACTGACCAAAACCGACTCCTATTTTACTTTCTTTCTTTCTTTGCCTTTATTTCAATGCTCTCAAGGTTTTCATCATAATTTTATTTGAAGAAACTGCAAAAGGTATGTCCATAACAGGAATTTAAGAGTCTTCAGTAAACTTGGTGTATTATATTACATACATTATTTATCTCACTTATTTTATAAGAGAGGCCGGTCTGTATATAAAACTTGTATTTTTTTTTTGGTATGTTAATATTACTTTTAATCAAGCATAATTGTAGTTTCTCATTGATATGCAATTTAATGAATTAGGTTTTTCCGGTGAAATACGAACAATGGTCATCATTCATTTTTTTTCAGGCTTCAGCACAAAAACTAATACGAATTCATCATGAATATGTACACGTGTATTATTTTTGTACTATTTTCTTATTTTTTTGTACTAACAGATACAACAAAGGACTATGTAAGTATTATATTTTTTTAATTGAACAAACATTCAGTTTAATTAAAAAATTGAATGACGAATTCGGCCATTATTCTGATTCGTTATTTTTGTTTCGACCCTTTTATATGAGTATTTACACGACTGCCCAAAAAAACGGTGAGTTATTTAAAATGCTTTTCAATAATGAAAGCACTCACACGTGTTAAAAAATGGACCAAATTATCCTGCATTCTCTTATATTAATTTTAAAATATGAACCTGGTTAATCGGGCTTGAGCTCACGCTACTCTCTCCAACCGAATGACAGGATTCATATCTTCAATCCACGACACTGATAATTAAAATAGAAATACTCTAACTTCTACTCTAATTCCTTTTGATGTGCCGTGCTTCACCGAGGACTTTTGGATGCCTGGAGACTCTCTTGCGCGAACATAAATCAGCTCTATAGCCAGTAAGCATTGCTATCCAACTTAGCATTGTCACTAGTCTTTTAAGTTCCATTCTTTTGCAAATAGGTTATAAATAACACTTCTCCACATAAAATAAAAGTTACAGTAAAGAGTTAGCTTTCCCTTATGATTTAATTTCAAATCTTCCTCAGGGTTTATACACAGCATCGCTGAAAAGATTCGAGTTATGTAAAGGACCGAAAAATAAGGATTGTACCGTCGGATCAGCGAATATTACATCGCACAGTATACTTTCTTTAGAACTTGCCGTTATTGAAAGCACTGGATTGGAAAAAGTGAGGTTCTCTAATATGGCATGTATTTAAATCAATATCTGTCTATTCCCTTTTTTCGAACAAAATATTGCAAAGGTAAATCAAAAATACTGACTTGCACACAAATTATGCACGCTAAACAAATCAAATTAAATATACTGTTTAATGGTATTTGCAGAACAGTTTTACCGAACGATAACAATGATTAAAATAGTATATCTAAAATTTTCTTAGTTCATCAAACATTCTAAAACATTTTTAAGGATAACCATCATCTAATTAACTTTTAGGAACATATTCCAAAAAATGAGAAGTAGCTTGGTCACAGTTCTAACCTAACCTAACCTATCTCACCCAGTTCAAAATGTTAGATTGCAAGTTAGTACTAGCTTCGACTTTTTATAAGTGCCCATGTAGGCCTATGTAAAATAAAAACATTTTTTATTTATTTATTATTTATTAGTATTTTTGATAAACAATTCATATGTTTAGGTATGCATTCAGTTAATTAATGGAGTTACCTAGTGTGCTGATAAATTATACAGATGTGCATTTAAAAATATCCCCTATATTTTTAACTAGCTTCCGCCCGTGGCTTTGCCCGCGTGGCTTTGATGATGATGATGATGATGAATCGAATCAGGATCTTCAGAGATTATCCCATACAAATAAAAACAAACTTTACCGCTTTATTATATTAAGTATAGATTACAACTTACTTCAGACAGGCTTTTAGTAGAGAATCCCCAGATTTAAATAGCTGGTCATTATGTATCGGATATCAAACGATAATGTTCATCTTGGATCCAGCGCAACATCAGAAACCTGAGTGGTATAGTAACTTGGAAAGGGATATGGCCTTGTCCAGCACTAGAGAAATAGCAGCTGACACTCGCAGATAGAATAATTACAGTCATAATAAAATGTTACTTACTTTTTCAGGGTAAAGTGACGATTTATTCATTGGAAAACAATCAAACTCTAAGAATGCAGTTAAAAAAACCGTGCGATAATTTGTTCCAAAAGTCTATATTTCAGGCTTTATTTAATGCCAGCGATCGATGTATTATACCAAAGGTAATTATTAAAGTGTTCCTTTCATAAACTATGAAGTCATTTTGGCTATGGACACAGAATAAATAATCTATGGATGACTAACATCAGCTTTTAAAATTGAGATCTCGAAGTTGGGAACTTGTCCTAAATCCTACTTTAGGTATGAGTACAAGTACTTGTTGAACTTTAGCATTTAAGTAGAGTTTGACTTTCAGACACTGAGATTAAGCAGCTAAGAGTATACAACAGTGAATTACTTACATACGGAGCACAAACCTGGTCTTTATCACATCAACATTGGCAATTTTGTTAATGTTGCCTATCAAATAATAAAAATAAATTTTATTATTACTGCAGAAAAATCCAAACACTTCCGTTTTTATGGTTTCTGTCCTAATTTAACACAAAATAATTTTCACTCCATGAAAAAAATATATAATTGTATATGTGTTGGCAGTTTGGCCATTACAGTGTGTATATTCTTAAATACACACATTTTTCTGATAATCAAAACATAAACTTGCAAAGTGTTTCGATTTTTCTGATGAGAAGTGTATGTGTTATTTCTTATAGTCACTATCGTGTGCGGCAACATTGGCAAAATTGCCGGTAAATTACCGGGAATATTGCCAAAAATGCTGGCATTATTGGCAATTTTACTCAAAACAATATTTTATTGTATATAATGTAGATTATGGTCTTCAAACGCTAATTTTAAGTATTGTAAATAGTTTCCCTACTTAATTTGACATATAATTAACCAATATTCCCAAATATTTCCACTCCCGGCAATATTGCAATATTCCCGGCAACGGCTCATCTCTAATCGCGGCAGACTTTGGCGCAGGTGCTACCGGAGGGACTAGCCAGCAATGGCTGAGGATAGAAGAATGTGCAAAAGGGGACAAAATAGGCTAACTACTGCTCTCACTACATGCTTCTTCTCAAAGCGTGGATATTTAGTAATAAATATTATTATATTATATATAATATATAAATATTATTACTTATTATTTTTTTCAGGGCGTCTACAAAATGAACGTAAATTACGACGACCTTTTTCATAAATACTACGGAAAAATGTATTTATATGGGACCCATATATATAAAGCTGTGTACTATGGTAAAGATTGTAATTTTATATGCTCCACTTCAGAAGTGGTCTTGTCTCCTAGGAAATAAATGGAGTAAAAAAATACAGATGTGGGTAAAATAAACGCCAAACCAATGTAATAAGGTTTTTGTTTTACTATCGATACTTATTTCTCTTGGTGGTGGATAGATCTGGAAAATTGGAGCTCACTGGCGTGTTGAACCTAAAAACAGTGGACAACTTTGTTTACCTGAGCTCCATCATCAGTAACGATGGGTCGTGCGAGAAGGAAGTTCGCAGAAGAATCGGCATGGCTAAGAGCGCCATGGCTCAGCTTGATAAGGTATGGAAGGATCGCAACATCTCCGTTAGAACCAAAACCAAACTGGTACGGACACTAATCTTCTCGATCTTTTCCTATGGCGCTGAGACTTGGTCTCTGAAAGCTGCAGACCGCAAACGCATCGACGCCTTTGAGATGTGGTGCTGGAGAAAGATGCTCCGTATCCCTTGGACAGCATTTCGGACCAACGTATCCATCTTACAAGAGCTTCAAATCTCTTCACGGCTGTCGTCCGAGTGCCTTCGAATGATTCTGCAATACTTCGGTCACATTGCAAGGAAAGACGGTGACAACCTCGAAAGGCTCATTGTGACCGGTAAAGTAGATGGAAAAAGGCCTCGCGGGCGCAGCCCAATACGTTGGTCCGACCAGATCCGCGCCGCTCTTAACTCCACTATGTACGATGCCCTTCACAACGCCAAAGATAGAAGCAAATGGAGGAACATCATAAGGGCTAAGGTGATGAAGGAGGTCACGACCCTCAGCATTGAGGAATACGACGCAAGGAGGAGGAGGACTTATTTCTAAAATGTTGCACAATATTTTTATCGAAAAGAAGAAGACTGTTTATATAAATCCATAAACAGTCTTCTTCTTTTCGAATCGAAAGTAAACTCTTTATATTGTTTGGGTCCAGTAGAATTTAATGAGTGCCACCGATGCTGCAATTAACGTAGCTACCTACAATTTATTTAAATGTATTTAAGTGTTGTCTCGAAATTTCGGGACAGATGTCTCGGAAAACAAATTTAGTCCTAAGGGAGTCTCCGTTTCTTGTCTCTGTTCTTCGAAGTTTAGGCAAATAGGCACTACCTATTCCTATCACTGATCATTACGCTGTCGAAACCTGCACGGTCTGGACAAAGCGCTTTGCCTCGTCGGTCGTTTATACCGCGTACATCGAAGGATTGGAACAATTTGCCTGCTGCGGTCTTCCCGTCCAATTATAATTTGGGTATCTTCAAGACTAGAGTGAATAGGCTCTTAATAAACTAGTGCACCTCACCATCAAAGATTGCATCACTGCTTACCATCACGTGCGATTGCAGTCAAGTACTAGGTTATGTTATATAAAAAAGGGTCATCGATAGCATCGACGACGATTTGCTACCCTGTCGGTTTTGCACAATTTAATTCCTCCGAGCCGGTTTCATCATCGGACCTAGACGGTCTAGTACGAAAATTTGCCAACGGTAGGTACATGGTGAACATTCTACCCATACGTACAAAGCGTTTTAGGAATACATTTATTATACGAACAGGTAAAGAGTGGAATTCCCTGCCGGAGTCTGTATTTCCTGATAGCTACAACCTAGGGGACTTTAATTAAAAAGTGAATAGGTTGCTTCTAGACAAGCGTGCTCCATCGTTGACCACATCATCGCTTACCTTCAGGTGGCATAGTGGTCAAACGCGAGCCTATCTATATATACTCGTATGTAATAATCAATTGCTGTTCGTTAGTCTCGCTAGAACTCAAGAACGGCTGAACGGATTTATCTTACCTTGGTCTTGAAATGTTCGTGGAGGTCTAGGGAAGGTTTAAAAGGTGAAAAAAAAAATATTGAAAAAAAAACCGGCAGTGCGAAGTCTGCCGGGTCAGCTAGTAAGAAATAAAAAAACTGGCCAAGAGCGTGTCGGGCCACGCTCAGTGTAGGATTCCGTAGTTTCCCGTCCGTCACAATAAGTGTCTCCAACTTTTCAAAAATTGTTCATCCCATCAAGTTCAAAATAATTTTCCTAGAAAGTCTTTGTAGAGCTCTACTCTCCTTTCCATTCTCTTATTCCTTTTGAAGACGCAGATCAAATGTCCGTACGACGTGTCGTACCTTTTACACCCAGGGTATACCTTGGAGCACAATTTCAAACCACGTGCGGGTGTATGTATGTACGCCCGGGACGACATTTGCTATCGGCGTCTCCGTAACCTTGAAGACTCCAGGTTCTCGACGCTTTGGACTTTGGTGGACACAGGCTTGCATAAAATTATCTACGCTTGTGTCTACCGCTCGCACAGCGGAGATCAGGAGACATCCGGGCTCGTCTATTATTGTCGTATCCACATTGTATAAATATACACGTTAAGATAGATTTCTTATACAAAAACCATTGTATAGCCTAAAATATATTACTCGTTGTACCTGCGGTTTCACTCACATCTGTGGTTACTGCTCCACTCCTATTAGTCGTAGCGTAATATTATATATCTTATCACGTTTCCTGATAAATCTGCCCTCCAGTGCCTAAACCGCAGTAATAGGGTTTTTTGCGTTTTTGAGTTAAATATTGATTCTTAACGGGCGTACTATAAGGAACACATGTGTGTGACCTAGTTTCAGATTGGATGATTTTCTTGGCTGAAAAACCAAATTTAGTAATGCAGTAACTCAATTTTGGATGCCAAAATACATTGGTATACTAACTAGAATACAGTTAAAGCAGTTACGTCTACAACGACCCGTCACTTCCCCGAATTAAACGCAGTAGAGATGTGAAGTGGGGAAGTGCGCCGAGAGGTAACCGGCACAGTTAATGGAAAAAAAGATACGGCCGTTTATATCGCAAAAAACGTATATTTCGACACTACTACTTACTCTTCACTATAGTTCTGACTACCCTATGAATTTGTGATATGTACTTCCCTATCTAGAATCCTGAAACGCATAATGCATGATGATCGTTTTGATGTATTGTCACACCCAATCCGAAAAACTCTTCGAGACTCCATTCGAGAATATAAAAACCGGCCAAGAGCGTGTACTATTGGTTGAAGATGCTAATAAAAAAGGAACAACGTAAGTCTTATACTGCAAATTATTCTGTGAAATAGTGAATCAATCAATAGTTTTTGCAGTATCAAATATTTTTACCGCATTTTAATCTGCATATATGTAACTTTTTGTATGTTTTTGAAAAAATCCGTTTTATTTTGAATGTAATGAACTAAATAATATTTTTTTAAATGTTTCTTTGTTATTATCTTAGTTCCCTTGCAAAAAATAATCAACCATACAATATTAGAACTATAAAAAATACGGCGTCAAAGTGTTTTTCGCGATTATCTCGAAACTGCTTTTTTGCTCATACTGCGCTTTAGGCAATGGACGGCAGAAATAGACTATACAAAATTGAAAGAATTTTTCAAATCGAACTAGTAGGTCCTGAGATACTAATTGGGCTATTTCAATTTTTTTTTTCTTAGTCAAGATCACAATTTTTTAATAGGTAAACTTTTTATGCTTGTTATTAGCGTCAGATATCAGTTTTTCTTTTTAAAATCATCCCACAGTCAACCAAGTTCTAGTTTTTGAAGCTTTTAACGCCCCAGGCACCGGACTAGTATGTATATTGATTACTTACAAA
Source organism: Mythimna separata (assembly GCA_030763345.1). Classification (NCBI taxonomy): domain Eukaryota; kingdom Metazoa; phylum Arthropoda; class Insecta; order Lepidoptera; family Noctuidae; genus Mythimna; species Mythimna separata. The sequence goes on from CM061180.1 coordinate 14,302,380, forward strand.
ATCACAAAAAATCAACAAAATCAATCAATCACAATTAAAAATGTAAAATAAGATTTAATCCCATCTCATTTTACATTTTTAATTGCAAGCCTATTCAAATTCGTAAAAAAAACAGCAGACAGTTAAATATGTAATTTTAACAAAAGCAGTTTAGTTAACTAACCAAACGTTTGTTCGAACATTTTCGTTTGCCAATGTCAAACCGACCTTAGTTAGTGTTTATTGTCACTTGTGTAATCTTCATTAAAACTAAGTTTAAACAAAAACTAGAGTTAAAACTAATGTAGTTATTAATGTAATTACTTAACACTAAGGTGAAGGAAAACATTGTAAAGAAAGCGGCATGTCCTAGAACCAAAAATTCGAAGATATGTGACATCCACCAATCCGCAATGGGCCCGCGTGATAGATTTAGGGTTAAGGCCCATTCCCTCTCCTAGAGATGAGGTCTGAGTCTCAACAGTGGGAACATTATATGTAAGGCCGATATTATAGAAATACTTAGCATTAACACATACATGTAACATATAAACTCGCCTGTATTCTCAGAAGTATTAGGCAAAGATGTTCCAATAGTTGACCACACTGGCTACTTTACGTTCCACTGCTACTGGTCTACTGCTATCAAAAAGACACAATTTCATGATAGCAAAACCTTTATAAAACTTTGCCCAACCTGGGAACAGAATTGAAATCAAAAGATTTCCGGCTACAGAAAGGGCGCGCGCTCACGCATTGGCGCATTGTGTTCTAGGTGCACCCCGCTTCAAAAAAGTGTCAGCAGAATTAGTAAAGCTCTTTAGGGCCGATGTGTGCCAGAGCTGTGGGATTATTCCTAAAACTTTCTGAGGTCCTGGAACGCAAAAGGAGTTTCCCTTTGCGTTCCGGGATACAGGTGGGTTTTAGTCAGTAATCGGTTGACACTCTCTCTCACTCTATCTGTTATGGAAAACACTCCCCGTGTTTAGCACTAAAGCCAAATATGAAACAAAAAATGACACAGAATTTGTATGTTATTAATGATATCGTCTCATTACAATACAATAGGTACACACAAAAAACTTTTCATGGCCTTTTTAAAAGTACTTACAATGTTAACATAACATTAAGCAAATAGCACTATGAGATTATCAATACAAAAAATATACTGAGCATATTTAGCATTCAATAAAAAGACAAATAATAAATGTATGTAAACAGTATAAATTGTTTCGAAATATTTTTTCTGCGTACTGTTTCAAATTATTTCGACCGGTACTGACGTTTTTATGGTTTATATCGAAATAAGTATTGTTTTAAAAAACACACATTGTCTCATTGATGAATATACTGTAGACTTGAGCATTGTGAAAAATACTATGCCTAGAATCGATAATTTCTTGAGTCTGCAAGGATAATTACAGCCTAGAAAAATCGGCATTCAATTGTTTCCTAAGTGAAGTTATATGAATTGGTTTCGTTTCTATTAGATCTACTTGCTTAGTGTGAAGTGTTAGACGGTAGTTGAAGATACTTTTTATTTTTTAAAAGGTTAATTTGTATATTTTTAGGTAATTCAGATTAAGAATATAATCCAAAATGTCCGACGTCAGTGGGTCAAAGGTGGCTAACTTTTATCAAGGGAAATCTGTATTTATAACTGGTGGTACGGGATTTGTTGGTAAGGTAAGAAAAAAATATTTCTATTGAAAAATCATAATTCTATTTTAAAAAATTTGGCTAAATATGTATAATTATGACATAAAATATAATATAATATGTAGTTTTCATATAATATTCTAAGCATATAACCGAATTTGTTTTTAAGCCGTTTAAATGTGAATTAAATTTGTACTGTACGCACTATAAAATATTTTTTTTATTTTTTTATTCTTACGGGTTTTATCCACAAGGATACCTCAACCCCACTATGACCAATAATTTGATACTATGAATTTAATTTATTATTAAGGATCCGATATTACTGCCAGACACTATTATATTAAATTAATTTTAACCAACAACGACTAAAATAAAAAAAATACTCCCAGTATAACAAGTATTCAATGTTCTGCCCAAGACATAGCTTTCCATCTCAATCCGTTCAGCCATTTGAGCATGAAGGAATCAAAAACGCTTTGGCAAGGCATTTACAGACACTTTTGATTGGTCAAAAAGTCAGTTAGTCAAACAAATACTAAGCAAATCCTAGATCTCTATGAATAAAAAAATAATATAATAATATGACATATTTTCTTTGGCTTCTATTTTTTTTTGTTTTGGCTTCGCACTGTTGATTCATTTAACAAGTATCAAAGGAGACGGAAAACGGTAGGCCCAAAAGTAGGAAGTTGAGATATGATCCAAAAAATTAGTCATATTTTTTTACCTAAGAATATGAAAAATCACTTTAATTAACATTCTAGAACCAGAGAAATATGAGAAAGATAGTTTTCGTGAGATTATCGATTCAGTAATCGATTACACAGTTACGAAAATAAAACTTTTGCACTAAAAAATCAACCCAAAGTGATTAAATACACTGTATATACTTATATGCAATATAATCTTCGATCAACTATGTACATATTAATAAATCAAATATCAATTAATTTCTGAAAAACCAATATTAATGATTATATCGATTCAAATATCTCTTATTTTTCTTCATATTTTTAGTCTGTGCCACTGACAGTTGCCGACTGTTCTTGTTCTCACTCATTTCGTGTTTTCTGATGCGTTTTGAGTGGTTTTCCCAATTATTCATCATTTTTGATTCTGACCCTGCCTACCTTGTACGACCTTTGCTTTCACCTTGGACACCGAAGATTGCTCACACGTTTGGCAAAGGCTTGCGCCTCAGTCTTTAAGTAAATTATAACCTCATCTAACCAGCTACCATCCTGGCAGGTTTAAAATACATGTAGTTAGAAGGCCTACAGAGATTGTTTACAGTTATGGCAAAGAATTATTTATTTATCAAACAATGTTATAATACCCTCATACACAATAGTTAATTAGGTGGTGTTTATGTAGGTGAAGATTGATAAAAATGTTCCATTTTTAGGTAAGCAGTAGTGATTGTGTTTGTCAAGCGTGCTGGAACTTGGCTCAAGTGAAACGAACTGTAGGCTGTTGCGCTCACATAATGTGCATTATATGTATATGGTACCTTAGCTGGGCTAGGTACCAATATCGTATAGTACCACCTGCACAATTTCTAGACAACATTTTAATTATAATTGAAGACGAATAAAACACATATTAAATTATTTGTTTTTTATTTTAGATATTCTTTTCCTATCTCCTTACTTGTTTCCTACCTAATGCTTAAAGTCGTTGACATTCATTTATAATATCATGATTTTTCAAACATTTTCTAGTAAATATAATATTAGTGCAAAACAACATATTTTGCACTTCAGGAATCAGCTGTTAGTTAAAAATTGTCATATAACTTCACTTTTACTTAATCTCTTATATCTCTGTTCTCAGATTGACAAAATCCGCAGAATTGTCAGTGAAAGGTTGTTAATATATAAGCTATTAATTGACACCACTTTCATCTTCTTACACCTAGGCCCAAGATTGTATGTAATCGTTTCAGTCTCCTTTGGACAGTATAAATAAGCTTTCAGTAACTTTGAGTTACCTTGAGTTTCAAAATTACGCCAATTTTACATCACAGTATCCATAAGGAATCAATTAGTGAATTATTAAAAAAAGTCATTACACGAAAAAATCCTGCTCAAAACTGATCGCTCCTATTTTGTCAAAACAATAAAAGAAACAAAAGTAGAAATTGGAAAAAGCTACTGACAGTATTAAAAACTGACCAGTCTCAATTATAGACAGCGCCCGTTCACGAGCATGAGTAACATACGCTCATTCATAATTATAGAAACTTAAAGATTTAAATAATTCTATGAATTCATTATTTTATTATGAGTACGACTCTTCTTCTGCGTATTCACACACGTCTGCCAGCCTTTTCTAAAATGAAAAGCTTGAAAGCCATAAAAGCAGGAAGTTTCCATCTAAATAGTATTCAAAACCGCATGTTCAATAATTCCAGACTTTAATAGAAAAGTTGCTGTACAGCTGCAGTGGGATTGACAAAATTTATGTGCTGGTACGTGATAAGTATGGCAAGCAGGCGGCTGAACGACTGGCGCGTATTACTGGCACACCAGTAAGTATAGGTTTTAACCCCCGTCGCAGAAACGACGGGGTGTTATAAGTTTGACGTGTCTGTGTGTGTAGATGTATATGTGTCTGTCTGTGGCATCGTAGCGCCCAAACGGATGATCCAATTTTAATGAGGTTTTTTTTTTAAAACTACATACTTGGTTATACGAGGCTGTTTTCCTGGCTTCATTTTGTATAAAGGATGCTTCATACTATTTACGTTCTTTTTTAAATAAATTTGTCTTTAACCGCGGTCCCACCTGATTTGCGCCCAAGAGCGGGAAAAGTCATTCTGATGATTCCCTTTCCAAAAAAAAATGGTGCATACGTTGATTTTGTGGCACACTAGTTCATAAATAGCTCATTCACTCTAGCCTTGAATACACCCAAATTGTAATCAGACGAGAAGACCGCATCAGGCAAATTGTTCCTACCTCCATATCTGCTTATAAAATAAGAAATATTACATTATATATAAAATAAAAATACACTACTAATTAAAATAATCTAATGGCGTCAAAAAACACTTCCGCAACATTTTCTGCTGGTGGTTCCTAGAAGATGCCGTATTGTTTATCCTCTGTCCAGGATAAAAGTATTTGAGTCTCTTCACTATTTCCAGTGACATTGGCATAGACAGATTTTCTATCCTGTCGTGAACCTCAGGTGTAGTAAATTCAAATATGTTTTTGAAATCCTGCCTACATTATAAATAGAAGAGCACACAGCAATTTTCTATATACAAATGTATCAACCAACATGCATGCAAAATTTTTAAGAGGCGACAACGTACCGGAAGACGCAGCGTAGGAAGGCCATCCATAAGGTAGACCGATGACCTGGTGAGGTCTGCGGGAATCAAATCGATACGAAACGCACAGGACCAGACGTTGTCACGAATTTGGGGGAGGTCTATGTCTAACAGGGGTCGACCTTCGGCTGAATTGATGATGATGATCATGAGGATGGTCGATTGTAGGTCCGTATTTACAGAGAAGAGCCCTTGCTCCCAGTAGTGGTTCAACGGTTATAATTATGTTGATTATATATAGGTAATCTTACAGGCTTAGCGTTCCTTTAGCAAGTTCCGAAATTTTTATTTCATTTCTGTCCAATTGATTTGGAATCCTACAAAGACGCCTTTTGAGAGGAAATAATTTCAATCAAAAACGTACTTGCTATCGAGTTCAATATGTCAAAAGTTATAACAACAAAATAAATTGAAATAATTTATGTAAGTCGATGTATCTGGTTTTACTTCTTTTTTATTGGAAACCAGTTTCCAAACATATTTTAACATATTATGATAAACATGTTTGTATTGCACGTTCTATATTAAAATACTTAGGGTCTGTTTCACAATGTCCGAGTAGGCACTACTCACTGAATAAATTCAAAAATGTGACAGAATTTGTATGAAATTATCTGTCAAGTAAGATACTCGAAACTTAATCATAGGTGGTGAAACAGGCCCTTAGAGAATATAAATAATTATTAAAGCCAGTTATAGTCAGTATGTCACGTCTGGTGTCTAACTACTTGTAACACTGTTAAAGATCTACGGATGACAACCGGGAGCAACGGTTTTACGTACTTTATGAGACACAGGGTGTCAGTAACGACCTAGACAAAAACTACATTATCTATGAACTGAAAAATTCACATTGATAGGGGAGCCGGGGGCACATTGTTACAGGGGTAAGAAGTTACACGCATTTTTTACCGGGATTTTGAACTCTTTGGTAGACGTAATTGGACTCATTTGTTTCCTTATAACATCGTGCGTTGCATAAAAACAAGCAGTGACCCGCCGAGCGGCAAACTGCTAGGTTGTGTGCACGTGTCTCAATTTCGACCAAGTAAGTAACAAAATCCTTTACGAAATTTTTGATTCCTGCAGTCTATATTTGTTATTCTTTAAATTTTTTTGATCTAAAACGTTCATCTACACTAATATTATAAAGAGGAAAGATTTGTACCTATTTTTGTATGTTTGTAATGAATAGGCTCAAAAAGTATTGGGCCGATTTAAAAAATTCTTTCACCAATAGAATGCTACATTCTTCCAATTTGACATAGGCTACATTTCATTTTGAAAAAAAATAGGAATCCTTGTTAAAATTTAAACAATGTAACCGTAGGTGTAGAAAAATGAGTCTTAAAATGTCTTTCGTCGAATGCGCTGCCGAAACTATAAACGATAGAACAAAATAATGTACACATGGTGGCGGAGATTGCGTAGCAGGTCATAAATGTGTGCGTTGTGTGCTACAAAGTAACTCGTCGTTTCTACACTCACACTCTTGCAAAAAGCAATTAGTAGCCGTACACAACTATGAAAGTACCTACAGCAAAAATTGGCTACTGCTGTTATCGGCCCCGTGGCGCAATGCGTATGATACGTGACTGACGAGTAAGAGGTCCTAAGTTCGATTCCAATCGTCTGGTGTAACAGAAAGTTTGCTTGTTTTTATTTTCTATTTGACCCTTTTTTTAATAGTAATGTTATAGTTACTCTCATAATAATTAAAATATTTTGAAAATATTGTGACAAAGAAAACTGCGATAACGATCCAACTATGTTTATTACAACTTATTAATTACATACATTAAACGGAATGGTCACAATTAACGAATCTGTTCATGATTATCCTTAATACAATATATAAAGTGAAAATATTCTAAGTCAGACAAGGATGGACGTCACTTTTTTTTAAGTTTTTTATTAGTGACATAAATCAACATGTTATCAAGAATGAATTATGATAGATATCGCAACTCTTGATCTCAATAACAATAACATCATGTCACATAATACAACAACAGTATAATTACCTACAGCTTACTTCTTAGTCTTTTTTTTTACTTATCAAAGTTATCAATCAACATGTTTTAAAAAATGAACTATGATAGGTATCGTAACTCTTGATGTCCAAGTAACCTTGACTGGTATTGCGACCCCCTACCTCCACTAACTCACCGGGACCCATCGATGACATCTGATTAAAACATTATCTGACTTAAAACATTTTTCATCACTAAATATAACTATGTTATTACACCAATCAAAATCTATAAATTTTCTTGCAAACCGCATCCTTTCTTCCTTATGCAACGCCGTCAGTAAAATTTTTTTCGCGGGCTTGCGACATTTTTGGTGCTCGTAAGTGGCGTCGAACAATTGTCATAGACACGTCGTGCATAATTGCAGTGTTTCTTGTTGTAGCAAAGCCGTCAGCGCTATACGTAGCAACAATATTTCGATGCAGTGGGTTGGCATCCGTATATGCAATTGCTTTTGGACCCGGACGTTTGGCATCGATTGTCCCTTCAGCTGCATATCTATGCACCCAAAACTGCACAGTTTTCCTCTGTAAACAATCACAAAATTACGTTAAAACCTAACAAATATCAACAATGTTAAATTATTTTGCATTACCTATGTTAAGTTTGGATTTGTTACTTACCGGTAGCATTAATCTCCTCGAAATTTCACTTATGGATACATTTTGTTTATGTAATACTCAGCCCCCATCATCTCAGCCCTCAAAAGTGTAGACCAAATAATGAGACATGTTGTTTATTATTTGTAAAAAGTATCACTTTCTACAACGATTAATTATTTTTTGTCTCGGAGTAAGTTGTAGAACACATGATCGTGATAGGCAAAAGCGTTATGCCAGGTTAACTTATTATCCGACTCATTTCTTAGTAAATAACTAATAAAGTGGGTAGATGATAATATTCATACACTTAGTTTTTAATTACTCAGATACCCGCGAAACGAGACACGATAGTATAACAATAACAGCGCGGTCTCATAGGACCGGTTGGGGATTCAAACGCTAAAGCAAATATTCTAAGTTTTAGTTTTATTAAACTTCGTTATCATTATACTACAATAAAGTAGAAAAAAAATGTTTTGTCAATGGCAAGGATCGAACTCGATACACCTTTAACGGCAAGCAAGCACTTAATAATCAGTGCTAAATTACCATCTAATGAATGAAGCGAATTTGTTTATCTGATTTTTAGCAAACACATATACAAATATGTGTGTGTGTATATCGAGTAGTAAACGAGTTTTATTTTGTTTACGAGTTGAGCTGGAGACATAATATTACTTGAATAGGTGAATTGGTTGGTGGTATGGTTTTACTTTATTTTTGATTTATACCCACAGCTACTTGATTATTGTGAACATTATTACTGATTACCTACCCATATCATAAAAATATACTTTCCAAAGATTAAGTGTAAGTGTTTGATGTTATTTTAAATAACTATAATAATTTCATAAGTGAATGTTTGCGAAAATAAAAAATAAGTTGACAATGAAAGTATTGTCAACTAACAATAATTATAATAATAACGTATCTATTATTATATTACGTAAATAATATATGTATTATATATATATTATAAAATTATTTATATTACAAGTTATATACAAAAATTTCGTTAATTAATTTCGTAAATATACATAGTTTATATGTATAAAATTACAAAATTATATTTATCAGTCGATAGGAATCGAACTTGGGACCTCTTACTCGTCAGACATGTATCATACGCATTGCGCCACGGCGGCGTTAACAACAGGGGCCAATTTCGTCTACTGTTTTGGAGATGAATAAAATACTTCTTCGATAGAATTTAGGCGTATAATCATGAGAATATAGTTTTTACAAAATTGCGTGTGCGTTTCGTTTACCGGTATAATGGCGGAATGACAGTGGCGGCGCGCGCGTAAGAAAACGGAACTAAGCCCCGCACTTCCCCTCTGGGCCGTCCAATCGTAGCGGCTTGCTGGGATGACAATGCGCAGACGAGTTAATTTGTAGCACACAACGATAATACCTGTTGTGTTTCACGCGCTTGCGTTTGACACACACATTTATCACATTAGTGTGGGGGTGCTACGCGAACTAAGTAAGAGAGTGTACAACAATATTGAAGAACATCATAATGTCTACAAAAAACTCCGCGGTAGCATATGTCCAACTACTGTAGATATGTCACTACAACAACTTTTTTCATTTTAAACATTAATGAAAATGCTAGCCAAATTCAAACCATGCTATTTATGTGTTTATATTAATCCTTATCTAAATAAATTATTTTATGGTCAAGACCATTTAATTACCTATAAAATAGTTTTTAAATTATTTAAATTGGACTGTCCATTCAAAAGATATTACGAATTAAAAAATTCAAACAGTAAACAAAACCGCCATAGCGCCGTGGCCGTTGTTTGCGATGCAGTCTGAAAAGCGCGCCGGGCATCGCGATTAATAAATAATAATTTTTTAATAAATAAAAACATTTGTGAAAAAAAGTGTTTTATATCCAAATTTCCAAAAATAAATAATTGTCTACCCCGTGCGAAGCCGGGACGGGCTGCTAGTAATGTATATAATTTTAATTTACAATAGCGTTTTATTCTGCTATTGATATCCACTAATGGCGACTTTAATTTTAATTAAAAAACATACCATGGGGCAGGTTGTTACATTTTTTAACCAATAACCTTGTATTACCGTTCATCTCATTGACTATCATTTAGAAATTACTACGTTGTACTTAAAAATTCGAATAAATGGCGGTAGAATAAGAATATTCTCACCATACTAAAGATAGTATGGCGAGAAAATAAAGCTTTCGTTCCGACGGGGGCATACTTGCTTTTTTTAAAAATGGTTTATCTTTAAATTATTTTTTTAATTCTAAATACTCATTGTTTTTTTTAGAATGAGAAACTACAAAAGAAAAACGGATAGAGGTACAACTAGTCAAGAAGTTTATGAATCTGCCGCAGCAGAAGTACTGCAGAATAAAACGAGCATTCGTAAAGCAAGTGAAATGTTTGATTTGTGTCCGATGATAAATAATTTAGTACATGTTGATATTTACTGACGAAGTTTTTTGAGTCAGTAATAAAAAAGTGTTTTATATAAGATTCAAGAAAATTCCTGCCAAAGTTATGTGATATTACTGTTAAAAGTTGAAAAATTACGATATAGATATTATAATTACATACTCATAAATGTTATAAGACTGCTTAGAATGATCTCTTATGTTCATAACATTTTGAAATAATAAAAAAAAAATGATTTATCATTTATGATTTTGTTTATTTACCTACTGTAACATCGTGCCCCGAAGCAGTAACAACTAGCCCCAAGTCAGGGGTAAGTTGTTACAATCGACTTATTTGATTAATTGTCCATTGTGAAAAAAAATACGTAAATTTTAATATTTTTCCAATAATATTTTACTAGCTGAATAGACATACTAACGGTAAAAGCAATCAAATGTATACATTATTTGATAGCTTTTGTGATATTGGCAATTATCTAAAAATTGTAGCAACCTGCCCCCCGCTCCCATGACAGATTTCGAACTCAACCACCACGACATTATACCTCAACAATTATCCGATAGTGACAAGGTGAATGAGTAGAGGTTGAAATCTGAATTCACTTAAAAAATAAGTTTTGCAAATTGCTTTTATTGGACTCCTACATAAAGGATTGGCCAGAGTTAGCTAAGAACAGAGAAGAATGGAATGGAAAGGAAGCCTGCAGTGACACGCATAATCGTTATATACTTCGTAAATGATAGAATTCTGAGGCATAAACCTAAAAAAAAATATTACCAGTTCGAAAACATCCTCCATTTTTTCAAGTCATTTAATAATATGACTTGCAGAATTGAAATGATCCTCAAATATCAAAATATTAATATAATACCGTTTTCAGGTTTTCGACAGATTAAAAGAAAGCCGAAGTGAGGAGCTGAAAAAAATTACTGTCATCAGTGGAGACATTTCCCAGGAACGTCTTGGATTACCAGATGATGTTTTAAAAATATTAGAGGACGAGGTTTGTTATATTATTTCTAAGTTTTCCTAATGAAATAGAATATTTTATGTTAATTTATTACCGTCTCGTTTCGTATAGATCAACGAGATGGTCATAAGTCATAACCAACGTTCTCGTAGTAGTCATTAGTAGCTACCAAGTAAGTTTAACGTGATAATTATGCTGGTTTAGAAGTCGCAAACGCTACAACTGACTAGTACTACTCTGTCAAGAAAGTACCGGGAAAAGATCAATAATACACAAAATGTCTGTTATTCATCCAAATTTATTTTATCACCTTCAAAGTATGCTTCTTTAGAAACGATACACTTGCGCCAACGAATAATCCATTCATCAAAACATTTTTTAAACGCTGCTTCCGGAATTGAGTTCAGTTCTCGCCGCGAATTCTCCTATATGTCTTCTATCGATTGAAAACGGGTGCCACGAAGTGGTAATTTGAGTTTAGGAAAAAGAAAAAGTCAGCAGGAGCCATATCTGGTGAATATGGTGGTTGCTGGATGGTATTTGTTGAGTGTTTGGTCAAAAATCCGTTCACAATGATAGCCTTGTGCGAAGGTGCATTGTCGTGGTGCAAAATCCAAAAGTTTTCTTTCCACAAATCTGGCCTTTTTCGTCGAATTTGCTCTCTTAAACGCCGCATAACGCTCAAATAATATTCTTTATTTACCGTTAGACCTTCCGGTAAGAATTCAGAGTGCACAACACCGCGATAGTCAAAGAAAACAGTCAACATGACTTTGACTTTTGATCGCCTTTGGTGTGGTTTTTTCGGTTTCGGTTCAGTTGGAAGGCGCCACTCCGAAGCTTGTTGACTAGTTTGCATATCAAACTCGTAAACCCACGTCTCATCACCAGTAACAATGCGTTTCATGAATGTTGGGTCCGAACTGACTCGTTCTATAGTGTGGCCATTAGTGCTGTGCACTCCCTGAGGTATGTGCGCGGCGAGACGGGGGGGGAGAATTGACTGCCGCGCTCTGTCAGTGCGCCGTCAACGCTCGTGGCGGCAGGTAGTGTTATCTGTATCGGACTGTCTATGTCAGACGCACATGGGATAAATATTCAAAGATGGGTCGTGCGTTATCTCGTGATATAAAGACTGCCATTTTTAAGGTGGCTGAATATTTTATGAAAAGAAAAGCAGACAAAGAAAGCTTTGAATTTAAAAATGATGTGAATATTGCCAAAATCGTTGCGGAGGCTACGGGGTACAGCAAAAGAACCGTGCATAATGTGATTTCTGCGGGTTATTTATCAATTGAAAATTCAAGCCAATTAAAATTTCAATTTCCAAAAAAACCAAAAGTTCTAAAGAAAAAACACGTTGTGGATGATTTTGACCTTGGAGTTATCAGAAGAAAAATTCATCAGTTTTACGAAGTTGACAAAAAAATACCAAGTGTCCGTAAGTTACTATCAAGTTTGAGAAAGGATGGCATATTGACTTGTGGACGGGAATATTTAAGACAGCTTTTACACAAAATGGGCTACCGTTTCAAAAAATGCAAATCAAAGAGACTTCTTCTTATAGAGCAGCCTAATATTACAGTGTGGCGGAAAAAATATCTAACACAAATCAGAAATTACAGAACGCAAAACCGCAACATATATTTTCTTGATGAAACATACATCAACGCCGGTCACCATGCCAGCAAATGTTGGCAATCATCGTCAGAACCCGGAATTCATGCTGATATTGGGAAAGGACGGCGATTGGTAATTCTTCACGCTGGTTGTCGAAATGGCTTATTGGATGATGCATTGACTATATTCAAATCAGATGCTAGAACCGGTGACTATCATGGAGATATGAGCGGACCTACTTTTTATAAGTGGGTAGATGAAAAGTTAAAAGATAAGTTGCTGCCGAATTCTGTAGTTGTAATGGACAACGCGTCTTACCACAGCGTTCAGGTTGAGAAGAAACCAACTATATCAAGCCTCAAAAGTGAAATGCAGAACTGGTTGCTACGCCATAATGTAGAATTTTCAGGAACCATGACAAAGGCTCAACTGCTACTTCTTATCAAAAATACACAAAAAAAAACCCGTGTATAGAATTGACGAACTCCTGAAACCCAGTGGACACACTGTTCTGCGTTTACCTCCGTACCATCCGGATTTAAATCCAATTGAGTTGGTCTGGGCTGATATTAAAAACAACATAGCCCAAAACTATATTAATTCTTCTCTAGACGAAAAAATAATCTTATTGGATAAATTGTTTTCGGAATTCACGGCGGAAAAATGGCAGAGATGCGACGATCATGTCCAGAAAAATGAAAACGATTACTGGAGTCGCGATAGTAGGTTCGATAATGTTATCGATTCATTCATAATAAATTTGCAAGACTCTGATTCAAGTTCCGGTGGCGGAGTGGAAGATGAAGATGATGACGAAATCGAAGATGAAGTTGAAACGGAATCTATGTCAGAATAACTTTCGTTAGAATATATTATAATTGTTTGTTAATATAAAAAAGTCCTGCTTTGAATTATAAGTTTAGTTCTTATTTGTCACCTGCACATTTTTAATAAAATAGGAGTATATTTGGGTTATATTTTAATCAACTAAGTAAGTATAATATATTACAGATAGCCTCCGACCGTCGTCCCGCCCCAAGTCTTGCTTTAGAAATGCACACTGAAATCGTAAGATCTGTCCGACATGTATCGATCTCATGTGAACTCATGCACTTTTTTCTTCGCCTCCCACCTCGCCGCGCATACCTCAGGCAGTGCACAGCACTAATGGCCACACTATAGTGTAGCGACTACGATCATCGACATCTCCACATGACGTCACAGAATCCTGCATCGCGCAAGCAAAGTTCTCCGCGCGATTTGTATAGATACAACAGCCCGAAATCATCTATCGGGCAGTAGCCCACCGGACATAACACCCGTCCGGTCGGAGGATCCTCCCTTTTCAACGGAGGTATGTGGGACTTTACTCTCTGTCACACTACCTCCAAACTGGTGACCCTCGAGCATGAACGTCAGCGCAGCCTTCGTGCAGCAACCACGTCGTGACGTCATCATCACTTCCTCAAGCTTTCGAGTCCGGCTCCGACTCACTGGAGCCAGCTGTATAACTCCGACCCACTGGAGCCTGCAGCATCATCCCTACTTACTGGGACATCATCATCCCGACTTACTGGGACATCATCATCCCGACTCACTGGGAAATCTTCATCCCGACTCACTGGGACATCATCACCCCGACTCACTGGGGCATCATCGCCATCACCCCGACTCACTGGGGCATCACCGCAGACAGTTCCGACTCACCGAGAACTATGCGGACACTGGTTCCGACTCACTGGAGCCAGCAGCATTACTCCGACTTACTGGAGCTTGCAACACCGTCCCAACTCACTGGGACGACACCACCCCGATTCACTGGGGCATTAAAGCAGCACAAAGTTCAGACAGCACCTCACTGTGAACTATGCAGTATTGGGTTCAAACCCACACAAAGCAACCTACCGCTGGCCTGGCACGCATCTTAAGAAGCATCAAGGACTATCGATCTCCGATCTCCGGAGGGGAGTGATGTAGCGACTACGATCATCGACATCTACACATGACGTCACAGAATCCTGCATCGCGCAAGCAAAGTTCTCCGCGCGATTTGTATAGATACAACAGCCCGAAATCATCTATCGGGCAGTAGCCCACCAGACATAACACCCGTCCGGTCGGAGGATCCTCCCTTTTCAATGGAGGTATGTGGGACTTTACTCTCTGTCACTCTACCTCCAAACTAGCATGTCCTTAGCGACTTTCATGCGATTGAGTTTTTGGAGAAAATTCAGATCTTTTGGGACTAGGCGAGCAGCAACATGTTTCATACCCAAATGATTAGTTAAAATGGTACGGATCGACTCGTGAGCAAGAAAAGAAAAAAAAAAGTTCGGCGGCTATCTCTCTCAGAGTTGAATGGGGATTTTCAGTCACTATTTTCTTCACTTTTGCGATGTTAACTTCAGTTGCAGACGTTGACGGCCTACCAGAGCGAGGCAAATCTTCCATCACATCTCGACCGCTTTTGAACGCTTTGAACCACTCATAAGCACGAGTTTTTGATAAAGTCGATTCACCGTAAGCCTTCTGTAACATTTTCAGTGACTCCAAACACGAAATTCCATTGTCGATGCAAAATTTAAGACAAACTCTTTGTTCGATATTTTTGTCCATAATGAAATTCGCAATACCTACACACTATATAATATGATATTACTAAAACCAACACTGTATTTAATATAAATAACAGATGCAACTCAAACTCCGCGCCAAAATTGAAAACAGTTGTGCCAATCTAACAACTACAAAAAACAAAAATTTGAATTTTTAACCATAAACAAATCATCCGTTCCCGAACTAACTACTACTAACTTTTAATAGAAATAAAAGGCGAAAACTTTATGTTTGATGGACAGAGAGTCAAGTCACACATACCTATGTTAAAAAGGGAGGATCCTCTGACCAGACAGGTGTTGTGTCTGGTGGGCGACTGCCCGATGGATGATTTCGGATTGTGGTGTTTGTTTAAATCGCGCGGAAAACGTAGTTACTCAGATACCCGCGAAACGAGACACAATAGTAAAACAATAACAGCGCGGTCTCATAGGACCGGTTGGGGATTCAAACGTTAAATTGCGTGTTGCAGGATTCGTAGTTCTTAAGTGACACCATAGATGTCGCTACAAGGATATCATAATCACTACGTAGTATACGACAAAGTCGCTTTCTCTGTCCCTTATCTTTAAAACTATGCAACGGATTTTGAAGCGATTTTTTTTAATAGATAGAATGATTCTAGAGAAAGGTTAATATGTAATACATGCATAATATAGTAAAGTAACACTGATAAAGAACAATAGCAGCCACCCATACATTAATTTAGCTCAGATTAAATTCTTGCGTCTTTCAATAAAAAATATTTTGTTAGACTCGGCGTCAATATCTGAATTAGTTGCTGCAAGAATTTTTGTTCGAAAAGGTCGGAATTAATAGAAATTCAGTCATGAAATTCGTCTGTGACATGAGTAAAACCAATCAACAGTTGTCAAAGTCAAACAAAGTTATATTTTTTTTATTTGGGATCATAGTCTTTTTGCCCGTCATTCATTATAAATGATAAATGATATTTATTTTGCAAATACTTAGGTTTTTTCAAACTCTTTTACACGTCAATTTTTTTTTTTGGACTTTTTTTTTGTTACTAGATGAGGCCGGTGTTTCCTAACTGACTACCCTGAGAAGAAACATTAAAAGTAATTCATTTATTTTGCACTACAATATTTTACCTCCCTGCAAGGAACACTTCCACTTAGAAATAAACAGTATTGTTAATTGATTTACTCCATTTAATTATACTTAATAACAAACAAAAACTGACTTTAATAAAATAATGGTGTAATTGCTGTCATTTGGCAGAATAAATATAAATAACTTTCATTTCAAATATCTTTTTATCCGGCTTTAACTAGTTAATGTGATACTTTGAAAAAACGTAGAAAAATAATAGAAATGCCTTCGTATATAAGTCACTTTTAGACACTCTAATAAATTTCAGCTATGATTTCGCCATTGTTCTTTGCACCCGTGCGAAGCCGGGGCGGGTCGCTAGTCTAGTCAATAATAAATTATGATCTCTGTAAACAAAGTTCTCATTTTCATTTCAGGTTTCAGTAGTATTTCACCTAGCAGCTACAGTTGCATTCAACCTGCCTCTCAAAGACGCTATGAGAATCAATATTAATGGAACCGAGAGCGTTATCGAATTATGTCGTCGAATGAACAAACTAGAGGTTAGAGATTTCATGAATTGGCTTCCCCACTAACTTGTGGTTGTAGAAAATTATCCCAAGGATTATTAACTGTAACATTTACATGATCTACGAATGCACCAAATTAATCACTTTATCCAATAAAAATGCGAGGTTTCTGAAACTAGATAATCATAACAAACATTAATGTTTCTATGCGTTCGATTGATGGCTTTATAAGATGCTAAGAGTGAGTTGCGCCAACTAACTTTAACGATAATCAACGGCTCATCAGCCATCAAATCTCTGGTTAAGCAAAACACGGTTTATTTATTTATTAAAACTTCATGCAAAATAAAGGTATAGGCGGACTTAATGCAGAAATGGTTAAAATTACGTCGCAAATAAAGTTAATATTAACCGTTCAAATGCAGGCGGTTTATTACTACAGTTTATAATGGTTAAAGTTTATGATAAATAAAGACCTTCTTTGAAAAAAAAACATTAATATTTTACGTGATGGTGTAACAACAGATGATGAATTTAATAGTCAGTATTATGCCACAGTTATTTACTTCGAGGGATACTAACGTGGCTCTTAGTGCAATTCACTCTTTTTTTTTAAACCTTTCTCATTAGCCTTAGATTTCTAGATAAAAGTAGTTCCCGTTTCAAATGGGAACCAAATTAGACGGACGCAAACGTGTCTCCAATGGAGACCGACGCGTCCAGATCGGCGTACGCGCAATGTAGTTCCTCACCTTACCTTAGCAGTTGTGAGCAGTTTTCTTGGGTTGTTCCCATTTGTCCACACCCCGTCGTCCACACTGCGGACGACTGGAAATGATGCGTTCCGTTCGTCCACAGTGTAGACGAACAGAACGCAACATTCTCACATTCCCAGTCGTCCGCACCTCGTTTCATGTTTACTTTAAGAGTCAGTGTAAAGAAATTTTAAATTAAATAAATGATTAAAGAAATTTTAAATATTATAGGTTATGTTGTTTTTAAATTAATTAAACCGTTATAATTTCGTCGTAAAATCGTTTTCTTGATAGAAGTAAAGTCTATACCTCCATCTTGTTTTGGTATACTTTTACAAAATTTACCTTTCTATATTTTTCACAGGCTTTTGTGCATGTTTCGACAGCATTCACAAATGCTGATCGACAGGAAATAGATGAAGTGGTGTATCCCATGCCAATGAAGTTAGACAGCGCCAGACTTTTTGCTGATATGTTCTCGCATGATGAGGATATTATAACCAATTTTATGGGTAAGAGTTTTTAGTAATAAAGGGTCGGCAAAGAACGTGGTGAGATAATCTTACAACATAGTTTTTTTTTGGTGACAAATCCCTCCCGGTCTAGGGAGGAGGAGAGGGCGTATCAGTCTTTTAGGTACAAACCAAACCCACTCATATGTTTCTTCGTTCCAGGATTACGGGGTTCTCTTTCTTTAGAACCTATGGCGCCAGCAGGCTCCAGCCTTCCTGGACCCTTACGGTTTTGCTAACATTTCCTTGAGGCGCACGTGGAACACTACGCACTGTTGCCAGTCGGCCTCCCGGCAACGTGTGACGGGCTACCCATTGCTTGCCATTCGCAAATCCCCGCCTACGGTGGTACGGTGGAATCTAATAACATAACGAAGCTGTGTTTATGCAGAAAACGATACATACAACGTTATTACAATAAATTGTCACGTAGCGAAAATTTTGTAGTAACGTACTGTGCAAAACCTTAGGGTATTCAGTGGCAATTAGTCGCGGTATTCATTCAACGAGTCAATAATGGGTTAGCGGTTGCCGCAAAGTGCATTTACAAATATCATCGCAGCGATGTATATCCACTACTAATCAAAGCATGAGTTTACTGGAAAACACAGAAAAAACTCAAATTAAACGTGATCAAAATGGTAACAAAATTATGAGCAAAGAGTTTTAACTATAATTTCTATAGAAACTATTACTTAAATCCGTAGGGGCCCGACAGGGTTGAAGCTTACTGGGGTCCTGGGTTGACGAAAGAGAAGTCCGGGACCCTGGAATTAGGGCAAAGAAGGAACAGGACTGGGTTTTAGTCCGTAGAAGTCTGACACGCCTTCCCACTCCGCCCAGAGCGGAAGAAGTCATTTTGATGATCACCCACCTTTTTAGGGTTCCGTAGCCAAATGGCAAAAACGGAACCCTTATAGTTTCGCCATGTCTGTCCGTCCGTCCTCGCTTAATCTCTGTGACCGTTAGCTCTAGAAAGCTGAAATTTGGTACCAGTATGTATTTCAATCACGCCGACAAAGTGCAAAAATAAAAATTGGAAAAAAACGTTTTATTAGGGTAGCCCCCCCCCCCCCCACATGTAAAGTAAAACGTGAGTTCTTTTAAATTTCAACCCTAACGTGTGATATATTGTTGGATAGGTATTCAAAAATGAATAGGGGTTTACTAAAATCATATTTTTATAATACCAATGTTTTCGGAAATAATCGCTCCCACAGTAAAAAACAACCCCCCCCCCCCTCTAACTTTTGAACCATAAGTTTATAAAATATGAAAAAAATCTGGAAAGTAGAACTTAATAAAGACTTTCTAGGAAAATTATTTTGAACTTGATGGGACGAACAGTTTTTGTAAAGTTGGGGACACTTATTGTGACGGACGGGAAACTACGGAACCCTACACTGAGCGTGGCCAGACACGCTCTTGGCCGGTTTTTTTATTATTTTTATTTGACTAGCTGTTGCCTGCGACTTCGTCTGCGTTAAGTTCGTAAAACTGCACATAAGAAACTTATATCTAATCCTATACTTTTGAAAACATCTGATTAATTAATTTTACATAAAATTGTTTAAGTTAAAATTCCAATTAGTACTTTTTTTAGTTGGGGAATCATCTAATGACTTCCGCTCTTGTGTGGAGCGGAAAGGCGTGTCTGATTATTACTGCCTAAGACGCACTCCTATATTCTTTCCTTGCCTTACGTTCCAGGGTCTCCCTTTCAGAAGCGAAACCATGGCCCCATTAGGTTTCTTGTTTAGGTTTTTTTTCAGATGGGGAATCATCAGAATGACTTCACCCGCTCTTGGGTGGAGCGGGAGGGCATGTCAGACCTTTACTGATTAAACGCCAAACCCGTTCCTTTGTTGCCTTCAATCTTGGGACACCGAGCTTATCTTTCGGAATACCGATCCACGTCCCCAGAGACTTCGGCCCTGCCGCGGGCCCCTACAGTTTGCTGGAACAGTTGGCGACTTACTACGTCCGGGTTATTACCGGACTGCTGGACGGCAAGCTACCCAGTGCTCGCCGTCCGCAAGCCCGCGCCTACGGTGGTCGGAAATCCGGGTCGTGATCCTGGCGGCGGTGGGGGCGTGAGAGGCCGCCGACGCCGATAGTCTCTACGAGGACACGGTGGTGCTCCGCACAAGCGGGGCGTACCTCTACCGCGTGCTCCACCGTGTCCTCCGGGCGGTCCACACAGCGGCGACTCTCGGGCGCTCTTTTCGCCTAAGGGTCCTTTCACACAGACCGGCTCAGAGAGGAGAGCAGATTTTTTATCACGTTGAAAACAGAGCTTTAAGTATTTGTAGGAAGGTTCATTTTTGCATATGCACTGCGCGTTCAAGCATTCTTTACGACAACAGCTGTGCACATGCAAAAATAAACCTTACTACAAATACTTAAAGCTCTGTTTTGAACGTGATAAAAAATCTGCTCTCCTCTCCGAGCCGGTCTGTGTGAAAGGACCCTAAATCCGATGCAGGATCCTCCCGAACTTACCGTGTCTGGTGAGGACCTGCGTCATACGGAACGTGAAGACGCCGTGACCTTTTTCCAACCACTCCTCACTTCATTAATTAATTTAGCTAAATCTTTCGACCTGTATCGAAAAATTTGTAAATGTAACATCCCTCTCCCAACCAATTTTCATTCTCTTCTCTCCCACTTCTCTCCTAAATTAATAAATATTTTGGTTAATTAATGAAAATGACCTTAAATTTTAATTGATACGTAATATACAGAAAAAGTTTTTAACGTTTCCAACTTTTCCTGTATACAGGAAAAGTTTTTAACCACTGCGTAAATTTTATTTGGTGGCTCAGTGTAAATAATAAAACTCAGATCGATCTTCAAAGTTAAGCAACGCTTGCCAAGGTTGGTCTGTGGATGGGTGACCATCTTAAAATAACGAGTTTCCTCCGTGCCTCGGAAAGGCTGCCTACCAGACCTCCACAACCCAATAACTGGGGTAACTGGGTACTTCACGGCAAGTCAGATTTAGGGTCCGTTCACACAGACCGGCTCGGAGAGGAGAGCAGATTTGTATCACGTTGAAAACAGAGTTTTAAGTATTTGTAGTAAGGTTTATTTTTGCATGTGCACTGCTTTTGTCATAAAGAATGCTTGAACGCGCTTGGTGTGAAATAATAAGAGGAGCTGACCGGCTCCGATCGCGTACTTTTCTCGTTCGCGCAGCCGATCGGCTCCGACTGCTTGCTCTTTCCCGTTCGCGCAGCTGGTCGGCTCCAACTGCGTGCTTTTTATCACAGCCAATTGGTTCCGATAACTTGCTCTTTCTCAATCGCGCAGCCGATCGGCTCCGATTGCGTGCGTGTCGAAACAAAACATGGACTGCGTGGAACACTGGTACTGCCTTTGTAGTGTATCCGCCCGGCTCCGAGCGCATCAGACCGGCTGCGAGAGCATCAGACCGGCTGCGAGCGCATCAGACCGGTTGCGAGCGCATCAGACCGGTTGCGAGCGCATCAGACCGGCTGCGAGCACATCCTACCGGTTCCGAGCGCATCCGCTTCCGGCCGGTCTATATGAAATAGTTGGCGGCTCCGCTCTGACCAACTCCAAGCGTATACGATCCGGTCTGTGTGAAAAGAAAAATGCGCGCCGATGCTCTCCGAGCCGGTCTGTGAGAACGGACCCTTACTGACTTCTGACTATCCGTAACGACTGTAAATGACAGCCGGGACCTACGGCTTAGCGTGCATTCCGAGGCACGGAGGAAACTCGTTATGTTAAGATGGTCACCCATCCACAAACCAACCTTGGCAAGCGTTGCTTAACCTTGAAGTCGACATGTGTTCTATTACTTACACTGAGCCACCAAAAAAAATTTACGCAGTGGTTAAAAACTTTTAAAATATCGTAGATTAGATTATAAATTAGATTATGTGTATTTACTAACACCTGTGTTTGTCCTTCCAGCATAGACTAACATCTACCACGAAGTCAAAAGCTCGACGGTCGTCCTCACCGAGTCGCCGTCTCAACATGACACTGGCAGAATAGTCGCAACCGGCTCAATTTCCATAAAAAAAAGACAATGGTCAAAACTTTTACTGATAGTTTTAGCTTTTATGAAAAAACTGGCTGTTAGTCAGTGCACTCAGATTTCGACCCACTTTTTATTTGATTGTTTTTATTGTGCTTTTAGCCTACAATATTGACTGGTCTACACTGTCCTCACAGTCTGTCAATATTGTAAGATCAACTTTTTTTTTAAAAGAGTTGAGTTCCATTGAGACCATTGATTTTCTTGCCGGTTCGTAGGAAACGATCAATTGGAAACGTGCACTACCTTCTCAAATTTTATAAGTGCCCATGTACTATGCAATTTAGCTTCACTTTGTTGACTGACCGACATTTTGACAATTCATAAATGCCTAATAATGGTCTGTTTGAAATAAACGTGTTTCTGTTTCTATGTAAAAAAACTTTTAATATTTTTTTTTGTACATAAACCTTGATATTATAATTAATTTACATTTCAGGAAAGAAACCCAATACGTACACTTTTTCAAAAGCGTTTGCCGAGGAGCAAGTTATGAAGCAATGCGAAGACTTACCGGTAGCGATCGTCAGGCCATCTATAGGTAATAAGATTAAATTTTACTTGGAAATAGCCCTTGAAATTAATGAGTTTGTCACTAAAATAGGTTTTCTAAGCGAAATTGCTGCTTACCTGAAGAAATACTTGAAGGCATTATTAATTTCTAAATTGAAATTAATGTAAATAGTTCATGTAACAGTTTCGCCAGGCTAGCTTTATCATGGGACTTTTTTCATACGAATGAAGCAAGTGGGAATTAGGGGAGTGTGGAGGGGTAAGAGGCTCTCCCTGTTTTCCAAACGGAGAGGGTTTGAGTGGGTTAACCAAAGCAAAAGTATATTATTTATAATTTTCAAAACTTTGAGAATAAAATCAACAAAAATTTGTCTTCAAAGCTCTTTTCCCGCCAAAACAACTCGTATTTTTTGACATATTGTTTATCCTGATTAATTGGCCAGCATATTTTTAAAAAGCTTCCGACCTATACCAGTCACCCGACTATTATTTTTTGCTCTGTATCGGTATTCTGTATAGCAATACATATATAATTCCGCTGTTCATATGTTTGTCACCGAATTCCTCCTAAACGGTTTGACTATTAAAAACTATTAATTTTTCGTATTTTCTAGTGGTGTCAGCTCTCAAAGAGCCCAGTCCTGGATGGATAGACTCCTGGAACGGTTCCACTGGGCTGATCGTGGGAATATCTTCTGGAATTTTGAAGGTGGCTATTGGCAGAGGCAGCAACGTGACAGATTTAGTGCCCGTTGATATTGTTACAAACCTTGTCATAGTCGCTGCTACGGAGTGTCGGAAGTAAGTTTTATATTATTATTTAAAAAAAATATTTGTAAGTATCAACTTTATGTAATTCAAAAAATATGATTACGAATTTAATGGCATTCTCTACTAGATAACCTAGTTTGGTGATTCATAAACATAGCATATTGTCTTTTCGCTGTAGGTGTATAAAAAGAAAATGTTAGGAAAGATTTTAAGAAGTTTTTCAAACGATTCAGCTGATAGTGTTGAAAATTATTCCGCAACTTCCGCTTTAAAGATTAGTTTGTATGACATCAATGCATGGGCAGCATGGGCAGCATAATAGCATAGTTGTGAGCACTACTTGTTTTCATAACCGGTATTTATTAATTTAATATTTGACTTGGAGTTAGCAAAACATTCTTGCCGTCTTAATCACATACTTTATTATAATGTTTCAAATTAATGCTTCTAAAAATATTCTATTGAAACCTATCCTCAATGTGTTCTGATGATGATTACAGATCTAAGCAACTCAAAGTGTACAACTGCTGTACCGGAACTTCGAACCCTATCACTAGCGATGAAGCCATCAACAACATCCGAAAAGTAGCTCTCAAGTATTCTTTAAGTAAGTTTTAGTATATAGTTCTCCTCGACCATTCTTCATTTTAATTCATTTAGTACCATCCTACTACCCGACATACTGTGAGTATTTTAACCATACGTTATTGAACTACGGTCCGGACTAAGCGTTTTGCCTCGTTGTTTATACTGCGTACATCGAGGGACTGAAACAATTTACCTGCTGCGCTCTTCCAGTCCAATTATAATTTAGGTGTCTTCAAGGCTCTTAATAAACTAGTGCGCGTCACCACCAACGATTGCATCACTGCTTACCATCAGGCGGGATCACAGTCAAGTATCTATTAAAAACCGAAGAGACTTTTTCTGGAAGGAAAATTATAAATGAGTGAAAATATAAGTCAATTGATATGACACAAAACAAATTGTTAAGTGATGTTCATTGGCAACATATAATTAGCATTATCGACCTAATAATGTTCCCACTGCTGGGACTCAGGCCTCCTCTCTTGGAGAGGGAATGGGCCATAATCCACCGCGCGGGCCCATTGCGGATTAGTACCTAGATGTCACATGTCTTCGAATTTTTGGTTCTAGGACATGCTGGTTTCCTCACGATGTTTTCCTTCATTGTTTTGAGAGCAGTGGTGATGAAATAATTACACTAAGTAATGCGTCTGACCAGGTTTGAACCCGCGACCTACAACTTGCAAGTCAGGGTTTATTTATAATGTGTTAATAATAATCATCACTTAACAATTTGAATTTTAGAAAAATACAGAATAAAAAATTCCTGTCGAACTTGTTGCTTCTATGTTTTCATGAAATATAGTAAAGAAATATGTTGTTTTCCTTGTTTCCAGATGAATTCCCGTGGCTTTTCGTCATGTTTACCCCCCGTGTATTTTTATACAATTTAATAACGTTCACTCTGCAGATTATACCAGCTTACTTGATTGATTTATGGTGTACATTTACTGGAAGAAAAGCAACGTAAGTTACCCTTTTTGTTTGCATTTTATTTTTGTATGTTTTCATGTACCATTTATTTGGTCTAAAAAATAAGAAATTAGCAAGTACACAATATGTAGAGAAATTGATCTGATGAATAGAATAGAATAACATTTATTCGGGTCCGACACAGCACAACGATTACACAAAATATTACACAAAGTAAAATAGATAAAAAATTGCTTTGCTAAAATATAACACAGATCTCCTAAATACCTTAGCTCTGGTTTGTCGTTTAGATAATAAATCTGTATTAGATGAGTGAAACATATGTTAGAATTTCTAAGTAACGCACGCGGCTCAATGTTTTATTTGCTTAGGAAAAGTTAACATTGTTTTTACGCGCCGTGTGAAAAATGGACCAAATGTTTTTTATGTCTGATTTTATTATTTATCATCTTTTAATTTTATTGTTCATGTTATATAACGCGTATGAATAATAAAATTCAAAACGTGATCAATTATGAAACAATTCATTTATTTAGTTTTTGATAGCCATTGTAATTTTTGTGAAAAAAAATTGACGACCTCAAGTAGATAGCATGACAATGGCAGGAAGATGTTTGTGATTAAGGTAGAAATAGTTGTTAATTATAAACTATTTAATTTATTTTACAGACAAATGAAACTACAAAGCAAACTAAAGAAAGTCGTCGACGCAGTAAAGTTCTTTTTACTCAACGAATGGAGGTTTTCCGATAATAACGTAAGAAATCTTTTACAAACTATGTCTCCTGAAGATAAAGAAACCTTTGACTTTGACGTGAAAACGATTAACTGGGAAACGTGTTTTAGAGATTATATATTAGGAGCAAGGAAATATTTGTTAAAAATAAATAAATAGGTTTTAGAAAATATATACATCATGCACACTTTTATTAGAAAATTAAGTTACAATACAACGAGCTGAAATCAATTCAGTAGCTGATTTTGATGTTTTTTTTATATGGTGGGAAACCATCCAATGACTTCTCGTACTCTGAGTGAAGCTGGAGGGCGTGTCAGACTTTTATTGACTAAAACTACACCTGTGTCCTTCTCGTTCTAAAGCTATAGGTTTTCTTTTCAAAAAACCCCGCAGATCTAACGGGCATCAGCCCTACTGAGCTAAGTGTGCTTAGTGATTACTAAGGGGCCAAGAATTGAGCCCTGAGGGACACCCATTTTTAGTACGGTTACGGGAGATCTTTTTCCATTTACAACGACTGTCTGAATCCTATCACTCAGATAAGAACTAAGAAGATTCAGAGAGGAGTTCCGGATCCCGTAATGGCGAAGCTTCCTGATTAAAGTTTCATGGAGAACACAATCGAATGCTTTGGATAAGATACAAAATATGCCCAAAGAATAGCAGTTGTCTTCCCATGCATCATAAATATGACCTAAAAGTTCAACTCCGGTCGGTTGTTGAACGACCCCTTGTAAAACCAAATTGTTTAGCATGTAACAATTTGTGTCTATTGAAAAATCTTTGTAGTTGATCTAAAATGAGTTTCTCATGTATTTTACTAAAGGTAGGTAGTACTAAAATGGATCTATAATTTGTGGGGTCAGAAGTACTATCCGTTTTAAACAATGCAATGGTATTACATATTTTACTACATTTCATTAAATCAATAAACTGTCCACAATCAATACAATTATTAAAAGTAATTGCTAGACTAGGAGCTACAACATTGATAATGGTTTTAATAAAGTTATTAGTATAGAACTGTTTTGTTTGTACTTTTATTTTTTCCTGTTATTTTTACACACGGTATCTATCTCTTTTTTTCCAACTCTTCATTTGCAGGTATACTGGAAGAGATTTCTGTAGAAATAAGCATTACCTTTGTATCTATTTTTTTTGTTTTTCTTCCCTTTTATTATAATGTGTGTGCATAAACTTTTAAGTAAATAAAGTAAATAAATACATCACCAATGTACTTATTTTTACTTGTCTGTCCGACACATTTAACATAATTATATAATATTTTATGATACTATATAGTAAATGATAAGTGACACATTTTTATTTAGTCTGAAACAATAAAGAAAGTTATAGAGTGCTAATTCTGCCCCGGGTTTCACCCGAGTCTTACGTTACTGCTTCGCTCTTACAAGAGATAAACGTGAGTTTTATAAAGCGTAAAACTATATGATTTAAACAGAATAAAAGAAATATTGGTTATTCTTCCGGAGAAATTCAAAATAGATAGTGTGTTCAAAACCTAATATAGTTTAGTACGATATAAAAAATCTCAAAGATGCTTCCAAAAATTATTTTCATTGATACTAAAAATGAAATATTAATTTGATTTAAATTACTTTACTTTTAACAATATAACTACTTACGTGTAAAGAGATTTTCTGGCAGATTATCCTTCAAGCGATGTTTCACACTAAAAGTGTATAAATTTTATAATGCGACTTGTAGATTTTTAGTAAAACGCTAAAATGCTTCACATTTGCAAGTATTGCATAGCATCTTAGCGCATCTGTCTCTTTTGTATGCAGTCCAAGACTGCTCGCGCTTTGTTTCCTGCAGTGTTCTTAATAATAAAAATAGTTATAGAAAAAAAACAAAAAAAAAATGAAAATGGTTATAAAACAAAGATTTTTATAAGTTTTACGTTATAGTTCGTTGAATTTTTTGAAAGACGTCAATTAACTTTTGTAAAAACCATAAGTGTGCGTCCACACTGAATGCGAGGTGACTGGAGCCTAGGCGGGCGCGGTGAGCGGGGGCGTGCGGTGGCCACAGTGACGCGCGAGCTCTTGTAGCTGTTCGACGTATATCACCGAACTGATGGACCGAACTGTTTTGATATCACCGCTACCCGCGCATTAGGTCGCTTGTTGACTAGGCCCGTAGTGCGGCCATAACGCGCGGATAGGAACGTTGGAAAACTACGCGCGCTAACTCGCTCATGACCGTCGCGCTAGGCTCCCGCCTTAGTCACTGCACTATGAACGCAAAGGGGCGTTTCATATGTTTGATATTTCGCACCCGTCATCGCAACCGCGTTAGGCTTGTAGTGTGGACCCCGCCTAAGTGCTTGTTCACGTTGACTCGCGGGCGCGGTGGCGGGCGCGGTCACGAAATATCAAACATATGGCGGAATATAGAAGTGTTCACGTACGAAACGCACGTGCGGTCCAAGTAGCGGGCAAGCTAGCGAGCGGCGCGCGCGGCGAGCTCGCGGCTATATCAAACGCTTGAAGTGTTTGTGTGTGTTCACGTCGAACTAGCGGTGGAGCGCGCGATCCACTCGCGACGTCAGTAAGTTCAAACCGTTTGAACTTGTCGCCAGGTGCATACGCCTAGTGGCCAATGTGACTACGAAATCGCTACGTCTTCGCGACCGCACCCGCCACCGCGCCCGCGCGTTCCAACGTGAACAAGTACTATCTTAATTACCAACCAATTAGATATACATATAATTAATTTGTATCTAATTATACGGGATTTTTTTTATGGTAGTGGAATCATCAGAATGACTTCTCCCACTCTTGGGCGGAGCGGGAGGGTATGTCAAACTCTTACTGACTAAACCCCTACCCCGTAATTCAGGGTCTAGACAGCTTCTGAGGCATAGGGTCATCAATAGCATTGACGACGAATTACTACCCTGTCGATTTTGCACAATTTAATTCCTCCGAGCCTGTTTCATCATCGGACCTAGACGGTCTAGTACGTACGACAATGCGCCAACGGTACATGGTGAACATCCTACCCATGCGTACAATTCGTTTTGGTAATACATTTATTATACCACGGAGTCTTATTGCTAAGAAAGAAAATTTGGTTAAAATAAATGTCACTAGATGGTGCGACATGTATTGATCTGTGGTTGAAGTGTGTTTAATTTTCAAGTTTTGGTTTTGACTTATTAAGGTTTATTCATACATAATCAACTCTTAAGTGGGTGATAGACGTGCGAGTAAGTACGCGGACTTGTGGCTCGACGACCTTTTTCGCCTGTGACTTACTTGACTTGACTTAATGTCCTATGTCCCCTAGATGGGGCAGAGGGCGTCCACAGTAATCCTCCATCGCGAACGGTCTTGAGCTTCCCGTTTCACCTCGCTCCACGTCATTCCGTTGCTCGCCGCTTCTGCCAACACGGTGCGACGCCAAGTTTGACGGGGACGGCCACGCTTTCTTTTTCCTTGGGGATTCCAGTCCAAAGCTTGTTTGGGTATGTGATTGGAATCCCTTCGGAGCGTGTGGCCAATCCATCTCCACTTGCGACGCTTGATCTGGTGGTCGATCGGGCTCTCGTGGCATTTTTCCAACAGCTCTACGTTTGATATTGTCTCGGGCCAGTAAATTCCGAGGATGCGACGGAGACAGCGGTTGACGAAAACTTGGATTTGGCGAGAGATGTCCTTTGTGACCTTCCACGTTTCACACCCGTAGAGCAGTACGGGTTTGACATTGGACCCGAAGATTTTGAGTTTAATCCTTCGGGTCAGTTTCCGCGACTGCCAAACAGGTCTCAGCTGCGCGAAGGTTGCTCGGGCTTTGGCGATCCGTGAAGTGATGTCCTCTTCACTACCTCCGGTTTCTGTTACAACGCTTCCTAGGTATGTGAATTTTTGTACTCGTTCCACTACCTCTGTGTTCAACATCAACGGTGAGGGATTCCTGACACCAGCTCTCATCTCCTGTGTCTTTCGGATGTTTATTTTGAGGCTAGTTTTTGCTGCTTCCCGACTCAGATCGTCCAACTTAGCCTGCATGTCAGCGTGGGTGTGGCTCAAGAGGCAAAGATCATCGGCGTAATCAAGGTCCTCCAAGATGTCAGACAATCCCCATTCTATGCCTCGACGCCTGTTTTCGCAAACACGAAGCATTATTCCGTCAAGGACCACAAGGAAAAGAAGCGGCGAAAGTAGGCAGCCCTGGCGGACACCAGCGTGTACTGCGATGTCATCCGAGATGAGGCCGTCGTGCGTTACCTTACAAGAATACTTCCTGTAGATAGCCTCCAGAAGACGAACAATTTTAGGTGGCACTCCAATGCTCAGTAGGCGAGACCAGATGCTGGACCACTTCAGCGTATCAAAGGCTTTTTCGAAATCAACAAAAGTTAGATAAACCTCCCTTTGCCATTCTGATGCCTGCTCAAGTATGATACGGAGAGTGTTGATCTGGTCGGTGCAAGAGCGGCCAGAACGAAAACCAGCCTGCTCCTTGCGTAGTAGGGGATCCAGGGCCTTAGACAGCCTATCCAAGATGATCTTACAGAAAACCTTTGAGGGAATTGAGAGCAACGTAATACCTCTCCAGTTATTGCACTGACTAAGATCACCTTTCTTCGGCACAGTAATTAATAGGCCTTTGTTCGATTCGTCTGTGTCATTCTTTTCGCCTGTGTGTCACCTTAAAAACGCGTACTTACTTTAAAATTGCCGTGCATGTTCGCCGGCGATTCAAATCTTACTCGTAGCCCGTCTCGGCTCGTACGTGTGGCAGCCCTGCGAGCCGGAGCCGCCTTCTCTTCACGTAACTCTCTTACTAAATTCACATGCGATAAACGCAGTCTTTTCGTAGGTAATCCAGTGCTTTACCCGCACTTGTCGATTTCGTCTTTTTAGGATTCCGTAGCCAAATGGCAAAAACGGAACCTTAAGACCGTTTTCACATTATCCGATCCGATATCGGTGTCGGACGCCGATACGATGCCGTGCTCCGATATCCGATATCGGGCCGGACAATATGAAAGACAGGTACATATTTCATACATTTTACTTACCCCGATATCGTATCGGCTTCCGACACCGATATCGGATCGGATAATGTGAAAACGCTCTTATAGTTTCGCCATGTCTGTCCGTCCGTCCGTCCTCGCTTAATCTCTGTGACCGTTAGCACTAGAAAGCTGAAATTTGGTACCAATATGTACCTATATCAATCACGCCGACAAAGTAGTAAAATAAAAATCGGAAAAATAGTAGATTGTATCATAAGGGAGCAAAGTAATATTTTTACGGCGAGGGCGTTTGTAGAATCCCGAGCGTAGCATTCTTTAGTAGAATCCTGAACGTAGCGAGGGATTCAAAGTACGTAGCCGGAGTCAAAAATATATTTGCGCCCGAGTCATACACTCTATTTTCATCACCCTCTATGAGGAAATAAAAGGCGCCTCATCATTTATAATTTTGTCACTTTTGTCACTTTCGTTACTTTTGTCACTTTCGTTACTTGTTGCGTTCGATTTCTTTGGCGCTAAACACTAAGACCAAATTCAATAAATGCGCAGCAATTATTGCTGCGCACTTATTTTAGATAACGGGGAATAAAATCACTTAACGGGGAATAAAAACATTTAACGGAAAACAAAACTATTTTTATTTCCCGTGAAAAGTTTCTTATAGAAAACACTACCTTTGGGCGCACTTAAAGGCGAACAAAGTCGTTCTTTTCGAATAGATGGGATGAAAAATATTTTATCAGGGTAGCCCCCCTACATGTAAAGTGGAAAGATGAACCTAACATGTGATATATTGTTGGATGGGTATTCAAAAATGAATAGAGGTTAACTCAATTTTTTTTTTTATAATATCAAGAATTTCGGAAATAATAATCGCTCCAAAAGTAAAAAACAATGTTTCCCCCCCCCTATTTTTTTAACCATAAGTTTAGAAAATATGAAAAATATCTGGAAAGTAGAACTTTATAAACACTTTCTAGGAAAAATATTTTAACTTGATGGGACGAACAGTCTTTGAAAAGTTGGGGACACCTTGTTGTGACGGACAGAAAACTACGGAACCCTACACTGAGCGTGGCCCGACACGCTCTTTGCCGGTTTTTTTCATACTTAAGTATTTGTATTTTTGATAGGATATTATTACTTTTGATCAAGCATAATTCTAGTTTCTCATTGATATGCAATTTAATGAATTAGGTTTTTCCGGTAAAAATTTAATGGACATCATTAAATGTTTTCATGGCTTTAACAAAAATTCGACTTCAGCACAAAAATAAATACGAACTCATCATGAATAAATACACGTGTATTATTTTTGTACAATTTTTTTCTTTTTTGGTACTAACAGATACAACAAAGGACTATGTAAGTATTATTTTTATCAATTTGAAATGTCACTTACGGGATATCTTCCGTGATTGTTCATTGTTGTTGTCCCGTAAGTGACATTTAAGTTGTGAAATAATCCGTGATAGCCTAAAACAGTGTATTATATTTATGTAACGAACAAACTTTTAGTATATTTTTTTTTTAATGATTGACGTTTGAGAAAGATTACTCCAAATTAACATGAATTCGGCCATTACTCTAATATTTACGTTATTATTGTTTCGGCCCTTTTATACAGGAAAATTTTTTAACCACTGCGTAAATTTTTTTTTGGTGGCTCAGTGTAAGTAATAGAACACAAGTCGACTTCAAGGTTACGCAACGCTTGCCAAGGTTGGTCTGTGGATGGGTGACCATCTTAACATAACGAGTTTCCTCCGTGCCTCGGAAAGCACGTTAAGCCGTAGGTCCCGGCTGTCATTTACAATCGTTACGGATAGTCAGAAACCAGTAAATCTGACTCGTCTTGCAATGAAGTACCCTGTGCTACCCCAGTTATTGGGTTGTGGAAGTCTGGTACGCAGTCTATGCTTTCCGAGGCACGGAGGAAACTCGTTATGTTCAGATAGTCACCCATCCACAGAACAACCTTGGCAAGCGTTGCTTAACCTTGAACATCGATCTGTGTTCTATTACTTACACTGAGCCACCAAAAAAAATTTACGCTGTGGTTAAAAACTTTTCCTGTATACTTTCTTCATGCTTTCCGCTTATGGAAGCACCCTCACGTTTTAAAACAATGGAGCAAATTATCCTGCATCGTCTTACATTCTCATTCTCACTTTAAATGTGAACCTGGACGATCGGGTTTGGGACGAGCCCAAGCCCGAGCGTTACGCTTTCCAACCGAATGACAGGATCCATATCTTCGCTCCACGACACTGATTAAATTAGGAATATTCTAAATTCGACACCAATTCATTTTGACGTGCCGCGCTTCACCGAGGCTATGGATGTCTGAAGACTCGCTTGACCGAATACAAATCCGCGCGACAGCCGGTCTTTCCAGAGGCGGCGTTTATTTTATTTTTTTAACGTAGAGAATCATCGATATGACTGGTCCCGCTGTGGGCGGAGTGGCTGAGCGTGTCAGATTTCTGTTGACTAAAATTTAAAAAAACCCCCGACTACTTTCGACCTCTCAGGTCATGATGACCTTGAAGACCTGAACCGATTTCCACCAAACATAGCTAAGAACACTCTCGACTGATATACCTTTCAAACAAAAAATACCTCATCAAAATCGGATCATCCGTTTGGGAGCTACGATGCCACAGACAGACAAAAAAAAATGTATATGACATTTACACACACAGACACGTCAAACTTATAACACCCCGTCGTTTTAGCGTCGGGGGTTAAAAACCCGCTCCTGTTCCTTCTTTACCTTCATTCCAGGGCGCTCTCTTTCTTTCAACTCAGGGCCCCAGTAGGCTTTGAACAGGCCCGGCCCCTACAGTTTAATACCGACACAATTTTTTTGTGGAACAATACGGGCTTGGTCCGGTCTGTTACCGGACGTCCGGACGTCGAGCTATCCATTGCTCGCCGCCGTAAGAACCAGTTTTAACCTCGGGCAGTGATTAGGGTCAGCTCACACCGAGACGCGACGCGACGCAACGCTGCATGCACATTTTAATAGACTGACTCAATTTAGAACTTTATTTACTACACGAAAAGATACACATTTGATTGTGAGAATTTAGAATACGTTGCTTCATGCAGCGCTGCGCCTCGTGACGCCGCGCGGCGTCTCGCTGCGCAGCGGAACTTTTTTACATTCGCGATCGTCGTGTTGCCAACGAATTTACTATGCACCTCGCAACGTTGCGCGGCGGCGCGCGGCGCAGCGCGAAATCACTGGCCTCTTCCTGCATCGTCGCGTCGCGTCGCGACCCGGCTGCTGCATTGCTGTCCAACGTGGCAATGTCGCCAGTCTTTTAAGTTCCAGTAGACAGCTCGGAAGAGTTAATATATGTGTATCTCCATTTTTATTGTTTTAATACTAACAAACTTTAGTGTGCTTTATTCAAGGATGATAAAATAACAAAAGAAAAGTTTCAGCAAATTGTAGCTGTCCCTTATGATTTCATTTCAAATCTTCCTCAGGGTTTATACACTTTATCAGTAAAAAGATTCGAGTTATGTAAAGGACCGAAAATTAAGAATTGTACCGTTGGGACAGCGCATATTACGTCGAACAGTTCAATTTCTTTAGAACTTGCCGTTATTGAAAGTACTGGATTGGAAAAAGTAAGATTTTCTATGACATTATTTTATTTTTACTTACAACTTATTTCAGCCTATAGGATGAGGCCTTTAGTAGAGAATCGTCAGATTTAAATAGCTGGTCATAAGCCTCCCCAAGCGGGCATCAAATGTTAAAGTTCATCTTGGATCCAGTGCAACACCAGAAACCTGGGTGAAGTATTAACTTGGAAAGGTCTATGTCCAGCACTACAAAAAAATCTGCTGATTTTTTGCAATAATCCAAATAATTAATGACACTCGCAGATTAAATAATTAATGTCATAATAAAATGTTACTTACTTTTTCAGGGTAAAGTGACGATTTTTTCGTTGGAAAATAATCAAACTCTAAGAATGCAGTTAAAAAAACCATGCGATAATTTGTTCCAAAAGTCTATTTTTCAGGCTTTATTCAATGCCAGCGATCGATGTATTATACCAAAGGTAACTATTAAAGTATTTTTTTTTCATAAAGTATGAAGTTATTTTGGCTATGGACACAGAATAAGTATTCTATGGATAACTATCACCAGATCTCGAAGTTGGGACTTGTCCTAAATCCTATTTTAGTATGAGTACGAGTACGTGTCGAACTTTAGCATTTAAGTAAAGTTTGACTTTCAGACTCTGCGATTAAGCAAATAAGACAACAGTTTTTGGTCATCCATGATTTGAACAAGGCAAGCCTGGAGATGAAAATGTCACAAACCAAAATTATGACCCTCAGCACAAAAAGGAAACTAGAGTGTGTCTGAGAAGATTGCAGCCAAGATAGGCATCAATTTGAACATATATCCAGAATTGCAGGAACTGGCCAGTAATGGCTGAGGATAGAAGAATGTGGAAAAGGGAGACCTTCGCCAAGCAGTGGGACATATTAGGCTAACTACTGCTACTACTACATGCTTTTTCACAAACCGTAGATCCACAGGATGGACCTTTTCACATATTTATTAAGTAATATCTTATTATGTTTTCAGGGCGTCTACAAAATGAACATAAATTACGACGACATTTTTCATAAATACTACGGAAAAATGTATTTGTATGGGACCCATATATATAAAGCTGCGTACTACGGTAAAGATTGTAATTTTGTGTGCTCCACAGCAGAAATGGTCTTATCTCCCAAAAAATAGCTGAAATAAAAATTACTAAATAAGTTTATAAATGGAGTAAAACAAACAGTGTAGTAGGTACAATACTTACAAGTGTGGGTATGGTAAATAAAATAAACGCCCAACCAATGAAATAACGATTTTTTATATAATCAATACTTATTCAAAAGATGTTACACAATATTTATCTAGATGCACAAAAAAGTAAAAAAAATAATACACTCTTAAAAATCGATCACTTGTTATTTCAACTTTGTATGTGATACAATTTTTTACACCTCATTTCCAATAATCCTACCAATAAAAAAGCTAGCTTCTGCCAACAGCTCTTGTTGAATGGTAAATCAAAGGTCCAATCAATGCCTCGACTATAATTTATTAAAATCTACTCAACATAGGTGTGACAAAGTTACCAACAAACAGGCAGACAGATGGTACTTAAGCAAAATTTAAACTAGATATGTATAAATTCAGGAAGGAGATGGCGGGACGACTTGGATGTATTCCTTAAGAATTGGCAACAAGTGGCTCAAAGCTGGGAGTGATGGAAGGAATGGAGGAAGGCCTTTGCCCAGCAGTGGGACAATGTAGGCTAGGGATAATATAATATAATGTAATAATGTAAATCCAGGGTCAGGGACAGCTATTGAGACCCTATTAAACTTTCCCAGGCAATAGAAACAACTCCAAACTCCAACAGCTGTTATAGAATATATAGGCAGCGACCTGTCCCAGCTTCACACGGTTGTTGGAAATCTTTGAAATTCCCGGGTTTTCTCTACTATAATATACAATATACATTAATGCATTCGTGAACTAAAACTCTTCTACTCATGAATAAACAGATTTGTCTATTAGTAAAAACTATGAAAATCCGTTCAGTTTTTAAGCTAATTGCGCTCCTACAAACAGGCAAACGTGGTCGGGGACTTAGTTTTATAATATGTAAGAATAATGTCTAGATACTCGTACATGTATATCTATTTTTGTCAAGCTTCCAACCAAACTCGTATTATGAAAAAATAATGAATAATTTTATTATAATTCACATTCTTCCTCAATATTTTCATGCTCGTCGAACCATAGCATCGTTTTTTGTTTGTTTTCATAAAATAATGATTGAGAACAAAAATTGCTACTACTTAATCAATATAATGAGTTCCTATCTATTACGTTTGATGTCCCACGACCTCATGGCAGCGTTTATAAACGCTATAATATGTTTAATATGTAGCCACCCGAAGGCGATCAAAGCGGAACTTTGTACACGCTTAAACGGCTGAACGAATTTAGATGAAATTGGCACACGGTTATATCATGATCTGGAATAGTATGTAAAAAAGCTTTTTAGTCTCATGAATATAACCCCTAGGAGATAATTTTCTAATTACACGCGGGCGAAGCCGCTGTCTGAAGCTAGAATCTCTATGCACGTACCTACTTGCATGCAGTCATACAGATTTCAACTTTGATATCTTCAGATTCTTTCACGATTGATTACCATGGTTTCTTAGAAAGTTTTAATCACATTTAAGTTCAAAGACGTAGCCTACATTTTATGCTGCAATGACAAATTATTATCAACATGGACCTTGAGTTCTAGATCATTTCTGTTGCAATGGAGTAGGTACTAGAGCATAGTAAAATTCCTATTCGAAAACTATTTACTAGTCCGAAATGGTACACATTACACTGGCTCTAAAAATTGACTAAATTTTTTAGATAATAAAGACTCGATATGTAGGCATTTCCAGTTGATTACCTATTAATTTACTATTTATACATAAAAGTCCCAAAAAGTATTTTTCGCATTGGCATATAAACTGTGCTATGTATAAAAAAAAACAGAATAACTGTTTTAAAATTAGGCCATCATCATCATCAATTCAGCCGAAAGAAACTATTGGACATAGGGTCCTACCCTTGTCAACCCACCTCTAAGTGTAGCCGCAACGAACAATCCAGAGCGTCTGACATCCATCGGATTCCCGCAACTTTCACTAGGTCATCGTTCATTTTGTGGGCGGCCTTCCAACGCTGCGACGCTGCGAACGCTGGACGAGGCCACCACGGAATAAGATAACTATGTACAATTTTATAGAAAGGTATGGTAATGTCCAATCTGAAAAACATGAGTTTTAAGTCTCATTTGTATGTAATTAGAGCGCCTAAATTTTTTTAATAGCAACCATTTCCTTTTCAAGGTTTGTTTAACCTAACAGTGTATCGTGGCGTGGAAATATGCAAAGGCTGAAACAAAAGAACGGTTTTTATTATAAATAAATGACCACCCTTAATACATTATTGCAATATGATGAAAATATTAGGGAAGAATGCAATTTTCAATATAATTATTATTATGTTGGTATACATAAAAATAATTTTAACATGTTTTTGTGTATAATAGATAAATTGGTTCATAGTTGCATAAGTGAAATTCCAAAATTGGAATAAGAAAACATTGCCAATACTGTGTTTAATAAATGCCTAGAAAGGGTTTACAGAAAAATGAGGGTTATTGTAAACTCGTCACATTTACATTTCATGTTGATTCACCAGCGCAAAGTGTCACGAATCGAAAATGTGACGAGTTTACAATAACCGAAATATTGGTATATTGATATATGTGATAGTGTTAAGATGCAATTGTGCAATCAGTATACATTTTCAACAATAATAATTGAATGTGGTTCAATAATATTATATCATCAATATTGTATCATCTAGTTTCAACAACTGTGGGAACATGGGATAATTTGGGTTCATTGTCCAACAGAGTTATGGCATATGCCATTGTAATGGTTTTTGGCTCCTACTTATATTGTTACTATTGGCATTACCTTCAATTTCATTGCAGAAATAAGATATGCGACTAAATAAGATTTGTAGGAAAAAACAATTATCTTCACGAATTTCTTGATTTAATGTAGGCAGATTTTGAATTATTTATTTTTATTTGAAGGCGTTTACTCCCAAATTTATTAATAAAATATGTATATTGGTAAATATGGTCATCATCTGGTAATGAGTTCAGGATAGTGGAGAATCATAACATGGCAGGTGCAACTTAACAGAAGACAAACTTAAAGAAATAAGCACAGCAATAAATACGTACACAAAAAATGACATCAAAGATTACGCTAATCTTGAAACATTACTAGAATATCTTACACAATAAGTAATAAAGTATATAGATACATATAGATGATATTATAGATTTCTCATATCATTCCCTCTTCTAAGAGATTACACGTCATAAAAACACTACCACACCTTCCAGTCAGTCATCGTCTGATTGGAAGACATAATGACTATTAAATAACTATAGGTGATAAAATCAAGATTGTAATCACCAAGTACTCGTAGAAGTCTAAGATCACAGAGCTTTTTTTAGGTAGAATTTTATATAATGTCTTCTCCCGCTCTAGGGTGAAGCGGGAGGGCGATTCAGAATGTTAATGACTAAAACCCACTTCTATGTTCGTCTTTGCCTTGCGTTCTAGGACCCAGGGTTCGGTGGTTGGAAATAGGGATCGGGATCTCGGCCGCTGGGGCGTGAAGAGTTCCGTTCCCTAACGCGTACAGTCGCCTCCTTCACACTCCTTCCTACGCATTACTGCTTGGCATTGCGGCTTACTAAAAATCCAATTGCACCTAGATACGAGTATAACGCATATAATACAATATTATAAAAGATTGATTTATTACGGATTATGGCCAAGTAATATAGATGGTAAATTCTCTATATTCCATCCAAACTTCTAGAAATCCAACCGAAATTCAATATTTCTAGAAACAATGTTTGTTTCTATCCGACAGAAATAAATACTAATTAACTACGAACACGGCTATCTTAACGACCCCTCAATAATTCGTTATCAGTACAATTGTAATAACAAAAGCTCTCATGATAAGAGATATAGAAATGTAGGTACTCGTACATTCATTGATTAAATAACAGAAAATTAACGTGGCAATGACAGAGCTGCGGGATTATTTGAAAAAGTTACAGTAACCATTTATTATGCCTACAGCTAAGGAGTGGAATTCCCTGCCAGAGTCTGTGTTTCCTGATAGCTACAACTTAGGAGTCTTCAAGTAAAGAGTGAATAGGGTACTTCTAGGCAAGCGTGCTCCATCGTCGGCCCCATCATCGCTTACCATCAAGTGAGATAGTGGTCAAACGCGAGCCTATGTACCTACAATAAAAAAAAAACGCAAAGGGTAAGAAACACATCAGTAGATATTGCTGTAGGCCCAGCAGGGTCGAAGCCCTGGGGCGAAATAAAGAGTACCCTGTGACCCTGGTAGACAAAGAAGGAACAGGAGTTGGT
The DNA here is from genome assembly GCA_030763345.1 of Mythimna separata. Taxonomy (NCBI): domain Eukaryota; kingdom Metazoa; phylum Arthropoda; class Insecta; order Lepidoptera; family Noctuidae; genus Mythimna; species Mythimna separata. The sequence goes on from CM061180.1 coordinate 14,342,198, forward strand.
TTTTGGTCAGTAGACGTTTGACACGCCTTCCCGTTCCGCCTAGAATGGAAGAAGTCCTGTTGATGATTTCCCACCTTAAAAAAAGGTAGTTTTAATCAACATAAGTCTGGACCTCTCGCTCCACGCAGAGGAATGGACTAGCCATATTAGATAGTAGATCCACCGATGACAGTTAGAAAATGATTTTAGACCAGGAATGTGAGGAGAATCGTAAGGTAGGTACAAAAATCTAAATAACTAGCTGTCCCCTGCGGTTTCACCCGTATTTTTTGTTACTGCTCCGCTCCCGTGGGTCGTAGCGTGATGATATATAGCCTATAGCATTCCTCGATAAAAGGGCTATCTAACACTGAAAGAATTTTTCAAATCGGACCAGTAGTTCCAGAGATTACCCCCTACATACAAACTTACAAACATACAAACTTACAAATTTTACCTCTTTATAATATTAGTATAGATAAGTCAATTTAGATTTCTGTGGCCTCAGGGTTCATCTTTAGTTCAATCGTAAAGTGGGATGGTCAGCGCTAGGTGGAGTGATAAACTTCGTAGGGAGAATGGTTGCCGAGAATCAATTCGATGAATTTATTAAGTTAACGATGTAATTGTGTGATTGTTGAGGTTTAGGTTAAGTTAGGCATTAGCATTTAGCATTATCGGCCTTATAATGTTCCCACTGCTGGGACTCAGGCCTCCTCTCTAAGAGAGGGCATGGGCCATAATCCACCACGCGGGCCCAGTGCGGATTGGCAGATGTCACATGTCTTCGAATTGTTGGTTATAGGACATGCCGGTTTCCTCACGATGTTTTCCTTCACCGTTTTGAGAGCAGTGATGATGAAATAAATTACACAAAGTAATACGCCTGACTGGGTTTGAACCCGCGTCCTACAACTTTCAAGTCGGGGCAGTTACCACTGGGCCACCACTGCGGTTAGGTTAGGAGGCTGAGAATAATGGCATGGAATATTCATGCTTTACTGCTTTTGTAAAGAAAAGTAGTACTTACCTCTATTTATCTATACTAATATTCAAGGGCGTCGCCAGCTTATGACAAAGGGGGGGGCAATGGGCCAATATTATGGATGATAAAAAATATGATCGCCGAGAGCATGAAGCATTACACTTTGGAAGTTTTTGCCTCGATGACGGTTTTTTTTTTCAAGTGGGGTATCATCAGAATGACTTCTCCCGCTTTTGGGCGTCTCAGACTCTTACTGACTAAACACTACTCCGTTCCTTCGTTGCCTTCGATCTGGGAGGACACGGGCTCACCTTTCGGAATTTCCGTGTTCCCCAGAGGCTTCGGCCCTACCTGGCCCCTACAGTTTGCTGACATCTAGGGCTTTCAAATACCGAATTTTTTGAATACCGGTATCAATACCGGTATTGGAATAGTTCAATACCGTGATCACGTGATCACGGTATTGAATTCAAGTTTTTTATATATTTAAAAGAAATAAACTAGAGCTTCTTCTTCTTCGAATCATAATAATATTTAAATAAATAATGAAATTATTGGTTAAAAACTAATGTCCGACCGAAAGTTTGGTTTCGGTTTCGGCCAAAAATCAAGTTTTGGCGGCAGTTTCGGTTCTGATTTTGGAAGTAGTCGTGCACGCTTACCTAACTTCGTTTCTCGTGGCAATGCACTATTTGGATAGCTCTGTAGCACCACAACTTAGGGTCCGTTCACATAGACCGGCTCGGAGAGGAGAGCAGATTTTTATCACGTTGACAACAGAGTTTTAAGTATTTGTAGTAAGGTTTATTTTTGCATGTGCACTGCTTTTGTCATAGAGAATGCTTGAACGCGCTTGGTGTGAAATAATAAGAGGAGCTAACCGGCTCCGATCGCGTACTTTTCTCGTTCGCGCAGCCGATCGACTCCGACTGCGTGCTCTTTCCCGTTCGCGCAGCTGATCGGCTCCAACTGCGTGCTTTTTGTCGCTCGCACAGCCGATCGGCTCCGATAACTTGCTCTTTCTCGATCGCGCAGCCCATTGGCTCCGATTGCGTGCGTGTCGAAACAAAACTTGGACTGCGTAGAATACTGGTACTGCCTTTGTAGTGTATCCACCCGACTCCAAGCGCATCAGACCGGCTGCGAGCGCATCAGACCGGCTGCGAGCGCATCAGACCGACTGCGAGCACATCCTACCGGTTCCGAGCGCATCCGCTTCCGGCCGGTCTATATGAAATAGTTGGCGGCTCCGCTCTGACCAACTCCAAGCGTATACGATCCGGTCTGTGTGAACGGACCCTTAGTGCGTTATCGCCTGACGCAAATATTCTTAAGAGTTATTTTTTTTTTCTTTTCTGTATTTGAATAATTTATAAATAGTAGTTGAATATTGAGTCAGTAACTTTGTTTCGTTGTTAAAAAAAGAAGAACTAAAAACAAATCAAGTCCCAAAGCAGAATAATGGAATTTTATACTTGACCACGCGAGTTTCAAGCCACGGCCGAATGTTCAGTTTCGATTTCGGTTTCGGTCGGAAAACTAGTTGCAGTCGGACTCTATTAAAAACACAATTTTATGCTAATGCTAAAAAAAGAGTGATATAACAGATTAAATAGGTGTTTCAGGTACCATTTAAGCAAAAATATAATTTTTCAAGTCATAATTTTGAATATAAAATTTATGTAACTCGATTTACAAAACTAGCGAATCCACAAAGTTGTAAATATATTTTTGTAGCATGTGGCACATCACTAGCAAGAGGATATATTAGAGAATTTTGGAGAGAGTTTGAAGATTCCAGTCACTTGTGTTTATTTTTTTTGTAACCATGTAAATAGCTGTAACATGAACAGCTTTAATTTAAGTCCGAAACTTTGCGAGTAAATTTAAAAAAATCAATAATGGCGTGCCCAGCACTGGGTTGCGACAATCGCAGTCGCCTTGCCACCCTGAGATCCCGCCGGAACTCTGTCCGCCATACCGCGACTTGTCGTGGCAGTGGAGTTTCACCCCGGCGTTGCATCTCCGCGTGCAAATTGTGCATGCGTGCAAGGACTGTTGCCTCCAGATCCCACGAGGAGGGAGGGAGATCGTGCGGTATCCCCGCACCACCCGAATGGCCATGACCCTCTGACAAGGGTTCAGTTTGGCCGCCGGTCGCTTACCCAGCGCCGGCGCTCCGTAAAGGGCCATGGACCGAACGATCCCCGCGTAGAGCCTTCCAGCAGGGGGCGTCTAGACCCCCTAGGTTAGGCAGGAGCCGCTTCAGAGCAGCCCCAGTCCTGTCCAGTTTGGGAGCCAGACGTCGAAAATGCTCCTCGAAAGCCCACCGGCTGTCGAGAACGAGTTCCAGGAACCCCCCCCCCCCCTACCGATCTTTGGATACCCGGTGGTGGCGCGGTCCGAGGGCCATAAAAGCACATGGCCTCAGACTTGTGCAATGCCACCTTGAGTCTCAAATGCTGGATCCTGTCTACGACTGTCGCAACCCCGCGTGTCGCTGTTTCTTTCGCTGACTTTTTCCGCAACAGCAGTAGCTTCCTTAAATGGATAATTTCTTTTAGTTTATAATACAGCTGCACAAGTTTAATTTCTGCATTTATTAATAGTTAAGGAAGTCAATTGCTCGCACTTTGGTCGCTTTGCGGCCAGCTACATTTGATCTTTAGGGGGGGGCAGCTGCCCCCCCCTGCCCCCCCTTGGCGACGCCCTTGCTAATATTACCAATATAACTACTACTAATATTGTCAATATTTGATGCCTAATTTAAGATACAATCAGATTGTAACAATATCACAACTCTCTTCCTCACACATCTTATTTTATGTAGCTTCTTTCTAAACAAATATTTAATTTACTTTTTTCACTAAAATATCATGATAGTTTTAGTAATTTGAGATCTTTTTGTTTGAAAATCATACAGAATAATTTTATTAATTATGATATTTTGATTTTATCCAGGTAGATTTTCTAAGTAGGTACTAACTAAGTACCTACCAGTTGACGTAAAAGACGTTATTCTATCAAATGCTACGAACATTTAAAGACTAAGCATCTAGTTCCTACTAACATCGGCAAGGAACAATTTGAATAGGAGGTATTCCTCGAAGCGCACCTATTTCATTGGTGCGCTTCAAAACTGGTGCGCTTCGAGGAATACCTCTTGAATAGATGTGATGTTATTGTGTATATTATCCAAAAAAAAACATCTACGTTCATTTCATTCAATTCGTTCGGTAAACATGTTTATTTTAACGATTTCGAACGTTTTTCAATTTTCATTATTTTTATTTAAAGATAGCTTTTTTTAATATTTCTTCAATAAAATTAAATTAAGCAACAGGTTTTGTTTGGTCGCAAACAACATCTTGCAGTAGGCACTAACTCCAATTTGTACCTACTTTAGAATCATGGTTAACTAATAAAATTATCTTTATCTTGTATTTTTTTATCATATTTTGCTGAAAAACCGCGACAACATCGAAAGCAATATGTAGTATTATGAGATTATGAGTATTACAAGTATCATATCACTTCTGACACTAATAGGTAACAATATTTAGGAATTTCCATTTTTTCATACATTAATTCGTTTAGGTACGTATCAATTGAAATTGTAGAATAATAATATTTAGGAATTTCCATTTCTTCGTACATTAATTCGTTTACGTATCAATTGAAATTGTAGAATAATAATATTTAGGAATTTCCATTTTTTCACACCTTAATTTACCTATTTACGTATCAGTTCAAATTGTAGAATAACAATATTAAGGAATTTCCATTTTTAATACCTTAAGTAACACGTCAGTATAAGTAAATCTTGATACGGTCATATGAAGAGGAGGGACGAAACGCATGTTACTAAAAGAATTTTGAGTTTACATGCAGGATGAAGAGGGAGAAGAAGGCTAAAGAAAGGATGGATAGATTGTGTAAGGAGTGATATGATAGAAAAAAAATTTAGTAATAGTATCCTATATCCTTCACGGGCGGCTTTATATATGGGCCTCATATTTGGTGGAGGTACTTAACCGGGTACAAGGTATCCCCTGTATATTAATCTGCCGCGCTTTAGTAAATCCCGAAATCACCGCTGGGGCTCCCCTGCTATGGTGTTACGGGTGGCAGAATAGAATGGAATAAAAAATCTTGTTGCGCCGCCGTCCCCAAGTAATGTGGGACAAAGGCAGAAAGAAGGAGAATTAGTTTACGTATCAATTGCAATTATTAAAAATTATACTGAGCAAATAAAAAAAATATCTAATTGCAATTTAATGTCGCTGAACTTGAATATTGGCCTTCAAAAACCAGACATGTGTTTCAAAACGCATAGGGTCCTATTCAGTAAGCTACCAGACCGGAACGACGGCGACGTTGATTCAAGGACTTCTATTTGAATAACAAAAGAGGAATCACAACAAAAATAAAGCAACTTTGAACCAACTAAAAATATGGGAACAAAAATCTTCAAAAATCAGACACGTATTTTTAAACGCTTAGGGTTCTATTGAATAGGATACCAGACCGGAACGATGGCGATGTCGATTCAAGGACGTCTATTTGGATAACAACAATGAACCAACCAAAAATGTGCTAAAACTTGCTTGGGTAAGACATCAAATACTCGTATCTGACTAGACTGTTGGTCTTGTACTTAGTGGCCTTAACTGTTTTGCTGGAAGTCTTGAGTTCGAATCCCACTCAGGACAACAGTTTTTGTGTTGAATACGGTCATTTGTTGTGTCTGGGTGTAATTTGTCTATGACATGTACTTATGTATCTAAAAATACATAAGTACCAGTAGTAGTAGTAGGTATCAGTTGTCTACATCGCCATGTCTAGTACTCATAGCACAAGCTATGTTTAGTTTGAGACTAAATGGTGGTGTGTGAAAGTTGTAGAATATTGTATCATATTATTAGGGCTAGCAACAAGAAAACCACTTTAAATCAATCAAAAATGTCCCCATAAAACATCAAATATCATAATATATCATCTCTTTATAAAATTATTCGTTCGATTTCTGTGACGGCGCATGGTGTTCCACGAACGCTCTTAAAGAGATGACAGCTAAATAGTAAGGTTCCAGCAAGTCCCAAGCCTACTAGGCCATGGGTTGACTTTCGAATGTGAAACCCAGGGTCTTGGAACGCAAAGCATAGAAGGAACATAGGTGTGGTTGTAGTCAGTAAATGTCTGACACGCCTTTCCGCTCCACCGGAGAAGTCATTAGCCAGTCAGGATTTCCCTGATTAAAAAAAAAGGAATTGTTCTTAAAAACTTTTGCCATTTGTTAATTAAATGAGAAACGTTACCTACTACAAATTATTATTAAGAAAAAAATACAGCGTGTCTCCCATTGTGTGCTCTTATAAAAGATCATTATACCTATATACAGATGCAAAGTCATATACTCGTACCTTAGAACTACTTCCTCAAAAAATATTATTCGTGATTCATGGTATTAAATCCAACTAGCGAATCGGATCTGCATTATTCAAACCTCACCTAACGTTATTTTAATTGCATTTAATGTCCCCCTCGGTTTCATCTGCGTCTTTGATTACTATTCTGCTCTTTTTGATCGAAACGTGATGTTATATAACCTATAACCTTCCTTTATAATGGGTGTCCCATCCAAACAAACAAACACTTTAGTTTATAATATAAAAGAAAAAAATCTATCTATATATCTATTCGTGCATCACATAATCGTATAAATTTTGTTTTTGTGTGAATTTAGGTACTATACCTAATCATTATAAATATGTATAAACCATTCGTTAGTGTAAAACTTTTTTTACTATTTTCATGTGCAATAAAGTTCATTCTATAATAAATTATAGATACTAGCTGTTCCTCAAGGTTTCATTTATCCACGTCTTTGGTTACTACTTCGCTCTTTTTGGCCATAGCGTGATGTTACATACAATTATCATCAATTCGCCCTACTTACGTCAAATTAATGATTATTGTAAACTTTAATATCCAATAAACTTATATCGCGTTTAACCAAATAAACTCTTCAGCTTTATAATATTGCTACCTATAGATTAGACCACACTCCAAGCAAAGTATGATAAGACCTTGAAATCCACCATATTGCTATCATTATAGTCTACTTATCAAGTACCTCCAAGTGGGTTGTTTACGTGACATTCTGCAAATCATTTGATAATGCGAACTGAATGATAATTTATGCCTAATTATTAAAATGTCATAAAGTCAATTTTTGGATAGAGTTTGTATCTAAAATTTATAGCATAATGACTGAATAGGGTGCAATTGACATTATTAGAAGGCTTAAGAACAGTTACCTACCACAAATTAAAATTAACATGGCTCAGAGCTCAAATGCATCCGAGTACAAACTGGATAGACTTCTGGCAAGTAGAAGCACTGGAACTCTCGCCTTTAAATATTTTATTAAGGTGGAAAATTAATCGATTACTCATAGAATACTACTAGACTAGGATATATAATGGTAATGATTTTAGAAGTGGTTAGACACTACGAAAATCCACTCTCATATTCCTTCTTTACCTTGTGTTACAGGACCCTTAGTTTCTCATTTGGAAGCCAACTCATGTCCTCAGTAGGTTTCGGCCCTCTACGGTTTTGCTAACTATGAGGCGCGTATGAAACACTAGGTACCGTGGAAGACTCTCAATCTGAACGGTTACCGAATACTGTAGGTGTAGGTACCCTTTTTTGAGCTGGGAAATCATCAAATAACTTCTTCCGCTTTAGATAGAGCAAGAGGGCATGTCAGACTACCTAAGTTCCTCTTGTTTTTCTTTGTCTTCAAGTGCCTTAGTAAGTAATTCTTTCGAACATTCCCACATCCTGGAAGATGTACCCTTCCCTTATTAGCATAAGCATTATCGGCCTTATAATGTTCCCACTGCTGGGACTCAGGCCTCCTCTCTTGAGAGGATTTCCTTCCCTTAACAATGGAATATTTACGATCAATAATGACCACACCATCCACAATAACATCAAATAATAATTGCATTAAAGAGATGAATTGTACCTCTTATCTTTTTGTTTTCATTTCACTCTTGTGCGGTTATTATTTATTGTCAATAATGTGCTGATAAGACAGACCTCTGTTATAATTTAATGATAAAACTTTTAGTCCAATAATAATAAAAAATGTTTATAAATAATAATTGATTGTGATTACAAACTGGAAAGCACCAATGTTAATTAGATTTACGGCAATATCATTTTTAATTATTACTTCGTTATATTTTCGCTATCATTGAGCCGATACCACGGCCGATACTGCTCTTACCTCCCCTTAACTTACGAGTTGTAGGTCGCGGGATCAAACCCAGCCAGATGCATTACATTATATTGTGCAATTTATTTCATTACCACTGCTCTCAAACCGGTGAAACCATGGCATGTCTTAGTATCAAAAATTCGAAGGTTTGTGACATCCACCAACCCGCATTGAGCCCGTGTGGTAGATTACGGCCCATTCCCTCTCCTAAAAGAGAGGCCTGCTGAGTCCCACCAGTGGGAATACTATAAGGCTGGTACTGTGCTATGCTATTTTCGCTACTATTACCTACAGGGATAATAAATGTGGGCCGCAGGATTGTTCGAAAGAGACCTTTTACTCGAATTAAGACCTACCCTATGCTCTTTTGTAGTGCCAATCACCACTTATTGTACAATACTTTTACTCGTATATCTATAATAATTACTTCAAACGTTATCATAGACTGTTTATAAGCAAACACTTGAAACTACATACTCAAGCAGATCATAATACTTGGAAGTTGACCAGCCAAATTCGCATAGCAAAAAGGCGACATACCAGTAGTAGGTTACATTACACGATCCTTTTTGTACCACCTGCGATCCTTCTGTAACTTTAAATCTATATATATAATTTTCACATTTGCAATTATACATTTAGAGTAATAATATTTAATGTTTCCTTCTTTTTCAATTAGTGTGGACGTACACACAAAAAATAAATCAGAAATCACCACATTTATGGTTAGTTTAGAAGACGACATTGTAATTGCTTACAAAACATTACCTACTTATGTATAGAACTATTACAGCTAAACCAGTATACCTATCATAACTTCTGTTAAGCATAATCTTCTTAAATAATGTCATAGAAAATGGTCTTTGTTTTACTTACTGTGACTTGGCAACTTGAAAGACACTAAACAAAATTTTACTTGAACCAATAAATTCAAATTGGTAGATAAAAACTTGCCAATACGCACTATTGATTTGCTAGAACAATATTTTTTTTTGTTACTGTTTACTCAGCAACTGAACGAATCAGTATGCATAACAGGAGCTATAATGTAAGGACCTTCCAGGGAATTTAGTATATCTATACACCAGCTCGCACTTTCTGCCGTTATAGAGAACTTGGCATTCATTTTACATTTAATTTTTTGAAGTCTCCCGTTTCGGCACCCAGATTTTCGGCACTATCGGTATTTTGTATGGTTACTACCAAGCTAAAATATCTATTGGTGCCGAGTCGGGAATAGCTCGGGGTACCGAAACTTTTGGTGGCGAAACGCAAATACTTCATTTGTTTGCTGGAATGACATTCGACGAATAAATATTGGATGATCAATATTTTATCTTATCTGAGGTTTGCAAAAATTGTCATAGTTGTAGTTCAATATTTAGTAACGCTGTTTTTTTAAAAAAAAAATAAGCAAGATTTTGACACCGGTAGACAGTTCCCGAATTCAGAGGAATAGAAAGAAAAGAAGGCCTTAATCCCAGAGTGCGGAAAATTAGTTAAAAATTAATACAACAGATTAAAAAAATACCTATTACCCAGAACAAAATTCGTAGAGTTTGTCAAGCTAGACTTGGTAAATTGACTGCTATCGCGTTATCATAATTTGTCAAATCATGTCGCTTGAGAAATATTGACAACTCACACATAGTTACTCGTAATCGCATTAGTTAGATAATAATTACACACGAATGATATAACATAACAATGTTAACCACCTCTAGTCAATGCCAATGCCAAGATTTATTTTTAGGATTCAGTACAAACATAGACGAAACCAAAACGAAAAAAAAAACTACGGCATATATTCGGTATTGGTCACAGTCTGCCAGTGGCATCTCACTGTCGTCGTGTTGTTTTGGTTCAAGACTATTACAGACTATTGGGCCATACTTTTCACTACTTCTTAACTAAAAATTGACCAATTTTTTTTTACTCTTTATAAGACACTTTTATAACAAAAAGAAAAGCATTAAGTAAAAATACATGCAAAAAAAAAATATATACTTATAATTTGATAAGAATCAGTGAAAGTTGTTTCGGAGGAGTTTTGTTACAAACACTGTGACACGAGAATTTTATTTATTACAAGATAAAAATGCTTCATTGTTTTTTTCTATTACTGAAAACTGCATCAAACTACAGGTTTAAGAAAAAGTAGCGTATAAAATAAACAGACAGACACAGAAAGCGATAGATATTGGTTCTATAAATTCGGTCCACCATATACAGTAAAACCAAGAGAATCCGACAAGTTTTGACGCATGCGCAATGAACTATCGGCATTCCGCGCATGCGTCTTAAACATACGCAGATGAAAACACGCTAACTATAACATCTATTACTGTATAATACACAGTCATCTAGTCAGTAACAGTACAAAAATCACCAACGATTATCAGTTAAAACATACGGAACACTGCTCACTATAATCTATTATGGGCTGTGCTTATCCGCAATATCATGTACATGTGTGTAATGTCGCCATGTTTATTGTTGGCTCGCCTAGCGAGAACCCACCATTTACAGAAGACCACTGGAGCGAACGCACGTGCTTCAACAACCCGGCTTCAAAATGGTTAAAGTAGACATCAAATACACTAAGGTAAGATTTATTTTTTACTTTTATTTTAATTAACTCCTTTAAATATTCGTTTAAGAATATTCCTGAAGGAAATAATACTGAAATTCCTGAAGTATAGGTTACAAAATTGTTTATATTGGTTGGTTTCGTTGCCGGCTTGTGTGTGGACTCTGAATTACATAAGGTTAGATATGCTTGTAAAACATAGTCCAGTGATAAGGCGTTGCTATACGTGAGTTTAATTTTTGGGAATCTGTAAGTTTTGTTAGTTTTCATGTATTAGGTACATATTTGTACAGTTTGATTTAAAGTTTAGATATGTTTATTTTAGGACAGAGTCTTTAGTGTATATGTAGATTATGTAGTTTTTATTATTATAGTTTATATTAAATTAGCTAATTGTTTTTATTTTTCTTGTTCTATTTAGAGGAGCAGATATCGCTTTAGTAAAGGATATTGTATTCTTATTCAATATTAAATTTAACTTTCTAATTAAGAATGGATGAATATTGAGTAACTTGCGACTAAAAAGTATTTAACCTGAACTGGAATGAACATATTTTTACTAGTAGAAGTTATCAAGTAGATACAAATAGGTGTATTCTATATTTTTATTTTAGATTCCATAAATTGTTTTGCTTTTTATGTATTTGTAGACTGATTTAAATTTAGGTTTGAATAATTATGTTTATTTGCACAAGCATGTATCGCTTTAGTAAAAGTGAATGTATTCTTAGTCTATATTAAATTTAACTTTTTAATTAGGATTCATATTGACTAACTTATGAGTATAAAATACTTTACCTGAATTGAAATGAATATATTTTGATATTGCTTTGATAGTTAATATCGCTTTAGAAAAAGATAAACGTTTCCTTAACACATTAAATTTAACTTTTTAATTAAGAATGGATGAATATTGAGTAACATGCGATTAAGAATACTTTAGGTAGCTGAATTGGATTTTTGGAATTTGGAATTTTTGGTTATATTACGTACTAGTTGGGGTATGAAGATAATATTTCACGTCAGGCTATTTTTTTAGTATAGATTTTTATATTTTTATTATTTATTTATACAAATATTAATGCTTAACTAATAAATAACTTATACATAAAAATTAAAGAAAAAAGTATGTACAAACGTGTATAAAAATAAAAAGGATTAACTGGGCATCAAATAATTCATTCACATTGCGTCGATGTCAATAGTCTAGATAAATATAGACAAAATATCTATATTCCCTGTTTCTGACTCCCTACATTTATCTTATGTTGATATTTGTTTACATCGCAAGCAGTTTGATAGAAGCAATATGGTTAGCCAGACAAAACAGACTGTAATTTCAGACCGGTATACAATACTTGCGGTATACATACAATACAATACATCGTACTGGAAACTCTACATTAGCTGCCCACCACAATAGGTAATTCGCGGACCAATTTGTATTGTGCTAAATACACTTCCAGTCATAACATTGACAATTCTGTGTAATGATGACTTGTTACTTTTATTTATCTTTGATATATGTGACCATGAAGTTATTAGAATCTTCTGCAAAAAAAAGTTTGATTAATATGTTACGATGCAATATGATAGATGGAAGACGTTCTTTAATATTTTCTAAATACGTATATGTAGAAAGTTTTTTCATCATATTTAGTTAGTCCATGAGTTAAAATTGAATACAGACTTTTTTTAAGTTTATAAATTAGTAAGTATTTCTAGAAAATATAACTAAATATTTGTTTTGAAAAATACCTCTTGAATTTTACTATTCAAATGATAGAGCGAGCCTGGGTCTGTAGTTACGGCCCCAAGTTACGAGTTGTTCGTTGTGGGTTCAAACCTTACAAACCCTGGAAACCGCTTCACTTTATGTAATTTATTTAATAAGCACTACTATCGAAATGGTTTAAAAAAAATACCATGACTTGTATCATCCACCAACTCGCCTTGGGCCCGCTTGGTCGATTACGGCCAACTCCTTCTCCTAGAGATCCTCTCTTGGCTTGGCTTGAGTTTCAGTATAAAGAACATTATAAGGGTGATTTTGTAAGGCTTAATAATAAAAATAGGGACGCATGATATTTAAAATAAATATAACTTCTTTTACAACAACAATTTATTTTTTCACTTAGCTCAACTCTTTCTAGGTGATAATTTTATAAAACTTATTTGTAACATAAACTTTTTTTCTGTTTAGTTGTTCATCAACAATGAGTGGGTGGACTCCGTCAGCAAGAAGACCTTCCCCACCATCAACCCTCAGGATGAGAGTGTCATCACTCAGGTGGCTGAAGGCGACAAGGTAAGAGACAAAAATATCAAAGAAATTTTCATAAACCGACTATGTTGAGGCCGGTCACCGTAAATTTTACTAGTTGACTATGTTGAGGTCGGTTTTTAATCTTACCAGATGCTACTAAATAACTTATATAAATACTAAATAACAAGTATTATACATGGAGCGACCGAGTTTATCTGGGCTCTACAACCCAGGTACTGGGTAAAACGAAAGACTTTCGGTGGCTTTCAGACACATGAATGACTTTTTTAGCTACGAACTCTCTCGTTATAAATTATTTATTCAAACAATGTACTTGCATTTTACTATCGCTTACAAACATTATTTTTATGTAATAAGTACAATAAAAAACTTTTCTTTGGATTCCTCTCTCTCTCCATCCATCCAAATGTATACTCATATCTCTTTTAGTAACATTTCGATATCGTATCTATTTTACCGTATTATTTATTTATTGCACACACTATACACATATGTACTATTAGATAAAGACCAATCTTAACATAATAAGTACTAATAACACTGTTAAGGCCCAACAAATGAACGTAAAACAAGGTCTTAATTACTATCTATAATACAAATAAAGTAACATCATATCCTCCAATAGGAACTTTACGTGGTATATTTATGTAGATAGTTACTATTATATAAATGTTTAACTGAACTACATATTGTAACTTCCTCTTACAATATTATTAGCGGCCCACCGCGATCTTTGTAAATCTCGGCTTTTCTCTACTATAATATGCATGTAAATTATATACACTTAAACCAAGAGCATAGCTACGGATGGGGCCCCAAGCTACAGGGGCTTATTCACAATATATGTACAATTCTTTTAGTTATGCGTTGTAAGTGTTGTAACTATACGATAGGAAAGGAGCTCGTGGCTACATAATAACAGCCGCACAGGTCGATCTTCAAGGTTAAGCAACGCTTGCCAAGGTTGGTCTGTGGATGGGTGACCATCTTAACATACCGAGTTTCCTCCGTGCCGTGGAAAGCACGTTAAGCCGTAGGCCCCGGCTGTCATATGTAGATCTTTGGCAGTCGTTACAGTCACAAGCCAGTAAATCTGACTCCAGTCTTGCCATGAAGTACCGTGTTACCCCAGTTAATGGGTTGTGGAGGTCTGGTAGGCAGCCGCTCCTCGTAAAATACTGGTATTCAGCTAAATCCGGCATGACTGGAAGCCGACCACAATATAGTTGGGAAAAGGCTAGGCTGAAAGAAAACATAACATACGGAAAATAACACAAAATGAATTTTACACTCTATTGCAAAATCTTATCTTGTAGCAACTTTTGGACTTTGATTTAGCATTAGGTTTACACAATGTTTTTGTGGTAATCTATTGTTTGGCAATGGATGCTATGATATTCTGGGCTATTTCTATCTTTACTCATCTAATCATATCACATTTCCGTAACATTTATCGAACCGTGATCGGATGACAAATAGCAAAGTCCGTCCTTACTAGGTTTATTTTTTTTTGCCGTGAATCGACACGTGACCGTTGTCCCCATCACATGTACCTCCATTAGGACGATAAGGAGATTTGATAAAATAACTAAAATTAGTGCCCGCTGTCCCCAAAAGGGGCCTCGCCCACGGCGACTTTTTGAAGTGTGACTGACGGGATGCAGTCGCTAGCGGCTTACCCCGACCCACGCTACGATTCTCAGTCGCGCTGCAAACGCGCGTCAGCCGCGCTACTGCATCGCGAAGCCGCACGGCTAATGCTCGTCCGTGTACCGTTTGTTTGTAGTCTGCTTTTATTTTTCGTACACGTTCGCGCGGCAGCCGCGCTACAGACACCATGCAGTAGCAAGTCCGAGGGCGCCTAAGGCGAGGGCCCTAAGATATTATTTTTAGGTTGGAAATCATCTAATGACTTCTTTTCTCCTGGATAGAGTGGAAGGACGTATGCTGACCAAAACCACACCTATGTTGTTTCAGTTAGTTGACTTTTGCATCCTAGGACCACAAGTATCTCTTTGCCCATGGCCCAAGTAGGCATCGGCTCTGATGGTTAACCCATTTCCCATGTGTATGGAGTTAAAATGCCGTTCATTAAGAACGACTCCAAAAGTAAACTGCTATATTAATGATAATGTTCTTTTGTTTTAGGCTGACGTAGACCTAGCAGTGGCTGCCGCCAGGAAGGCCTTCCACCGCTACTCCGAATGGCGTACCCTTGATGCCTCCGCCAGAGGTCGCCTCCTCCTCAAACTGGCTGACCTCATGGAGAGAGATGCCAAGTACCTGGGTGAACTGGAAACCCTGGACTGCGGCAAGCCCGTCAAGCAGGCTGAAGGAGAAGTTGTCTGGTCTGCTGGCATCCTCAGATACTACGCTGGCAAAGCCGACAAAATTCTTGGCAACACTATTCCCGCAGGTACTTATTTAACATTATTTTAGCATTTAAAAAATCAAAGTTAATAATGTTTTTATTTAACAATCCTACATGGGCACTTATAAAACATCAGAAGCTAGTGCACGGTTTCAATTGGACGTTTCCTATGGAAAAAAACATAAATTACAATATTAAAAGACACATATGCGATGACAGTCAATATTGTACCCAAAAGCGCAATAAAAATAATATTAATCAAAAAAGACATAAAAACATGTTCTAGACAATATTTTTCTATTTCCTAGACATTTTATTAAGCTAGCTGTCAAGACTAAGGTCACATGTTTGTGAAAAAATGGCCAAGCAGATTAATTTGGTATTCATTGCTTGCCAGGACAGATACATTAAACATAAGGAAAAATACATGAGACATAAGGATCAAGCTGAAGGATTGGCGTACTAAAATAACCTAATCTGAATATTTTTACAAACTGACGTGGTTACCTGAACATTTGGATAAATATTTCATATCTCCTCTCATGAAATATTTATCCGAATACAATTTATTTCGCATTCAGAATAACACTTTTCAAGATACAAAAAAGTCGTGAATACACGATCAATTCCACGAAAATTTACGAGAAGAGACCCAACATTAACAAAAATTATCTAAAGAAAGAAGTGAAATAAATACCAAAAGAAAAAGAAGTGAAACATAAACTTCCTGGATATTTTGCGACAAGCTGCACAGTCGCATAAAATAAAAAAAAACTTTATTTCGGACAAGTACATCCATTGGGGTTAGTAAAGAAGATAATATATCTTAAAACTATGTTAGTATTTTATAAAGTTACAAGCCTATTGTTGGAGATACATCTTCGCACAATATCATACAATATAGGTGAATCGTACCTCCATGCAATGGTTTTCAGGATAATATTTTCATAACCTGATCTGAATAAATTTTCAAACTGACGTGGTTACCTGAACATTCGGATAAATATTTCATGTCTCCTCTTATGAAATATTTATACGAATACGATTTCATTTCACTGATTTAATCCAATGTTATTGCCGAGTACCTACTTACCTCGAGCCTCGAGTAAAAGCAGGCGTCCTTCTGAGATAAAGTAGCGAAACCATAGGAAAAAGCTAAGTAACAGTATAATAAGAAAGCAACGTGAACTTACCATTGGAAAACATATCTAGTTATTCAAGTCTATAAATGGAATTAGATCTACGAGTAGTACTATATACTGACGGATCTTAGAACGTCACATACTTTTTAATTACAACACGATCAGTACATGTTGCAGTTATAAAGAAAAAAACTGATCAAGTGTGAATCGGATTCGCGCAGGACGTGTTCCGTACTGCCCGTAGCAAATAATAGCAAAAATCATGTTTGTTGTATAGATAGTGCTTAAATATTCTTCTGTTTTCTAATAAAAATACATCACCTGTAAAAAATTAATTTGTCTAACTATCGCGGTTCATGAAATATAGCTTAGTGACAGACAGACGATCGGACAGCGTATTCTTTGTGTACGGAACCCTAAAAAAAATCAGTATGATGGTATTTGAAAATCTTAATGCCTGATATTACGAGTACGTGTCAGATAAATCGTAATCATCACAATTTAACAAATTACTTAATTAATTAATGAGTATTAGTTTCTGTTGTTTTACAAAAAAAAAAAACATGAGAGGGAAAGTCCAAAAAAATCAATATCAGTATGATAGTATCGCAATCTTGATGGTGTTACTGATAGGTATTACGTGTCAGATAAGTGGTAATCATCATGATCTTACAAACAAATTAATGTATTAGGTTTTTTTTTACAAATTACGGGGAAACTCCGGAAAAATATCTCCAGATAATACACACATGTTCAAGTAGTGCAACAAATTTATAGCATTCTACAGAAAAAATCTTCCAAAATCAGTTTCAAATATTTAACCACTTGTTTAAAACTAGACGGCAAATATAATAAAAATACAATTCATTATTTTCAGGCTACTAAGGTCCATAGACACTATACATAAAATAATCTTGAAAATAATAAACGAATACATAATTGTATTGTAAATCGGGCTGGTATCCGCAACTCCACTACTAAAGCACGTATTTTGCGTACGGAACTAATACATATTTATAACATACTAAACCCACGTTTAAAACATACCATATAGGTATACACAAACTAAAACATCCATGTCTTAAACAGTCTATTCCACTTATCTAACCATGACCTTGTACGACGTCGCTTGTTAAATCCGCCATTGTATTCCAGACGGTGACGTGTTGACCTTCACACTGAAAGAGCCCGTGGGTGTGTGCGGCCAAATCCTGCCATGGAACTACCCCATCCCCATGTTCGTGTGGAAAATTGCCCCCGCTTTCGCTGCTGGTAAGTTTTTTTTAGTAGAAGTGTTAATCTGTAAAAATAATACTTTAATATTCTGTAGTGTTGTGTCTGTGTTTATTGAAGTCTTGTTTAGTAACAAAAAAGTGTTATTTCGCAGTCGGAATAACACTTTTTTCTAAGTATACAAAAGTCGTGCATATACACACGATCAACTCCGCAAACATTGACGAGATGAGACACGACTTTGAAAAACAAAAAACTGAGAAAAGCTTCTGGTTTGTACAAATAGGACAATAAAGTTTAATAAAAAATGTTTAAAGACTAAAGAGAAAGGAAAAATTTCTTAAAACAAAATTCCTATTCCTATTATAATATCGTGATTTACGTATCTAGATAAATACATAACCAATACTCCAATACTGGAAATACTTTCTTATTCTTAGTCCATCAAACACTACAAGAGAAACATAAACTAACTAAATATTCCTCTACAGGCTGCACAGTAGTCATCAAGCCCGCTGAGCAGACCCCTCTCACAGCCCTGGCTGTGGCTGCCCTCGTCAAGGAGGCTGGCTTCCCCGCTGGTGTCCTCAACGTAGTCCCTGGCTACGGACCCACAGCTGGCGCTGCCCTGACACACCACCCTGATGTCGACAAAGTTGCTTTCACTGGTTCCACTGAGGTATATACTGATTTCTGCATTAATTCACAAGCACATGTTCAAATTTTCTCTCAAGCTTCTTAGAAAGTATAATTTTATTTTATTGTTTACAAATTTAAAGTAACAGTCATAATTTTTCCATATTTTTCTTGCTTAATATTATGAAACCTATTCCGATTAATATTTTTTGTCAGATCGGGAAATATAGGAACACTATAATTTTACTGTGGAAGTAAAATTGCAACCAAACAACAATAAAATTGCAGTGTTTGTAATCAAATTCATGTTGTAAAGCCATAATTTTGATATCGGTGATCAACTTGCATGCTCATGAAAGGTTCAAGGTTTTAAACCTTCTCTTGCCATCATTATTGACAGAAGTCATTCTTAGATCGCACATATTTCCATTCAAACAATACAAACTAGGCAAATACAACATGTGTTCTCTTCGTTTGTCGTATGATTTCATATCAAACAATCAAGCTATGAGATTGAATGACACAGCAAAAATTAACATAAAAACAACAAAATTTATCAATTTCATGCAATACTTGTATAGATAAGATAATGTTACACAATATTAAGTAAACCATTGTAATACCAATAAATTTAATTAATTTTCACATTTTCTGAGTTAGGTATCAATTGCTGATACAATGACATTAACTTTACAGCTTTGTTTTTATCTACTGCTATATTATCGTGCACTTCATTCTCGAAGTAGGCTTCTATAAGCTCCAGTAAAATCTTTAACTGAAACTGATTGAATTCCTTTATCTTACCAATGTTTAATTCTTATTCCTTATCCTTAATCTGTATTACCTCTATCTAATATTTCTAGAAATACAAGTTTACAAGCAATTGCGTAATGTTTTCTTAAGATAATTCATATGTATTTTTGCAAATAGGTTTTAAAAAACATTTGCACACGTCAATATTTTTTTGTCAAATTAAGCTAGATGAGGCTGGTGTTTCCTATCTGACTTGCCTGAGAAAAAATACAGAAACAAACTCAGAAGACACAGTCTTTTTTAAAGTCTATTCAGTAAGATACTCGTTTAAAGGTAAACCAATCTATTTAAACACACATAATGTTTACTCCTACTTAGTATTCCAACTTGATGCGGCATTACTTTAACAATGCAAACTATTACGTGCTTCGAATAGTGATTCATATAAGAATGTTTTTTTTTTCTTGCGCAGGTGGGTAGGATCATAATGAGCGCTGCATCCGCCGTCAACCTCAAGAGAGTCACCCTTGAACTTGGAGGCAAGAGCGCGTTGGTCGTCTTTAATGATGCTGATGGTAAGTTCATTGTCTTTACTAACAGCCAAGACAAATGTAACAATGAATAGGAGCAGAAAGCCGACTGGGACAATTTAGCTAACAAAAAAATGTAAGAAACATTATGCTGCTTGGTCAGTTTGGGAATGAGCATGAGCTTGTAAACAACGCATGCTCATTCATATTTGCATAATATTTGCGAACGAAGAACTATCTAAATAAATAAGTGGCCTATTATGGTCGATTGTGCTAATATACTAAACAAATTTCTATGGCTATTTTTGGTCTAAATTCTAAAACAAATATACGTTTCGTGGGATGGCTAGTAACAGTTCCATATAAGATTATTTGTTTGCATTTAAAATGGTTTGAAGAATACGCATAAATCTTCATTGAACAACACGCCAACACACTGCCATACAATTGCCCAGTCAGTAACAGTCTTGTTTTAAATCGTTCAATTGATTGTGGAGATTAAATTGAGGATACCAACGAACGAGCATTCATTGCTTTAATAAAGACTTGTACTGTTGTTATCTAACTTTTAACAACATACTTCTATTTTTCTTTGGCTGTACACTTGTAAACATATCTTTATTATAACAATTTGTCTTGAAATAAAAAAAAACCCACAAATATTTACCAGTGTGGCAGAGATAATTTACATTTAATCGGTAAGTGTTTCAAGCGCTTACATGTAAATAGCCAACTTTGACAAAATAATACAGATTTAACATGCTAATTTAAACCATGATGGTTTTATATTAGAGACGATAGAATATGTTTTATACGATAAAAATTTTGTTATAACACCTGCAGCCGTCAACCTAGTTTTTTGTCAAACATGAGTATTCTTACGGTAAGATTGGGCTGACTTGGATATCTGTATAATTTAAAAAAAATACATCAAAGTTAGTAAGTCTGGATAGATCTGGATTTAAAATTTGATGGTACATTTACAACTTTCAATTAATTAGATAATTCTACTTATCCATAGCGTGATTTCTTATCGCATTTTAATATCAATTCTTATTATTTAATAATTATAATACAAATTGTATCTCATGGTGTTTCAGCATCATGAAAATTCATTACCTATTCTTATTATAACACGAAGATGAATGTCAACCTTGGTTTATTTTCTTTCAAAGAAATTGACTCAATCCCTTCTTGTTACCGTTTTAATAGTTTCGAGAATCGGCCTATTATTGCTCCTTTCAATTAAATAAAAATCATCATAATTGACTAAAAGCTGAATATATCATTCACATTAAGGTAATTTCTCAGTGTTTATTAGCCTTGAGCCTGAAACAGTACCTGCGATAAGATTATACACTTAATAATTAATTAAATACTACTCAGTGTATGTTATCATTACCAGCGCCATAAAGTCTACTATTCATTAGTACTTTTCCCACACGTACTACAAATTTGAAACTTTGTTTCTGCATAAACAATTCCTATTCGCTGTTTAAAATTATCGATACAAAATCCTATTTCAGTACAGCTACTTCGTAAAATAACCAGTAATTCCTTCTTGTGAAACGGAATTAACATTATCATACTTGATTTACAGTCGAGAAAGCCGCTGAGATCGCTCACAGGGCTGCGTTCGCCAACGCTGGTCAGTGCTGCGTTGCTGGTACCAGGACATACGTCCAATCCGGTATCTATGACAAGTTCGTCGCCAAAGCCGCCGAGATCGCCAAGAAGAGGACCGTTGGAAACCCCTACGAAGATGTTGAACAGGGACCTCAGGTTTGTAAAAAGACCCCTCTAATTCCATTCTTATAATGCTAATGCATTTGTAGGTACAAGTAGCGAAGCACCTATTGCATCTTATTTGTGCCTTCTTAGGAATAGCTAACTGGATCATCCAGTCAACGTTTTTTGAGTTAAAGAGTATGATATTTTGCAAAGGTTTAAAAATCAATTTTTGTCCCAAGTTTAGATTTCGAAGCAATGTTTAGAAAAAAAATAGTGGTATTCCGAATATATCAAACATGAAAAAATTATAGAGACACGAATAAATGACACAAAAGTAAAATCTACTAACGGTCTATTACGTTGTTTTCAGATTGACACCGAAATGTTCACCAAAGTTATGGGTTACATTGACGCTGGTAAGAAGGGTGGTGCCCGCTGCGTCGCCGGAGGTGACCGCCAAGGCAAAGTTGGCTTCTTCGTCCAGCCCACCGTCTTCGCTGATGTCAACGATGACATGAAGATTGCCAAGGAAGAGGTGAGTAACAACTACAGTATAACAAAGGACAAAAACTTGCGTGTTTAGTGTTTTAATTGAGGCAGTATTTGCATTAAAAAAATCTTCGGGCACAAATGATTAAACAGTTGCACGTAACGCCTTTTATGCTATAAATAATGAAATAATTTATAAAATTCTAGTCTGTAAGTCTCATCTTTGAATGTGTTTATGTGATTATTACATTAGCGGGTGTCTAATGTAAAAAAAGGTGCCATTAACGCATCCGGTTGGAAAACTAATCGATGTTTGTGTACGTTTTAAGAACTGTGACGTCGTGACGTTGATTTTTTGTGACAAAATATGAAATATTGATTGGCCATAAATTTCAAGTTTCTTAGCATTTCCTGCTCTATAAATTAAATTTTAGGCAAATATGTATTTTTATAAATGTGTTATTATTTTTAATTTTCATCTCTAGATCTTCGGGCCGGTCCAGAGCATCCTGAAGTTCGAGACCTTCGAAGAGGTCGTCGACAGGGCCAACAACTCCAACTACGGTTTGGGTGCTGGTGTCATCACCAACGATGTCACCACCGCTCTTGCTTTCGTTAGGCACGTGCGCGCTGGCTCCATGTGGTAAGATTTATTTTTCTATTTCACTGAAAAACATTGTCGTCAATATCTTTGTAATTTAAATGGCTTTTACCATACGGCGTGGCAACGCCACATTACCAATAAACAGTGTTGTGGAAGAGTACTTTGACGTCATTTGTTAGTTTGTTTTTATTAGTTCAATTTTTTTATTCTACTAAAATTATGGTTAGTTAAATATACCTTTTAAATAAATTGAAATGACTTCAACTTTTACTCTGAAAAGCGCAATAGATCAACTTATGAATTCAAACGAGTTCAACTTATGAATTCAAACGATTAAGATTTAGATATTTTGCAATAGATTTATATTCTAGTTAATCGTAGATTATAATCACTCGGAATATCTACTCATATATTTCGTATATACGAGTATTTCGTGTACATATTTGCTTAAAAGCATTTCAAGGCCTAATGGTATTATAAAAAATAGGAACGAGTTACTAGTACTGGAATATTTACGTCATACTTAACTTGTATGACAAAAAAAACTTAACGTGTTTATTTTGTTGTTTCTAGGGTCAACACCTATGAACATGTGACTCCTCAAACTCCATTCGGTGGATTCAAGGAATCCGGTATCGGCCGCGAATTGTGAGTATACTTTTCTTAGCACTTTTTAGATGTTTGCCCTGAGATCGCTAGCCTCACTGCGAGTTTTTATATTTATTTGGTTGTGTTAAAGTAAACATCAAAATTTGTATTGAAACTGGTTAAGCATGGTCTGATGAAAGCTGTTTTTTTGTTCTATTCACATTGATATAAGTGGACGTTTACTCTAAAGCATTGAACATAATCATAAATAAAAATGTAACATAACCGTTAAATTCATAGCAGACTATTCCCTTATTCATTTGTGAAAAAAATATACTGAGATCAGACCATTTTACATAAATTTTAACTATCTTGAAAAACTATACAAAGTTGGGTTACAGTTCCGACTTCTCAGAAAGCTAGACAATGAAACTGGTCCAAGATAATTATTTAATTATTCCGGACTCATTGACTTTTAACCGACTTCAGAAAAAGAGAGGATCTGTATTCTTTTTCTTTCTGAAGTCTGTTAAGTTACCTTCTCATTCGTTCTCAGACCAAGGGAGACCTCCCTTTTCCTTTTACTCACTTGTAACATGTAATTATTATATTTCCAGGGGTGAGGAAGGTATCACGCAATACTTGGAGAACAAGACAGTGTCCTTCAGCCTCCCCAAGAAGCCCCTGCTGTAAGCCGACCGAAGCAAGAACTGAAACCAAAGCCAAATCCCCGCTAAATATACGAGACAACCACTATTTTTATAAAAACATTTGTTATTGATTAATTTGTGCAACTACAAATATATCAATTTATTTTTTAAACTGGAGTTTTCTTTACCTTTTAGTTATCTTTATCTATACATACATATAAAAATCAATTGCTGTTCGTTAGTCTCGCTAAAACTCGAGAACGGTTGAATGGATTTATCTTATCTTGGTCTTGAAATGTTCCTGGAGGAAGTAGGGAAGGTTTAAAAGGTGAGAAAAATTTAAAAAAAAGTCTGCCGAGTCAGCTAGTTACATATAAAAGGGGGAACTGACTGGCTTACATATCACACAGCTGAAACTACTGGCATTAGAAGAGTGAAATTAAAAACCAGGTTTCCTTTTATAAAGTAGGTGAGAACTAAGAGGGGATTTTCCAAAAATCAATCCCCAGGGACGGAATAGAGCAAAGTTTGTATGGAGCCGAGAAACCTACTTTCATGCGGGCGAAGCCGCTGGCAGAAGCTAGTTTTCTACAATTTGTCATGCAAGGGTCAAGGTTGGTTGAGTGATTAAGCTAAATTACCCCTTTCAATAAAGTACTTCAATTTTTATCAAAACATGAGTGTTGTGTGTATGAATGAATAATGAAGATACCTACAAAAGTTTTGACATTTTAAGGTTGGTAGCGACATCTATGGCGTTACATAGGAACTAAACTACGTAATCGTGCAGTTAGAGTTGTCCGCGCGATCTGAACATATACAATAGCCCGAAATCATCTATAGTGCATTTGCCAAACCAGATATAACATGCGTCTGGTCGGCGAATCCTCCCTTTTGCAAAGGAGGTTTGCGGGGCTATACAACCTGCTTCCACTTTCCTCCAAAGTAGTAATTTAGTAAAAAGGTACAACCCATATTTAGGTACCATTTCGGTTTAGGTGAGAGCTATCATAACAAAAAAGTGAGGACTAAAAATCTATAAAAGATATTTATAAGACAAGTTGACAGAAAATATTTCCTTATTTTTCTCTTAAAGATTTTTTTTTATTGATAGGCTCGCGCTTAAACACGTCTACCAGATCTCCAACGAAGGATCTTAATAGGACGGATTTACTGTAACATTTTGATGAGTTGGGAGGGACAAAACAAAGAAGAAGAGAGGAAGATAAGTGGCAAAGCTTTTTTCTCGGAACAAGATACTTAAAGCGATCCGGAAGATATAAAGGACTGAAGATCAAGACGAGACAAGAAAGAATGTATCCTAAAGCTGCCGAACATGCAACCATTAATTTCAATTGTTTCAAAATCCTGACACATGGACAGTACTTTCGAAAGCGAAAAATAAAGATTCACTTTATTTTTTGCTTCGTAAAAATACGTCCACAAATAATGAAGATTCTGCTGCCGCTGTTCGAACGGTGCCTCGATTTGTTTTCGATCGTTGTGGCAAAAATGAGAGGGGTGCATCTACACCTGATCCTCAACCACGCAGCAGCTGAAGTTTTAGCCAGAAAAAGTCTGAGACTCTTTCTAACACCAGCGCGTACGAGAGGTGGAATTTGAAGATGTTCCAACTCAAGAAACAAACCAGCGGATGGTAACCGCTCCTGACCTTACACACACAAAACAATATAGACATACATATAAACTACACCTACACACACAACTAAGACCAAATAGAATAGAACAGAATAATCTATACATAGGTAGGTACATTAACTAGATCACAGATAATAACAGATACTTGTAAAATATAACAAAAAGCACATGACTCTCGTAAATTATTTCTGTTCAGTCGACCATGTAACGTTTAATTCATATCCAACAAATGAAAACTTTAAACTGTTTACATGAACATTTAAATTTAGGCTATATTAAAATTTTGCTTATCATTTTTATTTACTCTTTGATACACTTCACGCGATGTTAAGATTAACAGCTTTAATTTTGTTTACTTTAGTAATGGCAACGCCTAAGTTGGACTATGTAAGTATCTTCATACTTAATTGCAGCTTAATATTTTTCCACAACACAAGGAATTCTTTAAGTAATGTGAAAAGTCTGATGACAACCTTATAACCAACGTCCTTCATATACCCTAAGCTTGTCACACCATATATGTGTATAATAAAAGTGAAAGTTTAGGAGGGTGTATGTGTGTTTGTACCTAACTTTTTCACACTCGACCGGCCGAACGGAGTTTTGATGAAAACTTTCACACGGGTAGACCATATACTGAAATAGAACATAGCGTACTTTTTATTCTAGGACCATGATTCTTTGAGATAGTTATCTACTATTAAGCGGGCGAAACCGCTGACAGCAGCTAGTAATATAAGAATTAGGCGAAAGATTGTGAGTAAGTGCGTGTATGTTAATTACGAGTACTTTGTCACGCTCGAAAAGCTCAAGATTAGGAATTAGCTACAAAGTTAGACCACTTTCTGGAATATCTTAAACTTTTTATCCCGGGAGTATGTCAACAGCACATTTTCATATTCAACAGAGAACTTGTTTTTCAGGGAGAATTCAATATAAAGATCACCAACTTCGAAGTGTGTAAGGGACCAAGAAGAAAATGTTGCGGTGATGTAAAGGTAAACCTTTTCGACGATGTCTGGCTAAAGTTCGACGTCACGATAAAAGAAGATATGACTAAAATCAAAGTATGTATAAAATTTTATAACAAGTCTAACCATTATGCAAAAAACAGTGACAACAAGGTCCTCAGAAATCTTTATAAGCTAGACTCCTACGTAATGTCACACGTACGATAAAATAGGAGTGTATGGAGAATATCAACTTCACGGATGACTTAATTAATAACAACATTTTTAATTAAGAAAACCGCTCTTAACATATGCATCAATGACTGGCCACCTTGATCTTACAATGATTACAATATCCAGTGTAGACGTTTCTAACCTCAAATATTTGGGACAATTTTTCAACATGACTTATTTATTATTACATACTCACTGACTTAATTAAACATTATTCCCATTTTCAGACCTTATTTGTGGGTACGTTGAATAATAAGGAAATAATTAGACTGCGGATGAACAACTTGTGCGAACATGTATTCTTTAAGCCAATCATGCAGACTATATCCAACGTGACTGGAGGGCACTGCGGGATTTATAAAGTTAGTAGAACTTGTTACTATATATTTTTTGTTAGCTGATATACCAATGCTTGACTACGATCCCTCCTGATGGTAAGGCAGTCTGGTAATAATCTGGACCGAGCCCAATCGTCAACGGCGCGTTCTGTTCCACGCGCGCCTCAAGGAGATATTAGCAAACTGTAGGGGCCCGGCAGGGCCGAAGCCTCTGGGGAACATGGGAAATCCGAAAGGTGTCCACCGTGTCCCCCACATCGAAGGCAACGAAGGAACAGGGTAGGGGTCTAGCCAGTAAGAGTCTGACACACCCTCCCGCTCCACCCAAGAGTGGGAGAAGTCATTCTGATGATTCCCCTAACATAAAAATGGTAAGCAGTGATGCAGTCATTGATTGTGAAGTACACTAGTTCGTTAAAACGTGAAAACATATGATATAGGTGCACACATCTTCTGCTTCCTCAAGCAAACGATGGTAGTCTGACTTTTACAATGTCATCTAACAAGAAATGAAGACTCGGCAGTCTTCATTTCTTGAGATAGACTGGCAAAAGTAGAAAATAGTGGTTTTACCGATCTTCTTCTAGGTACCAGCTGTTCTTCTGGCATTGTCTCATATTACATGGAGTCGGCGCAAATCGTTTTTTCTTTTAAATTCTATCCTGTCACCCGTCCTACTATCACTAAATCCATTTTCCTTCATATCACTCCTCACACAATCCATCCATCTTTTCTTTGGTATATCTCTCCCTCTCTATTCGTTCTTATGTACCAGCTACGTCAAAGAATTTTTGGATGAATTGTGAATTGTTGTAGTGGTTTTTTGAAAACAACTCTTGCCAACTGAGAGTTTCTCACTAAACTACAACATGACTCGGAAAGCTTAATCGGTACCTTTGCCTGGAAGATGTTTTCTACAATTTTTGTCATGATTAACCGGAATATATGCTTTCAGGGTCGCACCGTCTTCAATGTGGATATCCAAGCTATTTCCCGCACTCTTTACGGTAACAAGTTCGTGTATGGAAACTGGACGTACAAATCTGTATTCTTCAACGATGTCTGCAATTTACACTGTCAAATTTTGCAGATGATGATCACTCCAAAAAAAATATAATGGGATTCTGTTATAAATGTAAATAAAGTAATCTTTAAACATATACTTACAAATATTCTTAATATGTAATCTATTTTATATTACTATTTATTCCGAACTCATTAGCCATTAAAGCTCTTTGTGGCTTTTAGCATAAAATGTGATCTGTATTGTGCATTTTTATCATTAACTAATAAAAAAATGTTTTTTCTTAACAAACTGTGTGTTGTGTTTAATTTTGAGCCAAAATAACAATCAATGGGAAAGGCCTTCCCAAAAGTCTGTCTCAAAAATCCTTTGGTTAATGCAGCATTTCTGATGATGCTCTTTCCATAGCATAGCATTTCTTTTATACTGACTTCCGATTTGATCATACTATTTGCCCTATTTTTATCACAACCCAATTTTAATAATACAATCTTTGCGGAATTGTAATCTGTTAACTAACCGGACCAAACTCAAATCGTTGACAACGCATAGTTGATTCACGCGCTCCTTGAAGAGATGCAATCCGTAGGGGCCCAGCAGGGCCGATGCCCACAGCAATCCATAGGGACCCAGCAGAAACGCAGGGATTTTGTAAAAACTCTTGCGACATAGAATGCCAAAGGCAACTGAAGGACACAGGTATAGTTTTAGACCCCTAGAGTGAAAGAAGTCACTGGATGATTTGTTACCAAAAATGCGCAATCGTAAAAATTCCTCAAAAAATATAAGCAAATGTATTTCTAGCGATTTAGGTATTGTCATCACGAAGATAAACATTCGCAGTAGGAAAGTATTGATAAAAATGAAACTGTAAACGTAAGGTAAGGCTATTGTCCCAAATAGGAGACCTATATCAATAGAAATTTTGTTATGATCTGATCATGAACTTCGAATTTATGGAATAGAACTTCTCATAAGATAGTAGAAATGTCGTAACAAGTAAAATTGCTTTGTTTATACGTGTAGTCAATGACTGATCGAAGAAAGAAAAACAAATTTTTTATATTTTTTTAGAATTTAGCTGTTTTAAATATTTTTTATTATTATGTCATAAACTGGAAATTCAACCATCTTGTATGTTTATTTATTTATTAAATACTTTATGCACATAGAAGTACAGAGGCAGATTTAATGCCTTAGGCATTTTCTACCAGTCAACCTTTAGGTGACGAAGAGAAACATAGGGGTAGTGGTGGTATCCATGAGCATGGATTTAAGAACTATTAAATCCTCTCTCTGTTATAGAAATTATTTGTTTACGAATAGCTATTGAATATAAATCACTGACCGAGGTCAGTAACGTACGTGGTGATTGATTTAGGAGTCCGTGCTTCGAGGCATATGAATTATGAAAAAAAAATCAGCCCTACCTGTCACCAATGCTGCCCTACCTCAAATTCGACTCTAGCTATAGGCCTGTGGCCTGTGTATATCTTAAGAATTTTTTTATTCTTTATTTATTGAGAAGTTGCAATCATTAACAAGCTATGTGAATTATTACTACATGTAACATTACAAACACTTCTAATAGCTAATAGCTTCTCAAAAATTATCAGCTGGTCCATACATTTTGACGAAATAAGCGAACATAAATGTAATGTAACAGCTGATTATTTTTTCTCGATTTCAGGTTTGGTCCCATAGTAAAAGTTGTTCATAATGACGAGTACAATGGCCCCCCAAGAGGATGTGCGTTAATTATGTTACATGTTGTATATGAATATGAAATAATTTTACTCTAGGTTGACTGGTAGAGAATCCTATGGCATTAAGTCCGCCTTTGTACATTGAGTTCCATGAAGACTAAATAAATAAATATGTGCCGAACCATAAACGTTTTCATGCATGTTTCGCTTGTGTATTTATCTAGGTACACACATATATTTATCAATATAATAATACGTAAATAGGAAACGCATTGACAAAATCATGCTTATTATATTGTAGTCAACGAACCATGATTTATAGATAAAAATTATAACTTACATTTTTCGTTCAATTATAGAGTTTACTTTACTTCACATCTAAACAGTACTTATCATAACTTTCGTTTATTATACAAAATAAAACTCAACGTTATGTTAAAATGTTTCGTGATTATTTCATTTGGTTTCATACTTGCCGAATGTTTGTTGGAGTTTGTAAGTAGAATATTTTAAACTACATACTTAAATCGTTATATTTAGATATTTTTGTTTTCCTAGTCGGCTGCTAAACTAGGTAGTTATTGAATCATAGCCCTTACGAGTATAGACGTGTATGCGCATTTTTTCCCAATAGAATTCATGTGATAGTTGTCCTTGCTAAATTTGCATAGACTGCGGTTATTCAATCTTGTGATTTAAGTCTGTAACATCATCTTCCTATACTTTTCTCAGCTGCTAGCTGACTTGGTGCATATGTAGTACATCATCATCATCTGCCTAGCCTTTTCCCAACTATGTTGAGGTTGGCTATATAATACATACATAACATACATTGAGTAGATAATTATCTAGCGATCCCCTGAGATTTCACTCACGTCTTTGGTTACTGTTCCGCTCTTGTTGATCGTAGCATGAAATATCATAGCCTTGACCGTTAAATGGGCTATCCAATATTAAGAGATTTTTTGAATCCGTACTAGTAGTTAGTCAGATTAACACGTTCACAATCCTGACTAGTCTAAAATTTGTTGGAGCCGTGTTTCTTCTTTTATAGTGGTCAAAATTTATTCAAATACAGCCGGCCCAGGTGTAAATAGCTACAGGGGATCTAACCAAAGAAATTTGGCACTACTGTGACCTAAATATAACGACCCAATAATAACATTTTTGTTTGATTTTCTTTCAGGGTGAATTTGATTTAAAACTGACTAAAATGGAAATGTTCAAAGGACCTAAACGCAAGAACTGTGTTGAATCTACGATAAGAATTGTAAATTACACTATCATGGATATAGATTTTCATGTGAAGGAAGATATGAAATCAGTTAAGGTATTGTACTAGTAGTTTAATCAGATAATTGCTTTAAAAGCAATCTGCATGGCGAGGGCTTAGAGTGAAAACCTCGTATCTGCAATTTTGGGTAATTTTATTTTATTAGATTTTTGGAAAGAAAAGCTCAAAAAACACCGTCTTGTATCACGAAAAATTTTGATTGGTTATTTGTAATGCCGTCTACGGTGTTAAATGTATATCTTTCTTGAGTCAGGTTAGTGTGATAACATCGCGATGGCGCGTGAAAACTTGTTGGATTTTTTTTTAAAACAAGGGTAATAAGCTTTGAAATACATAAATATTTTAAAAACATTTGAATGAAATACGTAGATGTCAATTAGAATTAATTGATAATAAACATCTTATTTGGTTTTTTGGGCCTCCTGAAAAGTTACGTATTTTGCAGTTACGAGGTTTTCACTCTAAGCCATCAATGGCCTATTTTTGCTATGGCCTCCAGTTTAACCAGGTGAAGCTTAATCCCAGTATTTTTCATGAAGCCTTTCTGATCTCCACAACCCAGTAAATTGGCAATGAGATAGATTACCCACACCAACACTCGTATCAGACTCACAATTCTAACTCATCCACTTTTAGTTATATGCCTCCCCTAAGAGTTGTCACAACGACCGGTCCTGTGCCGATTCATCATATTCCAGCAACCCTCACCAAGTGACGGTCCACCTAGTTGGAGGCCTTCCAACGTGACTTCTTCTGTAACGCAGTTGCCACTTCAGAATTCTTCAGTCTCATCGATCATCTGTTCTACGAACTATCTGCCTTACCAACTACCACTTAGGTTTTTCGACTCTTCAGGTCATGTCGTTAACTTTGGTACTCCAGTGGATATCTTCATTTCTAATTCAATCACGCAAGGAGACTTCAAGCATAACCACCTTCATTTTCTTTTGTTGTGACTTTGGGTCTGTATGCGAAAGGTCGAAGATTAGATATTGTAGCGCGGCCAATGAAAAGTTAATTGATTAATAAATAATTTTTTTATCAAATAATAAAGTTTGACTAACCTAACCTATCCAATGGTTTGATTCATCAAAGAGTGTATACATAATTCATCAGGTGAGATAGTGGTCAAACGCGAGCCTACGTATAATAAAAAAAATATATAAAAAATTATAAAGGTGCATGAGAGAAGAATTAGACCTCTAAATATTTTCAGTCTTTCTACAGCCTTAACTGAAGTATCTCTTGTTTCAGGGCAAAATCATCGGTTTCCTAAACGGTAAAGCGCTACTACGAGTCCCGTTGAAAAATATGTGCGACCACTTCTTTCTCAAACCGTTGCTTCAAGAACTATTTAATATCGACCATTGTGGTTTTGAGAAGGTAATTTTAGAACACAACTTAAAGCCGTTCGATAGAATTTTTCATTAGCAACTTCTTTGGAAACTGTAATGTAGCTTTTAATACAATCTCTAAGGTCCTCGCCCATGGCGACTTTTTTTGCGAAGTAGTAGAGACTGCATCTCTACTGCTTCACTACAAAAAGTAGCGCGTTTGCATCGATAAAGCTGCGATGCGATCGAGAAAGTTTCAGTCACTTGTCACTTTGCCACCGTTTTCTCTCCGATGTCGACCGAAACGCGCGTTTGCATCGATACAGTCGCGATGCTGTAGTGCGCTAGTAGCGCGTTAGCTTGGCTTCTTTAGCGTATTGCAAATGCGACAGCATCGCTACAAAAAGTCGCCGTGGACGTGGCCCCTAAGTATTCTACATTTATGTGTGTTTTAAACTTGTTTTGTTTTCAGGGCCACTATCGATTGAATGTAGATGTCCCAGCCATTGCTAACACCTTCTACGGAGGCAAGTTTTTTTACGGCAACTGGAAGTTCAGATGGATATTTTATAACGATTTCTGTAACCTACATTGCGGTGATTTGTATATTACAATGTTTCCAAAAACGGTTTCTGTTGGTAAAAAACAATAAAGAGGTGATCTTGTTTGATTCAAAGTTGATTTATTATAAGTTTTTGTCAAAAAAAAAACCGTAACCAATAAATTGAATCCTAAGAGTCCATTTTGATGGGCAGATTATTGCGGTATTTTTACCTAAACCTATTTCCATAAAACGGAGTTAGGTAACAAATATACAGGGTGTTTGGTTCATCGTGTGCCAAATTGATATGGTCGACTGGAGGAGTCGTCTACTATCCTTTCAGACTCCCAAACACTACCCATGTCCAGTGGAATTTTTTTCATCGACTTTTTAAAGTTTTTTGAAAAATAGACCCGATTTTTACATTCAAATATAAATATAACAATGCCTCTCAAATTTTGGCCTCTGTTGCAAATGCAGACCCGACACCTGTTCCGTATTTCGACACTCAGTTTTTCTAGGTCTACACTTGTACGCAGGGTCTGGGGAACCTGCCAAAGAGCTGGTATACGCGACGGAGGTTCCAACTAGGGAAGTACTAGTTCAAAGCATTGGAACGGCTTTGAATACAATTAAAGAGGGAAAATGACTTCGTACAACAACTAAGTGACGAAATACAAAACAGATGTCGGGCCTGCATTTGCAACAGATGCCAAAATTTTAGCAGTATTTGTAAAAATCATGAAATGGTTGTAAATATGGAATTTTATTTTTTTATTTCAAGTAAAACCAACGAAAAGTGAAATACGAGACAGATTAAGTAGGTGTTTCAGATACCATTTTAGCAAAAATAATTTTACCATTCACAATTTTGAATGTTAATTTTATCCGACTCGATTCACAAAACTGGCGATTTTACATAGTTGTAATAAGATTTTTACGACATGTGGCACATCACTAGCAAGAGGATAGATTAGAGAATTATTGAGAGAGTTTGAAGATCCTAGTCTCTTATGGTTCTTTTTTTGCAGCCATGTAAATAGCTGTAACATGAACAGCTTTAATTTAAGTCCGAAACTTTGCGGGTAAATTTAAAAAAATCTAGATGTCTAATATCACTAATTTTGTTTTCAAAAGTTCCTTTATACAAAATACGTCTAAATAAAATTAAAATTGAGGCTCTACGTCTTACACATTTTGTTATATTTGTATTTGAATGTAAAAATCGGGTCTTTTTTTCAAAAAACTTTAAAAAGTCGATGAAAAATATTCCACTGGACATGGGTAGTGTTTGAGGGTCTGAAAGGATAGCAGACGACCCCTCCAGTCGACCATATCAATTTGGCACACGATGAACCAAACACCCTGTATAATTATCATTAGTTGTCAAAGCGATCCCCACAATTTAGTTTAAAGGAGATTTGGAGCACCCTGAGTCGGACAGGTCAGGTTAGAAGGGGATAGCGGGAGCTAGTGAGCGAGCGGAGCGAACGAACACAAACCTCGCTATCTAGAAATAATTTACTTTTATAAGATAAATTACTTCTTTTATTTATACATACATTTAAATAACACTTTATGTTAAATTCTATTAAAATCTTGGTGGTCAGTAACTATTTTTAGATTAGACTTATAATTTGGAGTCGTTCCTTTAAATCAGATCACAAATTGTAAAACACCCCACAGAACAGGTTACCTAATACGGTTTAAGAGCGTCTCGGCCTGCCTTGTACTTAAGATACTTCGTTACAAACACTTGTTACGATCATTTATGTACCACATCTGACTAAAGATGTGCCATAGATCGATGTGTGCCGAACCGTGAACGTTTTCGTGCATTGCACTGTGTTCTTATCTACAAAAACATTTATCAATATAATGATACATAAATAGGAAACGCATTGACAAAATCATGCTCATTTGTAGCCATCGAACCATTATTTATAGAAATTATAATTTATGTTTTGCGTTCAATTATAAAATGAAGTTTACTGCACATCAATATATTCGTAGTACTTAACATAACTTTTGTTTAATATAATTCAAAATAACACTTTAACGTTATGTTAAAATATTTTGTGATTATTTCATTCTGTTTTATGGTTGCCAGGTCATCGTTGGATTTTGTAAGTAGAGTATTTTTTTAAAATTCATATTTTAATGTTATTCAAGAAGCAAAGCAGAAGTTTTTTTGCTTAACCAGTAGTTCCTGAGATTAGCTTTGCATGAGCATTTCTTAATTCTGCTTCTGTACATAGGTAAATTAAAATTAATCAAACTACTATTACTTTTATTTTAGACAGAGTTAAAACCCTTTCTTAAATAATGACGCTATCAATCCTGACTAGCGTCTATGTTTTTTTTTTTGAAGCCGTATTTATCCCCTTTGTAGTGGTTAAAATTAAAACTTTTGCGTATTCTACAGACTTGGCTGTAGGCTACTACGGATGATAGCCTACCATCAATAGAAGCACGGCACTACTGTGAACCAAATATAACGACCCAATAATAGTAACATTTTGTTTAACTTTCTTTCAGGGTGAATTCGATATAAAAGTGACTAAAATGGAAAATTTTAAAGGACCTAAACGCAAGGACTGTGCTGAGTATAAGGGAAGAGTTGTAAATTTCACTTCTGTGGACATGGATTTTTATGTAAAAGAAGATTTAAAAACAATTAAGGTATGAATTTTAATCATAAGTGTCTGTGTTGTAATATGGAAATATTGTAGACCCAATAGTTTTTTTGAAAAGAGTAACCATGGAGTTTCTTGCCGGTTCTTCTCCATAGGAAACGACCAATTTGGAACCGTGCACTAGTTTTCGACGTTTTATAAGTGCCCATGTAGGCCTATGTAATAAAGGCCGGCTTAACTACCCTTCTTAAAAGTTTCTAAGGATGGTAGCACGATAGAAAAATTAAGCTAAAGATTAGTATTGTCTTTAAGTCAAAAGTGAATATGCTACTTCTAGGCAAGCGTACTTCATCGTCGACCATATCATCACTTACCATCAGGAGAGATAGCGGTCAAACGCGAACCTTTCCTTAATAAAAAAGCTTATTTTCATTTATAAATAAATTGATATCTTCTTTACAAAGTAACTCAACTGTTCTCTTCTTTCAGGGTAAAGTAATCGGCTTCTTAAACAATAAGGCCATGCTGCGGGTCCAGATGAAGAATCTGTGCGATCACATCTTCTTCAAACCATTGATTCAGAGTCTATTTAACAATACCGACCACTGTGAGATTAATAAGGTAATCTTAAAAATCTCAAGAAGAGAAACTAAAGCCGACGGGGCCCGGCAGGGTCGAAGCCTATTGGGGCCCTGGTTTGAACGAAAGAGAACGCCAGGACCCTGGAATTAGGACAAAGAAGGAACAGGATTGGGCTTAAGTCACTAGAAGTTTGACTCGCCCTTTTGTTCCACTCAGAGCGGGAGAAGCCATTTTGATGATTTCCCACCTTAAAGAAAACCGTTCGATGGGATTTTTCATTAGCTTTAGAGTAGAAACATTGAAGTAGTGTTAGTGCAGCCTACTGTGTTTTACGTAATTATACTTATGTGTTTTAAACTTTTTTGGTTTTCAGGGCTACTATCGAATAAATGCTGATATATCAACCATTACTCACAGTTTCTACGGAGGAAAGTTCATTTACGGCAACTGGAGGTTTAGATGGACATTTTATAATGATTTCTGTAACCTACATTGCGGTGATATATATATTACAATGTCTCCGGTTTTTGTTGGTGATAAACAATAAAGTGGTGCCGTGGGGTTTTTATTTTAAATTGATTTTGTTCATCCCACCTAGTTGGCCCTCGAATGAGCATTATGTTCCACGCGGCCCTCAAAGAGATGATGATTAATGGAATGGAATGTCCAAAAAAGTTACCGTGGCTCAGAAATGGAAAGGGCAACTGAATTATAGGTTAAGGTCTGGCACGCCTTCTCGCTTCTCTTAGGAGGAAAAAATTCTAATTACCTAGCTTATAATTACTATTAATGCAAACGGTATACCAGGGATTATATTCTTTAGTTTCCTGTCCTAAAAGGACTGAACAGGCGCCAGTCGGTCGCGCATAGTGCTCCACCCACGCCTTAAAGAGATGTTAGTGTAATAGAGGAGGCCCGCCAGGGCGGATGCCTGAAAGGGCTACGAGATTGTTGGAAAGAGTCACCGCAGCCCTGGAACACAAAGAGCAAACACGGCTGGGTTTGTAGTCTGCAAAAGTCTGCTCTAGATGAAGCGAGAAGGACCTTTCTCCATCTAGAGCTGGAAAAGTATATAACAGTATTTGATTGTAGAAATATCTGAACTTAAAAAATAGGATATATAGAATATACCTTAAATAGCTATTTTAGAGAAATTTCTCAAAATCTGAACCATGAAACTACAATCAACAAAATTCTTGACCAATAAATTATGTGACCATGATTTTATACGCTCTATTATGGCATCACGTATTTAACAGAAAGCTCATCAAGCTTAGCCGTTGTGATAAGCTATTGCTATACTTACTCATCAGTCAGAGTGCAGATTGCTGACTACGTTGCCAAATCTGTAGATTGGCTTTTCATGTGCACAAAGAAGCTTAATCCAACAATAAGTTTTTTCCCAGCAAACAAAAACCGGAAACTTCAGAAATTCCTTCAGAAATCTGTCGGAGAACCCAAAACTGTATAGCCATGAAAATTTAAAAAGGCAAAATCCCTTAAACCCCTATCAAGGGGTAGCTGAAACTTGACGCAAAAGGAAGATGGAAACAAGATTAAGGAATATTCCTTATTTTCATTCTAGAAGCACAAAGTTTCTAAAAACAGCATCATAACAAAGATAATCTTATCTGATCCACATTTCAAATCATTCGCAATTTCATCTCGATTATTTCTGCAAACAGTCCGATCCATAAATATTGATAATTATTTCCAGTGACCGACATTAAATGCTCAGTTTCCAATGATCCACAGTAATTATGAAAGAATTTCACTGTTCAACGAACCATTTCATTGGCCAGTAATCGCGTATTTTTTTACAAAAATAATCCTGATATGTAAATTACGTTTACTTAAGTACCTTTTTATGAAATGTACACTTTTGTCAAACGTGTTGCTAGCTTGAAGTCGAATATGTTTATAACATTGTTTATACTAATCACAGTTCATACTGTCTCCGTAGAACCAAGTGCACAAAAGGATTATGTAAGTTGACACTTTTTCACAGAGAGGGGTCTTTGAACTCCTGGCCCTTTAATGAGTGGGTCCGTTTTCATAATTATAATTAATATACGAGTAATACAATTTTCTAAAGAACACCAGAAAGAGATAACTCTTACGAGTTTATACAAGATACAGTTTTCAAACTGCACAAAATTTCAGGAGGCAATTATATTAGTGATTCTGACTCGAATCAATAATAAAATGAGTGGATTTTTTTTTATTATCTTTCTTAAGCGCTTCGTAAAGTGGGTGGAGCCTCGTATTAGATGTCGCACTCGCGCACACATTGACATGACGGGTGAAAAATCTTAATGGGTGATAATTCTGAATAACATACTTACATTGATAGTGGATTGAAATAATTAAGAACATTTTTTTCTTTTCAGGGACCGTTCAATCTAACAATAACACAGTTTGAAATGTGCAAAGGGCCGAAACAAAAAG
The DNA here is from genome assembly GCA_030763345.1 of Mythimna separata. Classification (NCBI taxonomy): domain Eukaryota; kingdom Metazoa; phylum Arthropoda; class Insecta; order Lepidoptera; family Noctuidae; genus Mythimna; species Mythimna separata. The sequence continues at coordinate 14,380,803 of CM061180.1, forward strand.
ACTGTGCGATTTCAAAGGCTACCATTAACAACTCTTCTACTTTAAATTACGACTTGACGGTTTTACAGAATGTATCACCAACAAAGGTAAGGCATGCCTTAGTATTTGAACAGATACTCCAACCAGCATTAAAATGGCACCTCTCTTTTACCTCTTGTACACAGTAGATTTTGTTAATATTACTGCACGTTAGCCGAACGGTTAATAAAACTTACCATACAAACTGCGATACAACATTGAGTAAACACGGCGGTGCCGGGCCGTAGCGCCACCGTGTATGTCAACAAGCTCCCCCCAGTGATCCATACAACACTGATAATCCGTGCCTACTCACTGTGAATTAGCCGTCGATTTTCACGTCGAAAAAACGTGTGTGCAAGAAGGCTAACCTTAACTAAAATAACTATTTCAGGGTAAAATCGTGGCAATGACAAACGGAAAGGAGTTCCTCAGATTGCAGGTGAAGAAACCATGCGATCATCTGTTCTTGAGGCCCTTATTCAGCTCATTAATGAATTTGACAAAAGATTGCTTCGTTGTTAAAGTAAGTAAGCTTTAGTAAATCCATATTTCCGTCCGTACCTCTGCATTTTAATGACACTTGGCGGAGGCCTTTGTCTACCAGTGGACGTCTATAGGCTGAAATGATGATGATAATAATGAATCAGTGTATACAAACCTGTCTACGTGCGTAAGGCATCAATGGTATATGTATGTATTAGAGGTCGATGCGACATGAGATCCCCTTCCTTCTTCACGATCCTCTCAATCGATTACCTAAAGGTAACCATACACGTAAGGGTGTAACTAACAGAATTGCCCGTACAGTTAAGTTTTACAGGAAAACCGGTGTGTGTGTTGCACAACTGTGTAAGTTTCAACACCTGTACAGACAACCTAAAAACATGGATTTCACTCATTGGTGTACCTGTGGAGTTTACTGTTTGCCTGTACAGCCACAACTGAGCGTTTGTGGCCTGCACAGGTATTAGTTGTGCGGTAACTGCGAAAGTAAACAGATTAGCGCTACAGTGTCAAGATCTGCTGCTTGGGCCATGGCTTCAACTGAAAGTTTGTACAAATGTACCTTTACGTGTATGTCTTTTACTTAGCTCAAGCTTATCTGGCAGGTTTAACTGTAGCTGTGCAGGCAAACCTGTCAGGTAACTAGTCTAACGTGTATGGCTACCTTAAGACACCATATTTGGCATTTTTTCAGGGACACTACAGGTTCAACGTAGACATACTGTCGATAGCACAATCTTATCACGTAGACCCTAACGTGATTGATTACCTTAACATACCATTTTTGGCACTTTTTCAGGGACACTACAGGTTCAACGTAGACATACTGTCGATAGCGCAATCTTACTTCGGCGGCACGTTCGTATTCGGAAATTGGACATTCAAGTCGCTGTTCTACAATGACATTTGCAATTTCTCCTGCGCTATTATTCAAGTTGTGATGTCTCCGTCGAAAAAAGACCATTAAAAGACTCCCAACTAGGGTTAAAAAAAAACAACTAGGGTCGCCGCCTTTTTTTTTAGGAAACTATAGCATTTTTCATCATTACGAACAATATAATTATGTAGTAAGAACCTACTTTTGGAAAATTCTGGAAAAGAATAGTACCTAATTATTTTTATTTTTTTGTTATTCTTATTAAACTTTTGGAGACTAAACAATCACCATAAGAACAACTAGTTAGAAGTTACTGTTTCAAAATACATTTGCAAGTTTTACCTTATACAAAAATACATGCCATAATTGCAAATTCAATAAATGTTTGTAGAGAAACTGATGATTATACCATTGATGGAAAACAATGATACATTTATTCTTTGAATCTCAAATAAAACAAATTGGTAAAAATAACTTCGTTTTATTTCTTAATTAACAAATAAATTACCTATTTACTTAAAAACATAACATTTTACTTTGGATTTGTTTATGAAATACGAGTAATCCTTCACTTTGAACCGTCTCTGTGAGACGAAAGAATGAATTACCTTTGTCAAATCAGTCGAATGGACAATCTTCGTTGTGGTCGAAACTGATGCAGTACATGCCTCGTGCCCTGGATACAAAAAATAAACTATAAGAACATCAAGAACAGATAACTATCACATGATATAACTAACAGTAGATAATACTGACTGTCGACAGGACAAATTTTAAAATGGTAGATACACTTAGAAACCAGTAAAGAAAGTTTGTCATAATGCTACCGCAAGACGGAATTCTTTTTATGGAGCCGAGTGCTGCAGTAATTTTCCACGTGTATCAAACGTTTTTTAATTCACTTTCGAAAAAATTAATAAACGGGGAACCTGATAGATAAATATGTATAAGAAATTGTGGTGGGGGCAGACTTTTCCACAGGTGTAGACAATAAATAGCATGTTTAAGAACGATACGGGTAGGTGCGATTTTTCGAGGCGGTGTATTAAAATCAATTTGAATGAATATATCAATAGAACTCAAAAATGCAGAGATTAACCATTTAGATTTCTTTTGCCTTCAAGAAACTAGGTCCTGTGATCTCTACTATTCCATAATTTACACCACTGTTCATAATTCAATTAATTAACGTAATAGGTATTTGAAGTAAGAAGTGTAATTTTTAGTCGGTAAACTATCGTGGGTTCGAAGGTTCGAATGACGCATGAAACAAATATTTGTATAGTCTACAAATAGTTGAATGCCTAGTGCGGAGTAACATATTTTTTAAAACAGTTCTGAGAGTTATTTGATAAAAAACCTACCTCAAAAATATGTTATAAAAGCTACTTACGAATCAGGAACATCTTCACCAAGCATCACCGCTTTCCTGTCGAACTTGATGCCCCAATGGCCTCGTTCCTTAGGACACGTACTGTCACACGGTATACCGACCAGACGTCTTCTCTTACGCACGCTGGCGGCGAAGTAGCATGAGCTCATGAAGTGGCTGCAACGGGCTATACCTGGGGAAAGATGGACAAGAATATTACATGAAAGAAACTATATCAATTAAAAACTTCATTAGCAGTTCAGTAGCTTTTTACGTATTAAACAGATTTTAATAATTATGATTTTTAGTACCACAACACGTGTTAATGCACAATTTCGACATACCGTGATTGTCTACATCTAGAAAAGGCGCAGACTAAAAGGCCCTAACTCTAAGACTAATTCTTTTATCTGTTTCATTTTTAGAAAAATAAAGTTTAAGTTGGCTGGAACGAGGCATGCTGGTACATTATCTACTAAATAAGTTCTAGTTGACCAAACAATAATAAATACTTTTATATAATGTCTTTTCAATTTCGAAATTAATTCGGTGCCCATACACCTACACATTGGAGGATTTGATGAGTTCCACCATGTTTACCTTTTGAAATGTCGAGAGTCTCGACAGGTGTAGGTAATAGAAGATCTACTCAAACGGTCTCCGGTTCAACTACCTATATTATTGGCTCTAATCTGTTCAAATCCCATTCCGAAACATCGGATAAACATGACCGAAATAAAAGAACATCCATTAACTACTTACGCATAACATGCCCTTTACACCCAGGCTGCAGTCTTCCACCATTGACACAGAAGTCTGCGTGACCCACCAGTCCATCTTCTCCAAGGAAACCAGCGTTAGTGTGTATGACATGCACCACGTACGCGTCATCTCTGCCTAGGCGGAACTGTCGAGACCCATAGGCTGATACCAAAGGTCTACCTGGATCTAAACCTGAGAACAAAATTTTAATTTAAAATCATGAAAATGATATTTCAAAGTAGCAATTATTATTATTTTGGTTTAAAACATTCAAGGATTAGGACTTCTATTATTTAGATATTCTAAATAATGTCCCGATAGTATGTTCTGAGTATGACAAAGAGTGTGGACGAAACCGTCTGCAAAAAATGATAAGTAAGAAATATAATAAATACGATCATTGTGCATATCATTCTTTAAGTAAATATTAGGTATGTCATCAAAAATCATCTCCACTAGACATTGCTTGAATATAAAACCGGACTGAATTTCAAGAAGAATAAACTTATAGGTCATTGAAGACCATTTTCCCAATTTAGTTAACTTCATAAGTAAGTAAATGCAGGAATGATCATGAGTACACGACATGTAGCGCCAACTATGATGTCGCAGAAGAACTAATAAGTAAAGTTTTCCGCTCGATTGGAACGGATACAACAATCCGAAATCATCAATAAATCAATGTCGCCCACCGGACATAAAACCCTTCAGATCGGGTCACCATCATCTCAGCCGAAAGACGTCCACTGCTGGACATACTTAGGCCTCCCCAAAGCGTTGCCACAACGACCGGTCCTGTGCGTCTCGCATCCATCGGATTCCCGCGACCCTTGCCAGGTCGTCGGTCCACCTTGTGGGAGGCCTTCCAACGCTGCGTCTACCGGTACGTGGCCGCCACTCTAGAACCTTCAGTCCCCATCGACCGTCTGTTCTTCGAGCAATGTGCCCCGCCAACTGCCACTTAAGTTTGGCGATTCTTCGAGCTATGTCGGTAACCTTAGTTCTCTTGCGGATATCTTCATTTCTGATGTGATCGCGCAAGGAAACTCCGAGCATAGCCTTTTCCTTTCTGATCGGATGATCCTCCCTTTTCAACGGAGGTAATTAAGTGGGGTTTAATCTCTCTTCCGAATACCTCCAAATGCATTTAGCACAGCAATCGTGGTTCTGAGCCTGAGCCAAGTTTAGAAAGTGCCTTAGTTTTTAATACACAGTCACTTAAATCTTCATTAAAATACGGATGTAATACATTCAAATAGCAAATGTATAAAATCAGCCATATTTTACCGTAATCGTACGCGTTTCTATAATTCCAGACATCGTCAAGTTGTGTAGGTACTTGAGATGTACTCGTCAAATTACACCAATTTAAAATGAGAAAACCCAGTAGGGCAAACATAGTTAAAACAACCGCTGAACTTCACTTCACTTCGAAAAAATCCCGCAACAAAATATCAGAAAAAAAAAACTTCTTTTTTTCTTTGGCCACTGAGCCGGTGTCGACTATTCTGCCAGTGTCATGTGGTGAACATCTAACTTATACACAAAGAGACTGCATAGCAGCCAAGCTAATGCTGTCAGTAAAACTGATGTTAATTTGCCATTCTAAATAAGGCTTTAAAACGTTAGCAATAAAGTTTATTTCACAGTAAACAGACAATGATTCATTGACAAGTCAAGTTCAAGACCAAAGTTGCCAGATATTAGAAATTACCTACTGTTTTAGTAGCAATCATGCACACGGGCACACCAAAGGAATAAGTTCGTAACAGTGAAACTAAATAATAACAATTTTCAGTACGTTTTTAACGACCCAAAGTACTATATAATTAATTTTACAATAAAGAAATATATCGATAAAAAAAACCATAGATTATAATTACATATTTCTTACGACTTCTTTTATTCTGACCATCTATCCCTTCTCGGCAAAAGCCCCCCAAAATATTCATATCCCCTTGCCATCTTAATTCACTATTTATAACTGTTAACAAAAACATAAAACAACATTATTTACCACAAAATTTATTTATCGCAAGACACCAAATTTTTTATTCAATATATTTTTATACATATAACAAATAAATAAGTTTCCAGACAAAAAGGTAGGTTACACGTTGCATTGTTTTTTTTTATTTGGATGTTGGCAACTACGGATTCATATCAGTTTGTCCATAGAGTACCTACATTATATACAGTTGTTCTGAAGCCGGCTTTGGACGCGTACACAAATAGTTATTTTAGATAATAAACAGCTGATATTTTAAACGTAAATATGGTGAAAGTAGATGTGAAATATACTAAGGTAAGTGTTGAAATGATAAAATTTATAACCATTTTGAAATATACTAAGGTAAGTGTTGAAATGATAAAATTTATAGATTTGAATACAGAATAAATCAAGAAGTAAAATATCTTCCCGCGTTCGTTATTTTTTTTTAGACCGCGAAGTTGTGGGTGCCCGATATTAACAACTATTATTTTTTCTTTTGTGGATTTTCAATTCATTTGATAATGTCTAGATTTTACAGAATACGACAGCTTCTGATTTATAATGAAATCTGTGTGGCTATGTTATAAAGAGTAAAAAAAAACACAAGTCGAATAACAACATACTTAGTATGTTAAAATTAATGATTTACCAATCTTGCTTGTTATGCCCCCGTTCTGCTATCAATAGAAAAACAAACTGCTCTTGGCGACTGTGAAATTAATAACTATAACCTACTACACTAAATTACATTTCCGATAAAAAAAAATGTTACCTACATAAATATTAAAAGTGTTTTTTGTACCATAAATGAGATAAAAACAATTCATATTGATGTTTCTAGTTTACTATTTAATGATCTTGTGATTTTTAAAGTCCACTTGCTAGCCTGCCGGTTTTTTACCGGTTAGGTACATTTGGGGAGTGTGCATCGGAATAGCTACTTAATTCCGCCAATCTCGTTCCATCATCAGACATACAGCTATGCACCACCGGTATGTTATAAGACTTTAAACATTTTGGGAACATATAATTTTTTGTACTGCTAAAGAGTGGACTTCCCTACTAGAATCTGTTTTTCCAAGAGTGAATGCTTAATAAGTAACATACTTATAAGCAAGCATGCTCCATCTTCGACCACATCAAGTGAGATACTGATCAAGCGCGAGCCTATCAATAATAATAAAAAAGTCCGTTAAAAGTAGGTTGGTACGTACATAAATAACGACAAAAATGGTTTATTGTATATATGTTTATTTATTTCCTACTTCAAGGACACTTAATCATAAAAAACTGCACATTGAACTGAAGTGAAACCGATATAATAAAGTGATTATATTTCTAAACAATTTCGTGACGGAGAATGGTTAAGCATTTCATGAAAAAAGTTCATTTCTTCATTCTTAGAATATGAGAAATAAAGGTCTATTGAATTTAACTGAGGCTTATTGAAGTTTTGTAAAGTGATTATAAATAATGACAATAAGATTGTTTACTAAACGAGCCAATTTACGAACAAAAAGATACAGTCAAAAACTGGGAGAGAATGTACCCTACAACTCCACTTGCAAAAAACTACGGAAATAGTTTTGCTATTTTTAATCCAAAAATAAGTTTTTGATTAGAAAACGATTGTAACATTTCTGTAAAAGTCATTGAAAACTTCTCTTCTCTCTTTCTTGTCATTTTTGAGTTTTTTGTCAATAAGTAAGATTGTGATAATATGACCAAAAAAATGCTTCCAATAATTAAGTCTAACAAAGTAATTAAATTTTAATTATTTTTTATACTTTACCAAGGTTTTTTTTAACATTTTTAAACTAAAAGTGATGACATACTTTTAGACAAAACCCGAACATAGAAACCGGTTTTGTAACTCGTTCATTAGCATTTTCAGAATTCCTGCATCATTACAGCCCATTCCCGATCTTATTAGCTTTTAGAGGAAGAGATCAATTTCATAAATTACCTATCTCATTAACTCTCGACAACGATAATTACATCGTCTAGCATCTTTGTGATACTTAGCTAACAAATACTTAGTTCACTCACAGAGACATTTTAAACCATTCCTTTTCGTTCGAAAGTTACCCGAGTTTGGTGTCTCTTTTCGGAAAAATTGCATAACATTTGCAAAACAATAGATTAACATCTTTCTTCTTCTTCTTCCCACAGCTGTTCATCAACAATGAGTGGGTGGACGCAGTCAGCAAAAAGACCTTCCCCACTATCAACCCTCAGAATGAGAATGTCATCACACAGGTGGCTGAAGGCGACAAGGTAAGAGATATTTAACTATTCACAATCAATCAGTCAATGATTTTCACAAGATGGACATGTCCGGTCGTTATGGAAACGCTTGGATGTTGATGTCTAGCCGTGGACGTCTTTCGGCAGAAATGATGATGATGATGAACGATAGTGGAATAATCATAGTCAGTCACGGTAGAAAATGGATGGATTGTATAAAAAATGATAGAAAAGAAAAGGTATGACAGGATAGAATGAAATAATAATACGTGTAGCGCCGATCTCACCTAACAAGGAACAAGGTCAGGTGATGATTGACCGATTGATCACAGAAGCAAACTAAAACAAAATGTATAGAGGCGGAATCAGACGTTTCATTTCTCATTAATTTGCGTCTTATTTTACTCGAAATGAATGATAGAAAAGTGGCGAATAAATTCATTGGTGATTTGATGCAACAATGTTTGAATTTGGCTTTCGGCATCATTCACCCCAAATGAAAAAAGTATGCGGTTAGAATATAAGGAGAAGATCACTAGACTACGTCTATATCATCTCAGGTCCTGTAGTAGACAACTAAATCCAAAAAGGCACGATGTCATTCAACAACATACTGAAAGAAAATCGCAGGTAATTCCAGCGAAGCCGTGTGAACATGGAATGAAAGAAAAATGAAGCCGCCATTTGAGTGAACATTCTTTTGAGTGAAACATCTGATTCCATCCTAATGTTTAAGGTCAGACGGAGTTGTTGTCAGTATTTCTAAAGAATTGACGAATTACTGCAATTGTCACATCTTTTAAAACCATCATTAAAAACATCGTTCTACAAATTTTACGATAATATGGTACCAGTTAAATTGATCGCTCAATTACGGAGCCATCAGTTTTCTACAAATTTTACGATAATATGGTACCAGTTAAATTGATCGCTCAATTACTGAGCCATCAGTTGAGCTGTTTGTTGAAAGATAAAAAATCATTACTATTTTTCCAAAACTACCCACAACATTTTTGCGCTAGTCATCATATTATCTCAAGGGCCATGATTAATATAAATCCAGGTTTCAATTACACAACTAGGACATAGTGCTAATTAATGTTGAAAATCATTATGGCCATCATGATAACCATTGATCACGATCACTAAATGTCACCGTAAACCACATTAATTAAGTTCCAGGTAATATAATAAATACAATTACCAAGAAAAGAAATTAATTGCGGCATAAATATTAAGACAATGATTAAATCAAAGACTACCTTGCTTTCTGCAAATCTCATAATAAGATAAAAAAAGATTTGCTAACATACAAGAAACCACTGCAATTAATTTATCTTGAATAATATCCAAACCAAACCAAACATTAAATTAAATTTGAACCAAATATTAACGTTTGAATCCCCAACCGGTCCTATGAGACTGCGCTGTTATTGTTTTACTATTGTGTCTCGTTTCGCGGGTATCTGAGTAACTACAGACCATAATTATGAATAGTTATCGTGAAATTACAATATTGACTACATTGCTATTGCATTACAATATTGCTAGCAAAAAAATTATAATCCAATTCTATATGTTTTATGGTTTATAGGCCGATATAGATTTGGCGGTAGCAGCAGCCAAAAAAGCTTTCGCCCGATATTCAGCCTGGCGAACCATGGATGCCTCACAACGTGGTCTCCTTTTACTCAAGTTGGCGGACCTGATAGAATCTCAAGCCAGATATTTGGCAGAATTGGAAACCTTGGACTGTGGAAAGCCAGTCAGAGACGCCGAGGAAGAAGTATACTATTCAGTGACAGTTTTGAGATATTACGCCGGCAAAGCTGACAAAATATTGGGAAACACGATCCCTGCAGGTAAACTAATTTTAGATTTACTAAAAAAAAATACAAATTCTTAAAGATTTTTGATAATAGAAAGAAAAATAACAACTGCGTTAAAGCTACATTCTTCAAAAATACTTTCGCACCGAAACCGAATTTGCGTACATCTTAATAAAAAAGATCAAGATATTAAAAACATATATCAACGAACTACCTAATATAATTATTACTAGCTTCTGCCAGCGGCTTCGCTCGCAAGGCTTTATACAAACTTTGGACCCCCGTTTCATGCCCTAAGTCGATGAATTTTGGAAAATCCTTTCTTACCTATTTGCCTATTTCATAAAAGGAAACCTCGAGCAAAAGTCTCATTACTTTCCATTATGTATTGATATGTCTGTCAGTCAGTTTCTCCTTTTATATTATGTAGACTTATTTCCATGTTACCTGACCTACATAACTTTGGTTTGGTCTTCATGTATTTCTTATCATTATCCCGACAAAAGTTTAGTTTGATGGGAATCTACCGGAACCATACAATATAACGGAATTTTAACACAACATTCATATAATTATCTTCTATTATTATGATCACATCGTATTACATTACTATTGTTAATATTATCTCTCTTAGATAATTCACTGACGTCTATTGTCACGATCTTGTATCCTCTATTTAGCGTGATTTCAATATATGCAAGATGCAAAACTGTCTCAGCTGTTCGTCTGTTTTCTAGTTGATAACGTTTGAATATCGAGGTTACGAGTATTTGCTAATGACACTGCACTTGGTCTGTTACATTGTCAGTCAGTTTTGATCTGTGGCTTTGAACTTGAGATCCGCGAGAGTTTTTTTTAAGGTAGGAGATCATCAAAATTACTTCTCCTGCTCTTAGAGGTGGAGCAGGAAGGCATATTAGACTTCTACTGACTAAGAACCACTCCTATTCCCCATATATATGCCCTAATTCCAGGGTCCTGGGGTTCTCTTTCGTAAACCCAGGACCCCCTCTTAGTAATCCGCGAGAGTTAAAATATGGATTTTAAAACGTTAAGTTTTATAACACAATATTTTTTCTTACAGATGGTGAAGTATTATGTTTCACTTTGAAAGAGCCAGTAGGTGTATGTGGTCAGATTATACCATGGAACTATCCTATACCAATGTTGTCATGGAAAATTGCACCGGCATTAGCTGCAGGTAAGAGTAAACTGTTTATTACACTGATTAGCATTATGTATTGTTTAATTAACGACTGCTTACTATCTTATAAGGATATGTAAATATAGGTCTAACTAGTTATTTACCTTTTCTTTGTTTCTAAATTGAATATGGTTTAAGATCCAATTATTCTTTTCATTATTTATAGGATCACGTTTGACTACTATATCACCACATGGCAATCGATTATGTGACCGACGTAGGAGTACGCTTGCCTGAAAATAACCTATTTACTCTTAAATACCCTCAGGTTGTAGTAATTATTAGGAAATGGACTTCAACAGGGTAAATCCACTTCTTGTCTCCTTCCATTGTTTAGGTACTTGTTGAAATAATAATATATGTGCGATTAAGAGGTTATACGTACCGTGATTTGAATACATAGAACACGCATATTCATGTAAAACCATATCCTAAACAAAAGGCTTTCCGCTTGTGTGTTTTGTTGATCAAAAACAAGTTTAAGATAATGACATGTGAAATAAATAATATTTAAACTCATCAGGTCAAATTGTATCATATTTCAGGTTGTACAATAGTCCTAAAGCCGGCAGAACAGACTCCACTAACAGCATTAGCAATAGCTGCTCTCATCAAAGAGGCAGGGTTTCCTCCAGGAGTTGTCAACGTGGTACCAGGGTACGGACCCACTGCTGGAGCAGCGCTTACAAATCACCCTGACGTCGATAAGATTGCTTTCACTGGATCTACTGAGGTATATCGCATTTCTTTGTTACTATTATATTATATCTAGCTTATCATATTCCTCTGCAGGGCAATGGCCTCCCTCCGTTCCTTCCATGTTTCCCGGCTTTGAGCCACTTTTTGCGAATTCCTAAGGATTCAAGTCGTCCCGCCATCTCTTTCTCGATCTGCCGCGACCCAGTCGAGCGATTTCAGGGCACCAGCCTTGTGTTTTAAGGTTTGTCAACGTGCTATGGAGCGCAGTATACGCTCCAAAACGCAGATCATTGACATGGTTCACATCTATGCCGTATGTCTTTAGTTTAACAAAATTTAAGGTAACTTAGACATATCGGTTTTTGATTTGTAGCCTAAAGATGTAGAAGCATCACTTATACTGGTAAAAGTGATAGACCTGTTCCCGGCTTTTCACATATCAGGTGCTCTTTTAAAGACATTGTTTTTACTAAATTATTCCAGGTTGGTCGCATGATTATGGCAGCGGCATCTTCTGTTAACATCAAGCGAGTTACCTTAGAACTCGGTGGCAAGAGTCCTCTGGTGGTCTTCAATGATGCTGATGGTAACTATAATATTATGTTTTAATTAGTTAACATTTCTAAACGTCATAAAGGCACACTAGTTAATAGTGAGATAAACAATATAACGCCTCCACCTTGACAAGACATTTATTAGTTTTTTGATCAGCAGCCTATTATTTTGCACTTAGCAGCAAAACAGAATATGAAAACAGGCTTAGATCTAATCACCATTTAAAATCTGTTTTTAATTTTAAGTAATTAGCTACTTCGACTAACGATTCTTATTTAAGATAAGGATTTAGGAAATACTGATCTTTCAATAGTCCTTGCAGTTAATCTGATTCCTAGCATTGAGGATATTTACTATACGCATATCTATATGTCGGGGTATCGACATCTATAAAGTCTTCAAAGGCATTTCATTAATCAAAAATACACATATTCATCTCACTTATTCCAGTGGAAAAAGCAGCTCAGAAAGCCCACGCAGCAGCCTTTGCTAACGCCGGTCAGTGTTGTTGCGCCGGCACGAGGACATACGTCCAGTCTGGTATCTATGACCAGTTTGTGGAGAAGGCTGCAGAAATCGCTGCCAAGAGATTAGTCGGCGACCCCTTTGATGACGTGCAACAAGGACCTCAGGTATGATACTAATTCGATTCTTGTTTAATCTTATACCTGTTTTAGAATTGATACATTGATGAATCCAGTTTGAGTACATATCTTAACACTGATTATTGTTATAAAGTCAAAAGTTTGCGTGTGTTTTCTGTTACTTCTTCACGCTCGAACGGATAAACGCATTTGAATGGAATTTGGTGCAAGAGCAGACAAATAGACAATGTCCTGGAATAGCATAAAGGATACTTTTATCCTGACCATGTTATTTTGGGTCAATATTTTACTTTTACGTGGGTAAATCCGCAGCTTCTATAACTCACAAGAAATTGGTAAATGTGATACTTGCAAGAAATTACAAATCTGAATGAAATCCAAAAACTTAGGTACACTTATTGCTAAATTGACGTTGTCTTTGAAAACTCCTACCATATTTACATATTACAACTAACAAAACCTTCAGAATATTTTATCAATGTTTTTTTTTCCAGATCGATAAAGACATGTACGACAGAGTGTTAGGATACATCCAAGCTGGCAAGGAGGCTGGAGCTAAATGTGTAGCTGGTGGTGATAAGCTGGGCGATAAGGGCTACTACATCAAGCCTACTGTGTTCGCTGATGTCACTGATAACATGAAGATTGCTAGAGAAGAGGTAAGATTCTTAGTTCGTGACTTGTTTCATTCACAGGTCAAAGATACATTTTTGCTTGAAAATAGTACCGTTTGTTCTAAATTGGGTGTTCATTGGTTAAATTTTATTCATTCTGTTGTTATGATACCAAGATTACTCCATAAACAGGACCAACGGCAGAAAGTGTTCTCCGAAGCACTTTAACCGTTGGTCCAGGCTGTCATTTGTAGGTTTTTGAACAGTTACGGTTAGATAGAAGCCAAGAAATCTAACACCAGTCTTGATAAGGGGTATCGTGTTACCCTGGTAATGGGTTGTCATCCAGTTAGACTGAAAGCTGACCCCAACTCAGTTAATAATAATAAAATAATAATAATAATATTCCACGACTATCACACAACGCCATCTAGTCCCAAGCTAAGCAGAGCTTGTGTTATGGGTACTAGACAACTGATAAACATACTTATATATTTCTAAATACATACATATTATAGATAAATCACACCCAGACACAGAACAAATGATCGTGCTCATCACACAAACATTTGTCCTGGGTGGGAATCGAACCCACGACCTCTGGCGTAGCAGTCAGGGTCACTAACCACTAGACCAACAGGCCAGTCAAACAAGTTGAGAAAAGGTTCAGCAGACAAAACTATAATTGGGCTGACTGTCATCAAGAATGCTCAATTTCAAGCATAACATTTTCATTATAAGTTTTACCCTATATTTCGATTCGGGGGATTTACCACAGGTAACCTATTCAGAATTCAATTAATGGCCTTAATAGGTACCGGCCTACTGGACCCCGACGGTTTTGTTGTCTCTTAGCTTTCGCTTTGAGATCCTGCTGGAACTTAGTCCGCATCATGATGATGATGGATCACATTGTGCAAAGCATCACCTCGATCATATTTTTTTTTCAGATATTCGGCCCAGTTCAAAGCATCCTCAAGTTCGATACCTTTGAGGAAGTTATCGACCGGGCGAATGACTCCAACTATGGCCTCGGTGCTGGAGTCATCACTAATGATATCACCACTGCTCTCAGCTTTGCCAAGCAAGTCCGAGCGGGCTCCATCTGGTAAATATGCGAATTTTTGAAACATCACACACAAACTAGACGAGGCCAGTAGGTAAAATAGTTATTTTATCTACTGAAAAATTTTTCGCTTTACATTTTTTAAGCCTATTTGCAAAATGAATATTCTTATCCTTTCTCTTTGGCTGCTGTCTACAGTGTCTACCGTTGTCACTTAAAAATTATAACAAAGCCTTTTATCGGATATACTTGCTAACAAAACATATATACTTTTTTTTTTGCATTAACACAAATGTTAAAGTAAAAAATAAATAAAAAATGTTTTCTTGTGGTCATATGTAATTATTGATTGGTTTTTTCAGGGTCAATACGTATGAACACACAACAAGTCAAACTCCATTTGGTGGTTTCAAGGATTCTGGTATTGGAAGAGAATTGTAAGTACGAGTATTATCTGGTCTCCAACTATAACAAACTAGCTTCTGCCAGCGGCTTCGCCCACGTCTAATTAGGTTTCAACATAAAAACTTTGGACCCCTTTTTCACTCCCTTTGGGGGGTGAATTATGGATAATCAACTCTTAGTGCTCACCTACGTCATAAAAGAAAACCTTGTGGAAAATTTGACGCTCCGAGGAGTTTTGGCTGTGCGTTGATATTGCAATCAGTCAGTTTTCTCCTTTTATATGATACAGATATAAATAACAGTAGTAGTAGCAGATAATGTTGGTCACACTAGGTACTTTGTTTTTTGATGGGATATCAGCAAATAATTACCACTCTAGATGGTCGAGGGAAACTGTCAGATTTTTACTAACTCACTGCTTCCTACACACTATTTCCTTCAGGGCCATGGCAGCTCATTCAAACAAACCGCTGCCCTGGTAGGCAATGGCCATAGCAGGGCCCAACATAATGCTGAAATCTCTCTTCAGCGGGACCTACATTAAACCGAGCACACGTGGGCAACGTCTAATCCGTAAGTAGAACCATGTCCCGTGGCGTGGGTCTAATGTATCTCTACAGGTCTAGTTGCCATATAAAATGGAGACCGATGCGCCCAGATCAGCGTACATCGCCCGAATATAATTTTGCCTTTAGGCCAGCGTGAAATACGATACGCCGTCAACACGGGCCTGGTATATCAAAAAGCGAGCTATACGCTACTACCCTGCTTACTTAATATTATAATCGATGCTTTTGTTTTTTCCTCAGGGGAGAAGATGGCATCAACCAGTACCTGGAGATCAAAACAGTCACCGTGGCGCTGCCGCACCAACCACAGCTGTTGTGAACTTACCGATAATTTATTATAATATTTAAGTTTAAATTATACCTATTTACGAAAAGCATTATTTATTGTACTATTTCAAAAATGCAAAAAAAAAAATTATTATACAGAAATTTAAAACATAAAAGTATGTATTTATTTTTATAAAACTTTGCCCCATAATAAAAATTACCTACTCCTGTATCGTGCGCTTACAAACATGTAAACTTACATAAACAAGACTCAAACTCGGAAACTCCTTTCTGTAGGCTATATTTTAATATGCAAATATTTGTTCCGTGCGGGGATCGCACCCACGACTCACAGAGCAGTAGCAAATCGCTCAACCACTGCGCCAACCACCACCAACAAAATATGTATGTTTATATTGTCGCCGAAAATATAAACAATACATAAATTATATTAGCAACGCAATTGCAAGGAGTAGAAGATTCACGCTGCTTCGGCCATTTGAATAATGCCTTACCAAATTTTCTATCACTTCTTGCAGTCGTCTTTCCAAACTTTTATGATTTTATTTTCTGATACCCACAAGTAATATAATTCTTACAATTCTTAGCTCGAGTCAGAACTCGAGCTAAGTACACAATAAACAATTTTCGCTAACAAAAACATCGAAACATATTTTACATTAATACGAGTAGTCCTCCGATACCACTTTGAAACCCTTTTCTTAAATGGAAAATCATCAAATGACTGGTAGGAGTGAGACGACTTTCACAGACTAAAATCCATTGTGTCCTTCAGTTGCATATTACGTTCCAAAGCCGCGGAAAGCTTCTGAACAATCCTGACTACTCGTTGCCGACATCTCTTTGACACACGCGTGGAACCCTACGCGCTAACTAACTTAACATTATACACAATGCTGTTCCTATAAAGTCCCGTATCGTTTCCATATTAGCATTAGCATTATCGGCCTTATAATGTTCCCACTGCTGGGACTCAGACCTCCTCTCTTGGAGAGGAAATGGGCCATAATCCACCACGCGGGCCCAGTGCGGATTGGTGGATGTCACATGTCTTCGAATTTTTGGTTCTTGGACATGCCGGTTTCCTCACGATGTTTTCCTTCACCGTTTTCATATAACAGTAGGTAACTCACCGACAATTTTGTACTGCTTCTCGGTGAGATGGTTGGAGATCATGCCACAGATATAAGCGCCTAGCGAGTGTCCCACACACGTGATCATCTTAGCCAACGCACCAGCTTGAGTTATTGCCGAGTACAGTTGAGCCGTGCATTGTAAGTAACTCACCGACAATTTTGTACTGCTTCTCGGTGAGATGGTTGGAGATCATGCCACAGATATGAGCGCCTAGCGAGTGTCCCACACACGTGATCATCTTAGCCAACGCACCAGCCTGAGTTATCGCTGAGTACAGTTGAGCCGTGCATTGAGCTGCTTTCCTGAAAATATGTTCGGAGGAGATTAGTTTTTTGTCGATATGGCTTGTATTACATTCGATTCATAAAACACATTCAGCTTAGCAATACGCTATGGCGAAAGGTTTATTGAAAGCTTCGATTTTTTTTCGAGTTCAACTTGGCATGGCGCGTTCATTCGCTAGTTGTTCCTCAATGGTTTATAATTTTCGAGTGAGACTGAGTGGTTCGTACAATTGAAAAATATCTCGATTATTTTGTAGAACGGCGAGTCGATGGTTGACTCGATTGTTTATTTTAACGACTCAGATTCTTTCGTGAAATCGCCCATCACTAATTCAGCTCGTGCTCGTGTTATCGGCCTTGTAATGTTCCCACTGTTGGGACTCAGGCCTTCTCTCTAGGAGAGGGAATGGGCTGTAATCTACCACGCCGGCCCAGTGTGGGTTGGTTGATGTCACATATCTTCGAATTTTTGGTTCTAGGACATGCCGGTATCCTCACGATGTTTTCCTTCACCGTTTTGAGAGCAGCAGTGTTGAAATAAATTACACAAAGTAATGCACCTGGCTGGGTTTGAAACCACGACCTACAACTTTGTAAGTCGAGGCAATTACCACGGCCACCACTGCTCTCTATGTCTATATAATTATGTTCTAATTTTTAGTTCTAAGTTTCTCATGAAAGCCTTGAGCACAGGCGCAGGGTAGCCAGCTTTTCGGTTTTTTACAGGATGTATTTCGGAGAGTGTGCGCGGGAATTGCATGAACTGATTCCGCCATCCCTGTTCTACCACCGGACAAACCGTCGTACGGCGAGTATTCATCCTTACGTTGTTCAAACCTCTACGGTCCGGACTAAGCGTTTCGCCTCGTCGTTTTTATACCGCGTAGGTACATCGAAGAACTGGAACAATTTGCCTGCTGCAGTTTTCCCGTCCGATTATAATTTGGGTGTCTTCAAGACTAGAGTGAATAAGCTCTTAATAAACTAGTGCGCCTCACCATCGACGATTGCATCACTGCTTACCATCAGGTGGGATTGCAGACTAGCACTAGTTTATAACAATTAAAAAAAAACAAAATAAACTTACTTCATATTAGATAGCGCAGACAGGTAGCAAGGAAACCTGGTGAGCACCGACCAGTCTACCATGAACACGTTGTAATCTTTACGAGATAGGTACGCTGTAACAGATTAAAGGCAGATTATATACAATGTAAATAAATAGCTGGTACAGTTATTGTGGTCATATAATTAATGTTATGTAATCTACACACATGGTTCGGAATAGTATTCTCCTTCTTCATTTTACTGACACGACAGTGATTTTTATGTCTTGGCCTATTTGGCACTTGGATCGAAAGTAGACTATGCAGCAAACTTCATGATATTGACAACAAAAATGTCTTAAAATGTCTCTTGTTTATTCATTAATTGTATAAAAAGTCAATGCTGAGATAGAAATCCGTATAAAATATGTAACCAAAGTAAAAATCCTAATCAAAGTTTTGTTCCTATTTACCCCTGCAATTCTATTCACCCCGTTTTACCCGGTACTAAGACATTTTTCAATATATTTTTTTTATTTGGTTATCCGATAACTTGGAGAAAGTCGCAGGAATCCGATGGATGCGTGACGCATAGACCCGTTCTTTATAGCGACTCTTAGGGGAGGCCTATATCCAACAGTGGATGTCTTTCGGCTGAAGTTATGGTGATGATGCTTATGATGAATTTATATTATATACGACTGGCCTGTTCGTCTAGTGGTTAGTGGCCCTGATTGCTATGCTGGAGGTCGTGGGTTCGATTCCCACCCTGGACAAATGTTTGTGTGATGAGCACGATTACTTGTTCTGTGTCTGGGTGTTATTTATCTATACTACGTATGTATTTTAAAATATTATAAGTATGTTTATCAGTTGTCTAGTACCCATAGCACAAACTCTGCTTAGTTTGAGACTACACGGCATTGCGTAAAAGTTGTGAAAAAAATATATATACCTATATATAAATTATCACTATTCACTTTTACTAACGAAAATATGTTAGGCACAGACCAAAACTCACAAAAAAAAAAACTAACAAGCAAGATAAATGAGCTAGTCTTTGTTCTGCCTTCAATACGACAGACCGAACAAACGCGTGCAGTTTTTGTTTCTTTATCACTTTCACACTTTCATTGAACGCTCTTAGTCGTTTTTGTCTGAGCGCTGAAATAACGAAACTGCGTTAATCGTTCTTCCGTGAGAAGAATGCATGACTTAATAACACATACACGTGAGGAAATGTATGTTTAGTATACGGGATTATAATTAAAGACGGTTGCTGGATGGAGTGATATCAATTTTAGAAAGATTAATGCTGCTAGAACCCTTTTGATTGTAAAATCATCATTTGTCATTTGCGTTCCAGGGTCACGGCACGGTTACTCTTTGAAGAATCCCGCAGCCTGGCAAGTATCAGACCTAGAGGGTATAATTATGCTCACGTTGATCGCACACGATTGAACACGCCTGCGATCTGGGCTTTGTATTTATCGGTCGGCATGGTAAAAGCCAGTAAAAGCCATATCCATCCCACCCAGTTCCATCTTTCCGAGGTCTAACCATGCCGATAACCTACTATCTTAAGCTTGTATAACTTAAAAATCTTGAAAACTGACGCCAAGCTGTCAGCCTGTCAGTAAGTTTTCTATATGATAACATATGTTTCAAGGGGTGAAAATAGACTCCATCCAAACCTACAAGTTTCATTTTATCATTAGTAAGGCAAAACTCACCATCTCGAATATAAGTCATCGGCGTTTTAGAGTAGGTGCCATTGAAGCCGTGGATGATCAGAACATTCTTCCTCGTCTTCTTCCAACCAAAGTCGCGGAGGAGCTTCGGATGTCGGGGATCTACGAAATGCTGGCGAGGGTGTTCTCTGTAATCATGGGAAGACTGCAGATTAAGACCTAGAATGTAACTATATTTGTATATCATCAAGTTTTATTCAGCAATACGAGACGAGACGCTACAGGTCCTGAATAAAGACACTACTTGAAGCTGATTTATAAACCAGGTAAGTGAAAAGTAAATTTCGTTACGGGCATGAAACATCTTTAACTAGAAATCTTACATTAATATAAATCCATTTTACATTAATAATGCTTCATATTGATATCTTAACTATAAAATAAAACTTCGCGCTGCCTGTAGTTAAAAACTGTTTTCTTAATTTTTTTTTTTTATTGTGGTAAGTATCTTTGGCACGATTTTGAGAACTATTCTTGTTTCAGCACCCAAGCTATTCCCGTTTCGGCACCAATAGGTATTTTGGATGGTAGTAAACCATACAAAATACCAATTTTATTGGTGCCGAAAATAAACTTTACATTAAAGATAGGTACGTCATTTTTTTATTGGTTTCTTTCGATTTAGTCTTTTCGAGTAGTATTTTGAAATATGAGAATATGTGGAAACAATGTGTCTCATACGGTAGAAATATCGATGACATATTATGTTCTCAAAGTAAACACTGATGTTTAACTGCATTTAGTCACTATAAGCCAAATCCAACACAGTTCATCGCTTACCATCAGGGGTCAAGTGTGAGCCTAACAATGATAAAAACGACAGCTGATGATGAATCATTTATACTAATGAACGTATTCAAAAGAAAGACTCAACTGATAATTTTGATTGCATCCTCTATGCATATGCTCGTAAAAGTTAAGAAAGTATAGATTTATTGAAAACGGAATAAACAAATCATTATACTTACGGTGTATACATAAAGAAATTAATTTCACTGTCTGGACACTTCCACTCTCGCTTCATAACGCATCGAAAGTAACGGAAGTCTACCATGGAAGCCAGATCGCCATCCACCTCAGACACTGCAATTATAAGAAACGGAACAGTTTATTTTACATTCATACACGCTGCAAATGCTTCCGTGAGAAACATTGTCTTCACCTGTTTTCCTGGGGAAGAAATAAACTAAGTTGAGTTATAGGTAGATTTGCTATGTTATTTATTTAAACTTTATGTACAGTAGTAGTGTAACAAGGCATTTTCTACCAGTCAACCATAGGGTTTAAAAAAATTACACTTTTGTTACATAGGTACATTACGACACCGAGACCAGGAATAATAACCTTTTCGCTCCACCCAGAAAGGAAGGAGTTACAATCCGTTCTGCGAACGATGTCCCATATCCAAGTTTGGTGATTGTTCAGGTTATGCCAACTAAAACTTGATTCTTCTGCGGATATCTACATTTCAGATGCGATCACGCAAAGAAACTCCGAGTATAACTCTTTCTATTGCCTTTAGGCCTTCTGATGAGGCCTATTTAATTGTGAGCGACTATGTTTCAGAAAAAATAATTGAGAAACTTAAAAATATCAAGCGTAATATGATACATTATCTGTCCAAGGAACAAGCGGTTGTCAGGAAAAAAAACCAAATGAGACACTTCGGTTCATCTATGCATATATTAAAACACCTCATAATTTACATTGTTACAGAATTTATTAATTTAATTAACAAGCTAAGAATTTATAGGATACACCTAAAAGCCACTATAAACGATGTTCACGACCTATAAAGTTTATCAGGGACAGTGAAGGGGAAACCACTATAGCATCTCACCACTTTCTCCACCCGACCACTGGACCGGCCAGTTTCTAGCAGAAGTGCATACAATCAGGTTATTACAGATTATCATACTCGCCTTAAACGCTATATGTAATACGCGTAACAAAACTCATTAGCATAAAAGGTTTTTTCAGTGACCTGAACCGGCTAAACCTCACCAGTTCCTTGTAATAATTAGTAAATAGGTTACATCTAGGCAAGCGTGCTCCATCGTCGGCCACAACATCGTTTACCATCAGGTGGGATAGTGGTCAAACGCGAGCATATGCATAATAAAAATTAAAAGGGTAAGGAAGGACATATCGATCGGTACGGTAGCTTTCAAGCCTCATCTTAATCTTGAAAATTGTACATCATGCCCACCAGAAACAAAATCGAAAATAAATCTACTCGTTTTTCATCATATATTTCATGTTTTAGTCTCCCAGCCAGACATTACTATAGTTAACTAGCTGACCCCGCAAACGTTGTTTTGCCATAAATTTTATTTTTTCTTTAAGGGGTATGAAAAATAGATGTTGGCCGATTCTCAGACTTACTCAATATGCTCACAAAATTTCATGAGAGCCGTTTCGGAGGAGTACGGGAACGAAAACTGTGACACGAAAATTTTATATATAAGATTAATATTTACAAAACTGATATGGACAAAACTGGGATGGAAACAAACGTAACGTCTAAAATTAGAATAATTCCCAAGTAAGAAATGGAGCTGTAAAGGCTGTAGCTAAAGCACTAATCCTTTCTCACATGATTATTTGAAAACGTCATGTTAGAGCCCTAGGACTGGCGTCTACCGGTAAAAGGTCGTGTCTGCTGCTTTGAACACCAATAACAATACTTTCTTACATAATATAGTCAGGGGTCAGAAGCCAATGCAAAAGTACCTATCTAAAATTTCTTTGTAGAAGTTGCGCCCCATTATGGTAAATGCCTAATTTAATTTCTAGCATTGATTCTAAAGTATTAAATAATATAATTGTAGACCATTGAACTTCTTTTACAAACATTTAACATATTTTTTGCAACTGCGCTTTTGACCCCTTACTTACCTACAGTAATTTAGTGGGAGGTAATCACATTGACGTAATATGCAAATAAGGATCCATAGCAATTTTTTGATCACGTAAGGGGCAAGAATGCCCTTTTAAAATGTCATGTGAAACTGCACTTCTTCTTAACCTTTAAGTATTGTAGAAGATTTCACTGCAAAATGCCAATTTTATAACAACAAAAATGGTTAAAAGATTTCTTTCATATTGCGTAAACGAAATTGCAACGCACAATTTTGCAAATGCATTTAAATAAATTATAT
Organism: Mythimna separata; assembly: GCA_030763345.1. Taxonomy (NCBI): domain Eukaryota; kingdom Metazoa; phylum Arthropoda; class Insecta; order Lepidoptera; family Noctuidae; genus Mythimna; species Mythimna separata. The sequence continues at coordinate 14,403,792 of CM061180.1, forward strand.
ATAAATTATCCCAGTTGATAGTAGAAAGATGAATAGAAAGTTGGTATGCAATAATATTTTATTAAATGAAACTCTGAGAGCGTTTAATTTAATAAAATATACTATTATAGTTTAACATATTTATGTAATTATTTTTTACATTCGAATTACATAATTCGGTTTAAAAGTAGTGCACTGTAAGTAATTCGGTGAATGAATAATTTCTAATACAATGTATTTTTTTGGTACGTTACCAGTCGACAGCGATGCAGAGGAGATTTTTGAAGCCATACTTTAGTTTAGTTTTAGTTAGTTCTTTGAGGTCTTAAAATGTAAATAGTTAAGTTTTTTCCAATATATATTAATTTGAAAATAAAAGTCTATTTTTGGAACTGCTTCTTAACTTATTTAGCCTTTTCTCAACACTCATAGGGCCGTTTTTATATCAACTGTATCAGCCATCAATAGCAAGATATCGAGCGTTAAAAAATGTGTAATCTCAAAACCAGATTTTGCACTGTTTACAGCCGCATCAATATACTCCGGAGCAAACCACAGGCATGACTGGAATTCCTGGCCTCTCTCACCCGTTCTTATCCAGCCACCGATCCGACCTACGACAACTAAAACTTTCCGCGCTCATTGCGCTTACGCATTACATAAGTACTTTCGTTCTTGTTTAATTCCGTACACTACCAACGTAGTGACAATTTATTTTGATTTCTTTGAAAGTTGACCCACTTTTTATGCATCATCACATCAGGTATCCACTTGGTTGGTCATTGTTCAAGCGTAATTGCTAAAACAACAGCTGAATGTAAAAAAGTTCATAGTGGTAGGTACTAACAGCTACTGTCCCTTTCAAACAAACTAAAAATTTTTTTTTTAACGAATGCTTGAACGGCTCAATGACTCGCTGTCTCTTGATATTGGTAGATTAGCATAAAAACATTCGTAACCGACCAAGATATCCTGTAGGATATCAAAGACTATCCAATGACTATGATTGGTCCGCAAAATCAAAGTCGCTTGACAAGCTCTCTGATAAAAACTGCTTGCTGAATGCTTGCATTCTCTTTTTGAAAGTATCGAATTTAGAATGGGATCTGATATACAGCTGAAGCCTCATTCACAGCCACATACTGATGATGTTATGGTTGCTTAGTAGACATATTCTTGGCTAGAATCCAACAACTGCCTAGAAAACACAACGGGAATGATCCGAGAATGGTAAAATGGCATGATTGATGAAGAACATACCTAAAGTTGAAGTGCCATCGGGAGCTTTAACCCTAAGGTTGACTGGTAGAGAATGCCTTGATGCATTAAGTCCGCCTATGTACCAGCACTGTACATGAAGTTGAAATAAATAAATAATAAATAAATAAAATATGAAGACTCCTCCGTACTTCAGAAAGCACTTTAAGTCCCAGGACATGATTCCTAGGACTTAACGTGCTTCCATTTGTCTTTGACAGTCGTTACGGACATCCAGTTTGACTGGAGGCCGTCCCCAGCACAGTAAAAGAAGGCAGATCATTTGATTAATAGTCCCATGTTTCACCTAGTGAATTATAAACACACTGGCGGTTTTTTCCACCGCCAACTATAAAGACGCTTTGAATTGACTTTGCCGGTTTTTTCCATCGTTAGATGCCCAACTAGATTAAGATTCATGTTACGTGTTTATTATACCTGCATCTAAAAATAACACAGACGTTATAGAAAAAACATAAGAGGTTATTGCTCCTACATAATCGCATTGTATGACAAAAATCACTTTTACTTTCTCAAGGCAGTGTTTGCTTACAGAACCTATGTACTTAGTTATTGTTTGCTGTAAAATACAATGCGCTCGTTTATTATGATGCCATTGATACATCTTCTTTGCTTTTGCACATAGGTGTTGCAAAAGTGAAACAATAAAATTGTGACTCTTCACGCGTTAGGACTTGAGAAATAAGAGGCTGTTGTAAAAAAAACAATAGGTGTAGCTAGTGTTTTTTATTATAATAATTGTTGTTATTTTGTAATGGTTTGATACACTTAGAATAATTTAGCTTTGTTAGGCATTACTTTTTCATAATTGACTCTTACTTTACCGTAATTAGGCACGCACATTTTCGCATTACCTAGTGCAAATTATAATTCATTAGTATCTATATTATGCACTAATGCAAAAATGAGGAAAGGAGAACGTCGTCTAGTTCGAGAAAGTGTGTTGAAAAACGTTTTTTAATACAGATATAGCACATTAATTTGTCATTACATCAGAACGTACATATTCTTCTCTAGTATTAGAATGTGCAAGATATTGTGAAGAGGCAGATACCTATATCTATGGACGCGGGGATCCGGGATGTGACGTGATACAGTCAAATATGGGGCATGATATTTAAATACTTTAAATTTTTCGGTACCTACTTCAGTTAGATAGACCATCCCGAACCGACGTAGTTACTCAGATACCCGCGAAACGAGACACAATAGTAAAACAATAACAGCGCGGTCTCATAGGACCGGTTGGGGATTCAAACGTTAATAACAATCTAATTCTTTTCCAATTAAATTCAAATCCTAATATAAATTTGAACATCCCTTTAAAAGTATAATTTTGTCTGGTCAGCCTGAATCTCCTTCGATAGCGCAATATCTAAAGCACTAGATATTTGCAATAAATGTGGCAGTTAATTGGAAGATAACGGGGATAACTGTATGGGTTAGTTAACCTAGACAGTTAGCCTGCGTTAGAGGCCACGTTTAGATGCTTACGAGAAATTCTTGGGACCATTCACCTCTTCTAGTTACCACAATTAGTGCTACAACACAGACAGACACTCACTTTACACGGTAACCTGAGTGCCAACTGCGAGTTAGTTTTACGTTAATGCGACCAATACGTTAATGACGTTTGGTGCTCCTATTGGCCCGCTTCAACTTCAACCAAATAGAGAGCCCCACGTACTAAACGTTTCGGTCATAGCATAGCATATTCAGCTATATAATGTTCCCACTGCTGGGACACAGGCCTCCTCTCTAGGAGAAGGAATGGGCTGTAATCCACCACGCCTGGCCTAGAGCGGATTGCTGGATGTCACTTGTCTTCTTTTGGCTTTAGGACATGCCGGTTTCCTCACGATGTTTTCACGCTAACGTAAAAACAACTCGCACTCTATGCACTGACCAAACGCCAATCAAGATACCCTAATAACTTAATGTACCTAACCTACTAGTAATAAAAAAATAATTAACGTAATAAAAACATGAAACATATAATTTAGTACAAAGATGGCTATTATAAAACACATTCAATATCAATTATCTTTGTGTAAAAGAAAAACAAATCGTTAACTAGTGTTGTGTCGTAATGCAGTTTCGCATGAATTATTTATCGATCAAGTGAAAGTAACCGATATGTTATGCTAATGTAGTTAAAAATAGAATAAAAGTGACGACTTTAATCAGGCATCGAACTGTTATAATTTAAAAATAACTTTCTTGGTATATCGCACTAATATTATGAAGGCGAAAGTTTGTGAGTATGTTTGTTACCACTTCACGGTCGAACAACTTAACGGATTTTGATGAAACTTGTTACACGGGTAGACCATGTCCTAGAAAAGCACTTAAAACACCCTTTTTATCCCTGGAGTATGTTCCCTTGGGATAATTTTGTACTATCAGCGCATCAGGTCAGAATGGAAGAAAACACCGTGTTGCACCGACCCCAAATAAAACGGGATAAAGGCAAGAAGATGATTATTACGCGGGCGAAGCCGCTGGCAGCAGCCAGTTAGTAAATAAAAAAGAGATTAAAACAGCGGTAGATTGTAGACTGCATTATAATTCTAGTCTACAGACTGGCTAAACTTTCATAAACCATTACCTACAGTTAAAAAAATGAATGGTGAAGTTGACCTACACTCTCATTTCGCCAATAGTTAAGCCATTCTAAAACTTAGTTCGATGATTTATATGAGAGCTTTTATGCGAATTCTGGTTAGATAGCGTAGGACATCTACTCAAGGCTCGAATTAAATCCTCCGTGGGAATCATTTGTTTTATAATTATTTTTGTGGTCTTGCGAAAAAGATCTGCTTTACTAATGTCTTCTGAGCATTGTTGCTAACAAGACTGAAGGTCACCTTATGGGGTTCCTGCGTGTGTGCAGTACATTTCCTGTTGCCAGCAGCCAGATATGTCTCCGGAAGGTGGCGTAATTAAGCATTATTTAAGGCTGTTGTCGTAATTATACTAACATAAGGAATACTAACGAATTTATGTGTAATCTACCTGACAGAAATATAAGTAGGTAAATAAATAGTTACCTACTAACATAATGATTAAAAATGGACTTTGAATAAATTAATATATTATAGCCTTAGATCTTTGGAAGGTGTACAAAGGGCCGAAGCGAAACCAACTCGCAGATACCCCTTAAGGTGAATGCTTCAGCTAGCCCGCGAAATTCAAATTTTCTTACGTTTTTTGCAATTTACAAGCCAGTGGTAGGTAGTATGAAGTTAAAAATACTTTAGCGACTGTAAAACGTAAAAAGTTACATAATTATAAACATAAAAATCATCAATACAAGCCTCCAAACTCATTTAGTTGCAGGAACGTTTTTGACCTCGAAAAAATCGTTCCTGCACTTAGGTGGGCTTGGAGGCTTATATTGATGATTTTTATGTTTATAATTATGTAACTAGTTGCGTTTCACAGCCGCTTAAGTATTTTTAACTTAATACAACTTACCATAGGCTTTCAAATTGCAAAAAACGTAAGAAAATTTGAATTTCGCGGGCCAACCTGGAACATCCCCCTTAAACAATTTTCTTGAAACGTGGTACCAACTGACGATTAAACCTGTACGCTTTATATCAGTGCAGCCAAGGCAATGAAATATGGAAAACAAAGATAACTGGGCTGCGTTCGCCCGGGTATCACCCCCGGGTTTTTATGTATGTTACCGATTTCTCGATGAAAATTGTGAAATGATATAGAATTATTTTTTTGTTTTTATGAGCATATCGAATATGTAGTAGCTTACTTCATTTTCTAAGGCATCGGAGCAGTATCATTCATCACAGATTTAAGTACAACGCAATCGTCATTATGTTCAGCCTGCGTGATAATTTCAGCAATTAGGTAAGCTTTGTTTCCGTTCTTATTATGTCACTTAGGAACTCCATGTTTATCGTCCGCCAGGAAAGAAGGGACATACCGACAGCTTCTTTTGAGCTCTGAACACCTAAAGTACATGATGTGACGTTTCAGTGAGGCCTAGGTATATCCAGATGGTTGTCATGCGATGGGCCTGAGTCAACTTATGTATCTTGAGTAGGGAATGCAATCCGGACTATCCGTAATCCGAAAAATCCGGATATCCGCACATTTTTACTCGACTTGTAAATCCGGATTTGAAAATCAAATCCGCGGATTTTCTGAATAATAAGAAATTTTAATTCGCGATGATATTATCTACTTTTATTATTAGTTTAGCACTAGCTTTTGCTCATGGCCGCCGTGACCCGCGTGGAAGACGGATAACCAAGTAAATTTAGAAAAAATATATCGTAACGTGGGTCCAATATAATTCGTGGTCTACCCGTATGACAAGTTGCAATGCATGCGTGCCCAAAAAAGACTGAATGTCTTTTGACAGATAAAAGTATGAACTAATTACCAACCCTACTACATTCTTTGGGCACGCCATAATTATGGCTATAAGTCCCCTCTTTGAGAAGTGGTTGGAAAGATGTCACTGCGTCCTCACCTTCCATATGACACAGGTCCTCACTGGACGTGGTGCGCCGGATTTGTGCGAAAGAAACGCCCAGGTGTCATTATTGTGCGGATCGATCGCCTGGACACAGTGGAACTTATGGTTAAGATGTGACGTTTGACTGTCTTGTCGGACGAACACTAGGTTCGTAAGGGCGAATGCTGAGCGTAGGTACAGGACTCAAACTAGAGGTCAAGCAAAGCTATTGGGTTTTTCCATTAGGAATTACTCTATAGCTGCCCGGAGTTTGGAAATTGGTGGTATGATACCCCCATGCCTCTGAAAACACGTCAATCTGTGGGTCCTGCACCTGATCTCTCTCCGGTCGTGTTGACTTGCCTTCCAATCTGACTATAAGATTAAAAGAACAGAGAGTGCGCCAGTATCTGCGTACACACTTGTGCACTATAATATCTGCAGTATACATCAGTCTTCCAGGTTTCAGTAGGCATCAGGCCACTGTGATCAAAATTCGGTCTGGAGGACTATTATTAAAGGTATGCTCCGTTTGGGCAATGACCACTCACGCCGGGTCCTAGTACGGATAAAGGAATGTGACAGGTGGTCGCCTGCTTCTGCGAAGCAGTAATCCTAGCAAAGGAGGCGGCTGCACGTGCAAGGGAATGATCCTCACGCTCCAGCTCCCGGATCCAGACCCCAATTTCCAGCTACCGTAGGCGCAGGCTTGCGGATGGCGAGCAATGGGTAGCTCATCGACCCTGCCACGGCGCGTAGTGTGTCTTAAGGATCACCTATTCTTATTCTATCAGCTTCGACTACTGGGCCACTACGATTTGTATCAACAAATTGTAGTGGCCCAGCTGGGTCGAAGCCTACTGTTGCCATGGGTTATGTGAAAGTGAAGGTCCGGGGCCCTAGAACGAAGACATAGAAAAAGAAGAAGGAAGAGGACTGGATTTTAGACACTAACAATCTGATATCCCGCTCTGTCCGGAACGGGAGAAGTCATTGGATAACTTCCAACCCAAAAATGGGAAAAATATACATTCTTTGTCTTTACATGTTGGGAAAACGGCTTCTTGGAGAGGCCGTAATCCACCAGGCGGGCCCAGTGTGGGTTTCTGGATGCTACATGTCCTAGAAGTTTTGGTTCTAGGACTTGCCGGTTTCCTCACGATGTTTCCCCTCGCCGTTTTGAGAGATACTGCTGAAATCATGTAAAGGGAAACATCATGTTAATAAACTAATATAAGTAGCTTTTTTTTAATTTTCATGAAAAATCCGTAAAATCCGGATAATCCGGATTGGACCCAAAATCCGTTTGAAAAAATCCGGATTTTCAAAACACGACGGATTTGCATTCCCTAATCTTGAGCACTTGTTAGCCTAATGAAATGTGGCATGAGTCTTTTATTCAGACTTCAGGGTGTTCGTGAGGTTCTTATAAGTGCAGGTGTATGGGCATTTAGAGTACCCCAGCATGTGAGTCTTGTTCAAAACAGGGGCACCACGCTCACATATTGGATATCAGACAGATCTACAAAACCCACTTTTACCAAGTTGTATTAACAGCAGCCTATCTAAACACACCTGCCATGTTATCTCTCTACCACCCTTGATTTGCGCAATTGTTCTTCGTTACCGCGACACTGAAATGCAAAGGACTACTAACTCAAGGAGATGTCAGTGAAACCGTAGGGGCCCAGCAGGATCGAAGCCTACTGGGGCCACGGGTTCACTTCTGAAATGAAAACCCTGGGACGCACGGCCAAGGAGTAACATAGGTAAGTAGTTTTTTATTTAGTAAAAGTCTGACACTCCTGCTCAAAAAGGACAACTGAATCTAACACTTCATCTCGCTCTACCCAAAGCGGGGAGTATTTCATAGTTTTACACCTCAAAAATCCCACCCTTGGTTAACTAGTAGAAAACTGCCCAATGCATTACTTTTTACCTTTTATAACACTTATGTATAAATTACACTCACACATACGGATGTATTCGTCGTGTTTAAAAGTAAGTACAAAAAGTATTCATTCAACCTCTTACATATGCATACAGCCAACCGTTCTGTCCGCATCAATGACCAAGTAATTAAGATAAACAGGGCATTACAATGTATATGTAAACCAATTAAAAAGACATAATTTCTCCTCGGATTGTCAGCGAAGATCATTAGAGAGGAAAAATCAGTGATCGCATGCAAGTTTTATTATACAGAAACCGTATTAGTGATTGTCGTTGCTTTAATTTGTGACAGGCGACAGGTAACTGGTCCTCAAGTCTGCTGTATCAGAATTGTCGATCACTGGCTTCATAATTTATTTTTGATATTGACAAATGTTGTACTACCAAACTGTCAAAATCAACAATAAGGCCGAGACTCCATCAAAGCGGGGGGGAAGCTAGAGTATGGTCTTGGTGGGAATCGCTGTAGGTGACGGCAGCATTACCTATAAAATGTCAAGAAACCATCTGCTGTGCTCGTGGCGGAGTACCGTATGAAGCAGAGCCCTAGCCAGTCCGAGTCATCCACGTCCCCGCCGTCCTCCCTGGGACCTGCTGCACCCGCGCCGCCGCGCGACCGCCACCTCGTGGTGCAGCTGAGCTAACGGATGCAGGGCGAAGGGCGAGTATTCTGCGCCTTAAAACAGAATCGTCTCACCAGGGAGAGAACCCGAAAGAAACCCGAGCATATCCGTAGGCTCTAAAGCGGCAGCCCCGCTAGCGGATTAAGGCACAGTGGGCTAATCACTCGCTTGCCCGACAATTATAGATTCAAGAAACCGAAACAGTAGAAAACCGGACCGATACTTTGCCGACGACTTTTGGCATGAAAATACGGACACGAATTGCATTTTGGAATGTGCGTACGCTTAGTGATGACAGCCGACTAGCACAGGCAGAAGCAGTCATGCTTGGTTACAACCTGCAGATATTGGGTCTAAGCGAAGTGAGAAGACACGGCTTTGGTGAGCTGAGAACATCTAGGGGCTTGACTTTGCTATATTCAGGTAAAGAAAATGAGGAAGATGTGCGCGAGTACGGCGTAGGGCTTCTCCTCTCTAATGTAGCGAAGAAAAGCCTTGTCGATTGGAAACCGATCTCAGACCGGATCATGTACGCTCGTTTTAACTCTAGAGTACGGAAAATCTCCATCGTACAGTGCTACGCCCCAACCAATGCATCATCCGAGGATACTAAAGACGATTTCTACAACGCCCTGAACGCCACCCTTAGGAGTATTAAGAGGCAAGACATCGTCATCGTCATGGGAGATCTAAATGCTAAGGTTGGGAGGGTTAATGCGGGCCGTGAGCGGCATATGGGGACTCAGGGTCTTGGAGTTTGTAACGATAATGGGGATCGTTTTATCGATTTTTGTCAGAACCATGATCTTACCATCGGAGGAACATTGTTCATTCACGGCGACCACCACAAATACACCTGGAACTCACCCGATGGAGTCACAAAGAACCAAATTGACCATCTTGCCATTAGTTCTAAATGGCGTTCTTCACTGCTCGACGTTCGCAACCGTAGGGGCGCCGATATAGATAGCGACCATCATCTGGTGGTTGCTGAAGTTCGGCTTAAGGTTGCAGTAGCCCGTGCAACTGGAGGACCTGGCAGGTTGGGAAGGAGGTTCGACGTGAACAAACTGTCTGACTTGGACACCCGTAGGGCTTTTCGTCTTGAGCTGCGAAATCGATTCTCCGGACTCGAAGAAGTTGCGGATTCACTGGATGAGGAGTGGAATCGCATTAAAATGGCCTACACAGAGACCAGCTCCGTCATTCTAGGGCACAAATCGTCACACTCTCGCGAGGACTGGATGTCTCAACACACCTGGAGTCTTATCGAGGACAGAAGGAATCTGCACCTAAAGCTTCTGGAGACCCGTAATGTTGACGAGCGAGCCGGCCTCATTTTACAGTATCGTCGAATACGCAAGGCTATTTATCGGAGCACGCGTGCGGATAGAAGGCGGTGGGCCGATGACATAGCTGATCATGCTCAACACGCTGCGAACACCGGCAACCTTAAGGAGCTGTATAGAAGCACAAAGACCTTGGTAGGAGACAACAGGCGCAAAAGAAACCCACTTAGATCCAAAGAGGGGCAGCTCATTGTGACGTCGGAAGAGCAACTTCTACGCTGGCACCAACACTTTGAGGAGGTTTTCCGATTGTCAGCGACTTCGACGCCTGAGGCACTGTTGGTTAGTTCTTCACCACCCCGGCTCCTCGATATCAATTCGGAACCACCGTCAGAATCGGAGGTAGCTGAAGCAGTCCTCTCTTTGAAGACAGGGAAGGCTCCAGGATTCGACTTGATTACTGCGGAAATGCTGCAAGCCGACTTAACCTTCGCCGTCGACGTACTGACGCCTTTAATTGAAAAGATCTGGACTGCTGAAGAACTCCCGGACGACTGGAATAAAGGGCTCGTAATTACCGTGCCTAAAAAAGGTGATCTAAGTCAGTGCGATAACTGGAGAGGCATTGCACTGCTGTCAATTCCCTCTAAGGTCTTCTGCAGGATAATCTTGGATAGGCTATCGAGGGCCCTGGAACCCTTACTACGCAGGGAGCAGGCTGGTTTCCGTTTGAGTCGTTCTTGCACGGATCAAATTAACACTCTACGTATAATTCTTGAACAGGCATCAGAATGGCAAAGGGAGATATATCTCACTTTTGTGGACTTTGAAAAAGCCTTCGATACGTTGAAGTGGTCCAGCATTTGGTCTCGCCTGCTGGAAATGGGAGTGCCACCAAAATTGGTCCGCTTATTACAGAGCATATATCGGAAATATTCCTGCAGAGTGGTTCACGACGGTCTCATCTCGGAGGACATTGCAGTGCACGCGGGTGTTCGTCAGGGTTGCCTCCTCTCGCCTCTTCTCTTTATAGTCGTTCTTGACGGAATTTTGCTTCGCATCTTCAATGAGAGGCGCCGCGGGATAGAATGGGGATTGTCCAGCGTTTTAGAAGACTTGGACTACGCCGATGACCTATGCCTGCTAAGTCATACGCACGCCGACATGCAAGCAAAATTGAACGACCTGCGTCAGGAGGCAGCGAAAACTGGGCTTAAAATTAACTCGCGGAAGACCCAGGAAATGCGTACAGGGGTGATTAATGCTGCGCCGCTGCTAATCGGCACTGAGGCAGTGGAACGCGTCCAGAAATTCACGTACCTCGGAAGCGTCGTGGCGGAAACTGGTGGAACTGAAGAAGACGTCGCTTCTAGAATCGCCAAAGCCCGCGGTACCTTTGCACAGCTGAGACCGGTTTGGCAATCACGGAAATTGACTCGAAGAGTTAAGCTAAAAATCTTCAGGTCAAACGTCAAATCCGTGCTGCTTTACGGGTGCGAAACGTGGAAGGTGACAAAGGAGATCTCACGACAAATCCAGGTTTTCGTGAATCGATGCCTTCGCCGTATCCTCGGAATTTACTGGCCCGAGACCATCTCTAACGTAGAGCTGTTGGAGAAATGCCGCGAAAGCCCGATCGACCACCAGATCAAGCGTCGCAAGTGGAGTTGGATTGGTCACACGCTTAGGAGGGATTCCAATCATATACCTAAACAGGCACTGGACTGGAATCCCCAAGGGAAACGGAAGCGTGGCCGTCTGTAGCGAATGGACTGTATATTAATAAAAACTCGTACGTCGTAACTTAATTGGTGTATTATTCAAAAACTTTTACATACGTAGTGACACTATGACTCATAACATAACCGTTTGACTGACGACTGCCACGCGCATCGCCAGGGTCGGCCCTTTTATACACGCTGGCACGCGGGGGGCGTGGAGTGGCCATATTTGTTTTTGTTGACCAATGGCGATGCGCGAAGTGACCGAGCCACGAAAACAGGTTCGTTCGTGTCGGCCCCGCGGCACCGTCGTCCTACTAACAGGTTTATACAGGTTTTATAATACGCAAAGATAGGTAAGTAACGACGGCGCCGCCGCTATGTTTTGATACCGTCGTCGTGCACACTTCTCCCGCCGTCGCCATCAGGCGACTCCGTGGGGAGCACGACGATGCGCTTCGTTGGTCTTCGGAGTACGAGTCCTCTGGTCATGACGTCTACAACTCGTATCTCTCCATCTTTGCCTGGCAACACCTGCGTCACCCTTCCCTTAGGCCAGGTGTTGCGTGGGAGGTTAGGGTCGCAGATCACGACAACGTATGCCAGCTTATGGACCGCGCATTGGACTCACAACCTAAAGCGCTTAAGGCGCTTTCACCTAGTTCCCTATCCGCCGCTTTAAAACAGGTAGCGTTGTCGCTCCATATCTCTTTGGGACAACCTCTCCTAGCTATAAATCGCCTAAGAGCTGCGATAGCTGAGTCAGCAGTAAGCGAGCTAGCTATTTCTATGTGTATGGCTCTACACGTTAAGCAGGTAAATAAGGCACCGTATCTTTTTTCTTTGTGCCTACCTACAGAAACAGATATGGGGCCAAAATAATCTAGTCCAGTAAAAGTGAAAGGACGTGCATGATGAGCTAGACGAGGGTACGGTAGGTTACCTGTAGACGGGTTAGCAGGCTTCGCCTTTTTTATTTTGCAATATAAACAGCACTTTATAACATTTTTTACAGATGGACGTAGTTTTGTAATCCAAAGACGCTGTCTTATCTCATTTACTGTTATCTCTGTTCCACCATGATGTAAACTTTCATGTATATACGCTATGTATAGCTTCGTATACCTGTGCTTACCCTCGAGTATAATAGGGTTTTTAATTTCTTCATTCACGTCTTGTACCGCTGTGATTCTCCCGCGCAAACGTAGAACACCTGCGTTGTCTAGGTATGTACTTAATACTGATAACGGACTGTCGCTGGGCGCCGCTTTGTTATCCTTTATGGCGGCAATTTCTTTTGAAAAGCTTTCGGCTTGCGCGCCCTTGATCCATTGTTCTTCGGCGTGTTGTATATAAGTAGCAGGTATAGGTATGTAGTTTGTGGTTTTATTATTTTTTATATTTTGCGTAACTTTTTTAATGATTTTATTTTTGTGTGTTCTTTTCCAAGTTGGATCTTTTGATTCCCTTTTCTTAGTACACTTATATTCGACAGTATGTTTACTTGGTCTACACAGGTCAATGAACTGAAGTACTCTTGCTGTTGTCCTTATAAGTCGTGTCCATTTGGAAAATCGAGTAATATTTGGGAGATGATCGTTTATTGTCGTGTTGTTGATTACATGACATTTGACGCGCTCTTCGCCCGTGTCCATGGGGGCAATGACCTTTTTATTTTGTGGCCACTCGTCTCTACCTTTTCTAAGGAAGTCGGGGCCGCAAAACCATCTGTGTTCCGAGTTGAAATGTTCCGGTGTGCTACGCGTCGCGTCATCAGCCACATTATCCTTCGAGGGTAACCACCTCCATTCATTTTTCTTGGTGAGTTCCTCAATTTCAGCTACATGATGCGCCACGAAAGTTTTAAATGTGCGTGGTTCAGCTTGAATCCAGGCTAGAGCGGTGGTTGAGTCGCTCCAATATGTTAGGTCGTTGACCTCGTAGTCGTGTTCTTGTACGACCGTCCGGGCTAGGCGCGCTCCCAACAGCGCGGCTTGTAGCTCCAGCCTAGGTATAGAAACGGGTTTAAGTGGGGCTACCCTGCTCTTGGCTGCCGCCAGGGTCACTTGTACGCTGCCGTCTGACCTTTCCATTCGCCAGTATACCGCTGCGGCGTATGCCTCCTCGCTTGCGTCTACGAAAGTATGTACTTCTCTTGTAGTGACGTCACCGTAATCGTAGCAGCGTGGGATCAGTAAAGTTTCTATAGTACTCAGTGACTTCATCCACTCTTTCCATTTTGGTAGTAGCTCTTCGGGTAGCGACTTGTCCCACTCCGTTTTGTACTTCCATGTGTTTTGAAGTATCCTTTTAGCTGGTATAGTGATAGGTGATATAATCCCTAGTGGGTCAAATATAGACATAATTATGCTGAGCGCCTCCCGTTTAGTGGGTGGGCGTGTGTTGTTTAATAATGCAATAGGTGTTTTGTTTTTATTGATTCGAAATATAAAGCAATCCTTTTTGGTATCCCATCGTAGTCCTAGTGCTTTCTCGGTGTCGTCGCCGCCTAATACTTTTGTGTCTTGTGAAGGCGCGAGGTCATAGTTCAACACATTTCTATTGTTTGATATCCAACCGCATAAAACAAAGTTGCCTTTTTTATGAATGTAATCTACTTGTGATGTTATTTTCTTGGCTTCCTCTTCGCTGGAAAAACTCTGAAGGTAATCGTCCATATAATGATTATTTATTATTGCTGACGCGGCGGCAGGGTATTTATCAACAAAGTCTCTAGCGTTGCGATCTTTTATGTATAGCGCCGTACATGGGGACGACGTCACGCCAAATATTACAGACGTCATGCGATATTCACCGGGCGGTCCACTTCGTTGATCGCCTCGCCATAAAAATCTCAATGCATCGCGATCTTCCTCCCTTATCTTTATTCTCATGAACATTTCTTTAATGTCGGCTGACACAGCTATTTTATTTTGCCGGAAACGCATTAAAACACCGGGCAACGATTTTAATAAGTCGGGTCCCGATAAGAGTAGGTCGTTTAGGCACAGACCCGCTGTCTTAGCTGCTGCATCGTGTACGAGTCGTGGCGGCTTATGTGGCTTGGCTGGGTTGACTACTGGGAAATGAGGTAGGTACCAGGTTTTATTCGGCGTACATGTGTCGGGTGCCTTTTCTGCATAGCCTGAGTTAAATAAATTGTCGAGGCGTTGCAAATACTGGGTCTTGAGGTTTTCGTCTTTATCTAGGCGCCGTTCTAGATTTTCTAGGCGTTTTAGGGCACCTAGGTAGTTGTTTGGTATTTTAGGTTCCTCTTGTTTCCACAATAGTCCGGTCTCGAAGCTGCCATCGGGTAATCGTCGACTCTTCTGTTCTAAGATGTCTAAGGCTCGCTGTTGCGGGTCGTCTCTAGGTAACCTAGGTTCTATACCTAGTGATTCTAGTTTGAAAAAGTTTCTCATGGTTTCTTCTATTGGTTCCGGATTTTCTTGCATTTTAATGTGGCCGCAAAATGTAGCTATGATTTTATTTACAGAGTGCTGACACCCATGTAGTACCCAGCCGAGTTTTGTGTATGATGCTACCGGCTGATCACGCGCACCTGTCCGTGTTTCCGCGGCTACTAATAAATGCCAGTTATCTTGGCCTATTAAAATCATAGGTCGCGCGTGTTCATAAACAAGAGTGCTACTTATGTCGTCTAAATGCCTACAATTTTTTATGTCCTGGGTTTGTACAGTTTGCGCCATAATTTCAAGCCTGGTTACGGTGCGCGCAGCCTCTATCTTCTGCGGGTCTCTATGGTGCTTACCTTGTATGTGGAGGCTAACTGTTCGGCTTTGCTCATGTTTAACTTCCGTGCCTATGCCTTGTATCCACATAGGACTCGCTGGCCCGTCTGCACCTAAGATATCTGCTACTGACGCATCTAACAAGGTGACTGTACTCCCGTCGTCTAACAAGGCATATGTATCTACACTTGTATGTGGTCCGCTCAATGTGACAGGTACAATCTTCAAATACGCGCGGCGATTCTGAGGCGAAGTTGTTGTTACATTTTCCCGCGCCGACGTAACGGTTTCGTGTATGATAACAGGCGTCGACGCCGACGTCGCTACTTTATGCGATGCCTCAACTGTACGCTCTTTGTGCAACAGTTTGTGATGTTTCCTGTTGCATTCGTTTACGTCACAAATAGGCGCTTTACACATAAACCTTCTATGTCTGTTTCGTAGGCATCTAAAGCACATGTTCGAGTTTTTTGCTATATCCCATCGAGTATCTATGTCTAGCTGTTTATATTTACTGCAGTCTGGTAATTTGTGGCCGTGTTGCTTGCATGCCGGGCATTGGTCATTCGGTGTTTCCTTATTTACGTTGAACGTGCGCTCAACTCTGCGCCGTTGTCGTACACCACTGGACTCGTCGTTCCCACGTTCTGGCTGAGCGTACGCGCCACACTTGTCTGCCTCTTCATTCATGAACATAGATAAGAGCTTTAATACGGGAATATCTTCAGATTTTTTATTAGCCGCGTAATCATAAAATTTGTTTTTTAATATTGGCGTCAACTTCTCGACGATACAACGCGACATTTCAGGGCTATGTAAATATTGACTCCTATTTAGTGCTTCTACCGTACCCACCGTGTTTGCAATACGGCTAGCAAAAATACAAATATCCCTAGGGTTATCATTTAATTTAGGTAATGATTTTACATTTTCTAACTCGGCCATAATCAAGGCCTCGGGCCTACCGAAACGTCTTTCTAGTGCGTCTAGAATGACCTGAGGGTCGGTCTGACTAAACAATAGGCAACCTACAGCTTCCTTTGCGGCGCCTCTGAGGCTCATCCTAATCCTAGCGACATTTTCTACAGAGGAAAAATACGTGTGTGAGTCACAATACGCGGCCTTATAAGCTATCCACTCACCGGGTTTTCCATCGAAGATCGGTAGCTGCTGGACGTACCTCGGGGGCTCTCTCGAGCTGCGCGCGACCTGCGCTAGGGCCGCGGCTAGTGTCCCTACGTCTATCACTTTATCACTCACATTACCGTGTAACACTTCACTCGCGAAATTGCCCTTTGTTTTCGCACACGCACTTTCTCCGTAGCCGTCGCCGTCGCGCAGCGGTTGAGCGCCCGTCGCGGCGCCGCCGGCGTCCCTCGCTGCGTCTCTGCCGTTGTTCCCGTCGCTGACGTCGTGTGGCGGCGGTCGAGTCTCACCTCCGGGTGGCGGCGCCGGTCGCGCGAGCCACGTTCCAATCCTTACGGAGGCGAGGTCGTCTTCCAAGTCTTCGTCTTCACTCGACTCAGCTTCGGTTCTGATGCGCTGCAGCTGTATTTCTTGCAGCTCTCTCTCTGCTTGCGCTTGCTTGACTTTCATTTCAGCCAGCCGTTCTCTGGCCTCCAGCTCTGCGAGGCGCTTCTTTTTCGAAGATGTAGAACGATGTGACTTGGTATCGCCAGGCTTGAGCGTACCATGTGTTCGCGTGGCATCACTGTTGGTAGTCGTCGTAGAGCCGTTCCCTGTGTCTGTCACGCCGACCGAGCTCGATTCTGGTGCCACACTGCTGGCACCCGGTCCGGCGGTCACTGAAGGCTCTTGCTGGATCTGTTGTCTTCTTGAGTCGCCACTACGGCTACGTGTTAACACCATCTTGCCAGTGATTCGGCTTTGAATGGACCAGATTGTGTAGCGAATGGACTGTATATTAATAAAAACTCGTACGTCGTAACTTAATTGGTGTATTATTCAAAAACTTTTACATACGTAGTGACACTATGACTCATAACATAACCGTTTGACTGACGACTGCCACGCGCATCGCCAGGGTCGGCCCTTTTATACACGCTGGCACGCGGGGGGCGTGGAGTGGCCATATTTGTTTTTGTTGACCAATGGCGATGCGCGAAGTGACCGAGCCACGAAAACAGGTTCGTTCGTGTCGGCCCCGCGGCACCGTCGTCCTACTAACAGGTTTATACAGGTTTTATAATACGCAAAGATAGGTAAGTAACGACGGCGCCGCCGCTATGTTTTGATACCGTCGTCGTGCACACCGTCCTCGGCAGACCTGGCGTCGCACCGTTTTGGCTGAAGCGAAAGACATCGGACTGACGTGGAGCGAGGTTAAGCATAAAGCGCAAGACCGCTCGCGTTGGGTGACTACTGTGGACGCCCTCTGCCCCAGCTAGGGGATTTAGGACCTTAAGTCAAGTCCATCAAAGCGGAGATGAGACGAGACGAGGGCAGATGTTTTTTAAACAACCAATAGAATTGACACATCTCCTCTCCGCTCATCTTTAGTGGAGATCGCTGTGCGGAGATGTGTAATATTTGTATGGCGCGATGGACGCAGAGATGTGAGTTGTGCGTGGACGAAGCGCAGTGGAGACGAGAGATGTGAGACACATCACACATCTCCGCTTTGGTGGAGTCCCCCGAGCTGAAAAACATCTGTTCTCGCACAGCGCACTGCTCACATCTCAGCTTTGGTGGAGTCCCGGCCTAATGAAGTCAATGATCGACATATTCTGGTACAATTCTAATAACAGATTTGAGGCCCTGGAGTGACGGCTAAGACTATACTGTTGAACCTGCTCTTGGAGTTGTTTGTAGGTAGGTGATGCTTACATAAGTAGAGGTGTGCTCTCAGCTGTGATAATTATATTATGTGTGCATATAATTATGTAGCTATTTATAGAATTTGATACAGTTATAATTGTTTAAGTATTTAAATTATCTTTGTGTGTTTTCTTGATATTATAATTTAAGTTTTACTTTCTATACTTTTCTTAGTTGTACACACTATTTTCTACAGTTATTTTAATAACCCCTTGTGGGTCCGGTGGAAGAAATTTCTAAAGAAATAAAGAGCTCCTTTGCACTTTTTTATGTTAAAATTTTTATTATTTTTTATGTGTGTTCAGAAATACTTAATTAAATAAATAAAATAGAGATTTTCAGGAAAAAATACAATTAAGTAGAGAAAAACCGAATAACTAAAAGTTAGTTTATTTATACTTGCCTAATTCAGTGGACACAAACACTAAAACCAATAATATCCCGCTCTTCGTTACACACATTATTATCACAAACACACAACACTTAATTTAAAAAAAAAACGACTATCACCTCATTGAGGATTCGTCTTCAACATGTATAAAAAAGAAAAAAAATAACAAGTAATTTAAAAATAGAACGCAATGCGCGCGCTGCCTGTGCAGCGGTTTAACGGCAACGATGCGAAATCAACACGCAGAGAAAAGTAAAATGCCCCTCTTGATCGCATTTTACGGTGCAAGCTGCTGTTGACCCTGCCACTACACGGTATGCGACCACCACAATTGAAACTGATCCATTGCTCTTTTCATCCTTTCTTCGCTTTGTTTGAATACAAGTGGAGCAATGAATATTCTTTGGATTTGCTATTGAAAAAGTGTATGGTAAGTTGTCCCACATTGAACCAGGTAAATTTCAAAGTCTCATAGTGGGCTGGATGTTCAATCAATGCCTTTAATTTTTTGTGTATAGTTAGAATATTTATTTAGCTTCAATTTTGTAAAACATTAATTTCTCATATTCCTTTTAGTTTCGGTGTAAAACAGGTTTTTATGAAAAATGATTTTTGGTTCAATGAGTACCACAGGTGGTACACATTTAACCAGGGTATCGTCTACATTGAGACACCTTATTAACGATGTCTTCTAGTTCAATTTATAAGGCAAATACTTTGTAATAATAATAATAATAAACAGTAATAATAAAAATCAGCCTTATATTTATAAAAATCACTTTAAATCATTCGCAATTAAACCGAGAGTCTTAGTTTTATACATCACAAAACCTTTTCAGTCAAATTCTTATCATATTTTAATAATAAAAACAAAAGTAACAGTTTTTAATTATAAAAACAAAAGTACCTTCCATGATATAACAAATTAAAATCAAATTAAAATAATTGTAAAAAAACACTCCTTTACCGACTGGGGTGTACACAGTAAACCGTGGTTCAATGTGTAACACCCTCAGGTGGTTCAATGTGAGACACACCACGTTTTGATCACTAAACTCAAAATTTTACCGGCAAATCAATCTCTTAAAATCACGAATTATAGCGCTTTTAATTGCTAAATAACCGTAGAAAACAGTGTACATATAAATAAATTGATATTATTTAAACGAAAAAAAGCTAAAAAAGAATGAAATTGGCAAAAAATATTTACTTTTTGAGTCAGTTTGCTTTCGAATACTCCTCACACAACCACTTTGTACGCGATCGCCACGCAAACTAGTGGGCAGGAACGGAACGTAAATACCTCTCTCTCACTCATATTAGTGCGGTTTGGCAATGTCGCATTTTCGAGATTCGGCGGTGGTTCAATGTAGCTGCCTGGTTCAATGTGAGACACCCGACCATAAACAAAAAATACCTACTAATATTAATTAATTAGGTATTCACTGCCTTGTATTGATTGCAATCTAACAAAGGGATAGTATCTAGATTGCAGAATAATTTTAAGAACTGCAGATCTGGGAAGAGTTTGCAGATTTCTTATCCCGTGAATTCATTCAAGTTATTCACTTAGCAGCGCTTTGTGTGACGTTATTACCATTCAGTCGTTGGTTTTACAACCTGTAGATGATGCATTCATTCATGCAGATAATTGCAACAAATACATTATGTAGCCTGTCAAAATCATAACCCTCCTTTGGCCTTGCCATAGCCGGGTAAAAATTACGACAGATTTGGATAATATTGTAACATTGCGAGAGGAATTATTTATGCATTAGAAAATTTGTAAAAAAATGCAGCTAAAGCGAGACAATGAAGATTGTACTGAATAAGCAGGAACTAGAAAAGGAAAAGACTACAAAAATTAAAGAAACAATTGCCGTGTTGGAGTGAAAGAGGTGTAGATAACTTTGTTTCATGATTCTTTTTTAGATAACTATCAAACTATCTTCGCGATTGCTGGAGGCAGAAAGAGACTTTTTTTTTTGGCCGCTGGCTAGATATTGTATAATGTATTCGTAGTTCTACAAGTAGATTGTGAGATAACACATTTGATGCTATTATAACATAACAATATTATGTACTTACTCAAGAAATTAACATATTAACAAACTATACTAAACCTGTGTAGATATGTGTATATATTATGCATCACCTATGCAGCATAGGTGATAATATATGATGCTATTTGTTTTTTTTGGATTCATACTTATTTCCAAAAAGAGGAGTGACCAATTATTTGATATTTACAAAGTTACATATTTTTTCGACATTAATTAATAATAAAAACTAGGACAATTTGTAAAAATAAATTGATGGTAAAGTAGTTATGTACTTAAAAAAAAGGTGAAAACAATACCTAAGCCAATTTTTCATTGTGCTGTAAGTACCTACCTAATTGTCTGGCTGTGCAGTGTATATGTTACTGTAAATCCCCGAACTACGGTAAATCTTAGGTTTTACCAGTAAATCTTAGGGATTACCAACACGAGTCGGTATGTAAGTCGGTATGTAGTCGGAAATGTAAGAATATGTAAAAAAGAAACGATTTAATCGGGCTTTTACCATTAGAATTTGGTACATGCTAGGTCTTACCGGTGAGGGTTGGTAAATGTTAGTTTCTGATATTTTTTATCGTATATAGGTTCGCGCTTGACCGCTATCTCACCTGATGGAAAGCGACGATGCGGTCGACGATGGAGCGCGCTTACCTAGAAGTAACTTATTCACTCTTGACTTAAAGATTCCTGAGTTGTAGCTGCAGAAAACATAGACTCCGGCAGGGAATTCCACTCCTTGGCTGTACGTACAATAAATTTTAATGTGTTCCCAAAAAGTTTTGTGCGTATAGGAGGGATGTCTATCATGTACCGGTGGCGCATCGCCGTACGCCTGGTGGTCCGATGATGGAACGGGCTAGGCGGAATTAGGTTATGCAATTCCGACGCACACTCCTCAAAATGCAACCGGTAGAAAACCAACAGGCTAGCGACTCGGCGTCGATGCTCAAGGCTTTGAAGCCTCGACTCAACGAGTGCATCATTATCAATGATCCTCTTGGCTCTCCTTTCATTTACTTCAAGCGCTTTATGCTGATTGATATCGGGCAGATCCTTTCCAAAAATGAGAGGATACTCCATATACGATCGAACTTGCGCTTGATAAAGTGTGAGCAGCTGTTCCGGCGTGAAGTACTGTCTCACCTTTGCAAGGATTCCTAGCTTTTATGGAGAAAAGTTGAGAGTCGACGTCAACGTAACACCAAGAAGATCAAGATGTTCGGTTATCGGCACGGTTGCACCCAGGAAAGTAGGAGGAGGACTGAATTGTCTCATTT
The DNA here is from genome assembly GCA_030763345.1 of Mythimna separata. Lineage (NCBI taxonomy): Eukaryota > Metazoa > Arthropoda > Insecta > Lepidoptera > Noctuidae > Mythimna > Mythimna separata. The sequence continues at coordinate 14,425,436 of CM061180.1, forward strand.
TAGCGGAAACCAGACACGCCTGGGTTTTAGAAGCATTGAATTTGACCAAATTGTCATCGCCCCATTCAGTGACGGACCAATTCAAGCGCTCAATTTTAACCACTCGGAGAGACTGGATCTGTGACCCACTAGTTCGTGCACTGGATATGTATCTCTCAGTAACAGTACTGTCGTCTGTATACCCAAAGGTACCAGGCTTAGGCCTCACTCCAGATACGGATGGTACACGCTAGAAGATCACTAGCTGACCAATTTCGGCGAAAGCCGTATTGACGGTCACTTAGGGAGTCATAAGTTTCTAGGTAGATAATTTTTAATCAATTATATTAATTAATAATTATTCAAATCCTTACGTACCTATGAGTAATTATTAAACATCAAGTACTACTAATCAGTCAAATCGTTACCTATCTATTGATAAATAATGTTTACCTCAACATTTACCGTGTCTTTGAGGTAAATCCTAAGATTTACCTACGTGAATGGTAGTAAAAGTCCGAAATAAGCGATGATCATAGAATGGTTCGGACTTTAACCATTAAGAGTTGGTAAATCTTAGGATTTACTGGAAAATCTTAGGATATACCGTAGCTCGGGCTTTTACAGTAACATATATAAAGTTGGAAAAATTGGAAATATAAACGTCAAGATAGAACTAGTTTTTTATATATTTTTTTTTATAATTTGACAGTTGTTTACACCTGGAAAGTGATTCTCCCTTGGTAAGAAAAGTATTACATTCAACCTGCTACTTAGGCAACTTCAGACCAACTTTCAAAGTATTTATGAGTTATGTAATACCAATACACACAAGACAACTTTTCGAACGAAGTCGCAGGCAAATTGCTAGTCACCTAATAGGCTAATAAGATACTTAATCCTTTCAAAACAGTGAGATCTGGAATCCAAACAAAATAATGGCGATAAGCTCAATTTTGGTAAATATTAAAACAATGCAGTGACGCAGTGTAGGTTTTTATTTATTCACTAGGTATTAGTTTTATTTATAAACTAGAAATCAGAAAATTAGAATACCTAACCAAATGCTCATATTTATACAAGTGACATCTATCGATGTCTTGCCGGACTATTTGAATACATTTTGTCATTGTCCATCATTGGTCAATATCGGCCACTATTGTTATGCTCAAATGCCTTTCCTATTATTTTCCTAATTGAATAAATGGTAATGAACCCTTATTTTAAAATATCTTTATATTTTATGCGCATAAATTAGATTGCCAAGTCAACAAAAATCGCACTGTGGAACACTTTACATTTCATTTGGCAGAAAAAATACAAACCTATCACAATGTTGTTGTCATGAATTATTTAGATCAATATAATAAATAAGTTTAAAGTTTACTTAAACAGCACTCCGTGCCTACTTCACTTGGTGAGTATTTAATATTATCTATTCCATACAAATATAATTTTTCGAGTGCTAAGTATTTATTTATTCTTTCGGACGTAAGACTTGAACACATTTTGAGGTTATGTTCTTTAATATTATTGCCACAGAGTACATTTTAACATTGTAGCTATAATTGTTATAAATCTTTTAAAACATAAAACCTGTAATAAGAAATCAAGCTATAGGTAACTCGACCTTGTAAACAAAGTTGTAAGCCACCACTTGGCGTTTCTGTTTTATGAAAACAACAACAACAACAAAGTGAAAAGCTGTCAAAACACAGCTGTTTGTCGGGCAGATAAGCATTTTTTTTTTAATTTACCTCAGTTTTAGGGTAGCTAGAGTTTCGTGGCAATAATAAAATCTTTATTGAGGCAAATTCCCCAAAAAATCTTATTCATTGATTTCACGCAAGTAATTTACCTACGCACGGCTTTTTTTACCTACCATATTGCCTTATAAAAGAACCCAAAAATTATTTTGAGCTTAGCAATATTATTTTGTCATGATTTCGATTTAATATTCGAAGATGTTTCTTGACAAAACTTAACATATTCGAAAGTATCGAAAGAAATAAGAATGTGAGAACTCGTTCGTATCTGGTAAAACATTTTCTAGTGTTGCCAGAGCAAATAAACTTATCACATTCAAGGAACCACATGTTTTTACTTACCTATTTCATTTATCTTGTTGACATTTGACTTTAGGCGGCCTTCTTCATAGCGTTATACTAACACAAGTTAACAACTGGACACTAGTTTGAAAATAAAATTGAATCCGAGCAGTTTATTAATTTATGTTTGTGATATTATAGAATTTCGTATTATTTTATTGCCGTTTTATTAAATTCGTAAGGTAATGAACATTATAGTTTTCGGTCAAAATAATAATTTAAAAATATTGTCAGAATATTTACGTTTTTTTGTTGCGGTTTTTTTCTAGAAAATTGTTGGCACTTGTGACAAACAAGTGGTAAGTTATTTTATTTATGTTGATATTTTGTTTTATTGAAACGGACATATAAATCTATAAAACGATAAAAACGGAAAACTCTCTATTAATAAGAAAAAACTAGTTTACAACCAAAATTCAACTGAGTCGATTTTGGATTAAAAATAATTAATAAGTGTTTTTATGAAAACCTTTTGCCAGTAATGGGTCACAAATTAAACTAAGCCAAAATGCGTAAGTTTCAAGTAATATTTTGAACTTCCGCAACGTGTAAAAATGTTTTGCGGGCATCTATCGCAAAAAAATCTTCAGGTTTTTCTCACTTAGTTATGACTGGTTTAGACCTAAATTACAAACTAAAATAACGCATTTTAGTTCTCCTATGCGGAATCACAATCAGACATAAGAATCAAATAATAGTAGTAGTAGACCATGTAATATAAGTCTCCGAAAATATATAAAAGTATCAAATATAGCTGTCCGAAACTGTTTTTCACACATCAGATCTTTGAAGTATACACCTGGAGTTTACGCCCTCTCGGACTGTATAGTATCTGCCTACCTAAATAAATAGTACTTATAAATACTATACCTATTAGAGTGTTGATTATAGGATCTAAGCTATGCCTACCTATTACGAAAATACCATGTCAAGAAGATGAGCGGAGAAGCGTTCGTAGCGCAAGGAATAAATCGTCATTGGGTAAATATCCAGACTGAGCCCGAGTTTTCGATGACGCCTATTGTTTCACGTACTCCTCAAAGAGAAGTCAGTAAAACCGTAGGGCCTCAGCAGAGCCGAAGTCTATCAGGGTCATGGTTCGACTTCTAAAAGGGGGCCCGTAGTCTTCGGACACGAAAGGAACATAGGTGCGGTTTTAGTCAGTAAAAGTCTGACACCTCCACCTCTCCCACTTTGCACTAGAGCAAAAGGAGTCACTAAATAATTAATGTCAATAGATGATACATTAAAAAAAACCTTGAGAAATGATATCTAAACCTGTGTCAGATAGACACATCTGTCTAAATCTCTGCCTCCTTATCAAACAAGCGGCAAAGCGCTATAGTACACGACATCAACAAAAATAAGTCAATGACTCATTTGTAGTATTGATGTAGTATTTTTACCCATAGTCACGTTTCCGCAATACGACATTTTGTTTATGAAATGAATGCCCATAAATGGGTTAAGGTCGCTTGTGTATACCTGTCCTATTTTTAATAATTGTTAAAATGTAAAGAATACTTTAAAAAAATGTTTAACAGATTATGACAGAACAGTAGTTCATCTCTTACAAGGGAGCCGATTGCGGTGCGATGATTTAGTAGATAGTGGATTATAAACTGTCTGAAAATTTAAGAGCAAACACCTGTAAATCGATACGCACAAAAAAAAATATATTATGAAATTAATTGAACCTTTATTAGTATATAGAAAAACGAGGTCATAAATTGACTAACTCAATAATAAATTGTTACATTTATCTGTCACGGGTTGCAATAATCATCTTCAGTATATTTACCGTATATCCAACGTACGAAGTAAGAGTGCACTTTTTCTATGTGCCCTCCCTAATCACCAATCAAACTAAACACATAAGATAGTACTATCATATTATTATCTAGGAACTACTTCATAATTATTGTGCTCTTGTGATACACGTGCTAATTAATTTTCAAGTGTTTATTATTTACAATAAAATGTTTTCAGCTAAGCGGCTTGGTTACTTAGACTTAGATATGGAACAAAACCATGAAACTCGAGGTCAGAAAAATGTTTTTTTTTTATAATTTGTATCTAACTATGTGTTTCGTCATTTACCTATATGTCTCATTCATTTGTGTGTTTACTGTTTATAGGTGTTCGGGTATATACGTTCGTAGGTAAAAAAATCTTTGTTGTAAACCTTAATTTGGGAATTAAATGCATGTCTTGCTTAGATACAAGTAGTAAAGAAATAAGTACATTAAACACATCGTCTCATTTATCTTGTCACCTAGTTTTATAACTTTCTTCAAGAAATCAGTTTCTTGAAGGAAATGTTGTATCCGTTAAAAGGTCTGAAGGCTGGTAGGTATCTTCACCGCTTTTTTCCGTCACGTTTTCAGTTACCTATAAGTCTCTATTTGTTTACTACTCTGTGTTTGTTTTTTGTGTTATTTGTTTTCTTGCTAAAACTTTTACGTCTTATCTGTTTGCTTGTCTTTCTGTCTATTTGCATAATTTTAAAATATGTAATGCTTGCGCATATTTGAAACATTACCTAATTATTGTAATGTTTATTACAGATGAGGACGGTAATACTAGAAAAAAACCTAACAGGTATGTCTAAATATAGATTTTTACCTGAAATTCAAGTATTGAAATTACGAGTTTTTTTGTTTTCCAACTTTGAACTTACAGATGGTGGGAAAACTTATGCTTGCGATGCCATCAAGCAGACTCAACACCATCATGGCAACCGTCATGGTGGTCCAAAATTTTCCCTTTCCCTTTCTTTTCAACCTACAGACAGTCTGCGCAACAGATCTGCATTATAATGTTCTGTAAGTTCAATTTTCTACGGTCCTACAACCTGAGTGGTTTATTTTGCTTGCCCAACAAAGATTAGGTAGGTAACGAAACATTGTGTACTTGAAAACAGCCTGAGATTAGATATTTTATCTAGTATTCTGCTTATCAGCGATGATCTAGTTTATCTGTATTTGCACGTTCAATATCTTACTAAATCAATAACATTAAAAAGCAAAATCATCTCGAGACAAATTATGAAACCTATAAACCAAAGGCTTGAGTCCTGCTATACATAGAATATGGACAGAGCTAACGGCGGTGGTTGCTGTGTCTTTATTATATCTAATTTAATAATGTTATGTTTATTTAAGCCATCGACATCAATAATCACGTTATATCTTTACATTACGAGTTTGTTAGTATTTGTGTCTGATATTGACGCAATTTTATTAGAAGCACCTGACAAAGTGACAGATCACGAGACACAATTAAATTCGGAAACATGATACTGACTCATGATATACATATATGCAGACCGGCACCTCCCCTTGAAGTTGAAATAATATGATTTTACTGTGGTTTCAGTCCTTCTCTCTTGGGGTATTCTGTATGCTGAGCTTGGTGAGTCGATAGGATTAAATGGCGAGCTACTTAGTATGTCACTACTAGTCATCTCTGCGTACTTAATAGGCTGGATATGGCTGAAGATTACTACACTGCCAGCGCTAATAGGCATGCTGGTAACCGGTATAGCCTTCCAAAATCTACATCTAGTTCACATGACAGATTCTTATAGAAAACTTAATCAAGATTTAAGGTAGGTGTAATATTCAATATTGTTGTAGTTTATCTCTGACGAGTACATAATGATCCTTATTATTCATCAAACTTTTCAGGAAAATAGCATTGGTCATCATTCTAACCAGAGCTGGACTTGGTTTGGATGCTGGCGTTTTAAAGAAACATTATGCAGCCGTCTTACAACTAGGTCTCTTACCATGGTTGGTGGAATGCGTAGCAATAACCATTAGCAGTCATTACCTCTTGAATTTACCTTGGATATGGGGTTAGTAGGTTTAAGTTTTTTACTGCCAAAGACCTCCAATAGATGTCAAACTTTTGATTCAGATTCTTTTGGTGGCTGTGTATAGTTTTTCCGAATTAAGTTTTTCACAACATTGCATAGCGGTCTCTAATGCTCACTAATTTGTTGCAGGCTTCCTTCTAGGTTCAATGATAGCTTCAGTGTCACCTGCAGTAGTAGTACCATGTCTATTTAGATTACGTGACGTTGGTTATGGGGTTTCCAAGGGTATACCAACAATTGTTGTTGCTGCTGCTGCTGTGGACGACTCTATAAGCGTTGCTATCTTCGCTATTATTCTAAACGCTATGTTCTCATCAGGATCTGCTACTTTTAATATAATTAAGGTGGGTCAATTTATATTTTCTTGAGTTGTTCTATACAAAAAGATTACTGTTAAAAAACGAACCACTGACATGAATGGTAGTAGTAAGAAAGTTTTTGTTACGTTTTTGTGACAATAGGTACACTTTCATTTTACTTTCAGGGCCCATTATCTATTATTGCTGGTGTAGCCCTTGGGTCACTTTGGGGAGCTATGACGGCGGTAATTCCTGAAAAAGGGGACACTTACGTAGTACCATTGAGATTTCTAGCACTTTTCCTTGGAGGTCTATTTTCTTATTTTATATCGAGCATGATTGGATGGAGCGGTGCAGGTAAAACAATTTCAAAACTTGATCTTGTAGTTGTCAGAACATATAGCTTAAAAATATTTTTTTATATTTTAGGTCCCTTGGCCATAGTATCATCAGGATTCGTAGCTGCATACTTTTGGGAGAAACAGGGCTGGCCTGTAAATAAAAATCCTGTCAGTAATATTTTCAGAATCTTGTGGATATTCTTCGAGCCCATCTTATTTGCATTTACAGGAGCTCAAGTAACGGTAAGTTAGCTTTAGTAAGTAAGGGTTTTGATCTTGACATGCTTTAATACTAAACAATAATTTATTTCATTAACAGATCAGTGCCTTAGATCCACAAGTTATAAAAATGGCGACTATCTGCCTTGTATCCTGTCTTGTGTTACGTGGTGTAGCCACGTATTTTGTGAGCTTTGGCTGTGGTCTTAATAGTAAGGAGAAAATATTCATCGGTCTCACATGGACTGCGAAAGCTACTGTTCAGGTATTGTGACACCCATATTGGTTAACCTTGAAAAGCGTACCTTTGAAATTATTATTAGATGAATCTTCATAACACTCTTATGGTTTCCAGGCAGCCTTAGGACCAGCTGCGTTGGACTTAGTTAAAAATGGCCAATCATCAGGAGCTGCTAAAGCAGATGAAGAATACTATGCCAAGACAATTTTAGCTGTCAGTGTGTTAAGCGTGATGATATCGGCCCCTCTAGGAGCTTTACTTATTGCTCTGACTGGACCCAAATTGCTCACTAAGGACGACAGTAAGTAATATAATTAATTATTAAAAGAATATGCACGGGATTTTTAAAGTAATGATCCGTAATTCCTGCTTCGTCACATTACAGCTAACGTGATACAAAATCCAGATCCAGAAAATCAACAGTCTACTCAAATATGACACTCGCAATCTCTTAGGTACGAACGAACCTTATAATAAAGGTACTAATAGAAGTTATTGTATTTTAAGTTAATTAAGTATAAAACTAAATAAAAAAAATAGTGTTGTATACCTGTAGGTATACAACACTATTTTTACTTACGAATAAGCTTTAGCTTATTTAGCTTACGAATAATAAATATACAATGTAATTTTACATACCTAGTGTACGACACTTTGAGCTCGAAATACCTCAAAAATATATTTTTATTATTTATTATACAAAAAGAGAAGAGGTTTCTTAGCAAGGACCTGATTACAAAATAGGCTAGTTGAATAACATAATATCGTAATACAAAGATAGTGATACTTAGATAAATGAATAGTGGATAACTACTTTAAGTACCTACTTAAAATGTGAATATTCAAACATTAATTTGTTGTAACTGTGTTTTTATCAAACGTTTTAACATAATATACATTTGTTTTTCAATAGAGATTTTTTATGTTATTTAACCTGTTTTGCTTTTTACGATCTGTAACGCAACGTTATCAGTAAACTGGTAACAGACCAATGTAAAAATCTTAGCTTTGAAATGACAAATATTTTAATAATCGCAAAAATACTTGCAATTATTCATGTTGTTTGAAAATAGCGTGAAATGAGGTGGAGTTAATGGTTTCGACTTTGGCAACACTAAACACTGTTGGTTTTGACCACTGACAGTTTTGATTTGGTTTTGTTTGACGGTCAATGTCATTAGGGATGCCAATTGTAAATAAAATTTCTTATCGATATGTTTAAACGATATCAATCAACGCCTACACTTGAAAAAAAAATACCTACACTTCTTCTTGCCCTTTTCCCATATCAATATTTATATCCCATATTTAACGCAAATAATTTTTACCTCAAAGCACTGTCATATTCACATTCAAGACTGAAAAAAAAATATCTGGCAGTTTTAGGAACCTTGCCTAAAATATTTTAGTCAATAGCACGTTTGAATCCCCAACCGGTCCTATGAGACCGCGCTGTTAAGGCTTGGGCACACCAAAAGCAGTAGCAGTGCGGTAGCAGTGCGTCTCCGATAGAAAATAATGTAGTTATATGACGGATGACACACTGAACAAACACGGGCCCGCTGATCCTACCTGCTCCGCCACTGCACCGCGCACGCACTGCTCTTCTACAAAACTTTAGGACGGGAGCAGCGCAGGCGCGGAGCGGTGGCAGCGCGGGCGCGGGGCGGCCGCAGTGAGTACACGTTGTATTACTACGTCCGCCATATTGACTAGTCACACCAAAGTAGTTGCGCGGGACAGACGCAGCGCGGGTCGTAAACGGTTGTGATTTTTTACAACTTTATCATTGAAACGAATGAAAAATTGATTGAGTTGGTGAGGAAATATAAATGTTTATATGATTTAAAGGATAAATATTCGAAAATAAGTATAGAACCTATCTTCAAAAGATTCTAATTCCCAACATAGACGATGGTACTCCCCATATTCTTCACTTCTCTTATTTACATCGTGAACCCATAGTCTTTTTTAGGGTTCCGTACCTCAAAAGGAAAAAACGGAACCCTTATAGGATCACTTTGTTGTCCGTCTGTCCGTCCGTCTGTCAAGACCCTTTTTCTCAGGAACGCGTGAAGGTATCAAGTTGAAATTAAAACCATATATTGAAATTCGCGGTCCCTTGAAGTTGTGCAAAAATCAAACTTGTGAGTTGACGGGAAAAAAAGATACGCCCGTTTATGTTGCAAAAAACGTACATTTCGACACTGTCAAAGGAATCAAAACTCATAGGGTGCTTCCCGTTGACCTAGAATCTTGAAATTTGGCACGAAGCAAGGTATTATAGCACTAATATCGGGAAAAGTCTGAAAACTGAAAATTTTTTGTTACGTCACAAGAAAAAAAAATTGAAAAGTCTTCAAGACTCGATTCGAGAATTAAACTGTTTTTATAGGTAGGTTGGTACGAAACCCTCAGTGCGCGAGTCCGACTCACACTTGCCCGGTTTTTTTTTACTTAAAGCTAGAAGCAACAATAGCTCCTCTTCGTCAGAGTCAGAACCGTTCAACATCTTGTAGTGTACTGAGTGTGGCTATCGATACGACACACATAACGCAGTTACAAAGCAGGCCCGCATTCAAACTGCTTTCTGACTGCTCACGTTTCTGGTGTGACATCAACCGCGGCGCAACTGCCCTGCCCTGCTAAGGTGCTGCGCTTGTCCTGCTTTTGGTGTGCCCAAGCCTTTATTGTTTTACTATTGTGTCTCGTTTCGCGGGTATCTGAGTAACTACATCAAAGCGAAAACGTGTTTTTGTCTTTAGACAGACATATGGTAAAAGTATTTAATCACCATTTGGCGTGCCAGCCAAGAAATTCGGTTTCTATAGAGTAACTACTAGTGACCAATGTTATAAAATTTCAGACATAACTGTTTGGAGTAATCCGAGTTCGAATATAATTATGCTATGCGTCGTATGTGCCTAATAACCCGTCCGTGTGTATACGCACACATTCGTATATTAGTTTTTTAGTGGTATACCCTCACCTTTAAAAAATATTGAATTTGATACTATCAGTCTTGCCAAGAAGTACTGTGTTACCCCAGTTAATGGTTTGTGGCAGTCTGGTAGGCAACCGCTCCTCGTAAAATACTGTTAGTTAGTTAGTTAGCCTGTTGTGTCCCACTGCTGGGCGAAGGCCTCCCTTTTCCTTTTCCACACACGCCTATCTTTAGCCATTGCAAGCCAGTCCCTCCGATAGTTGTCTAACTCATCTCTCCACCTTCGCCTCGGTCTGCCACGATGTCGCCTTGCGTTTAATGGGGTCCAATGAGTAGTTCTTTTAGCCCACAGCTCGTCTGACATGCGGCAGACATGTCCGTAAAATACTGGTATTCAGCTAAATCCAGCTTGACTGGAAGCCGACCGCAATATAGTTGGGAAAAGGCTAGGTAGATGATGATGAAATAAATATCGAATATCGATACTTTATTATTTAATATATCGATGATTATTATATCAATATATTTTTCCCAAGCCTAAATGTTATTAGTAATGTCAATGTCATCGGTGTTGAGAGGCGAGAGAGAGAGGTCAATAAACTATGAAGAACAAACTTTACAAAACTTATTAGAAAAAGTTATTATAAGTTAAAACTTTACTAAACCATTCTTATCTTAAAACAAAATGTCTGTTGTTGTAATTGCTGTAGCCACTGAAAGTGGTGTTCCAATATTCTCAAGAAAACGCGGTAATAACGAAAGTGTAAGTATATTTACGAAACCACTGTTTCTCTTTTAAATTTTTATTAAATAAAATGTTCAAGATGTAATGAAAAAAAAACCATCAAGAGTTATTTCATAACTAAAAGATTTTTCCAAACTAAAATTTAATTTAAACTATCTTGGTGCTGACTGAAAAACTAATTCGCTCTTCATTAGGTCCAATTCTCCACTATAGCATCGCTCCATGGCATCAATATGTTCAGTAAATGCCACAATTTGTCCATGATTGACACTCAAGTAGATAATGGAGCTATTCTTTGGAAAGAATATTGTAAAAGGTATTTAACATTATTTTTTATTAAAAGTTTTAATTACTACGTACGTAAAATACGCGCTATCGTCGTATAGTTGCGGATACCAGCCCGTTTTACTATAGTATTATATATTTCGTCGAATATAAATTAAATAACAAGAAGACGCAGCGTTGGAAGGCCTCCCACAAGGTGGACCAATGACCGGGCGAGGGTCTTGGGAATCCAATAAATACGAGACGCACAGTACCGGTTGTTGTGGTGACGCTTGGGGGATGCCTATGTCCAGCAGTGGATATCTTTCAGCTGAGATAATAATGATGATGAAATTCATTCGTCACTCATGTTAAACCAACTTGGAACTACTTCATGACACTGATAAACAATCCTAATTTTGGCTTAGTTACAATCTAAAGTAATGTTTCTATATAAACATTTCAGCGTAACATTAATCGGAATAGTAACAGGAGGGCTGGAATGTGATCTTGAACTCCTCTTGTCTTGCGTCCATGATGCCATAGTTTTTTGCGTTGGAAAGAAAGAACTGGAAAATTTAAAGAACATAGACCAAATAAAAAGGGATTTGAGACAGTGTTACCCTATCTTGGATTATTTGTTGGAGTCTTTGGATCCCAATGCATTGTCTAGTCCCCTTCCGACGTTGGTGCTGGATTTGATACAAAGTATTTTGTGTCCTCAAGCTCAGCAATTACAGGTATTTTATTCTTTATTGCACACCATTACTTACATAAAACACAGGTACATACAATGAGCGGCCTTATCACATTTCGTGTTTTGTTATGTTTTTTCATATTTTTCTTTTATTTTATGGCTCTATTCTATGGCTAACTGTATCTTGATAATATTAATAGTGTGAATTTTTAATTCATGAATCCCCGACCGGTCTCATTGGACCGCGCTGTTATTGTCTTACTATTGTGTCTCGTTTCGCGGGTATTGATAGGTTAATCCCACTATAATCACAATTAATATGTGATTTTTGCAATTTAAGGTATGGAACTTATTGTGTACTAGTCTGACATGCACTTGCTCTTTATTTGATTTATAGATGCCTGCATGGTTATTTATTTTAAATTCATGGTCAAAGTTACATATTTTGCCCTATCATCATTTAAAATTACTTTCCTAGTTTTTTAACATTAGGCAACATATTTTATTAATTTTCTTTTATTGCACCAATTAATAAAATAATATTCAGTAATTAATTTCAGCAAGCACTGGACAACTATGCAGAAAGTGTGACAGGCCGATGGGCATGTCTTATTATTCACGGTCACTTAGTGGCTACAAGTTCAGACTTCTCCGAGCTGGACCCAAGAGAGGCACGGTTAATGTTACTGCTTGCTGCCGCTCAAGATGGTGCACCATTGAGAGATACACCTGTGTACTTGCCACAGATGAGCCCAAATGTTAGTATACTATGTGTGTAAATTCACATCTTTTTGTGTGCATGGTTACTTAAAATCCCTTCGTAATGAACCCAGTACCACTGTATCAAGATGATGACGGCCATACCGCTCAGCCACTTCTGGCGCCGTCACTCAGGTGCAGATCTATCATTGTGGACACGGTGGGCATGAACACAACCCTAATATGCTTGTGACACTACACTTTTACAGGTTTATTTACTTTTAGATAGTTTTACCCACTCGCTCTTGGCTGATTTTCGGATGGCTGGATTCATGCTTGTACATGCTCTTTTCTTTTTGCTTCGTTCACATTCCTTTTGTTTTGTTCACGTTCTTACACGTCCATCCTCTTGTGAGTAAATGTAGACCACCTAGCCTTTTAAACGGCTCCGTTGGCGCAGTGGTTGATCGATCGACTGCTGCGCGGCGTGTCGCGGGTTCGATTCTCGTTTGGGACAAAAAAAAATATTTGTTTGTCCTACAGATAATTGTAAGGAGTCTATCTAGGTATACCAGTATATGGTCTACCCATGTCCTAAATTTCATTCAAATTCGTTTAGCCTTTAGAGCGTGGAGAAATAGTAAGCCTACGCACACATTCTGAAACTTTCGTCTTTCTAATACTAGTGATAGTCTATAATTATGCCTGGGGCATTGAATTATGTAGGTACCTATGTGTATCAAGTCTAGCAAACTTCTTAATAACTAGTATTTTACAGGTAGCCTTCAGAGCAGTGACATGTAAACTTTTAGCTGATGTTTACATTTTGGTGGTATGCGGGGCAACTCCTACTCTATCACAGATAGATGAAATAGTACTCCAATGCTGGGAAAGCTACGCATCGATTATAAAAGAAGCCAAACTTGCACACCCTCGCAACCTTCCAATGAGCTTGGCATTTGAGCCGTGTGTCTTAGGGTATGTAGAACTTTACCTTACATTAGGCTACCTTTAGATTAACCTTTTGAAGTGAGTCGTAGAGCAGTAATAATTGTGTGCGTTACCCCAACAGGAAAGTATCTCCTAGAGATATATGAGTAGAACGTATATTTGGTGCCTTATCTGGTGTAAATGTGCCCCGACATAAAAAATGTGTGCACCCTGTCGTTTTGAAAAAAAACGGAAAAACGATTCCTGCTGGGGTAACGTTTTTCTAGCAGGAAAATTCTAAATGAGTGATCAGAGAGAGAAAAATTGTGCATGGCCAGAGAGCTTATATGTGTGCCACTATGTGCCCCCAAAAATAAAATCTGTGCCCCTTCAGATTTTCGAGATATTGCGTTTCCTGCTGCAGTAACGTTTTGATGAATCGTATATCTCTAAAACCATTGCATGTGCCCCTGTAGAATAAACATACACGAGTAGCTCCTAATGTGTGCCCCTGTGTGCCCCAATTAGATTTAAGAAAATATTTATAGTTTTCAAGTTATCGCGGTTTTATGAAAACTCGAAAAAACATCGCAGCGCCTAAATGAGACAAGGCATAAGTTCGCTGAAAACTGTATTCGGTCCTTCTTGACGCTAATAATAACCATACAAAGTTTCAAAACGCTTCATGCATGCGTTTTTGAATAATCTTGCTAAAAGTCAAGACGATAGTGTCATAACTTTGACGGCAAAATACAAGGAACTGGCTAAATTTCAGATGTGTAGGTGTAAACCAAAATCATGTGCCTTTAGTCAAAAATATACGGTGAAAATATTGAGCTTGGAATGTTTCGCATTAAGTAAATATAAACAAAAAACCAAATTAGGTAAACAACGGCTGGTTATCCGACCAAATTTGAGTGACTACTAAAAAGCGACGGATTCATACTGTTACGAACGTGAGTAATTAAATGCCGGTTACTAGCAGATAACTTTATTAACCACAAAACAATGACAAATTAGTCCAATCAACAAATAACCAATCACTATAAACACTCAGAGTTCCGTTTAGTATCGCTTAGGTCGCTAGGTATCACTTCAAGCACTTAGGTAGTTCGCTCTGTATCGCTGACGAAATCAAACTGACTCGCTTCTAGCCGGGGGCCCGTATTTATATGCGAAGTCATCGAAATTTCTCGATACCGACGTTTCAAGGACATTCTAGCACAAAATAGTCGCATCGGGAGGCCATAAATCATTATTATTACTCTCGTAAGTAGGTACTTATCTACCACCTTACATGCGAATTTCGACTCTATTGCTAATACCGGAAGGTACAAATTCCCTTATCCACCCACATAACTACCTACTGAACTTATGTAATAATAATAGTGTATGTCGGACTTTTCTGGAATTTGCCAGGCCTGAGTATGTACTCCTATTCTCGAAGCTTCGCACAGCAATGCCTTTTAATTATTTGATGCTACCCTTGGTTCCGTCGAAGATATAGCGTACTCAAGTTTCACGGCGTAACAGTGCCCCCCTCTTAGTCATGCTCGTCCCGAGCATTATTAGATCCGTGATACGGCGCCAATCTATCCACGTGGACTACCTTAGGTTTCCCTCGTAACCCTTTCTTGATGCGGTAGGTAACGTCGTTGATCCTTTTTATCACGGTGTAGGGTCCCTCCCATCGAGCTTGAAGTTTCGGCGACTTCCCTTTTCGTCGAAGTGGGTTGTGGAGCCAAACCAGTGCACCTTCCTCAAATCCCTTGGCGTTGGCATTGCGGTCGTATCTAGTTTTCATTTTAATGCTGGTGTGCAGGCTATTCTCACGCACTCGTTTATGCACTTCATCCAATTGATCTTGGAGGTCACTTACGAAGTCCGTAACTGGCTTAGTCTTGTCAGGTGGCACGCCGGTTATGGTATCGACTGGAAGTCTCATCTCTCTGCCGAAATTCACTTTTGCTGGGGTATGGCCCGTGCTATCATGCACTGCTGATCGATAAGACATCAGAAATAGTGGAATATACCGGTCCCAATCTTTCTGATGGTCATCGACAACCTTAGCCAGGTGATTCTCCAGGGTCTGGTTAAACCTCTCCACCATTCCGTCCGACTGTGGGTGCGCAGGTGTTGTGCGTGTCTTGTAAATCCCCAGAAGAGTGCACATTTCCTGGAACAGCGCAGATTCGAAGTTGCGGCCTTGATCGGATTGGATCTCCAAAGGTGCGCCATATCGACATACTACTTCTTCGACCACCTTTTTCGCCACTGTCGTCGCTTCCTGATTGGGTATGGCGAAAACTTCAGGCCACTTTGTGAAATAGTCCTGTATCACCACTATGTATTTGTTTCCGTCATCTGTCACTGGGAAAGGTCCAGCAACGTCGATGGCAATGCGTTCCCATGGGGCTCCTACATTGTACAACTGAAGCTTGCCCCTGCTCCTAGTTTGTGGTCCTTTCACGGATGCGCACGCTGTACATTTCCGACACCATTGCTCTATGTCTTCTCTACAATTGAGCCAATAATACCGCTGTCTCACTTTCAGTAGAGTTTTCTTGATTCCCAGGTGTCCACCAGAAGCGCCATCGTGTATCTCCTGAAGCAGGGGGACCACTTCACGTCGTGGTACTATCACTTGTGTGGTCACCTCCTTGCCATCGTTCGATTCCCATTTCCTACAAAGCACGTCATTTTCTAGGACTAGACTGTCCCACTGTGCCCAGTAGGTCTTTGTGACAGGACTATGTGACGATACTTCATTCCACTGAGGCCTAGTTCCACTACGCTTCCAGTCCAGTATAGGTCGAATATCGTCATCTTCTTCCTGGGACTTCTTAAAGTTGCCTTCAGCCCTAATTAAGTTGACGTGTTCCCGGGCTTCATTTTGCTGGCAATGTCTACAGTCCTCATTACATGGACGTCGCGACAGGGCGTCAGCATTGTTATGCCCTTTTCCACTACGATGTTCCGTCACAAAGTTGAACTCCTGCAGCTGCTCTAGCCATCTTGCAACTTGACCCTCAGGGTTTTTGAATTGTAGAAGCCATTTCAATGCAGCGTGGTCCGTCCTCAACGTAAACTGTCTCCCTATGAGGTACTTGTGGAAATGTTGCAAAGTTTTTACAACAGCCAGTAGTTCTCGTCGAGTCACGCAGTAGTTCCTTTCTGGTTTTGAAAGTGCCTTACTGAAGTAAGCGATCACGACTTGCCTATCTTCTTGCACCTGCGACAGCACTCCACCAATTCCTGTATTGCTGGCGTCGGTATCGACGACAAATCTTCCATCTCTGCTCGGATACCCCAGTATAGGCGCTTCACATAGCCGTTGCTTTAGTTCGTTGAATGCTGACTCACAGTTCTTGTCCCAGATAAAATCTCGTTTATCCTCAGTCAGCTGATGTAAAGGTTTTGCAATGTCCGAAAAACTCATAACAAACCGCCTGTAGTATGTGCACAACCCTAGAAATGCACGTACTTCTGTTTTGTTCTTTGGAGCCGGCCACTGTTGGACAGCCTTTATCTTCTCAGGATCGGTTCTCACTCCATCGGCGCAGATGACATGTCCTAGGTAGCTGACCTCCTTCTTGAACAGGGCACACTTCTTTGGGCTTAGTTTTAGGTTAGCCCCCCGTATCCTGGTGAATACTTTCTCCATATTTCTCAGGTGTTCCTTAAAAGTGCGGCCCATTATAATGACGTCATCCAAATATACCAGACAGACGTCACCAAGAAGACCCACCATGACTCTATCCATGAGGCGTTCAAACGTCGCTGGAGCGTTGCACAATCCAAAAGGCATGACGTTAAATTGCCACAGGCCGTTGCCAATTCCTGTACTGAACGCTGTCTTTTCCTTATCTTTCTCGCTAATTTCCACTTGCCAGTAGCCACTTTTCAAGTCAATGGTTGAAAACCACTTCATACCACTGAGCATATCCAGTGTGTCGTCTATCCTAGGCAAGGGATAACTGTCCTTCTTCGTTACATCATTCAGCCTTCTGTAGTCTACACAGAATCTGGTACTGCCGTCCTTCTTCTTCACCAGAACGACAGGAGAAGACCATGGGCTCGTAGAAGGTTAAATTATTCCGCTATCAGCCATATCCTTTACCATTTCTGCTACCTCAGTTTCTTTAGCCCAGGGTATGCGGCGCGGTCTCTGTTTAATTGGTCTAGCATCACCTGTATCTATCTCATGCTTGACGAGACCTGTTCTTCCGCAATCTTTTCGCGTTGCAAAGATATCCCGGAACCGTAACAGAAATTCCTTGGCTTGCTGTAGTTCCGAAACTGATAAATTGCTCTTAGAATTTTCCAGAAGTTGCTGGATGTGATCAGGTTCACCTTTTATTGCGTCTTGTTTTACTGAAGATGTGTTGATTTGGCGGAGATACTTCACTTCTTCACATCTTCCAACAACACTGTTTTTCTTCAACTGGATCTCCTTTTTCCCAAGATTTACAATCCTGACCTTGGATCTTCCTTTCGTCATAACTAATGTCCTCGCGGTGATAAGTTCCGGGTGCCGGCTAATGTCTTCAACCATAACACATCTGCGTTGCCTAATTTTCTTAGGAAATTTAACTTCGACTAAGGTTTCCGTTCTTGGAGCCAATGTGGTATCCTTTAAGCAATAGAGGTTGCATGTGTTAATTCCTTGCAGGAAGACTTCTTGGTCTGGGAATTTCAATACTCCTTTATCGATATCTAAAACACATCGGTAATTCCGCAGGAAGTCGAGACCCAGTATGCAATCGTCGGTAATATTCGCAATTAACGCTGAATGGGTGTACACTTGATCACCGATTTTAAACTCGATTTCTGTAGCACCGAGGACGGAGACTGGCTGGCCCGTGGCTGTCTGAAGTCGGTAGGCTGGGGTTTGTGTTTGCCACAAGATGGTGCGTTTCAGCAGCTCAGGTCTTATAATAGTCCGTGACGCCCCGGTGTCAACGGTGAAATTGCAAGCACGTTGATTCAGCGTTCCCTCGATGATCAAACTATTTCCGTTGTGGACTTGATTGATGGTGATGGTTGGGGCCTTCAGTTGACCAGCCAGCACCCGCCCCGCGGCCCTGGCGACATTTAGTTTTAACGACTCCTCGTTAACTTGAGTTCCGGAGTCCACACTTCCCCTCTTCCTCTTGGGGCAATCGGTACGAATGTGCCCTTTTTCTCCACATCCATAACACGTCGGAATATAGCGGGACTTTGCCGACGAAGCCACTTCTCGGTGACGTGGTTGCACTGAAGGTGAGACCACCACTTCCCGAACTCTGTGCGTACGTGAGTCTTGTCGTACGGCTTCCACTTCCAAAGCGTGGGCCATCGCACTCTTCAGAGTTTGGTGGTGTCCGAGTCGCACCGTAGCCCTGACTTCAGTATCCCGTAGACCGTCGATAAATGCTTGCACCAGATTTACTTCCACCATCTCCGGTGTCATCGACATGTATGCCCGCCGGACCAGCCGTTCAACCTCTACTCCCCACTGCTGAAGGCTCTCGTTCGACCTCTGCGTTCTCTCGCGAAGTTGCGCGCGGAAAACATGTTCGAGGTGCTTCTCACCATAGCGAGTGTCTAATCCCTCCATTAGACGCTCCAACGTCCTACCGTCTGGAGGAAGGTTCTCTAGGACCAGCAGAGCGTCCCCTCGTAGGGCCAAAGTTAACGCCGCGAAAGACTGGTCATCATCCCAGCGGTTCGTCTTGACCAGTGTTTGGAATTGGTACTTAAAAGCCGTCCAGGACGACGTGCCATCAAAACGCGGCATATCAAATTTTGCGGCTGATGCACAGTGGGTGTGCGATGGTGCGCTAACAGCAACGGGTTCGCGTGCTTCGAGCTTTACAATTTTTTTGTTGATGTCCAGCAGGCGATCTTCGTGGCCATCAATTCTGGTTTCGAGGCTATCAGCTCGGGCGGAAACCTCCTTGACCTCTAAGGTGAGATTTTTCACTTTCTCACCCAACGTGACGAGGCCGTGATCGATTTTTTCGAGGATTAGGTTCTGCTTAGCCTCTTGCTCCCGGCGGGCTTCCTCCTGTTCGCGGCGGGCTGCTTCCTGTTCGCGGCGGGCAGCTTCCTGTTCGCGGCGGGCTTCTTCCTGGTTAGCCGCGATTAGATCCTGGAGCTTACGTTGGTTAGCCTCTTGTTCGCGGCGGGCAGCTTCCTGTTCGCGGCGGGCTTCTTCCTGGTTAGCCGCGATTAGATCCTGGAGCTTACGTTGGTTAGCCTCTTGTTCGCGGCGGGCAGCTTCCTGTTCGCGGCGGGCTTGTTCCATACTAGCTTGCATGGCGGCCAACAGTGCGGTGAGGTTCATTTCCGAGGATGGCCCTGTTGGCGCCTCAGCAGCTGCCGTTGCTCCCATACCAGCCCGATCTTCCGCTTCCAGACGTTGACGTGCAGCATCCATCTCCACTTGCCTCCTTGTTCGTGGTCCCTGTTCGTCGTCCCTCTGTAGTAATGGCATCTCACTTCTGACACCAGTTGTTACGAACGTGAGTAATTAAATGCCGGTTACTAGCAGATAACTTTATTAACCACAAAACAATGACAAATTAGTCCAATCAACAAATAACCAATCACTATAAACACTCAGAGTTCCGTTTAGTATCGCTTAGGTCGCTAGGTATCACTTCAAGCACTTAGGTAGTTCGCTCTGTATCGCTGACGAAATCAAACTGACTCGCTTCTAGCCGGGGGCCCGTATTTATATGCGAAGTCATCGAAATTTCTCGATACCGACGTTTCAAGGACATTCTAGCACAAAATAGTCGCATCGGGAGGCCATAAATCATTATTATTACTCTCGTAAGTAGGTACTTATCTACCACCTTACATGCGAATTTCGACTCTATTGCTAATACCGGAAGGTACAAATTCCCTTATCCACCCACATAACTACCTACTGAACTTATGTAATAATAATAGTGTATGTCGGACTTTTCTGGAATTTGCCAGGCCTGAGTATGTACTCCTATTCTCGAAGCTTCGCACAGCAATGCCTTTTAATTATTTGATGCTACCCTTGGTTCCGTCGAAGATATAGCGTACTCAAGTTTCACGGCGTAACAATACATATCGATGACCTTCTTTATTTTACTCACTAACCGGTTCACACGTGTTGTGCCTGAGTACACTGAAGTAGAAAAGTAATAAATATATAATAAAATAAAGTTGTTATTGGATTATGTTCTACTAGCCGTTAGACTTAGATGAAAAACAGATCTGTGATTTAAATAATAATGACTGCACAACGTGCAAATTATTTCTAATATTTATACGTAGGAAATTTGATCTGTGATTTGAAAATTATTACTACAATTATTGCTAATTACTTTAAGAATTAAAATTAAGGGAAGAAAAATAATAATTTCCACATCAACAAGCTGTTTCATTAATATAGTCAACAGTTCACAAGGTGCATTTAATATATTTTTAATTAGCCCCCAAAACTTTTGAACGCAACTGTACGGACAACAGCTTAGGTATAATACGTCCAATAAAGAAGGTCATCGATATGTATGAATCCGTCGCTTTTTAGTAGTCACTCAAATTTGGTCGGATAACCAGCCGTTGTTTACTTAATTTGGTTTTTTGTTTATATTTACTTAATGCGAAACATTCCAAGCTCAATATTTTCACCGTATATTTTTGACTAAAGGCACATGATTTTGGTTTACACCTACACATCTGAAATTTAGCCAGTTCCTTGTATTTTGCCGTCAAAGTTATGACACTATCGTCTTGACTTTTAGCAAGATTATTCAAAAACGCATGCATGAAGCGTTTTGAAACTTTGTATGGTTATTATTAGCGTCAAGAAGGACCGAATACAGTTTTCAGCGAACTTATGCCTTGTCTCATTTAGGCGCTGCGATGTTTTTTCGAGTTTTCATAAAACCGCGATAACTTGAAAACTATAAATATTTTCTTAAATCTAATTGGGGCACACATTAGGAGCTACTCGTGTATGTTTATTCTACAGGGGCACATGCAATGGTTTTAGAGATATACGATTCATCAAAACGTTACTGCAGCAGGAAACGCAATATCTCGAAAATCTGAAGGGGCACAGATTTTATTTTTGGGGGCACATAGTGGCACACATATAAGCTCTCTGGCCATGCACAATTTTTCTCTCTCTGATCACTCGTTTAGAATTTTCCTGCTAGAAAAACGTGACCCCAGCAGGAATCGTTTTTCCGTTTTTTTTTCAAAACGACAGGGGGCACACATTTTTTATGTCGGGGCACATTTACACCAGATAAGGCACCAACTATATGTTCTACTCATATATCTCTAGGAGATACTTTCCTGTTGGGGTAACGCACACGTAATAATTGCATGTTCACCAAGAAAGTGTCTTCTAGAACTAACTTAAGAATAATTATATCGTGAAAATTAAGTAACAGATATTCTTTATTGTACACACATATAAAATTATATTAATGTTGTGAATTTACACAACAAATAACTGATCTTTCGAGTTACCTTTTAAACAAGTGTAAGCCCAGTTCCGGTCGTTGTGGCCTATTTCTATTTTCGTCTTTCGGCTGAAATGATGATTATGATGAAGCCTACTAAATACTCAATTCTTATTCCAGGGTTCTCATAATAAACATCAATAAGCGACGGTGTGTATTCTCGCGTCACTTGCACATATCTAGCCAGAAGGGTCGAGGAATGTCCGGAGCACACAGAATGGACATCCTGAGAACCTTTTACGTTACCTCGGCGAGAGATCTTGCGCCGGAATTGAAGCTCAAGGATGGGAATCCTAAAGGTACTATTTAGCATGCGTTTTGTTTCCAGAGCTTAGTAGGTACTGTTGTTGTCTGGCGGCAGACTTGTACAAAGAAATGAGGACTTTTTGCGAGTGGACATAAAGATGAAATTATATAAACTTCTACTTACCCAAAAACGCTTTAAAGAGGATAGAGTTGCCTAGTGCGCATCTTGACTTTATTTTACAAACAATACTTACTGACGAATTAGTTTGTCAGTGATAACCGCGATCTGGTCGTTCAACATACCACAGTGTCTCAGATGAAATTCTATGACCAATGCGTTTTGCCAGTAATGGCTCTGAAACATCACAAGGCAAGTCACCCAAGGAGCTATGGAAACGGCTATGCTCGGAGTTTCCTTGGGTGATCGCATCAGAAACGCAGGTATCCGCAGGATTGCAGACAAGTGGCAGCTGGCACCACTCTGCTCACAGAACCACGTTCAGGTGGACGCAGCGTTGGAAGGCCTCCCACAAGGTGGGCCGATGACCTGTTGAGAGTCGCCGAAATCCAATAACCGCGAGACACACCGGAGCGTTTATGGCAACATTTCAGCTGAAATGATGATAATAACCGTGCTAGAATAGGCTTTTTTACTTGCTACAAATTCTCTCCTTGAATTTCAGGACCAGATGAGGAAATCGCTAACATGTGTGAAACCTATTGGTGTTCTGAATATCATAAATGTCATGCACAGAGATCTGGGAACATTTTATGCTGTACACTTTATGCATCAACAGTGCAAATGCAGACTATACGGTGAGTAAATGAAGTTCTAATAACCAAACAGATATCCAATGGTGCGCATGGTTGTATTTATACCATGACCCATGAGGCTGATGTAGTCACAAAGAGTGCATTGCAGCCTCAAAACGTCGGGACCCTGGAAAGAAAGCAAAGAAGGAACACAGGAGCAGGTTTTAGTCAGTAAATATCTGACACGCCCTTTCGCTCCGCCCAAGGAGAAGTCATTCTGATGATTTCCCATTTTAAAAAAGCCTCTAAAACCAAGATTTAAAAAAAAACTGAGTGGATTATTAAATTCCTTACATTCATATTATTATTTCTAGTTCAGAACTTTAGTAATTAAGATTTCTTTGTAGAAATGTGTAATTGCGTTACTCAATGTTAATTTGATTTTTTTTTCCAGATTAATAACAAATCAAATACTACAAGATTTAAGCACAAATAAAGATGTTTACTGGTGAAATGATGATGATGATTATAATAATAACACAAAGTGTGTGATTGGCACATAAAAATAAGACATATGAAAGACCCTATTATTTAAAAGTTTAAATTACCAGGGAATATAATTTCCGGGTCAAAAGTAAAGCTGCAAGTAACTGGTGCGAGTGAAGTTATCAAGAAGAACATACTGAAAAATAAGTTTGTAAAAAAAATAATGTGTTTATAAAAAGTAAAGTCAATAAAACAAACTCCTTATTCTGTATACTTTCGCTTTAATACCCGAACATTCAAACTATTACATAATATATACTATGCTGATGGTGCAGTGGTACTAAATGATTTAAATTCCTATGTAAGTCCTAAAAAGGCAATGTATTTATCACTGAATAGTCTTTGTCTAAGCATAAAATCCCGTTGGTCACATTTTAAATTAATTCCACAACAGTACATTAAAATGAGGAATGACATATTTCCTATATTTACAACAATCTTCCTCCCATTACAATTCCATTGTATAATTTCGTTTCGATCATCGGAATTTTAGTGATTTCTAATCATATTCATACAAGACACATGATTTCAAAATGTATTGATACAAAATACCGATTTGTCTACACAACAAATAAATACCGATACTGTAATATCACCTATTTTATAAATGTAAATATGTAAGTAAGTGATGGGATTAAAACTAATATACTAGATAGTTATATTGCTTGAAGTTGCAGTTCGAATAATTGAGCGAGGTTTAATGATATTCAAAGATATCTTAAAACTCTAATACAAATATTGAATAACATATTGATATTTACTTTAGAAATTCGTAAATGTTTCATCAAATACTTGCCACATGGTTAGGTACAGTCAGAAGAAAATAACGCAAATATTTTATTAAAATTCAAATACACTAGTCTCAGACACAAAAAAGGCATTTTTTTCATATTTTCTGAATATTGCATACTGTGAAATACTGAGATCAGTTTATAAATGTTGTGGCCAGATCCTAGAATTGTTTACTTCTTGATATGGTCAACTACAACTGGCCAGATGGTTTAAAAGTTAACATTTGATGATTTTATCAATCCACGTTTGGCCATATCATGAATGTAGGATTTCTATGATTATAAAATGTCTAGAGAAAGTAGGAACTTATGTATTGCTAACCACCTAGAGGAGCATACTTTAGTGCACAATTAGTATTTTTGATGGAAAAGAGTATATTTTGTAGTAAAAAACAGGAATACATTGAGGAACAGTTGACTCTAGGTGGGCAATGTAACTAGTTTACGATATGATCAACCATTTTCGACCGTAGCATGAAATAGGTTTAGCTGAAATAGCCATTATTACCTACTTGCCAGTACACTATAACCATTTCAAGAAATTTCTAAAATCTAGCCACGACATTATACTCGGAAATATGAATAACATGAGTTCGTTTTTTTAATACAGGGAGACTTATAATATAAACCCCCAAGTTCACGGACCATATGCATTCACGATTTTCAAAATGGTTATTCAATTTAAACCATCCGTTACAGAGGAGTTTATCTAATACTAATCCACAAAAGTAGTAAAATAAAAGAATTAACTTTCAAATAAAAAATGCAAGTATTTTCATCACACTCTCAAATTTTTCCATTCACAAGTAAATTAAACAATATATTATAATAGAGCTTGATCCAAAAGGTGTAAAAATGCATTGAATTCATTGGTTCGTTAAAAAAATATGTTCCTATTATTACTAAGTAGGTATTTGTGAAACAATAAAAATGGCACCCGCGTGCAAAAGCATTACTAGTCTAGAAGATAAAAATTACATTAGTTCGGTAAAATTCCAAAGCCATTCACACTTTATAAGAAAAGTCAATAAATATGAAAATTAAAATAATGGCGAATAAAATACATGCATTGCCTTACACACAAATCTGTTATCAAACAGTGACTGACCAAAATATGTATATTCTCGTAAAACATCATCGGTTATTATGCAATACCAAAATATAGGCGGGAGTAGAATATGTTTAATATTATATTTAAATGTTTAATAACCTATTTCGTTACACGTTTGTATGTTTCTTGATTGAATACTTTGTTTTTTAAGACCTCTGGTTAAAAATCAGTCTGGGTCAATCAAGTCAGTTCATTTGATTTAGGTAACAATGCTGATCGGTTCCTCACTAGTAAGCTAGTAATTTTTTTTACAAGTTACAAACGTGATCTGAAGCAGGTTATTCAAATAAACATTATTTAAAACTACTTAGCAATCTGCATTGAGGTTGTTTTATTTTACATTTCAATTGTTGTATCAGATCGAAAATTTTCAACGAAGGACCTACTTTCATTTCTAAGAGTTCAATGATTTCGTCTTTTGACAACTGTAGCATCATGGGGCCGGTAATATTTGTGAAGTTAATGCAGTATGGGTGGCAGTCGTTGACAGTGAGGAACCTGGCAACATCTGCAGTGGTCCAGTTTTCAGGATCTACAGAATTCAGAACATCTAAGGGTACTGAAGTATTGACTAATCTGGGTATCACCTTGTCAGGGTCTGAATCTTCTACAGAAGCAACCGGAGAAAGCTGTGGTGCATTTTGAATTGAGTCTTGGGATTCCTGGGATATGTCTGTGTGATCTTGCATGTTTTGAGATATATCGGTAATTGGTGTGTTGCGGGATGTGTCTGTAGGTGGTGTAACCTGAAATATAAAAAATACAAACTTTTAAATATGATCAAGTTTTGAATTAAGTACTACAAAAAAATCCTATGCTTTGCCCAGTCAAGTTACTGTTATTGAGGCAACATACATAATGTTGAGTATACACAACAACTCTGTATATAAAAAAACAGTGGCTTTTTTTTAACCTTGCGTCGTAATGACCCGAGGAGTGTTTTCGTGTCTTATTCTCCTGTGTTTGCGTCTGGGTACTCCTCCTCATTTAGCTCTTCAATCCCCATAGATAACAGAAGAGCTGACAAGAAGGCGTTTTTGGACGTATATATGCGTCTCTGGAGTAATAAACGCGAGAGTTTTTGTCGGATATATCCGACATTGGCGGTTAACAGAATGATAATAACTTACCGGGCTCTCCGGTTTGATATCTACAGGCGTTTCTTCAGAAGGCTCAGTGCTATCTTTAGACTCCGTATCTACTTCCATCTTGGCTGGGTTGGAGTCAGTTTCTGGTTGGCATGGTGCATCTGCAGACACTTCAGATACACTGGTAGGGGGAGATAGGCTCTTGGTATCGCCCATGTCGGAGTTCTGTGAGCTATCTTCTGTCGTATTTGGCGGTTGAGCGGTTTTTAAACCTCCTGCAAGTAAAAGATTATAGTAGATTATTGCATCGAGCACAAAGTAATTTATTATTGCACCGAGTGCCTGATTTAGAGCCCGAGCGTTAGCGAGGGCTATAATCTAATAGGCACGAGGGCAATATTAAATTACTTAAGGCGAGGTGCATAATCTGCTTTTCTTTCAACTATTACCTATAGGAATAGTAGATAAAAGAAACTCATATCAAACAGTTAAAATAGAAGTTTCTATAACACTGTGGGCTTCATTTAGAATGTTTTCTGGAGTTAATGTGCCGCTAGATGATTCCATTTTAATTCGAAGCCGAAGCACTCAAAATCAGATAGTATCACACTTTATCGTTTCCAAAAATATTGTCAAAACAAAATTAACAAAGTTCCTGCCAAATCACTTGTTTAAATTTCTTTCATTTTTAAATCAGAGTTAGCAGCAATCATTTTTTAAATTTGGAACAAGTAAGATAGAAACAAATAATACGAACGTAAAAAAAAATATTGATATCGGCTGGCTGAATACAGCTAACCCATTGAGATTGGCGCCTTATGGTGCGATAAAAAAAAAAAAAACTGTGCAATAATGAAATTTCATACATTTTTATTGCTCTAGAGCAATAAAGACTCGCTTTGTGCTGAGTTTTTAGTGTGATTATGATGAAATTAAAGCATAGTTGGAAGAAAAGTATGTTAGTTTTAACTATAGTCTATTCACTTTAAGAATGTAGTGATTCATCAGTGCATCTGCAAAATTATGTTGTATTCAGTAAAACTTTAAAGCAAAGTTTTTATTACACAGTAAACATTTCAGAAATAATAATTAAGTAAAATTTAATCATAATCGACACAACTTTAACTTTTATTTTTACGATTGAGTGCGATATTCATTTTTTTAATTGAGAAAAGAAGCATCTTTACTGTCTGTAGGGCGTACTTCAATAGGTCAGTATGAATTGTCTGCTTTATATGTTACTATGATCTAATTGGTAAAGGCGTGGCTAAGCTGAGTGCCAAGGATGAGTCGATATTTTCTTAACGCAAATACACTACAGTATAACAATGTTGGCATTAGTAATGACATATTGATACATTCATAGAACTAAATATCATGTGAATAAGCCCTACGTTTTTGTATCCACGAGTTTACTGCTTACCTTGCTTCCGTCGCCGTCTCGGCTGCTTAGGAGGGAGCTTTCTTGGCGGCCGCGGTGGGGGTTGCAGCGGACCCTCGAGGCGATGCCCCACCGCGCGGCACCACCCCACTGGGTACACGTCTGTACTGTGTGCCCACAGCCATTGGTCGTATTCCATGCCCCAGCCGTCGAAATGGACCTAAAAGTTAGAAATAAATTGAACTTCTTTTATTTATCTTCTTGTTCGGCATGTAACCTAGTAGTTCCATGTCGCCATGTAGTTTCCTCTGTGCCTCGGAAAAGCACAATATTAAGCCGTAGGTCCCGGCTGTCATTTGTAGATCTTTGGCATTCGTTACGGATAGTCAGAAGCCAGTAAATATGACTCTAGTCTTGCCATGAAGTAAGTACCGTGTTACCGCAGTTAATGGGTTGTGGAGGTCTGGTAGGCAGCCGCTCCTCGTAAAATACTGGTATTCAGCTAAAACCGGCTTGACTGCAAACCGACCCCAATATATGTAGTTGGGAAAAGACAAGGCAGATGATAATGACGATGATGTTCGGCGTGTAACAAACATCTTTGCAGCATAGCTAACACATCGTAGTATCAGAAAAATGAGGGAATTTACGCTAAATGTAAGAAGAATAATAGGTGTAGGGGCAGGCATTTCTATTGCAAGTACGTGAGCTACATCAGCTTTCCCTCTAGACGGCAACGCAAGTGTTGATGTCCATAAACCTAGGGCACAGCATTATCAGCAAATATTGTTCTCGTTAATGAGATACCAACTTCATCTCTGTGAAAAGCCCACGCACCAGGCCGGCTACAGAGCAGAATGATATGTCAGTTTCCACATAATGTTTTCTTACACCGTTTTGAGAGCACTGGTAAACTGGTGATATAATCAAGACACAAAGTAAAGTGACTGCCTGGCTTTAAACTCACGACTTTCAACTCTTAAGTCAGGAGCGTCTCTCTTAATTAGCGGTGACCATTACCATCAGGTTGTCAGCCTTTCTACAGTACAATAGTTCTACAGTATATGGAGTTTCTTGCCGGTTCTTCTCCATAGGAAACAACCAATTGGAACCGTCTACTAGCTCCTGAAGTGCCCATATAGGCCCATGTAAAATAAAAGCATTTTTGATTTTGAATAGCATAAGAAAAACCTACCTTTAATAGATCAGCGACCACTCTAGCAACGGTAGCGACACAGACTAGTCTTGGGTCCATAAGATCTGCGCACTCCAGGCGCATGCCGGCCACAAAACCATGCGAGACCACGTGACCTCTAGCCGCGAACAGCGAACGATCGGCCGCTTGCCCACCGCAAACTGTCAAGTAATGTTCCCAACTAAACTCCTCCATTGTGATACTGAAAAATAAAAAGTATAGATGTTAGTGGATAACTGTGTATTTCATTTAGCTGTACACTGTAGTGGATGTCGTAGACATATCGTAGAACTGGCCATTTCATGATATCGTCGACCACTGCATGAAATGGTCACCTCAAAACTAACGAATCCTAACCTTGGCCCATATCAATTTTACCTAAAAGCGATTTTACCTTTCCACTGTCGATATATTTAATTGTCGCCATTGTACCCATAGATTTAAGTTTCTATACAATTTATAACTTCTTTTGGTGTACAATAAAGTTTATTCTATTCTTTTCTATTCTATGTTGTCATGATTTTTTAGGTTTATACATTTTCACATTGATGCACATATTACAATTGGACATTGGATAAATTGAGGAAACATGCATGTCCTAGAACCAAAAATTCGAAGACATGTGACATTAACCAATCTGCACTGGGCCCGCGTGGTGGTTAACAGCCCATTCCCTCTCATAGAGAGGCCTGAGTCCTAACAGTAGGGACACAATGACACAAAATTACAAGGCCAATAATGCTAATTGGATAAATTAACTACATATTTTGCTTGATCACTATTTCACCTTATGAAAAGGGACGATATGGTCGACGATGAAGCGTGCTTACCTAGAAGTAACCTATTCACTCTTAACTTAAAGATCCCCAACTTTCAAAGAGACTGACCTCGGAGTTTGATTTGATATTTTCATCTCAGTTATAACCAATTTGCTGAATAAATATAATTTAATAAAACTCACCCAGCAGGAGGCACAAGAGGTATATTATTCGCCAGCGCAAAACCAACGGGAAATATACAGGGCGATCTCTGATGATAACAGAACCAGTCAGCACCTGACGCATCAGCAGGGTAACAGTCTATCCTGATCATCATGTACCCTTCATTCAATATCTGCATCACTGTAGCGGCACAAACAGCTGAGAGATTTAAAGGATCGATTGCTTCAAGCTTCATTCCCTCCGCGAAGAGAGGAGGTTCATTGCTCGGGTATTTATAGAACATGTCAGGAGTACTGTCATTAGGTATAAGCCGTCCTGCAGCCACTCTTTGGCAGTAACTTTGAGGGGCGTCCAAGGGATGTCCGATTCTAAAAGCCCAGCCCACAGGATGTATGAGTGGAGAGTCTTCATGGCACCAGAAACCGTTGTCTTCTGGCACGCTGTCGTAGTACTTCACGTGTAAACGTTTTCCTATGATTTCGCACACTGTAGCTACCTGGAATGTAAAAGAACTATGCATGTAGGTATTTTTGTGTTATTTCGACTATAGGGGTATTCTGAATATCGCAACACAATACAAAACACTCTTAGGGCCTGTGCACACCGCGTTTGGTGATGTGCACAGGCCCTTAGACCGTATTCTAGAAAATTACTATAGCAATTCTTAAAAACAGAAACTTTAGGCTTTAGGTGCGCTTTCGAAGGTAAATGAAGTTGTAAAAATTTCAACAAACTCCCACTCTCAGTAAATTGATTGTTTGTACAGGTTAATACGAGTCCTGCAAGATTTAATAAAAGATTCACAATATCTATTCTATGTATAGAAAAAATAATATTATACCTTAACTTGAGAGATCCTATTTTTATCAACGACTTCCATGATTGAGCCAATAGAAAACCTAGATACAATACTATCATTCAACTTAGTGTAGAAATTGGCGGGCAGTGTCCTTGCACCTGTTAGCTGCTTCACAAGGAATCTGGAAATAACATGCAGTTACGTGATTAAATGTATTTATTTGATACACATAAAATATAATTTTATTACATGGCGTTAATCAGAACTTTAAAGATATTTTGGCCAACGCCGGGCGTATAAATATTGTTTACAAAAGTTGATTGTAACAGTTGAATAAATATATCTTTATTAGTGGTTCCGACGAGAGACATTATCCTGCCCGAAAACTTTTCGTCAGAGAAAAAAAAATTGATTAACTGATTGCAGCGCCATCGTCCAGGTTTATTGGCAAACACAACCAGAGAGCAATCAGGCATAGGACCAACGTCTTTACATGCTTTCCGAGGTAAATGGGTGTCACAAGGCTAACTGTTCGCTACGACAGAAAAATTTCGAATGAAAAAAACCTACTGCCCTTATTGCCCAATCTAGGAATACACCCAAAACCAGCTAAGCAGTGGAGCGACCACGAGCCTAAAGAAGGCAGTTCAAATATGAGCAAATAATTGTCTGTGAAACCACTAATAAATTAAGCTATTATATTTCCTCCGTGCCTCTGAAAGCACGTTAAGCCGTAGGTCTCGGCTGTCATTTGTAGATCTTTGTCAGTTGTTACGGATAGTCAGAAGCCAGTAAATCTGACGCCAGTCTTGCCATGAAGTACCATGTTACCCCAGTTAATGGGTTGTGGAGGTAGGTAGCCGCTCTTCGTAAAATACTGGTATTCAGTTAAATCCGGCTTGACTGGAAGCCGACCCCAATATAGTTGGGAAAAGGCTAGGCAGATGATAGGACACCATTAGCTTTGGCTGAAGAGACATCACGGCGTCCTCACGTATGCATGACGCAGGTTTTCACCGGTCATGGTAAATTCGGGTGGTCCCTGCATCGGGTGTCACCATTGTAATGACCGCCCGGAGGACACGGTGAAGGTGTACCCCGCTTGGGCGGAGCATCGCCGTGTCCTCGTGCGATCGGCGACAGCGAACTTTCGCGGAACGAGGAGGAATGGCTGGCGATCGCCTCCTTCTGCGAAGCAATAATGCTAGCGAAGGGCCATGCTCTCGCGCTTTTGGTGAACCAGCCACCGTAGGCGTAGGCTTGCGGGTGACGAGTAATGGGTAACTTGCCGTTCGGCCGTCCGGTAACCGGACCGAGCCCAAGTCGTCGACGGCGCGTAGTGTTCCACACGCGCCTCAAAGAGGTCAGCAAACCGTAGGGGCCCAGCAGGGTTGTTTATTAACAATTATGAACTCACCTTTTCCAATCAGTATATTTATCTTCAATACTACGAGGAGGTATAAGAGGTTTACCCCTAGTTGCACACCAACCCACAGGATGAACTTCTGAGCAGCAAAGATTGACCCAAAAGTCTTTAGAATCGTCACTGCCAAAGCCTTCATAGCGAAACAGACCCATGTAGCCTTTCACCTGCAAAAATATATTGATTTATTATTTATTTAAACTTTATGTACAGTGGTGGTTCATAGGCGGATTATACTATAGAAACTACTAGTTCAATCAAATATTGTGTTAACAAAAACTGAAACAAAATATGGATTAACCCGTTGGATGTCAGAGTGTAGATCTATACGAGACACAATGGCTATTTAACTGTATCTCTAATTATTGTATATGAAAGGTTAAATCTGATTCATCCTACTGGCTACCTTCAAAGTAACTGTTCATTTAATAAATTTATAAACAAACTAGCTTCTACCAGTGACTTCACTCGCATAAAAGTAGGTTTCTCTGTACAAACTTTGGACCTCAAAATTCAGTAAGTTAGAAATCTGATGGGAGTGAAAACTGTAAAATAACAAAATAAATTATTATGTCATAACTCTCTAGTTAATTAGCAAATTGAGTTATCTGATCTCCAATGTTGTACTAGGAATGCAATTGATTTTCGCATGTGCTGAAAAAAAAAACACATCTTGTTTATTTATAGGCAAAATATTTTTTTTTATGCATATTAAGTTACATTATAATACCTTTAACAAAAATGCAATATTTTCTTTAAATTTTTTGTTTTCTATACATATTTGCCTGTCTGTTTGTTTCAGATAATCTCCAAAACAATTGGTCCCATTTTGGTGGAACTTTCAGCAATAAATAGCTGATGTTATAAGTAATACCTTTAGCTTCTTTTTAAATTCCCATGCTAATGGAACATTCATGGTGGATTAAGGGGGGACTTTTCCAAAATTGATAAACAGATATTGATGGGACTTTTAGATTGCTTTGATATGTATAAAAGAACTAATAATTTTGGCCCCAAAAAAGAGGTAACAGCTAATTATCATATTATAGAATCTAAATCTATACAAAATTGACTATGTACTAAGCTACAAAATGTTGCCCAGATATATTTATTCAAGGACACCTGAGCTTGAAAAATAAATAATAAGGACTAGTGCCAAAACAACAAAGTTGCAGGCAGATTTTAACAATAAAAGACTACTTACTTTTAACACTGTAGCTACCCAAAAATAGTCACTCAGCTTATCATTGGTATTCTCAATGTCAGTATTTTTGACTTCCACTTTCATGCCTTCAAATGTGCTGTCCCACATGTCATGCAGGGGAGCATGCTTGAACAAGCTCACTGGTGCAGCCAGGAAGTCACAGCCAAACAACTCGTCCTTCCATTCATAACTGTTGGCTACTACTGCAGCCGATTGTTTTATAGGTCCAGCCTAAAAATAAAATTGTATGTTATGTCATTATTTATTATCTGTAATATTGTTTGTTTTTTTTGTTTCCCTCTCGTAGAGAGACCTGAGTCCCAGCAGTGGGAACATTATAAGGCTGATGCTATGCTATGCTGATATTGTTTAAAAAAAAACAACTCAACTCAGTAATAGGTTTATTGTAATGAGCCTACTGTTATGGGATTCACTTGGACATTGTCCTTATATGTATATTTAATGGACTTTTCATTCTAAGATCCAGGTTTTTTAATCTTTGACGAGCCCAAATATGTAAACAATACTATAATGTTATTTTTTTACACTGTTGACAGTCAGCTGACACAAAGTAGAAGTGAAGAAAGGACTTATTATGGCAGAATAATAATAGCCTTAATAACTAGTATTTGTTTACCTGCAAATCATTCAATGAAGTTTGCCAGTGCTGCAGCTGAGGCAGCGGCTCCAACGGAATCATACCCGCCATGTGTTCGGCACCTTCCATCAGTCTGAACCTCCAATTACACTGTCGTCTTCTCGCGTTACTCGCGTTGCATCTAAGCGAACAAAACTTATTGTTTCTTGGGTAGAACTGTCCCCGACGACCGACGCGACCACACAATTCGCATATTGCTGCAATAAAACCACTAAGTAATTGATCTTTACACTCGATATTATGATTACCTGTAGAGGTACTCACCGAAACTGTCTTTTTCTAGTGGTATTATTGAAAGATCGTCCGTAGTATTTGTATCGTCAGTTTGATCAGAAGAATTACTTATATTTGCGACATTACCGGCATTGTAAAGAGCCATATTTCAAATAAACTCTCGATATTGCTGTCGAATGTCGTCGCCGTCAACACTTCAATACACATGACTAAAATTACGCAAAGTTTGGATACGTATTAATTATTATCCATATCATATCAATGTTACGACAAATGTTCTAATTAAGTTAACCTTAGTTATATAACATTTGTTTTCTCATAGAATATCGAACAAAATAAAAATTCGTTTTGCATACACAACATTACTTGAAGTTGCTTGCTTGATTGCTTGCTTGCCTTGCTGAAATTGCTCAATACACAGACAAAATAGACCAAATATTATCAGTGTTGCCATTGGCCCAGTGTACTGAGCTCTTTAAAGGCTTGCGTCCACTATGTCGAGGGTGAAGCAGAAGTAAAACAAATTACATAATTCACCTCCTAAAAAATGAAACTGAAACTGCATCCATTAGATACGAACCAAAACGCACCAAATCAAATCAACTGCGTGCATTGCGTTTGAAGTACACCGTTTCATTTTTTCTCCTCGCCATTTCCTTAGTTACCATTTTTTTTTTGTTGTTTATCACGCATAACTTATGACGAATTAACGAAAAAATGACTTAAGTTCTTCTCAAATATACGCGAACTTAGGAAGAAATGTTGTTAAAATTCGATTTTCTATTCAACGCTTTGATTTGACTTTTAACATAGCGGCTTAATTGTGTTAGCCTTTAGTAGATTAATCGTATAGATTTATGCAAATAGTTGGATGTTGCTACATCCTTACGAGTTCCGCGATGAAATAATATTGATTGATTATTATTTGATAGTTCTACAATCTGAATCTACTGTGCGCTGGCCGGCCATTTGCTAGTTGATTTGTTTAAAATTGGTGAATCTTAACAAATTCGAAGGCGAAAGAGTGTCAGAGTGATACAATCTGGAAAGTGGAAAAGGTTTGATAAAATTCTTATTAGAAAAGAAGAATTACTTGAGTTTTTTTACCTCTAAATGGCCTGTTTTGATATATTATACATAGAAAACAGATTTGAACGTGTTAAATTAGTTTAGGATACGTAATCAAATACTCAAAATACACTTACACTACGCTCACAATACACTCGATCGTAGTTTTGTGGACATCAGGCCCGATAAAATACAAAATATAATATAATAATATTATGGTTGAAAAATGCAACATGTCGTTGGTTTTATAAACAAAATGTTATCAAGATTTCATTTTAAAATGTCGCATTTCCATTCTTCATAGTTAAAATCTTCTACACGTCCTTTCTTCATTATTTAGCCCAGTATTACAGTCGCCCCTACCATACGCCATTTCATGTTAGGCGTTAGCTGTAACTTGTAAGGGTCGTAAGTTGGGCGTATGTTTTTTCATAATAATTTTGTCTTTTTGAGAGAAAATAAATAACTCTGTAGTATGTATGTAGTAAGTATTGTTGCAATTAGACCAAACAGAACCTGGTCATTGGGTCAACTTGACTGTAGGATCCTAAAAGAGATAATTGGATATTTATATAATTTTACTGTTGGTTCAATTACTGGACCATGGCATTATTTGGACACCTGTTTTCATGTCCTTCAGATATTTTTGATGATCAATTCACTGCCAGGCTCCATTTTGAGAACCTTGGTTTTGAAACCACCTTGGTTGCAAACTAACTACCAGAATTGTATTTGAAGGTCATGACAGCAGATTTCAACTATGCAGACAGACATATTGAAAAAAAGGAGTAACTAAAACACCCACTCAATCTCAAGTACATCATTATGTGTGTTCTTCTCCAAAAAAATACAATAAACTTATATATAGGCGAGTCTGAAGTTAGCCTCTGCAAATTTTGGTGCTTGAAAACTCGTACACAAATAAAGGATTTAAAAAAAATAAATGTAATTTGTAGTTGTTATTGCTGTTCAAATTTGTATCAATGTCTATAAATAGAATGCAGCATCCTTTCATCACATAAAACCTTAAATATTCCAACTCAAGACTCGGAACAAGCTATCTCAGTATTAGTGAATAGAAAGATTAAACATGTAGAAAAAGCATTTGATACATTACCAACAGATGGTTCTATAGTATCAATAATGAATGAGACGAACCAAATGATAGTGAAAGTAATATTTAATTTTTTTTTAACAACAAATAACGTTGCAAGGTCACTATGGCCACAGTCAGATTAATATTAATTTAAAGAAAAGTACAACACTGTGTGGAATCTCATCTACAGCTATGCTCAAAGCAAGTTTAATAAACTTTTATAATTTATCATTGATTTTGCTATGTAATATTTTTACATAAATATGTATAAAAATAGTAATGTAAATACAATCTTACTAAAAGTACATAAAATAAATGAAGATTGTCGCTAGACTAAAAAATTAAAATAAGTGGCAACACTGGTATAGGGGAATCCATGTACTTTCAGAACACTACAATCTAGAAGTTTCTGACATCATTCTGCGTTTGATGTTGTGTTGTTAAAATTATCACAGACATTCAATCTGAAGCTGCCACTGCTTAACGTTGCACGTGTTTGAAGTTCATATTTAAATTGTTCGAATCATTCATATTCAGTTTAGTTTTGTGTTTACAGATTATAACCATCAGTGAGAAGTTTCTAAAATGCCGAAACCATGTAAGTAAACTAGGAAATATTATATTATTGATTGAAATTTTAGAGTGCTTTTGTCTTTAGGTAAGCAGTGAAATTAATATTACATTTGGAAAACAATAAGTTGCATTGTTTTTCTACTGATTCATGGACATAAAACTGCATACATTGCATATTTACTGATGTTTGACCTACTTAGCTAAAACTATTATTTCGAAGTTCTTTCCAATATTTTATTGCTTGTATTGAATTCAGTTTTAATTATCACAAACAGTGATACTTAAAACTGAATTCTTTGTTTGAAAATGCAGTAAGAAACTGTAGTAAAGATAGAAATTATGATGCAACTTTAGTGCAATAGCCTAGTTGGCTCATTCAAATTTATCTTGAAAAAGTTTGATAATGATTATGATTTTTAGAATTTTACCGAAGGGAACCTACTTATAATATTTTACCATTTTCAAGGGTAATCAATATTTGTATTGTGGTTTGCTAACCACAGCTGGCCTATGATGCAATGTTGGAACAAGTTATACAGCCTGAGTTTTGGTGCATTTTTAGAATGTTTTTTTCTTGGAATGACTAGGCAGTGAACCTTTATTTTAACCAGTTCTTAAATTTTATAATATGGTTATTGAGCTTGGTCAACATACTTAATTATTGGACTATTTTCAATTCTGCAATTGGGTTTCAATACTAAAAGCAATTTTTTTAGTTAGACTTTTGTTGATAGAAAAATTTGAAGAAAGTCAGTGCGTGGAAGCTGTTCTTTAGTGAATGTTACAAACATCAGAATCAGTTGAAAAGACATGTTCAGCTTCGACACTACTATGCGGTTATTGTTTTTAAATATTACCTGGTATTTTGGAAGATGCAGCGTCGGATGGCTTCCCACAAGGTGGACCGATGACCTGACGAGGGTCGCGGGAATTCGACTCTTGGGGGAGGCCTATGACCAGCAGTGAACATCTTTCGGCCGAGATGATGAAGATGATGACCTGATATTTCATGAATGGGGTCGCAGGAATCTGATGGATGTGAGACGCACATGACCGGTCGTTGTGGCGACACTTGGGGGAGGCCTTTATCCAGCAGTGGACGTCTTTCGGCTGACCTTCAAATCGAAGCAATTGCGCGATGCAAGATGCGGAGTTCTTATATATGTGACGCCATATGTATATTGCTACAAAACTACATACTACGAATGTTTTACTTTTATTGAATCATTTGATTAATAAAGTTAGTTCATTGACTACAACGTCATTACTTCAAAGACAAAGTGACTCATGCAGTGATTTAAATTTGAACCGTCGCATCATAGTTAACTGATCTACCTAATCAAAGGAAAAATATTGGCAGCTACTGGTCAATAATTTCGACTACTATTCTAATGTCCAGTTAGCTGAGTGGTTAAGCAAATATGTAGTTGTAACCTATCCAACTCCCCTTCCCTCCTCCCGCCACCCCTTTGTCTGCCTGTTGCTACGACACATTTGGCTGTCTACGGTGGAAGCAGGTAGATGTCTCAACGAGCCTAAACTCAAATAGGCTACATTTAGAGATTGAGGACACCTCAATCTCACCTTTATGTTCATCTGGGGGGAACATGTGGTATTCTTAAAGGTTGACACCGAGTCCCCCCCAGAGCGAAGGCAACGAAGGAACGGAGTAGGGGTTTAGTCAGTAAGTCTGACACGCCCTCCCGCTCCGCCCAAGAGCGGGAGAAGTCATTCTGATGATTCCCCTACCTGAAAAAAAAAAACCTTTATGTTCATAAAATTTTTGAATTAGAAAAGATGACGAGGATCGAACCTACAACATTTTTAAACTTACTACTTACTAAGTAGATATGTAATTAATTTCATGAAGATAACGAAATGTGGCACTTCAATCCTTATGAACAAAAAATAGGACTGATAAGGCCGCCAATTGTACGTTATTTTTTACTATACGGTTTCCTTTTATATTATTGTAATCTTGGTGTACAATAAAGTATAAATAAATAATGTAAAATTATATAAATAAAAAACTGTGATTGCGCTTTATGCTACATTTTGAAGACATGTCATCAACAACTTATATTATTAATTATTATTAGATATCGGAACTGTTCTGTTCTGCTGTACATTTTTACCACGGATTTCGCGTTACCGTCCACCGTCAAACATTAGCCAATCAAATTTATAATTTAAAAAAATTTACAATGCAGGATTTGTATTATTTACAGCTGAAAATTTTCTTATATTATCAAATGACATTTTGTAATTTATTCAACAGCAAAGAAGAAAGGAAAAAAGGAGACTCCAAAAGAGGAGGCTTCAACAAGTAGTGTGATTCATGAAGACCCGCCTCCCGCACCATCAGAATGTGACGTAGAAGATGACTCAGGTCTCACGGGAGCTGCCCGTAAGAAAAAGGAGAAGAAAGAGAAGAAGGAAAAAGCTTTACAGGCATTGCAAGCTCTACAGGCTTCACGAAAACCATCTTCGTTATCCGAATCTACAACTAAATCCGAATCAGAAACTCCTTCAGAACAACTATCTAGAGCTCAATCTGAAGCTCCTTCTGAACCATCAGTTGAGGTACAGCCACAACCACAGCCACCATCTGACGTTCCTCCCGAAAAACCAGTAGAACCTGCTAAGCCCAAAGAAGAACCAGCTAAGCCCAAAGTAGAGCCGAGCGCTGAAGAAGAAGAGAGTGGTTTAGGTCTGACAGGGGCAAACAGGAAAAGGAGGCCCCGCAAGAAGAAGGGTGATGCTCCGCCAGCTGCAAGCCAGTCGGTGTCGAGCCCGCAGGATGTGCAAGCTGTAACAGAAGACGTAGCGGCACTGTCTTTAGCAAGCCCAACTACCCCAGTTACTTCGCCTACGTCAGGTTCAGCACAAGCTCCTGTATTAGTGCAAATGACAGAACCTGCTAGAGCTGCGCCACCGGGACCTTGGAATAGAGGTGCTGGTAGAGGACAAAGCTGGGCTACTGGTCCGCCCCCTGGCATGACAGCCGCGCAAGCGCCGCCCCAGCAATTGCGGCCCCCACAAATGGGGCCTCCGCAAATGCGGCCTACTCCAACGGCGAGTTCGCAAATGCGTCCCACTCCAACTCCCACTGCGCAACCTAGTTCAAGTTTCGGCCAACAAGAAGCATATTATCCTACTCGGCCCCCGAAGTCTCTAGAACCCGTGTTGTGCCGTTACAAGATACCTCACAAAATTCCTGGTGGTGTGGTTAGTGCCAGACACATAAGAGTACTGGTTAATTATTTGGAAATGGAGTTTAAATCTCTTAAAATAGTAAGTATTTCTTCTCATTACGGAATATGCAGTTATTGAGTACGATTGCTGAAGTTTACAGTCAGAGTTTAAAATCGAACATTTGACAATGCTCATTGCATTTCATTTTATTTTATCTCTTTTAGTTGCAATTTTTACTTGAACTTAAGATACCTAATATACAAC
The DNA here is from genome assembly GCA_030763345.1 of Mythimna separata. Classification (NCBI taxonomy): domain Eukaryota; kingdom Metazoa; phylum Arthropoda; class Insecta; order Lepidoptera; family Noctuidae; genus Mythimna; species Mythimna separata. The sequence continues at coordinate 14,465,843 of CM061180.1, forward strand.
TTGTTGCATAATAAACGCACCAGAAAAAAGTATATTCAGAATCGGCTACTGAATTGATTTCAGATATTTTTAAAGTAGGTAATTATGTTAAATTAACATAATTCTTGAGTACCTATTTAAGGATAAAGAAAAGCACCCATATGATATTTTTTTGATAAATCTTAATTGCATCACTAGAGTGTTTGTGTGTGCATAGATACCACTACCGACGCGCTAATGTCGATTTCCATGTTATTTGCCTACAACTAGGGTATCTAACTAAAAAAAAAACTACCGAAGTGCATTGAAATAAATCAGTACTTGAATTATGATTGTGACTTAAATTTCTAATTGGGGTGTATATGGAAGTGCATTATTTCAGTAACATTTTGTATATTGCCTGGATCTACTTTTTTAGCTTTGTAAATCGAATCGTATAAAATTTCGATTCTATATTTAAATGTTTTTCGTCTTTGCAGTCTCGGTATGATGTGAGTTTTACTCCCGATAGACCGAAGAGGATGTTGCCAGAAGTATTTGCAATTGTGAAAAATAAATTTTTCCCTAAGGAATTAATTGCATTTGATCAGATGAAGAATTGTTATTCATTGAATCCACTTCAGAATGTGTCATCAACGGAGCGTTTCAATACAACTGTAAGTATTGTTTTATTACGTGCTTTTTTATTTCTAGGGTTCCGTACCAGAAAAGGAAAAACGGAACCCTTATAGGATCACATTGTTGTGCGTCTGTCTGTCAAGACCGTTTATCGCGCGAATGCGTGGAGGTATCCATTTGAAATTAAAACTATATACCCAAGTCCCTGCGGTCCCTTTAAGCTGTGAGAAAACAAACTTCTAAATTAACGGAAAAAATACATTCGGCCGCTTACGTCGTAAAAACATATATTTTGACACTCTCAAAAGAATTAAATTAAATCCAAAACTAAATTTGTAGTTATGTCACAAAAAATTGCGATTCGAAAAATCTTCTAGATTCTTTTCGGGAAATTAACTGTTTTCATGGATAAGTTGGTATGGAACGCTCAGGGCGCGAGTCCGACTCGCAGTAGCCCGGTTTTTGGGCTGCCCTTACAAAAATCTCAATAATGTGGATTTTCAGTAAGACTTGTTTATTTCAGGTTGAGATATTGGACCAGAATGGAAGGCCCATGAACTTTGATGTGTCAATGAAAGCGACTGGTATTGTCGATCTCGAAAACATAAGGCGGTAAGATCTTCAATATTTAATTATATAATTATTTTTATTATATTTAGCGCCTGTTTTACCACCTATGATTAAGTTTCCGATATCTTACTTGGAAGATAATTTCATAGAAATTCCGTTTCATTTTTGAATTTATTCAGAAAGTAGTGGCTACTCGGACATTGTGAAACAGGCCCTTAACGTTTGAATCCCCAACCGGTCCTATGAGACCGCGCTGTTATTGTTTTACTATTGTGTCTCGTTTCGCGGGTATCTGAGTAATTAATGTAGTTTAAGTAATTTAATTTAACCTTATTTAACTATGGGTATTCCTAGCCTGAAATAAATGAATTGATTATAATTATTTCTATGTTCACAATGTTTTCAAAATACTCGGAAAAATTACTTTAAATCGCAACTAACAACTATTTGTGTTTCCGAACAAATTCCAACTTAATTTATACATAAGTAAAGTTGATATTCGTTTTTTTTTTCATATTGTAGCTATATGGTAACCCGAGGTACGTCCCTGTGCCACCCTACTGAAGAAATCCAATGCATTGACGTAATTCTTCGCCAGGGGGCTCTGGAGTCATATGTCAAGGTATGTATTCTTGGATGGTAGAAATAACAGCCATTACTTCGTGGAAATTTAGAAAGATAAAGTTTCAATAACATTCCTGAACATATTTTTTGAAATTGGTACTTGATTATCATTTAAAAATTTTGCATTATATTGGCCATAGTGAACTCAGGTTTCAAACTGAACAATGTATATTATTAAACTAGCTATCCCCCGCGTTTTCACCCGCTTCTTTATTTACTTCACTTCTATTGGTCAGCGTGAGCTTGCGCGATGTTATATTATGTAGGTATAGCTTCCAATTTAAATTGATAAATGGGCTGTTCAACACTACAGGATGTTTTCAATTCGAATCAATTGTTCTTGAGATTTATTACGTTCAACCAATCAGACTCTTCAGATTTATAGTATTTACTGGCTTCTGTCGGCAGATTCGCTCGCGTGAAAATGGGTTTCTGTATACAAACTAGTTCGCTTTGGGGGTGAATTTTGGGAAATCCTTTCTTAGAGACGTGTACGTCTACGGTCTACGTCATAATAGGAATCTGTGCAAAATTTCACACTTTTAGTCCCAATAGTTTCGGCTATGTCAGTCAGTTTTCTGCTTTTATACAATTTGGATATGACAATACGACAATAAATGAAAACACTGGCAATATTCGTCATTATGAACATTACTTTCTTTTTCTTTTACTTTTACATCCCACACATTACTTTTAGTATGGGATAAAATTCTGAAATTGCGAAAAAAAATTTAGCTGTCCCGTACATTTTGTCGAATTATGGAAACGTATGAGAAACCGGAATTTTTTTTCGGGATTTCAGGTTTGATCCCATACTAAAAGTTATTCATATTGATGAGTATTGCCAGTGTTTTCGTTTATCGTCGTAATGTCATATCCACATTGTATATATAAATTAAGCGTCTAGAAACGTGACATTTCGGACAAAGCTTCCTTTTATGACGTAGGCGAGCACTAAGAGCGGATATTCCAAAATTTGCTCTCTAAATGTATAAAACGAGGGTCCAAAGTATGGAGAAACCTAATTTCATGTGGGTTGGCTGGCAGAAACTAGTAACAAATAATTTGTAAGTTATGAGATTCGGCTGATCCTTATTCCAACACTAATTTAACGCAACTTAAAATAATTTTATACAAGGACGTTCTGGGTTCGAAAGCAAATCCTAGCTTTTTTCATTAGGTTTGGCGGTGTATAAAAAACCGCGCTTCCGTTTACGTTTATAACTGGACTAGATGTTATGCGTTTTAGCCCACCAACTGGTTCGTGCCTTCGACTAGCGCTGTCTTACGGCCGAACCCAATAACCTATCTATCTCCAGTTTTGGCATACTGGAGATAGTAATACAAATGATAAAATACAAAAATTATACATGTTTCATGATAGGTTATTGGTGTCGGCTGTAAATAGACAAACTAGTGCAGCCTCGTTTATTTATCCCTTTTCTTTTTCGGCAAATAATAGAATTTAGCAACTCAATAATTATCCTGTATCATTCGTAGGCTGGTCGACAATTCTTCAAGCGTCCTTCAAATCCCGTTGACTTGGGCTACGGCTATGAAATGTGGACTGGTTTGTTCCAATCGGCTATTTTTACAAGCAAGGCTTTTATCAACATTGATGGTGAGTGCAGTTTGTTCTGATGACAAAATTGGAAGTATTCCTGTTACGGAAACAAGTTTTCGGCACCCTGGTATAGGTAGTAATCAATACAAAATCATCAATCTAGTCTTTTCCCAACTATATTGGGGTCGGCTTCCAGTCAAGCCGGATTTAGCTGAATACCAGTATTTTACGAGGAGCGGCTGCCTACCAGACCTCCACAACCCATTAACTGGGGCAACACGGTAATTCATGGCAAGACTAGAGTCAGATTTACTGACTTCTGACTATCCGTAACGACTGCCAAAGATCTACAAATGACAGCCGGGACCAACGGCTTAACGTGCTTTCCGGTATACAAAATACCAATCCAATTGGTGCCGAAACGAGAATAGCTTGCTTGCCGAAACAGGAATACTTCAAAAATTGTATTTTATTTAGGATTTTTTTTATATTGACTTGTAAACAATAAATTTCATATTTCAGTTGCTCACAAGGGTTTTCCTAAGCATCAGCTTTTGCTAGACTCTCTCGTAAACGATTTTAAACTGGACCCTGGTCGCCAAGTGGAGAGCCAACGTGGTGGAGAATATTTCATATCCTTCGTAAAAGGTCTTAAGGTAAGTAACAGTAACAATAGTAACTTGTTTGAGTTTCTGTGTGTTTGTCTTGACCATAGTTTTACAACCTTTTATGAACTACTGCCCCCTTTTACAGGAAAACAAAATTCCAACACCCCCTTAACATATTATTTTATGATACCTATTTTATATATCTATTAATTATCAATTAAAAATTATAACTTAAAAAATAATTATCTCTTTAATCGAGCTACTTGTGGTTGTTGTCATTTGACTTGGACTTACTATCGCCCCCCACGAAAAGCTCCAGTGCCCACTAGGGGGCGGTGCCACCACCGTTAGGAATCTATGGTCTTCGACATGAAACATACACACTCACCCACACTCACATACATCACACAAACACACACACACACTCAACATTCGTTTGATACTCTTATAAAATGATACACATACGACGTGCGAATGAAAATGTAAATATTGCACCTAACTATATTAGGTATCGCCCGCTTTTTCATGTAAAATAGAGAATTGACTCGAAAAAGAGATACTTATTTCGAAACTTATGTTTCATGATTCAATTTTACAAATACATCATTTTTGAGTTGCCTCCGTACGATATAAACAGTTGCAAATCGCCTTCTTCCGAGTGTCGGTGCAGTGTTGGCCCCCACGGAAGTGTGAGACTTGCAACTTAGGTTAGTACTTTAAATTGAACGCACTGAATTGAATGATTGATGGTAGGGGCGCAATGGTTAAGCGATTAGCTGCTGCGATCACCGCACGAAATATTTATATATGGCCTATAGATAGATAGGTGTTCCGGGTTTAGTTGTCTTGTGTATGTGAATTTACGTGTTTGTGAGCGCACCAAAGATACAGGAGTAATTCCTATACTCCGTCGGTTTAGGTAGTTAACTAAAGGTAAACAATCTTGGTATGTCTTTTTATATTAAAGAGGTCGTATATAATATACACAAAGATTATTTAAATTTAGTTTATTAGCTAACATCGATTTAGGTAAATACCTATGTGCAAAGATTTTTACATACAATTTTTAGACAACTTTTAGATAAAAAGACATGCCAAGATTGTTTACCTTTAGTTAACTACCTAAACCGACGGAGTATAGTGTGGGGCAACGTTGGTTTGACACGCTGAGTTACTCTTCTCTCTCTAATCTTTTTGGTATCACACAAAGGCACTTATAGCGCATTTTTATTTAAACAGTTGTTCTGTATGCTGACTGATTGAGCTATGTGGCGATTAAATTTAATTTTTTAATTAAATAAAAATTAAAAGAGCTCACTGGCAAGCTAAATACCAGATGATTTTTTTCTTTTACCCGTACCAATACGAGTTACAAAGGAGGTATTAAATAAGGCACATTTTAGAGAGAGAGAGAGAGAGAGAGAGAGATAACTGCTTGGGTCATTCTTTTTTTTACCGGCAAACGCTTGTGCCTGGAAAAATAATGTAAATATCGTTTTTACGCATGAATGTTTGTTAGTAAAACGTTTATAGGTATAAATAATTAGTAATGTTTTTTTTTAATTGGCTTGGTACAGTAGACGTCATGAAACACATGTGACTAAAAGAGTTATGAGGTTACATATGGATGGATGGATAGGGAGAGGAAAGCCAAAGAAAAGAGTGAGAAGTGATATGAAAGAGAAGGGAGTTAGATAGCGTGACCAGTAACAGGAAAGAATGGAAGAAAAGAAAACGGGTTGCGCCGACCCTATATAAAACGGGACGAGGGCAGAAAGATTATGATGACAGTAGACAACACTCACACACATACTCACACACAAACACACACATACACACACACACTCCCATTTATGGTATGTTATTATTTCAGGTGGTAGCAACCTTGGTCGGTGACTCGCCTACCGCGGGCCATCGCCGTGAATTTGTTTGCAACGCCATGGTAGGCCCTCCCCATGAGTTGACATTCACAATTAATGAAAAAGATGGTCGCTCACGACTCATTACAGTTTCTGATTACTTTGCTAACGAGAAGTGATACAAGTAAGTGCAAACTTTTTGTATTTATTACTATATATATTTTGCTTAAATATTAGAAAAACGATGGTTAGTAGGTCAACCTACTGGTATTTTGAGTCAGCTGTAAGTGTCACACGGAAGTCTGGCCTTGAGTAATGACGCACTAGGCGCCACCATAATCGATAGGGTTTATGTATCTGAATTCTGCTATTTTTCTAGCAGTATTGCCTTTAAGTAACCCTTTTCTATGTCGTCTTAGCTATTTTCATTTTATTCAACTATTTTGCTTAAATATTAGAAAAACGAAGGTTAGTAGGTCAACCTACTGGAATTTTGAGTCAGCTGTAAGTGTCACACGGTAGTCTTGAAGGCCTTGAGTAATGACGCACTAGACGCCACCATAATCGATATTCGGATTATCGATATTGCCTTGAAGTAACCCTTTTCTATGTCGTCTTAGCTGTTCTTTTAAATTCAGTCCCTGCCTGCAAAATCGTTGCAAATCCTCCGTCTATTTTACAGCAGGTTCTCAGCTAAAAACCAGTGCTTGTTGTCATACGTCTTGAAATAGCTGTCCTGTAGTAGTAGGATATTTAACTTATTTTTTTAAACTACATTACTTAAAACCTTCAGAAAATGTAGGGCATTAAATATAATATTTAAATACGTATAAAGATATGGCAGAACTACGCATTTTAAACAGAGACAGTGGTATCGCGCCATTTTGTACAAACAAGTTCATGTGTTATACAATTTTGATAGTAGACATTGTACTGATGTTGATTTTTGTATTGTGTCCGTTCCAAATAAAATGTTTAATCTTCATAAAGAGTTTTTTAAGAATAATTAATTTATGGATGGTTATTTTTCAGGCTCAGATACCCAAAACTGAATTGCTTGTGGGTTGGCTCCAAGGATAGAAATATTTACTTCCCTCTGGAATTGCTACATGTTGCTGAAGGACAGGTATGTTGTTATTTATTGTATTTCTGTACTATTTGTTTATTATGTTGTGTTGTTGCCGTTGTTTTATATTGCTATACAATTCTATGCTATTCTATTTTACATTTTTTGATTTTGTTGGTAAGTACTCATTTAATTAAAATCTTTTCTATTGCAGGCCTTAGCTAGACAGTTGAATGACTTCCAAGTATCGAACATGGTGAGGGAAGCAGCTACTCCGCCCGATGAGCGTTTGAAGAAAATTACTGAAACTATTTCCCATGTAAGTAAACTGTACTTCTTAATCATTTGCTAAGCTCTCATATTTACCCCTGGATATTTGAATTAACACTCCTAGGTTGACTGGTAGAGAATGCCTATGGCATTGAGCCCGCTTTTGTACATTGTGTTGCATAAAGTCTAAATAAATAAATAAATAAAAATCCACTACCGTAACGACTGTGACAGGTCTGCAAATTACAGTCACAACTAAAGACTTCACGTAGGTACTTTACTAGGCGCAGAGGAATCTCAACATGTTAAGATGGTCACCTATCCATAGATCTCGACCAGTGTTGCTTAACCGATGAGTTCGACCCATGCGGCTATAAGTTCGCCAGAAGCTCTTCCTGGTTTTGAATAATAAGACAGGTCTGCAAATTACAGTCACAACTAAAGACTTCACGTACTTTACTAGGCGCAGAGGAATCTCAACATGTTAAGATGGTCACCTATCCATAGATCTCGACCAGTGTTGCTTAACCGATGAGTTCGACCCATGCGGCTATAAGTTCGCCAGAAGCTCTTCCTGGTTTTGAATAATAAAATTATTTAATTTGGTACTTTAATTGTCTTTTTCCCCAACCACATGCTATATTTTTTTTTTTCGTTTCATAGATGAAGTATTCCCAAAACCGAGACTTCAAGCGGTTCGGTTTGGATATCGCCGACAAATTTTACACTGTCAAGGCGAAAGTTTTGGATCCACCTGTTTTGGACATTGGAAATGGAAAAGTTAAGCCCAGGTATGTTGCATATTATCTTCTTGGAGATTCAAGTGATTTTTGGAAGTTCCATACAGCGTTTGAGCTACTACTAAACCGGTCGTATCAGGTGTGACCTTATCAAGAAAGCGTATTACAAGGTCAAAGACTATGTTGAAGACACACTAGTTCGGTAATGACTGCTTCTGCACAGTCAGCATATGGCTCTCATCACCGTGTAAACGTCTTACTACTACATTCGACTCGCTTTAAAGTATCAGCTATAAAATGAATGTCTGTTCTAGGAACGGACAGTGGCAAGCTCAGCGTCTCTTGAAGCCGGAAACACTTCAACACTGGGCTGTCATGGCTGTTGATACCGACCCGAGGCTTGATTATGATTCTATGATTAATTTGGTAAGATATTATTGTAATTTTTGACAAAGAATCACTCATTATTTGATGCACATTTGAGACACTTAAAGGTTGCGCATTGTTCAAGTACATTGACATAGATCACATTGCTTTTCAAACTGTCTATTGCATTTAAAATATTGGTACTACATTGTTGAAAAAAGTGAAAAATTGGTCTAAACTGTGCTTAACCATTTAATTTTCCGATTGTTCGCCAAACTCGTACTATAATAATTATATTATTTCAGATCATAAGTACTGGTACCCAAATGGGTATGAATATTGCAAAGCCTAAGATCGTCAACTTGTATGCTAAAATGAAGATGATGCATAGTCTTTTGATGAATGCCTACAAAGATGTACGTTTCGTCTTCGTTATCGTTTCTACAAGGGGCCGAGATGACTATCATAAGGTATTGTGTGATTTTTAAATATATATGTCCTCCTCCCGATTTCTGTGGCATTTATTTTAGAAATAGTTGCTTGAGGTCCTCGGGGTATATCATACTTTTTTTAAACATTGTCCCACTCTAGAAATTACTCGTCAAGTATATAAAGTTAGAGAATACTGACCCTGGAGGTAAATCGTACCTTTTTTTTTAAACTTTGTCCCACTCTAGAAATTACTCGTCAAGTATATAAAGTCGACTAGTCGACTCTTCACGTGACCAGAGGGCTGGGCTGTTTTTCGGCCAACGAATCAGCATTGCCATCCAACGTGGCAATGCTGCCAGCGTTCTGGGCACTATTCCTATTGACATCGACGTGGATGAGTTTTTTGATGCCCAGTAAATCCCTTTTTATTTTTGTATATATATAGGTTTGTATCTTTAGTTTGTATATATCTATTAAGTCATTTATTAGTTTAATATGTAAATATAATTTATAAACTGTTATGTAAATAAATAAAGTATATAAAGTTAGAGAATACTGATAAAAGTCTTCCATTTTGAACAGATAAAACAACTGGCTGAACGCGAAGTGGGTATTTTGACGCAGTGCATCAAGGAAGCGACGGTCCGAAGAATGAACCCAATGACTGCCAAAAATATACTGTTGAAGGTAAATATAAATTTATGAAAAAGAAAATGTCTTCGTTGTTTTTAATTTTCGGAATTAGAATCCCAAGAATTCCTTTGCTGGTTATAAACGGCGAGACCTCGTCATTACGTCTCGCCAACTCTAACGGCCGAACCCAATAACCTATCTCCAGTTGTGGCATACTGGAGATAGAAAAACAAATAATACAATACAAAAATTATACATGTTTTTGGTTGTTTAATTTGTTTTTCTATCTCCGGTGTGTGTCCTATAAAGTCCTATAAATAGGTTATTAGGTTCGACTGTAAGTCATATGGTACAATAACGATATTATTTGATAACAGGTGAATTCTAAGCTGATGGGTATAAACCAAGCTATAGACAGTAATACCACGCCAAGATGCTTGAGGGACGGTGGAGTCATGATCGTGGGTGCTGACGTCACACACCCTTCACCCGATCAGGTATTTATTATGAATTTATTTTTACTATTGAAGCCTAAGTTAAAATGGAACTGGGCAGACCACATCTGCCGCAAATCGCAACAAAATTGGGCTAAAGTGACAACTGACCGCACTCCGAACAGCAGGAGCCGGCGACGCGGTAGGCCCAGAAGGACATGGCGTGAAGACTTGGACTCCTTCCTGGAGGATTGGTCAGCAGTGGCTCAAGATCGAAATGAATGGAAAAATGGAAAGGAGGCCTTTGCCCTGCAGTGGGACACAACGGGTTCATGACAATATTGTAGCCAGTCTTACTTTGCTCTTCTTTGAATAAGAGGTTTACTAACACGGCATACTGCGTGGGTGATCAATGCGACTGCATCAAGTGCGATAAGCGTCGTGCCATCGTGTCATTGCCGCTTCGTCGACATTTTCATCGTTTTGTATGCAAGCTTCACGCAGGCGTATAATAACGCGTTTATGAAGCTACACGATGTTTTTAAACGAATATGATACTTCATTCTGCTGTCAATATTGTTCATATTCGTTTGAGGAAATGGTCATATTCGTTTATTCGTGTTAAAGGATAGTGTGAATTAGCTCGTTTTCTAATTTTAACCTATCACATACCCGCAAAACGAGACACAATAGTAAAACAATAACAGCGCGGTCTCATAGGACCGGTCGGGGATTCATGAATTAAAGATAGTATGTAAATCTAATCCATATTCGCACGACAAATAGTCAGGCATGTGCACAAATATGATTACTGTATTATTTTCTTGCAGTCCAATGTGCCAAGCATCGCAGCTGTGACCGCATCTTTGGATGCCAAATGCTACATCTATAACATCGAACTTAGCATTCAAACACCAAAGGTAAGCTTATTTTATAGAATTTATAAACTTGACTTTTCAAATAAACTCTAACTATAGTCTTTTTTACATATCATGGGTTGGGTGACAGCAGGACGAAAATATGCTTCTTTAAGATGAGAGAAAAGAATAGATAGCTAGCTACATTGTATGAATCTGACAGCTGTCACCGAAACCATCTTATAACAAATTTAGTATAGTTGATACTAAGTTTCAAAATCTATGATCAACTACATAGTTTCATTTTTCTTTACTAGTTTTATACTAATGTCTAAATCTACTAGAAAAACTTCGAGTTTTATTACAAATGTTCAGTCAAAACTCAATTTAGACTACACAACGCTAAAGTGGGTATTACAGTGACTATAAACTCATTCTAAGCTTCCAAAATCGAGTACAATTTTTATTTATGTTAACAGAAAGAGATGATCGTCGAATTCGAAGACATGATGTTCGACCATTTGAGACTATACAAGGAACGTAACAACATGCTACCGAGGAAGATCTTCGTATTCCGCGATGGCGTATCTGAAGGCCAGTTTGCCCAGGTAAATTAACTTAATATCATTAACATCTTTACAGCGAAAGAACGTCCACTACTAGCTATGTCCAGTTGTGGACGTTCTTTGGCTCGTAATTTATCAAATGCAACTGATAATGTGAAAATCAAACGTCTTGGTCAACGAAATTAAAAGATACATTAACGTTATAAGTTAGTGAAAAAGTCAATGACAGCAATAAAAACTGCAAATTGATTTTTTTTCTAAACCTTTATTTTTGTACTGGATTTCAAGCGCCAAAATTCGCAGAGCCTAACTTCAGACTCGCCAAGTTATAACGGCCTTACTGTACATAATTACTACTACTACTATACATGTTTGATACTCACAAGTAAGAATTAAAACCTTTATGTTAATTCCTGTTGAACTAGAATGATGAGATTATGCAAGAAGTAAGGTCTTACAGCACCAAGTGAAGGAATAAGTCTGGAGGAATTTAATTCTTGGTGACATTTTTCAACTAAATTGATATTGTTATTCAATCTTGTCTTTTTGTTAGAGTAATTTTCGGTATCCTCTTTTTTTTTTGGTCATGGAAAAAAAATCTTTGAATGCCCTTATATTTTAGTTTACGAAAAAATAAGTACAACAACATACAGTGTTGAAATGTGTTAGATAGAACAACGAAATCTTGGAAGCTTGTTTTTGGTAAATGTATTTGGTTTTTTTTTAAAGTCATAGAACAACAGTTGTTGTTTACGAAGCCAGTAATACTGTTGCTAGGTTGTTACCTAGTGTTTTACAAAAACCCTGTATAATAGTTCCGTTATTCTGCTAGGTGATGAATAGTGAGTTAGCCGCCGTTCACCTGGCTTATCAACGAATGGCGGGCCAGAATCGAAAACCTGAAGTGCTGTTCCTACTGGTGCAGAAACGCCATCACACGAGGTACGTTACTTAAAAACACTTTATCAATAATAAAGCCTGCAGTAATGATGGTCGAGTACAATTTGTTACTTTCCCATGTTTATTTTTGCCCAATATTGGACAAAAATAGCAGATGATACAGCAGATGGGAGCAGTGGTGGCCCAGTGGTAAATACCCCGACTTGCAAGTTGTAGGTCGTGGGTTCAAACCCGGTCAGGCGCATTACTTTGTGTAATTTATTTCATCAGCAACCTCTCAAAACGGTGAAGGAAAACATCGCGAGGAAACCTGTATGTCCTTAGAACAAAAAAATCGAAGACATGTGACATCCACCAATCCGTACTGGGCCCGCGCGGTGGATTTATGGCCCATTCCCTCTCCAAGAGACCCAGCAGAGAGGCCTGAGTCCCAGCAGTGGGAACATTATAAGGCCGATATTGCTAAATGCTAATATTTTATAGCATAGCATCAGCCTTATGATGTTCACACTACTGGGACTCAGGATTCCTCTCTAGAGAGGGAATGGGCCGTAATTCACCACGCGGGCCCAGTGCGGGTTGGTGGGTGTCTGACCACTGACTGGGCCACAACTGCTCTAGTATTTTTTACTAAACAATAAATAATACTGCAAAGCAATCTTTTGCAAAAAAACAATATTAAGCATTTTAAATATTGTTATAAAAATAAGTGTAATAAGAGTGTGGATGTGGTGGGGACATATCCTTACCTCTGTTGTACACACGTAACATATTGACAGTGATGTCACATTTCAGTTTCTGCTCCCTTATTCTGTTACTTGACAGTTCCCCTTTCCAACTGATTTGAATTAAAAATACTTGAACTATCTGTGTTTTTGAATACTAACTTTTTTTAAATGATAAAAAAATAGGGTAATTTATTATATTATTAATATCATTATTTTATTTTCAGACTGTTCAACGACGGACCGAACAAGAAATACAATGTGGAACCAGGGACAGTTGTTGACAGTGATATTGTCCACGCATCCGAATTGGACTTTTATCTGGTAGGTAAACTTTTGTTTCAAACTAATATAATAAAAGGATTAGCCCCTATTTACAGGGTGCTGTACTATACGAATATTTACAGAATAAGTGTAGTTCTCTCGGTTCTCTCGACACCATTCTACTGGCATATGGTTAAAAATATATCGTGTCTTATAAAATTTTTGTGTAATCTAAAAGTACTATTTTTCCTCCAGTACTCTGAAAATTTATCAATGAGTTAAATCGAGTTAAATTGAATATCTTAGACACACAGATTACTGAACGCAGCTAAAATGTAACAAGGGTAATGGTTATAACTCTAAAAAAAGCGCTTTTAGCGATAAGACAGCTCACTGTTTTTTCATCATCATCTCAGCCGAAAGAGGTCCACTGCTGGACATAGGCCTCCCCCAAGTGTCGCCACAATGACCGGTCTTGTGCGTCTCGCATCCATCGGATTCCTACGACTCGCCAGGTCATCGGTCCACCTTGTGGGAGGCCATTGTTCGTTACTGGTTATTTTGACGGTATACAATAAAGAGGTATCTGGTTTTCCAGGTATCCCACCAAGCCATTAAAGGCACGGCCCGCCCCACCCGCTACCACGCGGTCTGCAACGACGGCAAGATACCTGATGATGAGGTGGAACAGCTCACTTATTACCTGTGTCACTTGTACTCACGTTGTATGAGGTCGGTGTCCTACCCGACCCCAACGTACTACGCGCATCTTGCCTGCCTAAGGGCCCGGTCTCTCACTCAGTAAGTATTTATCTTTTTACGTTTTGGTAGGTTAACGATTTCTATTGACCTGACTGCGCCGAAGCTTTTTTGCAGTGTTGAGATGGTATTGCCAAGCAAATATGACCTTTAAGATGAAAGCTGTAGGTCCGAGCGTGGACATGTTCTCACTAGATGGTGCTATGGGCCTCATCTCTTTGGTATTCTGGCCATACATTCTAGCATTAGGTGTGATCAGCCATAAACACAGGTTTTAACTTCTAAAAATTTATTTTTACTAATGCTTGTTGTATACAGTTCTCCACCGTTTGGGCATACATGTCTGATATTTTTTGCGATGCCAACTGACTGTAGTTGGGATTATGACTTCAGCCATGACAGGTTACTTACGACTACGTTATAATAAAAAACTACCCATTATACATAAATGAACTTTTTTGATGTGTGCAACAGACGCATGACACACAAGACGTTCGAAATGCTATCCTATTGCACTATTTAAGTGTTTGAATGTGAATATAATTCATTCAACTATGAAACATTTATTGATTTTCCTATATTTTTATTTTTATTTACAGTGGCGAGAGATTCGACAACCGAGAGTTGGAAAGAAAACCAAAGCGGCTTCATGTGCTCGACAAGATGCTGCAATTCAGCAGAATGTTTTTCGTCTAAACATTTACCAGTAATATCAATATAACCGTTTAATGTTTGTAATTTTCGATGTCTATCATATTACTTGCATTTACAATATCGTAACTTTCACCCATGTATTACCGTAACAAAAAAACTAAAACAGAAAAAAAAAAGTATTTTAACGTATATTTTGTAACATAAATATGGACTATTTAAGATCTACGAAAAGAAAAATCTAAAAAAAAAAACAATTTTGAATTTGCTCTATATGTATTTTACTATTAAAATATTTTTATCAGTCCTTTTTCTCAAACGTAATTTTAAGGAATCAATTTTCGCCTATTAATTTTATAGAGTGACTTGTGATTTTTATTTTTATTAATCAATATTGTGATGATTATGCAGGGATTGTGTCAAATTATACTAACCATAGAGTAATATAATCAACCTTAAAATTATACATTTAATCTTTTAATTAGATTGAGGTTAGAATTAGTTTTCAAATCATGAAGTCAAAATCATCCCGCATTATCATCTAAGATATTATTCCAAAAATATAGAGGGACCGTTATAAAAAAATATTGTTTGAAGTAGTAAGAGTCTTGTCATATCCTTATACAACATGTAACATAATAAGCGCACATCCTCTTGGGGGGTCATTGTACTCATCATTATGAACAACTTTTACTATGGGACCAATGCTGAAATCGAGAAAAAATAATCAGCTGTTGCATACATTTATGTTCGCTTATTTCGTCAAAATGTATGGGACACCTGAAATTTTTTTCTCGATTTCAGGTTTGGTCCCATAGGAAAAGTTGTTCATAATGAAGAGTACAATGACCCCCCAAGAGGATGTGCGCTTATTATGTTACATGTTGTATATACAATGTGGATATAACAATACGACAATAAATGAAAACACTGGCAATACTCATCATTATGAATAACTTTTAGTATGGGACCAAAACTGAAATCGCAAAAAAAATCTGCTGTCCCGTACATTTAATTTGTCGACTTATGCAAAACGTAAATGTATGGGACACCTCAATTTTTTTTCGCGATTTCAGGGTTGGTCCCTTATTAAAAGTCCTACTATATAATATATATAATATTATAAATGCGAAAGTTTGTGAGGATGGATGTATGTTTGTTACTCTTTCATGCAAAAACGGCTGGACCGATTTGGTTGAAATTTGGTACGTAGATAGTTTATACCCTGGATTAACATATAGGATACTTTTATCCCGGTCAAAAGGAAAAAAAAATTGAAACTTAATCTTATTTATTCTTCAATTTTGTTATAGGCTGCTTTTTATCAACACACCACGCGGGTGAAGCCGCGGGCGAAAGCTAGTTATTCATAATCATGAGTATTGCCAGTGTTTTCATTTATTGTCGTGTTATCATATCCACATTATATATGCGAAATGAAAATGACAATTTAATTATGTGACAAGAGTTTTGGTCTGTGATTGATTTGTATGCTAACTTTTTATTTATAAGCCTGAGGAGTCTTTGTGTATTTTCTAGGTTGCCTAAAAGTAAAAGTTAACTAATGTTAACAATACAACACCGGACATTTGTAATAGTATAACGGAATTCAATTGTGTTATATTGTACTCATAATGTCAATAAAATGTTTCTTTGATGTAGCAAGCAATGCTTTGGTTTCTTTGACACGTAATATTAACCGTTAAATTAGTGTTGTCGTAAGAAGTGTAGTAGTGTCGTCCTATCTATCGTATGCGACGTCCTTTTAGAAAACGCATTTTGCCTTGAAATATTGCTTGAGACGTTAATGGCATTTTCGATAAAAGTCTTACGAAAAGTCTATGGTGAGCTCGAGACATGTCCTTCAGTGAGTTATAAGAAAAATTTGGGAAAAGTGAAGACGGGTGGTGGGTGGGCTTTCCAAATTTTGCCCACATTTTGCTCCCAAGCCACTTATGGCTTGGGAGCAAAATGTGGGCAAAATCTGGTCGTGTGTTACTTATAACACAGGACCAGATTAGACCTGACGGAGCGAAGTGAATCTTAGTGTCACCAACGAAAATGCTTAGGCGATTAACACACGGCACCGCGCACCGCCGCGGACGGTGGTGACTGTAAAGGGCATTTCAACCGCTCGACCGCGCGGTCGGGCGGTGTACGTGTGTTAGGCATCAGCGGATTTATTACAGGCCAATGCGACATAAGATCCACTTCACCGCCGACCGCAGCGGTGCGCGGTGTCGTGTGTTAACACCGCCGACCGCAGCAGTGCGCGGTGCCGTGTGTTAATCGCCTTAGGGTTTGTCAAACCAATAGCAACATTGTCATCCATTGTGTTTCTTAAAATAAAGTACAATGAACAACTGCATACCTGTGTCTTCTTTTATGTTATTTTGGTTGACCAAAAGAAAAAAGAATGTACTGATTTTCGATTTTCGAAGGTTGATATTGGTTTGCCAGTTGCGTTATGCCCAGGTCTATGCTTGCCATTAGACGATAACTCATCCTATTCATGATTATTTTAGACGGCAATAATATATGTTTCTAAAGATCTGTTTAGGAATAATTTTAGTCAGATTACTATTAATTAGTTACGACTTTGTTATAATTATTAGTAATAGAAAAATAAATCTAACAGGACTCTTACTTTGCGAGGGGCCCAATCACTGCGCTAAGCGTGCCGTCTGTATGTATACTTCGCGGATAATATAATATATGTAGCTATTCTACTAAATGTGTCCCAAAAAGGTTATAAATTTAAAAAAAATCATTGTACAAACTTAGTCTGTTCCTCAAAGAAACATCAAAAAGTGCGAAATAACTGTAATTTCGGAAGTCGGGTGTTTCTGGTTTTGTTCTACGTTATTTAACTCCGACTTTCAATATTTCAGTTATTTTAAACTTTTTTGTGTTGTTTAAATGGTAGTTTTTTTTTTTGTATTAATTTTTAGTTGTATAGTACGCAGCTACTAGTTGTATAGTAATTTACCTACCGAAAATGTCCATTGACACCATTTTTTTGCTAGAGTGTATCACATAACAATTCCAAATACTCGAAATGCGAGATTGTTGACTTGGTTTTGTTATGGAGTTCCCGCGCTTACCTACCATCAAACTTTTTGGTCAGATTGAACTTTATAGCCAAACTGCGTGTCATGAAAAATCTAATAAACCCAAATACGGCTAGCACACATTTTTGGTAAAATGGGACCAATCTGGAAAAATATTTTTTAATTTAATACTATATTATGCTATGTTGCGCCGACCGCACACAAAACGGGACGAGGGCAGAAAGATAATGATGATGAGGATTTGCTATAAAAAAAATATTTTTCCAAATCGGTTTATTTAAACAAAGTAAAAACATATGTTTAAAGCGTACAACTAAATTGAGATTTTTTGGTAGTCTGTTAAATACCTAATCAAAAGCGGTCATAACTGGGTGTCTCGTATTTCTAGTCTACTAGAATCCACATCTTTTATTTTTATTGTAATAACATGTCTTTTAAATCAGTAGTGAATAAATGTTTACTTTAGGAGAAACATGGTTTGTTTTGTATCACCTTTCCACCCATCCAAGCGGTTTCCAAATTCCTGTGAAAAACACCTAAAAAAACTCAGAAGTCACAGTCTATTTTGAAGTCCATACAAAATGTAATGGTGAAATCGCATGAGAACCATGCAGATTAGTATCTGGGATGGTCTTTTGAGGAAAGAACCATGTAGATTTGAGAGGACTTGTCCAGTCAGTGCAAGCATTTGCTATTATTCCTAAAGCTCAACTCAGGACTACTAAGGAGTTCAATGATTCTACGAACAATACCAAGGAAAGGACGTTTGGGTAGGTCGCAGAAAATACCTACAGTTCGTCTGCTATAATTTGGCGAGTGTGAAGTTAGTTATTAATGCCAATAACTGTTTTTAACAGCAATAAGAACTGCAAATTGCATTTATTTTTTTAAAACCTTTATTTTTGTATGATATTTCAAGCGCCAACATTCGCAGAGCCTAACTTCACACTCGCCAACTTTTAACGGACGAATTGTACTCAAATAGCCAGCCATTTGTTAAAATAAAATTAATGAAGAGAAGAAGAAATCCAAATAGTCCTCACATTCATAATAATGAACAAATATAAATTTTTACAAAATATAATACTTAGGCAACAGAGTAAACATGTCAAACATTCATCATCATCTGCCTAGCCTTTTCCCAACTATATTGGGGTCGGCTTCCAGTCAAGCCGGATTTAGCTGAACATTAATAATAACAAAACAAAATGTGAAATTGTAAAATAAGATTAATCTACAGTGTCATATTGTAATAAGTAATAAATAAATATCAAAACACCTTTTAAGCCGTTATGAAAGTAATACCTAGATATCCTAGAAAAATATCTAGCGAGTCTGTAGATTGCGACATTTGTATCGCAGCGCAAAAGTCGCACTGAACCCAGGCTTCAGTGCAGATTCACGCGCACATGATTCTAAATAATTTAGTGCCCCGTTTCGACTAGGCTTTTTTATCGGTTAGGTACCTTAATATTATGGGAGATTTGCATGGGTCCTTTATGATCGATCGATTTCAAACACCAGCCGCCAGCGGAATCGCCATTTATATGGATGGTTTTCGCCGTGCAGCTTTTGTCACCTGCGTAAATCGTCCAGTAAATAATGCTTCGATCGAGTCACCTTTTGACACGCCGAAGCCACCCACATAAACGCAAAGCGCATAAGTGTCTGTTAATCTGTAGGGTATATAGATCCTTTGTGCCTGTCCAGTACAGCTAACAATTCTTCTTTAAAGAAGAGCGAAGATTTTGCTTTTAAATGGTCGTCGCGACGACCATTTAAAAGCAAAATCTTCGTCGTTGCCTTCTCGTCTATTCCAAGTGTTTATCATCACTACTCTTACTGCAATTCTGACTTGTTGAAGTTCCACAAATATATCTTGACAGTTTTTGTTTATTGGAAAGTTTTTCACAACAAATTGCCATCTGTCACCTACCTACTGCTGTTCCATCATACATAATAACGCATCATAATTCATCATCAGATGAGGTAGTGGTCAAGGCAAGCATTTAAAATACCATCTAATCAGTGATCCTCACACCGTAACAACGACATAGTTCACAGCATTACCTACATTGGCACGTAACGTTAATACACAAAATATACGTAAATTAATTTCCGGCGGTTCTGTCCTATTTAGTGTGGCCTCAACGCCACCTCGGCATAGAGTGCATGTTAATTACCTTGCACTCCGCTAGAGGCCGCCGTTGCATGTTCGACTTTTTAATCATGCGTTTCATATTTACAGCTATTTACATAAACGATATTTCTTTTAGCAAAACCAATCCGTCTACCAGCTTTTTCCTATCCAACTATGTTAGGGTCAGCTTTCAGTGTCACCCGATCTAAAAGTAGATACTCAGAAATGATCAAACCAGGGCCATGTTTTGGATCATTCTTGCTAGTTGATAGCATTCATACAATACCTACCTTTATTTATCGTGTATGTAGAGACCGCTCTACCAAAATTGCCGAATCCTTGGCTGCTCAGGGGTTTAGCAACCATAAGAGGCAAACCTTTTTAAAAGACTTACATTTTAAGTTATAGAAGCTAACATTGGGCGTACCCGGCGTACCTATAAAATGCTAATTTCGGCGCTGGGTCCCTACTCCTACTTCATATGGAGCGATTACCTATCTGGCAATATTATTGGCGACAGAAAGATATTCTGAAAATAATCTTACAACCCATAAGTATCAAAGATTACAGATGATAGCCAGGGTCAACGGGATAAGGTGCTTTTCGAGGCACGGAGGGTTCACGGTAGGTCAAGGATGATCTTGGGCATCCATTTACGGATCATCAACTTCGTCGACAAATAAAAACTTATCTAAGTATTCTAATATTAGAAATCAGAAGACTGTTTGTTTGTTTGAATGCATTGAAAGATTATTGAAGTGTTGAGCTTATTTATTGAGGAAGACCCTAACAGCACGTTACTACTTACGGGAGTAGAACATTAACCAAAGACGTCGCTTGGTGAAACTGCGGGGAACACCTATAGTTATGTGTGTGCAGTGCCGTAACTAGCCTTTTATGCACCCGGTGCGAGCTTCCAAACTGCGCCCCTGAAAAATGCTGTAACCAGGCTTAGTCTGGTAATTTCTGCGCCCCTCCAGGGTCTGCGCCCTGTGCCTGGGCACTGCTCGCACCGCCCTAGTTACGGCACTGTGTGTGTGTGTGCGTGAGCTACGAACTAGAAATGTCCTCAGTCCTTGATGTTTTGAATGGTACCTAATTGATTTCAGGCGAGAATGCTGGGTACGGGATCTTCGACTGGTGGGCCAAACTGACTTCTATTGAACACATCCTTGATATAAACGTTTGAATCCATACTGAAGAGTTCCTTTTGTATGGTTGATTGCGGTAATCTGAGGTTCGAATTGAAAAATTAAAGAATTATTTTAGTATTGGATAGGTAATCCATTTAGGTATCGAGGAAGGCTATTACGCTACAATCTACATAACATCTCGCAAGAATCAATAAATAGGAGTGGAGTAATACCTAACCGAAGATGCGGGTAAAACCGCGGAGGGTAGGTAGTTTGTGACAAAAACGGTCATCGACAGTTTTTACTACTGAAATTTCAGTAGTTTAATAAAAAAAATGGCCGAAAGTCAGTTGGTAGTTACTCATGCGCATTGTAAAACTCAAGTGCTCGCGCGCACTTGCGTTTCTACGCATCCCTTGCTACGCCTCGCTGGTGTCGTAGTCGGAGTACTACGCATCGTGTCACACGTAGATGTTATTGCCGTATCGGCTACGGGAATAAGCTATGGATAGGTTATTGCGTAGACGCATTCTACGTCCACCAGTATAGTGTGGAGTGGCAAAAATTAGACACCACTAACACAAGAAAACCCAACAGTCTAGCATATGCTGGTTAGTTATCTCCCTAAGTAGATTTTTTACTCTTATCTACATATTTAATAAAAACATTGAAAAAAACAATTAAACTATAAAAACATTCCTAAATGCGCATGGTTCAACAAATACGCATTAGAAAACCTTGACAGTTTGCAAAATTAATTTTAATCTAAGCACATTTTGTTTGACTTAAGTATAATATTTTTCAATGGTATTCCATTGAAAAATATTATTTATTTGTATTAAAAATGTGTGATTTTGTAAAAGGTAGAAACAAATTTTGTTGTCACTTGGAGATTTATAGTAGGTACCTACCCGAAGGTTAAGTATAAGGAAAAAAGTACGTTGAACCTCCTAAAATTGACATTTTTTCATTTAAAAAAGGTAAATAATGAAATAATATTAAAACCCACAAAGGTATCAGTCTTGAATCGATAAATCTATCATGATCATTTACATTTTGTAGTGGGCAGGTTTGCAGAGTTAGTGCAAGTTTAAGGGAAAAAAAAAACAGTTTATTATTTATTTTTCGGGTTATTGGGATTACCTGCCTAGAGGTATTGGGATAGGTCCATGTACTTCGTTTCAAAGTTGTCTGGTGCTAACTATAGGATGTATGATTTTTTAAACCGATTGTCCTAAGTAGGTACGTGCCCGTGGAATCATTTTTCAATCTAGTAGCAATTTGTACTATACCCTAAGTAAATTAAACAAATAAACAGAAAAGTACCTACCATAAATACTTTTTTGTAAAAACAATTGTTTCTGTTACCAAGGCATTGAAATTTAGCAGATATTTCGTGGACTCAAGGTCCATTGAATAGCAAAGCTACCTTTGTTTTTCTCATGGAGTTATCACGACTTTGTAGTCGTGCAAGTGGTCACGTAAGCCTGTGTCAGAACTATCTGTCCACTGTCTGCAACGATAGGGCTTAACCACAGTTATGTGGACCGCTATTTAGGATATTAGGTATTGCATGTGTATTGGAAGCAACACGGTTCGTTCCTGATTTTTGAACAAATTGTTGGCAGGTTCAATTTGATTGGTGAATTTGTCAACAATTTCGTGTGTCTTAGGGCCTGTTTCACAATGTCCGAGTAGCCACTACTTCCCGAATAAATTCAAAAAAGGAACAGAATGTGTATGAAATTATCTGCCAAGTAAGATATTGGCAACTTAATCATAGGTGGTGAAATAGGCCCTTACTTCTATGTTTAGTTTTTCTAAGTCCACAATACAGGGCAAACATATTTAGCATTGAAAGTAGCTACGTAGTATGGACATGGTGCTATAGGTAGGTACTCACTTTTAATGTTTGGGTAAGGTACCCAAATTACTTATTAACGTTTGAATCCCCAACCGGTCCTATGAGACCGCGCTGTTATTGTTTTACTATTGTGTCTCGTTTCGCGGGTATCTGAGTAATTAATGTTTTAAAAATTTTCAGACGACGACCCAATGTTTGAAATATGGCTGTGATATTGTTCGAACGAGTTAGGTGGTACCACGCCACGGCCCTACTGATACAGGTAACTTAAGTCAAGGTCAGTAAAAGTCAGACGAACCCTCGTTCTACCCATAGCTGGAGGAGTTACCTACTTGATGATTTCTCACCCGAAAAATTGTTTTGAATATAATTATGACCGTTATGCACACACTTTATCAAATGTAGAGTCAAAGAAGATTTCCTAAAAGTATAGAATTAGGTAGGCATCTGTTATCTTATGTACATATGTTTGTACTTAGTAAGTACCTTCTTACTTATATACATAGCTTGCTCTTTAAAATCTGCGGTTAACAGAACGACTTGCAGGTCTACTAGTGTTCTTATTTCGTCTTGTCATACACCCATACACAATACAACGTTCTTCAATTGCCTTGAAAAAAATGATTATGTATATGCTTTGCTTCTTAGTAGTGCCACTTGTCAAGGCATATTCGGGTAGGTACAATTAAGTCGAGTGTAAGTCAATTAGCAAATCCCAATCCCAGTACTCAGCAAAGAAAATAACCAATTTCCTTTTTGTGTATGGCAAGAGGTTTTTTTAATTATTATTTAGTAATAAGGTATTTTTAGATACCTACGCAAAACTACAAATTAGGTCAAATTGTTTTTAAGCTAGTTTTTAATTTGTCTAAATTATAAATAAATACAAACACTTGCTCTTGAAAGAAACTATCTGCGTCCAAAAATATGCTAACTACATTCGTAATTATAATATCAATTAAATTCATTAATTCAGCAATAAGTTTAAAAAAGATAATGTGTGAATGTGTGAACGATAAGCTACAGTGGTAACTTGTTTAATATTGTCTAGCACTCAGTAACAGCATATAATCTAGCTTGACGTGTATTATGATAATAAAATCAAATTGCGTAACAGTACTAGTAATTTGTAATTTAATTGTCGACACCAGATTATTAGTTTATGTCATGATAAATGTGAAAAAAACACATTTGCATTTAATCGCGAACAAACCTATAGTTATGTCTATAAAGTCTTGGCTACATAATAACGTAATTTCAAGTGAAACAAGTTAAAAACAAGCATTTTCTACAAGACTACGATATTAATCGGTTGACATTGTTTTCAGGGTTCCGTGCCTGAAAGGTAAAACGGGGACTCTATTACTACAACTCCGCTGCCGCGCTGCACGTCTGTCTGTCTGTCTAGGTACGCCTGTCACCAGGCTGTATTATGAACCGTGATACTTAAACAATAAGAAAATTCAAAGTTTTTTTTCTCGAGTGTGATCTCTATTTAATGGCTTGCTGGGAGAAAACTCATTGTTGAGTTAAGCTCGCTTTTGTACGTGAATTGTCAAATCGCTGTGTTTAGTAATAAGTTATTTTGTACAATAAAGAATTAAATACAGATTCACTACATAACAACAAATAGGTACTTACTTACTAAAAAAAAACCGAATAAAATAAATATATAAGGGTGCTCCCAAACAATAAACTTGTTTTAATGCCATTTTTATACTAAGTGGTACAGAACCCTTCATGCACGACTCCAACTAACACTTAGCCGGTTTTTAATAAGAAATTAACAAGTTTATACGCGATATACGTTTCATTGGGTCGCGTGGAGGTTGTGTGGTTGTGAGTATTGTGAACGAGTGCACTAGTTCCGATTACGTTAAAGGAAGTAGACGCAAGGTCTATGCCACCGTCATCCTTCCTTCCGCTTCAAGATTATCATATCCTAATACCATTCCTACGTAGCTACTTGAAATTAATCAACATATCTGTGACATTCACCTATTTCGATACAGCAAAAAAAATCGTGTTAATAATACCTACCTACGTTGGTTCGTTAATCTGTAATTATTGCACGATCGCATGCAATTTGAATGTTTTAGTGTATTAATACGTAACTTATATTTGTCCAATTTGGTTTCAGTGCTGGGTCGAGGGCATATGAATGAGTTGATTCGGTGTGGACATTCTGAATATCTCAGAATTGATTTAAAGTTTTTTTTTTCAGTTGTGGAATCATCAGAATGACTTCTCCAGCGGCCGGCGGAGCGGAAGGGCATGTCAGACTTTTACTGACTAAACTCAATCCTGTTCCTTCGTTGCCTTCGAACTGGGGACACCGATAAATTGATTTAACCTATCATATACCCGCAAAACGAGACACAATAGTAAGACAATGACAGCGTGGTCGCCGGCTACCGCTCAGGGATTCATGAATGAGCCATCCATGAGAGGTCAATATATTCTAGATGAATCAATATTCATTTTTGGAAACGAAGACGTAATATTGACGCATGTATCGTGCCTAGCTCGTCAATGCATAATTTATGTATATTGACAAGCCAGGCAACCTTCGTCCACTTTGTCACTACGAAACCAACTACGCCCTGTTATATAGGTACCTATTTAAGTAACGTCCTCACCATCAACGATTACATCACTGCTTACCATCAGGTGGGATTGCAGTCAAGCACTACTTTATGCTATATAAAAAAAATACTCTTCCCGCTCGGGGTGGAGCTAGAGGGCATACCAGAATTTTATTGACTATGTATGACTCACTCACGTTCATTCATCTTCACGTCCTGCCAAGAAACGGCAAAGTTGACGAGATATCATCAGTAAGAAGCTAATACAACAGCAACCTCCCAACCCTCAGTAATGATGAATACGACTCGAGGATAGCACGATGAACCTGAACATTCCCCATGTTCCTTCATCCTAATCCTTTCGAACAACTCCGTAGCTTTACCATGGCTTTTCCGCCTACAATGTGACATATACATCTCAGATGACTGACACTCATGGAGACTCTCCTTGAGTATCAATCACGCCGTCGTGTGTGGTTTTCTTCCGTGTAATCTAATGGAGTTTCATTTCAATTAGCTTGATTGAGCTGGACGGTGAAGGAAAACGTGAGGAAACCGGCATGACCTAGATCCAAAATACCAAAGACATGTGACATCCATCAATTCGCACTGAGCTCGCATGGTTGATTAAGGCCTATTCCCTCTCCTATAGAGGAGGCCTGAGCCCCAACAGTGGGAACATTACAAGACTGATAATACTAATGCTAGCTATTTGATTGATAATTGCCATATCCTACCACTAGAACGCTACATAGCTTAAATTTTTTTTTCTGAATCCATCTGCATTCTAAACTTAAACGCAACAATCGACAATAAACGAATGTGTCGACTAGTTTTGCAGGGAAAAATCACACGAAACCACATTATATTGTCCACAATCGGCTGTATTGTCTCGAACTTATTTAAAACAATCGAAACAGCCATAATACCCAATGAACTTGGCACAATTCTGTTCTTATTAGGTAATAACGGTTTTTTTCGCGGTTCTAAGTCATGCTTGAGTGGCAGATTGGCAAGGTGAAGGATTTTGGACTAGGTATGTCTACCATGTTTGATGTTCCATGTCGTTGAGTGTTTGTTGGTAAATATTGGCGGAGGAGTTGTGTCATCGGTAGAAATCGATTTGATAGGTTATTGATTGTTGGTATTCAACTAGAACCATCGTTTTTTTTGGCGTAAGGTTCAATGAGATGTCATGTCGACGTGTAACTAAGCGGCTGTATTTAATCACTGAATTTTAAAATACATACTATTGTTTTTTACCGGACTTTGTAAGATGTTTTTCGAATGCTTGTATGTATGTTTATTTCTTTCGCACGCCCTAAAGTCTAAACAGCTTGTTGCATTTCAGTTTGAGAGGTTTTTTTAGGTGAGAAATCATCCAATGACTTCTCCCTCATTTGGGGAGAGCGGAAGGGCCTGTGTTGAGGTGTTGTCTTCTTTAGTAGTAGGTAGTAACTTCATTAAATTACAGATGAGTCTTTAGAATCTACATCATAGTGAAGTCAGACGCAAAAGGTTGTACCTACCGCAGTTTTTTTATCATTCGCGTGATTGTAATAGATACTTACAAATACAGTTTTAACCACTCCTTACCTACTAAGTATATACATTACCCCGATACCCAGATTCTTAAGAATAGAAAAATGGGAAATACACCCATTGTAAGCTAAAATGGCGTGCCAGCACCTTCTCATAAATTAATGCTACTTAGTCCTAATTAACTAGTTTGTGTGAAATAACGTTAGTTTCGATTTCCACGATTTTATATTAATAATTCAGTCATTTTATGATGTTCTTGATTGGCTGATTGATTACAGGTGGCAATTTAATTTCAGCTGAAGCAGTTAAAATTTCCCTTTATTAATGTGATGATGAGTTCGGTTTCTAGTCTAATATAATGATACTGGGGCCATGGGTTGTACGAAAGTGTAATCTGGAATCCTGGAAAGGCTGGAATGAAGGTACAGAAGTGGGTTTTTTTCGGTAATAGTCTGACACGCCCTCCCACTCCGCCCAAGATCGAAAGAAGGCACTAGATGATTTCCTTTTAAAAAATCTAATATATCTACCTAATGCGTTAATGTATTCCCGATGGGAATCCGGTATGATGGGATAGTCACCAACCAATAGTGTGATTACTGAATTGCAATGTAAGAGGTATGGGCAGCCACACCAGCGGGAACACAGCTACGCTAGAGGTTGATGTCCGGATGTAATATGCAGAAGTGACACTTATCAGTCACATTCTGGAATCGAGAGTAGTTTCTTTTTTTGTGGGTGAATGGAGAGACCAATCCTTCAATCCTTCGCTGTCCAGGGTCGTGGTTACACGTCTATAAAGCTACGCGTCCTATTACGGCTAGGACGCGAGGATGGTCACTTCCCCGCGCTTCCCGCCACTTCTTTCTCTCGCATTACTGCTTCCTAGAAGAACTCCACGAGAACATGGCGGTGCTCTGCCCAAGCGAGACAGACCTCCATCGACATCTTACACAGACTCAATATGCAATTAGCATATTTTCTGGACCTTAAAAAGAGAAAGTGTATCATAAAATTAAAGACTACGTTGAAGACACGCTTCTTTTGAGATGACTACGTGGTTCTACACATGTGGTTTTCCTGATAGCTTATTTACTGCATTATCTTAAAAACATTAATTTATTAACTGCTCCATCTTTATTTTCATTTCGTTTTTATTTATTTTTCATTCATAACGTAATATTTGTAATGTTTTTACATTATTCAGACCACTATCTTCTTCAGTGATTTCAATCATGTGATAGAATAGAATAGAATAAACTTTATTGTACACCAAAGAGATTGATTGATTGATTTATTTATAGGTATATTATTGTACTTATATATTATAATTCTTTCATTTTTTCATTCTTTCTCCATTCCTCCTTGACTCTACAACTGCCCTTCGAATTAAAACAGTGCAAAATATCCAAAGGCCGGACATTCATCCTTATGGACTGTCTGGCATTGCTACTTTATAAAAAAACTGTTTTAATTACTGCCAACTCACTCGCAAAGGTTTACTTACCGGACCATGGACATAATTAGGTCGATGTCGATCTATTTTTACCCAAGTTCAATGTTTGTGGAGGTTGTAAAAAAATATTTACTTTTACGACATTATATAACTGTTTCGTAAATCGAAGGCTGGAACATCCAGTCGCGTAGTAAGGTCTAGGTTCTTGTATTGTTCATTGTTGATTTTACTATTTTTTTTCTATGAGTTTTTTTTTGTGACTGTCTTGTTTGTTTTTGTTATCGGAAGTGCGACCTTTGAGGTAGTGTCGTAGACACTAGTCTAGGTTGTAGGTCTAGTAAGGAAATATCGGCGGTGACCTCTCGCGTCCGGCCCTGATTCGAAGCAATAATGCTAGCGAAGGAGATGACTGCTACCGTGAAGGGAGCAAATATTCTCACGCTCTAACCGCAGCCACAGGAGATGCTCTGGGCATCGGGAGTCACAGCCTTCCTGTCCACCAAAGACGCGGGTTTGTAGACGATGAGCAAGATTCAGAGATTCAAAACCATTTTATTTCAAATAAACCATTTACAGGCACTTTTGATAGGTCAGTCTGTTAGAAAAAGTTATGCTGATTGCACATTCCAAAGCGTAGATTTCTATGGAAAAGAACGTGCAAGAAACTCCATCAATACACTTTTCAATAAATATGTTATGTATAGCAAATATATATCTCGGTTACATGTTTCTTGTCGCTATTATTATGTGAGAACAAAGTAAATAAAGCAATGAGCCGTCCGGTCGTACTGGTAAGGACCAAGCTCGAGTTGACAATGTGTATGTTCTAAGCAAATGAAGGAACTCCTCGCTCCACTCTAGAGTGTACTGAGGAAGAAGTGGTCTTTTTCCAAAAAAATATGATAGAGATCGAAGCCTGAGCGTATTTTGTTTTTGACACGAATTAACGTAGTTAAGTAAAGTAGAAATAGTAATTATGACGTTCCTGTCGTATGTCGTACTATTCGTATTCTTATAAAAACAACGATTAAGATGGAATATTAAACCAAGCCCAGGTGTAAAACAGAATTTGTAATCGATAAATAATCATCAATATTTGCCATTGATCATAGCGTTTAAAATAGGGATTGTTTATTTCAAACGCTATCTTCAAAATATCGTCGTCATGCTTATGTAGCGCATTCTTGTATCGATGTAGGTAACTTACGTGAAATAATGATCATAATACTATATTATTACGATTCTCTTACATCATAGTATTCTACATATTTTTTCCTCAGTGCGGATGCGGTGATGAGTCATATATTTTGTTGGCTTCAAGAGAAATCTGAAAATCATCTTCGGTTTGGCTTTATCTATCAAAATGTGTAGTGAGAGAGTGATTCCGTGGGCGCTCTACAACACGTTGGACGGATCTCATCAAATCTGTATCACACTTAGCATCAATGTGAACTTCATAACAGCTAAACATAGAGCTCCAAGGTGTCGCATCACGAGAGAAACGGTGGCGTAAAAGTCTGCCTAGACATAATCATGACCGCTCTGTCAAGAGTGCATCACTGAAAAGAAGAAGAAAACGTACACTTTCGAGGAAGGAATCGAGGTCACTCGCTACTGGCCTAATAATCATTGGCGTATCTAGCCTTATTTTTCAGAGGGCATCCGGCCTTTAGCATGCTACTTGTGTAAAATTGACAGTATTTTGCCATCCATCATAGAATTACGAATCGATAGTGCAACATCCTGGGGTGGGCATGACCCTAACTGCTCCCGCTCTATATACGCCAATGCTGATCGCCCAATAAAGAGAGAGACTTCAAGCAACCCGAAGACTGCTCTAGACCGAACCCCTTGGGACAGGAATTCGATAACACTATAAATAATGAGATCAGGAAGAGCAAGGCATTTGACTTATTTTCTAATTTTTTATTAGATTACGATCTTCGTTTCGATCTCACCCCATCCAATTTGCATTACTCCATTAGCCTCGACCGAATCACAGTTCGATGACACTAACAATACCTACCTTTTAGCACAGATTTTCCGTTCAAAATGACGAAATGTCAAATAGATTTCTTTCAGTATTTCGTTTGGGTTTCAGTTTAAAAATATTTTTATAGTGACTGGGTGTTTGTTTTAGTCTAGTCCTATTTAAAGGGGCTACTATCACTTTTTTCTCTTTTGTAATTTGGTCAGGGCTTCCGCGGCAATTGTGTATGAGGTAATTTTATTTTGAAATCCTATCCTATTATTATTATAATCTTATTTATGTATTTTTGTTAATTGATTTAATCTTATTGCAACATAAAGTACAAAGGCGGTCTTAATGCCTGCCTAAGGCATTATCTACCAGTCAACTTACGATGGTGAACAGACAATATAGTAGATGCATAAAATAGAAAATATAATCTGAAAGTTATTTGTAATTTTTAGATAACGAATGTTTTTATTTTATTTATTTAATAGTAAACAAATAGTAGTACATTAGGAAATACATAGATAAGTAGTCATCAATATATTAAATATTAAATGTATAGATACCAAATTATACTACTCAATACGTTATTCGCAAATTAAAATTTCAATAATTTAAAACTAGACTGGAAAATTTTCTGGAAATAATCTCTGGATAATTAAATAATTTATAAAAAAAGTTAATGGTAATAAACTTTAATAAACGTTACTGTAATAATTTAGCTTTTTATAGGAAGTGGTATAGTAGGTAAATAATTTTCGACTGTATGTAGTTGGGCTTAGGCTTATGTAGTTGCTGGAGTTAGGATATTATTTTAATTAACTTCAATGTAAATAAAAAGTTTTGAGTGACAGAATTACCGAATACCAACAGAGCGTTCAGGCGTTATGTCTCTTATTTCACGTTGCCACAAATATTACGTTGGATGAAATAACAATCTTTTAAACTATGCTCACGTTGATGATAGACAGATCGGGACCCTCTTAGGACATTTTTTCCTCTAAAAATCCTTATTTCTAAATGTCGTTGCATATGCTGTTAATAAAAACGTCAGAGGCGCTTTTTTGGCTTCGCTCACTTTTTATTTAATTTCCTGTTCATATTATGTATGTATTGTTAGTTTAATACTTGTGTGGCACGAATTATTATTTTGTTTTTTTTTCTATGAAGATTAACAACATTAGTGAAACGGGTAAAATTCCGTTTGCTTGTAGAATAAGGAAACTTAGATAAGAAATTCAGTAAAATTAGGTTAACTATCTTTATTTCTGTTTCATATAACCTTTTTCAGGGTTAGTTAGTGGTAAGGCTACAATTGTCGATTTAAAAATAAACAAAAATGTTATCTTTTCCGGGCGCCAGTTCCTTTATTACCTATTTGCTATTTCAGTTTATCAGCTTATATTATGGCAGCTTGTACTATTGTCTCTTTATATTTATTGTTTCGTTAGGTTTTAGTTTATTTCCTTTTAATTTCAATGTCAAATTAAGATTATAAAAAATACACAGACAACAAACAGAAAAAAAACAATTAAAAACAATACAACAACAACAAATATAAACAATTACATTGATTTATTCCAATAAAAATACATACAATATACCTACAATTATAATATTTTAAATAATATTGTAAAGAGCAATTCGAATTATTGTTTGCAATGAATAAAATCAAAAACTACTAGACACTACGACTACTTTATCACTGAGTATAGTCCGTCTAATGAAAGCGCGACCTGAGAAAAAGAGGTGAAATCTAAAACATTTTGCGTTTGGTATTACCTACTAACTAGTAAGAGAATCAAGTCTTGACACATCTCAATTTTTTTATTTCGTACAATTGCGGCTGAATAATGTTGTGAATTAAATTTAAAAAAAAATCTCCTGGTCGCGCTTTCATTAGACACACTCTATCTGAGTAGTAGTGAGTATGTTTTCTCTCTATAACTCAAAGGTTTGCTGTAAGAAAACTTATTGCTGAGTTAAGCTCGCCTTCAACAATCCATATCTTCATGTTGTTTGTAATGTTTTTTTTTTGTGTACATTATAGAATTAAGAGTATCGTCATGGGTTATAATATTTTCTACTTTCACGTGGTCGAAGTCACTGGTAGAAGCTAAAATGATATATAAAGATAACTTAAATATATTAAAAAAAATCTGGTTACTCATTAGTCTGAATCATTCTACTGCCAAGGCCGCCATGACTTCTTGAGACGATGAGAAGAGCTAAGCAAAATTAACAATTATAATATTAATAATAATAATATTCCACAACTTTTTCACACAACGCTATCTAGTCCCAAGCTAAGCAGAGCTTGTGTTATGGGTACTAGACAACTGATAAACATACATACTTATATATTATTTAATATATGGCCTTTTACTCAAAACTGTTGGAATTCACAAATAACAACTTTCACAGCAAAAACAATATGAGCGCCCTAATTAACAAATCACTTAAAAACAGCTAAATAATTGACAAAATACAATCGAACCGTGACAAAAAAAAATTACGAAATAATAAAAATAACTAAGGAGAAGGATTTTAAAAAGTCTCTGTCACTATCAGTTGACATTGCCCTGTTTGCAGCCCACGGGCATTCACCTTCCAACTACCAAGTCAAACACGGAAGCTAACCTACCAGTTACCAACTGTTTTTACATTTCAACATTAACAAGGGCAAGTTCAACCTGCACTTTTATATTATACGAAAGTAATAAGAAACTCGATATTAATGTATGGATAGTGATATGTCCTGGCAAGTGGCATTGTACTACCATTTATAGCTGAGGTCGTGCTCTATATTTTTCTTGGTTTTTTATTTTGTGTTGGGAGAGCCCTTTGAACTTGAATTCTTTTATTTAGGTGTCTTCAAGGCTAGAGTGAATAGGCTCTTAATAAGCTAGTGCGCCTCACCATCAAATATTGCATCACTGCTTACCATCAGTTGGGATCGCAGTCAAGCACTAGTTTATAATATATTAAAAAAAATAAGGTTTTTTTGAGGATGTCAAGGCAAAACTATTTTGCCTTGATTGTATTTTCAAAATATTCAACATAAAGTCTGTTTCTAAATCTCTGAGACCAAAATGACATTACGTGGGCTATCATACTTGTCACAGCACAAAAAAATGGTATCATTACTATTGTAGGTTTGATATTTGCTTGTGTCAATTTAGTCTCAGGGTCTCAGGGTAGGTCCTGGCTGTCATTTGTGGATTTTTGGCAGTCGTTACGGATAGTCAGAAGCCAGTAAATCTGACTCCAGTTTTGCCATAAAGGATCGTGTTACCCCAGTTAATGGGTTGTGGAGGTCTGGTAAGCAGCCGCTCCTCATAAAATACTGGTATTCAGCTAAATCCGGCTTGACTGCAAACCGACCCCAATATAGTTGGGAAAAGGCTAGGCAGATGATGATGTTTAAAGAACTTTAGTTACTATTATACCGCTGTCTGGTTTCAATAAACTAGAGCTATATTAGTTATTCGTACATTACCTCAATTACAAGATAGATTCTTCCGGTTCTTGTATTTCCTATATTGTAAATTACGAAAAAGGTGACCAAGTTAGGTTTATATTGCACTAAATAATCATCAATTAATATGCCAAGTAACGTCTTGTTTACTGCTGTATGGCAATATAAGTACAATAAACTGCACAGTGCCGTAACTAGTCTTTTATACGATTGGGCCGAGCTTCTATAACTGCGCCCCTAGTCTTCGCGCCCTTTCAGGGACTACGCCCTGCGCCTGGGCACCGCTAGCACCGCCTTAGTTAAGGCATTGAAGCTGAAGGGTTGTTCTTAAGAGTTACCAAGGCTCTGGAACGGTAATCCTCCAATGGGAGGATCATGGCTGGGTTTTAGTAAGTAAAAGTATAAGATTCCCTCCCGCCTTACCCGAAGTAGGAGAAGTAATTTGAGGATTACCCAGCTAAAAAAAAGCAATATACCTATATACTTAGAAAACATTATTTGTCACAGTATATTAAAAGACCCGACCACCTGCCACTTAGTGGTCAAATATTATTACCTATGCAAAAAGAAATCCATCAAGCGAGTTTGAGTGTTCAGACTAGCTAGAGACAGAGCCCTCTAACGCAAATATACAAGGAAACCCGACCCCAGCTAAACTGGAAAGAGGGTTAGATAAAGAAGAAGATATAAAAAGACCTATGGAAATTTTGTATGGATGAAAGTTCTTAATGATAGTGCAAAACATCACGTAGTAAGTGCATTAATTTAGGTGTCCTCATTTAAACTTGTGTGGTCATTGTATTGGTTTGCTAGTCACAACTATGCATCTTGGCTCATCGCGGTACAAGGACTATTTGATCAAGTCCATATTAGCTAATCGACATTCCAGTTAGTATTAGACTGAAATATATGTTTAACAAGTTTATTGTTATTATTATTTCTTTATTGTCTGGGAACTGAGACGCATAGGTAACATACTCGTATATTTACCTAATATTAATATCTTTCAAAACAATAAAAAAATACGACAATAACAACACCACAATAAATAACTGACTATTATTATTATAAGGTACATATTATTATTACTTATTGTTATAATATTATGTTATTAATAAGGCTATATAATGCTTCTATTTAATATCTGGGTATAACCGATAATTAACTAACATAAATTGCCTCGTTGGTCTTGTGGCCATAAGCGCTACTTCTGAGCTTCGGGTCCTTGGTTCGATTTTATCTAGTCGAAAAAGTGCTAACGGGTTTATTCTTTAGGATTTGCTCTGTGCCTCAGAAAGTACAAAACACCTTTGCTTCTAATCCTTGGTTATGCTGTGTCATCCCATCGCACTATGAGAGTTAAGGATCTTGCTTGAGGACTGTAATATCTTTTGTGTATCTGGCTAATCTTCGTTAAGATCGGCCACCAGGATCGGAATTTAGTCGGGAAGGGTATATTATTATTACAGACTTCGATCAACATTACAAATAACGGTCTTTAATTTTTTTTACAAAAGTAAAACATACATTCTCTTGTGAATAGAGTTTTCAGTAAAACTGAAAAAATAAGTAAGAAACGTACAATATTTTCAGATAGTCTTTCTCCAATAACCTGAAGGTTTCATTCAATTGATATTTTGAAATACTGTTCTGAATACGAAAATTATTTCAGAAATAAAAGAAACCGGTGCGGTGGTGTCATAAGCTACTTTTTTATCCCGTAGAAGTCTTTGGTTCCTGCGGTTTAGACGACGAAAGCCTAACAGCAGGGGAAGGCTAGTATTATATAAAAGGAATTTGAAAAGAAATCATCGTACTAGTTAGAGATCTCCATCAATTTCCGTATCTTATTGGAGGACTCTAGAAACCACAATGTGATGAGTAATTCGATGAGAATTTCATTCTACATACACCAAGTAAAAGAAGAAAATTATCTAAAAACTATCTAAGGGTTAAACAGAATTCTACAGCTTCTTCTTATGCTAATGCTACAGCTTCTACAAATGCATATGTCTCAATTCAAAGTCTTGTTAAGCAATGTCTAGGTACATATTTGTTTACTAGTCACACAACCATGTCGGATGGTTGGCTCATCATAAGGACCTCAATAGCTGCTAATCCAGATTCCTGAAGTATGTTATCATTACATCACATTAAAGTATGCTCTCATAATGAGAAACAAAATCGATGTTCCAAAGATGCAATCAAATCAAATAGTATTTTATTAGTAAGGCAATCTTAAAATTCATATACAGATACAGACTATATTATAGTCGACAAATTATTAAAAATGCATAACAATATCAAGAAAACAAATATCAAATAGTAAAAGATGTCAAACCAATAAAAGAAAGAAATAAATAGCAGGCAATTCACTATTACGGTCAAAAAATTATTAAAAATACATTACATTATTAAAAAATATGTCAAATGGTAAAAGATGTCAAATGAATAAGAGACAAATTAATAGCAGTCAAATCACACATAATAATAATCAAATCAAAAGAAAAGTCACAATAAGTATAGTAAAGTCAATAAGTGTAGCATTTCTTAGATTTATGTTTTTTTTTATTATTATGCTTAGGCTCGCGTACCTGACGGTAAGCTATGATATGAGCACGCTTGCCTACAAGCACCCTAGAAGTAACCTATTCACTCTTGTCTTAAAGACTCCTGAAGAAGTTGTAACTACCAGGAAACACAGACTCTGGCAGGAAATTCCACTCCTTAGCTAAATTACCAAAATTACTAAAAGAAATAGAAGTAACATTATTTGTTTGTAAAAAGGTAAATAGAGCAGTGGTAGCCCAGTGGTATTGACCTCGACTTATGATTCATACCATCAAACCCAGGCGGGGGTTTACTTTATAAATATAATTTATTTCATCACCACTGCTCTCAAAATGCTGAAGGAAAGCGGCTTGTCCTTGAACCAGAAATTCGGCCCAGTGTCAATCTGCACTGGGCCGTTGACGTCCCATTTCCACTCTTACAGAGTAGGCCCGAGTCCCAATTGTGGGAACATTGTAAAGTTGATTGTGCATGTCTATGTGTAGTAGTTTCGTGTAATTCGCATACACGAAACTACTGGTACTAGAAGCGCGAAATTTTGCACAAGATTTCCTTTTATAACGGAGGCGATCACTAAGAGAGGCTTTTCCAAAATTCACCCCCTAAGGTATAGAAATGGGGGTTCAAATTTTGTACGGAGAATCCCAAGTTTATAGAAAAGGGTCATATTAGAATCTGATCCGATGATTATGATGGAAAGCATCATACACTGTTGATAAGTCCTGAGGCCACGGAACAGGATCCGCGGGTACAAACCGGTGCTAAATAATTTGAAGGTTTATGTTATTAGATATAGTACATAGTTTCCTTTTCGGAATGAATTAATTTAAATTATTTACTAGGATGTCAATATAAAAAAAGTGTATTAATCTCTTGAATCCTGAAGTTTCCTCAATAAAATACTTCCTTGTATAGTAAATAGATACCTACTATAATGGTGATTATTTTTGGCAATCCTAAAACGAGATATTACGACGAGTATAGTACCTAGTAGAAGTACTGTTCAAAAAAGTAACCATGGCCCTGAAACGTGAAGGACAATTGAAGGAACATAGGTGGGTGTCAGACTTATACTGACTAAAGTCAGTCGGTCCACCCAAAGCTGGATGAGATGATTTGCCAGCATAAAAAGGAGCTAGAGGTCACACCCACACCTTCTACAGCCTACATGAAACGACAAAAAATACATACCTAACTAATAAGATCTTAAAAGCAAACTGATTCCTGTAAAAGCAAAGAATAAAATGACTTGAACTTCTATTCACAAAATAAATGAACCTGCAACAAAAAATATTTGTGAAGTTTGTTGTGAAAAAGAAAATGTATATACTAATAAAATTGATCAGGGTAGCTTGTAATATACCCCGAAAATATTCCCGCAAAATAGTTACTTTCAAATTTTAATACAGCCCCATTTTTCAGTGGTCCCGTAGCGTGCAGCGGTCGCCATGGCAACTCCACGTGGTGCGCGGACGCACTTCCCGCGTGTCGGAGGTCGCGCAACGTTCTATATAATGTGAACGAGTTGCCGAAGCGCACACTACCACACTCACGCGCTCGCCGCCAACATCACCCTACTAAACACTGTACGTAATAAAGGATATTTAAAAAAAGAACAACAATAATCAACGACATTTTTTAAAATTTAAACTTTAAAAAAAAGAATAATATGTGTATGGACTTCTGAAGTCCGGTTGTGTTGTGGCATTAGTAATTGTGGACCCACCACTGTACGTTTGGTTCTAGCGGGAGCGGTCAGTCCTGCAGCTCTGAGACCAGTCAGTCCGCGCGTACGCATCTACCACTCGGACACAGTGCGCGCGCAACACAGTGATACTGTGACAGTGACAGTACTTGTAAACCAAACCAACATGAACCACTACGTGAAAATCGTAAGTAATTTTACTTTTGTTTGCCAATTAAAAGAGACCTTCGTGGTTGGGTGATAAGATTTTTTATTCAAATTACTGGCCGTTAAGACAATTAATTTTAATTAAAGAACTCGGCTACTGTTAGAACATAAACAAACAATTTTAGACAGATTTGAAGTAGTGTTGGCAATTATGATTAAATAATCGGAAACACGTAATCGATTGTTTTTTTCGTGAATAATTTCGGTAAGTCACGAATAGTCACAGTCGTAAGTGTTAAGTGTCAATGATCCAGTTTTTATACAATTGTGTCAAGTTCTTTAACACACGGCTGTAATAAAAACAGTTTTATAATTGTGATGAACTTGAATCACAATGATGAAGTGATCATTCGTAGTTTACGTGTGTATGTTACGCATTTGTTAGGCTTAGAAAATAATGAAATATTTGTGAGAATATTATTTTTATGACTATACGGAATGTAGTGTCTTATATTGCAAGATTAGTAAATAAAACTGCTTACTAAGCAAGCATATTCAATTCAGATTTATTGAAATTTCTTAAAAATTTCTGAGGTTGAAAATGAATGAAAGTAATTATGATTTTGAAAATTGAAAAAATAGTTACGAGTTCAATTACGAATTATTAATTAATTAAGAATTGTGGTATTGTAAATCAAAGGATAAGGATGTAATAAACGAGTTCCTAGTAAAATAATGAAAAATATTGAAGTAATTAATATTTTATTATCACGTTAATTACAAGATACACATGCATAACTTAACGCAGTGCGTTTCTCGACTTATGTAAGAAACCAGCTTTGACAAAGATTATCCGTAACCGCAGTTTTTATTAAAATTTATATATTATTGAGATTTATGTAACTTAATCTGTTGTTAAACGTTTTTATTTTTTATATTGAGCTTTATAATTTAATAATTATGTTATTAAAGTATGATTTCCAAAATTGAAGGTCTTGATCTCGATATATTTAAAGAAAAATACAATATAAGTATCTCAAAACATCACGCTTGTTTCGCGAATGGTTAGACAGAGGTGCAATTATTGCAACTCACTTTTGTCAGCTTCTGTTAGAGGCTATTGCCCGAGTGAAAGT
Source organism: Mythimna separata (assembly GCA_030763345.1). Lineage (NCBI taxonomy): Eukaryota > Metazoa > Arthropoda > Insecta > Lepidoptera > Noctuidae > Mythimna > Mythimna separata. Next base: position 14,505,131 of record CM061180.1, read on the forward strand.
AATAAAATATTCCAATCCTATATGCTATTCTAGGACATGGTCTACCCTTGTACCAAATTTCATCCAAATCCGTTCAGCTGTTTGAGCATGAGAGAGTAACAAACAGACACATACAAAGTTTTGCGTTTATGATATTATTGTGATTACCATTCAAATTTTAGTTGATGTAGAAAAAAATTGAAAAAAAGAAAAATAAAAAAATAAATCATAAATACAAAACCATTATGTACTCAAATGATCAACAGAATTTATACATTAAATAATACTCAAACAATTACTAAAAATAGATAATTGGAATTAATATTTTCCAATATTGTTGGATGATGCCAATTTCTTACGAATATGCTCGCGAACTTTACTTAAATAACGAAATACTAAAACCAGATACTCCAATAAAAAAAAATATGCAGGAATTTAATTATCCATAATGTTTTAATAACCAAATCTAATCCAAAGATATAACAAAAGGCGATATTATTAAACATTAAATTTTTAATCTCCAAGATAAGATCTAGAAACAATTTATTATAGCCAACTTATTTCGCAGTCAGGTAAAAGTACCGAAATAAATTCTAATTATGCTATTGGGACCGTAACTTACCTTGTATTGTTAGGCAAAGTGAGTCATTTTAATTGTCGTAGACATTAATCAGTCAATTGATCGATAACTTAAAACACGGATTTCCGCGATAACGACCATTGCCGATTTGTTAAATACGAATATTTTTACATAAATTATAGTAATAGGCAACCCGGATCATTATTTTCAAAATTACGAGCCATTGACGCGTGATCGACAACTGCGAATATAAAACTAGTTTTGTTTTAACTACCCGTTTAAAGTATCAATTTATTGGTTTGCTAGTTGTTTCTCACGGTTTCAGTCGCATTTTTGATTACTGCTCCGCTCCTGCGGGTCGTAGCTTGATGTTATATAGCCTATAATCTTCCTTAATAAATGGGCTACCCAAAAGGAAAATAATTTTTGAATTCAGACCAGTCGTTTCTAAGATTACCGCGTTTAAATAAACACAAATTTCAGCTTAACAATATTAAGTACCTATAGATTTATTAGACTTTATAATTATTTAATTGCAAAGCTAATCTCAGTTTTATTTGTAGCTTTATTTGTTTACGATCTAAACTAGTTTATATAAACGTAATTAGTTCCGTGACGCTAAAGTTTCGTTAGTGCATTTGCAATTGAGCACTTTCAATTAAAGATACCTTGTTTATTTTAATCAGTTAATGTTAATAATTATTATCTAATTTAATTTTATAACTGCATTGAATTGCACTAAGCTTACGACATTAGTACTGGAATAATCATCTTTGGGAACGTTTGAAATACTGTGGCTCGAGTACGCTAAAAGCTAATAAAGAAACATAGGTGGGTTTTAGTTAATAGTCTGGCATTCCCTCTTACTTCCAGCCTAGAGCGGGAGAAGTCATAGCTACTCGTAACTACCTTTTTCTTCCTGCCCTTATCCTATATTACTTGGGGTCAACGCAACACGTCTTTTTCTTCCATTCTGTCCTGTCACCCGTCACACTATCACTAACTCCTTTTTCTTTCATATCACTCTTCCATTTGATGACTTCTTATATACTGAATAATCATACGATCTTTAGATTAATAAACTGTCAATAGTATCAATAAATTCTGAGAGAGAATCTTTTTACATCGTTGATCTTAGTCTCCCTAAACTTTGTAACAAAAAACTAAAAATTCAATAAGTAATTAACTTCGACTCATCTTCACAAAAGATAGTATTCAAAAATTGACGTTTCGATTATGATAAGAGGTACTGAAAAGTTTAAAGATTTCGTTATATAAGTTTTAATTAGTTTCAAATGGCATTTGCATTGTCGTCTGTTCGTTTAGGTATTGTATCTATTGTTGAAAGTGAGGATATGAAAAAGTATTTATCAGATTTTAAACGTTAAAAAGCTTTCTCTGATTTTGTTTCTACCTATTTACTTTTAAATTGTTAGAATAGTAATTCTTTGGCCATTTTCGGTTTTATTGAGTTAGGAGATCATCAAACGGGAATCGTTTGATGATCTCTCACTCAGGAATCAGGATGGAGCGAAAAGTGTTAGGCGTTTACTGACTAAAACTCTCCTAGGTTCCTAGAGTTTCCGTTCACGTTTCAGGGTCACAGGAAGTCTTTCCAACAATCATACAGTTCATTTAGTAGGTCCTACAACTACATGTCTTAAAAGGATTGATCTCGTTAGTGATGTTTAAAAAATATATAGCTATTTTATTTTAATAATTATTATTTATTGCGCCATGTTCTAAGGCAAAAAAGTGTTGCATAAAATGGTAATCGTACAAACATGTTTAGCTGCTTTAGGACATAGCATGCAAAAAGTTAAGTTACTGTTATGACCTGTAAAATGGGTATGATATACTTATTCACATACGTACTTAAGTTTACTAACTATCACTCAAAAATGCCTAAAACAATAAACCAACCCAAAACCTACTCTCACCACTCCCATATCTATATCAATTACTAATATTTATCACCAATAACAATTTTAATAATACAAAAGTAAAATAGTTTCATATTAAACTATTATTATCTAGTTTCACAATTCATATCATGGTTCGCGATAGACTTGTTCTAAACGATCGCGTTCGATAACTAGCCATTACGATTCGAAGCTTATAAATTGCAGAAAATTGTTCTAAATAAACACTGGGATTAAGAAGAATTAATCTAGTTCTTGTAAGTGTCTATTTGAATTAGTTATCTCGGGTTCGCAGTTCGTAAATTATTTTGTTAATTTACAGATTTTATATGTAGGCTTTTTTTGAGTTATAGTTTTATAGACTGTTACATTAATTGGGGAATTGCATAGATTGGAATAAGGTACACATTTAATGCAGCTTTCTGTACTTACATATCATATTAAAATATCTCAGAAAAGGTTTGGTACTGTCGTCTTCATTTTCTTGAGTGTTTGAGCCATTCTGTGGTACCAAACCACGTCAAATCTGCTATACTGACCTCCTTTTTATTTTATACTCCAAAGAGATTTAAAACCACGGAATATTTAATTCTACATAACAATAAAAACAAACAAATCAACCTCTCACTTAACGTGATATATTTTTTGTCGGCCTAATCTTATTTATTTCTATACCACGCCTGTCTTATTGTTTGCTCCGATAAATCAGATTTTAAATTATATTATACGTCAAAATTTTGATATAATCATGCACGTTTTTAGAGCATAGAGCAAATCTTTGACAGGTGACAATGACCTATGACTTATACGTCATTTGGAATACCTTATAGGTTAATATTGTCACTAATATCAATGTAATTTTGTAGTTAGTTAATTTTAGGCAGTGTTTTGTGTATATTGCTACATCGGTGTTCGGACGTGGTTAGTTTTAGTTGAATTTTAAACTGTTTGCTTTATTCCTTTGGCGTAAACGTCAGTTTGAACCACCTAATTTACATTCCGCTTTTGAGACCTTGGTGGCAATAGTAAGTCCTAGTAAGTTGTTTTACCAAAAAGTCTGAAGTGATTGAAATCTAAGAATATTACTTACCTTCTTTTTTGAAGTTGGATAAAAAGGAAGCTTCTTTTTTTGGGGTTCTTGCGTAACTTACTTCCTAATGATACTAAGTGTTAGCTGTCAATCTGATATGACAAACGACTTTAATGATATGAATGCATGCTAATTCTGCGTCACATAATTTTTCAATACGCGTTGATTTACTTAACTATTTTTATTATTAGAACCACGTATGTGATTGCATCACCGTGGACATGCTTCCTAGTTATAAGTTAGGCAATGATAGAACATCGCATTAACACAATTAATTCATTATTATCTAAGATGGAAGAATACAGTTTCCATGTTAACTCTCACAAGTCGGTCAGTACTTCCTACCTTCATGCATTAATCATTAAAAGTATTTGATTAATTACGGCCAAGGGTGTCGTGAACGAACAATGGTTCTCATAATAATTGCAGTATTTTTTTGTGTGGTTTATTCGCATAAGCATATAATTCATGATCGCCAGATGATCATCAGTTGGCTCGTGACCGAGATATGCAAAAAGTAACCTTCACGACTGCGCGTATAGTGGGTGAACGACCTATTTTGTATGTGACAGAGTATGTTGACTTAGTTTTTGTTGTAAGTTAGTTAATTGTTTGCTTAATAGATTGTTAATCTACGGTAATTGACTTGTTTATAAAGCTCGTCTATCCTCTTATACCAAAGGCTAAATAGAAACAAGGTATATTGAACCTTTTGAAGCTATATGACATTTCAAGCTTTGTTTTTTATGAACCAAAGCGATATCATACGATATTTGAGAGTTCAACAAGATATTGAAGTGTCCTAACATTGATATTTTATTCGTATTTGAACAGGACTATGTCAATTCTTCAAACAAGCCATTGCGGACATAATGTGGTCACAATTCGTATGTGACCAAAATAATAGGTCTTTAATGATAGGGTTAGCGCAGTTTTAAGAGCAGTGTTGTAATATTGTGTAATACAGAAAGCGCATTCGTAAAATGGTCGTAGAAAGCGAAATCAGTGATTGCATTCAACGCTTGTTTTAGTTACTGTTTGTATGGGAATTATCAGCCGTAATATGGCTGATATATGTTTATGATATAGCCTGGACAATTTCCTGCAATTCAATACTAATGATAATATGTATATGTTTGTGTCAGGGTTGGGTTTAATCCATGTAATAAGAAGGCAGTTACCTATTTGTTTCCTATCTTGGTTCTTCATTGACTGGTGTGTTAGTCTAGCGGTTAGTGGAACTGACAGCTATGCCGGAAGTCGTGGCTTCGATTCCCATTCAACATAAATGTTTGAGTGATGAGCACGATCATTTGTTTTGTGTCTGGGTTTAATATACATATCTGTAATTTATGTATTTAGAAATATATTAAGTTTATTAGTTGCAATTTTTGTAGTGATTTTTTTTTCTAGATGGTTAAAACTTGTGCAGGAATTAAGCAATTGTCTTATAGACAGAAAATTAAATAACTAGTTACAAAACAACACGAATTATAATCAAATCACTATATGATCTAATAATTTTCACAAAAAAGAAACAATTGAATGCCTCAAATCATATGGGAAATAAACCTAACGATACTTTAATACCATAGTCTTACGGTGTCAATGCCATAGGGATTAGCCTTCGTCGAACGACGGTTTTTAACAGTCAATGGACGAAACTATTGTAGAGGTCCAACTTCCTTTTTCCAATTCAAGTGTTACGGCCTTATTGTCGTCAAGGTAAGTTTAAATATGTCGTTTAATGCGTTATAAAGGCCTTGTCTCTCTGTTTACATAAATGTCGACCTCGTAACTGCAGTTTCTATGTAATCGACATCTTTCAATAGTTCTGTGTGAGGTTCACTTGGTTAGGTTGTAAAGTTGACGAGTTTGTTTGAATGTGTTTATCTTAGGAACTAGAACTGCTGATTGGAATTGTATCATTGTTATAGTGATGGATAGCCCATTAATTGAGGAAGGCTTTATAACGACTGTAGCGCAGTAGTAATTAAAGATGTGGGTAAATCCGCAAAAAACGCGAGTGACATCGCAGGGGATAGCTAGTTTATAAATATTTTGTTTATTTATGTAAACACTTAAAATTGAAAAGAATAAATACAGATAGGGCGTTTGGTATAGGAAAATAGGCTCGAACTGTTATTTATGCTTTTATTTTTGAATCAATCTCAGAAATATTCAAAAATTAACATACAGCATCTGATAAGGGTCATTTACCTCTAATGGACAGATAATTACACTAGATACCTACACATATAAGCCGTTTCTTATCCCATCTTTTTATAATTTACATATCAAAACATAAGATCATCTCCTTACATAATATAATTCATCAATAAATCCAGTCATGCTATGGTCGGCAGTTTTCGCAACGTACGGCTGATGAGAATTTTTTGTATTTTTCTTTACTGATGTAACGGAGAGAGCGAACGCAGGCACTTATGTCTGTGGATGTTGGCAGTTTAGTATTGCAGTTATGTGTGACATATGTGAGAGTTTACGCTATTAGTTATAGTGTGTAAGCAGAAAATAAGTAAGTAAAGAGCTTAGCAGACGGTTGATGTTTAGCTAATTTTTTTAGAGAGATTTCAAGACTGTTAAATTTTTTGTGCGACTTTTCTTCACAACCATTTATATCTAGTCTGAAGGAAATTAAAACTTGAAACGTTTGTTAATTTATTTACTTAAAGGGGTAATAATATAAACCTGATCGGAAGGAAATCAAAGACCTGCAATGATTGTTAATTAATTTATTTAAAGGTAATATAATACCTATTATGCATATTCATTCAACTACCGAGTCAATGTAGTTCAAATAATAATCAAGGTAACGTCAAAAGAAGATGCGTATAAGATTTATCAACAAGCCATAAAAAATATTTAAATCAAAATTCTAACATAAAGCTAAAGTCACTTGTCAAGTTTTCAAGTATTTTTCCGGTGATTTAAAGGTCAGAGCGTGTCAGCTGATTAGAAGTAAAATATATGAAATTAAAAATAAATAAACAATATGGATGGTGTGGTATCGATAAATGTTATTGCGGCAGTCGGAAGGCGGAAGTAGTGACGGTAGTAGGACCGGTCTGCACGTTATCATGTGAGTGTTTTAAAGGCAGTGTTTCACTTGGCAGAAATTAGTCATTTTTAATGTCTCCGTTTTGTTAATTCATACAAGAATTTATTTTAGATTCAGAAGGAACTGTCTTAAGCAAGTTAATCTATCACATTTTGATCATTGATTCAGTCTAAGCAGTAAGCTAATTTACTACAAATAACCAAATTAAGTCTATCTTTGGCGCTTTTTAATTAAGAAGATTGATAATATATCTTTTTTCTCTTTTGGTTTTCGAGGCCATCGAGATGATTTATCAGTTTTACCTTACTAAATCCACCCCGGCGATAACCATCAGCACATAGAAGAGGCGCTGTTACCTTTCAATCGATTGAATATACCACATAAGTGTGTTAAGCTTTCTAAAAGACGAATGAATTCAACTGGCTTATTTGAGCCTACTGAATTCAACCGCTTGAATTCAGCAAACTGAATTCGCTCCTTTAAAGCTACCAGTCAGTTAAATTAAAAATATAATTCAATAGAATACGTAGAACACCAATGCGTCTCGCACATCCTAGTGATTGATCGGCGACATGCCGGCGACGCGATAGTGACATGACTGACGTGTGTGTATGAACCTTTATCACATGAGCATTTTAATGCGCTTGCGTCGGCTTCCCGCTATGTGACGCATGCTGTACGCTGCCCATTCATGGTCCGTGCAAGCTTTTTATTACGTGACATAACCTACTGGTTTTCTGCGCGATTTTAAATTTTATAATTTAATGTTTAGAACTTAGGTATTTATATACAAGTTTGTAAAGAGGAAATTAATGAATGTGTGAAATAGAAAATTAATTTCCTGATTTTTTGTGATTAGGCTTTTTGCTATGCATTTGTCCCCATTCGCCTCGTTCCAATGCACGTGCGTAGTTCAGCATGTGTCAATAGCCGAAGGTCACGGTCATTTTACATTAAGTATATTAAAAATGTTAATTATTAACATGCATTTAAATAAATTATTCCTAAAAAGATATTATCAGCGGCTTTCTGACGCAACTGGCTTAAATTATTTAAAAATATTACACATTTTTTGTAAATTTTACAAATTTTTATGGTCTAGTAAACCTCAAAATTGATTAATGACGTCGATCATATTTGGCATTTTTATTCATTTATAATAGTTCCTATATTTTTATTGTCCCAACGTTTTATGGAATTCAATATATTATGAATAGATCAAAATTTATATATAGGTATTTATACATATAAGTCATTGACTCTACAAATATGTTGATAGTTATGTCCTTAAAAGTAGGTATTTATCATTCTTAACCCAGTTTCAAAATGCATGACAAGACCATTTAATTTTATGATTACTTAACTAAATAATCATACTAATCATAGCCTGTTTGACCAGAAAAGTAGGAAAGGCAACATTACAAAAATGTGGATACATAATACATAATAGGAATAATTTTACACACAGCTGCCAAGCTGCAATTGTCGCTAAATAGTAAATAAAATATGGTGGTATATATTCAATATTTAGTTAAGTTATATTTAATTATATTCTCGTGATACTAATATCTTTATCCTAGACGGAACTTAGTTTTATGAGTAAGATTAGACAAGTATTTACATACTTACAAATTACGCTATACAAACAAATAAAATAATAAATAACTTAATAGATAAATATACAAACTAAAGAGAAAAGTATTTACAAATGTGTATATTTAAAAAAAAGGGGGATTCAAAAAACATCCACGTCGATGATACTTAATTTTCTTTTTACTAAAAATTATTATCCAGTAAATAAACCTTGATATTGATAATTTCCTTTCACACATAATTTCAAGTTGACACTCATATTGATGTGCTCATATCGAATGATATTGTTAAAAATAGTTGACGGAACTATTACTCTTAGAAATGGTCATGCAATGAGACGATGAAATTCTTGCTCAATGATATTCTATTTCATTGACCAGTCAGCTTAGCTTATAACAATTATAGCATTACTAAAGATATCATAGACACATCATATTAATAAAAGCTAAATACTAATAAAAGCGAAAGATTGTGTAAATTTATATGCATGGGTATGTTTGTTAATCTTTCACATTTAAACGGCTGTACGTATTTTAATGACATTGGACAAATGGATTAGCTATCGTTAACTAAATTTTAGAATGCGTCATTTTTGCGCCAGTAAACTGTTTTTCATTCTTTCTTTTAAAAAAGAACTTTGGGTACTTTTTACTCCAGGAGTATATCCCCTTGGAAATGTGTGCATTCAAGCGGGCGCAGCTATTTAATTTAATGAAATAATTACTTGGCTTAAGTCTATACCAGGATATTATTCATTAGATCCGAGTATACGGCTCGAAAGACTTGATCACTACAATCCACATCAAAAGACGTCTTGTCCTGCAAATTATACTTATAAATGTAAACAATTTCCAAGATAACAAGAAACAGAAGCGGACTCGGTCAAGACACCTAATTAAGTATTTATTTTTATCACGGATACACACACTAATTAGCTACAATTACAGAAGTACGCAATCATAGAAAAAAGTAACATATATCCGTGTGTAACCGAATCGTACGGAGAAACACGAGAATGTAAGAAATCCGTTCGTTTGGTAGACCACACTTCGGTTTGGTACAGGTCTGTTGGAATGCGGAACTTTCCGTGGACCTGATAAATATTCGTGGATTATTCAGTGCAAGCTTCGGGCTATGTGGTCATAGTTAAGTGATGGTTATAGCTGTTTTATGTGCAGCTTGTACCTAGCACGTGACGATTGATAAATCGGTTAGAAATAACCATAACGTCAACTTTGTATTTGAATATAAATTTAAAACTGAAACTTAAAGCAATTATAGCAAATAAACCGTAGTTTTTTTGTCTAAGTCAAGAAATGGGTCAGTGAAAAAATGAAGCTATTGCAAATTCCGAAGCGTAGGTCTAAATTTAGAATAACGTGGCAAAAACACAGACAAATTTTATAAATACAACATATAAAATCCTGGTTACATATTTCTTGTCGCTTCTATTATGTGAGAACTAAACTAAACCAAAAAAGAAACCAAAAACAATATTTGATCAATCATGTTGAAATTGAAGTCCTTTGTTTTCTGTAACTAGAGACTGATATATAGAGTTCCGGCAAAATTTCTGATTGGAAAACCCAAGAACACTTTCAATTTGGATTTTTATTATGAAATCCTGTTTCCGTTTTTGGACTCTACGTATTGTCTTGGGTCTTAACAACGTTTAATGACGTTGCTTCATGTTTGATTTCTGATACAAAAAACATCATCTTGTTACAAGGGCGTCGCCAAGGGGGGGCAGGGGGGGGCAGCTGCCCCCCCCTAGAGATTAAATGTAGCTAGCCGCAAAGCGACCAATTGACGAAAAAGTTTTTATTGAAGTGCGAACAATTGACTTCCTTATCTATTAATAAATGCAGAAAGTATACTTATGCTGCTATATAAATATAAACTGCAAGAAATTATAAAGGAAGCTACTGCTGTTGCGAAGAAATTCGGACTGGAGTTGGACATTACATCAATGCCGCGTATTACGAAGGAAACAGCATCATAGAAACAATCATTCAGCAGAAAGCCCTTCAGATACCTACTGGAAGAGATCTTTAGTAATACCATACTTAGATTCAATTATCACCTCCCTTGAAGTCCCAGGAGTAGCATCGAGGCGGCACTTCGGTACCATGAGGTGCCCGCCTACCTAAGTCACGTAATTAAGGCCTACCTGTCGGATAGTCACCAGAGAGAGTGGAGACGGCGAGAGATATCGTTCGGTGTTCCACAGGGATCGGTACTAGGACCGGCCCTGTGGATCATCGGATACGACTACTTGCTGCGCGGCGACCTGATAACGGGGTCAGCGAGGTCTGCTACGCAGACGACAAGCTGGTCCTGGCGCGGGGAGAGAGAGACAGGATCCAGCAATTGGGACTCAAGGTGGCATTGCACAAGTCCGAAGCCATGTGGTTTCATGATCCTCGGACCGTGCTACCACCGGGTTCCCAAATATCGGTAGGGGGGGGTCCACGTCGGCGTCGGGTCGACGATGAAGTACCTGGGACTGGTCCTCGACAGCCGGTGGACTTTCGAGGAGCATTTTCGACATCTGGCTCCCAAACTGGACATGACTGGGGCTACTCTGAAGTGGCTCTTGCTTAACCTAGGGGGTCCACACGCCCTCTGCCGGAGGCTCTACGCGGGGATCGTTCGGTCGGATGGTGCAGGGATACCGCATACAATCTCCCGCGAAGCGGCGAGCCTCCTTGCTGGCCTGCCACCGTGGGATCTGGAGGCAACAGTACTTGCACGCATGCACGATTTGCGCGTGGAAATACAACGCCGGGGCGAAACTCCGCTGCCGCGAGAAGTCATGGTATGGCGGACAGAGTTCCGGCGGGATCTCAGGGTGGCATGGCGACTGCGACTGTTGCAACCCAGTGCTGGGCACGTCGTCATTGCGGTAGTAATTAAGTCCCCTCTTTGAGGAGTGATTATAAAAAAGTCACGGCGTCCTCTCGCTCCGTATGACGCAGGTCCTCACCGGACACGGTAAGTTCGGGAGGTTCCTGCATTGGATGAAGGAGGAATGGACGCCAGGGTGTCGCCACTGTGTGGACCGGAGGACACGGTGGAGCACAGGGTAGAAGTGTACCCCACTTGGGCGGAGTACCGCCGTGTCCCAGTGGAGGCTATCGGCGGCGGCGACTTCTCGCGCCGGACCCTGGTACAGGCCATGGTGCGGACCGAGTAGGGGTGGCGGGCGGTCGCCTAATTCTGCCAAGCAGTAATGCTAGCGAAGGAGGCTGCTGACCGCCAGCGCGCGACGGAAGGGCCCAGTTTCCGACCAAGGACCCGGACCCGGACCAAACCCAGTCGTCAAAAGCGCGTTCTGTTCCACGCGCGCCTCAAGGAGATGTCAGCAAACTGAAGGATCCAGGTAGGGCCGAAGACTCTGGGCAACATGGAAATTCTGAAAGGTGAGCCCGTGTCCTCCCAGATCGAAGGCAACGAAGGAACGGGGTGGGGTTTAGTCAGTAAGAGTCTGACACGCCCTCCCGCTCCGCCCAAGAGCGGGAGAAGTCATTCTGATGATTTCCCACTTGAAAAAGAAAAATCGTCATCGAGGTAAAGACTTCCAAAGTGTAATGCTTCATACTCTCAGCGTTCATATTTTTTATCATCCATAATATGGGGCAACTATTGCCCCCCCCTTTGTCATAAGCTGGCGACGCCCTTGTCTTGTTAGGTCTTACATCGTGAGAAAAAAAAGTTGTTAAAATTACGGGAAGTTACATATTTCATTAGTATCCGAGACCGTTCGAAAACGTGCGAGTACATAAATATCAATATGTAACAGTATTGTTAGTTAGATGGTTATTAATGGGACTTAATGTCTGTAGCCTGCAGCTTTAATGCCTGGGAATGCATTAATTCCTCGTATCATAATTCAGCTAGTCAGATCTCAAACTAGTGTTGGTTGTTAGGGCATGTCAAGGGGACGTTGATAAATACCTTATTGTTGCCACTTCTCCGCTTGTCAATATAAGGATATTAAAGACCATAAATTATAACCAACAAGCAGTCTAAAACAAATGGCTAGATTGTAAATAAATTGACAGTCAAAATTGAGTTTGAACTGACTTTTTCGATCAAACAAAAAATTAATCTTAAAATAATTATTTTATTTCTCGCAACCAGAAGACTAATCGAATTGTGTAAGCTAACAAAAAAGTGAAACTTCAACTTCAGGTTCGGAAAATAGGCTCTAGACGTCCTTCAATTTACAATGTAGACTTCAATTTAAAAATAAACATCGAAAGTCGTTACATAATACGTTAAATTGGTTCTTGAGGACATGCGACCTTCTCGAATCGCTTTCAATCGAGGACAGTTTTATAATCGAATGTAAGTTGGTAACTACTTTAGTTAGGTTGGTAGTATAATAGGCGTGGCTGTAATGATGTTGGCATGGACCGCTCTGACGTAGTAGACAGACCTTGGGAATCTAGGTGACACCAGGCGATCGAGATTGGCATCGCATTCATCGAAGATGTCAACGCGATGTTGAGATGTTTGTGCATTCAAGTGTACTGAGATGAATAACATCTCCGTTTGACCTTACATTGATTGTTGTTTGCATAATGCTTTTGCAGTTTACCTTACAATAACGACTCACTGATTTGAAGTTATCCAAGCCTGAAATAAAACTACCACATTCATTTGACAAAAAAGTGAATAAATAAATGGAAGTGTTATTTTTAAGTATTTTATTTGAATAAACAGTAAAGTTCCTGTTTTGTCAGTATTATATAAATTACGACTAGACATTACAAATGTGTTACACAATGTATACGTTGAATAAAAGATAACGACTCAATCAACGCTCTATTTTGAATAAACCCAGGTGATTTAGTATGTCATTTCTTTGTTTACATATTCTATCGTGCCTTAGTGAATGGACGGTAAAACGCATCTAAAGTGGCATTGAATTAACATAAGTGTTTAAAAAAATATGGCTTAGCATGGCAAATTGAATATAAAGTAATATTTACAGGAATCCATTTACAGGTTTATTATTTTTACTTGAGTGATACTTACCACGTTTTACAACGAAACTTAGTGCATTTCAAATTTTTATTTCTACATACACGTTTCTTTATTATCGTCATGGATATTTTGAAAAAACGGAAACGGCCTCGTTGCTGTATTTAATTATTATTGACATTCAACAGGATAAATCTGTTGCGAAAAACGCAGCTGCATACTGCGTTTTGTATTTTTTTGAAACAGGATGACGACTTTTACACAATTTTTGTTAAATATTTTAATTGGTAAAAGGCAAAACAGATATGAGATTAATGGTTTCTTAAGTTCATTTCCCTTGTGTCAATGTAATTCTGAATTTGGTTCTTTCTGAGGTTACTACACAAAAAATAAATTTATCAGCAATAATGATTGTATAAATGTTAAAGTTTGACTATATCACATTTCGGAAGATTGGCAATCCATTTTAGATTTTTGTATATCGTTTTAAGAATTTTGCTTGTTCAGAGTCTCTGACTTAACAATGGCAGCGTCATGTAACCCAGCAAGAAAAGCTGTATGCATTTCAGCTATTTCTCAAATACGGAAACAAAATTGCAGTTTGAGCTGTATACCTATGGAGAAATGCTCCATTAATAAAATCTTACCGAGCTTATCAGTATTTATAGTCGTAATAAACATTGTACTCAGCATAATAGCGGTTAGATGTCGTAAATCACGATATACAATATTCAGATTTGCCCTATATAGAGCTTATAATAGGTATGACCTTAGACAACATATTACTTTGATACGAATCGATAATGGCCCGTAAACGTTTATTGCTGGACCTTCTTTATGGATCGTTAGAACAATTGATCATAAGGTGCAATGTCGTAAGTATAAGATACGAGATATTGGAAATGCTGCTGTGCATTTATAACTTGACTTTCACTCTTCAATGTTGAAAGTTCTCTGTTAAAGAAATGCATCCTTTTGTACTAAATCAAGTCAAGCAAGTCAATCAATAAATCATAGAACCAGTTTGTTATCATTTCATTTGAGTTACTGAGTCCTGGGATTTTGAAACAAGGCGGATGTTGGAAGGTCCTGCTACCGTTTAAGGCAACTGGCTTTTGCCAAATGCAGACTCCTGTTTAAGCTTAGTTTCTCACGACATATTAGACAGTACGAATATCATTACAGAACCTCGCACTATAGTGCCCTAAATAATTGCAATAATCATAGGATGACCTCAGATGAACACATACCTTACTCAGATATGAATCAGTAATTATTATTAAAATAATAGGTGAAACTGGACGCGTGATGTTCACCATTTTTATATTGCATGACCCTGTAGAATATCCGGTATTCGTGATAAAAATCATCTGTTGAGCTAACCTAAACTCCGATAATTATCTTAACACCAAATCATCTTCGCATAAATAAAATTTATAATTAGCAATTACATGATTATTCTTAATTCTTAATTCTTTATTGTACACAAAACATATAATCTGAATACAGTTATTGGATAATTCATGTACAAAGGCGAGCTTAACTCAACAATGAGTTTTCTCCCAGCAAACCTTTGAGTGACAGAGAGAGATCACATTCGAGGGTAGGATCCAGTGTACAACATAAAAAATACATTAATACATGATTGTTTAATTCGGATGGTTAATGACCATGATTCATGGCAAATGAGGATGCTAGCGGCTAGACTGTTTCCATTTATAATATTTATTATGACTGTTTGAGATTTATTGGGTATTTTTTCGGTCTATTGTTTTCTCTGTGTTTCAAGGTTTGCTTCGCGTAGATGAAGAATAGCTTTAATTGCATGATTGTGTTCTCGCATTTTGTATACTAACTACAGTATGTTGATGTCAATAGACTAGTTATTATTTATCGTCGGGCATTATACCATTCAAGCATTATTGAATAAGGTATATTAAAATTGTTTTATAACAAAAGTTTTAATTTTCGTCGAAATGCTACAATTTTTTAGACAGCCATTTGTGACTTCGATAACGTTTTGTCAATTTCATACGTTTTGAATTTGATAACATTCTATTATTTAAAGGTATTAGCGATTGTAAAATCACCATAATTTTTGAGATGATCTTCCATTTCGGTAGCGGTGCTCAGTTTTTTGCAACTCATGGTATTCTATGGGCGTTGATGATTGTCGAAATTCCACGATTTACCACGTGCTATTCTCTAGCCCATTTTTGTCGATCATTATCACTGACAAAATATTATTTTGTCCATTGTCTAAGTTAGATTTGTCGTGCTCTCGTAACCATGACAACGGGAGCAGAAACCCGATCATCTTCGAAGTGAGAGGCTAATGTGCCAGTTATAAATCCTTTAATACCATACAGTAGTCAAGATGGATTAGATTCGTGAGTATTATTTATGTGCTAAGATCCGAGGCATATCCGTTATGCGGTATCTAAAATGAGTTATTAGGATTCGGTGTTGTTGCTTAAAGTCGTAAACATTTCATTATCTGTAAATATGGAATAAGTAGATACGGATACTGGTCACTTCCTTCGTTGTAGGAATCGGTGATCTTAAGAATATCTTAACTTCAGTAGCTACAAGATGCATCTTGAACCTTTTCTATATCCTTATTTTGCATTAGCCGTTCGTTAGCTGTGACATATGGCTTAACATCTAAAAAGGATGGAGACCCTTCTAGCAAAGGACTTTCTTCTATAATAATATTGAGCCTACTTTACAAATCAGCTATACAAACATTGCATACCTTATTAACATTGTCTGATGTTTGAAGCTCCCTCGTGCGAAACTTCAGCTTTACATCATACTCTTGGCCCAAGTAAACGAGTCAAATAACAAGTAATCTAGCTGACCTAATAAAGAGAAATGCAGACGGCTATTACCATACATCGTACATTTATCTCTAGCCAAGCATACACTACGAATTTTAAACACGTTGCGTCGTATAACAATTGCTCGAACTGAAGTCTGCCTGTTCCGAAATCACTTGTGCAATATAAAGTGTAACTGTTCCATAATGTGCTATTTATTGTGAGTATTATTTCATAGACCTGAAACAGCAATTTTACTGTCGATTGCTTCTTGAAGTGTACTCGTAATAAAATGCGTGTGTAACTCCTTTCTTCAGTGGGTTAGGCGGCCAGTTTGTTCTGTAGTCTGGTTTTGAAGACAGGTGTAAATAACTACTAATTAGTTAATATAATCACTACAGCTGTTTTCTGATATTTTCTTGGTCCGTTAGGTACTTATACGGCTGATAAAAAATTGTACTCTACTAGCTACTAAAATTGTGTCTTAGTGCAACCCGAATGAATGTAATGTTGTGCGTCGTTGAACAAACTTACCTCAGGTATCACAATTGTCATTCTTGTACTGATGGTATTGACTATTTTTTGCAGTATATTTTAGTATGCCTATCAAAAACATAGAAAAAAAGAGGAAGGACACTGATTTTCCATGACCTAGTGTTTTAAACTAGCGCTTGAATCTAGTGATAGTGAATAGCCATTGGACCATTGTAAACATTTTTTTCAGCCCGTGATCCAGTATCCAAAATTGACCTAGAGCAACAACCATTGACCCTTCTGTTGCTATTGTATTTAGTCACTGGGGTAAGATACTACATCAATCATCATCTGCCTAGCCTTTTCCCAACTATATTGGGGTCGGCTTCCAGTCGAGCCGGATTTAGCTGAATACCAGTATTTTACGAGGAGCGGCTGCCTACCAGACCTCCACAACCCATTAACTGGGTTAACACGGTACTTCATGGCAAGACTGGAGTCAGGTTTACTGGCTTCTGACTATCCGTAACGACTGCCAAAGATAAGATACTACACCAATATCAACCAAAGCCTTTTCTCTCTTCTAAACTACGGAAATTTTACAAAGTAGCCCAAGATCCCAACCATTAGAGGAATAATGCTAAATATGGACTTACAACAGTGTCTCGACACAATGGCCGTTGGTCAGTTGCGTCACAGTGTCGCAAGCGCAGCTCTGCGTTCACACTTGATTCGGTTTCGCCGCACGCATGCGCGTGATTTGTGAATTGTCGTACATACTTAATGGTTAGGCTCTGGCTACATTGAACGAATGTTGATATTGATTCTTTGATATACTCGTAGGTTTTGATGGTCCAATGGCCATTCGATATCACTAGATTTAATGGGTTGTGGAGGTCTGGTAGGCAGCCGCTCCTCGTAAATTACTGGTATTTAGCTAAATCCAGTTTGACAGGAAGCCGACCCCAATATAGTTGGGAAAAGGCTAGGTAGGCAGATGATACTTGTAGGTCTTTGATCTTGTCAAAGTGAAGATTTTTAGAGATGCCCTAGACTAGTGGTAATTTCATCGTTTTCGTTTTCATATTGTTTAGTATTTTTACAATTACTTTCATTAGGACGACCGACGTCGATAATGATATATCCTACTAAATCGAATGTTTTGTTATCATCATCATTAGTTCAGCCTGCTGACTAAAAGCCTCTACCAAAGGTGGCCTGGTCTTTACGTTTGGAATGTAATTTTGTGTTTTTGTATTCAATGTTATCTCGTGATTCTATATTAGGTTAATTACTATATTTGGATATATGGTTTATCTTAAATATTGGATTAACTATTCAATTATTTCCCTATAAAATTCAAATCCTATTGTAAATTTGCATAAACGTTTAACAGTATATTTATTTTTCATGTGATCCCTTTCGATATCACAACATTACAAAACCACAGTATATCAAGGCATAAGACTTAGGGAATCTCAGTGAAGGACTTTGATTGTTAAACGAGTTAACTGAAGTAAATTCGATCAGTCTCCATGTTTCTACCTAATGATCTGAATAACTTTAGTTTACGATTTTAATGGTTACCTTTAGATTTGAGTTAGTAATGATGCGTAATCTTATGAAATGTTGCACTACTATTTAAATTAATTTACGGATCATTTTTCAACTCTGCATATACGAGTATGTATAAAGTAGCTGCCGCTTTTTAATATAATTAATTTCCTACATATAACTCAGCCTGAGGCATGTGTTGAAGTCGTTAAAATCAACTTGCTATTGAGTTACCTTTCACGCTATTCTTAACCATATTACCTACTTTATAAGGTTCAATTTTCGTTCTGTTGAGTTTCATATGTGCAGTGTACTTAATATGAACACAAAGAATTTAATATATTCCAAGAATGTAATGCAAAGGTATTTTGTCAGTCAATTAATAACGCCGTTTAACCTTGCCTTAATTTCTGACATGAAAAATTAGTCTCGGATTATTAACAGTAGAAGAATACCTTTTAGTTAGTTGATTGAATGATGTTCAAATGTTTTTTTAAATAATAAACTAATGCAATCACGTGAGTATATTTTAAAACAAGCAAGATACAGCTGGGTTGCCTTCGTTTTAAAGATATAAATAGACAAATGGTTTTGACTATGATGGCTTGTGCACATAACGCCGAAAGCATGTATTTATTTGAATTCATTATTTCAAGTTGTTTGCTGATAGGGCTTGGATAGTTTTAAATAAATCCAAACACTTTATCCAGTAGCTCGTGACAATAAAGTATGCCCAAAGAAAGATTATAATAACTGCTGTATTCCACATATCGAAACAAAACAAGACAAAAAGCCTCAAACCGATTCGCCACCCAATTTGACTCTCAAATCGAGTAGTCCTATACTCCGATTGTTTAGGTAGTTAACTAAAGGTAAACAGTCTTGGTATGTCTTTTTATATTAAAGAGGTCGTATAAAATATACACAAAGTTTATTTAAATTTAGTTTATTAGCTAACATCGATTTAGGTAAATACCTATTTGCAAAGATTTTTACATAAAATTTATAGACAAGTTTTAGATAAAAAGACATGCCAAGATTGTTTACCTTTAGTTAACTACCTAAACCGACGGAGTATAACTCCTATTCGATTATTTCCCGAAATCATACCGAGTGGGTTGACCAAGAGAATATTATTCAAATCAGATGACCGCGGTGTCCGCACTCGGAACACGTAAACTTAAGTAAAGAGCCTTGTCGATTCTGGTGCAATGTTACGATGAGAATCGGAATAGAAAAGAATTAAGCAATTTTTGACGGAGTCGTGACAAGATTGGATGCAACGTATTTAACAGGAAATATATAAGATGGGTAATTGACATAATAAAACTTGCCGGACGAGATAACTACAAATCAGATAATGATATAACTTGTGAGGAAGTAATGCAAAACACTGTGAATGAAAATGATGGATATAAACAGCAGGATTGGTTAATAAAAATAGTAGGATTGGGCAATAGATGCTTCTGCTTGAAATAATTACACTGAATTAGACAGATTGAAATCTCACAAACAATTAACAAAGTACAGAGCATTTTTTTCTTTGGTTTCGTAAGGTTCGGATTAAAATAGACACTGAACTTGAGTCGAAAAAGTCTCGCAAAAACATAAACAAAGCTTATTTGTTATACCTAGAAAAAATATATTTATTATAGTAAAAAAAAATATAAATAGATATTATTTTGAATTGGTGCCGTTTTTTTTTATTTGATCAGTATTATTTAGCAATCTTAGTCACAGATGATAAAAGATTGTATTAAACACTTCTTAGTTTTGACGGATCGATGTATGGTGAAAATTGACCAACGTAGACAATAAATTGTGTGAAGGTATTTTAAACAACATAACCTTAACAAACAAAAGGTTAATTTTAGAAACGTTTGTGTTACAGTTTCCTAATATTTGCGTAATTTAATATCACTTGTCTTGGCAGTATAAATTATTGCGACAGATACCAATTTAATAGTGAAAACGCTTCAAGCACAATTACTGTTTGTTGAGGCTTTTTAATGGTTTTTGAATAAGTACAACTTAGTCTGTTTTGGATTGAGTAACCAATTAGTGCTAGAAGTAGGAAGGCAAAAACGAGTCAGGAAGAGCTGTTAGCTAGACTTAAGATAGATTTATGGTACTATAGAGAGATTGTAGAGAATTATTGAGTAAACAGAATAACTGTTAGGTAATTTTAGCTTATTATTTACGTGAGAATGCTCTACATTTGTATCTACTGGTATATTTATAAACATAAAAAGGAGCTTTACATGAGAATTGTAAATATCTATATCTACTATACTAGTATATTTATCAAATTAAAAAGATAATATTTGTATTTTTCTATTTTGTTGATAAAGAATAAGCTCAAAATATACTGCATCGATTTAAAAAATCTTTCACCACTAGAATACTATTTTGTCTGCTTCTCTGTTTTGATATTAACGCAGGAAAAGCCGATGGTGGAAACTAGTAGCATTGTAAAGCTATGTGTTTTAATTATATTTACTCTTTAGCAAGTAAAATCCGCTAGGGATTATTAAATTGTCAGTCAGAAAGAGTCTTATTTACTATTATTTAACTCGTTTAGGCTAAAGTATAGTTAGTATAACTTAGAAAATAATTACTAAAATTTAGGAGAAACTGTCAACTAACAAGTGATTTTAATCTCGGTTTTAAGCTTAAGCCACATAAACTTGAATAACTTATAAACGATAACAATTTGTTTCCAGATTTGCGTAAACTATGAATAGTCATTAAGCTATAACTTCAACTTAGGATTCTTAGAAAATACGAATAATTATTATAGGGAGAGACATTATTTTGATGGTAATCTGGCAATGCTGACTGTGCACTGTGAAAAAAAATGAAATTTTAATATTAAATCAATGATTGTATGGTGCTCTGTATACTTTCAGGAGTAGGTTGTATTGAATCTTTTTTTTTATTCTATGGAACAAAATAACAGCCAGATACAGACGAATATAAAATCTCAGTGATTCTTGCAAAATTTAAAAAATGTAAGAAGGAAACCTATAAATTATTAGGACACCAAGTTTAATGCAAAGCATCTTTATCTTCCTTATATATTGTAATATATAGTGAACTTCACTAAAACAAAGAGAAACATTAATACCTACTAGGAAGGTTTATATACGAGTACATAAATTGCAACCACGGAAAGCCAGGTGGGGCACTACTAGAATATATTTCTACGGGTATAGCCCGCAGGACGTTTTCATCTATGTAAATTAATTGCTTAAAAAACGATGTCCCAATACTCAAATCACCGGTATTCAAATTCCCATTACTAATCTTTTAATTAACGAGTAGTATCGGAAACTTGGTGCTATCGAAACTTGCACCCTGTCAGTTTTGCAACGCCAAGTCTCACCCACTCGAATCAATTTACTAGTAATCGGAAAGTCACATTATAGCTGTCAAGTAGGAATTTATGTAAATTATTTTATAAAATTAAATAGAAGTCAATGAAGCAACTGGTGGGTATCATCATGCATTAAGCTGGATACAAGATGCCACACACGCTTACTCTAGGCTAGCTAGGTTGAGTGATTCACATATGGAATAGATATTTACAGATATGGCCTATAGATAGTTATTCCGGGTTTGTGTCTTGTGAATGTGACTTTAATTTTTTGTTAAACACAGTCACGATACAGGACAGTAGGAGTTTGACACGCCCTTCAGCTCCACTCAGAGTGGAAGAAGTAATTCTGATGATCTAAAAAAAAAAGTCACGATACAGGAGTTATTCCTGATGCAAAGTTAAACAAATTATGGTTATGCTTATAAGGTTACAAACCATCACGCAAATCTTTGTTGACCTTAAGTTTTTACATAGTTTTAGGTGTAACCACGGCGAGTACTGCCATAATCCGCCTGACCTCATGGACGAACAATTAACGCACTACTCAAGGCATTAACTGATGCACGGATGCGTAAACAATACTCGTTCGGCCGTGTACGCAAAACGCAGCTTGTCATTCAATTGTTCTACTCGAATGTGTTGATAAAGATGCATCTATTGGTGATGGACAAATATCTTGAGGGAACGCATATAGTATGTCCTAGAACCAAGATAAGATAATCATTTATTTGCCCAAATATGAGTACAACACATATATCACAATAAATTGCAATGCAAGCATGCACCAAAAACCAGCGTGGTGGATTACGGCCCATTCCCTCTCCTAGAGAGGAGGCCTGATGGGCTCAGGCTTCCTTTCTAGGAGATAGTGGAAATATTACAAGAACGATAATGCTAATGCTATTTAATACATTGGTAAAGCAAACAATAAAAAAGTAGTGTAAATATTCAGGGCGATGATAAGTCTTTCATCACTCCTGAAGTAAGGCACCCACTGGACCCTAGAAGCCTTTCTAAAAGCTGTTGTATAACACAATTATCTGTATACTTCTATCGCGAACAGTTTCATCAATTGAACACTCCAGTTACTAAACTTCGTAGACTGCATTTAAACTTGCTTCGTAACCAAGTTAGGATATTTAAACTATTTTATTACTCTTTACTCTATTTACTTTATTTATTACTTGCATTTCATAATGAATAATTATCGTACGGTAATGGTATTGGGAACGCGATTTCTTGATAGGGACCGCGATTGTTTGGTTACGCGATGAACTAATCGGTTACCTGTTTTAGTTAAGTGCAGTTTTATCTGTTAGGCAGTGATTGATGGGGTACTAAAATAGTACTTATGATTGATGTGCAAATATTTCAGAAGATTGTTGAAAGATAACTGATTCTGACTGAACATATAAAGTGAAATTAGCAATTCTTTAAAAATGATCTATTTAATTTGTTTTCTTATAGACAACCTTAACCTAAAAGAAATTAGACGACATTAATACGCAATTTATAATTCGATTTGTTGTTATTTTTTTGCCTAAATCTGCCTTGACACCCATAGCTAAAAAGAACAGAAGGTATTCATAATTTTATGACAATAACGGTTACTAATTGCGACACCTCCAAAGGGCTGAGACCTACTGAGCAATAAAATTTGTCACAGTTTTGCAAGCAACGCAAAGTGTATCGAACCTATTTACATATTCGATACAGAAAGCATTTACAACGTGTCCTTAAATGGGAACAGGTATGTTGCGTACTTGCGTAGGGCCGGCACAGACGGGCGGCTGGCCCACTAGACTAGTTGCGAAAGATAGTAGCAGTAGTCGTTTCTTGATACGGAAGCAATCAATTTATAATAGTTATAATTCTTGTATGATTAGTGATTATGTTGTTTTAATTAAACTGACCATTGTTTGCGAAACCTTTTCTTAGAAAATAAAAATCGTAAGAAGTGAATCGTGTTTGATTCAAACTTAATAGGAATTATTTTTAAACTTCTACTTAAGACGTCTTCCACTGCTAATTTTTTGTGTCTACAAATAATGGAAGAACTTGCTTTAGCTATGATATTACGAAATCCAAGATCAAATGTAAGAAAGCTCATTCTTAGAAATTTGAATATTGACAAACAATCACATACAAAGATCGATGACAATCAAACAAAATCACAGCAACTTAAAATCGAAAGTAAAACCAACGTCAAAGTCGCCGGTCTGCCCATCCGAGCACGTGTGCACATATCAGCTGAGTGGCGACTTGCCGAGACAGGGTTCACGCACGCCCAGTCCCCGGCCCCGTTTGAGGTCACATATCAAGATCACATACCTGTTTCGAATCTGTTCTAAACCAGTTCCAGACTGTATGAATGTATGCACTGCTTACGTCACTACGTTTCCGTATACTACCTTCCTACTGTCGCAATTGTGAATTGATAAAAGCCGGTTGTGTAAGTTTAGTATTGTTTTATTTATATGAATATGGAGTATTGGTTGTCTAAAAATAGTAACTTACTAACTTGTAGAAAGTAGTGAAGGTCATTCTAGAGTTGCTGTAGGAATACCTACTTCAAAGACTTTACGTGGCCCTAGATCGTAAAAAGCATCTAACTATGTAAACAATACACCCAAAAGTACTATTATATTTATGTTTCTTTCTTCTGGGAAGAAAACTACATCCTGAAATGCAGGCTCAACCTAGCTCAAGCGCAGTTGCACATTTTTTTTAATTATTGCGCAGTCTTTGTTACGACATTTAAAATTTGTTGCAAAAATTTAGACAATGATAAAGAGAAATAAATATTATTATTGTTAGGTGGGTCTGTAAAGTCTGACACGTTTTCTGGCTCCACCCAGAATGAGAGAAGTTATTTGACGATTTCCCACGCTTGGTACTAAAGTAAGCAGAACATTTTGCATCCATTTTTTTATTGTGATTTTTTCGTTGCCAGTATGTCTGCTTTAGAAGTTTATACTAGGAAATCCGTGAAAGGTCAGAAAGGTTGATAACTAGAATAAACTGGGTTTGACCGGAAGATTTTCACTACAAACAAAATCCTATATAAATAGCTTCTGAAAGGATACTGATGATGAAAATTACAAAACTCTGAACATAGTACCGTCCATAAAAATTATTAGTTAGTGCACTAGAGATTTATATAAATGATAATTATGTTACTAAACTGTAACATGTTCATATTGATTAAAAGGTTCTTTGTTGTAACGATAACCATGTTACAGGCTTACGGGTCATATGTATGAAATATTTTTATATCAGCGCAATATATTGTTATTATCTGATTAAGAAATATCATTTTGTTTTATGTTTTGCTCGTTCGATATGTCGTTTCCTTCGATGTGTTCATGGACCATTTGAACTAATCTTAGATTATTATCTAGTACATAAAGTTTATAGGTCGTATTAAATACCAATGCGTTCTTAATAATTGTTCTAAGTTGAAGTTTTTTACTGCTCTTAAGGTGTAGAGTCAAGTCGTGGTTCACGGTGCGAATTTTCTAAGTTAGTTTTTGCCTTCTTATTAATCGATAAAAATAGTATCTGACTCATCAATCATACGATTTGTATGTACTTTTATGCGTGTATGTTTGTTTCTCCTACACTCTCAAAGTGCTGGACTGATTTGAATCAAATCTAGCACAGGGGTACACCATTTCTCGGAGTAGTGCATATTTTTTTTTATTTCGAGACTATGATTCCTCAGTTTAATTTACGCGGAAGAAGCCATTAACAGAAACTAGTCTACAATATAATGCAACAATATTTTTCAAGATATTGAGTGACAGGTATATTCTAACACGTTTTCTGTCAGACAAATCGAATTCAATTGAACTTAGCACTATCGAAGAAGAAAAAATGGCTATGAAAACGGATGTCCTTGTCTCCGTGAGACGCAGTTCAGTGACCTGCAGCATTAACGCAGAGATTCAGAGTTTCTATCTTACCTATTTACTTAAATAGATAAAGTATTATTTACTTTTTGTCTTGTAAAGTTTCCTTAAAGTCAATTTGTTCTATGTTTTTAGCGCAATGACCCATTTTTTGTTGGTTTAGAAACTCATCAAATAGCTTAACCCACTCTGGGTGGAGCAAGAGCGGGTGTCAGACTTTTGCCTACCAAACAATGGAAAGAACGAAAGGTGGCATCGTTTCTTCTGTTGCCCTTAGTGCTCCCGGGCCTCTGTAGTTCTTTCAATGCCGCAAGCGTAATTCTTACTGACTATACACTAATTCTTTTAAGCACAACCCTTTGAGAACCCCGGAACCCCGGACCGAAGGCAAAGAAAGAACAGGAGTGGGTTTTGGTCAGTCTGACACGCCCTCCCGCTCCGCGAGCGGGAGAATTCATATTGATGTTTTTTTTTTATAAGCGCGTTGTCTCCCTTCCATTTTTCCATTCTTTTCGGTCTTGAGCCACTGCTGACTAATCCTCCAGGCTCCTGCTGTTCGGAGTCCAGTCACTTGTCGCTTTCGATGTTTATGATTTACGACTTAAAAATAAAGTTTAACGACCCCTTGTAAATGTTAACGATTCAATTATTTTTCTGTAACATGACTTTCAAGAATAACTTCGTAATTATAACAAAAAAGCCCCATTGTTGCCCATTAAAATGGATAATGCTTAAAACCCATGACATTAAATGGCACGCGTTCTATTAAATGCATGGTTTTTTGTGGTTAGACTAGTTTTTGTGGACATTGCTATTGGCAAGTTTTGAAAGGTAAACCACCTAGAAGGTATGAGATATTGTTAGTTTGTCTTTGTGTTTTTATTAAATTTAATGTAGCATATGAATATAAATATAAGGTAGTTTGAATATCTCTACATTTTCCTAGGAGTCCTAGAAAGTTTCAGTACTTGTTTGGGTGTCCTGGCCGTAGGTTCCTGGGATGTATTGCTGATAATGATATTCATTAATGTCTTCGACAATCCTGTCACATTGTCTATTCAAAACTGGTCTTAAAAACGATATTTTTTTTTTGCCATACGATTCTCCAAAAAACTGACTCTTATCGCACTATAACTAAATTTAATATTTAATGTCACCCTCGTGTTATTTTTTCATGTATCACAAAAAATCATTTATTTTTCTCAAGGCAAAGAGACGCATATGAAAATTTAAATTATGTTTACAAGCAGAATACCATAAATAAGCATGATTATATATTTATACATTATCAGGCAATAATTTGGCTTTAGCAATAAATTAACATTTATCTGGGTTCTAAATTCAAAAATATTTGATTTTGTTATGAATATTAGGTTTAGCTCATACCTTTGGTTCTCCTTCCATCTGCAAAGGTTAAAAGCGGGAAACCAAGCAAATAAAATCTTATAACTTATTCATTCGTGTTATTTGTGAAAAAAAATTGAATTCCAGTTTCGAAGCGAATTTTTTAGTTGAGACAGAAAATGTTTGCAATAGCTTGTTGCCATCTAAATCCAAACTAACTCTAATATGTGGAAACTTAGGAAAAGTTTTCATTCGTGGGAAATTAACAAAAAGGCGTAATTTTCAGCGATAGTATTTCTTCGTAAGTGTATAAAGTTTCACTTTGGAAATATATGATGGCATTTTCTTATCATAACGCCCGTATCCCTCAAGGGGCCTAGGCTAGGCTAGCTGTATATGTATAATATGTGTATAGTACACCCAAAATATTCCATTTAAGTTTACGGCCTGTATTGACAGCTTGCCACCAAACGTGAACTATTAATTTGTACTAAACATATGTTTCTTTTGTCCCCAGGCCCTAGTCGTGTGCGCTAGCATAGCGCTGACGTCGGCTCAGTACGGATACGATGTCGACTTCTCCGACTTCGGGACGAGCTTCGGAGGTCCGACTTACAATAACTTCGCTGCCGCAGCGAGAGACCCTAGAGCTAACCCTGGTAAGAGATTCCAAGGATTTTTTATTATGCATGAGTAGGTACTTGGTCACCAACAGCCAGCAACAAAATATGGTCTTAATGCTAAGTCATTGTCAAGCGTCTTCTTTTTTCGAAATTGCAACTAAAATATTGCCAGGATTTTAAGAAGGAAAATTTTAATTCATCATGTAGGTAGTCAAACCTGCATTCACCCTATTGTAGATTAGTAAACCACTAGGTGTTGCATGAAAATTTGCATGTTCTTTTTTTTTCGAAGAGAAATCATCAATCCATCTTACTGTGGGTGGTGATTCTTTCCAACAATTTCGCAGCTTTTGTAGATTTTGTAAAACAATCACTCAATTTAGTATATCGTAGTCTACTAAAGATTATGCTTCACTCTAGTTTGGTATACCATCACATTCAGTGTGTTCTAGCTGCTTTTTACCTTGCATGGCTTAACCTAGGATGCGCTGCGGAAAAGATTGCACTGAAAGACACAAGTAGATTTTAGTTAGTACAAGTTTGACACGCTCTCTCGCTCCTCCCTAGAGTAGTAGAAGTCATTGGATGAGGTTTTACTTAAAACAAAAGTAGTATAACCTGCGATTAGACCAAAAGATTTGACAAAAAAAAGTAGTTGCATGGTTGAAGTAGTTGGTAAATGGTTCTTCGGCACATACTAGTAATGTAAAGTAGTGCATAAAAGCAGGCATGAATATTGACTTTAAAAGTCTTAATAAATTAAACTTGCTTCTAGAATGCATGTTAAACACAATTTATGCACAATTCACAGTTCACAGCACAATCATGTAGTTTCAAAGTCACTGTGCTTTGGCACTAATTGTAATACCTACTGCTAAATCCGTCAGGAGTTGTTAGGTACTAGGTATTATAATTCTGCCTATTCGTGTAAATGCAAATGAAAATAGGTATTCTGTTCTGCATGTTTATTTAGTTTTCTTTGTACATAAATCGATACCTCCAACACTTAAAATTGTAACATATTTTTTGATATAACTTGATTATTAAAAATGTAAAATAAATATTATTATTTTTTACTAGATATATCTGTCGTCTGGTACTGTGATCTTAAATTTACTATTAATTAGATACATAATCCCAATACAACGATTAAATTAACAAGAACAAAAACGCTTTTCCCGAAAAAATGCACTTTTTGTAGTTCAATTTTATGCGTCCCGGGAGGTGTCGAAATGCATGATTCCATTGATTATATCTACGTTTGTACTACCTTTCATAAAGCTGCACTTGTACCCCAGATATTGATCGAAAATAGTCAACATGACTGTAGAACACAAGGAAAATTGAAGGAATTGGTACGGGTAGGTTTTATTTATTTTTACAGAACGCGTGTAGTTGCAACAAACAAAAGCTTGCAATGTATTTGAAATTAAAAAAAAATATTGACTTAAAGAGTCAGTTAAATGATGATGATGTTGAATCCCTAATGATTTCACATACTAAAAAAAATCATTTACACTAACTAAAGCTTATAAACAGTCAGAATTTAAAAGAAATGCAATTTATTATTATTATACATACTTATTCTAACCTAGAAAAAAAACATGACTTTGATATTGTCATAAATGTACTATTCAATGACCTACATTAATTAATAAGTCAAACATTAATTACTCCCAGGCAACATAAGTACTCAAACAACCTCAGTGCAATTAAAAATGTCAACTGTTTAAGGCATTAAGACAATGTCAAACGTTGTCCTAATGTTTAATTGTTAATAAGACGTTAAGACAGACAGAAATACCTGAGTCTCAAGGTTGTGTGAAGAACATTGTGCTCTGATGGTTATCTGACAATTGCGAAACTTTAAGTTAAAGGCCTATTACACCACTCGTTTTTACGAACGATCTTAGTCTACGTCGCGTAGTGTAATAAGGGTAAGACGGTCTTACTCGGGACTTTGTTTTTATATTACATAAACCAGTGCTTGACTGCAATCCCACCTGATGGTAAGCAGTGATGCAGTCGTTGATGGTGAGGCGCACTAGTTTATTAAGAGCCTATTCCCTCTAGCCAAGTCAAGACAGCCAAATTGTAATCGGACGGAAAGACCGCAGCACCCAAATTGTTCTAGTCCCTCGATGTACGCGGTATAAACGACGACGCAAAGCGCTTAGTCCGGACCGTGCAGGTTTCGACAACGTAAGGATGGATACCCGCCATACGACGATTCATCCGATGGTAGAAAGGAGAAAAGGAGACTCGACCTATCGAGTCGACGTAACGAGTCGACGCATCGAGTCGACGTATCGAGTGGTGTATTAGGCTTTTTAGCCCATGCCGTCTGCGGCCACTGTTACACGTTTTCACGCTCGACAAATGGTTTCGTTTTTGTACAAAAATGTCTGCATAAGTGACCAATTTGATGCATTGGGCATATCTTAAAAATTATGAGGTAATTTTAGTATTTACGTTGAGAAATGTCTAGACAGTCGAAAATGTGACCGCATTTTTTGCTTGCTTATTGTTAGTGGTGATATCGGTAGGGCTGCAATTGTCAGAATATATAGTTTTGCTGGTAGTAAATAGTTGCTTTGACAACCTCTTCTGGTCTGACTATACACGATAGATTTTGAAGATGATGGATTGCAAGATCCTCTAGATGAGAACTATTCAAATTGTCAAAATTATAGTGGTTTCTGTTACCGATTCTGATTCACTAAAGTCCATATTTCTATCACAACGCTTTGTCAACTTTAACTGTAACACGTACGAAAATATTGAATTGAATCAACAGACCAATTTTTACAATTTCCAACAACTACTCAACATGCCTTCATTCAAACGCTGAATAATTATTGTTTCTGTATCGCAATCAGTCATCGTAGTTTTATCTACTCTGAGATTTATTCAATCAACTAGCACTTGGTCAAAACATTTCACAATGTTAGTCAAAAACGGACATGCCTGATAAGTAACTCGCCCATGTAGATATATATCGCGTTTGAACGGTACGAAAAGTCCATATTGCGCACACTTTTTGGCAGTTAAGTGCACGTTTAATATTCATTCTTTGTAAGTACGGATGCAGTACGCAAAATAGACACTTTACTATTTTGCAAACGAAGAAAACTAATCTAAAATCATGTTTTTCACACAGCTACGACTCGAACCGCCGGATGAATAATTAGTTTCCGATTTTAATGTTACAGTTTAATTGAGTTTCAATAAGTAACTATTAGTTAGACGGAAATGCGCTGCAAAACTATCGGCTACCAACCCACTAGTTACCAGTTTACGAGCTGTTCACGATGTGACGATTCTTGCACTAGATCTTGCTCAGGCAGTCCAGTAGTGGCTAGTTATTGGTGAAATAGCACCATAATGACATTTTTCTAGTTGCATAACCAGCAATTCCTTAAGGCGCGGCTCTCACTAATGTCCGTAGCGATGAAATTGAGGAAGTACGACTGTGGACGACTGTACTATAATTAATTGCATGTAACTGATATAACAGTCGTCCCCGGTCTACAACAGCTTTTGTTGTTGCTAGTACAAAGCGCTGGTTCTTTTGCTCGATGGCTAATGTCCTGTGTCGTTTGATAAACCCCCCGCCGTGTTTGGTTTTCATGTCGTTTGTCTCAGTTCCACCATTAGTAAATCGATGTAGTTCTAGCTGCATTGCGCGAATTGAATTCCATTGCTGTGGGAAGAAAACGGGCACTTAAATACAGCAGTTTATAACACAAATCGCACCTTTTATCACGTGATTTAAGTTACGAGACCACCTTGCGCCCTAAAATCATTGCAGGAAGTAGATTAAGCGTAAACAGTTAATGGTCAGATTTTGAGCTTATACCTATAATTAATTAAATTATCCATTCAATCCAATACACTTTGATTAATGGACACACCTAAATTCCGGGACGTGGAAGCATTGAGTACAAGGCGTATTATTACCACATAACATGACAGGAGAAAAAAAATATGGCGCCCGCAGAACAGTTCCGGAAAGTTTATAAAATAATTTGGTCTTTTTGTTCGTAGTTTATTTACATTGCAACAAGTATTTGTAAAAGCTGTGTGCAATAAAACAAATTGGAATGAGCGAACAAAGTTTCGCTCTTACGGAACCTTTGTAGATTGATACAAGTTGCTGTATGGAAATTAAATATAATTAAATGGCGGGTCCTTTTATACGGTTAAACAAACTGCAGTTGTTGGTCTATTTGCATTTTGTTATGTAAGTTATCTCGGTGTTATTCGGTGTAAGACATCGAGAGGGATCTGTAGAGAGTGGTGAGAAGTTAGTTTGTCATGAGAAAATCGACTGTATTTAGTCAAAGACAATGTTATTTAAATGTTAAAAGATTTACAGAATGATTTCTTTGGCGAACAAGTTTATTGTTCTCTTACCCTTTAAGCTACTTTTTCGCATTCTATCTCCTTCATGAATCATGAACCTTTCAACGAGGTAAGTTTAGATAGATTTTTAATGGCAGTTGAAATTTCTTTACTTAGACTACTCACTTATACTCAAAAACTTCATTTTTATTCAATTGCAATATTTGGACAGTTATTTTCTCAGAAAAATATCTTGATTGGACTGTTTTGAAGAACCAACTCATTGCTTGTCTTCGGTACGCGGGCCCTTATTAAATAAAGTATCTCTACAAGGACTTTTGTTTGTATTCAATATTGAACTTACAAACTTCGCTCTCAAAATAATGACGTGCTTTACCATTCGACGGTTTTCTGGTTGCCATAAATAAATAGAAATCTTGTTGCACTGTTTGAGGGATTTCTTAATTAAGATTGTTTCAATATCAATCTGGTTTAGAAGATAAATATTTTGCTGTGAATAAATAATGGACAAAAGACTAGGTAGTGAACCATGCATAATAGCCGATAAATACTTTTTGTTGCCAGTCTATATTTTACAAGGGCATCTTGTCAACGTTTTAGTGAAAGAACTTCATAATGCCGCACAAAATGACACGTGACCGCGAAACGCCAATATCTATAGCGTTTTATTCTTAGTTTTCGTATGTTTGCGTTTTCAATTTTGGAACGCTATTCTTTTTAATTTTTTCAAAATGCATTCCAAAAAGTTCATGTTTCTTTTATTCACTCTGATATTTTAATATCTGTGGGAAAAAGCGCGGGATCGTACCTAATTGTGAATGAGTTTAACAACCGCCAGACTCACAATTTTTGCATTGTCTTTATTTTTTCTTCACTTGGCCAATAAGTTATCTTGCCAATTAGATTTTTAACATTGCAGTGTTAAATTACGCGACAATTTGTACAAAAATGGTTAACTATATTGTTTATTTGGCATTTGTTACGGCTTACTTGACTTGTGTGAAGATAGAAGTCACAGGAGTTATGTAAATGACATGAAATGTGGCACAAACTCAAGCCTTGATCCCAACTGTGTAATACATACATGATTTAAGTTGTTTATGTTAGAAACAACGACACATACCGTTGTCACAATTGTTTGTTGTCAAACTTTGTTCGAGACAAAGTGTTGTTAAGCTTTAATAGGTAATTGTAACACTAATGCGCTAAGTGTTAAAGCATTAAACATTACATAAAATTAGAAATTTATGCGTGGTGTCACGTAATTTAATGTATTGTGAAGGCAAGGTTATTTAGTGTTGTGGAGAATACAGCTTCAAAATCCTATAGAACTTATTAGTGTGGGCTGCGGGGTCATTCGAAAGAGTTACCTCGGCCCTGGAATGAAAAAGGCAATTTAAGGTGTACGGGTGGATTTAGTCAGTAAAAATTTTACACACTCTTGCTTCACCCAGAGCAGGAGGATATATTTGATGATTTCTATGAAACAACCAGTAATGCAATAAAGAAACCTTGCGCTTTTGAACGTATGTATAGTAAAGTAAGTAATGTAAGTAAAGTCTGAATAGTAAATAAAGATGGCAGTTCAACTAATGTAGTTTACATAAAAAAGGGAGAAAAGAGTCATCAAGATTTTAAATAAAGTATTCATAGTGTGTAAATTAACAAACCAAATTAAAATTTAACCATAATTTGACCACACGCATGTCCAAACCGATTTTCCGCATCAATAGCTCAAGACGAAGCTAATAAACCAGCAATTTAACACCACCTGTCTATTATAACGAGACAAATTAAGCCATACATTCTTCAGTTGGTCATCTAGCCATGGCATATTTTCCGATCAGATTTTATCTGCGAAACCGCAGTGTGACACGAGCTTAGAAGGGTCCTAATGACAGAATCATGGTACTAATGACAGAATCATGCTTCTTCTAGCAAAAACCGAGGACGTGTTTGTAAACCGGCGTTTGACAGAATGACAGTACGCATCCTTTGATAGTTATGGAATTAATTTTAGCTTCGGTTTGTGCTTCTTCCAAACAAATAATGTTTTGGGTCTGTAATGCAAATAACCGTAGAATTTAATTTAGAAAGAAAGATGAAAGTAGATATGCATGTGTCCCAATTTATTTCATGTAAGACCTCTCAATGAAAAAACAAGGTGGACCTCCTAATGAGACTTGTGGAAATCCGATGGGTGCGAGACCCACAGAACCAGTCTTTGAGGTGACACTTGTGGGAGGACCTACTGACTCAAGTAGAATCAAATAAATTATTTTTGATTTAGCTCAAATTAAAGCAAGGCTTATCATCAAAACTTCAGTCTTCATTATCCAAATAGTCCTATATAAATGCTGGAATTGCTAATGAATACCAAATTTAAAGTCCTCTATAGCCACTGTCAATTTGGTAGAGATATCAGAACTTTATATTAAAAAAAAAAACAGTAGTACCTAACCCGTAAATAGACATTGACACATGTTGAATAGGGGCTATTTATCACTGTACGATTTCCATAATGCCTTGTTTTTCTTCATCAAAGTATCGTACACTGTTTTTCTTCTACTCCTATATCCGAATAGACTAGTTTTAATTAACCAATCACGTTTTAAACATAAAATTAACATTTTATAAGACATTCGTCGATCTGTATATATTACTAGATGGCGTAACGATGTAGATTGAATATATAAACGTAATAACTTTAGAAATTTACTATGTGATTTCAAACGAATTCTATAAATACCAGAAGCCACATAAAGCGATCAGTGTTAGACATCCCATTTATTTAAGTAGAGTGTTGAAAAGTTCATATTCAAATTGAATGAACACATAAAGTCGTGTATTGCTAAAATGAAATATTGACTATGAAATGAGTAGATGGAACTGCTATCAAATATAAGTTATATGTCCCATTATCCATAATATAATCTAAGTATTATTTTATATCTAATTTGTTAGTAGTTTTATTCTTATAATCTAAGTTGGTAAGTTCTTTGGGATATGGGTCAAATTCTTCCATTTGTCCCTGGCACTTGCAATATTTTGCCAATAAGTTTTAGATAAATCGTCAGCACACCTTCTTGGTCTGTGTACTTTTCTTTTCCTTCTGGCCTTTTCCACTCTGTAGTTTTAGTTGTCTACCTACCATCTTTGTATTTGTTTCATGTAGGTATGTGAGTTTTAAATGTTTGTGAATGGGCTCACGATCCAGGAGTAATTACTACTATGCAACAACATTTAAAACAAAAGAACTGTTAAATGGAATGTGGTTTTACATTGACTATATCGAAGCTAGATTTCCTTCAAATCCTCATCAATAACATCGATTATCATCATCTAGTACCAGAACGAGGTTTCAACAAGAATTTTAATTACAATACATTTGAAAATAAACCAGATAATATCATGTAAGTGTGGTTAGTTTAATTGTTTCGTGTTACAGTCACGATTAGCCTCATAGCCTAGCCGTTTGCTAATGCACATTCACGCGGTCTGTTTCGTACCCAATGTCATGGCGATGCACCGTTTTGTAATTAGAGCATGATATTCGTTGCGTGGTTTTTTTAGATGTTATATAGATTTACGCGTAGTTATTATAATTTGAGTTAATTATTAATAAAGAGTTAGTTTGCTTACGACGGTCTTCCCATTCGATTTTAATTGTGGTGTCTTCAAGGCTAGAGTGAAGTGAGCTAGGCTCTTAATAAACTAGTGCGCTTCACCATCAACGTTTGCAACACTGCTTACCATGGGATCGTAGTGAAGCTTTAGTTTATATTATTAAAGAATCTTGTGTTTGCGGTAATTGCTTGTTTTCGAAGCAAATTTACTGTTTGTTTTTATGCGTATTGTCTTTGTTCGTAATTATTACGGACGAGGTACTTAAGCGTTCTCGCACTGGGTAGTTAGTTTGGCGGAAGAAAAGGGACTCTTTCATCAATTTATCTCTAAAGTTTTTAACTTTTAGATCTCATACAAACATTTGTGTCTAAGTTTTATCACTCTCAAATAGATGAAGAGATTTCGATGTATTTTGGCAAGTCTTTTTAAAAGGAGAGCGCGTTCTTAAATTATTTTTTTATCTTTTACGCATTCGATAGCGTGACGGGTGACAGGACAGAATGGAAAAAAAAACATGTTACGCCGACCCCAAATAATATGGGATAAGGACAGGGAGAAGAAGAAGAACTTTTACGCATTCGAAGACATTGAAAAGAGCTAGAAATTCTCACAATTTCTTTTGACTATGTAATACTCTCAGTTCTCAAGCAACCAAAGGTACACAATGACTCACAAGCATTTGTAATACACGAGCTATTTAGTATCAGAACTTGACATCCTACTTAGCCATAGTACCTCAGTTTCTAAGGACAAATATTTTGCAACAAGCATTTATGTCGCGTGCTAGAGCTACAATAGAAAGACAATAACATTTATCATTAAGTATGTATCTCGGAAGTAAATTATACCTATTACCCACCTACATACATTGTAGAGGAATTGTGTAAATAGAGGCTTATCTTGAATCAGCTGTCGAGGTTGAGTTTAATAACCTATGAATGTATTTCTTAACGTTTGAATCCCCAACCGGTCCTATGAGACCGCGCTGTTATTGTTTTACTATTGTGTCTCGTTTCGCGGGTATCTGAGTAACTACGTTTGAGCTGAAAGATGGTTAAATCCGTGATTTAGTTATATCTCTAGGGATATAGCTAAATATCGTTATATGGTTACATGAGAGCAGTTAAAAATCTTACTTAAATATAACTATGATATTAGCACGACCTACTATTTTTACTATTCTATTAGGCTAATCTAGTTAAATAAGTATGCAATATATTTTCTCATATTTACATTTCCGGATAGTTATCTACAGTAATATAATAAAGCGGAAGAGTTCGTTTAGTTTGTTTAAACGCGTTTATCTCTTGATCTACCAGCCGGATTATAAAAAATCTAAATGGGATAGACAAATTCACGAAAAATAGTATAGGTTAAAATATCGTGTGGTGTGGGTGAAAATTCGAAGGAAGGTTAGTTTTAAATAAAAGGGCAAAATTAAATGTTTTACAGTTATCATTCAAATCTCAAATTTAAAAAACAATGTCATAAGAAGTATCAACGTCATACTTAAGCTGTGCAACAGGATATGAAAGGCGAGGGGAAAAGACGCATGTGTGTAATTTTAATCAGCACCTAATTATTTATAATCTGATTTAAAAAGAGGCCAAGTATGAATTTCAGTCGCATATTAAGTTTTGGTGACCTTAGTTCTTGCATAATTGGACTTAGAATAATTAGTTATTAAATAGCTGTAAATATTGAGTCAAAGGGGTTGCTTATTAATAATTAATTAAGCGATATAATTAATCACTGAATATTCCTGAGCGCATTGAACGCGTTCTACCAAATAAATTCTTCAGCTTTAAACTATCAGTATATACATAGTATCGAGAGCTCCAAGTTTAAGGCCATAGAATGAACAGTGTAGGTAAATGTGGCTTTCAGTATATATCCCAATGATATCCTAATAAAATATATCCCATATCAACTCACCTTGGGGGAGATTGAATAAATACAGTAGGTACAAATTGAATCACTCACAATCCCTTAAAGGTTGAATATTCAAAAACCTCTTCTTATTGTTCGCCTAAATTATAAAAGGAAGCCTTGTCAAAAATTTTACGACCCTGGTCCCAGTAGTTTCGGCTGTGCGTTGATATATCAGCCGGTCAGCTATATAATATATACGTAAGCTAGTTCTCATTATTTTAAGCCACGAGCTGTTGAACAAGAGTAATGTATTTACTGTGATAGCATTACAGAGTTGTTGCGCTCACGGAATAAAATATCCTTTTTTTGTTGAGATATCTAGGCATTTTATAGACTGCAAAATCAGTTGAGACAAAAATATCTGTAACCAAAAAAATATGTCCCCACATCAGTACTATTTCAACATATTATTGTCTCTACATAACGATACTATTAATTATGCGTTAGTAACATTATTGTAATAATGTGTACAATCGTTCATTGCGTAATGGACCTATGTGGGCCACTGAAATCGCCGTGGGGGCCAATTCGGGCCAATCATTATGATTTTTAAAGCGACCGTTTTTTTTTCGGCGACCAAATTTGATTATAATAATGGATTATGAAACGTGTGGGTGATAAGTAGATGTAATTATTAAAGACTATAAATTAGAATTTTATTAGGTATGCCATAATACAATTTGACGTAAAAAATCTTTAGGAGACTGTCTTGTTGGCGCAGTGATTGCAAGCACTACTGCTGAGTTAGTGGTTTTGGGTTTGATTCCCAAGTCCATTCTTCATCATCATTTCTGCCGTAAGCACTATAGGATTTATCGAAAGGACCACAAACAAAACAACACAAACGGCAACTGAAGGAACACGGGTGGGTTTAAGTCAGTAAAAGTTATTTGATGATTTACCCAGTTTCTACACCAAAAAGGTTGGGCTAGGCAGATTATAAAATAAACAATCAACGAAGAGCTTTATTAATATTTATAAAGACATTAAAATATCTATTTATAGAGACGTAACACTAGAATATTATCAATAAACACATATTTATGACTGAAGTAATTTGCAATAAATAACGTTATTATTAATGCTTAAAACTCTAAGAAGACTTTTATTAGTTATAAATAGATTTGATTAGGAAGACTTGCTTCCTTATTGCAAACTGCATGCGTGAATATATCAAGACATATAAAATTGATCCTTGCCATATTTATTAATATATTATGTTTCTTCTATTAATAAATACTAATAGAATTAAAACTTACGCTTAAAAACTACTGTTTTTCAATCAGTTCTTTTATCTCATTTCATACTTCATACTTTTCCTGTTCTGGGTAGAGTCAAACTTTTGCTGACTAAAACCCATAGTGTTCCTGCAGTTGCCGTTAGCGAGGGCCACGGTAGCTTTTTCCTACTAGCCCTAGCAAAAATACCTATCCTAGCAGCAGCCAGGCTAGATTGCTGTCATACTATGGTTTCAAGGGATTCAAAGCAGGCTATATAGGAATTGAAACCGTAAGGTTACATTGAAACGGAAGACGAGAGTGAAACCGCGGGATAAGTTAGTAATTCTATAAAAAAACTTGAACAAAACCTGACATAACAAATGTATTAAATAATCGATGAGAACATACAATTAATTTGTAGCTTTTCTACAATTCTGCATGCATAATACTCGTATAAACATAATGTAAAACTTACAAACAAACAAACAATTTACATAAATTATGTCCTAATACAGCAAAAACTATAGCTAATAATTTGATCTACAATTCGACTTATCCTTGAATGGCCACATAATGCCATAATTGTCCCATTTATGTCTCCCATTATGTCAGTTACTAGTGTCGGACCGAAACCAAATCCGAATATTCGGCTCCTTTTCTAGTGGCCGAAACCATAACCGATACCTATGTATGTAGTTAATGATTTGCAGTATTGTGGTTAAGTAAGTTTATGCGCAAGGTGGGTTTTTATCGCAAAAAAATTTCGACACTTCTCTCTCCATCTACAGCGGAAGCAATTAATTGATGATTTTCGACAAATTTTCCCTCAAAAATATAAAAAATCTAGTTATTAAGAGTAAAACAATGATACTAATGGGCTAATGACATTTTTTTGTTTACCTATCACAACCGTTGTGGCAAGAACGCAATTTTAGGTCGAGCCGAATATTCGTCCGAGTATTCGTCCGCTCTTAATCACCAGTCATTTTCGCCGAAACCAGGCTTCCCACCGAATTCGGTCAAAGCCGAAACTAGGGTAGGACACTATCAGTTACATCTTATTTGTCATAGACCGACATTCATTACTTTATAATTTGGTTAACAAATAATTACCAGTTAACTAAAGGTTAACGAAAGCTTATCGTGCTACTGATTTACATTTGAAATCAATTGTGTAATAATTGCACGTTAAGTTGTATTTGGACTTATTTATTGTTCGCTAATTAGCAAGTTTATCAAGGACTTTATAATTTGAAATGTTTTTTTTGGTATGCGTAATTATCTAGGTTTTACGGTAATTATTTTCGGTTGGTATTTTTTTTGGATTGCTTAACTATTTATCTGATTAAATACGTACCAGTTAGAATTATATCGGATTATTAGGTACTTAAATAATCAGGTGGATAGCTTTTTATAATTTTCAGAACATTCTAGTTTCAGCCTTACAAAACCAATTATGTTCTAATTATTTTTGTGAGTTTTTTACATTGATAGTCGCTGGCTTGAAATTCGAACTTGTTTTTGAACATTTTTATATGAACAAGACAACTATGTAGATTGGGCTTGGAGATTTAGATATCTACTAAGGGCCTATTATATAGATTCTTAATTGGAAACGACAGTAAATAAACAAAAGCTTGTGTGACTATTTTAGTTAATCAAAACAAATGAAAGAAATCAAAGTATAACATTAAAATAAATTAATTTAGAGCGATGAACTCATTAATAATTAACTATCATTAATCTTTTAGAGATACTTAATGTAGTGAATAGCATAGCATATCATTAATATCATCGGATCATATAATGAAGACAGTTGTTCGATTGGTATGAGGAAATAAAGTATACATCTAAAAAACCTGTGAGTAAAGCTTGGAGGAAATTACAGACAGATGTGACGAAATTCTTAATGCTTCCTTATTTTAACAAGGAATATGTCGAGTCTTTTTTTCTTTCAATAGTTTTTTTTATTGTTGGTAGGCTCGTGACTGACTCACTTGATTGTAAGCGATGATGTGGTCGATGATGGAGTATGCTTACCTAGTAGTAAACTATTTAGGTACTCCTGACTTAAATAGCCATAGGTTATCATCAGGAAACAGATACATTAATTTGATTGATCATTAAATAATATCCTACCAGTTAGAATTGGTTAACTGAAGCAAACACTCACTTTTATCTGACTACGGAAGACTATATACTATACCTTCTATGTAATATTAAGTCAAATTACAAATAGGAGTCCACTAGTATCGGGAATGGGGTGTACGCTGTTTGTACGGCCTTGTCTCGTCTGGAGACGAGAATCAAGCCCTTAATCCATCTTCCTGACAAGAGCCTGCGGCTCGTGGCTTTTAATAGTTAATACTGAACAGTAATGTAGACTCTTGGTCTTATTAAAAATTCCCAGAACACTTTAAAAAAAAATTGATCTCAAGATTCTGCAGTTACTTTTGCGACCTCTGAAGTTACGAGGAAATTCCGGATACAGTTTGGTGTTCACAGAACAGCCTTAGGTGTATACCTTGGTGTATCTGTCAGTCATGATATAGTCATGCGGAAACACGGAACTAATAGGATCTAATAAGGGTGACGAATGTAAGATGACTGAGATTACACGTTTGTTCTTAAACATTGCATAAAGTGGATGCAAGACTTAATTGACGTGCCCTTGCGTATAATCTCATGACTACATAGTTTCTTTAAACTTGGTATGTAATGGGATGGTAGTTTGTTACATGGGATGACTAAAATATACCTAGTTCACAAGCCTTCTCCTTTAGCTTAGCTTCCGAGGCATATCATGTGGAAAATATTCACATTTTCCGGATTTGAATTCCAAAAGTTTGAATTCCAAAGTCTGAATTGAAAAGTTTGAATTCCAACGAAAGAGTAGCACTGGTCTGTATTGCTCGAAAATAATTTTTGTGAATGAAAGTGAACAAATATTTGAAATGGAATCAGTGCTTCTGAGTCCGAGAATGTTCCCCGATATTTTTTTTTTTAATTTTATGACATTAGTTGGGTGGAGTGAAAAGAAGTGTCAGACTTTTATTGGCGCATTTGGCCAGCGCAACGTGGAATCTAGAGGCACTACCACGAGCTCTTAACGACTTAAACTGAACTGGTAAAGGGTGGCATAGGGTGTACAGCTCGATCCGTCTTTGTCACTCGAACATTGGTAAGGCCCCTAAACTGAAGCGAACGAGTTTTGCTCCCTGTGGTCTTTTTTATGATAAGGAAAGTGTTGATACAAAAATATGAATGACAAAGTGACGTATATTCACGATACATAACTGTTATTTACAGAAATGTGAAAATCTCATCGCAATCGAATACAATCTTAATCCGGCTTGCTTTACATAATACGGCGTAATTGCATAATATCTCAATTACCGATTAAATTATTGCTCGCAAATCTTCATTATAGTGTCAAAGGATAAATAAAGTTTATTTCGCTATATTGAATTACGGTTGATTGAGAACTTCGATAGATAATATCGGCATGAAAATGCAAGTATTTTGTCTATATTAAGAGGGAAAGGGTGTTTATCTTGTGTTTAGAACTAGTCTGTGGTTTATCTCTAGGATCTAGCCTTTATTGAAACTTCGTTTCTAGTGGTATAATTTGATTATCTCGCTTTATCAGGTTAAGATCTGTGAGGTAAAACTGAAGCAATCGTCTACAATGGACTTGATTGTGGGTTTTGTATCTTTTCGATCTATCTTGCGATCGTTGGGTAGTCGTAGGCTTTTTCTTTAAAAGATTAGTGTCTGATAGAAATTGTTATAACCTGTAATTTCTTATAATCAATCTGTCTAACCTTTCCCAATGATTCGTTGGGGTCGGCTTCCAATCTAAACGGATACAACTGGATTAGTACACCGTAACTGCACTGGCCTATTTTACCTCCACAGCCCAGCAATTGGTGATAACACGATCCTTGGCAAGACTGATCTCAAATGTGTCAGCTTCTCACTATCCGTAACTACTGTTAAAGATCTAACAATGACAGCTGGGACTGACGATCTCGATGTGATAAAATGGTCGCCCATCCAAATCCACCTCTAAAAAAGTCTATCAATTTCAGTCCACAGAGCCTAACAATATAATTTGTGCGTGTGTTTAACAAGTATCTTAATCAAGTACTGTAATTTATCTTAAAGACTGTCACACCCAGTGGGCAAAGAATGCCACTACAGACAGCTGGCTGTGTGGTTTAGAGGTAATTTTATCATAGGAAAGGACGAATAGAATATAATTACTAAGTTTTAAGTTAAAGCATAGAATAAAGCGGGAATTACAGAGCGATGCACACGTGGGCCACGCCTGATTTTTACGTAGAACAACCTCGCGGGGCGTGGATCTAATGTAGCTCTACAAGTCTAGTTTCCATATAAAATGTATGGAGACTGACGCGCCCAGATCAGCGTATGTGGCCCACATGTGCTTAATGTAGTTCTACCTTTAGTTTATCCACTAGCTAATTTGCTAGTGGCGAACTCAAGGCTTTAAGGTAGCAAGCCTATGACCATCCCATGAACATAATTTCAATGCCAAACCGATTTGCACTTTTTGCTCCTTTATAATAAGTAACTCACCAAAATTGAGTTGACCACTGAATCAATAAAGCGATTTATACCTATAGCTTTTTGCCACAACAGCTAAAACCACTGGGCGTTGCCCTCTTAAAATTAAAGAATAATCTCAAGGGTATTTATTTCCGGGATGCAAAATTCTGTGTGCAGGATGTGGTCTAAGCGTCACTTTGATCCGTTTAGTCGTTTGGGCGTGAAGGTGTTACGAACATACTCATCTATGCATTATACTTAGATACTTATACTGTAATTTTTTAACTATCTTTGTACCATTTTATTTTACCACGTTATCAAACTAAACCTGTTCGTCTTTTATACAACGACAATAAAATATTTTTAGTCCATAAGCGAGCAAAGCGAGCACGGAATTGTAGGGCACTCCGACCCTTTTATACCCACCCAGAAATTGGTTTACGTAGATGATACTAGTGGCTAAGATAGTATAATTTATTAAGAAAAGAAGTTTGTTTAATTAATACCCTTATTATATTTGCGATTTGCGCATGCGTTATGTTTCTCCCCACTTTCTATTTTGTCCAAGGGCCATTGTCACTCAATTATCAAGCAATACAACTGTCAATGCTCAATTTTTTTCATTGTCAAATTCACGTTTACCTAATTGATAAAATCTTGACAATTGATTAACGATTAAAGATTGAACTTTTGTCAGATTGCTGACAAATTTTATAATGGTCGTTAGCTGATCTTTGAACTGACAGATTGATTATAATCGCTCCGTCTGGTATGATCAAAAATAAACGTTCCTTTGTTCATTTTCGATTTAATTCTGAGAATGTTGAGGTTGAACTGAGGTTATATTTTCTTTAAAATAAGCCTTTTACCTGTTACTATATCGAGATTACTGAAAATCCCTCTTTTTGTAGGCATTAGATACCTATATTTTAGTTAGTGCTTCGGTATTATTGATTATAGCGTGAAGTATACAGCCAGCCTTTCTTTTGAGCTGTCCAGCATTAAAATATTTTTTCTTAGATAAGTGCAATTAAACAAAGGGTTATTTTTTCAGCTTTATAATATTAGAGTATGATTATATATTTCATTGACTTTTCTAAGACAGAGCATACTCTAACTTTGAGTTTATTTAGTCCCCTTACTAGCTCTCAAAAGCTTGACTGTCTTGACTGGAAGCCGACCCCAATATAGTTGGGAAAAGGCTACGCAGATGATGGCAGATGATGACTAGCTCTCAAAAGCCTCGATAATTCAAAAGACAATAAAATAACATAAGTTGTGTAACTGTTCCAGGTCCAGTGCTGTTCCCTCCCTCTCCCAACGGTGACCCCTCCCAGACCAGCGGCGTGGTGGTAGGAGCATCAGGCTACGGCTTTGTTCCCCCCGGCTCGCAAGGTAAAACCTACGGCCGATGATTCCTCCTAGTCAGACGTAGATAGCACTAATATTAAAGTATAAATTGTAACACGAGGTAAA
This sequence comes from Mythimna separata, assembly GCA_030763345.1. NCBI lineage: Eukaryota > Metazoa > Arthropoda > Insecta > Lepidoptera > Noctuidae > Mythimna > Mythimna separata. Next base: position 14,549,659 of record CM061180.1, read on the forward strand.
TAGAAAAGCAAATTCTTTTGAGCATTTTTGCTCAAGAAATAAACCCCTGTTTGACAATTTCTGACAAGGAATAGCCAAACAGATCTTTATTTCTTCCCAAATTTCAAATTTAGACAAATATTTAGTTTGGCTTTATATATTATGCAATTTTCTTTTAAAGGTTTACTAACAAAACGGTGGCTGAAAAACTTAGATGTATAAGGTTGATTGCGATTTTTGATGAAATCGAAATATGTAAAATAATAAAAATAGTTGAATTGTATTATATGAGTTATTGTAAGAGAATGTCGTCGGGAGACGAAGACTGGCGTTAAGGTAAAACTAACAATTTAGGAAAGTTACACATTTTCTAGTCTCGTGTTACAAGTTTGTACTAATAAATGTTTAAACTATTTAATATGTTATTCTACCAAAAACTATTAATTGGAGAATAGCATATTGATTGTAAATTATTTTTTGTTATATATTGCTGTAGTTTAATTTAATTGCATGGGTAGTTTTTGCATGAGTTGTTCCCAACTGACTGTATCCCACGGGATGGGTTGTTCATTTGGCCGAACCTTTGGGAGAATGGGATTTCAGTTTTGTAGTAAGTGTTACACTCAAAGGTCAAAATCGCTGAAAAAATTGCTCATAGGCTGTGGCTTACTTCAATTTGCCATATTGCGAATATTGCGTCCTGGCATATAAAAAAGTTGGCCATGACGCGTTGTGGCAATAAAGAAAAGTTGATGCTTTCAGAGCCCTCGTGCGGGATTTACACGGTCGCAAGCGGCACAATTGTCGCCGCACGACAAAAACGAACCGTATAAATGGCAATTTGGCTAGGCAGCAGGTGATTTAAATCAGGCTGAAATCGATGGACGAAAATCAATCCCCCATAACTGATGCAACCACACCGCAAAAAATCCGTCCGATAAATATTTGATGTTTATTTGTGTCTTTGAAGTTCTTGGGTCTCTTGGTTCCTTGACGTTGAAAAGGTGCATGACTGGTAGAAAACTTGTGGAGGCCCGTCCGATACTTTAAATAGAAAGCCCCCTTCTGCAGTCCTGCCATTTGCTATCCGAAATATTCGAAACCTGTCTAAGACACACTAGACATTTTTTTCGCGATGTGGTTATGTTGTTTAAAGCTCAGAATGCGTCATGGCTTTCCATCATTTTCGAAACTCATCATGGCCATGTTTATAAATGCCACAATGCGTTTCGAGCCATTTTTTCGGTCAAGCGATTTTGGTTTTTGAAAGTAACATAATGTATATAAAAATTGCTGGTACATTAGGCATGTATTTATATTGTATATTAGTGAGCTGAAAAAAAAAGAATTTGTATTATGTAAGTGTTGTGAATGAAGTTGTGATTAGAGCCCATGTTATTTATAATTTGTAAAAATAAACGAATGAATTTTTATCTGTTTTATTTTTTACCTCCGCGTTGCACAATAATACGCATGTTTGCACTGCCATTTTGTTAAGATAGTCATCTACTAATACGTAGTATAAATAACAATGGAGAATGTAATTTGTAATTAGCATTGTAGAGTAGTAAATTAATAGCTTTTTTAATTACTCTGTATCATATTCAAATTAGTCGTGATCCAGGCTTGCACGATTTTCTTGGTGAGACATGACGAAAGCGATCCGTCGTTACGTCAAATTAACTCTAAGAATATAATATAACAGAAACAAACAACTAAAAAAAAATATAAAAAATATGACGATTGAAGAAGGAGTTAATACCATCAATTAAATACCTTATTATTTAGTTTGTTTTTAAATACTCCGACTTCCACGACCGGAAACATGTTTTGTTTTTATAAGATGCTCATTATTAATGATAAGTTTACCTCTAACCATATATATAAGACAACATATAATAACATAGATTAATTGTAATTTATAAACATCTGTAGGATTAGCATTTATTTAACAGGAATATTTATAAAAATCCGGTCTGTAGCATAAAACGGCAAAAAATCACGTTTGTTGTATAGGAGCCCCACTTAAATATTTATTTTATTCTGTTTTTAGTATTTGTTGTTATAGCGGCAACATAAATACATCAACTATGAATGCCTTGTGACACACAAACGGACAGCGGAGTCTTAGTCATAGGGTACCCTTTTTACCGATTAAGTACGAAACCCTAAAAAAGGCCCGAAACATAAAGTGTTGTTGACATTTAGTTGCATGTAACATAATATAATATTCACAAAAGATTAATACAACAAAAAACAATATGTTGACGACATTATTAACCAGATAACCAAATTAACGTCAACAACAAAAGCTAGAAAGGTGAAACAATTAACATGTATGTATGTCAATAAAACTAGGTCGAGCACTAAGATTAAATTGTCGACATATATTATTACTTGAAATTAAGAACTTCGGTGCATATCGAAAGTCGTGATTGATTCGACAATAGTGGACAAAGAAAATAATTATAAATAAATGTAATAGGGAAACGAGTGCTGGCTTTCTGATCCGGCATCGTGAAGGTCATTTGATCATGCACGTGAACTTGCCGGAACGAGTGATCTGACTCTGACGTTAGGCTGTTTACACACGGAGACAGTTCGCCGATCGACTGTTAGATAATTATTTAAATTTTTTAAAGGAACTTCATGTGGCTCGGTTGTTGTAGGTCACTTGATCATGCACGTGAACTTGCCGGAATGAGAGATCTGACTCTGACGTTAGGCTGTTTACACACGGTGACAGTGTTGATTGACTGCTAGATAACTTTTAAGGAACTTCTCGCGACTCGATAGTAATGTGAAGGTCATAATGTAAGTAGTTGTGTCCATGTTTAGCAGCATCAGGTTAGACACGATTTCGAACTCAATGTTGAGAAAACAAAAACTTAATATTATTATTATTTATTGTACACCTTATATTGTGAACAGGATGATCATTAACATAAACAAGTTTACAATGGGCGGTTTTATCGCACAGGGCAATCTAAAAAACAATAAGACGTCTCAATTTGTATTAAATTCTGACTTGAGTTTATGCTTATACAGGTACATAAGGAAAAAAATAATTCAGACGACGATCTGATACCTCGCTATCTTTCAAAAATAAACGATGTTAGTCCGTCTGTAAACGCGGACAGTTAGATGATTGGTTATTATATAAATGGTACAAGCTTCTTTCACTTTTCAATTATTACAGTGAGAACTTGATTGTCAAATACGATGTCATTTGAATAAAAAAAAGGTTACTTTCATCTGAGTAAATGTGGAATTAAATACCTACTATAGGATTGACGTTTCATCCTTCATCAAGATTACGAATATCTCAGTCACTTGCCAAAGAAATGCATAAATAAAATAACATGATTAAAACATTTCATACACTACACTGATTCACCCTTTTACAATTTCAAAACGGGAACTCCAGTGAGTAAACCGAAATAAAAAAAAAACTGATTAAGTGTGAATGTGCCAGGTGATTGAAATCATGGCCAGTTGACTAACTCGCCTGGTATGTAGGGGGCCTTATGCATTATGGGCTGAGGAATTGACCTGGGGGCATTGCATTTTGACACGTCAAGTTTTAATCTATCAATTAAATTTGAGTTAGTTGTAATAATTTTGTATAGGAAACGTTATAACGCAGTTTAAAGTAGTTGATTGTACATATATAGGTTAGTAGAATGTAGCTGAGTCATTGCTGTCGAAATGTTGGTTACATTGTACCAGTATTGTTCCTGAAATGCAACCTCACAAATACTTGCAGACAGCTTGCACTCAGTAAATTTAAATTGCTTCGTTTGTGTACGAATTTAGTTAGATAAATTATTATAGAGGTTATACAATATACTGTTCATTTGAACTTAGCCTCTACCAGCGGCTTCGTCTGCGTGAACGTTAAAAATTATCACAAAGGATACATGTTTTTCGTTTGGGTTGAAGAGGTCTGATAGGAAGTCGCTCCACACATCCACAGAACACGGATATCCAGTAGCATCTGGTTAGACTGGAAGCTGTCTCCAAGCTAGTAGGGAAAAGACTAGAGAGATGATGCCAAGTTAAATTAAAATCCACCTAGCTGTTTGAGCGTGAAGTAGTAACAAAGATATACATACAAACTTTCAGCTTTATAATATTACTATGATATTTGTTTGGTTTGATCAAAAAAATAAATATACCCCGAAACGTTTTCAAAATTAAAACGCCCGCTTAAATTAAGACTTCATCAAATTAATAACACAAAACAGTATGAGATTAAATTATTCATAACGGACCTTTTTGATTGTGTTTGACGAAATTTCTCGATGACTTCATTTATATTTTCGGGTTCACTTTCAACCCGGAATATTCAATTTGGGTACTCATAATCTCGTGGGCCCTCGTCCCACGGTCAAATGCGTTTTAATTATGAAATTGACATATCACAAGTCCATGGGCTGCGTACATTTTGTAATTTAATAAAAGAGTTTGGACTTATGAAATTAATTGGAGCCTGCTGACGCCATTTTTGGCCAGACCTCTGATATTTATCTGATGAATATTTATATACAAATGTTTGCTCACACAGAAATAGGGTGTTGTGTTGTGTGTTTGTTTAATTCATTCACATTAGTACCCTTTTTGTTTTGTGTTTTTAATAAATACACACAAAAAGGGCACGTGGCTAAGTAATAAAAATCTCACGTGTTAAATTTCAAGGTTAAGCAACGCTTGCCGAGGTTTGTCTTTGGACGGGTGATCTTGTATTGCCTCGAGAACGCACATTAAGCCGTTAGTCAGACTGTCATTTGTAGATCTTTGGCAGTCGTTACGAATAGTCAGAAGCCAGTAAATCTGACTCCAGTCTTGCCATAAAGTACCGTGTTACCCCAGTTAATGGGTTGTGGAGGTCTGGTAGGCAGCCGCTCCTCGTAAAATACTGGTATTCAGCTAAATCCGGTGTGACTGGAAGCCGACCCCAATATAGTTGGGAAAAGGCTTGGCAGATGATGACAGAGAGTCAGAAGCCAGGTAATCAACGGGTAGTCTAACCCAATAACCGGATTGTGGAGGTCAGATAGATACAACAAAGTTGAGAAAAGTTTAGGCAAATTGGACTCCTAGAAGAAATTTCTTTCGAAATAAGCTGTATCTTTGTGCTCATCTATCTATATTTGTTATTAAATAATATAAATAGATTGTATTCCTTATTTAACCCGTAATTGGAAAAATATACACCCTTAAACACGAAAAATAGCATAGGTACATCATAATTCATAACTGAAATATTACTTAAATGCATTTACCTAGGTTTTTCAAGAAGTTAGACCTTGTAGGCAAATAATATGGGAATTGACGAACTGTATATATGTACAGCGCATCGATATTGATATCTATGTACGCACACACATATGTGTGTCTAGCTGTGGTGTGTAGAGTATTCTAATGACACTATCAAGATTTATCAAAAAATTATCAAAATACGTAACTGTTTTGAACCTCAAATAATTCTTGATTACGAAGTTCCTATTAAAAGAATAACTGCAATCGATTCTCTAGGCGATTCTCAATACACAACTTTCAAGATGTGTTTTTATTATGTTACGTATTGTATCTTTTTCTTTACAATTTTGTTTTAATATATCTTGATACTTTCTAAGCGTTTCTTGTACGACAGCAATTGTTTTAACCGAAGGGAGGAAAAACGGATACGTCTTGAAAACTTTCTCCAATGTTGCCAACTTAAGACAGTTTCATAAGCTTTTTTTGTTGTGACAACTCAGACATGTATTCTGTTTTGTGAAAGACTTGTTTGTTTTGTTCCGTTTTTGTTCTGTAGACATTCCTTATAAGATTTGTTGTAAAAGTTCCTCTATGAAGGAAAATTGAAGGTATACTCGTAGGTAGACTTTTAACTTTATTGTTTGCGAATTATTATTTTTTATTTCTTTCATAAGTAGGTAGTTTATTTGTAGAATCATAAATCTAGATACAAGTTATTGAGAAATCGACACGATAAATTTACAACCTTATAGAGGTGTGCGGAACAGGGTCTAAAGCCATACATATCGTCGTTAAAAAGGGACCAGACGGGTATTGTGTCTGATCCAGACCCGATAGTTGATTATGGATAGTTGAATATTTTCAGATTGCGCTGAAAACTCTGACATCATGATGTAGGATAGTTCCTATGTGGTGGCATAGATGTTGCCACACCTCTGGTTCTGGAACTAGGTAAACTTGTTCTATCAAAATTAGTTGTTGATCATTGTGTATCCATTAATAAATTGAATAGTCATCGCCGATTAACTAAAACTCAAAATGGTAGTAACAGCAAATCCTTACGACTATATTAGTATCCTAAAACTACCTGCTTAACTTCTTAAAAGACCGAATATACCTACTTAATATTTATTATGAGTTTGTTGCGAAAGAAAGTAGTTAGTTTATAGGTTCTGAATTAAGGTAAAATGCCCCAATTGCTCATGACCTGCACTTTGGAGGATCTAATGAGTGTACGGATGAGGAACTATTATCGTAGCCACCTACTGGGACCAAACAGTTTAACGAGTCGAAACGAAAAGAAGAAGAATTCAGATGAACGTTTTAAGACACAAATACCTAATTCAGGAGTGTGGCTAAGAAAGTAAGGACAAATCTGACAATTAAATAAATACCAGAACACCACTGGTGTTCCTTCCTCCCTAGTGTTTGTTCTAGTGTTCGCAGATATTTTTGGGAAAGCAGACTAGAGCTTGGTTTTATGTGAGCTCGCCCTCTATTACAGATGATGTACCTAGGGTAAACATATTTTTTTTGGGTGGGAAATGAGCTAATTATTTTTTCTGCTCTGGTGGAAGCGAGATCTCTATCACTCACTATCAGACTTATACGTGATACCGACTGGTCCTGTGGGTCTCGCAACCATCGGATTCTTACTACCGTAACCAATTCTACGGTCTACCTTGTGGATCTTGTCTTTTATATACATAGATACCATTTATAATAATTATCTGTACCCAAAATTAACATTCCTTTAACTAGTCTACGTGCATTTTAGTCAGTTGAAATTGTAACACGAGTTAAATGCTAGGTTTGTTCTTAATGAACACGAGATCTTGTCTGACTTAAAACTTTGCACGTCTGTAATACGTGCATCGCTTGTTCTGAGTAAGGGTGAGGTTATGGTAATGGGTGAAGCGAGAAGCGATTAGCGTCTTTGTTAGTAAAGCTTTTAAATGTGATAAGCAAACATAGGTGTTGATTTTTGAAAGGATGAATTACAGCTTTTTTTAACAACGTCGTCAGTAATTTGCGTCACTAACTTAAAAAAAATACTAATTTGTCAACGATAAACAATAACTCGAGAAAACCTGCTCTTTTTTGTAATTGCGATAAGAAGTAAGAATATTACACAGCAATAAAGGTTAGTTATTTGACAATGGGTATCTCTGGAATATACTATCACCATACTATGTATATTGTGTGTGTTAAGCAATTATAGAGGTATCTACTTGGATCCTATACTCTTAATTCAGGAATCTTAAAACGCAACACGATTGTTTCCAACACTGAGTCAGAAATCGACAAAAAACTAAACAAAACTTTAGAATATAATTAGGTACCTAATTAGATTTAGTTCCAATGTAGGTCTAAATCTAAATACTAGATCGTATTGTATTGTAGGTACCTATATCAAGCTGATTCCCACAACTTTACATCCAAACCCATAATTTGCACAAAAGCGAAATTTTAATTATTCAATCCCGCTACATCCTACGGCTTGGACAGCACTGTGACGGAAGTGACGCGTCTCGCCGTAGCGGCGCCGGCCCGGAACCGGCTGAAGGGTTGCCCCGTCACAAATCAAGTTATGAGAAACGCCACAAAAGGAAACTTTGTGCATTTCCGAGCCGACAAGCATGAAATCCGACACAAACCACCCTGCACAATTTTAAACCTTAAAACTAATTTTGTAAGCTCCAAAATTCATTGTGAGTGATGTGAAGCACTCTTCAATACTGATATAACTTTACTTGAGTGATTATTTTTGGTATATTGAATGTGTTTGGAGCATTTTGTATTAAATTGTTGGCTGGGGTAAACAATAGCGTGTTTGTGTGGCTTTTCTTCGCACACTAAGTATAGCTCATTTAATCTTGCGCTATATGCCCTTGCTATGTTGCTTGCTCATGAAAGAATCTGATAAAAATTGCGTTAGCGCACGGTATTGTCGTGGGCTATACTGGCCCAGGCAAGAGAAATCCCTCGCCTTGGCATATTATAACAAAAAAAGCTATATGTGACAATGAGTTAAATTAAATGGCTTTGTTATATCGAATTAGTTAGATATTTTATAGTACTCGTAATTGGGCAGGTCATACCGATTTGTTATAACCAGAAAAGTATTTAGAACTATCTTTTTTACCTGATTTTACATCAGTTGCGTACATCGCACTATTCTAACACTTGGTGTGGAATTACGGCACTCTTTCTATTACCAAAAATGTTTTTTTAATGGCAATTTCAGTCCAGAGTAAAGAAAATTAACTTACAATTGATTTGAGTACTTCATAATATTAGAAACTATTGTCTGACAGCGGCTTCACTCGCGTGAAAATGGGTTTCTCCATGCACATATTGAAACCTTTTTTTAGGAACCGTTTCATCTTCTTAGGAAGACAATTTTAGAAAATCCTCTCTTATTGCTTGCCTATAGGTATTATAAAAGGAAGCTTTCATGCTCCTAGTCTTGCTGCGGCTGCGGCTGTGCGTTGCTATGTCAGTCAATTGTTAGGGTTTTGTAGCCAAATGGCAAAAACGGAACCCTTATAGTTTCGCCATGTCTGTCCGTCCGTCCGTCCGTTCTCGCTTAATCTCTGTGACCGGTAGAACTAGAAAGCTACAATTTGGTACCAATAATATAAATCACGCCGACAAAGTAATAAAATTAAAATTGGAAAAAAATGTTTTATTAGGGTAGCCCCCTACATGTAAAGTGGAAAATGTTTTTTTTTTATTTCAACCCTAACATGTGATATAGGTATTGTTGGATAGAGATTCAAAAATGAATAGGGGTTTGCTAAAATATTTTTTTTAATATTAATAATTTCGGAAATAATCGCTCCAAAAGTTCCCTCTAACTTTTGAACCATAAGTTTAGAAAATATGAAAAAAATCTGAAAAGTAGAGCTTTATAAAGACTTTGTAGGAAAATTATTTTGAACTTGATGGGGCGAACAGTTTTTGAAAAGTTGGGGACACTTATTGTGACGGACGGGAAACTACGCAACCCTACACTGAGCGTGGCCCGACACGCTCTTGGCCGGTTTTTTTTCTTTTTATTTACATAAATATAGTTTATAATATTTTCTGCAATACAGGATGTTTAGATACAAATCAAAATCAACTATCTATAAAATATGATTGTCGATCAGACGTATGTTTTTTTTTAATTATGACGTTTCCTCAGTCAAAGTTTGAGTTGGAGAAACTTTAAGTTATTGCGAAACCGTTACAATTTAGTAAGGCATTGGAGGCCTATCAACATTTAGACAGGCACAATACAAATAATATTTATCTATAATACATTACTGAAAGAGATACAATAGAAATGAAATCAAGGCAAAAAAAATGTACAAGTCTCTATTACAAGCAACTTATTGTTCATTGACTTTTATTATTTGATTCTAACCTTGTGGTCAGTTTTGTGAATATTACAAGCAATCAAATACACATTCATGTTTTTTTTTTGTCATAATTATTTGAAAGTATAAAACTGTAATATTGTCGTAACAGTGTGTTTTAATAGTTTAATTATTAAATTGGTAACATGTATCTATTTAATTTGTAAGCTTAGCAAAATTGGTAATGACTCAATAATAATTAAAGCGTAGGAGCTCTAAAGTCGTGAGTTTGAATTCCGTCGTTTCGGTTGCATTATTGACGCAAATCTTTGTTTGGACTCTCGTAATATTTTTCATCAGTACATTGCACATAAATCTCTTCTTGTTCATATATGATCTGCGTTTGAAATGTGGAGTTTTGTCAGAGTACTTCTAAACCTTTTTTTTTAGAGGGAAAAATCATTTAATAATGGCTGTGCCATCCAGAGATCCTCTGTCTCTGGTTGAGTCTAGAGCGATAAGTCGGACTTTTACGGACTAAAACCCTGCCAGCCTGTGTTTCTTCAGTTGTCTTTTGCCTTACAGGGCCGCAATGACTCTTTCTTTACACTCACTTTCACTAGAGGGCCTAAACCTACAAATGAAATGCCGAAAGCTTAAAGTATCAATGTTCAATTAATAAGTAATTACCTGATATTCAAAATATCGAAAATAATGATACAACGATTGATGTGAGCTCAGAAATTAGGGATTTTCTGAGCTCTGAATTTCTCAAACACCTTCAGTTTAGGATCGAAGGCGATAACGGGAGTCTCCGTTATCAACTGAAATGAGAAAAGAAACAAAAAGCTTTCAAGTTTCTACAAAACCCCACTCAGAATGGATGTTACACCCATTATTGTTTCATAAACGTTCCTAAGAAACCGTATTTGTTCCATAAAACCCGATTTCTGAATTTCCTTTTGAAAAACTGTCAATCAGGCAATCAAGACATCGTTCTTTAAAATATATAAAAAGACCAGAGGTCTTACCATGAGCTCTTAACGAGATCTATTTGACGACCTACAAAACTATTAAAGGGATCGTTGTTATATAGGGTGTTATAGCTCCATCTCTCTTTTTCTCTAGCAAGCCTATCATTTAAACTTGACTTTAACATGACGTGTTAAGGCCCCTGCTTGCAATACCTCCATTTAGTACAGATGTACCATATAATTTAACTCACATATAATTTTCTTCTTTCAGGACCGGCGATACCCAGGTTCTTCTACAGAAGACGCATTTATCTAAGAAGGTAGAACAATTAGTTAAATAAACAAAACGCGAAATGGTGTCTACGTTTGTTTGTACAAAATAATTATTTAATTATTATTACCTGAGTACCTTTTTGTGTAAAATTAATGAAAATCTTGATTTATGAACGTGTTAATGAATGCAGTGTGTATGTATATAAATATTGATTAAGACGTATTTCACAATTATACATAATAAGGTGATTACCAAGAAGTGTCCAAGAGAGCCCTTGACTCAAAAATATAAAACATCTCATCTTTAAATTAAGGCAAATCTTTAACATAATTATCGTATTATGAGGTAGATATATAACTACGTACGTAAAGAATTCACCTTGATTTAAATAAGACACTGAAAGAGCTGAGAGTGACCATTGTACGAGTAAGCTAAGAGAGTCTGAATTAAGTACTCACAATATTCCATCAGCCATATAGATCGTCCATAATGTATGTGACTGACGTATGCACTCTACAGAAATGAATATTCTTGACGTAACCACTCTACAGAAATTAATGTGCTTGACGTACGCACGCTACAAAAATGTATCTGCTTGACGTATGCAGGTACGTTACCGAAATGTATTAACGCCCGTTTTCAATAAGCTATCTATCTAAAGTTGCAGATACTAAAGATTAACAAATCTATCCTTTTGCCCTTACTTGCTTTCCTATAACCTACCGACGGATAGCATTTCCTACCAAAAGTTGTAGATTGAAAGATAGAATCTTACTGTTTATCGGGGATAGATATCTATCTGTGAACTGCGGTAGGTTATTGAAAACGGGCGTAAGTGACGTAAACAAACGACAAAATGTATGTGTTGGACGTGTGCAAACTACAGAAATGTATGTGCTAAACTTAAGCTACCGAATTGTATGTGCGCAGGCACGCTACTTAATTTTATGTACTCGACGTAGACAGACTAACGAAATGTATGTGCTTGACGATGAAATGTATGTGCTTGACGACGAAATGTACGTGCTTGACATGGGCACGCTATCGAATTGTATGTGCTTGACATAGACAGGCCAACGAAATGTATGTGATCGACGTAGTCAGGCCATAGAAATGTTTGTGTTTGACGTAGGCACGCTATCGAATTGTTTGTGCTCGACGCAGGCAGGCTAACGAAATGTATGTGCTTGACATGCACGCTTCCGAATTGTATTTGCTTGACGAAGTCAGGCCAACGAAATGTATGTGTTTGACGTAAACAGGCTAACGAAATGTATGTGCTCGACGTAGAGAGGCCAACGAAATGTATGTGCTTGACATAGATACGCTACCAAATTTTTTGTACTCGACATTTTATTAAAATGTATGTGATACTCGTTACCGCTGTTAGAATGTTACTTTGCCTAGAGTAAGATTTTGGATAACTGCCATCAAATATGAGTACAATGTATGTAAACCTTCTATCCTTAAAATGATGCCCCAAGGTCTTGTATGCTAGTTAAGACTATCTGATCCTTAATACAATAGCTATTCAAAGTAGAGGTTTGTCCCACAAACTTAGTATGTCAGGTTAAACTTGCAATCAGGTCATAATTCTGACTACATGTTTTACCGTTTCACTACTGGATAATTAATGATTAAGTTACTCAAGCATTGTTACCGTAATCTAGCTAGTTCTAAATCTGTACTATATCTAGCTGATATGTAGAAATATTTGCAGAATTGGCTTACTTGCTAACAGTATGGTTAACTTTAAGAATTTGTGTACCTGTAGCATGATTGTACCTATCTAATAATATTGATACTATAGTTTTTATCATGTAGACCAGTGGTTCCCACTTTTTTTGTAAATCGGGGACCACTGTGTTTGTTTTTTTTGAGTCCAGAAGAAAATTTAAATATCCTATTAAAAAAAAAACTTTTATAATCATTTCGGAACTTGTTGCTAAATCGCCGAATCTTTAAAATCAGATAAACGAGCATTGTTATACCAAAAAAATGTGTTGAAAATTTAAAATCGGTTACTTTTCTGGAAGTTTTAAATTGTTTTCAAATAGAAATGATATAAAAAAAAATGTATACATTTCACTACCCTCCAGATGCTTCAAAAGTCATTAAAATAATAGTGGAAAACGTCTTATTCTCTATGAATTCTTATAATATTATTTAAATACACCACAATGACGAAAAACTGTGATAACCATAAAATAAGTATGTATTTACTGGAAGAATGACCGATGTAATGTATTTTTATACCGCAAAGAATGTGCCGAATGTTGTATGAATTATGAGAATTTCTGTAAAAAATAATGTAAATAAATACAAATATGAAAAATGTATATAAATAAAACTGTAATATATTTTCTGTGTTGGTTTTAATTATATAACGATTGGACCCGCTAGTTAATCTAGGACATTGCCGACAACCCGTGCCGCAAAGATCACGTAAAGCCGTTGGTTACGGTTGTTATTCCTAGATCTTTGACAGTCGTTACAGGTAATCTGACAACAGAAAATCTGTGCATCAGTCTATGCAAAAAGTATCCTGTTTCCCAGTTACTAGGTTGTGGGGGTCTGATTGGTGACGCTCTATGTAAAACATGGGTATTCAGCCGCATTCGACCTTAAGTTTGTTGGAGAAAGTCTGGGGAGATGATGATGGAGGCTGATATACTAGGATATAATCATTTAATATCTATCTTGTCTAAAGAAATAAAAAATCACAGCTATTTTTCATTGTAACTTTGTTCATCAAACCATATCTCCATTTCCTATAGTCATCAAAAAGGATACAACTTTTATTAACTATACCCCCAAAAAGAATCAAATTCAAAGTAAAAATATCCTTTGTAGGGGCCGAATTCATGTAGATTTTTCTCCTCTAAAAGTGTTATTGGATACACGTGTGTAGTAAAGGTAAATGAGATTTGCGTTCTGAGATGTAGTTGCCAGCATCAGTCTGTTCTCGCGGCTGAATTCATCGGCTAAACGAAATTCGCTCCTTTGAAGGGCGAATATATATCATTGCATGGATGTAGTGTACCTTTCATATTCTTTTTCTAAACTTTGAATTTGAAGGATGCTTTTACAAGTTGTATCGGGAAAACCTACCTATGAACAGTATGAGGTTTTTTTTTAAACAGTCCTGGGCCGAAAACGCGGGATCGAGATAGGCCATTTTCACACGTAGACGATAACGATAACGACACTATATCGTGGGGCCGATAGTTGCATTTACCTGACAATGTCGTGAAGACGCCGCGTTGGAAGGCCTCCTACATAGTGGATCGAAGACGTAGTAAGGATTTCTGGAATCATCATCATTATTTCAGCCGAAAATGTGCACTATTGGGCATAGACTTCCCCCAGATGTCGCCACAATTAACGGTCCCGTGCTTCTTAGATATTCCGGTCCGACTTGTGGGAGTTTTCTCAACGCTGTGTCTTCCGGTACGTGGTCGCCACTCCAGACAAAACCACACTCATGTTCTTTTTTTAGCACACTTGTCCAAAGACCGCGGGTTTCTCGTTCGGAAGTAAACCCATAACCCATAGATCCATGAGGCATCGGTCCTGCTTGTCGTAAATTCTTCAGGGCAAGAAAGGTACGAGTATGCCTATTTTTAGGAGCAAAAACAAGCAGTAAAAAGGAATGAACTAATTAGACCAACTTGTTAATTGATTAAATAATTGTTGCCTTTCGAATTGGCTACAATTACTCAACGTTCTAGCATTTTATCTGCCTTCACGAACACATCGTGTTTATGCTAATGTTTTGCAAAATGTTACCTTGTACAAACATTTGATAGTTTACTGGTTTATTCAGTGTAGTCGTTAAGCAAAATTAACATGAGAGTAATCACGATTTAATTAGGTACCTACTTGTATTGTTAGACTACACGTAAAATTACTGCAATACCTCATATTTGTTCACTGCAGAAAATAAATTTAAATAGAGTCGACGAAGGTGAATAAAAGTTTGTTCCTAATATCAGATTTTAGAGAATGACACTTATATTACAAAGATGAAAGTTTTTATACGTGTCTATGTTTGTTATTCCTTCACTATCAAACTGTTTAGCAGATCTGGATATTTGGTACTTGGATTGACCATGTCCTGAATGGGACATATGCTATAGGATATACCAAGAATATTCCATATATACCAACGAATTCCTAGTTTGGGAGTCAGGGTTTCAACTCTTGTGCACTTCTAACTATTGCTACCAACTGATATTTTAAGCAGCGTGTTGTAAGGATTTTTGTCAATAAAGAATTATTATTATTATTAATTTTTATATTCGATGAATTTCGACTTTCACGCGTGTGAAACCGTATAGCTTAACTTTACGTAAGTATTTGTACATAGAGTGGCAGCAGCAGTATTTGTTAGTCTTATGTCTTACATTATATTTGTGTATTTATTTTGCGCCAACAAAGCATTTTTTTAAGTTATCATGAGAAATTATTAGATAGGACAAGGCGACGCAAGAGGCCATTCGAAAAATAGCCCCATTCAAAATGTAGTGAGCCCCTTCCCCCTGTCTTCTTGTCTCCAACCCTGAGGACACGTATGTTCTCTTCAGAGGGTTATTTATTTTTAAATTAGATTCGGTTTCAGATGCTGCCTACCTTCTATTTTGTATCCATTACGGGAATCTATCACGCCTGCATACAGCCTTCAAAGACAAGACGGACGTTTTTCCAACAATATTCTTTTTGATATTCAAATCATGAACGGGAATCCGTTTACTGTAAGTAAAGCAATATTAGATGTGCGGGTGAAATATCTTTACAAAACTTTCAGTTGAACTATTTCGACACAGTGCGTACTTTTGTTTTTCTTTGTAGATTATTTACAATAATATTATTTGCAACGAAAGAAGCCGACCCCAATAAAGTTGGGAAAAAGGCTAGGTAGATGATGATTATTTGCAACGCCTACCAACTTATTCTTATTATGGCCCCTAATGTAATGGTATATAGACTGAGTTACTATAAAATAGAGAGTAATTTATCTATTTGAGCCATCGATATCATATTGCGATTTTGATTTGGTTGGTATGGGTTCGTAGCCATTACTAGCGTTTTAAATAATGTGTGGTGCTGGTGGCCTTTCATGCTGTTATTGTTAGTGGATTTGAAATCAGGAAAGTACCAATGTGATGTTTTCAATTCATATGTACTTTTCTAAGTTTATATAGGACATTACTGACACCCCGTGCCTCGAAAAGCTCGTAGTTCCTTTGGTCAGGTGTAGATTTAGCAGTCGTTAAAGGTAGTCAGACGCCAGAAAGCTTAACCATCGGTTTATCCATAAAGTATCGTGTTGCTCAGTTACTGACGATATAAATATAGTTATCTCTAAAATAGTACACTGGTTTAATGTAAATAACCTACATCTGAATGAAAAGAAAACTAAATGCATAAAGTTTACGATGCCCCATGTTAGGCAAGTAGAAACTAGTGTGCTAATAAAGGGAAAGAAGTTGAGTCCTGAAGATACTACAGTGTTTTTGGGCATAACTTTAGATGCTAAGCTTCAGTGGGGCCCACATATAGACAAATTATCTAAAAAACTTAGCTCTGCAGCATATGCTGTAAGAAAAATTCGAAATTTAACTGATTTAGAAACAGCCCGTTTAGTTTATTTTAGCTATTTTCATAGTGTCATGTCGTACGGTATCCTACTGTGGGGAAATGCCGCCGATATCCAAACAATTTTCGTTTTACAGAAAAGAGCTATTCGTTCCATTTATAATTTAAGTCCTAGATACCCCCTCAGAGATAAATTTAAGGAGATCAAGGTAATGACTGTGCCTTCACAGTATATTTATGAGAATATCTATTTTTTTTTGTGAATGTGAGGACTATGTGGATAGCTTTCTTTTTCCTTTCGTTTCAGTCACTTTAACTTATGTCTGGCAATCTGAGTATTTTCTGCGGCCTAACCAAATGTCCTTTCCTTTGTATTGTTCGTCAAGTCGTTGAGCTCCTTAGTAGTCCTGAGTTGAGCTTTACGAGGAATGACAAATAGTCCAGTCATTTAAGCTTAATTAAGCTAAGAATCTCGGAATTCGAGATATCCAGCTGTAAGTCTGTAAATAGTTGTATATTAACACCCTAAAAGTAGTCTCAAACCTACATATGGTAGGGTGTACGCAACTATTAAATTTCAAGGTCAAAGGTCACAAAAATCGGATGAGAATTTTGTATTCTACAATATTGTTAAATATACAAATAGCAAAAAACCTTTAGGAAATGAAATATTTACAAAAAAAGCGCAAAAAAACAGACTTACAGCTGGGTATCTCGAATTCCGAGGTGAAAGTACTATAATGACTGGACTAAAATGCTTGCACTGACTGGACAGGTCCACTCAAATCTGCACGGTTCTTTCTTTAAGGCGCCACTTCAGATTATTAAGACGAGGTGGGCCCAAATTGTAGTTTTTTAAAACCATCTGAGACAAAAACTACAGTGTTTTAAATTTAAAAAAAAATATATGTTTTAGTTAAGGATCTTATCTAGTTAAAATCGCATTCAGTTGCAAGACCTGATGAACTTCACTCGATAGAAAAAAATCGCAAAGTTACCCCTTTTTAAAACGTTTTTTCAATATTATGACTATATTACTGATTTGTTACGTTTCATTTTTGTACTATAATAAAGAAACTAATTAGTTACAAACAAATTCGCAGAGTTTGAATTGATAAAATGATTTTCTTGATTACTATGTTTTAATAAGAATTAAAAGCGGTCGCGGCGGCTCAGACAGGTCCGTTCAGTCGCGCGCTGGCGCTTGTCGACGACGGACCTGTGTCAATTTCTTCAGCGACAACTACGCGCACCAAATCATCTCTTTTTGAGAATTTGTTGCTTTTCAGTTATAAATTATAATGGGCAATAAACAACGCAGGCGAAAAAAGTCGCGTAAAGTGATAAAAGACACAAACAGAAAGAATGCACTCCAAAGATATGTGAAGATAGGGCTGCCATCCGTCCGGGTTTCCCCGGATTTGTCCTAGTTTAGAGGACGTCCGGGGAGCGTCCGGGCGGGGTTTCAAAAAGTGTCCGAGTGAAACCCGGACGCTTTTAGTGTCAGGGGCATTCCCGATTAATTAAATGAGTTGTTGTTGGCTGTTGTGTAGTTGACTGGATTGTGTTGGCTGTAGAGTAGTAGGTGACTGTTGTTTAGTTGTAGTTGGTTAATATTGAGTTTCTGTTGGATGTTGTTGTTGTTTGTTGTTGGTTATTATTATTTTTTTATTGGTTTTTATTGACTTGTAGTAGGTGTTGTTGTTGCATAGTGTTGGTGGTTTTTGCGTTGTGAGCTGTTATTGGTTGTTACAGAGTAGTTTTTGGTTATTCCAGTTTTTGCAATTTTCAGCAAAACGGTAAGTTTTATCATATACATTCTATATCAAATTAGTGATAAGAATTACAATTCTTTCAACTTTTGAAATCGTTATATCTCAAAACCTTTTTTTTTTGTTGTCATTATAACTACATACATGAGGAAGCTTGTAATTAAGCAATGTAATTACCTACTATAGTCATTATGTTGTTATTAGTCTGTAAGCCTTCCTAAAATGTGAAAAATAAAATAAAACGGTGGTACTTAGGAAAAATGTTTTTAGACGTTTTTGTAGATAATTATCTGTACTGTGTAATTTTTGTATGTACTTACTAATTTTATGTAAAACTTACCGATTTGATGAAAATCGCGTACAAAAATTCAGTTTTTAGGGTTCCGTACGACTTTGTTGTCCGTCTGTCTGTCAAGAAGTCTGTCTGTCAAGTCACACAAGAACTTCCAAAAAAGCAAAAACCACTTTGCGATAACAAGAGACACCACATCAATCAAATGATTCTGTGTGTGTGACAGTGCTCAATTTTAAGGATTTTTAAATACACAGTAGTTTGAACAAAAGCCGTGTTATTTACAGAAAATGGCTATTAATTCAATTTGTAAATTAAGTCCCGGATACTCCCTTAGAGATAAATTTAAGGAAATTAATGTGATTTGACCATTAGGTACATTTTGTATGGACTTTATAAGAGACTGTGACCCCTTAGTTTGTTTCGGTGTTCCTTCTCAGGGTAGTTAGCTAGGAAACACCGGCCTCATCTAGTACATATAAACTGACAAAAAACAATGACGTGAAAAGTGGAAAAACCAACTTGCAAAATAAATATCATTTATCAGTAGTAGAAAATTAGTTTATGACTCTGATTATATGTTATTTAAAAAAAAAACAATAGGGTTCCGTACAAAAGCTGTAATAAGATAAAATGTAAATAAATTACCTTTAAATCTCCTTACATCGTGTGATAAAAATATTGTTGATAGAAAAAAATAATATACTATAACTTTGCACAACATTTTTTTATGTCACAATAACTATTTTTTGTCTAAAACCTGAATCTAAGCAAAAGTCATTTAGCCTCTAGATTAAGCCATTTTTTGTACCTTTATACTCTTAACAAAATAAATTATTTCATATTGAAGTCTGTTTCACTGCCTGTATATTTTCATTGCCTTTTTAGACTGTCGCAACCCAGTGCTGCAAACGTGTGAACGGCACTCACGCTACCGACGCCTAGATCCCGATTCCGATTTCCAACCAGGATACCAGGGACCAGGTAGACGCGGGCTCGCGGACGGTGAGCACTAGGTAGCTCGCCATCCGGCAGTCTGGTAATAACCTGGACCGAGCCTTGTCATCAACGGCGCGTTTTGTTCCACGCGCGCCTCAAGGAGATGTCATCAAACTGTAGGGGCACGTAGGGCCAAAAGCGTCTGGGGAATACGGTAATTCCGAAAGGTGAGCCCGTGTCCCCCAGATCAAAGGCAACAAAGGAACGGGGTGCGTTTTAGTCGATAAGAGTCCGACACGCCCTCCCGCTCCGCCCAAGAGTGGGGAAGTCATTCTGATGATTAATCACTTGAAAAAAAAAACTCTTATTCCTTCTTTGTCTTCGATCCAGGGCTCAGGGATTCATTTTAACATAACCTCAGTAAACTTCGACCCTGCTGGGCAACTACGGTTTTGTGGTCCAACAATGGACGTCTGTTGGGTGAAATGATGATGAATAATTATGATGATAATGATTCTTAGTAGCAGTCTGGAGTATGGAAGTTGGGAATATGACATCCCATGGGGTTTTAACGAGGCATGCTTTGTAAAGCTATAAGTGGTATATAAAATGAACTTTATCCCGATAACACTGCTACTACTTATTTTGGTGTAAGTACAATAAAGTTTATTCTATTCTAATTTAACACTGCGAATATTTCGTCAAGTCAAGTTCCAGCATTACGATCCTTACGTACCTACTAATTTTACTTTTTTTAAGTAATTGCACTTGAAACACACAATTTTGGTTTTAAACTACTCCGTATTTTAGAGGTAAATAATAAAATATAATTATGTATATATTTTTAGGTTTTAACTTATTATTATGAGATATTATTTACTTGTAAAAATATGTAACTAAGAAAATAAGTAGATTATAAAAAAATGTTAGGTAGCTATAAAAAATCCGGCAGTAAATTCCTTTCTATTTGAAACGGATGGTTACCCTACGAAACTGACGAAACGAGCGTACGAAGAGGGGTGCATGCGCGGTCGCGGGACGCGGGTGCTAGCTACGGCCCGATCGCGCAAGGTCGCTGGCAAATAGTATCGCCTTAAAAGGCCATCTCAGACACCAATCTGCATAGTCCAATACATTTTGTATGGATATATATAAATATATTTTTTAAAGAGACTGTGACCCTTGAGTTTGTTTCGGTGTTTCTTCTCAGGGTGGTCAGTTAGGAAACACCGGCCTCATCTAGATTAATAATTATGACAAAAAAAAATTGACGTGTAAAAGTGTTTCGTGAAACCTATTTGCAAAATAAATATCATTTATCATTTACTGGGTTATGGAGATGGTCTGGACTCTATGTACAGTATTGGTATTCAGCCGCATTTGGATAGACTGGAAACCGACCCCAACAGAATTGGGAAAAGGCTAGTGAGATGATAATAACTTACATTTGAAATAAAACAAGGCAGACTGAATTCCGATTTTATTCAATCGAGCAGATCGTGATGTTTATGTAGACTCTGCTTAAGCACCAAACATATTACATTGCGCACTAAGCTCTCTGTTCCTTAAGATGCATCCTTAACAGGACTGTTCGTTCAATGATGAGCAGGTACATGAAAAAAAAGGAAAAAATTAAAAGCATAATATGTACAGCGTGTAATGTTTCCACTGCTGGAACGCAATCTTCTTCATTGTGGAAAGTAGTGGACTCTTATAAAATTTAAAAATTACACTAATGTTATCACGGCAAAAGTTTGCAAGTTTGTGTAGTGTGTACGTTTGTTACCCCTTCACATTTAAACTTCACACTTTCGGATTTGAATGAAATTTGTAGAATGGGAGAGTATTCCCCGACGAAGTCGATCATTCATCAACATCATCATTTCAGCCGAAAGACGTTCATTGCTGGACATAGCCTTCCCCCAAGCGTCGCCATAACGGCCGGTCCTGTGTGTCTCGCATCCATCGGATTCCTACGTTAGCCAGGTCGTCAGTCCACCTTGTGGGAGGCCTTCCAACGCTACGTCTTCCATACGTTCTACGAGCAATGTGCTCTTCCCATTGTTACTCAGTAAAGCCGATCATTAACTTGAATGAAAATTCGATATATTACAATAAATCAGACTGTGACCAGGTTTTGCCAGCCTGGCATAGACGGGTAATAAAATAAAATAATCCTACCGAACAACCATGTTTTTTGCCGCCTTTTTTCTTTCCTTTCTTCTTGTGTTCAGAGTCACTTGGTTTGGTGTAAGGTTTTGGTTTAGGCTGAGGAGGGTGTTGGCAATTGCAATTTTGGCAATGGCACGGAGGTTCAGCTGGTAGAGATCCTGGCAAATCTACTGGTAGTGATCCTGGCAGATCTACTGGTAGAGATCCTGGTCCTGGCAGATCTACTGGTAGAGATCCTGGTCCTGGCAGATCTACTGGTAGAGATCCTGGTCCTGGCAGATCTACTGGTAGAGATCCTGTTCCTGGCAGATCTACTGGTAGAGATCCTGTTCCTGGCAAATCTACTGGTAGAGATCCTGTTCCTGGCAGATCTACTGGTAGAGATCCTTTTCCTGACAGACCTACTGGTAGAGATCCTAGTCCTGGCAGATCTGCTGGTAGAGGTCCTGGCTGGTCCTGGTTGCAATTACTGTTTGGTTTACTCCATAGCTTTGTTAAAAATCCGCCTGTAAAAAGTAAATTCAAAGTTTGTTATATTTCTACATCACTATTTTTTAATTAGTACAAAAAATAGGACTCTATTCGTATCCGTTACTGATCATATTTGTGTAGTCAAATGTCAAAATTGTCTAAGAAAATCGGATTGTGATAAATATAATTAGTAAATCGCACTTCAACTACATGAGAACGATGTGCAGATTTATCTTTATACTATTATTAGTGTAATCGCTTTTGTTTGATAGCCACGATTCAGGCTCTGCCTAGTGTGGTTTCACTGTTATTTTTGTAAACTGTAATTTGAGTTGCTAATAAAGTTATTATTATTATGGTTTTTAAGTGACATTTTCTCAGGTACAAAACCTGGTGTTTTAGAATCTCACGGGTGTGAACCAAGGTGAGATCCTAGTTATTACGAGTAATTAGTTATTATTATTAAATTCATAATTTAATCAATAGTTCCGGTAGCTGTGGAGACCCGGGTCAGTTGGAGTACGGAGGCGAAGTGTTTTGTGGGGGATTTGGGCCGTAGGCTCGGAGAGGCGACGGGTGACTCCCGGTCTAGGTCGTTCTTGGTGCAAAGGATGGCCATCGCTATTCAGCGAGGCAATGCGGCCAGTATTATGGGCACCTTTGCACCGAGAACAAACATCAGCGGAGGGTTATTTATTGACGCATGACATATTATCTATTAAAAATAGGATATGTATTATTCAGTTTTTTATAGTTATTTTGACATTTGTATTGTAAGTTTATAATATTAGCATATATACGTATTTTATAATTATAAACAACTTAATCTGTTCTGTTCGTAACAATTGCAACTTGATGAGTAATTGAGAGCATGTTTTATAAATACTACTATGAATAGCCCTAGCCTGTATATACATACATATATTTCCATAAATTGAGTGACATGTTGGGATTTAAACAATCGCTAAACACAATATGAGTATATTTACTAGCTGTCCCCTGCGGTTTCACTCACATTTTTCGTTACTGCCCCGCTCCCGTGGGTCGTAGCGTGATGGTATATAGCCTCGATAAATGGGCTATCTAACACAGAATTTTTCAAATCGGACCAGTACTTCCAGAGATTATCCCCTACATACAAACTTATAAACTTACAAATTTTACCTCTTTATAATATTAGTATAGATTGAGACTACTTTGATGAACTAACAAGAACTTTTCTAATAAGCCCTTTGATTATTTATACTATTAAAAAAAATGTGGTTTGTATATTAGTAGGTATATCAAGTAGCCTTTAGCTCGTGAACAAGAAAACATAACCGAAGTTTGACAGCAAAAATATTTATAACAATTAATATAAACTGAACTGTAATAATAATATTCAAATATTTTGTCGTTGTAACATTAGTTATTACTTTATTATTATTATATATTCAAGCTATTAGTTAATGGGGGTCGGTTATGGCGTTTTCATAATTTGAGAACATTGTATACTCTGGATTGAACTATATAGAAAATTATTTATGTGTCTGTATTTATTATGTATATTTTTACTTACTAGCAAGTCCAACAACCACCGTTAAAATAAAAAAATATATTAAAGTGTGCCGATTCACCGCCATCACTCGTGTTACCTATTGTTTTTATAACTAGTACCAAAATGGTATGCTGGTGATTATATAGGGTAAAAACTGGTATTTATTACCGCGTCGTGAAAAGATATTCAAATATATAGCTGTAATTATGGCATTTTTATGAATTTAACGTTAGTAAGTACTTATTTTTTCATGACTGTACGATAATAATTTTGATCATAAATCTGATTGACTAATCAATTTTAAACTACTCGTGCCCAAACCAAATCTAGAATATTTATTTATTTATATACACATAATACAACAAAAAGGTACCATTGTCTACCAGTCAACCAATGGTTGTGAAGAGAAAACAAGTCAATCATCATCATCATTTCAGCCGGAAGACGTCCACTGCTGGACATAGGCCTCCCCCAAACGTCACCAAAACGACCGGTCCTGTGCGTCTCGCATCCATCGGATTCCCGTGACCCTCGCCAGGTCATCGGTCCACCTTGTGGGAGGCCTTCCAAGTCAATATTCAATTGAAATTTATTTATTGTGGTTAGTTATTTCTACATTGTGTGTTCCTATGTGTGGACAATAAATATTTTTCTTTCTTTATTTACAACTGAATGGAAAGATTATTTGTCATAATGTCAACATAATAATGAACCCGCTTTTTCTGATTTTATGAACATAGTATAAACAAAGAGCCGATGTGTTTCCAATGGCCCTCAGAACGCAACAGCATCGGGATCGCAAAAAATAGTAGGAGATGTTCACATCGGCGCCAAGGCGAAAAAAAAATGGAGTACCTGACACTTGTCCTTGACAATCGGTGGTAATTCTAGAAGTATTTTTGACTTATGGCACTCAGACTAAATAACTGGCGTGGCTAACGTGGCTCTGGAAACCCATTCAAAATGGAGACTAGATCAAAGAAATTACATTTAGGATTGCTACCCGAGGACTGAGCAGGCCTCTTTGCAGGGTTCTGGCCGAGATTCCCTTCAACAATTTCTGCTGGATGCTCGACAAGACATGGGAATCGTGCAATCCATGACCCTTTTAGGCTCTCCGGTGTTTTGGATTCGATGGAAAGAACCGCCTGAATGTCAATACTGTACGAGTCACCCGCAAGGCATGGTAAAGCATACAGCAGAAGTGTTTCGTTTGGACAAAGCACCGCCGTATCCTCGTAGGGGCGATACAGATATTTACTATCAAGTGGTTTTAGACTTTTTCATCATCTACCTAACCTTTCCCCAACTATATTGGGGTCGGCTTCCAGTCAAACCGGATTTAGCTGAATACCAGTATTTTACGAGGCCTCCACAACCCATTACCTGGTGTAACACAGTACTTCATAACAAGACTGGAGTCAGATTTACTGGCTTCTGACTATCCGTAACGACTGCCAAAGATCTACAAGTGACAGCCGGGACCAACGGCTTAACGTGCTTTCCGAGGCAAGGAGGAAACTCGGTATGTTAAGATGGTCACCCCCATCCACAGACCAACTTTGGCAAGCGTTGCTTAACCTTGAAGATCGACCCGTGCGGCTGTTATTATTTAGCCATGAGTTCCTTTGGTTTTAGACTTTGTTATGTGCACTATTTATGTGTTTATTTGGCACGATGAAAGCATTTTTGTGAAAATATATTGAACTCCTATGGACAAGGAAAAGGCTATTCCAAAAACACCCTTTTTTAAATATAACTCTTTCCTTACCCCTATCTATTTCAGCTGTTGATATAATATTGTTGTTTGATGTTCTGGGTTCTTAGGCACTACTTATGTTTTAAATGAAACAAGGTAGATCAATTTAAAATTTTATTCAATCAAGCAGATCGTGAGGTTTTTATAGACACTGCTTAAGCACCGGAAAAATCACTGTGCGCACTAAATCAATTAGTTCATTACTCCTTAACCAAGATGCAGGGCTGATCGTCCAATGATGAGCAGGTACATGAAAAAACAAGGAAAAATTAAAACAATAATATGTACAGCCTATAAAGTTCCCATTTCTGCGGCACAGGCCTCCTCATTGAAGAAATGAGTGGACCCTAATCTAACGTTCTAGTCCCGTGCGGGTTTTGTGGATCCCATTTTTTAAATACCTATTTTGCTTTTAGTATATTGGTCCTTCAAATCGCACTATTATTCTATAGGTGAAAGTTTATAGCTGTGTGTTTGTTTGTTACTCCTTTATGCACTAATTTGAGACGTTTTGGATTTCAATGAAAGTAGAACTAGACTGTATTTTGAAATAGCACATACTTTTTAACCCGAGAAATTTTTCCCTTGGCATAATTTTTTACTCCCACACTAGCAAAACCGAATTCAAACACTTAATTTTATACGTATCGGTCTGGGTTCGCATCCACGACCGCGTTACGATAGAGATTAGATTGCAACTACTCAGAATTTCAAATTATCAGAATTTGTCAGTTTGCTTTTGATATTTATTTTGTAGAACGGGCCTACCCGTTTACACCATGTTTTTTCCTACTCACATTAAAGTTATGGCTGCTACCATTTGGTCATCACTGCTCTACAAAATCATTGACTATGAAATTTCGATGTTATGAAAAATCAGATTTACTAGCTAAGGAAGCTAGTAAATCTGATTTCTAGGTTTTATTAACGCGATTAGACGCGTAATAAGATCAAGTAATCTTACAGGAAAACTATGTTTTCTGCAGACTTTTCTCCAGCGTTTTTTCTTTTCGGGCTGAGGTGCAGGTGCGCAATTGGGACCAGGTATAGGTGGCGAGGGTGCTGGTACAGATGGTGGTACAACTGGGGGCTGCGGGGCAGGTAGTGTTTCAACTGGAGGAGGTGTGACAGGTGGTGTTTCAACTGGAGGAGGTGTGACAGTTGGTGGTTGAACTGGGGGATGCGGGACAGGTGGTGGTTGAACTGGGGGATGCGCGACAGGTGGTGTTTCAACTGGAGGCTCCGGGACAGATGGTGTTTCAACGGGTACGTCAGTCGGTATTGGTGGCTGCGGTTCTGGTGCCGGCTGGTTAACTACTGGATTAGGTTGGATCTGGCAATTGGGCTCAGGTTTTTTCTCCGGCGCTGTCCATGGCTTCTTTTTTAGAAATGTACCACCTGTAAAAAGTGAATTAAGAGTTATATTTTTTTATATCCATATATCAAGTGGCGCCTTTGGCTCGTAGACAAGTAAAAATTTTCAAAATTTGACACAGACTAAAACTAAATTGAAATAATAATATTGAAATACTTTGTCATCTTGACTTTAGTTCTAATTAAAAAATACGATATTTCTAAAAAGTTTTAAGTTTTTCATTAAAATTTCCCTAAATATTTCAAGCGCCTGTACATTTTTCAGAGCAACATGTAGCTTAATTCATGAATCCCCGACCGGTCTCATTGGACCGCGCTGTTATTGTTTTACTATTGTGTCTCGTTTCGCGGGTATTGATAGATTAATTAAGAAATAAGTCGAAATCACGTAACAGTTTCGGACTTTTATTTTCAAGATTTACACAAGCACCTAGGTGAACTACGCGTGAGTCTAGACTTGGTTTTTATCCTGGCCAGGGATAAAGGGCGTACTGTCTACGGATGTGTAACTTCAAAGACGCGTATTCGTCATTATATGAGTACAACCACACGTTTTAAGGAAAGCCCCTTTGTCGTATCAACGTTATATAGAGAGAAAAAGTTGGCAAAAAACATGGTTGTTCGGAAAGATTATTTTATCTTATTACCCGCTTTATCATACCTTGACAAAAGCTGAAAGCTAGAAAGTCTGATTTTTTGTGGTATATGGAATTTTCATTAAAGTTAATGATCGGCTTCGTCTGGGAATAATCTTCTAGGATAAATAAGTATTATATTCCAGAAGATTCCCATTTTATCAAAAACATTTTTAAAGTTCTAGCGTACACACTACACACACTTGCAAACTTTTGTAAAAGAACAAAAATATTTATAAATGGCATCCACAAATCCCGAACGGAACCCGCATGTTAGATAAGAGTCCACTTCTTTCCACAGTGAAGAAACCTGCGTCCCGGCACAGGGAACTTTATCTTCTTCTTCTTCCTGCCCTCATCCCATATTATTTGAAGTCCACGCAACATGTTTTTTTCTTCCATTCTGTCCTGTCACCCATCATGCTATCATCAACTCCCTTTTCTCTCATATCAGTCCTCACACTATCCATCCATCTTTTCTTTGGTCTCCCTCTTCCTCTCCATTCCTCCACATGTATTTTAACTTACTGGCAAGTCCAACAACCACCGTTAAAATAAAAATATATATTAAAGTGTGCCGATTCGCCGCCATCACTCGTGTTATTGTTTTAATAACTAATACCAAAATGGTATGGTGGTGATTATATAGGGCTAACACTGGTATTAATTACCACGCCGTGAAAAGATATTAAAGATATAGCTGTAATTATGCCATTTTTATGAATTTAACGTTGGTAGGTACTTAATTTTTCATGACTGTACGATAATAATTTTGTTCATAAATCTGATTGAATTACATTTTAAACTACTCGTGCCCGAACCAAATCTATAATATTTATTTATTTATAAACACTTCATGCAACAAAAAGGTACTTATTCGGACTTAATGCCTTAGGCATTGTCTACCAGTCAACCAATGGTTGTGAAGAGAAAACACGTCAATCATCATCATTATTTCAGCCGAAAGACGTCCACTGCTGGACACAGGCCTCCCCCAAACATCACCACAAC
Source organism: Mythimna separata (assembly GCA_030763345.1). Classification (NCBI taxonomy): domain Eukaryota; kingdom Metazoa; phylum Arthropoda; class Insecta; order Lepidoptera; family Noctuidae; genus Mythimna; species Mythimna separata. Next base: position 14,578,051 of record CM061180.1, read on the forward strand.
GACCGGTCCTGTCCGTCTTCCATCGGATTCCCGCGACCCTCGCCAGATCGTTGGTCCACCTTGTGGGAGGCCTTCCAACAAGTCAATATTCTTTTCTTTCTTTATTTACAAGTGGATGGAAAGATTACTTGTCATGATGTCAACATAATACTGAACTCGCTTTTTCTGATTTTATGAACATAGTAAAAACAAATAGCCGATGTGTTTCCAATGGCCCTCAGAACGCAACAGCATCGGGATCGCAAAAAATGGTAAGAGATGTTCACATCGGCGTCAAGGCGAAAAAAAAATGGAGTACCTGACATTGTCCTGGACAACCGGTGGTAATTCTAGGAGCATTTTTGACTTATGACACTCCGCCTAACGCTGGCTGAGATTCCCTTCAACAATTTCTGCTGGATGCTGGACATAACGTGGGAATCGTGCAATCCATGACCCTTTTAGGGTCTCTGGTGTTTTAGATTCGGTGGAAAGTACCGCCCGAATGTCAATACTGTACGAATCACCCGCAGGACATGGTAAAGCATACAACAGAAGTGCTTCGTTTGGACAAAGCACCGCGCGCCGTATTCTCGTAGGGGCAATACAGATATTTACTACCAAGTGGGTTTAGACTTTTGTTCATACATACATCAAACTCTACCTAGCCTTTTCCCAACTATATTGGGGTCGGCTTCCAGTCAAGCCGGATTTAGCTGAATACCAGTATTTTACGAGGAGAGGCTGGCTCCACAACTCATTAACTGGGGTAACACGGTACTTCATGGCAAGACTGGAGTCAGATTTACTGGCTTCTGACTATCTGTAACGACTGCCAAAGATCTACAAATGACAGCCGGGACCTACGGCTTAACGTGCTTTCCGAGGCACGGAGGAAACTCGGTATGTTAAGATGGTCACCCCCATCCACAGACCAACCTTGGCAAGCGTTGCTTAACCTTGAAGATCGACCCGTGCGGCTGTTATTATTTAGCCACGAGCTCCTTTGGTTTTAGACTTTATTAGGTGCACTATTTATGTGTTTATTTGGCACGATGAAAGCATTTTTGTGAAAATATATTGAACTTCTATGGACAAGAAAAAGGCTATTCCAAAACACCGTTTTTTAAATATAACTCTTTCCCTACCCCTATTATCTATTTCAGCCGTTGATATAATATTGTTGTTTTTATTTTCTGGGTTCTTAGACACTACTTATGTTTTAAATGAAACAAGGTAGATCAATTTAAAATTTTATTAAATCAAGCAGATGGTGATGTTTTTATAGACACTGCTTAAGCACCGGTAAAATCACTGTGTGCACTAGATCAATTAGTTCATTACTCCTTAACCAAGATACAGGGCTGTTCGTCCAATGATGAGCAGGTACATGAAAAAAAAGGAAAAATTAAAACAATAATACCTACAGCATATAAAGCTCCCACTTCAGCGAGGAGCTCATGGTTAGTTTAGCAGCCACACATGTCAATCTTCAAGGTTAAGCAACGCTTGCCAAGGTGGATGGGTGACCATCTTAACCTAACGAGTTTCTTCCGTGCCTTGGAAAGCACGTTAAGCCGTAGGTCCCGGCTGGTATTTGCAGATCTTTGGCAGTCTTTACGGATAGTCAGAAGCCAGTAAATCTGAGTCCAGTCTTGCCATGAAGTACCGTGTTACCCCAGTTAATGGGTAGTGGAGGTCTGGTAGGCAGCCGCTCCTCGTAAAATACTAGTATTCAGTTAAATCCGGCTTGACTGGAAGCCGACCAAAATATAGTTGGGAAAAGGCAAGGCAGATGATGACATACTTTTTATCTCGAGAATTTTTTCCCTTGGGATAATTTTTTACTCCCACACTAGCAAAACCGACTTTAAACATTTAATTTTCTACGCATCGGCCTGGGTTCGCATCCACGACCGCGTTACTATTAGATAGAGTTTAGATTACAACCATTCAGAATTTCAAATTATCAGAATTTGTCAGCTTGCTTTTGATATTTATTTTGTAGAGCGGACCTACCCGTTTACACCATGTTTTTTCTTACTCACATTAAAGTAATGGCTACTACCATTGGGTCATCACTGCTCTACAAAATCATTGACTATGAAATTTAGATGTATTATGAAAAATCAGATTTACTAGCTTCCTTTTCTAGGTTTTATTAACGCGATTAGACGCGTAATAAGATCAAGTAATCTTACAGGAAAACTATGTTTTCTGCAGACTGTTCTCCAGCGTTTTTTCTTTTCGGGCTGAGGAGCAGGTGCGCAATTGGGACCAGGTATAGGTGGCGACGGTGCTGGTACAGATGGTGGTACAGCTGGAGGCTGCGGGACAGATGGTGGTACAACTGGGGGCTGCGGGACTGGTGGTTCAGCTGGGAGAGGCGAGACAGGTGGTTTAGCTGGGAGAGGCGAGACAGGTGCTGGTACAGCTGGAGGCTGTGGGACAGGTAGTGTTTCAACTGGGGGAGGCGGCGAGACAGGTGCTGGTACAGCTGGTGGCTGCGGGACAGGTAGTGTTTCAACTGGGGGAGGCGGCGAGACAGGTGCTGGTACAGCTGGTGGCTGCGGGACAGGTAGTGTTTCAACTGGGGGAGGCGGCGAGACAGGTGCTGGTACAGCTGGTGGCTGCGGGACAGGTAGTGTTTCAACTGGGGGAGTCGGCGAGACAGGTGCTGGTACAGCTGGAGGCTGTGGGACAGGTAGTGTTTCAACTGGGGGAGGCGGCGAGATAGGTGCTGGTACAGCTGGTGGCTGCGGGACAGGTAGTGTTTCAACTGGGGGAGGCGGCAAGACAGGTGCTGGTACAGCTGGTGGCTGCGGGACAGGTAGTGTTTCAACTGGGGGAGGCGGCGAGACAGGTGCTGGTACAGCTGGTGGCTGCGGGGCAGGTAGTGTTTCAACTGGGGGAGGCGGCGAGACAGGTGCTGGTACAGCTGGTGGCTGCGGGACAGGTAGTGTTTCAACTGGGGGAGGCGGCGAGACAGGTGCTGGTACAGCTGGTGGCTGTGGGGCAGGTAGTGTTTCAACTGGGGGAGGCGGCGAGACAGGTGCTGGTACAGCTGGTGGCTGCGGGACAGGTAGTGTTTCAACTGGGGGAGGCGGCGAGACAGGTGCTGGTACAGCTGGTGGCTGAGGGACAGGTAGTGTTTCAACTGGGGGAGGCGGCGAGACAGGTGCTGGTACAGCTGGTGGCTGCGGGACAGGTAGTGTTTCAACTGGGGGAGGCGGCGAGACAGGTGCTGGTACAGCTGGTGGCTGCGGGACAGGTAGTGTTTCAACTGGGGGAGGCGGCGAGACAGGTGCTGGTACAGCTGGTGGCTGCGGGGCAGGTAGTGTTTCAACTGGGGGAGGCGGCGAGACAGGTGCTGGTAGAGCTGGTGGCTGCGGGACAGGTAGTGTTTCAACTGGGGGAGGCGGCGAGACAGGTGCTGGTACAGCTGGTGGCTGCGGGACAGGTAGTGTTTCAACTGGGGGAGGCGGCGAGACAGGTGCTGGTACAGCTGGTGGCTGCGGGACAGGTAGTGTTTCAACTGGGGGAGGCGGCGAGACAGGTGCTGGTACAGCTGGTGGCTGCGGGACAGGTAGTGTTTCAACTGGGGGAGGCGGCGAGACAGGTGCTGGTACAGCTGGTGGCTGCGGGACAGGTAGTGTTTCAACTGGGGGAGGCGGCGAGACAGGTGCTGGTACAGCTGGTGGCTGCGGGACAGGTAGTGTTTCAACTGGGGGAGGCGGCGAGACAGGTGCTGGTACAGCTGGTGGCTGCGGGACAGGTAGTGTTTCAACTGGGGGAGGCGGCGAGACAGGTGCTGGTACAGCTGGTGGCTGCGGGACAGGTAGTGTTTCAACTGGGGGAGGCGGCGAGACAGGTGCTGGTACAGCTGGTGGCTGCGGGGCAGGTAGTGTTTCAACTGGGGGAGGCGGCGAGACAGGTGGTGTTTCAACTGGATTAGGTTGGATCTGGCAATTAGGGTCAGGTTTTTTCTCCGGCGTTGTCCATGGCTTCTTTTTTGGTAATGTACCGCCTGTAAAAAGTGAATTAAGAGTTATATTTATTTATATCCATATATCAAGTGGAGCCTTTGGCTCGTAGACAAGTAAAAATTTCCAAAATTTGACACAGACTAAAACTAAATTGAAATAATAATATTGAAATACTTTGTCATCTTGACTTTAGTTCTAATAAAAAAATATAATATTTCTAAAAAGTTTTAAGTTTTTCATTAAAAGTCTAAATATTTCAAGCGCCAGTACATTTTTCAGAGCAACATGTAGCTTAATTAAGAAATAAGTCGAAATCACGTAACAGTGTCGGACATTTAATATCAAGATTTACACAAGCAGGTGAACTACGCGTGAGTCTAGACTTGGTTTTTATCCTGACCAGGGATAAAGGGCGTACTGTCTACGGATGTGTAACTTCAAAGACGCGTATTCGTCATTATCGTATTGTTGCGGCTTTCGCGACTGAATTTCATAATTTTATATAAACAATCAAAATTTGTATAATCTGAGAACAAGAGAAGAAGAAGAACAACAACATCAAGAGTATGATGACGAATACTCGTCTATAAAACTACGCGTCTGCTGACAGTAGGCCATTGCATTTGTAGGCCAGAGCATTTGACTTGTACCACTAGCCTTTTGGGTACAAAACAGTTGACAGCGGATAAGAATTTACAAAATATATTCAAGTTAAAAAATACGAGTATATACTATACAGGTCTATGTTAAAAATACTAAGTTAGGAGTGTTTGCTTTAAGTGTAGTATAGGTACAACATAGTTAAATTTTAAATAAAATGTATTGACATTACTTTAGTGATGATAGACGATCATCATCATCTTCCTACCCTTGTGCCATGTCAAATTTAGGTTCGGAGCAAAACGTTTTATATAATTGAGGCTGTCCGGCCATCTGTTATGCTATCACTAACTCCCTTTTCTATCATATCACTCCTCATAAAATCCTTCCATCTTTTCTTTGGCTTCCCTGTCCATCCACATGTATACTTATAATTATTTTGGTAAAATGCGTTTAGACAATTTAAAAAAAAAATTGTGTAATTTTGTATAATAAGTAAATAATTAATAGGTTTAATCGATCCAGATTCTGAACACTACTTCCAGGATATGTGTGTTTTTATGAAACAGATTTTTTTTTATAATATACAGATATTACAAAAAAATCAGCGGTGCTTCTATAAGTATGTAGCTTCCTTTTTGACTTCTGTAATTTATGATTGATTTGTGCTTATATAATATTACATATTTATATAACTACTTACCAGCAAATCCAACAACCACCGTTATAAACAAAGCATATATTAAAATATACTTATTCGCCGCCATCACTCGTGTTATTGTTCTCATAACTTGTACAAGAATGGTACATAACTATGGTTATATAGGGCAAAGACTGGACAAATTTATTAGTGTGACATGAAAAAATAATAAAAAATATGTACTCGTGCTACTTTTTTATGAATTTGACGTAAATGGGTTGGTACTTACGTAGGTACTTAATACTACACATAAATTTAGTGATCGAACAATACTAATTTTACTCATAAAATGCGAATGACTGATTTTAAAGTTATGCTCCACTGTGTAATCCAGGTGGTCATCACAATGGTGATACCTGGGTGTTTCTTCTGCACGAATCCGGTGCAAGATCCTCCCGAACTTACCTCCACCTGAGGACCTCGTCATGTGGAAGATGAGGACGCTGTGACGTCTTTCCAGCCACTCCTTAACGAGGAGACTTACAGCCATAATGGTGGCATGCTCAAAATCAGCTTCGTACTAAGTTTGTGTGTGAGGAACAGTTTAATGAAGCTTTAAAGCATTAGGTTTTAATAAGTAGAAGTCTGACACGCCCTCCCGCTTCGCCTAGAGTGGGAGAAGTTAAAAAAAATCATGTTGGCCATGTTTATAGTAGCAGTAAGGTTGTCATGGTCGTTGATTGCTTTTGGGTTTTAAACAAATTGATTTTTTATCAGCAACAACGATTGTAAAATAAAAATAATTGTATTAGATAGGTATTGGAAATTTCATTATTACTGACGGAATATCTTCTTTTATACTATTTTGATCTTCTAGGCAGGCGTGCTCCATCATCGACCACAACATCACTTACCTTCAGGTGACATTTTGCTCAATCGCGAGCCTATTAATAATAAAAAAGGATATTTATTTTGGTTTCGTGGTGTTTGCACCATACTTATAAAATACTTATTTGTAATTTAAATTGTCACTTACGGGATATCTTCCGTGATTGTTTGTTGTTTTGAGTTCCCGATATTTCGACGCTGTTGCAAGCGCCATGATCGCGGGATGACTAGAGAGTGTGGGTGGGTGGTGGGTGATTTTGATCACGGAAGATATCCCGTAAGTGACAATTTAAATTATGAAATAAACCGTGATAGCTTAAAACAGTGTTTATACTTATTTGTGTACAGTATTATAATATATTAATTATAAAATAAATAAATAATTACAATTTTAGGTTTTAACATACCTACAAAATATAATAAAAATTACATTGTTATTTTTTCTCATTTCCACTTTAAGAGGCTTTCTCTTTGCTTTTCAAAATTTATTTATTTGAGCTTATGTGGATAAACCTACTTACCAGCAAGTGCAACAACCGCTGTTAAAACCAAAATATGTATTAAAATGTACTGATTCGCAGCCATCACTCTGGTGATATTAATTTGTTAACTGATACCAGAATGGTAAATACTCGTATCATACAGAACAAAAATAAGTCAGATTTATTAGCGCATCATGAAAAAATACTAAAACAATATTAATTGTGCATTTTTTTTTATTAATTTAACGGTGAACGACATTTTTTTTGTTAGCATTTTCTGTCTTTTATCTAGTCAAAGGCTACCCACCACTTCTTCCATCTTTCGCGGACCCTCTTTCTCTGGCCAGTTCTGGCAGAATTTGTCCAGTTCATCACGCCTCGTCCTTCGTGGTCTGCCGTGGCCCTGTGTCGCACTGTTTCAGGGCACCAACTTTGTGGTATTTTGACCCATAGTTAGCCGGTTATACGGCAGATTTGTACTGCCTAGTCCCAGCAAGCGTTCGAGCTAGGTGGCTGAAGAAAAGAGAACAATGTCATCAGCCAAACGGAGATTCGTTAACATCGTGTCACCAATGACGAAATCTCTCTCCTTTCAATCGGCTGCCAATCTTCTAAAAAAATCTTCTAGGGTACTATAGTAAACCATTAAGGAGATAGCAGGTCATCCTGTTTGACTCCTTTTTCTATATTCTATTATTTAAGCAAATGATTAATTTTCAATAAAAAACAAATGGTTGTTTCTTTTCTAATATAAGGTTTGAAGTCTTGGTGTAAAAATAAGTATAAATAAAATAATTAAATTTAAAAAGCCTCGTGCTTAATCCGCTTCGCAAATGATGAACTGAGACCAATTAATAAGCTAGTGCGCCTCACCATCAACGATTGCATCACTGCTTACCATCAGATGGGATCGCAGTCAAGCACTAGTTTATAACAATTTAAAAATAAACTCTTTTTGAGTTGTAGATGTAGTTCACGTTTTGAGGGATGCTGATGAGACCTGGAATATAAAACAGAGGAATTCCCTGCCGGACTCTATATTTCCTGATAGCTACAACCTAGGGGCCTTTAAATCAAGAGTGAATAGGTTACTTCTTGGCAAGCATGCTCCATCGTCTACCACATCATCGCTTACCGTCAGATGAGATGGTGGTCAAACGCGAGCCTATCAACAATAAAAAAACAGACATGATTGCAGTCTGAGTTTCTTTTGGCTAGTCTAAAGTTGAGAAGGCTGGTGAGACGAGACGCCTTGGTGTGTGTCCGAGGTTGACCTTAGTCGAAGTACACGTGCAAGTAGCCAGCCTACGTCACCGGTAGTCACACTTACTTTTTTAATCATTGATAGACTCGCGTTTGACAATTATTTCACCTGATAGTAAGCGATGATATGGTCGACGATGGAGCACGCTTGACTAGAAGTAACCTATTCACTCTTGACTTAAAGACCTCTAGGTTCTTTCTACTTGAGCAAAAATACCTATAGGTATGGAATCGCATCAGATATTTGAAATCTTCAGTTTCTTTGTTCTGGAATAGATATCCACCCCATAAGGCACGCTCGTTGTTGCGTTGACGGATGGCGTCATCGATCCCAAGGGCCTTTGTTCAGCTAACTAGAAACTGCCCTAACTTGAAACTGCGCTAACTAAAAGTTTTCGGTTACTGGAAACTGTGGTTAATTAGATAGTTTTCGTTTAACTACATTAACTGGAAACTAGTATTTATGTTGAGCGTATCTTAAAAGAAATAGGGTAGGTCCTACCCGTTACGGATAATAAAATTCAAAGTTTGGTTATTATACTTTAGAATATAATTATATGTTTGTAAATGAGTGTCTAGGGTTTATTCCTAATTTCTATTTTCTTTGTTGAGCATAATTTAGTTATTGATTTATCTGTACTCCTTTACATGACTGATTTGAAGTTAGCAACGGTTCATCTCACGAATCTTTCACAAATAAGAATAACCCTGACTTTATATGATCTGTTCTCATGATTACTTCTCTAGCACACTTCGGTATAAAGACGAGGTAAGCTGGAGATGCTAGATTAAGATGTAGTCATTATTGTAACCTTTTTATATTATATCAAGGATTAAGGCTCAAATGTCCTTGTTTCTTTGAACCTTCCTCGTTTTTCTAACATCATAATACGCTTTACAAATTGACTAAGGTCCGGTTGAGAGTTTCCACGGAGTCCCAGGAGCCAGGTTAAGGGGACTACTCAGGTTTTTAATGAAACAAGGCAAATTTATTTTTAATTTTATTCAATCATGCACATTATCATGAAGGTTTTGCAGATGCTAGTTGAACATCAAAAATATTACTTTGTGCACCAGATCAGTAAATTACTTTTCTATCAATCCTTTACCCAATAACAGCTGCTCTGTTCTCCCAATGATGAGCAGGTACATGAAATAGAAAAAGAAGAATTAAAACAATAATACATTATTATACAGCCACTACTGGGTACACAGGCCTATTGAATGTAGAAGGGAGTGAAACTGAACCTAACATTCGAGTCCTGTACAGTTTTAGTAGCTTGATACTTGAAATCGTGCTAAAATATTATAGTAGAGTCAAAATTTTATATCATGAGTGTACGATTGTTACCCCAGTTAATGGGCTGTGGATATCTGGTAGGCAGCCGCTCCTCGTAAAAAACTGGTATTCAGCTAAATCCGGCTTGGCTGGAATATAGTTGAGAAAAGGCTAGGTAGATGATGATGAATGTACGGTTATTACTCTTTCACGCTCAAACGTTAGAACAGTTTTGAACGTTTATAAAATGAAAATGAGTAGACAGTGTTTTAGAATAACCATTTACAACCGCGACGTTCACACAGGCAAAGTCACCTGTAAAAGCTAGTAATTTATATGTGTGGGCCTGGGTTAGAATCCACGACCTTGTTAAAGTTATCGCTCGTACTACCACCACCACCACCACTGCTCTAAAACAACATGTTTTTCAGCATTCAATCAGGTTTCAAATTAAAGTTGACTAGTTCTTAAGTTTATTCATAAAGTAAACTTACGGGAACACTATATTTTCTGCAGACTTTTCTCCAGCGCCGTTGTCTTTTAGGTTCGGCTTCACTCGGTTGGGTAGAAGGTTCCTGCTTAGGCTGAGGAGCAGGTTTGTTATTAGGTACAGGTATAGCTGGCGTCGGTTCTGGTACAGGTGCTGGCTTAGTTTCAGACTGTGGTTCTGGTACTGGTACTGGCTTAACTTCAGGCTCTGGTTTTGGAGCAGGTACAGGCAGTGGTTTAGTTTCAGCCGTTTCAGGCTGTTGTTTTGGATATACTGCAGGTTTTGGACGCGGGGAAACAGGTTCAAAACTAGGTTCAGATATAACTGGTGCCGGTTCTGGTACAGGTACTGGGTTAGTCTCAGGCTGTTGTTTTGGATACTCGACAGGTTTTGGTTGAGGGGGAGTAGGTTCATAACTAGGATCGGGTACAGCTGGTATCGGTTCTGGTATGGGTACAGGTTTAGTTTGAGGCTGTTGTTTTGCATTCCCGACAGGTTTTGGCTGAGGAGGAACAGATTCATAACTGGGTTCAGGTAAAACTGGCATTTGTTCTGATATGGGTGCAGGTTTAGTTGGAGGCTGTTGTTTTGGATACCCGACAGGTTTCGGGGGAATAGGTTCGTAACTAGGATCGGGTACAGCTGGTATCGGTTCTGATATGGGTGCAGGTTTAGTTGGAGGCTGTTGTTTTGAATACTCAACAGGTTTTGGTTGAGCGGGAACAGGTTCATAACTGGGCTCAGGTATAGCTGGTGTTGATTCTGGCGCAGGTACTGAATGACTTTTAGGCTGTGGTTTTGGATATTCAACAGGTTTTGGTTGAGGGGGAACAAGTTCATAACTAGTTTCAATTATAGCTGGTGTTGGTTCTGGTACAGGTACTGGGTTAGTTTCAGGCTGTTGTTTAGGATACTCAATGGGTTTTGGTTTAGAGGGAAGAACAGGCTCGTAACTGGGTTCAGGTAAAGCTGGTATCGGTTCTGGCTCAGGTACTAGCTCAGTCACAGGCTGTTGTTCTGGGTACTGGACAGGTTTTGGTTGAGGAGGAGGGGTGGGTTCATAAATGGGTTCAGGTATAACCGATGTAGGTTCTGGCATAGGTACTGGTTTAGTTTCAGGCTGTTGTTTTGGATACTCGACAGGTTTTGGTTGAGGTGGAAGAACAGGTTTGTAACTGGGTTCAGGTATAACTGGTATCGGTTCTGGCATAGTTTCAGGGTGTTGTTTAGGATACTCGATAGCTTTTGGATGTGGGGGAACAGGTTCATAACTAGGTTCCGGTTTTGCTGGTGTCAGTTCTGACATGGGTACTGGTCTAGTTTCAGACTGTGATTCTGGAGCTGGTGCAGGTATTGGTTTAACTTCAGGCTGTGGTTCTGTAGCTGGTACTAGCATTGGTTTAACTTCAGGCCGTGGTTCTGGAGCTGGTGCAGGTATTGGTTTAACTTCAGGCTGTGGTTCTGTAGCTGGTGCAGGTATTGGTTTAACTTCAGGCTGTGGTTCTAGAGCTTGTGCAGGTATTGGTTTAACTTCGGACTGTGGTTCTGGAGCTGGAGCAGGTATTGGTTTAACTTCAGGCTGTGGTTCTGGATATTGGCCGAGTTTTGGTTGAGGAGGAAGATCGGGTTCGTAACGTTCAGGTAAAACTGGCGTTGGTTCTGGCTTAGGTACTGGTTTAGATTCAAACTGTTGTTCTGCAGCTGGTATAGGCCCAGGGTCAGTTTCAGTCTGTTGTTCTAGATACTGAACAGGTTTTGATTGAGGTGGAAGAGCGTATCCGCAACTAGGTTTAGGTACAACTAGTATCGGTTCGGGTATGGGTACTGGTTTTATTTCAGGCTGTTGTTCTGAAGTTGGTACAGATACATGCTTAATTGCAGGCTGTTTTTCTGGTGCTGGTACAGGTACATACACAGGTATAGTTTCGGGCTGTTGTTCTGGGTACTGGACGGGTTTTGGTTGAGGCGGAACAGCGTGTCCACAACTAAGTTTGGGTATATCTGATGTCGGTTCAGTTTTGGATACTGGTATAGTTTCAGGGTTTTGTACAGGATACTGAGCAGGTGTTGGTCCAGGCTGAGGACCGATCTCGCTACTGGGATCAGGGTCATATTTTGGCTTAGGTAAAGGATTTGATTCAGGTTTCGACTCTGGTATAGGATCTGGTTTAGGTCTGATTTGGCAGTGTCCACCTGTAAAAAGTAATTTTAATTTTGAATTATATTTGGTTAGTAATAATATAATAGTTCGGGTCAAAACGCTTGGGATACGGGGTGCGAGTGCGCGTCTTCTTTTCAAGAAAACACACGTCGATCGACACTTAGGGTAACCAAAGTACTGGGTCGTTCTTCGCCAAAAGATTTAACATTGGCGTTCAACGTTACATTTTTGGTTTCAGTTTTCTGGGCATATTTTCAGACGATTGCCATAATATGTAGGAGTAGGTAGTTTGACGTCTGAGTTTATTTTGTGTTCTATATCACAAGTACATAGAGGTTTAGTATAAATACTTGGTTCAGTTAAAATTTAAGTTTCCAGGTGCCAGGTGGCATTTTGCAGCTTCAGGCCATATGTGGCTACAGTACTCTACACATGATCGGACCTGTGCTTTGTATAACATAAGAAGCTGTCCCGTTGTGAAGTACTGCCGGACCTTAGCAAGAACGCCGAGTTTCCTAGCAGCTACTTTGGCTTTGGGCTCAATGAACTGCCCAAAGTTAAGGTCGGAGGAAATTTCAACTCCCAAGAGCTGAAGGCGGTCGGTGCAATCCAGGGATACTCCCGGAAAGCAGGAGCCAAGGTGAACGGGCTCCTTTTAGCGGTGAACAGACACGTTTGTGTTTTGGCGGCGTTGAATCCCACCAAATTGGCTTCGGTATTTCAAGCGCCATTAAATTTTTCAGAGCAACATGTAGCTTAATTGACACTGGCCATACTGCGTTGCTGTAAATATTGCTACTTTAGCAATATTTTGCACAAAAGAAAGCTTTGTGCAAAAAATTTTCGTTACTGTTTATTCTCAGTAGTATCGGCTCTGCGTTGATATGTTAGTCAGTTAGTTTCTCCTCTTATATAGATATACTTGTAGATATACTTACCAGCAAGTCCAACAGCCACCGTTAAAACCAGAACATATATTAAAATGTATTGATTCGCCATCACTTTTGTGTTATTGTTTTGATAACTAATACCATAATGTTTATATGGGGCAAAAACTAGTCAGATTCTAGCGCGTCGTGAAAAAATACTAAAAAATTGTAATCGTGCTGTATAATCGTGTGTTTTTATGAATTTGACGTACATATTTCTAACATTAAATTGAGCCGTTATGATTTCGTGGACATAATGAACCAAAAACTTAAAACCACCGTTTTACCCATCGGTGACTGCAATAGTCAAAATGACAAAATATTCTGGATTCGATCACGAGATGTTTCGATGGATTGGACATTCGTTATGCCAATTTTATTCATTTTGGCTTTTTAACAATCGTCAACGATATTAAAATTTTATTTCGTCACGTTTGTTATATTAAAATTATATGATTATGACTATTTGTACAAGCTATTTAGAGGGTTAGTTGAGGTGGTTTTAGACTGCCGTTGACTTATAGTCAAAAACCTCAAAATGCATATAAGGTAGACATACCTCAAGGGTTAGATGCAGAATGCAATTTGAAGACATGATGGTTTAATAGATTATAATAATAATAAATCCTCCATCGCTATATCTCTACGTTGACATCGCGAACCCTCTTCGTTTGCGGGCTACGTACAGACCTAGGGTTCATTGAAGGGCTCGAGCCCCTATCAGCAGCAAACCAGACTCTACTGAAACAGGGTGGTAGAGAATTATCTTTGCCGCAACATATCTCGGGTTTTTAAGGTGGAAAATCATCCAATGATTTCTTTCAGATTTTTTCTGACGAAAACCTCAGGTGTGTCTTGCATTTCCCTTTTGCGTTCTAGGACCACGGCTTTCACTTTTAAAAATTGCATTGCCGGGTCTCGCCGGGTCCTTCCGGTTTTACTGACGTCTCTTTGGGGTTCATATGGAACATAACGCCGACAACTCTTGCTTGGTCTTTATCGGACGGGTGGAGGCACCACAGGGAGTCGACGTCAACCACCTCTACGAGGACACGATGGTTCTCCACCCAAGTGAGGTATACCTCTACCGTATACTTCATACGGGCCTGACTAAGTCCACATCGCACTATCTACGTTGACATTGTGGTGAGGTTTACACGCGTAAACCTCACCACAATGTCAACGCTCATTGTTCATTGGAACGCTCCAATGAACCTTAAGTATGTGCAAGTAGAGTTTACTTTGATCCGACAAAAAGACAATTAGCAGGGGAGTTTAGTGTTAAATCCTCCACCACGTTTAGCCCACGGATCTCTAGATTGCTTTTATCGGCGGGCTGAATTAAACACTAACGGGAACAGAGCTCTCCTCACCTCTCTCTTTTACCTTTATTGGCTAGTTAAGTAGAATACGCTTTAGTTTGCTAACTGCCCTGAGCTCCTTGGCTTTTTTCCAACTATTTGTTCCCAAAAAACACATTAGATACCGGTAGCGCCACCGTCACAGTCTATTCACCACCATCAATGCTTGTCGAACTGAATTCTCACTTTATCGTACTCTTACAATGCGCAATGCTCCTTTGTCTGGCAAACCTGAATGTGATGTGTTTCCTTTATTCTTTTACTGTACACAAACATTAACATAAGTAAAAAATAGGACAAGTGCTTAACCCAAAATTGGGTTTTCTTACAGCAAATGCAGCAATTAACGAATTCGGACAGTATGTCCACAGTTACATTTTAATTCTGGTATTATTCTTATGTTATTTAATTTGTTTTTTTTTATTTGTTTGTGTGTGTTTGTTTGTTTGTGTGTTGTTGTTTTTAAATATTATGTTGTAATTCAAAATATTGTTATAAAAATTTAGTTATCATAATTAGTTATCATATGCAGTGGTGGAAATTCTCTACCAGTCAAACTTTGGGTTGAAAAGACAACATTGTGGTAGGTAGGTATCGTTGAATTTTGGAACATTGTATAAGTAGTTTACTGATTCCACAGTATATTTTGTTACTCGGAGATGTGTAGGTAGTATCCCTTTTAATAACTTTATTTCAAAGAGTTAGCTAATTTAAAACAGCCGTAGAGGCACACCTTCAATGTTAAGTAACGTTTGGCACCCTATCACAGCTAAATGCACTAGAGCCGATTGAGAAGCGAACCAAGCAGATCGTCGGCAATAATGCACTTGTTGAGTAAAAACTCTGCTAAAGTATGTGGATGATATTACTTAGGTCCATATTAAAACCAAGGTTGAAACCAGGCTGTGACAGGGTCAGGATCTGAAGTATTAAGGGGCTTCGAGGTTAAAAGACCTTCACAGGCCTGACTACTTTGGACTCCTTAAAAACTCCAAAGTTGATGCTCAATGTTTTGAGCATCGCCGCCAAATTGCTAGCCGGTCGGTTTTCTATCGTGTCCATTTCAGGGAGAGTGCATTGGAAATGCACAATTTAATTCCATCAAGAGTTCCATCATCAGACCACTAGACGTTGTGCCACCAGAGCATGGTACAGAGTGTATTGAGAATACATTCATTATGCGTAAAGCTTTCTTTTTTTGTGTGCGTTCAGCTAGAGAGTGAATTTACCTGCCGGGGTCTCTGTTTCCTTCTAACTACAACGTAGTGGCCTTTAAGTCAAGAGTCAAGGTTACTACTAGGCAAGTGTCAGCACACTTGCCTAAAAGTAACCTCATCCACAGCATCATCCGCCCGGAAGACACGGTGGAGCACACGGTAGAGGTGTGCCCCGCTTGGGCGGAGCACCGCCGTGTCCTTGTGGAGGCTATCGGCGGCGGTGACCTCTCGCGCCGGGCCCTGGTAGAGGCCATGGTCCGGAGCGAGGAGGGGTGGCAGGCAGTTGCCTCCTTCTGCGAAGCAGTAATGTTAGCGAAGGAGGCTGCCGACCGCGTGAGGCAACGGAACTCACGCCGCCGCCGCCGAGATCCCGATCCCGATTTCCGACCACCGTAGGCGCGGGCTCGCGGATAGCGAGCGCTGGGTAGCTCGCCGTCCGGCAGTCTGGTAATAATCTGGATCGAGCCTAGTCGTCGACGGCGCGTTCTGTTCCACGCGCGCCTCAAGGAGATGTCAGCAAATTGTAGGGGCCCGGTAGGGCCGAAGCCTCTAGGGAACACGGTATCCGAAAGGTTGTCACCGTGTCCCCCAGATCGATGGCAACGAAGGAAAGGGGTAGGGGTTTAGTCAGTAAGAGTCTGACACGCCCTCCCGCTCCGCCCAAGAGTGGGAGAAGTCATTCTGATGATTCCCCTACCGGAAAAAAAAAAAATCCACTGCATCATCGCTTACCATAAGGTGAGATATAATGTATTGCCTTTGCCCTGCAGGGGGATATAACAGGCTCTTAAAAAACCTTTTAGAAAGTAAATATCAAAGTACTAGTTTTATATGAAGAGCTTTCAATTTGAGACCTAGATTAAATGCTCTGGATTTTGTGTAAGTGTGCTGGATTCAAAAATAATAATGAGCTGTTTTTTCACTATTCAGAATTGACTCCAAGTCAAAGTTCATATTAATGAGTTATTTTACTCCCTAGTACTTATACAACGTGTAATGTTAAATGCGCAAAACCTCAGACACCCCAAATGATTTTTAATGCAAATGACCTAATTCTGAGAGAAAAGGAATCATTTAAAAAAATGGAAGGTTTTATGTGTTGTTTTAGTTTGTTGTTTAATCTTCGTATCTGCATCGATTATTTTATATTCATGATTATTATCTCGTTTATGAGAAAATCTAAATTGGAAAACCATTTGTGTTTGTTTACCTATTTACGCACGTGTTGCTTGATTTGTTAATAAATAGACAATGCAAAAATTTTAATGAAAATTTGTTTTAAGTGGTTTTATTGATTCTGCTCGTTATTCTGATCAAACCAATTTCAGGTTTTGTGCATTTAGGGCCTGTTTCGCAATGTCCGAGTAGGCACTACTCACTGAATAAATTCAAAAATGTGACAGAATTCGTATGAAATTATCTGTCAAGTAAGATACTCGAAACTTAATCATAGGTGGTGAAACAGGCCCTTAATGTTATACGTTGTATATGTAGATTGTCACTCGGCATTAATTGTGTAGGAAGGTGATGTATAAGTGTAAACAGTGTGAAGTGTGGTCTAATACACGAAGATTTTAAAGTGAAACATTATTATGTTTTAGGGGAAGTATACATTAATAAAACAAAAATACATGTTATATTTGCTTCAATTTATTGTGTGTTTTTTTTACATTTTTCATTGCTGACAGTTATTTGCGATTAAATACGTATCCATTACCATGAATATTTATAATAAATCTGCTAAATTTAAAATATATAAATCGGAGTCCAATTTCATGCTGCGGTCGATTTCTTAAAAGACTGGTTTGCGGATGTACTACTTGTTATTCTAATATCTGAAACAAAAAAGAGTAGATTAGATTACGAATTATATTTGCATGGATTGCTCAGGGCTTTTGTTATTCAGTTACTTTTGAGACATCACAGACAACATTTCCTTGGTTCATTTTATTTTGTGAATTGAAACTTGAGAATAATTTTGATACTGTTTATAAAACTTATAAACTTTTGAATAATTCCGGGAAAGAGAATGGAACATAACACTAAAAGGGTAACATTATTACCAAAAAAACGTGTTGCACCGATCCCAAGTAATATGGGATACGGGCAGGAAGAAGCAGAAGAAGATATCATTAATAACAATGGAACAATAGTAAAAATCAGAAGAGATCCTTTAAACGTTTTCGGATGTACTTATATAACCATCAAAATATCCCAATTCTCCTGTTTTTTTAGCTGTCAGAGACCGGCGAGAAATAGTGAACAAAAGAGAAAAACAAAAAAATACCTTTAGTTATAATTGGGTATTTAATCACGGCAGATGCACAGTCTGGTCTTAGGTTGACGCGGTTTCGATGATCGTTTGCCGGCACGAAGACGAGCTGTAAATAAAACATGAAACACTATTATTATAATATCGGAAACCAAAGGGATTTATATTTTTTTAGGTGGGCCTCCCACAAGGTGGACCAATGATCTGGCGAGGGTCGCGGTAATCCGATGGGTGCGAGACGCATAGGACCGGCCACTGTGGTGATGCTTTTGGGAGGCCTATGTCAAGCAATGATCGTCTTTTGGCAGAGATGTTGATGGATTTATTGAGATTAAGCAAATTGGTCAGTCCGTAGATGAACATCATCACATACTAAAACCGCTCCGTATCATGAAAAGTGTGAAAAATCATTGGTATCGGCTGATATTTGATCATGTTAGATATTTATGACAGGCCCAGCAGACAGGTACAGGTAGAGGTAACCCAGTAAAGGTTGCCAAGTGTCAACCATAAACTGACTAGTAGAGGGAAGGAAGGATAGGAAGACACTTCATGTAAATTACTGGTGCTACGCTGCATCTGGATTGACTGGAATCCAGTTACTATATAGTTGTTAATACAAGAGTAGTAAGTTTGTCATTGTGACCGACGCTAATTCACCCAAGTCTTGGCGAGGAGTCGTATTTGATTTTTAATGTGTTTAAAATAATTAATAGTAGGTTTATCTCACCGCTTGAGATGGGGCTGAGTTTTTCTGGTTTGGAGGGTTTTCCAGGTTTGCCAGGTTTGGAGGGTTTGCCAGGTTTAGAGGGTTTTCCGGGTCTAGAAGGATGAGATCCAACTCCTGGAAAATAAGGAAAGAAAAACTATTATAAGAAAACGCCAGAAAGCGAGACGAACAAGGTTTTGTGTGCCTACAAACCAGAGAGAGGTATAACAGAGTTTGTTTAATATATGATTGTGTTTATATGGCCAGCAATCTGCATAATACGGCATAATATAAAATGAATAGAATGTTTTGGCAATGGAGTAAGTCTAAATTCTCACCTAATTCGATTCCAACACCGGATAATGCTTTCTTTAGCGCACGTCCTTTTCCTCCTGTAATGTAACAATGAAAATTTTTGTAGATGAGAATACTGTTCATGCTTGTAATGTCCAGCCTGTCAAGTCTGATTGCGTCTCACAATTACCGGACGAACTTTTAAAAGCACAAAGCTACTAGTCACTCCTAGTCTTGTACCCCACAAGACTAGGAGTGACAGTTTATCGGCACTAGCGATTGTCGAAATGTCAAAAATTCTGGGATCGACCAAGTGACATTTCGAAAAGGCATATACGTATTGAATTTTTCGAAAGTCGTTATCGCTGATAGAAAATCGCTTTGTTTAGGCTACGATATGTTTACAGATAATGTGGTTTTAGACATTTATGTTTTCTTAAACAAATTATATTTAAATCGTTCTTACTGATGATTGATCTTGAGTAGGCCCGAGCTTGTGCTTTACTTCCACTTCTACCTTTACCGCAACTGCCGCCTTTTCCGCCGGACACTATAACATTAAAATTTATATTAATTTACTTAATAGGCACTGATTATATCTCAATGTCATGTCTGACTGTCTACTTTATACTCTTCAAACTGAATTTATTTCAATGAATAAAATGTAGTTAAATGATTGTTTATATTATAGAAAGTCTAATGCTTATAGAGCAAAATCACAGAGCCATCACGTATTACATACTTTCTGATTGAGATATGCCATTGAGTAGTGTTTGAATCTACATATATCCTTAGAACATACGAAACCCGCTATAGTTCATTGGTTATCTTACCACTGCTGGAAGCTTCTGCCTCTGCCTCAGCCTCTGAACTTGAATCATCTTCATCAGACTCTGTAACAAAACAACAAAACTTAATATAGGACACGTTTGTGGTAGCGATATAAGAACTTGATACAATGGAGGAGTCTGTTTCTATTAGGACTTTATTGTTTTACCCACCGGGAGAGTCAGGTGATTCTGGTTCTTCCGATGGTTCTTCTGGTGATTCTTCTGGTTCTTCTTCAGGTTGTTCGGGTGCTTCTTCTGGTACTTCTCCTACTTCTTCATCTGGCAAAAAGGTATGAAACATAGAGTTAGAATAAGTTTGATACCACGTTTTGTGTGCTAACGAGTCAGGTTAACGTTTCTTTAAAGTTTATTTGTTTACGTGTTGTGAACACAGCAGATTAAGGACACATACAGAAGAATAAGATTATTATTATAGATTGGAGTGTTTTTTTTAAGAAAATTACCGTCGGTGAAGTTACAATATAATTAAGAATTAATTGAGTTTTGCACTCAACTAGAAAACAAATTATTTTTATTAATTTTGATAGCGGACATACTTTTACCACCAGTCACTTTCACTTTGCCTACAAAACTAGTCAGTAATAATATTACCTTTAACAACTGCGGTGGTTTCAGAACCGGCAGAAGCGGGGCCTTCTGTTGAAGCTGTAAAAAAATCATTTCAAAAACTAAAGCCAAAGTATGGTCTATGCGTGTCGCAAACATTAAAATCCGCTTAATCTTAAAGGCAAATGCAACAAATGGCATTATTTGCGCACTTCACACTATACAATGAAATGATAATTGGAAAATGCAAGATCTTTTCATGTTTGTTAAGTATTTCATCATTGAGTTAAGATTAAAATTAAATAACTTTAATATATTTACCATCGGTTTCAGAGCTGGCATCCAATATTTCCAATCCATCGTCATCAGTAATGAGTGTGGCTGTAAATGATTTTTACTTATGATGAAAGTTTACACACGGCATTATTTTTTATTGTTATGGATATACTAGTGCTTGACTGCAATCCCACCTGATGGTAAGCAGTAATACAATGGTTTATGCTGAGGCGCCCTAGTTTATTAAAAGCCTAGATATAACTATTAAACGAGAATTCAATAAACAAATAACTTATCCCTGTATCTAGGCCAAAAGAAATAAAAAGTGTTGAATAAATCGCTTTAAAGTATACGTTTTTAACATAAGAGGCGGTAAACGTAGAGGGATTCGGTTGTTTCTATGTTAATGTTTTTGAGATAAATTACGATAATTATTATGATAAGACAAACGTACCATCAGACGATCCCGATGTGTCTGCTTTTCCACCTGGGCCCGATGCGGCACCTAGAAAATAAATAGTTTTTAATTTTGATAAGTTATGCTGCGTATAAAAATTGTAAGGTTGATTGAAATAGGGTAATTAGATACAATAAAGCGGACTGTTTCATTGGCTCAGTATTGCAATACGCACCACTTTCAGAACCAGTAGCGACAGTTTGCGATGAACTTGGGCCGCTTGATTCTGGTGCTGGTGCTGGTGCTGGTGCTGGTGCAGGTGCTGGTGCTGGTCCTGGTGCTGGTGCTGGTCCTGGTGCAGGTCCTGATGCTGGTCCAGATTCATTATCTGACAAAAGATAGGAAAAGTATTGTTAGAAAAGGCGAGTTCTAAAAAAAAAATTGATAAACTGACTGTGTGCTAAAAACGAATCAGGCATATTGTTAGAAAAGGACTGATTTGACGATATTGTATGTTAAGGAATCAGATACACGGTTCTGTTATTTTATTTGGTCAGAGTGTGAAATATGTATAAGAGTGATAGAAAAAATAAAATAGAAGTTCAATAATGGCCACCACAAACTTGATCATAACTTTAAACGTGTATTTACGCAGGAGTAATTTTTATTTAGACCTCTATTAGAAAATTACTGTCAGTGAACAGTTACATTATAATTAAAAATTAATTGAGTTTTGCACTCAACTAGAATACAGATTATTTTTATCAATGTTGATAACCGACATACGGACGACTTTTACTACCCATCACTTTTAATTAGCCTACCAAACTAGTAAGTAAAAATAGTACCTTGAACAATTGCGACGGTGTCGGAACCGGCGGAAGCGGGGCCTTCTGTTGAAGCTGTTAAAAAAATATCATTTTTTTTTAAATTCAATTCACACTATAAAATGAAATGATGATCTTTTCATGTTTGTTCAGTATTTCATCATTGAGTTAAGATTGATAATAAATAACTTTAATATATTTACCATCGGTTTCAGAGCTGGCGTCCAATATTTCCAATCCATCTTCATCAGTAATGAGTGTGGCTGTAAATGATTTTTACTTATGATGAACGTTTACACACGACATTTGGTTTTATTGATGTAAGTTAGTTCTTGACAGCAATCCCACTTGATGGTAAGCAGTAATACAATGGTTTATGCTGAGGCGCCCTTGTTTATTAAAAGCTTAGATATAACTATTAAACGAGAATGCAATAAACAAATAAGTTATCCCTGTATTTAAGGCAAAAAAAAATATTGTTGAGTAATTTTACGTTTTTTACTTTCAATTATACGTTTTTAACATAATAGGGACGGTAAACGTAGAAGGATTAGGTTATTTCTATGTTAATGTTTTTGAGATAAATTACGATAACTATTATGATAAGACAAACGTACCATCAGACGATCCCGATGTGTCTGCTTTTCCACCTGGGCCCGACGCGGCACCTAGAAAATAAATAGTTTTTAATTTTGATAAGTTATGCTATGTATAATAATTGTAAGGTTAATTGTAATTGGGTAAATAGATATAATAGAGCGGATTGTTTCCTTGGCTCAGTATTGTAATACGCACCACTTTCAGAACCAGTAGCGACAGTTTGCGATGAACTTGGGCCGCTTGATTCTGGTGCTGGTGCAGATCCTGGTGCTGGTCCAGATGCTGGTCCAGATTCGTTGTCTGACAGATAGGAAAATTATTGTTAGAAAAAGTGATGTTCTAAAAAATATTGTTAAACGGATTGTGTGCTAAAAACGACTAAGCATTTTGATAGAAAAGGACTGATTTAACTATGTTGTATGCTAATGAGCCAGATACACGGTTCTGTTATTTTATTTGTTATCAGAGTGTGTATTATATATATAGGAATGAAAGAAAAAATAGAATAGATATTCAATAATAGCCACCACAAACTTGATCAAAACTTTTTAGTGTGTAATAAAGCAGGAGTAATTTTTATTTAGACCTCTATTAGAAAATAACTGTCAGTGAACAGTTACATCTATATATATAAAAATGTAACCCGTTTTCCGTTGTCACGACATAACATGAAAACGGCTTGACCGATTTGGCTGATTTTTTTTTAAATGTTCCTTGAAGTTCAATGATGGTTCTTACGGAGAGAAAATTTCAAAAAAAAAATTTTGGTAAAGTAGGGTAGGTAGGGTAGTGTAGGGTAGGTAGAGAAGGTAGGGTAAGGTAGCGTAGGATATGTAGGGTAGTCATTTGACGGGAGCGAAGCCGCGGGTAAAAGCTAGTTGTAATTAAAAATTAATTGAGTTTTACACTCAACTAGAAAACAGATTATTTTTATTAATGTTGGTAACCGACATACGGACGACTTTTAACACCCGTCACTTTAAACTAGCTTACAAAATGAGTTATTAAAAATAGTACCTTGAGCAACTGCGACGGTTTCGGAACTGGCAGAAGCGGGGCCTTCTGTTGAAGCTGTTGAAAAAAATTGAGTTCACACTATAAAATGAAATGATGACCTTTTATGTTTGTAAAGTATTTCATCATTGAGTTAAGATTGATAATAAATAACTTTAATATATTTACCATCAGATTCAGAGCTGGCATCCAATATTTCCAATCCATCGTCAACAGTAATGAGTGTGGCTGTAAATGATTTTTACTTATGATGAACGTATACACACGACATTTGGTTTTATTGACGTAAGCTAGTTCTTGACTGCAATGCCACTTGATGGTAAGCAGTAATGCAATGGTTGATGGTGAGGCACAACTAGTATATTTAAAGCCTATATAACTATTAAACGAGAATGCAATAAACAAATAAGTTATTCCTGTATCTAGGCCAAAAGAAATAAAAAGTGTTGACTAAATTGCTTTAAATTATACGTTTTTAACATAAGAGGCTGTAAACGTGTAGGAATTCGGTAGTTCTATGCTAATGTTTTTGGGATAAATGACTATAATTATTATGATAAGACAAAGGTACCATCAGACGATCCCGATGTGTCTGCTTTTCCACCTGGGCCCGATGCGGCAGCTAGAAAATAAATTGTTTTTAATTTTGATAATTTATACTACGTATAACAATTGTAAGGTTAATTGTAATTGAGTAATTAGATACAATAGAGCGGACTGTTTCATTGGCTCAGTATTGTAATACGCACTACTTTCAGAACCAGTAACGACAGTTTGCGATGAACTTGGGCCGCTTGATTCTGGTGCTGGTGCAGATCCTGGTGCTGGTCCAGATGCTGGTCCAGATTCGTTGTCTGACAAAAGATAGGAAATTTTTTGTTAGAAAAAGTGATGTTCTAAAAAATATTGTTAAACGGATTGTGTGCTAAAAACGACTAAGCATAATGATAGATAGAAAGGACTGATTTAACGATGTTGTGTGCTAATGAGCCAGATACACGGTTCTGTTATTTTATTTGTTATCAGAGTGTGTAATATATATAGGAGTGAAAGAAAAAAATAAAATAGATATTCAATAATAGCTACCACAAACTTGATCCAAACTTTTTAGAGTGTAATAAAGCAGGAGTAATTTTTATTTAGACCTCTATTAGAAAATCACTGTCAGTGAACAGTTACATTATACTTAATTAAAAATTAATTGAGTTCTACACTCAACTAGAAAACAGATTATTCTTATTAATGTTGATAACCGACTTTTAACATCCGTCATTTTAAACTAGCTTACAAAACTAGTTAGTAAAAATAGTACCTTGAGCAACTGCGACGGTGTCGGAACTGGCAGAAGCGGGGCCTTCTGTTGAAGCTGTTAAAAAAAACAATTAAAAAAAATTTAGTTCACACAAAAAAATGAAATGATGATCTTTTATGTTTGTAAAGTATTTCATCATTGAGTTAAGATTGATAATAAATAACTTTAATATATTTACCATCGGTTTCAGAGCTGGCATCCAATATTTCCAATCCATCTTCATCAGTAATGAGTGTGGCTGTAAATGATTTTTACTTATGATGAACGTTTACACACGACATTTGGTTTTATTGATGTAAGCTAGTTCTTGACTGCAATCCCACTTGATGGTAAGCAATAATGCAATGATTGATGGTGAGGCACAACTAGTATATTTAAAGCCTATATATGTAACTATTAAACGAGAATGCAATAAACAAATAAGTTATCCCTGTATCTAGGCCAAAAGAAATAAAAAGTGTTGACTAAATTGCTTTAAATTATACGTTTTTAACATAAGAGGCTGTAAACGTGTAGGAATTCGGTAGTTTCTATGCTAATGTTTTTGGGATAAATGACTATAATTATTATGATAAGACAAAGGTACCATCAGACGATCCCGATGTGTCTGCTTTTCCACCTGGGCCCGATGCGGCAGCTAGAAAATAAATTGTTTTTGATAAGTTATGCTATGTATAATAATTGTAAGGTTAATTGTAATTGGGTAATTAGATACAATAGAGCGGACTGTTTCATTAAAGTAAGTATTGTTTTACGCACCACTTTCAGAACCAGTAGCGACAGTTTGCGATGAACTTGGGCCGCTTGATTCTGGTGCTGGTGCTGGTGCTGGTGCTGGTGCAGGTGCTGGTGCTGGTGTTGGTGCTGGTGCTGGTGCTGGTGCTGGTGCAGGTCCTGGTGCTGGTCCAGATTCATTGTCTGACAAAAGATAGGAAAAGCATTGTTAGAAAAGGCGAAGTTATAAAAAAGAAATTGATAAACTGATTTTGTGCCAAAAACGAATCAATCATTATTGTTAGAAAAGGACTGATTTAACGATATTGTATGCTAAGAAGTCAGATACACGGTTATTTTATTTTATTTGGTATCAGAGTGTGTAAGCAGATAACAGTTAAAGAAAAAATAAAGTAGAGGTTCAATAATGGCCACCACAGATCATACATTTTAGTGCGTATTGGTGCAGAAGCAATTTTTATTTACCTCTCTTTGAAAATTGCTGTCAGTGAACAGTTACAATATAATTAAGAATTAATTGAGTTTTGCACTACAAAATATATTTTTATTATTGTTGACAACCGATATACGTAAAACTTTTAACACCCGTCACTTTAAATTAGTCTATAAAACTAGTTAGTAAAAATAGTACCTTGAACAATTGCGACGGTGTCGGAACCGGCAGAAGCGGGGCCTTCTGTTGAAGCTGTTAAAAAAAAA
Source organism: Mythimna separata (assembly GCA_030763345.1). Lineage (NCBI taxonomy): Eukaryota > Metazoa > Arthropoda > Insecta > Lepidoptera > Noctuidae > Mythimna > Mythimna separata. The sequence goes on from CM061180.1 coordinate 14,603,858, forward strand.
ACATATTAAACACTAAACCCAGTGTATTCGTGTGGCAAACATTAAAATCTGCTTAATCTTAAAAGCGTGAAAATATAACAAATAGTCAGAGTTACTTGCGCACTTCACACTACATGTGTACACGTGTAACTGATAAATTGAAAAACGTAAGATCTTTTCATGTTTGTTAAGTATTTCATCATTGACTTAAAATTGGTAATAAATACTTATACTTTAATATATTTACCATCAGTTTCAGAGTTGGCGTCCAATATTTCCAATCCATCATCACTAATGAGTGTGGCTGTAAACAATTTTTATTTATGATATAAGTTTACACACGACATTTGGTTTTATGGATATAAACTAGTGCTTGACTGATGGTAAGCAGTGATGCAATCGTTGATGGTGAGGCATACTACTTGTTTAGAAGCCTATATAACAGCTATTAAACGAGAATTTAATGAACAAATAAATTATCCCTGTATCTAGGCCAAAAAAATAAAAAAGTGTCGAGTAAATCGCTTTAAATTATACGTTTTTAACATAAGAGGCGGTAAACGTATAGGGTACGGATTCGGTAGTTTCTATGTTAATGTTTTTGGGATAAATGACAATAATTATTATGATAAGACAAACGTACCATCAGACGATCCCGATGTGTCTGCTTTTCCACCTGGGCCCGACTCGGCATCTAGAAAATAAATTGTTATTAATTTTGATAAGTTATGCTACGTATAATAATTGTAAGGTTAATTGTTATTGGGTAATTAGATACAATAGAGCGGACTGTTTCATTGGCTCAGTATTGTATTACGCACCACTTCCAGAACCAGTAACGACAGTTTGTGATGAACTAGGGCCGCTTGATTCTGGTGCAGGTGCTGGTGCTGGTCCTGGTGCCGGTGCTGGTGCTTGTCCTGGTGCAGGTCCTGGTGCTGGTCCTGGTGCTGGTCCAGATTCATCGTCTGACGAAGAGGTAGGAAACGTATTGTTAGAAAAGGCAAAGATTCTACTATATAACAGATATGAGAGTCGTTAAATTTCGGAATTATGAATTATTAGTAATTTACTACGAATTATGTGAACCAGGCGCCCAAGTATATGTATGGTAAATTGGTTTTATATTTAAAAATATAATTAAATACGTAGTCCAATCGGAATTAATCGTGTATTGTAAAAGCATTCACAAAAATATGAAATCACATACAGAAAACAGGAGGGGAATTATTTTAATATCTTTAAAATTCTCACCTAAGTCGCTTACAGCACTCGAATATGCTCCAGCTTGTGATTGACCATTTCCGCCTGTAAGGTTATAAAGCAAGTATATTCATTTGTCTTAATCTGAGTATGCTTTTACAGTTATCACACCAATTGCAACATGAGAGAATGAATTCGACGTCGATCTACAGTTTCCGCTAAACCCAACGCTTGTAAGGAAGACTAACATTCGCATATCAAATCGATACAGTATACATTAATTTGGATCAGGTATTTAGGCCACAAGATTATAAGATCTATTGACGCTAGCGATTATTGAAATAACAAAAAGTTTGGGATTGACGAGACATTCCATTAAAGTACGTGTATACATTTTTGAATGTTTTCCAACGTTATCGCTGATAGAACTTCACTTTGCCTAGAAGTTAAGGGTTGTTTGAAATATTCTTACAAATAGACAGATTGATGTTTAAATAATGATTTTGATACTCACTTGAGCTTGATTTTGCGAAGGCTTCAGACAGTGCGTCGCTTCGACCTTTTCCATTGTTTACTGTAAGGATACAAATCTCATATTAGTTTACTTATTAATAATTATTGATTGTGTCTTAATAATATGCTAGACTGTCTCTTTAATATTTTTTTTTCAAATTTTTGTAATAAATAAAAAGTAACCAAACTATTGTTTTTGAAAATTGCGAAGGTCTTTTGCTCATGAGTAAAATCCCAGAGCCACTAAATATTTCTTATGGGAATATTTGTGACTAAGTCGTGTTCGCACGCATCCCTGATAGCTGAAGTCAAATGCATGTTATTTCCAATAATAAATATAATCAAATATCTCACCACTGCTGTAAGCGTTGGCTATTGATTCTGCGGCAGCATCATCTCCATCTGATTCTGTATCCACCAAAATTATACAATTTAAAGTAACTTGATTGTATCGTTATAAGCAGCCCTTTAAACTAAAGTACCTAATGTTTTGTTTCGATTTCTAATATGCTTTTACAATATGTCTTATATTCGGACCATCAACACAAAAAAATTACAAGTTTCCCGGTCGTTTTTATAGTTTATGTAAGTCAAGGGGTCTGTGTTAACTGAAGTGTTTGTACGAAATCACCATTATATCAGTTCGATATCAGAAACGGACATTAAAAGGTACTCTTACTGCATATTGCTTGTTCGAATATATTGATAAATATGACCGAAAAATTGATTTAATTCCATTCCAATATCTAAAACGGTCTTATATGGATGAAAATGCTCATTGAAAACTGTAGTGTGTAGGAAACTGTGTGTGAAGCCAGGAAAGGTACGCTCTTGGTTTGTGCAGAATACAAAGAGGCATTAAAAAATATTCTGCCCCTCCGTGTTTTTCTGTCATATCGTAAAATCAAGTTTTGTGGTAGGTATATCAAAATTCTTACCAGTGCTCGAATATGCGCTAGCACCTGATTGTGATCGACCTTTTCCTTCTGTAATGTGATAATGCAAAAATATTTAACTGTCTTAACCTGCATGCTCTAAGGCTGAGTAGAATAGAGAGTCGTCGTTATTCTACAGTTTCGTCAATCGTCCAATATCTATCGATCAATAAGTGTCAACATTCTATCATTGACACGCAGCAGTTTTGCCTGCTTGTACGTACAACTATTAATCGAATATCAAATCGATGTAGTATGAACTCTATATTACCAAATGTTCATGTTCGTGATATCCTATATTGCTTTCTGTCAAGTCAGATTTCACTTCAAAACTGTCATGACGAGCTCACACGAACACAAGGCTGTAAAGGGTTCAAAATAAACTTTTTTTTTGGCATATGGCCTCGTGAAATTTCATTTTTTTGTGAAATGTATGAAAGATCGTTTCAGTTGAACAGATTTCGCTTACTGTGGTATTTATGACTTTAGAAACAAATTATGTTTAAATAATTCTCACTTGTGCTTGTACTTGAGAAGGCTCCAGCCTGTGCATTACTTCGGCTTTTTCCACTGGATACTATAAAAAAACTTATGTTAATTTACATAAAAGGTATTGATGACAAATATGTCATAAATATAAATCTTACTGTCTCTTTTGAATTCGTTTCAAAAGCAAATTCTCCAAATTAATTATTATCTAAACCAACATTTCTTATAAAATACGAAGGTATTTTATGTAATGCTTATAGAGCAACTGAGTTATGTTGGTACTCATTCATGAAACATACGTTATACCTGCTAAGCTTGACAGTCAATTATTTCTTAGTTCCAATGATTATATAACCAAATCATTATCTCAAATCACGTCATCGCTACAATCACTTACCAGTGCTGTAAGCGTTTGCTGATGCCTCTGACACGGAATCTGCAGGTCCTGTATCAACACAAAATATCTAGTTTATTGCATCGTTATAAGATTCTAATGCAATAGAGGAGTCTGTTAACATTAGCACTTCATTGTTTTACCCAACTGTTTGAGAACCAGAATCAGATGGCGATGGACCTGTGCCGCTTTATTCTGGTTCTGGTTTTCATTGATTTGCTGATTCTTCTGATGGCTTACCTTCGGGTGCTACTCCTGGTGCTGGTCCTGGTGCGGGTCCTGGTGCAGGTCCTGGTGCAGGTCCTGGTGCAGGTCCTGGTGCGGGTCCTGGTGCTGGTCCTGGTGCAGGTCCGGGTGCGGGTCCTGGTGCTGATCCTGGTGCTGGTCCAGATTCGTTGTCTGGCAAAAAGTAGGACACATATTGTTAGAATAGGCAAAGATTCTATGGATAAAAAAAGTTTATTGATAAACTGATTGTGTGCAACAAAGAAATGAAGCAAATTGTTAGAAAAAAACTGATTTAACGGTATTGTCTGCTAATGAGCCAGAGTGTGAAAACATGTAACAGGAAAAGAAAAATTAAGTAGGGATTCAATAATGCCCACTACAACAAACTTGATCATAACTTTTAGTGCGTATTAATGCAGGAGTAATTTTTATTTAGACCTCTATAAGAAAATTAATGTCAGTAAACAATTACAATATCTTTAAGAATTGCGCTCAACTGGAAATCAAATCATTTTTATTATTGTTGATAACTTTTGCCATCCATCACTTTAAATTAGCATACAAAACTAGTTAGTAAAAATAGTACCTTGAACAATTGCGACGGTGTCGGAACTGGCAGAAGCGGGGCCTTCTGTTGAAGCTGTTAAAAAAGAATCGTCTCAAACACAAAACCCAGGGTATGATCTATCCATATGCCAAACATTAAAATCCACTTAGTCTTAAAGGCTTGATAATGTAACAAATAGTGTTACTTGCTCACTTCACACTATACAATGACATCGGAAAACGTGAGACCTTTTCATGTTTCTTAAGTATTTCATAGTTGAGTTAAGATTGATAATAAATAACTTTAATATATTTACCATCGGTTTCAGAGCTGGCGTCCAATATCTCCGATCCACCTTGGTTAATGAGTAAAGCTGTAATCGATATTAAATAGTTTTGATAAAGGTCTACACACGATAACATTGTAACATTATTGTAAATAGTAATTCAATGCACCGTCACCAAATAATTAGTTATCCCTGTATCTAGGCCAAAAAAAATAAAAAGTGTTGAATAAATCGCTTTAAAGTATACGTTTTTAACATAAGAGGCGGATTTGGTAGTTTCTATGTTAATGTTTTTGGGATAAATGACTATAATTATTATGATAAGACAAAGGTACCATCAGATGATCCCGATGTGTCTGCTTTTCCACCTGGGCCCGACGCGGCACCTAGAAAATAAAATATTTTTAATTTTGATAAGTTATGCTACGTATAACAATTGTAAGGTTAATTGTAATTGAGTAATTAGATACAATAGAGCGGACTGTTTCATTGGCTCAGTATTGTAATACGCACCACTTTCAGAACCAGTAGCGACAGTTTGCGATGAACTTGGGCCGCTTGATTCTGGTGCTGGTGCTGGTGCTGGTGCTGGTGCTGGTGCTGGTGCTGGTGCAGGTGCTGGTGCTGGTCCTGATGCTGGTCCAGATTCATTATCTGACAAAAGATATGAAAAGTTTTGTTAGAAAAGGCGAAGTTCTAAAAAAAGAATATTGATAAACTGATTGTGTGCTAAAAACGAATCAAGCATATTGATAGAAAAGGACTGAATTAACGATGTTGTATGCTAATGAGCTAGATATTTTATTTGTTATCAGAGTGTGTAAGCATATAAGATTAAAAGAAAAAATAAAGTAGAAGTTCAATAATGGCCACCACAAATCAGATTATACATTTTGGTGCATATTGATGCAAGAGTAATTTTTATTTAGACCTCTATTAGAAAATTAGTCAGTCAGTGAACAGTTACATCATAATTAAAAATTAATTGAGCTTTGCACTCAACTAGAAAACAGATTATTTTTATTAATGTTGATAACCAACATACAGACAACTTGTACCTCCCGTCGCTTTAAATTAGCCTACAAAACCAGATAGTAAAAGTAGTACCTTGAACAATTGCGACGGTGTCGGAACTGGCAGAAGCGGGGCCTTCAGTTGAAGCTGTTAAAAAAAAATATTTCAATCATTTTGATCTTACAGATAACTGTATTTTTAACAATACTAAAATTTATAAAGAATAGTATTTTGCTTTTTCTAAGGCGTCTTGCCGTTGCTCTTTGCCGCGTCGTCAAAAAAGTTTCATAGTTTAGTAGGTAAGCTGTAAACCAAGCGTATAGTGAAGAATAAACGTCTACGAAACTACGCGTCCGTTAACAGTAAGCGTTAGGCTTTGTCAGCGTACATATCAGAAACTTTGCTACATCAACTATTAACATAGTAAATCAGCACCTTGGTTTTGGATATACTAAACTCAGGGTATGTCCTATCCGAGTGACTAACATTAAAATCCACTAAGTCTTAAAGGCGTGATAAAGTAACAAATAGTTACAGTTACTTTCATACTACACACTATACACTGAAATAGGAAAAGGCAAGATATTTTCATGAATGTTAAGTATTTCATCATTCAGTTAAGATAAATAATAAATAAATTCAATTTATTTACCTTCGGTGTCAGAGCTGGCGTCCAATATTTCTAATCCATCTTGGTCAATGAGTAAAGCTGTAATCGATATTAAATAGTTTTGATAAAGGTCTACACTCGATAATATTATTGTATATAGTAATTCAATGCACCGTCACCAAATAATTAGTTATTCCTGTATCTAGGCCAAAAGAAAAAAAAAGTGATGAATAAATCGCTTTAAAGTATACGTTCTTAACATGAGAGGCGGATTTGGTAGTTTCTATGTTAATGTTTTTGGGATAAATGACTATAATTATTATGATAAGATAAACGTACCGTCAGACGATCCCGATGTGTCTGCTTTTCCACCTGGGCCCGACGCGGCAGCTAGAAAATAAATTGTTTTTAAGTTTGATAAGTAATTATGCTACGTATAACAATTGTAACGTTAATTGTAATTGAGTAATTAGATACAATAGACCGGACTGTCTCATAAGGCTCCGTATTGTATTACGCACCACTTTCAGAACCAGTAGCGACAGTTTGTGATGAACTTGGGCCGCTTGATTCTGGAGCTGGTGCTGGTCCTGGTGCAGATCCTGGTGCAGATCCTGGTGCAGGTCCTGATGCAGGTCCTGATTCATTGTCTGACAAAATATAGGAAAAGTTTTGTTACAAAAGGCGAAGTTCAAAAAAAAATATTGATAAACTGATTGTGTGCTAAAAACGAATCAAGCATATTGATAGAAAAGGACTGAATTAACGATGTTGTATGCTAATGAGCCAGATACATCGTTCTGTTATTTTATTTGTTATCAGAGTGTGTAAGCATATAAGAGTAAAAGAAAAAATAAAGTAGAAGTTCACCACAAATCAGATCATAAATTTTAGTGCATATTGATGCAAGAGTAATTTTTATTTAAACCTCTATTAGAAAATTACTGTCAGTGAACAGTTACATAATAATTAAAAATTAATTGAGTTTTGCACTCAACTAGAAAACAGTTTATATTTATTAATGTTGATAACCGACAACTTTTACCACCCGCCGCTTTAAATTAGCCTAAAAAACTAGATAGTAAAAATAGTACCTTGAGCAATTGCGACGGTGTCGGAACTGGCAGAAGCAGGGCCTTCTGTTGAAGCTGTCAAAAAAAAACCATCTCAATCATTTTGATCTTACAGATAACTGTATTTTTAACAATACTAAAATTTATAAAGAATAGTATTTTGCTTTTTCTAAATCGTCGTGCCGTTGCTCTTTGCCGTGTCGTCAAAAAAGTTTCATTGTTTAGTAAGTAAGCTGTAAGCAGGTGTAAACCAAGCGTATAGTGTAGAATATACGTCTACGAATCTACGCGTCCGTTGACAGTAAGTCTTAGGCTTTGTCAGCATACATATCAGAAACTTTGCTACGGCAACGATTAACATAGTAAGTCAGCAGTTTTGGATATACTAAACCTAGGGTATGTCCTATCCGAGTGTCTAATATTAAAATCCACTTAGTCTTAAAGGCGTGATAATGTAACAAATAGTTACAGTTACTTTGCGACTTCACACTATAAAATGAAATAGGAAAAGGCAAGATATTTTCATGAATGTTAAGTATTTCATCATTCAGTTAAGATAAATAATAAATAAATTCAATTTATTTACCTTCGGTGTCAGAGCTGGCGTCCAATATTTCCAATCCATCTTGGTCAATGAGTAAAGCTGTAATCGATATTAAATAGTTTTGATAAAGGTCTACACACGATAACATTGTAACATTATTGTATAAAGAAATTCAATTCACCGTCATCAAATAATTAGTTATCCCTATATCTAGGCCAAAAGAAATAAAAAATGTTGAATAAATCGCTTTAAAGTATACGTTCTTAACATGAGAGGTGGATTTGGTAGTTTATATGTTAATGTTTTTGGGATAAATTACTAAAATAATTATTATGATAAGATAAACGTACCATCAGATGATCCCGATGTGTCTGCTTTTCCACCAGGGCCCGACGCGGCAGCTAGAAAATAAATTGTTTTTAATTTTGATAAGTTATGCTACGTATAATAATTGTAAGGTTAATTGTAATTGGGTAATTAGATACAATAGAGCGGACTGTTTCATTGGCTCAGTATTGCAATACGCACCACTTTCAGAACCAGTAGCGACAGTTTGCGATGAACTTGGGCCGCTTGATTCTGGTGCAGGTGCTGGTCCTGGTGCTGGTGCTGGTGCTGGTGCTGGTACTGGTGCTGGTGCTGGTGCTGGTGCTGGTGCAGGTCCTGATGCTGGTCCAGATTCATTATCTGACAAAAGATAGGAAAAGTTTTGTTAGATAAGGCGAAGTTCTAAAAAAAATATATTGATAAACTGATTGTGTGCTAAAAACGAATCAAGCATATTGATAGAAAAGGACTGAATTGACGATGTTGTATGCTTATGAGCTAGATACATGGTTCTGTTATATTATTTGTTATCAGAGTGTGTAAGCATATTAGAGTATAAGAAAAAATAAAGTAGAAGTTCAATAATGGCCACCAAAAAGCAGATTATAAATTTTAGTTCATATTGATGCAGGAGTAATTTTTATTTAGACCTCTGTTAGAAAATTACTGTCAATGAACAGTTACAATATCATTAAAAATTAATTGAGTTTTGCACTCAACTAGAAAAAAGATTACCTTGAACAATTGCGACAGTTTCGGAACCAGCAGAAGCGGGGCCTTCTGTTGAAGCTGTTAAAAAACATCATCTCAATCATTTTGATCTTACCATATAACTGTATTTTTAACAAAATTAAATTTTTTGAAGAATAGAGTTTTGCTTTTTCTAAGTCGTCGTGCCATCGCTCTTTGCTACGTCGTCGAAAAAGTTTCATAGTTTTCTGGGTAAGCTGTAAACAGGTGTATAGTGTACACCAAGCGTATAGTGAAGAATACTTGTGTACGAAACTACGCGTCCGTTAACAGTAAGCCTTAGGCTTTGTCAGCGTACATATCAGAAACCTTGTTACGGCAACAATTAACATAGTAAATCAACACCTTGGTTTTGGATGTACTAAATCCAGGTATATGTCCTATCCCTGTGACTAACATTAAAATCCACTTAGTCTTAAAGGCGTGATAATGTAACAAATAATTACAGTTACTTTCACACTTCACACTATACAATGAAATTGTAAAATGCAATACTTTTCATCATTAAATTAAGATTAATAATAAATAACTTCAAATATTTACCATCGGTTTCAGAGCTGGCATCTAATATTTCCGATCCACCTTGGTTAATGAGTGTAGCTGTAATTGATTTAAAATAGTTTTGATGAAGGTTTACACACGATGACATTATAACGTTATTGTGTAGGTATAGTAATTCAATGCACCGTCACCAAATACTTAGTTATCCCTGTATCTAGTCCAAAAGAAATAAAAAGTGTTGAATAAATCGCTTTAAATTATACGATTTCAACATAAGAGACTGTCAACGTATTGGGATTTGGTATTTTCTATGTTAATATTTTTGGGATAAATGACAATAATTATTATGATAAGATAAAGGTACCATCAGATGATCCCGATGTGTCTGCTTTTCCACCTGGGCCCGAATCGGCAGCTAGAAAATAAATTATTTTTAATTTTTATAACTTACGTTATGCACTTATAATTTACTAACTTTTTGTCGAAGTCGCTATATAATATTTGTGTAATGTGCAAGATGATGTCAGCTTGGTTGGCCATAATTGATATTTTTAGTTGCTTTTATTTTAGCATTAATTTAGCCCTGTATTCTTTTACCCACCACTTTGAGAACCAGTAGCGACAGTTTGTGAAGAATCTGGTTCTGATGCTGGTTCTTGTACTGGTGCTGGTGATGGTTCTGGTTCTTGTTCCGATACTGGTTCTGGAAAAAAACATGTTTGGAACATAGTTAGGAAAGGCCTTGTTTTCCGCATTGATAAAAAGGTAGAATAAGTAATTTTAAATTGAACTTCGTCTATAGTGAGTTTCTTGAAGTATTAAAAATCTGAATAAATAATAATTAGCATTAATTTACTAGTCAGTAGGGATATAAAGAGAAGTTAAAGGAATGCCTCTTTCAAGTATGTATGTATAAATTCTCACCTGCACCGCTTATAGCAGTCGCAGATGCTCCTGCTTGCGCTTGACCACTTCCTTCTGTAAGGTAACAATGCAAATATATTTGTTTGTTTATATCCACCTGGAAACTGAGAGTTACCACACCAATCGATTGATGGTAAAACAAAGTCGACATCGATTGACTGTTTCTACTATACCTAATGTTAGCATACAAATCGACTCACGTTGACTAATCGACTGATGTGAAAGTTCCTGAATATTAAAATGTAACTACATTTTTTTAATATGCACATGAATATCATCATCGATACAGTGTAAATTGCTTTTGATCGAGAATTCACGCATAAGGCCACAATAATGCTGAGGCTGATTGTCAAAATGCTAAAAAGTTTGAAATGAACCACGAGATTCTTTTTCTCTTCTCTTCTCATCTTTGGACTTTTCGGAAGTAGTTAATGCTGACAAAAAGTCCTAGTGGTGAGCGGTTCTTTGAAGAAGGGATGCAATTAAACAGGTTTTCTGTTTCCCGTGTTTGTTGGGTTAAATTTAAATCAATCTTACTTGTGACTGCATTTGAGAAGGTTTCAGACTGTGCACTGCCTCTGCCTTTTCCGCCGATTGCTATAAAGATAAAACGTTATATTAATGTACTCATAAGATTATATTCCAATAACATGTCTGACTGTATCTTTAGTAGATAATTTAAATGGAATTTGAAGGTAGCAAAACAATTGTTTCTAAAAAATACGAAGGCTTTTTAACTTAATTTAATTACCAAGATTCCAAAGTTAGGGTTTGGAATCTACCAAGGTCTCATACATATGATCAAGTAGTATTAGTAAACTACATATTTTTAATATAAAATATACGAGTACAAATAAGTTGAGGACGTTATACAATTCGTTTTTTGGTTCTCATAATAAAAAAAAACCATGATCTTACCGCTGCTGTAAGCTTGAGCTGCTGACTCGGCATCATCTCCGTTAGCCGCTGTATCAACACAAAATGTATTATTTAGTATTAGTTTATTGTATCGTTAAAAGAACCTTATGTTTACTTTGCTTTTGAAAACACATATGTACATTTGACCTATAGTTAAGGATTGGAATTCGCTACCAGAATCTATGTTTCTTGAAAGCTATAACCTGGGTGTTTGTAAATCAAGTGTGTGTAGCTTACTTCTTGTCTAGCGTACTCTGTCGTCGACCACATCGTCACTTTCTTTTAATTTAAATGGTGGTCAAACGAGAGTTTTTCAATAACATCTAATAAAAAGTGTTGGAAAAATGTGAGACCGCTATATAAATATCTAAAAAGTGCTTAAAAGATATTGAAAAAGCTTACAAAAAAAGTATGAAGCAATATCCAGGAAATATATATCATCTTGTGTGCTTTTGATTTGTGCAGAGGAGACTTTAAAACTTTTCTATATTCTTCTGTCGACAGTTTTTATTAAAAATCAAGTAATAATAATGTTTAAATTCTTACCGGCACTTGAATATGCTCCTGATTCTGCTTGCCCATTTCCTCCTGTAATGTCACAATCCAATATTTAGTCGTCTTTATATGCATATGTATTAAAGTTACCACATTAATTGTTTTAGATGACTTTAGAAAAAAATATCATTTAAATCATCCTTACTTGTAACTGATCTTGTATAGGCTGTAGAACGTGCACTACTTCCATCGTCGCTGGGTGCTGTAAAAATAAAAATCTTACATTAATTAACTTCATAGATTATGTCTTAATAACATGTCTGACTGTTTAGTATTTTTTTCATAAGTGAATTATTATTATTCATATAACAAAATTATCAAATTATTATCTTAGTACAGTTGTAAGCATTTGTTAGTGAATCTGAACCAGAACCATCTCGTCAGTTGGCGACATACCTGTGCCGCTTGTTTCTGGTTCTGGTTGAGTAGTTGGTTCTTCTGATGGCTTACCTTCTGGTGATTCTTCTGCTTCTTCTGGAACTACTTCAGGAGCTTCTTCTGGAGCTTCTGGAGATTCTTCTGGAACTACTTCTGGTGCTGGTGCTGGTGCTGGTGCCGGAGCTGGTGCTGGTGCTGGTGCTTCTACGTCTGACAAAAAGGTATCAACATTATTGTTATGAAAGGTCTGATTTCACAGTCTTGTGTGCTAACGAGTCAGATACATGGTTTTGAGTGTGAAGTTTATTTGTGACTTATAAGGAAACAGACAAATAAAACAGTTGTTCTAATTTCGACCACAAAAGAGAATTTAAGATTCATTGCCTATTGATCCAGGAGTAATTTTTATACCTATATTAGAAAATTACTGTCAATGAACAGTTACAATATAATTAAGAATTAATTGAGTTTTGAACTCAACTAGAAAACAAATTATTTTTGTTAATGTTGATAACCGACATACGGACAACTTTTACCACTTGTCAGTTTTGACTAACATACAAAACTAGTTAGTAAAAATAATACCTTGAACAATTGCGACGGTGTCGGAACTGGCAGACGCAGGGCCTTCTGTTGAAGCTGTTAAAAAAAGATCATCTTAATACTTTTAACCTTAATATATGACTGTAAGTAAAAACTTATATTTATGAATGATAGGTTAGGTTTTACTTTTTACCCCACTGCAAGAAAGGTTATGTTTTTTTTTGAGGAGTTGTAAGTGTAGATATCAGAAACTTAGACAAACTTCTTCAATCGTCAAATACCTAGGTTTCTGTCACACCAAACACAGGTAATGGTCAATCCGTGTGCCAAGGCAAAGTTACATATGATGATGGATTTATGAATTGAAAAACACTTGATTGTTTCATGATCGTTTAGTACTTCATAATTCAGTAATGAAAAATAATATGTGTTTTAATTATTTACCTTCGGTGTCAGAGCTGGCGTCCAATATTTCCGATCCACCTTGGTTAATGAGGATGGCTGTAATTGATTTAAAATAATTTTGATAAAGGTTTAAACACGATGACATTATAATGTTATTGTGTATTCAATGCACCGTCACCAAATAATTAGTAAACTCTGTATCTTTAGATTAAAATACAGGAAAAGTGCTAAAACGCTTTAAATTGTGCGTTTTTAACATGCGACCCGGTAAACATATTAGGTTTGAATATTTTCTATGTTAATGTTTTTGGAATTAATGTAGATGTTACTTAAAGATACAGTACCGTCAGAGGATCCAGATGTGTCTGCTTTTCCACCTGGGCCCGATTCGGCAGCTAGAAAATAAATTGTTTTTAATTTTGATAACTTACGTTATATAAAAAAGTATAAATCTTTGTCGAAATAGTTACATAAAATTGGTATAATGTGATTTGGACTTGATTCTCCATCAATATTGATTCTTTGCTTTACGAATAAATCAAAAATATGAAAGAAAATACTGCACAGCATACTAGCAATGTTTGAATAAGCTGATATATCAGAGGAAACTGCTTGCGTTAGCTCTGTATTGTTTTACGCACCACTTTCAGAACCAGTAGCGACAGTTTGTGATGAACTTGGGCCGCTTGATTCTGGTGCAGGTGCTGGTGCTGGAGATGGTGCTGGTGCTGGTGCTGGTGATGGTTCTGGTGCGGGTGCTGGTGCAGGTCCTGGTGCGGGTCCTGGTGCAGGTCCTGATGCTGGTGCTTGTTCTGGCAAAATGGTACAAAAAATATTGTTAGTAAAGGCTTAATTCCACATTCTTATGTCATTAAGTATTGACGACGGTTGGGTTTTTCAAAGTCTATAATTATTACTTTGCAATTGTGATTGGTTAAACATACATGCGCTGTTCATTGTACACAAAACTTTTCATTATGCTTCCACGCTATTATTATGCTGGTAATGGTGGCAAGGTAGGTATTATTATGCTGGTAGACAGGGTAGTGATTGCAATAGAAATGGTAATGGATAAATTAGTAAAAATAGTACCTTGAACAATGGAGACACCTGAGGCGCTGGCTTCAGCATCACCCACTGTGGAAGCTGTTGATAAAGATCATAATTAATATCTATCATTGTATCTTAACAACACATGTATTTATAAAGGATAGAATTATCTTTTCCTGAAGTTTTTACATCGTAGATATCAGAAATCTTTGCTATGGGGACGTTATATCGAAGTAGACTAACACTTGGGTTTCGGACAAACAAAAGAAACCCAAGTCATGGTCTAGGGTCTACTCGTGTGATATACATTAAAATTCGTTTAGCCGTGAAGGAGTGAAAATGTAAAAAATAGACAGTTTTAATTGAAATCATAATTACAAGACATGTGACATTTTCATGGTCCATTAGTACTTCATCATTGAGGAAAGATAAATGATAATAACTTTGAATGTATTTTAATTATTTACCTCCAGTTTCAGTGTTTGCACTGATTACTTCCGATCCGTCTCTGTTGTTGTTCGAAGAAGATGCTGTAAATGATTTTTAAATTATAAAATAGTTCAATGCATCACGAACAAATATGTTATCTCTGTATCTAGAACCAAAGAAATAAAAATTGGTTACTATATTGTACGTTTTTAAAATAGATGGTAATTATATTGAAATATGGTTATTTTCTGCGTTTGTTTTTGAGATTAATAATATACTCGTATGTTTCTATAAAAATACCTCCAGACGATCCATATGAATCAGCTGCTCCACCTGGGCCTGATGCAGCACCTGGAAAATAAGTTCTTTTTAAGTTTTTTGTATCTAAAATTCTATAAAGCTTAATTCACATTGCTAATCCACCCGTTGCAACAGAATTTCCAAGATGTGGTGTTACTGGGATTCATGGGATTCTTGGCTCGGTGCTAAAATACGTCACCCATCTAAGAATTGACTCAAGGTAGACCATATTTCAACCCACCATTTGACTTATTATTTTATGGGTCAAATTCATAAACTTACCGCTTTGAGATCCGGCAACGACACTGGTGGTTTGACTGGGAGGATTCTGCGGTGCCGAAGGAGTAATCGCTGGTTCCGAAGGGGGACTCACTGGTTTTCCTGGTTTGGCATTGCTAGCTTGTGAACCGGCAAAAGAACTGGCCACTGTAAATAGAGGGTACAAGAGGTTAGTTCCCTGGATATGGAAAAATATTTATTGACAGTCACAATAAACAGAGAAATCAGAAAATCTAATAAAAACAAAAATTTATTCAGAAAAATAAATGACTTGCATAGTTACAAAATCAAAAATGACTAGAGCCAATTAAGAAGTTAAATAATAATTCTGGTTTAGTTAGTAGAAGGTTAATTTCATACTGCTTTTTAGAAATATGCATATTTTATGTACGTACTTGAACTAGATCCAGACTTTCCTCCTGAACTTCCAGAGAAGGCTGAAATTCAGGAAAAACTTTGTTATTCTCTTACTTATTAAGTTCCTATGAATTGAAGTTTATTTTAAACAGTTTTCTATATTACAATTTCAGTGGTTAATTTAAAAAAAAACCTAGTGTTCAAGAGTACAATACACTATCGAATTAATGTGTCTTGAATATGTGATCTTTGTTCTGTATGGAATAAGTTGATAGTTACCTGATGATGAAGAACCAGAACCACTACCGTATCCCAGACCTGTAATCAGTTGAACAGGCGTAAACATTTGCTTTAAAAACTCTTAGATTTTCAACTTCGACCAGTTGAACCCCATATCATTTAAATGTACCTAATGTCATCTGATTTCAGTGAAAATAACAGGGATTAAAATGTACGTAATAAATTTATCTCATAATAGTAAGAGTATTAAGAATTTAACCAAGTACTTTTATTTAGAAAATTGAATTTAAAATAATATTACCGTGACCGTAACTTGGGAATCCGCCGAATCCGAAACCGGGACCACCAAATCCTCCTCCAAATCCTCCTGTAAATAAAAGGTAAAATTCATATTTTTCTCTTTTTCTTTTTAAAGTTGGGTTTAGTCTATGTTCAACTATCAACAATTTTATTCAAATTTTGTTGAATTGTTCTATGGGATTTCGTGATTGTCATGCCCAGTCCGTAGGTAGTTTTACTAGTTACTTTTAGTCTCTCCAAGTTTTTGATATATGTTTGTAGTGTGTTTCTCATGCTATTTGTGTAGGAATGTTTTAAAGTGTACCTTTTTTTTGTATTTTTAGTAGGTATGTTAAATTTCTTACCTATGCCGCTACCGCTTCCAGCATTCGAGAATGATCCTGAATGTGATCGACCACCTCCTCCTCCTGTAATTTGACATGCAAGTTGGTATATTTGTCTTTCTGCTCTGACGGTTGTACGCAGGGCTGACTATCGAACATCATGGCTCGAATATTCGAACATCATGGCTCGAACAGTCGAACATCGTAGTTCGAACATTCGAACATCGTGGCTCAAACAATCAAACATCGCATATTTTAATACAGTATGAATTCATTTTGATCAAATGTTCGTGATGTTATGACCAAATCTTAAGTCTAAAGGTGCCACAAACTATCGGACAAACTCTTAAAGGCACAAGGCTACAAGGGCTCCAGACAAGTAATAGTGTATCGGGGCTAGCGATTGTAGAAATGCCAAATAATTTGGGATTGACATCGTGTCGTAAATGCGTATACACTTTTATACTTTCATCGTTATTGCTGATAGAAAGTCACTTTATCTAGAGGCTGTTTAAAGGGTCTTTAAAACTGAACAGAATGTTTGTGCTTCCCATATTTCTTTGGTGTGTACCCGGATTGAGATTTTTCACTATTTAAGCCATATTTAAAATCATTCTTACTTGCGGAGCTACCGGAGCTTGAGTAGGATCCAGACTGTGAGCCACTTCCGTGACTTCCACTTTGTGCTATAATGTTTAAAAGCTTATATTAATATACATTGATTATATCTTAGTAATATATCGTGTCTTTTTATTAGTACAACATTTATATCAAGAGTAATTTGTATCAGTAATTAAAGGACAGTAAAACAATGTCTTTTATACAATGTAGACCAAAATTCTAAGACCACCAGTTTCTTGATTTTTTATTAGAATATTGAATAGTGAACTTATGTACAACAAAAGTCGAAGGAAGGGAAACCTTTTTTTGGCCAATTTATTTTAGTTTTAATAATAAAATAATCAAATCTTACATCCGCTGAAAGAGTTTGCCTGTGATTGTGACTCATCATCTCCAGATTCTGTAGCAATAGAAAATATGGAATTAAGTCTCAGTTTGTGTTTCACCATAATAATCTCTTCAAATTTGTGACGATAACTATGATTTCCAGCGTGAGAAAAATAGCTGCCTCGATCTTTGATGTCAAATGCCTATAGGCTAAGATGATTATGGCTGTATAAAATTGGACTATATACTAATTGTCCAGATTTATTGTCATTTGTGACAAAAGCATTCCAATCCATGTGTGAATACGTCATATTTCTAAAACGCTCTTAAAAAATATACTTAAGTAACATTTCAATAACATCTAATGTGCGTTGAGTTACGAGAGCCAGATTAATACTTTTTGTTTCTCTATGTCCTTTCATCGACAGTTAGAATTACTTAAAGATTAAGAATATCTAAATTCTCACCTGCACTGCTTCCAGAGCTTGAATAAGATCCTGAGTTTGATAGGCCACTTCCTGTAATTTAACATGCAAGTAGGTTTATTGATATGTCCTTAAGAAAAGAAAAGAAAAAAAAACTATGCTTGTGCTCTAAAGATTATATTTAAACTTCGTGTAGGTACAGTAGTGGTAAGTAGGTGGACTTAATGCAACAAGGCATTCTATACCAGTCAATCTTCCAGTCTCTCAGTTCTAGTATCTTGGAATGAAGTCGATATCACTCAGTTTCCACTACACCCAATGCTAACATACCAATCAACCAACGTCGATTGATCTATTAGTGTGAAAACTCCCCATAATTGATGTACTATATATTAAATATTGTAGTATTTCTACATTTCTTTCGAGTATACTAGTAAATTCTTACCTAAACCGCTGCTTCCAGAGCTTGAATATGATCCAGATTGTGATCGACCACTTCCTTCTGAAATTTAACATGCAAGTTTATATATTTGTCCATGTGCTCTAACTGTTACCAGACCAATCGATCGATAGAATGAAGTTCACGTTAATCAACAGTTTTCATTATAATCAATGCATAGAAATCGACAACGTGGATCTATCAATTGGTGTGAAAGCAATCTTTAATTGATATGCAACTGCTTTGTGTGTTAGCGCAGGAATAACAATCGAAAATCAAATCGATACAGTATGAATTCATTTTGATGAAATGTTCATGTTCGTAGTGTCTTGAGGAACTGTAAAATCTTAATGTATCTCTAAACTATAGGATAAGGTCGTGAAGACACAGGGCTGCATGGAACTGAAGACAAACAGTGACAGTCTATCGGCACTAGCGATTGTCAAATTGCCAATAAGTTTGTAAATAAACACGAGATATTTCACATTTTGTACTTTCGTCGTTATTGCTGATAAAAAGTCACTGCATCAAGAGGCGAGACAGTTGAAAGTATAAGGGAAAATAAATAAGTATAGGGGATATGATTTTTTGAGTTACCCCATGTTTGTTTGTTGTGTATGTGGTTATAGAATTATATTAAAAAAATTCTTACTTCCGGCTCCACTTGCGAAGGATTGAGACCCGGAGCTACTTCCGACACCACCACTTCCACTTCCACTCTGTGCTGTAATGTTAAAAATCTAATATTAATTTACTTAGTAAGCATTGATTATGGCTCAATAACATTCACTTGAAAAATATTTAATTTCAATTAATAATAGGTAGTAAAACAACTGTTTCTATAAAACTATGAAGTACTTTAATTTAATACTTTTAGGGCCTATTTCACCATCTATGATTAAGTTGCCAATATCTTACTTGGCAGATAATTTCATACAAATTCTGTTCCATTTTTGAATTTATCCGGGAAGTAGTGGCTACTCGGACATTGTGAAACAGGCCCTTAGAGTAAGATCACAAAACCAGGTATTAATTATTTTTTTATTATTATGCGTGGTTGAGTAGTATTAGTACCTATAGTACCGGTATTACTACTAATATAGAACCTACGCATACTTGCCGGCTTAAGACGATAGACATTAGTTTTTATAGGGTCACTACACAGTAATAAAATGATCAAATCCATATCTTACCTCCGCTGAAGGATTGTGTCAGAGCCCCAGAACCATCATCTCCGCCAGACTCTGTAGCAATAGAAAATATAATGAAAACATTGATTTTCAGCGTGAGAAACTGTACATATACATATTACGACGCACGGCACAGCGCGCATATTACGTTTGCATATACTTGGTATGTAAGTTGGGCACTAAATTAAACCTATAAGTTTTGGCGACTTATAAAAATTCAGTGGGTCTTTAATTATTGTGTTTCTTTCTGCCAAGTACTGCCATGTCGTATATATTTCTCGGAACCTAATATTATAATCTTTCTGCTCTTATTTTATCTTACTTTTCTCGATATTTTTTCGTGTGTTACGAGCACAGAATATGAGTATTTATACATTCCTATCCAGGTTTACTAATGAGTGTAAAAAGCTCGAAGGGATTTAATTTTTTTTTACGAGCTGTTTGCACGAAAATAATATAGGTGCTTGAATTTCAATATCTCCTTTGTTTTGGATTGGTGCCAAATATAGAGACGCGTAGTTTATACTTTAATTTTTGCCTTATTATGTTTTTCCTTCGTTAGTTGATATTAATAATAGCTTACCACTGGATGCCATGCTGCTTGCGCCGGATGAGCTGCCATCTCCGTAAGAGCCTGCATTTCAAAAGTACTTATTATTAAAGTTTCCTTCGTTATATGATTCTAATACTTTTTTAGTAGAATCGTCTTATCTTCGGGTCGATTAAAGATGAACCAACAATGAGTGGGTATATTTTTTTCACAACCCTTGATACGTCACTTCAAAATTCGAATGGATGGGTGCTTATAGGTCATGATAGGTTTAGCTTTAACAAAAATAAATTAATTCTTTTAATTTTGTGTGCACTTGTTGACAATGCTGCGTAGTGCGTAAATTAGATAGATGAATTATGAAAATAATAAAATAACCAAAAATGAATGATTTAGTAGTTTACCTGATTGAGCTAAGGAAGAAGCTGAACTTCCGTAACCTCTATCTAAAATGACACAAAAAATAATAGTTTAGTAAGGTTTTAGTTTGGAAGTCGTTAGGTAAGTAAGCCTGCCTTGCTATTTTGGTTTCGAACCCTTAATCGTGTAAGACAACATTACTATGGTTAGAAACCATTTAATGTCTGTTCTATAAAACCTATTGTCATATATCGGGCACAAATCAGGACACAAATCAGTTTCCTAGGCAGCAGCTTAGTAGCATACTGAGGAATTCTAGATAGAAAGACTTAATAATAGTACCCTAGCTGGGATCCGGTATGTTAGGTCCTGGATCCCTGGACTTTTCCACTACACCCAGTAGTAGCGTGTGCAACCACTAGGCGAAAGATAGTTATAGCGGGTTGGTACTGATATTTTTTTATACCAATATAAAAATACTATTTTTAATTCTATAAAAATAGAAGAAAGGATTAAACACTTACTTGCGATTGAGGCTAAAGAGCCCAAAGGCAAAAGAACTAAAATGAAGAAAGCCCAGCTTTTGTTATCCATCTTCGGAACGAGTGACTGTACTGATGATTGCTTACCAAACCCAGGGTTTTATACTAAATGAAAGACCATTAAAAGCCCATAATACAATATTCGTGAGTAATTAATTTAATAAAAGAAATATATTTATGGAATATTTTTTTACATTTATTGTAATCGTGATCCATTTCTATAGATAGATAACAGTTTTCACTGTAAATTATAATGCCTAAGTTATCGTCGTTTTCCTTTAGTTTCTAGTTTTTTATAGTTTCAAGGGCTATGTCATAGATAACGCATACGTTACACGCGCCTTAGCAACTCGTATCGTTTCAAACGGGAAGCTAAACCGAAAAACAGTGACATGACATAAAATCTCTAATAAATTGATTCAGTGGACAAAACTTCATTAATTTCTTGTATGAAAATCTTGACACATTATATGTTTTATAAATATAACGAAAAAATAAACTATAGAAGACGAATATATAAATTATTAATATTATCCTCGTGGCTAGATAATAACAGCCGCACGGGTCGATCTTCTTAGTTAAGCAACGTTTGCCAAGATTGGTCTGTGGATGGGTGACCATTTTAACATACCGAGTTTCCTCCGTGCCTCGGAAAGCACGTTATGCCGTAGGTCCCGGCTGTCATTTGTAGATCTTTAGCAGTCGTTACGGATAGTCAAAAGCCAGTAAATCTGACCTCCAGTCTTGCCATGAGGTACCGTGTTACCCCAGTTAATGGGTTGTCGCTCCTCGTAAAATACTGGTATTCAGCTAAATCCGACTTGACTGGAAGCCGACCCCAATATAATTGAGAAATGGCTAGGTAGACGAGGTAGATGATGATTAATATTATCCTTGACAGTCCTTGGAAAACTATATCAAGTTTTGCGTGTCTCCAAATGAATATTAATTTAGTACATTAATTATGAACGTCGCTAAAATGTAAGATAGAGATAGCGTTAGACAGTTTTTAGCAATTGTGAATGTTCCTCCTTCCGTGAATCAGTATCTCAATCAGCTATTTATAATTACAAAATACAACTTACTAATTTTAGTCATTTGTTCCAATAAATAAATCATCAATCTCTCCTTTGGCCTCCCTCGGTCTCTCATTCTTTATATTCGCCACTCTTCATCGTCCCATGTTTCATCCCTATTCATCACAAACCCATAAAAACGTTTCTTTGAGCAGTTCTTTGTAGCTCTGGTAGCACTTTCTAACTTCGTTTGATACACCCCATTCTTATAACACCTACTTTATTAATTAGGGTCTCTCCAAGCATCAAATTTTTTTTGAGTTTGGCAGCTTTCAGTTGCCTTCTTTTTTGCTTCCTTCTAGATTAGAATGAGAAGGCGTGTACTTTTCTGACTAAAACCCTCATGTAATTTTTGCATTCCAGAGCCACAGCCACTCTTTTATTAATTACTAGCTTTAGCCCGCAGCTTCGGCCGCGTACATAAAATATAGTCTATGTCACTCAAGAATACAGCAGCTTTCTATTGGTGAAAAAAAATTAGTAATCGGTCCCGTACTTCCACAGATTACCTCATACAAACAAAAAAACAAACTTTACCTCTTTATTATAATATATATTATATAGTGTAGATTATATAGTAGGTATAGTTTAGATTAGGCATCGGCTCAAGTACCTCTTCAGTTTTGCTGACTCTTTTTGAGGCGCGCGTAGATCACTACGCAACATTGACTCGGGTTTAATCCTTACCTGACAGCAAGCTAACTATTGCTTATCGTCCGCAAGCCCATGCTTACAACGGTGGCTAAAAATCGCCTTACGACTCCTGACGCTGTGTCAGCTCACGGTTGCGGCTATCTCTTTCAATTGCATTATTACTTCACAAAAACTTTTTGCAAAAAAAATACAACCGACTTCAATTTAAAAAAAAAACCTTAGCGGGTGTTATTGTAATTGACGGAGTATTCGATGAACAAACATAAAAAAAAACATACAAACATAGTACCTCCTTCTTTTTGTGAAGTCGGTAAAAAGGAGGCGATTGCTAAAAATTATCTACCGCTCCCTTAGGATCTTGGCCTGAATCAGGACCAGACGCCGGAGGTCACTTCCAAAATTCATTACTCAAATAAAATCAAAACTTTATATTGACAAAAGATGAGCTCATTTAAGAAATTAAACTTTATCAGTAATGTCCTTTCTTTTCACTTCATTTATTTCTATAGTCGACCGCATCTTGCTAGAAATATTTAGACCTTGAGTTGGTGTAGCGTAATAGAGTTCCAAGCAAGAGAAAACATCTTTTTCGTAATCTAGTTTTATTATTATTGTACAGTAACGGAAACTTCTTATAGTATCCAGTCATTCGTAAAAGCCAGTATCAATAATAAAATTAGTTACAACGGCTAGTAGCTGTGCTGTCAATTACACCATCATCTTTAATAATAATAATATCCCACAACTTTTCCCACAACGCCATCTAGTCCCAAGCTAAGCAGAGCTTGTGTTATGGATACTAGGGAACTGATAAAAATACTTATATATGTCTAAATACATACTATTATAGATAAATTACCTACACCCAGACACAACAAAATAATAATCGTGCTCATCACACAAACATTTGTCCTGGGTGGGAATCGAACCCACGACCTCCGGCACAGCAGTCAGGGCCACTAACCACTAGATCAACAGGCAATAGTTAAATCATATACAGCCCCAAAGAGTAGGTTAGATTATCTTTTCTGTACGTCTCTGTTATAGCCCCAGGTCGTTGCATAGAAGTTTCATCTAAATAAACCCATTAGGCTTTTATTTCCGAAATAAAACGGCTCAATATAGGGTGCAAAATATGCAGTGAGACAATACCGTCTCAATATGCCTATTTTTCACGAAGTCTCTCGATATGAATGTAGACATCTTGCTTTTATGACGTTAAGCCAAAGAATAGATAAAACAGAAGGTTGACTTAATTTAGGTATTGATAGAATCTATCTTGGATTTTGTAAGGACCGATATGAAAGAAAAGGGAATTAGTGATAGTGTGACGGACGACAGGACAGAATAGAAGAAGAAAACATGTTGCGCCGACCCCAAGTACTGTAGGATAAGGACAGGAAGAAGAAGAAGAAGATAGAATCTATCTTGGCTAGTACGAAACTTTCGCATAAGACTTTACCTTCATATTAGCGGATGCATGTCCCTTAATGTAATTTAATAAGATATTGCAACTCTTACACAACGATGCGGGCTCCAGGACAAGTCTTGTCTATCATCAACAGCCATGACCATTCTGACAAGAGTGCCCGACCAAAAAGAAGAACTCAATGCTAAAAGTGTTTTAATCCCAAGTTTTTATCCCTTGCAGTCACCGGGTTCGATATTAAGTGAGCAATTTTTCTGTGGCACCTTTTAATTATCATTTTTTTTAAACTTGATTTTGGGTCCTAGACTTCCGGTCCTCGAAGTTCAAAATCTGCAACCTCTGCCTTCACTAAGAGTGCTTCTATTTAATCTTTAGAAGAAACACACGCTAGAGGCAACATTTACAATTATTATTGTGAAAACTTACAAGTGTGAGTTTTACATATGGGCTGGAGCTGCAAAATGCCACCTGGCAGCTTTGGACTCAGTGAAAAGGCGTGTCAAGAGGCTAATTGGAGATCTAGATTTGGTTAAGACCAATTTACAAAGCTTTGAGCACAGGCGTAGGGTAGCCAGCCTTTCGGTTTTCTAAAACCGACGTACGGCGAGTATTCACCCTTACGTTGTCGTAACCTCCACGGTCCGGACTAAGCATTTCGCTTCGTCGTTTATACCGCGTATATCGCGGGACTGGAACAATTTGCCTGCTGCGATTTTTCCGTCCGATTATAATTTAGGTGTCTTCAAGGTTAGAGTGAATAGGCTCTTAATAAGCTAATGCGCTTCACCATCAACGATTGCATCACTGCTTACCATACCACTAGTTTATAACAATAAAAAGAAAGAATAATTTGTGAAACTGCATTTGACTGAGACAGATCGTCATCGTTGTACCTATGAGCTCCTGTTTTCGATGTCCATACAGAGCTAACCTTCTTTACTATTTTGTTATAGATCTGAACTGATTTCAATATACGGACGAAGCCATTGCCAGTTCATGTTCAGTTTTCCACGATTTCACCGTCGTCGTATGCACACCGTTATTTTGTGAAATTTCCTTGCAAATATTCATACTTTGTTTAGTTTTATACTTACATCGAATTTCAGTACCTTGCATACTGAAGGTAAGGTAGGTGTCTGGATTTGTGTGGTATTGAAAATTTTTGTTACCTCTTTTGATGCTGAATTATTTTACTTAACTTTTTGTTATGTTGGTCTTATCTTGTTATTCAAATACGAGTAGGAACGTCAACGGCCTCTCTCTGTCAAATATTACTTGAAAGAGAAGTTGACAAAGAAAACGATTATTTTGCGGATCAATACCGGTTCTCACTACTCTCTTTAAAAAAGTCTTAGTTAAATCTAAGTGGAGAGACAACATTATTGCTTAGTCTGAATTAGCTAAGTATATTATTTAAGCAATAAGTACTTAAAACCTATTTTCATTATTGGCAACAGTTCCTCTTCTTCTTCTATTCACTACTACTCAAATACTTCTCACTACTATCACTGGATACAGAGATGAGCGGATTCGTAAATAAATTTATATTGAATAAAATCTTGTTTTGCTCACCTTACCTGATTAAATTTGACAACTATGACGTTATAACAGGGCCTAAGTAAATTTTATTCTTATTTGAATCACATAGTCATTCAAGTTTAGGAGCAGCATATTATCCACTCCTCGCTCCAAACTGCTACTAAAGAATTCCAGATGGAAATCCCTAATTACATTTGCAAACCTGGGAATCGAATCGGACGCTAGCGTTGCGAATTAATTTGATTTCCAGGTCAACAGCAGTGCTAGGCCAGCGAAAATTGGAAATTAGAAAGTAAAAAATGAAAAAAAAATTAAACAAGTTAGGGCTAAAATAATGTCTTACGGAGTGAAATTTTATTATTGTTTTTAGCTAAAATCTATGTAGCTACATATCTAATAAAATACAATCTAATAACAAGATATTATTGCAATAAATCAGTATATTATAAGCGACGTAGGTTAACACGTAGTTATGAAAGGTTGAAACCTGAGCCAGACACTTTTATTCAGAGTATGCGGTGCGAAGTAAATTAAAAAACTGGTAGGACAAGCTACAGATCTGAAAAAGGAATAAAAGCCATGAATCACACTTCATTTACAAATACAACGAGACATCGACGCACAAACGAATATTCGTACTTGATTTTGACCCCTCAGTGGTGATTTTTTTTTAACTCTATTTAACCTATCACATACCTACCCGCAAAACGAGACACAATAGTAAAACAATAACAGCGCGGTCTCATAGGACCGGTCGGAGATTCATGAACTAACCAGTTTAAATTAAAAGAGATCAATTTTTTTTTTAAATTAGGAAAAAGCCAACAAATTATTCCACTTTCACTTCCACTTTTAAAATGTTACTACTATTCATAGGGTAAACCAGGCATACATGCCGCAGTTGGTAACGTGCCCAAAAATTTTGTAAAACTATGAAACGCACTTAATATTAAATAAACTGTTCAACAATGCAAGTTAAACTTGCGCTGTATATTTTAAATCACCGTCATACTTATAAACTAACGGCCGCACTCAGGGACATACATTAACGTTAATCATCACTTAACTTCTAAACGATCTATTAAGAAATGGTCACATTGACAGTTTTACACAGTTTTTCAGTGAAGGTTTGACAATACTTAACTTGAATGGACATTAGGGACACTAATGAACCATTCGCTGGACTCTGAGTATGACCGTAAGCAGGTTAGCTTAAATAAACGTCAAATTTTAAATGCAACTCTTATTAATTTTGGACTCGCTAAAGACTGGGGCATGTATGCCTATACTGACGGTTTACCATACTTTAATCTTTACTTACTCCACTGAAAGCTTCTAAATTCATATTCAAATAACCTTTGGCACTAAACTCAAAAGGTTTCTGAACACGCATCAAGAATATTAACAACATCTTCTTCGTATCGGAATCAGCATACACCCAATCTGCGAAATATATGGCTTTCTCTAATTTATTACTCTGAAAACGACATAAACATATTATTATTGATGCTTTTACATAAAAGCTGTTTAGGCACATCTTATTCCAGCCCGAGTGGGCAGAAAATACAGTAATTTAAAATTTAGCATTATTGTAGATATAGTTTTTCAACCCAGAACCGATACATTGGCAAACCCAGAACCGAAATATCTGGCAAAAAATGATTATGAGACCCGACACCAAATGAAATGGGATAAGGCTAGGCAAAGAGAAAGAAGAGAGAGATCGTAGATATAGTTTTTAGTAAGAATATCAAAGCTAAATTTAGGGTAAAACTAATACGTAGTTTACATACGTGATCGCTGAGAAGTTGTCCCATAATACACTGAATAAATACTTCCAAGAGCAAAGAACAGAAGAAAGAAAAGTATCGCATCGATTTGTAGAGATCGTCAACCACCTAGAAAAAAAATAGTTATTAGCTCATTTGTAAACGCTTAGAGAACTGATAAAAAATATAAGAAAAGTATTACTGTTGCTGTAAAAGCTGTTAGGCATATAAATACAGATCCAAAGGCATATGTGAGAAACATTCCATCTCCCAAAACGTTATCTAGCTCTGATATGATTCTGGAAATAAAAGGAGTGTTTTATTATTTTTTTATCTGATTATAATTAACCAAAAACATACATCATAAATAGGATTTTCTTACTTGGCCAAATACTGGTGCTTACTAATAATAAACTTCAATTTGGTTTTAATCTTGTAATGAGTTTGCTCAGTCTCTTTACCTCCCTTGATTTTAACCACATCTTCTTCACTAATAAGCCCTTCCATGGTACTCCCGAGTATTTTCAATTCCATACAAATGTATCGAGTAAAAGAAATGTGAAGGATATTAATAAAGACAAAGATAAAAATGACGACCGTAGTCATGAAGCTTTCCCAGATGTATGCAGTGTTATACCACAGCTGCTTGTCAAAAGGGTACCAGCCATCGAATGGATACAAATACTGCTTTTCTTTACCAACAATATTATTCTGGTATACCATAATGAATCTTGGAAATAAATCAACAATCACTGTAAGTACAATAGCATAATAGAAATCAAATCTCACAAGAAACCTTGTAGTTTGCGTATACCGGTTTAAAATTAACTTGTGTTCTGCAGTATCAGCGATTGTTTCCCATAAGTCAAATCGAAAATGTTTAAATATTTCGTCGTACACTTCCTTATTTTTATGTATTTTTACGTATTTAACCAGTATCATCATACAGACTCCGGTATTGGGAGTAACGTTGATGACTTCGAACCAGTCAAAGTTGTTGATGCATATTAAGCAAAGGGTGGCGATTAACTGAGTCGTAACGAGGAAAAGGAGGCCATAAGTGAAGTAGAAACCATACGTAGACAATTTGGAGTGACTTTTGGAAAGATAAATGAAGAATTTGGCTCCGATGTTACTAATGAAATCCATTTCACCCAAAAAATCTTGTTTTAAATCATCGTACGTTTTGTATAATTTACTCATGATTATAAAAAAAATACTTCTGGGTCAGTAACCTTAACTTAGGTGCTTTCTTACCCGTTGCTTGAATAGAAATGAATTAAAGATATAATCTTCTAAATCAATACATTGAATGGCTGAGTTTACTCATACATTGTTACAGATCCCTTTATACTATACGATTATTTCAAAATAAGAAAATTTCTAAGCAAGTTGCATAAAGTTTGCTATAAAGTCGTAACGTGTAAATTTTTTTTAAAGTCAATCAAAATACAATAAATGACTAGTTGTTTCCTTAGATCAAAAGGTTCACATTTATGCTACCGCAAGTGCTTATTATGCAACTCTTAAATGATTATAGATTCAATGTAATGCAAATTGATCAAATAGCTTATCGGTAAACTAACCCGCACTTCTTGGAACTTTTATTAACGTATCAAATAACAAATACAGGTCAAATAAGTAATCCCTCTTTGAGGAACCGCTGAAAAGACAACATGGGGTCCTCACTGGATATGGCAAGGCCTGTACCAGGGCCCAGCATAAGATATCGCTGCAGCTGATTACCTCCACGAGGACACGGTGGTGGTCCGATTAAGCGGGGCACATCTTCACCGCATGCTCCACTGTGACCTCCGGGCGGTCCGCCTACAGTCGGTCCGAAATGGCATTAAAAGTCATTCAAAATCCCTCATCTGTGTTATTTCACTAACAAAACCAATTTCAAACCTGCTCCCCACATTTTAAAGTCCAATTTCCTTTCCACAGCTCTCTAATTTGATAATAGGTCAAGGAGCTTTCAAATGTAGCAATCTCTCATAATCCCTATTGTTCAAATCACAGGCGAACCCCACATCGTTGGGAGTCTTTGATGCATGCTTAATATGGATTAATTCGTCGAGTGT
This sequence comes from Mythimna separata, assembly GCA_030763345.1. Lineage (NCBI taxonomy): Eukaryota > Metazoa > Arthropoda > Insecta > Lepidoptera > Noctuidae > Mythimna > Mythimna separata. The sequence continues at coordinate 14,633,257 of CM061180.1, forward strand.
ATGACATATACGTGCATTACCATCAAGTACGTATACTTGATGCTAATGCCGTACAAGTATGGCTTTCTCCGGCTTTGCAATTCCCTTAGGTTATTTGCTGAACAAAATATTGCAATTTGATGAGCACTTCGAGTATTTGTTATTGGTGGAATTAATTTGCATTGTGAGTAGGAAGAAGTGGTGGTATTAGAGCGTTATCGTGTATTTTGGGAGTAGTTGTTAAAATGAAGATACGCAAATTATGTTATCATTCCGCTGCTTCAATTTCATATAGGACCACACGAGATTATGGCCTATGGCCTATATTTCAAGTTACTTTGAAGGACCTCCACTCAGTTCTGTTACCCTGACAATGGAAAAAAAACCCTCAATCGAGGTCAATAAACAATAAGCAGTTATTACCAATTTTATGACTTCAAATAGAAGATATGATGCGGTAATCTTACAGTTTTCTTAGGGTGCGTCCACACTGAATGCGCGGTGACTGGAGCCTAGGCGGGCGCGGTGAGCGGGGGCGTGCGGTGGCCACAGTGACGCGCGAGTTCTTGTAGCTGTTCGACGTATATCACCGAACTGATCGACCGAACTGTTTTGATATCACCGCTACCCGCGCATTAGGTCGCTTGTTGACTAGGCCCGTAGTGCGGCCATAACGCGCGGATAGGAACGTTGGAAAACTACGCGCGCTAACTCGCTCATGACTGTCGCGCTAGGCTCCCTCCTTAGTCACTGCACTATGGACGCAAAGGGGCGTTTCATATGTTTGATATTTCGCACCCGTCATCGCAACCGCGTTAGGCTTGTAGTGTGGACCCGGCCTTAGACTCTTTGTCTCGCACCAAGAATTACTCCTGTATTGTGGACGCACGCATCATTTTAAGTGTCTTGTGTACATACAAATCAGACCCGGAAGAATTGTCTGTGAGTCATACAAGCTATACACAACTTTATTTTTTGTGAGCAGTGATATGAGAGAAAAGTTAGTCCATGACGGTTAACAGAATAGAATAGAAGAAAAATATATTGCTTCCACCCCAAATAACATCACACATAGACGTATAGGACAGTCGTAAGTTCCGTAACTAGGCAAAAGGTATCAATAGCACGTAACTACAAAACTCATCTACATAACATAAACGACTTAGCTGTCATCCTTTGTGTCTTCCCCAAACATTGAGCTGACAAAATATGACATCATTACGGTCGAATCGAGGACCGAATGTTCATTCAAATTGAGAATCCAAAAACGCATTCATCTTTAAATTGTGTTCATTTGCGGAATGCGTTCAGAATCTTTATAAATGCGAACTTACACGCTTTGCGATCATCTTCAAAAACGACCAGTATAACAAGAGCTTCCCTTCCTCCCGTATTTCTAAAAGAATGGGAAGAAAAGGGCTCTTGAAACGAATTTGCGAGGGCCATTTGATATCGGTTCTGTAATACATGCGGGTCGTACAGAGCCCTTTACGTGTATTCTTATTCACACGCAATGGGCTACGTTTTCATATCTCAGATGAAAATATCTTTAGAGTTGTTTATACCACTTTTTATTTTATTTAGATACTGAAAACTTTGGCGTAGACGCTGTGTATTTAATACAACATTAACGCCAAATAGGGAGCCTAGACTATGGCACATAAATAAGAAATTAAAATTTTAAACTTATCTTTGAGTACTTACGATTGAAAAAAGTAGTTAATCAAAAGTATACGGTGTGAAACTGAATACCGTATAGAAATAAGTAGTATTGATTTCCAATATTTCCATGATTGGTGAACCACATGACCACGACTATTCTATGACTAATTAGTCTACAAGCAAGAAAAAAGAGAAAAAGAATTAAGTGCAGATTAGGATGAGCCACTTAAATTCGAAGGAGACCACAGGATTGGAGTGAGCAAATGTTAGCCCGTGTCAGCCACTTTACGATAGGTTTCTTTGCCTAGGTGCATATAGAAATTATTGGCTTATCTTAAGATCATGATTTGCACATTATCAACTGGAAATTCGATATTGTATAGAATACCTAAACAAAATATAGAGTTGAGAATACATTAAATGTGTTTTTGTTGTTTTACTTAACTTTCATATCGTTCCAAAGAATATAATTTAGATTGCTGGTAAGATATGTGCTAAATCAAATAAATCTGTTATTATACCTTACCTTCAGAAATACCTCTAATTCATAAACACAACAAACAGTGGAATAAAAGCCAAAACCACATCTTACACACATATTGTCACCGGTATTAACATCTCTACAACACTCCCCTTTTTCCATCAAAATGAAGAAATCACAAGGAATAATAAGGCGTTGCGATGGTTATGAGATAGATATGTTCCACCTTTCAGCCCTTCACAATGGGTCTTCTTGAACGCTTTATTTGAACCGGTAAAGGTCTCACACGTCAAATTTCACATCCTGAATAGATCTCCCCTTACCACGGAACCCGGAATCTTTATAAATAGTTTTGTGAAGACGGTGTTTAATTTAATGGAAATCCGGATCTCAGAAGTTGGATGGCGTGAAGTCAAGGGATTGTGCGCAGTTCCTGAATTCGTGTTTGATTTAATTACTACGTATTTCATTACGGTTGAATGTGGAGGATTTGATTGAATGTGGAGTTGGATATTGGTTTTCTTAAATAGTGTGAGTGAGGACCATCTGCTGGAGTTGTATTATAAGATACAGCATACAGGCGCAATTGTAAATACAACATAGCATGCCCTTGTTTATAAAATTTTTAGATATATAATTCAAAAAAATATTTAAAAAGAATTTAAAATCTATTTAGAATGGCGTCTATTTTATGGTTAAAAATATTTTTTTGTATAATAAATAATTTAAATTTAATTTCGTAATTTCTATTATAGTTAGTAACTTGGGTATAACTAGTAGGCTCCGCGGGGCTTCTGTTTCTAGGAGGTTACAAAAAAAAAAACTTCTAAACTAAGTTATCCGCGTCGAGGTGCTTTAATATTCCCACCTAGCTGAGCCTAATCTGACTGAAAAATTATGGATACCGACGTAAAACTTTAAACGGACGTTTTGAGAAAAGCTGACAATATAGTAGGTGGCTAGTCGGCAGATTATTCAACCATTATACCGACTAGTTGTTTAGTCACTCAACTGATTAGTAGCATCAAGAGGTATGTTACTACCTCTTGATGCTACTAATTTTATTACCTACTACATAAGTTTGCAAAAACTTATGTAGTAGATATAAAATTACTATAATAGATCTCTACAAATGCTTACACGAACTATTGTAAAAACAGAAGAAGAAAACAAAATACAGTGTAAATAAAACACATATTTATTTTCTTTCATGCTGAACAGCTATCAACGTTAACATCAGCATCAAAAGTATTTATTTTTATAGCAAACAGTTTCTCTTGCTACAGTCGCCAATTAGTTCTTTCAAACAACATACTGCGAGCGGTTCTTTACATTTTTCACGAGCACAAAATTACAGTAGAACAAAATGTAAACAAGAACTCTTAACTGTATAAGTGGCTCGAACTATCAGGCTGCTTTTACACCTGAGATGTGCGAGATAGCTTAGCGAAGCGAGGATGTGTATCGGCGCTGTGAAAGTCATTGTTTCCATCAAAGCTAGCGGAAGGGTGATCGGGTGTTAGTGCCATTATAAATTGTTGTTGTAATGTGTTAATTAATCATTTATTATTTTATCTTGTACACATCTTTCGATCGTTTGTATGTGCAAATATCTAGTTTCACAAGAATTTCTCGACCATTAGAGCTCTAAGTCATACTAAGAAAATTAAGTGATGTTTATTGATGCATAACTTCCTAGCGCACAGCCTAGCTACCTCGCTCAATGCTAGTAGAACATCACCCTAAGGCTCTTATTTTGAGCTTCAACGAACGATAAGTATGCACATTGTACTAATTAAAATAGTCTCTAACGAAGACCGGAGTATTAAACAAAGTACACTTTTACAATATATAAAGTTGCTAAATTAGTATCTACCATCTTTTTAAGAGCTACTTGAATATTTTTGTCGAGTAAGATTTCTCCATATTTAATGAGCCCGTTATTTCTGAGCGTCTGTCTGTCGTCTGATCTTGTCATCTAATGGAAATAAAATATCCAAGACTTCTGAATAAGTCTAACAATATGTCCTGTTTTATTATTTACCTGAGATCTTGACTGGTAAAAATAGGGGGATTTAGACGTCTGCGTTTTTAAAAAGGTAGAGAAAACTAATGTCGTTTACGAAAATGATATCCTTTGTAAAGATATTTTTGTAGTTTTTACAAGAAAGGAAAATAAACAAACCTAAAATCAAAGCATATTAGTGGAACTTTCTCATATAAAATAAAAGTCACGGCTCGTACCTACTAGTTCATAGTCCACAGAAAAAAGTTCAACTTAAAACCCAAACAAAATCGTAAACAGATTACCGTGTATTACCATAGTTGAGCAATATTATAGGTTCATCCACCTCCAGGCCAGTCTGGGGCAATTCGTTACTGTAATGTGAGCAATCTGTCGTTCGCGGGGCAATATAACTCAGACCACGTTATAAGCGCCCTGTTCGCTATAATGGCGATTTTGTTAGCTTCTTTATTGTTATTGTGATAGAAATAGTTTTTTTAGCAGTCGACAGGGAAGATATGGATTGACGCGATCAATTTGGAGGAGTTATGGGGCTATATTTTGTATGGGATGAGCCAGACTGTAAATTAGAAGCGGAAAAAACACGAACAGGAAAGATTGTGATTTTTCATAACGTTTTTTATAAATAAGGAAATGTGTAATAATTTAGAATCAAACGAACTTACCTTGTGATGTTCGATGTTTGCCGACAGGGTGAGGGAGTTAGGAGAAACAGTCAATAAAAATCTTATTTTATTAATTCATGTATTATTTTAAAGATCTTTAATCGTGATTAGGACAGGATTATCATCGCATCACTGCTACATGTAGGCTAATTATCGTCAGTAAAGACTGTAAGTCTAAGAACTAATTTAAAATCATTGACGTTAAAACTATCTTGCTAGGTATCTTTAAGTCAAGAGTGAATAGGTTACTTCTAGGCAAGCGTGCTTCATCGTCGTCCACATCATGGCTTATCATGAAGTGAGATAATGGTCAAACGCGAACTTATCGATAATTTTTGTTTTGGTGCTACATGGCACCACCACTGAATCCAGCCTTTTTCCAAATCTGTTTGTTTTGGTTTCCAGTCAAACCAGACGCATCTACGAGTAGATACTCGTATCAGTATTATTACAAAACCCAGACAAATGACGAACAATTCATAATTAAAGTTGAGTATTATTTTCCCGAAATCTGTTATATCACGTCCAAATTGCTTTTATCGAAAAACGTAATAATAAAAATTATAAAAGTTTTATATAACTTAGTATATCAATATATGGCGCGAGTGCGACCCCTTCTTATACCACCCTGCATACTTTCAACCCCTAAAAATGATTTAACCTTGACTCACATGCACCCCACACTTTTACAAATTTTGACCATCAAAGTTATGAAAATATTGTCTGTTGTTTGTGTCAGTTATGTAATGAGTAATTTCTGAAAGAGCACTACTCGAATCAACTAAGAAATCTATACTAAAACCAGGTAGAATCACTATCTAATTTTAGTATAGATTTCTTAGTTTGTAAGGGCCATAAAATTAAGTTAACCTACAAACCTAAATTTTATGTCCCCCCAAACTTCACCAATACGACAACGTAAAGTGCAATAAAACAACCATAATAGTTTAAACCATCAATAAACGAAACTACCGTACAATAACTACATAGACATTCATCCCATACGAGTATCATAAGTTCGAAACATAACTACATAGTCATTCCTCCTACATCATAAGTTCGAAACTGCTTAATTCGCACCTCGTCCGTTCAATATATCCACGAGGCAAACTAAGGGAAAATTGTAAAATTGAGATCGTTACTCATATAACGTTGCACACAAGGACCTTATTAAACTTTAAAGGTCTGGCCCATTATTCATGAGTAGGATACGTTATACCGTCGCAGGATACGGTAGGATATGGCAGGATACCGCCACAGTTGATTTCCCCCACACGTAATAGTCGCAATAAATTTGGTAAACTTTATTGGCTATTAAAATAAATAATGAAATTGTTCGTGGTTCGCATTTTGCACGTAAGTACGTCAGCAATTAAAGTGTTATGTTGTTAGAATGTTCACGATTCTTTTTATTTTAGTTTTATTGTAGAATATTGTATGTAGTTGCATTTATGTAAGTATATTGTACAGTATGTTGATAAATTAAAATTACTAAGTTTCCTACAAACTTACTCAACATCAACTTACTACTTAGTTTCTGCCAGTGGTTTTGCTTCTCAGGATAAAAAGTAATTTTTAAGCTATTTCAGAACATGATGACATGATTTGTCATGGGACTAGCCCATGACAAATATAGTCTAAATCTATATAGCCGTTTGTGCGAGACACATAAATATTGTTCATGCATTTATGCAAACAATCTTTAGTCTGTATGATATCAGTGTCCATAAAGTTGGAAACCAAGATGGTTAACATTTTCAACGTCACATTTAATTCGCTGGCCATTCGCCTAAATTTGGTTTTGTTTCACTTTAAAAATAGTTACCAATTGAATGGAAAGGGCTTACTATATTTAAAGAGAAACAATGTCTTTCAATAAAACAATGCATAGAACATATTTTAGGCAAACAACAATATACAGCATTCCCTATGAAATTATCCCTCACAGAAACTCGCCTGTTTATTACAGAATCAAAACATCACCGAATACCAACTAAATAACAAAGGAGACTCAATAAAGAAACTATTCCATGAATGAAGTCAAAAAGGTAATATAATAATTAATAGCTTATGTCCACTAGCCTACGTCCAGCTTATGCGCAGTACAAAATACTCAGTATAACAACTACAAACAAACATCCAAATCGACGAAATTTATTTAGTAAGACATGGCCACTAGACGGCTTTGAAAAACGGGTTTTTGTAGACACTGACAACTAGAAAAAGGCGCTCACAGATCTCAGACCTCACATCTTCGGATTTTTTACTTTGGGGTTATCTAATGAGAAGGGTGTACACCAGTAATCCATCAATCAAAACTGAATTGAAAGAAAACATTAGACAAGAAATTAACAACATTATTTTCTAAACAACTTCTGAGGCGCGTTTTCATGAATGTTAGAAATCGCTTTGAAGAGTACTAGAGCCGGGAAGGACAACATCTAAGTAAAGTTCTTTTCGAAAAGTAATTTTCTCTTGGTTACAGCTTATTTTTTAATTTGTTATGCAACTATTTTTTGAGGCACCCCTGTAAGGTGCTGGAGCTATTTTGACGCGATCAGAAATGCAATGGATTTATTGGATCGAAAATAAATAAATGTCTAACACTTCACCGTTCCTTTACAATTTGTACAGAGCACTTTGTCTTTATTTGACTAAGAGCAGCATAATAATTTCACAAAATCAGCCCAGTTGACATACTGTTTCATACTCCTACAGTGGCCATAGTACGAGATGCGGTCACCGGTAGAATTTATAGAGGAATTATTATTGAAAAGCTCCCTTGGTTTTGGACAAATTGTCGGGCGTTGCGAAGCGACGGCGACCATCGTGTGGGGACACAGGGTTTATTGTTTACCGTCGTAGTTATGATATTGGTACCTATAGGGTAACGTATAATGTTGGCGAGGGTATCTCATTTAGAAGATTTTAATTTAGTGGTTTGAAATTGTGTATGATGTTGAAAGTTTTGCTTAGTTATCACTATAAATTCTGTCTTCTTTATTATGGAAATAATCGCTCTAAAAGTAAAAAACAATGTGTCCCCTATTGTGTGTAAAAACAATGGTTCAAAAGTTAGAGCCTCCTCTAACTTTTGCCATAAGTTTAGAAAATATGAAAAAAATTTGGAAAGTAGAGTTCTATAAGAACTTTCTAGGAAAATTATTTTGAACTTGATGGGACGAACAGTTTTTGAATAGTTGGGGACACTTATTGTGACGGACGGGAAACTACGGAACCCTACACTGAGCGTGGCCCGACACGCTCTTGGCCGGTTTTTTTTTATGGATAGTATCACGCTACTACTTCACCACTATCTCACAAGATGGTAAGCGATGATGTGGCCGACGATGGAGTATACTTATCAAGAAGTACTCATATTCACTCTGGACATACTCGTAAAGACCCCAAAGTCAAGTAATCACAGTCACAATCTTCAGTTACCAACAAATTCACTCATATTTCCACTCTACATTTTACTTCTATTTATATTCTAGCTATTTTCAGCTCAATCTAGAAACAAAACTGTTGTGCTGTTGTAACATTATTTGATTTCAAAGCAACAGAAAGCTTACAGAGCGCTTATAAGATACTGTCATGTTCCGTGAAAGGAACGTTTTGCTTTGTGTCTGCTCTCGTTGCACGGGCGGGGAACGTGATGATTTAATGTTTTTTCCTGAACATAGCGAGAATGTAAGTAAGCAAAAGATAGAAGTAAATACGGAGAAATACTTATGTCATATTTTTGTTATGTTTACTGAAATTCTGCTATTGTTTCCTTATAGCTACAACTTCGGGTTATTAATGTTTGAATCCCCGACCGGTCCTATGAGACCGCCCTGTTATTGTTTTACTTTTGTGTCTCGTTTCGCAGGTATGTGATAGATTAAGTCAAGAGTGGTTACTTTTAAGCAAACTGTCGTCGACCACATCATCGCTTACCAACAGGTAAGATGACAGTCAACGATGGAGCACGCTTGCCTAGAAATAATCTAATCACTTTTGTCTTAAAGAACCTCTAAGATGTAGCTATCAGGAAATACAGGTCTGCATATCAGAACTTCACAATACAGTTACTGGGCCATACGATACTTCTCGGAAAGGCTGATGGTCAGACTTTTTGGTACTATAAATATTTAGACTACGGACTATAATTCTACTCCTTAGCTGTAAGTACGCACCTATAAAATCATATCCGAAATGTTTTATATCCTTCATTATAACGATGGCACATCATCACACGTCTTGATGTCCGGAACGAGCTTGTCAGAATGGAATTGTGCAACCCATGTTGTGTTTATTTATAGGTTATACTTACTTCAACCTGTGTGGTTTGAAAGTCATTTATCCCGAGAGAAGGTCTTGCCCATGTGCCAAGATCGTATCATTCAAAACCATTCGAACCTGGTATTAAAGGTACCTATTTTCTATTCATCAGTATTGTCCAAAGAGGGCATCAATTCCTCCCCTAATCATTTACATAAACAAGTTTCTATCTACTGTCCATCAAACTTTCAATTAGATAAAAGATGAGCACCGTACACCCCAACATCATTATAAATCATACATATTCGGTATACCTGCTACAATGTTCACCCTAGTCAATGTTCCGAGGGAACAATAATGTGTGGTCATTCTCCTTTGGACGAAATTCAATAAATTCGGACAGATAGGGTGGCCATCAACTGGAAACTTTTGAATCGCCGACAGCGGCCAAGCAACCATACAATAAGGTACGGTCTTTTGTCCGCAAAATTGCCTTATTTCGTGGTGTACGTAATAAGGGTTTTCTGGAACTATCAATTGGAAATTGTAATTGAGTCTCTTTGTAGTCTTTTCATGTCGTCTGCATACTATCTACGAGTACTTTCTGATTTACTTTCTGCTTTGTTTGTCTCAACAAACTATTTTCTGATAAGATAAAGTATCCATTTATTTTGATGAAATCTACCTAGTTATATATTTGTTGGTTATTGGATATTGTAGACGGAGAAGGTTATGTAAATTTGATGCGATTGGAATATTTATTGGGTACATCGAATTTGTAATTAGATATCTTCATCTTGTTGAGTCGGTCCTCTGGGAAATCGTATCGAGTCGGAGACATCGTGGTTGTGCATGAATTAGGAACGATAAGCTGGTATCTTGATTTACTTGTTAACTAGCAAAGCTCGTGAATATGTGATCAAAGGTGAGTAGCTTTTGTTGTGGATTATTTTGGTAGTTCATGGTACGGTCCGGTCAGTTTTGTGATCCGAGAATTTGCATAATTTTGACTCTGTTTTACAAAATCTTTTAGTTAACAGACTGGTTTGGTGGATTAGCGTATTTGCTAGGAATACAGCAGTTTGTATTTACGATATTAGGCTACGGGTTTTTTCGAAAAAGTTTGTACTGGCTTGGATCGCTAAGGGCTACTAAAGGAATACGGCGGGATTTCAGTCAATGAAGTTTGACACTCCTTCTTGCTTTCACACTTTATTTTTGACGGACCAACATTATGACTATTAAAAGTGCTTGTAAATGGTCTATCGCAAATAAGTGCTCTTAATTTTGACTTGTCTTTGCTCTACTCAAAGCTAGAAAAGTTATTTGACGATTTATTACCCTCACAAAAACGTATTCTAAATATTTGTACCTATAAAAATGTTGTACTGATTTTATATTACACTCTCGTGCCAGAATACGGACACTGCATCACTGGTCAAACAAAGTTGATGCCAATTAATTTGAACAGGTGCAAGTCCTGGACTTACCCTTCATATGAAAAACACAATCACCATATTTACCTATACATCTATCCAAGTTATCCATATATGATGATACTTCATACTTGATACAAAAGCTATCAAAAGAGCAACTCGCCAATTAGTGTAACTACAAAATATGTATATTAATTGGGTAAGGGTGAGTTCGGCCTAATTAGGAGAGGTACTACAGTGGAGTTTATTGTTACTGACCGTATGGTACACACGGGCAAAAATACATAGTGGCTAGTTTGTTAGTCTTTTATGAAGGCTTGAGTTTGGGAAAGTTTTTCGTTGTTGACTTCAATTAATAATATTTAAATGTAGTTTTTCAATTATCTTGTTTTATACAAAGGAAAGAAAACATCCGACCGAATTTCAATCACGGGGGCAACTCTCAACTGAGATTAGACGAATAGGTACGTATGAGAAAGTAAACCAGTGAGCTAAGATGGCAATGTGACATGTCCGGGGTGAGATCAGGAACGGGACCACCGTGCTCTAAGTGGTACGGTGATATCTGTGGGTGATATCATACCACCAATTATACCCTGTCATTTTTGACCTGAGAATCGAACCTAAGACCCCACGCTCAACAGTCGCACTTGTGAATACGAGACTAACAATTCAGTTATAAAATAATATACATAATAGCATCATAAAAGTTAAATACGTAGAATGAGATCGTAAACCTTTTTGAAACGAATAATTTTTTAGATACTTTTTTATCACTACAATTATTTCATTTACAGTGTTTTTTTTTATTAATAGTAAAAATGATTGTTTCTAATATTGATTTTAAAAAAACAAGCAGTTATCAAACACATAAAATTAAGTGACAAGCAAAGATAAATCAGTGCGCTTCTCCATTAACGATTGCATCACTGTTTGCCATAAGGCGGGACAGCAGTCAAGCACCGATTTAAATATTATTAAAAAAACATAAATGTAGTAACCAAATAAACTTTAGAACAATAGCCTAACCAAACTATGTGTCCGTGTGTATCAAACAGACAAATTGCGAAACGAGCATCAGCGAGTTGGTCCAAGTGGCCGGACAGTCGTCAGGGATTTAGAGCTGATATAATCTGAGATGAGAGGGACGGCGCTGAGGGAATGACGCCACGCCCGACAGATGAGTATGAGGAGGGATTGTCGATCATTTGGTTTGCGTTACCGTGGGATAGTTTAATTAGGTGGATGATTATTATTTTATGTAATGTTTACTAAGAGCAGGCATATGTTTAACAGTGGACAATTTTCGCCTGAAATGATGATGATTACACCTATAACGTAATAGTTAGACATTAATTTTACAATATCAAAAGTAAACACCTAGTCAAAAGAAATAAAATACACCACAACAAAATAGGTATTGTTTGGTGACATTTAAAATCCTAAGTTTGAGTTCGTAGCAAATTTAAATTTCCTCTTTATTTCAACAGCGTTCAAAATCTAAGACACACAAAATTTGTCGTTTTGCAAGACAATCAATTCTTGCAAATGTTGTCGAGTGAAAAGCGTTTGCTATTCCTGACTAATACTCAAAATGTATCATTTTATTCGCGCTTTGTATGGTACAATTGTTTTTTATTTGTTTCCAGAACTACAACTTAGACTAACTACCTAAGCATAAACAACAAGAAACTAAAATCAGTCAACAAAATGACCTTCCATTTACATTTCCACAAGATAACGTTAAGACAGCTCCATAAATAAAACCGAATTCTTGCAAAACGACGAAGCTTACTACAAATTGTCGTCGCGTGAAAAACGGTTTGTGGTTCCTGGCTAATCTTTATTCAGGCACGGTCAATCCGACACAACACCGACTATTTTTCACAACCGCCTCGTTTGTTCAGATATTCGTAAATATTTCAAGCTTTATTACCAACATCAACATAATGTTATGGGGTGAAATTTTACAAAACGGAAACAAAAGATATAAAGCAAAAACGTGGTGTTGTATCTTTTTCTGTATTAATGCTGTATACGATGGTTTGTTATGATTTTCTTTGCGTGCGGGATGCGAATTGGTTTTGAGAATGATGCAGTGCTATGAATTGTTGAGTGTGTTTCCTCTCCTAGAGAGGAGGCCTGAGTCAAAGCAGTGGGAACATTATAAGGCCGATAATGCTAAAAAAAATGTGTTTCCAGTAAGGCTATTCGTCTTCAATAGCCATAGGTTATTTTAACATTCTAAGGGCTTTCGGCATTATAAAATTACTTTAAAATATTAGAATCTTTGATCATTTAAACTCTTATCAAAGAATTAAATATTGTGTTGTGTGTAAATCAAGCTTCTATCCACAACTAAAGCGCGTATTTTCTACAAATAATGAAATATAATATACAGTTTAAAAGAATTAAATATATTAGACTTTTATTTAAAAAAAAACGAACAATTTATTTTTAGTTCACATTTTTCATTCCAGCCTGTAAGTTTTATTTATTATCATTCTCAATTCTAAAAATAAAAAATTGAAGCACTATCCATTTACTACAAAAAAAAAAGTAAACAGACTACCAAATCGTTTTTAAAGTGCACTAGCAAAGTGAAAAAGATACCTATGCGATAAAAATGCACGTGTAATCTAAAACAAATTGCTGCAAGTGTAAATGGAGCGTGGTGCATTACTGCGTCGCTGGCGGGATGAACAAGTCCAAATTGTTCCGATAGGACACCTGCGGACTAGTGATGTGCTCAGCTGTACTCTGCGGATTATAGTTTTTTTTTTTGTATTGAATGCACAAATGTACGTTTTCTGTGTTGTTTTTCCCTTGTGGTAGTTGAGATATTACCACTTGAATAAGTCAAGAATGGTACTCGTGATATTTCTGTAATGATTTGAGTTAATCGATTCCTTTTTAGGTGGCTGTTGCGATGATGCTTATTGCAACATTTAATCGAAGAAATTTTGATTGTATGAGAATCCCAATTTATTAATGACTGTTTCGAAAATTTTCTGTTTGGGTGACGTGACGTAGGCATCTATGTAACAACTTCGCGGTGCTCACAAAATGCTATACCTACGCATCCTATAAAAACACACATTTTAAAAGCTTCACCAAATATGCTCTCTCGAAAACTTAACAGAAAGCTTCGGGAAAGTTTAAAACAGTTACCGTAGACCTAGCACGCAAAGAGTAACTGAAAGAACATTGGTGGATTTAGTCAATAAGTCTGACATTCTCTCTCAGTCTCCACCGTGAGTGGTATTCACCTCAAAAACATCATTCTAGAACATATAGTGCCACAAGGTACAAGGCGAATTTCACTAAACTCAAGTTAACAATAGTAACAGTGTTATTTCAGCACTGCAAAATCTCTGCACTGTCACCGTATTAAATTTGAAAGCATGCTCGGGACATGTCTAGGCGACATCCTCGACTACCCACTATACAGCCTTAAAAACAAAAGAGTAGTATCTCAAAAAACTCGAAATTTCAGTTGATTTTGCTGCGCTGCTAACATTTTGCGGCAATAGTCTGTTCGAAAAACGCGAAACCTTATTGGCATCAATGACTTTTTTATAAGTGCTTAAAAAAAACTTTTTGCAGTTGCTAAATAATTATCATTAATTATTATCACATTCGTAAAGTGATAATTCCTATTTAATTGTAATAATTTTGTAAACAGGTTGTTAATAAAAAATACTTTACATTATTTTCTAGCTGACTACCCTGAAAAGAAACACCGAAACAAACTCAGTATTAGTCAGTTATAGATGAAAATAATGACATAGATACACTGTACTGCAGGTGCTGGTGAAGGACTTTACATACTTTTCATTAAATTTTCTTGTCAAAAACCGCGGACAGAAGCTAGTTTTAAAAACTTATTCTTCTTCCTGTGCTTGTCCCGTGTGGCGTCGACGCAATATGTTTAGTTATAAATAAATATACATTACATATTTTTCATTTGATAAGACGTACCTTTTATTTTTAATTTTGAAAGAGGTGCCTGTTTTCCCAAAATTTATTTAGATTGAGTTGCTGCCTTCTGGCTTCCGATGTTAGTATAGCTTTATAAATAAATGATCGTCCCGTCCCTTGCATTGTCTATGTTCTTCTAAATTGCATCGGAAAGATTGAACGAAAAACCTTTCCTCAAATATTTTAGAGAAAATGGGCATTACGTTCTTTAATGGACGTTTAAGTGGAAAAGGTTTTATAATGTCAGTCTGGGTTTTGGAACAAGTTTTAATCTTAATTCTGTGATGTACACAAAAACATAATATAGCGATACCTACTGACAGTTCAGCTACAAAGGTGAACTTAACTTAGCAATGAGTTTTCTACCAGCCAACCTGTAAGTTATATGAGGGGAGTTCATAGAACTCGTTCCATAATTGTTCCATCATCGGACCACCAAGCGTAAAAAAAACGATTTTTTTACCACAATAGTATATTTCATTACAAGTGCGGAAAGCCTGTCATTGCAAAGAGTTTCGACAAATGTTAACCCGAGCCGAGGCGCAGCCGAAGGTGAGGGTTGACAGTCGGAACAAGTTCCAATGACGGTTCCGCACGTGTACTGAACTACTATTTTTAATACAGTTGCGAAAAAATTAAGCAATTTAATAAAATAATAAAAACACAATAAATTCAACTAACTAATCAAGATGGCGCCAACCGTCAAAGAATATAAACAGAGGTTTTTTTTGTTTTCTTCACCCATTCTAGATAGGCAAAGGGAACCCAGCCCATACAGCCAAGTCTTCAGTAGATTTTTTTTTATAGATATGAAATGAAAATGCAACTTAATGAGATGAAATAAAATGAAACCTAACCTTTGATTGATTGAATCAAATAATTAAATCTGATATTGAAACAAATTAGTAGCTTCTTTTTAGAAATATTTAAAAAAGTTTTTATGATTCATCATAAAAACTTTTTTTAGTAGAAACTTCATGGTTGGTTTTTTCTTTTTGATAGACATTATTTTGACAGTTGGGAAAGAAAAAGCACGAGTTCGGGAATGGTAAAGAAAAAGCACGAGTGTGTAATAGCCCACTTTCCGAACGCTATACCTCCCTGCAATACGCCACTTTTTGAGCAACTGTATTAAAAATGATTTTTCCCGCTTTGGGTGGAGCATGAGAATATATCAGACTTTTACTGAATAAAACCCACCCTTGTTCTTCAGTCGCCCTTTCCATTCCAGGTCCACGATGATTCTTTCGAATAGGCCGGCAGCCCTTGACGTTAGATTTGTATTAAAAGTTGTTAATGTAACTAAGATTCTAGCAGTAAAAAAATTCCTTCACCTTACAATATATTGCTAACGCCCTCAAAGTGGACCGATGACCTGGTGAGGGTTGCGGGAATCTAAAGGATGCGAGTCGCACAAGACTAGTCGTTGTGGTGACGCTTGGCGGTCCTATGTCCAGCAAACATAGAATAGAATAAACTTTATTGTACACTAAAAGAAGTAATAAATTAAGTGGAAACTTCTCTCATCTATGTGTAATAGTACATTCATAGGTTAGTGACAGACTTACTAGATGGCGCTAGTAGTTACTTTAAGCAGAGGTGTAACCGAAATAATTGACTTTATTTTGATACAAAAAATAGGAAACTACAATTTTAAAACAATTTTATTCTCAAAAAAATTATATAAATGGCAGCATTATGCAGTTTTTCAACCAAAAACTTCACAGTTAATTCGTGGGGTGTTTCAAACGATCCCTAAACATATTTTTTGTTACAAACAACAGCTCTTAATTGTACTTCCCTACATCACATAACTTAGACACCCACTGGTTCTCGTAAACCCGAAACGAATTATGTTTAAAAATAAACACAAGAGACTGAACGGTTAGCGTAATGGAAATAACCGTAAACATAGAACCACAAGCCAGGCTTGGCAAGACCCTTACCCCCGGGCAAGAATTCACGCGGGTCAGACCAAATTAGACATTATTGAGTCAGTTATTTAATACCACAGGGTACACGTGCATTTTTGGGTTATTATTATTATTATTGGGGGCTACATAAGCCTCGTAATCCAATGAACTCTCATTACCCCGCGTTTTGGGTAAATCTTTATTTGCTTTCGGTTCTGCTCAAGCCTCTTGTTACTCTTAATAGCACGCCACTGATAGACGTTTTTGCTTCAAACGGAACGTAACGTAATTATTAAAAATTGCCTTTATTTACAGGGAAATGGTTTTTTATTAGAATACATTTTTCAAAGCGTAGTTAATTTTGCGGAAAATTTTCGTTGTGCGTTTGTTTTTATTGCTTGTTTCATCTTAATGTTTTATAGGAGGTTGTGTTTACATGTTTCATTTAATTTAAAGTGATCCACTTTGGGGCGGATTTTTTGGAACATTCGTAAATGAATCTTTTTTTCAAAATATCTCATAAAAATCACCCCAAAGATAGGATAGAATATCTATTTTTTTTTAATAAAGTAATTAAATTATACGTTAGGTTGGAGTGAACCGATGACCTGGTATGGGTTGCGGGAATCCAATGGATGCGAGAGACAGGACCGTTCATTGTGGTGACACTTGGGGAGGCAATTATGTCCAACAGTTGACGTCTTTCGGATGAAACGATGACGATGAATAAAATTACCAAATTATTTATAACCGTCGTCAAAACGACGTAGCTACTTTAAAATGTGCTTGATATTTAACGGAAAAAGATAAGTTATAATTCAATAAACGAGAAAAGAGGCAATTTAAACTAAGATATACACGCCGCCGCGCCGTCAGAAAAAGCAGACATTATTACTATATTTTTCTATCTAGATAAGTTGCTAATTAATTTTTCAAACTGATATACACAACTATAGTGTATATCGCCGTTCTCATTACGCGAATCCAGGTTTTTTACCAAAGCCCAATTCCCTTCAAAGATAAATTCATTTTAAAAATTAAAAGTCTAATTTAAACCAGTTAATGGACAGGGAAGCGCAACATTTTCTCTCGCATAGACTGCGCTAAAGACTGAAATAAAATTGAACTTTAGACGTTAAAGCCCGACTGAAGGGGGTGAAGGGGGTCCGAGGGGGATGAAGAGACCCTGCCCGCTAACCATCGTGTTTATGACTTCTATAGGGAAATACAATGCGATGTACCCACTAGATGGGTGAAACTTTTATCCCACACATGTACGGGACATTAGGTATATTTTTCATATTTTTACCGATGAGTTTTTTATGTTTATGTCGTCGTAAAGTTTCTAGTCGTTTAGTTTGCAACAGTGTTCGCTCCTGTTTACGTTGTGTGTATGAAATTTTCAGTGTTACGACCACTGAGCGAGTATTTATTACTGAGGCATGATACTCTGTTGATAACGCCCCTTAATGGTGAGTTTTCTCCATTTCTTATATCTGTTTTATGTTGTGATAATGTACGTAGTTTGTAGTTTATTTCAGAAACTATTCCATAAAATGTCTTGAATTTGAAAAATGAATGTCTGCTGTACATAAGCTTCTTCGCTTTCTCTGTTATACTGCTCCAAAAATTTATTAAGTCTTTCTAAGAGTGTCGGAAATGACAACAGATGTGACAAAGCTTCCTAAAAGTTATAACAAAACAAATGAATAAACCCACAATACACCACATTGTTTTCAATGCCGTCTCAAATGAAAACCACAAAATAATTACTCCTCAAAACTTTGTCACTAGATTTCGATTTCACCCCACACAATACTCAAACGACATACACTCCCAAGGGAGTTCTATTGACACGAGTACCGCCATGATGGCACTTGGCAACAAACACGATTTTAATCAATACATCAAACAAAACTTAGCCACTACCAATAATAATTAAAAGCGAATCATTATATGGAATATTTGTAGAGGACCAAAGGGATGTTTGGCCGCGGGCGAAACGGCTATTGCATAAGTAAGACATAGTTGGACGTAGGGTTGTCTCTCTACGGAGTTGTCTTACGTATTCTCCTGCTAGTTACAAAAATCACAGTCTTTTTTGACACACTAGCAACGTTTTACTAAATGCTTTTGAAATAGTCTAGAATCCTTATGATTTTATAAATTAATTACTTTGTCATATCTAAATATGTGTAAAATGTGTCCACTAACTCGAGGTAAGGGTATCGCTCAGAGTGTTTTTTAATTGGTTGATTGGAAAACATCGAAATATGGTCAAGATTTTTTTACACCTTTCTTGAAATTCCTCATAAGTCAGTATTAATTTATTAGCTGTTCTTTGATACTGATGAATCTTACGCATAAGTATAAGATTACACGTCGTCGATAATTTCCATAACTTATACTGGACAGCCCTGACCAATAATCCTATGCCCTCATGTAATCCTGGTCCGCAAGATGATGATTGCGTCCCATTTTAGTTTACAAAAGGTAATCCTTTAAGAGGAACTATTGGGGAATTTTGATAGTAGTTAGTGTTTACGATGTAAATTCTACTGTAATATCATAAACCTCCCTGATTGGTACCTTCGAACTTTGAAAGGGATGAAGAGTTTGCATTCTGAAGATTATTACGCAGATGTAACTTAATGCGTGGAGGAACTATGTTTGAAGTTAGACCTTATCTAAATCTACCTTTGGTTATTATGTGAAATGTTTTGCGCCCCTTATTGAGATGGAGATATTTCCTAATGTTCTGATATAAGGCCACCATCTATGTAATTTCCCTTTCTTGACTTACGTGGAATTTATTTGTTTAATGAATAAATATTATTGGTTTTAGATAGGCCTCTATTATCACATTCATCAGTTCAGACGATAGTTTCGGTCGAGCCGAATATTCGAACCCTAATTGGCCGAAACCAGGTTTTTGGCCAAAACTGAGTGTAACCGAACGAATCTTCGGTCAATCTCTACTATTTATTGCCAAAAATGTTAATAATCGACCTTATAATGTCTTATATGACGTAATCAATCACGCAGGTCTAGTGCAGTTCGATAATTGTCTCCAAATGTCTCATTTTTGGTTCTCGGACATGCCACTTTCCTCACGATGTTTTTCTTCACCGTTTTGACAGTAGTAGCGATGAAATAAATTAGGTACATAAAATAATGCAGTACCTGGCTGAGTTTGAACCCGCGATCTACCACTTATAAGTTAGAGCAGTTACCACTGGGCTACCACAGCTTTCATCCAAAATTTCACCAACAAACATACTCGTATTTCTACGAGTACCTTTTCTTAGTTTTACAAAGCAACACAAAAAAGAACATCAGAAAAACAAAAAAAAACCTCGCACCACCAATTGCGTGGAACCTCTTGGCTTTCATACAACCCTCATCAAAAAGCGTTATATTATCAAAACGCACATTGTTTAAGGCTACGGTCAGGGTAACAAGCTTACGCGTTTACTACAGTTTAGTGATGTGACAAACGCGTCGTGACTCGTGACGAAGCTAATTCGCTAGTGAACGATCATCTATTATTCCATCCTGAAGAAATACGTTCACTACCTACTGGACATAGGCCTCCCCCAAGTTTCGCAACAACGACCGTATCTGTGTGTCTAACATCCATTTTATTCCCGCGACCATCACCAGATTATCTGTCCATATTTGTACGTTTTGTATTCCGGTACGCAGTCGCCACTCCAGGTCTTTTCGGCCAGATCCACCATTTGTTTTGCCACTGCAACTTAGTTCTTTAGGCTGTATCGATAACTTTAGAAACACGCTAGAAGATCAAATTTTGTATTGGACTCGCACTTGCAACGTTTTTATTCAATTTAACTCATAATATTATCTCAGTAAAATTTGTGTTAAAAGTTTAGAGTAACTATAAATATTTTTGATAGACTGCCCTGTCAAAACGAACGTTTTTATATATACGCTAACCGCCAAAACGCGCCCTCTACCGCTACCGCGCCCGCTTCTGCCACCACTCATTCACTCTGACCACCGCCTGAGAGTACGAACGAGTATCTGTTTCTGCTAGCTCATGTTTTCGACGCCATTATTCGTACGTCTCTTGACGAATAAAAGAGCATTTCACAGAACGTTTCGTATGCTGAAAGGGTGGTTCACAAAAGCCTTTTTAAAATACTTTTGGCAGGCATGTGCATAATCAACCCCCCTGCTGTTCTTAATAAATGCGAGTACCTGTTCTGAGTAATTATTTGGACCCTTGTTTTCTTTATTAGGTTGTTCAAATGCATGGTTTTGTATTAATTGTTTGAATTTTGTTTTGTTTTTGTAATCTAAACTAACATGGTGAAAAATTTTAGTACATTTTATTGACGGGATGTTTTCTAATGAAATTCGCTAATTTAGTAGATACATCATAATGTAAAATTAGTGTAGTTTCTATTCCAAGTGTTTACCTAACTGAACAGTATGTGGATTCATTGAAACAGGCGCGATCTTAGTAAAAATCGAACGGAGTTATTATATTCTAGTATTGACTACCTCACAGAAACTTGCCGAGAAGGCAGAATTGACATTTTTGCTGCCAAGTATAAAATCAAAGATCTGTTTACCTGTTCAAGCGTGAAAAAGTAAAAAACATACAGCAAAAGTTTTTAACCACTGCATATTTTTTTTTTGGTGGCAAGTATTAGAACACAAATCGACTTCAAGGTTAAGTAACGCTTGCCAAGGTTGGTTTGTGGATGAGTGACCATCTTAACATACCTAACGAGTTTCCTCCGTGCCTCGGAAAGCACGCTAAGCCGTAGGTCCCGGCTGTCATTTACAGTCGTTACGGATAGTCAGAAGCCAGTAAATCTGACTCCAGTCTTGCCATGAAGTACACTGTTATCCCAGTTATTGGGTTGTGGAGGTCTGGTAGGCAGCCTATGCTTTCCGAGGCACGGAGGAAACTCGTTATGTTAAGATGGTCACCCAACCACAGACCAACCTTGGCAAGCGTTGCTTAACTTTGAAGATCGATCTGTGTTCTATTACTTACACTGAGCCACCAAAAAAAAATTACGCAGTGGTTAAAAACTTTTCCTGTATACTCATGCACTCACAAACTTATGCCTTTATAATATTAATGTGATTAAGTGTGACAGCATACTACTTTTAAATGCGATTTTAAAAAGACGATATCTAGTTAAGATTTTTATTTCATAAAGCACAAGATATAAAATAAAACCCAGCCTCAATTTCACCAGAAAACATCCGCGAAACCGTCAAAGAAGATTATTTTTCTCCACAAACTACTTTGAAAACCGATATCAACAAAATATTCTTCCATCCTTCGGGAGCCAGCCAAAGTTAATGTAAACAAAACGTAATAGTATCAGGTCTACAATATTTCGATAAACAGGAAGGTACTTTACATGGCTGGAGTAGGAAGAGCGAGATAATATCCCAAGGGAGCGACTGCAATTTCACTGCCATCTTGCAACTATATAGTATATAAACATGGAAGTATTACAGCTGAGGGATAAAAAACTTGTATTATTGGCTGCTAGTTTTATTAAAATAAATATAATGTTCAGTTTTTCTTGTAAAAAATTCTAGCTTCTGACAGCGGCTGCGTTTGCGTAAAAGTAGCAAATATAGCGGTGTGTGTGTCAGTGATAAAGTAGCATTCTACTGGTGAAAGAATTTTTAAAACCGGTAGAGTAGTATTAAGTTCAATAATATAAATATTTTTCTTTATAATGTTATTATTAGTACAAACTGTATAATTTAAAAATCTTGAGGAGCTCGTGGCTAGATAATAACAGCCGCACAGGTCGATCTTCAAGGTTAAGCAACGCTTGCCTAGGTTGGTCTGTGGATGGATGACCATCTTAACATAACGAGTTTCCTCCGTGCCTCGGAAAGCACGTTAAGCCGTTGGTCCCAGCTGTCATTTGGAGATCTTTGGCAGTCGTTACGGATAGTCAGAAGCCAGTAAATCTGACTCCAGTCTTGCCATGAAGTACCGTGTTACCCCAGTTAATGGGTTGTGGAGGTCTGGTAGGCAGCCGCTCCTCGTAAAATACTGGTATTCAGCTAAATCCGGCTTGGCTGGAAGCCGACCCCAATATAGTTGGGAAAAGGCTAGGCAGATGATGATGATGATGATGTATAATTTAAAAATCTTTTTTCAGTACTCACGTAATTAAAAAAGATTTTTAAATTATTTTTCAAATACTTAGTTATAGAGCTTACTTACGTAACATTAAAAAGATTTAAAGTGTGTTAGATGTTACTCTTATTTTGATTAGGTAAAATAAAATTATAATTATCTAAAACTCTGAAAAAATAGAATATAAATTAATGTAATATTAATTTAATAACTTAGATATAAAAAGCCTTACAAGATGAAAATATAATATTATTTACATTTTATTTTAAAACAGTCTTAACATAAAGCCATTTAAGTGAAACTCTATACTAATTAAAATACTCCATTAAAGAAAGTACGTACTGATTTACTGCAGAGAGCCTCTTAATTAAGAAAAAGTATAAAATAACATACCGGTACATTCACCTTAGGTACTGATAGAGGTTGTTGCAGTGTAGACGTTCTTATTTTTTAGATAAATAAACCGGAATGGCATAGCTTGAAATGATGATGACAATCACCAATATCATCTAAAAACTAAAACTAGTGCACCTAACTATCAACGATTGCATCACTGCTTACCATCAGTGGGATTGCAGTCAAGCATTAGTTTATGATACATAAAAAGAAAATCTTGAAAACATTGGCTTCCTCAAGCTACGTTATAATGATAAATTCTAAATTTTCTTCCTGTAGAAAATCCTCGGGTTTCTCCATCAGATCTATAGTCTACTTAGTCATCATACCGCGTCTTACAGTATGTGGAAAATTTGCATTAGGTCAACTAATCTAAAAGACCACTAAAAATAACTAACTCTTGATTCTGTCCGAAAATATGCCCAACCAAAATCCCAAGCAAAAAATCAGTGACTAAATTTGAGTAACACAAATTATGCTACAATCCGTACGTCTGGCCACTCCCTCAATAATAAAGCACAGTGCACAAGCCCCAGACACCACTTACAACAGTTTACGGTAAATAGCGCCATAACAATTTAATGCTATCTCGGATAGCTCGAATATGTGCTTATAGCAATACCTTAGAAACTCACAAGCTGGATAAAAGACAATAAAGGTATCTCTATCTCGTATGAGCTTCTTGATTTTATTAGAAAGTACTTGTCAAAATTTATTTCATATTTATTTATTACCAGCTTCTACTAGCGTCTTCGCCTATGTCTTAGTAGAAAATTGTCCCAAGGGAACTTTCTCATATTTAAGAATACTATGAAGAATATTGTCATATCATACTTACACAATTACGTAGGAATGGAATAATCCGTCCTGAAGTATTTAGTTTTAAACAGTAGCTTTCAAAATATCTTGTTTCTTAAAAACGGATAATTTTCATTTTATCTGTAAAATATGACTTGGCGTTGACTTAAGTTCCTGTGTTCCCTAGATGGGGCAGAGGTCGTCCATAATGCACCGCCATCTCGTTTACTCTTGTATCTTTAAAATACAGGCATATTTTATATTGCATAAAAAAAACCTTTCGATGTCACAAAAGCAAATTAACAATAAAAACAACGACACATGCTAAATGACAATTCGAAATCCAAATACTCAATAACAGTCGGTATTACGCTAACACACCGTACCAACCAGTGAACCAAAACAACGGAACATTTGTACAATGTACAGTCAACGTCATCTGCACCTCATCAAAATATCACATTACAGAATCACAAATTCATTCCGGGCCGCCAATTATCCGTGAGCGTTCATTTTCCGACTCATTCCCCGGTGTAATGATCACGTGGTGATTTTGACAGTTGCCCCGGCTTTGCTCGCTGTCATTTATGTTGACGTTTTAGGGCAGCGAATGTTCGTTTGAGACTCGTGTGTTTTAGAGTTATTTTAATCATCCGTTTTTCAACCACTGTAGGCCTGGGTAGACGGCGAGTAATGGGCAGCCCGCCGTCTGGCCATCCGGAAATGTCTGGATTCCGGATTCACGGGCGTCTCAAGATGTCAGCAAAACCGTAGGGCAGGGTCGCAGCCTACTGGAGCCCTGGAACACAAAGCAAAGAAGGGACATAAAAGTGGATTTAAAACTCTGACACGACCTCCCACTCTGCCCAAAAGCGGGAGAAGTTGTTAAATGATTTCCTACCTAAATAAAATGAACCGAAAACCAGATATATAAATTAGTAACTCGATAGTCTTTATTGCTTTCTGAGTGTGAATTCTAGAATGAAATGTGAGAAAGAATGGGCTAAATCCAATGGCCAATAGACATATGATATCTTAAAGAAGATTTTATGTTTCATATTAAAGTATACAACACTCTAACAAATAACTTAGATACCAACCTTCCACCAACTCAACAAGATTTTTCCTCTAATTCTTGAGCTCGCGCAGTGAAACCACCCCTCAAGGCACGAACCGGGATCCAAATGCAAATGTCAGTCGTTAACATGCATGGCGTGAAGTCGGCCGTCTAATTAGGAAAACTACTTTGACAAGGACTGGAGATATCATTTTGCGAAATGGCTATGAAAATTTCTAGATATTACCTCTTAGAGTGAGTGTTTATGTCGAGCCATTTGTTGTAATATTGCGGGTTAAATTCTGATGACTCGATTATTTGTACCCTTTAGGTGGTGTTAGAACGTGATAATATTAGGGATTATTCACGTACCCTTTGTATGTTGTAGTAGGTCTGTCTTAGCTTAGAAACATAATCCCACTTGTAGCATCTGTAAATCTGTAATAACCATTTTATAACCGACCAAATTTCGGCCTCAGCGGTTAATCTCAACAGAGATTTGCCGGGCACGCAGGAGACGAGTACTCAAGTGTGTGCACAAACACAGGTGCACTCTCTATTCCTTTATTCTCACAGTCCGATGGGAAAGCAATCCGATTCGACCGGAGAGAGATTAGGCGCAGGACCAACGGTTATTGGTGCTTTCCGGAACGTATCACATTACCTACATCCAAACTTTAGGCGTAATATCGTTATAGAGTAATATCCAATGGAAATACCCAATAGTGTTTATTGCCTGACCTGGAATTAGAACCCAAAACCTCGCGCTCAGCAGTCCTGCCACCATTTTATATTTTGCAACATGCCAAGGATGTCTTGTTTGTAACAATTATACAACATCAATCATCATCATCATCTGCCTAGCCTTTTCCCAACTATATTGGGGTCGGCTGACTGGAAGTCACGCCGGATTTAGCTGAATACCAGTATTTTACGCGGAGCGGCTGCCTACCAGACCTCCACAACCCATTAACTGGGATAACACGGTACTTCATGGCAAGACTGGAGTCAGATTTACTGGCTTCTGACTATCCGTAACGACTGCCAAAGATCTTCAAATGACAGCCGAGACCAACGGCTTAACGTGCTTTCCGAGGCACGGAGGAAACTCGTTATGTTAAGATGGTCACCCATCCACAGACCAACCTAGGCAAGCGTTGCTTAACCTTGAAGATCGATCTGTGCGGCTCTTATTATCTAGCCACGAGCTCCTCCAATCAACATCAATATTAGAAACTAAAACCTTGTAGCAGTTTAAAAACCAATCAATCGTCTCAGAAAACATTAAAAAGATTAGTTTCTATAAAACCATTTGTAACACGTCTCTACAACGTACAACGAACAGTCACTAAAAAGATCCATCTCCAAAACCCACGATCCGAACCTGTTTCTACTTTAAAACTTTCGCGAAGGTCGTTGTAAATTCTAAAAGATTGAAACTTAGTAAAAATATATATATCTAGTTTAGAATTTATTGGAGTGGCAGTTAAGGGACGCAGTTAAATTAGTTCTTGAAGCTTCTGGAATCGACGGAGCAAGTTGAAGTTTTAACCCCCCTACTCCCACCACAGCATCCCCCCATTCACAAGCGAAGCGGGCATACATTATAAGTTTACCAGCAAAATATAAACATACGGTAGGAAAAAGGATATTTTAAAGTTTTCTATTTTAAATGAAACTGTGGGCTGTATATCATAGAAGTTTTGTTTGTAACTGTTATTGTTCGTGAATTGTGGCCACGTTGTAAGTGATGTGGTGACTGCTGGGTTTTCTAAGTTTTGTCTGCGAAACTCTGCAGTCACTTTTTGTGGGTGTATTCATTTCTTTTCATTGCTTTCGGTTTTATTTATTTATTTACGTCACACCTAACATAACTGTTTTGGATTCGTTGACTTATGTACCGAACCAGCGTCAGGTAACTACCTGACGCTGGTTTTTAACCGAACCCAGTCCAGTTCAGCTACCAAACAGTTGTTTGGTAGCTGAACTGGACCTAATTGGCGCAGCAGTAATGTATATACAATGTAGAAGAAAAATATATATATCTCTCAATCAATTCCGTCATACGATTGGTGTGCCAATTAAACGTGTGTTCTTTTTTCTTTTGATTTTAGTTTAATCAAATTTGATGTGATTACAGATCCCTTGTATCTAGAAATAAATTACACAAATTGTACGCAATTACAGCAACTAACTTTCGTTTGACAATCACACATGTTTTTTTCGTAATTTCAGTTTTTATCGACTTAACTAATTTAGAGTCGACGCTGCATGTCTTCTTCAGTCAAAAAGTGTGGAATCGTACTTCATCCATTCTGTTGCATAAATGAAATACCTACTCGATACTCGTAGTAAAATATTAATACCTAACCAATTTAACAATGTGAAAAACTTTTGTTTTGTGCGGAACACTTTCTTTTTCTAAAATAATAATAGCCAAGTTACTCATTATAACATGAGTTATCTACCAGCGCAAGTTCCGTCATAATCGGTCCAACCGTTTCGGACATTATCTTGAAATGCCCGACGATACATTTAGTAAAAAATTAAACATATTGCAAACAAATAATAATAAAAAAAAACTGAGACACTGAAAACATTCCATACATAAAACCATATTTACATTATTTTTCACGGGAACAAGCACAGGAACAGGCGACTGAAGCGGCAATAAGGAGGATGTCCACTATACTGCATATAAAAGCAGCACTAACTTGCCTATTTGTTTGACTATTCACCTTTATTTAATCATATTTTGGAGTCATTACCCGAACAACATTGTCCCATCAAATTCCAAGCGTCTAAAACCCTTGAAAATTCGATTTCTCGTCAAAGACGCCATCATATTGGCAATTTCGCGAATTTATTAGTTTTCACAGCGGTACAATTGCTCTTGAACTAACATACTACGTATCCGAACTATGTTCGAGTAATTGACTTTCCTCTCCGATGTATTATAAGCGGCAATAGCTAATCTACATTCTCAAATATACCTCAGCAATACTTGGTAAGCCGACCAGTTTTATTGACCCCTAAGCGAGTTCAATGTTTTGTTAAGCTTACGTGTTATTTCCTTACAGTTCTGTTTCTAGGGGTCTAGTGAATATGGTTGGGTGTCTAGTGTGGTGCTCGTCTGTCAGTGTGAGTAATTAAGTTACGCAGTATAAATGAAGGGTCTCATGCTATCTAGAACAGGTAATTAGTTTATGCGTCAATTGAGCCCCTCATTGTAATTTGTACTTGCGAAGGAAATGGAAATTTTATAAGCTAGGAGGTATTTTTATATTTTAATCTTGTTATGAATGTTGTTTACGGACGTGACTTGACGTGAGTTTTTGCTGTCGGATTTTTTAATTACGTAGATAGTTTTTTACTCTTTTGTGTATTCTTCAGTAACTACAATTTTAGTTGATCATTTGTTTCATGCAAGTGCAGTATGCTCAAACAACCGCCGAGATCCTGACCTCGATTTTCAGCCAGAATAAGCATGGGCTTGCGGACGACGCATTGGGTAGCTCGTCGTCCGGCCGTTCGGTAACCGTCCGGACCGAGTCTGAGTCATCGACGGCACGTATTGTTTTAGGTGCGCCTTAACGTTTGAATCCCCGACTGGTCCTATGAGACCGCGCTGTTATTGTTTTACTATTGTGTCTCGTTTCGCGGGTATCTGAGTAATTAAAGGATGTCAGTAAAGCCGTTGGTGCCCAGAAGGGCCGAAACCTACTGGGGCCATAAGTTTCTGCCTTAAAGCGGAAGAAGTCATTGAATAATTTTCCACATAAAAAAACGGCAATAGCTTTACCGTCCTTTTTTGCGGTCAAAAATATTTTTACTTATAACATTTTTAATTCAATCAGAGATAGTGTATCTTTGTCTAAGCTATTCAAGGTTTATGGAAGAGTAATCATTAACATTGGTATTCCCTTCATCACCATAATAATTATCATCTCGACGACATTTCAGTGGACACAATTCTAGCTCATATTTTAATAGAAAATTTATTTTTGTCACCCATTCATATCCCCCTCTCAAAAACGGACATGTACAACAAAACGCTTCATATTTAAAACATAAATCGCCCTGACAGCGTGCCCGAAAGTGGCTTTTCAATATAACGCACATGGTCGACCCTTTTACCAATTATTATAATTAACTATAAGAGGAAGTGACCTCTTGGGCTTTAAGGGACGTAACTTTGTAATGCGGCGGCCATTTTGTGAGATTGATGGTAACAAGACATTGGACTTAAGTCAATATTGCGTTGTTGAGAAGTTTGAGAGCCTTGTTTGTGCCGTTAAGGGGTAGTTATTAAGTGAAGGATTGTTTGAAAGAGTTAATGTGGCTTTGGAACATAAAGATACACTGATAGAACAGGTTGTAGTTAGTAAAACTCTGGTCTCTATCTGGAGTAATTTGATGATTATCTACGCAACAAAAGAACAATTTTTAACGTTATTTATTTTCTCTGTCATTCATTAAAAGTCACACACGATTTTAGTGTGATGTTGATCAAGTCGTGTCTACGTCTTGCTTTTTTGTACAAATTCTAGTTTACTCAATAGCTTACAAGCCAGCCTCTTTCATTTTTATTTTCACAAGATAATTCATTACACTAACAAAGTTATAAAATCTCCGATGCAGTAAAAATGCAAATAATAATAAAACCTTAACATAAAAATTAGCCGTAACAGCGAATTCGAATACAGAGCGAAAACTTTCGCAAAGTTGGCACAACTTCTTGATCATTATTTCTCATGTTGGCAGACGAGAAAATATTCGCAGGATGAACTTGGTTCATTATAGTTTTTATTTTCTCTTTTATTATGTTGAATGTGATTGAGTCTAAACAAGAGGAATGAGTGAATGAATGCTGAGTGAACGAAGTCGAACAACCACGAATAAAACAGTTTTCCGATCAATGTTGGTTATGTTTACTGCTTAAGTGGAAAACTTGAGATTGGCGAAGCTGAAATCGCTTTCTGTTAAATGTTGGTCTAGACGGGTTATTAAAAATTGATTCTTCATAGATTTTTTGGTAAATATATTGGTTTTTGTTTGTATTTGCATAGTATTAACATTTGTTTATCTTTAGATCTATTTAATCTTAGCACGCATAATTTTATATCTTATTTGCTTTTACTGAAAAATTTTTCGACGAATTGCTTATTTCCAAACTTTAATAGGGTGAATAAAATCTTTTTTATTCGCTACACGATTTTCTAACTTTGTATGTTTAAAAAAAATTATAGACATTATATTTTGAATTTTATTTAAATGACTTGTTAAAACTTGGGCGTAAGTTTAAAAACGTGTTTCAAGTCTATCGAAGAAGTTTTTATTTTAAAAGTTAAAGAAACTTAAAAGTGTGGGACCATGAGGATTTTTTATCGTTCGACTTTTATACCTCTGAGGGTCGGAGTGACCGTGAATGCAGAAACAATGTATTCAAAAATAACGATTAAGTAAGAAACGCGACCTTTACGTATAATATATTAGAATAAATAGCCCCATTAATGTTTTAAGAGCTACAAGAATAAACTATTTGTCTAGTTACATAGCTTTATATTTCACATTTAGTATTTATCGAGCCATTAAATCACCGATTTATGGTGATGCAAAAACAGTACAGACATTTATTAAAATAGTTACGAGAGCACTTTGCGAGCGAGATCACAAAAACATATTAATTTAACTTCTCACATAAATATTGTCATTGTCTTCTAATCCAATTTACGTTATTACATAATCACTTCAAACTTATGTAACTAGTCTATTCATTTCTGTTTTTTGTCACACACGCCCTTACATTTCTAGTTCAGTATCGCAATAAGAGATGGCGCTAGTCGTCACGGTTGAAGCTAATCTTGGGGGAAAGTAGAAAATTATTGAGGGTGGTATTTCTCATGCAATTGACTATATTGTGTTTAGATGATTCATTGCGTATGATATGAATAATAAAAATAATTTTATGAATAAATGTCTTTAGTGCGAAGTAAATTGATACCTTTTAAAAACAAAATCCCACGCTTGTAATAGGTACATGAACGATTAATTATAGGTATTCTACAGGATACCAAAATTTCACATGTTATAATATGAGAAACCTATAACCACAAAAATTATTTCCTTGTTATATAAAGATTTAATAGTATTTTTTCATTTAAACTACATGTAAAGTATAGACGGACTTAAAGTTATTCGATAGATATCGCTGTCAGTAAAAGAATTGTGTATCTTTTTTAGTGCACAATAATTATTATATTCTATTTAGTACTGAATAAAATAAAATAGAGGATTACCGTGTACCTATAGACACAACACCGGAACACAAAATAATGCTGCAATATCGGCATTTTATAAATATTTAAAATGTTTTGAAACTTTTTAAAACCTATTATTATAAATTTAACCTACGACTTATGAGTAAATCATAAATCTAATAATATATGTGGAATTCTAATAGTAACCACAAGTATAATGTATTCTCAAACCTTTACACAAACGTAAAACAATAGAGCCACTCTAAAATGAACGCAAATAAAATACGAGTAAAACAATCAATTGCTAAAAACAAATAGACTTAACAATCATAATCAAAAGTGATTTAATTATTAACTCACAATCTTAATAATAGGAATATTAATTACTTCAAAACGAAGTTCAAGTCATCGTCTAAAGGTGGGTACTGACCGGGGTTACGGGGCGTAATGTAACGTGCTACACAGCGAGCATTCGTGCAGTCAGTACAGTACGGCCGTTATCATTCGTTTAAAAAAATAAATGAAAGAAATGAAATGAAATGCGCCAAAATTCGCAGAGCCTAACTTCAGACTCGCCAACTTATAACGGCTGTACTGTACGACGTGTTACGGGGAAACCATGCGAGCAGCGAGCCGGTCGTTGCTGGCTTTTAGTGCTCCACCCGGCTGTCGGTTTTTGACGAATTCTTTGACCAGTACAGAGTTTTGACGATCATGTTACACCGATTTTAGAACACAGCATATTTTGCTCGATACGTTACAAACAAAAATGTTTTTATTTTACATAGGCCTACATGGGCACTTATAAAAAGTCGAAGCTATCGTCTATCCTTTATATCCTGAGACTAAATTGACACAGATAATGTCAAACTTACTATAGGAATTGTATCAGTTCTTTTGTGTTGTAATGTCAATTTAGTCTCAGGATATAAAAAACAGACGGTAGTGCACGCTCGATGCGAATGTTACGTTACACCGCGTAACGTTAGTCAGTGCCCACCTTTTAGAGGTCAAGTCTTGTGGTCGGAGCAATTATTATAATGAAATACATTAGTTAAGGAGAAGGGTTGAGAACTCCTTTGTCTTATACTCTCGTTAATATGTATTTATGGGGACATTCCAGGTTATTTATGGCGCTTTTTGGCATTTTCGGGGGAAAATATTGGGTTGGTGATCTTAATGTGAGTGATTAAGATGTTGAGGAGTGATAATCGAGTGGGGAATTAATAGTTCGAGGTGATGGTAGAAAACGTGAGAAGGGTTTAAAGATGGATTTTATCTTATTGCTTTTTATTTTCTGTATTAGCAACTCTTCAGGCATTATTATGATGAAGCTTTTGGTCATGGAGTTCTCCTGATTTTGGGCGGAGCGGGATGACGTGTCAGAATTTTACTGACTAAAACGTTAAGCTCGAATCGACTAAAGGAATAAAAAACACACAACTACCACCGTTGTAAATGTTAATTGTTATTTAATGAGTATAATTACAAATAAAACAGTTGTCTTTTGTATTATTAACGTCGCCTTGATAAAGTTTTCTCTTTTGTGTATAAGTCGTTTTATTTTTAATGTTCAATAGAAAATCTCTTATACCAGTGCATCCGTGAGAATAAACTGATGTTAAATGAAACCGCTGCAATGAAATGTTCGAGAAAAGATAGTTTTTAATTTCAACTTCATGACGCTTGTATGCAAATAAAAGCAAGGTTTATTATATAGACGAAAATTCGTTCCGTACTTTGGCAGCCATTTGTTTAACCCAGAAACTTTTGTAAACAATTCAGAATGAAAAAGTAAAAATCTACTAAACTTACATTTATTTATTTCTACGTGCTTAATTTTAAAAGAACGTATCGAAAAATCAAAGGGACAATTCGATTTGTCGTCCCTTTTCGTCAACCTTTAGCGAATAAACAATGCGAATGGGATTTTAGTTCGAAAACTGTGTATGGTAACATATGCAGTGCAGGTATGCCTTGGGTCTAACGAAGACTGTTCGTACGAAGAATACTTGATGTCACTAAGGATTTTTAGTTTGTTTTTTGGACCGAAGATGCGCTCCGAGCAACAGTGTTTGAATTTACAATGGTCTTTTTTTGGGGTTTGTAGTTGTTTTGTGTAATGTGAACAGAACAGTAAGTAAACAGTTATTTACTACAAGCCAAGGCTTTGCTATCGGTGAAAGTGATGAACTTGAAAACTAATTTTCATTTGTTTTTTTTTTTATATTAAAAGCTTTTAAAAAAATCTTTATTGAGTGCCCACCTGGCAGAAACATTTTCTTCATAAAAATTTGAATTTTTTGAGTGAAGTTCTATGGCTGATTTAATTATTCGCAAATAGATTCTAAGTAAATATTGTTATGTAAAATTGGTGTTGTTTTGTATCTCAAGTGTTCACTTGAGACAATGTATGAAATCATTGAAAGAGGTACGATTTCAGTAAAACGAAGCTGAGAATTTTATTGAAGGTTGTTATGTAGACAACCCTATGCCTGCTGTTTTTTCTTCTTTAGCGAGGTTTACCAAGAAGAACCAAAATATGTCTGTCGGGCAAAAATAGTTTGTAATAAAAATGACGTATTGTTTAATTCAATGGGTTAGACTGTGCGTTGTTTATCTTTTGTTGGTGATTAATTTAAAATATTATTTCTGGAATAATTTCGATACCGATCAGCAGAAATATAGTAAAACATCATACATTTTTAATCAAAAAGTCATTTTACTTCTAACCTCTCATATTGCCGACTAATCCAAAACTTTGATGCAAGAACAATACAAAATGTCTTCCCAAGAACAAAGTACTAAGGATTATTTGAACTGCATTAACGGTCATAAATATTAAACGCAGCTAACAGCTCATTCAAGCTTGTCATTATACCACTCAACCGTTTTAAGGATCTAAAAAAGAATTTTCCTAAACATCAAATAGAGGTAGACATTTTGAAGAGAAGTGCCCTCGAAAGATCCCCAGATTTACATGTAATTATCATTTTTGATTCTCTCTTCTTTTGTGTAAATACTCTTTTAAAAGGTAACGCCGTAAATGACATAATGCGGAGGAAGATATGCTGAATTATTTATGCGGTTATATGGTACTGTGAGACTTAGCTTTGTAGTGAGGGGTTTGAGAGCGGTGTATTATATCGATAGATTTTTGTTTTAATTTCGTAAATCTGTGGTGTTATATTTATAGTCGTATTGCGTTACTGATAATAAGAATAGTTACCAATTAAAAAGTAACCATTATGCCTTTTTATAAATTAATACTACGTAATATTTTCGTATTTTAAAATACTTAACTAACGGTAATGAGATTTAATAAAATCTATCTCAATTATAATCTTTATCTTATTATTATTGATAGGTTTGCGCCTGACTACTATTTCACCCGATGGTGTAGTCGATGATGAAGTTAGTACGCTCGTCTAGAAGTAACTGGAAGAAACTTTCTCATATTAAACCTATATTAGTCATCGCAATTCGATGGATGCGAGACATACAGGACCAGTCGTAATAGCGACACTATGCCCTACAGTTGATGTAGGTATTTCGGCTGAAATCCAATGTGAACAGATCATGTAGACCTTGGTCTACATGATCTGTTCACAATCGCAATTATATTCCTATTCATCGTATCACCCCATCACTATCCCTCATCCACGTTCCAGCGTTAAATACGCTTCAATGAATATTACTTTTGGGGATTTTTGTTGCTTAAATAAATTATTACATTTGACTAAGAACAGGTTTTAATGAATTTCAAGTGGGACCGACGTACGCTCGTCTAGAAGTAACTGGAAGAAACTTTCTCATATTAAACCTATATTAGTCATCGCAATTCGATGGATGCGAGACATACAGGACCAGTCGTAATAGCGACACTATGCCCTACAGTTGATGTAGGTATTTCGGCTGAAATCCAATGTGAACAGATCATGTAGACCTTGGTCTACATGATCTGTTCACAATCGCAATTATATTCCTATTCATCGTATCACCCCATCACTATCCCTCATCCACGTTCCAGCGTTAAATACGCTTCAATGAATATTACTTTTGGGGATTTTTGTTGCTTAAATAAATTATTACATTTGACTAAGAACAGGTTTTAATGAATTTCAAGTGGGACCGACGTAGACTAATATGATTTCCCATTTCACTCCTGTTGCTTTAACGACATGAAAGGGAATTCATTTGAGGTTTGTCAACGTGTCGATATTTGAAATTGAATAATAAATAGGTAGGTGTGCTATTTTATTCATAGTAAGATGAGATGAACGGGTTTTATGCTCTTCTGTGGTAAGTAGATAATGTTGCTATTACTTAGGTAATATAAGAATTTGGTTTTATATTTTTTACTAACGTGGCCACGTTGAAAGTTAGTTTAAAAACAATACTTCAATAAATAGTTAATTCGATTATTTGATATTTTTATTCGAGACATAAATAATTAAATATACTGTTAAAATTTTGAAAAAAAAACCTTAAATACACTTAAAAACGTAATTCATGACCGTTGTTAAAAAAAAACCAATCCAACATTTCAAAAACATATACCTACCAGATACCTACTTCAATACAAACTCAGATACCAATTTTACAAAAAATATGAAAACTTCAGATTACAATTTTACAACAATACAAAATATCCAAGTGTAATCGTTGCAGTTTGACATTTCACTCGGCGCCATCTTTGTTGGCGCCAAAACGTTGTGTTTGACATAAACATTATTCGTTCGGATACAACACGAAAACAACTTAAAATTGACTTGCTTGCGAGTGATGGCTAATAAAAATTGGGAAAGCAAAATGAAATTGGAGTGTCGACGACGGCAAATTGTAAAGTATTTTTGTACGTTTTTTAAGCTTTCGTGATGTGATAGGTAGGTTTGTTAGTATTGATATTAAATGAGTTTGATCGTCGTCATAATTGTTCTTATCTTATTTAAGTACTCTAATTTTTATTGATTTAGTATATATCATAGTATTTATTCGTTTATAATATTAGAATATGCACGTATTTTATAATTATAAACAAACTTTATCGATAAAACCTCTATTTGAATTATCACTTATTTATTTATTGTGCAGACCTACCACAGTGTTTTCTTTTTATCCCTAAGGTTGACTGGTAGAGAATGCCTTGATGCATTAAGTCCGCTTATGTACCACCACTGTGCATGGATTTTAAATAAATAAATATTTCACGTAATAACAGGAATATTAATATTTATGATTTTAATGGAGCTGATTGTTATAGTATTCATTTTGATAACTTAGTAACAAAAAATAAAAAATAATATTTACACTAGGTAGTTTAGGCTTAGGTACCGATGAAAAAATTTACAAGATTTTCATTAAAATTAAAGTGAAATTCGTTTTCTATTTTATGAAATTTCAATTACTTACAATATGTTTAAGAAATAAGCTAGGCTTTTTCAAGATAATTGCCTCTTTTACATTCTTAATAACTAAAAAATCTCATGTCTGCATATGAAAACTGAATTTTTGGAGTTCATTATCAAATTCTAACGTTCAAAAGATCCTAATTTAATAAGAAAGATTAAAACTAGAGTATTTAAAGACAAAGAAGAATGGTTTAATGAACATAAAATATTCAAATACCGTAATGATTGTTAGTAATATTAAATTTAAATTCTACGAATAAAGTAATCATTTCTTTGTCTGTTCGTGTTTCATAAATATGTCTAATTGGATTAGTTCTGTCGCGAGATTCATTAATAATATTTGTTTCTATTAATTGTACGTCAAATACGTCTTCATTCAGCTAATTAATTAGTTATTTTTACGAAGTATTCAGAATTCTGGTATTAGGCCGGGCACAACCTACGGACCGATAGATCTTTTCTTAGCGGGTCAGAATTAAAATTAGAATCTTATCAAGAATAAGCAGATACCATAGGATGTATGACTGGCCTTTGATAGATATTTGTAATCATGTAAAAGTATCTATGGATATATTAATAAAAAAAGAAAAAGATTTATTTATTTATTTGTTAAATGCTTTATGCACATACAAGGTCAAAGGCGGACTTAACCTATCACATACCCACAAAACGAGACACAATAGTAAAACAATAACAGCGCGGTCTCATAGGACCGGTCGGGGATTCATGAATTAACGCTTTGGGCATTTTTTTTTCTTTGAAAATAAAATTTTAGGAACAAAATAAAATTGTATAGTTTTTTATATTAAACTCCACTTTTTTAACTTAACCCTTTTAAGTGCAAAGGAATAAAAACGATTAATGATAAAATCTCGAATAAAGTTAAATGGAACATAATGCTATTCAGGATCAATTTTTCTTAAACCAATATCTAGACATACGATGTATGTAATCATAATGTGAATGCAGCCAGTTAAAACAGCAAAAAAGAAACTCTATGGTAATATATTACTATCAGCAACAAGATCTCTCGCTCTAAGAACGACGGCGGCGACGTAGAAAAACTTATTTTTACGATAGTTTACGATTTCCGTTTCGATATCTACTATAGAACTGTTAACGCGTAAAATTTATTATTTATTACGTTTGTTGGTAGTTTTTACAAAACTGCAGACATAGGGACGTTAACGCTTTATGTGTTTTCGCTGAATAATAAAATCGCCCCCTTGATGGAAAGCCTCGGTCACTACCGGTCTGGAAAATTCTATGAATACGTCTCAACATATTCGTGGTTTATTCTAAATTATTTTTATTTGAAGTAAGAAAAATATCTTAAAATTAAACTTAATTTCGATATTTACACTGTTTTAAGTCAGTGCCTACTTAGAATTTAAAAAGTAATAGGTGGGCAGTAATATTTTTAATTTATAAATTTTACCCAGAACAAGGAACATGTATTTATTATCCCAATTTTAAGACTTAAGATTTTTTTAGTAAAGAATGTTAGTTGTAAGTGTACAATAAATAGTACAGTTATAATAATTTTTCAGTAATAACTTTAATTTTAATTTGGTTGTTAATAAAAAAATACACAGACTTTGTAAAATAAGATACATTTTCCAATAAAACATAATGAGAATATTTATTCAGGATACAAATATTTAAATATTAACAACTTAATAGATATATATACAAAGAAAACTAGGTTTCATAATAGAACCGAACCGATCCAATCGCATACCGATTCATCTCTTAACCAAGCAAAATTTGACAAACTTTAAAGCCTCACCTACATATAGATAACAAACTTATCAAGCATAAATCTCAATACAAATCCTGTAGCCCATCCCTCAACATCACGCAAACATAACTGCGCTTTCAGCAGCAAATTTCACACACGATAGCCCCCCCTGACATACTACGTGTACTTTTAACAAAGGGCAAATCCTCATGAAATGACATAGGCTGACAGTATCCACCGACGTCGAACATTATCGCAAAATACCCTTAACTCGATTCGTTCATATAATATTCATGACAGGGCCCAATCTTTCAAAAATTGACACCTTTTTACCGGGGTTACCCTCTCTCGGGATGGACAAGTTTTCTGTGTTGCCAACGGTGAATAAATTACTGGACACAATGGGGTTTTCGTTTTACGACTGCGTTTAATTTATTGTGGGGTAGTAATGAAATATATTAATGGTTTTATTTATTGATGTTATTATAATATCAATGATCTGTCGGA
This sequence comes from Mythimna separata, assembly GCA_030763345.1. Classification (NCBI taxonomy): domain Eukaryota; kingdom Metazoa; phylum Arthropoda; class Insecta; order Lepidoptera; family Noctuidae; genus Mythimna; species Mythimna separata. The sequence goes on from CM061180.1 coordinate 14,671,981, forward strand.
AGTTGGTGCGGTATATTGATATTAAGTGTCAATTTGTTTGGAATAATTTTTCCATTGTGATTATCTCTTCCGCAAAATTGCCGTACCTATAGATCATTTACATGCAATTAAAAAGAAACAAATAGGAAGGAAAGTACTGCCATGATAGCCCAGTGCTTAATGCATCCATAATTATCATGTATAAGGTAGCGGGATTGAAGGCGGGTAAGTAGGTACCTATGTGAATTTTCTTTTTCTGTTTACTATTCTAAGTTTATTTAAGACATTATTGAGACCCCGTGTCTCAAAAAGCACGTAGAACCGTCAGTGGCGGTTGTCATTAGTAGATCTATGACAGTCGTTATAGGTAGTTAGACGCTAGAAAGTCCAAAGAGTCCGGGTTGTGGAGATCTGATGTGGAGGCAGTCGCTCCATGTAAAACATATAGTTAGACCGTAATCCCAAGCTTGTTGAAAAACAGGAGATGATGACGCAATAGGAAGGGCAGTCAAATTACAATATAAATTAAATGGCTACCAAAACCCCTGCCCATATCAACAACTGTACAAATAACTCAACTTTAATTACTCAGATACCCGCGAAACGAGACACAATAGTAAAACAATAACAGCGCGGTCTCTTAGGACCGGTTGGGGATTCAAACGTTAAAATACGCATACCGAACCTCCATTAAATATATTGGTCAACATCTCGAGAATATTTTTAGAGGGTTGACCTATGCACACATTACTTAGCTATAAAGCTTTAAAACAAATAGGAAGCAGACTCCCAGGAGATTGAAGAGAGGAGAGGAATTGATCAAATAAATGGTAGGTGAGGACCGGGAGGACCCTACGTCACTCCTCTCAGAGTAACTAAAGCTGATTGTTTGTTCAACGAACATAGATTTTTCCACTTGATTGTCTGATTTGATTTTCTTGAGGGCCTCCTCTTAGGTTGCCGAGCAAATAGATTGTCTGAAATAATCCTCTTCGGACAAGTCCGGCGTTCCGATTTACCTTTTTTAGAAGAGTTTGTTTTCGTTTTTTTTTTGGTTTATTTTTCGATGTTGATTGGGGCTGGCTTTTCTTGTCGTCACTTATTTATATTATAGACGTGCTAGCGATCCATTCCAGCTGTGTACGGTTGTTGGAAAACTTTAATTTTTTAACAAAAGTTATTTCCTTTTTTTGAGAGTGATAAATCATCATTAACTTACTCTACTCCGCGTGAAGGGGGAAGTAATGTTTATACTTCTACTGACTAAAGCCCACCAGTGTTCAGTTACGGTCAGGGTCACGGTAACTCTTTCAAACATTCCCACAGCCTAGGGGACGTTACACCCTAAAAGACGTATGTAATCATAAAGAATGGATAGGCCAGGTGCACACTATGCACAGTATTCATACGTTCATGCTTAAATTAAACGTGAAAGCTTGTTACACTTTCAAGGTAAAACTACTGACCCGATTTTGATGAAAGGTACAAAGTAAGTTTGAACCCACAGGAAGGACATAGGCTATCTATCTGGCTTTGAGTTCAACTTGTGTCTGCGATAACAGACCTTCACGCGGCAAACTACCTATGTCTTCAAAGCAAATTGATGAAAGGATGATGGGCAGATTTGTATGGAGTTTGTCCCAACCGTTGTAGCAATATATGATATGTAGTCTAATGTTGTACGTGTTCCCCTTATTACATATATTCACTTCTTTTTACTCTAAGTGATGTCCAAGTAAGGAAAAAATATTTTTGAAAACAAGCTAAAAAAAACCATCCGCTTTTAGTAGGATGTTTGTCTTACATCTTTATGGCTATGCTAGTGTTTTATATGTATTACGGTAAAGGAAAACAAATGAGAAAACCATTTTTATTAACCATTATTTGATTATCTGTCATAATTACACACACTTTTCACAATATACATTAACCTACAAAATGGATTATCTTATTAATTCGTTACAATCAATTGGAATTACATGATCCAAAAATCTTGCGCGCATTGATTATCATCAGCCTGGTGCCTCACAAATCCCAGGAACCAAATAAAACTCATAATGTATGCACAAGTTAAGATAGTGCGATTACCTGTCAAACATGAATAGTAAAGCTGTGGCAAAGCGTTTCTACCTGTCAAGTTGATTTTGACTAATATATCTTCTTCCACCTGGTCTTAAGTCTGCCTTCCGGCTGACTTTCCTCCACTTTACCCGATCTTCGACATCCTTTTGTCAAGTCGGACTTGACGACGACCAGCCAGCACTTGCGAGGGCGACCACGGGACCAAGCACCAAGGACAGCCATATTCATGCATCTCCGACCAACGTACTCCATAGGACGGCGCATGATGTGGCCATACCAACGCAGACGACACTCTTGCAGTTTTTCCCCCACGTCACGGACACCAAAACTACCCGGATGAATGAGTTGCGTATGCGATCGGATCGGGTTACGCCGCTCATCTACCTCAGCATCTTCATCTCCATGATACAAAGCTCCTGAGTGTGTCTGCTTAATGCTGGTCAACCATCGCCACCGTACAGGAGGACAGGCCGTATGATGCATTTATATATCTGCCCTTTGAGCTTCGGAGGCATTTTGCGGTCACATAGAACGCCCGTTACCTCGCGCTATTTTGCCCAAGCCGCGCCTATACGTGCTTGGACATTGTCATCCACGTTGCCAGACTTGTGCAGCACGGATCCAAGGTACCGTAACGTATCGGACTTTGTGATCAAATACGAACCACGCGCCACCAACGCCACATTTAGTCCCTGACCGCCGTTTTCCAGCGTGTCTTTCCAAATGTTGACTTTGCGCTCAAGATGGGCTTTGTTCTGATTAACGAGGGCGATGTCATCGGCATACATCATTAGCCATGGAGGCTGATCTTGGATGTTAGCCGTAACTACATCGAGCACAACATTAAACAAGAAAGGGCTAAGAATTGAACCTTGGTGAACGCCAACAGATATTGGGAAAACATTGGATTCACCAACAACGGTCTGGATAGAGGACACGGAATCGCGGTAGGTACATACTCGTGTATCTGATATTGTCAATATAGGCCTCGAGAACGCCCTTGAAGCAGAGTGCTCACCACATGGACTGCCAAGGTATACAGTCGAAGGCCTTCTGCGGGTCTAAAAAGGTCATATGCAGAGCTCTTCTTCTATCTCTCTTATGAAATACCATAAATAACGCTAACTTTTAATAATATTTAAAGAAACGTTAAACACCTGTAAGTTTTTTCTGACGCGGAATCCAGCTTCTTCGTCATACAATAATTTGTTCCTCTAAACAATATCTACAAATTGATATATCACACAAAGTGCTACAACACTTGGGACAATTTGCCCATTATCCTTTGTTCTTAATCTAGAATAAACGGTTTTATAGAAATTTTAATCTACTGTTTTACTGAATTTTGAAAGCCAACGTAATTATAACACTCTAATTTTAATACAGGGCTGGGGGTTATTAACTCGTCCCATCTCAACGTTATGAAAAACTATCTCCGCCAACTAACAACAACAAAAAACTTGTCATAAAAACAATTCCCTTTATTTTTCCTTTGTTAAAAAAGAAACAAGGATTCTATTAAGGATTATATAAAGTACGGAACCCCCTGTTCCGTGACGTTTCCTGACAATCTCGTGGCGACAAGCGTCTCGAATCTCTTTCATTGTCCACTTGTCATTAAGTTTTTGTCTTTTCCCCCTTCTTACACTTGGATGTTAGGCTTATAGTTTGGGGAATACGGGAAGGAAGTGTGGCCAACAATAGCACAAATGTTGGTTGTCTACTTAGTAGCACTTTTTGTGTCCGACAGGGTCCATGTGCACTTTTAAACCATTACTTTTAAGACATTATAAAACACATGTGTTAATGCAATGAAGTATTTGAATTTGAATTAAAAAGAAATCGTTACCCCCATACTACGATTTGCTCCTGTATCTTGGGTGTGGTCACAAATACAAGACACCAGGAGCAAATTATCAGTAGGTTTTCGGTGCGAAAATCGATTCTGAGACACGCAACGTAGCGATCAATTGACCGTACCGAGCCCGAATCGGCAACGGTGCGTAGTAGTGTCAGCAAAACCCTAGGGGCCCAGCAGGGACGAAGCCCACTGGAGCCATAGGTTGACATTCGAAAAGAAAGCTAGGGTTCTCCAGGAATGCAAGGCAAAGAAAGAAAATAAGTGTGGTTTTAGTCATTAAAAATCTGACACGCCCTCCTGCTTCGCCTTAGAGCACGTAAATTTTCGGGTCTCAAAAAAATTCTATCAACGTTATTCCAAAATCCACCCGAATAATTCCAAACCTTATTTCTGTGGCAACTTCGAACCGATCACTAATAATAACTACAGTCTCTTCTCACTTTCCCTTTGTAAATCTGAAGACGGTTCAAACTTAGTTACAAATGTTGACCAACCATCCAACCCGTGGGTCACTGCCAAAGATTTAACGACGACAAATGTCCACGGATTGACGTCACATTTATTCCACTGACGTCTAATGTTATAGTGCAGATTTATTTGTTTCCGACAGCATCGGGAAATGCCATTATAATGGATACGCGTTTTGACAGCATTGCTAATTTGTCATTTGAGTTGGACAAAGTTTGTGAGACTATTAGCGGCATATATTCTCTGTGTAGTGTCATCTTTTTGTTGGGGAAACAATCTGGTTTCTTGTTGATGTGTATGAAGTGGAACAGTCCTTTGTTTTGTCCGCCTCTTCCATTAAATGCTATCATTATCAGTTGACATGATTCTCAATTGATGATATGGTCCGGTTGGTGCAGTGTTGAGCGATTGGCTGGCTGCTGAACTACGTGTCGGTTCGATTCTCGCTCGGAATAAATACTTGTATGACCTAAAGATATGTGTTACAAGTCCACGTGTCTTGTGTGAATTTATATGTTTCTGAACGTATCAACGATTCTAGAATTATTCCTAGTTGTATTAAAAAAAACATGTGTTAATAGTTCATTCCAGGCTGTTTCTGTGTTTGAAAAAGGGTACCGTGGCTCTCGAAAATGAGGCAAATGAAGAAACATTGGATTTTACTCAGTAAAAGTCTGGCATGCCCTCTTGTTCTAAAAGAAAGGCTCAGTTATTGGAACGATAAGGTAAAAATTGTGAAATATTATCGAACGCTCATTAGACATTAGCCAATTAAAATTTATTCAAGTAATACCTATTGGTTGAATGAATTTTAACAACTAAATCGGGTGTAAATATCTTAGAAAGCATTTAAGTGAACAATAATGAGATAGGTCTACTAATTATTTAATAGCTTATTCAACACTTAATTACTCAGATACCCGCGAAACGAGACACAATAGTAAAACAATAACAGCGCGGTCTCATAGGACCGGTTGGGGATTCAAACGTTAAATGTAGATTGGAGTGTTAAATGTTGTGTTGCTGAGTTTGAAAAATCTTTTTCCTCATGCAAGCAATTTCTTCCTGTAACCGAATAAATTGCGCAAGAAATGAACACGTAACTCGATACAATATTCCTCAATTGGAAAAATTAAGTGACAGAATCCGTATCATGTGTGTGGTAACAACTTTACACGGGCGACCCGTTCGGAAGGCGATCCGTTCGGAAGGTGACCCGTTCGCAAGGCGATCGGAATTATCTTGCATTCGCCAAAACTGCTGACGCGTTGTGGAGACGTGGCTGCGACGATGTTGTAGAAGATGCTGGATGTGGCACAAGACTAAAGGTTGGATAGCGTTTAAAGTCTTAAATATCTTTGCTATCTTTCGGTTGAATTGATTAAATTTATGTTATCCATGAGCGTTTGCTAATAATGAACAATTAACTATTGACCCAGTATAATTATTATTATATCACTGGCTAGAACTCTTTTTCATTCGTTGATTTAGTGGTTCAACCTATCAAAAGTAAAGAAAAAAGTTTACAGCCACCTCACGATAGTTCGGCATCAACTATATGTATTTCCTTTCGCCTCAATGAGATGTTAGAAAAACCGTAAGGCCCAGCAGAGTCAAAGCCAAAAACTAGGGCCATGGGTTATACGAAAGAGAACCTCGACGCCCTGGAACAAAGTCAATGAAGAAACAGAAGAAAAGTCCTCAGTTTTAGTGAGTAGAAGTCTGACACGCTCTCCCGCTCTGGACGGAGCGGGAGAGCGTGTCAGTCACTGAAGTCAGTCATTGAAGGATTCCCCATCTAAAAACATTTTTCCAGACTAATATTAGCACTAACCCATCCAGTCTCCCTACCTCCACATCCCTCGTACGTGGTCGCGCGCTCTTCTGTAATGAGCGGCGCCGGGCGACCGCACTAACTAGATTACCTGACACGGGTCTCGCATTGTAATCGCACAGACACTATTTTTTCCACATTATTAGATGTTGTGTGGTTGCGTAGCCCTCGTAGTTACTCAAATGTCTTTGTAAGTGAATTAGGAATATTCATTTGGTTGTATGATTTTCGTGGAAATTTGGTGTGGGGAATGGATGTGCTTTTTTTGTTGTAGATGTCTGAAGGTGGCTAGGTATTTGACCGTGTAAGACTCTACACGGTATCGTTTTATTGACGGGTTATATATACCTATTATAGATAGACACTGTTTATATTCTGCAACCATAAAGTTCAAGGCTTAGTAATATTTGGGGCTACGGGTTTGTTCGAAAGAGTCACCTTGGTCCTGAAACGCAAAAGTTTCACTCGTGTTTCTTCAATTAATGAAGAAACACGATTGAGTTTAGTCAGTAAAAGTCTAATACTGCCTCTTGGAGCAAGAGGCAGTATTAGACTTTCAAATATAGTAGTGGTAGTTAAAAAAACTTTTCCCAGAACGCGAAAAGTTATTTTAAGATTTCCAGTCTTTAAAAAAGAAAACAAAATAACACACCCTGGACCTTCGCAGAAAAATGGCCCTTATTTTTTGTGAAGGGTCAGTATAAAAGATTTCTGTGACATAATATACTTAATGGAAAATATTTAATTTATTTCAAAACAGTGAAAAAAACATCGTGAGGGAACCGACATATCCTGGAATCAAAAAAGACTTACGTAGTGGATAACGGCCCGTTCCCTCTCCTAGAAACATGGGAATCCCAGTAGTGAGAATTTATTAAGGCGGATTAAGCTATGTTAAATAAAAAGGAAGGACAAATTCACAAGCAATGATAGGAACGGGTTAGTTTTTTATTCCAATTTTACTTCATGTATTCCAAAAAAATCCTAGACCAAAGCAATTTGAAATAGAACATTGAATTCAAAAACATCACAAGTTATCCAATCACAAGGAAAGTCGAATAAATTGATGCAACATCGCAAGATCTATAGCAATAAATATCACTTTATATTGCTCGTAACCATGCAAACATCGCGATCGGAAAAATGGAAAACTTTCAATAACATTTGAATGAATGAAAACAGTTTAAAATGACGTTATTGTTTCATCAAAAATGAAAACAAATAAAAAGTGGAATTGAACTCATTGAAGGCATTTTTTTGTTTGTCGGTCCGTCATCAAAAACAGCGAATGGAAACTATGTGTGTGAGAGATGTTACCGAGTTTCGATTCCGATTTCGGACTCCGAGAAATGTCCGATTTATATTGCACCTTCGAAATCTTCACCTTGAAATCCGAATGATTTCAATTCCGATACATTTTATTGTGAACTTATATCAGACGGACAAGCAAGTTCATACGTGTTTCGAGAACCTCTGTCCCCCTGTGCCTTCCGTCGATTGTACTTTCACTTGTCGTTTTGTTTCGTTTGTTGTGAATTCGCTCTTCATCTATACTTATTTTAAGGTACTGAGGAATTGAGTGTAAAGTGCAGCAAACTTCCAGTGAAAAGAAAAAGAGAGGAGAGACCAAGTGGATGTTTTATCTGATCTGGATAATAACCTGATAGATAATTTCGGGCGATAATCGCGCAGGGATTTCTAATTGTGCGATGTAGGATTTCAAACTATTTGCGATTTTGATAAACCAAAGGATGATGGGCAGATTTGTATGGAGTTTGTCCCAACCGTTGTAGCAATATATGATATGTAGTCAAATGTTGTACGTGTTCCCCTTATTACATATATTCACTCCTTTTTACTCTAAGTGATGTCCAAGTAAGGAAAAAATATTTTTGAAAACAAGCTAAAAAAACCATCCGCTTTTAGTAGGATGTTTGTCCTACATCTTTATTGCTATGCTAGTGTTTTATATATGTATTACGGTAAAGGATAAAAAATGAGAAAACCATTTTTGTTAACCATTATTTTAGTATCTGCCATAATTACACACACTTTTCACAATTTACATTAACATACAAAATGGATTATCTTATTTATTCGTTACGATCAATCGGAATAACATCATCCAAAAATCTTGCGGGGCATTGAAAATCATCAGCCTGGTGCCTCACAAATCCCAGGAACCAAATAATACTCATAATGTATGCACAAGTTAGGATGGTGCAATTACCTGTCAAACATGAACAATAAAGCTGTGGCAAAGCGTTTCTACCTATCAAGTTGGTTTTTACTAATATATCTTCTTCCACCTGGCCTTAAGTCCGCCTTCTGGCTGACTTTTCTCCACTTTGCCCGATCTTCGACATCCTTTTCAGTCAGCCATTGGCTCTCATGTCGGACTTGACGACGTCCAGCGAGCGCTTGCGAGGGCGACCACAGAACCTAGCCCCAAGGACAGCCATATTCATGTGTCTCCGACCAACGCACTCCATAGGACGGCGCATGATGTGGCCATACCAACGCAAACGACACTCTTGCAGTTTTTTAGCCACGTCACGGACACCAACACTACCCGGATGAATAAGGTGCGTATGCGATCGGATCGGGTTACGCCGCTCATCCACCTCAGCATCTTCATCTCCATGACACAGAGCTCCTGAGTGTGTCTGCTTAATGCTGGTCAACAATCGCCACCGTACAGGAGGACAGGCCGTATGATGCATTTATATATCTGCCCTTTGAGCTTCGGAGGCATTTTGCGGTCACGTAGAACGCCCGTTACCTCGCGCCATTTTGCCCAAGCCGCGCCTATACGTGCTTGGACATCGTCATCCACGTTGCCAGACTTGTGCTGCACGGATCCAAGGTACCGTAACGTATCGGACTTTGTGATCAAATCCGAACCTATTCGGATAATGTTTGCATCCGTGCTACCACAGGACATGTACTCGTTTTTCGTCACATTTAGTCCCTGACCGCCGTTTTCCAGCGTGTCTTTCCAAATGTTGACTTTGCGCTCAAGATGGGCTTTGTTCTGATTAACGAGGGCGATGTCATCGGCATACATCATTAGCCATGGAGGCTGATCTTGGATGTTAGTCGTAACTACAACGAGCACAACGTTAAACAAGAAAGGGCTAAGAACTGAACCTTGGTGAACGCCAACAGATATTGGGAAAACATTGGATTCACCAACAGCGGTTTGGATAGAGGACACGGGATCGCGGTACATATATCTGATAATGTCAATATAGGCCTCGGGAACGCCCTTAGGCAGAGTGCCCACCAGATGGACTGCCAAGGTAGACAGTAGAAGGCCTTCTGCAGGTCTAAAAAGGCCATATGCAGAGCTCTTATTCTATATCTCTTATGAAATACCATAAATAACGCTAACTTTTAATTTTTTTTAAAGAAACGTTAAACACCTGTAAGTTTTTCTGACGCGGAATCCAGCTTCGTGGTCATACAATAATTTGTTCCTCTAAACGATATCTACAAATGGATATATCACACAAAGTGCTACAACACTTGGGACAATTTGCCCATTATCCTTTAAAAACTCCGCTTTCGAATTCGCTTCCGAAATAACGTTACTTCCCTAGTGGGTATAAAAAAATTGCGTTATAGGTACGGATCATGATTCATGTTGCTAGTTAAATATTGAACATGTTTTTCATGGATCGTATTTTATGTTAAAAGCATCACGACTACGACTGAACACGTAATCTTATATATATGATAATGGTATCTACTCAAGGTATTTTATTAGTTTACTTATTTATTATCACTGAGACCACTTATATCTTAATATCAAGCCTTTTCAGGAGGTTTCTTTTATTAGAAAGGGGTTTTTCCAATAGTAGTTAAAAAGTATGTTGATTTTTTATATATTCGTATTTACATTTTCTCAACCTTGAGTCACAAGGTTCAGTTGAGTGGAGAAAATTACTTGCAATACGAGTGTTAAACTCATCTTAGTGATTTGTCGAGTGAGCCGGCTCAAATCATACTGGACTATTCCTTAGAAAAACTTAACGCATGGCAAAGAATGGCATGGCCTAAGGCATTAAGTCCGCCTTTGTACCTTTTGTGCATAAAGTATAAATAAATAAATAAATAAAATAAATAAAGAAGGAACATAGGAGTGGATTTTAGTCACTATAAATCTGATACACCCTTCCGGTCCACCCTAGAACGGAAGAACCCATAGGATAATTTCTCACCTAAAAAAAACCCTCCATTTCCATCACCGGAAAAATCAGTACGAAACGTTGACTATTTCACTCTATAGTTTATTACTTATCAAGCTCTTTTCCTCTACCATAAACCACAACAGAGTGATACATATCGTGCAATAAAACCTTTATTAAAATAGTACACGCCGTCGATTAGTGCGTTGAGATAGCGACAGTTAAAGTACTGTGATGGCGCCCTTAATGGTTCTACGCGTATTTCACCCTTATTATCTATTTACAACCCGCATTTTATTATTGGGGTTAAGACGAACAGGGCATAAAGCGCTGGCGCACAGTGTGGGCGGAGTTAAGACTGTACGTCGGTGGAAGCGGAGCGAGTAAACGTAGAAACGCGAGGAGTAGTGCTGATGACGTAAAAACATCTAGTAAAACGGAGCGAAGGTGACGTGAAGGTATAGCAAGAGCGATAAGGAGTTAGAGTCAAGGGGTGTTAAAGCAAAAAGTAATTTTACATTCACAAATATGAAAATATACTGATTCAGATCTGCATGCTTCGTTTAAAATTATTGCTTTGTTTGCTTAGCATTATCGCATATGGGCCGTCCACCATGCGAGCCCAGTTTGGGTTGGTGGATGTCATAAGCCTTCGAATTTTTGGTTTCAGGACTTAGGTTTTCAGAGCAGCAGTGATGAAACAAATTACACAAAGTAGGTAATGCACCTGTCTGGGTTTGAATCCGCAACCTAAAACTTGTAAGTCGAATTAGTTACCAGTGCTCTCGCCTTTTATTTTTTGACAACTTTAACTTGAATCCGCTCCGCTCCTCTCTGCTCGCAGCCTTAAAAGCGAGTGAGATCGGACGATCGTTAAGGGAGTTTTTACGACTATCAAACGATACTTTGAGAGATGGTGTCCGGTAGTTGAGTCGTAACTGAACATTTTGTAGTCGTTCAGATGGATTTTAGTTTAATTTAAAAGGTTTTTCTTTCTGTTGATTCAAGTGTTTCTATATTTTATGTGTCTAAAGTGCCTTTGTTTAATCGTCGTCCTTTTCAGAGTAGCTGTTCTAAGCAATTTGCTAAATTGAAAGGGTGTTTATTTTAAAGACAAAAGAATTATTATCTACACGCCATTTTAGAGTAATTCTCTGAAATTGTCACTGAAGTGACTGCACTACACAGAAAAAGAACTCATTCGCTTTCAAAATGGCCTTTCCATTTTATGTGTATAGGTAACTATTAAAATGTTTTTTATTTCTTTTTGGGGGCTTACAGCTAACAATATAAAATATATCAAAAGGATAGATCACAACCTACCCTCTAGGACTCCGTAGAGAGGCCTCCTCATTTATTAAGGACTAGTTGCTGCCAGGCTTTGCTTGAAAGTATTACATAGTCTATGTTACTCAGTGAAAGTGTAGCTCTCTAATGGTGAAAGATTTTTTAAAATTACTTAAAATAGTTTTCGAGTTAAATCGTTACATTATCTTTCCTCTTTTTAATATTAGTTTAGGTACACAATTATCATTATACTCCAATATATTTTCTACTGCACCAAATTATTCCAAAACAAACTCCTCAAGAATATTTTCTTCTCATCCAAATATAGAAACTATATTTTATGTGTCTAAAGTGCCTTTGTTTAATCGTCGTCCTTTTCAGAGTAGCTGTTCTAAGCAATTTGGTAAATTGAAAGGGTGTTTATTTTAAAGACAAAAGAATTATTATCTACACGCCATTTTAGAGTAATTCTCTGAAATTGTCACAGAAGTGACTGCACTACACAGAAAAAGAACTCATTCGCTTTCAAAATGGCCTTTCCATTTTATGTGTATAGGTAACTATTAAAATGTTTTTTATTTCTTTTTGGGGGCTTACAGCTAACAATATAAAATATATCAAAAGGATAGATCACAACCTACCCTCTAGGACTCCGTAGAGAGGCCTCCTCATTTATTAAGGACTAGTTGCTGCCAAGCTTTGCTTGAAAGTATTACATAGTCTATGTTACTCAGTGAAAGTGTAGCTCTCTAATGGTGAAAGATTTTTTAAAATCACTTAAAATAGTTTTCGAGTTAAATCGTTACATTATCTTTCCTCTTTTTAATATTAGTATAGGTACACAATTATCATTATACTCCAATATATTTTCTACTGCACCAAATTATTCCAAAACAAATTCCTCAAGAATATTTTCTTCTCATCCAATTTGTTAACCCGTAGCAGCTGCTCAAATCTGTTTTGTACGTGATCGAGGCGTAAGCAGTTTAGTGTTAATGAACAAACGTCGACACTGAGCCATAAGAAACGGTTTAAACAAATGAACAAGTACACTTCGAGCCCTACGAAACGGTTGAAATGAACCGTTTTACTAAGTGACGGTTCTTACAGATTTTACAGTTTAATTAAAGATAAGTGAGGAATAGTTTTATTTTATTTTGTGTGTTGGGTCGAGTTAGTTGTTGAATGGTGTTTTGCTTCAAATTATGAGTGAGCACCAGAGCGCCCTTATTAGTTGATCTACACTTTATACTTTGAAAACCTTTTCTTTTTTTTTTGAGATTGGAAATTATCAAATGACTTCTGCTGCTCTACGGTAGAATGGGTATCATGCTTATATGACTTTCACTGACTAAAACCCATCGATGTTGTTTCATTGGCTCTTTGTGTTTAGAGCCACGGTAATTCTGTCCTGTCTAATGTAAAAACAATGACATTTTACTATATATACCTAATATTGTAACTACATTTTTTTAATTCGTTGGCTTGCACTTGGAATTATTCCTGTGTCGTGGGTGCGTTAACAAACATGTAAGTAAATTATTGGAATAGGTGTTTAACGATGAAAAAAAGAAAAGCATTTTAATCAAATTATTCAAGACGGTGGTTGTGTTAATTGAAGTTTTATATTAACATTCTGATAAAGCTAGTGCTTCTAGGAATAAACCCGATATTATAATTAGATGAACAATAGTCTTTGTTAACTCATATAGATCATTTATTCATTTATCTTTAAATTATATTCTGAGATCACCTACAGCACACGAACCCAAGGGCATTAGATAACTAATTCAACGCTTCGTGCTAATCGTACAAAGACCCATAAAAGAGTGTTATATCGCAGTTTATTACACAAATCAAAATGTAATCTACACGGTTTTATTACACCTAACATCAGCCACTTAGAATTTTACCCACCCCAAAACAAAACAGCGTGAAAATCTCCATTTATGCTCACAACTAAAAACGATACCCCAAAATATTTTCTCGGAAACTTCTAAGTCAATTACATAACTTATGCTGTCAAGATCACTAAAGTAATCTTGAATAACGATAAGTGATTTGGGAGACAAACGACGATCACCATAAATATCTTGGCAATGGTTGGGGATGCTGCAATCACATGACATTTACCAGCCCACTACCACTTCGCCTCAACTTATGTTGCAGGGGTTCGTTTACCTCGTTTTTCTTGGTGAAAATCGTTGATTTCTGTACTGATTGGTCTACTAAACTACTATTGTACACTATTATTTCAATCATATAGTGCAACTTTAAATATGGTTTAATCGGTAGCGATGGCACAGGTGGGTGATGCAAATAAGCGATTAGATATTACACTCCATGTGGCGAGTTTGATACCCGCGGAACTAAATATTTGTATAGTCTATAGATAATGGTTTCGGGTCTGGGTATCTTGGGAGTAATTTTTCGTTTGAGGTAAAGTTTGACGAAATAAAATAAGCGTATAAGAATTTGCCTTATTTTGTGCGAAATCATCGAATGAATTCTCCCACTCTTGACTTTACTGATTTAAACCCACTCCTTTGTTCTTTCTTTGCCATTCATTCCAAAGCCCCGGGTTTTTCTTTTAGAAGCGAATCCATGACCCCAGAAACTTCGAACCTGCTGGGCTCCTACGGATAAACTTGGTTTGAGAAATTTAACTAGAGTAGGAAAAGTAGCATCAGTTCTTAAATACAACATGTAATATGACTAAGCCTTCTCCATATTTAAAAGGCACCAGCATTTTTACCTTTCACTGGCAAAAATGTATGAATGCATACAAAATAATGCAAATACGACTGCGCTATCTAACTGTTCTTGATGAATAATTGAAACTTTGGCATACGCGGAGCTGTTTACATAATGCCGCCACTAAACATGGTGCTTACCTAATAGTAAGTTAGCATGCAAATCGTCACTTATGCTAGTTAGCTGTTTCAGTTTTGAAGTAGAAAAATATAACGCTGTGTTCTTTTTCTAAGGGTTTTTCGATTTTTTGGTAATGCACGAAATACTAGAAAGAGTTACCGTGGATTGTAAACGTAAAGGGTAACTGAAAGACAAAGGTGGGTTATCTGATACGCCCTCTCGTTCCACACTAGGGATGGAGAAGTCGTATGATTATTTCCCACTTCAAAAGCAAAAAAAAAAACAGTTTGAGATGGATTCCTGGATTGTTCGAAAGAGTCACCAGGAATCTGGACCGCAATTAACTTAAAATCTGACATGCCTTCTCGCGCCGCCAAGAGCGAGAATAAAAGAACGAAAGTATAGAACCACCGCACCGAATGTGTGACTACTCAGTATTTTCTAGGCGTCAGACACCCAGCGTTGGTTTTCAGTTGGCACCCCGCAGTGACGCGCGGACGAGGGTAGACAAAATATATAACTACATTAAATATCTAGGATACACTAGCAAGTTGGTGTCGATACTCAAGACATTGGAGCGTTGCCTTGATAAGAGCATCATTTAATGAATCAAAATCAAAAATGTTTTTATTTTACATAGGCCTACATGAGCACTTATAAAACGTTAGAAGCTAGTGCACAGTTCCAATTGGTTGTTTCCTATGGAGAAGAACCGGCAAGAAACTCCATGGTTACTCTTTTCAATTCTTTCTCTTTTCATTGCCAATTATCATATCCACTTTGGTCGTTCACTAATAGACTCAAGCGTATTAAGTTGCTACCAGACAGATTTGTCCTTTTTCATACATGTATTGGTGTTGTAAAATATGATTCCCACATAAAAGGCAGTCACTGCCTTTGCCTCAAGTTTCTTTGTATGCAGTAGTTCCAAGATTTCAAATAGGTATTCGCTTTTTTGCTGATATTATATTAAGAACTTGATATTGAAATTTTCTATCAATACCAGCTTAGGGCTGCTACGATTTCATAAATGTTGACAAATATTGCAATTTATAGAGATATCAGAATCTCGCGAACGTCATATTATTATTATGATTTTTGATGCGTGTGTTTTTCGTAGAGTAAGAAATGATTACGTCTGTATCTTTTTACTGATAAATCCAATACGTGGGAGTAAAATATTTTCGCTCGTACTGAGAAACTTTATTTGATAAAGAATTGATTACTCAGAACCTGTCTGTCAGAGTGTAAAAAGATTTATTTCAATGTGTCATTTATTTTGGAAATTACAAGACGTGAGCTTGTTTGTTTTTTATAAAAGTTTTTTCAACCAGATGTATTTGAAGGAACGAACGTCCTCCGACTACCAACTACGGCAGACGCAGGCTTACTGACCCCGAGCAATGGGTATCTCGCCGTCCGGCTGTCGACTGGACTGAGCCCAGCCGTCAACAGCGCGTAGTAACCTACGCGCTCCTCAAAGAGATGTCAGCAAACTGTAGGGTTCCAGAAAGGTCGATTCCTGCTAGTTAGAACCTTGCATTTCTGAGAAGGAAATCCATAGTGCTAGAACGCAAAGGGCAACTGAAAGATACAGGTGAGGTTTTCATCAGTAAAAGTTTGACACGCCCTCGCGCTTCGCTCAAAGCGGGAGAAATCATTAGATGATTTCCACCCTCAAAAAAAGAAGATGTCTCTAGGTTTCAATATAAATCGTTATTCAAAACCCAATTAACTATTCCAATAACTCATTCAACAGTTCAAAGTTTATCACCTAAAACATAAAATAGAGCCATAAAAGATAATTTAACGGCGGTCATACACGAAACAAGCGATGTCGCGTTGAAAACATATTAAAATATTAAAACCTCCTTGATTATTCAGGGGACGTATTTAATTAAAGAAAGTTCTGACGCTACATAAAATTTTACAACCCTTTAATAAGACATAAAAGTGGTGTTAAGTGTAGTTTTAACGACGAATATTAATTATTATAGGCGCCACAAGATATTTTTCGGTATTATTAAATGGGTTTATTGTTATGGAGATTTTAAAGACGTCTTTGTAAAGAGAATACAAATTTTAAATGAGATTTGGAAAATGAAAAGTGTGTAGAAAATTGAACAGTGTAGGGAAATATTGATGAAAATTATGTTCCTACTTTAAATGACGCAAAATTAAACTCAAAAACATTTTATTTCACACAGGCCTACATGGGCACTTATAAAATGTAACTTACAGTTCAAATTAGTTCTATCCTACGAAAGCATTCGGGCGTTGCACCTCTATGCTTCGCTTATAATTTCACTTCAGAATGAAATATTGTATATGAATGTATAAGGTATGAATTTAATAACTCAGATACCCACGAAACGAGACACAATAGTAAA
Source organism: Mythimna separata (assembly GCA_030763345.1). Lineage (NCBI taxonomy): Eukaryota > Metazoa > Arthropoda > Insecta > Lepidoptera > Noctuidae > Mythimna > Mythimna separata. The sequence continues at coordinate 14,688,946 of CM061180.1, forward strand.
ACAATAACAGCGCGGTCTCATAGGAGCGGTTGGGGATTCAAACGTTAACAGATTTTTTTTCTTTCTTACATTATTATTACCTATATTTTTTGGTGAGCTATCATGCAATGGCTTCTTCCGCACTAAGCTGAAGTGAGGGGATGTTTTAGACCTTCATTGACTAAAACCCATCTATGTCTTTCAGCTACCCTTTGCTTTTTAGTACCACGGTTTCTCCCTCTTGAGATTTCTACAATAACGAAGTCGATAAACTCTTAAGAAATCATTCCATTCAATTTAACCACTCAAAAGATGAAACACTACATTGTATACAAAACGAAACTAAAATATAAGAAGATACATAGTTTTTCTGTCACCCTCACTAAAAAGGTCTGTAACTTTGGCAGTAAAATCAACGAACCGTTACAGATAAACATTAGAAGTCGCCGTACCGACACAGACTTTGAAATACTGAACGAAGACTATTTAAGGTGAGGACACACTAGAGCAATTATTTGTAACAGAATATCGAAGTATTTTCGAAATCAAAAGCTTTCATTTCGATTTGACGTTTAGAGGCACTTTTGAATCGTCAAGAACTTCGTTAAATAGAAAAGTGAAGCTAGATTTAAATAATTCTATTTAATGATTTTACTTTGCTTTTTATTTTATTTTACTTTTAATGCTTGTTTGTATTTGCTTTGTTTTTATTTACAGGCTCACCTTTGATAGCTATTTTACGTGATGGGTAAGCAATAATTACGAAATAACTACTCAGAAGCTTTTAAAATTTTATGAAACGTAGATATGAAAAACCTTAAAGAGTTTTTAGTCTAACATGTTAAGAAAAAGAGTGACTTAATATTTTGTATGACATACATAACGTTCTATACAATCTCCCTTTTTATAAACTCAAAGTGTTACTACAGTAATACCTGTATCTTTTTTTGAATACATCTTTTGATACGTAAGTAAGAATTCCTCATCTTTCGACTTGATATTTTTTTTAATAATTTAGACACTATTGTAAGATTCGTTTACACGTTACAGAATATGAAAAAAGCTCTTTGTGTGAACCGACCCTTATGACGTACTTGCTTTGTATTTAACTTTGTGTTTATTTTAATCGTAAATAAGAAAGAGGGATTGGTAAGGTGATTTACATTCTGAGTTCAGCAATAAAATCTAGATGTTTGACCTTTCATACGTCTTTGTAATAATTTATTTGTAATAGTACTTCGAACTTGACCTAGTCCGTAAGATCTTTACTTATTTTGCTATGTATAATTTATGTTATAAGAAAACGGCTTTTTGTCTCATCCGTTATTAGGAAGGTTTTAAATCTTCTCACATTTGAAACAATGGGAAAATATTCTTAAGTGGTTTGTAAGTGGTACTTCAGTAATATTTAATTTATTAGTTATTTATCAGATTTCAGTCTTAAGAAGTAGACTGAATAAATAAAATATGTTGCGGTTTTTGTTCTAAGAAAGTTTGTTTTTAAAAAATCAAGTTTTTTTTTAGATTTATTGAGTAATTAAATTTAATACTAGCTTTTGCCCCGGTTTCACTCGCATCTTTGGTTACTACTCAGCTCCAGTCGGTCGTAGCGGTACAAGTTAGTAAATTCTTCATCTTCATTATAATACTAGCATCTGCCCGCGCCTTCGCCTGCGTCAATGTAGGTTATAGCTGACGCAAAGTCGAACTTAAAGATAGATAGATAGTAGAGGTAAGTAATAGATGATATAACAACAAAATCTCTAATATAAACAGCATAATATTATAACAACGAAACCTATAATTTTATTTAATTAGCCTATGTCCATCCTTGTGATTCAAGCTAGCTCTGTACCAAATTTCACCAAAATCGTTTGAGTAATTTAACTGTGAAAGCGTAACAGGCAGACAGACGAGAGTTATTTTCACATTTATAATATTAGTATAGATTATTTGGTACTAAAATAAGTTTAACAACTAAAATAAATGAAATCTTCATCGTTTTATTAAATTTTCTGTCGAAAGTGTAGATACAAATCTCGAAAACAAGTGAAACTCGTACAAATAATGTAAAAGCACTAATTGCGAACAATCTGCTAAACGTGGAACGAAACTAATAGCATCTTATTTGTCAAACTGAGTTCAAACGTCTAGTTTCCGAACCATTTATTCTAAACTTAGATACGTTTTCCCTTAATATAAGGGAAGGTTTCTGAATGAAAATACAATGATGGCTAGTAAAAAAAGTAGTACTAACTGGACTACTGGCTGGCTATACTTATACAATATGTTTAATAGTAGTAGTATACTTATAGTCAGAGGGTAGAAAGTCAGGCACCAGTCTTGCCAAGGGGTATTGAGTTTCGCAATAGTTGGGTTGTGGAGGTTAGATATTTACTTGCTCCATGTTAAATAATGTTATTCAGCTGCAACCGGTTAGATTTAAAGCTGACTCCAAAATAATTAGAAATGGGCTAGGCAAATTATTATGCTCAATTTAAACACATATCTGAATTTAGAAGAAGTAATCTTAAGCTAGCGGTTGGCTTTTTAAATGTTTGTAAATAATCAAATAGCGGGAGAAGTCATTAAATGAATTACCTCCCCCCCCCCCCAAAAAAAAACGATCGATTGAAATTGGGTCGTTTTGTGGTGGAAAATCATATAATTATGTTTCTTCTCAGGTAGGTTTTGAGAATAACCAGTAAAATCAGACATTTTGCATTAAATTGGTTTGTTTCATAGAACAGTAATTCATTTCAAAATAAATAAATTAAATTGCTCTGTAAATTCACTATCTAATTTATATTTTCCACCCCTTCATCGTATAATCCGCCTCTACTTTTTAAGACCAAAACTATTAAATCCAGGCTCAGTATTTTACGGCCTAACGTTAACAAATACCTTAACTTTATCCAATAAACTTTTAGCTTACACATTAATTTTTTTTTCACAAAAACATTAGTTAATTTTCACTTTCATTTTTAGCACTTGGGCTATAATTCAATTGAGGACATAAATTTTTCGTACGGCACTTTTCGACGGGCTTGCAATAGAGAGGCAAATTAATTTGTTTTTCTCACAATGGGTCGTCTAGACAAACGCGTATAATTCAACTTTCACTTAGTCCTTAACAGACACTAATGGCCGAAAGCCGAGGCGTATATTAAGACAACAAGGACAATAAAATCATTTTAGAAGTGGATTATAAAATGTGCAAACCCGTGTGTGATTGTGGGTGAATTTTTGTTCACTCTACACCGGCTGTTTAAGAACGCTAATTGCAAGAACCAATGGAAATAACAAAGCAAAAAATACCAATAATAAGGCTAATTGCAAGGATCAATACATATTTCATAATTTTGCAGCTACGTATAAGTCGATGGCACTGAAAGATTCTGAAGTGGCAACCACGTACCTACCGGAAGTATGTTGGAAGGCCTCCTAAAAGGTAGACCTACGATCTGATGAGGGTCGCGGGAATCCGATATATACGAGATGGACAGGACCGGTCATTGTGACGATACTTCGAGGAGGCCTATGTCCATCACTAGAGGTCTGTTGCTGAAATAATGATTTTTGTAAAGATAATAAAAGAAGATGCGAAAAGAGAGGCCACTAAGGACTACTGCTACAAATAAGTTAAACGAATAGTTTTAATTACTTTTATGTATGTAATGATATAAAGAATAAAATAAATAATAATAATAAATAACTTATCTCAAATATTTAATTATTCAAAAGATTCATTTTTATTGGCGCTACATGAGCACAATAATCAGATAAATAATGCAAAAATCACGGTCGAAATATTCTAAGATTCTTATACTATGCCAGAGTACGTAATAGATTTGTGTTATGTTTTACAAAATTTGCAAAAAAATGGACGCGTTATAAATTAAACGCAAAACCAAGATAGTGTGATAGCATTCAATATGCGTTTTAAAGTTCATCACATTAATTTGGCAATGATTTTCGTTTTAGAAACCTGATTTAGATTATAACTTATATCTCAATTACTTAAAGTCGGTACTATGGTAAGCTTACCCACCTACATCAAAACAGTTTTTATTCCATTATTTAACTAGATAACCAAAAAATATTAAAAAATTAAACAGCTCTTAAAAACATTTTCTGTTTTACGATCCTCGACTTAAAATATCTGCGGTTGTAACTGAATTACAGCTAGAAGGTATTTCAAAACTAAGCTATAAACTATCCTAAATACTAAATCTAAAAGCACTACCAGTAAAATAGCAAGCAAAAACCAACCAGTTTTATTCCCTATAGTTTTTCGCAGAATTTTAACGGAGTAGGTATTCCCGTTTTGGCAACCAGATTTTCGGCACCAACATTTTTGGCACCCAAACTATTCCCGTTTCGGCACCAATCGGTATTTTGAATTAGGATTTTGTATATCGTCTGTTCTTTATACCCTGAGACTAAATTGACACAGGTAATGTCAAATTAACTATAGGAATAATGTCAGTTCTTTTGTGCTGTAACGTCATATTGCTGTATCGTCTCAGGGTATAAGAAACAGACGGTAGGTTACTACCATCCAAAATACCTATTGATGCTGCAACGAATAAGCTAGCTTGGGAATTGAAAATTGAAAATTTTGGTGCCAAAAATCTGGGTCCGAAATGAGAATACTCCATTTTAACGGTCACTCTCATCTAACGGGCGCCATCTTTCTTTTATAACTACATTCAAATTTAATCTAACTGAGTGGCGTCGGATTGGAAATACGGTCATTTCGGTGGACGGTGGGCTTGCAGTATTTATTATCGGTCCCCAAACGACCGGAAAATACCACTTGTGACTGTCCCTTTTTGCTGAAAAGTTGAATTTGTAATGAATATCACACAATACTGGTCTTTTGATTGAATTGGTGGTTATTTATGTAGATTTTGTTTTTAATTTTCCTTTAAAATATCTTCTGTAAGCCAATACTTTCAATATTGTTGAACATTTGAAATGTCCAGTTCAGGCTTTTAAAAACAGCAACTGCAAACAATAACTTTCTTTAAAGGTTAAAGGGCAACTTGCGAAAGGTCTCTGAAAAATCGAACTCCTACATGGAAATCCTACACCAATTTATAGATACCTCACATTGACAGATACATATAGACGTCCCCTGTTACTCTAGCTTCAACACCTACACACCCGACTCTTTATTTATCCGATGGAAAACCCTTTTGTGCCATACGAGTCCACTTTCCTAATGGTCATGTTTTGGTCTCCACACGGACTAAGGACGCGATTTTAATTATTTTCGTTCAATTTACGAGTGGCCATTAAATGAGAGGTCCCTTGTGTCCCATTAGAGGTCCCGTCTATATTTTGTAAGGTCCCAGTCTTGTTGATAACTTTACAACATAGTATTTTATTCGGGGCGAGAATTTGTGTTAATCAGAACACTTCGTTGGGGTAATGGGTTCGGGAACCCTGATGCATGCGATATGTTGGAATATTTAATGCTATAGCAATTAGCGGGTAGGAAATAATTTAACAACGCTGTTTCATGTTTGTAGTGTGAAACGAACCTATATTTATTTTGAGATTTGTTTTTTTTTTTCGTCTTGTGTAGTTTTTACCGAACGGTTTATGGTTATTTTAGGACTGTTGCTGACTGCTGTACCTATACAACTGTGTGTTGGATATTTAGAAGTACTCACCAAAGACTGGATTGCCACAAGTGCATAAGAGCTCTTGCGAGGATCTGTTCAGCACCACTAACGCTGCTATAGTGTCACCACTGATGGGTAAAAAATATCTAGGAAATTTTCGTGTGTTCGTTGTCAATTATACTGGTCGATACGGTTTTTGCCACATGGATCCCGTTATTTTATCTTATACTATTGTTACTTAGCTACTTATCCTTATTATTTGGTTTCTATCACCCACAGCTTTGTAGTGACCAATATTTATAATTTTTACATGGTTCAAAAAGTTCTTGTAACAAACAAAAAAAACAATTGTGTACCAGAGATTTATTTTCTAAAAAAGGACACATTCGGAGGAAATATCCAATTTCCGCCAACAAAAATACTTCAAAAATATGGGTCAAGGTTTCCAAAAGGGAAAGTTCTGCTCCTGTTATTTATTAATGCGTCTTATCTTTCGAACCACCCTTCTTCCATGTCACCCCAGTTCGGGTGCAACCCCTAAACCTTTCCAACATTGCATTTTATTTTCTTAAATTAGAAGGTTTAGGGCGTTGTGGACTCGTAAGGGAGTTTAGTAGTAAGGGATTTTGTCTTACATTTTAGTTAAATACTTATTACAGATCCTGTAAATTCTTGATAATACTCCATAAACATTTTTATATTATACTACTTCTGCTTGTGCCTCTAGCTTCGCCCGTGTAATCGCGAACTATTGATATGAAAGTGTGAAATGTATCATGTTACTCATGTTTTTATAAAATAATTATGCTTCTGTGCGTGTGTTTGTTACCTTTTCTTAAACGGCTGAACCTATTTGGATGAAATTTTGCATATTTATTTGAGTGGGTCCCTGGATGATTTGGAAATATAATAAAACCCGTGCAAAAACGTGGCGCTGCAAACGGGCTCTCGATATTTTTTCAGGACAATGTCTCTCAGGACTGCTAGTGTTTATATAAATAAATGGATTAATTATCTTTGTCTTTCTTCATAATTATATTAGGAAGGTCTTGCCTATAGTGTTAGTCACTGTAGGAGTAATGAGAAATATAAATGCCAAAGATTAAACATGACAGTTCATGTCTTAAGAACTCATAGCTTGTTTGAAAAACTGTTTATGTTTTCTCAAAAAAAGTGTAACAAAAAGATGATTAAAACGTGTAAGACGTATAAGTAATAACAAAAAATAATTTTTTCTCTGACGGAAAAAATGCCTCAGTATCCGGACATAGCTGATATGTTTAAGATTCTTGTAAAAGTATTTTCTTATTTTCAGTCAGCAAGAAAATTGCTGATATTGATGTAAATTTGACACAGAACATGAAACCCAGCTATATTTATCTGGCAAGCCCTTCCCACGACCAGAGCAGAATAATAATTACCAATATTCCCAGTATTTTTGTTCCATTCCTTGGAATTATCGGGTTAGCCTAACACAATTTGCTAAGGTAAACTACAATTTCTACAGAAAAGATAGTCAAGTAAAGAAAACTTGTAGTACCTTCATTTACATTGAGAGAAGAATTTGAAATAAGAAACTATGCCATACATGACAAATTAAAAATTAATAGTAGAAAGGTTATTATTAATTTTTAAATTTTGTGACTGTTTCCTTACGATATTTTTCTTCATCGTTTTGAGAGCTGTGGTTATGAAATAAATTACATAATGTAATGCGGCTAGCTGGGTTTGAGCCTTTGACCTAAACTCGTAAGTCGGGGTTCTTACCACTAGGCACTACAGTTTTTCATAGATTTTAAATATAAAGTATTTCCCGTAACTCCTAGCTCAAAATAAAACAAACTTTAAACTGACGTACATTTATTAAATTAGAATTATATTCACTACTGATTTTATAGTCTACGATAACTAAACTTAATTAAAAGTTCCTTTTAAGCTTAAGATTAAAAACGCCAGGTAAAGGAATAGCTAATACATTTATTTTATAACGAATCCGTCTTAAGTAACTCAGGTTTTTGTTTGATTTTAGTGGAAAGTGTAGAAACTTTCAAGTTAGCTGGCTTTAAAGGCGTACATTTGTGACTGTTTACTTTTTGAACAAATTTGTACCTCCAAAACTTATCAGACAATGCATAAACACGAGTTTTATAAAATCTCATGAAATTAAACCAGCGATTTCCTAAAATTAACCTAATGTAAATAGCTATACCAATGTTCCTTAAAACAGCTACTTCTTTTTTATTATTATTGATAGGGTTGCGTTTGACCACTATTTTACAAGATGGTGAAAGATGATGTGGTCGAAGATGAAGCAGATATGGCGAAAAGTAACATAATTCACTCTAGAATTGAAAACCCCTCGTTTGTAGAGGCTATCAGGAAACACAGACTCCGGCTGAGAATTAGTTATACGCACAATGAATATTAAACTCAATCCAAAGAAACTTAAGTTGAAAATATAATATAAAGTAAATCGTTTCGCTTTAAACACGCTCGCTGTATCGTAACCCCGAAAACTCCCCAAAAAAACACAATTTAAAGAATCCGTACCAACCAATTTTAATACACATCTCTTCAAACAAATTGCAACAAACGACCCCTCATATCTTAAAAAGAATCAAACCCACGATAATCCGAGACGAGAACAGGTAAATAGCTATTACCCGCTCCGTTGGACTAAAGACGATAAGATTTGACAAGCTCAGAATCCGTCATCTGATTGATGGCACTGTCGAACCCCTGACGGCTTCATTTCATGGCTTTTTACTAAATAAAGCCGTGCATGATAACAGTGATAACGATGATTGATTATGGTGCAGTCTTGAGTAGTTTTCTTACGTCTTGTTGTGAATTTGACAGGGTTATGATTTTTTTTTTGTGTGGAAGATGAAGGATTATGACGTTTAAGCTGGGATTTTGAGATAGTTTGTTTGAGTAAAATTAAACGTCTAAACCAACATCAACAACATCTTCTTCCAAGTCGTTGTGTTGCTGCTTTGGTTAGTTTGTGATATCAAATAAAGTGGTCGTATGTCCGTGATATCATATAAAATGGTCAGTGGTCAGTGGAAATCAGACAGGCGACATGGTATTTTTGGTGCAAAGGTTGATGAGTTCGAAACTTGTATACAGAACTATGAAACTGTCGACTAAGAGGCCGTTGCGTCGTTGTAGCTTCATCAACTGAATTTTGTAGTTTTGTATATTAAGCTTAGAATGTAGCATTGATATGCGAATTAATTCAAATTGAACATTGTATGGTCACCTGAACCGATGCTTTACCACATGAAATAGCATCGCAAGTTTTTGCAATGCGGCGGGGTCGTATCGCATCGCAGCCGCACTCGTGTTTCTTCAGTTACCCTTTGCGTTCCAAAGCTGCGATGACTCTTTCAAACTATCCCGCAGTCTTAAATAGTAAAGCTCCTTATAAATCTAGATCTTGTTGGTGTCTAGCCAAAACAGTTACGAGTATTCTAAACTACCCACAGAAACGACGCAGTAGAAATAAATTTTACCATAGTATGTGGTTTACTGCAAACGGTAGCTAACAACGTCAACACATACTCCTTTTATATACCAATACAGGAACATACAGGAACATTGTACATGCCCCTCGCGCTATTTTCCTTTATGCTACAGAGGAAATTCGATGCTGTAACGACATGAAATGTATTGCTAGCGCCACGATAAGGCACTTCTGATTTCCTGACGAGGTACAATATTTTTATTTTTGTGTAGTGTATGTGAAGTTGTATACGATGTCTGAAAATGTAGAAGAAAACATTTGGGTGGTTAGTTTATTCCTCCAAACAAATAAGTCTAAATGTTTAATTTTAGTTACATTAAAATTGTATTGAAGTGGTAAAGAAATCAAATAACTTCTGCCGCCTAAGGTAGAGCGAACGGGAGTCCCAGACTTATGCTGCCTAAAACCCGCACTATTCTTAGTGTACAACGACGTGTCGCTGTGTTCCTTCAGTTGTATTTCGCTTTCCAGGGTCATATTCATCATCGACCCACCCTTGTCCCATATAACTTTCATGTTTTTTTTCCTTCTATTCTGTCCTGTCATCCGTTATGCTATCACTAACTCGCTTTTCTTTTAGATTGCTTCTCACATAATCCAGAGCCATGTTGTGGCTTTTAAATATGTGCAGCAGAGGATCACGGAAAGTAAAAGCTGTTGACCGTCAAGTAGAATGAATCTGAAATAGTCTAGGAAAACTGCTAGCCTAATCATCATTCATCCATCGTATATTCAATTATTATTTTACATTTTAACCAATTAAATGAAGCAGAATACAACAAATATTATTAATTAAGTAATTGGCATTTTCGCAGCAATGTTTTAATTATTGCCAAAATGACAATTATTTAATCCTGCACCTGCATTCAGATTAGAAGATTAAATTGGATGAACCGTGAATAGATTGAAAATTGGCAACTTGAATAGTAATGAGATAAAATTAAATGCTTAAGTCGAGACAAATTACAAAGAGTACTTTCTGGGATAAGTTTGCTACGGGAGAATGCCTGTCTGAAGCACAGCCTTATTAAATCAGATTTTCATAATATCGCGTTAGTATCAAATACATTCAGTAGCAAATTGTAAAGCCCTAAAGAATTTCCTCATGCGAAATGATTTAACTTCGAAACGAGACTTCTTTGGGAAAAAATTGAAATACATTCCGTTTCCTCGATAATTCTGCCCTCGCCGGCGCCGAGTCGAACTCCCTATTGAAAGTCGCAACATTATTCATTAAATGATACTTTAAGCGGCTCGCAATTACGCAGGACCTACTCCGAACTTTATTCACAATTGGTAAATAATTATAATTATCACTGTGGCTCCCTCTGGTGACTCCACAAAAAGGCAAAGCGTAAAACTTCTTGTTGACGCCCTCTTGGTTATTAAAATTTTCTCCACACAAATTCGTCTAAACTTCACGCTTGTACAATTCTCCACCGTATTCTCATCATGCTAAAGTAAATGTTCCAAGTTATAATTTTTCTAAATAACGATCAAAGGGAAGTTTGATTTTGCGGTGATAATTGTGGTGAATCCTTAATTATTTTGAGGGTAAACTTTCTCCGAAGTTAATTTGAGGTGGATGTTAGATTCCTTTTAATGGACACTCTTTTAGGTGACTTCCAATTTATTTGGTTGACTGGAATATTCATTAAAACCGAGCATTGACTTGATATCCTTTTAACGACGGACCAAAAATGCTTTGATGAATTTCCTTTCTGTCTTTGATTCAAATTTTACCTTGAAAGGTAAACAGATTTAATCCTCTGCTCGTGAAATATCGGGTATCGTGTATATCATGCAAAGTATTTGTTTAAAATACAAGGCAGCCGCGGCGTATCGTGCTCCCCGCGCACAAACATGTACACTATAAGTTTGATACGAATTTATATCACACGACGCTCGCACCCTTTTAGCATTCCCCTCGCAAATCCCGTCGAGCACCCGAATGTAGATATACCTAGACTCAGTCGGTACCTAGGTATTATGGTTAGGGGAAGGGGCGAGGGAAAGGGGAAGTAATTACTGAGGGGAAACATCAAGTGTGTCACAGGGAGACTGTGTTGTAAGGACAAAAATGTGAGGGCTGACTGCATAGAAGGTAAGTGTGTCGCCACGCATCAGTTCACTGTGTCACTGCTGATCTTTTGAAGATGTTTCGTATAAGTTTCAACATGCACATATATGCAGTTTTTGGGGGACGGGAATTCGTGCGAACGCCGCGACGAAAAATATATTCTGCATACAACGGAACTGCATTGTGAAATTGTTTTAAGCACGTGCGTGTGTGTGAATATTTATCAATGAAAAGTTGGTCTTTTGCGCGTTTGTTTAAGGGGTAAATATTTTATTTCTTGATATGGCATTAAATAATTGCTGATGAAAAATTAAGGGAGAAAAGTGTTCATAATCCGGTTAATAAAAGATGTAAATTTTCGAAGCGGTGTTTTACGAAAAAGCAGTAACACCATAGATTACGTAAAAGTACAATTAAGGTATACAATATAATATTTAAAGTCTGCATCATAAAGAGACATTAAATAAAACATGATCACAAAAAACGGGAAAAAGAATTACTCTCAAAAATAAAACCTTCCAAAGTTCACACAAAAACTTTTTTCACAAGCTCTCCGAACCAACGAAACGTATCAAAAACACCCAATATCAAACTTTTCCAGCAACTGTTCCGCATTTCATTCCCCGAATAACATTTTCGTCAAAATTTCTCATCTCAATTCCATCAGTTGCAGAGGTCTGTGCCAAACATCAATACAGGTTGATATAGTGTTGAAAGTATTCATCAGTTTGATTGTGGCTCGGGAGGGTAGGGTGTGGCAACCCTGTTGCTAAGGGGGTGGCTGACGCATGGACAGGGAATACCTATGAAGCCATCGCGGATGGACATGACGGACTTAAAGCTATTATTTTTGAATTCTTAGAATTTATTGCAGTTGTAACTTTCATTGAAGTTTTGATGTGGGTAATTAAGTAATACAGTATGAATAAAGATATTGGGGAATGCTAGTTTCGGATTTGAAATGTTTGTACAAATCTTTTTTTGCTGCGGTCTTTCCATCCAATTGAAATTTGAATGTAAGGCTACAGTGAACAAGCTCTTAATAAATGAATGCTCTTTACCATTACCGATTACACCACTGGTTGCTTATCATCACGTGGGATCGAATTCAAGCAATAATTTGTGCTAAATGAAAAAAAAACACATTTAGAATTAAGAGGTGTACTCGTATATTTTTGATAATGTTTTACGTAAATTGCCAACTACGACTATGTCTCATTGTATTCCAAACAATTAAATTATTTTGTAAAATTATTAACAAAAGCCATTTATAAGCATTTATCTTGAATTAAACTAAAGCGTATAACTACAAAACATAAACACCAATACATTGTTAATCTTATCAAACAACAAAATGACAATATTTGTCATACTCTCATTACAATCAAAAAAGTTTTAAACAAAAATTGAGCGCACGCCGCAAACACCAAAATTTCTAACTTCACAAAAACCAGATATAGGAACTCTATATAGGTATGATTATCTGCAGATTAGACCCTGCTAGGGGGCCCAGTACAATACCGGCGTTGCTAGGTTACCAGACTTCCCCAAGGTCAGAATGCTTCATAAGCACATGTATAGACTATCAAATTATACGAGGGGAGGCGTGTACTTGTGCTGTGCAATCGATTCATTTTATACTTGTGTTATTAGGACAAATATTTTGTAGCGTTTGGAGTCCCTCTGGGTTGTTTCATTGGTCCTTTTATAATTACGGATATGTGCGTTGAGGGATGAGTTTGTATTTTGTAGTTCTTTTGTTTTGTGTCTGTGTTGTTTTCATCTGGGTCTTGTGTTTTTGTTTTTTTTTGGGATGTACATTTATTCTCTTAATGTTGCTCTTACTTTTTTATAAATGTAGCGATATTTATTCATGGTTTATGATAGTTGGAGTATTTAGACAGGATTAAATTTAATTACTTAATTACTATTTAATGACCTTTAACGGTAAAAAATGTCTTGTTTGTGTTTTGTACCTAAAATAAAATTCGTTCTGTTTAATCCCAAATTATTTGAAAGTCAAACTAATTACGGTCTACCTACAGTTTTTTATTTACTTTTTGTGTCTCAATAAACCTTTTTTACTTTTTTATAAGTCGTAATGTAATGCACATCCAAATAACATGTTTTCAACCAACCTTCAATAAAACTTTCTAACATTGAGAATTTTATATTTTGGACATGAAGTCTTTTTTTTTTTTTTTTTTTTTCCGGTAGGGGAATCATCAGAATGACTTCTCCCACTCTTGGGCGGAGCGGGAGGGCGTGTCAGACTCTTACTGACTAAACCCCTACCCCGTTCCTTCGTTACCATCGATCTGGGGGACACGGTGACAACCTTTCGGATACCGTGTTCCCTAGAGGCTTCGGCCCTACCGGGCCCCTACAGTTTGCTGACATCTCCTTGAGGCGCGCGTGGAACAGAACGCGCCGTCGACGACTAGGCTCGGTCCAGATTATTACCAGACTGCCGGACGGCGAGCTACCCAGCGCTCGCTGTCCGCGAGCCCGCGCCTACGGTGGTCGGAAATCGGGATCGGGATCTCGGCGGCGGCGGCGTGAGTTCCGTTGCCTCACGCGGTCGGCAGCCTCCTTCGCTAACATTACTGCTTCGCAGAAGGAGTGGACATGAAGTCTGCATTAGCTATTGGTCTCTTGTGGCAGAAAAACGTTTGATGCCGCAAATTGTAAAAAACTTGTATCCAATTCTCAATATATTTCGACTGCGAAGTCAAACCGCATATTTGTGAAGTCAACTGGGAGGCAGATAAGCAAAATGGCATAAATAAATGAGTATGCTTTTAAATAAATGCATAGACAAGTATATAAATGTAGTCTCAGTCGTACTGGAGGGACTTTTGTCTGATTGATTTGATTTCTTGCAGAAATCGTATTGAAAACCAAAGAATTGAGATGCTTTTAAGATAAAATAAATAATAACATTAATAATTTTATCCATAAAAAAATATCTTTATGCTTATTTAGTTAGGTTTTCTTTATCATGACTGGTCACGCCTACACAAGACGTGACCTACGGATTTTGATGAGGACAGTCAAAGCGTCCTGCTATTGCGTACAGAATGCAGAGGGAAGCTCCTTTTATGCGCATTTTGTATTGCCTGAAAACCATTAGCTTGCGCTAAAGCCCGAAAATATCCCTAATAGCGTTATATAATCCAACTTTAGATTAATAATAATGTATAAGGCTTATACTTTTCATATTTTTAATTTCAGACATTACTGTCCCACTGCTGGGTAAAGCTCTTTTCCAAATTCTTACTGACATTATTTTTTCGTTACGTCTCGAACTAGTCTTTATAAAATGCGACTAAATAATCTCTGTACTGCTTTCTGGGCCGTCTTCGATAGCGTTTTTCATCTAAAGGATAAAGACTCTTGTTCAGCGGTAAGTACAACTTAACCACATTTTAAGTTAGAAAATAAGCGGACAATACTACGAATCAACAGGACCAATTTTTTTATAATATGTGTTTTTATGCACATCTTCTTTTTAAACATAACTATACAATATTGTTTACTATTTTATTAAAGCAATTATTTTTGCAACCATTCCTCTTTCATTAACAATCATTTCACATGAATAATGCCTCTCAATTAGTACAAAATTAACCCTACGAACGCGTCCGGTATTTAGCAAGAGACGAATGAACTCCATCGGGTTAACGTATAGACCAATTTAGTTATAACATAACGCCACGTTCGGTACAATTTGTTCAAATCCAAAGTGAATTTTTCTTTCCTCTGCACTGTCACCGGGTTATTTACGAGGGGTCTGCTGTGTTTTAATGCCTTTTCATTAACAATTTTAAGGTACACTTTATTGAAGTCGTAAATTACTCGCACAATTGCCTGAGTGCACTGTCAGAGATGTAATTTGGAAAAAAAGATTAAATTGGTCCGAGGACTGCACGGTACAATTATTTTTATGTTCCCGTAAAAAGTTTTGTGATAATTAATTTTGTCGTTACAAACATAAATATAATTCATGGATTTACCTAACTCTGAAATCGTAAACGTCATGTTATTCAAAAAGGTAGAATAGTAAAAACAATTTCGATCCAATCAACTCTCTTTGCTCGGTTGACGTATGAACAGAATGCCATAGTAGTTTCAAATTAAAACTTCAGTACTACCAACATACCGCGAGCTAACAAATGCAATTCGAAGTTTAAAATTTAAAAAATTGAATTGTCACCTCTTTTCCATTAGCCAGGAAATCTAGTATGGTTTCCATAGCCTTAAATTATTAATTAACCCGCCATCGCCGCGTGGGGATTTATTGGAAAGGGGCGATGAAAAAAATAAATCACATAATGAAATCGGAGCCACCCCGCGGTCTCTACTCGAATACAAACGGTTGCCATTCCAATCGAGTTCGACCATGCGTGAAATCGTCATTAATATCGTACGAGTGCGAAAATACTAAACAATATGAGTGGTGTAATGTTTATGTTCATTACGTTTTTACACATTTCATGATATTTTTTGTCTGGTAATGAAACTACTAACTTAGTTTTGTGAAAGTTCTTTCATAAATGTTGTATTTTATGTGTGTAAAACCAAAACATGTAATTGAAAGTATTACTTTACATCCGATTCAACTATGCCAAATAAACTTACTTTATGAAAATATCACCATTTCAGTCGAAACATGAGTAGGTTCGTAAATTGTTGAGCATACGCCTTCCTTAGTGTTTCCACAACGACTGGACTTTTGCGTCTAAGCATCTATCGCAATACACACCAATTTATCGGTCCGCCTTGTGAAAGGCCTTCCAATGCTGCATCTTGGGCTTCACGTTCACCAATTTAGAACTTTTCAAGCCCATCGACCACTTAAGTTTGTTGATTCTTAAGGTTAGGTACCTATCTAATACATACTAACATATTTCTAGCATATATATATCTAGCCTAATATATATCTCCTATTGATATCTTCATTCTTAATTCCATTCCACAAGGAAACTCCAAATAAACTCCTTGATACACACATAATTTAAATTCTGCAGCTGTACGTACAATGCATCTACATTGCTTTAAGGAGACATAATAAAATTGATGGCTTTCATTTTATAGGTCTGACTCCTACCTTGAACGAATATCGTAGTCTAGTGCTTTCAATATCCGATACAAAAGTCAATCCTTTTAAGATTAAATAAGATTAGACAGACGGATCTTTGAATTTATTTTTCTTTTATTTGAGAGATAGTCGCCATTTTATTTTTGCTATTAGCAGACATTTTGTTTAGTAATGGGATTATAGTGAGTGAAATGATTTTTGACTGTAACGTTCCTAAAGAATATGGTTTTTGTGACTGAATTTAGTAATATACGTTTGCACTTGATTTTTTTTGGTTAAATTTACAAACGAAAATAAAATAAAGCACATCAACCTAACCCTATTTTTATTCGACTGGTCTCAAAATTAGCGTCATGGAGCTTTTTTTAAGGACTCATGCGATAAAAAAAAATCGTCATTATCATTATTTCAACCGAAAGAAGTCGCAATAACGACCAGTCCTGTGCGTCTCGGATTCGTTAGATTCCCGTGACTTTCACCTTTTCACCTTGTTGGTGCTCTTACAACGCTGCGCCTCAACGACCATCAGCTAGCAATATGCCTTGCCCACTACACTTAAGTTTGGCGATTCTTCGGACTAAGTGGATATCTTCATTTTGATGCGATACGCAAATAAACTCCAAGCATAGCCATTTCCATTGCCCCAAGGGCTTCAAGGCTTCCGATGAGCCCCATTCATCATCTGCCTAGCCTTTTCCCAACTATATTGGGGTCGGCTTCCAGTCAAGCCGGATTTAGCTGAACACCAGTATTTTACGAGGAGCGGCTGGCTATCAGACCTCCACAACCCATTAACTGGAGTAATACGGTACTTCATGGCAAGACTGGAGTCAGATTTACTGGCTTCTGACTATCCGTAACGACTGCCAAAGATCTACAAATGACAGCCGGGACCAACGGCTTAACGTGCTTTCCGAGGCACGGAGGAAACTCGTTATGTTAAGACGGTCACCCATCCACAGACCATCCTAGGCAAGCGTTGCTTGACCTTGAAGATCGAACTGTGCGGCTGTTATTATCTAGCCACGAGCTCCTTCCGATGAGCCCCATTATAAGAACTAAAATGTTGTTTTTCCAAAATCTTCTTTGTTGTACGAATTGCGGTTCTAAGACAATCATAATTGGCAGTATTAATAAAATTATCACATTTATTTCACTAATCCAATCATTTATAACTCAGAGCATCCCACCCACGTCCTCACATCTGCGTCATAGCCCAAAGGTGGCCCACACTATGAATACTAAACTTCATATAATATTGATTATTGACCTTTTCGTCGTCCAATTTGACCAAACCGATTCATACGATTAATCGAATATTTCTCGGACTTCTCGGACTCGTATAATTGAAAGATTTGTATTCGACATTCCAAAGTTATTAACCCCTAAATAATGCCAAGTTTAGGATTCTTATCGGAGTTTCCAATTATGCCTGAACTTTCGAAGGCCGTGAACTCTGATGAGGTATGCGATGGTCGCTGTTTCTCATACTAATATGTATATAGATATTTTAATTCAATACAATTTTTTTATTCAGAAAAGAATATAACTATAATTCAATCATAGAAACTATTAATATAAAAGTAAAAGTAACGGCTTTGTCTATTTCGTTTTTGATGAAATTTGGTACGTAATAAGCTACTCGAAGGAAAGACATAGACTTTTTCTAGTTGACTTTGCGTTGCTATAACTGACATTCACGCAAACGAAGTCGTTGACGAAAGCTATAGAGTACTCATAAATAACTAAACCAAAAAATAAATTTAATCAGTGAATTATTAATATTAATATACTATACTAATGGTAAGTATGATTAAATAAGAAAAGTCATGTACATGGCAAACATAAAGCTATTCTAATTTCATGTCTTTCAGAGAAATAATGAGATAAATACTGATACTGACAAAGAATCTAATATATTAAATTCTGTCCCAGTGTTTGTAACAAAACTCCTTCGACACTGCTTGACCGATTATAATAAAATTATGTATATGTGCTAGAATTATTAAATAGTTTAGTGTTATTGTACACAAAATTATTTAATAATCCTAGCTGGTAATAATTTTAGTTTATACTTATAAGTGTACACTAAAATTATAATACACCTCTTTTTCAATACTACTATTTAAGTAGCAAAAAATAATCTTTCTTATGTAAAGACCAGTAAATAAACAGGTCCTTAAATCAAAAACAAAGTGAAGAAACACACTATAAAAATACAAAATAAAATTCCATTATTCCAAAATTTATATCCTAGTAAAGCTTTAAATTGTAAGGACGCTAATCGAAATCTTATTTCATATGGCAAATGTACCGTGAAAGGAAAAGCCTCAATGTCTTACAATGGATACTAGAGTTTGGTCACATATATGAATGGCCGCACGGATGAACACGTTTTCAATAATATACACCGTAGTTCGGGAATAAAGAAGGAATTGTCGGGAAAAGGGATTTATTTATATCTAGGAGGTGATATCTAGTGGGCAGTTGTATGGAAAATATTTGTAAGAAGCAGGTGTTTTCAGGTTGTTAACCTTTTGGTGTGCCTAGCAATAAAAATTAAAAGTGAAAAACTTTTTTATATATATGAAAATAAGTTTTTATTTATTTGCGCTAAAAAGTAATAAAAATATACTTATCCTGTAAAACATTTAATATCAGCATATAAAATTTATGTGATGAAAAACTTGTCGCGTGATTTAGAAGAAGTTATGATTAGAAATTAAAAGGATTTAGAATAACATTATAACTATGCCTTGTCATCCAAACTAAACGCGTTTACTATATTTCAGCTCAATCGGTTGAAGATTGATGCTTCAAAATTGATTTGCAAGATTCAAATGTAGGTATATAACATAGCAAGTTTAGTAAAAGACTCATAGGGTTTTCGTTTTCTGTATTATTTTTGCTCATTGCCATATAATTGGTTTAATAGTTTGTCACGTATAAAATTAACAATTTTCATAAAATAATGGTTGGAAAACACATTCAAGAACTACTAAATTAAGTTATGAATTTTATAATTTCTGAGTAATTAACTATCTGGTGACAGTTTCTCGCAAATGTGATGAATGATTATTGAAACAACTTCTTAATGTGTAGGAAGAAGTATACTAGATTATTTATCATATTTGATTTGGAAATCTTTTTTTCAAATCAAATATGTTTTTTCCTATATGCATACTTCCATACTTAATACCTAAAATAAATGTGGAAGTAACTAGGTCTGTTACGCCTTTACAGTTAAATTACTTGACAAATTTTAATAAAATTTGATATGGAGTAAGCTTGATGCCCAAAAAAGGACATTGGCTACTTTTTATCTGGCATAAACTTCGACTTAAAACATAAGGACGAAGTCGTGGTCAAATGCTAGTAGCGTTCAAATCTCTATAAATATAATCAAATCTAAATAAAATTTCGTTAGCTTTTTGTAAACTATTAGACGGACACCAGTGTACACACTGGCTCGCCCAGCTCCACAATCCAGTATCTCCTCTTTAATATATTCCGTGTCCATTCGTCCATGCAAGCGGCGGCCATTTTGTTCCTCATTCCTCTCACGTTTGCGTTCCTTTTTTAACATCCAACAGAATGTGCACTGACTAAAATTACAGTGTTTTTCGACGACATCCCACGATGTTTTGATTCCTCTATTGTATTGATTCGAGTCTTTTATCGGTGTTTCCCTGATGTGAATGTTTGATGGAACACTGTTTTGTATATTTTTTTGACTGTTTTCAGGAGCTGTGTGTTGCAATTTTTGTGGTTTCAAGTGAAATTTCTGAAGGTTGCATTGAATTTTGGACACAGTGTAGGTACCTGTGGACAAGTAAGTAGAAACTTAAGATTAAGTAAAAAGATTACTAACATTGTACACCTTACGGCTGCACCAATAAGTCCAGTACTTTTTTATCGTAGGAAACATAAGTGCCAATTCGGAAGATTAGATAAAAGTGAAATCACATAGTCATGTATTAGGTTTAACCCGCAAATTCGCGGGATTCCCTGACGCTTCCACCTTAATAGATTTAGCACTTGCTCTTGTCTAACATCATAACATTAAATACCAGAACAAAACTGAAATAATATAAAGGCAAACGCGAACTGCTTCAACTACTTGCTAACTATAGCCATCTATCCAAAACGTCCATAACTCCTCCAGACCAACGTAAACACACAATTAAATACGGTGGCAACAAAACAGTTATAAACTTACTTGAGTTCACATAAAACGCAAACCAGACAGTTTAAGTAACTTATTTTAATAAAACATTACATTTTACGTTCACGTTTATTGAAACTACTTTAGAAATTCGATTTTAAAACCGCTCCGTGGTTCAAACACAAACAAATCGTAAAGCTAGCGTCATAAACAGCAAACACCTTGGTTGATACAAAAGGAAATTGCTTATTTTACGTCAGTGTGTTGGGTAGTTTCTCCAGGTCTTATTATATGGGCCAGCATAACTTGAAACGCGGTGAGAAATGGAACTAAGTCCAAATGTACTGAATTTGACATTTCATTTGACGTTTTTGTTTGTAGCAAGCGCTGGTATAATAGATCAGGTTATAATGGTCGTCTCAAATGTTTGAAAATAAACACTTTTATGATGTTAGATGGCACGATGACTGTCTCGCTGTATGACGTATGATTTGGCTGAGAATAGATCGGGATATCGATTCCCAGGAGTGTCGTAAGCAACAAGGATTAACTTCGTCCTATCTTTCAGTGAAAGCTCCTCGACAGTAAATTGGATAGCTCGTCACCATGAACAGCAAAACTAAAATATGTTGTACCTCTACTAAGTAGACTATAAAGCAGCCCAACTAAAATTGACTTGGACAGGCCACATTTGCCGTAAATCAATGTAGAATTAGGTGTAAAGTAGCTGCGACGCGATATGAAATGGAAGAACGGAAAAAAAGCTTTTTTCGCCACATTAGGCTCATAACAATGCCAGTATTACATTTTTACAGTTATTGTGAAACCGATTACCACGGAACAGTAAACAGAACCTGTTCTTCTGAGCTGAACGGTACTAGCACAGGGTCTTTCTTACAAAGTTATTACAAATACGCACAAAAAGATTTGAGTATAAATTCATGTGCGTACAACTAAGTGGTAATCCCTACCGGAGTTTATGATTACTGATAACTACAAACTGGGGATCTTTAAGTCAAGAGTGAATAGGTTACTTCCAAGCAAGCGTGCTGCATCGTAGACCACATTGTCGCTTTACATCAGTGGTCAGGGTAAAGTTTATAATATGATTCAGTTTTACAAGGTAATAAAAAAAAAATTAGTAAACCTTTTGATCACTCCTTTCTAAATGCTTCTATACGCAAAAAGGTAGTAGTTAAAGTTTATGCAGCAAAAAATAAGTCGTTGAAAGAGCAACATTGTAAGTTTTTAGAACAGACTGTCCATTAAAACAAAACATAACATGATTGGATATGAAAAAGCATATATTTTTTAGGCCTTTTTTGTTCTAACATTTATCATTGTTTTATGTTTCTCTGCAGTTTCGAAAATCAATACGAGTAAGTTTATAAAAATGACAAATCACTGAACTTATATAATAACTTGACTGAGAGTGGTGCCATATTGACTATTTGTCCAAATGGTAAGATCTAACCACATGTAATATATTTTTTTTGTAAACTTTCTGAAAAGATAATCAGTCAGCTTGAACAACATAATCAGTCTTTTAATGTTTCCACTGCTGTTACTCGGCCTCCTGTCTTTTTTCAAAAACGACACAAAACAATCCCAATAATAACATTTATAGGCAATTTATATATATGTCGCAGTAAGATAGATAGAGCCGTAATATAGTTATATCCCTAGGAATATAATTATATACCGTAACATAGTTATACGAAAGCGATTCATTACTATCTCACTAGGAATATAGTTATAAAACGGCCCAAGTTTAGTGATATACTTATATTACTAGATTAAGTTTAGTGAAATAGCTTTCGGAGTATGCGGCGGTTGTGTTTACGCGCTCCCAAATGCAACACAGCTTTCAAACATTACTTTGAATGATCCTATACCAAATGAAAACTTATCACTGAGAGAAATATGCTAAAAATGGTTGCGCTTTGGTGGCCAAGGTTATTTAAAATGTTCCTGTAAAAAAACGAATATACAGTGTTCTACTAAAATATGTGCCTGTAAGAAGCATTCAGTTCAGCATTCAGAAATATAAATCTACCATATATAATTAAATAAAACAAAATTTTATTGGTTTTATCTTTATTAATATATCATTCATCATTCTAAAGCTATTCCTCTAAAAACATATTTTAGTAATAGATTCTTTATTTTCCTTGGTCCACATCTTTACAATAAACTTCACGTAATTCTTTCCTTGAACTCTTTGAATAAACATCATTTTAACCACACAAGTTCTAAAACACCATCTTTTCTGTCACACATTTATGCACACCATAACACTATCATTCACACACACACACAATGTCACAAACATGCACACACGCGCACACAAGTCTTATTAAAACCTCCCCATAAATACACACAACATCATCTCATCATCTGCCTAGCCTTTTCCCAATTATATTGGGGTCGGCTTCCAGTCAAGCCGGATTTAGATCTCGAACGAACTCGTTATGTTAAGATGGTCACCCATCCACAGACCAACCTAGGCAAGCGTTGCTTAACCTTGAAGATCGACCTATGCGGCTGTTATTATCTAGCCACGAGCTCCTCAAAGCCACGAGCTCCTCACAACATACATACTTTTATAATTGTAATTTTATTTTATTATTTTCCTATTGTCTCTTGTCATTTACTCCTGTGATCATTAAACTCACAAAATATTTGTGTTTTGTCTAACTTGCTGTACTAATAATTATGTAAGCTACTTAATATGTAACTTGGAACAGGTGGGGACCTGGTGACGTGTATTACAGGTGTTTACTACCTACCACAGGCACCAGCGATCCACAACCAAAAAAATTGTTAGCTATGGTTAATAATGTAAGATTGTTGATAGTGTAAGATTTTTGGCTTGTGGTGTGAAATAAACTTATTATTATTATTATTATTTATCAACTTTATGTATCCTGCTGCTAGTTATAACATTAACACATATTAAAGTAATTATAATTAAAACGATTATATTTTTGGAATTTAAACATACTAACAATACATTTAAAACTAATCAAACATTAAAAATCTTTTAAAGCCAAACAGTTTTGAGATATCTTATCAACAAGTTGAGTTCTCGGTTTCTTTAAAAGTATTCTTTAATTTTTGTTCAGACAAGAAAAAGAATCATGACATCTAGAATTACATAGCACTGAATGCTTCTTACAGACACATATTTTAGTAGAACACTGTAAATTCGATTTTTTACAGGAACATATTAAATAACCTTGGCCACCAAACCGTGACAATTTTTAGCATATTTCTCTCAGTGACAAGTTTTCATTTGGTATAGGATCATTCAAAGTAATGTTTGAAAGCTGTGTTGCATTTGGGAGCGCGTAAACACAACCGCCGCATACTCCGAAAGCTATTTCACTAAACTTAATCTAGTAATATAAGTATATCACTAAACTTGGGCCGTTTTATAACTATATTCCTAGTGAGATAGTAATGAATCGCTTTCGTATAACTATGTTACGGTATATAATTATATCCCTAGGGATATAACTATATTACGGCTCTATCTATCTTACTTCGACATATATAGAGAATCAAATAAAACTCTCGTATCGTGATCCTGCACAGTGGGAACAGCCAGGTGTGGGTCTGGTCACAATCCAGCTCACTTATAAGTTGATACATTATCTGTTAGAACTTTATTTTCTCACTAATACGATGTGTGAGGGTGTACTGTGGAGTGTAGTCTTTCAATTTATATGATGGAAGCGAATTAGACGATCTTTTTATGATTTTTTTTTTCTAGTTATAAGTTTTAATGTGTTTGTAGTGGTTGAAATTAATTGCGGAGTGTTAACTTGAAGGTACTGTACAGGCAATATAAAATATGAAATGTTATTGCAAAAATTAGGTGTAATAAATTGTCTGTGTGTAAAATTTTTATTTTTTTATTTTATTTGCACATCATCGTAAGATCTCAACTGTTGGACATAGGCCGCCCCTAGGCATTGCGACAACGACCGGTACTGTGCGTCTCGCGTCCACCAGATTCCCGCGACCCTCTCCAGATCATCGGTCCACCTTGTGGGAGGCCTTTCAATGCCACACCTTCCGGTAAGGCACTTTACTAACATTAAATCTATATCTATATATATAAAAATGAAACACGTTTTCCGTTGTCACGACATAACATGAAAACGGCTCGACCGATTTGGCAGATTTTTTTTTTAAATGTTCCTTGAAGTTCAGTGATGGTTCTTACGGAGAGAAAAATTGTAAAAAAAAAAAAGTTAGGTAAAGTAGGGTAGGTAGGGTAGTGTAGGGTAGTTTAGGGTAGTGTAGGGTAGTTTAGGGTAGTGTAGGGTAGTGTAGGGTAGTGTAGGGTAGTGTAGGGTAGTGTAGGGTAGTGTAGGGTAGTGTAGGGTAGTGTAGGGTAGTGTAGGGTAGTGTAGGGTAGTGTAGGGTAGTGTAGGGTAGTGTAGGGTAGTGTAGGGTAGTGTAGGGTTGTGTAGGGTAGTGTAGGGTTGTGTAGGGTAATGTAGGGTAATGTAGGGTAGGTAGGGAAGGTAGGGTAGGGTAGCGTAGGATATG
Organism: Mythimna separata; assembly: GCA_030763345.1. Lineage (NCBI taxonomy): Eukaryota > Metazoa > Arthropoda > Insecta > Lepidoptera > Noctuidae > Mythimna > Mythimna separata. The sequence continues at coordinate 14,713,993 of CM061180.1, forward strand.
TGGGGTAGTCATTTGACGGGAGCGAAGCCGCGGGTAAAAGCTAGTATTATATAAAAGTGAAACCCGTTTTTCGTTGTCACGACATAACATGAAAACGGCTTGACCGATTTGGCTGATTTTTTTTTTAAATGTTCCTTGAAGTTCAGTGATGGTTCTTACGGAGAGAAAAATTCAAAAAAAAAAAATTTAGGTAAAGTAGGGTAGTGTAGGTTTGTGTAGGGTAGTGTAGGGTAGTGTAGGGTAGTGTAGGGTAGTGTAGGGTAGTGTAAGGTAGTGTAGTGTAGGGTAGTGTAGGGTAGTGTAGGGTTGTGTAGGGTAGGGTAGTGTAGGGTAGTGTAGGGTAGTTTAGGGTAGTGTAGTGTAGTGTAGGGTAGTGAAGGGTAGTGTAGGGTAGTGTAGGGTAGTGTAGGGTAGTGTAGGGTAGTGTAGGGTAGTGTAGGGTAGTGTAGTGTAGGGTAGGTAGGGTAGTGTAGGGTAGGTAGGGAAAAACGGGTAGGGTAGCGTAGGATATGTAGGGTAGTCATTTGACGTGAGCGAAGCCGCGGGCAAAAGCTAGTAACTTAATAAAAATGTTTTCTTTTCTACCTGAAGATACAGAATGCTAAAATAAATTAACCAACAATACAAAATTATACTAAAATAACATCGTCAAGAAAATACAGAGTAAAAACAACTTGTAGACTAATTTGCTACCGCTTTTGTATTTTTAGTTGAACAAGGAAAAAGTTCATTATGCTCAATAAAAATAACAAATAGGTGTGTACAGTCACTAACTTAAATACATTTCACTATACAGTTACGTAAAAGCACTTTTCTACTGAAATAATAATCACAACTTTGATGAAAGACCTATTCAAATATGGTTTTGTTTTGAAACGTACTTGTAGCATAATCTGATTTCTGTCCGTCAACGGCGCGTAGTGTTCCACATACGTCTCAAGAAGATGTCAACAAAATCGTAGGATCCCAGCAGGGTTGAAGCCTACTGGGGCCGTAGGTTGGTTTCCGAAAGGAAATTCCGGGGCCCTGGAAAGAAGAAACATACATGGGTTTAAGTAAGTAATAGCTTGACACGCCCTCTCGCTCCACCCAAGAGGTAATCATCTACAGCTTATTAGATGATTTCCCACCTAAAAAAAATATTTATACCAACACTTTAAGAGAAAATACTAATTTTTTTTTTTGTTTCTGTGAACATACTAACGTTCACGACTGTACCTTGTTCATTCTTTGTACACCGTCTATTGTTTCTCTAAGAATAACTTATAAATCATTTATTCTTTTCACCAGAGATTAAATAAACAATAGATGACAATCTATCTAAGAGTACAGGAGAGAAGACAAAAGCTGTACGAGACACGATATTCTGAAGTGGACCGTTTTATATTATATTTATCTTTAATTACTACAAGACGATGAAAGCCAAAAAAATGTGAAGTTGGAAAGTTCTTTCGAGTTGTTGAGGGTCTGTATAAAAGAAAAAAGGTGAAATAATTTTAGTAGTTGGTTTTGCGAGTTTACGAAAAATTCTAGTTTTAGCCAGTGGCTTTGCCCGTGAACAAGTTAAAAAGCATTCCCAGCGAACATCATCTATCCAATTTGTATGCTTTTAATCTAAATTCGTTCAGCTGTTACTCGTAGAGCGTAAAGTAATGACAAGTATACATACACACAAACAAATACATGTAAATGATCGCTTTTTATTAATTTGATAGTTTCTTTCTGCGCGTATTTTTTATCTGTTCCTATTTTTATATTATAGTTTGTATCCGTGGACACTCATAATCTCATTTTACATCTACCTATGTGAAGCTTTCACCGCTAATGATTCTAAAGCGTATAACACCCAAACTCAACACGGAACCCAAAAAAGAATAAAAGCCTCGAACCATAGAATAATGACTTGATCCGAGACTAGGGAAGGAAAATGCGGAAAACAAATAGCGATTTTCTTTTGTTAGCTTATTATTCCCAGGGGCATTCATTACTCGGCCCACTGTGTACTTAAGGTTACGTTACGGTGTTTCTAATGTGTTAGTATTGTATTAGACTTATATACGACCGCGAGTATTTTTCTTTGATTGCAGGAAAACCTCTCGACTATGTAAGTTTTCCTTGTGAAAGCATACAGAGCTATATTGTGTATAAGATTTGTGTTTGCGAAGCTTTGAATATAAGTAGCTTATATTCGTATCTTGCTGGAGCTTAGATCTTAGGTTCCGTATTTGTAAGCTTGTGATGCTTTCCAGCTTGAATTTTATTGAGATATTATGGCTATGCTCTAAGAGAGAGAATTTTCAGTAATGTCCTCATTTTCATTCATTTTGTTTAGTCATTATCATGGTCGAACATATTTAGCATCTTCTCCATAATCATCTTTCTATTGCAAGTAGTCCAATTTCCTTAGGGCATTAATAATGTCCTCTAGTTATTTTCGTTATCATCACGGTCGATCACACTTAGCATTTTCCCCATTACCATATTTCTTTTACAATTATTCCAATTTTTTTGGGGCTATCCTTCTTTCTTCTAGTCTCAGCAGTCATCCACTTTTTAGACACCATCTTCTACACCGTCCATCTATTATTTCTCTGGTCTCTCAGACACCACTGTTCTGGTACTTTAATTGCCAATCATATTAATTCTTAAAACTATTGATGACGCAAAATTGTCTCCACATTGAATAGATAAGTTAATCCAGAACAGTTGACTGCATTACATCAGACTTAACTGTTTTTGGTTGTAGTGGCAAATAACTCCTCCCATTCTGGGTGGAGTGAGAAGGATTATCAGACTTAAACCCACCCCTGTTCCTGATGCCATTTAAGTTCCAAGATCGAAGTGAGGTGGCTGTCTCGAACAATCCCATAGGACTTAGCTGACTCTATATGGAGTCAGCTGAGTGAGACCTTGAACATTATACACAGTCATATATGCACATTATGCACAACCCCCTCAAAGGCCATCGAAATATATCTTCTAACACTAACTCCAACATCAATAAACCTTCTAAAACTCTAAAGGGTAGTTAGAATTTTACGATCTCGTACGAAATTTAATTAGAGACGTGTCACACTGTGATGCGGTATTTTAATAATGTCCTGCAGTCCCTACAAGCGATTTATGACTCTTAAGGATGCTTGACATCGTTAAACTTATGAATGTAAATTAAAGTTTTATATTGGTTTATGTCTGAGAGGAGAGGATTATGGGAATAAATTGGAATAGATCAGTCACTTTCATTCATTCACTTTCACTCTAAAACAGTGGTTTCCAACCTGTCGTCCGCAGACCTCTGGTAGCCTCATCAACAACATCTTAGCCGAAATACGTCCAGTGCTGGACATAGGCCTCCCCAAGCGTCACCACGACGACCGGTTCTGTGCGTCTCGTTGGTAGCCTGTTAGAGCTAAAATATGGTCCGACAGAGGGATACAATTCTAAACTTACCGACTCAAAAGTAACAGATGTGAAGTTTCTATGACTATTCTCGTAACTTCTGATTTAAAAAATCGATGTGATAAATGTCCTGCAGTCCCTACAAGCAATTTATGACTCTTAAGGATGCTTGACATCGTTAGACTTATAAATGTGCATTGAAGTTTTATATTGGTTTATGTCTGAGGCGATCTGAAAATTGTTTGGCATGATAGAAGTAAATTGAAATAGATTGGTCACTTTCACTCATTTGCTTTTACCCTAGAGAATAAAAACAGCAAGAAATAAACACACTGCTCCTGTCAAAGGTAATTTTATATACGGTGCCTTTGACGTTGGAAATCATCAAATAATTTCTCATATTTTGGACCCAGAGTGGTTTTACCAACTATGAGTAGCCTGGGGTCGACTTCCGTCTGAATGGATGCAGATGGAAACCGGTGTCTTACTTGGAGTGACAGCCTGTCTAGTTAGGTACTGGGCCATATGATACTTATGACAATATCGACGAATATTAAACATTATCTAATAGAAATGAAAAGTGCATACATGCCGTATTCAGAAATCAGATGGGTAATATAGATTTCTCTAAATTCCAACTAGCATTTCTTTTCCCAAACGTGCATTCAAGAAGTTTTTGGTACTAATTGGAATTTGTTTCGTCTTGTGAAATATATTTGCACAATCTATGACTAACATAAGCAATATAACTTGCATACAAAGTTTATTTCAGATGCTCGTATGTAATATTAAGATGTCCAACTTTATAATGAAGTTACGTGACTCTAGAACCATTGCTGTTCTTGTTACAAACAAGTTCTGTAATTTGAGTTAAGACTCATTAACCTTCTGATGTTATTCAATCTTATTTGGGATCGGGACTTTGTTTTTGTTCTATTTATATATTTATTGAGCTTCTTTCGAGAATTATATCTTTAGTTGTTATTTGGCCAAATGGGGTTTTATAGACCAGTCGGATATTCAATGTGAGTGCGGTGCTTCTACTCAAAACATGAGCCACCTTTTGGAGTGCCCCAAGTGCCCGAACACCTGCACTTTGGAGGACTTAATGGGTGCCACCGATGCTGCAATCATCGTAGCTACCTACTGGGCCCAAAAAATTTGACACATGTGGAGGTAAACACCTTCGATTCGAAAAGAAGAAGAAAAAGAGTTGCTTAGTTTTCACAGACAGTTGATGTCTTATAAGTAACATATTAGGATTATATAATATGTTTGGTTGACACAGTAGTTGGACGATGCCGTAGGAGTGAGCTTGACCTGATGGCGAGCGGTGGGTAGCTTGCCGTCTGGTCGTCCGTTAGCCCAAGTCGTCGACGGCGCGTAGTGTTCATCGCGCGCGTCAAGGAAAGTCAGCAAAACCGTAGGGATCCCGCAGGGCCAATGGCTAATGGGGCCATGGATCAACTTCTGAAAAGAAAACACATGGTCCTGGGACGAAGGCAAAGAACAAACAGGAGTGGGCTTTTGTCTGACACGCCTTTCCATTCCGCTCAAGAGCGAGAGAAGTCATTGCATGATCTCCCACCTAAAATAAACCAAAGCAGGCAAGGTTATCATATGAGATCCATTTTACTTTAAAAAAAAACTTTAAAAAAATAGGCAATGAAGCTCATTTCGCAAGCCGAGCTTCATTAAACACAAACAAAGTTGCCAACTTATAAAATAACAGCGTCCTAACGCAACATTTTCCGTAAAGCTGCTGATTATTACCAGCCTCCGTCTGGCTATTGTACCGCATATTTTCATTAGGAAGGCAGATAGTACACTGTTATCTACAAACGTACGTAGAACGGAACGGAGCGTTTATCGCACGAGCGGCATTCCCGTTTCCGTTATACGCACCGCAACGTGTTAAGGCAGGGTTGTCATATGAATGAATGATATTAATTATTAAAAAAAACTGCCAGCGGATAAAACAACCAAATGTAAAAAAAAATATAAACCCAACAATTTTTAAAATCAGTGTAGTAGTTTTTTCAGTTTATTCATTACAAACAGAAATAGAACATTTTTTTAAATCCTCTTAAAAAAAATTGGTATAGATTTGATAACAAAAAAGTAATAAATACAAAAATGCAGTTTATAGGAATTAATTCATGAATGCCCGACCGGTCTCATAGGGCCGCGCTGTTATTGTCTTACTATTGTGTCTCGTTTCGCGGGTGTTGATAGGTTAATTAACTTTAAATTAATTGTAAAATATCAACTTATTATTTTGCTTTATTCGAACATGTTGTCCAGTCACTGTAAATTTTTCCACGACCACCACGCGCATATCGTCTTATACAAAGACAATTACCTGAGTAAGTATCACATTTCAGTTTTTTGTCATTGGTTTTGGTAGTAGGTAATATGTTAATTTTCCTAGAATAATACATAATATATCTCGAGAGTTTCCAACCAGTTCACCACTGTAGAATAAAACAGATACAAAAGAATTAGCTAAAACATCTGACAAAATCTGTGTTTTTTAGTTACCAAGAAATTTTGTACAAAACATTCACGTGGCAACCCTGCCCTTAACACGCAAACTGTCACGCACAATATTACTCGAAAACTACGAAGTTCTTTGAGATAGGGATTATTGAAGCTTATTCTCCTTGCAGAGATTTTATGTTACACTTGTCAAATATAAATATGGAATAAGATTACTATTTCATGAAATCAAATTTTACAATATACATGTAAAATTTTTTGATTTCAAAAAGGCCTTTAACCTGAATAGAATACGTAATTTTAGTAAGATTTTTGATTCATTAATAGAACTATTTTAAATTAAGGATAAATTGTCGGTCTAGCCACAAACTGCTTTAGAAGAAAATATTCAGACAATAAACTAAAGGAACAATCGTTAGAACCCTAGAATTTAAACGAGATACTTCTAATATTTTTGTGCATTACCTACGATGAAGTAGTTAGTGTCATCGTCATTTCAGCTAAAAGACTTTCATTTGGACGCAGACCTCATCGAAGTGTCGCCACAACGAACGGTCCAGTGTGCCTCCTACCCATCAATTCCCGCGACCCTCAGCAGGTCACCGGTCCACCTTTTGGGAGGCCTTCCAACGCTGCATCTTCCTGTATGCGGTCGCCTCTTCAGAACCGTTCAGCTCTATCAACCATAAGTTTGACGATTCTTCGGGCTACGTCGGCCATTCCTTTCAGAAGTAACAAATTCGATTCTGCAATATTACACTCGTCATCTATCCCATAAAAGTTGTTTTCTACCGCGATTCCTTTCCTGAAACTCCCCTCCTCGTAAAATACTGGTGTTCAGCTAAATCCGGTTAGACTGTAAGCCAACCCCAATATAGTTGAGAAAAGGCTAGATAGATGATAATGATTCTTTTCCTGAAACAAACAAGAATCAGCTAGAACAGTTTTTACGTCTAGATGAAATAATAAATACAGACTCCGATATAAAATCCAAAACAAAATTTCAAATTATAATTGTACAAGGAACCCGTTTAATACCGTCGGCAGCTAAATTCCACCGTCATAATACCGTAGCATTTACGAAGCCTGGCATATACGTTAGTATGTGGTTTCATTAAAGCCTTAGGAAAATGTCTGGCGGGACTACATCCCGACCTTTTGTTAATGAAAGGTTCTGGATATCGGGTTTAACTTCACATTATATTTAGCTTTAATACTAAAACTTTTGGTACGAGACTGATTTGTGGTTCTATGTGTTTTATTTTTCAGAGGTTATAAATCATTGAATGATTTCTCCTGCAGAAGTGTGGAGCGAGAGGAAGACGTGATGCGTCAACTCCAAGTAATATTGAATAAGGGCAGGAAGAAGGAGAAGGGTGGTGCGAGAGCCCTCTTAGCCCATATCAGAAATTTGCTGAATACAACCCACATGTGTGCTTAATTTGCCTTTGCCTTGGGTCCCAGTATCTCTTTCAAATATTCACGCAGCCCTGTGGTTGATGATCTGATGGTACCTATTCAATGGTGATTCATTTTGTACGGTTAATAAATCTTAAAATAATTTTCTTCTTATTAGTCCGTAGATTTGTAGCAGATATATTCTAGCTATCTACGGGTGCGGGTACTATGCTATCCGAGCTACAAAGAGAAACATAATATTATTATAATAGGTAATACACCGAAAACTGTAATAGATAATATAGAATCTGTAAATTATTTTATATATTTATATACATCGCTTTTGTCTACCTAAATAAGCATAACAATAATAAATCATTTGAGACTGTGAAGTTCCAAATGATTTATTTGACAGTTATTATTATTGCTCTAGACGGAAACCTTAAAAGCAGTCTGTAGTGAGGTTTCCGTTCTATGGGATCTGTTTCCAAGCTATAGTACTTATTACCATGCCAATAGCATAGCATCAACCTTATAATGTTTCCACTGTTGGGACCAGGCTTTCTCTCCAGGAGAGGGAATGGGCCGTAATCCACCACGCGGGCCACGTGCGGGTTGGTGGATGTCATTGACCATGCAAAAACTGTTGCCTTATTGGTAAGTTTTGAACTCTCTGGGGTTGAGACGCTTGGGTCATGGGTCGAGTGAAAGGTAGACGTACCTTTTAAGGTAATCTCACACCTGACCGACACTGTACCTGACCATAAAGTTGACTCATTTTTTGTCCAAAGAATAAGTATTGCCATTCACCGTGGCAATGCTGCCAGTTTTTTGAACATATTTCCGGATGTCAACAGCGTAGAGGAGTATTTCGACGGCCGTGTAATAATTCTTCTTTTGTAAATAATTTTAGGTATAATAATTCAATATTCAAATTTCTTATTATGTACAGTCAGCACCAAAAGTCGATGAACAGAATCAACATAAGAAAACATTTTATTGTGAACAGATGAAACATATTTTATTGCGAACGGGTGTTTTGTTATGTTGATTCTGTTCATAGACTTTTGTTGCTGACTGTACATCATATTTTTACTTAACTATACACTGCTATGCTAATCTTGAAATAAAAATATTGTTCAATTTAGCTTTTGCCCAAATAAAAGTTTTTGTAATAATGACAACCTTTTACACTCAAATACATAATGAAAGATAAAGACAGCATTAATTTTAGTTAATTGGACAGTTGTGACTCGAACACGAAAAGGTGTGGCTTGGTTTATCTTTTATGTGAGTTAAAATAATGTTTATGAATATTATGTACAATTGAGTGTTTCACCTCATAAAAGCGACAAAGCACGTGATGGCGTACTTTATTAAAAACTAGCTGTCCCCTGCGGTTTCACCCGCATTTTTCGTTACTGCTCCGCTCCGGTGGGTCGTAGCGTGATGGTATATAGCCTATAGCATTCCTCGATAAATGGGCTATCTAACACTGAAAGATTTTTTCAAATCGAAGCAGTAGTTCCAGAGATTACCCCCTACATACAAACTTACAAACATACAAACTTACAAACTTACAAATTTTACCTCTTTATAATATTAGTATAGATAAGTTTCTATAACTTTGCTCCACAGTTTCACGCGTTTATGGCATTAAAATAAAAAAATAGTTTTCGGTTTGCACTCTTTTCAACATATTTATTACTTGTGTGTCAGTTTCTAAGAGACACGGTAGCAAAAAATTATACAAATCCTTTTTTATATAGCTCTTTTTCTTATTCCCGCCCTTGTCCCGTTTTATCTAGAGCTGACGCAACATGTTCTGTTCGTCCTGTCACGCTAAAATAGCTTCTAATTTCACAATGTATTGCAGCATTGAGTCGTCGTACAGAGTCCATTGGGGCATATCACGGGATAAATACCTGTTCTGCCTGGTTCCTGACAACACAATGGGTAGCTCACCGTCCGGTCACCATCGGGGTCAAGCTCGAGTCGTTGACGTTAAGTCGCGTAGTGTTCTAAGCGCGCCTCAAGGAAACCTCAACAAAACCGAAGGGGCCAGCAGAGTCAAAGCCTACTGTAGTCAAGGGTGGTGCAAAACAGAACCCAGATGTGCTGTAACGAAGACAAAGAAGGATCAGGACTGGGTTTAGTCAGTAAATGTCTGTCACGTCCTACCACTCCGATCAACAGCGGGAGAAATCATTGGATGATTTCCCATCAAGAAAAGATATTAGAGTATTCAAACAAAAACAAACATTCTTTTTAGCATTATTATATCATAGTATAAAAAGATAGATTTAATTTTTTTTTAATATGTAAAGCACGCAAAAACACTTCATAAATATTAATTAAATGAAGACCGTTTATTAGAACTAGTTGCGATATTATTCTTGAGAACAATCATCTTGAGACTAGCTAATTCATTTATTTTAACTACATAAAGCAAGAAATAATTATAATATATTGAACCTTAAAGACGTTCAAGACATGTATTTTTTTCATTTTTAAGGTTCTGTACCCACAGGGCAAAAAGGGACCCTAAGACATCGGATCGGATAATGTGAAAACGGACTTATACTAAGACTCTACTGTCCGTCTGCCTGTCTGTCCGTATGTCATCAGGCTGTATCTCATGAAGATAGACAGTTGAAATTTTCACAGATGATGTATTCATGTTTTTTGTTATGGACCGTACACAACCATTTGTTCGCAGTCCGATTTGCACTTAGCCAGTTTTTCCTGCTTTCATTTTAATGTATTAACGTTTTTTTTAATATGTCTGAAATATCGTTTTATTTTAACGAGATATGACTGGTTTAATACTGAGCAAAATTAATGAAACACAAGAAAGAGTACGTGCTTATTGAAATGTTCAATCTTTTTACAATTCACTTGTTTCTGCCACTGGCTTCACTTGCTTGGAATAAATATTTTTTTCTAGTTCTCTAAAAATCTTAATGAACCGTTTGTTGGCAATAAAATAAAGAGTTTTATTAAAAGAAGTGCGTACCAGACTTGTGGATAAAGGGGTTCCAAACTGATCACATATTTTAAATTTTTGGTTGTAAAAAATTTGATACTTGTGATAATGTAAAATATATGATCAATAAATTCTCTTTCAGAGCAACGCAGATTGGTTGTGTTTCGTAATTTCTAAAATTACGTACATTGTAAAATACATTATATATTTCACTCTCTTATTTCAATACTGGCACTTTACCAAAAGTAAAAATTGTGCAAAAATGGCGCCCCATTTAAAGGTTTAACCACTACTTGCGTATTCTATAATTCAAAATTACTCTTAATTTATGATATCAATAGTGTTTGAATTGATGATTACAGTTTTTACAGATGGTCGATGGAGTTGCAAGGTTCTGGAGTGGCGACCGTGCACCGGATGACGCAGCGTTAGGAGGCCTTCCATGAGGTGGACCGATGACCTGGTGAGAGTTACGGGAATGCGGTGGATTCAAGATGCGCAGAACCGTGCTTTGTAACGATACTTAAGGGAGGTCTATGTCCAACAGTGGACGTCTTTCGGCTGAAATGATGATGCTAGCGGTTAGGATGTTTATACAAGACTAGGTTTTTGCTTGAAGGTGTGCAAAATATTTTTTTGAAATAAAAATCACATCCATGGTATCTATACCATGGATGTGATTTTTAAATAAGGGTGCGCTAAGTATATATGATTTAAAAATAATGTAAAGAGCCAATTAAGAAACCTCAGTAAGACTTGAAAAAAGAACCTATCAAAACTTGGAGCCTCGACTGCTTTCACATAAACCTGAACTCTCAAGAACCCTCAAACTCTAGTACTATGCAAAGTTTAATGGGTACATCATAAATATGTACTGTAGTACAGTATACAGACTATATTCGGATGTCTAGCCGAGGTACACCGCAATTGTGAAAAGCCAAATTGTCGGGTTCGAGAGCATAAGAGGTAGTCTCGTAAAATTAATATGTAGGGAGTGGCTCTAGCTAAATGTGGGCAGTATTAAAACGGGTACTAATAGGAGGGGAGGGGTCCCTCACAACCGCAGACTTTATGTCCTCAGACCAGTCTAGAATTATTAATTAACCGAATGGTGATTGCATTCCTTGGTCGCGGTCTCCATAGTTATTTGAGTTCATAAATTAGTAATGGTTCGAGATGACAGCTTACTGCTTTCGAGGCGGCGAGGAGGTATGGAGTTCGGTTTTTAATTTTGAAGATTTATATTTCTTTGTCCTTCGATTGTTGCTGAGAAGGTTGAATAAACTGTTGCCGACGCTGTGAAAAACTTTGTTAAGAAGCTTGTAACTTAAATGGTAACAGCCACATAGCTCGATGTCCAAGGTTAAGCAAAACTTGCTGCGTTCGGCCTTTAGATAGGTAACCATCTTTACATACCAAGATCATGTCTTGGGAAACACTTTAAGTCGTTGGTCCCAATCCTCTTTCGTGGATCTTCGATAGGCGTTACAGGAGGTTAGCAGCCATGAAAACTTACAGCTGTCTTGCGGATTGTGGGTCTCATAAAGAGAATCTGACAGTAAGTTTAGTTAGTAAAAGTCTGACATTACCCATCACTCCACCCAGAGCGGGAGAAGTTATTTGAAAATATCCCAAAAAAAGTCTTGTAAATACCAATTGTAGCTGTATTTGGCGGTGTTCATATTATTTTGAATCCAAAGGCAGTTAAAATGCAATTAATGTACTCATCATTACCGAGTTTTTTTTTAATTAATGCGACTCGCGTTTGACCACTATCTCATCTGATGGTAAGTGATGATGTGGTCAACATTGGAGCACGGTTGACTTATTCACTTTTGGCTTATTTTACTGATAATCATCTGACGTTTTATAAGTGCCCTTGTGTATGCAAAATAAAAAATATTTTGATTTTGACTTCTTTGTTTTTTTTTAATGTTACATCTAAGCTCCTAATTAATTATACACAAAAAGTAATCCATACATAAGAATCTTTGACTAAACCCTCATCCTCAATAGAATTCTAAGCAACCATCCCAAGAGCGAACAAAGAACAACAATCGCATTCATTTGACGTCTAATTTACATAAATATGAGATTTTCGCGAATAATCATACTTAAACACCGTTGATTCGGAATCGTGGTACAATGAGAATTGCTTCCGACCCGACGAGCAATATGTTTAAAGAGAAAATTTGAATATAACTTACGCGGCGTATCTTGTTAAAATTAAGGATTTAAATTTAAATTATGTGAAGCGTCCTGGGGCGAATAGGTGAAACGAAATAAATATGAATATGAATAGGGAATCAGACAAGTACGCGAACGGGTTTCGAATTATTAACTTTTCGAGTGCACTCGGTTCTGCTTGTACCGTCGGAAATGTAAGCCTTTTCTCGAGTGTACCTCTAATAAGGTTGTCAATTTCTAAACGTCAAATCTTTACTTTTGAAACGTATGTGCTTTATTATGAAGGGATTATTTATGTGAACATGAAGGATTATATTCTATTTGTTTGCTATTGTTATTGGTAATGATCCCTGAGGACTTGTTAGGGTTATAAAATATATCGAACTTAAAACCATGTTCATATTTGACATTCCCATTGTGCTGCCTCCACTCAATTCTTGGACATTTATTACCGCTAGCTTCAAAACCCAAAAATATTTCAGATTTCAGAGATCCACAAACAAATATTTCCACCTCGATTATGCCGACGGTACGCAGACATCTCAAAATTAAGCAGATAGGCCAACGGAGACAATTTAGTCGCAACGTATAATTTGGGTTCCGACTAAGGACCGGAGTTGACCGACGAGCACCGAATTTCAAGAGCCCCTTTATCCCGACTAGTGCCGGAAACTAAAGGTGGGTGAGACCCTTTTATTTTTTTTGTCAGTGTTACTTTTGTCTCTGTTGAGTTTGATTGTACTTATTTTTTTGTGAGGGCACTCTGAAAAGATCTTCTAATATGAGAAGTGAAGTTTGAGAACAATTTCATTTATGTATAGATATTTGAAGTAATATTGTGGTAAAGGATTCACTACTAACAGTACTGCTTTGTCTGTTTGATATTAAAAAGGGTTATAATTACATAGAAGCATGCCTTACTTTGTGTACACAAAAGCTAAACATGTGTGAATGATAAATATTAATATTAGTGATGTGATTTTAAACGTTAATATTTTTTATTATTTGTACCTTAGGTCATTCTCTAGTCTACCTTGACTGGTAGACTAGAGAATGACCTAAGGTTTTAAGTCCACCTTTAAATAAATAAATAATATATAAGCTTGCGTTAGATCTATTTCACCAGGTGATATGATAAGTGATGACGCAGTCGACCGTTGAGCCCGCTCAACTAAAACTAATCTATTTCGTCTTGATTTAGCTATTAGGAAACACAAATTGTGGCAGAAAATCTTAAACCTGACGTAATTTAAGTACGTAAAATGAAAGTGTTCCAAAAACGTTTTGTGTTTACTACATATCATAGTATGTGAGGGATGTCCACTTGACTTTGTACCGGTGGCGCATTGCTATATACGTCAAACGATCTGATGATGAAACACGCTTGGGTTTTTTATATAGCTTACTTGAAATCAGTATCATTGTATTCCCGAATATTTTCCAAACCAAAATATTCAACATTCACCCCAGCACTCACTTAAAAAAGAAACAAAAACGAAGCAAAATCGCTATGAAATCCACCAAACATTTTAAAAGGCATATTGAAGCTTTTTAAAATTCCACCATTTTTATTATTCCTCTTTTAATTGCTGACGGTAACAAAGGAAGATCGAATGACGTAAATTAAGGGGAAAGTCTGCTTTTTAGGATCTATTCACGCATTGTTTGAATAGTCAGTGTTTCGTTTTTAATTAAGTTCGCTGATTAAGAAGAGCAGTGGGTGGAAAAAGTTTTTGTTCGTACCCTAATCTCAATTGGTTGGAGATATTTTTTGATTTTAATTTGGAGTAGGATTGATTGGTACAGAGTCTTAATTGTTCATTTTCATATCGACTATACATTTATTTTTAATTCAGTGAATCAATAACTCAAAAAGAAAAGGATGACGCCTACTTACATCGTTTAGATCCGACAACAGTTCGGGTGGCCGTGGACCTGGTATGCAAAGAGCAATTGAAAAGACATATGTGGGGTTTGCCAGTAAAAACCTGATACTTCTCACATAAATCATCAAATAATTTTTCTTGCTCTTGGACTCAGACAAAGCAAAGTTATTTGATGAGCTGGAGTAGATTAAATGATTGATAAAAATATGCTTTATGATATTCCATAAATAAAATTACATTACTTTGTGTAATTTACTTCATAACCACTGCTCTTAAAACGGTGAAGGAAAACATCGTGAGGAAACCATGCATGTCCTAGAACCAAAAACTCGAAGACATTTGACATCCGCCAATCCGCACTGGGCCCGGGAAGTGGATTATATCCTATTCCCTCTTCTAAGACAGGAGGCCTGAGTCTCAACAAAGTTATAGTAGGAGCTTAAAATTAATTTACCTATTGAAAATATGCCTACCCATACTGCCTTATCTGAATATTCGTCTTGTATATTCGTTGAAAACAAACACGGTGATGTGTTCAACATTTGGAATAAACTGATAGTTCATTGCAGGTGGTGCCCTATCGCTCTTTACACGGCATTGCACACGTTGGATTTTGCTACCAACGTTTTGGTTTTTCTTGCAATGTTTTCTATCCAGACAGCGTTTTGTAACTGGTCTACTACCTTTTAGAATAAAAAACCGAGTTAGATTTACCGATTAGTGACAATTTATCGTCAAGATTTCCATCTTGAAAAAATTGCTAAGTTATTTTTTTAGGTTTGAACACTAAATTCTTATGGTATTCTGGCGCAATTACACTTAGTCATTAGTCTGCATTTAAGTGCACTAAAAATGTTACTTGAATTCGGGCACCAGATGCATTAATTACATTGGTTTACTACCATAACCCTGTTAATCTTGCGCCCGCATTTGGGTTGGAACGTACTGATAAAATACTGCTTGACGATTGAAAGGAAAACAGCGTCGGGTAACCAAAACAAAAGCTGTTCGAATACGTATTCGACTCCGTTGATTTACACTTAGTCGTTTGTTCAAATTCTATAAGCAATCGAATATGAGCTAACGACCAAGTGTAATTGAACCTTTACTACAGGTGAACCTTGAACCCATTCAAGAAAATAACGTGATATACTATATGTCCCAAAATTTTTCAAAAAACCTTTTCCTTTCATGACAGTCCTTTACTCCAGTCGGAATACCTAGCGTTGCACAAAACGGTAAAGCGTAACCAGCACGTATGCACGACATTGCTGCACCGTATACACGGCTACCAGGCGCCCATAACCAAGAAGGCATTAGCCAACAACAGCTGTTCAGCTTTCCGTACGTGAACCGAAGTTAATTAGAAGCCTGGCGAACCGCGGTCCGACTGCGGTTTTAATAATTCCCACCGTCCAGAGAATTGATATAAATGATTTCACTGGACCCCACACTAATTTGGGACCCAAGTTTTACTCGGATTAATGACTGTCTGAATAGCAACATGAGCTTAGTTCAGCAGTAACTCATTTTGTTGTCGAACGGGCGTTCACTTTGGACTTCAAACAAATGTTTGGGAGCACGTAATCGTGTGTTTAAATGAAGGAAACTCTTATTTGTTGTTTTTATTTGCTTGTTAGGATTGAAAAGCGCGCTGCACTGAATGTTTTGTTAGATCAAATAGTTGTTTTGTAAATAAAAGTAACTTATATAAAGGTTGTTTATTTGGATAACATTCTATTAGGAGATAAAAATAAATTTATTTTATCATTTTCAGTTTTACAAATTTTCTTCAATACTCGATTTAAAAGCGGACTACGCGATTATTAAAAAGCATTAATAGATAATAACAAACCATTACCATCAATCGATCTTTTAAGCACCCAATTAAATGCACTTTCCCTCTACCTCACAAATAACGTGTCTATTTTAGGTGCGAGAAATACGAGTATATCCTATAGAAGTAAATATAAGGAAAAGCTCATTAAAAGTACGTAGCAGCAGACTCTCACGTCACGGTTCACGACAGTTCGCTTCACGTCTGCGTCGGTTGCGTCGCGTCAAAGTTATCCACAGTTATTAACTGGCATGTCAGTTTCTAATTACTCGATCCAGTTATCACCTGCGACTGACATTTCTACCCTGTCTGCACCATCATAAAACGACCCGTCGTCTCGGCAACAAAGTAAGCAACAAAAAGCTTACGTCACTAAAATAAAGGGTCTACAAAAACTGGTCCTTCGAGCCGGATCTCAGCAACGTGAAGTCGCGAAATATGTTCAGATGACAGCTCCATTATAGTAATGTGTCAAACAAGGGGTTTAAGGTATTATTAATGGTGGGAAAGGTAATAATTTTCTTTGTTTGCTCGCGCTGGAAGCTTTTGTTTCTACTTGTTAATGTGCTGTTGTAGACAATGGTACGACTGTTATTAGAATATAGGAGACAGCGGTGATCTCCTAACAATTTCCTTAGCTTTTGAGTTGTGATTCTGTGAGGAAAGGCTATGGTTAGCCAGAGCCTTTTCTCTTCTATATTTTAAAATAAACCGTGTTTGTGCTGCTACATATTATTTTGTAATACTAGAGGTGTTGTACTCGTAAAATAATATACGAGTATGTAGATACAATCACTTCACTACTAATAAATCCTGAAAGCTATTGATGACCGTCAATGCCGCTCATCATTAAAAATACTCCATTATCATTTGCACGCCGATAATGGATACTAAATGATCGATCAGTAAAGTGTACTCAGTAATTATGCACTGATCAATGCGATAGTGCAAAATCATGTTGATAAATTCTCTTTTTAAGTTCAAAAATACTTTTGCCGCAAATCACTTAGGTAATGCAAATCATTACGCGTATTTTGATAGGTATGTAGGTATTTTAATCTTCAGTCTGATGTTGCATTATTCAAACGATTCATAGAAATAGAATGATGGTTTAAATTTGTGCAAAGATGAATAGTTTATGTGGTGCAAGTAAACCCTAATGTTCGGTGCCTGACTGAGGGAAGTTGCCGATTCAGCTCAACACGAATCGGCACCGTAACCACCGCTAAAACTATCTGTTATTAGAACCAAAATAATATCCGCAACCGTTATAAAATTTTCGGATAAAAGCGTAGTCTAAGGGCCTGTTTCACAATGTCCGAGTAGCCAAGTAATGGCTACTTCCTGAATAAATTCAAAAATGGAACAGAATTTTATGAAATTATCTGCCAAGTAAGATATTGGCAACTTCATCATAGGCGGTGAAACAAGCCCTAAATAATAATAATAATAATAATAACGAAGTAACCAGATTGTGGAGACAAGAAAAAGTTTACGTAATACCAATAGTCCTTTCCACAACAGGCGTAATCCCCAACCATCTTCTCCGAAGTTTAACATTAATAGATTTAGACGAATCCGTTTACATAAGCCTACAAAAAGCTGCCATATTAAATACATGCAGAATAGTTAGAAAATTCATGCAGTTGGAGGACGAAAATTCACCCCCTGAATGAAAACATTAAAACGCTGCATTTACTTGGTTCCGGCCCGTAAATGTAGCTACTACCAGCAATGTGCTGAGAATAAGAACTCTTCTGATAATAATAATAATAATAATAATAATAATAATCACGAATCTGGAGGCAAGAAAAAGTATATATCATACCCATAGTTGTTTCCACTACAGGAGTTATACCCAACCATCTTCACAATAGCCTCAAATTAATAGACCTTAAGGATTCAACCTACATATTACTCCAAAAAGCTGCAATTTTGAACACATGCAGAATAGTGAGAAAGTTCATGCAGATAGAGGAAAATGAAATGTCTCCTCATAATATCCACTCTGCACCTTAAACCCACAACACACACACACACACGCTACATTGACTTGGCTTGGCCCGTTAATGTAGCTTAACACTAGCCTAGAGCTAAGAAAAACTTAACGGTTTTCCAATAATAATAATAATAACTTTATTAGCAATTAAAATTACAGTTTACAAAAATAACAGTGAAACCACACTAGGCAGAGCCTGAATCGTGGCTATCAAACAAAAACGATTACACTAATAATAGGTTACAACAGACAGGTTACGACCGGTTTTTGGCTGTCTTTTTCCAGGCCAAACAAATGATACTTGTCTGCACACTGGTACACCATGCCGCAGTTAGACACCGTGCTGTTTCACGTTAACGACGCTGCCATTCTAATGTGGCCAGGCTTTTTAAGAGTTATATACTAAAAACAGCGATAAAACTCATAAAACACTGGCAATAAGCAGATATAACGCTAAGCCAAAATAAAGACGATAATATAATTTAATCCAATAAACAAAGTATTTATCAGGGGCTGTGTTAAGACACGCCAATAGAACGACACGCTTCACTGGTCCTTAGACGTGCCTCATCCAATTTCACGGTTGGGCCTCATTCTCCTTTGTTAATTGTTAATTTGTATTAAGAAATTTTCGAGATTATTGATTAAGCTTATTAATTTTGCGAGCGTAAAATTTTGTTTTATTTTATTTATAAAAGGGCCCTAAAGAGCAGCCTAAAGCCCCGACTTGTAAATTGTAGGTCGTGGGTTTAAACCCAGCCAGGGGCATTACTTTGTTCTCAAAACGGCGAAGAAAAAATCTCGACGAAACCTGTATGTCATAGTACCAAAAATTCGAAGACATGTGACATCCACCAATTCGCACTGGGCCCGCGTGGTGGATTACGGCCTATTCGTTCTCCTAGAAATGACCTGAGTATCAATACTGGGAACATTACAAGGCTGATAATGCTAAAAAAATAAAAAAGGCCCATATCATATGGGTACTTTGTTTAATTCACTGGAAAAGGGTCTAAAAATAACATAAATCATTAAATCAATTACGAACGCAATCTATCAATGTCTATTTTCCACAGAAAAATGTAGGAATTTCTACTGTCTGTAATTTCAATTCCAGTTAGTAAGATCCAATAACATTCCAAATATTTTCAATGCTCACGTCAAATAAGCTATATCTCTCGTCATATACAGGCTGCGTCAATAACTCGTCCCCTCACCATACACCGCCGTTTTAAACTCCACCCTGTGTACAGAAACATTCCAACTTTGCAGACAAATTCGATCTGTGCGGGGCGATTCGGACCATGCATATTGTAGCTTTGTTTACGCAATAACAAGCTTTATTTTAATGCAATACGGAACATAATTGTGTATACTGTATTGTACTGAGTATGGAATCATGAAGTCCTGGCTTATACAGCCGGGTTTACATAACTGGAGTACCTATGTTGTAGATAGGTACGCTAGAGAGGTAGATAAAAACTTTGTGAGGTAAGTCTGTGCAATTTAAATTGAAACTTCGGATTAAATTCGTCGAACTGAGTTTTTATCAAAGGAAACTGCATTGTAATTAAGTTTTTGTATCAATTGATTCAGGTAAGATTATTAATTACAGTTCCAAACAGGGATAAAAATGTTCAAGTGATTAACACAGAAAGCTTTACAATAGGGCTACCTATATTGTTAAGATTATTGCGTTATTTTTTTTTTAGGTGAGAAATCATCCAATCACTTCTCCTTCTATAAAGTGGAGCGGAAGGGCGTGTCAGACTCTTACTGACTAAAACGCACTCCTTTGTTTCTACATTGCTTTGCATTCCAGGACCTCGGGTTTTCTTTTCAGAAGCGAACCTATGACTCGTGTAGGCTTCGACCCTACGGTTTTGCTGACATCTCCTTGAGGCGTGCGTGAATCACTACGCACCGTCGGCGTCGTCGACTTGAGCTCGGTCCGGTCGGTTACCGGACGGTTACTGTGAACGTTTGGGTCTACGTTTATGAGGATGTTCCTTGGTAGCGCATGAACTCGTCCATTTTAAACTTTTTAGTGTTGACCGTCGACATTTCACCTTCTTCTTCATGTCGTGTCGTCAACTCAAAATCTGCCCAACAAAAATTTAGCCACCTGAACAGCTCTAAAAACATAATAATTAAACAAAGAAATAGAAAGAATCACCTCATATAGTTAAGGTGACGGAAGTCTAAATAATCTAAAAAATCTTTGCAAAAGCAATGTCATAAAAAGGAATTTACGTTTGTAAATAACTTAATTAACATAGAACAGTCAATAGATGCGACATCTGCATCGTCATTGCCAAACGAGCGTGTCTTCTACGTAGTCTCTAACTTTGTAATACGCTTAGGATTGGAGTAGCTTTAGGATACAAACCTAGTCGTAAGGGATTATTGTTACTAACATTTTAAGTCATATTTGATTGCACAATAAACATAAACAAATAAAAAATAACAAAAATCTATAGTGTCTTATTCTAACAACAAAGCATTTCACACCTCCTTGACTTCTTTATACCGTGAACGTCCAACAACAGTTATTTAATATCTAATAATTCCCTATCTATTGTAAGAAACTGGGGTGGGCAGGGAGGGGTAGTGAACCAGTCTTGGGCCCCTTATAATCCTTCACACTTCACTTCTTTCGTTATTCCAAGAATTTTTATTGTTAGTAATTAAGAATTTGGAGATAAAGAGATTATCTCGTGATTTTAATAATTGGATGACTGGTGATTGGATGGTTTTGATTAATTGTGATTTATTGTTGATAAGCTTTTTAAAATCCTCACTTAAGTTGTTGTGGTTATAGAGACACGCAATGTTATGAACCTACCTAATAAAAAAGTGTACAATAAATAAATAATAGAATACCTACTGGTTTGGTATGTTTGAAAAAAAAAAGAGGTATACTTAAAATGTGTTTTTTTTCCTTTCGAACTGAAAATTTATTGGGTATTAAATCTTTTCTATTATACATTTTTTGAGAATCCATTGAATAACTTCTCCCACTCTAATGAAGAAGAAGTGTCAGACTTTGACTAACTAAAACCCACCTATGTTCCTTCGGTTACCCTGTTTCATTCCAGGGCTATGATCACTCTTGCGTACAAACCCGCAGCAATTGAATTTAACCCAAGGTGGTTTGGAGTAGGTAGTTGTCAGTTATTAACTGGCGGCTACCTTGTTGCAAACACCAACTAGACGTATGTGTAACCGTATCCCCTCGGTACGAGTTATGACAGAAGATTGCATTCGGTAGAACCATTTTCTATTTTAGATTTACTACTAGTCATTTTGAAGTGACCTGAACAATGTCACTCCTTTGGTTAAGGTTTTAAACTCTTCTTCAAGCAAAAAAGACGTTACCACAAAAAACGGACAAGTTACGGTCAAAATTTTATATTTGGCTTTATGGGAAAGCTTCCAAAGGTAACAACTAGGAAGTGTGAGATCTTTATCGTATTAAAATTACCCCGGTGCTTATGATTCGCACATGGACAGGGCTCTGTGAACTCTTAAAGACCATCCCGGATCCCCTTTTGGGCAACACCTATAATAGTCTCCCATGAGACTCATTGTGCATGGCAGCACGAGATCGCTCTACCTTTGTCCGTCTTAAAATCCTTGGGTGACGGACATAGGGACAAACATAAGCAGGACCTTTACTTTGTGTAAATTGTTCTATTATCACTGCTCTCAAATCGGAGAAGGAAAACATCCTGAGATATTTTCGACTGGAAGGAACCGAACAAAAACTGCTTCACGGTGTCCTCCGGACGGTCAATTGTAACCCCCGAGCGTTTCTTCCGCACGAATCTGGTGCAGGAACCTCCCGAACTTCCCATGACCGGTGAGGACCTGCGTCATGCGGAAAGTGCTCAAGCCACTCTTAAAAGAAAGGACTTTTCACCATAATGTTACAAGGTCTGTGTGATTCATTACAGCTGTCCTATACAAGATTTCTTTCTATGGACTGAGTAATGGAAAAGTAAGAAGATCATAAGAAAATAAGTTCACGTTTGTTTCTGAAGTACCAGGTTTTTTTAAGACAAATCATGGCTCTTTTTGTTTAAAAGAGCTATGATTTCTGATTTTGATTTAATGATCTCGCCTTAGTTGACCAAATAAACGCGAAAATTCATTCCAACCATGACTGCTCTAAATGCCAAAGGTTCCTAGATATCTAGGTCATCCAGGATACATGTAGCCATATACCTGCGCTAGTGTATTGATATTTCTACAGCGCAGATAAAATTTATTACGCAATAATAGTTTGATGGATGCCTAACTGATAAAACACCCAAAATGCCGATTTTTGGCGATTTTGAAGGCATGTAACAGGTGTTAATTTTAGTTTGGAGGTGATATTTAATGGTTTTGAGGCTCAAAAATGCCATAAATCGTCCTGATAAGCTAATTACAAGTAGGAAGGAGAGGTGATATGCAAGAAGAGCGAGTATTGATTCACTTTCGCTATCGGTCGAGGTCAGTTGCGCGCGTTGCACTGGGCTACTGGAGCAACGCAGCAGTGTACCCCAAACCATCTAGCTTAGTGCATCTCAACACCGTGTTCCTATAAAACTACACCCTTATTTGAACAAGTATTTTTAAAATATTAAGACATTCTTGCGGCTAAATTAAAACAGTGAAAAGTGCGTGGTTCAAAAACATTTAAGGCAGATAAGGGACCTACAGAACTATCAAAAGACCAATGCCTATTGTGAAAGTGATGGTTTTGGGTGTGGCAAAAATTATGTGACAAAAAGGATCTTAAGTCCAAATCGGAAAAAAATGTGGACCAAAAACTTACACGCAGGTCGCGAAACAAAGGACCAAACGGACGTATGTTAAGTGTCTGTAAAGTGCTTCAAGGATGTGCAGTGCAAAAGTACAGTGCGTTTCCGTATTTCTAATACCAGATTTTATTTTCGGACCGTACCTACTTCCCCCTTCTTTTCATCCCCCTTAGTTCCCATAGCTTATCGGATCATTTTGCTTGCCGACACACAATCTCCTAGACATTTCTTTGAGGCGTAAATACGATTCGCTGTACTGAATCCAATGAAAAGTGGAAAAGATTAGAAAAGCGCCACTTGTTGGGTGAGGTGCCAAATGTAGCGGGGAAGGCGGGCGATAAGATAGAGAGTGGGCGATTTTCAGGGAGTTACGCGTGTCTTGGTAGATCAGGAAAAAACGCGATACATAGGTATATAGCTTTAGGGCCGCGGGAAAGCCGGGTTGTGAGACACATAAGACCGGTTTTTGTGTTGATACTTGGGGGAGATCTAGGCCTGACAATCGTCTTTCGGGTAAAATGATGATGATGAGTAGGATTTGTATATGTTGGTGGTATTTCATAGCATTAGTTTGCTTTTCTTATAGTTGAGAAACCTTAGCGACTGCTCTCGTTTTTGGGAGCATTTTGACTCTGCTTTGGTTTCTTCTTTATGGGTAAAAATGTGTAGTTTATTCCTGGTATTTATGACTGATCGATAATGCCTGTGTAGGTGCATATCCCGCGCACGCGTCCCGCGCCTGTTGCTTGCCGGAAGCCTTGTTCGGGAGCTTTCGGGGTCACTCGGGTGACACGAATCAATCTAGAAATTTCCCTGTGTGCTGGAAATTATTGCGCGCGCATCCTGCCGAAGGTCCTGATAGACATTCAGCATTACTCCGCGCCCACCGTTCGATTGAGTGATTTGTCGGAAAATTGAAAGTGATCTCGCGCTGCGTTTTAGTGCGTTAATTGTTCTTAAATTCGCGATTACGGTGCCAAAATAAGAGACAGAAGCTACAGGTGAGTCCAGTGATGTTATTTGTGATGACTAAAAGTGAAAATGAGAGCCCCTCCCAGATAATCGATATCCGCTCAAGAAGTGACCGGGCTGGAAATTGCCAAATTACTTACTTCTCATAATTTTATTTTCCGATTTCATCTTTCATTGATCTTCGATAAAGATACATGGACATCTTATTTTCAATAGTTATGAGATCGACTACTTTCATAATATCGATCGTCTTTTCGATTTTTTTGTTTAGGTGGGATACATAACAATTCCTCACAAGGTCCTAGACATTTCTTTGAGTTCGATGTACTGAATCCAATGAAAAGTGGAAAAGATTAGAAAAGCGCCACTTGTTGGGTGAGGTGCCAAATGTAGCGGGGAAGGTGGGCGACAAGATGAAGAGTGGGCGATTTTTGAGGAGTTACGCGTGTCTTGGTAGATCAGGACTTTAACTTACGGTTAGTAAGGGTCACGGGAATTCGAAGGTTGTGAGGTAATAGGAGCAGTCGTTGTTGTGATACTTGGGGGAGGATCGTCTTTCGGATAAATTGATGATGATGGGTAGTTTATATATGTTGGTGATTTTTATAGCTTTAGTTTGCTTTTCCTATAGTTGAGAAACCATAGCGTCTGCTCTCGTTTTTGGCAGCATTTTGGTTCTGCTTTCGTTTCTTCCTTATGGGTAAAAATATGTAGTTTATTCCTGGTATTTGTGACTGATCGATAATTTAATGCCTGTGTGGTGCATATCCCGCGCACGCGTCCCGCGCCTGTTGCTTGCCGGGAGCCTTGTTCGGAAGCTTTCGGGGTCAGTCGGATGACGCAAATCAATCTAGATATTTCCCTGTGTGCTAGAAAATATTGCGCGCGCATCCTTCCGAAGGTCCTAATAGACATTCAACATTACTCCGTGTCCATCGTTCGATTGAGCTGATTTGTCGGAAAATTGAAAGTGATGTCGCACTGCGTTTTAGTGCGTTAATTGTTCTTAAATTCGCGATTACGGTGCCAAAATAAGAGACAGAAGCTATAGGTGAGTGAAGTGATATTGTTTGTGATACTAACTGAAAGTGAACGTGAGAGCCCCTCCCAGATAATCGATATCCGCTCAAGAAGTGACCGGGCTGGAAATTGCCAAATTACTTACTTCTCATAATTTTACTCTCTGATTTCATCTTTCATTGATCTTCGATAAAGATACATGGACATCTTATTTTACATAGTTATGAGATCGACTACTTTCATAATATCGATCGTCTTTTCGATTTTTTTGTTTAGGTGGGATACATCACCATTCGTCACAAGGTCCTAGACATTTCTTTTAGTTCGCTGTACTGAATCCAATGAAAAGTGGAAAAGATTAGAAAAGCGCCACTTCTTGGGTGAGGTGCCTAATATAGCGGAGAAGGGGCGACAAGCTGAAGAGTGGGCGATTTTCGGGGAGTTACGCGTGTCTTGGTAGATCAGGAAAAAATTGCGATATATGGACACATAGCTATTTATAGTAAGGGTCGCGGGAATTCGAAGGTTGTGAGGTAATAGGAGCAGCCGTTGTTGTGATACTTGGGGATGGATCGTCTTTCGGATAAATTGATGATGTTGGTTAGTGTTGTATATGGTTGTGATCTTTCATAGCTTTAGTTTGCTTTTCCTATAGTTGAGAAATCTTAGCGACTGCTCTCGTTTTTGGCAGCATTCTGGCTCTGCTTTCGTTTTTTCCTTATGGGTAAAAAAGTGTAGTTATGTCCTAGTTTTTAGGACTGATCGATAATGCCAGTGTAGGTGCATATCCCGCGCACGCGTCCCGCGCCTGTTGCTTGCCGGAAACCTTGTTCGGAAGCTTTCGGGGTCACTCGGGTGACACGAATCAATCTAGATATTTGCCTGTGTACAAGAAAATATTGCGCGCGCATCCTTCCGAAGGTCCTAATAGACATTCAGCATTACTCCGTGCCCACCGTTCGATTGAGCTGATTTGTTGGAAATTGAAAGTGATCTCGCGCTGCGTTTTAGTGCGTTAATTGTTCTTAAAATCGCGATTACGGTGCAAAATAAGAGACAGAAGCTACAGGTGAGTCAAATGATGTTGTTTGTGATAACTAACTGAAAGTGAACGTGAGAGCCCCACCCCGAGAATCGATATCCGCTCAAAAAGTGACCGGGCTAGAAATTTCCAAATTATACTTACCATTCTCTGATTTCTTCTTTCGTTGATCTTTGGTAAAGATGCATGGACATCTTATTTTACAAAGTTGATGATAAGATCGACTATTTTCATAATGTCGACCGTCTTTTCGATTCTTTTGTTTTGGTGGAACGTTTCGAATTACTCCTCTTTCTCTAGGACAGGAGTGTCAGACTTTTACAGACTAAAACCAATCTGTGTCCCTTCAACATATTTGCGTTCCAGGGCGCGGTATCCCTTTCGATCAATATCGCAGCCTCGACAGGCGTGGCCCTAGAGGGCGCTGTCAAAATGGCGCCCTGATCGTCTTTTGTTTTGTAAACCCGTCTTGGGCGTAGCACTCGGCGCGATCAACACTGATCGTAACACCATTCATGCCATTAGTTGCTGGCTGTTTGGCTTGCGTTTTAAGCTGACCAGCTTCTTCACAGTTCTAGCTGTGCGCAGTTCTAGTTGTTTATTTATTCTTAGGAGAACCAACAGCTATAACCAAAGGATGACAAGAGTATACGAGACATTGAGTCAGTTACAGGTTCTCACGGATAGAAAAAGTCGCGGGAGAGACAATGTCCTAGACATTTCTTTGAGGCGTAAATACGATTCGCTGTACTGAATCCAATGAAAAGTGGAAAAGATTAGAAAAGCGCCACTTGTTGGGTGAGGTGCCAAATATAGCGGAGAAGGTGGGCGTACCTATTCATACAAGATAAAGAGTGGGCGATTTTCGGGGAGTTACTCGTGTCTTGGTAGATCAGGAAAAAAACGCGATAAATTGGTACTTATAAAGCTATTTATAATAAGGGTCGCGGGAGTCCGAAGGTTGCGAGACGCACAGGACTAGTTGTAATTGTGTCACTTTGGGAAAATCTAGGCTTGACAATAACAAATAAAATTATGATGATTAGTCTTTGTATAATGTTAGTGATTTTTCATTGCTTTACCTTTTTTTTCCTATAGTTGAGAAACCTTAGCGGCTGCTTTCGTTTTCAAGCAGTAGTTTGACATAATAAACTCTGTTCTTGTCTCCTAGGTAAAAATGGGTAGTTTTCCTGGCTTTTATGACTGATCGATAATGCAGATATTTATTTTTAGCTTGCGGAAGAATCCGCACTTGTGTGGGTGCGGATCCCGCGCACGCGTCCCGCGCCTGTTCCTTTCAGCCTTGTTCGGAATCACTCGGTTTCACTCGCGTGACACGAATCAATCTAGATATTTCCCTGTGAGCTAGAAAATATTGCGCGCGCATCCTTCCGAAGGTCCTAATAGACATTCAGCATTACTCCGTGCCCACCGTTCGATTTAGCTGATTAGTTGGAAAACTGAAAGTGGTCTCGCGCTGCGTTTTAGTGCGTTAATTGTTCTAAAAATCGCGATTTCGGTGCCGAAATAAGAGACAGAAGCTACAGGTAAGCGAAGTGATGTTGTTTTGATAACTAACTGAAAATGAACGTGAGAGCCCCTCCCGGATAATCGATATCCGCTCAAAAAGTGACCGGGCTAGAAACTTCCGAATTATACTTAGGTACCATTCTCTGATTTCTTCTTTCATTGATCTCCGAAAAATATACATGGACATCTTATTTTACATAGTTATGAGATCGACTACTTTCATAATATCAATCGTCTTTTCGATTCTTTTGTTTTGGTGGGTCATCATCAAATTACTCCTCTCACTCTAGGTGTCACACAGGAGTGTCAGACTTTCACAGACCTCCCCCCTCTTCAACCCTTCAACCTATTTGCGCTCCAGGGCCGCGGTATCCCTTCCGATCAATACTGCAGCTTCGGCAGGTGTGGCCCTAGAGGGCGGTGTCAATTTTGCTAATAGCTTTTTAAGGGCTGACGCACTGCGCCGTTCACCCTGGCCTTCTTCTTACCGGATGGTGAGCTACCTATTGCTTGCTGTCCGCAAGGCCCCGCCTAAGATGTGACGATAACTAGGATTTCATTGGCGAGGCGTGACGATTATTTCCTTTTCACGCTTTCGTAAGACGACTGCTTCTCATTCCCAGAGCAAGACGCGAGAGGGCGCCGTGATCGTCTTTTGTTTTGTAAACCCGTTTTAGGCGTAGCACTCGGCGCGACAAACACTGTCGTAGCACCACTCATGCCACTAGTTGCTGGCTGTTTGGCTTGCGTTTTAGGTTGGTTAGCTAGATCACAGTTCTAGCTAAATCTATTTAGCTAAGAAGAACCAACTGCTTTAACAAAAAGATTACAACAGTATTAGAGACATTTCTTTGAAGCGTAAATACGATTCGCTGTACTGAATCCTATGAAAAGTGGAAAAGATTAGAAAAGCGCCACTTGTTGGGTGAGGTGCCAAATATAGCGGAGAAGGTGGGCGTACCTATTCATACAAGATAAAGAGTGGGCGATTTTCGGAAAGTTACTCGTGTCTTGGTAGATCAGGAAAAAAACGCGATAATATTGGTACTTATAAAGCTATTTATAATAAGGGTCGCGGGAGTCCGAAGGTTGCGAGACGCACAGGACTAGTTGTAATTGTGTCACTTTGGGAAAATCTAGGCTTGACAATAACAAATAAAATTATGATGATTAGTCTTTGTATAATGTTAGTGATTTTTCATTGCTTTACCTTTTTTTTCCTATAGTTGAGAAACCTTAGCGGCTGCTTTCGTTTTCAAGCAGTAGTTTGACATAATAAACTCTGTTTTTGTCTCCTAGGTAAAAATGGGTAGTTTTCCTGGCTTTTATGACTGATCGATAATGCAGATATCTATTTTTAGAGTGAGGAAGAATCCGCACTTGTGTGGGTGCGTATCCGCGCACGCGTCCCGCGCCTGTTCCTTTCAGCCTTATTCGGAAGCTTTCGGTTTCACTCGGGTGATACAAATCAATCTAGAAGTTTCCCTGTGTACAGGAAAATATTGCGCGCGCATCCTGCCGAAGGTCCTAATAGACATTCAGCATTACTCCGTGCCCACCGTTCGATTGAGCTGATTAGTTGGAAAACTGAAAGTGGTCTCGCGTTGCGTTTTATTGTGTTAATTGTTCTTAAAATCGCGATTACGGTGCCAAAATAAGAGACAAAAGCTACAGGTGAGTCCAGTGTTTGTGATAACTCACTAAAAGTGAAAGTGAAAGCCCCACCCCGGCAATCGATATCCGCTCAAAAAGTGACCGGCAATCATAATTTTATTCTTCGATTTCTTCTTTTATCGATATCCGGAAAAGATACATGGACATCTTATTTTCGATCTATCGACTACTTTCATAATATCGATCGTCTTTTCGATTCTTTTGTTTTGGTGGAACCTTTCGCATTACTCCTCTCACTCTAGGCCAGAAGTGTCAGACTTTCACAGACTAACCCAATCTGCGTCCCTTCAACATATTTGCGTTCCAGGGCGGCGGTAACTCGTCCGATCAATACCGCAGCCTTGGCAGGCGTGGCCCTAGAGGGCGCTGTCAATCTTTTTAAGGGCTGACGCATTGCACCCGCCGCCGTTCACCCTGACCTTTTTCTTACCGGACAGTGAGCTACCTATTGCTTGCCATCCGCAAGGCCCCGCTTAAGATGTGACGATATCCTGGGTTTCTCCGTTGGGGTGCGATGATTATTTCTTTGTCACGCTTGCGTAAGATGACTGCTTCTCATTCCCAGGGCAGGACGCGAAAGGTCGCACCCGATCGTCTTTTCATGATGGGATCGTCTGCTTTAGAGGGTCCTGTAAATTTTTCTAATATCTTTTCAAGGGCTGACGCATCGCGTCGTTTACCCTGGCCTTCTTACTACCGGATGGTGCCATACCTATTGCTTGCCATCCGCAAGGCCCCGCCCAAGATGTAACGATGATGATGATGATGTTTCTCTGGTGGGGCGCGACGATTATTTCTTGGTCACGGTTTCATGAAACGACTACTTCTCATTCCGCAAGACGCGAGAGGGCGCCATGATTGCCTTTTGTTTTGTAAACCCGTTTTGGGCGTAGCACTCATCGCTTTAGACACTGTTGCAGCACCATTCATGCCACTAGTTTCTGGCTGCGTGGCTTGCGCTGTAGGCTGGCCAGCTTCTTCACAGTTCTAGCTGTGCACAGTCCTAGTTGTTTATTAATTCTTAGAAGAACCAACAGCTATAACAAAAGGTTAACAACAGTATAAGAGAGATTGAACTAATTACAAGTTCTTACTGATAGAAAGATATAAAGTAATAGAAAACTTACAATAACTAATAAGCCCGATAACAAAGAATATATTATTTAAAATCACTTAAATACAATTAAAGTAAAATTAGCACTACGCACTTTTGAAAAAATCTGCATTTACCTGGGTGCGTGCAGAGTAACTTTTAGTGTTAAATGGGTCAAAAGAAGTCCGTACAAAGAACATTAAAGTCCTTACTCGCTCGCACCATGCACGAGTTTTGCCTTTAATTAGAAGAGAAAGAAGGAATACAGATAGGAAAAAACTATAAAACAGAAGTTGGATTGCCCTATGGTCATTGTCGTTTAGTATACATAGTAAGCCTTAGGCTAGTAGGTAACCTGCGACCAACAACACTTCCAAAAATGTAAAAAGCTGCCTATACCAACCCGCTAACAGTGGCACCTACATTTAATCACCTTCAACTTGACGGTTTAAGAATTGGCACGTCCACGTTATTCAGATTCTCAAAAGGGTTAAGCCTTTTGTAGTGCCAAGTATATTAGTGGAGGAGTGAAATATAAGAAATCCCATGCGTTAGATTGGTTAGAACCCGATCCGAAGCTTATCCTGTAATAATGTTTATTTTCCATCAAGAGAGGCGCCTGAACACGCATGGAGATTTAAAAAAATATTTTGGACTTATCTTCTTTGGGGGATAATTTGAAGGTAAAACCTTTGGCTTTGTAGTGTGTTGGATTGGATTTCATGACGTTATATTTCCAGTAAGTATTCGTATAGTCGTTTTTTTACTACACACCTTTTCTAGTTTCTTACGGCTTAGATCTGTATATCTATGCAACATAATATAAAAAAATGACACCATTCTAATACGAGGCTATCCCTAGCAGTTGTAGACCACGCCCATTCGATTTTGGATTTTGTGACGAGCTATAATCTTTGCAGCCTTACAACCTTCTTCTGTCACGCCAATAACCCAATAACAAAGATCAATTTTTATCTAGAACATAATCCGAGTAACTGAGGATAGAAGTTTGTGGATAAGGGAGACAGGCTTTCGCACAGCAGACGTTTTTGAGGCTTAATGTTGAAGTCTTGTTTTCAATTTTAAATTGCGGCAGTGCTTGCGTTGCAACGTCCAAGCCACGAGATAGCGTTAAGCGTCTGTTCACGTCTAGGCCACAGGGCGCACTGAGGATCACAGACGCCACTCCCACACGTAGTTAAATGCACCTAAAACACGTCCGTCTTAGTGTGCGTCCAGCGAAATACCTTGAATTTGACTTTTCCTAGTTCATAATTATGTGGTTTATACAGTAAATGCGGTATTTAAACTGCTTCGTTGTCTGTAATCGCCCCCATATTTGATTATTTTTACCACTATTTTTATGGTGATGTTACGACTAAATGTTATGTATTTAACATTTATTTATAAGACTAGCTTTTGTCATCGACTTCCATACAAACTTTGAACCCCGGGTGAAGTGGTTAATTTTCTTAGCATACGCTATATCCTAAGAATTATTATCTACGCGTCAAATTTTAGCGCAATCAGTTCAGTAGTTTGAGTTATGTGTTGATATTAAAGCAGGTAAAATGCATTTTTATTAACTATTTCTACTTAAAGGTGGCGCTTTGGTGAGAGGAAAAACTCATTAGACATAAAACTTCTACCGTTTTTAGGGTTCCGTAGCCAAATGGCAAAAAACGGATAGTATATTATAGTTTCGCCATGTCTGTCCGTCCGTCCGTCCGTCTGTCCTCGCTTAATCTCTGTGATCGTTAACATAAGTTTAGGAAATATGAAAAAAATCTGGAAAGTAGAGCTGTATAAAGACTTTCTAGGAAAATTACTTTGAACTTGATGGGACGAACAGTTTTTGAAAAGTTGGAAACACTTATTGTGACGGACGGGAAACTACGGAACCCTACACTGAGCGTGGCCCGACACGCTCTTGGCCGGTTTTTTACCGATTTTATATTGAACTGACAAATTTTTTCGCTAGTTAAAAAACAGGTTAGCTAATCAAATTTTTGAGGGTCCCCGAGCTTGAAAGCCCCAGGGTACAGCCCAATCTAGTCCTTCGGTAGCTACACCAGTGGTTTTATCCCATCTAGCTAGACAATAATTAGCTCAATCGCAAACTTCCCGTTGGGACCAATATCGCTCCATCTACGTCGTCTGCTTTCTACTGTATTACTAATTAAATAACTAACCACCTTAATAAATCTGTTAGATTCACTGGAAGTTTTGGTGAATGCATCAAATCTATTTAATTTACTGTAGCAGTTTGGGACCAAATAAATAATTGCGTCGAGTCCAACCCCTATATTGTACGTAATAATGTAATTATTCTATTATTCAAACATCCAAATTTAGTTTGAATGACAAAGCTTATAATGTACAAGTACTTACTAAGTCCAATTTTACTTTAGAAATTCACTATTACTTCCTTGATGAAAGTGGTTTATTTATATGAGCTAAAAAGTATTTAACCTATCACATATCCACAAAACGAGACACAATAGTAAAACAATAACAGCGCGGTCTCATAGGACCAGTCGGGGATTCATGAATTAAATCATGCCTTCCCATTTCCTTTACATTCTGTAAGTACCTTTTAAAAAAACAAAGATACTTCTTTATAATATAGAAAAACATCGACGTCTTAAAAATGAAAACAAAAATTGCATTGAAACACAAAAAGCTATATGCAATTTTCATTTAACCCCATTGAAATATTTTCTTCTTAAAAAAACACCTAACTATCAATAAATAAACAAAAAACTCTCTCCCATTTTAAACATTTCCGTTATAACTGAAAATAACCGTCCCGTATTTTCCCGTGCCAACTTTAGACATAAAAACTCTCGCTTTAAGACGATCCATAAAACGCTAGATACCCATCTACACGATGTTTATACCACGCTTTGTGCAGTTTGCTTGCAACTATACATCAAAGCAACACAAACACTCTCTGATCTTATAAATAGCTGTATAAATGCAAGTTCACATCGTAAATCACCGAGATTATCTCTGGCGTCTTCTTCTCGCGTCTTCTTGCATCTTGCATCTTTTGGGCTTGCATGCATAATTTATACCGCACTTATCGTTTGAATCGTGTAGAAGATAGTTTATTTTGTAAAAACTGCTGGCTATGTATTTTTAGTTGGGATCGGAATGTCTGGTTATTGGTATTTTTTTGTAGTTTATTTGCAGTTTATGCACACAAAACTACAGACGGACTTAATGCTTTAGGTGGTTTATGCCTTTGGGAGTTACCGAGAAAAATAGAGGCAAAAAAAAGAACTGGTAAATAGAAAGAAATAAATACAAATAAACTACAGTTAGCTATGAAATAAATAAAGATAGAAACAATGCCTCAGCAATATTCTAAACTACTTTCAATACTTATAGCGTAGTAAGGTTTTCGTTTAAAATACAGAGTTAATTAGTAACATTTTAATATTTATTTGTCCTGGATATTTATCAAATCATTGAACTTGTATATAGAGGATATGGGTATATGGGTCTAAGTATTCAGTATTCTGAGATATTTATCTCAAAGGTTGCTTACAAACATTCAATTGAAATGAATAATTTATGACTATACTATTGACTTAAATGTAGTAATACGTACACGTACTCCTACATTATATAGTATATAATGATGGTCCAAAAACACACCGTACAATTTTCTACTTTTTCACATCTAGTCTTAAAAAAATAAGCCGCAATCATATTATTTTTTGTTATCGACTTATTTTGTTTGATAGACTTTTTTATAATTTTCAGAAAATAAGTGGAAAATCTAATAATATTCGAACATAATCCTAACTGAATTGGTAGCTGACAAATAAATAGAATTTCGTAATTTATTATTCATTTTAATGGAATTAGAAAGTAAAGTAAGACTACATCAATTTATGTAGTGTAATTGAATTCCACTTAGGTACTAAAAAAACCATTTGAAAAATGTATAGCAGTTTAGATTTTAGGTTTTCCGAACAGTAATTAAATAAAGTATTTGAGTAAAAAAGGTTTTGAGCCTGAGAGATTTATCAGAACACCAGTTGGAAATTTATCGTAATTAAGCTTTTTATACAGATACTAACTTCTACCAGTGGTTTCGCTCGGGTAAAAGTAGGTTTCTCCTTATAAACTTTGAACCCCGGTTTCATTACGGTGTTAAGTTTGTAAAATCTTCTCTTAGTGATTGTCTACGTCATAAAAAACCATGTGCAAAATTTCACGGTCTTAGTCCCAGTAGTGACCGTAATATTATATCAGTCACTCAGTTTCTCCTATTACATATTTTATAGATACAACAAAAAGTTAATTAAACTGATCTGTTAATTACATAAAGCAATCATTAGTCGATATGCTGTGTTATGATAAACTCACACATATTATCCTCTTTTGAAATAAATACCTTTCACATATTTTCATATTTTTTTTGCCCTATATTCATATCGCCACATCAGACGAGTGGCCGGCCGCTTGCTCGAACAGGGATTCCAGCTTGTAATCCCAAATTTATGGACACCGCCGAGCTGATAAAAATTGTATATCTACCCTTATTTATCGGGTTCCGTACAAATGACTTTCGAATGTTTATTTGCATGTATCGTCCATTTTATGTGGGTTTATTTTATGTTGCTACTGAAGAGTTTTTTACAATTTCTATTTACCTAAAAATTTGGATGAAAATTATGATCAGTTTATGTTAATGGTACAGTAGATATTGAGCTGAAGATATTCTGTGAGTGCCAATCATATTCAAAATTAGTAAGATTAACATTTCCTTAGCACTTGTCATTTCCATTAAGCCGAACTAGAAAGAGATGGCAAAACAACGTGGGCATCTATCGCAAGGCTGGATCAAGGTGACCCTCGAAAAAAATATCAGGAAGAATTTGGGAGCCTTTTACCCAGCAGTTTTAAAGTATAGGCAATACAATAAAACTTTTAGTTCTTGTTCCTCAATTTGAACAACACAGCAATCCCTGAAAATGCATAAGCAAACGACCTGCAAGCAAAGCAACTAATACCACAGATAAATCTCAAGCAAGCCTTCTAACAAACCTACTTAAACTCTATACATCAGACGTTACTAAATTCCATCCACTAATTCATATCCATTTAACAGAAATAAATCCCTCAAAGCTGAAGGAATCCGTGCAGATTTCCAGAGGGTTTCAAGCTCGAGAATTAATTAGAGCCAAAATTAAAGGTATTTCGTTGGCAGTGCAAGTTCGGGAACATTTTCACGTTTTCTAGGGATTTTCATGGCGGGCTCAGTCGGTGGCTAGGTACGATTGAAATTTTTCGAGTGGAAGCGACAAGGCTTACCAGAGACATGGATATAGGTGTGCTGGAAGTGGCTTGGTAGTAATATTTTGAGCGATGAGGTTTTACCTTAGAGTATCCCTATTCTTCAACGTGAGTTATTGCATGAATAAGAAATATCATAATCCTAACGTTTAAATAACTAGCTTTACGTATATTATGACTGATTTTAAAACATACTTTTTTATATTATGAGTATTAAACATATTAAGATATTTCATAATCTCAAACTCTTACTATTTCAATCATCAAGAGATCAGTTTTCTTTTAAAATAAGATTAAGTTTTTTCTTTTGGATTTAATTAGAGAGGACTTAGGGATTCTAATTCAGAATACTGAGTAGGATGTCTCCGTATATTGTTGTATATGTCTGTGGGGACTACTAGGTATGTATCATACTTTGAATATCGTTCGAACATCTTTGTCATATCTCTCGAAATTAACACGATGGTTTCTTTATTTAATGTCTGTATTGTTGCAATCATAGATGCTAATGGTATGTAATGGCCTCAAATAGGTTAGAACGAAAAAAGTGCTTTGGCTGTATCAATGCACAGGTGTTGTTAGATCGTTATCACAATATAGAAGTAATTCCTAGTGTGGAGCAAAGTTTTCTGTTAACAAAAAATAGCTTTAACTTCAGAGAAATCATCAATTCAGTTGGTCTCTGGTCGTCCATCAAGATAAATTAAACTTTTGTTTTTATGAATATCATATTTGTGTCGAATAGTTTAAGTTTTAGATTTAACATTATGTGACACAACCTTTAACTGTTGTCATATTAATTACTCAGATACCCGCGAAACGAGACACAATAGTAAAACAATAACAGCGCGGTCTCATAGGACCGGTTGGGGATTCAAACGTTAAACTTTACTAGATTTGTATATATGTAGAATTTCATAACGAGAACAACTTTTTTTATGCGCCTACCATGGTTTCTCTTCACCACGTGGTTGACTGGTAGAGAATGCCCAAGGCATTAAGTCCGCCTATGTACTTATATGTTGCATGAAGTATCAATAAATAAATAAATATCCAGATTTTATTTTCAATATTTTTTTCTTCAAATATATTAGACATATCTAGAAACCCAGTATCCGTACAACACCAGTACTTTGTAGTCGACAATAAATAAAGTGGTGAGAGCCGCCACCACTGTCTGCAGTACAGCCAATTGAAATTTTATCCCGGCTTTATGCCCATCGGTGCCGATAAAATGGAATAAAATAAACAAAATATCACCCGTACGTAAGAGCGGAGATTTTAAATCATAACCTTTGGGAGTTCTAGGTGGTTTGGTATCGTAAGTTATTATGGAGAGGATTTGGTTGATGGCTTTTGGCTTTTGGTGTAAATTGTTTTGTACTCGTTGGTTTTAAAAATAACTCAAAATTGAAAATGTTTCGCCAAAAACAAGCTTTTGTGACGTAGTTATTTTAATTTATCGTATTCTTCTCAAAAAATCCTATTAATTGATACTCATATTTGTAGAAGTGCATAAAAAATAATTATTAGGAATCTGCCCTATTTAATATTCAAAATTATATCACTTAGCTAACCATGCATTATCATACAAACTGAACGTGTCTGCAAAAATTCAACTCAATTCGTTATGGGTATTAAATGCAAGATTTGATTCAACATACATAACATCAATGCAAACTTAATACAATTGAAACGGCTAAACGAATTTATATGAAATTTGACGCACGGGTGGGTATACTTATCCCGACACAAATTTCCCTCAGATAATCTTCTACTGCAACATGCTTTTTTCTTCCTCTCAGTCCTGTCAGAAACCCCGCTATTACTAACTCCCCTTTCGTGAAAATCACTCATCACACAATCCAAACATCTTTTCTTTAGCCTTCCTCTTCTTCTACATTTAGCCACATGCAGGTAACCATCTAAATAACACTACTAAACTACAAATAAAACTATATCAAATTTGTAAACTAATTACGCGTTTTATTTTCAATGTATCTATTTAAATAATTTACCTTTAAACTTTGATATTAAATCCACAAAACTAAACTTGCTTCAGAATTAAATTTAAAAGGATTCCTTTTTAAAACTTTGAACCAAATGAGCAAATATTTTAAATCCAAATACATTAAGTAGTACAGTTAAATTCTGCTAGCCTTGTGGCACAAATTCTATTAGTTTGGTAAATAAAATAATTCAAAAACACACAGTGCTCATAAGTTTTTCAAGCTCAACAAAGTTAAAAATATACGGCTGACATATTGACCATTAAAACTTAAAGGGCCAATACATTCAAAATGTTTTTTAATGCAATACTGGAGATAACTTTAATTTCTAATTTCGCCATGAATACCAACAGCTTTTAATACAGTAGATATATCTTGCATAGAACCATTTGAGATGTAACTTCCACAGTTGCTAAGTACCAGTTTTCAGAGTGTACAAAACTACGCATACATTTTTTTTTTAAATAAGGGGCAGTAATTACAGTATTTTTTCCGTAATTACTACCCTTTTCATCAAAGGGGGATCTACACTGGTATTTACCCTTTGAAGAACTCATAAAAAGAAAAGATTTACCGCAAATGTACTCTGTATATTCAAG
Organism: Mythimna separata; assembly: GCA_030763345.1. Lineage (NCBI taxonomy): Eukaryota > Metazoa > Arthropoda > Insecta > Lepidoptera > Noctuidae > Mythimna > Mythimna separata. The sequence continues at coordinate 14,752,241 of CM061180.1, forward strand.
GCAGATTCTCCCTATTATTTATGATACAATATCTCACACCCCTGAGGTTAAAAATCAACAGTTACTCATCCCCATAAACCACATGTGGGTTTAAAAAATATCGGTTACCCGTAACCGGTTCCCATCGCACTCCAATATCCATTAGGAATGACTCAATATCGTAAAGGGCCGGTCTTTGCCTGAATACAAACTGCGGCAATGCTCCATTGATACAACGTAATACCTCATTTCAAAAGCCTTTGCGGCCTCGTCGATGTTATCACTCAATAATGTTTGGCTTTTGAAAAACGTGCCCTTTTTATTTTATGACTTAATTTCAAAGAAAACTGAGGTGTTTTTGCAGGGGACGTTCTTTTTAAAAGGTTGCATTACTTCGGCTTAGGAAGTACGATCTCATCGATCTCATTTTGATATTTATAACATAAATAGCTTTCGATTTTGTCACGTTTTCCGCAGTAATAATTTTTTATTTCAACTTCTCCACCTAGACTAGAAAACTTTTTTATACTAATACAACAATACTATAGTTTTTAGATAGTTACAACTAAGACCACATATAAAATTGTTAACTGCTACAACCGACAGGTCCCAACAATGAAAATAGCTCTACAACACTCTGGCGTAGCACTGCTACGAAGCTACGAGAAATAGCTACGAAAATCACCTGCAAACGCAATGATGAGTCTTTTCATAAAAGATATTCATTCAACCAATTTATAATCCCTAAAATTATATAATTTTCTAAGCAGATAGAAATACAAATTCAACATTTTTTTGATACTAAACTAAGATACCATTATTTTCATCCAAGTCGTCGACTCGAAAAATTATTCCCTCCTTATGTCTGCTTCAATTCTTGCTCAGCATTTTTAAAACAATTTTAGTTATTTTTATTGCTGTCTCCATAAATTCGCACACGTATACCTGTCGTGAACAAGTCTAAACAAGCTTCTAAGACGTAGCACTTAAGGTGAGGAGCTGACTTCACAATAAATCATAACACATTATCTTTGAAATGACAGAGAACGACTGATGTATGAATTATTTATTAGCATGACGCGGCTTTTTATCCTGAAGAATGGAAGTTGCATAGTTTTTGAGAAGAGTAATAAATCTATGGTGATATGTAAATAAGTGACATAGGGTGGTAGTTATCTGGGACAAGTACGTGTCACTCAAAAGGCGTGTTAACTGAAAGGAAAAGAAAGAACAGGAATTATTTTCTAGAAAGTTAAGATGAAATATTATCAGAATTGAATCTATTTGTCAACGCCATATTTAAATAAAAGGAAAGTAATTTTTTCTCGTGTAATAAATATCACGGGTACTCATGGATACTTCAGGCGTACTAACATAATTGAATTCTCATTTCAATATTATTTCGTTTATTTAATTAATTTGTTGCGAAGAGCTCGTGGCTAGATAATAACAGCCGCATAGGTCGATCTTCAAGGTTAAGCAACGCTTGCCTAGGTTGGTCTGTGGATGGGTGACCATCTTAACATAACGAGTTTCCTCCGTGCCTCGGAAAGCACGTTAAGCCGTTGGTCCCGGCTGTCATTTGGAGATCTTTGGCAGTCGTTACGGATAGTCAGAAGCCAGTAAATCTGACTCCAGTCTTGCCATGAAGTATCGTGTTACCCCAGTTAATGGGTTGTGGAGGTCTGGTAGGCAGCCGCTCCTCGTAAAATACTGGTATTCAGCTAAATCCGGCTTGACTGGTAGCCGACCCCAATATAGTTGGGAAAAGGCTAGGCAGAGAGAGATTTAAATAATTTGTTGTGTAGTTCTGCCAAAAAATGGGGGGTGGGACAGGGAGGATACTCAGACCCTACATACACACAAAATTTCGTAAGAATCGGTCAAAGTGTTTCAGACAAGTTCTATAAAAACTGCAATATGAGAATTTTATATTTACATTTTGAAATATTATACAGAACATTGTGGGCCAAAACTTGTTGAATATATAAAAACTTTTAAAAATATAAAGATTATACAACTGATATCGGCAATAGGGTCCAAACTACCGATGGTCAGGGCTCCTGAGAGATGAATCTCCTAACAATAACCGCTGTCTCAAGGGGTTCTGCATTCTAAGTGCCCACGAGAGCTTCCTCAATTGTTGGTCGAGCCTCTAAGCTATTAAGTCGCTTTCCATCACTTATTACCACTACTAGCTTTTGTTAGTGACTTAGCTCGTGTTAAAATAGAATTTGCATGTGGAAAACAAAAAGAAACTTGGTATTCCTAAAAAAGAAATTCAGGAGTAGTTTTTGTCTGATAGATTTTTACCATATTATGAAATTACCAACGTCAATCATTTTTTTTGGGGCCGATATCGAAGCTAAAATATTGTTAGCCGTACAGAAAGAACCTTTTTCGGTAGATTCTAATAAATCAGGCACATCGTGATTCAATGACCTACTTTCGGACAATAATAAGTTAACATCAATAATTGGAATTGATATTTGTATAGGCGTGGCTAGATAATAACAGCCGCACAGGTCGATCTTCAAGGTTAAGCAACGCTTGCCTAGGTTGGTCTGTGGATGGGTGACCATCTTAACATAACGAGTTTCCTCCGTGCCTCGGAAAGCACGTTAAGCCGTTGGTCCCGGCTGTCATTTGGAGATCTTTAGCAGTCGTTACGGATAGTCAGAAGCCAGTAAATCTGACTCCAGTCTTGCCATGAAGTACCGTGTTACCCCAGTTAATGGGTTGTGGAGGTCTGGTAGGCAGCCGCTCCTCGTAAAATACTGGTATTCAGCTAAATCCGGCTTGACTGGAAGCCGACCCCAATATAGTTGGGAAAAGGCTAGGCAGATGATGATAGCGGCGAGTGACATTATTAAATAATGAGAATCGAGTAATCGAGAAGAATTGCAATTTATTCTGTTGTTCTTTTATTATTCTGTTATTTCTAAAGACTAATCGATTTGATTTTGATGTAATGGTAATTTTAATTAGAAGCTGGTAACACCGAACGGAGTTGCGTCTATGACAGGCGAACGTGATGTCAATTTTTGTAGGGTAGTCGACGACCCGCGTTTTGATCGCTTCTAAACCCAATGGTTCTAAATCTATAATTTATTGCTGTAATCGTTTGAGTGATTTAAGTATCCGTATAATAAGTGAACAATCGACACTACAGTGTATTAGTTTCAAAGTTTCCTGAAGTTTAACGCCGACTATGGAGTCCCGCGCCGACGCGATCACAAATCAGCAATCAATGCAAAAGCCCGGTCTCCCGAAGTCCCATTTGTATACAAATTCTATACACACACTTCCTATCTATTAGTTTCTTAATTCCCTTTCTTTGTTGATATTTACTACATACGTAGATGCATGTTTTTAAAACTAACATTCGCATTTACAATATTAGATATTGTTTACTAACTTAAATAACTAACGGGTTCATTGAAGTAAATTTTACCTGCTTGTTGTCCAAGTAAGGTTACACTATAGTCTATTCGCCGAGCCATGAGCCAAAAGCAAACAAACCTACTAAACAAACCTTAAAAAGGGTTCTTTACATGTCACGATTGATGTAGTGAACATATTTTATAAAAATAACTACGATACTAATACACTGACAACATTAGAAATTATATTTTAGAATGATGTCTGTGTAACTTATGTTATCTTTTCAGATTTATTTGAAACCAAACATTATAAATGACAAAATAATTAAAGTATTTTCTTAATTTTTATTAATTATGCATTAAATAGTATAGGTACATGAAAAAGAACCTAAAAATACATTATAATACTACTAAATTGTAGACCACAGATACTGCGAACATTTTACATTAAAATGTGACGTTTTGTCATCGGTCGGGTGAAAAAAATATTACCTATTAAATTGATAAATTTAATTAGTCTGTAATCCAGTTCGGCAATGGCCGCCATCTCCCGTTTCCACTCACGTCTGCCTCTGACATTGAATCCACAATCATACATTATTATAGTATCTGGTCTGGATGTATCGTGTTTGTGATTTTACATGTTTGTAAACGCACCTACAATACAAAAGGTCTTCCTAACGTTAGGGCAACGTATTCAAAAACAAAAAGAATAGAAAGATAAGTATAAAAAAATATTATTGTACTTTATTATCTCTGGAACCAAAGTCTTTTTTATCAAACAAAGGGGTTTCTTTTAAAACCCATACAACCATAAACTATAATTGAAACGTAAACGCGATTCGTCATCCATTTACAATCTAATTTTCTGCACAGTTCAATGATTTCAATACATTATTCAGATGAAAAATAAACAATAATACCTAGATATAAATCAAAAAATGGTATCGGCAAGTAATCGCATTTTTTATCTTTCAATAAAGCTAACAAGTTGAAACGCATTCATAGAGAAATTGCTTACTTATTATGATTCATGAATATGCAATAATAAATTGGATATTGATAGAAAATCCATTTAATTTTTGTAAAAAAGCTTTTCTGTACTAATGAGGTGGTTCTGTACTAAAGTGTTCTTTTCAACTTTTTTAATTTAACTTGCTTTGAATTCTGATTGCTGAATGCCTATTAGCAGATTCTTAATTTGCTTTAGACAAGTACGTTTTGAGTTCTGATCCCATTATTCATAAAAAGAGAAAATTATAAAATCCGATTATTGATAATATGAAAATAGTCGATAATCTCAACAATAGTGATGTGCCATGTGAAAAAATATTGCCGAAAAAGTGAGTAAAACGCGTTTATCGATCAGAAATGTTATTACACGCGGGAAGCGAAAAGCGGATGAATTTCCATATTAAAATCGCTATCGCGACACTCTATTACTGCACTATTGTGCACATGATGTATGTTTTCCTAACATCACGCGCGCGATTTCGGTTGTGACGGGTGGACGCCGAAAGAATGCCGAAGGGTGGACTTAGCCGAAAGTGGAGGGGAGTGCGATTATGGAGGGGAGTGCGAAAATGAACGAGTTGACGAGAAGGGCGCGTGCTGTGCAGATCCCAGGTGAGTATGATTGATGTATGTTACTTTGTTGACTTTTTAAAGTAATGTAGTAAATTGTGTTGATGATTTCTATGAAGTGTGTATTTTCAGGATTTTCTATGAAGTTTTTATTTTCAGGATTTTATATCTAGATTGTATAGCGGCTCAAACTTAGCCAGAAATTGACTGAAACTCAGCGGTTTCGAAGGAAAAGGACCTGTAGTCCTTTTCCGTCCTGTTATAATGTCTAATAAAACAAAATTATACTCGTATAGTGACTCCTTAGTCACCATACAAAAGACGATTACCATGTACCTTTGTACATTATTTGTTACCAAACAAAAAAGTAGTGATTGACACATTTAAATAACAGATCAACTAGATCCATAATTGAGATGTGTCATGATTTTATGATACTCGTACTTACGTGTATTTTTTATATATCTTTTTAAGTGCGTAGAGACAGAAGCGTCAATTGAGTTCCTGTCTCACCTTAATACCTACTTTATAAAAGGGAGACGAAATTTGATGACGTTGTCCGTAACAATTTTCAAGTATTTATATGAACGTAACATACATACAACTTTATTCATCATTCAAAAACGATTGTACTGTACCTTTGTACAGCAAAACGTATAAAAATAATTCATCATCATCATCGAAAGGCGTCGACTTTTGGACATGGCCTCCCCCAAGTGTCATCATATCGCCCAGCTTTATGCATCTTGCATCCGTCGGTTTCTCGCAACCCTAACTAGAGCATCCGTCCATCTTGTGGGAGGCCTTCCAAGTTTAGTTTTCATTCATCTCGCATCCACAACAAACGACTTTAAAATCTATGTTCGCACAAACTTATCACTCACCTAGAAGGTGCTACAACCGTTTACACCAATCTCGACAGAAAAACACGGATATTAACATCCATCACATTATTACGTTATGACTAACTGTTATTTTACGAGCACCTAATGGCCCGATAAGGGTATTTTATTATTCCCTAATGGCTTATACCTGTCTTCAAGCGTTATTCGAACGATGCGTTATGACCATACACTGTGGCGCCAATTTCGCATAATGGACCTATCTTTATTGTCTTTGAAATGGTATTAAAAGGCTATATAAATCTAATAGTTTTGGGGTTTACGGGGTATTCTGTTTTGATGGTGTATACGTGAATTTTAAGGGGAAAGAGGTAATAGTGTATGCAGGGTGACTTTTTAAGACATTGTTAATCTTTCCAACCAATAAAAGGAACCCGGCTAAAAGATATTTACTATGAATTTTAAAGGGAGGGAGGGGAGGGGATTTTTTTATCTATTTTTACAGGGTGACTTTTTAACATGTTGTCAATTTTTCTAACCACTAAAAGGCACCTGGTATTTTATTAAGTGAGGAGAAGAAGCATCGGTAAATGATTGGTAAGTAAAATAAATTATATTTATATTGTGTCGTACAAATTATTTTTTATATCTATTCAATATTATTTTATCTTTCTCTCTTTTATTACACCTACCACTAATCTTCTCTGCATCACATAGGTTGACTGGTAGAAAAAGAATTTTTCATTATTTATCAAAAAAGTAATTTGCGATGTCAAAAAATGTACTTCACTAACACATCGACATAGTTTCAATTACAAATACGAAAATCTGTATTTATCTGTATAACGCCTACACGCTCAAATGGCAAAAAAATAAAAACTTGCGTATACTGAAAAATTAAATCTACTTTATCACGGTCCAAGTCAATGGTACCTAGTTCGATATACGTAAATAGAATAATTATTCTGATATTTATTTGAAATTATATTGGTATTCCTCATTATAAGTTTACAAACTACGTCGAATATTTCATCAAAACAAAACACACAGACATATCAATTCTATATGTATGCGTGCACAAATATTCTACGCAGCAAAATGCCTTACATAATCTGACCTCACGAAACCCATTCAAAGTGCGCACCGCCCTAAGGATCAGTCTCCATTGAAGAAATATTACAAGTTTCTCACAAAGCTTCATTTAATTTGCCAGTTCTTGATGTGGAAACAGAATTCATTATAACTTAGTACTAACAATTTAAAGTTTTATGTAATCACTCTTTAGTCTTCCTCTGCATTTAAATGTTTTAGTAAGGTGAATAATAACTACATTATAAAAATTTACTAAATTGTTATTTTAAAACAATATGTCATCACTTTAATATTTTTACAATGTGGTTGTCGATGCTTAGCAATCAAAATTTTAGAAACGTCTGATTGAATCTTGATTGAAGAAAATTTCAATTAAGAAAACTAAAAAGTAATTACTCATTAGCAAAACTAGCAACGACAACAATTGTAATTATAAGGACCATTTTTTTCTTATTAGGATTTCGTACCTTTAAAGGAAAATAACAGAACACTTGTAGGATCACATTACCAAGACCCTTCATCTCGGGAACGCGTGGAGATATCGTGCCGAAATTAAAACCACATACTCAAGTCAGCGATCTGTTGAAGCTGTGAAGAAATCAAACTTCTTAGGTAACAAAAAAAGATGCGGCCGCATACAGTCCTATCAGAAACGTTAACCTTGAACCCCTTAAGCCCCAGATTCAAATGGCAACCGTGTGACTGACTCTCGAGTAGAACTCTCACAGAAATTCTGTGCACTCTCCTTTCACGTACAAAAGAACAAAATTTTAAATTTAAACTTAACCTTGCAAAAATATCAACGTGCATTTTAACCATCTCGAACCCCTCGCTGGTCAAAAAATCAATATTGTTGCTACCCAAAACTTTATTTGTTAATCGGAATCCCTACAAAAAACTGAGCTTTTGATTGAAACCAGACTCTCAGTGGAAGCCTATAGTGTCCAGATTATTTAAATATAGCGGCTAGCTAGGGGGATGAAATTCGGAGGGTCAGTCCGTAATTTTATAAATCTGAATAGAGAGATGCATTTACACATACCTACCACTACAGATGCATTTTGTGAGTGTAGTGTTACCTATTGAAATATCAAAGGATTATGAAGTACTCATACTAAAGGGAATGCCGCCGGGTTTCATTGCGTACGTGATTATGGATGTTAAAAGACTTCTGATTGGTTCGTATGTGGAGACTCATCAACAATGATTTTCTGGCTTTGAGGATTAAAATAGATTAATCTTCGTTTTCGATAGTTCATTAGCGACATCTGTAGTGCATATTATTTATATTGTGAACTGGTGGCTTTACAACGAGTACCTATGGTGAATGGATTTGACAATTTCAAAGTTTGCTATCTTGGGAACTTACGGTCAGGTCGGATTCGATTTCAATCTAGTAATACCCTGTGTTATATCATATTACGACCATCCTACCCTTGTCCCGTATTATTTGAGGTTGACGTTTTCCTATCACTCGTGACGCTATCACTAAATCCCTTTTCTTACACATCATTTCTCACACTATCCAAACCTCTTTTCTTTGGCAACCCTCTACCTCGCCATCCATCCACCAGTGTAGGCTAAATACAAATAATAATAATACCCAACGTTAGAGATCAACGTTACAAATAACAAAAGGGTGCCTGGTTTATTGTATACAAGTAAATAATTTTCCTTAAAATTACACCTTCAATTACAAAACAAACGATTTATTTTGCATAATAAACAGTATTTGTATTACAATAGGGCTTGCCATACATATTTTATTAGGGTTATGCGTAATTAATTTCAAAATATTGGTTTAGGAACTTTAATTGCTAAATCTTCTATCTGATTTTTTTTTGACTTGACTAATACTACCATTGTAAGAACTTTTGTAACCATATTTATCTGCAAATAAATCTTTGACTTTGACTTTGAAGTTAAATTATACTAAGTCAGAAAAATTATCAGATACTTCTATCTGATAATTTGTCCATCATGGTAAGGCTGATCTTAAATCTTCATTTAAGATCAGCCTTACCATGATGGACGTGTTTAAGTGGCAGGTGTGCGACCTAATAAACAGGGATGGGATACACCCTACATAGTTCCATTCCTTTAACAGTTCAGTTTAGGTCTTCAAATGGATCGCGTCAAAAGTTTGTGGTAGGGCTTCTGATAGAGTTATTCCATGTCCAATATTGGAACACAGCTATATTCGGTTTGAATGGGCTAATCAGAACGGAGGCAGGCTAGGAGGTATAATATTGATTTTATTGTCAAATCGACGGGTGCGAAGTTAAAAAAATTATATGCAATTTTGTGATTTTCTGATACTTATTTATATTTTATCAGACAAAATATAGTGTACGTAATGCTTGTAATAGAAAAAAATAAAACATATTTTTATTTAGTACCATTTAAAAAAAATACTAAATACAATGCAGTAACTTATTAAAAATATCAAAAAACTTCTTTCACGACTTAAAAGTTTAAAAAAATAAGGTGATATTTTTATTTTACAATAAGGAATAGGTAATAATATAATTTTAACAAGTTAAGCTACAATTAACAGAAATTCTAAACAAGAAGAAACCCATTGCCCACTTTGCTTCTATCGAAATATTTGCATAAGTATTAATCATTTACTCAAAGCGATACCTAAACACAAAAAGAAGAGAGCTAATTAACAATCAAGTTAACATCTCATTCAAATTAAAATAAACAAATATTTTGCACTGGTTCAAACAAATAAGAGGCAAAAATACACAAATGGCTATTTTATTTAAATTTCCCAGTGAACGCAAATTAAGAAGTAGTAGAATTATAAAGGAGTTTATCTCAAGTGTACAATTTCTTACTAACTAACTATCGTCTAGGGATGTTTTATACTGAAACCGCGCTTCTGTAAAATTATTACACGTTTCATGATATCGCTGGAGATCTTTTGAAAAGAACGGCGAAAAAAGGTTAATCGCCACTTTTGTACCCGAGTTAGTGTCGGTAATTTTGTAAATAACTGTGTTTGAGGTGCAATGACTAACGAAAATAATGTATTTTAATAGACTGAAATTGCTATGTCGGATTTTATGGCATACCTATCGTAAAACTTTTCATGTTTTCATGATTAAGAACAATAACATCGAATATTTCGTGTATTACGTTTTGGTTTAAAATGGGTTATTCTTTTGGGAATCTTACTTGAAAATTATTTAAAAAGAAACCGGTCATGTGGGAGTCGGATTCGCGCACAAAGGGTTTCGTATAGACTGTAGCCAAAAACGACAAAAAATCACGTTTGTTGTTTGGGAGCCCCTCTTAAAAAAAATTATTCTGTTTTTAGTATCTGTTAGAGATTAGAGATACAGAGACAACAACGACGATTGACAATCAATTTATTTATTTAAAGAATCAAAATAACATTACACAACACAGATAAATCAATAAAATTAATTATAAAAGAAAAAATCTTACTACAGCCCTTGAACGATGTTACCGCTCTGAGTGATCCAAAAAATGAGGGACATTACGGTGTGAGCGCGCTTTTTATAGCCTTCCATTTTGTATCTTCTGTCTTCTCTCACAATAAATATATAGAAACAAAATGTGAAAAGAAAACCATAAATACATCGTCCGGTAGCCGTCGTGACCGAGCGAGATGTCAGTAAACCGTAGAGGCCCAGCAGGGTCGTAGCTTTCTGGGGCCCTGGTTGTATGAAAGACAATTCCGGGCCCTGGAACAAAAGCAAAGAAGGAACAGGAGTGGGTTTTAGTCAGTGTAAGTCTGACACGCGCTCTAGCTTTGTCAAAAGTGGGAGAATTACGATGATTTCCAAAACAAAAAAAGGGTTGATATATAAAATCGCTATCGCATCACTGCTGCTCGGTCGATCTGCGTAAACCTTAACATACCCTCTAAATCAGCCATTTACATAAACCATAAACTTTTTTTCATTAAAAAAAGCATGGAAATCAAAAGAGTTTTCCTACTATTTATAGCCACTACGCGATTTTTCAATTTTACCATCACAAAATACCTCCTTTTTTCCTCTATTTTTGTCTACTCGTACATCGAAGTTTAAAGAGAGTATCGTACACAGAGTACCGGTCCGGCTCGGTCACGGTTCGGGTCCGGTACATAAATATTACGAAGCAATCACTGTAAATACTACTATACAAACAGGTATATCTGCCGGTTGTCTGACGACGATGTATATGGAAAAATGCCGGAACATTTTAGTGTTTAAAGTACCTGCTAGTACATACATATGTAGAAAGATTTGCTGGGAGAAAACTGATTGTTTAGTTAAACCCACCTTAGTAGATGAATTGTCAAATCACTGTACGTAATATTAAGTTTTGTGTACACTAAAGAATAAAGAAAAAAGTAATAATTAGTGTAAATGTAGACAAAAGCTAGAAACATGTTCTACTTTTAAAATGAACTCGTATTAAGTACGAATATAATGTGTACTTGTACAAGTTTAAAAGTCGAAAGTAATATCTAAATGAGTGAACTCAGATTTAATAAAATATATCTCTCATTTTTTATCTCTAAAAATTTATAATGAGAATAGAATTCTTTACTGAATGGAACTGAAAAATTCTATTCAATGAAAAAAAGAAGCTCGGAATTATCTTTATAATATTTTTTTACCTTTTGACTTTTTAACAGTACATATTTCAACGCTCTTTTAGTATATAATTTAATATTAAAAAATGCTAGAATTTGCTTAAACTTTAGTATCACCAATGATACTCTCGTTCGTAGTAGGAGCTTTTGAACGAGAGTTCCGCAATGCGTTGTATCCTTTTATTTTGCATATACGTCCACGCAGACGCTATTGATTTTGTCTGTGTTAGGGGGACAGCCTGATAATCATATTATATTGTGTTTTAAATATATTCGCTTGGGGTTCAGTACAATACACATCTACATTTTGCGTGTGTGTGTGTGCATTTTGACCTTGAAGCACCGTCCCCTTGCGTTGTGTAACCCTTTAGATCGTTTCATTATTTGAGTAATACAGGCCTGTAGAGTGTTGTAATGGTGCTTTATTATAACTCTGACATTGAATTTGTGTGTTTTGCATATCGACCGGCCATTTTCTCATGGGGTGTGTGCTGACAGGTTTTTTGTTTATCTCAAACTGGGTTCCTCTGGGAGTAGTCCTACATTCTGAGTCATGCTTTTGACATTGGTATAAAATAAAAACTAATTGAGTGTGTTTTTAAACCATAAGTGTATGCATCAGTCTGTGGTCACTGTTTTTCCTGTGAAACTCATTGGTGGTGTGCTTATCTCATTCAAACAGTCAATTTTAGAATCTAGCCGTATAATACTGGAGAGATTGATATATACACTTAATTATTTGTTTATATACGAGACAAGCCTAGAGTGGATAGACTCTTAGTAAGCTAGTGCGCCTCACCATCAACGATTGCATCACTGCTTACCATCAGGTGGGATCGCAGTCAAGCACTAGATTATAACAATTATTATAAAATATATATTTTAGTACCATAAAAGTAAAAATTATGCGTCAAAAATCAGTTAATTGTAAAAAGCCTTTCCTCCAAAATCCAATGCTCTATGTCGAACTTTCTTTATAAACTCAATGAATTACTGGAAGAAAACTCAACTTTGAGTTAAGTTCGCCTGTGTAAAAAAATAAATTCTGTTATCTACTCGTATAATAAAAAGAGAAACTGACTAACTGACTTATCAATGCACAGCCGAAACTACTGAGACTAGGAGCGTGAAGTTTTGTACATGATTTCTTTTTATGACGTAGTAGTGAATCTTGAAAATCTACTCTTACTGTTGTAACAGTAGATTTTCAAGATTCGCCCCCTAAAGAGATGAAACGGACGGTCTAAAGTTTTTGTGCCTTAGCTATTTAACGTTTGAATCCCCAACCGGTCCAATGAGACCGCGCTGTTATTGTTTTACTATTGTGTCTCGTTTCGCGGGTATCTGAGTAACTACCGCTCGCAGAAATTTAGCAATAGCGACTTTATAATGTGCCCACTGCTGGGACACAGGCCTCCTCTCTAGGAAAGGGGATGGGCCGTAATCCACCGCGCGGGCCCAGTGCGGATTGGTGGATGTCACATGTGTTTGAATTTTTTGTTCTAGGACACGCCGGTTTACTCACGATGTTTTTCTTCACCTTTTCCAGAGCAGCGGAAATTCGTAGAAATTAGCACACTAATATCATAAGCTCTTATGCCATACAACGAACAATGAAATACTTGTAAAACGCAACAAAAAACAAACCTGTCGAAGCGCAAAATGTTCGTTTAAATAAAAACTTTCGAACCAGTAAGACGCCTTTTTAAGTGGCTGCTAAACTCGTAAGAAGTACTCGGAGTACTTTCTGAGTACCCCGTTACCCTCGGCTCCTTGCATTTTGTATAAGACGGGAACATTTTAGATTAACTTGCTTTAATTATAGTCTAGGTAAACACGGTAACGCGACGCGTGTGTAATTACGATTAGTAATTAGGGATATAGCGAAGAGGGATTCTATTTTGGGTAGGGATGGTGTGAGAGCGGGAAGCGATTGGGTTATCTATGTTTTTGTCTCTGTATTCGAGATATAAAAACATAATAAGCATTATTAGCCTTATAATTTTCCCACTGCTGGGACTCAGGTCTCTTCTTTCTCACTATGTGGGACAATGCAGGTTGATGAACGTCACCACCTTCGGTATTTTTGTTTCTATGACAGTTTCCTCACGATGTTTTCCTTCACTCTTTTGAGAGCTGTGGTAATGAAATAATTTACACAACGTCAAGTACCTACCTGGGTTTGATCTCACGAACCGACTCGAAAGTCAGGTCCATTACAACTGAACCACTACAGCTGCAATGTATTAGACATAATCAGCCTATAATTTCCCGCTTGGCCACAGAGTTCAGTGACAAACACGTACAGAAGAGTTACATACAAAAATGTCGACAATTTGAATTCTTTTTTAACATACTTTCACTATAACACAAATAGCCCAAACATTGAACGATATTGACATTCTACTAGCACAATCAGCAAACTGAACCGGCATGAGGAGGCAATATGTCTAGGTCCGATGGTCGTTGAACGCGACGCGTCCTCGAGTGGTGACTGCGAATTGGCAATCGTGGAGTAATACGGACGTATTCAAATAGACTGACACAGTCCTGTGGTGGGTACTTACTGGCTTGAATTGGATGGGGAAGGAATTCAATGAATGCTCATAGGTTAAAATAGTAGGTACTATAATAGAGACGGGATATGCTATAGAATTGTTTAAAATTAAAAACACAAACAATATTTCTAAGTTATTTTTAAAGGTTTTGACTCTTAAACTAGGTGTATGTCCCAATGACTCAGAAGAAGGTCATGCTTCCTAGTCACAACCCATAGAATAGGTATGCACCGGTAGAGTTACAACTATTTTTAAAAACTTTACTCAAAGTAAAGACCATTAGACAACTTTAGTATAACAATTCTCTTCGAACCTAAAGTCAAATTCAAAATTTATAAAAAATAATACAGTTCGTTCCAGATTATCTCTGTTTCCTAGTCAAAAAGCAGTGATGGACAATTATGCTTGCCAGTACTGCAAGACTAACGTATCCTCTCCATGAGTCGAAAAGGTGTGAGGGCCAGAAGTAGTTTGGTGGATGTCACATATCTTCGCAATTTTCTATTCATTCTTCCAAATTATCGATTCATTAAAATCAATTATACTAACTTAACTAATCGCTATCACTGCACCCCCATAAAATTGCTAAATCACTGCGTGCGAGTCAAGAACACATGTTTAAGAAACTTTGTTAATATTTAATGTATATGCGAAAACGGTGTTGATTTGTAGGCACTTTGCGAATAATTTCGACGCTGGGTAGCCGCTAATTCCATAATTTGACAGATGCGAATGGCGTAGACGGGTTAGCTACGCAAAAGGTTGATAACATATTTAATATTGGGTGTTTAAACATTGAAACTGAAAGCTTATTGTGTGTTACCTTTGCTTTCAGTATGATTAATTTTATGGAGGACGCAAATTTATGAAGGATTTTGAGTCGTCTTACTAATATTATAAACATGTAAGTTTGTGCATTTGGTTGTATGAATGTTTGCTACTTTTTCATGCAAAAAGTACCGAATGGATTTTTACAAAACTTTACAGTAATATAGCTTATATATCAGATTAACACATAGGCATAATTTATGAAGATATTGTGTGAATGGACCAAATTATAACGAGAACTCAGAACTAATTTTGATAGTTTTTGGTAAAAACTTAGAGATACTCTATACTGCTGGAATCAGGTACCTACTAATCATATGCAGAAGAAGATGAGAGCACCAACTAGTAAAGAATAATCTTGTCAACGATTAGATTTCAAAGTTACATTCTATGCTAAATGCCTTGATTTAATGCCCGGGTTAGGCTAAAGTGCTACTGGTTTTTTTTTATTAAGAATTACTTGGTAGTAGTTTATAGTTTGTAAATTAGTGGCATTATACCACCGTAACACGGAAAGCATGTAAAGCCATTGGTCAGCGCTCCATCCCCGGTCGTGTCAAATTGCCGTCCCAGCGGACTATGAGACTAAAGAAACAAAGAGTGCACCTCGGTTTACGCACACACTTGTACGCTATAATATCTCCTGTTATTTTACTAATCTCAGTTGAGATTGGCCTCCGTGATCGAAATTCGGTCGGGAGGATTATTTTATTAGTTTCTATGCTTATAAGTTTGTAATATCTTTCGATTTATTAGAAGGGTCAACATCAAATGATATGCTATAAACAAACGATTTTCGAAGTTCGAAATATATGGCATTGATATACGCTACCGAAATGGTACCCGGTTCGTCTTCTCATTGATGGAGATGGATCATCTGGTAAGTTGGTTGTGCCTTTTACAAGACGTGCCACTGCAAGAAAATTCAATGAGGGAAATCGGGTTATATTATAGATAAATATAGTCTCATCATAGTCATCAGCCTAGCCTTTTCCCAACTATATTGGGGTCGGCTTCCAGTCAAGCCGGATTTAGCTGAATACCAGTATTTTACGAGGAGCGGCTGCCTACCAGACCTCCACAACCCATTAACTGGGGTATCACGGTACTTCATGGCAAGACTGGAGTCAGATTTACTGACTTCTGACTGACTTTCCGTAACGACTGCCAAAGATCTACAAATGACAGCCGGGACCTACGGCTTAACGTGCTTTCCGAGGCACGGAGGAAACTCGTTATGTTAAGATGGTCACCCATCCACAGACCAACCTTGGCAAGCGCTGCTTAATCTTGAAGATCGACCTGTGCGGCTATTATTATCTAGCTCCTCTTATTATAGATAAATATAGTATAAAGATAAAAGTTTTCACGGGAATACAATCACAAAGCTCAACTATCCAACACCACACACCATTTTATCGAACCAAAATCATCGAAGCCTGAAACAAGAGATTTATAAACCGCAGACTGCAATTATTTCGCGTGACAGATTGTGCCTTAAACGTAATTAAAGGGCGAAAACGTAGATACAAATTAAATTAAAGTAAATCACATCAGCTAGAGATTTACCGAGATAACTATGAGCGTTCAACGTGAAATCGAATCAGGGTCGCGCGTCAGCGGTTTCTTAGAGGGAGATATTGGTTGCTATATCTACGAATAACTACTGGTATGTAAGTTACCTGTCGTTTTTGATTAATGTGTTGATGTTAGATAGTTTAATGAATCAGTGATTAAAATGACATGTCTTTGCGACAATGTTTGGAACTCTCCTGTTGAAGTTCTGCTAGTAGAAACTTATGGAATCTGTATCTGTTGTTTTCGTTTCTAAGAGTTTGTGTGTACATACTCGTATTATATATCAATTTATTTAGAACGCAAAATTACACTTATATCTTCCTTGTCCTTGCGTTGCTGAGTGTAGTGGTCTCAACAAACGACTTCTTTTGTAATATGGATTGAGCTGTTCAGTTGCCAACCGACCGCGCCTTGATAATTCTGCTTCGTGCGATTGCAGTCCGGCTTAGTTTCTTAAAATTTCTCCTATTTCATGTATCTCGTAGTAAGTCTCATAAGTGGCGAATTTCAAATAAGAAGCAAATGATTAATTATCTAAATAATTAGCTACCTATTTCAAAACCAAGTTCTAGCTAGATGCCCACGAACAATTTCAACGCAAATAAAATAAAAATACTTGTACGTAGTTCTAATATTTTCTCTGTATTCAATTTTAATTCTAAAAGTTGGTGTTACTTACACCTAGACTCTTGAACTTGAAATTGTTGGTTCTATATAAACCCAAATTCTCACGATACAGTTCATTGAATTTAATTTATTTTTCTTCAACTTACATTTATTTCTTTTTAAAAAGATATTTTCTAAGAATTTATAATAAACATTTAAGCACCTACCTACGAACACTAATAGAGTTTTAAAGAAAAAAATAAAGTACAATAGATAATAAAAATATTTCGTTATCAACAGTCTAGTGATTCAAGAGGGTTTCACGCTGTAAATACACAAAAATTGCTTCTCAAATAAAATTTGAAGAGGTTAGAAATTTCTGTATTATTAGAAGAAAGTCTTCGGAGTATTCTGAAAATTTTGACACGTGGGTTAAGTGGGGTAGTCACCGGTAAATTGGCGAAGATTTGATAAAACCAATGTTATATTTTCTATTCGAAGTTCGACTGTATTTTCAGTTTTTCGCATTACATTTTATTTTAACATTATTTTTCATGTAAGAATGCAATTTAATTTTGAGGCATTTTTAATGTTCTCAAGTTATTTTATTTATTTATTTATTGGTCTATCTACAATTGTTACACTATACACTCAGAATATACTTGTTACATAAACCAAGTGTACAATTATCATATGATAGACACAGCATGCATATATATATAACATTTTAATGAAACAGATAAACTTTTTTAAAATTATGTATTTAATTTTAATAAATATTAAAAATCGGTTGGTCAAGACAGGACAGGTTCTAGATGTGACGACCGCGTACTGAAAGACGCAGCAACGGAAGGACTCCCATAATGTGGACTAAAGGATTTGTCACACTGGATACGTTCTGCGGCCTGCGGTCAGGTCAAAGCGAACGCAGCCCGCATCATGTATGAACAACGTTGTCGGTATCAATATATTTTGTATAGAATGCGATCTGACCGCGCAAGCACAACCAAAGAACGCATGTTGGCCCGACCGGGCGGTAGCGAGGGACCGACCGACAACGTTGTTCATACATGATGCAGGCTGCGTTCACTTTGACCTGACCGCAGGCCACAGAACGCATCCAGTGTGACAAATCCTTTAATGATCTGATGAGAATCGCAGGAAGCCAGTGGATGCGATATTTACAGGAACGGTAATTGTGGCGACACTTTAGGGAAGTCAATGGCCAATAGTGAACGTCTGTCGGCTGAATGATAAGAATTATAACTATTTTAAATAATCATAATACATTAATAGAAATGAGTAAAAAGATATATCCTTACTACACGAATTTGATCATCAGTACACAATTGGTGAATGGAAGAAAAAACATGTTGCGCCGACCCCAAATAATATAGGATAAGGGCAGGAAGAAGAAGAAGAAATACACAATTGGTGTAAACAAAACAGGATGACTTTTAAGGCTGAAAATTGTTGCCACATTACCTTCGCATGGAAACACTATAAAAGCGTTTATTGTGTTTCCTTGAGAAGGTCGTGTGGTCAATGCATCGTATTCTCAAGAAACACTAGTGCGCCTCACCGACTGCATCACTGCTTACCATCAGGCGAGATCGCAGTCCGTTCGTGCTTTTTAACTACTTTACGTCACCGCCACCAAGTCAGGAGTGTGCTGAACCAGACATCGAGTGGAATCCTAGTTACGGAGTTCACATCGACAGGATAGAAGGGGTCTGAAGAGATTTTACCAGATATCTGCGGTACAAGTCAAAAAGCTGACCTAACAGCTACATTGAGCTTTTCCTAATGTCTCTGCGAACAAATTATGAATGTTAATAAATGTACGAGGGTCAATGATCGTTATTCCACGTTTATCTGGTGCCTGCCATACTTACCCTGAAAGGTTAAGCCACTTCAGATTAACTACGCTGGAAGACCGCAGAAAAATTATGGACCAAATTTTAATAGGATACAAAATTGAAATGGTCTGATCCATGCACCTAAACTTCTGGGTGAAATGAAGAGAATGAAGAATGGGTAATGAAAAATGGAGAATGAACAATCGAGAATGGAGAATGTAGAATGGAAAATGAAGTTGTCAGCCTAAGCCTAACCGAAAATTAGATTTGTTTTTGCCGTTTACAGTTCCAGCATATGTTGGGCCTTCAGCATTCGTCTCGGGGCATGGTGAGAAGTATTTAATACTTCTTGACATGCTTTCCAACGATGCTGAGCGTCCCTCTCGCAACAATAGTATCGGCGTCTTCTCTAATACCTTGGTTCACTTTCGGAAGCACCTTCTGCAACTTATTGATCTATGAAATGTAACTACAATGAAATCTAACTGAAATGTAATTTTATGGATTCTAATGTAATTTAAATTAATTTAATCTGACTTAATTTATTCAATTGATTAATTCCTTATCCTGTATTTTATTTATTTTTCTTTGTTTGGTTTTGTGCCTTATTATTATTGATTAAATTTATAATGTTACACAATTATATAAAAATAATATTATTAACTAAATTCTGTACACAAGTGCTGTGTACACCTTTAAGTGAAAGATTTTTTTTTGTATTCTAATGTAATTTTATTTTTATTTAATTTGTTAATATTACCTACTGATATTTATTTATTGTTATTGTAAATGTTTTTTTTCGACTCATCTCTTTCAACTCAATCTTAAGTTGTAATTTTGTAATTTTAAATTACCGCTGTGAGTGATGTGCATGCATACTTAATTGATTTGTTTACACAGAACTATTCTCTGGTCAATTTATTACGATTGTTTTGTAAACAGGTTGTTGGTGTGTCATTTAAAAAAAAATTGCTGTGATTATTGTTTATTATTAAGATTATTACTCTTTTGTACATCTTTACTTCTTAGAATTATCCGTTGAAGCCATAATATGTTAATTAATTAAGGACACGTTATAGGTAAGCAAAATAACTCAGACTTTGCAATAATAACTATAAGAAAAATAATCCGAGCACAAATCCCTTAATGCATTTCAATAAAAAACTAATCAATAAAAGGTAAACCACTGTGTCTACCGCAAAAAGATTGAAAACAATTTCCATTAATTTTCCATAATTAAATTTTCTTATTCGCACAATCTAATTGAAAGTCGACGAATCGTTTGAAATACAATTTCATATTTTCGCAGTCCGACGGCTTTATGTAACAAGTGCGAAAAACAAACGCGAAAATCTCGTGAGCGTCTTAATTTCCTGCTGCGAACTCCGGGATTAAGATCTTGAATCGCCGTTATCCACTGATATAAATCTTTTAACACTCATTCGGGTTTAACAGATCTGGCTGGAGTCTCGTTAACTCCAACAACTGCAATTAGCTAGAGTTGCCAAAGTCCCAGTAATCTCGCAAACTGGGCGTTTATAATTTAAATACGCAAATGGGTGTACCGCTTTAAAATAAATGTCTTTTATTTTTATACCGTTTTATCTTTTCGACTTTACTTTTTATAATGCGAAAATAATTTTCTTAAGTCCATTTTTTCTACGTATGAAATTGAGATTTAGTGAAATCCACAAGGACGCTAGTTTTAAACGAAGAATTATTTCAAAAATTAAAATTCAACTTTTTACCAAGTCCTTCTTGAATAATAAATTAAAAGTATAAATCAAAGCATAAATGCTAGATTTGAATTTTAATTTAAAAATAGTTGAACTAAATGCAGTTAGATTAATACTAAATGAATAATGGCCAGGTCATTTACTTTTACGAAAATTTTATTCATCGATGCGTTAAAAGGTAAGAACTAAGTTCATTATTCAAAATTAATAATCCGCTAAATTAAATCTAAACTTTCAGAGACCTCCCATAGTATGGAGCTACCCGAAAATCGTTTTACAGGGTGTTTACATTCTCAATTTCGTAGAATTAATTTTCTACACGCATTTGGGTACGCTCGCATAACTTTGAAATAATGAGAAGTTTTCAAAGTTGCATTTTTAATGTTACTTGCTAACTTCAGTTTCAGTAGAATCCCTTAAAATAACACACTTGTATTTTTAAGTAGAAGTAAAGTTGAATTTAACATGAATTTTGTAAGTCTGATTTTAGTGATCAGATTTTAAAATTACAATGTGTTAGAATAATTTACTTAGTTTGGCGTTTTGATTTACATTGCGAACGTGCTGAGTCTAAACGACTCAGTGTTTATCTTAGTTAAAACTTTTCAAATGATATGTGTTTTTGTTGAAAATAATAAAGTTCCCTTAATTTTGTAATCAAATCAGATATCTAATAATTTATAACCACTGTGCAGATATTCTTTTGATTTTTATAAAGATTGCTTCACTTGCTAAAATTGGGAAAACTGCAAATAAAAATAAAACACTTAAAAGATATTCCCATTTACGCGAAAGATCAGCCTGTACACACATCCAAAGGAAACGGCTTAAGGAGCAACAAAACGCACAGTCAACATAAATCTACCCCTTGACTTAACACCAATAAATCAACTATATAACAGCAGTTATAAATTATTGTTATTATTGCAATAACCACATTTTAAACTATAACAGAATGTAATGAATGGAGACACGCATCGATTGTTAAATGACAATTTATAATTAAATTGTTGTCGCCGACGTAGGCATTAAAGGGTTGAAAGATTTGGTTAGAGCACGGGTTAAGGTTGTAGGGATTAATATTTATGTATTTTGTGTGTTTAGGGTTACTGTTTGTTGTTGAAATTTTAATTATTGTGAAAATGTGAAATGTTTTCTGAATGTTTAAATTTATTTTTGTGTCGTTTTTCTAGCTTTAGGTTTTTTTTAAGATATAGATGTGAATTACTACTCGAACTGATCAGCAGAAGTGGACATGAATCAGGAACGAACGCAGAGGAATGTCACAAGGAACACCAATGGACAAGATGGAAAAAAGACAACATTAAACTCACGGCTAACCGCTGTAGAAAGATAGAGTGAGACAACACCAAGAGGGTCATGAAGGCCGTTTTTTCCAAGACGGTGCATGTACACACTCTATAGATTCATCATCATTATTTCACCAGAAAGTCGTCCGCTGCTGGATATGCCCTCCCCCAAGTGTTGACAATGAACGGTCTTGTCCGTCTCGCATTCATCGGATTCCCGCGACCTTCACGAGGTCGTCGGTCGTCGTGGTCAGGGTCGGACCTTGTGGTGGGCCTTCCAACGCTGCGTCTTCCAGTACATGGTTGCCACTCTAGAAGCTTTCAGCCCAATCGAATCTGTTACCCACCCAGTACCACTTAAGTTTCACGATTCTTCGGCTTATGTCCGTTACCTTGGTCTTCTAGAGCATATCTTTATTTCTGATCTGATCACGTAATCACACACACAGAGCCATCTTAATTGCCCATACATACTTAGGTTAATGTTCCACGTAAAAGTTTACTATAATATGTATTGTATTTTATTTTAATAAGTACAGTGACAGACTACCTACAGATTAAGACAATCAGCACATTTAAAACAACACATATTATTTGCCTATGGTACTAAATTATAAAGTAGCATTCTGTTATTTTTTTAAACGGTCGTTTTCTTTATATAGAAGATATTAGTCGAGATAAAAGCTAGACATAACTAATAATAAAAGCTATTATTATCGACACCAGACACTACAAACAGATATTAACAGCACAGACATTCTTAAATCAACTCCCTACAACATTCACGAAAGCAAAATTAAATAAAATTAAACAAAATCAAAATCTTCCAACGAAACTCAAGTAAATTAAGTTTACATAAAAAATCATATCACGCTCTAATTGTCGCCAAGAGATAGCAGAAAGCGGAGTTTTGTCCCCTAAACAAATGTTGACACTACTAGGGTCCTATTACATCTTCTCTGTTGTTCAAAGCAGATTAATGTTTGTGCCCGTTTATTTGCCCAGTTCTTCATAAAAATGCCCGAACAGTAGCTTGGGCACGATAAACAAGGGCAAACCTTTAATAATGTTCAACGGTTGGTTTTGTGATCATATCGGTTGTAATCCTTTTCGTGGTTTGCGAGTGGATTGGATGTAATTTACGGGTATTTTTTAACGGTTTTTATGAGTTTTTCAACTGTTTTGTTGTTGTTCAACAATACAGAGGAGGTTGTTAAACATAAATCGAAACAACAGTTTTATTAATATGAACATTGGTTTTACATTTATCTTATTTCTAAAATATACGAAAAATCTTAAATCCCTTCTGATGTAGTTGGTGGCATTCCTTTAAGTTTAATCACAGATTTAATGCCATCAACTGCATCAGACCGCTTGAAAATTAACTTCATTGAAACTTTTTAATTTTTTCTCGACGTTCTTCTGTATTGGAAATCAAGAGTCGGAAAACAAAAGTGTACCCGATGGCAATGCCTTCTGAGGATTTTAATTGCATATTTATTCGATTCCTATCTGTTTGGAAATTAAAAAACATTATTTCCCTTTAAAAACAACTACTTGAAAATTTAAAACCACCACAATAACACGTACAATATCTCCCTCAGACCATTTTAACTTTAATAAATTTCTTTAGAATCGATTAACAATATTGGAAATACCAGGAATTCATAAGAGTTTTAGAGTAGACGGAAGCAAACAATGGGAGTAGACACAGGAGCCGTAATATCTGCGTCAGAGGATTTTAATTAATAATTTAATTTCTCATCGAAACCATTTTATTTTGAATCGACTACATTTAAAAATAAAGATTTTCTAAATTCAAAAACTGTTATTAAGAAATCCTCAATTTTTCACTTCAACATACTTATTTGCGCGGAACCGGCTAACAGTATTGGAAATACCAGGAAATCATAAGAGATTTGGAGTGGTCGGAAGCAAACACTCGAGAGACACAGGAGCGTAATCTCCGCGTCTGAGGATTTTAATTACTAATCAATAAGTCCTGTCAGTTTCTTAGCTCATACATTTAAGATCTAGACTAAATTAAAATAAGTACTACAGTTTAAAAATAAATAAAAATTATTCAAAAACTGTTATTAAAAATCCTCACTTTCCACTCTCCTGACATTTTTTTCTTTAGCGTACATATTTGCGCGGAACCGGCTAACAGTATTGGAAATACCAGGAAATCATAAGAGATTTGGAGTGGTCGGGAGCAAACACTCGAGAGACACAGCAGCGTAATCTCCGCGTCTGAGGATTTTAATTACTTATTGGAAACTTGTGGCCGGCGGCTGTATGGGATCGTCTCAGCCTTATTGCGAGATTTCGAAACTTGACATCAGTTTATGTGGATACTATTGTTTCACGATTTTTTCGAAGGAGATGTGTGAAATAACATATCCTTTTTTTGGACAGTCGTGTAAAACAGTTTGATCAGAAATATCACAGATTATATCGTATTAAGTCATCATCATCTGCCTAGCCTTTTCCCAACTATATTGGGGTCGGCTTCCAGTCAAGCCGGATTTAGCTGAATACCAGTATTTTACGAGGAGCGGCTGCCTACCAGACCTCCACAACCCATTAACTGGGGTAACACGGTACTTCATGGCAAGACTGGAGTCAGATTTACTGGCTTCTGACTATCCGTAACGACTGCCAAAGATCTCCAAATGACAGCCGGGACCAACGGCTTAACGTGCTTTTCGAGGCACGGAGGAAACTCGTTATGTTAAGATGGTCACCCATCCACAGACCAACCGAGGCAAGCGTTGCTTAACCTTGAAGATCGATCTGTGCGGCTGTTATTATCTAGCCACGAGGATAATATTAATAATTGATATATTTGTCTTCTATAGTTTATTTTTTCATTATATTTATAAAATAAATATGTGTCATTATTTTGATACAAGAAATTAATGAAGTTTTGTCCACTGAATCAATATTAGAGATTTTATGTCATGTCACTTTTTTCGGTTTAGCTTCCCGTTTGACGCCCGTTTTCAATAACATACCGGAGTTTATAGATAGATAGCTATCCCCGATAAACAGTAAGATTATATCTATCCATCCACAAATTTGGTAGGAAATGCTATCCGTCGGTAGGTAATAAGAAAGCAAGTAAGGGCAAAAGGATAGATTTGTTTATCTTTAGTAGCTGCAACTGTTATAGATTGATAGCTTATTGACAACGGGCGTGAAAGGATACGAGTTGCTAAGGCGCGTGTAACGTGTGTGTTATCTATGACATAGACTTTTAAATATAAAAACTAGAAACTAAAAGGAATACGACGATAACATAGGTATTATAATTTACAGTGAAAACTGTTATCTATCTTATTATATCGTATTAAGTATTTATTTATTTATTTATTTATTTAACGGTTTATGTACACACAAAAGAATTATAAAAGAAAAAGGAGATAGACAATAGGTACAAAGGTAATGCTTATTTCTAAAGAAATCTCTTCCAGCATATCGCGAAAGGAGAGTTGGAAGAGAAAGAGAAGTAGACACCGTGTGTGACAGTAAAAAGAAAGTAAATATATTATACAAAATAGTTATTAATAAAATGATAAAACATGCAATTAAAGATACATATATATATATAATAATTATATACATATTATAATAAAAAATACAAAAATACATACTAATTTGCAACTATGATGAAATTGACAGATAGTGTTCTTTCACTCTACTCTTAAAAAGAGCTAGGGTTTGACAGCCTCTAATGTCAGGCGGCAGTGCGTTCCACAAACGTACGGCGTGCGAAGTAAAGGAATAGGAATAGAAATCGGTAGAGTGGGGAGGGGATTTAAGGAGATTCTTTAGATGCGACCTGCAAGGTGCATCAGAAGGACGTGAAAAGGAAAATCTTTCCTGCAAATAGGAAGGCATTTTCGGGTTGTGAAGGATGTTAAATAGCAGACATAACAAGCGAGAGTTCCTGCGAAGTCGAATAGGGAGCCAGTTGAGTACCTTGCGAAAGCCGGAGACATGATCATACTTTAAGATTAAAAATGAAACGAATACAAATATTTTGCAAACGCTCAAGTTTATTTAAAAACTCCTCGGTGGCATCCAAATAACATGCGTCAGCGTAGTCTATGATGGGCTGAATTAGTGTCTGGGCGAGGGAAATTTTGGTGTTCAAGGGCAAGAAACTCTGAAGGCATTTCAACGAATGAAAAGTGTAGTGCACTTTGCGACTGACTTCAGCGACATGGGCAGTCCACGACAGATGAGAGTCCATGATCACCCCCAAGTTTTTGGCTGTCTTCGCGTAGTCGATTTGTACTCCATTCAACCAAAGAGGAGACAGCGATTTATTGTTTTAACTTATTTAAATATCGCAGTGTATGAGGCGCTTTTTTGAGCACACTCAGATTATTATTTATGTTTTAATAATTTATTGTATAAGCAACTTCGCCCCTGTGGTGGTAGAAAATGATGAACCATTTGAGAGTGCATCAGCAATAAACATACATACTCAGACTCATACGAACAATAAGACATATTCTTACAACTGTCATTTCAGAAAAGACTAAGATAAAAATCACATTATCCTATAAAATTGGAAAGTCTTATGAGGCTTCAACCACACTGCTCTCTTTTTATCACTCTCGAAAGACAGTTGTGAGATGATTCCCCTAACCAATAGTAAGGGCTCCTACTCGTATGTCAATATAATACAGGATGTGATTTCGTCGCGGCACACGTCAACTTTACTATGCTTAGGATCTAGAGTGGATTCTCAGACATCAAAGTGGATCGGAACTATTTGTATCTATATGGGCGAAGATACCCGTAGGAAGTAATGACAGATCTCATTCTTAATATCTTATTTCACTGGACTTAATTAGAATATAAACGAACTAATATATGAATAAAAAATGTAAACGATTTATTTTTATTAAAAATTAAACAACTATACAATCAAATTTGTTGTAAATATTTCGATTAAAAACACTAATTGAATGAAACAAAATACTTTTACAAAAACGAGCTTATAAAAAATCAAATCAAAGTAAAAATCACTACCATACAAATACAATCAAAATTTAACATAAATATTTCAATTAAAAACATCAATTGAATAAAATAAAATTTTAACAAAAACGACCTTACAAAATAATAATCAAATCAAAATAAAAATTCTGAACAAAAATAATAACGAATTTAATAGAAATAAATCATGAAACACCTCCATTTATTTTAAATAACCGAACTTCCATTATGATGAATTTTCACTCAAATGGAACAAAAAACTAGCATTCAAAGTTAGAACGAATAGAAATTGAAAAGAGAATAAAAATTATAAAAAAATCGAACAATGAATTTCAATTTAACTTTTCACCTTGACTATGCGTGTGCTGTGCTGCTTTTATTTTATTTTGTGTAATCCCGCGTTGTGGCTCATATGAGTTATGCAAAAACCGTACATTTTTGGGATAAAAAGTAGGTGGATTGTACTTAGTTATAGCGTAGCGTTTTAAACCAGCGAAGCGTTATATTATTTCATTTCAGTTTCGCACACATGTAGCCATAGACAAGTTTAGAAAGTATATTTAGTTTTTACAGTCACTTTCAGTTTTATTAGAATATGTATGTAACATATTCTTCTTTGCAGTATTTTTCCGCAAATGTATTGACTCAGTTTTCTCGGTAATTCCAAATCGGCGATTCCAAATTTGTCCAGTTGTATAGACACCTGAAATAAAAAACTAAAGTAATTTTACATCGTGTTTTTCAATAGTTATCAATTAGTAAACAATTAAAGTAGACTCTGAACTTCACTCGAAAAATTCCGCCAAAAACTCCAACCCCTGTTTCAATTACGGTATTCGTAAAACCAATATTTTGCATCATGACAACACTAGCTTATATCAAAATTAAGCATACAGGGTGTGCCAATAAGCTTTCGCGTTTATGTTTGTATGTGTGTGTTACTCAGTGCCAATGACTTCTTTCAATACAGGTTTGCAAATATTAACAGTGGGCGCTTTGATCTCAAGTCGACGCTCATTTTGTTACTAACGTGTGTTGTTAATTAAGTTCAAACAAGACGTGCTAATCGAACCGAGCGTGTTGCAGGTATTTACCGAACTCCGAGTTTGAGGGAGTCGGCTGCATCAATTAATGTTTTGCAAATAAGTTTCGCTTTTGGTTTTGACTGAAGAGCTCTAGTTGACTTAATGAATATTTGATGTCAATTTTGACAAAAAAAAAACTAGGCATAAATACACATGAAACAAATATGTATTGTACCTAATCAAAATAACAATCAACTTTTACTATGGGACCAAACCTGAAATCGTGAAAAAATCAACAGTTCATTTAGACCAGTTAGTAGGCGAACATAAATGATCAGAATATTTAGTCATTTCTAACCCGGGAGTATGTTCTCTTGGGGTGATGTCCGAAACAAGCACGTACTAACAGAAGTTGTTTTATAAAATTATTATTAGTTATTTTCACTTGTCTCGACATACTATATCGCATGTAGTACCTATAGTAAATTGGGAAGAAGACACTATTGACTGTAACACAGTTCATACTAGTAAAGTCATCAACGTTCAAGCAGTTTTCTATTAACTGTCAGCATTCCATTCAGATTAAGAAAATTACGTGAAATTGAAGACGTTGAATAAACTTGAGCTAATTACTTTCTATACTACAAAACCAAAATACGCTCAAGCGTCGAATTTCTCACTAAACTGTAACATTATCTGATAGGTTACCTTAGTTTATTTACAGCAAAGGACGCAAGGCAATATTGGCAAAAGCAGAGGTATCGCTTACCAAACTTAATTAAACGTTAATTTTCAATGTCTACATCATTTAAAGCCATCTGCTCTCCAAATATTATAATGTAAAATATGATCACGGTTAGACCACAGGGTAAATGTATTTTACACGAAATACCAGACCTTTAGTCTGAAGTCAAATTTAGGATTTCACACGGGTAAAGTTTTGTTTTTGTTTGGGTAAATGAAGTCTATGTTCGTAAACATCATCATCATCATTTCAGCTGAAAGGTGTTCACTGTTGTACATTATTATGAGGACCGATGGCCCTCCAGTGGGTGGGGAGTACTCTCTCCACCCACCGGAGGGACATCGGTCCACCTTGTGGGATGCCTTACAACGCTGCATCTTCTGGTACGGATTGTCCGTCCATCTGTTCTGCGAGCAATATGCTTTAGCCACTGCCACTTAAAATCGGCGACTCTTCGGCCTGTGTCAACAAACTTAGTTCTACGTTATACGATATCTTAATTCCTATTCATAAGCAAAGCTAATGAAATTCAAGTAATAATTTATGCAATAAACATGCTCCTACATGCTCAAATGGCTGAACGGATTTTGATAACAATTGGCCACGAATATCCTAGAATAGCATATTGAATATTTTTCCTAAGAGTAAAAGATTCCTTTGAAACAAATCTCTACTTTCACGCAGGTTGGCCGCGACCGAAACTGGTAAGAAATAAATCACTCTGTACATAGGTCTTTAAACAACATATACTATCGTCTGTTTTTTATATCCTGAGACTAAATTGACACAAGTAATGTCAAATTTACTATAGGAATGATGCCAGTTCTTTTGTGTTGTAATGTCATTTTAGTCTCAGGGTATAAAAAACTGTCAATAAAATACGCCATACCTCTAAACCTAAGCACTTATTACAAATACTACACAATTCAGCATCCCCCTATCAAATAAATGTACCTAGCAGTCAATCAATATCAGCTACTCAATCAAGTCTGATCCCAGGCCAGGGGTAGCCAACCGTCTGATTGCCAATTAGACAGCCTGGCCAGGTGTCTGCAACCTGAGCTCAGAATCCTCTTTGTCTAATGCAATGCCCCATCAGCATTTACTAAACAGCTCCTGGGTACGATCGAAATCGAAAACTGGATAGGTTATTTTTTTCTTCATTTTACTTAAATAAGTGGGAGATTCTACTTTTTGAAAGATAGTTTACAAGTACTTAAAATACATAGTGCCCTATTTTAGATATGTAATATATCTTTTAACATTATATTTATTTAGAATATTTTTGTGATATGTCATATATTTTTAACATTTTACTTTTTAAATTGATCCACATTATACTTGAGACCGCTTGACATTGTATTTGGAGCTGTTTGACACTTTATTTGAATGTTAATCGAATTGTATCTAACCTTTTTTCCTGTATATTAATTGTTTGCATATTTTAAGCATCAATTTACACTGTAAATTATTTTATGAAAAATTAAAATGATAGATACATCCATTTTGAATAAAGCATCTGACTGCAAAGTGTCCATCCAAAGTTCTGACAGATTAAACCCCTAAATATCAGACAACCGAGAAGCCTATTATTATCTGACAGATTGTCATATCGTAAAATAAAAAGTGCAAAGTCAACACACACAACTACGTTACTGTTATAAAATGGTTAAAGGATTAAAAACGTTTTTCAAAAAGGTTTTTTGCTTTTGCTCAGGTAAAAGTTTTTGTAGTAAAAATAGAATAGCCCTACCTCTCAGCCATTACAAACACTGAAAAAACTCAATTTATCGAGGATTAACAAAACGAGAACGCAGCGAAAAAATAACATGATCCGAAATGTATAAATAAATAGAATCTTCATAATTTGTTTTTAAATCCAGACGATTTGTACACTTCAAATTTAGAACAATTTACAATGTTAGCTTTAACTAGATTTCAGAAAGTTAAAATAATATGATAAATGATGAATATTTCATTTAGAGGAATAAATTAATATTACAATTTAAATGGAGATAAGGTAGGTAGGTATTTAATTATCCTGGGAATATTAAAGGTATTAAGACTAACTTCAGGGCCGGTTTTGTAGATGGATAAAATCCTCTTAATGAGCTTAATGAGGAAGACTAATTGTTTAGAACTATCATTAAACTTGATTATGTGTTTTCAAGTAATTAAAATTAACATTAAAGAACATTAAAGATATAAATTAGTTTAATTCTTTTGAAAAAAATATTATGGCACTGAAAAACAAAGAGCTGCTGAAGGAACACAGGTGGCTTTTAGTCGTCAGTAAAAGTCTAACACCCGCGCACGCTCCACCTGAAGCGTTATTTCGAAAATCATTTGATTATTTCCCAAGTAAATAAAAATCACAAGGTAGTCTATAAAAACTCTTGGAAGAATTGAACTAATTACAAAACTAAAACCCACCGACCACCTTGTTCTTTCAACAAAAATGCAACACATTTTGTTTTCTCATCAATAAACGAAGAAACCACTTGAATGAAAATCATATTCACTAGCAAACTATTATATTATTCAAAATAAACCCCTAAAATAATACTCCACATATTGCTCCAACTTCCGCACTTCCTAAAGCCTTTGTTCGATAAGATTTCCAGCAATTATCTTAATCGGATTACGATCATTGGGTACGGTGACGTCACTAAGCAACAACCACTAAAGTAATCCCGCTGTACTTAATTGCCCCAATTTCAAGGTAGGTATGGCCCAATAAATGTGGGGGTAGTAAGAGGTAGTATATGTTATTATTGACCCAGAAGGGAAATTCGGTAGACTGGGTGACGCGTCTCGAATGATGTCATCTTTTGCGTATAGGATGAGTCATAATTCACTTTTCAGGTTTTACTACAGTTGGAATTTACGTAGAATTTGGTAATTTTCCCGAAATTCATTCGTCACACCGTATATTGGGACTAGGCTTATTTGGTTCTTATTCTTAATTAACCTGTGGATCCCCGTGGGGACCGCCATTTTTTATTATTTATTTATTTATTTAATATTAATAAATTAATATAAATAGTATAAACTGCTATTGCTCTGTTTCTGTTGCTTCTGTAATTATACTACTAGAGTACAATTTTAAATCGGTCGGGGTTTGGTGGCACAATTTTTTTCCAGCGGTTCTCAAGTTAAAAGGTAATTACGAGTACTTGTTTGCTGGCACGTTTTTGTGCCACGGGGTCCTATTAAAACAATGATTTGACAATTTATGTACAAAGTTGAACTTAATTCAACAATGAGTTTTCTGCCAGTAAACTTGATATTAGTTTTTATTAATTCATTTATTCATGTATACAATACTTAAAAATGAAACCATAAATAATCGTCTTCTACGATGTCCGTCTTTATTCAGGTCGTCTTTCTTTGGGATGCGCTCCCTCTGAACATCAGGATAACCAGTTGATTCTCTTATAAAGAGGAAGCACATGAACACATTCGCAAGAAGTTCTAACAACTTCCAGCACAAAACTTTTTGGTTAGAATCGTTTTTTATTTGTATGTACTTACCTATTTATTTATATTAAACTAATTTCTTATCTGTTTGTCTTCTATTAAGTTGCACCTGCCACGTGATGTATCTGCACCATCCTAAGGTCGACGTTCGACTTTGTACGAACTTTTATATCAATGCATAAACTTCTAAAATATAAGTACATTAAGTCTATAAATATCTTATTTCTTTAACCAGCAAGTAAAAATCGGATTACGATTTCTACAGTTGCATTCACACAAAAAAAAATCCTTAGCTTTTTTTATATAAAATAAAATTAAGTGAATATCTTTTAGTCCATGAAAGAACTGATATCTTGTAACCCTGTCTACTTAATTACCTACCTTGAACATAACCTTTTAAAAGGTCACAGGTCGCGAAGTTGTTGACATGTCGTTGACATCGAATGCCATGAGCTCACCCAGATCTTACGTTTTCAATATGCGAAATAATCCTTTGATCAGTGCTAGAATATGTTTGTTATTATACTTGAAAACAGAGGAGCTTCGAAGCTTGCTTTTTTAGATATGTCATCGAATAAAACTTGCATTATGATTTGTGAAAGGTGTGTGTAATTTGGAATACAATGGAATTCGAAATTACTTGGAATTGTTACTTTACACCTACGATTTCAATTTGGAAATCTTTTAGCATTTTAATAAAATATAGAATGGGGTATTGAATTCTAAAAAAATAGGTTTGTGTTTTGCTAGTTTCTGATATTGACTAAATAATATTTTATAATGGGTATGGCTGATTAAAAAATAATTTCAAAACAAAATTATCAAAAATATCTCATGCAAAAACAGTTCTACTTGACAGCAGGTTGACAGTATCAATGAATTCTTTATTCAACTTTTCAAAAGCAGCTTCGAGATACTTATCAGAAATTCACAAAACTTGCTGATATGTTGACAACACAAAGACCATTCAGGCGTAGAACATGGCCGACCGACCCCGAAGTGTCCCGAATTGCCCCGAATGGCCCCGAATTGCCCCGAACGCAACAGATGAAAGCTATGAAGCCTGTATTGATAAAATGACAAAACCAAACGCGTAAAGACTTAACCCTCGGCTTGCGAGCGCAGAATTAGTCACGGATCATTGGTTCCTCAAGAGGTGATGGAACTGATTGGCCGGCTCTGCTTAACAATACACCCTCTAGAAATCGAACAAGATTATACCTCGTAACCCCGCACTAAAAATTACACCTTATCTTTATCATAATAAAGTTGATTTTCATATAGTGGTATTTGGACCATTGACAAAGAATCATCGCATCTGCTTAGCCGGATTTTTATGTTTCATTGATTGGCATTGTTAAGTCTACGCAACGGTAATACCCCCCACTCGAATGTTTATCAGAAGATTTTGGGTAAATAGACACAATTATTTGATAAGGCTTTTTTTGACAAGGGTTGGGATTGAAGTACCTCTTCTGATGTATTTTACAAATAAAAGAAGGATTGTTATGTCCAATGTTCAATACTGTAGCTTATTCTTTATTTGGTAGCTTAGCGTAAGCCTTGCTTGTTATGAAAATTAAACTAAAATACAATAAAAAAAGGTTTAAATTATTTCAGCACAAAAGCTAGATTAATGCTTTGTTGATGACAATAGACTTTATTTTAAAAATAAAAAGCGAAACATGGTTATATTTAAAAGTCCAATTGGAACAGTGGTGATCCTGTTTTAATAGCCCCAACTTACCCCAACTTATAAGTCGTACCATAATCATAGAATCCAGACAAGCAATTTATGTACTGCTCTCTAAACAGTGAAGAAAATCATCATGAGGAATCGGCACGTCATAGAATCAAAAATTCGAAGACATGTGACATCCACCAGCCCGCGCCAGGGCCACGTGGAGGATTACGGCCCATTTCTGCTCATAGAGAAGGGTCCAGATTCAATGGGTCCCAGTAGTAAAAATATTGTCAGACTGATTATGTTGCGAGTATTATTTAAAATTCCACCTTTGCCTGACCCTCTGAAAAAAATCAGAAGTCATGTTATGAGTATATTTAGATAAGTATTACTAACTGCTGTTAGCGGCTTCAACAGCGACAAAAGTAGGAAACTGTCCCAAGAAAACTTACTCCCGGGATAAAGAGTATCTATGTACCATTCCAGGACGTGGTCTACCTACCCGTATACTAAGTTTCATCGAAGTGAAGAAATCACACACACAAACTTTCGTCTTTATAATAATAGTGTGATTACAGATTAAGTTCGAATATAATTAATTAACCTTTCACCAAACTACGTACAAAAAAGTCAAATTAATTTCCAGTCTACTTCCATAATAAATTTAAACTCTAAATCCAGTGGAATGACATAATGGAATCAAAAGCGGATGTTTTGGCCAGAGCTCGCTGGCAGGCGGGGTGATTTGACATTCGATGGACATTCGCTGTCCGTTGCATCGTCGTATTCCCCCTCCCTATTAGTTATGAATGCCTGGTACATAGTCGCCATGAATTTGATGTATTACAGTTGCAGTGGTTAGTTTGTTACTAATATATGGTACAATGTCATTTGTGGGTTTTTGTGGGATCTTATGAGATGCTAGGACTTTTATTTACAGCCATATTTTCGTGGTAAAATTGAACTTATATAATAGCGTAATCAGCCTTATAATAAATATGTTCCCACGGCTGGGATTCAGGCCTACTCTCTAGAAGAAGGTATGAGCCGTAAACCACAGGGGTCCAGTGCAGTGGTGGAATTTGTGTTCGAAAAATTACAGTACTTTAAATAAGTCCTTTTTTAAACAGCCAGATTGACAAAAACTTCATCGATTCAAAAATTCAACAGAAACTTAAAGCATGTCGATACCGACATAAATCCTTACTCTAGTTAGAGTTATAAATTACTAATTAGCACTAAATAAAGATTTTTATCAATTGAAAACTTTATATGGAATTCTGTAATTTTTGGCGATGAAAAAATCACATCACGCACGGGTTTGTACTAAATATAACTTCGTATAATACTTACCTACTCATAATTTAAATTGTCACTTACGGGATATCTTCCGTGGTTTAATATCGGGAACTCAAAATAAATAAAAACCACGGAAGATATCCCGTAAGTGACAATTTAAATTGTGAAACAAACCGTGATAGCCTAAAACAGTGTTTACCTACTCATGATAAAATAAGGCTAATAAAATGCCAGAGTACAATAACGCACAACAATCACTTCCACAATAGTAACACAGTAACATGATGCTAACAACTATTGCATGATACGACATGTGTGTACAATCGTGCGGAAAAGCATAATAATAACGTCCTTTCTTCTGTATTTAATAGACGCCGAAATAATGCACAATACGCTTATTATTACATCTCAAGAGGGGACTTATTATTGTACGTACGGTCCTACGTATTTTGTTTACGACTGTACTTGGGTGTGTGATGAGAAATCGGATACTTAGGGGAGAGAAACTGGTCAAAAGATTAATAAGTATACTGACCAGTTATTTTGTATTCAAAACTAACCCCCAAACAATGAAAAAAAAGATTAATAAAAGATTAAAGCTGAGCCAAACGTACTAATTTGAATACATTTTTGTGCTCATACAATGGGTACAAATAATAAATATACACAAGAGAAACATTATTATTCCAACTAATTGCCATAGAAAGCAATTGCGTCTAAAGAGTATGACAAGTATTAAAATATTAGATATTGAAAATATTATTGTTGCCTAAAAAAAAAAAAAAAATTGTGTAAGTACAATGATGCTTATTTTTATGTTCTCACGTAATGGTTTTAGCATATATGCCCTAAGTTACTAAGCTGACAGGTATTTTCTTTTTAGTTTAGGTTGGAAGACTTATAGTCATTGTCAAACTCGCGCTCAGAGTGAAAGGTGGGATCTCAGTCAAGCACAAGTTTATAACAATTTAAAAAAAAGAAGGGAAGAGTCATCATTTTATCAACTAAAACCTATGTTCCTTGATTCGATTCGAACCGCCCAGAGCGGGAGATTTCATTTTGATGATTCCCCACCTGAAAAAATACAACCTATGTTTCTTTTTGCATTCTAGGATCAGGGTAACTCTTTCGAACAGTTGAGCAGCCCGCAGATATTTTATTTTTTATTAGTAGATATTATTTATTGTACGCCTCATAAAAAACACAGAACAAACATCACAGCGGGCCATACCCCTCCCTGAGATCCTATTTACCCAAACGACCGCCCAATAAAAAAAAATACAAAACACTACCACTTAGCAAAAACTCACCAACCACTCATCACTAACTCAATACACTTCCATTTCTGACTTTCAAAAGACTGATAGCTTCCTCTTCAAAGCCAATTTCGTCCGAATTCATATACAAACATTGTTCAAACTAAGCTAATTACTTCGTTATAATGGACAAACGTTATTGACGACCAGCCATGAGCATTAATTGTATACAAAGTTACCTTTGTTGTACGAGCAATATAATTACGGGCAATAAGGCCCGTAGCCCGTTGCTCGGTAGACAAGGACTCCCTGTGTTAATTTAACAGATGGGCTATTTGGTATCAGAGTGTAAATGTCGGCTTTTGGACGTATTAGTGAGTGGGCCATATTTGCCACTGATTTTGGTGTTTGCACTTTTGTTGGCGATTGTACTTTTATTGACAAAGGTATGAAAATTGTTGGAGTATTTATTTAAAGGTAGTGTTTGATGATAGCGAGCCGGTTGACACGGAAGAATAGATGACATGGACGTATTGTGTGTATCCAGCCCTAATTAACATGGAACATAAGCAGGAATATTATACGTCGTTTTTAGGATTCCGTACCTCCGTCGGCAAAAATAAAACCCTTATAGATTTATCTGTATGTCCGGCTAAGACCGGATTATTTCCATTCGGCAAAATCTTTAGGACTCGATTCGGGAATCCAACTACCTAACCTACATAAGTAAAGTGCATAACCTCAATGCGTTATTTTTTTTTTTACCATGTCTATTCAACTAACCTCAACTATGTCTCTACTTCGCATCGTCTAGCGAATAAAGCCCAATCCCAAAATTGTTCCATCATTTTTAGACAAAGCCGACAGCTTCGTCAGTGGCACCTTAGTGGCCCAACAGTACCTCTCCCAAACAGCACTCCCACCAAATGGCACGGTGTTTACCAAACACAATTATTACCCGCGTCCATTTTGCAATATGAGATTTAAGGCTCAAATTAAGTGAATTAGAAACCGGAGAGGCCCTTTGCCCTCTCATAGGCAGATTTGATTCCAGGACCGACTTCCAAACCATTTGCAAGTAATTTGAGTGGGGGCTGGTTAGCGATAATTCGATCGACATGGGGACTACCCTACAATTACTCTGTAGATTTCTGCAAGGTAATTGTTCAATAACATACAATGGGATGGCGATTTTGTATCGATAAGAGCATACTATAATATGAAAATAAAAATTAATATTATTTATTTATTATTATTGGGTCTGTGTGCCCGTAATAATGTAATGACGTAATAGACCTTTCTCAAAAAAAAAAACAGCGTGACAAATTGGATATCTAAGTATAAATGTTACTAACTAATTTGAAAATGGCACGTTTCTAACAAAGGCTTAGCTCGTCGATTGTTTTTTTTTTAGGTCATCCAATTGCTCTTCTCTGTTTATCCAGCGCAATTTGATGACTGCGAGTGTCAGACTTTACTGAATAAAACTGACCTGTGTTCATTCAGTCACCCTTTGATTCTTTCAAACAATCCCCATCTAATAGGTATTCTTCAAGATAACAATAAAGATTTTTTTTCAGTTTTTTTTTGTTTTTAAATTATATAAACTAGTGCTTAAATGCGAATACACCTGATGGTAAGCAGTAATGCAATCGTTGATGGTGAGGCGTACTAGTTTAATAAGAGGCTCTTGATTCTAGCCTTGAAGACACCTAAATTATAATCTGATGGGAAGACCGCAGTAACCAAATTATTTTAGTTCTTTGATGTATATTCTATATAGGTATATTCTTAGTTATTGAAATACAGTTGTTTAGACCATTGCCCTCCACTGTTCTTTCATATAATAAAACCTCTATTTTCCTCGATAATTAGTAACCAGATTTTAGTACAGGGGACCCAAAATCTCAAGTGTAAATGACAAATTGACAATAGGCCAAATCAACTATTAACGGTCAATTTAAGATGTACCCGGTCAGTTGGCGAGTGAAACCATGGGGCGTAACAATAGTGTCCCCAACAGATCCCGGGGACGGTTTAAACAAGGGTTTTTGCCCCAATTACTTACGGATGCGTAATTATTTCCACTAAGAAATAAAATACATGGAGAGATAAATTTTGGGTGGCGCAGATGTGGGACACATTGTTGTCTATTCGTATTTTTTTTGGACTTACCGTTTAAAAGTATTATATTTATTTTCAAAAGATTCCTTTTAAGTGTGGTCATATAAACTAGCACTTAACAAATTAAAAATAAAACAAACTGGGTTAATAAAAACTGCCTTTAAACATTTTTTAAGCTCCATATACTCGCATATCATCAGCATTATCATCCTTAGGCCATTTTCCGCTGCATATACCTATATATTCTAGTACCTATTCTCCATTGACACATAACAATAAAAGATATAAAGCGACTTCACAGCTTCCGACCACACCAACCACTAACCAAATATTAAAAACCCATAATAAACTCCGTCTAAAAGTTAAACCACCGTTAGAGATTGCCTCTTCACAACTTCGTGTTCCATAACTACGCTGGTAAACATTAATCAGTGGTTAAATAGAACCTTTACCGCTTGGAAAACTCGTGCTTTCCACAAATGCTTCCAATCAGCCAGTGGCCTTTCATTTCCAACAATGGAGCTGGATAAAATGCGAAATAAGATCCTTAATGAAAACTATAGTCTGCTGAAACTACCCCCGTATTAATCTATTATCCTTAAATCGCTTGCAGACGGCTATTAACGGTTTTAACGATATAATTTTGACTGTAGTTTAGAGCTATTTGGAGATCTTTTTTAATCTGGTGGTGTAATTACTTTTTCGGATTAACGTGGGCAATTTAGATGGGTTTGGTGTTTGATTTTCGTTAAGTATAAAATGTAGTTGTAGATTTTACTAAGATTTAGATGTAGTTTATCACTTCTTATGCAGGTACGTATAAACATGGTAAGCTTGATAATAATGTACCCATTGCTGGGTCTCAGACCTCCTCTCTAGGAGAATGAATAGGACTGTGATCTTAGGACATGCCAGTTTCTTCACAATTGTAACCTTTACTGTTTCGAGAACAGTGATGATGAAATAAATTACAGAAAGTAAATCGCCTGCCTGTTGTATTGTTTTAATTCATTATTGTTTTAATTTCGTTGTAGCTGCCTGGACCAAAGGCCAATGCCTGGACTGACAAGCTCACGAAGCAGTGGTGGCCTAGTGGTTTTGACCACTAGGCTACCACTGGTTCGTGAGTACAATCAGAAAAAAGTTACTAACCCAATTTTTTGAAATTTTCTCTTGGTTGCCAATACTGATAACAGCTTTCAAGAGCTGCATGACATAGCATTACATTAAATATAAACACCGTCACGTCGACTATTATTAGTGACATTATTTCTCATTTTAATAACCACACTCTTGGGATGTCGGGATCACAGCATCTGTTTTGTTTTTTTTTTCGATCTGTATGAGCACTCGACGTCGTCTAAGCGACAAGTTTTATCGTAAATTAATAATACGCCAGACTATCATAATAACGTTAGTTATTTTCTGTCACCAAATGAAATTCTTTTTGGCCGACGATTCTATGTGTCTGTAACACAGTATGTATTCTATTTTTTTTAATTGTTCGTTTTGTCACACACTTGGGTAAAACCTTCATAAATGAATAGATTGAGTTCTAAACAATATACTGCACTTCAAAACCGGGAGAGCTGATGTGACCCAAAAGGCTGACCAACTCTTAATTAAAAAAAGGTACTGAGTGTCATCGAAATCCGTTCAAACCGTTATAGCGTGAACGTAAAAGTAAGACACGTACACAAACTTTATAATATTCGTGTGATTTGGAGACTAACAGGTCTCGTTGCTATTTAAAACAAATTATTTATTATTATAAGCTACTTTCATCCTGGAACAATGCAGTCTCTGTAAGATAGACCACACAAGCAAACCCGCAGCAGCTACTTATTAAAATGGTAAACCTCATATTACCAGTTCCGTTCTTTTAACAAACAAAATTCTGTGAGTCGCAGACATAACAGAAGAATCTTAAATATTTAAAGTTTTGTATGTGAAGCAGCTTTTTTCCGCTTCCAGCATTATTTTAGCTGTAAGCTAATTAGGATTTTTAACCAAACTGTTCGCTACAGCTGTGTAAAGTTGGTAAGATTTATTTATGATACTTATGTTTCTTTTTATGTGCTTTCGTATAATGGTAGAACAATAAAATGTACTTTATAATGACTTACTTGACTTAAAATCCTATGTCCCCTAGCTGGGGCAGAGGGCGTCGACAGTAGACACCCATCGCGACCGGTCTTGCGCCTTTCGCTTGACCTCGCTCCACGTCAGTCCGATGGCCTTTGCTTCAGCTAACACGGTTCGTCGCCAGGTCTGTCGAGGACGGCCACGCTTCCTTTTTCCTTGGGGATTCCAATCCAGCGCCTGTTTAGGTATATGATCGGGATCCCTCCTAAGCGTGTGACCAATCCAACCCCACTTGCGACGTTTGATCTGGTGGTCGATCGAGCTTTCGTGACATTTTTCCAACAGTTCCACGTTAGAGATGGTCTCGGGCCAGTAAATCCCGAGGATACGACGGAGACATCGGTTCACGAAAACCTGGATTTGGCGTGAGATCTCTTTTGTCACCTTCCACGTTTCGCACCCGTAAAGCAGCACGGATTTGACGTTGGACCTGAAGATTTTTAATTTAACCCTTCGGGTCAATTTCCGCGATTGCCAAACCGGCCTCAGCTGTGCGAAGGTACCACGCGCTTTGGCTATTCGTGAGGCGACGTCTTCCTCAGTCCCACCAGTTTCCGCCACGACACTTCCGAGGTACGTGAATCTCTGAACGAGTTCCACCGCCTCGGTGCCGATCAGCAACGGTGCAGAATTGATCACTCCTGAACGCATTTCTTGGGTCTGCCGTGTATTAATTTTAAGACCAGTTTTCGCTGCCTCCTCACGAAGGTCGTTTAATTTTGCTTGCATGTCGGCGTGTGTGTGACTAAGCAGGCATAGGTCATCGGCGTAGTCCAAGTCTTCTAAAACGCTGGACAATCCCCACTCTATGCCGCGGCGTCTCTCCTCGAAGATGCGAAGCAAAATTCCGTCAAGAACGACTATAAAGAGAAGAGGCGAGAGGAGGCAACCCTGGCGAACACCCGCGTGCACTGCGATGTCTTCCGAGATGAGACCATCGTGAACCACTTTGCATGTATAATTGCGATATATGCTTTGTACTAGTCGGACTAATTTTGGTGGCACTCCAATTTCCAGCAGGCGAGACCAAATACTGGACCACTTCAACGTATCGAAGGCTTTTTCGAAGTCCACAAAAGTGAGATATATCTCCCTTTGCCATTCTGATGCCTGTTCAAGTATTATACGCAGTGTGTTAATCTGGTCCGTGCACGAACGTCCTAAACGAAAACCAGCTTGCTCCCTGCGCAGTAAAGGATCTAGGGCCCTCGACAGCCTATCCAGGATTATCCTACAGAAGACTTTAGAGGGAATTGACAGCAGTGCAATGCCTCTCCAGTTATCGCACTGACTGAGATCACCTTTTTTAGGCACGGTAATTAAGAGCCCTTTGTTCCAGTCGTCTGGGAGTTCTTCAGCAGTCCAGATCTTTTCGATTAAAGGCGTCAGTACGTCGACAGCGAAGGGTAAGTCAGCCTGCAGCATTTCCGCATTAATCAGGTCGAGTCCTGGTGCCTTGCCTGTCTTCAAAGAGAGGACTGCTTCAGCCACCTCCAAGTCTGACGGTGGTTCCGAATTGATATCAAGGAGCTGGGGTGGTGAAGATCCGACCGACAGCGCTTCAGGCGTCGAAGAAGCCGACAATCGGAAGACCTCTTCAAAGTGTTGGCGCCAGCGCAGTAGTTGCTCTTCAGACGTCGCAATGAGCTGCCCCTCTTTGGACCGAAGTGGTTTCTTTTTGCGCCTGCTACCTCCTACTTATTTTAGCTGTAAGCTAATTAGGATTTTTAACCAAACTGTTCGCTACAGCTGTGTAAAGTTGGTAAGATTTATTTATGATACTTATGTTTCTTTTTATGTGCTTTCGTATAATGGTAGAACAATAAAATGTACTTTATAATGGGCAAATGAAAATACTTTCTTCGTTTCCTTTGTGTTCATAATTGAGTTAAGTATTTTATAGTTATTTCATAAGAATAACCTTCAAATTGCAATTTAGCTCCAATTTTTATTTGACTAACCGATATCTTGACAATTCAAAAGTGCCTTTAAATGGTCTATTATATTTGAAATTATTGAAATTATAATTAGTATGGATATGGATTAGTAAATCACTTTCCACTCTCAAGTATGACCTATTCTATTAATATTATCCTTAGCAACTAATTTTCCTCCCTTTTCTCTTTGTTATTTTATGAACAAAATATGCCACAACACTCAAAAATATCAAAAGCACACATATTGTATGATAACATAAAACTTTTCCGAGGCTTTGACGGCTTGCGGCCGGAAATGGAAGGGACAACAGCGGCGCATCCGGCTCGAGGGGTCGACTGTGACAACTAAGCAAAAACAATCTAACTGGCCATATTGGAAGGAAATTAACGTACGTAAATCATGATAGTGGGTATACATGTTTATTATAGGTCACTTACCTTTATATGCTCGTTTTTCACATAAAACATTTTTACCCGATTCAAGGAAGTTAACTTGATATGGAAAACACTTTTGTTGAGTCTTATCCTTACTTAGTAATTTTTATATACAGGTAAGGTATATTTATATACCTACACATAAAAATTACAGGTTTCCAGCTGTCCCATTTCTATTATTTTATAAAAAAAGGTGTGTACTCGTAAATAAGTTTATTAAAAGACGCCATTTTTTGGCAATAAAGACGTTTACTAATTACACTGATTTTCTCTCTAAATCCCAAGTCCACAAAATAAATATTAGCCACCCTTCAATTCAAGGAAGGCGAGACACAGCTGTTTACATAAAAAATATTATTACAGGAGCGACCACGAGAAATCCTTTAAGCGCCCCCACTACCTTCGCTTTCAAATAGCAAATGACGATATCGAGTAAATCTTCAGATCTGAACAAATAATGTCCGCCATACATCTCTGGCTACAACTTAATACACTGGACGGATCAAAGGACCACACACGGAAACGCTGCGAGCTTAGAATAAACCAATTATGAGTGAAATATTAGGGATCAGTCCGCCCCATGAAAGCCTTTGATCACACGCTGCTAACTGCTTATATTTCTTTCCGGCCTCAAGCGAGAAAGGAGAAGCCACCAAAGACCGGTCAAAATATAAGCGAAACTCTTAATAAATTACAGAAATTGGTGGCCACGAGACTAATACCCCCGGAATGGGGAATAAGCCGGTCATAACGTCGGT
Source organism: Mythimna separata (assembly GCA_030763345.1). Classification (NCBI taxonomy): domain Eukaryota; kingdom Metazoa; phylum Arthropoda; class Insecta; order Lepidoptera; family Noctuidae; genus Mythimna; species Mythimna separata. The sequence continues at coordinate 14,796,112 of CM061180.1, forward strand.
TAACTGCGCGTGCCGAGTAATCATTTTCGGACAGGATATTTACTTCCGTCTGTTCTCCTGATATACGACAACTGCTCCGTTTATTAAAAGGATCCGTGTTGAGAAAATAGTCTGACTACGCTACTGCAAATAAAGGCCACCTAAATCATATTGTATACGTAATGAAATCGAGCGCGGATAGTAACCGAAATTCGAGTGCAAATAAATTAAATGCGATCAGTACGATGACGGCCATCGCTCCATTTTCAATTAGAGTGAAAGCTGGGGACGATATGGATATTTTACGAAATGGGAAAATAATCGAATTTCGACTGAATAATGAGAGGACCCTCGGCGTACGTCGATGAATGGCGACCAGGAGAGCATGCGACACAAAGGGTATTTAACTCGTACTTAGTACTTTTTGTCCGCCACCCCCCGCCGCGCCTGCCGCTCCCAACGCGATTATATTGTCGTTATCGCCCGCCCTATAACGTATGCAGAATAAAACATGTATTATCTATATTGCCAGCATCCATTTACCCGTTTTCGTTCGCTGCTAATCCTTTGATTTATAATAGACCGTTGAAATATAGCCGTTGGCCGCAATATATTTAAATTATTCCAACAGTCAATTAACGAGATAGCTTTTGGCTCGATGTATGTAGGTCGCGATGTGTTCACTCGGATGTAACAACCACCTGAATTTGTATACGAAGTTATTAAACGAATTTTTGGTTGACTAAACAATTTTGTGTGTTATTTAATAAAACCACGTTGTATGCGTAAAAGTTGGAGAAATATACATATGGGTGTCTGCCCGTGCTTATTAGCGAAGTCAAACATACCTTTTTAAACTAGAGCCCGGGGGTATAGCGTCGTATATTTGAACAGGCAAATTCCCTACAAACATTCTATTGATACAAATAATTCTCGCGAGGGAGGTCTATATTTCACCGGTGGTTTTGTTGAGTCAACGCGGGCAGAAAAGTTAGTTAACTAACTTTTTTGCGTTTCGTTAAAAAGCAGCGGGGATTAATGCGGGCGTTGGTCGTAATACTTATTTACAATAATCCGACTTGTGGGAGCTCCGCATGAATTGTTAGAATAAATTTCGTTTTCAGACGTGTTCTCCACTAGGGCTGGATTACGGTCCCACGATTTATCGATATTTATTTGCTCGAGACTTTTTTCTTAAGTTATTTGTACGTTCGTTACAAGTGGCCACTTGTTTCTCAAGTTTCTAGGGTTAGGTTTAAGTTTTTTCAATTTAAAAACATGTCTTTATTTATGGGATCGTTTTTAGTTTGAAACTTTTTAAAGAAGAGTTACTAAGAAACAAATAATTTACAACTTAATATCAAAGTAGGTAAAAGCAAATCTTAATTTGGAGATCTAATTTTTGTTTATATATCCACTCTTATATTTGCTCTGGGTACAACGAGAAGGAGTGTCGAATTTTTACCAACTTAAGCCCGTGTTCATTCGGTGGTTCTCTCTTTGAAACAGTCCCGTAGCTATATATGCATCCCTATTACTACCGATTCTCTCAAACTATGCCAGCACATCCCTACAGTCACCTACGTATGCAGATCGTAAAACCACGCTTTAAAAATTAGAAACGTGCTCAGTGCAGAGCCCTTTTATAATCCCCAAGAATTTTCCATAATGATGCCTCCATTCGTATGGATATTGCCTTTATCTTTTACCTTTGGAACTTGGGATCGGGCGCTTAATTTGGATAATTGGTCAGCTTATTTTCTGGAGATCTCTGTATTTATTGTCTTATGTATGCTGGGTTAGCACCTGTGTCTTTTTACAGAATAAAAAGTCGCTCTTTAAGTCCAGACATCAGACCAATTACACTCATGTACCACACACTAATAAAAGATCTTTTTACACACTAATCTGCGTGGTCTGAAGACCTCGTAGAATTAGAGTGTAAAAAGAGATTTTGATGAAAAAGCTCATTGACTTTGATCGTACAAATTTACTCAAAATTAGAAGACACGGTTCATCGCGACACAGAAAAAAATAAATTTAGATGCGCTTTTTCACAAAAAAAAAACATTTAATAAAGTATCTTCCTCGCTTGACCCAGTATTCAACTAAGGCAATGTCGTCCACTGTCATTAGATCTTTACGGAACAAGGCTCATAATGCAAGATGATGTGTGGAGTAATCTGCTAATAATATTTCTTTTAAAAGCTAGTCCCACACAAGAAAATACTCCAGTATCGTGGGTGCGTCCACAAACATAATATATATATCCACATACCAGGGTTGTACAAATATCAGGCCATACAAATAATTATTCCGTACTAAATAGAATCGAATCCACAAGACGTAGTGTAGCAGTCAATCGTTCATCCTCTGCTCCAACCAAGTACCTATTTCCCACCTAACTATACAAAAGGACACAAATGTACCAACAAAATAACACTACATCAAAGCATGTAGATTCACTCAAGCACCTAGTTAGTAAGTCGTCTAAGTCTCGAACAAAAAGTCAGACCACCTAAACAGCAAAATAAAAAACCTTCAATATACGGACTCCCACTTGAATAAATAGATGCGATATCCTATATTACCATATTACGGCCAATCACGAACGGGGTGGGACATAGAGCAAGGAATCAACGCACTGGCAGGGACTAGACACATGGGGCTACGGAATTTAAAAGAAAAAAAAGATAAACTTTTATTCAAAGAAAGAGGAGACAATTTTTTTTAAATTATTATTAGTTAATAATCATAAATTTGTTAAGACACAGAAAGAAAGAGGAGACAGATAATAATTTTGCTTATAACACCTTAAGCACAATAAATAAAATCTTCACTATATTTTTAAAACCAAAGAACTAGGGCTTAACTGCGCGGAATTCACTTCTTTGCTGTCGCAGTCGCTGTCGCCGCTGCCGTCCTGGATTGCTATAAGTAACTTATGGAACAAAGGTGGGTTTTAATCAATAAAAGTATTACGTCACAGTCAATCCAGAGTGGGTGAATTTATTTGATTGTTAATTTTTTTTACCTGCCACTGTACAATACTGTTTTATTGCTGATTGACTAGGACAAAAACGTTCACATGGGCGAAGCCGCTGGCAAGTGACTAGGTGAATAATTTCTACCGACTTCAAAAACGAAGTTCCGTAGTACATATTTAAAAAAAAATATGTTTACCGATTCCTCTTATTATGAACAAGTTTTTTTTTATTGATGCTTAATTTTGTTTTCTTATAATAGTGACTGATGAAGCGTGTCCTGGGTCTATGGATCGGATACTATAACATTTGCATATTGCGACGGGAAATCTCATGATTAACATTTTTATTAAACAAGGATTAGCCGTAATCCTTTTTTATTCGACAATTAGTCTGTTATCATGGTGGGCAATGTCGTAAAGAGTTGAAATTGCCACCTATCGCCTGAGCAATTAACTAAATTGCTCTAACGCCAGAGATAACCAACCTTTAATTACAGTTAAACTTTTTTTTCAGAATTTTCCGTCACCGTTATAAAGTGCTAATTGAGCCACGGATTTGAACACGGAATTTTTTACAATCTGTGTTATGAAAACAATGTTTTAATGAACTTTATTAATTTGGTAAATTAAATAGCTTTATTTTTGTGGAGAGAAATTTTCAAATAACTCCTGGAGCGAAATTAAATCTCACAATCATGGCAGATTTTTATTAACTATAACCCTATTACATCTATTCTTTCAGTTGCGTTCCAGGGTCTCACTGTTCCAAAAGGAAAAACTGGGATCCTGGAACACAAGGAAAAAAAAAATATGTGTAATTTAAGTCAGTAAAAGTCCAACACACCCTGGTCCGCTTTAGAGTGGGAAGGGCATTTGATGATTTCCATCCTTACAAAAAAAAACATTCTGATTCTGACTCTTGCT